>OY979457.1:0-2500000 GCA_963855545.1 Ethmia dodecea
TGGTGATCGGATGCAAGAGCGTAAAGGAGATGGAAAGGTTGAGAGAAAAGCTAGAGGAAGGACAAGGACTGAAGGTGGAGAAGGCGAAAAACAAGAATCCCTTAGTAATAGTCAGAAATGTTAGAGGAGAGGACAAAAAAGAACAAGTGCTGGAAGCGATAAAGAAGAAAGTAGGGAACTTAATGGGCAAGGAAGACAAGGAGAGTAAGCCTATGGAGGTTCTGTTCATGAAGAGGACAAGGAATCCCCACGTGTCACACGTGGTCGTAAAGGTGACCCCACCGATATGGCAAAAGCTGACAGATTCGGGGACTGTGCAACTGCAATGGGGCGTATCCAGAGTGGAAGACCAGTCCCCGATTATCCAGTGCTCCCGCTGCTTGGGCTACGGCCACATCAAGCGGGTCTGTCAGGAGGAACAGGACAGCTGTAGCCATTGTGGGGGATACCACGTGTATGCGGATTGCCCGAAAAGAGAAGAAATCCCCCGATGCAGCAATTGCGAGCGCGCCAAACTGGAAAACACCAACCACAACACCTTCAACGGAGTATGCCCGATAAGGGCAAAATGGGACAAAATAGCGCGTTCAAGAGTGGCGTATTGCTAAGGTGGTCACGGGGGAAACTTCAACGGTAAGGAGTAGCAATCGGGAGATCAAAGAGCACAGGGTAATTCAGGCCAACCTTCAACGAAGCAGGAACGCAACTAGCGAACTCATCAACGAAGCCGCTAAAAGGAAGGCCTGGCTTGCCCTAGTGCAAGAACCCTATGTGGGAGGGAAAGGAGTAATGGGAGATCACGCCGGAACCAGAGTGGTTCAAGCTGCCCATGAAGAGGGGAGGACGAACAAGGCTGCAATTATAGTACTCGATGACAACATCAAAATGGAATATTACCCAAACCTCACAGATGCAAACATAGTGGCAGCTAAACTTAAAACCGCAGAATGGGAAATTGGCGTGATCTCCTTTTACTTTGAGCCGGATAAGGACATAGAGCCCTACCTAGCAAGGGTGAAGAAAGTAGTAGAAGAAATGGGAACGGGAAGGATACTGCTGGGTGGGGATGGGAATGCGTGGAGTGAATGGTGGGGAAGCGAACGGGAGAACGAGAGAGGAGAGGCCATGCTGGGAATGATAGGCGAGATGGACCTGCAAATCCTAAACACTGGCGAAGAACCAACGTTTGATACCTGGAGAGGAGGCAAGAGATATAAGAGCCACGTTGACGTCACACTCTGCTCGGCTAACATGCTAGACGAGATACAAAACTGGAGGGTAGAAGCTGGACTGACCACCTCGGACCACAATGCGATCACCTATAGCATAACATTAGATAAATCAGATATAGAACACAACAATAGAACAACCAGAAAATATAACACAAAAAAAGCGAACTGGGTCCTATTTCGTGAAGAAATGGCCCAGCTTTTAAAAGAACATAATTTAAATGAAACAGAAATAGATAAAATAAATGATACACAAACTTTAGAGGAAACAATAGGGAAATATTTGGAAGCTATTAGTCAAAATTGCGATAAAAATTTAACCAAAACTAAAAATGTAAGGAAAATTAAACTGACATGGTGGACCGAGGAGTTAGAACAGCTGAAGAAAGAGAAGAACAAAAGAAAGGCAAGAATTGAATGGGCAGCGCCAAACCGTAAAGCATGGGTAGTCGAGCAGTACGTGGATGCAAAGGCAAGGTATGAGGAGGAAATGGACAGAGCCAGGATAAAGAGTTGGAAGGAGTTTTGTGGAAAGCAGGACAGGGAAACAATGTGGGAGGGGATATATAGGGTGATAGGAAGAACTAGAGCAAGCTACGAGGACCTACCAATGACCAAGGACGGCAAGACAATCAGCCCAAAAGAGTCGGTGCAGTTGTTGGCGGAGACCTTTTACCCAGAAGACACCTCTGAAGGGGAAAACGAGATACACCATCAAGCGAGACTCAAGGCGGCCAAAGCAAGCGAGGGTAACCAAAATGATATTTGGGATCCCCCGTTTGTTGAAGCCGAATTGAGCCAGGCAGTGAACTCGTTTAACCCTAAAAAGGCACCGGGTCAGGACGGGTTAACGGCTGACATCTGCACAGTGGCGATACAAGCGGATAGAAAGGTTGCTCTGGCAATATATAACAAATGCCTCGAACTATCGCACTTCCCAACCCCGTGGAAAAACGCCACTATCATCCTGCTGAGGAAACCGGGAAAATCGGACTACACCCAGCCGAAGTCATATAGGCCAATAGGTCTCCTATCGGTGATGGGGAAGATATTGGAGAAGATGCTGATCAGGCGTATAAAATGGCACGTCCTCCCAAAGTTAAATACAAGGCAGTATGGCTTCGTGCCACAGCGCAGCACCGAGGACTCCCTCTACGACATGAACCAGCAGATCAGACAGAACCTGCAGAGGAAAAAGGTAATGGCTCTGATCTCACTGGATATAGAGGGGGCCTTCGATAATGCATGGTGGCCCCAAATAAGAAATCAACTGCAGAAGATGGAGTGCCCGATCAATCTGAGAAGATTGGTGGACAGCTACCTCGAGGACAGAACCGTCACGGTCCGGTACGCGGGAGAACACCATACGAAGGGAACCAACAAAGGTTGTGTTCAAGGATCTATTGGTGGTCCCCTGCTTTGGAACATACTTTTGGACCCCCTGCTCGAGGAGCTGTCCGCCAATGGTACGTACTGCCAGGCGTTTGCAGATGATATAATCCTCATCGTCGAAGGGGACAAGGGCACAGAGGTGGAGGAGAAAGCTAATGCCGCACTCTCCCTTGTTCAGGCTTGGGGGAAGTCAAACAAATTAAACTTTGCGCCGCATAAAACCAAGGCGATGGTAATAACCAAAAAATTGAAATATGACACCCCAAGACTGAACATGGGAGGGACGGCCATTGAAATGGTGAAGGAGCTGAAGATATTGGGCCTGCTTTTGGACGATAAACTTACTTTTAACGGCCACGTAGCCTCCGTCTGCAAGAAAGCCCTTAACATATACAAGCAGATAACAAGAGCGGCAAAGTTAAGCTGGGGACTGCAAGCGGAGGTTATTAGAACCATCTATGTCTCTGTCATAGAGCCTATAATCATGTACGCATCGAGCGTGTGGGCAAAAGCGGCACTGAAAATTAAAATAAAAAAGATCCTGAATACAGTCCAGAGAGGCTTTGCGCAAAAAATTGGAAGAACGTATCGAACAGTCTCTCTAAACTCTGCGCTAATACTGGCTGGGTTGCTTCCACTTGATCTTAGGGTCCAAGAAGCAGCCCTCCTTTATGAAGCAAGGAGAGGTAAGCCCCAGAAGGTATTAGAAGACAGAAAAGTAGAAGGGAAAGTCAGCTTTATGAAAGCAAACCACCCCGTTAACAACGTCGAGCTGGAGTTCGGTTGCCTGGAAAACGCGGAAGAGGAAAGTCGTATGCAGAAGGAAGGCTTAAGGATATATACAGATGGAAGTAAGCTGGAGGGGAAAGTCGGAGCTGCCCTGACATGTTGGGAGGGGCAGGAAGAAGTTTTTACCCGGAAATTTAAACTAGAACCATTCTGCACTGTCTTCCAAGCTGAGCTGTACGCAATCCTTCAGGCAACCGAACTAATCTTAGACAAAGGGAAGGCAAAGGCGGTGATTATGAGCGACTCCAGATCGGCCTTACAGTCGCTACAAGATCCTGACTCCTCGCATCCAATCACAAAGGCGATTCAAGGGAACTTACAACAGTTAAGGGATAACGAGCAGATTGCTTCCCTTTACTGGATAAGGGCCCACGTCGGGGTGATTGGGAACGAGAGAGCGGACCAGTTGGCGAAGGAGGCAGCGCTCACGCTTAAATCCAAAGCACACTACGACCAGTGCCCTGTTTCATTCGTCAAGCGACACATACGTAAGTGCACGCTTGACGAATGGAACACCAGATACACAACAGAGACGACAGCAGCGGTCACCAAACTGTTTTTCCCTAACAGCACGGACGCATACAAAACGGTGAGAAAAATGGTTATGAACCCAACTATAGCGCAAGTCCTAACGGGTCATGGCGGGTTTTCAGAGTACTTACACAGATTTAAGTGCAAGGGAAACCCGTCATGCGTCTGTGACCCCACAACCAATGAAGACATTGTACACATCTTACTGGAATGTCCAGTGCACGCTAATGAGAGACATAACATTACACAACAGATGGACACCACTCTACATAGAGAAAATTTACATAAAATAATGGCAAATAAAAACGAGAGAGGGCCGTTCATAAAGTATTGTGAAGCTGTGGCTAAAATAGTGATAGGTAGGAATAAGACTTAGCATAAGAGGGACAGAAATAGAGCGCGAACGGGGAGATAACAAATGAGCAAAAGGAACGAAATGTAAACTTACTGTGATAAATTATATGGGAAGTGAATTTATATTATATTTTAAGACTGTAAATAGTATAAGAAATGGAGAATTGTAATAATATTAGACATTGTTATTTTAGAAATTGTAATTAGGAAAACTGTAATATTGGAAAATTTAAATATTGGAAAATTGTAAAATTGTAATAAGATGTGAAATAAAGTATCCCAATCCTTCCCTTGTACAATAAAGATAATAAAGACCAAATGAAACAAAGAGAAAATGGATAGAATAGGAAAAGGAGAAGGAAAACATTAGGGCAGGATAGCATTGAAACCCACAATGTAAAGAGAGAAAGACGATGGATGTGAGAAAGAAATAGTATGTTGAATGAAAGTGCGAGAGGAATAAAAGAGAGAACTGGAATGGAAGAGTATATAGCAAAAACAAAGTCCTGCCAAAAAGCGGGGAGAGTAGTATTGTAAAAAAAAAAAAAAAAAAAAAAAAAAAAAAAAAAAAAAAAAAAAAACCTAACCTAACCTAACCTAACCTAACCTAACCTAACCTAACCTAACCTAACCTAACCTAACCTAACCTAACCTAACCTAACCTAACCTAACCTAACCTAACCTAACCTAACCTAACCTAACCTAACCTAACCTAACCTAACCTAACCTAACCTAACCTAACCTAACCTAACCTAACCTAACCTAACCTAACCTAACCTAACCTAACCTAACCTAACCTAACCTAACCTAACCTAACCTAACCTAACCTAACCTAACCTAACCTAACCTAACCTAACCTAACCTAACCTAACCTAACCTAACCTAACCTAACCTAACCTAACCTAACCTAACCTAACCTAACCTAACCTAACCTAACCTAACCTAACCTAACCTAACCCAAACTCATACAGGCCTATTGGTCTTTTGCCGATCATGGGGAAGATCCTTGAGAAGATGGTCGTGGGACGGCTGAAATGGTACCTGTTACCCAAAATTAGTACTCGCCAGTACGGCTTCATGCCCCAGAAAAGCACCGAGGACTCTCTCTATGACCTAGTGGCCAGTATTCGTGACAGGATCTGCCGCAGGAAACTGGTTACAATGGTTTCCTTGGACATAGAGGGAGCCTTCGATAGCGCCTGGTGGCCTGCTATTAAAGTACGACTGGCTGAGGAAAAGTGCCCCTCAAACGTGAGGATGCTGCTAAGCAGCTACTTGCGGGATAGAGGGGTAAGGGTTAGGTATGCTGGGGAAGAGCACAAAAAAGCCACTGCCAAGGGTTGCGTTCAAGGGTCGATTGGTGGGCCGATCCTTTGGAATCTCCTTCTAGACCCACTCCTCAAAGGATTGGAGCAAAGGGGGGACTACTGTCAGGCCTTCGCGGACGATGTGGTACTGCTGTTCGACGGTGACACCGCACTCGAAGTGCAGAGACGCGCCAATGCCGCTCTCGCCTATGTGCAGCAGTGGGGTGTCTTTGCTGCGCATAAAACGAAAGCCATGGTTTTAACCAAAAAGCTAAAATATGACACACCACTGCTGTGTATGGGCGGGGTCGACATTGGAATGTCACAGGAAATAAAAATATTAGGAGTGACTGTGGACCACAAACTCACCTTCAATGCACACATCGCGGGCGCCTGCAGAAAGTCCCTCAACATTTACAAACAGCTCTCGAGAGCCGCAAAAGTGAGCTGGGGTCTCCACCCGGAAGTTATCCGGGTTATTTACAAAGCCACGGTGGAACCGGTAATATTATACGCGGCCAGTGTTTGGGCACCGGCCACTGAAAAGCTGATGGTCCAAAAGCAACTCAACGCTGTCCAGAGAGGCTTCGCCCAGAAGTTGACCAGAGCATACCGCACCGTCTCCCTAAACTCGGCACTAGTTCTGGCGGGAATACTGCCTCTCGATATCAGAATACGAGAGGCTGCCGCCCTGTATGAGGCAAAGAGGGGAATGCCCCGGCCGGAACTGGGAGGTAGGGAGGTCGAGAAACGAACAGCCTTTGCTGACACCCCTCACCCGACGGAGCTTATGCGCTTGGAGTTCACAAACCTGGTAGACCAGGAACTTGTACAGGCCCACAACACCCAGGCGGTACGTATCTACACAGACGGCAGCAAAATAGAAGATAAAGTCGGAGCAGCCCTGTCCCTATGGGATACAAACGCAGAGACCAAATCTCGCAAGCTGAAACTGCCGTCATACTGCACCGTCTACCAGGCCGAACTCCTGGCCATATGCGAAGCCACGAGGGAGATACTCAAGAGCTCTGAGTCAACTTTCGGGATATATAGCGATTCTAGGGCCGCACTAGAGACAGTGACCAACCCGCTTTCTCCTCACCCCTTAGCTGTAGAAGCTAGAGCCAACATCCGTTCCGGCAAACTCCAGAACAAGAACGTTTCACTGTTCTGGATCAAAGCCCATGCCGGATTAGAGGGGAATGAGCGTGCGGATCAGCTGGCCAGGCTAGCTGCCCAAACACTCAAGACAAAGCCTCACTACGACCAGTGCCCGGTGTCATTCGTCAAGCGACAAATCCGTATGGACTCGCTTGACGAATGGAACCGGAGATACAGATCATCGGAGACTGGAGCTGTGACAAAAATCTTCTTTCCGGATGCGGTTGCGGCTCACAAAATTGTAAAACAGCTAGAAATAAAACAGGAGCTTACACAAATTCTCACGGGGCACGGTGGCTTCTCCCAATACTTGAATAGATTCAAGTGTCGGGAGGACCCATCGTGTATCTGTGAACAAGGCATAGACCAAACAGTCTCACACTTATTGTTCGACTGTCCAGTCTTCGGGCAGGACAGATTCAACACCGAACAGTTATTGGACTCCAACATAAATGTCGAGACTGTTTGTGAACTTCTAGCAAATAAAACAACGAGACTAGGTTTATTAGAATATTGCATAAAAATAGTAAGAGTAGCAAATAAGATAAATAGTACTAAGTAAAATATGTTAACGTATATATTGATATATATATTAGATTAGCATAACACAGATAACTTCGTGGCACATAGTTAATAAACCATAATATAATAAGTAAATAGTAGTAAACATAGATAAAACAAAAAAAAAAAAAAAAAAAAAAAAATCATACCGCCTGCGAAGGACTCCTCTCCATGAGCAGCACTGCACCTGAAAAAAAAAAAAAATAAAAAAATAAAGAAGAAACATACTTAGACAAACAAAATGAAATTAAATAAAAAGTAAGAATAATATTAAAATTAAGTAAATAAAATTGAGCAAAACAAGGTCTCTGATCCTTGTCAGAGGATAAGAAACAATAAAAAAAAAAAAAAATAAAAAAAAAAAAAAAAAAAAAAAAAAAAACCTAACCTAACCTAACCTAACCTAACCTAACCTAACCTAACCTAACCTAACCTAACCTAACCTAACCTAACCTAACCTAACCTAACCTAACCTAACCTAACCTAACCTAACCTAACCTAACCTAACCTAACCTAACCTAACCTAACCTAACCTAACCTAACCTAACCTAACCTAACCTAACCTAACCTAACCTAACCTAACCTAACCTAACCTAACCTAACCTAACCTAACCTAACCTAACCTAACCTAACCTAACCTAACCTAACCTAACCTAACCTAACCTAACCTAACCTAACCTAACCTAACCTAACCTAACCTAACCTAACCTAACCTAACCTAACCTAACCTAACCTAACCTAACCTAACCTAACCTAACCTAACCTAACCTAACCTAACCTAACCTAACCTAACCTAACCTAACCTAACCTAACCTAACCTAACCTAACCTAACCAGTAGCGCGCAGCCCCCCGCAGCGATCGCAGCATTTTTAACTCGCTCCGCGCTCCAAAAATCGCCGAAGTGGAAAAAAGTTTTCGGATCTTCCCGGGAAAAGTTTTAAATTGTGCAGTTTTGTGCGGCCTACACGTGGGTGAAAGAATTTTTAAAATCGGACAAAGTTTACCCAGTGAAGTGAGGTGATAAAGGTTTTTATAACCTCAATTTAGTGAAAAGTGCGTGCGGATCACGATTAATCGGCCTGACCCCCCATTTTTTGGGTGCCGTTGGCTGCGCCTCGGTGGCCACCACAGGCCACCGAAGTCCTGGATTTTTCTCGTGGAAACTCACGCAAGTAAGCAACAATAACTTTTAAAAGTGAAGTTTAACCTCAAATTTAAGTAAAAGTGCCTGCAAATCCTGCTGAGTCAAGGGGCCCCCCACTTTTTTGGTGAAAAAGTAAACCGCCCTGGTGGCCGCCACACGCCACCAAAAAACCAGATTTTTCCGGTGGAAAACGTGGCCAGTAAGTTTCTATAACTGAAAACCACGTGGCCACGAGGTCCTGGACCCAGCGGTCCTGGAACGTAACTGAGGGTGCAGGGTGCTAGATCCAGCCGGGGGAAAGAAAAGGACACCTCGTTTGTTAAAATCCGACAGGTACAGGCGGAGATACAAAATTCTAAAGAAAAATCGGAAAAACTTTTGGACCTTTTAAATTAGTATTTTTATACAAGTATAACTGACTTGTTTTTGTAGTTTTTCAAAAAATCTTTTCATAAACTGAAAATCTTGTCCTTTCACATTAGCTTTTTTAAATTTTTAGATTTTTAGCCTGTACATTGTGTTAGTTATTAAGATTTAGATTAGTAAACAAACCGTTCCAATCACGAAAATTTTCAAAACTTTGGGGGGTTGTAGCTCTGGACTGGGGGGTCGGATTTCAAAAATTCGACCAGGTAACATATTTTTTTCGGCAAATTCTTTTAACTGTAATTTTTCCAAAATTTTAGATTCAAAATTCGGGGGGGTGATTTTTGGTTTCAAATTACGACGCGGGAAATTACAGTTTTCGTTTAAATTCATTATCTCTGGACGGGGTGGGTCAAAATTAACGGGGTTTTTTCCAAAATTAATATTTTTTGAAGAGCTACAACTCTCCTATAGAGTCCAAGACTCTATGTAGAGCAGGGGAAAAGTTGGTTTCAAAATTATTAAATAAGCAACAACTTTCGAACAGGGGAATCAAAATTTTAGAGCATTGGCAATTGGCATCCAAATTGGGGACTATCTCTACATAGAGCAAAAAAATCAAAAATTCAAGCTCTACTAGGTAGAGCTGATAATTGGACCGTGTAGCGCTCAACGGGGCGAGAAGAACGAGCCCTCGCGCGCCTCTCTACGACGTGTGGTTCACGAGTTATTGCAGTTCGAAGGTGGCGACGCCATCTTGGTCCGCCATTTTGTTTTTACTCGAACTCCAATAACTCCGCCCCAGATAGTCGTAGAGAGACGGGGCTTCTTTTATTGACATAGGGTGAGGGTCCTCTACCCAGCCCACGTGATAGGAACCGGTTTTGGAGTTGAGCTCTATTAGGTAGAGCTGAGAGTGGTATCAGCCTGGGCAGGTCGGGGCGACAACGGGGAGCCCTCTCACTGGCTCCTGCGATCATTGGTTGGGGAGATATACGTGTTTGAACTTTTGGCCGCCATCTTGGCCGCCATCTTGAAAAGTTTCAAACGCGTATATCTCGGCTCCCGGAGGTCGTAGGAGAACGTGGTTTGGACCGAGGGACAGGGCAGAGCCCACTCTTTCTCGCCAAGACCCTCCCGACTCTACATAGAGTAAACATAGAGTTTAGGACAATTTATTTTTATATTTTAGTTTTTTTATTTTAGGATCACGTGTGCCTACCTAGGGCCTAAATATACATATATAGACAGGCTCTATATATAGAGCTTAAGCCTGAAAAACAATTCTATTTTCAATTTTATTTTAAATTCTATTTTTCAATTTATTCCGTTTTAGCTAGACACGGTAGCCTAACATAGGCTACACATACATTGTTTGACTCTACTTGAATAAGGTAGAGCTTAGGCTAAATTTATTGTTGGTTTCTGTTGCATCGTTGGAGCGTTGCTAGCGTGGGTCCGACGATTGGGCAAGGCTCTACATAAGTAGAACCACCCTACACCGCCGGGCTTCTAGTTGACGCTTACTTGCGCTAGTAAGTAAGCCCCACACGCAGAAGCACCAGACACACCAACGGCACAACAGACACATTATTATATGACTGTGATATTAGTATAGGCCTTAGGTTAAGAATTTGAATCCTATTATTTTGACGAACTATTTATATTATTTTATTGATTTTATTATTTTAATTTTGACACTCCTCTGACACACATTCATTTATTTAAATAATTTTCTTTACAAAGCTGACCAGTGTACATAGGGCCATTTACACCCAAAAAACACTTTTTAAAAAACTTTACGTTGATGGCGACTGTGCGCACTCCCATGGCGCCAACGCGCAAAACACCCGCGCCTGATGCGGACGAGACAGAGAGGGCCGGCCCCTCTAGCCAGACGAACAACGTCAGGAAGAGTGTTGGCGAATGGGAGAGCCAGTCCCAACAAACCGCACCCCCCGCTCGCAGATTAACTAGGACCGTGAGCCCCCCCAAGATGACAGCTCGCCTACAAGAGGCAAAACGTTCTCTCATGTCAGCAAAGAAGTACTTGGGGGACTCACGCAACCTGAAGACGGAGATAAAGGAGGGTGTGACAAAAGCCATCAACAAACTTTATCAGCTCGTAAAGGAATCGGAAGAAGAAAGCAAGGGATTAACGAAAGAAGATGGAAAGACGGAGGAGAATGAGAGAGAAGTGGGGAAGTACAAAGAACAGATAGAGAAGCTGGAGAAGGCCATAAAGAGAAGTAAGGAAGAGACCCTACTGTACAAGGAAAGTGTAAGGGAAATGGATGAGGACATAGAAGAATTTAGAGTGAATCAGGAAAAGGTAGAAAATGAGAAGAAAGGTATGAAAGAGGAAATAGAAAGACTAATGAAGAAGATAAGGGAGCAAGAGGAGAAAGTAAAACAGGAGATGAATGGAAGTAAGAACAAGTGTGACGATGAATGCAAAAAAGAGATTGAAAGGTTGAAGAAAGCAAGGGAGGAAAGTGAGGACAAGGCTAATATCTTCCAATTAGCCTTGAGTAAGACTGACGAGGACATGAGGAAACAGGAGAAGGTGAACTTGGAGAAGATAAGAGAGTTAGAGAAGACGATTGAAAGAATAAGGAGAGATGTCCTGAGAATGAAAGAACTAGAAAAGATGAATGAAAAGTTGAGGAAAGAAAATGAAGGAGCGAAAGGGACGTGTGCAAGTCTGAATGAAAAGATTAGAGCCATGAATGAGGAAATGGAAAAGATGAAAGAGGGAAAAGAGGAGAAAGGGGATGACTGTGAGAAAAGGATAGAAAGAATAGAGGAAATGTTAAAGGAAAGTAAGGAGAAGACCGAAAGGTTGTGGAAGGAGAATAGCGAAAGGATGGAAGAATTGAAGAGTGCGGTCACGCAGAACCGATGCAGCGAGCCCGAAAACACATATGCGGCTATTACAGCTGGCCCCACGCGGAAGCAAAGGACGCAAAGGACCGCGCTGCATTCGGTTGTGGTGACATCAACAAATGAGTTGGAAACTGGAGATCAGGTCTTAGATCGAATTAGGGCAGTAGTGATGGCCAAAGACGGAGGCGTGGAGATCGACAGGGTGCGAAAGACAAAAGACCAAAAGGTTGTCTTGAGTTGCGGGAGCCTGGAAGAAAGAAGAAAGGTCAAAGAAAGACTAGGAGCAGCCAAGGACGTCCTCCATGTCGAGGACATGAGGAACAAAGACCCGCTAATTATATTAAGAGATGTTCTGGCGTGCCACAGTGACGAGGAGATAATCCAAGCCATAGGCCGCCAGAACGAAGATGTTCTTCATGGTCTCGACCAGGAGGACGCAAACTTAGTAATCAAATATAGACGGAGAACGAGGAACCCGCACATGTCGCACATCATCCTGTCGGTCTCCCCCAAAATCTGGCAGAGGATGCTGCACAAGGGGAAACTCAGAATAGATATGCAAAGAGTAAGAGCAGAAGATCAATCGCCCCTTGTGCAGTGCACAAAGTGTTTGGGCTACGGCCACAGTAAAAAATTCTGCAAGGAACAGGAAGAGAGGTGTAGCCACTGTGGTGGTAATCATTTGCGCGACCAATGCGACGGAATGCGAGGCGGAACCCCACCGTCTTGCATAAACTGTCAGTCGGCCAAATCGAAAGACGCGGTACACAACGCGTTCAGTGCGGGCTGTCCCATTCGTCAGAAATGGGACAACATAGCACGGGCACGCGTTGCGTACTGCTGAAGGCGTCACAGTGGATACACAGCTCTTAAAAGGCCACAGAATACAGGCGCTGCAAGCTTGTCTCGGCTTAGTGGGAAGCCAGAGCAGCTTGCAATACAAACAAAATACAAACAAGTATATACGATTGTATATATTGAATATATATAATCGTATAACAAAAAGTAGTACACACACAACAACAATAGTTAAATTAATCAGATACAACCATAGAGGATCAAAAATAAAACAAGAGACCAAAATGTGGTCCGTAGCAGAAGGAAGGTAAAATTACCACACTAGAATAGATAGAGGATAATAATAACTAACGAATAATATATATGTAGACACAAATTATGAAATACAGTATGCAAATAAAAATTGAAAAATGTAACTACTTATTACAATGTAAAAATGAAAAATTTATATGTGTGATTAAGAATGTAGTAATTAAGTATATAGAATAAGTACGTACTGTAAGTAATTTGGAATAATAATTAAAATTGTACATGCAACCTAGAATAATATTTTAAATCTGTATAAGGAATTTGGAAAATTAATTTAAATTTAGAAATGTTACATCAGAATAAGAAATGCTATGAATGTATAAAATAAAAATAGAAAATTTGGAATAAAGACCAAAACCCACCCAATCCTTCCTGTGGTAATTAATTAAGAAAAGATACAAAGAAAGAACCAAGCTAGTAATAGGAAAACGTGAAGGAAAATGTAAAAAGGATCAGTAGATAGAATTGGCAACCCACCAATAGAAAGAGAGAAAGAAATGATGGATGTAAGAAAGAACAAGTATGTAGAATGAAAGTACGAGAGGCATAAAAGCGAGAACTAGTATGAAAGAGAAAGTAGAAACAATAAGGACTCTGACCCTGTCAGAGGAAAGAGAGAGTAGAAAAAAAAAAAAAAAAAAAAAAAAAAAAAAAAAAAAAAAAAAATAACCTAACCTAACCTAACCTAACCTAACCTAACCTAACCTAACCTAACCTAACCTAACCTAACCTAACCTAACCTAACCTAACCTAACCTAACCTAACCTAACCTAACCTAACCTAACCTAACCTAACCTAACCTAACCTAACCTAACCTAACCTAACCTAACCTAACCTAACCTAACCTAACCTAACCTAACCTTTTTTTTTTTTTTTTTTTTTTTTTTTTTTTTTTTTAACCAGGGAAAATGCATTACTGCATACGCACCCGACCCGGGGGGGCCGGGGGTTATGTGGGGCTCTGCAGCCTAGTGCTGCCATACCCACTAAAAACCCTGGTGTGTTCCTCCTCGCCGCTTCGGACCCAGCCGTGGCACCGCGGTTGTGCATCCGCAGCTGGGTCACGGCCGCCCGCAACACCTTGCGGGGCCTCCTCGAGGGGGAGTCGAGCGAACCCCCCCCTATCTCCGCTTAAGGCGCCCCGGAACACCAGGGGCGCCTTCCAGCACGGGACCTCTCTACGCGGGTGACGGATCCCCCGATCACGTCACCCACAGGTCCCCTCAGGGCGGTTGGTAGTAGGCGGCGTAGGCCCGCCTACCTCGCCCTGGTCGCCTGCGGCGGATGGGGAGCGCGTCGACATCGTCTTCCCGCTCCCTCTCCGCCGCCTCCTTCTGCGACATGACTTCGTCACAGAAGGAGACGACCGCCTGCCAGGCCTGCTCACTGCCGATCATGGCGTTCACCATGTTCGGCAGTGTCAGAGCCTGCACGCCGATGTCCGCGGACAGGGCCGCACGAGGGACCGCCCAAGCGGGGCACTCCTCGCGCGTGTGTCGTGCCGTGTCCTCGGCCATCCCACAATGGTGGCACGCCGTTGACGGCTCGCGGCCCACCACCTGGCACAGATACCTCCCGAAGCAACCATGCCCGGTCAGCATCTGCACCAAGCGGTAGGTCAGCGGGCCGTGCCTACGCCCCAGCCAGTCTTTGAGGACTGGCCGGACGGCGGCCACCAGATCCCCGGCTCCTCCGGGGACCTCCAACCGAGCCGTCCACTTCCGCAGGAGGACCTCCTCTCTCCAGCGAGCGACCTCCAGCGGATGGAGACGGCTCCCCTCTCGTGCTCGCCAATACACCGTCGCGAGTACCTCGGCCTCGAGGTCCCATGGCGGTGTTCCGGCGAGCACGCACGCGCCGTCGAAAGCGACGGTGCGGTACGCCCGAGCCACCCTCAACGCTATGACCCGCTGCGGACGTCGTAGCAGGGGTCTGATGCGAGCGTAGAGGGTGTCCGCCCATATTGGCGCCCCGTAGAGCGCCATGGAGCGTACCACGCCGGCGTACAGCCGACGGCAGCTCCCCCCTGGCCCCCCCAGATTGGGGAGGAGCCTCCCCAGCGCTCCGGCTGCGGCCACCAAACGTGGGGCCAAGCGCCGGAAAACCTAACCTAACCTAACCTAACCTAACCTAACCTAACCTAACCTAACCTAACCTAACCTAACCTAACCTAACCTAACCTAACCTAACCTAACCGAGTAGCGCGCAGCCCCCCGCAGCGAACGCAGCAATTCTAACTCGCTCCGCGCTCAAAAAATCCAAGTTGTGGAAAAAAGTGCTCCGATTTTCCCGGGGAAAGTCTCAAATTGTGTAGTTCAGTGCACCCGTCACGCGTGTGAAAAAATTTTCAAAATCAGTGAAAGATTGGATAAAAAGTGAGGTGAAAAGTGATACATAACCTAAATTTTTGGTTATAAGTGCATGTGCATCTCTCGCTGAGTCGCTTTGACCCCCCATTTTTTGGGTGGCGTTGGGTCCGCCCCGGGGACCAGCACAATCCACCAAAATTTTGGATTTTTCCGGTGAAAATTGACGTTAGTAAGGAACAATAACCGGAAAAACAGTGAGTTTGACCCAAATTTTGACTTAA
This sequence comes from Ethmia dodecea, assembly GCA_963855545.1. Taxonomy (NCBI): domain Eukaryota; kingdom Metazoa; phylum Arthropoda; class Insecta; order Lepidoptera; family Depressariidae; genus Ethmia; species Ethmia dodecea. The sequence continues at coordinate 15,419 of OY979457.1, forward strand.
AGTGCTCGCAAACCCCCCCCAGTCGCCTGACCCCCCACTTTTTGGTGGAAAAGCAGACCGCCCTCGTGGCCGCCACAATCCACCGAAATTCCAGACCTTCTCGGTGGAAATCCAGCCCAGGAAATTTGTAAAACTGGAAACCACGTGGCCACGAGGTCTTAGATCCAGCTGACCTGGAGCCTGGCTGAGGGTACAAGGCGCTGGAGGGTGCCGGGGGAAGAAGTTCGACACCTCGTTTGCCAAAATCCGACAGGTACAAGCGGAGATACAGATTTTTGAAAATTTTTGGAAATTTTTTGGACTCTTAAAATAGGACTTTTTATTTGAACCACATCTCCCTTGTTTTTGTAGTTTTTAAAATTTTTATTTCTTTAATTTAAAATCTAGTCTTTTAACTTGCCAAGTGTCAAATTTCAGATTTTTAGTCGCTATACTGTGTTAGATATTAAGCTTTACATTTGTAAACAAACCACCCGATCGCGGAAATTTTAAAAAACTTTTGGGGGTTGTAGCTCAGGATTGGGGGGTCGGATTCTTAAAATTCGACCAGGGAACCTATTTTTTCAACAAGTTCTTCTTACGGTAATTTTTCCAAAACTTTAGATTCAAAATTCGGGGGGGTGATTTTTGGTTTGAAATTACGTCGCGGGAAAATTACAGTTTTCGTTTAAATTCAATAACTTTGGACGGGGTGGGCCAAATTTAACGGGGTTTTCTTCAAAATTTCTAATTTTCGAGGGGCTACAACTCTCTCATAGAGTCCCAGACTCTATGTAGAGCAAATAAAAAGTTGGTACAAAAATTTTTAATTAGGGAATAACTTTTGGACGGGGTGGGTTGAAATTATAGCGCACTGGATTCGGCACCAAAATTGGGGACTTGCTCTACATAGAGAAAAATTTCTGGAATTCGGACTCTACCATATAGAGCAAACACCAGGAGCGGATAGCGCTCGGTGGGGGCAGTAAAACGAGCCTACGCACGGTTCTCTGCGACGAGTGGTTAAGGAGTTATAGAGGTTTGAAGTTGGCGACGCCATCTTGGTCCGCCATTTTGGAAAACTTAAATAGAGTATAACTCCTGAACCACTGGTGCTAGAGCATTGGGACTTGCTCTGGAATTGTTCCCCCCCTCCTCCCTAACATCTGTGATAGGTACCGACTCTATATAGAGTCGAAAACTTTTACCCTTTTTTGACTGGGCGGGAACAAGGACAGGAGAAAACCACTAGTAGTGCCCAAAACCCCGTGGCTCTAGGCCGAATACTGACGGAGATACGAGCTTTTTAGACCCAGGCGGCCATATTGGACGCCATCTTGAATATATTTAAACCGCGATATCTCCGGAAGTACCGGTCCGATCGGGACGCAAAAACTTTTAGCACTTAAGTTAGGTTAAGGACTATAGCTGAGCTATACTAACAGAGCTCTACATAGAGCCGAAAAGTATTTTTAAAAAAAAAAAAAAATATATTTAGATTTTTATTTTGTTTTTTGTTCTGTGGATAATTAATGTCACGTGTGCCCACCTAAGGCCCAAATGTTAACAAGACTGGCTCTACAATAGAGTTATACAATTATTATTATTCTTTTTCTTTTATTTTAAAAAATTGCATTAACTGATTTATATTATATTGTGTATGCACGTCGGCCTACAAAACCTACTACCGACTCTACATAGAGCCGAAGTTGGAAAACTAAAATCGTAATTGGAAATTGTTCTTTGTTGTGAAAACGTGCATCGTTGGCACGTAGCCAGCGTGGGTCCGGTGATTAGGCAAGACTCTACTTTAGTAGAGTCACCCTTAACCGCCGGGCTGCCAGTTGACGTTTACTTGAGCTAGCAAGTAAACCACACACGCACAAGCACCACACACACCAACGGCACAACACACACAGTACATACACGCACAACACCAACAAACATACACACAATCATATACTAGGTTCTCTGTGATATTTTATTTATTTTGTATAGGTCTTAGGCTAAGAAATTGACAATTTATTGGTGAAGATATTATTATCAATTCGGATTCTATTTTAAATTTTATTATTACAAATTGACATTCTGCTACCCCATTGACTTGTCGGGCCCTCTACACCCGACTACACAAAACCACCTCCCCAGACCAAATGGCCACGGCACGCACTCCCGTGCCAGTCACCAGGAAAGCGCCAACGCCAGACGCGAAAATGACAGAGAGGGCTGGCCCCTCCGATCTGACAGACAATGTCAGAAAAAGCGTAGGCGAGTTGGAGAGCCAACAAATAACGGTCGCACCCTCCGCCCGCAGACTTACGAGAACTGTGAGCCCCCCAAAGACGACTACCCGATTGCAGGAGGCAAAACGCACCCTAATGTCGGCAAAGAAGTATTTGGGGGACTCACGGAACCTCAAGACAGAGATAAAGGATGGAGTTACCAAGGCTATCAACCAACTTTATCAATTGGTCAAGGAGTCCGAGGAAGAGAACAAAGGAAGTATGAAAGAAGGGAATGAGAGGGATGTATGCAAGTACAAGGAAGAGATTGAGAAATTGGAGAAAGAATTAATTGAAATTAAGGAAGACTTCGAAGCGTACAAGGATAGTGTGAAAGACAATGAAGCTGAACTGGTAACGCATGCATTAAGGAATGACTGTTTAGAGTATATACAGATAAATCAAGAACAACTCGAAGAAATGGAGAGGATGGGAAAGGAAATCAGGAACCTGAGGAAAGAAAATGAAAGAGTGAAAGGAACATGTGTAAGTCTGAACGAAAGGATTGAAGTCATGACAGAAGAAATGGAAAAGATGAAGGAAGGAGGAGCGGAAAAGGGAGATGATTGCAAGGAAAGGATGGAGAGGATAGAACGAATGCTAAGGGACAACAAGGAGAAGACTGAAAGGCTATGGAAGGAGAATAATGAAAGGATGGAAGAACTGAAGAATGCTGTCATGCAGAACCGATGCAGCGAGCCCGAAAACACCTACGCCGCTATTACAGCTGGTCGCCCGGAAGGGAGGAAGGTGGAACGGGCCACTCTGCATTCGGTTGTGGTGACAGCCACGAATGAATGTGAGACAGCAGAGCAAGTGATTGAAAGGATTAGGAAGGTAGTCAGGGCTAAGGATGGAGGAGTGGAGATTGACAGGGTGAGGAAGACCAAGGACCAAAAGGTTGTCCTTGGGTGTGGGAGTTTGGAGTCCAGGAGGAAGCTGAAGGAGAAACTTGAATCGGCTAAGGAGACCCTACATGTCGAGGACATGAAGAATAAAGATCCGTTGGTGATCCTAAGGGATGTTCTGGCGTGCCATAGTGACGACGAGATAATCGAAGCTATCGGCTGCCAGAACGGGGATGTTCTTCGTGACCTCGACATGGAGGAAAACACCATAACAGTTAAGTACCGTAGAAGGACTCGGAACCCCCACACGTCACATGTAGTCCTGTCGGTCTCCCCCTCAATCTGGCAAAGAATGCTGCACAAGGGGAGGCTGAGAATCGACATACAGATGGTGCGTGTCGAGGATCAGTCTCCTCTTGTACAGTGCACCATGTGCCTCAAGTACGGCCACGGAAAGAAGCACTGCGAGGAAAAAATAGAAAAGTGTAGCCACTGCGGGGGACAACACTTGCGCGCCGACTGTGGTGGGATGCGGGCTGGAACCCCACCAGCCTGCGTAAACTGCCAAGACGCGGAATTACCTAATGCAGTACACAACGCGTTCAGTGAATGCTGCCCCATTCGTAAAAAATGGGACAACATAGCACGTGCACGCGTTGCGTACTGCTGAAGGCTCCCCAGGGGTAAAACCAACATCAAGCAAAATGGTACATCAATATCCCTTTCCCAGCATAATAATATACAAGATATATCGTGAGTATATATAGAAATGTATATAACAAAATCCTAAATATAAATTATACTATAATAAACAAAACGCATACACACAAAAATTTTACACCTACTAGCAAATGTTTGTTTCCGTGGAGAACCAATGATGGCGATACTGTTGAAATGTTTACCATTATACATTCAAATAAATCTATAATAACAACTAATTAATAATAACAGGAAATTTTAATAAAAGTTAGAAAAAACTCGATGTACATAACCAGACCGTATGAAAATATTTTTAATATATAAAAATTGTAATTTTATAATGTTAGGAATAAGAATAAAATACGAGCAATGTACATAATATTATATTATATAGTAATCAAAATTGTAATTTACCCAAATGTAATACCTGAGGCATATGCTCTCCTCCTACGGCCTGTGCGTCTGCGGCGGATCGGGAGAGAAGAGGGGTCCTCCTCCCTGTCCCTCTCCGCCGCCTCCTTCTGCGACATGACTGTCTCGCAGAAGGAGAGGACCGCTTTCCACGACCTCTTGTCGCCGACCATAGAACGCACTACGGCCGGTAAGGAGAGGTCGTTCCCCACCGCTGCGACGAGGTCACAGCGCGGCTCCGCCCATGCCGGGCACTCCCCCAGTGTATGCTGCGCTGTGTCCTCGTGGCAGCCACAGTGGTGGCACTCAGCGGTCGCCTCCCTCCCGGCTATGCGGTGCAGATACTTCCCGAAACAACCGTGTCCCGAGAGTACCTGCACCAGTCGGAAGGTCAGCGACCCCCACTCTCTCTCCGTCCACTCCCGCAGGACTGGACGGACCGCCTCGACAGTCCAACGGCCGGCCGACGGTTCGGCCAGCCTCTGTTCCCACTTGTCGAACAGGGACTGTCGAGCCAGGAGTTTCCGCACTTCCATCTCCCTGGGAGCAAGGCGACTGCCGCGGAGTTGGAGGTCCTTGCGCCACTGATACGTGGACGCTTGGGCCTCCGCCTCCAAGTCCCAGGGAGGGGATCCCGCCAGTACGCACGCCGCCTCAAAGGAGGTGGTGCGGTACCCGCGTATGACGCTGACGGCCATCACCCTCTGAGGTCTCCTCAGGAGGGTGATATTATGGGCCGTCAGGGTCTCCGCCCAGACCGGGGCCCCGTAAAGGGCCATCGATCGCACCACCCCCATGTACAGGCGGCGGCTTGCCGACTCGGGCCCCCCGATATTAGGCATCAACCGCTTCAACGCGGCGGCCGATGCCATCAAACGGGGAGCCAGGCGGGCGAAGTGATCCCGGAAACTCCAGCGGGGATCGAGGACGAGTCCAAGATATTTCATCGTGGACTTGACCTCGATCCGAGTGCCACTCACTGTGATGTGGGACCCGACCGGTGGCGCCTTCCGAGGGCCGTGGAAACACAGCGCCTCGGATTTGGGCAACGCCACCTCGAGTCCCAACGACCGGATCCGCCTCACCACCTGTGCCACTGTCACAGTGGCGAGGCGGGCTGCTTCCCGGTACGAGGTCCCCCGGGACGTGACCAGCGTGTCGTCCGCATAACAGGTCACGTTTGATCCCGGGAGGAGCTCCCCCCGCAGCACCCAGTCGTACCCGATGTTCCACAGGAGCGGCCCGAGGACCGAGCCCTGTGGAACGCCGCACGTCGTCTCCCACCTTAATTGCCTACCGTCCCGAACCGGATACTCGACGTATCGCTCCGAGAGGTAGGCCCCGACTATTCGGCGTAGATAGGGAGGCACATCATGGAACTTCAGTGCCTCCCTGATGCAGGCCCAGGGAAGGGTATTGAACGCGTTGGCGATGTCGAGAGACACCGCCAACAGCACCCCACCCCGGGCGACCGCCTCATCCGAGAGGGCCTTGACGCGGAGGACCGCGTCAACGGTCGACCTGCCCCCTCGGAATCCGAACTGATGTTCGGACAAGTCGGGACCTACCTCTCGGAGGTGCACGATAAGCCGTCCGGCGATGACCCGCTCGAACAACTTATCGGCCTCGTCGAGTAGAACGATCGGACGGTAGGCCGAGGGAGATTCCGCGGGACGCCCGTCCTTCCGGAGAAGAACGAGCCGACCGGTCTTCCAAACGGAAGGGAACCGGCCGGACTGAAGACAGGCGTCCAGTAGTCCGCGGAATCTCTCCCCCAGGGCCTTGAGTGCCAGAGCCAGGACGCGTCCCGGGATCCCGTCTGGTCCCGGTGCTGTGTTTTTGGCTTTCAGCCTCAACACAGCCGCGTCTAGCTCTGCCTCCGTCACCGGAGGCACCTCGACTCCCGCGCTCGCATCCACGACAGGGTGTCGTGGGGGCGCCATCGGGGGGGGTTGTTGTTCCGCCCTGTGTGGAAACAGGGTCGAAACAACATTCCCCAGCAGTCGAGGCTCGAGACTCTCCGTGAGTGGGGGGGCCCAGGGGCGAAGTTTGCCCCTGACCGCACGGTACGGCCTTCCCCACGGATCACGGGTCAGAGTCTCAAGGAGCTCCGCTCTGGCACTAGCCTTCGCGATGCAGATGGACAGCTGCAGGGCCTTGGTAGCCTCTCGATAGGCCCCAAGCAGCTGTGCTTCCACGTCGGCGTCACGTACACGCCTACGGCGGTAGTGGGTGTACTGGCGTCTCAACTCCACGCAGAGGGACCGCTGATCAGCGATCCCCTGAGACCACCAGTACACCTGACGCCTAGGAGGTCGAGGCTTGGCCCGAGACATGCCCGCGTCGCAGATTTGCGACACGGCGCCCCGGAACCAAGATACCTCCTCCTCGACCTCCACAGGCCTGGAAGGGGTGTTACTCCAGGCCTGGACTATGGAAGCCAATTCCACTGCATCGCGATCTAGGCTTTTCAAGGCCCATCTGGGGGAAGCCGAAGCGTGGCCGCTGGGACGACGATGCGTGTCCGGGGCTCGGGATGCGGAGACAATGTCGAACCGTATATACAAATGGTCCGACATTGTCTCCACATCCTCCATAACCCTCCAGTCCCGGACACGGCGTGCTAAGGCAGGGGTTGTGAACGAGACGTCCACAATGGACCCCCCCTGCCAGCGCACGCACGTGTTGACCGACCCCTGGTTCAGAACCGTGAGGCCGGTCATCGTCGCCCACTCCGCTAAAGTCTCGCCGCGTGCATCCGTTGCGGGACAACCCCAAGCCGTGCTCTTGGCATTGAGGTCGCCCACGAGGAGCGCCGGACAGGGTAGAGTCTGCCCAATGAGGGCCCCTACCCGGTCCAGGAACGCTTCGAACTCGGCGAGACTTCTGTTGGGAGAGAAATATGCCCCGATTAGGACAATTTCTCTCCAGCGGATCGCCACGTACCCTCGGCCCCTCGCTAAGGTGGGAGGGGGCAGTATGCCTTCTGCCCCTGACGCTGTTATGATGGCCACCGAGCCGTCTTGGTCCTCTACCCAGTTATCTCTGGGAGGGACGAAGTACGGCTCAGCGACCACCGCGACGTCTATCAACCACTGCGCCATGGATTGCAGGAGAAGATCCTGCGCACCGGCGCAGTGGTTGATGTTCGCCTGGAGGATCCGATGGTTCGTCTTGATCATGACGTAGCCATCGGATCTCCCCTTGGTGCGGCCAGAGCCGCGGGAGCATTGGCGGCCGGGGTCCTTGCGGCCGCCTTCCTGGGTGCACGTTTCGGGGCTTTGGCCCCCGCGCACCCCTTGCTCCCTGCGCTGTGCCCGGCTGGCTTGCCCACTGCTGCGCAGAGCGTGCAGTGGGGAGCGGCCGAGCACTCTCTGGCCTTGTGGCCGGATTGACCGCAGCGATAACAGTCCTCGCTGCGGTCAATCTCTGAGGTGCATTGTTGCCTGACATGCCCAACCGTCAGGCAACGATAGCACCTCATGGGTCGGCTCTCCAGGCGTTTCACCTGGGCGGACGTCCAGCCCAACAAGAGCCGACCCTCAGCCACTTTTTGGGCCGCTGCCACAGGGCAGCGAACCCACACGGACCACTGCGCGTGGGGTGTGTAGTAGAGTTGGCCAACTTTGACCTCGTCTACCGCACACCCACCGCGCTTCGCTACCGCGGCGGCGACCTCCTCCGCGGAGGCTGAGTCGTCCAGACCGGAAATGCGCAATTCTGCGCATTTCATTGGTCTGGAAATACGGACATCAGCCTCGTTGAGCACCTCCCTCAGCTTTGCAGCGAGGGAGTTCGCCTTGTCTCCGCTTGTGGCGCCGGGAACCTCCAGCACGGCCCCTCCTGTGACGGCTTTGCGGAACCTCACCCCAGGGATGCCAAGTCCTTCTAAGCTGATCTTGGACTTGGCATCCTCGATCACCGACTTGTAGGTGAGGCCCCTGTCCTGCGCTCCAGGCTGGAGCGTGAGGACGACGGCCGTCGAGCGGAGGGGACGCTTTTTGCCTTTCTTCTTTTTCTTGGCCCCCTCCCCTTGGCCAGGTGTTTTGGCCTGAGGGGGGGGCTTGGAGACTGCTGGGGGGGCCTTTGTGGAAGGGCCACCCTTCTTTTTGCCCCGCTTGACCACTGTCGACCAGCCCTCTTCCTTGGACGGTGGAGCTGATGGCAGTGGCTGGGGCACTTGCGGTGCTGATTTTAAAGTGGCGGCGGGGTGGACAGCTTCTGCCCCCTTTTTCGCCTTCTTCCGTTTCTTGGCCCCCTTCCCAACTATCGCTTGGTTGGGAACAGGGACCGGGTCTTTCGCCTGGGGTGCGACAGCATCTGAGCGCCCTGGGGTTGGCTCGGTAGTCTTAGCCACCCTATCCGCGGCTAGTGGCGGCCTAACCCGCTTAGCGGGGAGAAGCCTCTCCTCTAAGGACTCCAGGCGAGCACTCAACATGGCCCCGCACTTTGCCATGATTGAGTACTCAAGCTCTGCGGGCTGGAGTCCCTGTGAAGCCGGAGGAGGGGAAGGGAGAGAAGGTGGTAGTTCTCTCCCCTGTTCCATGGCCGCTTTCCCCTGCTGCACGACTTGCTCCAGGCTAACTCTCAGCTCGCCTATTTCTTTACGGAGGTCCGCCACCTCCGCTTTTAGGCGAGCATTGTCCGCCTGGAGCCTTGTCGTCTCGTCCGAGACCGACCGGGAGCGCAGTTCCGCCACAGCCTCACTGATTGAGGCCGCCGCTCTCTTGAGGGCACCTTGAAAGGTGCCCTTTAGGTTTTTTGACTTAGTAGCGACGTTGAGTATGACCCCCACACTGTCGATCACCTGTTGATTCAGGGCCTCGACAGTGCCGGGGTGCTCAGCGTCGCTACTTAGTGGAGCCTCCGAGAGGCGAGCCGCCCTTCTTTGGCTCGCCTGCCTCGCCAATCCGGCGACCTCCTCCTCCGCCTCGAGCTGGAGCTCCTCGCGCCGCAGCGCCATGAGCTCCGCTTTTGCCTGGGCCAGCCCCACGTACTTAGCCGTGGTCGGCGGCCGGCCCCTCCCCCTTTTGGCGGGCCCAGATCTTTTGGGCCTCACCTGTGTCTCGGAGCCGGAGTCACTACTTAAGTACTCCGGCTCACTTCCCTCATCATTTCGCTGTCGCTTTCGACGCTCGGACTCAGGTCCGGGTGCCGAAAGGGACAGCGATGCGTCGGACAGAACGTCGTCCGTTGACGCCTGGGTCTCTTCCGGGTCGATCCGGGAGAACAATACACGTGCCACAGGTAGGGCTAGTGGCAGTGCTCTTCTCGAGCCCCCATCTTCTGCGCAGGGAGAAGATGGGGCTGAGACCCCAGATCCATCAGTCGGAGTAGGGGAGAAGAATTCTTCCCTACCCGACACGTCATGGCCTGTAATCTTGGAAGGAGAGAAGAATTCCTCTCTCCCTCCCATGTCTATCCCTCTGTTTTTCATCCACAGTCGATCCCGGCTTCTGGTCGAAACACCAGGAACCGGAGACGACTGTGCCGACTCCCTTGTCCTCACGGTCTCAGACGTGTCGCCAGAATCCGACGACACGCTGTGAACCAGAGGCTCAGTCTCCTTCTCGGGTTCATCTTGAGGGTTGGGCAGGGAAGAAGCATTATTATGTTCCTTCCAACCAGCCGCGCTATCTTCCCCTCCAATCCCTCGATTGAGCGTGCTGTTCTTAATGACCAGGGTTTTCCCTGGTGTCGCTCTGATGTATGTTAAAATATTTTTAGTTTTTTCCGCCATTTTTATTCCCACGAGTATGGGGGAAAGAAATGTCCATCCGGGCAGTGCCCCCTGTACCCGGATAACCCTAATACGCCTAAGGAGGGCGGGAAACCTCCCCGGGTTGGCCGCTAGAAGGTGGAATATACTCTCCACCTGTCCCTCGGAGATGATGACACCGCCGAGGGCATTCGACGCCACGTTGCCCCAACGCCGAAACTTGAGTGGTTTTTTATAGAGGTGTCCTTCCTCGCGGTCCGGGCGATTAAGCCAAGACCCCCGATCCCAACCGAAGCCGCGAGACGTGACCACGACACTCCGGAAGCGGGATTGCGGTATACCGACGGTGGCCGGGAGAGAACTCCCCCTGGCCTGCTCGGAGGCAGTGTAAGTGCACACCGAGCCCGCCCCTGCCTCTCCACTGTGCCCTCTGCTAATCAGAGGGACACGCGGAGAGACGCCTAAGGTAGTCTTAGCCGCGACTGGGGAATGGACACAGAAACCCTGTGTCGATTCGCCAGTCCCGTTGCCCAGGGTGCGCCACGAGGAGGCGACTACCAATGCACCCCAACCTAACCTAACCTAACCTAACCTAACCTAACCTAACCTAACCTAACCTAACCTTTTTTTTTTTTTTTTTTTTTTTAAGTGGGGAAATCCTCATAGGATACACACACCACCCCGGGGGGAGTGGTGCGGTTATGCCGGACTCCTACCGGCTAAAACCCCACTGTGTTCCTCCGCTCCGCCATAGGGACGTGACCACGGGGAGGCCGAAGCATTACGTCCGCAGCCACGTCGGCGGGCCGCCTACCGCAGGAACGGCGCGGTAGGCCCTCCTCTGCGGGACAGGGGGGAGTGATCCCTGTCCCGGACGCTCCGAAGGCGCGTGGGAACACCACGCGCGCCTTCGCGACGAGGCCTAACCAGTGGACGGTGATGCCCCCGCATCACCGCCCGGGCCTCGTTAGGTGGGGAGGAGGAGAGAGGCATAAGCTCTCCTCCTGCGGCCTGTGCGTCTGCGGCGGATCGGGAGAGAAGAGGGGTCCTCCTCCCTGTCCCTCTCCGCCGCCTCCTTCTGCGACATGACTGTCTCGCAGAAGGAGAGGACCGCTTTCCACGACCTCTTGTCGCCGACCATAGAACGCACTACGGCCGGTAAGGAGAGGTCGTTCCCCACCGCTGCGACGAGGTCACAGCGCGGCTCCGCCCATGCTGGGCACTCCCCCAGTGTATGCTGCGCTGTGTCCTCGTGGCAGCCACAGTGGTGGCACTCAGCGGTCGCCTCCCTCCCGGCTATGCGGTGCAGATACTTCCCGAAACAACCGTGTCCCGAGAGTACCTGCACCAGTCGGAAGGTCAGCGACCCCCACTCTCTCTCCGTCCACTCCCGCAGGACTGGACGGACCGCCTCGACAGTCCTACGACCGGCCGACGGTTCGGCCAGCCTCTGTTCCCACTTGTCGAACAGGGACTGTCGAGCCAGGAGTTTCCGCACTTCCATCTCCCTGGGAGCAAGGCGACTGCCGTGGAGTTGGAGGTCCTTGCGCCACTGATACGTGGACGCTTGGGCCTCCGCCTCCAAGTCCCAGGGAGGGGATCCCGCCAGTACGCACGCCGCCTCAAAGGAGGTGGTGCGGTACCCGCGTATGACGCTGACGGCCATCACCCTCTGAGGTCTCCTCAGGAGGGTGATATTATGGGCCGTCAGGGTCTCCGCCCAGACCGGGGCCCCGTAAAGGGCCATCGATCGCACCACCCCCATGTACAGGCGGCGGCTTGCCGACTCGGGCCCCCCGATATTAGGCATCAACCGCTTCAACGCGGCGGCCGATGCCATCAAACGGGGAGCCAGGCGGGCGAAGTGATCCCGGAAACTCCAGCGGGGATCGAGGACGAGTCCAAGATATTTCATCGTGGACTTGACCTCGATCCGAGTGCCACTCACTGTGATGTGGGACCCGACCGGTGGCGCCTTCCGAGGGCCGTGGAAGCACAGCGCCTCGGATTTGGGCAACGCCACCTCGAGTCCCAACGACCGGATCCGCCTCACCACCTGTGCTACTGTCACAGTGGCGAGGCGGGCTGCTTCCCGGTACGAGGTCCCCCGGGACGTGACCAGCGTGTCGTCCGCATAACAGGTCACGTTTGATCCCGGGAGGAGCTCCCCCCGCAGCACCCAGTCGTACCCGATGTTCCACAGGAGCGGCCCGAGGACCGAGCCCTGTGGAACACCGCACGTCGTCTCCCACCTTACTTGCCTACCGTCCCGAACCGGATACTCGACGTATCGCTCCGAGAGGTAGGCCCAGACTATTCGGCGTAGATAGGGAGGCACGTCATGGAACTTCAGTGCCTCCCTGATGCAGGCCCAGGGAAGGGTATTGAACGCGTTGGCGATGTCGAGAGACACCGCCAACAGCACCCCACCCCGGGCGACCGCCTCATCCGAGAGGGCCTTGACGCGGAGGACCGCGTCAACGGTCGACCTGCCCCCTCGGAATCCGAACTGATGTTCGGACAAGTCGGGACCTACCTCTCGGAGGTGCACGATAAGCCGTCCGGCGATGACCCGCTCGAACAACTTATCGGCCTCGTCGAGTAGAACGATCGGACGGTAGGCCGAGGGAGATTCCGCGGGACGCCCGTCCTTCCGGAGAAGAACGAGCCGACCGGTCTTCCAAACGGAAGGGAACCGGCCGGACTGAAGACAGGCGTCCAGTAGTCCACGGAATCTCTCCCCCAGGGCCTTGAGTGCCAGAGCCAGGACGCGTCCCGGGATCCCGTCTGGTCCCGGAGCTGTGTTTTTGGCTTTCAGCCTCAACACAGCCGCGTCTAGCTCTGCCTCCGTCACCGGAGGCACCTCAACTTCCGCGCTCGCATCCACGACAGGGTGTCGTGGGGGCGCCATCGCTGGGGGTTGTTGTTCCGCCCTGTGTGGAAACAGGGTCGAGACAACATTCCCCAGCAGTCGAGGCTCGAGACTCTCCGTGAGTGGGGGGGCCCAGGGGCGAAGTTTGCCCCTGACCGCACGGTACGGCCTTCCCCACGGATCACGAGTCAGAGTCTCGAGGAGCTCCGCTCTGGCACTAGCCTTCGCGATGCAGATGGACAGCTGTAGGGCCTTGGTAGCCTCTCGATAGGCCCCAAGCAGCTGTGCTTCCACGTCGGCGTCACGTACTCGCCTACGGCGGTAGTGGGTGTACTGGCGTCTCAACTCCACGCAGAGGGATCGCTGATCCGCGATCCCCTGAGACCACCAGTACACCTGACGCCTAGGAGGTCGAGGCTTGGCCCGAGACATGCCCGCGTCGCAGATTTGCGACACGGCGCCCCGGAACCAAGTTACCTCCTCCTCGACCTCCACAGGCCTGGAAGGGGTGTTACTCCAGGCCTGGACTATGGAAGCCAGTTCCACCGCATCACGATCTAGGCTTTTCAAGGCCCATCTGGGGGAAGCCGAAGCGTGGCCGCTGGGACGACGATGCGTGTCCGGGGCTCGGGATGCGGAGACAATGTCGAACCGTATATACAGATGGTCCGACATTGTCTCCACATCCTCCATAACCCTCCAGTCCCGGACACGGCGTGCTAAGGCAGGGGTTGTGAACGAAACGTCCACAATGGACCCCCCCTGCCAGCGCACGCACGTGTTGACCGACCCCCGGTTGAGAACCGTGAGGCCGGTCATCGTCGCCAACTCCGCTAACGTCTCGCCGCGTGCATCCGTCGCGGGACAACCCCAAGCCGTGCTCTTGGCATTGAGGTCGCCCACGAGGAGCGCCGGACAGGGTAGAGTCTGCCCAATGAGGGCCCCTACCCGGTCCAGGAACGCTTCAAACTCGGCGAGACTTCTGTTGGGAGAGAAATATGCCCCGATTAGGACAATTTCTCTCCAGCGGATCGCCACGTACCCTCGGCCCCTCGCTAAGGTGGGAGGGGGCAGTATGCCTTCTGCCCCTGACGCTGTTATGATGGCCACCGAGCCGTCTTGGTCCTCTACCCAGTTATCCCTGGGAGGGACGAAGTACGGCTCGGCGACCACCGCGACGTCTATCAACCACTGCGCCATGGATTGCAGAAGGAGATCCTGCGCACCGGCGCAGTGGTTGATATTCGCCTGGAGGATCCGATGGTTCGTCTTGATCATGACGTAACCATCGGATCTCCCCTTGGTGCGGCCAGAGCCGCGGGAGCATTGGCGGCCGGGGTCCTTGCGGCCGCCTTCCTGGGTGCACGTTTCGGGGCTTTGGCCCCCGTGCACCCCTTGCTCCCTGCGCTGTGCCCTGCAGGCTTGCCCACTGCTGCGCAGAGCGCACAGTGGGGAGCGGCCGAGCACTCTCTGGCCTTGTGGCCGGGTTGACCGCAGCGATAGCAGTCCTCGCTGCGGTCAATCTCTGAGGTGCATTGCTGCCTGACGTACCCAGCCGCCAGGCAACGATAGCACCTCATGGGTCGGCTCTCCAGGCGTTTCACCTGTGCGGACGTCCAGCCCACCAAGAGCCGACCCTCAGCCACCTTCTGGGCCGCTGCCACCGGGCAGCGAACCCAAACGGACCACTGCGCGTGGGGTGTGTAGTAGAGTTGGCCAACTTTGACCTCGTCTACCGCACACCCACCGCGCTTCGCCACCGCGGCGGCGATCTCCTCCGCGGAGGCTGAGTCGTCCAGACCGGAAATGCGCAATTCTGCGCACTTTACCGGTCTAGATACTCGGACGTCAGCCTCGTTGAGCACCTCCCTCAGCTTTGCTGCGAGGGAGTTCGCCTTCTCGCCACTGGTGGCCCCGGGGATTTCCAACACGGCCCCCCCTGTGACGGCCTTCCTGAACCTCACCCCGGGGATGCCAAGTCCTTCGAGACTGATCTTGGAATTGGCATCCTCGATTACCGACCGGTAGGTGAGGCCCCTGTCCTCTGCTCCAGGCTGGAGCGTGAGGACGACGGCCGTCGAGCGGAGGGGACGCTTCTTCCCCTTCTTCTTTTTCTTGTTCTTGGCCCCCTCCCCTTGGCCAGGTGTTTTAGCCTGGGGGGGGGGCTTGCCAACTGCTGGGGTGGCCTTTGCGGTGGGGCCACCCTTCTTTTTTCCCCGCTTAACCACTGTCGACCAGCCCTCCTCAATGGAGGGAGGTACTGGTGGCAGTGGTTGGGGCACTTTTGAAGCCGATCTGGGAGGGGCGGTTTGGGCAGAACTTGCGCCCTTTTTCCCCTTCTTCTTTTTGGCCCCCTTCCCACCTATCGCTTGGTTGGGAATGGGGACCGGGTCAATCGCCTGGGGCGCGACCGCATCTGAGCGCCCTGGGGTTGGCTCGGTAGTCTTAGCCACCCTATCTGCGGCTAGTGGCGGCCTAACCCGCTTAGCAGGGAGAAGCCTCTCCTCTAGGGACTCCAGGCGAGCACTCAACATGGCCCCGCACTTTGCCATAATTGAGTACTCCAGCTCTGCGGGCTGGAGTCCCTGTGAAGCCGGAGGAGGGGAAGGGAGAGAAGGTGGTAGTTCTCTCCCCTGTTCCATGGCCGCTTTCCCCTGCTGCACGACTTGCTCCAGGCTAACTCTCAGCTCGCCTATTTCTTTACGGAGGTCCGCCACCTCCGCTTTTAGGCGAGCATTGTCCGCCTGGAGTCTTGCCGTTTTGTCGGAGACGGAGCGAGTGCACAGTTCCGCAACTGCCTCACGAATTGAGGCCGCCGCGACTTTCAGGGCCCTGGTGAACGTGCCCTTCAAATTCTTTGATTTTGTGGCAACGTTTAATATGACATCCACACTGTCTAAAACTTGCTGATTGAGAGTTGCAGCAGTGTGGGTGTCATTAACGTCGCCACTCGGTGTTGCTTCCGACAGACGAGCCGTCCTCCTCTGGCTCGCCTGCCTCACCAGTCCGGCGACCTCCTCCTCTGCTTGAAGCCGCAGCTCCTCGCGCCTCAGCGTCAGGAGCTCGGCCTTCGCTTGGGCCAGCCCCACGTACTTTGCCGTGGTAGGCGGCCGGCCCCTCCCTCTCTTGGCGGGCCCGGATGGTTTGGGCCTCACCACTTTGTCAGAGCCGGAGTCACTACTTGTGAACTCCAGCTCCTCTCCTTCACTACGCTGTCGCTTTCGGCCCTCGGCTACAAATCCGGGTGTCGAATGCGACAACGGTACCCCGGACGGGACGTCGTCAGTTGACGCCCGGGACTCCGTCTCCGAGTCCATCCGAGTCAACAGCACCTGCGCCACTGGCAGTGCGCGCGGCAGTGTCTTCCTCGATTCCCCATCTTCTGCACGAGGAGAAGATGGGGCTGAGTCCCCGGATCCGTCACTAGTTGCGACAGCAGAGAGGAACAGCTCTCTCCTGTCCGACAAGTCATGGTCGCCCACTCTGGAGGGAGAAAAGAACTCCTCTCTCCCTCCAGGTTGGACGATTCCCCTATTCTGCATCCACAATCGTTCCCGGCTACTGGTTAACACACCAGGAACCGGAGACGACTGTGCAGACTCTCCTGATCTCACGGTCTCCACCGCGTCGGCAGAGTCCGACGACACGGTGAGGACCGTGGGTTCAATAACCCTCTTTTCTGTGTCCAAAGGGTTGGACGAAGAAGACGCATTCGCATTAGCGTCCCTCCCACCGGCCTCGCAATCTTCCCCTCCAACCACTTTTCTGAGCATTGTGTTCTTCACGACCAAGGTCTTATTTGGTGTTGCTCTGCTGGTGTTCTTATATACTAGATTTAATTTTTTGCCTTCCATTTTATTCCCACGAGTATGGGGGAAGTATGGTCCATCCGGGCAGTGCCCCCTGTACCCGGATAACCCTAATACTCCTAAGGAGGGCGGGAAACCTCCCCGGGTTGGCCGCTAGAAGGTGGAATATACTCTCCACCTGTCCCTCGGAGATGATGACACCGCCGAGGGCATTCGACGCCACGTTGCCCCAACGCCGAAACTTGAGTGGTTTTTTATAGAGGTATCCTTCCTCGCGGTCCGGGCGGTAAAGCCAAGACCCCCGGTCCCACCGAAGCCGCGAGACGTGACCACGACACTCCGGAAACGGGATTACGGTATACCGACGGTGGCCGGGAGAAGAACTCCCCCTGGCCTGCTCGAAGGCAGTGCGAGTGCACACCGAGCCCGCCCCTGCCCCTCCACTGTGCCCTCTGCTAATCAGAGGGACACGCGGAGAGACGCCTGTGGTAGTCTTAGCCGCGACTGAGGAATGGACACAGAAACCCTGTGTCGATTCGCCAGTCCCGTTGCCCAGGGTGCGCCACGAGGAGGCGACTACCAATGCACCCCAACCTAACCTAACCTAACCTAACCTAACCTAACCTAACCTAACCTAACCTAACCTAACCTAACCTAACCTAACCTAACCTAACCTAACCTTTTTTTTTTTTTTTTTTTTTTTTTTTTTTTAAGTGGGGAAATCCTTCATCGGATACACACACCACCCCGGGGGGAGTGGTGTGGTTATGCCGGACTCCTACCGGCTAAAACCCCACTGTGTTCCTCCGCTCCGCCATAGGGACGTGACCACGGGGAGGCCGAAGCATTACGTCCGCAGCCACGTCGGCGGGCCGCCTACCGCAGGAACGGCGCGGTAGGCCCTCCTCTGCGGGACAGGGGGGAGTGATCCCTGTCCCGGACGCTCCGAAGGCGCGTGGGAACACCACGCGCGCCTTCGCGACGAGGCCTAACCAGTGGACGGTGATGCCCCCGCATCACCGCCCGGGCCTCGTTAGGTGGGGAGGAGGAGAGAGGCATATGCTCTCCTCCTGCGGCCTGTGCGTCTGCGGCGGATCGGGAGAGAAGAGGGGTCCTCCTCCCTGTCCCTCTCCGCCGCCTCCTTCTGCGACATGACTGTCTCGCAGAAGGAGAGGACCGCTTTCCACGACCTCTTGTCGCCGACCATAGAACGCACTACGGCCGGTAAGGAGAGGTCGTTCCCCACCGCTGCGACGAGGTCACAGCGCGGCTCCGCCCATGCTGGGCACTCCCCCAGTGTATGCTGCGCTGTGTCCTCGTGGCAGCCACAGTGGTGGCACTCAGCGGTCGCCTCCCTCCCGGCTATGCGGTGCAGATACTTCCCGAAACAACCGTGTCCCGAGAGTACCTGCACCAGTCGGAAGGTCAGCGACCCCCACTCTCTCTCCGTCCACTCCCGCAGGACTGAACGGACCGCCTCGACAGTCCAACGGCCGGCCGACGGTTCGGCCAGCCTCTGTTCCCACTTGTCGAACAGGGACTGTCGAGCCAGGAGTTTCCGCACTTCCATCTCCCTGGGAGCAAGGCGACTGCCGCGGAGTTGGAGGTCCTTGCGCCACTAATACGTGGACGCTTGGGCCTCCGCCTCCAAGTCCCAGGGAGGGGATCCCGCCAGTACGCACGCCGCCTCAAAGGAGGTGGTGCGGTACCCGCGTATGACGCTGACGGCCATCACCCTCTGAGGTCTCCTCAGGAGGGTGATATTATGGGCTGTCAGGGTCTCCGCCCAGACCGGGGCCCCGTAAAGGGCCATCGATCGCACCACCCCCATGTACAGGCGGCGGCTTGCCGACTCGGGCCCCCCGATATTAGGCATCAACCGCTTCAACGCGGCGGCCGATGCCATCAAACGGGGAGCCAGGCGGGCGAAGTGATCCCGGAAACTCCAGCGGGGATCGAGGACGAGTCCAAGATATTTCATCGTGGACTTGACCTCGATCCGAGTGCCACTCACTGTGATGTGGGACCCGACCGGTGGCGCCTTCCGAGGGCCGTGGAAACACAGCGCCTCGGATTTGGGCAACGCCACCTCGAGTCCCAACGACCGGATCCGCCTCACCACCTGTGCTACTGTCACAGTGGCGAGGCGGGCTGCTTCCCGGTACGAGGTCCCCCGGGACGTGACCAGCGTGTCGTCCGCATAACAGGTCACGTTTGATCCCGGGAGGAGCTCCCCCCGCAGCACCCAGTCGTACCCGATGTTCCACAGGAGCGGCCCGAGGACCGAGCCCTGTGGAACACCGCACGTCGTCTCCCACCTTACTTGCCTACCGTCCCGAACCGGATACTCGACGTATCGCTCCGAGAGGTAGGCCCCGACTATTCGGCGTAGATAGGGAGGCACGTCATGGAACTTCAGTGCCTCCCTGATGCAGGCCCAGGGAAGGGTATCGAACGCGTTGGCGATGTCGAGAGACACCGCCAACAGCACCCCACCCCGGGCGACCGCCTCATCCGAAAGGGCCTTGACGCGGAGGACCGCGTCAACGGTCGACCTGCCCCCTCGGAATCCGAACTGATGTTCGGACAAGTCGGGACCTACCTCTCGGAGGTGCACGATAAGCCGTCCGGCGATGACCCGCTCGAACAACTTATCGGCCTCGTCGAGTAACACGATCGGACGGTAGGCTGAGGGAGATTCCGCGGGACGCCCGTCCTTCCGGAGAAGAACGAGCCGACCGGTCTTCCAAACGGAAGGGAACCGGCCGGACTGAAGACAGGCGTCCAGTAGTCCGCGGAATCTCTCCCCCAGGGCCTTGAGTGCCAGAGCCAGGACGCGTCCCGGGATCCCGTCTGGTCCCGGTGCTGTGTTTTTGGCTTTCAGCCTCAACACAGCCGCGTCTAGCTCTGCCTCCGTCACCGGAGGCACCTCGACTCCCGCGCTCGCATCCACGACAGGGTGTCGTGGGGGCGCCATCGGGGGGGGTTGTTGTTCCGCCCTGTGTGGAAACAGGGTCGAAACAACATTCCCCAGCAGTCGAGGCTCGAGACTCTCCGTGAGTGGGGGGGCCCAGGGGCGAAGTTTGCCCCTGACCGCACGGTACGGCCTTCCCCACGGATCACGGGTCAGAGTCTCAAGGAGCTCCGCTCTGGCACTAGCCTTCGCGATGCAGATGGACAGCTGCAGGGCCTTGGTAGCCTCTCGATAGGCCCCAAGCAGCTGTGCTTCCACGTCGGCGTCACGTACACGCCTACGGCGGTAGTGGGTGTACTGGCGTCTCAACTCCACGCAGAGGGACCGCTGATCAGCGATCCCCTGAGACCACCAGTACACCTGACGCCTAGGAGGTCGAGGCTTGGCCCGAGACATGCCCGCGTCGCAGATTTGCGACACGGCGCCCCGGAACCAAGATACCTCCTCCTCGACCTCCACAGGCCTGGAAGGGGTGTTACTCCAGGCCTGGACTATGGAAGCCAATTCCACTGCATCGCGATCTAGGCTTTTCAAGGCCCATCTGGGGGAAGCCGAAGCGTGGCCGCTGGGACGACGATGCGTGTCCGGGGCTCGGGATGCGGAGACAATGTCGAACCGTATATACAAATGGTCCGACATTGTCTCCACATCCTCCATAACCCTCCAGTCCCGGACACGGCGTGCTAAGGCAGGGGTTGTGAACGAGACGTCCACAATGGACCCCCCCTGCCAGCGCACGCACGTGTTGACCGACCCCTGGTTCAGAACCGTGAGGCCGGTCATCGTCGCCCACTCCGCTAAAGTCTCGCCGCGTGCATCCGTCGCGGGACAACCCCAAGCCGTGCTCTTGGCATTGAGGTCGCCCACGAGGAGCGCCGGACAGGGTAGAGTCTGCCCAATGAGGGCCCCTACCCGGTCCAGGAACGCTTCAAACTCGGCGAGACTTCTGTTGGGAGAGAAATATGCCCCAATTAGGACAATTTCTCTCCAGCGGATCGCCACGTAACCTCGGCCCCTCGCTAAGGTTGGAGGGGGCAGTATGCCTTCTGCCCCTGACGCTGTTATGATGGCCACCGAGCCGTCTTGGTCCTCTACCCAGTTATCTCTGGGAGGGACGAAGTACGGCTCAGCGACCACCGCGACGTCTATCAACCACTGCGCCATGGATTGCAGGAGGAGATCCTGCGCACCGGCGCAGTGGTTGATATTCGCCTGAAGGATCCGATGGTTCGTCTTGATCATGACGTAACCATCGGATCCCCCCTTGGAGCGGCCAGAGCCGCGGGAGCATTAGCGGCCGGGGTCCTTGCGGCCGCCTTCCTGGGTGCACGTTTCGGGGCTTTGGCCCCCGTGCACCCCTTGCTCCCTGCGCTGTGCCCGGCAGGCTTGCCCACTGCTGCGCAGAGCGCACAGTGGGGAGCAGCCGAGCACTCTCTGGCCTTGTGGCCGGGTTGACCGCAGCGATAGCAGTCCTCGCTGCGGTCAATCTCTGAGGTGCATTGCTGCCTGACGTGCCCAGCCGCCAGGCAGCGATAGCACCTCATGGGTCGGCTCTCCAGGCGTTTCACCTGGGCGGACGTCCAGCCCACCAGGAGCCGACCCTCAGCCACTTTTTGGGCCGCTGCTACCGGGCAGCGGACCCAAACGGACCACTGCGCGTGGGGTGTGTAGTAGAGTTGGCCAACTTTGACCTCGTCTACCACACACCCACCGCGCTTCGCCACCGCCGCGGCGACCTCCTCCGCCGAGGCTGAGTCATCCAGCATATATGGCCTCCCGAAAGGGTCATTGTCGAGACCCTCCAGCAATTCGGCTCGCGCAGAGTCCTGTGCGGCGAACATCGCGGACCTGAGGGCCTGCTTTGCCTCTACGTACAGATCGTAGAGGCGGTCCTCATTCGCCCGGTCGCGTGTTCGCCGCCGCCGGCTCCTCGTGAACTCCCGCCGGGCCACCACACAAGCAGCCCGAAGCCCCGCCAACTCCTCTGACCACCAATGGACGGCACGTCGGGGAGGCCGACGACGAGACCGAGGCATGCTTGAATTGCATACCTCGGTCAGCGACCCTCTGAGCTGGGCCGCAGAGGCGTCCACGTCCAGGACATTTACAGCAGGTGAAAGCCAGTCCTGGACGAAAGCCGCCTCCATGGCTGACTCCCTGTCCAGGTGGACGAGAGCCCACCGAGGGAACGGGGATTGGCCCGGAGAGGCCACTCCTTGGGGGGTTTGGGTGGAGATCTCGAACCGCACGTAGCGGTGATCCGAGAAAGTCTCCACCATGTCCACCCGCCAGTTCTCCACACGCACGGCTAGTGCGGGAGAGGCAAAAGTGCGGTCCACAATTGACCCACCCTGCCGTCGCACGCACGTGTGAACTCTCCCTCTGTTCAAAAGGGAGAGACCGGAAGAGGCCGCCCACAGTTCGAGCGTTCGCCCGCGCGCGTCGGTGGCTGGGTTACCCCAAACCACCGATTTAGCGTTTAGGTCTCCCAAGACGGAAACCTGACGCGGTGCCACCCTGCGGACCACTGTGGCGAGGACTTCGAGGAAATCCTCAAAATCCGACAGTGGGCGGTTTGGGGAGAAGTAGACCCCTACGAGGGCTATATCACCCCATGTGGCGGCCACGTATCCCGGTCCCCTCTCTAAAAGCGAGAGAGGAGGAGAGTCCGTGGAAGACCGCGCCACGAGCGCCACCAAGCCGTCCCTATCTCCTAGCCAGTGGCTAGGGATCGAATACGGCTCCGCGACAACCGACACATCCACCAACCACTCGGCCATGCCCTGCACTAGCAGGTCCTGAGCCGCTCTGCAGTGGTTGATGTTCGCCTGTAAAATGCGATGGACGACTCCCATTAGAGATCCATCGCATTTCCTTCATCGGCCGGCCGTGAGGCTTCGACGGCTTCAGCGGCGGTGGCAGCAGCAGACCGGGTTGGCACCTGCGCTTGACCCTTCTTTGGGGGAGGATTGCAGTTCCTCCCCGCCATCACGTGACCGGCTGGGAGGCCACTGGCGGTACAGACAGCACAACGCGGCGAGGCAACATTGCAAGCCTCAGCTCTGTGCTCCGCTTCCCCGCAGCGGTAGCAGAGCTCCGACCTGTCTACTCGCGACGGGCACAGAGCTCTGGTGTGCCCAAGTCCGAAGCACTTGAAGCAGCGGAAAGACCGGTCCTCAAGCGCCCGGACCACAGCCACGCCAAACCCTACTGGGAGCCGCCCCTTGGCCAGAACGGCCTTTGCCGCGGCGACCGGGCACTCCAGGCGAATAGCACCCAGACCACCGCGGCCAGACCTAATGTCCCTGCCCTTTACCGCTGCTGCATTGCAGCCTCCCGCAGCTGCGACCGCTGCCACCACTTCCTCTTTGGTGACCGAATCGTCGAGGTCGGTCACCTCCAAGGTCGCGGACTTCATTGGTCTGGCCACCGTAGCCACGTCCGCTATGACCTCTCGCAGCTTATCTGCGAAAAGGTCCGCGTTGGTGCCACCTTCAACCCCTGGGAACTCGAAGAGTCGAGCTCCAGTTTGGGTCCGGCGGCATGTTGCTATGCCAAGCCCCAATGTGGCGGGGTTGGCATTGGCACGAGCCCGCTTCAGAACGGACTCGTACGTCTCGCCCCTATCCGCGGCCTCCGCAGTGAGCGTCACTACGACGGCCGCTGTTTTGGGAGGAACGAGTTTCCTCCAGCCCGGCTTGGGGGCCGATTTATTCCCCTTACCTTTCCCTCCTCCCTTACCCGTCACTTTGGACGGGCCGGAGGGGGCCTTGGCAGGGGCGGCGGCCGGTGCTACCTTTTTGGCGCCTCCCTTCTTCCTCCTAACCACCTCTGTCCACGACTCGTTGGACCGGGTGGTGGAGGGAAGGAAGGCGTCCTCCGTCTGGGGCCTTTGGGCTACGTTTTCAGTAGCCGGTTCAGCCTCCCGTTCCGCAACTGGAGGCGGTGGGGCCGCCAACGACTTTTTCCCCTTTCCCTTGCCCTTGGAGGGCTTCGGGGTCGGGGGAGGAGCCATCAAGACCGAGTCTGAGGCGGAGACGAACCTGTCCGCTGCCAGTGGCGGTCGAACACGCTTCTCTGGCAGGAGCCTGTCTTCTATACCTGCAAAGCAGGATCTCGTGAAGACCCTCTCTTCCATGACCACCTTGCGGATGGTCTCCTCAAGGTCGGAGGGTCCTACTGCCAGCGTTGACGGCAAGGCCTGGACAGGCTGTGTCACAGCCTGCAGATGGAAGTCAGCGAGCTTCACAAGAAGCTCGTTGACCTCCCTCTGCAGGCGATCAACCTTCCCCTGCAATTGTCTCACCTCGTCGGTGGTTGTGCGCTGCACCAGCTCACGGACAATACCGAGCATGCTTGCAGCCCGGCATTTGAGGGCCTTCTGGAAGGTCCCCTTCAGGTTGGAGGACTTCGAGGCGACCACAGCAATCTCCTCTTGGTCCTCCTGAGCCATCCTCTCGAGTTCCGCCAAGGAGTGGTCCGCATACAGGACGCTTGACGCGCCGTAGCCCGCCTTGGCCCTGCTGACGCGTGCCTGCTCCTCCTTGGCGGCGACCTGCTCTTCCAGCTCTAGCTGGATTTGCGCCCTGTGAGCCAGGTTGAGCTGGCGTTGGGCGTCCGGCAAACCCTCGTCGTGACTGGTACTAGCCACGGCAGGGGTTGAAGACTTTTTTGCCTTGCTTTTCTTTTTGGGCTTACCTTTGGCCGAGTCAGAAGAGCCCTCCGAACCCTGCCTCAAGTAGGCCCGCTTCTTGGCTTGTCGGCCCGACTGCTCCGCCATAATAGCATCACAGTCGGAGTCCGAGAAGTCCTCGACACTGCAAAACAGGCTGGCCGCAGATGGTGCGCGGCTAGCCTCCGACGCCGAAGCGTCATCGGGGTTGGCCCTAAGAAGGGCCGTTTGGGGTTGGCCCTGAGAAGGGCCTTTTGGAAGGAAACGCCCGGAGGCGTCCCGCAAAGGTTTTGACATGATGTCAATCGTCGATGATCGTGAATCCCGCACTTATAACTCACGATCTTGCAGTCTCTGTTTGCCGCCGGCTTGCCACTCCGTTACGGTGACAAGCACGACGTTGCCCGGGGAACGCTACGAGGAAGCCAAGACTGCGGGTGTCCCCCAACCTAACCTAACCTAACCTTTTTTTTTTTTTTTTTTTTTTTTTTTTTTTCCTTGTCCCACGTCGCCTTTAGTGGTGGGGGTCTGGGAAACTGGCAGAGCCTTCACTTCCAGTCCTCCACCGGCGATTGCCCACCTCCACGGTGGGCCCTTCACGCCCCTCCCAAGAATGGGAGGGGCCCGAGGACGACTGATAAGCCAGTCATCCTCGTACTGCTGGGTGACGAGCAGTGCAATGCGGGCGAGGGCGCTCGCGCCCGTCGCCCGCTGCTCATCACCGAGGGGAGGGAAGGCGGTTGTGCATCCGCCTTCTCCTGCCCCTCCTCCGCCGGAACCTAACCTAACCTAACCTAACCTAACCTAACCTAACCTAACCTTTTTTTTTTTTTTTTTTTAAGTGGGGAAATCCTTCATCGGATACACACACCACCCCGGGGGGAGTGGTGTGGTTATGCCGGACTCCTACCGGCTAAAACCCCACTGTGTTCCTCCGCTCCGCCATAGGGACGTGACCACGGGGAGGCCGAAGCATTACGTCCGCAGCCACGTCGGCGGGCCGCCTACCGCAGGAACTGCGCGGTAGGCCCTCCTCTGCGGGACAGGGGGGAGTGATCCCTGTCCCGGACGCTCCGAAGGCGCGTGGGAACACCACGCGCGCCTTCGCGGCGAGGCCTAACCAGTGGACGGTGATGCCCCCGCATCACCGCCCGGGCCTCGTTAGGTGGGGAGGAGGAGAGAGGCATATGCTCTCCTCCTGCGGCCTGTGCGTCTGCGGCGGATCGGGAGAGAAGAGGGGTCCTCCTCCCTGTCCCTCTCCGCCGCCTCCTTCTGCGACATGACTGTCTCGCAGAAGGAGAGGACCGCTTTCCACGACCTCTTGTCGCCGACCATAGAACGCACTACGGCCGGTAAGGAGAGGTCGTTCCCCACCGCTGCGACGAGGTCACAGCGCGGCTCCGCCCATGCCGGGCACTCCCCCAGTGTATGCTGCGCTGTGTCCTCGTGGCAGCCACAGTGGTGGCACTCAGTGGTCGCCTCCCTCCCGGCTATGCGGTGCAGATACTTCCCGAAACAACCGTGTCCCGAGAGTACCTGCACCAGTCGGAAGGTCAGCGACCCCCACTCTCTCTCCGTCCACTCCCGCAGGACTGGACGGACCGCCTCGACAGTCCAACGGCCGGCCGACGGTTCGGCCAGCCTCTGTTCCCACTTGTCGGACAGGGACTGTCGAGCCAGGAGTTTCCGCACTTCCATCTCCCTGGGAGCAAGGCGACTGCCGCGGAGTTGGAGGTCCTTGCGCCACTGATACGTGGACGCTTGGGCCTCCGCCTCCAAGTCCCAGGGAGGGGATCCCGCCAGTACGCACGCCGCCTCAAAGGAGGTGGTGCGGTACCCGCGTATGACGCTGACGGCCATCACCCTCTGAGGTCTCCTCAGGAGGGTGATATTATGGGCCGTCAGGGTCTCCGCCCAGACCGGGGCCCCGTAAAGGGCCATCGATCGCACCACCCCCATGTACAGGCGGCGGCTTGCCGACTCGGGCCCCCCGAT
This sequence comes from Ethmia dodecea, assembly GCA_963855545.1. NCBI lineage: Eukaryota > Metazoa > Arthropoda > Insecta > Lepidoptera > Depressariidae > Ethmia > Ethmia dodecea. The sequence continues at coordinate 41,679 of OY979457.1, forward strand.
ATTAGGCATCAACCGCTTCAACGCGGCGGCCGATGCCATCAAACGGGGGGCCAGGTGGGCGAAGTGATCCCGGAAACTCCAGCGGGGATCGAGGACCAGTCCAAGATATTTCATCGTGGACTTGACCTCGATCCGAGTGCCACTCACTGTGATGTGGGACCCGACCGGTGGCGCCTTCCGAGCAGTGGGACTTGGTTGCCCGCACTTTTTGAGACATTTTTTCCCGCGAAATTCCCGCGGGAAACTTTAATATTAATTTTTTTCTAAATCTTTGTTTGCAGAAAACTGTTTTTTGTAATTTATTCAAAATTTTTACATCTGGCTGGGTCCATTTTTCTTCGTAATTAACTCCCTTTCGACGAGACCTTTCCAACGAGCCCTCGCGCTCCCGCCTGGGACCTCTGGATCGCAAAAAATCAAAAATTTTTAGGTCGTACCGAGGTTACTTGGTAACCCAAAAAATTTCAAAAACCATCGCATACTGAAGGCAAATATTGTCCGATTTCAGAAATTTTTTCGCTTAAACCTAATATTTTTTGGTCTTACATCTGACCCATAGGAAATTTTGGAAAAACCACCCTTCAAAAAACTATCCCCCATACAAAATTTTTAAAAATTTACACTTTTTAATTTTTATAAATCTTTTGGTAACAACATCGAACAAATTTTCTTCAGTGAGCAGTGGCACTTGGTTGCCCGCACTTTTTGAGACATTTTTTCCCGCGAAATTCCCGCGGGAAACTTTAATATTAATTTTTTTCTAAATCTTTGTTTGCAGAAAACTGTTTTTTGTAATTTATTCAAAATTTTTACATCTGGCTGGGTCCATTTTTCTTCGTAATTAACTCCCTTTCGACGAGACCTTTCCAACGAGCCCTCGCGCTCCCGCCTGGGACCTCTGGATCGCAAAAAATCAAAAATTTTTAGGTCGTACCGAGGTTACTTGGTAACCCAAAAAATTTCAAAAACCATCGCATACTGAAGGCAAATATTGTCCGATTTCAGAAATTTTTTCGCTTAAACCTAATATTTTTTGGTCTTACATCTGACCCATAGGAAATTTTGGAAAAACCACCCTTCAAAAAACTACCCCCCATACAAAATTTTTAAAAATTTACACTTTTTAATTTTTATAAATCTTTTGGTAACAACATCGAACAAATTTTCTTCAGTGAGCAGTGGCACTTGGTTGCCCGCACTTTTTGAGACATTTTTTCCCGCGAAATTCCCGCGGGAAACTTTAATATTAATTTTTTTCTAAATCTTTGTTTGCAGAAAACTGTTTTTTGTAATTTATTCAAAATTTTTACATCTGGCTGGGTCCATTTTTCTTCGTAATTAACTCCCTTTCGACGAGACCTTTCCAACGAGCCCTCGCGCTCCCGCCTGGGACCTCTGGATCGCAAAAAATCAAAAATTTTTAGGTCGTACCGAGGTTACTTGGTAACCCAAAAAATTTCAAAAACCATCGCATACTGAAGGCAAATATTGTCCGATTTCAGAAATTTTTTCGCTTAAACCTAATATTTTTTGGTCTTACATCTGACCCATAGGAAATTTTGGAAAAACCACCCTTCAAAAAACTACCCCCCATACAAAATTTTTAAAAATTTACACTTTTTAATTTTTATAAATCTTTTGGTAACAACATCGAACAAATTTTCTTCAGTGAGCAGTGGCACTTGGTTGCCCGCACTTTTTGAGACATTTTTTCCCGCGAAATTCCCGCGGGAAACTTTAATATTAATTTTTTTCTAAATCTTTGTTTGCAGAAAACTGTTTTTTGTAATTTATTCAAAATTTTTACATCTGGCTGGGTCCATTTTTCTTCGTAATTAACTCCCTTTCGACGAGACCTTTCCAACGAGCCCTCGCGCTCCCGCCTGGGACCTCTGGATCGCAAAAAATCAAAAATTTTTAGGTCGTACCGAGGTTACTTGGTAACCCAAAAAATTTCAAAAACCATCGCATACTGAAGGCAAATATTGTCCGATTTCAGAAATTTTTTCGCTTAAACCTAATATTTTTTGGTCTTACATCTGACCCATAGGAAATTTTGGAAAAACCACCCTTCAAAAAACTACCCCCCATACAAAATTTTTAAAAATTTACACTTTTTAATTTTTATAAATCTTTTGGTAACAACATCGAACAAATTTTCTTCAGTGAGCAGTGGGACTTGGTTGCCCGCACTTTTTGAGACATTTTTTCCCGCGAAATTCCCGCGGGAAACTTTAATATTAATTTTTTTCTAAATCTTTGTTTGCAGAAAACTGTTTTTTGTAATTTATTCAAAATTTTTACATCTGGCTGGGTCCATTTTTCTTCGTAATTAACTCCCTTTCGACGAGACCTTTCCAACGAGCCCTCGCGCTCCCGCCTGGGACCTCTGGATCGCAAAAAATCAAAAATTTTTAGGTCGTACCGAGGTTACTTGGTAACCCAAAAAATTTCAAAAACCATCGCATACTGAAGGCAAATATTGTCCGATTTCAGAAATTTTTTCGCTTAAACCTAATATTTTTTGGTCTTACATCTGACCCATAGGAAATTTTGGAAAAACCACCCTTCAAAAAACTACCCCCCATACAAAATTTTTAAAAATTTACACTTTTTAATTTTTATAAATCTTTTGGTAACAACATCGAACAAATTTTCTTCAGTGAGCAGTGGCACTTGGTTGCCCGCACTTTTTGAGACATTTTTTCCCGCGAAATTCCCGCGGGAAACTTTAATATTAATTTTTTTCTAAATCTTTGTTTGCAGAAAACTGTTTTTTGTAATTTATTCAAAATTTTTACATCTGGCTGGGTCCATTTTTCTTCGTAATTAACTCCCTTTCGACGAGACCTTTCCAACGAGCCCTCGCGCTCCCGCCTGGGACCTCTGGATCGCAAAAAATCAAAAATTTTTAGGTCGTACCGAGGTTACTTGGTAACCCAAAAAATTTCAAAAACCATCGCATACTGAAGGCAAATATTGTCCGATTTCAGAAATTTTTTCGCTTAAACCTAATATTTTTTGGTCTTACATCTGACCCATAGGAAATTTTGGAAAAACCACCCTTCAAAAAACTATCCCCCATACAAAATTTTTAAAAATTTACACTTTTTAATTTTTTTAAATCTTTTGGTAACAACATCGAACAAATTTTCTTCAGTGAGCAGTGGCACTTGGTTGCCCGCACTTTTTGAGACATTTTTTCCCGCGAAATTCCCGCGGGAAACTTTAATATTTATTTTTTTCTAAATCTTTGTTTGCAGAAAACTGTTTTTTGTAATTTATTCAAAATTTTTACATCTGGCTGGGTCCATTTTTCTTCGTAATTAACTCCCTTTCGACGAGACCTTTCCAACGAGCCCTCGCGCTCCCGCCTGGGACCTCTGGATCGCAAAAAATCAAAAATTTTTAGGTCGTACCGAGGTTACTTGGTAACCCAAAAAATTTCAAAAACCATCGCATACTGAAGGCAAATATTGTCCGATTTCAGAAATTTTTTCGCTTAAACCTAATATTTTTTGGTCTTACATCTGACCCATAGGAAATTTTGGAAAAACCACCCTTCAAAAAACTACCCCCCATACAAAATTTTTAAAAATTTACACTTTTTAATTTTTATAAATCTTTTGGTAACAACATCGAACAAATTTTCTTCAGTGAGCAGTGGCACTTGGTTGCCCGCACTTTTTGAGACATTTTTTCCCGCGAAATTCCCGCGGGAAACTTTAATATTAATTTTTTTCTAAATCTTTGTTTGCAGAAAACTGTTTTTTGTAATTTATTCAAAATTTTTACATCTGGCTGGGTCCATTTTTCTTCGTAATTAACTCCCTTTCGACGAGACCTTTCCAACGAGCCCTCGCGCTCCCGCCTGGGACCTCTGGATCGCAAAAAATCAAAAATTTTTAGGTCGTACCGAGGTTACTTGGTAACCCAAAAAATTTCAAAAACCATCGCATACTGAAGGCAAATATTGTCCGATTTCAGAAATTTTTTCGCTTAAACCTAATATTTTTTGGTCTTACATCTGACCCATAGGAAATTTTGGAAAAACCACCCTTCAAAAAACTACCCCCCATACAAAATTTTTAAAAATTTACACTTTTTAATTTTTATAAATCTTTTGGTAACAACATCGAACAAATTTTCTTCAGTGAGCAGTGGCACTTGGTTGCCCGCACTTTTTGAGACATTTTTTCCCGCGAAATTCCCGCGGGAAACTTTAATATTAATTTTTTTCTAAATCTTTGTTTGCAGAAAACTGTTTTTTGTAATTTATTCAAAATTTTTACATCTGGCTGGGTCCATTTTTCTTCGTAATTAACTCCCTTTCGACGAGACCTTTCCAACGAGCCCTCGCGCTCCCGCCTGGGACCTCTGGATCGCAAAAAATCAAAAAATTTTAGGTCGTACCGAGGTTACTTGGTAACCCAAAAAATTTCAAAAACCATCGCATACTGAAGGCAAATATTGTCCGATTTCAGAAATTTTTTCGCTTAAACCTAATATTTTTTGGTCTTACATCTGACCCATAGGAAATTTTGGAAAAACCACCCTTCAAAAAACTACCCCCCATACAAAATTTTTAAAAATTTACACTTTTTAATTTTTATAAATCTTTTGGTAACAACATCGAACAAATTTTCTTCAGTGAGCAGTGGCACTTGGTTGCCCGCACTTTTTGAGACATTTTTTCCCGCGAAATTCCCGCGGGAAACTTTAATATTAATTTTTTTCTAAATCTTTGTTTGCAGAAAACTGTTTTTTGTAATTTATTCAAAATTTTTACATCTGGCTGGGTCCATTTTTCTTCGTAATTAACTCCCTTTCGACGAGACCTTTCCAACGAGCCCTCGCGCTCCCGCCTGGGACCTCTGGATCGCAAAAAATCAAAAATTTTTAGGTCGTACCGAGGTTACTTGGTAACCCAAAAAATTTCAAAAACCATCGCATACTGAAGGCAAATATTGTCCGATTTCAGAAATTTTTTCGCTTAAACCTAATATTTTTTGGTCTTACATCTGACCCATAGGAAATTTTGGAAAAACCACCCTTCAAAAAACTATCCCCCATACAAAATTTTTAAAAATTTACACTTTTTAATTTTTATAAATCTTTTGGTAACAACATCGAACAAATTTTCTTCAGTGAGCAGTGGCACTTGGTTGCCCGCACTTTTTGAGACATTTTTTCCCGCGAAATTCCCGCGGGAAACTTTAATATTAATTTTTTTCTAAATCTTTGTTTGCAGAAAACTGTTTTTTGTAATTTATTCAAAATTTTTACATCTGGCTGGGTCCATTTTTCTTCGTAATTAACTCCCTTTCGACGAGACCTTTCCAACGAGCCCTCGCGCTCCCGCCTGGGACCTCTGGATCGCAAAAAATCAAAAATTTTTAGGTCGTACCGAGGTTACTTGGTAACCCAAAAAATTTCAAAAACCATCGCATACTGAAGGCAAATATTGTCCGATTTCAGAAATTTTTTCGCTTAAACCTAATATTTTTTGGTCTTACATCTGACCCATAGGAAATTTTGGAAAAACCACCCTTCAAAAAACTACCCCCCATACAAAATTTTTAAAAATTTACACTTTTTAATTTTTATAAATCTTTTGGTAACAACATCGAACAAATTTTCTTCAGTGAGCAGTGGCACTTGGTTGCCCGCACTTTTTGAGACATTTTTTCCCGCGAAATTCCCGCGGGAAACTTTAATATTAATTTTTTTCTAAATCTTTGTTTGCAGAAAACTGTTTTTTGTAATTTATTCAAAATTTTTACATCTGGCTGGGTCCATTTTTCTTCGTAATTAACTCCCTTTCGACGAGACCTTTCCAACGAGCCCTCGCGCTCCCGCCTGGGACCTCTGGATCGCAAAAAATCAAAAATTTTTAGGTCGTACCGAGGTTACTTGGTAACCCAAAAAATTTCAAAAACCATCGCATACTGAAGGCAAATATTGTCCGATTTCAGAAATTTTTTCGCTTAAACCTAATATTTTTTGGTCTTACATCTGACCCATAGGAAATTTTGGAAAAACCACCCTTCAAAAAACTATCCCCCATACAAAATTTTTAAAAATTTACACTTTTTAATTTTTTTAAATCTTTTGGTAACAACATCGAACAAATTTTCTTCAGTGAGCAGTGGCACTTGGTTGCCCGCACTTTTTGAGACATTTTTTCCCGCGAAATTCCCGCGGGAAACTTTAATATTTATTTTTTTCTAAATCTTTGTTTGCAGAAAACTGTTTTTTGTAATTTATTCAAAATTTTTACATCTGGCTGGGTCCATTTTTCTTCGTAATTAACTCCCTTTCGACGAGACCTTTCCAACGAGCCCTCGCGCTCCCGCCTGGGACCTCTGGATCGCAAAAAATCAAAAATTTTTAGGTCGTACCGAGGTTACTTGGTAACCCAAAAAATTTCAAAAACCATCGCATACTGAAGGCAAATATTGTCCGATTTCAGAAATTTTTTCGCTTAAACCTAATATTTTTTGGTCTTACATCTGACCCATAGGAAATTTTGGAAAAACCACCCTTCAAAAAACTACCCCCCATACAAAATTTTTAAAAATTTACACTTTTTAATTTTTATAAATCTTTTGGTAACAACATCGAACAAATTTTCTTCAGTGAGCAGTGGCACTTGGTTGCCCGCACTTTTTGAGACATTTTTTCCCGCGAAATTCCCGCGGGAAACTTTAATATTAATTTTTTTCTAAATCTTTGTTTGCAGAAAACTGTTTTTTGTAATTTATTCAAAATTTTTACATCTGGCTGGGTCCATTTTTCTTCGTAATTAACTCCCTTTCGACGAGACCTTTCCAACGAGCCCTCGCGCTCCCGCCTGGGACCTCTGGATCGCAAAAAATCAAAAATTTTTAGGTCGTACCGAGGTTACTTGGTAACCCAAAAAATTTCAAAAACCATCGCATACTGAAGGCAAATATTGTCCGATTTCAGAAATTTTTTCGCTTAAACCTAATATTTTTTGGTCTTACATCTGACCCATAGGAAATTTTGGAAAAACCACCCTTCAAAAAACTACCCCCCATACAAAATTTTTAAAAATTTACACTTTTTAATTTTTATAAATCTTTTGGTAACAACATCGAACAAATTTTCTTCAGTGAGCAGTGGCACTTGGTTGCCCGCACTTTTTGAGACATTTTTTCCCGCGAAATTCCCGCGGGAAACTTTAATATTAATTTTTTTCTAAATCTTTGTTTGCAGAAAACTGTTTTTTGTAATTTATTCAAAATTTTTACATCTGGCTGGGTCCATTTTTCTTCGTAATTAACTCCCTTTCGACGAGACCTTTCCAACGAGCCCTCGCGCTCCCGCCTGGGACCTCTGGATCGCAAAAAATCAAAAAATTTTAGGTCGTACCGAGGTTACTTGGTAACCCAAAAAATTTCAAAAACCATCGCATACTGAAGGCAAATATTGTCCGATTTCAGAAATTTTTTCGCTTAAACCTAATATTTTTTGGTCTTACATCTGACCCATAGGAAATTTTGGAAAAACCACCCTTCAAAAAACTACCCCCCATACAAAATTTTTAAAAATTTACACTTTTTAATTTTTATAAATCTTTTGGTAACAACATCGAACAAATTTTCTTCAGTGAGCAGTGGCACTTGGTTGCCCGCACTTTTTGAGACATTTTTTCCCGCGAAATTCCCGCGGGAAACTTTAATATTAATTTTTTTCTAAATCTTTGTTTGCAGAAAACTGTTTTTTGTAATTTATTCAAAATTTTTACATCTGGCTGGGTCCATTTTTCTTCGTAATTAACTCCCTTTCGACGAGACCTTTCCAACGAGCCCTCGCGCTCCCGCCTGGGACCTCTGGATCGCAAAAAATCAAAAATTTTTAGGTCGTACCGAGGTTACTTGGTAACCCAAAAAATTTCAAAAACCATCGCATACTGAAGGCAAATATTGTCCGATTTCAGAAATTTTTTCGCTTAAACCTAATATTTTTTGGTCTTACATCTGACCCATAGGAAATTTTGGAAAAACCACCCTTCAAAAAACTATCCCCCATACAAAATTTTTAAAAATTTACACTTTTTAATTTTTATAAATCTTTTGGTAACAACATCGAACAAATTTTCTTCAGTGAGCAGTGGCACTTGGTTGCCCGCACTTTTTGAGACATTTTTTCCCGCGAAATTCCCGCGGGAAACTTTAATATTAATTTTTTTCTAAATCTTTGTTTGCAGAAAACTGTTTTTTGTAATTTATTCAAAATTTTTACATCTGGCTGGGTCCATTTTTCTTCGTAATTAACTCCCTTTCGACGAGACCTTTCCAACGAGCCCTCGCGCTCCCGCCTGGGACCTCTGGATCGCAAAAAATCAAAAATTTTTAGGTCGTACCGAGGTTACTTGGTAACCCAAAAAATTTCAAAAACCATCGCATACTGAAGGCAAATATTGTCCGATTTCAGAAATTTTTTCGCTTAAACCTAATATTTTTTGGTCTTACATCTGACCCATAGGAAATTTTGGAAAAACCACCCTTCAAAAAACTACCCCCCATACAAAATTTTTAAAAATTTACACTTTTTAATTTTTATAAATCTTTTGGTAACAACATCGAACAAATTTTCTTCAGTGAGCAGTGGCACTTGGTTGCCCGCACTTTTTGAGACATTTTTTCCCGCGAAATTCCCGCGGGAAACTTTAATATTAATTTTTTTCTAAATCTTTGTTTGCAGAAAACTGTTTTTTGTAATTTATTCAAAATTTTTACATCTGGCTGGGTCCATTTTTCTTCGTAATTAACTCCCTTTCGACGAGACCTTTCCAACGAGCCCTCGCGCTCCCGCCTGGGACCTCTGGATCGCAAAAAATCAAAAATTTTTAGGTCGTACCGAGGTTACTTGGTAACCCAAAAAATTTCAAAAACCATCGCATACTGAAGGCAAATATTGTCCGATTTCAGAAATTTTTTCGCTTAAACCTAATATTTTTTGGTCTTACATCTGACCCATAGGAAATTTTGGAAAAACCACCCTTCAAAAAACTACCCCCCATACAAAATTTTTAAAAATTTACACTTTTTAATTTTTATAAATCTTTTGGTAACAACATCGAACAAATTTTCTTCAGTGAGCAGTGGGACTTGGTTGCCCGCACTTTTTGAGACATTTTTTCCCGCGAAATTCCCGCGGGAAACTTTAATATTAATTTTTTTCTAAATCTTTGTTTGCAGAAAACTGTTTTTTGTAATTTATTCAAAATTTTTACATCTGGCTGGGTCCATTTTTCTTCGTAATTAACTCCCTTTCGACGAGACCTTTCCAACGAGCCCTCGCGCTCCCGCCTGGGACCTCTGGATCGCAAAAAATCAAAAATTTTTAGGTCGTACCGAGGTTACTTGGTAACCCAAAAAATTTCAAAAACCATCGCATACTGAAGGCAAATATTGTCCGATTTCAGAAATTTTTTCGCTTAAACCTAATATTTTTTGGTCTTACATCTGACCCATAGGAAATTTTGGAAAAACCACCCTTCAAAAAACTACCCCCCATACAAAATTTTTAAAAATTTACACTTTTTAATTTTTATAAATCTTTTGGTAACAACATCGAACAAATTTTCTTCAGTGAGCAGTGGGACTTGGTTGCCCGCACTTTTTAAGACATTTTTTCCCGCGAAATTCCCGCGGGAAACTTTAATATTAATTTTTTTCTAAATCTTTGTTTGCAGAAAACTGTTTTTTGTAATTTATTCAAAATTTTTACATCTGGCTGGGTCCATTTTTCTTCGTAATTAACTCCCTTTCGACGAGACCTTTCCAACGAGCCCTCGCGCTCCCGCCTGGGACCTCTGGATCGCAAAAAATCAAAAATTTTTAGGTCGTACCGAGGTTACTTGGTAACCCAAAAAATTTCAAAAACCATCGCATACTGAAGGCAAATATTGTCCGATTTCAGAAATTTTTTCGCTTAAACCTAATATTTTTTGGTCTTACATCTGACCCATAGGAAATTTTGGAAAAACCACCCTTCAAAAAACTACCCCCCATACAAAATTTTTAAAAATTTACACTTTTTAATTTTTATAAATCTTTTGGTAACAACATCGAACAAATTTTCTTCAGTGAGCAGTGGGACTTGGTTGCCCGCACTTTTTGAGACATTTTTTCCCGCGAAATTCCCGCGGGAAACTTTAATATTAATTTTTTTCTAAATCTTTGTTTGCAGAAAACTGTTTTTTGTAATTTATTCAAAATTTTTACATCTGGCTGGGTCCATTTTTCTTCGTAATTAACTCCCTTTCGACGAGACCTTTCCAACGAGCCCTCGCGCTCCCGCCTGGGACCTCTGGATCGCCCCTCTGGACCCCCCACCCACCCATTCTTAATTAGGCAGCTGGGCAGAGTCCCTATAACGGAAATATCTTGACAAAAGTCTTTTTCTTTTTATTCAAAATTGTTACTGGACAAGTTGTTGCTTCTTCGTCCACACCATTTGAGACACCTGGAAAGGAAAGAAAATATTAAATTTACATTCAAAACACACAATTATTGTTTATACACTTACCTTTAATCTTACTCCAGTGACGAGTTGCTCTCCAACGCAGACGTACCTGAAAGAAAAAAAAAAAAAAAAAATTAGATTTAAATATAACAGTGAACACCCTAGCGGAGGTTCTGAAATCGTAAAGACGAGCTTAACTTAGCTACACCAACTTTTGTTGACATCTCTTTTTAGAGTTATATATTTACAAATATTATTTTGACATCTCCTTTTGAGATTATTTTACATTTTACCATATTTTAAGTGGTATATTTATACCGTTATTACCTTGTATTAGACGCGTCCTCTGACAAGTATGTTCCATACACCCAAAAACACCGTTGCCGCCGCCATATCTTCCCCCCACCGATCACCAAACAAAACTTTTTCACTCGCGGGCTCCTCTGGAATGGCACAAACCCCTAGTGAGACCAACGTACGAAGGAGCATCGGAGAGTGGGAGGCCTGTAAGGCTGACACCGGCCCAAAACCAAAAACCCCACCTACAAAAACTATCTCTCCTGTAACTGCCGGTCCAAAACAAAAGGAAATCCTCCCCCAAGACGGCAAACCAGCGGCTAGCAGACCCTCGGTTGGGGATGCGGGAGTGAGCCCACCAAAAACCAAATATGTTTCTAGAGCCTCCGAGGCTAGAGCGATGCTCAGCAAAGCAAAGCTGCACCTCGGAAACTCTAGAAACTTAAAAACCGACATCAAATTGGGAGTAACCCAGGCCGTGGATCGGCTCTACCAATTGGTGTTGGAGGCGGAGAAAGGCGCAGCGAAGAAGCCTAGAAAAGGTTCGGAAAGTTGTTATGGCCAAGAACGGAGGGATTGAAGTAGATAGAGTGAGAAAAACTAAGGACCAAAAAGTTGTCCTTAGTTGTGGGAGCGAAGAAATGGGACAATATAGCACGCGCACGCGTTGCGTACTGTTGACGTGACTGGTCACACAGTGGCTACACTGACCTTTACACTCACCGCACGATAAAACGGTTCTGTTTTTAATGTAAAAAACAGCACCATTTTACCCAGAAAAATAAAAACCAGCGCTACCAATAATACACAAAGTATGTATATAATGAATATATACAGAGAGGAAATGTATTTAAAGCTAGGGTAGAATTGGATAAACAAGCCAAAGTAACCGAAACACAATAGTTAAAAGCAATAGTTAAGATACCAAATGTGCATGTCTTACCGTGGATAGGTAACATAAGAATAGTTAAGTGATACATTGTTTTATTTAATTTACTACTAGATATTTAAGGAGATATAAGTATATGAAATGTAGCATACTCAAATTTAATAAATACGAATGTAATATGTGATGTAAAATGTAATGTAATATGGAATGAAACATAAAAGTAAAACTGATATAAATAAAAAATAAAATGTAAATAATATTATATTTATAAAAACTGGAATTTTTATATGTATGATAAAATGAGATTTAAATGTGAAAGAATATACTATGTAATAATTAAGGATAATATTGAAATTAGGAAAAATGTAACAGTTAAGAATTGGAATAAAAGATCTATGTATATTAATAAACCCCAACCCCTCCTTTAGAAGTAGTAAAACAAAAGTAAAAGATAAACAAGTGTCAAAACAGGAATAGGAAGGTTGAAGGAAAACTAATATTAGGAAACTCAGTAGAAGCAGAGAGAAAGATAAGACGGATGCAAGAAAGAACTAGTATGTAGAATGAAAGTACGAGAGGTATACAAGCGAGAACTGGTATGAAAGGAAACTAAGTAATAACAAGGACTCTGATTACGTCAGAGGAGAGAGAGAATTCAAAAAAAAAAAAAAAAACCTAACCTAACCTAACCTAACCTAACCTAACCTAACCTAACCTAACCTAACCTAACCTAACCTAACCTTTTTTTTTTTTTCACACACCACCCCGGGGGGAGTGGTGTGGTTATGCCGGACTCCTACCGGCTAAAACCCCACTGTGTTCCTCCGCTCCGCCATAGGGACGTGACCACGGGGAGGCCGAAGCATTACGTCCACATCCACGTCGGCGGGCCGCCTACCGCAGGAACGGCGCGGTAGGCCCTCCTCTGCGGGACAGGGGGGAGTGATCCCTGTCCCGGACGCTCCGAAGGCGCGTGGGAACACCACGCGCGCCTTCGCGACGAGGCCTAACCAGTGGACGGTGATGCCCCCGCATCACCGCCCGGGCCTCGTTAGGTGGGGAGGAGGAGAGAGGCATATGCTCTCCTCCTGCGGCCTGTGCGTCTGCGGCGGATCGGGAGAGAAGAGAGGTCCTCCTCCCTGTCCCTCTCCGCCGCCTCCTTCTGCGACATGACTGTCTCGCAGAAGGAGAGGACCGCTTTCCACGACCTCTTGTCGCCGACCATAGAACGCACTACGGCCGGTAAGGAGAGGTCGTTCCCCACCGCTGCGACGAGGTCACAGCGCGGCTCCGCCCATGCCGGGCACTCCCCCAGTGTATGCTGCGCTGTGTCCTCGTGGCAGCTACAGTGGTGGCACTCGGTGGTCGCCTCCCTCCCGGCTATGCGGTGCAGATACTTCCCGAAACAACCGTGTCCCGAGAGTACCTGCACCAGTCGGAAGGTCAGCGACCCCCACTCTCTCTCCGTCCACTCCCGCAGGACTGGACGGACAACCTAACCTAACCTAACCTAACCTAACCTAACCTAACCTAACCTAACCTAACCTAACCTAACCTTTTTTTTTTTTTTTTTTTTTTTTAACCAGGGAAAATGCATTACTGCATACGCACCCGACCCGGGGGGGCCGGGGGTTATGTGGGGCTCTGCAGCCTAGTGCTGCCATACCCACTAAAAACCCTGGTGTGTTCCTCCTCGCCGCTTCGGACCCAGCCATGGCACCGCGGTTGTGCATCCGCAGCTGGGTCACGGCCGCCCGCAACACCTTGCGGGGCCTCCTCGAGGGGGGGTCGAGCGAACCCCCCCCTATCTCCGCTTAAGGCGCCCCGGAACACCAGGGGCGCCTTCCAGCACGGGACCTCTCTACGCGGGTGACGGATCCCCCGATCACGTCACCCACAGGTCCCCTCAGGGCGGTTGGTAGTAGGCGGCGTAGGCCCGCCTACCTCGCCCTTGTCGCCTGCGGCGGATAGGGAGCGCGTCGACATCGTCTTCCCGCTCCCGCTCCGCCGCCTCCTTCTGCGACATGACTTCGTCACAGAAGGAGGCGACCGCCTGCCAGGCCTGCTCACTGCCGATCATGGCGTTGACCATGCTCGGCAGTGTCAGATCCTGCACGCCGATGGCCGCGGACAGGGCCGCGCGAGGGACCGCCCAAGCGGGGCACTCCTCGCGCGTGTGTCGTGCCGTGTCCTCGGCCATCCCACAATGGTGGCACGCCGTTGACGGCTCGCGGCCCACCACTTGGCACAGATACCTCCCGAAGCAACCATGCCCGGTCAGCATCTGCACCAAGCGGTAGGTCAGCGGGCCGTGCCTACGCCCCAGCCAGTCTTTGAGGACTGGCCGGACGGCGGCCACCAGATCCCCGGCTCCTCCGGGGACCTCCAACCGAGCCGTCCACTTCCGCAGGAGGACCTCCTCTCTCCAGCGAGCGACCTCCAGCGGATGGAGACGGCTCCCCTCTCGTGCTCGCCAATACACCGTCGCGAGTACCTCGGCCTCGAGGTCCCATGGCGGTGTTCCCGCGAGCACGCACGCGCCGTCGAATGCGACGGTGCGGTACGCCCGAGCCACCCTCAACGCTATGACCCGCTGCGGACGTCGCAGCAGGGGTCTGATGCGAGCGTAGAGGGTGTCCGCCCATATTGGCGCCCCGTAGAGCGCCATGGAGCGTACCACGCCGGCGTACAGCCGACGGCAGCTCCCCCCTGGCCCCCCCAGATTGGGGAGGAGCCTCCCCAGCGCTCCGGCTGCGGCCACCAAACGTGGGGCCAAGCGCCGGAAGTGCTCCGCGAACCCCCATTTGCCATCGAGGACGAGTCCCAGGTACTTCATCGTCGACCCGATGGCAATAGGGGTTCCGCCCACCACAATCCTCGCCCCCGGAGGTGGCGCACGCCGGGGCCCATGAAAAACCAGGGCCTCGGACTTACTCAGCGCCACCTCCAGACCCAGCGCCCGGATGCGGTGGACCACCTGGGCGACCGCTGCCGTCGCCAGCACGGTCGCCTCCCGGAGGGTGCTGCCTCGGGCCGCCACCAGGGTGTCGTCAGCGTAGCAAATTACGCTGACCCCCGGCAAATTGGCCCCTCGCAGCACAACCTAACCTAACCTAACCTAACCTAACCTAACCTAACCTAACCTAACCTAACCTAACCTAACCTAACCTAACCTAACCAGTAGCGCGCAGCCCCCCGCAGCTAACGCAGCACTTCTAAGTCGCTCCGCGCTCGAAAAATCTAAGTTGTTGGTCAAAGTGTTCCGATTTTCACGCTCAAAGTGTTAAATTGTGCAGTTCAGTGCCCCCGTCACGCGTGTGAAAAAATTTTTGAAATCGGTGCAAGTTTGGGTTATATAGTGAGGTGGAAAGTGAACATAACCTCAACTTTTGGTTAAAAGTGCGTGCGGCTCTCGCTGAGTCGCTTTGACCCCCCATTTTTTGGGGGAAAAGTAAACCGCCTCGGTGGCCCCCACAAACCTGGAAAATTGCAGATTTTTCCGGTGAAAACTGACGCTAGTAAACTTCTATAACCGGGAAAACAGTGAGTTTAACCTAAAATTTGACTTAAAGTGCTCGCCAATCCCTCCCAGTCGCCTGACCCCCCACTTTTTGGTGGAAAAGCAGACCGCCCTCGTGGCCGCCACAATCCACCGAAATTTCAGACCTTTTCGGTGGAAATCCAGCCCAGGAAATTTGTATAACTGGAAACCACGTGGCCACGAGGTCTTGGATCCAGCTGACCTGGAGCCTGGCTGAGGGTGCAGGGCGCTGGACGGAGCCGGGGGAAGAAGATTGACACATCGATTGTCAAAATCGAATAACCACGAGCTGAGTTATTGAATTTTAAACTTTTTTGGAAAATTTTTGGACCCTTAAATTATGCTTTTTAAATAGAACCATAACTTCGTTGTTTTTATAGTTTTTCAAAATTTTATTTCGGAAACTAAAAATTTATTTCTTTATCTGCTTAAGTGCCAATTTTCATATTTTTAGCCGCTATTTTGTGTTAGTTATTAAGATTTAGATTAGTAAGCAAACCGTCTCGATCTCGAGAAATTGAAAAACTTTGGGGGGTTGTAGCTCGGGACTGGGGGGTTGGATTTTAAAAATTCGACCAGTAAACATACTTTTTCGGCAAATTCCATTTACTGTAATTTTTCCAAAATTTTAGAATCAAAATTCGGGGGGGTCATTTTCGGTTTCAAATTACGTCGCGGGAAAATTACAGTTTTCGTTTTAATTCGATAACTTTGGACGGGGTGGGCCAAATTTAACGGGGTTTTCTTCAAAATTCATATTTTGCAAAGGGCTACAACTCTTCCATAGAGCCCCAGACTCTATGTAGAGCAACTAAAAAGTTGGCATCAAAATTTTTAATTAGGGAATAACTTTTGGACGGGGTGGACCAAAATTTTAGTGCATCGTGTTCGGCATCAAAATTGGGGACCAACTCTACATAGAGTCAAAAATTTGATTTTCGGACTCTATCATATAGAGCCGACACCAGAAGCAAATAGCGCTCGGTGGGGGCAGGAGAACGAGCCCTCGCACGGTTTTCTGTGGCGAACGGTTGGGAAGTTACAGCGGTTTGAAGTTGGCGACGCCATCTTGGTCCGCCATCTTGTTTTGTTTAAAACCACTGTAACTTCGTCCAAAATCGTCGTAGACGGACGGGGTTTTGTCTGCTGACACAAGGCAAGGGTCGTCTACCCTACAAGCCTGACACGAGACGGTTTGAAGTCCGACTCTACCAAGTAGAGCTGAGGGTGGAATTACCTCGGGCAGGTCGGGGCAATAACGGGGAGCCCTCTCACTGGCTCCTGCGATCATTGGTTGGGGAGATATACGGGTTTGAACTTTTGGCCGCCATCTTGGTCCGCCATCTTGAAAAGTTTCAAACGCGTATATCTCTGCTCCCGGAGGTCGTAGGAGAACGTGGTTTTGACTGAGGGACAGGGCAGAGCCCACTCCTTCTCGCCAAGACCTTCCTGACTCTACATAGAGCAAGTGTCGAGTTTAGGACAATTTATTTTTAAATTTTTATTTTTATCTTTAGAATTACGTGTGCCTACCTAGGGCCCTAATAGATATATATAGACAGGCTCTCTATATATAGAGCTTTAGCCTAAAAATAAACTTTATTTTAATTTTATTTCATTTTAATTTATTTTGTTTTAATTAGACACGGTAGCCTATATAGGCTTCTCGTATATTTTTGACTCTACTAGAGTTAGGTAGAGCTTAGGCTAAAAAATTTTTTGTTTGTTCCTGATTGTTGTCTACGTGGGTCTGTGTAACGTTGGCACGTTACTGGCGTGGGTCCGGCGATAGAGCAAGGCTCTACATAGGTAGAGTCGTCCTCATACCGCCGGGCTCCAAATTGACGCCTGCTTGCATTACACAAGCAGGTCGCGCACGCTAACGCACGCTCTTACAAACCGACGCCACAGCACCCACTCACATATTTACCTGATTTATTGACTGTGATCTTTAGCATAGACCTTAGGTTAAAAAATTATTTTTGGCATTTTTCAATTTACGTTTTAGTTTTAATTATTTTATTATTTTATTATTGACTACTTGCTCTCTATTTAATTACTGACGTGTCGGGCCCTTTACACCCGACCACACACCACCCCCTCAGACTAAAATGGCCACGGTACGCACCCCCGTACCACCGACTAGGAAGGAGCCCACAGAAGAGACAGAGAGGGCTGGCCCCTCCAACGTGAGTCCCGCCAAGCCGACTCGATTGCAGGAGGCAAAGCGCTCCTCGATGTCGGCGAAAAAATACCTGGGGGACTCACGAAATCTCAAAACCGAGATAAAGGAGGGAGTGACCAAGGCCATTAACCAGCTGTACCAGCTGGTCAGAGAGTCTGAGGAAGCAAGCAAAGGAATAATGAAAGAAGGAGGAAAGAAAGAAGGGAATGAGAGGGATGTATGCAAGTACAAGAAAGAGATAGAGAGACTGGAGAAGGAACTATTTGAAATGAAGGAAGACTACGAAGCGTACAAGGACAGTGTAAAAGATAACGAATCAGAAATCGTAACAACGGAATTGAGGAATGACCTGGGAATGTTTATTGAGCAAAATACAAGAAAGGATGAAGAAATAGATGAGCTATACAAGAAGATAGAGGAATATAGAATACAAGAAAAGGCATTATTTGATGAATTAGGGAGCATGGAAGTGAAAATCAAGCAACAGGAGAAGAACGAGAAAATGAATGTGGAGAAGATTGGAGAGCTAGAGAAGATGATTGAAAGGTTGAATGAAGAAATGGAAAAGATGAAGGAAGGAAGAGAGGAAAAAGGGGATGACTGCGAGAAAAGGATAGAGAGGATAGAGGAAATGTTAAGGGAAAGCAAGGAGAAGACTGAAAGGCTATGGAAGGAGAATAGTGAAAGAATGGAAGAATTAAAGAGTGCTGTCATGCAGAACCAGTGCAGCGAGCCCGAAACCACCTACGCGGCTATAGCAGCCGGTCGCCCGGTAGGGAGGAAGGTGGAAAGGGCCACGCTGCACTCGGTTGTGGTGACAGCCACGGATGAAAGTGAGACTGCAGATCAAGTTATTGATAGGATTAGGAAGGTAGTCAGGGCAAAAGATGGGGGAGTGGAGATTGACAGGGTGAGGAAGACCAAGGACCAGAAGGTTGTCCTTGGCTGTGGGAGTCTGGAGTCCAGGAGGAAGCTGAAAGAGAAGCTTGAATCGGCTAAGGAGACCCTCCACGTCGAGGACATGAAGAATAAAGATCCGTTGGTGATCCTAAGGGATGTTCTGGCGTGCCATAGCGACGACGAGATAATCGGGGCTATCGGCTGCCAGAACGGGGATGTTCTTCGTGACCTCGACATGGAGGAAAACACCATAACGGTTAAGTACCGTAGAAGGACTCGAAACCCCCACACATCACATGTAGTCCTGTCGGTCTCCCCCTCAATCTGGCAGAGAATGCTGCACAAGGGGAGGCTGAGAATCGACATACAGATGGTGCGTGTCGAAGATCAGTCTCCTCTTGTACAATGCACCATGTGCCTCAAGTACGGCCACGGAAAGAAGCATTGCGAGGAAAAAATAGAAAAGTGTAGCCACTGCGGGGGACAGCACTTGCGTTCCGACTGTGGTGGGATGCGGGCTGGAACCCCACCGACCTGCGTAAACTGCCTAGACGCGGAGTTGCCTAATGCAGTACACAACGCGTTTAGTGAATGTTGCCCCATTCGTAAAAAATGGGACAACATAGCACGTGCACGCGTTGCGTACTGTTGAAGGCCCCCCAGGGGTAATACCAAGCAAAATGGTACAGCTAGCAAACATTAATATCGTTTTCCCAGCATACACAATATATATCGTGAGTATATATAGAAATGTATACAATAAAAAGTTACACCTACAAGCAAATGTTTGCTGCCGTGGAGTACCAATGATGGCAATACTGTTGAAATGTTTACCATTATACAATATAAGTTAAATTATAATTATAATGACATATTTATAATAACAACTAAATAATAATAATAGGAAATGTTAATAATAATTAGAATAAAAATTCGATGTACATAACCATACCGTATATTTAATATTTTTAATATATAAAAATTGTAATTTTATAATATTGGGAATAGTAATAAGATACGAACAATGTACATAATATATTATGTGGAATTCGAAATTGTAAAATATCTGAGTAAAATAATATTAAGAATACACATTGTAACATAGATATTGTAAGTATAGTCAAAATTGTAATATACATATATTAGGATAAGAAGCAATAAAGAAAAATTTAATAAAAGTTAACCCCAACCCTTCCTGTATAATGATAAAGATCAAACATTGGAAAAGAAAGAAAAGATAGCTAGGTAACGATGAAGGAAAACTAAATAGATAGGAGAACTAAGTAGAAGCAGAAAGAAAGATATGATGAATGTAAGAAAGAACAAGTATGTAGAATGAAAGTACGAGAGGCATATAAGCGAGAACTAGTATGAAAGGAAAAAACGTAATAATAAAGTCTCTGATTTATGTCAGAGGAGAGAGCAGAATATATAAAAAAAATACAAAAAAAAAAAACCTAACCTAACCTAACCTAACCTAACCTTTTTTTTTTTTTTTTAAGTGGGGAAATCCTCATAGGATACACACACCACCCCGGGGGGAGTGGTGCGGTTATGCCGGACTCCTACCGGCTAAAACCCCACTGTGTTCCTCCGCTCCGCCATAGGGACGTGGCCACGGGGAGGCCGAAGCATTACGTCCGCAGCCACGTCGGCGGGCCGCCTACCGCAGGAACTGCGCGGTAGGCCCTCCTCTGCGGGACAGGGGGGAGTGATCCCTGTCCCGGACGCTCCGAAGGCGCGTGGGAACACCACGCGCGCCTTCGCGACGAGGCCTAACCAGTGGACGGTGATGCCCCCGCATCACCGCCCGGGCCTCGTTAGGTGGGGAGGAGGAGAGAGGCATAAGCTCTCCTCCTGCGGCCTGTGCGTCTGCGGCGGATCGGGAGAGAAGAGGGGTCCTCCTCCCTGTCCCTCTCCGCCGCCTCCTTCTGCGAGACAGTCATGTCGCAGAAGGAGGCGGCGAGAGGACCGCTTTCCACGACCTCTTGTCGCCGACCATAGAACGCACTACGGCCGGTAAGGAGAGGTCGTTCCCCACCGCTGCGACGAGGTCACAGCGCGGCTCCGCCCATGCTGGGCACTCCCCCAGTGTATGCTGCGCTGTGTCCTCGTGGCAGCCACAGTGGTGGCACTCAGCGGTCGCCTCCCTCCCGGCTATGCGGTGCAGATACTTCCCGAAACAACCGTGTCCCGAGAGTACCTGCACCAGTCGGAAGGTCAGCGACCCCCACTCTCTCTCCGTCCACTCCCGCAGGACTGGACGGACCGCCTCGACAGTCCAGCGGCCGGCCGACGGTTCGGCCAGCCTCTGTTCCCACTTGTCGAACAGGGACTGTCGAGCCAGGAGTTTCCGCACTTCCATCTCCCTGGGAGCAAGGCGACTGCCGCGGAGTTGGAGGTCCTTGCGCCACTGATACGTGGACGCTTGGGCCTCCGCCTCCAAGTCCCAGGGAGGGGATCCCGCCAGTACGCACGCCGCCTCAAAGGAGGTGGTGCGGTACCCGCGTATGACGCTGACGGCCATCACCCTCTGAGGTCTCCTCAGGAGGGTGATATTATGGGCCGTCAGGGTCTCCGCCCAGACCGGGGCCCCGTACAGGGCCATCGATCGCACCACCCCCATGTACAGGCGGCGGCTGGCCGACTCGGGCCCCCCGATATTAGGCATCAACCGCTTCAACGCGGCGGCCGATGCCATCAAACGGGGGGCCAGGCGGGCGAAGTGATCCCGGAAACTCCAGCGGGGATCGAGGACCAGTCCAAGATATTTCATCGTGGACTTGACCTCGATCCGAGTGCCACTCACTGTGATGTGGGACCCGACCGTTGGCGCCTTCCGAGGGCCGTGGAAACACAGCGCCTCGGATTTGGGCAACGCCACCTCGAGTCCCAACGACCGGATCCGCCTCACCACCTGTGCTACTGTCACAGTGGCGAGGCGGGCTGCTTCCCGGTACGAGGTCCCCCGGGACGTGACCAGCGTGTCGTCCGCATAACAGGTCACGTTTGATCCCGGGAGGAGCTCCCCCCGCAGCACCCAGTCGTACCCGATGTTCCACAGGAGCGGCCCGAGGACCGAGCCCTGTGGAACACCGCACGTCGTCTCCCACCTTACTTGCCTACCGTCCCGAACCGGATACTCGACGTATCGCTCCGAGAGGTAGGCCCCGACTATTCGGCGTAGATAGGGAGGCACATCATGGAACTTCAGTGCCTCCCTGATGCAGGCCCAGGGAAGGGTATTGAACGCGTTGGCGATGTCGAGAGACACCGCCAACAGCACCCCCCCCCGGGCGACCGCCTCATCCGAGAGGGCCTTGACGCGGAGGACCGCGTCAACGGTCGACCTGCCCCCTCGGAATCCGAACTGATGTTCGGACAAGTCGGGACCTACCTCTCGGAGGTGCACGATAAACCGTCCGGCGATGACCCGCTCGAACAGCTTATCGGCCTCGTCGAGTAGAACGATCGGACGGTAGGCCGAGGGAGATTCCGCGGGACGCCCGTCCTTCCGCAGAAGAACGAGCCGACCGGTCTTCCAAACGGAAGGGAACCGGCCGGACTGAAGACAGGCGTCCAGTAGTCCGCGGAATCTCTCCACCAGGGCCTTGAGTGCCAGAGCCAGGACGCGTCCTGGGATCCCGTCTGGTCCCGGAGCTGTGTTTTTGGCTTTCAGCCTCAACACAGCCGCGTCTAGCTCTGCCTCCGTCACCGGAGGCACCTCAACTTCCGCGCTCGCATCCACGACAGCGTGTCGTGGGGGCGCCATCGCTGGGGGTTGTTGTTCCGCCCTGTGTGGAAACAGGGTCGAAACAACATTCCCCAGCAGTCGAGGCTCGAGACTCTCCGTGAGTGGGGGGGCCCAGGGGCGAAGTTTGCCCCTGACCGCACGGTACGGCCTTCCCCATGGATCACGGGTCAGAGTCTCGAGGAGCTCCGCTCTGGCACTAGCCTTCGCGATGCAGATGGACAGCTGTAGGGCCTTGGTAGCCTCTCGATAGGCCCCAAGCAGCTGTGCTTCCACGTCGGCGTCACGTACTCGCCTACGGCGGTAGTGGGTGTACTGGCGTCTCAACTCCACGCAGAGGGACCGCTGATCAGCGATCCCCTGAGACCACCAGTACACCTGACGCCTAGGAGGTCGAGGCTTGGCCCGAGACATGCCCGCGTCGCAGATTTGCGACACGGCGCCCCGGAACCAAGTTACTTCCTCCTCGACCTCCACAGGCCTGGAAGGGGTGTTACTCCAGGCCTGGACTATGGAAGCCAGTTCCACCGCATCACGATTCAGGCTTTTCAAGGCCCATCTGGGGGAAGCCGAAGCGTGGCCGCTGGGACGACGATGCGTGTCCGGGGCTAGGGATGCGGAGACAATGTCGAACCGTATATACAAATGGTCCGACATTGTCTCCACATCCTCCATAACCCTCCAGTCCCGGACACGGCGTGCTAAGGCAGGGGTTGTGAACGAAACGTCCACAATGGACCCCCCCTGCCAGCGCACGCACGTGTTGACCGACCCCCGGTTCAGAACCGTGAGGCCAGTCATCGTCGCCCACTCCGCTAACGTCTCGCCGCGTGCATCCGTTGCGGGACAACCCCAAGCCGTGCTCTTGGCATTGAGGTCGCCCACAAGGAGCGCCGGACAGGGTAGAGTCTGCCCAATGAGGGCCCCTACCCAGTCCAGGAACGCTTCGAACTCGGCGAGACTTCGGTTGGGAGAGAAATATGCCCCGATTAGGACAATTTCTCTCCAGCGGATCGCCACGTACCCTCGGCCCCTCGCTAAGGTGGGAGGGGGCAGTATGCCTTCTGCCCCTGACGCTGTTATGATGGCCACCGAGCCGTCTTGGTCCTCTACCCAGTTATCCCTGGGAGGGACGAAGTACGTCTCGGCGACCACCGCGACGTCTATCAACCACTGCGCCATGGATTGCAGGAGGAGATCCTGCGCACCGGCGCAGTGGTTGATATTCGCCTGAAGGATCCGATAGTTCGTCTTAATCATGACGTAACCATCGGATCCCCCCTCGGTGCGGCCAGAGCCGCAGGAGCATTGGCGGCCGGGGTCCTTGTGGCCGCCTTCCTGGGTGCACGTTTCGGGGCTTTGGCCCACGCGCACCCCTTGCTCCCTGCGCTGTGCCCGGCTGGCTTGCCCACTGCTGCGCAAAGCGCGCAATGGGGAGCGGCCGAGCACCCTCTGGCCTTGTGGCCGGATTGACCGCAGCGATAACAGTCCTCGCTGCGGTCAATCTCTGAGGTGCACTGCTGCCTGACATGCCCAACCGTCAGGCAGCGATAGCACCTCATGGGTTGGCTCTCCAGGCGTTTCACCTGTGCGGACGTCCAGCCCACCAAGAGCCGACCCTCAGCCACCTTCTGGGCCGCTACCACCGGGCAGCGAACCCACACGGACCACTGCGCGTGGGGTGTGTAGTAGAGTTGGCCAACTTTGACCTCGTCTACCGCACACCCCCCGCGCCCCGCCACCGCCGCGGCGACCTCCTCCACCGAGGCTGAGTCATCCAGACCGGAGATGCGCAATTCAGCGCACTTAACCGGTCTGGTTACTCGGACGTCAGCCTCATTTAGGACCTCCCTCAGCTTTTGTGCGAGGGAGTTGGCCTTGTCGCCGCTCGTGGCCTTCATTTTGCTCTTCTTGACCACTGTTGACCAGCCCTCCTCCATAGAAGGAGGAGCTGGTGGCAGTGGTCTAGAAACTCCAGGAGCCTGTTTGGGGGTGGTGGCTTCGACAGCTGCCGTTCCTTTTTTCCCCTTCCGCCCTTTCTTTTTGGCCCCGTTCCCGGCGGTAGATCGTTCCGGGATTGGGGCTGGGGCGTCTACAAGGGGCATGGCTGCAGTTTTTGCAGTGGGCTTTTCTGCAGCCGACTGCCCTGGCTTGGCCACTTTAGCCCTTGTGTCACCGGCTAGCGGTGGCCTTATCCGCTTAGCGGGGAGGAGTCTCTCCTCCAGGGATTCCAACCGTGCACTCAACATGGCCCCGCATTTGACCATGATCGAGTACTCCAACTCTGCGGGCTGGAGTCCCTGCGTTACTGGAGGAGGCTGCGGGGGGGGAGATGGTTGCCCCCTCACCTGTTCCGCGGTCACTGGCACTCGCTCCCGTGTTTGCTCCAGGCTAGCCTTTAGCTCGCCCATCTCCTTACGGAGTTCCGCCATTTCGGCTTTTAGGCGAGCATTATCGGCCTGGAGCTTAACTGTTTCATCAGAAACGGATCGAGTACGCAGCTCCGCCACTGCCTCCCGAATTGAGGTCGCCGCGACTTTCAGGGCCTTGGTGAATGTGCCCTTCAGGTTTTTGGATTTGGTGGCAACGTTGAGTATGACATCCACACTGTCTAAAACCTGCTGGTTTAGAGATGCAGCAGTGTGGGTGTCATCAACGCTGCCACTCAGTGCTGCTTCGGACAGACGAGCCGTCCTCCTTTGGCTCGCCTGCCTAACCAGTCCGGCGACCTCCTCCTCAGCTTGAAGCTGGAGCTCCTCGCGCTTAAGTGCCAGGAGTTCGGCCTTAGCTTGGGCCAGCCCCACGTACTTTGCCGTGGTCAGCGGCCGGCCCCTCCCTCTTTTGGCGGGCCCGGATGATTTGGGCCTCACCGCTGTGTCAGAGCCGGAGTCACTTGTGCATTCTGGCTCTTCTCCGTCACTACGCTGTCGCTTTCGACCCTCGGCTACGAATCCGGGCGTCAAATGCGACAGCGGTGCGTCGGACGGGACGTCTTCAGTTGACGCCCGGGACTCCGTCTCCGAGTCCATCCGAGTTAACAGCACCCGCGCGACTGGCAGTGCGCGCGGCAGTGCCCTCCTCGACTCCCCGTCCTCTGCACGGTGCGAAGATAGGTCTGAGTCCCCGGATCCGACATCCGTGGTGACAGGAGAGAAGAACAACTCTCTCTCCACCATCCCTCGGAGATGATGACACCGCCGAGGGCATTCGACGCCACGTTGCCCCAACGCCGAAACTTGAGTGGTTTTTTATAGAGGTGTCCTTCCTCGCGGTCCGGGCGGTAAAGCCAAGACCCCCGGTCCCACCGAAGCCGCGAGACGTGACCACGACACTCCGGAAACGGGATTACGGTATGCCGACGGTGGCCGGGAGAAAAACTCTGCTCGGAGGCAGTGCGAGTGCACACCGAGCCCGCCCCTGCCTCTCCACTGTGCCCTCTGCTAATCAGAGGGACACGCGGAGAGACGCCTGAGGTAGTCTTAGCCGCGACTGGGGAATAGACACAGAAACCCTGTGTCGATTCGCCAGTCCCGTTGCCCAGGGTGCGCCACGAGGAGGCGACTACCAATGCACCCCAACCTAACCTAACCTAACCTAACCTAACCTTCTTTTTTTTTTTTTTTTTTTTTTTTTCTTTGGCATGCGGGGAAATGCCTAACGCATACTAAGCGGTTGCGGGGACAACTGCGAAGTTATGTCAGAGTCGCACTGACTAAAACCCCCCATGCTGTTCCACCCCTTGCCCTAGGCCAAGCCACAGGCACAAGATATTCATCTGCAACCTGGCCGGCGTGAACCCTCCCCATCCGGTCGACGAGCGCGAGTGACCCCCGCCGCACTCGACGACCTAACCTACACACACAGGCAGCATCACCTGCCGAACCTGACGGTGCCAGTCGTCAGACTCGGCAGCCGATGCGCTGACCCTCCCCCCCATCGGCTAGACCTATCGCTGGGAACTGAACGCTTCCGCGACCGGCCGCCAACCCACCCTTCAGCGTGATGGGTCCCCCGCCCCGACGGCCGCAGTTACAACACTGCCGTCGGGCCGAGGCGCCCATCAGCTACGAAACTTGAAACTGCGCCGTGCCGGATTAGCAGGCATTGCGCTTCCCCCCGTTGGGCGCCGGACGTTCCCCGCGTCCGACGCCACAATAAACTTACCTCTAGGTGATGGCGGCGGCACCACGTCTCGCGCGACGCCGCACACGACGCAGAGGGTGCGCCTGCGGGTCGCGCTCGCGTGTCCGCTCCGCCTCCTCCTTTTGCAGGAGCACTCCCTCCGCAAAGCCTGCAACAGCCTCCCAGGCCCTCTCGCTTCCGACCATGGCTCTAACCACAGCCGGAAGCGAGACATCCCCGCCCACCACCGCGACCAAAGCCGCGCGCTCGGCCGCCCACGCCGGGCATGCCTCCAGCGTGTGACTGGCAGAGTCAACTGCGCAGTCACAGTGGTGGCATCCCGGCGTAGGCTCCCGCCTTGCCATCTCACACAGAAACCACCCGAAGCAGCCGTGCCCCGAGAGCAACTGTGTGAGATGGAAAGTCATCTCGCCCCACTTCCTATTTAACCAACGCTTCAACACCGGCCGCACGGCTTCGACGATGGCGCGGCCAGCGCTAGGTGCCTCCAATCGCTCCCTCCACTGCCGGAGGGCGGTTCTGTGAGCGCGTTGGCGCCACTGCAGAACCCCCTCTCTCGGGTGCAGCGCCCGCCCACTGCCGCGATGATCGACGACGCGGCGGTATACTTCGGCGAGCACCCGCGCGTCCAGGTCCCAAGGCAGGCTGCCGGCCAACACACACGCCGCCTCGTAGGAGACGGTGCGGTAGCCGTGCACCACCCTGGACGCCATGACGCGCTGCGACCGCCGGAGAAGGGCCCGGTTGCGGGAGCAGAGGGCTTCCACCCACACGGGAGCCCCATAGAGGGCCATGGAGCGGAGGACCAGCGCGTACAGCCTCCTGCACGCTCCACTCGGCCCCCGGATGTTGGGCAGGAGGCGGCTCAGCGCACCGCTGGCTGCCATCAATCGCGGCACCAGCCGCTCGAAGTGCCCACAAAATGATAGGCGGGGATCGAGGACGACGCCCAGGTAGCGAAGCGCTACCCCGACGCCTATCCTCACCCCTCCCACCACGATGTGAGCATCGGCGGGCGGCCTCCTCCTGGGGCCGTGAAAGCAAATGGCCTCCGTCTTCGACAAGGCCACCTCTAGGCCAAGCTGCTGGATCCGCCGGATGACATTGCCCACACCCGCAGTGGCACGCATTGCTGCCTCCCTGAAATCGCAGCCCCGCGCAGTGATTAACGTGTCGTCGGCGTAGCAGGTCAAGTTGACGCCGCTGAGCATCACCCCTCGGAGGACCCAGTCGTAGCCGATGTTCCACAGGAGCGGTCCTAGGACCGACCCCTTTGGGACACCGCACGACATGGGCTTTGATACCCAGGCATCCCAACCTGGGTATCTCACCTCCCTCTCCGAGAGGTAATCCTCAACGGCGAGGCACAAGTATCGCGGGAACCGGTGGAACCGTAGGGCGGCCCTAATGCACGCCCAGGGTACAGAATTGAAGGCGTTGGCAATGTCGAGGGACACTGCCAACAACACCTCATTCCGCCCGATCGCCTCTTCCGCCATCCCCTTTACCCGCAAGATGGCGTCCACCGTAGACCGGGCGTGGCGGAACCCGTACTGGACGTCGGCCAAATCGGGACCCACCTCCTTCATGTGTCGGACGAGTCGGGAAGCTATGACACGCTCGAAGAGCTTGCCCGACTCATCCAACAGCACGATCGGGCGGTAGCCCGAAGGCGAGTCCGCGGGCCGACCGTCCTTCCTCAACAGGACCAGTTTCCCCGACTTCCAGCGGCGGGGAAACCGGCCCTGCTCCAGGCAAGCGGTGAATAGCTCCCGGACCCTATCCGCTAAGGGGCCGAGAGCCATCGCCAGCACCTTGCCCGGCACGCCATCCGGCCCTGGGGCTTTCTTCCCGCCCCGGATTCGGGCTACGGGAAGCTCGAGCTCCTCCGCGGACACCGCCGGGACTTCCTCTACGTCGCCGCCACCCGCCACGTCAGCGATCCGCCACCCACCGGAGGTGCGCGGATCTCCTGCGAGCGGGGGAACCTCGGCGGCGACCGGCAGATCATGACGCCCGACGGTTGGAGGGGTCCCCGCCGCACGTCCCGTTCCGGAAACCGACCCTCCCGCGGCGGGAGGTGGTAGATCTCCGGACGGGAAAAGAGCGGCGACAACCCGCTCCACCAAGGGCGGATCGAGGGTCCGCGTAAGCGGCGGTGTCCACGGTCGGAGCTTGCCCCTCACCATTTTGTACGGCCGCCCCCACGGATCGCCATCCAGGGACTCAATCAGCTCCTGATGGGCGGCCTCCTTCGCGTCTGCGATCGCGGCGGCAAGGGCGTCTACCTTACCCCTGTAGGCGGCATACAGGCGGTCCTCCAGCTCCCTATCTCGGTGTAGCCGCCTCCCGCGACAGCGCGTGTACCGCCGCCTAGCCGCCACGCACTCGATGCGCAGCTCCGCAATCGCCGACGACCACCAGTACACACTGCGCCACGGAGCCTGCGATCTCTGGCGAGGCATCGCTGCCCCGCAGATGCGACGCAACGCCCCGGCGAACCAGTCAGCCCCGCGATCCGCGTCTAATGCGCCCGCGGGCCTCGGGAGCCACGCCTCCACCAAGGCGGCCTCCTCCAGACGGTCGCGGTCCATTCGCCTCAGCGCCCACCTAGGAGGATCAGAAGGGAGGGGACGCCACGGGTCTGTGCGAGCAGGGGAGAGGGCAGAGACGTCAAACCTTATATACCGGTGGTCGGACATCGTCTCCACCGTCTCCTCCACCCGCCAGTTAGCGACGCGGCGCGCGAGGTCGGCGGTTGCGAACGTCACGTCCACGACCGAGCCGCCCTCGCGCCTCACGCATGTGAGAACGCCCCCGGAATTGAAGGCGGACAACCCCAAGGACGTAGCCCAGTGCAAAAGCTCATCGCCACGCGCGTCCGTCACCGGGGAGCCCCACGCCGACGACTTGGCGTTAAAGTCCCCGGCGACTAGCACGTGGCGAGGGCGCCTCGGGGCCATCTCCGCCTCCAACTCCCGGAGGTAGACCTCGAAGTCGGCGAGCGGCCGATTCGGTGAAAAGTACCCGCCGACCACGAGGACGTCCCCGACTTCCCCCGCGACCCACCCGTGGCCCCTCGCAACTCTGCCGAGGGGCGGGGCACCAGCGGCCTCTCTCGTGATGATGGCCACCAGGCCATCCGCGTCACCCACCCAATCACTGCCGGGTGGGACGCGGTACGGCTCGGAGACCACCGCCACGTGTATCCCCCACTGCGCCATGCTCTGGACAAACAGGTCTTGAGCACCGGCGCAATGGTTGACATTACCCTGTAGGAACCTGGTTGTCGACCCTATTGTTGATCGACAACCATGCGACTACCCTCGGCCGACGTACCCCCGGCCAATGCGGCGGGGGGCGACGTCGGGCCGGACGGCTGCGAGACGGCCACGTGGGCGTCGCGAGTCGGCACTCTCCCCTTCCGCCGAGCGGCGGTACAAACTACGTCCCCGCAGCGGTGCTCCGCCGGCTTGCCGGCAGTGGCGCACACGGGGCAGCGCGGCGCGGCCCAGCAGTCCCCGGCCAGGTGCCCGGCGACTCCGCAGCGATAGCACAGGTCGCTGCGGTCGACCTCGGACGGGCACAGCGACTGCGCATGGCCGGGCTCGAGGCAGCGGAAGCACCGGTACTGGCGCGCCTCCAGCAGCTCGACGCGCGCCATCGACCAGCCGACCTTGAGGCGGCCGCCCCCGATGCAAATCTTGCGCGCCGCCGCCACCGGGCAGCGCACCCACGCCGCGCCGAGGCTCGATGCACCCATCCTTACTCCACTGCAGGAGACTACCGACGCCTCGCACCCGCCGGCCCTCGCCACGGCCGCGACGACCTCCCCTGTGGAAGTAGAATCGTCAAGGCCCGAAAGCCTCAACTCGGCCGACTTGGAGGGCCGGGCGATTGCGACGACGTCCTCCCCGAGCGCTTTTATAAGTTCCCGGGCGAGAACGTCGGCCTTCGGTCCGCTCGACGATGCCGCGCCCGGCACCTCCACCACCCTAGCGCCGGTGGCCGCGTCACGTATGCGGAGCCTAGGGATCTCCAGGGCCTCCAGGTCGATAGCACCTTTGGTCCTGGTGATAACCTCAGCATACGTGACACCCCTCGCGATAGCCGCAGGCTGCAACGTCAGCACAATCGCTGAGGAGCGCGGCGGGTGCAGCCTGCGGGCGGCCAACTGAGTGGGCGTGGGCGGGGGGAGCGCCGGTCTGCGCGGGCCTACCAGGGTCCAGCCCCCACCTCCGGGGGCATTCGCGGCGGCAGCGCGCTGCACCGACTCCTCATCGGGCACGCGCCGCGCGGCCATACTTTTCCTCCCGCCTCGGCGCCGCTTGCGGCCAGCCGGGGCAGCGCTCGGCGCGACGACAGGGGGGGCGGGGAGGGGCCGAGAGGGCACCTCGACCTCTACCTCCATGGCTTCCACACGCCCGGGCGGGGCGGCGGCGCGCCTCGGCCCCATCACGGCCATGTGCGCGAACGAAGGCGCGGCGGCGCCTCGGGGCGCGGCGGGGCGGGGCGGGGCGGCGGGGGCGCGGGCAGGGCTCGCCTCGCGCTCGGGGACGGCCGCCCGCTCCCGCCCGCGACCGCGCGGAGGCTCCACGGCGGGGAGACCGGCGGCAGCGCGGGCCGCGCTCGCAGCCGCGGACCTGTCCGCAGCGAGCGGCGGCCGCACGCGCGGCTCGGGAAGTAGCCGCGACACCAACCCTTCCAGCCGGGCGTTAAGCATGGTCCCCATCTGGACCATGATCGCCCGGCTGAACTGCTCCATCATTGCGGAAAGCTCCGCCGGGGGGGCCGCACCAGGGGCGACCGCGGGGGCCGGGGCAGCACCGGGGGCCGCGCGCGACCTCTCCAACTCCTCCCTGAGGAGAAGAATATCGCGGCGCACTTCCCCAAGCTCGGCCCGCAGCCGAGCGTTATCCGCCTGGAGGCGGCGCGTCTCCTCCGACGTTGTACGCGCCCCGAGGTCGGTTACAGCGTCCGAGAGGACGGCCGAAGCCCTATTGAGGGTGCCGCGGAGGTCCCCCTTTATATTTTTTGATTTGCGACCGACCTCCTCAATCATTTGGACGGCGGACCTGGCGCGGCTCATTACGGCCTCGGCGCTGTTCTCCGAGTCGGCGCGGGTGACCACCGACTCGGTCTTGCGGCGGTACTGGGCCGCCACAGCTCCCACCTCTAGCGAGGCGGCCTCCCGCGCGGCCTCGCGCCTCGCCTCGGCCAGCTCCCGCTGCGCCTTGGCGAGCCCCACGTACTCGCCGGTCGTCGGCGGCCTGCCCCTGCCCCGCTTGGGCACCGCCCCGCCGGCGCTCACGGCTACGGCCTCCTCCACCTCGCCGTCCGAGGACGACTCAGAGAAGGTGCACCGCCGCTTAAAAGCAAGCGGTGACCTAAACGTCCCCGTCTCCGTTTCCTTCACCGAAGCCCCACCTCTCACAGTGCGGACGGAACCCTGGCTTGAGTCCGAAGACAGCCTCCATCCCCTGCATAATACTATGCAGCGGAATAACAAAGACAAGAAAACACAAGAAAATACAACAAATCGCTCACCACTGGAAAAATATATGTGAGTTTGAGGCAAGGCCCCAAACCCACAGGAAGGTTGGTTTTCACCACCAGAACAACCGTAGCCCTGAAAAGGGCTGTTTCAGACGGTTAGACCACCAAAAATTCACAAAATAATAATTAAATAATTTTAATTTATTTTGACACCTCAAAACACGTCCGTCACCCGTCAGCGCGCGAGGAGGTCGCACGGTTGTTTTTGAGCTCCCGTATTTATTGTTGATTTATTTGGAAATCTTTCCAAAAATAAAAAAAGTAACCAGTGAAAAGTTTGTATAACAGTGCAGTCCAAGTGTTCAGTGAAGTGCAATTGAAAAAGGATCACAGTGCCGAGGACCAGGAGCCAAAACCTCTGGTTAGAGGTTAGAACCTCCGCCTTCATAGGCGTGAGCTGCAACCGACCACCGGCGAACCCCCCATTTTCAGTGTCCCCGGAAGCGCCCAGTTGACCCCAACGTCCCGGTAAAATCTCGGCCCCGCCGGGCTCAAACTCAGCGAGTTATTAGCCAAAAACCTTGGCCCACGTGCACACGCGGTCCAGGTTGCAGCGGTCGGAGACCAGATCGGAGGGTGCCGGGCGCTAGAGGGAGCCGGGGGAAAAAATTGGACACCTCAAGCTCGAAGATCAGATAAGTGGTTTGGGAGATATAGGACTCCATAGCAATTTACTTTCTTTAATTTCTCCAACTCGGGACGACTTTCCCCAACCCCATTTATAATTATTTATCAGTAGTGTACATTTTATTCTTCCAAATTAAATTTTTTAACCCCAGGAAATATTTTTCGTTTCGTAGATATTAATTTTTCAAAATTTTGGGCCCCACCTGGGGGGCGCCCCAGTAGTCCTATAACCCTCAAACCAACTTTAGCAGTAAGCCCTAGGTCTAGTTTAGCATTTGTAGTATTTAAGATTTTTATATAATTTTTTCTGTGCCTAGTAAGTAATAGGATATTATTTTGACAAATTATTTATTCACAACCCCGACTTATTAATATATTAAGACATTTTTTATGCTAAATAGGCTTGCTATACCACCCCGCGGGTGTGTAAATTTTTTCGGAATTTGTAGCAATTTCTAGTCATTAGATATAACCTTTCAAAAAAGGTAAACAAACTGCTTAAGCCTAAAACTTTGGGGGGTCGTAGCTCCGGACCGGGGGGTCGGATTTTGAAAATTCGACCGGCCGAATCATTTTTTCGGCCAGTTTAATTTACTGTATTTTTTCCAAAATTTTAGGATCAAAATTCGGGGGGGTCATTTTCGGTTTGAAATTACGTAACGGGAAAAATACAAATTTCGTTTTAATTCGATAACTTTGGATTGGGTGGGCCAAATTTAACGGGGTTTTTTCTAAATTTAATATTTTTGCAAGGGCTACGACTCTCCCTTAGAGTCCCAGACTCTACGTAGAGCGGGAAAAATTTTGGCTTCAAAATTCTAATAACTTTTGGCCGGGGGGGATCAAAATTACAGCGCACTAGTTTTGGCATCTAAATTGGGGACTGACTCTACATAGAGTCAAAAATTTAAAATTCGAGCTCTACATAGTAGAGACGAATAGCGGACTGGGCAGCGCTTGACAAGCCGAGTAAAACGAGCCCTCGCACGTCTTCCTGCGACGAGCGGTTCCCAAGATATTGCGGTTTTAAGTTGGCGCCGCCATATTGGTCCGCCATCTTCTTTTACTCGAACGGCTATAACTCCACCGCAGAACGTCGTAGAGGAGCGCGGTTTCTTTTAAAGACCTAGGGCAAGGGTCTTCTACCCTGCCCACGTGACATAGAGTAAATTATTTTTGACTCTACAAGGTAGAGCTGAGGGTGGGATCAGCTCGGGTACGTCGAGGCGATAACGGAGAGCCCTCTTACTGGCTCCTACGATCATTGGTTGGGGAGATATACGGGTTTGAACTTTTGGCCGCCATCTTGGCCGCCATCTTGAAAAGTTTCAAGCGCGTATATCTCGGCTCCCAGAGGTCGTAGGAGAACGTGGTTTTCACTGAGGGACAGGGCAGAGCCCACTCTCCCCCGCCAAGACCTGCCTGACTGTGTGTGTGTTTTTTTTTTTTTTTTTTTTTTCCCTCCCACCTTATATAGTTCTTGACCGACTCTACTACAGCTAGGTAGAGCTTAGGCTTAAAATTTCTTATTTCTTTAGTATTGTTGTTTGATCAGGACTGTGTGACGTTGGCACGTTGCTAGCGGGGGTCCGGGGTAGGGCAAGGCTCTACATAGGTAGAGTCGTCCTCTTACCGCCGGGCTACAAATTGACACCTGCTTGCATTACGCAAGTAGGTAACGCACGCTCAGGCACCCTCAAACGCCAGCGTCACAACACAAACTTTTAATTAATACTCCCTGACGTAATAATTTAGGCCTTAGGTTTAGATTTTACACATTTTATATTACTTTTATATTGACATTTTATATTGACATTTCAATTTATTTTAATTACGTTTTTATAGTTGACAACTGTTCCCTCTGACGAGTCGGGCCCTTTACACCCGACCCACACCATCCCTCAGATCAAAATGGCCACGGTGCGCACCCCCGTACCTTCGAATAAGAAAACTCCCACCGCAAGCACAGAATTGACAGAGAAGGCTGGCCCTTCTAATCTGACAAACGTCAGGAAAAGTGTAGGCGAGTGGGAGAGCCAGCAACAGGCAGTTGCGCCCTCTGCTCGAGGACCGACAAGGACCGTGAGTCCCCCAAAACCGACCACCCGGCTGCAGGAAGCAAAACGGGCCCTCATGTCGGCTAAAAAGTACTTGGGGGATTCACGGAACCTAAAGACTGAAATAAAGGAAGGAGTAACAAAGGCCATCAACCAGCTGTATCAGCTGGTTAAAGAGTCTGAGGAGGAGAGAAAAGGAATAATGAAAGAAGGAGGAAAGAAAGAAGAGCATGAGAGTGATGTATGTAAGTACAAAGATCTGATTGAGGAACTCGAGAGAGAAGTAAAGATGTGTAAGGAAGAGACCGCATTGTACAAGGGAAGTGTAAAAGAAATGGATGAGGATATGGAAATAATAAGAGTAAGGCATGAAAAAGAGAAGAAAAGCATGAAAGAGGAAATAGAGAAATTACTGGTTAAGATAAAAATGCAAGAGGAGAACGAAAAGGTAAATGAGAAGGTAAAGGAGGGCGAAAATAACGAGAGCGCGAATAACGAAGAAGTAGAGAGGATGAAAGGAAAAATCAAGGAACAGGAGAAGAATGAAAAGGTAAATTTGGAGAAGATAAGAGAGTTAGAAAAGACCATTGAAAGGATAAGGAGAGAGGTCCTTCGCATGAAAGAATTAGAAAAGATGAATGAAAGGCTGAGGAAAGAAAATGAAGGAGCGAAAGTTACATGTGCAAATTTGAATGAACGGATCAGAGCTATGAATGAAGAAATGGAAAAGATGAAGGAAGGAAGAGTGGAAAAAGGTGACGACTGCGAGAAAAGAATAGAGAGGATAGAGGAAATGTTAAAGGAAAGCAAGGAGAAGACTGAAAGGTTGTGGAAGGAGAATAGTGAAAGGATGGAAGAGTTAAAGAGTGCTGTCATGCAGAACCAGTGCAGCCAGCCCAAAAACACCTACGCGGCTATAGCAGCCGGCCGCCTAGAAGGGAGGAAGGTGGAAAGGGCCACGCTGCACTCGGTTGTGGTGACAGCCACGGATGAAAGTGAGACTGGAGAGCAAGTGCTTGAAAGGATCAGAAAGGTAGTGATGGCAAAGGATGGATGCGTGGAGATTGACAGGGTAAGGAAAACGAAGGACCAGAAGATTGTCCTTGGTTGTGGGAGTATAGAGGCGAGGAGAAAGTTGAAGGAAAAGTTGGGATCTGCAAAGGAGACCCTGCACGTCGAGGACATGAAGAATAAAGACCCGCTGGTCATCTTGAAAGATGTTCTGGCGTGCCATAGTGATGATGAGATAATCAAAGCTATTGGCAACCAGAACGGGGATATTCTTCGTGGCCTCGACCTGGAGGAGAACAATATGTCGATAAAGTACCGAAGAAGGACTCGCAACCCCCATATGTCACATATTGTCCTGTCGG
Organism: Ethmia dodecea; assembly: GCA_963855545.1. NCBI lineage: Eukaryota > Metazoa > Arthropoda > Insecta > Lepidoptera > Depressariidae > Ethmia > Ethmia dodecea. The sequence continues at coordinate 77,495 of OY979457.1, forward strand.
TCTCCCCCTCAATATGGCAGAGAATGTTGGACGTTGGGAGGCTGAGAATCGACATGCAGAGGGTCCGTGTCGAGGATCAGTCCCCCCTAGTACAGTGCTCGATGTGCTTGGGATATGGCCACGGCAGGAAATACTGCACCGAAAGCACATTGAAGTGTAGCCACTGCGGAGGGCCACACATGCGCGCTCAATGCGACGTAATGCAGGCCGGCAATCCGCCGATCTGTATCAATTGTCAAGCAGCAAAAATAACCGATGCAGTACACAATGCGTTCAGTGCGGATTGTGCCATTCGGAAGAAATGGGACAATATAGCACGCGCACGCATTGCGTACTGCTGACGGCCCCCCAAAAGTGGTTACACATTCTGAACATACATGGTACAAACTGGACTGCCTTAATGTTTAAGTACACCAGTTTGGACTTGGCATACACTTCCAATTATGCAAAATATATATAATGAATATATATATTAATAAATGTATACAAATCTGGGGTAGAAAATTTTTTTTATACCAACCAAATAAGCCAAAGAGTTTTCTTTTAAATTTAATAATTATGCAATAGTTAACCAAATGTTCGTTTTTCCCGTGGCGATATCGGCATGTTATGAATTATGTTATCAAGATGTGAAAATAATATTAGTAAGTTTAAGAAAAAGTAACTGTATTATTTAATAGAAATTTTTTGACCTGTACTATAGAAATAAATATTTATAATAAAGTGAAAGGATTCTGTATATAATATTAAATGTATAGAAATTGATATTTTTATATGTGTAAATAAATAAGGAACTAAAATAAAACAGAATAGTAATATAAGAAATTATATAAATCAAGAAAAATATTGTACAAAGTGTGAATAAAATTATTTTATAAATGTACCCCTTACCCCCCTGAAACATAATTAATATAAGAAAGAAGAGAGGTAGATATAAAAAGATGAAGGAAAACAAAATAGTTAGATAGAATCAGTAGAAGCAGAGAGAAAGAAAAGATGGACGCAAGAAAGAACTAGTATGTGGAATGGAAGTAAGAGAGGAATAAATGCGAGAACTGGTATGCAAGTGAAAAATAGTAGTAATAAGGTCTCTGAACCCTTTCAGAGGAAAACTGTGTAACACCATTTTTCCACACCCCCAGCGACATCTGTGCCGGTTTGGTGATAATTAATTAATTTCATATCTTCGTTGAGTTTGATCGATGTTGGACTGCTTTGATAGTAGTTAGCTAGTTTTGCGCTAGATGGCGCTTTCACTAAAAATTGAGTAATTGCCAGCATTCGACGTAATATGTTTGTCATATTATTTATAAAGTAAATAAAGTAATTAAAATACTTTGATTTAAACTACATTTTTATTAAATAAATCAAAACAATAAAATTTTGATTTATACGTGTCTCATGGTAGACTTAATTCATGAGTCTTTTTCGATTTACTTCGTGAGTCTTGCAACCAGTATTTTGGTTGGCAACATTTTTTTTTCTTCTTGCTCGTCTGCCGGTCAGAGAGGTCCGCTTTCCTTTTGTCTGCACGGATGGTGACAATTTCCGAAAAAAGTTAATTTTGAATATTAGTATGGGATGATCATATCCCAAGGCTTGTAAGCCTTTTTCCCTTTCTTCATTTGTTTTGGTGAGTGCCTATCAATTAGATTTTCATCTCGTTCTTATAAAAAGGTGTTGTGTTAACTTTTTCCACGTTTGATCTTCGACAGGGTCCATCTTGGTGTCACCCAAAACAAATCATAATGCATCCCTTGCAAGGATTGCAATTTTTATAAAAAACCCAACGATGTTGGTAAGTTTTTCACCGATTTTGATTTTCCTCCATGTATTTTGTGGTTTAGCCACGTACATGATTTCTAATACTGTATGTTTTGTTACAGGGTTTTTTTTTTATACCTTAAACAATATTTTAGTTTCCTTAATTCGGTCTGGAACCGTCTACTTTAACTTAAATATGCCCTAGGCGCATAATCTAAATATAAACACCATGTTAAGCATGGATTTCTACATTACCTGATGAAGAAGGTTAACTTCAAGGTCTTCAAGTAACCTGGTAGTACCATGTCACCATTTTCTTTGTTTAAATAAACTCCAGGTATTTATAATGATTTAAACAGGTATAGACTTAAGTTCTTATTAACTGTTCTTTTCCACAGATGTACCTATAAACAATGTTAATATAACATCTGAAATTCCTTTATTTGTTTTATTCCATAGAATATCTGAGTTCTCGTTTGCATGTGTTGTGGATAGGCGCCCTTACTAAATAAATTAGTCCACAAACTTCACTAAGCCGAACGATCCCATTCCCTGAGATTAACAGCAGAACCCATCTACTGCTAGAGAAAAAAAAAGGTTACAGTGGCGCCCAACGTGGGGCTTAGAGAGATTCAGATACCCTATGGAATCTTATTATTGTTCTTTTATTTTTATTGTGTAAACTTAATTGTTTTACAGTTAACAAATAACTAAAAATATCTTACTATTTTGATAACTTTGTTATTATTGTTTTCTAACGTGTAACTTCTTTTACAGTTGATACAGGTTAATAATTTTATTTGTATTACAATACACACTGTGTAGGTAATTATGTTTTGTTTTGATAAATAAGATAGAAAAAATCTTATGATAAGATATTCTTTGTATTGATTTGAGGTAAGAATAATGACTACTATGTTTACTTTAAACTGTTCTGTATACACAGTCAGATTTAGTTATTACAGTCTTATAAAATTGTAATTTAACTTAAAAAATATTACTCTTTCTTTAGTGTTTCTTAAAATAGAACACATAAACAATTAACTTTGTCTTTTCTAAACAATTGACATTGAACTACTTTCATTCCTTTGGAATTGATATTAACTCTTAATATTTGTTTGACCTGCGTTCCCCTTTTACTTTTTTCAAGATGCCGATAGGTTGTAATGTAAAGTTTTTATTGAAGGATGAGCTGATCCATGAGCTGGCTGTCAGGAATATTCCAGTTAGTGCCGAGGATACGTGTGATAAACTGCGAGGATATCTTCGGAAGTCCAAACAACTTTCACGACGGGGTAGCGTTAAAATATCGCCTGGTTCCTTGTGGGTTGATCCAGTGAACGAGTTCAAGGTACTATCTCCTAAGGCTGGTGAGCTCATTTCTCAACTATCTTCTGGTGGTCGCACTGACGTCAAACGTCCACGTCTTATAGGTCTAATAAATTATTTACTGCAACGTATATCTAGAATAGGTGATCCCTCTGAGGATTTACTCTCTTTGCAAGCATCTTTAGTCAAATGCTTGTCTGATCATGAAGGTCACTCTGACAGTTCTTCAGATTCGGAGGTTGAGACTCCTCAACCTTGCGGGGGTCACAAAATAATTGTTCAGAACCCTCCTGTCAAATTTAACTTACTTTCTTTAAATTTAAAGTTCAATGGCAGTTCATGTGTCCGTACCTTTATTAATAGACTGGATGAGTTGAGGTTAGCTAGGCAGATTCCTAGCGAAGTAATCTTTGAAGGATTCGTTGATTTATTAGACGGACCTGCTCTGGATTGGTACCGGGCATATAGAAATGATTTTACTTGTTATACACAACTAATTGAACATTTGAAACAAGACTTTGATTCCCCCGACTATGACTATTATTTATGGAAAGAGATTGAATCTCGAACTCAGGGTAAAAAGGAGAATATTGTTGTTTACCTTGCCACCATTCTTGGAATGATGTCCCGTTTACCCGAGCCTTTGTCTGAGAAGGAGAAGCTCAGCATTATTATGCGTAATATTCGTCCTGAATATCGTAGCGCACTTGTTTTGACTAATATAGAATCTATTAGTGAGTTACAAACTCTTTGCAAGAGAATAGAGTTAACTAAACTTAGAAATGACAATTTTAGTGAACCAGCGTTAAATAAAAATGCTGTTGTATCCAATGATATTAGTAAACCTTCCACTTCTTATAGTAAAGGTAAAAATAATTTTGAGTCTGAACAGAAGAGTAGTAAAACTTTTTCTAATAAACTGTCCTCCGTTAACTTACATTGTTTTAGATGCGGTAGGAATAACCACCAAACATTGCATTGTCGTGTTAGTAAAGAGTTGGTGTGTTTTAAGTGCGGTTTGAAAGGATTTAAATATCCTGAGTGTAAAAATTGTCACAAGACAAAAAAACTGAATACTGTGGTCTCTGGTAAGATCCAGACAGAGACCACTGTTTATTTCAAACCTGTTAAAAATGATTTCAGACCTTATTTGACAGTTAAAGTTAATGGAGTTAATGTTTCCGGTTTACTTGATTGTGGAGCCAGTTGTTCTATACTTGGTATAAGTGCCTTCAACTTGTTTGAAAAATTAAATATCCCTATTTTGAAACTTAGTGAGCCTAGAGTTCTAATGGTTGCTAGTGGCACTGAACTCATTTGCTATGACTATATGGAAGTGCCCATTGAGCATTTAAATACAGTTAAGATTATTAAATTTTATATTCAACCTGAAATAAAGTTACCTATTCACTTTGGTATTAACTTCTGGAAAGCATTTAATTTAGCTCCAGATATTTTGAAATGTATTCCGAAATATAATAAAAACTCAGGAATCGATAGTATAGATGATATTCAAGAGAATGGCTTAAAAGATTTTGATTCTTTGTCTACATTTGAAAAATCTCAGATAGAAAAAATTAAAACTTTGTTTTGTAACATTGACACTTCTAAAGTAGGCTTAGGCCGCACTCATTTAATAAGTCATAATATTGACACGGGAGATGCGAAGCCAATTAAACAAAAATATTATAGGCTGAGCCCCGAAAAACTTAATTTTTTGGAGAGTGAATTGGATAATATGTTGGAGTTAGATATAGTTGAGCCCTCTAATTCACCATGGAATTCACCAGTAACGATGGTTCCTAAATCTAATGGTAAAATGAGACTTTATCTAGACAGTCGCAAGGTTAATTCTGTATCTAAGTCTGACGCTTACCCACTTCCTTATATTAATTATATATTGGATAATTTAAGAGATGGTAAATATCTTAGTTCTCTTGATCTTAGTGCTGCATACCATTAAATACCTTTAACTGAGGCGTCTAAAGAAAAGACAGCTTTCACAGTACCCGGTAAGGGATTATTTCATTATAAGGTCATGTGTTTTGGTTTAGTTGGAGCGTCAGCCACAATGCAAAGACTAATGGATAGCTTATTTTCGGCTGAATTTGATAATAAAGTTTTCTGTTACATTGATGATATTATTATTTGTACTTCCACTTTGGAAGAACATGTAGCTATTTTGAAACGAGTTTATGATAAATTAAAGAATGCTAACTTAACAATTAATATGGAAAAATCTCTCTTTTGTAGAAACGAACTAAAATATCTAGGATATGTAGTTGATCGTTATGGCTTGCGAACCGATCCTTCTAAGGTAGATGTTATTTTAAATTTTCCTTCACCCAAAGACGCAAGAGAGGTGAAAAGATTTTTAGGAATGGCTGGATGGTATCGTAGGTTTATAAAAGATTTTTCTAAGGTGGCGAGGCCTCTGTCTCGACTCACCAGCAAAAACGTTAAATTTTCATGGTCGGAAGAAGCTGAAGAAGCTTTCCAATCCTTGAAAACATCTCTTATTTCTGCTCCTATTTTAAGGTGCCCTAATTTTAAAGAGCCTTTTTATATTCATGCCGATGCTTCATCATTTGCTATTGGTGGAGTTTTAACTCAAAAATTTGATAATGTGGATCACCCCATTGCTTATTGTAGTAGAACTTTGAACGCTCAGGAAGTGAACTACACTGCTACTGAACGTGAATTATTAGCTGTTATTTATTCCCTTGAACAGTATAGATCTTATGTGGAGGGTAGTAAATGTTTTATTATTACTGACCATGCATCTCTAAAATGGTTTCAGAATTTAAAAAACCCCTCTGGTCGTTTAAATAGGTGGGCATGTCGCTTAAGTCAATTTAATTTTGAAATAATACACAGGAAAGGTAAAGAACATATAATTCCTGATTGTTTATCTCGTATTAAAATTAATTCTGTTCAATTTGATATTGATAACGTAACGGATCCTTGGTACATAGCTTTGTATAATAATTGTTTAAAGAGTCCCCAAAGATTTCCTAACTTTCATATAATTGATGATAAATTGTATCGCCTGACTAAAAATAAATATAAATTAACAAGTCAGTGTGATTGGAGGTTAGTGGTTCCTTCTGAACTTAGGTCAGAAATTCTCCATAAGTACCATGATGATCCATCATCAGCTCACTTTGGTGTTGCTAAAACACACAGTAAAATTAGTTCATTTTATTTCTGGCCTTCTTTATATAAAGATGTCAAGACTTATGTTGACAATTGTGAAACATGTAAATGCTACAAACCTACTAACTTATCTCGACCTGGTTACATGGGTAATCCACGTCAAATTACTAGACCATGGGAAGCCATTTCCTGTGATTTTCTGGGACCTTTTCCGCCATCATACTCTAGGAATCAATATATATTTGTAGTATCAGATTACTTTAGTAAATATGTACTCTTGTTTCCACTTCGTTCAGCTACGGCTAAAGCAGTAGTAAAATGCCTAGAGAAATATGTATTTTTGGTACACGGGGTATGTAGGATTTTATATACTGATAATGGGACCCAATTTACTTCAAAAGAATTTAGGGATCTGTTAGCTAGTTATGGGGTTCCCCATATATTTTATAATCCTCGATATCATCCCCAAACCAATCAATGTGAACGTGTTAATAGGGATATAGTGAGGGCCATCGCTTCATATGTGCGTTCTGATCATCGTAAATGGGATCACAACATCCATGAAATACAATGTGCTCTAAACTCCTCTATTCACGAAGGTACAAAATATTCTCCTTTCTATCTAAACCATGGTCGTGACATGATCATGGATGGTTCTATATATGGTTCACATCCGCCTTTGGATGGTTCCGCTGTTGTTGTAGACGTTGAACCTTTTTCTAAAAGTTTACCTAAACTTAAGGATATTTATAAGAAGGTCCAACATCACTTACACAAATCTTACAGAAGAAATGAGAAATCTTATAATCTTAGAAAAAGACCTTTACAGTTTGAGGTAGGTCAAATAGTATATAAAAGGTGTTTTACACTTTCGAGTGCACCTAAATTCTTTTCTGCTAAGCTAGCGCCTAAATATGAAAGGTGTATAGTTGACAAAAAATTGTCACCTCTGGTTTATTCTCTTAAAAATCTCCAAGGAAAATCCCTTGGTGATTTTCATATTAAAGATCTCTTAGATAGGGACAAAAATAATATATGAGTGATATGAAAATAAATAAAATTATATTTCATTCCCATATTCCTAGCTAGTTGACATAGTTTCACTAGCATAAACATAAACATACTCGGTTAGGTGCATAGTTCATCCTTGTAGTATTGTTCTTATAACAAAACCTGTTTTACAGTGTTTGTTTCTTTCTTCCCACAGTGGATGTACGTAAAAAAATATTCTTGTTTGTTTGCACTAAGTATATAAAATTTAAAAGTGTTCAAACGCAAGTAAGTCAGTATGTAGGTAAATAAGTAGTTTAGTGTAACATTAGTTTTTTTTGTTAACAATAACAAGAATCTGTTTATTGAAATAGTAGGTAGTAATGAAAATGTAAGTAAGCAAACTGCATTCCGTAGTGTTTTGTTCAATAGCGTTCGCTCTTTGAGTAATTTAAGTAGGTAGATAAGTAGGAACTATAGTGGTTGTCTCTAACCAATAAATGACTGTTTGACTGAAACAAAATTGAGGTACCATGACTTTTTTTTGGCTTGACTTTGACTTTATGACTTTAGGATTTAGGTTACCTAGGCATGCTTAGGGAAATTAGTATGCGAGTGCATATAGTTTTTTATTACAGTAGTGAGGTTTCACCTTAGGTTAGTTGTGTATAATAGTAATATATTTCTAGTATGCTAGGAAGTCTGTTTGGAGTATGTTGTACGGACAATAAAGTCAACTACACATCTGGCCCTACCCTTTTCTTTGTATTGTTTTGTTGAGGTTTTGAGCAGGTGATATGACATAATTTGTTCGAGGTCATTCCTGACTCTTTGCTGGTTCAGCTACCTGGTTTTCTTTGTTTGATTTAGAGATCGAGCGGTTGACATATCTTTGTAAAGTCATTCCTGCCTCTATGCTTTACAAACTATCTGTGTTTGTTAGAATTTAGTATTCTTAGACTTTACTTTAATGTTATGGTTGTTGGTGTTGATGCTTTCGAAGCAATTTTTTTGTTTGTCCTTAGTTTAGGTGCAAAGGGACTTGCAACGAAAAATTTTTAACTTTCAACTTCGTTTTCAATTTAAAAATTTTTCTTTCACAGGAAACGGAGTACTGTAACACCATTTTTCCACACCCCCAGCGACATCTGTGCCGGTTTGGTGATAATTAATTAATTTCATATCTTCGTTGAGTTTGATCGATGTTGGACTGCTTTGATAGTAGTTAGCTAGTTTTGCGCTAGATGGCGCTTTCACTAAAAATTGAGTAATTGCCAGCATTCGACGTAATATGTTTGTCATATTATTTATAAAGTAAATAAAGTAATTAAAATACTTTGATTTAAACTACATTTTTATTAAATAAATCAAAACAATAAAATTTTGATTTATACGTGTCTCATGGTAGACTTAATTCATGAGTCTTTTTCGATTTACTTCGTGAGTCTTGCAACCAGTATTTTGGTTGGCAACATTTTTTTTTCTTCTTGCTCGTCTGCCGGTCAGAGAGGTCCGCTTTCCTTTTGTCTGCACGGATGGTGACAATTTCCGAAAAAAGTTAATTTTGAATATTAGTATGGGATGATCATATCCCAAGGCTTGTAAGCCTTTTTCCCTTTCTTCATTTGTTTTGGTGAGTGCCTATCAATTAGATTTTCATCTCGTTCTTATAAAAAGGTGTTGTGTTAACTTTTTCCACGTTTGATCTTCGACAGGGTCCATCTTGGTGTCACCCAAAACAAATCATAATGCATCCCTTGCAAGGATTGCAATTTTTATAAAAAACCCAACGATGTTGGTAAGTTTTTCACCGATTTTGATTTTCCTCCATGTATTTTGTGGTTTAGCCACGTACATGATTTCTAATACTGTATGTTTTGTTACAGGGTTTTTTTTTTATACCTTAAACAATATTTTAGTTTCCTTAATTCGGTCTGGAACCGTCTACTTTAACTTAAATATGCCCTAGGCGCATAATCTAAATATAAACACCATGTTAAGCATGGATTTCTACATTACCTGATGAAGAAGGTTAACTTCAAGGTCTTCAAGTAACCTGGTAGTACCATGTCACCATTTTCTTTGTTTAAATAAACTCCAGGTATTTATAATGATTTAAACAGGTATAGACTTAAGTTCTTATTAACTGTTCTTTTCCACAGATGTACCTATAAACAATGTTAATATAACATCTGAAATTCCTTTATTTGTTTTATTCCATAGAATATCTGAGTTCTCGTTTGCATGTGTTGTGGATAGGCGCCCTTACTAAATAAATTAGTCCACAAACTTCACTAAGCCGAACGATCCCATTCCCTGAGATTAACAGCAGAACCCATCTACTGCTAGAGAAAAAAAAAGGTTACACTGTATTTAGAAAAAAAAAAAAAAAAAAAAAAAAAAAAAACCTAACCTCTTTTTTTTTTTTTTTTTTAATTGTCCCACGTCGCCTTTAGTGGTGGGGGTCTGGGAAACTGGCAGAGCCTTCACTTCCAGTCCTCCACCGGCGATTGCCCACCTCCACGGTGGGCCCTTCACGCCCCTCCCAAGAATGGGAGGGGCCCGAGGACGACTGATAAGCCAGTCATCCTCGTACTAACCTTTTTTTTTTTTTTTTTTTTTTAAGTGCGGAAATCCTTCATTGGATACACACACCACCCCGGGGGGAGTGGTGCGGTTATGCCGGACTCCTACCGGCTAAAACCCCACTGTGTTCCTCCGCTCCGCCATAGGGACGTGACCACGGGGAGGCCGAAGCATTACGTCCGCAGCCACGTCGGCGGGCCGCCTACCGCAGGAACTGCGCGGTAGGCCCTCCTCTGCGGGACAGGGGGGAGTGATCCCTGTCCCGGACGCTCCGAAGGCGCGTGGGAACACCACGCGCGCCTTCGCGACGAGGCCTAAACAGTGGACGGTGATGCCCCCGCATCACCGCCCGGGCCTCGTTAGGTGGGGAGGAGGAGAGAGGCATATGCTCTCCTCCTGCGGCCTGTGCGTCTGCGGCGGATCGGGAGAGAAGAGGGGTCCTCCTCCCTGTCCCTCTCCGCCGCCTCCTTCTGCGACATGACTGTCTCGCAGAAGGAGAGGACCGCTTTCCACGACCTCTTGTCGCCGACCATAGAACGCACTACGGCCGGTAAGGAGAGGTCGTTCCCCACCGCTGCGACGAGGTCACAGCGCGGCTCCGCCCATGCCGGGCACTCCCCCAGTGTATGCTGCGCTGTGTCCTCGTGGCAGCCACAGTGGTGGCACTCGGTGGTCGCCTCCCTCCCGGCTATGCGGTGCTGATACTTCCCGAAACAACCGTGTCCCGAGAGTACCTGCACCAGTCGGAAGGTCAGCGACCCCCACTCTCTCTCCGTCCACTCCCGCAGGACTGGACGGACCGCCTCGACAGTCCAACGGCCGGCCGACGGTTCGGCCAGCCTCTGTTCCCACTTGTCGAACAGGGACTGTCGAGCCAGGAGTTTCCGCACTTCCATCTCCCTGGGAGCAAGGCGACTGCCGCGGAGTTGGAGGTCCTTGCGCCACTGATACGTGGACGCTTGGGCCTCCGCCTCCAAGTCCCAGGGAGGGGATCCCGCCAGTACGCACGCCGCCTCAAAGGAGGTGGTGCGGTACCCGCGTATGACGCTGACGGCCATCACCCTCTGAGGTCTCCTCAGGAGGGTGATATTATGGGCCGTCAGGGTCTCCGCCCAGACCGGGGCCCCGTACAGGGCCATCGATCGCACCACCCCCATGTACAGGCGGCGGCTGGCCGACTCGGGCCCCCCGATATTAGGCATCAACCGCTTCAACGCGGCGGCCGATGCCATCAAACGGGGGGCCAGGCGGGCGAAGTGATCCCGGAAACTCCAGCGGGGATCGAGGACCAGTCCAAGATATTTCATCGTGGACTTGACCTCGATCCGAGTGCCACTCACTGTGATGTGGGACCCGACCGGTGGCGCCTTCCGAGGGCCGTGGAAACACAGCGCCTCGGATTTGGGCAACGCCACCTCGAGTCCCAACGACCGGATCCGCCTCACCACCTGTGCTACTGTCACAGTGGCGAGGCGGGCTGCTTCCCAGTACGAGGTCCCCCGGGACGTGACCAGCGTGTCGTCCGCATAACAGGTCACGTTTGATCCCGGGAGGAGCTCCCCCCGCAGCACCCAGTCGTACCCGATGTTCCACAGGAGCGGCCCGAGGACCGAGCCCTGTGGAACACCGCACGTCGTCTCCCACCTTACTTGCCTACCGTCCCAAACCGGATACTCGACGTATCGCTCCGAGAGGTAGGCCCCGACTATTCGGCGTAGATAGGGAGGCACATCATGGAACTTCAGTGCCTCCCTGATGCAGGCCCAGGGAAGGGTATTGAACGCGTTGGCGATGTCGAGAGACACCGCCAACAGCACCCCACCCCGGGAGACCGCCTCATCCGAGAGGGCCTTGACGCAGAGGACCGCGTCAACGGTCGACCTGCCCCCTCGGAATCCGAACTGATGTTCGGATAAGTCGGGACCTACCTCTCGGAGGTGCACGATAAGCCGTCCGGCGATGACCCGCTCGAACAGCTTATCGGCCTCGTCGAGTAGAACGATCGGACGGTAGGCCGAGGGAGATTCCGCGGGACGCCCGTCCTTCCGCAGAAGAACGAGCCGACCGGTCTTCCAAACGGAAGGGAACCGGCCGGACTGAAGACAGGCGTCCAGTAGTCCGCGGAATCTCTCCCCCAGGGCCTTGAGTGCCAGAGCCAGGACGCGTCCCGGGATCCCGTCTGGTCCCGGAGCTGTGTTTTTGGCTTTCAGCCTCAACACAGCCGCGTCTAGCTCTGCCTCCGTCACCGGAGGCACCTCAACTTCCGCGCTCGCATCCACGACAGCGTGTCGTGGGGGCGCCATCGCTGGGGGTTGTTGTTCCGCCCTGTGTGGAAACAGGGTCGAAACAACATTCTCCAGCAGTCGAGGCTCGAGACTCTCCGTGAGTGGGGGGGGCCCAGGGGCGAAGTTTGCCCCTGACCGCACGGTACGGCCTTCCCCACGGATCACGGGTCAGAGTCTCGAGGAGCTCCGCTCTGGCACTAGCCTTCGCGATGCAGATGGACAGCTGTAGGGCCTTGGTAGCCTCTCGATAGGCCCCAAGTAGCTGTGCTTCCACGTCGGCGTCACGTACTCGCCTACGGCGGTAGTGGGTGTACTGGCGTCTCAACTCCACGCAGAGGGACCGCTGATCAGCGATCCCCTGAGACCACCAGTACACCTGACGCCTAGGAGGTCGAGGCTTGGCCCGAGACATGCCCGCGTCGCAGATTTGCGACACGGCGCCCCGGAACCAAGATACCTCCTCCTCGACCTCCACAGGCCTGGAAGGGGTGTTACTCCAGGCCTGGACTATGGAAGCCAATTCCACTGCATCGCGATCTAGGCTTTTCAAGGCCCATCTGGGGGAAGCCGAAGCGTGGCCGCTGGGACGACGATGCGTGTCCGGGGCTTGGGATGCGGAGACAATGTCGAACCGTATATACAAATGGTCCGACATTGTCTCCACATCCTCCATAACCCTCCAGTCCCGGACACGGCGTGCTAAGGCAGGGGTTGTGAACGAAACGTCCACAATGGACCCCCCCTGCCAACGCACGCACGTGTTGACCGACCCCCGGTTCAGAACCGTGAGGCCGGTCATCGTCGCCCACTCCGCAAGAGTCTCGCCGCGTGCATCCGTCGCGGGACAGCCCCAAGCCGTGCTCTTGGCATTGAGGTCGCCCACGAGGAGCGCCGGACAGGGTAGAGTCTGCCCAATGAGGACCCCTACCCGGTCCAGGAACGCTTCAAACTCGGCGAGACTTCTGTTGGGAGAGAAATATGCCCCGATTAGGACAATTTCTCTCCAGCGGATCGCCACGTACCCTCGGCCCCTCGCTAAGGTGGGAGGGGGCAGTATGCCTTCTGCCCCTGACGCTATTATGATGGCCACCGAGCCGTCTTGGTCCTCTACCCAGTTATCCCTGGGAGGGACGAAGTACGGCTCAGCGACCACCGCGACGTCTATCAACCACTGCGCCATGGATTGCAGGAGAAGATCCTGCGCACCGGCGCAGTGGTTGATATTCGCCTGGAGGATCCGATGGTTCGTCTTGATCATGACGTAACCATCGGATCTCCCCTTGGTGCGGCCAGAGCCGCGGGAGCATTGGCGGCCGGGGTCCTTGCGGCCGCCTTCCTGGGTGCACGTTTCGGGGCCTTAGCCCAGGCGCACCCCTTGCTCCCTGCGCTGTGCCCGGCTGGCTTGCCCACTGCAGCGCAGAGCGCGCAGTGGGGAGCGGCCGAGCACCCTCTGGCCTTGTGGCCGGATTGACCGCAGCGATAGCAGTCCTCGCTGCGGTCAATCTCTGAGGTGCATTGCTGCCTGACATGCCCAGCCGTCAGGCAGCGGTAGCACCTCATGGGTCGGCTCTCCAGGCGTTTCACCTGTGCGGACGTCCAGCCCACCAAGAGCCGACCCTCAGCCACTTTTTGGGCCGCTGCCACCGGGCAGCCAACCCACACGGACCACTGCGCGTGGGGTGTGTAGTAGAGTTGGCCAACTTTGACCTCGTCTACCGCACACCCACCGCGCTTCGCCACCGCGGCGGCGACCTCCTCCACCGAGGCTGAGTCGTCCAGACCGGAAATGCGCAATTCTGCGCACTTTACCGGTCTGGATACTCGGACGTCAGCCTCGTTGAGCACCTCCCTCAGCTTTGCAGCGAGGGAGTTCGCCTTGTCTCCGCTTGTGGCTCCAGGGACCTCTAGCACGGCCCCTCCTGTGACGGCCTTACGGAACCTCACCCCAGGGATGCCAAGTCCTTCTAAGCTGATCTTGGACTTGGCATCCTCGATCACCGACTTGTAGGTGAGGCCCCTGTCCTCCGCTCCAGGCTGGAGCGTGAGGACAACGGCCGTTGAGCGGAGGGGTCGTTTTTTGCTCTTCCTCTTCTTTTTCTTCTTCGGCCCCTCCCCTTGGCCAGGTGTTTTAGCCTGAGGAAGGGGCTTGGCCACTGCTGGTGTCCCTTTAGCGGCAGGGCCACCCTTCTTACTCTTCTTCACCACCGTCGACCAGCCCTCCTCCATGGAGGGAGGAACTGGTGGCAGTGGGTGGGGCACCTGGGGAGTATGTTTAGGGGCGGCAGGGTTTTTGGCCGCCTTTTTATTCTTTTTACCCTTCGCCCCTTTGCTGGTACCTTCTCCTCCACCAGTTGCACCACCGGCTGTAGCGACGGCGGGTTTTGGTGGTACGGAGCGCCCTGGAGTTGACTTGGCTGCCCCATCTAATCTGTCTCCGGCAAGTGGCGGACGCACCCGCTTGGCCGGGAGGAGACGCTCTTCGAGGGACTCCAGCCTCGCGCTCATCATGGTCCCGCATTGGACCAAAATTGAGCGCGTTAGGTCTTCGAGCTGGAATCCCGGAGGCTGAAAGGGTACTCCCTCTACCGCCGCTGCCCCTCGCCTCAGGGCCTGCTCCAGGCTGACCTTCAGCTCGCCCATCTCCTTACGGAGTTCCGCCATCTCGGCCTTTAGGCGAGCGTTATCAGCCTGGAGCCTCGCCGTCTCGTCAGAGACAGAGCGAGTGCGCAGCTCCTCCACTGCTTCTCGGATTGAGGCCGCCGCCTTCTTGAGGGCACCTTGAAATGTGCCCTTCAAGTTTTTCGATTTAGCAGCGACGTTGAGAATAACCCCCACACTGTCGAGCACCTGTTGATTCGGGGCCTCGGCAGTGCAGGCGTCCCCGGCGTTGCCACTTAGCGAGGCCTCCGAGAGGCGAACCAATCTCCTTTGATCCGCCTGCCTTGCCAATCGAGCGACCTCCTCCTCAGCTTCTAGGTGGAGCTCCTCTCGCCTTAGCGCCAAAAGTTCCACCTTCGCCTGGGCCAGCCCCACGTACTTGGCCATGGTCAGTGGCCGGCCCCTTCCCCTTTTGGCGGACCCAGATGTTGTGGGCCTCGCACGTGTCTCTGAGCCGGAGTCGCTACTCGAGCGATCCGGCTCGTTGTCATTGCTTCGCTGTCGTTTTCGGCCCTCGGACGCAGGTCTGAGGGTTGATTGCGACAGCGGTGCGTCCGATGGGACCTCGTCCGTCGACATCCCAGACTCTGCTTCCGCGTCAAACCGCCCGAGCAGAACCTGCGCCACCGGTAACGCCTGCTTCAAACCGCCATCTTCTACACAAGGAGAAGACGGGGCTGAGTCTCCGGAGCCCTCATCGGTTTGGGCAGGAGAAAAAAACTCTCTCCTCCCACTCACGTCCGAGTCACTTACCCTGGAGAGAGAGAAGAACTCCTCTCTTCCTCCAGGCTGGATTATGCCGCGATTTTTAAACCACAGTCCTTCCCGGCTTCTGGTTGAAATACCAAGAACCGGAGACGACTGTGCCAACTCTCCCGACCTCACGGTCTCCACCGTGTCGCAGGAATCCGACGACACGGTGACGACCGCAGGTTTCGATCACCCCTATTGTTATGTCCAAAGGGTTGGACGAAGAAGACGCATTAGCACTTGCGTCCCTCCCACCTTCCTCGCAGTCTTCCCCTTCCAACCACTTTTTGAGCCCACTGTTCTTAATGACCAAGGTCTTATTTGGTGTCGCTCTGGTATTCTTAAATATTTTATTTGTTAGTGAATTTTTCTCCATTTTTATTCCCACGAGTATGGGGGAAGTATGGTCCATCCGGGCAGTGCCCCCTGTACCCGGATAACCCTAATACTCCTAAGGAGGGCGGGAAACCTCCCCGGGTTGGCCGCTAGAAGGTGGAATATACTCTCCACCTGTCCCTCGGAGATGATGACACCGCCGAGGGCATTCGACGCCACGTTGCCCCAACGCCGAAACTTGAGTGGTTTTTTATAGAGGTGTCCTTCCTCGCGGTCCGGGCGGTAAAGCCAAGACCCCCGGTCCCACCGAAGCCGCGAGACGTGACCACGACACTCCGGAAACGGGATTACGGTATGCCGACGGTGGCCGGGAGAAGAACTCTCCCTGGCCTGCTCGGAGGCAGTGTAAGTGCACACCGAGCCCGCCCCTGCCTCTCCACTGTGCCCTCTGCTAATCAGAGGGACACGCGGAGAGACGCCTGTGGTAGTCTTAGCCGCGACCGGGGAATGGACACAGAAACCCTGTGTCGATTCGCCAGTCCCGTTGCCCAGGGTGCGCCAATCCTCGTACTAACCTAACCTTTTTTTTTTTTTTTTTTTTTTTTTTTTTTTAATTGTCCCACGTCGCCTTTAGTGGTGGGGGTCTGGGAAACTGGCAGAGCCTTCACTTCCAGTCCTCCACCGGCGATTGCCCACCTCCACGGTGGGCCCTTCACGCCCCTCCCAAGAATGGGAGGGGCCCGAGGACGACTGATAAGCCAGTCATCCTCGTACTGCTGGGTGACGAGCAGTGCAATGCGGGCGAGGGCGCTCGCGCCCGTCGCCCGCTGCTCATCACCGAGGGGAGGGAAGGCGGTTGTGCATCCGCCTTCTCCTGCCCCTCCTCCGCCGGCGAAGCAGTGGCGCGAGAGGATCATCCTCCCGCGCGCGCTCCGCCACCTCCTTCTGTGACATTACGTCTTCACAGAAGGAGGTGACTGCCGCCCACGCCTCCTCGCTCCCCAACATGGCGCTCACCACGTTGGGAAGCGAGAGGTCCGGGGCGACCACCGCGACAAGACTGCGGCGCCCTTCGGACCACGACGGGCACACCTCGAGGGTGTGCTGCGCCGTGTCCTCTGCTGCGCCGCAGTCATGGCACGCCGGGCTCTCCTCTCTCCCAATCCGGTGCAGGTACGATCCGAAGCATCCATGCCCGGACAGCACCTGCACCAGTCGGAAAGAGAGGAATCCATGCTGTCGCTGGAGCCAGTCTTTCAGGACCGGCCCCAGCGCGTCCAAGGTCCGCCGGCCGAAGGTTGCGGTGGCGAGGTCCACCGTCCAGTGATGGACGATGGCATCCCTCGCCTCCTGCCGGACGGTCTCCCGCTCCTCGGGGGCTGGGCGCTGCCCGAGCGCCCTTCTTCCCGCCGTCCATTCGTGAACTCTGGCGAGAACCCACGCCTCGAGCTCCCAAGGCGGGGTGCCCGCCAGAGTGCACGCTGCCGCGAAGCTCACCGACCGATAGCTTCGCGACACCCGCTGTGCGATGGCCCTTTGAGGCGCCCGGATGGCTGTGGCATTCTCCCTCCTATGGAGGGAGTATTCCCAGATGGGCGCCCCGTACAGGGCCATACTCTTTAAGATGCCGGCGTATAGCTGTCGGCACCTCCCTCTTGGCCCTCCCAGGTTTGGCATTAGCCACGAGAGGGCCCTCTCAGCCTTCAGCAGGCGCGACGACAGACCGCTGAAATGCGGACTGAAGCGCCACCTGCTGTCGAGCGTCAGGCCCAGATATTTCATCTGGGCCTTCACGTCGATCCTGACGCCCTCCACAAAAATGTGGGCGTCAGAGGGGGGACGCTGCCGAGGGCCGTGGAAGAACACAGCCTCGGTCTTGTGCAACGCCACCCTCAGCCCTAGGCGGTGGATCCTCCCTGCGACTAAGGATCCGCCCGCCGAGGCCAGATTGGCCGCCTCCCTGAAGTTTCCTCCCCGGGCAGTAAGGAGAGTGTCATCTGCATAGCAGATAACACTCGTGCCGCGGAGGAGGGTTCCTCTCAACAGCCAGTCGAACCCAATGTTCCACAGAAGAGGTCCTAAGACCGAACCCTGTGGAACACCGGATTCGACGCTGTATCGCCGGAGCTGGCCAATCTTGTCCACGAGGAGGACCGTTCGGTCCTCCAGGTAGCTGGCCAGGAGGCTCTGCAGGTACCGAGGCACTCCGTGGAACCGAAGCGCCTCGAGGATTGTTGAGTGGGGAACGGAGTTGAAAGCGTTCGCTATGTCAAACGACACAGCCAACACTCCGTCCCCAGCATCAACGGCCTCCTTCACCTGACTCTTTAATAGAGCCAGGGCGTCCACCGTCGAACGCCCAGTCCGGAAACCGAACTGAGCGTCGGATAGGTCCGGCCCCACCACCCGCAGGTGGTTGTTCAGGCGGGCGGCTATGATCCCCTCGAACATCTTACCGACCTCATCGAGCAGAACGATGGGTCGGTATGCCGAGGGGGAGTCTGCCGGACGCCCTTCCTTTCGGAGGAGGCAAAGCCGCCCCTCTTTCCACGGTTTCGGGAACCTCCCCGACGCGAAACACGCCTCGAAGAGATCCCGAAACTTTTCAGCCATTTGGGTGGCGGCGATTGCCACCAGCCTTGCGGGGACGCCGTCTGGTCCCGGGGCAGTCTTCTTGGCACGGAGGCGAAGTGCCGCCGCGCTAAATTCGGCCTCTGTGAGGGGAATGACCTCCTCGTCCTCCTCCTCTTCCTCCTGGGCCAACCCCCGTGGGGGGTCCATCGCCGGCGGGGCGAAATTGGTCCTGCTGGGAAAAAGGGACCGGACCACCTCGTCCAGCAATTCCGGCTCGAGGGTCTCTGACACCGGGGGGGCAAAGGGACGCAGTTTATTCCGCGCCGCCTTATATGGCCTCCCGAAAGGGTCATTGTCAAGACCCTCCAGCAAATCGGCTCGCGCAGAGTCCTGTGCGGCGAACATCGCGGACCTGAGGGCCTGCTTTGCCTCTACGTACAGATCGTAGAGGCGGTCCTCATTCGCCTGGTCGCGTGTTCGCCGCCGCCGGCTCCTC
Organism: Ethmia dodecea; assembly: GCA_963855545.1. Lineage (NCBI taxonomy): Eukaryota > Metazoa > Arthropoda > Insecta > Lepidoptera > Depressariidae > Ethmia > Ethmia dodecea. The sequence continues at coordinate 96,419 of OY979457.1, forward strand.
GTGAACTCCCGCCGGGCCACCACACAAGCAGCCCGAATCCCCGCCAACTCCTCTGACCACCAATGGACGGCACGTCGGGGAGGCCGACGACGAGACCGAGGCATGCTTGAATTGCATACCTCGGTCAGTGACCCTCTTAGCTGGGCCGCAGTGGCGTCCACGTCCAGGACATTTACGGCAGGCGAAAGCCAGTCCTGGACGAAAGCCGCCTCCATGGCTGACTCCCTGTCCAGGTGGACGAGAGCCCACCGGGGGAACGGGGATTGGCCCGGAGGGGCCACTCCTTGGGGGGTTTGAGTGGAGATCTCGAACCGCACGTAGCGGTGGTCCGAGAAAGTCTCCACCATGTCCACCCGCCAGTTCTCCACACGTACGGCTAGTGCGGGAGAGGCAAAGGTGAGGTCCACAATTGACCCACCCTGCCGTCGCACGCACGTGTGAACTCTCCCTCTGTTCAAAAGGGAGAGACCGGAAGAGGCCGCCCACAGTTCGAGCGTTCGCCCGCGCGCGTCGGTGGCTGGGTTACCCCAAACCACCGATTTAGCGTTTAGGTCTCCCAAGACGGAAACCTGACGCGGTGCCACCCTGCGGACCACTGTGGCGAGGACTTCGAGGAAATCCTCAAAGTCCGACAGTGGGCGATTTGGGGAGAAGTAGACCCCTACGAGGGCTATATCACCCCATGCGGCGGCCACGTATCCCGGTCCCCTCTCTAAAAGCGAGAGAGGAGGAGAGTCCGTGGAAGACCGCGCCACGAGCGCCACCAAGCCGTCCCTATCTCCTAGCCAGTGGCTAGGGATCGAATACGGCTCCGCGACAACCGACACATCCACCAACCACTCGGCCATGCCCTGCACTAGCAGGTCCTGAGCCGCTCTGCAGTGGTTGATGTTCGCCTGTAAAATGCGATGGACGACTCCCATTAGAGATCCATCGCATTTCCTTCATCGGCCGGCCGTGAGGCTTCGACGGCTTCAGCGGCGGTGGCAGCAGCAGACCGGGTTGGCACCTGCGCTTGACCCTTCTTTGGGGGAGGATTGCAGTTCCTCCCCGCCATCACGTGACCGGCTGGGAGGCCACTGGCGGTACAGACAGCACAACGCGGCGAAGCAACATTGCAAGCCTCAGCTCTGTGCCCCGCTTCCCCGCAGCGGTAGCAGAGCTCCGACCTGTCTACTCGCGACGGGCACAGAGCTCTGGTGTGCCCAAGTCCGAAGCACTTGAAGCAGCGGAAAGACCGGTCCTCAAGCGCCCGGACCACAGCCACGCCAAACCCTACTGGGAGCCGCCCCTTGGCCAGAACGGCCTTTGCCGCGGCGACCGGGCACTCCAGGCGAATAGCACCCAGACCACCGCGGCCAGACCTAATGTCCCTGCCCTTTACCGCTGCTGCATTGCAGCCTCCCGCAGCTGCGACCGCTGCCACCACTTCCTCTTTGGTGACCGAATCGTCGAGGTCGGTCACCTCCAAGGTCACGGACTTCATTGGTCTGGCCACCGTAGCCACGTCCGCTATGACCTCTCGCAGCTTATCTGCGAAAAGGTCCGCGTTGGTGCCACCTTCAACCCCTGGGAACTCGAAGAGTCGAGCTCCAGTTTGGGTCCGGCGGCATGTTGCTATGCCAAGCCCCAATGTGGCGGGGTTGGCATTGGCACGAGCCCGCTTCAGAACGGACTCGTACGTCTCGCCCCTATCCGTGGCCTCCGCAGTGAGCGTCACTACGACAGCCGCTGTTTTGGGAGGAACGAGTTTCCTCCCGCCCGGCTTGGGGGCCGATTTATTCCCCTTACCTTTCCCTCCTCCCTTACCCGTCACTTTGGACGGGCCGGAAGGGGCCTTGGCAGGGGCGGCGGCCGGTGCTACCTTTTTGGCGCCTCCCTTCTTCCTCCTAACCACCTCTGTCCACGACTCGTTGGACCGGGTGGTGGAGGGAAGGAAGGCGTCCTCCGTCTGGGGCCTTTGGGCTACGTTTTCAGTAGACGGTTCAGCCTCCCGTTCCGCAACTGGAGGCGGTGGGGCCGCCAACGACTTTTTCCCCTTTCCCTTGCCCTTGGAGGGCTTGGGGGTCGGGGGAGGAGCCATCAAGACCGAGTCTGAGGCGGAGACGGTCTTGTCCGCTGCCAGTGGCGGTCGAACACGCTTCTCTGGCAGGAGCCTGTCTTCTATACCTGCAAAGCAGGATCTCGTGAAGACCCTCTCTTCCATGACCACCTTGCGGATGGTCTCCTCAAGGTCGGAGGGTCCTACTGCCAGCGTTGACGGCAAGGCCTGGACAGGCTGTGTCACAGCCTGCAGATGGAAGTCAGCGAGCTTCACAAGAAGCTCGTTGACCTCCCTTTGCAGGCGATCAACCTTCGCCTGCAATTGTCTCACCTCGTCGGTGGTTGTGCGCTGCACCAGCTCACGGACAATACCGAGCATGCTTGCAGCCCGGCATTTGAGGGCCTTCTGGAAGGTCCCCTTCAGGTTGGAGGACTTCGAGGCGACCACAGCAATCTCCTCTTGGTCCTCCTGAGCCATCCTCTCGAGTTCCGCCAAGGAGTGGTCCGCATACAGGACGCTTGACGCGCCGTAGCCCGCCTTGGCCCTGCGGACGCGTGCCTGCTCCTCCTTGGCGGCGACCTGCTCTTCCAGCTCTAGCTGGATTTGCGCCCTGTGAGCCAGGTTGAGCTGGCGTTGGGCGTCCGGCAAACCCTCGTCGTGACTGGTACTAGCCACGGCAGGGGTTGAAGACTTTTTTGCCTTGCTTTTCTTTTTGGGCTTACCTTTGGCCGAGTCAGAAGAACCCTCCGAACCCTGCCTCAAGTAGGCCCGCTTCTTGGCTTGTCGGCCCGACTGCTCCGCCATAATAGCATCACAGTCGGAGTCCGAGAAGTCCTCGACACTGCAAAACAGGCTGGCCGCAGATGGTGCGCGGCTAGCCTCCGACGCCGAAGCGTCATCGGGGTTGGCCCTAAGAAGGGCCGTTTGGGGTTGGCCCTGAGAAGGGCCTTTTGGAAGGAAACGCCCGGAGGCGTCCCGCAAAGGTTTTGACATGATGTCAATCGTCGATGATCGTGAATCCCGCACTTATAACTCACGATCTTGCAGTCTCTGTTTGCCGCCGGCTTGCCACTCCGTTACGGTGACAAGCACGACGTTGCCCGGGGAACGCTACGAGGAAGCCAAGACTGCGGGTGTCCCCCGTACTAACCTAACCTAACCTAACCTAACCTAACCTAACCTAACCTAACCTAACCTAACAAAAATAAACCTAACAAAACCGAAACCTTACCAAAAAAAAAAAAAACCGTGCATCTGCGAACCGGACAAGGTGGAGTCAATCCCAAACATTTTGACAGAATGCCCAGTTTTTGCTAAAGAGCGTCAAAGTGCCGAACAAAAACTGGAAATTAGCATAAACAAAAACAGAATACAAAATATTATGTCTGAAAGTAAACTTAGATTTTTTTTATTAGAATACTGCTTAGCAGTCGTAACAAAAGTTATTAAACGCAATAAAGTAATTTTAAACACTGAGCTTTTCCAAATATGGTTGTTTCTGGGTAAGAAAAGATATTTGGATGAAAGCTTAGAAAATTTGGCACATAAATTGAAAATAAAAGAAACCGAATAAATTAACTGAACACATTAATTCAATAATTTTAGAACAACTCTTTCAAAATTAAATAACAAACAACAAAAATTGTAATAAATAGACTTTAGGGTTTGTTAGGTTTAGATTTGGTAGGTTTGAGCTTGTTTGGTTTTTATTTGTTGGATTTTTTTTGTTGGGTTTTTGTTTGTTAGGTTTGAGCTTGTTAGGTTTTTGTTGGATAGGTTTTTTTTGGTTAGGTTTGGGTTTTGTTAGGTTTCAGTTTGTTAGGTTTTGGTTTGTTAGGTTTTGGTTTGTTAGGTTAGGTTAGGTTAGGCTTAGGATTTGTAGGTTTTAGTTATTTTTGTTTTTAAACTAACAAGTACAAACCTGAATTTGTACTTGTTAGGTTTGGGTTGTTAGGTTTGTTTATGTTATGTTTGGGTTGGCTTGGTTTTCGTTTGTTAGGTTTGGGTTTGTTTGGTTTTGGTTTGGGTTTCATTTTCTTAGGTTTTGGTTTGTTAGGTTTTTTTATTAGGTTTGGGTTGTTATGTTTGGTTTTGGTTTGTTAGGTTTTTTTTGTTAGGTGTGTGTTGTCAGGTTTGGGTTTTTTTAGGTTTGGGTTTTTTAGGTTTAGATTTGGTAGGTTTGGGCTTGTTTGGTTTTTATTTGTTCGGTTTATATTTGTCTGTTTTTTGTTTGTTGGGTTTTTGTTTGTTAGGTTTGGGTTGTTAGGTTTTGGCTTGTTTGGTTTTTATTTGTTGGGTTTATATTTGTCTGATTTTTGTTTGCTGGATTTTTGTTTGTTAGGTTTTTGTTTGCTAGGTTTAGGTTTTGTAGGTTTTAGTTTTTTCGGTTTTGGTTTGCTAACAAACCAAAACCGAACAAACTTAAACTATCAAGTACAAACCTTAGTTTGTACTTGTTAGGTTTCTTTTGTTAGGTTTGGGTTTGTTGGGTTTTGGTTTGTTTTGATAAAAACATGATAAGAGTAAAACACGATGCAAATAAATATGATGCAAATCAGTGAGGCTCGGGTTCGAATCCTGGCATGTACCAATGAGTTTTTCAAAACTTATGTACATATTTATCACTAGTTCGAAGGTGAAGCAAAACATCGTGAAGAAACCCGCAGGTCCCAGAATTAATTCTGAGACATTTGTAACAAATTGGTCAAACGTAAAACGTAGTGTACCTATCTGTCAGTGTCATGTTAACGAAAATTGAAGTTTTAAATTGAAAAATTCACTTAATTCACTAGAAAAGGACGAATTAAGAGAAAATAACACAGATTTTACAATTTATAAGAAAAGGTATCTACATTTGTTAGTCGCATATGTTTTGTAAGTATATTTAACTTAATAATTGTATTAACTAACTCTTAACTTTCAATTAGAAGCCCGCACCAACGGTTTCGTAAGCCGATAATATTTTTAAAATTTCATATTAGACATCACAAATGCTAAATGAATTCTTTTATATATTCGAAACGTGAATTTGAAACGTGATAAATTCTTTCTGCGACGCCTACCGCAGCTGGATTATGTCGACGGTGAGGAACGTCGCCGTCGTCGTCGCTGTCCGTATCCGTCATCGTCATCATAATGTACTCCTCCAGGCTTTCCATTTTTTATATTTTCAATAAATCGTCGCAATCACAATAAATATCACAATCGAGCACCGCTGCTAATTCTTCCGAAAAATATACTTTGGCACTTTTGGCAGATGTCACATACGTCAACTGTTAAAAACAATCGCATGGTGATTTCAATTACGAGTGGGTAGGGGCACTCGTAAATCGATGTCATAGGTATGACAAATGTAAGTCACCGATGAGTTTCAAAAATACGAACTTTCGGAAATCACTCACATCGGTGAGAATTAGTCACGTGGTGAGATTCAAAAATCGACCCCCCCGCCCCGGTCCGGCGATGGGCTATCCTATCACGTTTAGGGGTCCAAAGAATATTTGGTGAAGAGTGGGTATATCCAGAAATAAATATAAATATAATCTCACGCCTTTTTTATCCCCGAGGGGGTAGGCAGAGGTATTCCATTACTGGATATACCCACATTTCACGAGATATATTGGACCCCTAAACGTGATAGGTGGTGAGCCCATCGCCGGACCGGGTCTGTTTACACATGTCTCAGAATTAATTCTGAGACCTGCGGGTTTCCTCACGATGTTTTCCTTCACCGTCGAGCTAGTGATAAATATGTACGTAAGTTTTTGAAAAACTCATTGGTACATGCCAGGATTCGAACCCGAGCCTCACTGATTTTCGGCCGGCTCTTTAACCGTCCGGGCTATCACTGCTCTTAATCCAGAAATAATAATATATATGACGGCGGAGGGCCCCTGCTCTCTTACACTACATCAGTCATTACTAATGATACTCAGGGGTCTCCCGTGCATCAGAAGTATTCAGGATCGCCGATACGATATCTATGTGGGCGTATACTACTCTGGGCAGGGTAATAATTAAACGGTTACACAAGAAGGTACATAGTCACTTTATTAAATAAGGTCACAAAGTAGATTAACAGACAATACGGTAATTACACTAACAGAATAACAGTCTACTAGCTATTCTAATAACATAAGCGGGTAAGTACTCTCAAGATAGATTGTGGGATGGGACCGGCGCCCCACCCACCCTCCTGAGGACAGACCCACCACCATCCCATGGTCTCGCCGCTCTATGGCTCTGACCTAAGCTCGGGTTGCGCTCAGTAATCTCTCTACTCATTACATCACGCCTGTCTTAACCCTACAAGTCATAACTGTCCTCATACCTCGCTATTATCAAATTGTACAGACAATACCAAATGCAGCGGTGCACCAGCCCAACCCTTGGGCTGCTCCGACCAAGGCTCCGTCTCCCAGCGTCTTCACTACTTTACTGGCTACTGACCATCTGTCTTAGGTGTCGACCGACTCCGGCGCAGGAACAATGTAGAATGTCTGCCCAGTTCGATGTCTCGCGTTCGTTAACTTCATAGATTGCCCCCACTATCGACGAACCAATCACAATGCTCCATTTCGGTTGACCAATCACGACGCAGTAGTAGTGTTGCCTGTTCATATTGCTAATGTTGCGTCTGGCCTCCGATAGATGTCGCTATGAAACTCCCTTTTAATTGACTGCCTCGCCGACATATAATAATAATAATGTTTTTATTTCTCTCCACAAAAGATTGCATTTTAAAATTATGGGATACAGGGCTATAATTATGGGATATATATAAGTCTTTATTGTGGGAGACTGGAGCCTAAGCTAGGTCTGGCCTGTGTTATAGGTCTCCAGGAACCCACCCCGCAGCTTGCTAAAACTAAAATAGTGGAGCTAAAATAATAATTGTGTTGGTAAGTAGTGGATATGTGTGTATGTGAGTGTCTGGGTGTGTATGTGTGGGGGAGGGAGGGGTATAAGGTCACGACTTTACATGAATAAGATTCTCAGTTGAATCGTAGTTAAGACTCAATAGTCAAAGTTTTAATTTTTCTTTACAATTGTGGTGAGACAGTGCGTAGATGGTTAAAGAAGAACTAATATTGTTGTATAGATGGCTGCCTAGAAAACAGAAGAACTTTTGGGCAAATGAAGTGTTGGACTTGAAGTTAGTGCATATTTTATTCTTCAATCTTTTGTTGGCATTAAGTGAGGGATCATAAAGTCGTCCCCTAACGGGGTGAAAGTAGGGGTTGAGTTTAGAATGTATGGAAAACCTTCATACTTGGGTGTATCACTTCGAATCTTTCTAGAAATACTCCTCAAAACAAACAACAAGATACGTATTTCTGGGTTTTGTAAAAAACACCCCCAAAGGGGGCGAAACAGGGGGTGGGATTTTGTATGGAGATGTGTTGTTTTTGACGTGTATCGACTTGAAACTTGGAACAAATACTTTTAGAAATAAATGATGACAAACGTGTTTTTTGATTTTCCGAAAATCAACCCCTAACGGCCTGAAAGTAGGGGTTGAACTTGGTATGTATGGGAAACCCTAATTTTTGGGTGTATCGATTCGAATCTTTCTAGAAATATTCCTCAAAACAAACAACAAGACACGTATTTCTGAGTTTTGTAAAAAACACCCCCTAAGGGGGCGAAACAGGGGGTGGGATTTTGTATGGAGATGTGTTGTTTTTGACGTGTATCTACTTGAAACTTGGCACAAATACTTATAGAAATAAATTAGTAGATGTGTTTTTGGATTTTCTGAAAATCGTCCCTTAACGGGGTGAAAGTAGGGGTTGAGTTTGTAATGTATGGAAAACCTTCATTTTTGGGTGTATCAATTCGAAACTTTGTACAAATACTCCTCAAAACAAACCACAAGACACTTACTTCTGGATTAGCAAAAAACACCCCCTAAAGTCGTGAAACAGGGGGTTGGAGTTTGTATGGAGACGTGTTGTTTTTTACGTCTATCAACTTGAAACTTGGTACAAATACTTTTGAAAATAAATGAGTAGACACGTGTTTTTGGATTTTTCGAAAATCGTACCCAAAAGGGGTGAAAGTAGGAGGTTAAAGTTGGTATTTTTTTTTTGCGATATAAAAGGGAGCAAACGGGCAGACGATTCACCTGATGGTAAGGGACGTCCGTCGCCCATGGACACCTGCAACTCAAGAGTCACAACTGCTTTGCCGACTTTTGAGGTGGGAGTAGGGGGAGGGGAGGGGAGAGGAGGGGAGGAGGAGGGGGGCGTGGGGCCTCCGGTTACCTCACTCACTCATCAAAACGCAATGCATTGCATTACGCTGGTTTTCTGTGAGGCCTTGGTATCACTCCAGCTCCGGTCCAAGCATGGCTCTCCCACGTTCATGTATGTATGGAAAACCCTAATTTTTTGGTGTATCAATTCGAAACTTTGTAAAAATACTCCTCAAAACAAATAACAAGACACGTATTTCTGGATTTTCTAAACCCCCCCCCCCCCCCTGAGGGGGTGAAACAGGGCGTTGGAGTTTGTATGGAGACGTGTTGTTTTTTACGTCTCTTAACTTGAAACTTGGCACAAATACTTTTACAAATAAATGTTGAGACATGTTATTTTGGATTTTTCGAAAACTATTCCCTAAAGAAGTGAAAGCAGGGGTTGAAGTTGGTATGAAAAAGTGTGTTTTTTTTTCTACTATCAACTTGAAACTTGGCACAAATACTCTTCAAAAGTCTCCATACAAAGTCCACTTCTTTTTTTGAGAATTCACTATGGGTTCCTTGAGGGAATTTTTTTGTTATAAGGAGCACATGCATAGCCTTTGGTATCAAGAACTAATTCAAAAATCATAAACCAGAGAGTGTTCTAGGCTATACAATACGTAATCAGTATTATTTTTAGTATGTGTAAATTTTTTCAGAAAAACGAATTAGCATAGAACTAAATTTAGTTAGGGCTACCTGTGGAAACCGTACTGTTATCGCTCTTTATATAAGAAATTTTGTTAGACAAACGAATGCATTACCATATTTTTATATTAGTATACTGATTGAGGTGTATGAGGAATTGAGATTATTCTGGGACGCGTTGTATAATATAGGGTTTTGAATAACAAAAATATAAATAAATAGCTATGATAGCCCACTGGCTAAAGAGCCCGCATCTCATTCGTGAGGCTCGGGTTCCAATCCTGGCATGACAATCCTGGCATGGTTCCAATACAGTCAAGTTTTAGTAAGGATCCCTAATTCTTTTTCGTCATAGATATAGCCTATGTTACTCAGGAATAATGTAGTATTCTAATGGTGAAAGAATTTTTTTAATCGGTCCAGTAGTTTTTGAGTTTATTCGTTATTAACATAGGTACAAAACTACAAATCTTTCCTCTTTATAATATTAGTGTTGATAGATAGATAGTGTAGATTGTCCTTCTTGATATATTTTTGAAACGCAAAGGAATAACAAATTCTACGCGGACGAAGTCGCGGGCATCAGCTAGTTATTAATATACCCAATTGTTGACACCTTAGTTCCTCCTGCGAATTATTTGACACACTCCGAATTATTCTAAAAATTTACTTGTGTATCGTAAATTGGTTATTTTTTTTAAAACTGTTGGGGTGTAAATTAATTGGTGGGGTATCAACAATTAGCTATAGCTCACCCTATTTAGCTATAGAAATCGACAATCGCGAGCCACTCCGCGCAAATGTGACCACGGGATTCTAATATATATGCCACGGGTGACTCGTTTTTGTCCACTCGCTGTCAAACTATTCAGGAATCTGTGGCTGTCACTAGTAAGTAGTTAGTACCATTATTTATTCTGTGGTCGTGCGTGTAAATGTGTGTATTGTGTATCTACCGCCTGCGCTTTTTTAGGGCTCTGTACCCAAAGATTGGCAAAGTAACCCTATTACTAAGGCTTTGCTTTCTGTCCATCCGTCCGTCTATCACAGGAATCAATTTTTGCAAGATACATGAAATTTTCACTTAATATGCCGCTATAACAAAAACAATAAAAAAGTAAAAAAAATAAGGAGCTCCCCCACTCCTCATTTATCAAACGTTTTTTTTCTAATTAGATGTAGTACTTATTCAGTATTGTACGGTACCTATTCTTATCCGTAGTACCGACCGTATCGCACATTTTAAATTTATTTTACTTCAATTCATTAATGAATTGAAGTAAAATAAATTTAAAATGTGCGATACGATCGTAATTTCCGTTGTGCGAGAAGATCGCAATCGCAGGGAAAATCACAGAAAAATAACGAATTCAGTCCAGTAGTTTTTGAGTTTATTCGTTTCAAACTTACAGATATACTTACAAATCTTTCTTCTTTAAAATATTTGTGTGGAAATGTAATGTAGATGTAGAAAAGAAGTATAGTGTAGGAGTAGACAAGAAGAAAAACATCACTAGCTCGTTTAATTCCACAACTAACATCGTCTAATTGATAAGTTTTTGTACATTACTAGAAGGGTCTCGAGCGAAGCTCTCCACAATCATACTCGTAACTGCTGCGGGCTCATTCGTCGACGGAGGCATCAGGCGGCCGAGTCATCGTCGCCGGCGCTGGCTCCAGGCGCGGCGAGCAGAGAGGCGGCGGACGGCGATACGGCGCCCGCGATGGCCGGCAACACCTGCGGCACGAGCGAGAGGGTCACGCGACGGAGCGGGACGGCCTCTCGGGGGGCGCGGCCCTAGCCCTCACCTGCTCCCCCAGCAGCGCTAGGATCTGCGCCACGCGGCGGATCGCGTCGAGCTGCTGCGCGGTCGGCGGCAGCGGGAGCGCGCGCTGCCGGGCTTCCGCCACGCGCGCCTGAAGCTCCGCCGCGGCGCCGAGGGGCTCCTCGCGCAGCGCCTGGGGATAAGTTTCCATCGGGTTAAGAGTCCCGGATCGGTCGATAGTCCCGCCGGGGTACTCACGGCGGGCGGCCGAGCGTCGCAGGCGATCACGGCGAGCAGGCAGAGCGCGGCGGCGCAGCGGGACATGCTGCCGACGAGCGGAGTGAGCCGCCGTCTCGCCGGCCTCGTTTATAAGCCAATCGGTGCTCGCGTTCGCGTTGTGCATGCGGCTAAGTAGCGTATTAGTCGGGTGACTGATAGCCCTCTCATTTTCACAGATTGCTGGATGATGGTGATTGCCGCTAGTTGGCGGTCGTGTCGCTCGGTGATTTCGCTCGTTCTCTCCGTACGCCTTTCCGAATGCCGCGAATAGCTGGAATACCTATGGTAGGTACCTGAAGAATACCATTCTTAAAAGTAGGTACAAATTTCTCTATATGATATAATTAATTATGTACTTGATAAAGTCCCAATTACTTACCCTCCTATAAACAAAAGCGGACAAAGAGACGTTTGGGAGAGAGTCCGACTGACACTTGGCCGGTGTTTTGTGCTTGTTTCTAAACGCGAAAAATATGACACTATATGAAAATTAAGCTATCTGGTGGGTATCTGTCTGTCCATCCGTCCCCCATACAGAAACGTCGTCAATGCGAAGTCTGGCAAGGGGAGTAGAAAAATCATGTGGCCCAGTCTCATACGAAAAATTAAAAAAGTAACTAGGTATGGTTATTTCGAGTTTGATTCCACAATAATATTATGCTCAATGACTCATCTAATTTTATACCAACAACTTCCGTCTTTTAGGAAAAATCATTGTTTTCATTTTATTTATATTATGCATGTCACATCAGATATTTTTGTAGAAAAAGTTGTACTTATGTATTACGAGGAAAGTTTTTTTCTTCCATCATCATTGCCTATGAAATCGTACTTATACTTACAAAGAAATTGAAAAAGAAAGAAAAAGAGTCCTATTGACACTTGGCCGGTTTTTTGTGCTTGATTTCCTTTTTCTGTTCTAAGAGTATTATTATGACATGAAATAGGTTTTTTGTGCATCACAAAAGTAGGTAAATCGTTTTGGTATTTTTAAGGCGTAAGTAGGTATTACAACAAAAATTAAGTATTTGATATACCTACATAAGTAGGTATTTGTGTAATAAATAGTAGGTATAGGTAGTATATTTTTGAAGTACCTACCTAACTACCCCGCTAAACCCGGCCGAAATAGGCAGTGAGCACTATAGTAACATATAATATCATTGGAAATAGGTATCACGCGAAAACAAGAAACTACCTATTACATTGTTCAGAAACGTTTCCTCGTAATCAGCTGTTCGCTTTGACATTCACGTGGAGTGCCCCAGCGGCCCAGTCAGCCACGGCCGAGCCCCCGAGCGATCGATCGCAGCCCCCGCCCCCCCCTCCCCCCAACGGGCCCGGCACCGGCTCGGGGGGTCCGGCGCACTACCTTTCCCAGCTTGACGAAACAGCAGCGACACACGGCTCGCTCGGGCGCGGGGAGAGCGGCGCGCGCAGCGGCCTGCGGTGGGGGGAGGGGGGAGGGCGGAGAGGGGGGAGGCGGCCGCGGGGCGTGCGCGGCAGTCTCGCGCCCGGCGCCTCCCCGCGCGCACGTCCGCGCGCTCCCGGCGATCAGCTGACGGCGCGCTCATGCCGTGAGGCCGCGGCGCGCCGCGATGACGGGCTACGTCCGCGGCGAGGCCGACTTCGCCGCCGCCGACCGCTTCCGGCGGGACGCGCGGCCCGCCTCGCTCGCTCCCCCCAAGGATTACTCGGTGCCTTTACACGTAGACTGCAGTATCGAATACGAGCTTCCCGACTGTGCCAAGCCGCCGCAGGGCGTCAAGATCGAGCCGCTGCTCATGATCCACCCGTCGCACTTCCGGAGGCTCGAGAGCCTGCGGCGCGTGCCGTTCGTGAACAACCTGCCGCGCGAGGCGGGCGCCGCGGCGGCGATGACGGCGGCGGCGGCCGTGCCGGAGCGACGGCCTCCGGCCAACCGGGCGCAGAGGCGCTGTTGCCGCGCGGCGCCGGCCCCCGCCGCGCCGGCGCCGATGCCGCAGCCGGCGCAGCGCGCGAGAGAGCCCGCCGCCGAGCCGCCTCGCACCCGCCCGCCGGACGGCAAGGGCCCGGGCCTGGCCCGCAGGCCTCGCCCGCACCCGTACCTGCCCGCGCACCTGGACTGTGATATGGCGCGTGGCCTGCAAGCCGCGCCCTACGAGCGCTTCGACAAGCGCGCGCTGCAGCAGCTGCCGGTGTACCTGTAGCCGCCGGAGCCGGAGCCGGCCCGCTCTCTGTGATGTTTCGTTGTAATTAGTTAGCGTGATAAGTGGGAGCCGCGCCCGGACCGATGTCGGATGGTACGTTTGTGCGTTAGTTTGTTTGACGTTGTTTTAAGTGTTGTTGTGAGGGAGGACGAGCCGCGCCGCTCGCCGAGGACCGAGCGGGGCCTCCGACGGCCGACGGCCGCACCCGCCGACGGACTATTTATTCGCAGTCGCAGTACCTACCGGATGCTTCACGATTAAATTATTACTGTACCGTCGCTAATTCGTTGCGTATTTCTGTATAAGATATCATATCGATAATAATTATATGTTCAAAAATTGTACTATACTTAATGATGATTATGTACCTACCTAGAGTAAAAAAATGAAAGTGAGAATATTACGAATAACACTAGAAATAGTTACGTTTCGAAATAGGTGACGAGCTCTAGAACGGTCGGTGAACTAGAATCGTATCTCTACTCTCATTTTGTAAGCAGTTACGTTTGTTAAAATTATATAAAGAGTCCTCTGATGAATAGTCTGATTAACGAATATTCGGCATGTAAAAGTCTTTATAAAACGCTTACTTAGCATATCATAGTATTATATTGTGTCATAGTCCAATGCCAAAAATATAACTATCTTTTTACGAAAATCCCTAAGTCATCGTTTTATTTAACCTTCACGCGAAAGTACGGCTAGTGAAGTACGATTCGAGCACGCGGTAGGGCTGTGCCTTGAGCTGAGCAAGGAGGCCGGACCGACGAGACGACGGGCGTCCACTATGTAAGTCGCTATCCATTGCGTTAATATCTACACAATGCCTTCAAATAGTTTGGAAAACTGAAAAGGACATTTTCTACCTACATCAAAGATAACTCTTTAACAAATACAAATAAGATGACAATACATAAACCATTAGACCTAAAACCTTAAACCTGGAAGACCAAGTAGGGACGGAATACGACAATTTCGGTAACAAATTTATAGCTATATCGTCGAGATTCTAATCCAAACGTTTACAAATATCCAAATAGGAACCATGTGAAACAGTGCCCAGAAGACTGGTTACATTCCCTCTCTGGATGAATAAACTGATCCTTTGACAGAGATAACTGAAAGCCGTCTGGTCACTTAATGACTAGACCAATCACGCCGATAGCTCTTTGGTAAGCTGAAGAGCCTTTGGCACCGTGGTCTTTCTCCCAAACACCATAAACACGCAGACCTCATTCAGGTCGGTATGTTTGCGATGCTTGAGACCATGATTTCCACTGCCTGTCAAGTAGAAGCCTATCATTGAGAGCCGCATGCCGTTGGCGCTACGTGTGCAAAACAACCCGTAGTGTCGAGTTAGTCAACAGCACAGACAGTGTGAAGAGACAGGCATGAATCTGTCCGATTCCTAGTCTGTCCTAATGCCTTTGACAAGACTGAGTGGACGGCGGACTAACATCCGGACATTCTAATCTTTGACAAGTACGACCACTCGGAGTTGTCAACTCTACAGTCACTAGGGATCGGCCTATATACCGTCTTAGGCTCGTCATATAAACCTGAGAAGGAAACATCAATTTTTATAAGAAGTCTAGAGTTATTCTAATAACGGTTTAACCTTCCAAAACTAAGACAAGCGTAGGTTATAAATAAATTTTAGTAAGATCAGGCAAGACCAGGTTACTATTTATTATGAAAATCAATATACGGGTTTACATTAAGGAGCATGTCCGAGCAGTTCTTAATTAAATTATGATTTTTTTCCTAAACAATATTTGAAAATTATTGTTTGAGAATTATTGAAGAGCGCAGCTGTCGCCGCCCCCCTGACGCTTGCGTCATATAGCAATGGATTTATTTGAATGATTTCATTAGAACGACTAGTTCAATCGTGACTGATGGCAACCAACCAAATGTAACTTCCTTCCCACTTTTAGGTGGAATATAAAAATGATATATTGTATGGGATCGTCTTATCTACAGTCCACTCACTGAACCCGAACCACAATCCTTTGTATCTTAGAATGAGTGCGCCTGAGTCGCCACTTAACCGTAGCTCAGGGAATGGACACACAACTAAAGCTACAAATGCCAAAACTAAAAAGTCTCCCTTTGGGCAGGGCCTCATTCTCCTGATACACAACAGACTGCAGGTATCTGCACCACATACGAATTAGATTTTATTTCGGGCATTTTAGGTGCTACATATCCTACTGCTACCTTAATTATACTGATTATGGTGTTTTTTAGTTTTCCGAATAATCGGGCCATTGTCTCGTCGGTCGGCAGCACTTCCAAAATATCCTCCGGACAAAGGAGTGCCACTCCATTCATCGAGAGTGCTTTATTTTCTATTTGAAAGGTGCTTATACACAATGAGTCGTGAATAATCCACAATGGCCGTTGGGAAAGAAATTGTTCATTCTGAACAGCTATTCAAGGAAATAAAACTTGGAGCGCAGCCATTGTGCCCATGTAATAAAGCGTCTCGTATTATGATTGGTTACATTCAGCGGACGTGTACTGTTAGCTGTTTGTAATTAGCGGGGCTGCACCGGCTAGCGGCTGGAGGACCGACTATACCGAATACTCTCGTCCAGTGATGGCTCGAACTACTTACAGGAATAATATTCTCTCATTGGCTCAATATTATTTCGTCTTAAAGGGTTAGCGTCTAATCGACTTTTTATTTCGTGACTTCGTTTCGTCTTTTAAGTTTTGTGTCTTATTGATAGTTTTCCGGTTATCTGATTTTATTAATTGTGCATTTTGAGATCACTTTCGGTGGTTCCAGGAACATGATAAGTCGTCTGTTGTTCTCTATTTGTAACTTAGTTATTAACCTATCTCCATCTTTTTCTTACATTTTAGTAGTTAGTTAGTAGTTTCACCATAATAAATACTTATGATTTTTTTACAATTATGCTGCAGTAAAATTACTACTGATCAATTCCACTAAAACTTAATTGAACGAAGAAATGAGGGAAAATCAAATTAGAGTTAGGTAAATAATATGTAGTTATTGCAAAACAAGATGTTCGTTCAATGTTTAATACTTCAAGGAAGAAGCATTTTCAGGAAAGTTATAGATAGGGACCTAGTCGCCTAACTTAATTAAGATCAGGTAGGTAGTAGAGGTGTGATAGGACAAACTTTCACAGAGTAGGTACTATTTTATGTAAAGGCCGAGATTGAAACTGATTTATTTTAAGTGTAGCCTCGAATTGGGGCCGTCGATAAGTTGTTTCCTCACTGCTTACCTACTCCGTTTCTAGTGTTATTGAGCTTGATAAAAATGTTATCAGACACCGTTCACCGGAGCCCATCCGAGAGGCGCCCGGTCGTCCGGCCACATTATCGACGCGTCCCCCGCGCCCGACTCGAGCGACGGCCATTTTAGGTGCCGAACTTGACGGGCGGCGTCCCGCACGCTCCTCGCTGCGTCCCTCTCGTTCCCGCCGTGCGAGAGGAGGATGGCGGGAGCGAGCGGAACTCCCCCGGTGACCTTCCCCGGAAGATCCGAGCGAGCAACGTGACTCGCCCTAAGGGCCGGTTCCACCAAACTTTCGCTACGATAGTGTACCTACTATCGCATATCGCTGCTTCTTTCACATTACACAACACAAGTTGTCCTTTCTTTTACATAACATTGTCCCATTTTTATAGAAATTGCAACTAATTCTACTCAATACCTACAGATGCTAATAAATCAAACTGTTTACAATAAAACCTCTTTGAAATTTAACCATATTATGTTATTTCATGGTTAAATATAATAGGTACGTAGATAGTATCTATTTACATATAAATGGTAATGTATTTTTATACATTAAGTATGTACAGATCCATCAGTCAGACGCTTAAATAGGTACGTAGGTTAGATGCCAAATACTAAAACGACTATTATGATGGTAATAGGTGCATTACATACATTTCGTTTATTGAATATTTAATTATATTAAGGATTAGGTAGAAAAATCAGCTCAGGGCTGGTTGTTGCATTCGCTGCGAAAGTTGGTATAAGTCGCACTTGGTAGGTATTCTCAGGTACCTATTCCCATGTGAATGCGAAAACGGGCGAGCGCTAGAGCTCCGGAATAACGGGCTCACAGCGTTCACAATTTATGTTCATAATAATATAATACCTATCCACCCACTTTACGATACGCACCCGCACTGAACCGGCCGAAGAATATTAATTTACACAATATTCTGTAATAACAATGACAGTAACATTTCTCTTCATATTTCATAATGACTCAGTCGATAAAGGTACCCACCAGCTACAATTTCATTTTATTAGGTAGGTAGGTACTTAGATACGATTAAAATCAAAAACGCATGAATAATATGATTACCTACTATGAAAAGATTTTTTATTGAAACTGTACAATAATACGTCAAGTTTATGAGTGGAAATGAAATTCCAGTTATCCCAACTACCTAGTGACCGGTGCGTCTATTAGTTTGGCAGTCATCGCCATCGTCACCATGTTAAGGTATCGTTTATCCCTTGAACTCATGAAAAACACACCCAGTGCCAGTGGTCAAATTTCATAGTAGAGTCGCATTCGAAATATGAATGCAAGCGGCCAGTGTTGCCGTGCGGCGGAGGCGGCGCGGCCGATCAGCTGACGGCCCCGCCCCCGCCCCTCCCCGCTGCCTCCGCCGTCAGCTGACGGGCGTAGGACGTATCACCAACAACTGTTTAGTAACAAGTAGTGACAGCGATCGCTGACCGAATGCCTGAATATTCTATATCCATCCTATGTTGTGAAGATAATAACTATTAACATTGCAAAGCGGTAAAATCTACCTAGCTGCATCGCAATGACTTTCAGTAAGTGGACTATGAGCTATGACTCATCTACTAGGTATCCGTCCGGACTTAGGTTTGCTGATGCGAAAAATGCGGTATTTAAATCATTTAGGTATCTATTACAACGCCTATAAAAACATTAGATAAGTATTGCAGTATTTTTCGCACCGAATAAATAGGTACAGTCAAGAGCAAGTCAAGCTTTACACTACCAGTTTAAGCTGAGCTCTGATTTATGCTGCGCGCCTTAGAATACAGGGCCGCGTCAAAGTCCAAAGTGTCAAGCTCAGAGTGCTCTTGACTGTACCTACATTACGAGTAGGTACTAGATACTTATAATATTAACTTTTTCATTTCTCTATTGACTATAATACCACAGATTAGAGAATAGCTAATACCTACTTAGTCTTATTTGCAAAATATTTGAATAGGTACTGTTAATGGTGTAACATTAGGTATGATGTTACCTACTATTATAATGATACCTTCTTCTCTATCTCATTCTCATTCTAGACTCGACTTGTCTTGGGTGAGTCTATTTCTCTGAGTTCCACTTGTAAGACTTGTAACACTCTTCTTGTAACATTCATTGGAAGTTGCTAAAGTGGATTGTGGTGATGAGTAGGTAGTGTCTCGCGTGGATGTGAGGAAATATAACAGACGGCGCCCGATGCCGAGTGAACACTAGGATGCATGCTCTGATGCCCGTTATTGTAATGTAATATTCAGTGTTTATTATGCTTGTTAGACAACAAAAGACTTGTGCACCCTAGTTCACCTCACACTCTGCTTATTCTTATTTAAGGGACGAAGTGGCCGTGGATCTTTCACAAGAATGTAGTCTCCCAATGGCAGGCCCCGTCGGCCGCCTGTCGTGTCAGTCCCGCGTCCGCGATAACGCTCCCGGCGCTTATCATATTTTATTTGGATTCAGCGACGGTCTCGCTTGCACATGCCCTGACCCCGCTAGTGCGAGCGGGAAAGCGGGCCCATCTGAACATAGTATAAAACTGTGTAGCCTCCCGCCGCGCCCGGCCTGTAAGATTAGACCTTTCAAACTACGCAAAGGATTGTAATACGATAATACACAGTGATTCGAAATTAAGGTTTATACATACGAGTATGTATGTGTAGGTACATGCATATAAATCGAAAAAGCGAGGGCGGGTCCATAGAATGCCCCGAAGCTCGTCTGGGATAACAGACTTAGCAGCCCTTGGGTCTGACTCGGTGAATGCGTGCCCAATAAAACTACCCTATAAAACTCTCAAGGCACGCGGATCAATAAATGGGCCCTGACATAACTTCGCAATATTTCTATTTAGATATGTAGGTACTCGTTACAAAAAGAATGTCAGATCAGTCAAATGGTGTGATTGTGTTTGTGAAAGTCGATTCGAAAAATGTAAGAAAAGTTAAAAAATTCAATACACGGAACCTGATTAAATCTTTATTAAACAACTTTGTCCAATATTTTTTCTAGTGTAGTGGCAGCCTTATGTAGCATATTTTGTTATGTATATTCAATCATGCATTTATAAATCTGTCGAATTACAAACATAGAGTAAAAACATGTGGAATCAAAGAATATCGGGCACAGGTTTATTTATTTATAAATAATAATAAAGCAATGTAAGTATGAGTTCAATCTTCGAACCTATAAGGTCCCTGCAGGTCCCAGGTTCAATCAGTGTATCGGGCGTGTTGCCAATCCCCTTATCGAAAATGCTGAGAGGAGCATTTTCAGTAACAGGATATCATTTCCTGCAACATTTGTTTGTCCATCGCGTTGAAATCTTTTGTAGCCTGTGGGACGCTTAATGCTTCAAGGAAAAGATTTCAACGAGTTTCTTTTTGTTTTTCATGTTCTTAAATAAACAATACGTCTTATGTTTTTTTGTGGAATAAATTGTCACCTTAAAATAATGAATTCTATTAATTCAAGAATACAAGGGTTTAGTTTGTATAAAGTGGAATAAACTGTGTGACATAATGCAGCATTCGTAGATGCGTAAAATATAGGGTAGATACTTGTATAACATTCTTCCATACAAAACGAGCTGCTAAGACTGTTGGTGTGTTAGGCAGGTAGGTAGTATAATGAATGACCGTATCGAACTGCCGGTTTCCTCAGCAATGCACAGTAAATATTTAAGCTTGTTTATTTTGAGTGCCGGGGCGCGGGTGGGGCGAATCAATTCCCGTCTTCGCCCGCCGCCGTGTCCGTCTCCTTCGACAGAATTTCATACTTTAAGACTCTTTGATGTAGGTGCTGTGAAATTGTCGACGCGAGGCGCACGTAAAGTGTCGCGATATTACACTTGAGTTCTGTGGGCGTATTCACGGAGGTTCGATATTCGACTCGGAATCGGAAAATCTGTCGAATCCTTATGTCGAATATGACACTGAATAGCCCATCTCCAACCTTTCGAAAGATTTTCCGATTCCGAGTCGACTATCGAATCTCCGTGAATACGGGCCCAGGAGTGCGATTTTTGAATCTCACTGATGATATCAAAATCACCGGTGACTAAAATTATCACCGATGACTTTTATGTCACCATTTTCCAAAAGCCGTATTTTTGAAAGTCACACGATGTTTACCAACATGCAGAAATTTTACAATGTCAGTCAGAGACAATCTTCCCGTTACGTTCCTTTTTACGCAGATGTTATAGTGTTGCCCTTGATATCGGTTTTTATTTTCTCATACTATAACTTAAAAAAGATTCATCAAATTGGTCAATCGTAAAACGTAACGTATTTGTCAGTGTCATGTAAACGAAAATTCAAGTTTTGAATTGAAAAATTCACTTAATTCACTAGAAAAGGACGAATAAAGAGAACATAACACAGATTTTACAATTTATAAGAAAAGGTATGTACATTTGTTAGTGGCATATGTTTTACAAGTATATCTAACTTAATAATTGTATTTACTAATAACTTGGATATTGTTTTATTTAATTGAGAGGTTTTTTATATTTTCAATAAATCGTCGCAATCACGAAATATCACAATCGAGCCCCGCTGCTAATTCTTCCGAAAAACATACTTTGGCACTTTTGGCAGATGTCACATACGTTAACTGTCAAAAACAATCACATGGTGATTTCAATTACGAGTGGGTAGGGGCACTCGTAAATCGATATCATAGGTATGACAAATGTAAGTCACCGATGAGTTTCAAAAATACGAACTTTCGGAAATCACTCACATCGGTGAGAATTAGTCACTTGGTGAGATTCAAAAATCGACCCCCAGATCTGTTATGACGCCAGAGAGTGATGGCTGTGTATGTATAAATCTAGTCGCATATTAAATAGCACTTTCCCATTGTACTGCCCCTGTTAGTTTTGGAATCCACACATTTGCCTATCGTGGTCGGTTAGCTCTGCATGCAGCGATGGCGGTTCTCAGCACTCAGTGTGTGCGTGTGTGCGTGAGTGCGGCGGCATTTGGCGCACACATGTCGCGTGACGTCACGCCCGCATCCTCCTCGCCTCGCTGCCTATACAGATACGTAGATAGGTAGGTAGGCAGATCTCCTAACCACACTCGCATAATACAGTCTGCTATTACCATTTACTTGTTTAACTCTATTTAACAATGATTTATAAACCACATTCACGAACATCAGCATAGAGCATACATTAAAAGTATCCTATGTGTAACATTACATCGAAATCCGTTTTGTAGTTTTTGCGTGAAAGAGTAACAAACATATTACGTATCCATCCATCCTAACAAACTATTGCGTTTATAGGTCCGCGCGATTACTTCCATAGGAAAATTATGGCCCAAGTTCCAGAAAAGCTACCTTCCCATTGCAGCATTGGTGAAAGATTTTTAAAATCTCACATTAGTTTTTGAGAGTAAGGAAGCCATTTTTTTATTGTATCAAAAATATGACAAGTGTCTCTTGTACATAAAAATCAATAGGTACAATTTATAGTTAGTTATGCTTAGAACACAGACCTGAGTCTCTCTCTCTGTTTAACTACTATCTGTGACTTAGATTGTGTGAATATTTCTTACTAGAAGCAGCTGAAGGACATACCTATCAACGCGAGACACTCAGAGAGTGATACAAGAGAATCGCAACAAATACATTTTCATATTATGTTACGATAGCTATCAGCAGTTAGCCACAGAGCTCAGGGTTGGCAATGCGCAACTTGCCGAGGCGTGCCTAACGGCTGTTGGCGGCGCAGAGGCGAATCAAAACTAACTGCGGTCGCAGCTGGCCAACATCGCTGGGGAACATAGAAAGCCTCTCCAGCGAACAAAGATGTCCACTGTTCTGTTTCTCTTAGAAGCTAGAAACAACCGAGATGCATCTATCAATAGGACTCATTTTAGATTGATCGGGCCTGACGAAAACGTTATAAAGATAAAATTTATTTAAGCCGCGACACCAAATATCCATATAAAAACAAACGGCTTGACAGATTTTCTTTAACCATAGCTAAGAACACTCGATTAAGTGACCTTTCGAACAAAAAAACTAAGTCAAATCGGTTCGGTAGCTATAAGCGAACATACAGATACACAGAAACACACGTAAAAGTTATGTAACACGTCATCTCTGTTTTTCTTTCTTTTATAAATTACCTAATAGTAAATTGTGGGACACAATTCACAAACGGTTACTCAGTCCCAAACTAGGCAGAGCCTGTACTATGGGTACTTAACAACTGATAAACATACTTAAATAAATACTAAACACCCAGATACGAAGCCAACAGACATGTTCATGCACACAAATGTTGGCTCGGCATCGAACCCGCGACTTCCGACTCAGAAGGCAGGGTCACTCACTACCAAACGAGCCAACAAGCCCGTCGCGTCGCGTCGGTATAAAAACGTCATTGTTTAGGCGGTACATATTTATTTATTAAATGAATTTTTGGAAAATTTCATTACAATTATTATAATCTTGTACCTATCAATAATCACAATGGTTTACGTATACATAGCGCGTATCGACGGATACTGATGAATTGGCGAGGTGCCTAATTTATTTTGGATAATTAAGTACACTTTTTAAGAAACAATTAATTATTACTAGCGGTTCTGCGCGGTTTCACCCGCGTAGTTCCCGTAAGATGAAATAATTTCTCCCGTTTTTTACACATTTACCACTATATCTTTGCTCCTATTGGTCGTAGCGTGATGTTATATAGCCTATAGCCTTCCTCGATAACTGGACTATCCAACACAAAAAGAATTATTCAATTCGAACCAGTAGTTTCGGAGATTAGCGCGTTCAAACAAACAAACAAACAAACTCTTCAGCTTTATAATATTAGTATAGATGACTCTGTTAATTACATTTTAAATATGGGAATCTGCGGAGTTCGGTTGTAATTATCATCGTTGTACATATTTTCTTTTGGATCTATCGTGAATTCGTGACTCACGTGTAGGTACCTATAGTCAGGACCTGTATCTAATTGGATTTCTGTTGTCACTTTTTTATTTTCTGTATAATGAGCTGTTGGTCTTCCTTAAATAATGATAATATGATCAGGTTTACGCTGGATTGTTCAACGTAAAATAAATTTATCTTGAATAACTATAGACATTGTCATTTCTATTTATCAAAAATGGTAGAGCTATTACGTTGGGATCAATTTTTTTTTCTATGGAGCAAGTACTGCACGAGTTCATTTTCTCATCTCGATAGTTTTAAAAATGTTTACATAAGGGTAAACAAATTTACTTATTATAAACAGCAAAGGTCGTGTTTGTCAACATCTTAAACTACTAAAACTATCAGCTAAAAGATTAAGATGGATTCAGAGAATTGCGCAATTTAAGTGATCTGATAACATAGTGCCACTGCCAGCGGCATGAATGCATCGCGCTGACGCCTTGGCGCGTGACGTCCCGCGGCCCCGGGGGTCGCGTCACTGCCACGTCACGGCCACGTCACGCAGCGGCGCGGGCGCGGCCGCCCCGTCAGCTGATCGGCGCGCCTCGCGACCGCCGCGTGAGTGTCGCTGTGGAATGTCTGGTTATGGTCATACAGCAGGACGGGGCGCTACTCGCTAGCCCGCAACTTCGAAGCAAAATATGAACATTGATAGTGGCATGACTATGCTAGTGCCCGCTGCAGTATCGTGTATGTACGAGTATGTCGGAAATATTTACATGCCAGTTCTGTAAGTCACGATGTAGAGTGCTGCGCCTTTGAAGATTCGATACGGAGTGCTGCGGCCGCTCTGTAATAGGATCGTATGATATAGAATCGAGTCGAGAGTGCCATAGGAAACAAATGAATGCAGTCCCACTTAGCTACGCCCTAAACGAGCAACAGACCGATAATATGACGTCGTAGTGTTCTTGCGATTTCTAATTTCTATTCGAGGTTAATTTTAGTGTCACGAATTTTTAACAAAATGCCAATAGCATCTCATGAATATTATGTTGATTGCGGAACGGTGCTTTGCATTTCGCAAATAGGCGGCTCCGTGTGCTTCACAGCCCGCATTGTCGCTACAACAACGCTTCAATTATTTATTTACTGGTTCCTTTACTGGAAGATATCTTGTGATTTATAGATATCGTATACGTAGATAATTAGATCTCTAAAATACGAAATCCTCAGAGTTGTTGGTGGCTGCAATCCCAAAATGTAAGAGCGTCAGTACTGTGGCCTCTCGGCGTGATCTGCCTTCGCGTTGCATTAGTTCCACACCGCCGCGCCGTCTCAGTGTGTGTATGTCACGTTCCTCGTGCCATCCTGTGCTCTATTCTTGCATGCACAGCATTAACATCACGACCTTATCGATATAGCAAGAAAATAGATAGATATGATTTCGTCATACTGTAGAGTAATCTACGTTTACTAGATAGTAATGATCTGTTATTAACGGTAACGTCAAATTGATGAGAAATACACGTTTTCAAAAATTAGATTATTAGGTCTAGTGTTCCGTGCCTTTGCAAAGCTAGCTTAGGAAAAAGAGGGCGAGTATACAGTCGAGATGATTGAGAGGCGACTGTCGAGGACAGTAAGGGGGGAAGGGAAGGGTGGGGGGGGGGGGGCAGTGCGATAAGCCGCTAGTTAGTCTCGGTCCCCGCTTTTAGGTTAATTGCGTTTTTTGCCCACAATCAGAACGCGCCGCCCGGAGCGGCTCCTCGTGATCTGTATCTTTCAGAAAATTAGAAACTAGCGTCCAATTATAAGTTTACACACGTTAATTACAATATGCGCTGCGATATCAAGAGGAGTACCATCGCCTTCTAAAACAATACTGTTTTAAAGTAAGCAAAGCAATATTGTTTTGCTTATGGTACGGATCTGTGATAATTTCGTACTAGATGGTGGGATGCCCCGGGCCAATGGCACTGGTCCCCCCAGTCTCTCGTGTCCCCCCAACTACCTCTGCTAACGCGTAGCACCTGCCATAAGGTACCCTCCATGTGCCTCGCGCATGGGAACGGCGCGGGCGCAGGGTCGTCAGCCGCACGCTCGATTATTACACGCTTATCATTTCCGCCGGATCGGACCAACAATAAAGCTTTGTATCATGATTAATCCTTTTATAAGGAATCCTAATGGATGATAATTTACTACGGGAACATAAAGTACCGTTGTCGTTATACTTATCATTACCATAGTTGCTACGTAATGTGATCCAGTTCTCCGTAAAACGGGCAGATCGGTGTCTGTGGTGCTAATGAATAATGATGTTAGGTTCCAGCGACATAGAACCAAATAACTTACTTCCAACGTTAGAAAGAAACAGAAAACGTTTCACTATTTTTAAAACTCTGCTTTTGACAGATTGACGCAGCGTGGGCGGAGTTCCGTTGGAGCGGGACTGTACTGTACCAATTGCATTCCTCGCCCGAGTGCGCGGCAATATAGGGGTCCATTGCATTGTTGTGGTCTCCCGACCGCACACCTTCGCGAGCTTAATAATACCTCGGCCGCCATTCCGCCTCGTGGCACTTCCAGGAACATTGCCTATGGTAATGGAACTAGTTTTTCCAGAACGCCCGCCCCGGCCGCCTGCTGGCGTATTCTTAGTCTCGGATCGGACGTGACGCGAGTGCACAGATGGTATCGCATGTCACTTCGGCTCGCGATGGAGGTTGCGTATTAAGCTATCGGGTATTCTCGTGAGCCGGTAACTTTATCGCGCCTGTGAAGTAAACTAATATCCGCCTGGCGTCGGTGTAGTGTGTCTGCGGCCGCCTGCCCCGCGGCGGGGATCGCTGTGTTTAGAGTTCCGTAGCATCGGCGAACCAGTTTCACTGGCGATTTTTTAATATTATTTACGAAATATGTATAAAGCTTCTAAATTGCCTGCATTCTCATAAGTAACTAACAAGCTATTTAGAGAAGCTTAAATAATCATTAGGAACGACAACGGTGTTTTTGGTAACATAATATGTAATTATAACTGTTTCAAGATAACTTAGCCTCATTTAATTTGTGGCTGATCAGTATGTTTTAATTAATGTAATTTAATGATGAACATGAACATTAAAAATCTAGTTTTTTATAATTGAGTGGAACGACTCGACCAGTGGGTAGGGGCCAGTGAATCTAGTGATGGAAGCAGTATATTCATATCCCATAACGATTCTAGCTCCCTGCGGGCCCCTCGACCTGAACCTCTCGAGCGGCGACCCGTCGCGTGCTCGTTATCCCTAATCGCCCCCGCGCCGCGCACACAACGCATGAGGCTGGCTTTCATAAAAACGACAATCACGAGAATAGAGGCCTAGCGCGCCGCACGACTCCTTCTAAGAACCTCTTAGACGGCTGCGAGCTCGTCAGGCCCGTTTCGAACAGACCTGTAATCACGCTTCATCGAGCGCAGGGAGAGGGGGGGAAGGCGGCCCATCGGACACGGTCGCCGGCCCGACGAATGGATTTACGAGAAACGGTTTTTGTTCTATCCTTTTGATACGTATTTTTTACACGCGGCGAAGGTTTTTGTACACAAACGATTTTAATATTAATAGGCCCAGTGTACCTTATGTAAGTAGGTAGTAATGAGTTAGAGAAAGAGTGTATCTTAAAAGCCGCAAGTAGTTGCCATCATCGCCGGAGGCCATTGCTCGCAGCCGGTTGTATTGGGAGCCCCCTCGCCGGGCCGAGGCCCTCGTCTGCGATTGTCACAAGCTGTTGACGCGCTCGCTCCTAACGAGCCGTCGCGCGTCCCCGATGAGATCGCCGCGACAGACGACAGGGGTTATACCTATTAGGCAGTGTGATCGATCGGTTGCGGACTTACGTTTTATTTATGGCTCACAAAACTATCTCCAATCATTACTGTAGATAATTAGAAAAAGAAAGAGACTCTCTAAGTCTAGATTGTAACTCACAAGATGTTTGCTGCACAGAATACACAAAAGGGTAAACTGCTGAGATTTATATTGTGGTGTTATGACGTGACATCATTTAGCGGTATTGGTATTAAACTAGGTGAAGGGACATTTTGATTAAACTTGAGTAAAGTGGGAAGTTTTTTAAGAAAAACCTTGTTAACGTTTGAATATAGCAAATTACGAATATCTTCAGGAATGCTCCCTCATTATTAAATAATTATAATGCAAATACATAAACTAAAAAGGATTGAAATATGATGAATGTGTTGTTTTTATAAATCTGTATGGTAAATATTTTAGTTTAAATGCGGGAAATCGATAGAGAAAGAAGGTCGAATTAATTAGTGTTTTTCTGGGCCGTTTGGATACTTCGCATCTAAAATAAATCTGTTCTTAAAGGACCGAATGGACGGGACAGATTAAAATGTCAAAGACTTGTAAACGTGTCATCTGTCGAGCCATCTCTAAAGCTGACACAGGCGGGGCAATCGGCTAGCGGCCATTCCATTCCGCGCCAACGACAGTCTCGTCCTTCACCGTCGAGATAGCGATGCATCTGTAAAAGAGTTTTCGAAAAACTGATCGTTAATCTAACCAACCTTGATCAGATGTAACATCTCTTTTTCAGCTACTTCAAAGAAGGAGGAGGTTCTCAATTCCTCTGCATATATTTTTTTTTATGTTTGTTACCTCAGAACTTTCGACTGGGTGAACCGATTTTGATGATTCATTTTTTTATTTGAAAGCTGGTGCTTCCCAGAACCAGAACTGGACCAGAATTTCTTCTGGCCCAGTTCTGACAATAGCCTCCCTGAGAAAACCATAAAAGTTGAAGTCGTTTGTTTTACTCTTTTAGAGTTCTATATTATAATGTATTGCATATTGTATCCGCGTAACCAAAATGTAGAGAGCTGTAAACTTTTTATTTATAGTCACAAAAAATAAAGAATATCAAAAGGAAAGTTCGTACTTCAACTGTAACGTAACAAACACCTAATGATTATTCAGCGGCGATTCCTAGTGGACTCATTGCCATTAGTAGCTGCCCAGTAGTATAGTCTGCTCCGTCGGCCGCGCCTCGCCCGGCGAGAGCCGCTTTCCTGTTTAATATGGACCTTGTACGGCAGCTACCTGGAAGGGCTCCGGCGGCTTTACAATTTCGCCAACTTTTAAATTTCGAATGGGGGACTTAACGTGAAACCCGTCGAGCGAGATAAATGTACTTATCTTTAGAAACGAATCACGTTCGCTTAAAGATATTTTTTATTGATCGCATCACGGACGAGGGTCCTAGCCGGGCCGAGAGCCACCCCATTATGTTGTTTAGTAATGGTGAAATACGTTAGCGACGTGTTTCCAGGGCGACGGAACGAGCCCGGCCGATTATCCATGCTCGGCGAGGCTGCCGACTGCGGAGCGAATTCCATTCACCGCGTCGAAGAATTGCCGCGATGGCTGGCCGGCGATCCGCGCCGCGAGGTATTCGCGAGGACTTCACTCTGCCTCTCCTGTCAAATGTATGAAGACCTGCCTATCTCCTCTCCTCTCCTTTGTCGAAACCGGCTTTCCAAAAGCATGCAGGGCTGTGACCTACCGTGAAAACGTGATTTTGATGGTCATACCCGCGATGCTAGGAGATATCGCTCCTAAGATATATCGGCGGAGCTCACAAAATTACCGGTTTGTATTGACGATACGGATCTCCCATTTTTGTCCGTAATAATAATTGACGGGCGAAGCATTCGAGCGGGGTGCCTTTGAAATAATAAATACTTCCAACAACAATACAAACGCCTCTCCACCGCGCCGTATATTTTTTACGGCGAATCTAAAAGGACGACGGCGCCGGCTGAGGGGCGGAATACTTTCCCACATAAAATATTTCTTGAAGTAACGGCACTCGACTGCGGACGCAGTATAGAAGGCGCGTGTACCGAATAACCGCGGCCGAATAGCGATCGGGGCCCGAGTATGAAATGTTTGCGCGTGACGGGAACACGCCTGTCGTGGACGGCCGGGGGACGCAGCCAGCATAATCAATTAGCGGCAGCGCATCAGCTTCACCCAGACTCCACCCGCCAGAGGGGAAGAGGGGGAGGGGGGGAGGGGGACCAGCGGATAACAAACGACGCGCCCTCCTCCCGGATGACTAATTGGAATAACACTTGAGCCCCGCGCTGCCTCGTCGCGCGCTTCCACACACTTCATACTAAATTTGTCACGTACGTTGCTCGCAGTTCGAATTCAAGAGGAGTCGGGCACTCTATGTTTATTATCGAGGAGCTAATAATTCGAACCCATAAACGTGACCGCACCTAAAATTATAGTTGGACTGTGAAAAGCTGACAGCGTTTTATAACTGTGCGAGGTTTGTACGGTGTCACAAACGTAGCCTTGCGATACCGCGTCTCGATTGTACCTCAAAATAATTAACACAAAAATATAGTAAGGAGGAGGGTGTTCTGCCGTTCCTATACGTCAAGTATTGCTCTATATTATTCAATGCTTCTTCTCATCCCGAGTTTGACGAAAGAAACGAAATATCAAATAACTTCTGGAAATTCTATCGAAAAAATCCATCGAGAGCTAGTTCAAAATGATTACAATTGTATTGGTAGTAATGGCAGTATCCATATGCTAGTATGTAGTAGTAGGTAGAGCGTGGTTTCTATCAAATCAACATGAAATAATCTCTTGATTGTACCTCTTCTATGTGTAGGTACTTAATTTGTTATTGGGAACTCATCCTTCACGATACTGTGTGAGAGAGACTAAAACATCAAGTTAATATTTATTTCGCTAGAACTTAGAATTACTTACATCGGTTATTAATTACGACCCCACTCCATGCGCGTGGGTCGACGATTAAATGCAGCTCACTTGCGTTGCGTTGTGCTAGATTTGCAAAATCACTGTAGAGTAATTGAGTCGCTACATTTCAATGAGTAGTTGATTGATAGGCGGGAATGGAGGCGATCCCAAGCTTTTCTGGGAGAGCCGATCTCGTCGCGTCATCGGCGTTGCCATGCAAAGGCGACTCACTTCATGGAAAAGAAACCGAACGGAATCACCTTGACCACAAATCGTGGAGTTTAGCTAATGTCCCGGCGGAGCGTGTCGAACGATGATGGAGATTGCTCAATTCTTCTAACGAGTTCATACAACACGACGTGCCACCCCCCCCCCTCTCCCCTGCCCGCCTCGCCCCTCTTGCCCGCAGCCGCGATGAATTAAAGCGCACGGCTTTGTGCACGATCTAGGAAACAAACAGCCGCCGCACAAAAGAATGCCGGCCTGCCTTCTAGGTACTTTGGAAAATATTTCAGGACTCGCCTCTTCCACGTTATGCTTACCTACTTACTTTATGTCTGCGATCACTATACGATGCCGTATAGAATTTGTATAGAATTCTCACCCTCGTCAGAAGTCCTTTGAGATAGTACGGGTACGCGGGCGCGTCGGTTCAGATGGCTCCTTACCTCGGTTATCGGTATTACGATCGGGGCCGATTTCTGTGTGCGTCTCACACACGCGGCCGCCATTACTCGCAATAGCGGCGTGACGTCCGAACACGTTCCTTCATCTTTGGAGGAATTAATTACATGTCTCACGCACCTCCCCCGTCACGCACTGAGCACAGCCCTGCCATCACCGCGCTTCCTCCTTCGCTTCTGAAACCCTGTGTGACTCACGTCTATACCAATCTAATAACTGCTCGTGGAGTTCACCCTCCCTCTCTGTGTATGTATACAGTCAAGTGCTACGAACCACCAGACATCCTATTTGTCCTAAAAATTACTCATTCTGCGTGTTACTATCAAAGAAAGCGCTTTTTGATAGACGAGCTGTATCGTCTAATTTATTTTTCCTGAGCTATAGCTTTATAAAGTGCGAACAGCGTGAGACCGGGTGGTAGTAGCGGTCAGGCTGCATGGAGGACGAAGACGCTCCGGAGATACGGAGATCGGAGATCTAATTTTTCGTCTGCGAGTACTGTTCATACACTTTCTATTGGTTTGTACGTGCCGAGTAGCACGGCGTGTCGAAGCGATTTTGCCTCAGTGTTACATAGGCAGAAAGCCGGCAGGCTCCTGGTGGATTAAGTAGCATATACGCTGGTCTCGGGCAAGCGCCACCCCTGGCCCCGACCAGCCCACGTCGAGCGACATTTGCAAGAGGTCGACCTTAAACACAGAATAATAAATTGCCTATAGTAAACAATTCAGCATAGCGCGGCGCTGGCGAAATGTCGCCGCCAAATACGTAGGTATCGCTTTTTGTGACCCAATCCCGGGAGTCAACAAAAGGAGCCGAATTAAACGAAGCGGAGGTAACAATAGAGAGGCGGATAGCGCAACATTTGGGATAAATGTAAAAAATAAACATCATCGCGCGGCAGCTGCGAAGAGGGGAGGGAGGAAGGGGAAGGGGGGGAGTAATCGCGTTACGTTATCGCGCGCATTAATCCCTCGCGCTCGAGATAACCCGCTCGTTACAACTAACAATGCAATTAAAATGTAAAGCACGCCCGCGGCCTCTCCGCCAGACCCGGACCCGGCACTGCCCATGCAACCGGGCAACGAACGGCATCGCGTCGCTATACTGCCGCTGGAATCAATACACGGCAGATTGGTAATTTTCTCATATTCCTTTTCGTCGGATTATAAAATGGGTGCACAAAATATCACTCACTCTTTACGATGGAGGACGGAAAGGGATATAACGAAATATAATATTTATAAATTTTTAAAAATTTTTTTTTATTATATTATATAATTTTTAAATTAAATATAAGTTTTATTACTTTCATACTCGTATTGACGGCTGAAATATTAACATAAATTTCGGTTTCGAATTGTAGACCACAATACGACGTTGGAAGTAAACAAGATTGACTTCCTCGTTTGGTCAACAAAATCCTAAAGAGAAAATATATATATATACAGTGGTGGTCATATAATTAAGAACGCTTATTTAAAGGGCAATTTTTTTCAAAGTAACAAGTATAACTAACTGCATGTATTTTTTTGTATTTATCTCGGTATCGTAAAACTCTTCCATACTAGCGGTACATTCGTTAATACACATGAATGGCTAAAAAATAAATAGATAAACTTTATACATTAGATCTGAACCTAGTATTGCTACTTATAGGCTGGTCATATAATTAAGAACGCTGAATAGTAATTTTTTTATTCAAATTTAAATAGAAAACACTCTATGGCTCTGTGGTTGTAGGTCAGTAATTGTATAATTTTTGCGCCATTTAGTGCTCTAAACGTCTCTTCATATGAAAACAATAGTGAAAAACGAAAGTTGTGATTAATCTACAAGGGAAGTAATAATAAAACTTCGCGAGAAGAATTGGTCTTATAAAAAGATAGCCGACCATCTGCAATGCTCCATAACGATGGTTTTCACCGCTGTAAAGCATTTTGATACGTATCAAAAAACTTTAAATGTTCCGCATGTACCTAAACAGAGAAAGTCATCTCGTCGAGATGATCTAATTATCGTCTGTTTGGCAAAACCAAATCCGTTTAAAGGGTCTAATGAGCTGAGAAAATAATATTTTGATTAAAACAACGCTCCAGCAATCTCGGCACGCACTATTCGAAGGCGTTTGGTAGAAGAAAAGTTGCACGGATGGATAGCACGGAAGGTGCCCATGTTGTAACGGTGCCATAGGCAAGCCCGGCTTGCATTTGTAAGAAGGTATGAAAACTGGGCAGTTAGACGGTGGAAAAATATGATTTTTTCTGACGAGACAAAAACAAACAGGGTATGTTCTGATGGAAAACGATGTGTACAACCTCCTCCGAATAAAGCATTCGACCTTAAGTACACAAAATAGACATTAAAGCATGGTTGGGGAAATGTAAAAAATGGAAGGTGCTTTTCTGGACATGGTTTTAGACCTGTTAAGCTGATAGAAGGAAACATGGATCAATTCCAATACAAAAATATACTGGAAGAAACAATGTTACCTTAAGCTGAAGACGTGCTTCCGGTTATTTAGACATACCAGCACGACAATCATTCAAAGTATACTGCCCGCACCGTTAAGGAATTTCTCACAATTCGATCAGTTTCTGTCTTAAATTGGCCAGCTAACAGCCCAGATTTAAACCTAATAGAGTATCTTTGGTGCGAAGTCAAGACAAGGTTTCAAATCGACAGTGTGGCAATTTAAGAGAGCTGAACGGCGGTTTCTTTAAAGAATGGAACTCTATCTCGCTTGCAAAATGTCAACAATTTATAGAGTCAATGCCTCGCCGTTGTCAACCAGTAATTAAAAGCCGTGGACATATTACTAACTATTTATTTTAGTTTAAAATGTATTAAATTACTCTTTCTTTACGCACTTCACATTAATGTGATTTATTTAATCTTAGTTTGTTATAAACCAACTCTCGATCAGTTTTATAAATCGTTCTTAATTATTTGTCCAGCTTCATTGTTATTTGAATTTCTTACTATAGAGAATAAATTAAATTATTTAAAAAAATAGTTAGCGATTTTATTTTATATTCCTAATCCCATTTGCTCTATTCATGTGGCTATTTCATAACATAACATGTTACTTCTAAGAAGGAACACATAGCTACACATGACATAATTTAGATAAACAAATCTGGAACTTCAAATCGTTCTTAATTATATGACCACAACTGTATATATATATATATATATATATATATATATATATATATATAAATATATAATAAATAAATATATATATAATCTCACGCCTTTTATCCCCGAGGGGGTAGGCAGAGGTATTCCATTACTGGATATACCCACATTTCACGAGATATATTGGACCCCTAAACGTGATAGGTGGTGAGCCCATCGCCGGACCGGGTCTGTTTACACATGTCTCAGAATTAATTCTGAGACCTGCAGGTTTCCTCACGATGTTTTCCTTCACCGTCGAGCTAGTGATAAATATGTACGTAAGTTTTGAAAAACTCATTGGTACATGCCAGGATTCGAACCGGAGCCTTACTGATTTTCGGCCGGCTCTTTAACCGTCCGGGCTATCACTGCTCTACAGAGACCTAAAGAGACGCATAACATAAATTGCAAATCTATCTCTTGATCTTCGAATTAGGTAGCTACCTACCTTATTTAACTACTAGCTTAACAATGTTTTTTATATGTAGTCGTATCCCCTTATAATAAAAAAAATGCTTTTACTTCACAATCGACCGACCGATCCGCAATGAATACGAGTTCACATTCGCGTAATGTTAGCAACCCATTGTATTTTGACGATTTGGATGAAAGTAGCTTAGCGGAGTATTTAATAAGTACAGCTACTGAAACAGATGTTCCGGCCGTTTTCGTGCATCGGGGAACGCGGTTGAGACAAACTTCGCCCATTAGCGGGTGTACACATCTATGTGACGTCATAGTCTGCATGTGGGACTGCCAGTTGAGTACAATAGGGAAGCGGCAGGTTTTTTGAGTTAAGAATCGATTTTTAGTCAAAAATGTAAAGTGAAATGAAGCGTTACGTCTTTTTAGTGGTTAGAAAAAAGAACTACATAATAAACGTTAGAAAATAAAGTAGGTATGAAATATATTCGAGTAAACTCGAATCGCGCGTCCGTCGCGATTTTTTCCTTTGGTTCTACTGGTTATTATTATTATTTATTTATTCCATTTACAATATTAAGTCGGAAATTTATAAATAAATAAATAATCTCACGCCTTATATCCCCGAGGGGGTAGGCAGAAGTATTCCATTTCTGGATATACCCACTGGAACTTTAAGAAAAACATATCATTTTAATAATTCTCACTGGTGCTTATTAAAAAGTGGTCAAATCACGTGCCATGTTTGGTCCTTCCCATACAAGCCGCCCACGCGACCCTTGCTCTCCACTGCATAGCTGGGCTTGAGCACTATATTGCATATAAAAACTTTGAATTGGAAGTGTTCTAAGTTAAGAGTGCTCGTTAGCACTGTAGATAGATAACGAAAGGCGGTCAATGTTTTATGCGGGCACCTAGTTGACTATACATCCAAGAACCGAAATGAACTGCTTCCAAACGCTACGTATCACATGAGAGGTAAACCAAAATTTTTAGAAAAAAACATTATATTTATTAGTTTAGGTACCGTTTCTTATCTTTGTAATAATTTCTAATTGTGTTCTTTCAATATTTCTCTGTTATGATTGTTATGTCGAATAACTGCAGTAAAGAAATGAGGATTTCTGTACGTTACGATATCAAGGGGATGAGGTGGGTGCGGGAGGAGGCTGCGGCTTCGCTAATCTCGCAGAACTCATTTCGCAAATGGAAGTGCGTTTTTGTGCGTCCACCTGCGGTGCGCCGAGTCAGCGCGGATATTCCTGCAACTTCCTGAGGCAGGAAGTTGCAGGAACCTCCAAGACGCAATAACAGGTTTCATTGGAAATTCAAGCAGCTCAGTTTCCATGACGCAGCGCGGATATTGGTGGTCTTTTTCTCATTCCGAAGTCATTGGGAATGTATATTGCTAGATCGGTATGGGTTAGGATAATTGAAGAATGTTATCAAGGTAACATAACAATCCAGAAGCCGCCTTGCCTTCGGTCCCCGGTCGGAGCACCTACTGCGCTGGCTGCGACGACTGGACAATATTCCTACAGTTAGAGTAATATTATAGTCTATACTACATATAATAAAACTCTAACCGGGCCGTGTCTGTACATTAAATATTTTTTGAAAATTTTAAAGGTAGTGTATATAGTTATCGATATAGATACCGAAACACCAATTTTTGGAATTTTTGTCTGTCTGTCTGTCTGTCTGTCTGTCTGTCTGTCTGGTTGTGCACGCATCACTCAAAAACTACTGGACGGATTTTGATGAAATTTGGTATATAGATAACTGAGTACCCGGGTCAACATCTAGGGTACTTTTTATTCCAGGAAAATATCTCATTCCCACGGGAAATTAAAAAAACTGGTTAAAAAGAGAAATACGTACTACTCCGAAACGATAACACCTAGAAACTTGAAAAATGGTATGAAGGTGTCTGATATGTCATAGGAAATTGGTATGAAGGGATTTTTGGAAATTCCCACGGGAACGGGAATTAACTAAATCCAAGCGGGAAAACGCCGCTGGGCACCCGCTATTTAACAATAAATATATTCTATTCTATTCTATTCTATTCTATTCTATTTGAAATATGGTATGTAGGTGTCTTCAGTATGTCGTAGGCAACCACTATGAAGGGATTTTCGGAATTTCCCACGGGATCGGGAATAAACGGAATCCGCGCGGGCAACGCCGCTGGGCATCCGCTAGTATGTAATAAAGTCGCTAGTATCTACTCCTCTACCACGGTCTACGACTAGTTTAGTCCAATCTACTCCACATAATAATTATATGTATTTAGCGTCGCGTGGTTCGCATGACTTCTTTCCGTTATACGTCGTAAAATTACCTCGTTGCAATTTGAATATATCTCGATAAAAAGAAATCATGCGACATCAATAAGCGAGTCTCGTAGGCAGTGAAATGGATTTACTTGAAAGTCGTGAATGTCGCACAACGTGCCAGGGACCGGAGTAACAGAAGCCGGGGTGCTCCGCTGGCTGCAGCGTAACTGTACACCGCGCGTCGAGTGTCGCCGCCATCGCCGCCGAAGCAAAAAGCGGCGACCACATTGGGGCGGTCCGGATCCGTCTCGCACAGACGGACGGCCCTGTTCCTCGATGGAGACCCCCCGACAAGCCCCTCGTTCGGCAAACGAACTGTTTCTCCGAGGCCACCCGACCAGTAAATTCTAGAGCAAACTGTAATACTCGGAAACCGTCCCGAGAGCGGTTGTCTCGTGCGAGCGCGACGTGGGTGGCCGGGGCCGTGCAGAGTCTGTGTGCTTCCCTGTGCCCTCGCCGCACTCATTAGCCCCCGCTCTCCTGTTTCCCACATTCAGGACTAATTAAATTGAGTCATTTCAATCCATACTGCCATTTTTAATGTTTAATTTGGTTAGGTATGCATTTAATGTTTGATGATATGTCAATAATTATTTTGATGTGATAACGTCATATAAATCTAAGCCGAGCGTGCAAGCGAGAGCGCTGCAAGCGGTAGAGAGGCACGATCTTCATCAATGTTTTCATAAGACGTTTTCACGTAAATAAAATTATAGACTCTACAGACAACCGATTTTACAAAATGTCTGGGAGCTAAACACTCTCTGAGTCTGACTATCGATGGGACAGTTTTATAAAGTACTAATATTAATCTATACGTATAATAAAACTCTAAAGGGACCGTGTATGTAAATACATGAAAATTATGCTTGTAGATACTCGGAGTAGTTATCGATTTAAATATAAAAACACCAATTTGGTGTCCGTGCAAGTGTGCATGCAATAAATGGGAAGTTTGATAGGTTGCGTGAGATGGACATTTTTAGATTGCCTTTGGGGGCCTCTCAGATCTTCAGTGGGGGCACACTGTCGTGTTGCTATCGATTGTCGCGTGACATTTGGATTAGTTTTGAAGAAACTTATTTCATTTTTGTGCACAGACTCTGTAGCATGGCTACAAATCTTCAACATCATGTCGAGTTTAGGCTGATGGCTAAACGGAAAAAAAAGGTAGCAGTTAGCAACATTGCTTAATGGTTTGATCAAAGAGGAAAGAAAATCAGAAACTTTTTCTTTAAACGTCTTTGGGTTTGATTTAGTAACTGAATCATTGACAGTGTGATCAGAAGCTTCGAATTAGGTAAACAAACTGGCCTTGAAATTCAGTTACTAAATTCAAGAAGGTGTAATGAGCCCTTTACACTCCGCTCCACTCCAGAAACACTACACCGTGCACCGGAATGAGCTGAAATATTTTCTAAATGACATGGCGTTTGCTTCTCGAAACTGTTACCAAATATGTACGCGACATCACGTAGACCACACTATTGTACCCAACCGTCCGATTGATATTGGCCCAACCGTCAACAGCCTTTTCCGAAAACCAACAAAAATGCTTTGACGCCCTCTTATCCCATATCTTAT
Source organism: Ethmia dodecea (assembly GCA_963855545.1). NCBI lineage: Eukaryota > Metazoa > Arthropoda > Insecta > Lepidoptera > Depressariidae > Ethmia > Ethmia dodecea. The sequence goes on from OY979457.1 coordinate 134,783, forward strand.
AAAGTTATAACCCATATCAACATAATACACTAAAGTTTTCTAAAAAATGCAACCAAAGTATCTTAAATTAAAAATTCAGAGATTTTTTCAAATAGTAGGTACCCCGCGACTTCATCAGCTTTCAAGTTAAGATGCATGCTGCTTTATAAACAGCATTTTACCGTGAAAAGGTAACAGACAAACAATGTTACTTTCATTGTTAGTGGGGATGTTTATTTTAAAATGGAGCGCTCGTTGCGGTTCTACAAAACATCTCATCGTTATTGACGGGTTTCCTATTTTGCATCAAAATGTGTTGATGATTGATGGGTTAGTAGTCAAAGTATATACTGCCCGGACAGAAATAGAGCTATAGATGAAGACAGTACCTTCAGTACTGAAAAGTCCAATACATTTTAGACGGTACCAGTCGATCAGAAGCGGGCCCACTTTGTGATAGAGCCTCTCGAAGTGTCTCGAAAGCGTTACATTCATCAATATTTTATACGCTATCTTTTTACTGTTTCGACATCTCGCATTATAGGTGAGTAAATCACATAAGCCTTTCTTTGTTGCTATACCCAGAACAGACGCGACTCATCTTAGGCGATCGGTGTTAGTCGTTACTTAGTTTCTAACATTGAAGTGCGAAAAGTTGAGATCGCAATAGTAAACATTTGGTTTAAGCTGCTGGTAAGTACACGATGTATAGAAATAGAGCTCGGGCATCGAAGGAAAGCGACGTTACAGCGTGGTTTAAAATCGCTCTTATGCGCTATAGGTTTATGACTGTTGTAGGGAAGAGCACGTGCTTCCAAAAAGGACGTGCGTGTGATCGAAGTTAATCGAGAGCGACGCGGGCGCGGGTGAGGGGGGATGGGAAGGGGGGGAGACGCAATACGCGCCTTGGGCTTGGATGTTTATTACGCCAGTAAAACCAGATGGGGGTGCGCTCGTAAAACATTACCCCGGGAGCAGGGCCCACCGCGCAGCTCGGCGAGCGGCTCGGCGAGCGGTCCGTTTCGGGCGCATTGTTATTCGTGGAATGATCGAGCAGCGCGGGCCCGCATGCATGAACATGCCGCGGCGCAAACAACTCGCTCATGAATATGGTGATGGGGCGGCCGCGTGTATTTCAATCGTATCGGCATTAACCCGCCGCTCTATTGAATGCTTTCAATACTTCATTACTGCGGACCCCCCGCGACCCGCCCTCCCTCGCTATATGCTATTACACGTTGGAGGTTTCGCTTTATCGAATGGGATATTCAATAGGAGTCTGCGGCTTATACATAACTACATCGATAGATTCGAGTGACACTTAGGATCCTAAGAAGAAGTTGCATCTCGACGAGATATTGAGTGATCTGGATAGTTTGATAACAGTTAATTCTGATGTGATGTCGCATTAGTAACAAAAAGTTATCCGACCGACTTTCTCGATTATGTTAAACAGGCCCAGGCACGGTCCGGCAGATGTTTAATATTGACACGAAAGATCGCGCGACATAGGCCTATGAGCCACCATGCCGCCTACACTGCGAGTTGCGTAAAAACACTCGCTCGTGAAGCTCTTATTATTACTAGTCTAGCGCATACAGCACACGTGGCCGCTCCCGCAGCCAACGGCGTTTTAATTATTCCGTGCCACGGTGCATGTATACCTACTTACAGTGCAGGAAGTATAGTTTGCTGCATGTTGTGCCTCTGGCGCTGAACCTAGAAGACCACCCCGCTATTGCCGCAGACTATGCAGAAAAGTAGTCGCAAAGATGACCAGAGCGGAGCGGGACTATAGTCAACCGTGGTAGATTTGAAGCAAAAAAGCTCGTAGTACTAAGTATCGAACTTACTTTGCAGCTTATTAAGGGCAAATTAATTCATAGATCAGATAGCGATCGGTTGCGCTGAAGCGCGTGTGTGCGTGGTACGATCGGTACATATTATGCTCACTCTCATTGCCTATTCAGTATTCACTACGCAGTTTCTCCATGAATTCTCAATTGTCTCGAAATAAACACAATACGTTCATTATTCTCTAGGCAGACGGAAAATTTTGTTAGGGAACAAATATTGATGCGACAACACAATGAAATTAATTTGAGTGAGTGCGTCACTCCCGCCGTCCCGTGGCGGCGTACATTTGTTTTGATTGCTTTTGGTTCTGTTCACATCGCCAAGCTGCTAAGTCCTAGAGCAACACTGTTTTGGTCATGTTCCTTTATCCACCAGGTTTCGCCTTTCACGTCGAAACCTTACAGGAAACAGGTATTAATGTCGCCAGACCTTGGTCAATTAGCTAATGGGCCTCGGTGCATAAGTAGAGTTGCAGTTTGCGCCGGTGTCCAATGTCCTAGTACAAATAATCGAGTTCCATTACCAAATTCATAAAGTGAAGTATGCAAATGACAAGGATAGGTAGTCCCACTTACCTACATTCCGGGCTATATTTGGTTACGCGTTAGTCGACTCAACTCGTATCTTATCCGAAACTAATAGTAGGTACAATCAAGAGCACGTGGAGTTTGACACATTGGACTTTGTAACGTTCTTATTACAATCACCTTATAGGTCAGACTCGCAGTAGGTAGGTGTAAAGATTCATATGCTCTTGACTGTACAATACAATACAATACAATAACTCTTTATTGTACACCAAAAACAACACAATATAGATACCAACATTAATTAAAGTACAATGGGCGGTCTTATCGCTTTTAGCCTTTGTATATACCTACCTAGCTACTGTACGGCTTTCCTTCTTCCTACGCAAGTTGCATGCTATATGTTCTAGCTCCATCATGAAGATGGTATTGACTACCGATAAGTCAATACCGAAACTGATTCGCTCATTTCTGATTCACCTCATACTTTACACGCTGCTCCCCTCCCTTCCTTCCTTCTGCGTTACTTACAAAGAATAAAACTCGAGTTCCAGTTGGTCGAACTATGTTCTTTGTTGCTCTGCATTACCGCCTCATTCGAAAATAGAGCAAAGTGTAATTCAAATTGCCTGCATCGAGGTGCACTGTGCAAGTGAGTCACAATCGCAACTAGTCATTCTACTGCTTTTATATTGTGGATTTTTTCTGTAAATAACAAAAACGCAATTGCGTTAGTGTTTCAAAACATGAAGGGCGATGGAGAATATATTAGGTAAATTCCTACTTATTTATACAGCAAGCGGCTGCGGTCGCCTGCCTCGTGTATCATAAATCTGTGGTTTTAGGTATCTCTAACATAAGTAGGTATAATGTCTATTTATATTTACGAAAACTTCCTTGCTACAATAATAAGGATGTTTTTGTGGAAACTGCCGCCCGCTCCATTGTCGAACTGGAACATCTCCGAGCTCCTCGGCCCGGCAAGTGGATGTGCCAAGAGACGGGGGCTCAAGGTATACATTCCTGCCGCTGCCCAGCGCGCTGGCATTATCTCGTGGTGGCATGCTGATGATACTCCGCGTGCGGCCTCGGCGTCCTCGGCACGCGCTCTCGGCTCTAATCTCGTCGGAATGCCTTAATGCCACTCGGCCGCGGTCAGCTGCAGCTGGCAACGCCGACCGACTGCGAATTGTTTCGCTGTGCCACGTCACGCGTCACACGGCCGCAGCGGGGCTGCTACGGCGCTAATGTCCGAAATACCCCCGAGGTCAAGGCCCAGTAAATATATTAAGTTTATATATTTACTGTGCCTTAACCTCGGAGCATACATACTACCTATAAGCATATAAACTCCTCTGCAGAACATTTCATAATTTTAACCTTAACAAAATGTCAAACAGTCCCCGATAATGGCGACATTGGCGATCAATGAGCATAAAAATAGGAAGCGTACACGTGTCTTGTGATACAACTTGAAATTCTGAAAGAAAATATAACCTTATTCACTATTTGTACCGAGCTGATGAGACTCCCTCACTCAGACGAGTCAATAGAACGGAAAATACTGTATTACGAAAATAAACACAATAGGCCTGGGGGGCCGACGACGACGTATTCTCGGTGAAGGCCATTATTTATTTTGTGGTATAGAAGTTGGTGGTACCTGCTAGTGCAATAATATCGATACCATTGTGATTATATTACCTCAAAATAAAGAGAAATTCCAAAATATAACATTGCTTTGAAATGTTTTCTCACTTAATTTATGTAAGCAGGTACCTACCTAATTAGTAGGGATTGGTGTTATTGGTCGCTGATTCCGTTTCTACAAGATTATAAGAAATGTAGGTAGATACTTAAATTATGTACAGTTTATTCTATTTCCATCCTTCACTCTGAGTTATTCCACTTTAGTTTGAAGAAAATTTTAATAAGTAGAAAACACTATATCCGCAGACCAGGTGACTTGTTTGAGCATTACCTTCTCGGCTTACCGAAGCGGACAAGCGCACTCTGAAATCCGCCGCCCGTAGGCCGCGGCCTACACGGCCTATACGGCCTATTGACGAATCCAGAGCCGGTGAGGGCGAGCGTCATCAATCAGCGCTGCGCTCCACGTGGGCCCTTGATCTTACCTGTTACTGTAAACAACCGCACACACGCGCAATGCGCCTCGCACACACACACGTCCGCGTCGAAGCTATCGACACACTAAATATGTATGTAAATATAATTTAGAGTCGGCATGTTCGGTCTGAACGAGTGGCCCATCGCTGAGGTGGCAACACACATCTATATTGGGTGGTATTACTTGTATTCCTGCATCTTGACAGAAGGTCCCGGGTTTGATCCCCGCTTGGGCCTTGGACCAACATGTGCAACTGAAACTGAACTAAAAATAAAATAATCATTATTTAAAAAGCTATACAAATACAATTTTAGATAAGTAATATGATGATTAAAAAAAAAGTTTGTTAATTGACTTTGCAACTATTGAACTTGTTGTACAGTCAAGAGCACATGAAGCTTCACAATACACTTGTAGTACGAGTCTTACCTCTAAAGCGGTTGTTAAGAACGTTACAAAGTCCAATTTGTCTAGCTCCACGTGCTATTGACTGTACATACCTACTTTTATTAGTTATAAAGTTTTATTTATAGGTACTTATAGCTATTTGGTCCCAAAATAGGCAGAGCTTGGGTTATCTATACATATAATAAAACTCTAACGGGGCCGTGTCTGTACATTAAATATTTTTTGAAAATTTTAACGGTAGTGTATATAGTTATCGATATAGATACCGAAACACCAATTTTTGGAATTTTTGTCTGTCTGTCTGTCTGTCTGTCTGGTTGTGCAAGCATCACTCAAAAACTACTGGACGGATTTTGATGAAATTTGGTATGGAGATAACTGAGTACCCGGGTCAACATCTAGGGTACTTTTTATTGCAGGAAAATATCTCATTCCCAAATCCCACAGGAAAATAAAAAAACTGGTTAAAAAGAGAAATACGTACTACTCCGAAACGATAACACCTAGAAACTTGAAAAATCGTATGAAGGTGTCTGATATGTCATAGGAAATTGGTATGAAGGGATTTTTGGAAATTCCCACGGGAACGGGAATAAACTAAATCCAAGCGGGAAAACGCCGCAGGGCACCCGCTATTTAAAATATGGTATGTAGGTGTCTTAAATATGTCGTAGGCAACCACTATGAAGGGATTTTCGGAAATTCCCACGGGAACGGGAATAAACGGAATCCGCGCGGGCAACGCCGCTGGGCATCCGCTAGTTATATTATAAACCCTCAGACCCCGAACCTATTATAAATACTCACAAGATGTAATATGGTGGGAATCGAACCCACGACCTCTGGCACGGAAGGCAACATCGCTTCACTACTGAGCCAGGTGATTCTAAAGCAGGGTACTTACTACTTCTAAGTTAGCACAGTAAATCTATACTTACAGTACTAAGTCTAAGTTACCTAAATAAAGTCAGTATTATTATTATTATACTTACTCGTACAGTCAACAAAGTTGTTAGGGTTACATGGCCAGTAACTAAGAATTCATTTTTCTGGGGAAGTCATAAATAAATCTTATTGATTAATGTTTATTTCGAAAGGTATCTTTGATCCCTATAATTTACCAAAAAAAATACTATAAATACATTTAAGGCTTGAATCTTAATTTTTGGAAATGTAACACTAACCACTTTGTTGACTGTACATATATAAAATGATAAACTGACTGATTGGTGATATATCAACGCACAACCTAAACCGCTGGGTCTAGAGACTTGAAATTTTGCACATAGGTAACTTATAAAGCGAAGGCATCCACTAAGATAAGATTTTGCAAAATTCAACCCTAAGGGGTGAAATAAACGTGCGCGAGCAAAGATGCGGGTAAAATCTAGTATATTATTATATAGTACGGATCTTTTTGCCGACTTTTTTGTAAAGTCATACATCTTTTACCGATATGCCGACTTTTCATGTTTCATTGACTTTGGTGCTTATGCCGAGACCGGTAAGCAAAACGACCGCCCATACGTCGGGCGTGGTCCTAGGTATAACTGGGATCGTGCGAGCGTGTATGTATAATATGGTATTATGTTGTTGTCACTCACTCGGCGACAACTAGCAGCATTCCAATAATCCAACTCCAATTGCGAGTAACGGTTTGATGGTTGATCTAGAAAAACAGACCTTTCCCAACCTAAGTCATTTGATCGTTTTATTACCTACCTTATAATGCTATAATATTTTGTCTGAGTTTGAATAGTTGTGAAACTAAATAGACGAAGAGTTAATGTTATCTTCCCATAGATACAAACTGCCGATCATTTTGTATGGGCGTTGTTTTAGTTGATATAATTATCATAGGTAGCAAAGTCATGAGATAAATCTCTAACTGTGCTCAACATAGGCACAGTACCATAATAATTACGTTTTAGTGATAAAATACTCGTACTATCGTAATTAAATATGAACGCAAAGATTTTTTGTGACTCGCGTGCGCGTGTTATAAATAGAATGCGCGCTGTTTGCGGCCGGGTGAGGGAGGGGCATGGGAGGGGCGACGAACGCGCGGGTGCGACATCGACGCGCCGCCAGTCCGCCGCCGCCATTGCAGGGAGGGCCTCACGCCGCGACACCGCACTGAGCGCCTTACGTAACCAGATCGGAAGCGCGGTGTTTAATATCTTTGATTTTTAGTAGCAGTGTCACCTTAGACTTCAATATGGATAGCGAGGCTGGGCCCTCGAATGCCAAACGGCGGCGATTGGCGGACGATGCCATTCCAGATGCCCGTGACCTTCACAGTGATAACGAGTATCCGCATGAAATAAAACAAGAATCTATCGATATCGCCTGTGATATTGTCAAAGATGATTTAGACGTGGTTGTTGTTAAGGAGGAGTATGAAAGTGATGCGCCTGAGAGCACACAAAGCCACGACGACCCTAGTGAAAATGAGGATGGGTCTGACTACAGCGGTCAGGAATCGTTTGATGATGATGATGAAGAAGAGAGTTATTCATCTGACGGTGACGACCTGCTATTGCCAACGAAAGCTACGGCATTGGTGGACAATTCATCTGAAGATGAAGAAGAAAAAGAAAAATGGTCCACAAAGTGTACATTAAAAAAAATTGAATTTACAAAACGTAACGAGTTTTTGGGTAAGGTTGCTGGAGAAAATCCTATTGATTATTTCAACTTTTTTTTCACGGAAGAATTCCTGACGATGATATGCACCGAAACAAACGCCCAGGCACAGAGATTGCTTCTATCGGGTTCGAAACAATTTTCAAGGGTCACCGAGTGGAAGAATCTTTCTGTCTCCGAACTTAAAATTTTTCTTGGGTTGTTATTTCACATGGGCAACATATCTATCTCCCGCGTACAAGATTATTGGAAAAAAAGCAGGTTGTTCTCCATTCCCATTTTTAGCCGACAGATGGGCAGAAACAAATTTGTCCTTATACTGACGTGTCTGCACTTTACATCAGAGCCAGTTATTCAAGACCCCATCTACAAGATTCGCAAACTAATAAATTACTTCAACAGCAAGATGACCGAGTGCTATTATCCAGCTCAGGAACTTGCGATTAACAAGTGTGTGGTTTCGTGGCGAGGGCGACTGACCTTGGACTTAAGAAATAAGGAAAAGCACCCAAACGGAGGCATCCATTTGTCTGTGCTCACGGAACTTGACGGATTGGTCTTGAAGATTTATGCGACGGCCAGCAGAAAGCGTAGCGGAGCTCATAGCAAAGAGGTGGTAATGGAACTGCTCGAGGATAAACTGGGCAACGGCCACGCTGTGTACTTGGAGAGCTATTACAGCAGCGTGCACTTGGTGAAGCTGCTGCTGGACAACTCCACGCTCTGCACCGGCGTGCTGCGGAAAGTCTCGAAAGAAGTCCCTAAGTTGCTTATTAAAAAAAAATTGTCGGAAAGTCAAAATTTTTCACTGTTTAAAGATGAAATACATTTAGGCAAATGGAGATGCACACGTTCTACCGTCTACTACATTACTACTCAATACGGGAACAAAATGGTGCCGCTCGTCGGAAAGCGTCTCACAAATAGCTCCATCCTAAGACCGGAGGCCCTAGTGAAACACACTCAGAGCATAGCGGAAGGGAGTCGGGTAATCCACCTATCCAATCACAACCCGTTCGAGCGGAGGTGTTTTATGCGGTGGGATCTGAAGATGGCCATCCACATCTTTCAAACACTGCTGGCGAATTCGTATATGGCATACAACAAATATTCGGGAAAGAAAAAGATCCTCATACACGAGTACAGATTTCAGATAATCGACGCGCTGCTGCCGGAATCGCACGGCCCGGTCGCTCCGCCGGCCGTGGTGCATTGCGACGCCATGCACGAGCTGAAGAAGATCGAGGAGCGCACGAAGAGCGGGCGCAACAAGCGTCGCGCCTGCCGCCACTGCTGGCAGACGGGCAGGAAGCGCTCCGACTCGCCCTGGTACTGCGCCACCTGCCCCGACACGCCCGGCCTCTGCGTGCGCTGCTTCACGCCCTACCACACGAACCCCCGCACGGGGCTCGCTCGCCAACCACCACGATCCTCAGACGTCTGAACTCATCATATTATAAATACATTTCTGTGTTGACGAAGTCGCTGTTTTCTTCTCTCTGCTGTCTCTTGAAAATCATGTCACCAAAACAAACCAATATTCTCAGCACTGTGTGCATTTCCGGTTCGATTGGCACATGACATCGATTATAATTTTATTAATATTTCATTGTACTTCACTGCATATCTTTCACTTTTTAAAAAGTGACCAAGAAAAACTTGTAAATTATTATTTTACGATTACATTTTAGTAAATAAACAGGTGGCTGACTGTCACTTGTTTTTGCAAAATGGTGAAAGCTTTTTTATTGAAACTGTACAATAATACGTCAAGTTTTTATTAGTAGGGATGAGTGGAAATGAAATTCCACTTATCCCAACCACTGACGGCGTGGTAGGGAAGAGAGGAAAAATAAATCCACTTGTCCCTACCAGGAGGGACAGCTGGTAGGGACTAGTGGAATAGCCCGTTACTTTGGTACACAATTAATAAAAAATAGGCATGGGCTTTTCAACCTCTTTCCGCCTTATAACTTTATCTTTATCTAGCGGTTCTTCGCGGTTACACCCGAGTAGTTCCCGTTCCTGTGGGATATTGTAGCAATTCAGTTTATTCGTTACAAAAATACAAATCTTTCCTCTTTATAACAGTAGTATAGATGTAGATGATGAGCTAGGCTAGATCCAGACGTAACAAGTTTTAAACCTATATACGCACACCTTACGTAAACAATCAGTTAAACCTAAGAAATAAAAATAATAATGATATCCTCTCAAGCGTGAGGCCCGGGTTCAACTCCTGGTAACTGCCTCAACGGCGGTGCCCAGCAGACGCGACCGGCCGCCTCTCGCTAAATCAATCTCAAATATCGCAATCGACTTGCATCCAATGACAGCGACAGCCGAGCGCTCGTTGGGGACCGAAACAAGCCGCGCGGCTGCTACAGAGTGAACTCACGCACGGCAAAATACGCCCATGTTTACAGTTCACTGCTGCAATGTAACGCAAACCTAACTATTGGTTCCTATAAAATACAGCAATGTATTCGTATATTATATCCGGAATCGATATCAGATGAGCCTCCAACATGCGCCTACATCCGGGCAGGAGATCAAAGCGCGCCGTTTGCAAAAAGTTTTTATTGCAAATCGAATAATGGAATCGTTTATTGCCGATAATAACTCAAACGACACAACAAAGGGAGAGATGCTCATGAAATACCGACGTGTTTGTCGAAAATTCGGTTGAGTTTTTTAAACAATAATAAATTCAGTATTTAGGCACAGCAGTGTGTTCGCTTAGCACACCTCTCTCAAGTTATGTATAAACAATTTCAGTCGAATGAGAAATAGAAATCGTGTAATGACAGAAGGAGAAAGGCTTTATCCTGTCAGAAAATATTTATTTGAGATAATATTTAATGTACTGCGAGTGTACTGCGGGCGATCTGTTACAATAGATAATCTTAATGTTTCCCGATTACGCGCTTGACCGTCTAGATAATATCAGATGTAGGTTATGCCTTGGAGGCCTTAGCTTCAGTAGGATGGTCTTTTGTGGGACTTAATGGTTTGTGCGGGTGGGTGGATCGCTTCTATGGCGATTAGCGCCCCCTGCTCGGCCTCAACTCGCAACTTGCGGCCCCGGCATGCCCCAACAAGGCCCCGGTCAAGGACCCAAGGGCTGACTAACGCCTAACGCGCTGCAACACTATACTACCGAGTATCTTTGTTGTACTGATTGTACAAATCCATCTAATTCTCACATTTGTCTACCTAATATGTGGTAATATAATACGTCATGCAAATAGAACTTTTATAAGTCTGAAGCTAAATAGCTCGCAATGAACCCTGTTTATGTCTATATCGGAGGGTGATTACAAAAACGAAACAGAAATTAGTAAACGGATTGTGGCTGATTTTGGCGAAATTTCCGATGCTTGTGGTACTTGAAATTCTATGTGAACGGAGTCACGGGAAACAGCTGGGCGCCGATAACGACCTCGCACTACAATCGACCGTTCGTCGCCGATTCTATCGAGCGATAGTCGCGTCCCCTTGTATTGCGGAGCGGAGTCGTGCGCGTGCATTAGCGTTGAGTACCGCGTGAGTGGCGCGTTAGGAGTTAGGCGAGGCGCACACGAGCGCGGCAGCTCGCATCGTGCGCACTCACTTATCGTGTTATCGCCATGTCGCCAGAGAGGCGTCTTCCATAACTATGTATTTAAGTCACTACGGGGATCTCGACTTATTAATACTGAGTTCTGAATATTTTCAATCCAATTTCAAATTCTATACGAGGACGAGAGGACGGACGGCGCGACGGACATGCATATTACGCGAGGAAGTTATACAAAACGTGACCTACTTCGAGTTCGTTTAGAGCCTCCGCTGTATTTGGCACGAACATAGTAAGTCACGTTGCAGTGGAGTCGGGCGGCTACAATTTGGCAACGCAATAAACGGCATACTTCAGCGGCGCGCTGCATCACGCGCCGCCAAACCACTGAAATGTATTTTTAATTTGTTTGTAATGCAATCAACCTTACCTCAGCGCCCAACACTACTACGAACGCGGTGTCTAGTGATAGAGGGTTCTCAGAACGCTGCCTGGCACTATAACGCTACTCTTGGTTCCCTTTTTCGGTATGACCGGGGCCAGTGCTCTATTGTAGCATTTGTAGTAGGTACTTCGGCCAACCGCGCACCGCTCCCCCAGGTGAGCTCCTATTGAATAGCTCATAAATATACTCACCGTCATATTTCGTAGTTCCCCATCGTTTCTCAGTATTGGCAATTAAATTTGTAAGGATTCATCGAAGGCGACGAAAGGTTTCGTTTACACAAGAGCGTATACCTCGTGATCTTAAACGTAGGTCCGCTTTTACCTGTGTAGGTATGTAATTATAACTAGACAGAATAAATATTTAATATAGAGACAGACTGCTGCTCCCACGTACGCAGAGTTATTAGCATGACATCTGGAGTAGGGCATGGATACCGGTATACCGGTATATCGAAATACCGGTATACCGGTAAATTTTTTCGGTATTTTGATACCGGTATTTGAGGATGGAATACCGTTATTTCGGTATTTGGAAAAAAGTGCTCTTTTTTTGCAAGGGTTTTTTAAAGACCATGCAGAACGCTCGATTTCTACGGTTCATAGTGTTGTTCATACTGCAGATGAGTTTTCATGACACGAATAACCACGATTATAGAAAAAAATCACTACAAAACCAACTGCGCAAAACACTGCATGCACATATTATACTAGCTATACACCTCTGCTCTAGCTGGTATTTTATGATATTCCTTTTAGTTGTTAATCTTATGGTTTACCCATACCACAAGCGTTGAATCAGAAATGGCCTTTTCAGCTGCAGGTTATATAATATGTAACAAAATAAGGTCATCGCTCAACGACGCAAGTTTGAGCGCGTTGTGTTTCCTTCGTTCGATGTTTCAAAAAACGCGATCTGCCTGATTGATGGCGTTGAGTTAGCCTGCGCCTACGTTTTGGTTAATTTTAAAATAATTGTGGTTTATTTAAATTCTATTTGGTTTTAATAATACGTTCGTATTCATAATATCGGCCATGATTAAGAGAGATTTTCAAAATGTTTACTACAAGTTTTCTTATCATTAGAGAGTAAAACTGATTTTAATACCTATTTCACCCTTTACTTGCCCTTTTCCCATTATTTGGTCGGCGCAGTATGTTTTTTCCTGCCATTTAGATCTATCATACGTCATATCTACATCCAATTCCATCTTGCACATAACATTGTTTACACAATCCACCCATCTTTTCTTTGGTCTACCCGTCTTTCTATAGCCTTTCACATTCATATCAAGCACTCGCCTTACAATATTACTCTCATCCCTCCTCATTATATGTTCATACCAAGACAGACGATTACCTCTCAATTTCTCCATCACGGGTGCTACTTTCAGACTTCCTCTTATGTATTAATTCCTAATTTTATCCATTCTGGTTAATCTACACATCCATCTCAACTTTCTGATCTCCGCTGCATGCAGTCTCCTTTCATCCTCCTTGTTAAGGGCCCAATATTCCAATCCATACATGACGCCAGATCTTATCATGGCCTTTCATACTTTTCCCTTTAGTTTGAGGGGCATTCAGTCGCCATTTCATCCACCCTGAGTTAATACTGTGATTTTAATACCTATTTGATTGTGATATTTGTGTCAATGAAACAATATATGTAAATATTTTTTGGATTTTCTTTAGTATTCTTAAGGTATTACCTCTACTTTAATAACTCATTTTGTGGTTTCTAGGGAGTTGATAAATAGTTTGTGTTTCTGACATATAGCGTAGTTCTTGTGATCATTTAAACATTAAAAAGCAGTATTTTAAAAAATACCGAAAAAATACCGAAATTTCGGTATACCGGTAATTGAAATTTCAATACCGGTATCAATACCGGTATGAAAATCATTCCGGTATTCCATGCCCTAATCTGGAGTGTAGGAGTTGAGTTTTTATGAAAATAGTTGTCTGAATATATTTATCGGACAGCAACACGCACGCGCTCACGCGTACATTTTGTTTACATGCTATTATTCTTTGGTCGCGATTCCATCGGCGTTCCGAGATTTAAAATAGCTTAGTATTTCCTCAAAATTCCTATTTCTTTACCAAATTCATTATTATAGTGATAGCCCGGACGGTTAAAGAGCCGGCCGAAAATCAGTGAGGCTCCGGTTCGAATCCTGGCATGTACCAATGAGTTTTTCAAAACTTACGTACATATTTATCACTAGCTCGACGGTGAAGGAAAACATCGTGAGGAAACCCGCAGGTCTCAGAATTAATTCTGAGACATGTGTAAACAGACCCGGTCCGGCGATGGGCTCACCACCTATCACGCTTAGGGGTCCAATGTATCTCGTGAAATGTGGGTATATCCAGTAATGGAATACCTCTGCCTACCCCCCTCGGGGATGAAAGGTGTGAGATTATATTATTATATATATATTATTATTATAAATTTATAGAAATACATAGACTTTGTTTACTTATACTTAAGAGTATACGTGCCATCGTGGGTTGTTTTTGGGATCAGTCTGTCTTTACCTTTATGTAGTAGGTACGTTGTCCATCGTTGCCGCTTACCTGCAGCTTTTTTGCTTTATGAATGACATGCAATAAAGGTAAATTTATTGGTACTCAATGAGGTCTGACACAATAGAGACTGTGGCGGGTATGCGCGGCGCGGTGTTCGCCCCACGAGGCGCGGCCCTTGCATTTCCTAATTAGTCCCACAGAACAACTGGTCATAGCTATCCCTCCAAACGCCCCATCTACACAAAACGCAGCCGCCACCGCAACGTCCGCAACACATCGCGCAATTACAATTAGATGCAGCGGTAGAAGTTTATTTCATTGTTTAAATTCCATTTCGTTAGCATCCACTCACGAATAATTTACATACACCGAATACATTGACACCGGACCACGGTGAGCAGCGATTCAATAGGGTTTCGTTGGACAATTTGAAATAGTTTTGGAGACTATTTCCTAACGCATAGAGAATAAACGGAATGTCGGCAACAAATTACCAATAAGTATTTCAAAAACTTATGTAGATATTTATCACTAGCTCGACTTCTTCTTCTTTGGCCTCGCCTTATCCTGCTACACGGGGTCGGCTTTCCTAATCATGCGGCGCCAAGTATCTCGCTGGTACACGTCCTCTTCACTCACGAACAGATTCTTCATGTCCGTCTGGACATTCGTCAACCAGGTGTTTTGAGGTCTTCCCCTCCTCCTCTTGTCAGTAGCCATGGACAGGCACTTTTTCACGACGTGGTCGCTCGATCCTCTCATAACATGGCCGTACCATCTTAGCCTGGATTCAGATATTTTGTTAGTTATGGGTGCCACCTTAAAACTTCCTCTGACATATTCGTTGCGCACCTTGTCTCTTAATGTAACTCCTCCCGACCAGCGCAGCATACGCACTAGCTCGACGATAGAGGAAAACATTGTGAGGAAACCAGAATTTCTTCTGAGACAAGTGTCCAAAGAATTTATTATTTATTAATAACTAGCGACCCGCCCCGGCTTCGCACGGGTACAATAGTTATACTAAAACCTTCCTCTTGAATCACTATCTATTAAAAAAACCGCATCAAAATCCGTTGCGTAGTTTTAAGGATTTAAGCATACAAAGGGACATAGGGATATAAGGACAGAGAAAGCGACTTTGTTTTATACTATGTAGTGATGTAGCCACAGTCCCGTGTGGTGTGTATCTAGTGTAACCTCAATCTCAGACGCCAAGCCGATGCCGCGTGTAATTAGTGCAGCGAGGAGCTGAGCTGATAGCGTCGCCCGCGTTCCCGTCAACCCCCCCCCCCCCTCCCCCCCGCGGGTGTCGCCTGTCACCCGTCAACGTCACCCGCACGCCGCGCCACAACACAATGTCACCGAGCAGCGGCGCGGGCTTCGAGCGCGTGTCAATATACCTCTATCTACACTAAGTATGTACCTACTATCGACAAAAGTTCCTCTTGACACACCGAGAGGTAATTTTTGCATGAAGCTATTATAGCGCCCAATTGCATTAAGATACCCTGTGGTAACAAAGCCTACAATTATAAGGACAATGACAATTATAAAAAAGTGTTTCTCGTGTTACTGTCTTTAGAATGTTTAAGCTAATTAGGAGCGAGTTAATGAAATATTGACCGATCAAGCGATAATATTTCAAAATGTCTGTCAAAATCAGGCTTAATCTTTGTAGATAGTACATAACACAATACACAACACACACGATATACCTGCGCATACTACTCCCTCATCTTTGTTTGTACGCCATACTGAAACTACGGTTTCAGTTTGCATTGCATATGCGAGGGGGCACACTAATTGTGACCCAAAAACGTATGCGCCTTGATTGCGAGGATGCGCGGCTCATTCTACTGGCAATAAAGCACACAATATGCATTTCCTTGTCAAACCTGTGCGCTGTACCTCTCGTGTGCACCTTCGCTCCGGTCCGATTCATATCTTTTGCAGGCATTGCTCGTGATATGACAACTTTTATTTTTCCGTAAATGCTATCGTCTAGTCACGTGCATAAAAAACATAACAGTTCCAGATGGAAATGGTTCAGAAACTTTATAGTACTTAGTTGTACCAATGAGACACTGACGAGACAGTTACCTTGTACAGAATAGCTGAAGTTGTATTCAATTGAAATTGGAGTAGGTACCGGAAATCTCCGTACTAATAATAATAATACCTAATCATTTATTTCGAGTACAGACTCATATTTATTGTTGGTACGTACTTATAGCTATATTAATGTTTACATTTATACAATTATTAATATTATGTTTGTAGAAGTACCCAAGCAGCGGTTAGACATATTAAGTACTTTTAGAAACATGCATGCCGTCACAATGCCTCATGTGTCAAACCTCTCGGCTAAACGCAGGATGGGGTTGGGGCTAAGCGATGTAGTGAATATTGTAATAATGGAGATAATTTAATAAATTTGCCTATTATTTCCTAACAGTGTCACGCTGTTAGTGTAGTACTAAGTACTTCCTATTAGCTATAAGTGAAGTATTCTTTATTCGGATAATGACGCATACATTACGCAGAACAAAAGCACATCGCCGCGGTAGAAATACTGTAATCTGTGTAATTATAGTAGAAATAAAAAAAATACCTTAATCTGCTCGTACAGAATAAAAAGCAATAAGTGTGTGATGGATTTATTGAATAAAAATTGTTTCTCTACGGTCTGCTCGCTGGCGCTTGGTTTATTGAATCGCGACTCGCAAAGAGTCCCGAACTCCGAAGTCCATGCATGGCGTTCGTTGCCGTCCCTGCTTTGTCTGCAGTCTGCAGCCTTTTCTCGCGCTCCGGGAGCTCTCGGGTCCCATTACATTACCTGCAATAATACCTGTGCCGTGAGTGCGAGGCGATTACTGAGCTCATATGACGTGCGTTGGTCGGGTGACGGCGCAGCTGGCGTCTACTACGCAGGCGGGCCAAAAGTGTTCCCACGGAATCTCTACCCTACGTCATCGCATACCCATGTAACACGAGACATATATGTTTATTGAGCTACTCTATTTTACTCTCTCTCCTCTCTCTTTATCTCGTGAAATGTGGATATATCCAGTAATGGAATACCTCTGCCTACCCTTCGGGGATAAAAGGCGTGAGATTATTCTATTTCTATTTTACTCCACTTTGAATTATTTTTCATTTACAGCTACATGGTACAAAAATAAAGGTACGACAACACATCTACTCATAGCAATATTTGTGACGCATGACGACACCGCGTCCAACATTTATTGACATCAGAACCTTGGAGCCCCGGAGCTACAGAGCTGGCGAGTGGCCTAAATTATTGTAGTGAAAATGTAGTAGTCAAAAACACATCTCTTTGAATTTGTAGTTCTATAGTTCAGGAGTTATTCGACCTGAAAGCTAGAAATCATCAGGTCGGTGTGGCCCCGAGATCTCAGTAATTAGGGCAGTAACGGACGTTTGCTCTTAGACAAAGTTACTGTAATATTTAGGTAGTAGACAGAAAAACAAAGAATATAATTCGTAGTTCGATATTTTGGCAGTAATTCACGTTTGAAGTGCGTGACAATCAGGTCCCTGTAGCCCAGTGTTTTCTCTGAAACGAAGCATCCTAGCATAGTATGTTGTTTGAGTAAGTTTCTGTAGTTCTCGATTTAGGAATTCGTATGGAGCTAGTTTTTTATGTAGTTCTACGGTTTAATAGAATTTTGCACTCTTTCTAAAAACAATCAGAACGGTGTAGCCCAGTGTTTTCTCTGCAACGAAGCATCCTAGCATAGTATGTTGTTTGAGAAAATTTCTCTAGTTCTCGATTTAGGAATTCGTATGGAGCCCGTTTTTTATGTAGTTCTACAGTTTACGAATAATTCAGGTCGGAAGCTCCGAAATGACAGCTAACCTCACTCATTACATCTTTGGAACCAAACAAGCTAGCGAAACAGAAACTTGCACAACGATTTATTATCCATCGAATAATAAGTGTGCAAAATTTCATAGAGATCCATGTAGTATCTGTAAAGGAATTTAATATAAACACATTCGGTACCATTATCTGTATAATGGAAGAGGGTGACCATACATTTTATGTTAAAAAGGAAAAATATTCGAGCACTGAAATTTGATGGTGAAAGTAAGTATGATAAGACATCAAATAGTAGGTATTTATTGAAATTTGCACTCTGGTGGTTTATTCGTAAGTTTTAACATTAAGTAAGTTTTAACATAACTAAAAATGGTTTACATAGTTTTTTATTGAATTCAAATACCCATGGTGGTTTTTTTAGATCGTGGTTTGGCTAATTGCTCGAACTAAACAAAGTTCATATATTGTGGTATTTAAAGTAGTTACCTACTACCTACGGTTTCTTTTGTGCAAAGGAATAAAAAAGAGTTGACCATGTGAGTCTTAAAAAAAATTTAACCAATGGAAATATTACTTTTCTGGGAGTAACATTTTTCCACTGGAACGGGACTGACGCGAGTGAAATTATTAGGCGCCGCTAGTATAATATAAACTTCTAGCAGGTTCTATTCTACTAATTTGAAAAATATGGGCCATTGATATGTTTCAGGGATCGTCCATTAATCAAGTGATGTTTTAGCAACTATTTAAACGAGGTAATGTTTAAACTAACCCATACCCAAAATTACGTGTATTTTTAAGGCTGCTACACACTATGACGGCGGCACAGCCGACAGGTTTTGCCGCGAGGGTATGCCGCCGGGATATTGAGGCCGCTGCCACTTGCCGCTGGCTGTTGCAGAGCATCATTGTCTGATCTGTGGCATAATTTTCAAGTTGTCGACCCTGTAGACCGGTAGTGTTGTACGCTCGACTTGTGCGGCATTGCCGGCGGCGTAGGCGGGCGGCACGGCCGCCGGCATAGTGTGTAGCAGCCTTTAGAGTCTCTAAAAATATACTGGAGAGCCAAGCTCGGGTGTTGTATACCTGCTTCTTAATAATAATACTTATATAATTATTGACTGCTACACACGACACTTATTTTTATAATATAGAAAGTCAGATGAACAACAAAAGAAACTGTGTACCTAGTAGGTAACTACTTTATACCATAATATATGGACTTTGTTTAGTTCGAGCAATTAGCCAAATCACAATCTAAAAAAACCACCATGGGTATATGAATTCAATAAAAAACCATGTTAACTATTTTTAGTTATTTATTTACTTAATGTTAAAACTTATGAATAAACGTGGGAGAGCCATGCTTCGGCACGCTTGGGCCGGCTCGACCGGAGTGATACCACGGCCTCACAGAAAACCAGCGTAAAGCAATGCATTGCGTTTCGTTAAGTGAGTGAGGTAACCGGAGGCCCCAATCCCCCCTTCCCCTCCCCTCCCCCTACTCCCACCTCTAAGGTCGGCAACGCAGTTGTGACTCTTGAGTTGCAGGTGTCCATGGGCGACGGACGTCACTTACCATCAGGTGACCCGTCTGCTCGTTTGCCCCCTTTTATATTATAAAAAAAAAAAAAACAACCTTAGGACAAATTTCAATAAATACCTACTATTTTATGTCATATCATACTTACTTTCACCATCAAATTTCAGTGCTCGAATATTTTTCCTTTTTAACATAAAATGTATGGTCACCCTCTTCCACTATACAGATAATGGTACCGAATGTGTTTATATTAAATTCCTTTACAGATACTACATGGATCTCTATGAAATTTTGCACACTTATTATTCGATGGATAATAAATCGTTGTGCAAGTTTCTGTTTCGCTAGCTTGTTTGGTTCCAAAGATGTAATGAGTGAGGTTAGCTGTCATTTCGGAGCTTCCGACCTGAATTATTCGTAAACTGTAGAACTACATAAAAAACGGGCTCCATACGAATTCCTAATCGAGAACTACAAAAATTTTCTCAAACAACATACTATGCTAGGATGCTTCGTTGCAGAGAAAACACTGGGCTACACCGTTCTGATTGTTCTTAGAAAGAGTGCAAAATTCTATTAAACCGTAGAACTACATAAAAAACTAGCTCCATACGAATTCCTAAATCGAGAACTACAGAAACTTACTCAAACAACATACTATGCTAGGATGCTTCGTTTCAGAGAAAACACTGGGCTACAGGGACCTGATTGTCACGCACTTCAAACGTGAATTACTGCCAAAATATCGAACTACGAATTATATTCTTTGTTTTTCTGTCTACTACCTAAATATTACAGTAACTTTGTCTAAGAGCAAACGTCCGTTACTGCCCTAATTACTGAGATCTCGGGGCCACACCGACCTGATGATTTCTAGCTTTCAGGTCGAATAACTCCTGAACTATAGAACTACAAATTCAAAGAGATGTGTTTTTGACTACTACATTTTCACTACAATAATTTAGGCTACTCGCCAGCTCTGTAGCTCCGGGGCTCCAAGGTTCTGATGTCAATCAACATTTGACTACATTAAAGACGTCAGTCGAGGTCATTATCACAGGTTAATTATTATGACAGCAATTAGGAGAAGTTAAAAGATGATGTAGAGCTACGTAATGGAAACAAAGGCCATATGTGGTCGATATTCAGACCGGGTCGCCGAGCGAGGCCCCCTCGAGCCGCCACCTAGACAAAGCCACTGGGTCATTACCATAACCGTAACGTATTCCGGGTCCGCAGCGGACGACACCGGCATCGCATTAAAAGCGAAAGCGAATTTTCCTGTTTGCGTCGCTGCAAATGCTATTAGGAATACGATTATAGTGTATTTTAACTAGCTATGGAGCAGTTCCGCACGGCGCAGGAAGTGCTGGCCGAGGACGCACCACACTCGCGATTATCTGGCCACGGAACGATAATACCTATGCAATCTGTTTTCCTCCACGCGTGGGACCCTATCTATCTATCTACACGAATATCACAAAGAGGAAAGAATCGATGTTTTGTTTGTTTGTTTTGAATAGGCTCCGAAACTACTTCGCCGATTTAAAAAACTCTTTCACCAATGCAAAAGCCTATTTTTTGGGAGTAACATAGGCTATAATTTTCTAGCGGGAACGGGACTTACGTACAGTGAAATCGCGCGGAAAGGCTATTTTTCAATAAAAATGGAGTCTCGAATTTTAGTAAGACCAACCTAATCATTATACCATCCTAAAAACTGGGAAACCAGGTCGCCCACTGATCAGATCGTGCCGAGGCTTGTTTTGATAAAGAATGCGTCAACACACGCAGGATTCGGGGAAGGCGCTGCGAGCAAACACCATTAGCGGCCCAGACCGCACACACGCCGCGCCCGCTGCGGGCCATCCAAGGCACACACAGCGATCGTATCCATAGTATGCCAACGACTCAAGTATTATGCTTTGTCGTACACCTAACTAAATATCGCCAGCCGTGTCATTGTGAGTTGGCTGTGGGTTTCGGCAGAAAGTCAAAGTGGTTTGTTGGTGCCCAAAGATTCTGCCGCTACTGGCTATCGGCCAAGTAATTAAGAGCACTTTCCGAATGATGTTGCAGATGCAGAGATAATTGCCGCTTGCAAATATGGATACCGCGTTATACGAGTTCTCGTCCACCTCGCGCTCTCCTTTCATTTTAACGTATAATTTCCGAATGTCTCAAAAGCGTCATTTAATTTTGCTCGCACGTCTCGGTCTGGTTTCCGGCGGACTTGTTTCCAATTACCCGTGAACTGAACTGTGGGAGCGGGGCCACGGCCCGGGGGAGCGCCACACACACGCACTCGGACTTGTAATATTTTCCTCTATTGTGTTTGAGTTGGAAGCCATAGTGCGCATGGTAACGTACCGGAGAGCTATCGACAGACGTCCAATAATGGCGGTTCAAAGTACAGTGGAGAGCAATTGAACGGAACGTCTATTGAGTGCCTGCAGCTACATCCTTTATTGGAGTCTGAAGTCCCGAGCGTGCGCTCCGAGTACTGGCTGTGCGAGTGTGCGTGCCGAGACCCGTCACGGCGCGCACGAGAAACGGAACAATGCCGAGTGAAAACAACCTCGTCATAAAAGGAGTACTTATGGCCGCTTCTACATTGTAGAGATAATCTTGAGAATTATCTGTGCTCGTTGTCGTGTATTGTATTACGCACGAATACGGTAAAAACTAAAAAGTAATAAAGGCTAACAGCAGCTCGTCGCACGGAGCGCGAGCGTCGGCACGGCACGCCGCGGCGCGTCGAGCTGCGCATTAATGGCCAATTAACGGAGTTATCGGCTATCGGCTTGTTGTGGTTTTTGCGCGAATAACGAGCACAATGTTTTTTCCTGCCGTATGTTGACGTTTTCACGGAAACAATATGCTCGCCACGTTCGTGAAACCGGATCACTCGAGCATCCGGCCGGGGGGAGGTTCCCCGCGGACCCTAAAGCCGTCAGATCCTCAAATATAGTTCAGAGCTACAAACACCGATCGCTCCGATGTAGAAAGCGAACGACCGAGCAATTTACTCAGGTACTTTGTCAACTGCAAAATATAGTGTAATGCTTCCGGCGGAACGCAATGTGCAGTCGTGGTGTGGGTGCTCTATTGATCCCCGACGACAAAGTTACGACAAACAGGATGCGGGGCGAGGCCGGGACGCGAGCGCGAGGGGAGCGAGCAAACACACACTATATCTAAGACACTCTTTGAATATCCAACAGCTTCAAATGGCATTTGGATACTATTTAACATTCAATTTGACGTTTGCGATTTCCATTGGGAATCAAAATGGTTGTTTTATTGTCTATCATGGCTTAAAAAGCGGCGTCCAATTAGATACTCCCATATAGGCACTTGCCAAATTAGGGAGTATCTAATTTGACTCCTACCAATAAGTAGGTGTTACCGCTGCTGGACAGTAAAGTGACATGGGTGGCTTGACCGTCTTATTTAGCAAGCACTAGCAATGCACGTCGAATGAGCCCGCCTCGCCTCAGCAGCTAATACGCGCCTGGGCCCTGGCCTCTCCTCGTAGCGCTGGATTCCTGATCTTATAAGCCTATTACACCTGTGCTATCGCATTCCCGGCAAGCGAAGCCAATGCATGCAATGCGCATTAGTCACTCGGATCTGCTCGACCTTCATAATGCTCTACAGAGGTCTACTGCGGTCTTCATATGACCACGGACGCCAGGACGTTCATACGATTAGTCGCCACGCCAAGTCTCCAAGGGCATGCGTCGACCGACATATTGTTAATACTCATCTTCCAGAGTAAAACTTAGATAAATAAAGAGTTAAGCACCAAAATACCTCCACTCCGCATGATGCCCGCAGCTCAACCATAATATCGCTCAGTTTTCGAACACAAAAAAAATAAAACCGTATTTTGCTTTAATTTAAGGAAATAACAAAACTTAATTATAGGTTCTGAGGAAACGCACTTGTTAATCAATATTTCTAATGAATGTTTTAAAAACCCTACATACTAATTATGCTCCTTTATGTTTTTGGAATGTATACAGTCTAGGGTTGCCACCTGCCACTTCTCGGTATAAGGGCTACCAACATAAATACATTAGGGGAGGAAGATATTTCGAATGTCTTTGAAAATACGCCTTCATTTTCGCACGGCGCAGGGTCGGCTGCGGCCGCTACCTGCGCTCAACATTCACGGAACCCCGCGTCTCTACTTAATCCGGTGCAAAAAATATTTGGTGCTCACAGTCGAAATAGTTTAATTTTTTTGCCTTCCTTTGAAATATGAGCCTACGATATGCGTAGATTATAAATTCCAGGTATCTAATGTAATGTAGGTAAGTTAATAATAAAAATAATAATAAAAAAATCATTTATTTTCTTTAGGTACTTACAAAAAGTACACTTAAAAATGTGCACTAACAACAATAAAGCACTCTACACCATGAAGATTGGCTAAAAGACTTTATTATTAATCCTGACCTGCGGATTTCCTCACGATGTTTTCCTTCACCGCCGATGTAGTGATAAATATGAACCTATGTGCTGTTTTTGAAAAACTCCTTGGTAGGTACATGCATGCCAGGATTTGAACCCGAGCCTAACGAATGAGAAGCGTTATCATTGCTAGTGTAATCTAGTTTGCGGCATTTTAATACGCGCCACTGTTTGGGCAACTGCTCGCTAATGAGAGCACGCTCGGCGCACGTGAGTCCTCCGCGGATAAGGCTCGCCTCTAAAAGCGCCTCCGTCGAATCTGTGTCCGTTAATGATCCGATAAAACGTTGCGCAAACCTTAGTTTTAGGGGCGAAACGCTTAAATAACAAACTCAAATAGACGTGCCGTACATTAAATTAACATCGGCCACAGACTACGCAGAAGAGGGAAGCGACGCGTCAATACTATACCTACCTTACGCATTGTAGCTTTGTGTAAACTTTATTAAACACATAATTATAAAAGAGAGGAATTTCACTAAAGTGATTGATCTATAAACGCACAGGTAAAAAATCTATGTAGGTAGCTTTCTTTGAAGACGTAGGCAACCATTGAGAAAAGGTAAATTCAAACGGCAAACAATACAGTATATCACTTACTTGGGCGTGTGTATGAACCCATAAAGCTAACTTTGTCGGGCAGCTATTAGTTCTCATAACATTGAGGTCGGAGGAAGGAATCCTCAGATTGTCGCTATCGCCGCCTCTGGCGCCGCACTCGGGAGCGACTCCGTGTGGAGCGGCGCGAGTGGAGATCAAGTCGTAAACAAGGCTTCACTAAGTTTATGAAGGCTGGCGGCGGGAGGGGGGAGGGGAGAGGGGGGGACGAGCTCCGGGAGCCTGCAAGTAATCGGATTTGGCGCGGCGCGACTGCACGCAAGTACACCGACATGCGTAATACAATTAATACGGGCACAGGTGATCATGCTGATGTCATTACTGGTCCTTTCTCCATCCTTGACGGATTTAAAGTCTTAAGAACAGTGAGCATATAAATAAATATAGTAACATAAAATATCAGAACACGACACCCGCGCGGCAGCAAGTCGCGGGAGCGTGCAGTGCGATTACTCTACTGTTTCTCTAATCATCTGTATTATGTACATATTCTATTCTGTGACTCCGCACTGTTTCACATATTCCAACTACAATAACCATTTAGTCGTGACTCGGGTCTTACCTGCACTTTCTATTATATTTTTTAAACTATAGGTACCTACTGTGACAAAAAAATATAAGCCCCTTCTGCCGCTATTGAAATCAACAGAAAACACATGGATCAAAATGACAGGAATATTTTCGCGACCCGTTTTCCAGAGAATAATGCACGTTTCACGTTACAAATTGTATGCCGACTCAGCGGGACTAGGGATAATAAATTGACGTGCCCGGCGCCGAATGTGCTTTCTATTATGCTGGCACTACAATGTGGAGCAGTGCCCTGCGCAGGGCGACACTGCGGCTCGTTCACTCGACACTCGGTGCGCCTATAAATAACTTGAAAGCGATGGAATTATTCAATGGCTTATAACAGATAAGGCAACGGGCGGGGGCTGAGCGCTAAGCTCACAATCTGGTTCTCAAACATTCCTAGAAGGTGTCTGGTTCGTGTGAATTGTACTCGGATAATCATGATTCTCAGGCAACGGTCGCATAATAACATCATTGCTCTCTGCCGCGCCTTTTGCTTCAATCATGATTAAGATTATAGCGCCCTTATGATATACTCGCGACTGCCCTCTGCATATTAGAACTGTCAATAGTCGAGCGTTGAGGTTATAGAAACGTTATATTTGCAAAACTGTCACGGTGATTTATAAAAATTTCAATCGTGCGGTACTGCCGTGCATGAAATATTTTGAAATGCAGCTGAATTTATATCGAAAATTTCGTGCAGAGCGAACTCCGCGCGATGTCGGGTTGACGCCCCAGCTGCCCAGGGCTGCGAGCCGCTTCTTGCTTACATGCGATGTAGTCTCTTTTTAAATTCATTGGTTGTGTTATTATAATTTAGACAACCAATGAATACTATTTTGTGTATCATATAACACATAACTTCATGATTCTTCACCAGGTAGAGTAAAAAGAAAAAAACGTTAAAAACAGTTTTGTTGTTGTTGAGACGCGTGAAACTTGATATTTTTAAGTCAATTTCGAATTAAATTAGGAGAGAATACGCCCCAGGTACACGAGTACGACGCTACCCGACGAACAGTGTTTATCTAGGCCTCACCCTTTTCACAGCCCTACTGAGTTTACATTTCAGTGTAAACGACATTGTAGGTGTGCATGTGTGCGACGCCGGGCGAGAACGTAAGCCAAAGTCGAGCTACAATGTAATGTAAGAAGAGGTATCCGCTTCAGCTGCGCTCTCCTCTTCCCCTGCACTTTGATGATTCTCACGGGAACTGTTATTTTTTATCATCGAACCGGAGTTTAACTTATGATACATTCATCATCAGCCCCATTCTGTCCAGTCCAGGTTTAGATAAAAATAATTTCTATTACTTACAGTCATGCCATTATAATGTGAAACATAATATCATAGAGCTGAATGATCTAAACTCTTTTTGCAGAGTGTTATAGAATAGTTTTGCCGCGATGAATGGTAAGATAAACAAGCCAGCCTGTGAGGAACGCCGGGCCAGAGCGCAACCTGCGCCCCGCCGCGAGCAATCCCGGCCGACGGACTGGTTCCGCTTATCCTCTGCTTATCGCAATCGCGGCCATCTTGCGCCGCTCGGCCCAGCTGCCGGCGCCGAATGCTTTATTACTAGGTACACCAACAGACAATATTGCTTTGTGGCGAATCCAAGGCAGAACTTTTTCGTTATCCCTTCTCGTTATTTCAGACATCCGTGAAATGAAATACCCACTCTACAGTTGTTGGTATCGCTTTGTTTTAATTCTGCGTATACAAATACAGCCATCTCAAGATGATATGATTTGTGTCGCATTGAATAACAATTCAATGCGACGCAAATACAATACACCTCGTTCCCCTGCCGTCTCGCGATCAGCAGATGCACTTGTGCAGCAGCGCCAAATTGTTGAATGTTTATTCAAATCAGCGCAGATGTCGAGTACGCGCAATTTAATTACACAACTATTTAATTGTTGCTCCTCGTCAGAGAGAGAGATTAATGCTGCGTATGGTATAATGTGTACCGTTAATGACACGCACAATCCCTACAAACATTACAATTACCAAAATAGCTATATCTGTCTGTTACCTATACACGGCTAAACTGTTTCATTGATCTTCTTCCCAGAGCGCGGAGGAAGTCGCGGTCAATAGCATTAGTATGAAGTAAAACGTAGTAGTATGTTTGACAAGGCTGTGTGCCTGGCCGCCAGCCACAAGCGGGGTGGCGTGCTTGCTGGGATCGTCAGTAATTCCAGTAAATGGGTCGTGTGCAGCGCACAAAGTAGCGGCGGCGAGCGCGGCTTTGAGCGGCGGCTTTCATCTCGTAATGGCCCTCGCAGCCGCGTCGGAGGCCATTCAAGTGCGGCGAAGAGTGGCCTGCCTCCGCCCTACACTCCGCAGTATCGATATTACGCCATAATGTAGGACACATCGGCGCACTGCGACATCAGATGCATAATGTTCATATCTATACGATAAAGCCAGGTCGGAAAGAGAATCTCAAATCACAAGCATCGTTTAAAGTACCTCCAAGTAAAGACGTTTTCTAGATCTGCAACTTCTATCAATTGAAATCGGCGAAGCAATGCGAAACTGTACAAACAGACAACCTGCGTGAAAACTGTACGTGGATCGAGTGTGCATTGGGCATGCCGTGATCGCAGGCGGCGCACAATGCGCCCGCTCGGCCCCGCGCTCGATAACAAAGGGCAGATTAAACCCATTACGCTCGAAGCGAGGCGAATGCGGCCGAGCCCTGCGGCGGGAAGAGGCCGACGCACGAGGACCGGCCAACAACATGCCAGCTACATCCTGTCTGCCATTATGTTACAACGCGGTGAGACGAATAAAGTTTTGAGATCGTGCGTGCGCTGAAACCAAAAGTCACTCAACAATGTAGTCAAATTACTTAAACAGTCTTCATAAGTCCAGACGGCCTGCGCGCTGCACGCCCCGAGCAGACACGCACGGCTCGCTGCAGTGGATACAGGATACGGAATCGACCCACGTCGTTATCGAACATTACAAACCACATAATTTGTTATTGGTATAATAATAGCTGTATTGTAGTCGGTTAGCGGAGAACTTGTTCTGGCCATAAACAAACATTAATTACTTGCGTTCCCATTTATTGATTGTAAAGTAGGTAAATTAAATACTCGATTTTCCGCAAACAATGTCACGCATTTTCCTAGCCGGTGCGTCGATCATGCCTTAACGCATAATATACCAAGTGTTGTTTGTTTTGAAAACACGGTTGCTCATTAGAATGACTACTGAATGATACGAGACCTATATAACATAGTGAGAAAAAAACATGAGTAATAAAGAGCCAATCACAAGTTTTAGCAAATAAAAAACAATTTAGGGCATAATACGTTTCGACACAGGTTTACAGTTAATTTTGTAGGAAGCGACACAAATCGTATACTTAACTTAAATAAATCTTCACATAGATCCTTCTCGAGTTTTTGTTCACTCAGACAGAATAAATCAAATGAATGTTGTTTACAATAGCTGTAAGTTGTTGATGAATTACACAGAGTGAAGGTGACGCGAAGATACCTGTTTGGTACATACAAATTTAGCTTACCTAGCAGCACGGGACAATCGACTTTATTGTTGACGATTATTAAAATACATAATACGTCTGCAATATTACGACGATTTGATAGTGGTTGAAGATGGTAAATACCGTCACTATTATATATCTATGTTTACCATACGAACAGCATATTCAGTGGTAGTTGATACCTCGTCGGATCCGTTTTCCAGGAAAGGGTTGGCGTGCCCTCGTCAGCAGCGCGAACAATGCCATTGTGCCGGTGGCGACGGCACTGATTGCGTGCGGCCACAATGCCCCCTGACGCAGCGCCAGCAGTTCCGCCGCAACTAACGAGGGACTCCGAGCCGAGACTCGCCCGCCTGCCCACTGTACCCGCCGTCCTATATCGAGCGAGGCCGTCATACAATCCGTGCCCATTCAAAGATCCCCGCAGAGAATATCGAGTGTCGTCCTTTGACTTGTAAAGACTGGCGACGTCGCGGAATTTTCACCTCTCGGTACCCGTGATAGGTTTCTAGTTGGCTTGCAACATGAGAAATGTATTCTAGCAGGCTATAAAAACAAATACATGTAGACCCCACGTAGTCGCTCGCTTTGCAGGTTTTCTTACAAGAACTTATTTAGCGGTCGAAGACTGCATCTACCACATTGATATGAGAAAATTTACTCTCTAATAGATGAGTATAGGTTTTGTATAAATTTCGTGTTTATTCAAATCGAAATAATACTATCTACTCCGTTAAATATGTAAGGAGCCAATTTAAAAATGTAATCCAAATATACGTGGCACTGACGTGACATAAATGCCTTTGAAAGAGACACAAAGGTCTACATGTATATCCCTAGAAAGATAATCATATTTTTATGTACATAAAAGATAATCATGCGTAAAATTGACGCATATTAAAAAAATAGCTAAAAAGTTATAAATTGCATTCCGATTTATTAACGTAATTGGGTAGTTGACAGCATCGAAATTAAATTGCGAGTAGTCATACATTAAAAAGATTATCCCAAAACACCTCCGAATATGTATTTCGATTTTCAATTTACAATTATAGCAAATTTAAAAATAATAAACAATCAAAAAAAGTGCTGCAATTGAGTAGTACAAACTATGACGTCACGGTTTGCTATTTCAGTACATTTTCCATAGTAAAATTTCGTTTTGACAGATCGTAAAAAGTAACTGATTTGACTAGGTAGGACACAACCCTATTGATAGTTACTTTGAATAAGTATATATAATATAAATAAAACACAATTTATGAATAGGTATTCATTTATTTTAAGAAAAGAAACCAAAATTTTTATAATATATAAAAAAATATAATCTCACGCCTTATTAATCCCCGAGGGGGTAGGCAGAGGTATTCTATTACTGGATACTGGATATACCCACATTTCACGAGATATATTGGACCCCTAAACGTGATAGGTAAATCTTATAATCTTCATAAAATTAACAAAATTTAAGAACACTTACATATTTATTGAAATTTAAGAAAAAATATGCTTTATATCAGTAATTTTTACTTGTAGACTAATGATTATGAAATGATTTATTATTTAGGAACTTTTTATATGAGTTATATGCAGTTTTGACACATGTCAATATTATGTTCTCGGCAAATAACTTTTTTACATTTAGAGCACATTTGATCCAGGGACTCCCCCTTTTGTTTGATATAAAACCTTCTTCTACAGTCGCTATGCACATCATCCTCATCTACGTGGACTTCCACCTCACTGTCGGTGTCATTACATGTGGCTTCATCATCACTTTCTAAGAGAGCTCTGAAGATCGAGGCTATCCTCGATCCTGAGAGCTCTCTTCTAAATTTGGACTCTCCATAAGTATGTAGGTAGGTCAGGATATCTATAAAAATATAATAACAATGTAAACTTATAAAATAATAACTAAACAATCAAAATAAACCAGGAATATTCAAAGAAGTTAAAATCTTAAAAATCACTTAAAAGATAATCATGCGTCATTTTGACTCACGCGGTCGTTATATTTCAAAAACGGTGTCTCTTACCTTAACAACAAAAGTGCCCCTCGGAAGGTCAAAGCGGCGACGGAGATGTCCTAGAAGCACGATGCATAAACTGCACAATTTAGAGCGAGAGAGCAATATTTCGAAAACCGATGCGTAATTTTGACGCAGATTATCTTTCTAGGGATATACTCACATGCATAATATACATTTCGGTCACGTCAGTTGCATGCCATGCCTTAAAATTAGCCTACTAGCGGTCAGCGGATCGTGAGTAGATAATTAAATCACTCAGGCCTATCTATTAGAACAATATATCGATGATCGACCCACATCATCCGACAGATGGATAGCAGTCGCAAGACGCTCCGTTCAAGGTTTCTTGACTTGAATACTGGGTTTCTATACCTATT
Organism: Ethmia dodecea; assembly: GCA_963855545.1. Classification (NCBI taxonomy): domain Eukaryota; kingdom Metazoa; phylum Arthropoda; class Insecta; order Lepidoptera; family Depressariidae; genus Ethmia; species Ethmia dodecea. Next base: position 165,863 of record OY979457.1, read on the forward strand.
TTCAATAGTTATTTCTTACATAGGATATGCCAAGTTAGACTTTCTCTACAGATAGATAACGGTGGTTCACGGTGCGTTTGGTATTACTTATTTTGTTGTAAGTAGGTAGCTTTTTTATCTCCATTTGGATATCATGTGTATATAAAACGCCACGTTTTTCTTTAAACCAGAAACATCACTGGAAAATAGTTGCACTTACTTAATGTAAGTTTTCATAAATAGAACACGTTTTACTAGTTCCATAGCTGTCAAACTAATAACCGACTCCGGAAAAAAGTAGCTTATGTTACGCGGAACATAATTCCTAAAAATCGAATGAGTAGTTTTGGCGCTATGGTAGAACATACGGAAATACTAGACACTGCTAAACATTTCCATTCCTTTTCCCGTAGTTGGGAAAGAAGTTCGAATAGAACTCGTTTCCCGACAGGAATCCGTCCCATTATAAATGTGTCAATGTTTTATGACATAAAGTAGGTACTTAATAAGAATGTTTTCAATAGCTATAAGTCTTATTTTACGGCAATATGGAAACAATACAAACATAAACTACTGATCCCGTACACCAGCGTAGCTAGCTCCTTTGCTCTACTTATATGCTACATTAACGTTATGTTTAATCAAATATAATGCCTTTTCCCTGGCAGATGTAGTCTATTCCTGGAAATACTTACCTACTCACTTTTCACCTAGGTAGGTACCTAGAAAGGTAAGAAAACTTCGTAAAGTATCTAATCCTCAATTAACTCAGGCATATGTAAAAGCACCCCATTTTTAATAGTCTAAAAATGTACATATAGGTATAGGTATAGATATGTACATTTTTAATAGTCTAAAAATGTACATATAGGTATGTACATTTTTAGACCCCTAAACCGGGGTGCTTTTACATATGCCTGAGTTAATTGAGGATTAGATACTTTACGAAGTTTTCTTTCACCGCTCAGCTAGTGATAAATATACGTAAGCATTTGAGAAACTTATAGGTATAGGTACGTATGTACATACGAGTATCTCAGGACTCAAACCCGAGCTTTACTATAATAGGTAATAGACTAATAGTATATAATAATAAACGGTAGCTAAAAGTAATATAAGTAATACCTAGTGTCCTTAAGCCAAGAAAATGAGACACAATTGATATTGCGCATTGGAACCGTACGGTGATTGACTGATTAGGTAGGCGTATTCTTAACTTCTTAACTTTAACAAGTGTATGAGACTCATTGAAGCTATCCCCGATTTGGAATGTGTTATATCTAGGGAGAAAGCAGTGCCAGAATCTTCATAATCAATACCACCAGTAATTGTAGATTAAAGCGAAAGAGAAACTGTAATGTATTTATTTTTGACTTCAAATATTATAGATAGTTACGTAGGTAGTAGCTGTTATGAATAATTTCTTTTGTGCTAACGCTCACTGCCTCACTACTAGAGTGTTTTTTGTACGGACACTGTACAAAATAAATAAATATTAAAACAGAATCATATAGCCAAGCCTAAACACAAAACATAAGATTAAAGCTGTATGGGATTTTTCTTTACAATGTGGGGGTAAAAAGAACTTAACGTGACAGCTTGACAGTGACAGTCAGTTCACTGACGTCTGACGGCATCGAGTCGAGTTGACATTGACACTGACACTGCCAAGTGACAAGCAGGACAAGCAAGACAGATGGCTTTTTGGCGGGAATCCGAAGAGGGACGTCATGTTTTTTGTTTAATTTTCATTTTGCTGTGTATTTCGGGTTTTGACTCATAATAGTGATAGTTTATTATGTGGCAAGTGTCCGTGAAAGTGTGCAGTGAATGGGAAATTCGATAAAATGCGAGATATGGACATTTTTGGATTGCCTCAAAAAGTCACAATAAAGTCATCAGTAAAAGTGCTATCATTTTACTGATAACCACGTTAGGGCACGTTAGGGTTGTAGAAAGTGTTAAAGACACTGTATTTTTGTGCATGGACTCTGAAGCAGAGCCATTTACATAAGGTTAAGGATATTATATTTCTGCCTTCGTGTCCGAACCGAGTCCTAAATTTACTTATAGATAGATATATGTGTCTCTAGTGATCGTCATTCACACGGATTTCAAAGCTTAGTATTATTTTAAAAAATAAAAGCATTTTTCAGTCTGGCAACACATATGTCACCCGTTTCCGTCAAAGTCCGCCATATGTCATTACGTGTTTCCGTGTTCGTTGTTCACTACGGTAAATTTTATAAAATTGTTTTTTCAGGTTTTAAAAGACTTCAAGATGCTGAAATGGAAACATAAAGACTTGCAGGAACTCCGTGAGGATATTGAAACGTTATTCAAGACATTAAAAGAGAGGACAGATGCTGATCAGCAGGATTTCGTGCGATAGAAATAATTGATGGGCTTGCACCATCCTCGTCGTCTAAGCTGTCGAGAGTCAGTCACAAGTTGTGTAGAAGATAACAAGAGATAGAAATGAGAGAATATCCAGACGAGGATAATTTTTTGAAAATAACACGAACTACTTCACATAAATTCACATGTTACACAACTGTCTACAAGAGGTTGTCGAATTGCATTCTCACTTCTGCTAATTGGGTGCTACGCATTGCCTGCAGGGCTCCAGCTCTCACCCTTGACACCTCGATCACGCGTTACGCACTGCCTTAGGGGTTGTTGCTATCGCTGATCAGAGCACCATAGCTCTTCCTGCTGCGGAGTTAACCTCGTTAACACCACAGTTCAGGAGGTAGGGTTAGCCTACGGGGCCTCGTCCCTACGGCGACACTCTGACCGACATTTTGAATCATGGATCTGTATCACTATTACTGGAGCCACAGTTCAACAGGTAGTGTTAGCCCAAGGGGCATCGTCCCTAGGGCGACACTGACCGAAATCCTGCATCAGGGAGCTGTATCACCATCACTGGGGTCACAGCTGAAAAGATAAAGTTAGCCTAAGGGGCATCGTCCCTAAGGCGACACTTTGACGCAACTTCTGCGTCATGGAGCCGAATCATAATTACTGGAGCTGCATGAAGACGAAACTAAACTAAAAAGTTGCCTACAAGTTGAAACTGACTATGTATGTACCTAATACATAGTCAGTTTCAAAATACAATCTCACGCCTTCTATCCGCGATGGAGTAGGTAAAGGTATTTCATTTCTGGATATACTTACCCACTTTTCACGAGATATTCTTTGGACCCTTATTTATTTCGAAAGTAAATAAAATATTAATAATATATATAAATATATATATATATATATATATATATATATATATATATATATAGATATACCTTTGGGCACTTTGTGGCTCCAACGTGCCGTATAGGTAGTAATTTGTTGATCCATTTGCACTTGTTGATCCGGGTGTCTTTTGTTGATCCGATGCCAGCTGACCATAAATATGTGGCTCCGTTCGAAGCCACAAGTGTCACGATGAGTAATAATAATAATTAAGACATTTTTATACAAATCCACCTTTTTTGCGTTTGAACAGTTGTTGATCCGATTCAAATGGGCCAATCAGAGCACAACATTTGCCACGGGCTTTCTCATTGGCACGTTCGGGCTACTATATACTACTAGCTACAATTACATAATAATGCCTAGCTAGTGGTTCAAATTGCCTTTAAAGTAGGTAATAGAGAATATTGCATTTAAAGATTCACAAGGGTCGGACTGAAGTAATGTGACTCCAAATCAGACCTTAATACTTGTTATCTAAGTATTTATTATTATTTATTTCCTTTTAGAAGAACTTACTGCTAAATAACAAACTGTTTCAACACAGTTTATTGTTAACCCCCGACGCAAAAAGAGTGGTGTTATAAGTTTGAAGCCAATGTCTGTGTGTGTGTGTCTGTCTGTCTGTGGCATCGTAGCTCTCGAATGGATGGACCGATTCTGATGCGGGTTTTTACGTGAAAGCTAGTTTCCTTGTGGTGGTTTTTAGCTATCACAATCCTCTGTCATGGCTAATGTAACGACTGCTTTCGTAGAAAGTATCCGGGAACAATAACTTTAGGTGCCTTCCGAAGCACGAAATCATATTAGGTACTTTCCGAACAAAGAGTTTATCAGCTTGCACAGTCCTAACCAAACTAGGCACACACAGCGTCACTAAGTCATGTATTCTTGTCTTTACATAAATTAGTGCTGTGTGTGCAGCAAGTGAAAAATCAGCGGACGACGCGACGGAGCAGAAAAGCACCAGTAGACGACGGAGCAGCGGCTGTAGTCTGAATGAGCGAGTGATTGATGAACTAGCGGATGACAGCGCATTATTATCTATATTTTTATGTTATAGGCAAGCGAGAAGGTGGGTCATCTGATATGATGGAGCATTAGTTACAATTTAGCGAGAAAGTGAAGAGCTAGAAGCTACAACGGAGTGGAGCGAGTGAACCAAAGTATGATGACACTAGTGCAGTGATTAGTGAACCAGCGAAAGAAGACGCAGTGACTACAAAAGAGTAAAGCAAGTGGTGTGCCAGGCGATTATCGACTACAGTAGAGTGCAGCGAGCGAATCACCAGGTGACGACGCATCGTTTACAGAAAATTCCACGAGTAAAGAACCAGTGGATGGTGACGCAAAAACCACAGCAGAATGGAGCGACTGGTTAACCAGGAAGGGATGAAACAACGACTACAGAGAAGCAGCAGAGTGCAGCGAGTGAAGACTAGTTCATGACTCACTCCACTCCGCTTTAGGAGTTGATTTGTCATTTACTGGTTCTTCACTTGCTCCACTCTGCTGTAGCTGTTGCGTTGTCATTCACCAGTAGTAGCTCCATCGTCGTCCATTGGATTACCAGTCTCTACACTCCGCTGTGGCTGTTGCGTTGTCATTCATTGAATGACATAATTCACTAAATGACAACCCAAACGCTACAGAAGATTGGAGTGAAGGTTGAAACACACGAAGCCTGCGCTGGCGCTCCAGTAGAATACCATTGCTTGCCAGAGTTGACTTCGTGTATTTATTGGATGACGGCGACGCAGCGGTTACAGCGGAGTGTAGCAAGTAGTGAACTAGTGAACAAGGACGTAGCGGTTACAACAAACTGAAATGAAATAAGAAGCAACAATTACAGCGGAGTGAAATGAATGTACAGCATACGATGATGCAGCAACTATAGCAGAGCAGAGTGAAGCGACTGAAGAAACGAAGAAACAGTGGACGGCGACGAAAGTGCTTATATATTTATATTTTGATTTCTTATATTTTGTTATTGTTAATTTCGAATAAAACACTGTTGATTGAAAAAGATTTTATTTTTGTAATGTGGACGTTTCATTGGTGATATATAGATCGATGGGACGTTTACAATGTACAAAATACAATGGTAACTCACAATTACAAAGGGTCATCATCATCAAAATTCAGCAATTTCACTTAGTAACATGGCGGTCACAGTAGCGTGGCGACGTCAAGTGAAAAAAAAAACAATTCGCTAAATACGTATAAAATCAAAATTCTAACAAATACAATCACTAATATTATTTAGAATTAATGACTTGAACGAAGCATGATACATTCGAGGTACAACGCCGTTTGTCGCCAATTAGCCATTATTGGCAAAAAACGGCACGCAGCAACACAGAGTGAATCTAAAGAATCTTTGGGATGGTTCATAATAATGTTTAGAATTAATATTAGTGCTTCCATTTGCTAGAATTTTGATTAAATGTGTATTTAGCGAGTAATATTTTTTTACTTGGCGGCACTAGTATCTACCTACTAGTCACTAGCAGGTAGTTACTATTGATTACTTATAACGCTCTTAAAAACGCCTGGTACTCGGAAAAGACCTAAGAATAACCTGAAGCCTTATAGATAGTAGGTAACATGCTTTTTAATCTTTTAATTTACGTAGATAGCACGCAACATTCACAATAATATTAGGTAATTATGAAGCTTTCATTAGGCACACACGCAAGTTTCCCATAACTCGAACCCAAATTTTGTTTACAAACCACAGATTGACAGATTTTCGACAACATATTAATAAGTAGGTTTCTCAATTTTGCTGCACCTTTGGTCTGGATACTTAGTTCAACTAGAAATAATAGATATTTTATAAACAATGTGTACAGAATTATAACAATGTGTTACAGACAAGTGGAATTGTTTAAAATATGATAACGTAATGTTGTTCTTTATCTTAACTTATTTTCCGGAATTTTATACATACATACATTATGCTCACGACAATAAACACATTCGGGGCGGTCAGAAACATTGGTACAACTACCAACTCGATATTAAAAGCAGTTGTAAGCAATACTCACATGCCTTGGATGGGATGACGTGTAAAGTGGTGATAGGTGGCTAGCCTTTCGCCCACATAAACACTGCATAAGAAAGTTCAAAACCCGTCGCCTCTTACGACACCAACGGGAGGAACTAGGGTGCTCCATTCTAAGCCAGAATCACACGGCATGTATTTTATAACAAAGTATAAACTACCAGCAATGTATGACCTACAGCAAAGTAAATCGACAAGTAACTGATATAAATGACAGCTGTACAGAAATATAATTGGTCAGTTAATTCACATATCCTAATTTTATTATGATTTATTTATCAGTTTCAAAAAATGCCTGCTTGCCGGTAACACACTGTAGATAGAAAATAGCTTAACTATGTAGGTACAAATGTAGATGAAAATACATACTTTGCGGACCTTCATTCTTGTCTTCCTCAAGTATCTTCATTCATTCTTCCAAATTACCAAATTCTTCCAAATGTTACGTCGACGTGCGCTAAGTCCAACCACTGTATTCGAACTGAGACTGAGACGCAAATTGGCTCGGATAGCGGTCGCGGTCGGACGTAAAGGGCGCGGGGTGCGGTGCTCCTCCCGTATACCCGAGCCCGAGGCGGATCTTACAATGTATGGAGCAGTGCGTATATAAAATCTGCTGGATCAACTTAGGTTCCCAAATCAGGACGCGGGGTGCGGTGGACGGTGCTCCTCTCGTATAACCGAGGCGGATCTTACAATGTATGGAGCAGTGCGTATATAAAATCTGTTAGATCAACGTAGGTTCCCAAATCGACCGTTGTTGACCGTTACGACTGCGGTACATATTCGGATCAACATAAGTACTACTGGCGGTACAAGTATATAAACGGATCAAATTATGTCTCTCGTTTTGAAATATATTCGGAGCCACAAAGTCATTATGCATCTAAAAAATTTAGCCGTTACGGATCCACAATTGCATGAAATGTTTGGAAAAAAATATATCGAGTATAAGGTACTTTCGACGAATATGTAACGGCAACATCGCAAAATAAAAGCGACGTTGCCACTCCGCCCGAGAAATACGCAACTGGAGTCAAGTTATTCCGTGCTAAAGGTGGAGTCAGCAAAGCACGGGGTCGGGGCTGGATCAACTAAGTGCCCAAAGAGGTGTTTATATATATATATATATATATATATATAGGTATGTAGATGTCTAGAAGTCGAAACAAAATACTTATGTAATATTGCAAAATCCTTAAGTGCATTATTTCAAGGATTAACAGCTGCTGTGAAACAATACAGGCCCGGTGCTGGCTAATGTTTTAAAGACAGCGAAAGGAACTATCCTTGAGGCAAAGGACAAAGACAAGAAAGTTCTTGTTCGGTGATACCTAATTTATTTGAAAGTATAAAACCAAAAATAAAATAAGCAAAAACAGCTAAGAATTGCGACATCAGACACCACAACAGATGATCTTTAAAGTAAGATTCATCAACAACAAACCCAAATCAGATACTTTAAACTGAAGGGGCCCGCCTCCACAGCCACAGCAGATGAGACTACAAGTTGAGTGGCAGCTGGTGGGCAAAGACCTCAGCAGCAGCAGACAAATACACAAAAATCATCGCTAAAGGTCAATTTATCACTGTGGAGGACTTTAACTATTCATTATAACTGGAGGAAAACACTCAGGATAAAGTGAATCTGTCTTACATTTCGGGATACAGCATTCCTTTAGGAAAACCTCCGAAACAATGACTAAATATAGGTATATAATCAATCAGGTAATTCATACAATAACCAGATGCATACCATACCTACAGAGATCTTGAGACTCTTAGAATGTGAAGGAATCTCACGTTGTGGCCCACATTCTAATCAATTTATTTCTAAGGTATTTCTAGTACATAGCAAAACCAAATAACTTTTTCAAAGTCATAATTAACCTCAAAAAATTGAAAAAATAAATAAATACAAACAAAACCATTTCAAGTTAGAAGATGTAAGATCTATCATTAGTTTAATGAATCCAGTGATGTCCAGCATTTATTTAAAGGTTACATATTTCTTAATAGGTAACTACTTATGAATGAAGATGACATACAATAAAATCTTAGATCTGTTTTTTGGGATGGTTTGTATTATATAAATTAATGTTCACCCATTGGGCCTAAACACAGTACCATATCTGGTAATCAAGTTAATAACACAAGCAAGATTTGCAAATTTTTAGGATTCTTAAAATTCTGATGGATTTTCTATAAGAATGTTATTAGAAAATTATTAGGTATATTAAAATATAAATTAATTTTGTTCAAACAACTATTACGACATTGTAAGACAAGAGTGATTGTTCAAAACGGCATACCCAGCCATTTAGTACGACTGGCTGTTGGGACATCAGAAATATTGGGCGATCGAAATATCTTGCATTATTTAAATAATGGTGATAATGATAACGGTAAGGTGAGAATATAATCGAATAAGATCAATACAGTCTCGTAATTAACAAAATGTTAAAGGAGAGTAGAATATAGAAGAAACTAACATAATTACCTGGAAGTAATGGCGATAGCGTTTTTTGAGTTCTTTTTCAGAAGAGCAAAGACTATCATCATTCTGAAATACTTTTTCGAATAAATAAGACAACTGCTGAATTAGACAAATAATATGGGTATTACTCAGTTTGCTCACTTACGCTTACGTACGACCATGGATGCAGTAGGTATATTTGTATACATTCCTGCTTATGACGTACTTATAGTAGGAATATCTCTAGAGAAGAAATCTTGTTCCACATTTCTCAGGTGCGAATAAAATTAAAAGATATGAATATGAATATATACATATATCTACAAATAAAAACTACTATTTACATGCAATAGTTAGAATTTAAAAATGAGTATATTTTCAAATATGTTTGCATCATATATTACCTCTAAAGAAAATTACAAGGAATCTAGAAAGCTTTATGTTAATGCAAAAAAGGATTTTAGCTGAGTATAAATACTTTGGAACAATCAACAATTTATTTATTTGCAAGAACCTAGATTAAACCTGTTACAGGTATTTTTATTGGTTTATTAATGGATTTGCAGTAGTATTCGCACAGTTGTAAGACTCATTCTAAGAATAGGAAAAATATTGGGTATTGATAGTGTTAGATAAAATGGTTTTGATCTAAGTTGATAGTCCAAGAAGAATGTTGATGTACCAAAATTTCCTCGATTTCCAATGTTTAGGCCCCACTAAACTATTGGTTTACCCTTTCAGGAACCTACACTCTCTACCTATACAAGCAGCTTACTCTGGTGGCAGGGAGACGCCAGGCAGGCATGTATGTACATCCAGGTATTGTAAAAGTGTTCTGTGTTTCAGAGTATTGACATTTATGAAAGCAATTTGATCCTGTAATGTATATACTGGGAATATTTTTTTCAAAAATATATTAAAAAACATATATTATTTGTACCTACAGTATTGTAATATCTGTGCCTAGGTATACCTAGAACGTTAGTGGTTATATTCTCTTTGGGTATACCTGTATGTTGAAACTTCTGTCTAGGATATCAGTATGAAATTTTTCGCCATTTCTAAATTCAGTGAACAATTTGTGCCACACCAAACTCAGGCAGATCGGCCCTTCGTTTTATAAATTAACAAGTTAAGTCACTATTACGATGAATGTGAAAATTTTACAATTGATGACAATTATGACCTAATCTGTCTAAATGCCATACTATAGCCACTATAGGGATAATTTTTTTTGTGTTCGGACCATCTGAAGAGAATGTTTCATAAAGAATAAGTAAGTATATTATTATAACCATAATAAATATACAGTTCTTTACCTACAGTGTTAGCTACTGGACATTGGGTTCACTCCTACTCTGTCTTCTATATATGATAACATAAATAATATTGATATTAACACACAAAATATATTTAGCACTGTAGTGTGCACGATAGAAAAGAGCACAATTTTCATCACATCTCTGATTTGAAGTTTGAAATAGTTTTTAAAGTAATGTTTGCACAACTTTAATAAAATCCAGAAAGAATAAAGACTGCTCCATAAAAAAGTTTTCAGAATAATTAGGATTCTGCCTGTCTATTTCAAGTTCAATCCTGAAATATGTCCACTGTCCAGCCTGCACCTTGCTCGATTAGTTATTTAAAATTGACTAAAAATTTACGTTCCAGTAATACTTCTTTGTTCCAAAGCTTCATAAAACTTTATTCAGAAAATATTCTACACAAACTTAGAGTAGTTAGATAGCTCAAAACAATACTAGCTGATTGAGGGATTTATACGTATTTATGTAGGCTGCAACACTTGCTACCCAAAATGTAGGCCTTTAAGAAAAAGGCTCTATAATAGACCCAATAGCTAAAAGAAAAATGATTTGCCTAATTCGTAAGGTTTCATTTGGTTGTAGAGATATCTCTAGGTTGTTTACACCTTTTCATAGTTATCTTACATCTATTTACCCGACTGCGCAGGGTACTTTTAATGTGTTTATTTTATTATTATTGTAGTACATACAGTGTAAGAGTTACTGATTATTTATTATTCTTTAAGATACCTGTTATCTATCCAAAACCTAGCAAGTACCTTCCTACTATATGGAAATAAAAAATATATTTACTTAGACAGGGAAGTATAATTTAGTAATATTATACTTTTTATTGTTTTATAAATAAAACAGCTTTGAACATCTATCTATAAGTAAATTTAGGACTCGGTTTGGACACGAAGGCAGAAATATAATTGATGGTCAAACGAACTTACCTTAAGTGAAGTTCGACTCATAATTATATGAGGCCTTCGTGTCCGAACCGAGTCCAGCCCTCCCAACCCTGGATCCAAAGTTTGGATCTACCCCTAAAGTATTAAACTTTGAACTTAAATGACATATGGCGGACTTTGACGGAAACGGGTGACATATGTGTTGCCAGACTGAAAAATGCTTTTATTTTTTAAAATAATACTAAGCTTTGAAATCCGTGTGAATGACGATCACTAGAGACACATATATCTATCTATAAGTAAATTTAGGACTCGGTTCGGACACGAAGGCCTCATATAATTATGGGTCGAACTTCACTTAAGGTAAGTTCGTTTGACCATCAATCATTAACTAATGACGAGGCTGCATGGCGTAATGCCTTTGCCTACCCTGTAAGAGGTGAAACAACAAAAAAAAAAAGCAAGACAGATAAACATAACCTCAAATCGAAAGTACGACCTCCTGGCTCCTTGCACTACGTGACTCGGGATCTCCAGAAGTTGCCTGTATCAAATATTCACTAGGCCGCCCACCTCGAGGGTCTCCGACGAACTCGGCGCGAATCGGCGCCTGGAGCGATCCCGTCGACGAGGCGGGACTTCGAATGAGCCACCGATACTTCTACCTCGAAGTCGAGTGAGTACCTATCCGAAGGTGATACCTCCCAGACAGCAGAATGACTCGTGCCGGGCGCGATCGATGCGGAGTGTGCGGCCGCAGGTGCGGAGGTGGCGCGGCGGACTCGCGGCTGGCGGCGCAGAGGGCGCTTCAGGCGGCGACGCAGACGCTCTTCGGGGAGGCGGGCGCGGCCTCGCTGTCGGCCGACGTGCTGCGAGTGGGCCCATCGGCCGGGCGCGTGCTGCTGCGCGTGCACCGATCCAAGCTGCGGCAACTGCGAGCGGCGCTGGCCCTCGCCGCCGAAGGGCCGCGACTCGTCCGGGAGGCCGCCTCGCTGCAGGCTCTGCTCTGAACCGGGTGAGAGCTGCGCCCGATGTTACGTCGTTCACATTTTAAGCTATTTTTATTACTTTACGATTATGGGAGCCCGTCCGCGGACTTATCGAAATGTAGGTTCACCTTTGCTTATTAATTTGTTTCAGATTATTTTGAAAAGCGCGCACGGTTTGTTGACCATGTCTTCCCGATCGGTGTTGTCGTCGGGCCCGGACGGCAAGGACGTGGTGATGATCGCGTCGCGCGAGGAGCTCTCCACGCCCAGCAAGGTGACGCTGCCGGAGCCCGAGCCGACGCCCGGGCTCATCCTTCCAGATGGGTCCATCAACTGGGGCTGCCCCTGCCTCGGTGGCATGGCCACGGGGCCCTGTGGGGTGCAGTTCAGAGATGCGTTCTCATGCTTCCATTACAGGTTATAAATTTATTAAAATCTCCGCCTCTTTCCCACAAAATTAATCTCTGTGATATATGGGAGGGTGACCGGAGACCTCAATCCCCCCTCCCCTCCCCTCCCCATACTCCCACCTCAAAGGTCGGTAACGCAGTTGTGACTCTTGAGTTGCAGGTGTCCATAGGCGACGGACGTCACTTACCATCAGGTTACCCGTCTTCTCATTTGCCCCCTTTTTTATCATAAAAAAAAAAATCATATCAGTGGTCCATTGTTGAAATCAGATTGCCATGATACAGTAAAATTTATCACTTGAGGGCAAAATAAAAGGCAATATTTAAAACTATCATGTAGACACTTCAAGTAATCTACTGCAATGACATTTTTTATAAGATTGTATAATTAAACTGTAAAGTAAGTTTGCAGAGAATCACTGGTGATCTGTGCCTTTGTAATCAGTTCCAAATACATCCGCTTTAATAAAATTATTATTATTCTTTTCATACATACATCATCATCATACAATTATACTTATAATAATATTTCTGTTAATAGTCTCCTCTCTTTTCCCATAATTTTTAGTTGGTGCAATAGTTTCCGTATTGCCAAATTTCTGTGCTTTTCCAATGACAACCCTCTTGGGAATGAAGTTTCTGTGTTAATTTAATTATTTTTGCAGCGACGCGGAGCCCAAGGGCAGCGATTGCTACGAAAAGTTCAGCGTGATGCAAGAATGTATGGCGCAGTACCCCGAGCTGTACGGCAAAGACGACGACGACGAGCTGGCGGCCGCCATGGGCGCCGAGGCCGCCGCCGGGGAAGCCCCGCCCGCCGGGGGGGACGCCCCTCTTGCCGCTCAAGGGGCCTCTTCTGCTACTGCCTCAGACTAGATTCTTTACATTTGCTTGGAGTACTGTAAATACTTAGCACCTATATCAAGGAAGAGCGGATGATCACGATCCCTTGGTGATCCTCTTGAGGTCGTCCTGCGGCATCCCGGGTAATATTTTAGTTTAGTAGGATTAGAGGTGCCACCTTTCACATAGGGCTATGAAGGTTTTTTACCTTCTACAATGAAAATAATAGGGAACAGCCTGTATTGTATTATGTTTAGATTTCATGTTGTTTTAGAGAAATAAAAAATATTTAAAAACTATTATTATCTTTTTATTGTGCTAGCATGGCTGACAGGCGAAAATTTTTTGTTGGGACTCAGATATTGTTTTAAAGAATCAACTCTCTATTTGTATGGGGGTATACAAAAAGAGAGTTGATTCTTCAAACCAATATTTGAGGGTGATACTAAAATAATGTATTCTACACGTGGTCGCAATTGGTCATATTCAGTCAAATTTTAACCATGAAACTAATCTAAATAAGCGGTGATAGCCCGGACGGTTAAAGAGCCTGCCTACAATCAGTAAGGCTCGGGTTTAAATCCTGGCATGTACCAATGAGTTTTTCAAAAACTTACGTACATATTTATCACTAGCTTGACGGTGAAGGAAAACATCGTGAGGAAACCCGCAGGTCTCAAAATTAATTCTGAGATATGTGTAAATAGACCCGGTCCGGCGATAGGCTCACCACCTATCACGTTTAGGGGTCCAATATATCTCGTGAAATGTGGGTATTTCCAGTAATGGATACCTCTGCCTACCGGCTCCCTACTCGGGGATAAAAAAGGCGTGAGATTATACTAACTAATCTAAATTAGCAAAAAAAAAACTTGAGAGGTGTCAAGGGACACCTGGATGGAACGAAGTTCCATCATCATCTCATCAATCGATCATCATCCGTCTAGCCCCCTTTCGCAACGAGCGATAAGGAACTTCGTTCCAAAAACATTTCAAATACTCTTTAGTGTCCTAGAATAAAGATTAGATTTATTAGTAATCCTCGTCGTCTCGTGTCGTGCCGTGCGTAAGCTTGAGAGCGTGTGCAAACAGCAACAAAACATAAAATATAGAGATGGTAGAAGATATAGTTTTTTTTTTGTGCATTGAATCCCTCTACAAAAGACGTGGCTGTATGTTGTAAGATCCCTGGGCTGTAGAAAAAAAAATCTTTTTTTCTTATAAATGGCAATGGATGGATCGTTTCGCTTCCAAGTTGAGTGAGCTTGTTGAGTTTAAAAATATACTTGAGGGTTGCATAACTTTAAAAAATCTCACCAGTGACCCTGATCGTTTGAATGAGAACAACTAATCAATCTAATAATAGGGTTGTGTCCTACCTAGTCAAATCAGTTACTTTTTACGATTTGTCAAAACGAAATTTTACTATGGAAAATGTACTGAAATAGCAAACCGTGACGTCATAGTTTGTAGTACTCAATTGCAGTACTTTTTTTGATTGTTTTATTATTTTTAAATTTGCTATAATTGTAAATTGAAAATCGAAATACATATTTTGAGGTGTTTTGGGATAATCTTTTTAATTTATGACTACTCGCAATTTAATTTCGATGCTGTCAACTACCCAATTAATCAGCTCAAAGTTATTCAGTGTTCAACGTAATAAAGTTTGATTTGCCAATTTTGCCATAGACTATAGAACGAACAGAGCGGCGGCGCGGCGACTGCGCGGCTGGATTTTGTTGTTGTGATTGAATGTAATACAGAAAATTTGTGTTTTTCCTGTGAAATCGCCCCGTAATTAGTAAATTTCTGATATGGCTTACCACTATATAGTCACTGCACAAAAGCCAACGGCCGTTACAGCATGTATTACAGGTAGGAACAAACTTTTATGCATATTGAGGTTAACTGAAATAGTATAGGACATTGAGATATTTTCAGCGCTTTTGCTTGCTCCGATAATTTCTGCGGTTAGACGACAAAAACGTAATCTGTTTGAGGGTTCCTAATAACTGGACCGAGTCTCATTTCGTAAGAACAGAACCGGCACACGCATTATTTCTGATCGGACTCACGTACTAACATTTAGCTTATGGTGTTCGATATTCCCAGTTGTTGCAGAATATACCTAACTAATTATTAACTGGATAGTTTATGTTCCTCTATAACTGTAATAAATATTTGGGGAAGCAATGGTACAAGGCGGGGAGAGTTGTGTCGGCAGGCAACTTCACGTCCCCGACGGACCTGAACCTGCTGGTGGCGAAGGTGTCGCGGCTGGAGATGTACCTGGTGACGCCGGAGGGGCTGCGGCCCGTCAAGGAGGTGGGCCTGTACGGGCGCGTCGCCAAGATGAAGCTGTTCAGGCCCCCCGTGAGTAACTATCCAGCTGGCTCAGCATTATTATTCATCACAATTTTCTTTATCTACCTTCAAACCTACATATTTTCCATGAATAAACTTTTTTTCTTGCAGTATGAAAAAAAAGATTTAGTGTTTATCCTCACAGAGCGCTATAATGCCATGATATTGGAGTGGAGGACAAACCCTAACGGGGAGCTGGAGGTTGTGACGCGCGCGCACGGGAATGTGGCCGACCGAATTGGGAAACCCTCAGAGAATGGCATCTTGGCCGTCATAGATCCCCAAGCCAGAGTGATCGGCCTGAGGCTTTATGACGGTCTATTTAAAATTATTCCCCTTGATAAGGACTCCACAGAGCTAAAAGCTGCTAGTCTTAGGTAAGAGATTTAACAAAATCCAAAAAAATTAAAATGAGGTCTACAAAAAAACAGCCCCACATAAGATCACTCGCAATATGATCTGTGTATCTACTTGTGAGTAAGAAGTTGGAGCTTCAAAATATCAAGACAAAAATTACAACAAAAACAGGCACCGCTAGAGCAGTGTATTCTTTGTAATTTTTTAGTGTCACATTAGGAAATTTGGTTGTGTTTAACAAAATTATCATTTTATTCTTTGTTTTAAAAGTGTATGATTGATCATCTTCAATCATGTTTTATTGTTTCAGATTGGATGAACTGAATGTATATGATGTGGAATTTTTGCATGGCTGTGCCAATCCTACACTTATTTTAATTCACCAAGATCTCAATGGTAGACACATAAAGGTACATAATTATAGAAAATTCTGGGCATTGCCCTAAACGGTTCTTCTTTTGAGCCTTTCTATCATGTAGGATTCTCACAATTGGTCTGTCAGTTCAATAATATTGGGAATTAAATATTGCTAAATTGCTTTTCAGACGCATGAAATAAATTTACGAGATAAAGAGTTTCTGAAAATTCCATGGAGACAAGATAATGTTGAGACAGAAGCCTCTATACTGATCCCTGTGCCCAGCCCCCTGGGTGAGTCGCGTGTTATTTATGCACAATGCACATAGAGTGGTCCCTAATGAAGTTTCTATTTATGTTGTCTTCAATTACATTTTTTCAGGTGGTGCTATAGTGATTGGGCAGGAATCAATAGTGTATCACGATGGGCAAAGCTATGTTGCAGTAGCTCCACCGCAAATTAAGGTACCATTTACCATTATTTTATTACATTACACACCCTGTGTTTAATAGGAACAGCTACGTAAATAGCCCATATTACTCCTAGTTTTCTTACTTTTGTAAGCTTAGTAAAGTTTTTTAAAATTGGTCCAATAGTTTAGTAGGCTATTAATTACAAACTTGGGTGCGTGTTGTGTCCGTCAGCTGACGCCGATCAGCTGCTACTGCCGCGTGGACGCGCGCGGTTTGCGCTACCTGCTGGGGGACATCGCGGGGCGCCTCTTCATGCTGCTGCTGGAGCTGGCTCCGAGGGCCGACGGCACCGACGGGGTCAAGGACCTCAAGGTGGAGCTGCTGGGGGACATCCCCATCCCCGAGTGCATGACCTACCTGGACAACGGCGTGGTGTTCGTGGGCTCGCGGCTGGGGGACTCGGCGCTGGTGAGGCTGGCGGCGAGGGACGACGCGGGCAGGCACGTGCAGCCCATGGAGGGGTTCACCTCGCTGGCGCCCATCGTGGACATGTGCGTCGTGGACCTGGAGCGCCAGGGGCAGAACCAGCTGATCACCTGCTCGGGCGCCTTCAAGATGGGCTCGCTGCGGATCATCCGCAACGGCATCGGCATCCAGGAGCAGGCGTCCATCGACCTGCCCGGCATCAAGGGCATGTGGGCGCTGCGCCTGCGCGGGCCGCCCTCCGCCGCGCCCGCGCACGACACGCTCGTGCTGGCCTTCGTGGGGCAGACGCGCGTGCTCGCGCTCAACGGCGAGGAGGTGGAGGAGACGGAGATCGGCGGCTTCGTGGCCGACCGGCAGACCTTCTACACCGGCAACGTGGGCGCCGACCGGCTCGTGCAGGTCACCGACGAGGGCGTGCGGCTCGTGTCGCGCGACGCGGCGGCGGGCGGCGGCGGCTGGGCGCTGGCCTGCGAGTGGCGCGCGCCGCAGCCGAGGGCGCTGTCCGTCGTGGCCTGCGCCGGGGAGCGCGTCGTGGCGGCGGCCGGGCCCCGCATCTACCTGGTGGCCATCGGCCGCGAGGACCTGACCCTGCTCACGTGAGTGCCCCTCCCCCTGCCCTGCCCCTGCCCGCCCCCGACTGGCTTTGACCCTGGCCTCTGCCCTTCCCAGAGAGGTGTGCATGGACGAGGAGGTGGCGTGCCTGGACGTGGGCCCCGGCGGCGACGCGGCGCTGCTGGGCGTGGGCCTGTGGACGGACATCTCGGTGCGCGTGCTGCGCCTGCCCGACCTGCGCCCGCTGCACACCGAGAAGCTGCCCGGCGGTACGAAGCCTCTCCCCCCTTCCCCCGCTCCCCTCGAGGAACGGAGGGGCGAGCGTCCCACCCGGCCCGTTGTCTCCCGCAGAGATCATCCCTCGTTCGCTGCTCATCTGCGTGCTGGAGGGCGTCTGCTACCTGCTCGTGGCGCTCGGCGACGGGTCCATGTTCTACTTCACGGTGGACGAGGCCACAGGCGCGCTGGCCAGCCGCAAGAAGGTCACGCTCGGCACGCAGCCCACCGTGCTGCGCAGCTTCAGGTGCGGCCCCGCCCCCGCCCTCGGCCCGCCCCCCCACCCGCCCTGACGCGTTGGCTTGTTAATATCCTACAGGTCGCTGTCGACGACGAACATCTTCGCGTGCTCGGACCGGCCCACCGTGATCTTCTCCTCCAACCGGAAGCTCGTGTTCTCCAACGTCAACCTCAAGGAGGTCACGCAGATGTGCTCGCTCAACGCGCAGGCCTACCCCGACAGCCTGGCGCTGGCGACGGACAGCACGGTGACGATCGGCACCATCGACGAGATCCAGAAGCTGCACATCCGCACGGTGCCTTTGGGCGAGACGCCGCGACGAATCGCCTACCAGGAGGCCACGCACACGTTCGGGGTCATCACCATGCGCGTGGACCGGCTCGAGGCCTGCACCGGCGCCGCGGGTACGTGGCTCTTCCCCACCCCCTTGCTCCCCCGGCCTCTCTGACCGATCCCCCTCCCCCAGGAGCTGCGGGGGCGTCGCTGGCCCGCGCGTCCGCGTCGACGGCGGCGGCGGGCAGCTCGAGCGCGGCGCCTGCGCAGCCCGCCAAGCACGCGTCCAACGCGCTCGACCAGGAGATCCACAACCTGCTCATCATCGACCACCACACCTTCGAGGGTGAGCGCTCGAGCCGTATGCCTAATCGCTGCCAGGATTAAGCGCAAAATGACACATTCGATTTTTGCAAAATGACACATTCTCAAAATGTCATTTTCGCATAATGCCACATTCTCGATCATACTGCAAAAAAGGGAGTTGAACAAGTATGGCACTTTGTTAGTGTGGCATTTTGCGAATGTGGCATTTTGCGCCTAATCCCTCTGCCCTCATGCAAAGCCCAGCTGGAGCTACTTGTGTGACTGTCCGACAGTAGGGTTGTGTCCTACCCAGTCAAATCAGTTACTGTTTACGATCTGTCAAAACGAAATTTTACTATGGAACATATACTGAAATAAAAAAACCGTGACGTCATAGTTTCTAGTACTCAATTGCAGCACTTTTTTTGATTGTTTTATTATTTTTAAATTTGCTATAATTGTAAACTGAAAATCGAAATAGATATGAATGAAATTTGGATGCTATCAACTACCCAGTTCTCCACGCGCACCAGCTGATGGCTTGCGAGTTCGCCATGTCGCTGGTGTCGTGCCGGCTGGGCGAGGACCCGTGCCCGTACTACGCCGTGGGCACGGCCATCCTCAACCCCGAGGAGTCGGAGCCCAAGCAGGGCCGCATCCTGCTCTTCAGCTGGGCCGACGGCAAGCTGGCGCAGGTGGCCGAGAAGGAGATCAAGGGCGGCTGCTACTCGCTCGTCGAGTTCAACTCCAAGCTGCTCGCCTCCATCAACAGCACGGTCAGCACGCAACACTCATTTCATAATTCATTCATCTCTTGAGGAAAGGGTCATACTCGAAATCAAAATACAAAAAGAAAGTGAAAAACTTTATTCGGCATAAGCAATGTAACAAAAAAGAAAACAGTAAAAATATTATGGAGGAGCGGAGGTGGAGTGCTCCTCCATCGTGAAAAGGGAAGATCTTCCTTTAGGCAAGGTGATCCTGCCTGGGGACAGCCCACGGTTGATGTTGGACAGTTGTATTTATACAAACCCATTAGAAAACTCCGATAGCGCGGCTTAGAACTCAGCCGGATATTGGCGCGTTCTATGTAGTGTGGCTACAATTTCATGTCGAAAAAGCCACAGCTCAGCATTACAATAAATGTTGTATGAAATTTTTCATACTTTACAACAAATTTTGTCCAGGCGAAGTTAGCAGAATAATACTGGCCATTTCGCGTCGCGCCGCGGCGGGCTTTCCATATAAATATGTTATTTGTTTTTTAGTACTACATATCGAACTTTCAAGTAGAAAAAGTATCGTTTGTACAAAATGGCTTTTCTTACCCTAGGAAAGAAAGCCGACTGAAACTAGTTACCTTCCTCGAGTAAGAAAAACGACTACTATTCTGGTAGAGCGACTATGTGCATCCTAATCTACTTTGTACACTTTGTGATGGTACATGGATGCATTCAGGTGCGGTTGTTCGAGTGGACGTCTGACAAGGAGCTGCGCCTGGAGTGCAGCCACTTCAACAACATCGTGGCTCTGTACCTGAAGGTCAAGGGCGACTTCATCCTGGTCGGTGACCTCATGCGGTCCATGTCGCTGCTGCAGTACAAGCAGGTGGGCCAGTCACCAACAATTTTGATCACGTTTCACGATTTCATTGTTTTCTGTACTACACTGGCGACGCGACGGTAACGTAAGCTGCCGTGTTTGTTGCTGATTCTTTTAGTGGTATTGCATTTGGAACCAGCAATTCGTCGGTGAAGATAGACTAACTCCATGGACGAGTTTAGAGTACATTTTTATTTATCGGAATCGCATTTCTTTTACCTACAGGAATAAATTAAATTGAATAGGCATTAGTTATTTACACAACAAGAGAGGTAAGTTAGATTTTGCTGGGAGCGACGGTAAATGTCGAGATACGAAATATATTATACTCGCTACGCTCGTGGCTCAACACACTGACATGATATTTCGTATCGAGACATTCACAGAGCGACATGCAAAAAACTTCCTCTCG
The DNA here is from genome assembly GCA_963855545.1 of Ethmia dodecea. Taxonomy (NCBI): domain Eukaryota; kingdom Metazoa; phylum Arthropoda; class Insecta; order Lepidoptera; family Depressariidae; genus Ethmia; species Ethmia dodecea. The sequence goes on from OY979457.1 coordinate 186,743, forward strand.
TGTTGATGTACAGAACTTTTCACCTCTCTAAGCGAGCAAAGGAAACTAACGAGGTAGTTAAATGAGTACAAATCAGTAATTGAAATAAGTACCTACACTCACTAGGTGTCAGTTGGTCGTTTTCATCCTCACTATAACATCTTTTCTTGCACAAATTTTGATAAAATTCAACACAAAAGTGACAAATTAAATAGCGCCCGCCAAACAACAAAAAACGACGAAACAAATGAATGAAACGCATTTTTCTTTTAGGGTGTGTTCTGAAACTTGTTGCCGATAAAACTTTTACAAAATGATTTTTTGATATTTAAAGATAATATTTTATTTATAATAATAATTATCCACTATTTAAGTATTTTTACGTAATTCCTACGTAATTCTAATAATATTCTTTGGAACAATTCCAGGAAAGTGAATTTCCAGACTATTTTTTAACCGACTTCAAAAAAAGGAGGAGGTTATCAATTCAACTGTATGTTTTTTTTTTTTTCAAAAATTTTGTACTGCTGGCAACATAATGAAACGTTTCTAAACTAAAAACTTTTTGATAAAAACTTTTCAAACCGACGCAAGGAGGTTTTCTATCTTTTTGGTTTTGAATTTGAATTGACAACCGGATATCCGGTACTTTAACTCACTCTTTAAAACAGAGAGTAAAAGTGGACTTTACTCACTAATTTCGGTGAAAAAATGCCCGCCCGGAGAGATGCAATGCCGATTTTATCAGGCAGTAGGGCCACATATAAGTGCGTAATGTGGTGGTTGTGGCAGATGGAGGGCAGCTTCGAGGAGATCGCTCGCGACTACAGCCCCAACTGGATGACGGCCGTGGAGATATTGGATGACGACACCTTCCTCGGCGCAGAGAACAGCTACAACCTGTTCGTCTGCCAGAAGGACAGGTCTGAACGCACTTACTAATACTAATCATCATGGGCGTGCGGTCCATAGATGCTGATAAGCGCCGCATGCCCTGGGTATTTTTTCCAAAATACATGCAATATATTCAGTACTTTACTATTCTTAACAATTCGCAAATCTACTAATAACGCCACCTTTTGTTTCTAAATCAAACTATTTTTGCTTCCTACTAGCCCCGTAGCGCCGCCACTAAATAGCCATATACGGTTTGCGGCGTAAGCGGGTACTACACCAGCCTACTTCATCGCCATTTTCTCTCTATTCCTACACGCAAATATTAGATGTCAGTGTGGAAATGTTTCGGAGTGTGCGTGAAATTTTGTATGGGAAATAAGCTCCGCTTTTTCTCAGCCAACCCCATTAGAAGAGTATGGCATAATACGCATCTCTATGTAACGAAAGAGACAGCGGCCCACAGTCTGGTGACTTCGGCGACGTTCGTTAGTTGACGAAGTTCTGTCATTTCGAATAGACCGGAAGTCTAGAATGGGTTATCAATTCATTATCTATGTAATTGTTTATAAGCAGATTAATAATAAATAAACAACTATCTCTATTTCAAAATAACATTTTTCTAATGCAATATTTATTCATTTACACTAAGTGCATTTTTACAGTATTGCTTGTTTGTTTTTTCAATAAAAAGCGTTTTGTCATTTCCTGTCTTCCTGGGGGCCAATTCTACTAAGTGTCAACGGTCATAGTTGGATGACAATGAGATGTCAATGGTGTTATTTTGACACTTTTCAGAGCAAATAACACCATCGACTGACCATGTCATTGTCATTGTCATCCAACTGCAACCGTTGACATTTAGTAGAATTGGCACCCTGGTTATTGGTCTGTGCTGTCTTCGGGGCATTGCACTTAAAGTTTTTGGCCATATTGTTTTTGTTTTGATACAAGTTACGAAGATGAAATACTTTTTTATATATTGTGAATTCTTTACGAACGAAAGTGAAATAATGGAAAGTTTACGTTGTGATACGTGTAGAGATAGTTTGTGTGCAAAGATTTAGTAACTAACCAGTTTTCGTTAGTGCAACCAGGATTAGGTACCAATTCGATTGAAATTGCACTAAGAATGCAAAAACGGAGGTCACTTCGAATATCCATTATCTGACTTGTTTGTGAATATCAATCATTTACTGAGATGTTTGATGTGGCTGCCCAAATAATTTCGCTTTCTGCATTCAGTGTGAGCATACTTGGAAATAATTACAGTAGGAAAGGTACAGTAGGTACCTAAACTACAGTAACCCGCAAGGAAACCTCAATGTAATACCTACCTGTTAGCTGTATGGTAAGGTCTCTTAAATAATTTTAGTTACGATTTATTAAAACTACCTATAAATAAACATCTGCGCGGGCAACGCCGCTGGCGGCGTGCTGGTGTTGCATAGGTATTCTAGCAGATCAAATTCTAATAGCATGACCGGTACTATCAACCAGTGCACGCCCCTGCTAATCATTTATTGCAGTATATTAATATTTAAAAATATGATGCAATCGAACTTTAGTTGTGTCAAACCAATTTTCTTAAATATCGATTAATAATAGCACGATTTCCATAAAAAGCACTGAATTCAGCTACGCTAATTCATTTTTTTTATAAATTTAACACATATTAAAAATAGCTGAAATCGAATAAGTAGTCGATACTGAACAAACTAATTTCAGGAATTGCGCTTATTCTGTTACATATTATATAGGTACATAGACATTTTCCAGGTAGGTAGGTACATTGGTGTTAAAATATAATGTAGCGTCCCGTTGGGGCGTTGCAATATTAGAGACACACACAATTATATTCCATGCAAGTTACTATCTAATTAAATTCAATTTAATTCTAATTTATTCTTAAGTTTTCTTCCCTTCCCTTCTACACTCCCCGTCCAACAACGCCGATACTGATAGCTTTGCTGATCCCGTCGCATAATATTACTCACTCACTAGGTCGCTGTTACAGAAGAAATTCCGCTTGAAGATGTCAGTCGCATATAGCCGTCCTTTTCTAATTGCGATTAATCAGAGTTTGTGCCTGATGATCATTCTATGATACTGGTCTAACAGTGATTACTTGTAATAATTAAATGCCTCTGCGGATCGGGTGTACATATGTATCCCTCAAATTAAATTCGGAGCGTACATCGATTCTATCTCACCCCGTATTTTTCAAAATAAGCTTAAAACAGTATTGTTTTAGTATTGCTGTCATTGTACCATGCCGTCATTATAAACATACTTTGTTTGTTTTAATATTTTTATGTATCAAATCAAAGATTTGCATTATTTAAGCTAGTCTATGACTTTACTATTCTGAATAAGGTTGAGTTAGGCTTGAAAACGAACTACGACTGTATAAGAGGTGACCACCAGGCGCGACGTGTGTTGTGTATACAACATGTAACAGAATAAGCGCAATTCCTGAAATTAGTTTGTTCAGTATCGACTACTTATTCGATTTCAGCTATTTTTAATATGTGTTAAATTTATAAAAAAAATGAGTTTTCGTAGCTGAATTTAGTGCTTTCTATGGAAATCGTTCTATTATTAATCGATATTTAAGAAAATTGGTTAGACACAAATAAAGTTCGATTGCATCATATTTTTTTTATATTAATATTTTTTTTCTGTTACGCGTTGTATAATCTATACTAGATGTCGCGCGGTGCGCGAGGCCGCAAGCGGCCACGCGTGTATCTGTAAGGTCGTATTTTGACAGAAAAATAAAGTCTAATTTTGGTGCGGCCATGTTAATTTAGCCATTTTCGATAATTTTCTATGTGAATATTGTATTTTTTTAGTATAAGTCGAAAACTAATAAAATTTTGTTAAATATTACTTTTCATGGCAACACTGTTTACTGAGACCCACAATCGCTCCATACAAGCCAACTTTCCAAAGTGTTGACAACTGGCTAAAAAATGCCGATTAAGATTAAGAAAATTGAAATTTTTCAGTAAAACCAAAACAACGGAGCGGCCATCTTGTTTTTTCTATTTTTCAGGATTTTCTGATAAACTACAGGATATGCCCTATGCGATGACACCAATCACGTGCTTGTAGCATATTGGCATCCAGGAGATCAATTCGTGTCTTTTGGGGTCTTTTCGTGATTTCAAGTGGTCATAATTATCAGTGTTGCCATTTAAATTTGACAAAAATTATTTTGATGGTTGAGCTTAAGCGATTGTACCAAGTAGATATACTTCTGCATTTGTAAAGTTTAAATATTTTGGATTAAACATTTTTTTACCATAAGTCAAAAATTAATATTAATTTCTCAAATATTACTTTTTATGGCAACACTGTTTACTAAGACCCACAATCGTTCCATACAAGCCAACTTTCCAAAGTGTTGCCAACTGGCTGAAAAATGCCTATAAAAATAAACAAAATTGAATTTTTTTAGTATAACGAAAATAAAGGGGCGGCCATCTTGTTTTTCCTGTTTTTCGGGATTTTCCCGTAAACTACAGGATTTTCCCTATGCGATGACACCAAACACGTATCTATAGCATATTGGAATCTGGGAGAACAATTCGGGTCTTTTGACGTCTACCCTAAAATTTCAATCTACCATAACTTTCAGTGTTGCCAGGTGAAAATCAAAAAACCTACTAAAGGTCATAGGGAGAGATAAAATGTACCGTTGACTGTTACTCGTTTTTGCGAAATGGTAAAATTTTTAGTTTTGACATTTTGCATTAAAAGTAAAAAAATACCCCAAATTTTTAGAAAATTCTTAAACATGGCAACACTAAGTAATAAAACCTCTAATCCCGCTATACAAGCCAACTCGCTCAGGTGTCGCCATCTTGTCGAAAATTGACATTCAAAATCTGGTAAAATTCATCTTTTTCTTCGGGAGCAAATCACCGGTCGGCCATCTTGGTTTTTCAAATTTTCGGGATTTTCTAGTAAACTACAGGATATGCCTTATGCCATAACACCAAACACATCCCTATAGCATATTGGCGTCTGGGAGATCAATTCGGGTCAAGTGGGGTCTACAATAGCCTAAACTTTGAAACATTACTACGCGGCCGCCATTTTGTTTTTTCAATTTTTTAAATAATATTCGTAAATCATCTTAACAAAACTACAGATGCCAAAAATTTCAACCGGATCGGCCGGAAAACAAAAGAGATACGATGGGCAGGCTTGGCCGCCATTTTGTTTTTTTGAAAAGTCGGAATTTTCCCTAGGTCACTCCGCCATCTTGAACACTTTTCTCCTACATGACTTGACTCCAAAACGACTCCTTCTGGGAGAACAATTATGTCAAACAGTCAGTCAGTGAGTGAGTGAGTGGTAGTCGAGCTTTATATATTAATCTATATAGGAGTTGACACTCCAGCAGATTTATTAAATATTAACGAAATACGATATAGGTAAAATAATATTTGTAATAATGAAATAAACAGGGTGGTTGAATATGTGATGTGATTGTTGTAAATAGCGCGGCGACGACGGACGAGGAGCGCCAGCAGATGGGGTACGCGGGCCAGCTGCACCTGGGGGACATGGTCAACTGCGCCCGCAGGGGGGCCTTGGCCGCGCAGCTGCAGGACTCGGCCGCGCCCGTGCAGAGGCCCGTGCTGCTGGCCACCGTCTCGGGGGCCATCTGTGAGTGCTGCCCGGTGCACGTCAACTCACTGACGTACCATAGGGAATTCATCATATTACGTCATACTTGGCGACACCCCTTTCAAAAGACTTTTAGTCTCGGAGACAGCTTTGCAATTTATCTTCTTCAGTTCTCAACCCATAGGACTTAGTTCCCATCAGAGCTAATAATCGTAATAAATGGATGAACCCAGAATCTTTTTCTTTCATATCTATCTAACAATAACAGCAGTGCAATAATACACAAACAAACACGTCCGATACGGCTGACGACACGTCACACACAAAAGTCCCGACCGTTGGTGTGTGCAGGCCTGGTGGTGCAGCTCTCCCAGGAGCTGTTCGAGTTCCTGCACCAGCTGGAGGAGCGCCTCACGCACACCATCAAGGCCGTGGGCAAGATCCCGCACGGCTTCTGGCGCTCCTTCAACACGGACATCAAGACGGAGCCCGCGGAGGGGTTCATCGACGGGGACCTCGTCGAGAGCTTCCTCGACCTCAGCAGAGAGATGCAGCAGGAGACCTGCAACGGCCTGCAGGTCGGTTTCAATTCAGAACACACCAATATATTCGACCTCCATCTCGATGCTATACAAACTCCTTGCGAAAAAAGTATTACCGAGTACTTTTGTATACAAACTCCTTGTGCTCCTATATTAGGAGGGGACGTCGACGATAGATTTAAGTGAAACCAGGTAGAAGGTGGAAACGTGTGTATTGTTCCATCTCCAAATAAGTAATCATATCATAAAATATAATTAAAATTAAAGTAAACTAAATTGCTAAGCAAGCAATACGCATCACATGTTGCAGCGCATAACGTTATGTTGCGGTGCAACTATAGATACAGACTATCCATACTACATTCCAGGGGTTCTGGAAGAAAAAAAAATGTGTTGCGTGTTACTTGATAAACACATTTTTTTTTAAACTAAATACATATAAAAATTCAAATAAAAAAATAAAAAATAAATCAAATACAACATATTATTACATGAATTATAAATTAAATTAACTTAATTAATAAACAATTTTGTATTGTTCTTATGCGTTACATATTCTTTTCCATCTTTCAATATTTTTACATTGGGTGTAATTTCTTCAATAACCTTATATGGTCCTAAATAAATATTATCTAACTTATTACCTACTTGATTTTTTAACAAAATTTGATCATCTTTCTTATATTTTACAGTACTAACGTGTTTATCGTAATTACGTTTTCTAAAATGTTTTCCTTGTATTAAATTATTTCTCGCATCTTCCTGTGCCTTTCGCAATTTAAATTTTAATTGTAAAGGATATGCATCAGGATTGTACAAGGGTTCTACATTACTACTTTGCAAATTATTAGGTAAGTTACACAGTTTTCCAAACACTAATTCGAATGGAGTGTATCGTGTCTCAGTATGGACTGTGGTATTGTACGAAAAACACCAAAACGGTAGCCAAGTGCTCCAATCACTTGTGTTGTTACTACACTGTATCCTAAGAAATGCTCCTAAATTCTTGTGCGTGTTTTCTAAAGCTCCTAGAGTTTCATGATGATACGCTGTCGAGTGGAGTTTCGTGATTTTTAATAATTCACATACTTCGGTCATAACTGATGAGATGAACTCAGTGCCTTGGTCAGTTATAATTTCTTTTGGAATACCGTATCTTAAAATAAAATTATTTACAAATAAACTAGCAACACTGACTGTGTCTTTCTTTTCTAAAGGATATGCTTCTACGTACTTTGTCAAATTACATTGTAAAGTTAAAATATATTTATGATTATAGTTATCAACATCTAAGGGTCCCATTAAATCGAGACTAACTCTCTCAAAGGCTGTACCTGGAGTGGTGGTGATCACCATAGGTTCTCGGGTATGCCTATTTGAATGCTTCTGAATTTGACAATGTTGCACTTTTTAACAAAATCTATGACGTCATTACTCATTCCTGTCCAATAATAATACTTTTTGATATTATTCAACATCCTGTTTACCCCCGCGTGACCACTGGTAGGTAACAGATGAAAATCGTTCAGTACTATCGTTTTTGTTTCTCTATCAGTAATCCTAGCTACATCGTTAATTACTAATAACTTTGGATAGTCGCTTAATTTATTCATTTCACATAAAAGTAAATTTATAAAATCTTCATCGCATTTTCTTTTAATAATAACGAGCTCGTTTAACTTTATGTTCTTACAAAAATCTTGTAATTCTCTCGCTAACACACTTACGGTAGATAACGATCGAGATATTACATAAATTGCCAACTTATGGGGCACAAATATACAAGAACCATTTTTACTAAGTATTTTATTACATTTTCTATCTGATTTAGAGTACTCTTGTCACTGCATAAAATTAATTCTACACTCATAATAGGTCTTTTGAAGATTTCCAACACTTTAGGTTGATCAGGCCTGAAAGTGGTGGGATCCCCATTTGTCAAGTCCGTAATGTCGTCATTATTACGTAACTTTCGAGCTTGTGCTCTCGTCATGACTGATACAACATGCTCGTGCATCTCTTTTAAATCTTTACAATTTATCGGTATACGACTCAATGCATCTGCAGCTGCGTTGTGCCGTCCTGGAACATAATTAATCTCAAAATCATACTCTTCTAAGTAAAGTCTAAACTTAGTTAATCGGCTTGAAGGATCGGTCATGTTAAACAAATAAATTAGTGGCCTATGGTCAGTCTTAATTTGAAACTTTTTCCCATAAAGATATGGCCTAAAATGTCTTACAGCCCACACAATAGCCAGTAGCTCGAGTTCTATGACTGGGTATCGTGTTTCAGCTGACTTCAGGCTGCGACTTGCGTACGCTACTACCTTGCCGTTGCTATTAGACAGTACGGCGCCTAAACCTAACTGATGCGTCCGTCTGTAAAATGAATGTGTTTTTTTCTGAAAAATCGGGATAATCTAAAACTGTAGGACTAAGTAATATATGCTTAAATTTTTGAAAAGCTTGTTCACATTCGTTTGACCAATAAAACGAGATATTTTTCTTACACAATGCGTTAAGTGGGTGAGCAATATCAGCGAAGTTCGGTATGAACCGCCTATAGTAATTTGCAAACGCTACAAATCGTTTGACGTCATCAGAGTTCTTTGGTACTGGATAATTTTGTAAGACATTAACTTTAGACGGGTCTGGAAAAATACCTTCAGATGTTATTTTGTGACCTAAATAAACTATTTCCTTACGTAAGAATTCACACTTGAGTGGATTTAATTTTAAATTAACCTGTCGAAATTTCTCTAAAACTTTAATCAAGTTTTTATTATGGGTTTCAAGACAATTACCTACTACGATACAGTCATCTAAATAAATAAGACATGATTGATAATTTAAACCTGTCATTGCTATTGTCATAAGCCGTGAGAATGCACTGGGAGATGTTTTCAATCCCATCGGGCACCTCTTCATCTGGTACTGCTTGTTAGTTGTAAATGCAGTATATTTCCTGGACTGTTCTTCTAATGACAGTTGATAATAGCCTTGTGAAAGATCTAATTTTGAAAAATAAATGTTGTTTGCTAAAGAGTCTAAAATTTCGGTAATATTAGGCAAAGGGAATTTATCGTCTTGTATTTTATTGTTTAATAGGCGATAATCCACAACAAGTCTCCATTTCTTTTCTCCTGACCTATCTGTCTTTTTCGGAACTAATAAAACTGGACTGGACCACTCTGATGTCGTTTCTTCGATGATATCATTCTTAAGCATTTCATCGATTTGTTTCTGTACTTCGCCTTTCAAAGCATTAGGTAACCTATAAGGTTTGGAGTACACTGGGGAAACGTTATCTTTTAAATTAATAGAATGTTCATATAAGTTGGAAGTGGAAAGAGTATCTCCGGGCAAATGAAAAACATCTGCATATTTAGCACAAACATTTTCAATACTTATCTGTTCTTCTTTGTTTAAATATGACGGTAAACCAAGTAAATTGAAAAGAGTTTTGACTCTATCTGAAGAAATTTTTTCGTCATCAAATTTATGAACTTCAAAATTGAGTAAACTATGTATTTCGAAATTCGAACTATTTACAGTAATTTCACTATCAGTAGTATTTAGTATTCGAATAGGAATAAGTCCATTTTCAGGTTTCGCAATTGATCCTGCTGTGTACACACCTTTACTAACTTCTTTCGCTAAAATGACGCAATCATTACTGTGCACCGTAAATACATGTCTGACAATTTCGCATCGTGGCGGAATTGTAAATAAATCGTTATTAAATTCGACAATAACTGACTGCTCGTCTTGGTTCTCTAAACTTAAAGTGCAGTCTCTGTAATTCAAAACAGCATTATATTTTTGGAAAAAATCTTGGCCGAGTATACCATCTGCAGCGCAAGCTAAATTCTTAAAAACAAAGAACTTTTGTTTAAAAACTACCCCATTAATTATTATATCTAAGTAAATGTATCCTTCCGATTCTAAGTTACCACTTATTCCTTTAATCAAAACACTATCTTGTCTTAACAAATTAAGCAAATCGGAATTGTGTGAGAGCCGTTCAAATTTTATAACACACAAACTGGCTCCACTATCTACCAATAAATTCAATTCCTTATCATTTCTTAAATATGACCTAACTTTAAAGAAATTATTATAACTAAAAATGAAGTTATTGCACTGTTTAGGCACGAAAAAACTCATTGTTTTCTTCAGTATTGCGCAAGTTTTCCTGTCTATCTAGCTCACGCGTGGAGTGCTGAACTCGCGGAAAGTTCGCGCGGCCACCGCGAGATTGCTGACGCGACGCATTCGCGCCTCTACCTCGATGACCTGAATTTACAAATGGAGTTCTCTGACCTTTGTTACCTTTGTAATTACTTTGGTTATTATTTGAATTCTGGTAACTGAAATTATTTGTGCGGCCACGAGATTTGCGTTTGTAGTGGAATGAACCACGATTATAACCAGACGGCCTAAACTGCATAACCTGGTTTTGCTCATTAGATGACATAGTATTTTCATCTAGGGCTACTCTAATAGCGTCGGGAAGCGACGTGAACTGACGCGAGGCTATGATAGTACTCAGTCTCGAGTCGGAGAGCCCATCTGCGAATCGTTTGATTGCAGCTTTCTCATTGAGAGGGCGCAAAACTTCAAATTTCGCGCTGTCTTCATCAGATTGAGCTAAAGTTAAATTAACAAACAGTTCCTCTAGCTCAGTCCCAAAAGCTTCTATCGATCTACGTCCCTGTTTAGTTCTAAAAAGCTGTAATTGCAGAGCTTCTGTTGATTTTCTTGGCAATAAAAATCTCCTAATATCTTGTACTAAGTCTATGATATTTGAATAAGTACCTTTTAATCTTAGCTTAGCACTAGACGAAAGACGAGTTTTTAAAACAAACTCTATCAATTGACATTGCGTTTCTTCGTTAATTAATGAACTATATAGCAATATACCATCAATTAATTGCTTGGTTACCTGTTCCTGACCATTCATTACAGGTAACAAGGAAATTGCAGTTCTAATGTCAAAAGAATTCGCCATTATTTCTATTTCTGGATCTGTCTGCGCGTTAGAATCTACCTTAGATAATAATAACTTAATTTTATTGAAGATACTATGAATATTCTCAATTATTTCTTTATAATTCTCAACTGTTTCGGAGCTTGGCTTAGTTACCTTTAATTCGTTATTTAACTGAATCACAATATCCTCCAATCGGCTATACTCATAATTTGCTTCTTCTAACTTTTTATAAGCTATCTCTTTTTTACGTCTTTCTGGACCGATTTTAACTAAATATTCTCTCAAATATTTTAACTTATTAAACAATTCTATTAACTGCTCAGACATAACTACATAACTACATATGTAAACATACTGATTTAACTAAAAATATTCTTACTTAGTAAATAAATTCTTGTATTACCGCACGGAAGTAGGTCGCGATGCGGTGCTGCATGACGTGGTGTTGCTGCTGACGGGCTACTCGAGGCACGTGGCGGGGCTCGGCTGGTGCGAGCGGCTGCATGCTGTTGCTGGCGGCTGGGCCTCGGTCCTTTCACTGCTCGTTCGGCTTCTAGTCTTCTTGATAGCGGGCTTCTATGATTTGCTGCATTCTTCTTTTAAGTTTTTCAGGGTCTTCGTCTTAAAATTCTTGAAATTGATTTCTTCTAAATTTAATATTCTTGAGGTTCTTCAAATACAGTATCTTCTTTTGAAAATCGGTTCTTCTGAAGTCTTCATTTGATTTTCAGCAAGCTAATATTGACATAGCTTGGCTGGCAAGGGTCGCCATCCTATATTAGGAGGGGACGTCGACGATAGATTTAAGTGAAACCAGGTAGAAGGTGGAAACGTGTGTATTGTTCCATCTCCAAATAAGTAATCATATCATAAAATATAATTAAAATTAAAGTAAACTAAATTGCTAAGCAAGCAATACGCATCACATGTTGCAGCGCATAACGTTATGTTGCGGTGCAACTATAGATACAGACTATCCATACTACAGTGCAAAGAATACGCGACATACAAACTCTTTGTGCAAATAACTCCCGAGATTTGATTGGTTGACATAATTTTCGATAAGGAAATTAGCATAAGAATAAAAACTGTTTTGTTTTTTGCTATTATTAGTCAATTGACGCTATTTCCAATACTGTAAGTTGTACGAACACAAAGTTTAGTGTTACTGAATAAGAGAGCTTATGAAAGAGAGGGCAACCGATATAGTAGAAAACTTGTTACCCAACAAATCACGGCTGGTTTACATCACAGCCTACGATGAATTTTGCAAATGAAAAAATTAAAATCGAACTTTTGGCACATTTTCAGTCTGTTTCAAATGTGCATTTTAGTTAATTTAACCTTCCTTTTTTCTTTAATGTCGATTTTCGCTTAAATCTTTCTTTCTCGTAATCATGGTATAACATATAGTATGCATCTCTTGAATAAAACGGATTTATATCGAGGGCCATAACACTTGAATCACTCGCTAATTTAACTTTTATTTTAGAAAGAAAGAAAGAAAAACATTTATTTGCTTGGACAACACACATACATGTACAATACATACAAGGAGAAAGAAATAAAAACCTATACACAAGAGATTGGCGTGTAGCGTATCGTGCAAGCAAAAGGGCCATGACTCAGCACTGCGTCACAGCTGGGAGACTGCGACTGGCTGTTGATTTAATAGTTTTGTTACATCTATAAAAGCATTATACTCCACTATTTGCAAATTGAAAAAATCCAATGCAATTGAAAGTATCTCGTGCGTTTGTCTCGTATCCGCACGAGAAAGAGCGAGACAATACATGTTCTCACAGTTGTGTTGCTGCTTGCAGATCGACGACGGCGGCGGGGTGATGCGCGACGCCACCGTCGACGACCTCGTCAAGATCGTGGAAGACCTCACCCGCATCCACTAGCCGATGCCATGGCCAGATTGTTCCTCATTAAATGCCTCCCACCACACTCGCCTCTCATTCGGCGGAACGCGGCCTAAACAACTAAACGGCGACGTATATACAATACACGCTTACTAGAGCGGAACTGTTGACGTCACGAATAAGAAGGGTGGTAAACAAAACAAAATGGTCTTTCCAACGATTTAATCATAGAAAGGCATTACCATAATCACAGATTAGAATTATGCATTAAATCTATAGGTGGCGTTCAAAACTCGGACAAGTTACCTTTATTTTGTACTGTTACGTAGGAAGTATTAGAAGAAAAAATTACAAAGTGACATACTATGACGGGTGCGTAGTGCGGTCGGCCCAGCACCCGGCGACTCCTAAAAGTAAGTTGTCCAAACTTTTCGTTGCAAAATATCAATAATAACAATTTAAAATAATACCATACATCCTAAGTATTATAATAATAAAGACAAAATTCATTGAACCATAAAATTTAAAATTAAGGCTGTAATTATAATTAATAATGACTGGGATAAATAATTAAGTAAATAAAATGTATTTACAGTAAGTATATTGTATATTTTTATAATATAAGCAATTCGTTCTAGCTAGAGGTGAACTATACAATATGTCAGATTTCCTCATTTCGTTCTGATCTTTATGCGAATTACATAAGGTCTATTTCACATACTTTGAAATTGACTAATTGTTTAGGTTGACCTGAATTCGACTGTACATGCACAATCTACATGGCAATATGGCATTCAGAATACTGTTATACTATAATATGTAGAAATAAGCTATACCATGTTGCGTAAATTGTATCTAAACATGTTGTTATCAAATGAGTAATGCAAATAATGATAACTATGACCTTGATTCATACTACTTGTAGTATTACATGAAGCAATTATTGTCTTACGTATGGTTCTCAATCATCCTCTTTGCATTCGCCACAGTACCGCTCAAATGATCTGTAGCATAATCAATTTTTTGGTAACTTGATAAAAAAATAATTAACATTTTATATTGATCCTTACTTCGCTCAGAATCAAAACATTTTTTAAATCAATATTTCTTAGCTAGTAGTGAAGTTTCTGGAGTACATAGTCACTTTATTACAGTAATAAAACTTCATTAAATTAAAAATTCAACTATTATTATTATTTAAATAATACATTAGCAGCTCTTGAGCTGATGCATGTATATCACTGCACATGTGTTTATTGTTTAAAAATTTAAAAATGCAATGTATTTTATATAACAAAACACCATATACATACAATAAAATAATAAATCCAATTTCAAGTTTTGGTGGAAAAGTAATGACAGATAATGTCAGTCTTCCCTTGTGGCATAAATGTTAACAAAGAATGAGGAATATTTGTGATGCAAGAAGGTAAAATGCATTCACCTTGTTTTCACACCATACATTTTGTATATGTAAATATTAAAGGTTCCCTCGAACTGTCATTGTACTAAACCCTGAATTATAGCTAGTCGAAGCGCGCAACCTACTTGCGGAACTGGTCAGCCTTGTTGTGCAGGAACCACATGAGCCCGAAGAGGCAGGAGGGCGGGCTGGCCACGGGCTCCTGGGGCTGCGCCACGAGCCGCTCCACCTCGGGCACGCTCAGCTCCACCACCTCGATGATCTCGTCATCCACGCCGCCACCTGTCGCCAGACCAAGCTTTACATGGGCAGGGTCGTTACCGCCTGAGCTTTCCACTAGTTGAGGAATGTAGCAAACCCTTTTGAATTGAGATAAGCCTCAGAATGATAGTAGAAGTACTAAAACAATAAATGTCAAATTTCAGCACTTATTTACCTTTTTCTGTCAGCATATCATCAGTCACCTCACAGTAGTAGAGTGTCTGCAGTGCACCCTGGACACCCACTCCAGATCTGTGGACACAACACATTCAAAGACTGCTAAAAAAATGTACCAACAATAATACTCCTTTAGATGCTTGATATTGCAGATGATTGAAGTTCCAATACTAATAATTATATTATGAATAGAAATTGTGTCATAATCTTCAATATGATTATTTTTAATTGATCTCCACTTTGAATAACCCATTGGTAATTTTATAATAATAATCTTTATTGTGCATAAATTCAGGTATAAATACAGTTGGATGGTTTTAAAAAAATACAATTCTGCTGAATTTTGCCTTTTCAGGCGTATACACATTTATAGGTACATAATCATACATACATACATATGCTCACGCCTTTTTCCCGAAGGGGTAGGCAGAGACAACAGCCCGCCACCTGCTACGATCCTGGCATACCTCACGTGCCTCATCCACATCCATCAATCGGTTCATACAAGCTCGTCGGTTTCGGGTACTCTGGCTTTTTTTCAATACATCGCCGATCTGATCGATGTAAGTACGCCTAGGTCGCCCTCTGCCGACTCGGCCACTCACAATCGAAAAATCTAATTTAAATAGCTAGATAATCTTAAAACATTTACATTAAAAAAGAGAAAATACAAAAATTGAAGTACATACTTACTTTATGAAACTACAAGTATAATTTTAGTAGGAAACCAAAACAAAGTTCAAAAAATAACAGTTGATACCTATAAGAAATTATCCTCTGCAATTGTGAGGTCTTAACCTCGTAGCCACACTCTTCTAGCACCTCCTCCCGTGCAATGTGATCCAGGGGAATGTTTTTGTCAACTATGCCAGCGCATAGCTCTAGCGTGATGCCCAGTCGGGCTGGGTACTTGGCCGTATCTATTGACTCACGCTTCCGGTCTTCCTTCTCGATGCTATTGAAGTACACAGCTGCATAACAAATATAAATTAACACGCGCCTAATGATCACAGTGGTAAAGCAATGTTGGAAACAGCAAGTGAATCGGTAGTTTGTATAACCAGCTAGCCTCCCATTCTAAAGAAGCATGTATAGCTCAGATAAGATAGTGACCTGGCCGGAACTGCTTGACGAACACCATGACGCGGCGCGTGATGTTGAACACGATGATGGCCACGCTGTCGTGCACCTCCAGCAGGTCCCAGGTCTTCTCCTTCCCGTTCTGCGTGTAGTTAAACCTGAAAGGTTTCACGTACGGGGAATCCGGCAGCGGGCTGAAGTGCACCTCCGTTAGGTCTTCCATAATTATATTAGGTACTCTACAAATAAATTTAAAGTTAATTTGCAATTTTTTTCCAACACCGCACTACAACAGCAACACATCAATCATCAAAATATTTGCTCAAAGCAGTGCAAAAAAAAACTCGAACTATTGGACGGACCACGGGCGAGCACGGGGGGAATGAATCACGAATGAATGAATTGAAATCATAGCTAAGCTAAATGTGTGAGTAGGTAGAGACCGTGTAGAGAGAGCCAGAAGCTTTTTGAGCGTTGGATGACGTGTGTAGTTTGGCCATCCATTGACAATGACATTGACTTTGAAGATTAAAATAAAGAAGTGTCAATGAATGAAGAAAAGACAGGATGACAGGATTAATTTGGAATACCTTATGTGTAGATTAAATTAAGATTTTCAATATTAGTTACTCATTGAAATAATCGTAGCGATGTGTCCCTGCTTTAAATTCAGAATATAATTTTTGACTATTATGGCTAAACCAGAGAAAACCTCAAAGTCAGGGTTTGTCATCAAACTTTCTTGCGAAACTGTTCAAAAATTAAACGAAGAGGACCAGCAGGCTAAGAGTAAGATTGAAAAGGAACTTTCTGCAGAAAATACTAAAGATCTAAACGTTGCGAAAACTGTAAATGCAAGTGTGCACGTGACGAACTCTGCCGCTGAAGAGAAGCAGACGGCGGCCCAAATCACATCAGAGCCCAGTGCTGAAGCCACTACAAAAGAAAAACCATCCTCAAAGAAAGATTCTAAGGACACTAGTGGCTCTAATTCAGAAAACAATGAATGTGGAGCAGTATCCGATGGTAACAGTACTTCGTGGGGAGATTATGCCGCTTATGTTTCATACGAAGGTGAAGAAGCCATTTACACCGACCCTTCATCTCAACAAAAATATACATGGAATAAAGAAACTAACTCCTGGGACCCCAGGTCCAGCCAAGGTGATGTATCTGCCAGAGAGTACAGCTATGAAGATGACACACACATTTATACTGAATCAGATGGCTCTAAATTCTTTTGGGATGCAGAAAAGAAAGCATGGATACCAAAAGTGGATGATGACTTTTTAGCATACTATCAAATGTCATATGGATTTGTTGATAACTCTTCAAAAGAACCAGAAACAAAAGATGATCCTAAAGCAAAAGACCATCAGAAAAAAGATCAGAAGCCTGATCAAAACACATTAAAAAGAAAAAATGAACCCCAGTGGTTCGAGCCCTCTGAAGATACAAACACAAAGGTGTATGTTTCCAATTTGCCTCAAGATTTGACAGAAGAGGAATTTGTGAACCTAATGCAAAAATGTGGTCTGGTGGAAAGAGATCCTCGCTCACAGAAAATGAAAGTGAAACTGTATATGGATAAGGAACATAGCTGTTTCAAAGGGGATGCTCTGTGTACATACATTAAAATTGAGTCTGTTGATTTAGCATTAAAGCTATTAGATGGAAGTGACTGCAAAGGCAATAAGATCAAGGTGGAAAGAGCACATTTTCAATTGAAAGGGGAGTACAACCCCGCTCTGAAACCAAAGAAAAAGAAGAAGAAAGAGCTCGAGAAACTCAAGAAAATGCAACAGAAACTTTTTGATTGGAGGCCAGAAAAGTTTGTTGGTGAACGATCAAAACATGAACGGATTGTAATTATCAAGAACTTGTTCCATCCTTCAGACTTTGATAAGGATGTACAACTAATTCTAGACTACCAGCAGGACTTACGGGAAGAATGTGCCAAAGCTGGGGAGGTCAGGAAAGTGGTAATTTATGACAGACATCCCGAAGGAGTGGCTCAGGTCACTATGAAGGAACCGGAGCAGGCTGATGCAGCGGTTCTACTGATCAGTGGAAGATGGTTTGGGAAAAGACAAATTACTGCTGAAATATGGGACGGAAGGACAAAATATAGAATTGCTGAAACAGATGCAGATATCGGCAAGAGGATAGATAAGTGGGACAAATTTCTGGAGGGCAAGGATGGTGAGGATAAAGATAAAAAGAGTGAACCAATCGAGGAGAATCCTGGAGACAATACAGAGAGTGCTACTGATGTAAAAAACGAAACAGAAGTCAGTCCACACAGTCCCAGTGAGAATAAAAGTGATACATAAATAAAGTGTATAATAATTAGACCTATTAAGTTATATTTTTAATCTAATGTAACTGAATAATCTATAAAATAAGTTTAAAATGTGTGTGGTAATAAATTACAGTTTAATGAAGTAACATAACTCTTCCCCGGTTATTTGGTTCCCCGTCTGTTCACCCCAGTTTTTGGCCTGTCTAGCTAAACGTTCCTTTGAGGGATGACTCGTTAAGAATCGAAGATAGGTATGGGCATGGGCTATAATTTAAGTGATGGAGCACACAAATCTAGGAAACAACTAATTCCTTTATTCTATTTTCCTAATTCTTACTGCAGAAGGATGTTATACATTAATTAGTGCACGTGCAGTCATGTCCTCTTTAATAAGTGAATTATATAATTTTATGTCGTTCACCTTGAACAACCGCCTCGCGCCATTGAATAATAATAAGTAAAGACAGGGCTTTCTGAACATTTACTTAGAAAGTTTTTATGACAAAAAAAAATCTTGAGAACTGACTCAAAAGCAAAGGACTCAAGCGATCCCAATTTTGTAATATTTCCTAGGTTGCAAAACTTTTAATGACCAGGCCCTGTTTTATAAAGCTACAGGTTACAGGCTACAGGCTACAGGAAAAAAAAAGCCTGTAGTGCTCCTGTAGTTACAATCTACAGGTAACAGGTGTTTTATAAAGAGTAAAGACCCCTGTAATATTACTATTGTAGCTTAGGCTCGAAAATCTCGACTACAGGCGCAGCTAACAAGTCGGAGTACAGCACTATGAATCGACCGTAAAAATAAAAAAAATGACAGAATCGACATCAGTTTTTTGGCTTAAAGTCTAGTGTACCGCCATAAAATATTAATATTTATTTATAATAAAAACAGATATTTGTTTATTTACTTGTATTTCTATGGTTAAAGTGCCGGATGAAAATGAGCGAGGCTCGGGTTCAAATCCTGGCATGTCCCAATGAGTTTTTCAAAAACTTACGTACATAATTAATTAATTAAGCAATTAATTATTTAAGCAAAGCGAGGGCGGGTCGCTAGTTTATAATAAAAACAGATGTTTGTTTAATTACTTGTATTTCTATGGTTTATTTACGTAGTTACTTATAGAAAAAAAACACGTGATTTTCTCTTAAATTAACATTCAACCATGGCCAATAATTATATCTCCTCCAGTATGCTCCAAAACATATTGCATTTGAGTAGGAACGTATTCTAAATTTCTCACTAAAGGTGAAACTCGTTTGCGGGTTCATATTGGTTCTGACGGCGAAAGTTCTTGGCGTCGTCTTCTTGGATGTTGACCACTATCCTCAGAGTCCGAGTCTGAGTTCCAAACACGCAAAATCACTCAAAATATTCGAATTAACAAACAACAAAACGTCAGTAAACATAACAAACTTCCTCCTGTAACTAAATTACCTACGTCTAAACACCTGTAGAAATCTTTACAAGTTTTTCGGTAAACACCTGTAAAAATTGGTCGAATCATGCTCGAAACCCGCTCGATTAAGCATTAAATTGTCTATGGAAAGTTACAGGCACGGGTTCCTGTAGATTGTAAATAAAATGAACTGTAGCTTTATAAAACGCCTGTACCTGTAATTTTATCTAGTGTTGCTGTTTAATTTATCAGTATTGCTGCTTTTTTCCCTGTAAATTGTAACCTGTAGCTTTATAAAATAGGGGTGGTAGCGGGGACGACAACCCCCGCAAAAATTTAAAAAATGACAGAATCGAAATCTGTTTTTTGGATTAAGATAGAGTGATTCAAGAGGAAGGTTTTTATATACCATAATATAAACTGAAGCAAAGTGAGGGCGGGTCGCTAGTTTATAATAAAAACAGATGTTTGTTTATTTACTTACTTGTATTTCTATGGTTTATTTACGTAATAGAAAAAAAACACATGATTTTCTCTAAAATTAACATCATATAACTAGCCAATAATTATATCTCCTCCAATATGCTCCAAAACATATTGCATTTAAGTAGAACGCATTCTAAATTTCTCATTGAAGGTGAAAATCGTTTGCGGGTTCATATTGGTTCTGACGGCGAAAGATCTTGGAGTCGTCTTCTTGGATGTTGACCACCATCCTCAGAGTCCGAGTCTGAGCTCCAAACACGCAAAATCACTCAAAATATTCGAATTAACAAACAACAAAACGTAAGCATAATATTCGAATTAACAAACTTTCTCCTGTAACCAAATTACATACGTCTCTTCACCTGTAGAAATGTTTACAAGTTTTTATTTTTTAAATTTTTTTACAACTGTATTTTACAAGTTTTTCCGTAAACACCTGTAAATAATAGGTCGATTATGCTCGAATCACGCTCGATTAAGCATTAAATTGTCTATGGAAAGTTACAGGCACGGGTTCCTGTAGACTGTAAATAAAATGTACTGTAGCTTTATAAAACGCCTGTACCTGTAATTTTATCTGGTGTTGCTGTTTAATTAATCAGTATTGCTGCATTTTTCCCTGTAAATTGTAACCTGTAGCTTTATAAAATAGGGCCCTGATCGTATTGCGTATTCTGCGGCAAAGATTTCAGCAGAAAAGAAGATGTGGTTGCCCCTTTGCGATCTCAACAACAAAAAAAAAATAAAGAGAAATATTCATAGAGAGACATAGACAAAACACGAGCCGTCATCTATCGTCTCGGTGTGATATCTGTGGTCTCGTCTGACAACACCTGACTTTTTGTGTTGCATACACAAGTTTCCAATTCGTAAATTTCTATTATAAAACATAATTCTCCAGCTTTCTACCGATGGGTTAATGTATATAGTTATCAAGGGTGCCACGGCGAAGCTCCAGGTTGTCCTATGAGGTCCCGAGCGGGCGTCCGCCGCTCGCTCGAGCCGTCGGCACACACGGGGCTTCTCCGACGTCTCCATGAATAAAAAGTGGATAATATGATACAATGGCCGTGCAATCGGACTCAGGCGGGAAGGATGACGTGAAGACCCAATTTGTGACACGCGAGGGCACGTACCGGCTGATGACGCTGTCGGAGTACTCGCGGCCGAACCGAGTGGGCTACTCGTCGGGCGCGGGGTCGTCGCACGTGCGCGTGTCCCTGCTGGCGCTGCCCGGCGCGCCCGCCGAGCCCGACGGCCCCGCCTCCGACGACCGCATCTGCTTCAACCACGGCAAGGAGCTCTATGTTTACGTCTACAGGGGAGTTAAGAAGGTACAGTGCTCGTAGCTGCATGAGGACTCGTTTTAAGATACCAGACGCGTAATATTGGCTCAACAAGTAGCTATATTAGAGCTCTAACATGTGCTGGTTTTATCACACCACACACCTTTGACCAGTGCAACAAGACTCTTCCATACCATATTTGTAGTGTCATTTGACTTTCTATATTCAATCTTTGAGATAGCTAGGCTCCAGCTCCCCTTTCCGGTTATGTTGCTTTGTTCTATCGCAGATAATTCATATTTGATGTGAGAGAAATGTTTTACCTTAAAAATGATAAATCCAATTGAATGAACTAGAATAGAGGAACTGAACTGTATATAAAACAAGGTATCCTTGTGTTCGTTTTTTAGGGACTTAATATTTATGTATATTGTTCAGAATTTGTAATTTGGTTTATTGTAATGTCAAGCACTGTGTGGTTCCAATGTGCGACAGAACTATTAAAAATCAATTGTGTCTCATTTTCTTGGTTTAAGAGGTTAAACAAGTAGTCACTTATTTAAGAATGCCTTACACAGAGATGATTGGGCAGACATTGTTTTATTGTGTCATCTGACCTAGTATAGACCCAGCCATACTGAACCTGGTGTGGAAATAATCCTACTAATGCTGCTTCTGTATGTAAAGCACCTAACACCATTCTCATTACCTTGTTGGTAAAGGAAAACAATACAAGTGGTTTTAAACCATATGCATGTAAACTTGTTACCAAAAATAAGAAGAAAGACCCGGATAAAAGATAAACCTGAGCAACCTCTATGTGCAAGCAACCCCAGAACACACTTTTTACCACATTATGTCACCAACCTGTGGAATACTCTCCCAGAAACAGTGATAAGTGCCCCATCAGTGAATCAACACGAGTGCAGTGATATACACACATCAGCTCAAAAGCTGCTATTGTTTATAAATTCATAATAATAAGTGTAAGTATCTTTTTAGACATCAGGCATCTAAAGGTATAGGTATATGGAACAGAACAATCGAAAGCCTTAGATGCTGACTGTCTCAACAAATGTTGATTTCTACCTTCAGACTGCATAAATTTTCACCTTCATGGGATCTTCAAATAGTAAAACTTAATGGTAATCTTGTTAGTCTCTTCCTATTTGCATTACATGTAATAAACTAGATGACTTACTACAGAGTATATTGTCAGAATGATTTAAGAAGTTTGTTTTACTTACTGATATTTGTACCTGCTAATTGCTGGTTGTTTGAACCTTTGTCAGATAATGCTATCAAGTTGTACAAGTTTGTGTGTCTGCTTTAAATAACCATAAATAGCGTAATTTTGTATGAGGCTTACATGGTCCACCCAGAAATGAAGATAAAAATAAGATTTTAAAAGTTTCTTGTCACATCTCAATGTAATTCTTTTTGACATGACTATCTGTTGAGAGGATAAAAAATTAAATTGAATGATAAAAATAGAGAGGTTCTCTTCTATCTTTGCAGGCAGCAGATCTCACCAAGCCTGTGGATAAGAAGATGTACAAGGGCACCAATCCCACATGCCATGACTTCAACACGGTGACCATGACTCCCGACAGTGTATCATTGATAATCGGCTTCTCCACAGGCCAGATACAACTCATAGATCCTATCAAAAAGGAATTAAGTAAATTATACAATGAAGAGGTAAGTTAAATCATCAAGTTTACTGATACCACCATATCACAAAGTAATCCTCAGTCATTTTTTGAGCAACATAGATGTCCAATTATGGAATGAGCTACCAAAAAAAGTAGTCTTAGTACCAAATGTTAATCATAGACAAATTATAACTGCAAGGCGAAAGCTAGAGTGGAGAACACCTGGCTACTGCCGCAATCTGATTTACGATATTTTTGCCGGTACTTTAGATCAGTCGGTGTCGCAAAGGTATATCGTTGTATATGAAAATTATAAATCGGAGTACTGGGGGAGCCCCCCCTGAATACAGGCATTCAATGATTTTTCCATGTAATTTTTATTCTAAGGAATCGTCTATATGAATGTCAGCCGGCGTCATGTGAGCCTCTCCCGCAGAGACTGATCGACAAGACGCGCGTGACGTGCATCAAGTGGGTGCCGGGGTCCAGCAACCTGTTCGTGTGCTCGCACGCCTCGGGCCAGCTGTACGTGTACAACGAGGAGCTGGCCTGCGGACCCGCGCCGCCGCACTACCAGCTGTTCAAGCTGGGCGACGGCTACTCCGTGCACACGTGCCGAGCCAAGTCCACGCGCAACCCGCTCTACAGGTGGGCGGGCTCCCTGCTTAAGGGGGGGTTCACCCTGGGCCCGGGCTCACTCCCTTTCTGCCGCAGGTGGGTGGTGGGCGGCGAGGGCAGCTGCATCAACGAGTTCGCCTTCTCGCCGTGCGGCGCCAACCTGGCGGTGGTCTCGCAGGACGGCTTCCTGCGCGTGTTCCACTACGACACGATGGAGCTGGTCGGCCGGGCGCGCTCCTACTTCGGTGGGTTCCTGTGCGTCTGCTGGGCGCCCGACGGCCGCTACGTGGTCGTCGGCGGAGAGGACGACCTCGTCACCGTCTGGGCGGTGGCCGAGCGACGCGTGGTGGCGCGGGGCCAGGGCCACCGCTCGTGGGTGTCCGTGGTGGCCTTCGACGCCTACGCGGGGGGCCTCGAGGCCGACGACCCCGACGCCGAGGCCGAGGCCGGCGACCGCCGCCGCGCCGCGCCGCCCTACCGCCTCGGCAGCGTCTCGCAGGACACGCAGCTGTGCCTCTGGGACCTCACCGAGGACGTGCTGCGCCCGGCCGCCCAGCCGCCGAGGGCGCGCGCCTCGCACCACCTGTCGCCCGCGCCGCAGGGGGCCCCCGCCGCCCCCCCGCAGGGGACCCCCGCGGCGCCCCCCGCCCCCCCGGCCAACGGCGCGGCGGGGGGCAAGCCGGCGCGCATCACGGCGCGGCCCAAGGCGGGCGCCCCGGCCGAGGGCGGCGGCTCGCTCGCGCAGCGGCTGGCGGGCTTCTCGTTCGGCGAGCGGCGCTCCGAGCACCGGCGCAACTTCAGCCTGGGCGGGCGGGGCGCCTCGGCGGCGGGGGCGGCGGCGCCGAGGGGGCGCTCGGCGGCGAGCGACGCGGGCGACCCGCTGCGGCTCATCGGCTCGCCGGCCTGCCCGCGCTTCGACGAGTGCCCGGTGCTCGAGCCGCTCGTCTGCAAGAAGATCGCGCACGAGCGGCTCACGGCGCTGCTGTTCCGCGCCGAGTACTTCGTGACGGCGTGCGCCGACGGCTGCGTCAACACGTGGGCGCGGCCGCAGAGGGCGGGCGGGGGCCCCCCGCGCGGGGGCCCCCTGCGGCGGGACCAGCCCCCGGCGGCCGACTAGCCCGCGGGGCGCTGGGCCGCGGCCTGCGGAGGGAGACCCGCCCCGGCCCCCTGTACATATAGCCCGTAGCGGCCGGGGCCGGTTCCCTTTGCTCGGCCGGTTCCATTCAGAAACCGGCCGAGCGCCCGTCGGCTCGAGTTCGACCGTTAAATTTTTGTTTGGAGACTCGATCGGCCGTAGACTACGAATTGTTTTTAAGAGTTAATATTCTAGTTGAATTATGCTTTTAGCAAATTTTGTTTTTAAACTGTACATGGAGCCTACATAATATTTAAAATTAGTCATTCTCGATTGCAGCACGCTTAGCGTTTTATTTGTAAGCGGGCCCGATTTCGCTGTCGCCGCTTTCCTCGTGGCCGCTCGGAACTCTACCTTGGAAGTTATTTGATATTTATAACCTTTTAGAAATACTTACATGGTTTTGGCCCTATCTGTTTTATATTTATAATCGAGGAAATAAAAATGTGCGGCCTTAACACGTTTCAAAGAAAATCTGCAAGTGTGCGATATCAAACGGATCTTCGAATCTGTCAATTTAAAATTTTCGTTGTGCTAGTAGATGTATCGCTAACCTCAGAGCACGAGTACTACCTTCGATCAACGATACCAACTTTAATACTAGGTATTATGGTTGTTATTAGTTCGAACTTAAAACGTTTTGTGTCGCTTCGTCAGTAAACAAATGTAGTTGTATAAGTATATATTGACGCAGACAGCATTTAGCTTTGATTTTGTATGGGACCCGTTATATAGTTGGTATTGTTGGTCGAAGAGTACTGCTGTTGTTTTGACTTGTGATGTTCCACGCGGCCGACTGATTCCACTGACGCGTTTTGACAGAAATGTTGTGATAATAATAAAGGCATGCACAGACGGCGGACAATGGTAACTACAGACTAATCCACTTTGATTAGTGTAGACAAAATATGCTATTAAATGTGCTGATCAATGCGGTAACCATTGTCAGCCGTGAGCGCAGGCCTTAACTATACTGGAAGCTGCCTCGGGTCCCAGCTGAACTGCGACGATTCTTCCACTGACAACCTTGACAAAAAATCTATGTACTAGGCTGCAGGCATGCCTCGCATTGTAATGCTAAACTAAAAGTTTATTGCACTTTTTAACCGACTTCAAAAAAGGAGGAGTTTTTTGTGGTAACTTCGTCGTTTTTTTGATGATTCATTTTTCGTTGGAAAGGAGATATCCCAAAGGTGGTATCATGATAAGGTAATCAGGATCTGATGATGGCATCCCAGAGAAATCGAGAGGAACATTCGTTTTTTTTTAAGTCGGTTTCTTTTTAAAATTATTGTACGTCGCCATTGCATCTGTGGGTAAATCGGGCGCAGTGCGGCTGGAGTCTGGACCATAAAGGACTGACCTCATACGTAGTTGGTCCCGGGTGCTGAAGTGTGACTAAGTTTTCATTTATAATTATTGACGAGATGTTTTATTGTATGTGTAAATAATGCGATGAGAGCTCACCGACGTAAGCTGTGTATAATGTTATGTTTTATCGTGTATTATTGTAAAATAGTTCAAAACTAGTGAGACACGAACTACGCCTATCAAGTTAATATATAAATAGAGGATTCTCTTTATATAATTCAAGTGATTTTATTTGGTTTATTTACCCTTTGACCTAAACCTTACACTAACCCTTAGCCTTAATCTCGTCTTTTATCCACGTGGGGGTAGGCAGAGGTATTCCATTTCTGAAAATTCCTACGTTTCACCATTATATTCTTTGGACTCCTAAACATGATAGGTAATGAGCCCATCATCGGACCAGGGGTGTTGTTACTCTTCTATAATCTTATACTCCATTATACTGATGTCATGTTATAAAATGATAACAATTTAATAACTCAGGATGAAGATCAATAAAACTAGACACGAACTAACCAATACATTTATTTCAACAGTAAATAAATACAGGTTTGCGATAATTCTAAAGTTAACTAATCATTAGACACCGCATAATTTTAACTTCTTATGGGGTCTGTTGATGGTCTTGCCTGTATTAAAATCCGGGGTCCCAAGTCGACAGCAGCTACAACAGTTACCCCAGCCTGTGAGGGCTAGAAACCAGGGCTCCAGCCGGCAGAGGCTGGAAGGCGGGCTCCAGTCTGTGACAGCTAAACCAGAGCCCCAACTACTTACTAAAGCTAAATATTGCTCGACTTTCATTTTTTTTTGCCTACTTCAATTATTTTTTGCTTTTATATTCGATCCCCAGTTAGATTTGTAAAAACCACCCCTCCATAAAGTAAATATATTTTTTTATAACACTCCATTAACCTTAACAATTTTGCTTTGAAAACAGTGGAACTCTATGGCCCGCTGATTTTGAGACACTTTTTTCTCGATAACTCCCACGGGAAACTTTAATTTTCATTTTATTCTTAATTTTTGCTTACATTTGCCATTTTCTCCATATGTTTCTATCTGGCTGGTTCGACGAGCCGCTCCAACGAGCCCTAGCCTATCTAGAAGCCGGGGTCCCAGCCGGTGATAGCCTCGTCTTCCACCAGCCTGTAGCAGACCACCCTGTCCCCCGGACGCACCTCCACGGAGGGGTCCTGGAGGCGCAGCCCGCACTCCATGTCGCACTTGACGGTCGTCACCTCGTCCTTGAGGTGCTTCATCGAGGCCAGCTTGCCTGCAAAGGACGGGTGCTAGGCGCGTGACGTCATCGAACGGTTTGTTTCGTTCAGTTTAAATTTCTGGCGAGAGTTATGCAGTGTTGTCACTATTCATCCCGTTAGATATCCTATTACTTTAAACCGGTTGAGCTAATGCAATTTTTGCAAATTGGACATAATTGTCCAATTTGCAAAATGTCCAGTGGGTTCAAACTGTCCAAATCTTAAATTGTCCAATTAGCAATTTTTCCAATACATATTGTCCAAATCTCATATAGTCCAATTAGCAACTGGACCAAATTAGAATTGGACAGTTGAATATTTTGCAAATTTGACATAATGCAGCCAACCGCTTTAAAAGAGCAATTTTTGTAAGTTCAAAAGTTCTGCTTATCATATTTTTTTATATAGTACGGCCACTTACGTAAAGATGGCTTTAGCGACGAGCCAAGCTCGGTCTCCTAAATTCTTTGAGATGAAGTGACAATGGAACGATCGATTTTGGGTATTTTGAATACGTTACATACGGCATAAGGTTCAAATATTTTACATTTTTAGGGCCTGTTATCTCAGTTGGTAGTGACCCTGCCTTTTGAGTCGGAGGTCGCGGGTTCGATCCCCGCTCGGGGCCAACATTTGTGTGCCTATTATGTTAATATTTGTTTAGGACCCATAGTACAGGCTCTGCCTAATTTGTGAGTAAAAACCATGTGTGAATTGTGTCCCACAATTTATTATTATATTAGTTTGGGGACCCCATTAGCTAAGTTCGTATGCAATAGGTGTGAATGTACCTTCGTAGACGGTCTCCCCGTCCCTGACGAGCCGATATAGAGCGTCCCTTTGCAGGCTGCCCTTGGTGCATCTGCATCCCGCCACTGGCACTCGCCTCCTGCCCTCCGACACCACGAAGGCCGCGCCCACGTTCGCCTCGCCTGCACTCAATCAAAACACACACACACACGCATCAAGACGTACGTAAGACGTCATTCTGGCAGCGCCACGCCAAGGTACGAAATCCAAGACTATTTCGTACCCTGAGTACGAAATGGGTACGTAATGTACACCTGGTCCACATGCCAATCAGAAGCTGTGGCGCTGCTAGGATCATACATACCACACACACACTCACCATCGGTTTCCGAAACTCAAATCAAACTAACTAGGGTAAACACCCAATTATTGACACCTTAATTCAGCGTACCCATTAATTAACACCTCAATAGATTTATTCAAAATTAACGAAATTAGGATACTTACACAAGTATATTTAGAATTATTACTAATTTATTAAAACCACCCTGTTTATTTCATTACCCTAAATATAAATGTATATCGTAATTTCGTTAATTTTTGATACAACTGTTGAGGTGTCAATTAATTGGTGGGGTTGGGTGTTTTACCCTAACTGGCAGACTGTTATATCTCATTATAACTGATCTGATGAAAGCGTTATGAATTTATTCAACCAATCAGATTTAATACTAGTAACAACTCTTTATTGTAAACCAATAAAAATATGCAAGAAGTGACACAATGGTCCACTAGTTTATTCGTTACAAACATACAAAAATACAAATCTTTCCTCTTTATAATATTAGTGTAGACTAGCTGTTTCTAGCGGTAACAAAAGTGTAGACGATGAACTCATATAGCGGCATCTCTTTCTGACATCGCCAAGCGGAGTTTCGTTGCTTGAGGATGCAAATTTCGAAGTTATACTTTTCACATTTGTACTTCGTATTATGAAACGCGTGTCGCGACAGTTTGTATCGATAAAGTACAAATCGTCGTGATATGTAGTCGATGTTGGGTCAATGCACTTTTATCCAAATCTACTTGTCTACTTCCGCACGGACTATAGTGTTATAAGATAATAGTGGTTCCGCGCGGTTTCATCAGCGTAGTTCCCATTCCAGTTGGAATACGGGAATAAAATATAGCTTATGTTACTCAGGGATATTCTAGCTTTCCATTGGTGAAAGAATTTTTGAAATCGGTCCAGTAGTTTTTGAGTTTATTTGTAATAAACATACAAATCTTTTCTCTTTACAATATTAGTATAGACTAGTTCTAGTGTCGCACTGACCGATCTGTTCCTCTTTGTATGTGGGCGGGATCCTTTTGCTGATCTCCCTCTTGACGAGCTCCACGAGCCGGTAGACCACGTTGAGGTGCTCCAGGGGGACTCCCCTGGCCTTGGCCTCCGCGGCCACCCCCGAGGGGCAGTCCACGTTGAACGCCACCACCGTCGCGCCGAACGCCTCCGCTATCTGGCACAGATTATTAAAAAGCTTATCCAAAAACAACTCTAATAACATAAAACTCTAAAGAGTAAAAAAAATACTAAGGTTTTCTCGTGGAGGCTTATGTTAGAAGTGGATCAATGGTGGTTTTTCTGAATGGTGCTCTTTCAGACCACACGGGAAGCACCAGCTTTTAAGTAAAAAAAGAATTATCAAAATCGGTTCACTCAGTCGAAAGGTCAGAGGCAAGAAACATAAAAAAACAGGCATGTTGAGAACTTCCTCCTTTTTAGGGTTCTGTACCCAAATGGGACCCCTTTGGGACCACTTCGCTGTCTTCCCGTTCGTCCGTCTGTCATCAGGCTGTATCCCAAGAACAGCGATAGCTAGACAATTGAAATTTTCTCAAATTATGTATTTCTGTTGCCGCTATAACAACAAATACTAAAAACAAAATAAATATTTAAGGGGGGCTCTCATACAATAAACGTGTTGTTTTTGGCGTGTTTTATAGATAGTACGGAACTCTTCGTGAGCGAGTCCGACTCGCAGTTGGCTGTTTTTTTTAAGTCGTTTAAAAGAATCTGTCTGACGTCCGACCTCGACGTCGTTGGGCGTGACCGGCCCCACGCTGGCCAGCACCAGCTCGAGGCGCACCCTCTCGTGCTCCTCGTACGTCCCCAGGATGTCCACGATCGCCTCCACGGAACCGTCCACGTCGCCTGCAGAAACATCTCAGATTCAACAACTACCTTCACATCACTGTCACTCACTACATACCATTATACAAAGTCGCTTCCCGCTGTCTGTCTGTCCCTTAGGTTTTTTTTTTATATTAGACTACAAAGACTGTATGCTAAGATCTTTTAAACTACGCAACGGATTTTGATGCGTTGTTTTAATAGATAAGTTATTAGTATCAACATTGTTCCCGTGCGAAACGTTTTCCATATTCAGCATAGTTTCAGATGTAGCCATCCACGATCACTTGAAAAATTCACCCTGTATGACGTTAAAAAAATATGATACATTCGCACTTTATATAAAGAGCCATAATAGTACAGTTTCCATAGGTAGCCATTCAGTAACGTACAGCGCCGAAGGTTTAGTGAACAACATACATTACGGTCGACGCGGTTGGCTGATCCATTTATCTTTAAAGTGAAACGTCAATGTATGTTGTTCACCGAACCTTCGGCGCTGTATCGCGACCCTTAATTTTTCAAATATATAATATATAAAAAAAAAAACACGTCATATTAATAACATAGAATTCGAAAGAGTAAAAAACCTCCTCCTTTTTGAAGTCGATTGAAAATAGCTGAAATCGATTAAGTAGTCGATACTGAACACACTAGTTTCGAGTATTTTGTTATAATTATTGTTTATTTTTGTGCCACATGTTAGATACAGTGACCTTTGACGACGAGGCTGAACGTCGGGTGGTCGTCCGTCCGTATCATCTTCTGCCGCGGCCCCTCGGGCCTCAGCCTCCTTCGGCCCAGGGCCCTCCTCCGCTCCAGCTCGGCGCGATACTGCTGCCGGTGCTGGGACTCCCTGAGGCTGATGGCCGGCTGCTCGGCCTCTTGCCGCTCGCGCATGCGCAATGTGTGCCTGGCCCGCATCACCTCGCCAGCGCGACGCTATGTAAGGTTATTGGTCAAATATCCGTGAATAAACAAATTTAACAAAACCCACATTCTTTTTTATACTTTTGTTAAATTTTTTAATTTCGATAAAATTTTAATGGATGAAGTATATGATCTACCAAACCAAAAAAGAATCATCAAAATCGATTCATAACTAGGAATAATCGCGTACATACATTTTTAAAAAACTTAGTCGAATTGACGACATCCTCCTTCTTGGAAGTCGGTTGATGAATTTTCGTCTGTCGTCGTCACATCTGCTACTTTATTTTACTTTAAATGCTACTTATTGACACAAGGAAATCGCAAAATCATGTGAATTTGAATTCAATTTTCATAGTGCTGATTCTACTTCTTGTTGCAATCGGGCGAGTGGTTTTTAAAAAATTAACAGAGGTCTAAAAAGTATACATCGATAGTATTTTTAGTGCTATTCTTTAGTAGGTATTTTACTTTTTAGATTTCGGTTTTTCTTTTCTTTCTCTACGTTATTTACTGAGAGATACGTCAAACGCCAAAGTAACAGGTTGTGCTTGATAGAATACTCATACTCATCCTACGACTTAAGCCTATTATAACCACTCTAAAGAGTAAAAAAACGACTTCAATCTTTAACATAAATGGTTTTATCATGGATGCCGATGTTGTCAGAACTGGAAGAAATTTAGATCAATAAAAATAAGTATTCAAATGAAGTGGTCGAGTCGCCCCCCTACAGCCGGCCCCAAGGCCCTGCCTAGGTATATGTGTTGTGGACTGTCACTGGAAGAACTACATAAAATATTTATTTATTATGTAAAAGACAAATGTATATGACCGCCAGACATTTTTGATCGCACTCTCAAGCTGTTATGAACATTACTATTAGGTTGGGGTTGCCAAATATGTGGGTGGTCAGTAGCGAGTGTCGACTCATACCTCGCTGTGCACCTCGAGCACTTGTTCCCCCGCGGCGGGGAGTTCCCTCCAGCCCTGCACCACGCAGGGGGAAGAGGGCCCGGCCTCCGACAGGCCCTCGCCCTCCGCAGACACCAACGCACGCACCTGCGTTCACTCTGATCAGTACTCGGCTCTTTCCAGGAGTATTGGATGTACAACTGACAAGTTCATTAGAATTATACTAGCTGTAACACGCGGTTTCGCGCGCCTAGTTCCCGTTCTCGCAGGAATACGGTTAAAATATAGCCTATGTTACTCAGGAATATTTTAGCTTTAAATTGGTGAAAGAATTTTTTTAAATCGGTCCAATAGCTATTGGTTTATTCGTTACAAACATTTGGTTTATTCGTTAACTAAATGTATATTACTTAAACGAGCAATTCTTGTATATAAGTATTTACATGCGGCTTCGCTCGCGCACGTTTGTTTGTCCCTTAGGGGTTGAATTTTCCAAAATCCTTCCTTAATGGATGCCTACACTGTATTAAGCTATAGGTATATGTGCAAAATTCCAAGTCTCTAGATGCAGCAGTTTAAGCTGTGCGTGATACATCACCAATCAGTAAGTTAGTTTATCATTTTTTATATATATATTTATATTTCGGGTATCTCGGAAAAGAATAAAAAAATATTTAAAATTTAGTACAAAAATACAGTTTTGCATTTTAAGTTGAGGGGAATAGTTGTATTTCCTGTGAAAATGCAATTTCAAGTATACCAAAATTAAATTGCGAATAATCATTCATTAAATGGATTATCCCAGAACACTTGTAAATGTGATTTCCGTTTTTCCGTTACAACAAATTTTTAAAATATCAATACAGCTAAAAAAAATTACGTGCTGACTACTAAAAATGATGACGTGTGTTAAGCTTACTGTAATATGGTATATGTAATGAGTACCTTAGCCCAGGCGTTTCCCGCCACGAGCACGGCTCCGCGCCGAAGGGTGCCTCGCTGCACCAGCACGGTGGCCTGCTTGCTGCAACCAAACAGACATTTTTAAAATAATAATAACTAGGGCAAAACACCCAATTGTTGACAGCCCACCAATTATTTGACACCCCAACCGTTTTTTTCAAAATTTACGAAATTACGATACACAATAATGTTTAGAAAAATGAAAATAAACACAAACACCCATGTCTCACCCGTGTATTCTTTAGAGTTTGAACCCTCGTTATAGGTGGTGAGCCCATCGTCGGACAGGAGTACTGTTATCCTGTTACATAAGTAAGAAGAATAATTGTTTGTTTTGTGAACAAAAGAAGTCCATAGAAGTAGATTCGCGAATTAATTAAGAATAGTAAAGTACTGAACATATTGTATATATTTTGGAAAAATACCAAGGGCATCTCAGATGAAAAAAAAAGTAAAGATGGAGCGCTGCGAAGGATAAGCTTAAAAAAGTACGCCACTCACGCTCGCACGCACATTTCCCGATGACATAATTTATTTTATTCGTACGTATTGCTTCAATTGACGAACTAGTTCTAACTCGTAACGTTCTCGGTGTGGGTTGAGTACTTAGCTTGTAAATATGTGCGTGCGAGCGTGTATGCACATAGCGCGTGGTGTACTATTTCAGGCTTCAGTTTATCCTTCGCAGCGCATCTTTACAGTTTATTTGATCTGAGAAGGGCATGTGCCGCTTTTCCGCATATATTATGGTCCGCACGCGTCTGGCCAAGAGCATAGCCGGAAATTCGTCAAAATTCCAACATGGACAAAGAGTCTCTATGTCCACTCACCCTGTGCGCGGGTCGAGCCTTGCGTCGAGCACGACCCCCTCAACCAGCCCACGGGGGTCCGCCCTCAGGTCCATCATCTGCGCCTGCAGCAACAGCGCCTCCAGCAGTGCGGGCAGGTTCCTCCGTTGCAGAGCGGCCACGGGCACGGCCTGCACCGGCCCGCCGAGGGCCTCACAGACTACGCCGTGAGCAGCCAGCCCGTTCAGGGTGCGCTCCTGGCAACATTTTTTACGTGATAATTGGTTATAAATCGATGAACGCCGGACGCACGAAAAAACATGACTCATTGTCACGTTCCGCCGGAGCCGAGCGTGCAAGCGAGAGCTCGGAACCAGCGATAGAAGCACGATCTCCATCAATATTTTCTTATGACATTATCACGTAAAATTATCGTCTGTAAGGCGACTTTACAGCAACCATTTGTTTTATTAATGATGAGATTACTCTTGACTTGACTCCAAACTAGCCCGAATGCAAAGACGGGGCCTACGGTGGGATGAGCTACCCCAAAAGATGCTTGTTCACTTGACCTTTATTTTTGACACCATTAATTGTAGGACACAATTCACACAAGGTTATTTAGTCCCAAACTACTGACTGATGTCTGTACATAGAATATACTAAGCTGATGACAATGCTTATTCGTATTCACATTTGTATGCTGGGATAAGGTGTAAGTATTAAAAGTTCAACAGAATCACAACTATAATAACTATTAGGTGGTAATTTTGGTATTATCATTGTGAATATTAATCCTAGCTACAACAGCCATAACCTATATCGCAAAGCAAGAATGTTGGTAACTGTAAGAGTTTAAGAACAAAATGAAGTAGCGACACAGTAGCGAGAGGAGGCATACCTACAATGTTCACACCTGGCTTGTCGATTTTGTTGATCGCCACCAGGATCGGGACTGCAAGCACAAGTTTCAAGATTATCTACATGCATTAATAAACACGGAACTTTTTCATTCAGAGAGTATTCATCAATATTTGCAATGAACCAATTGAGAATTCGCTCGAGAGACTATTTTATTTATTTAAATATCATCAACAGAAACGTAACGAATAACGTATTAAAAAGAAAAATTAATACTATTTTTAACATGTCAAATATAAAAGGACCAAGAATTGAACCTTGAGGGACACCTATTCTTATACATACATAACTTTAGTTAACCCTCTTTAATTCTTTAAATACTCTACACAAGATTAGAGTAAGTACTTAGCAGTAGCCGGGTTAGTTGGCAGATGTTATTTTGCATGTCTTACTATAAAACCAACATGATATGTCACATCGAGTTTTCTGCACCGGTCAAAGGCTTTCGAGGAAAACCTTTATAATTTCTCTTTCCTACGAATAGTAGACTGACCGTCGGCCTCGTGCGCCATCCGGATGGACTCGACCGTCTGCGGCATGACCCCGTCGTCTGCGGCCACCACCAGCACCACCAGGTCAGTGGCCCCCGCGCCCCTGGCCCTCATGGCGCTGAAGGCCGCGTGCCCGGGGGTGTCCAGGAACGTCATCCGCTCGCCCGACGGCAGCTTCACTGGGGCGTCATCGACATTTTCATATTTTTTAAGGCATTTTTAGCTCTGCTTGAGTCAATGCACAAAAATACGATAAGTTTTGAAAAAACTAATTGAAACTTTGTAATCGACAGTAAGACGATAGTGCACTTTTACTGAAGATTGAAGCGGCTTCTAGAGGTAATCCGAAAACGTCATTCCTACTTATTTTATCGAATTTAACATTCACTGTACTTTTTCACAGCCATTTTAAAAACCTACCCTTTATCTACAGCATGGAGCAATCAATCTTCTTATAAGTGGAAACCTAACAGTAGATTTGACGGTGAGCACAGCACCACATCAGGATATAATTATTTAGCCTGAATTTGTGTACTGATAGATAATGCCTTTAAGCATTAAGTTCGCCATGACGAACATTTTCTTGGATCATGAAGTCAAATAAATAAAATTAAATAAACTAATTATGTCTACGCAATTGATTCTTTTGAGTATCAATATCAAAAAATATCAATCTATTAAACTCGCCGGGAAGTGTGTACAATCTTTAAAATACAATAACGTATTGTTCAACTTTGTCCAGACATTCGTCGATCGATGGAAAATTGTGAATCGCAGTCAGCGGTAAGTGGTCATACCCTCGAATGCGCCGATGTGCTGCGTGATCCCTCCGAACTCGTGGTCGACGAGCGAGGAGTTCCTTAGCGCGTCGAGCAGCGTGGTTTTCCCGTGGTCCACGTGGCCCATGACGCAGGCCACGGCCGGCCGCGGGACCAGCTCTTCAGGCGGGGAGGGGGGCTGCGGGAACGCGTCCCTGTTCTGCACGGAGGGGCAACGTCGCGTTTTATTAATGATGGGCTTACTCTTGACCCCAGAGCAGCCCGAAGGCAAAGACGGGGCCTATGATGAGACGATATTGCCCAGATGCTTGTTCACTCGAGCCTTAAATGCTGACGGGTTACAGGATTCATTGATAGTTGGAACTGGGAAACCGTTTTTAATTGTCTTTGATCTACCAGTTGGTTCTGGGGAGCTACCTTCGAACCGATAAAGTGTCAATAGGTACATGACGAGCGCAATAATAAAAATGACACTGCGCAAGCTCGTTATGAGTCGAGTATGGGAGATTCTTAAGTCGCATTGTGTACACAGATTATTTAATTTAAAATTTAATTTAGGCTAATCATCATCCAAACAATTTAAAGAAAATACATTTCCTAACTGTTCAATCCATTCATTTATTCATCAACCCATAACAGCCCACTGCTGAGCTAAGGGTCTTTCCTCACTTAAGGAAGTATGGGATACAATCGATGGTGCCACTTAATAATCAGAATTTATCAAGAGGGAGGAAAACACAACGAGAAACACAAAGCACTCTCCATGGAGTGTGTGCATCGTTTTGCACGCACCTCTTCCTGCATCTGTTCCTGGTGGGGCCTTGGCACGAGGCGGAACCTGGAGCCGCAGATCTTGACCACGTCGCGGACCACCTGCTGGCTGCGGACCACGCTGTGGGGAGAGTACTGCGCGTCTGGCGTCTTGTCCGCGAACTCCAGCGCCCTCAGGATGTGGTCTGCGGTTCCAAATGCACTGTGACTGGGCATCCTCTCGGGAGGTAAAAGACTGACCCATCAGCATATATATAAAAATTTTAATAAGTAAAAATACGATTATTCTGATTTTGCCATATACTACATAGCGTATTGCACAACACACACACTTTCGCTTTTCTAATATCAGGTATGAACAATATCGCAGCATATCCATAGTCATGAGACAAATTCACGAATATTTTGATATTATACAGATAGGATAACATACCCAATTATCGACAACCCATCCATTAATTTTATTCAAAATTAACGAAATTGTGATACACAATAATAATTATAATTAGAATAATCAAATAAACACTGCGGTTTTGTCTAATTATTCTCAATATAACAAAATTGTGTATATTTTTATTCTAAATATAATAAAATTGTGTACTTATCGCAATTTCGTTAATTTTGAAGAAATCTGTTGGCGTGTCAATTAATTGGTAGGGTGAACTAGGGTGTCGTGGTGTCAATAATGGATGTTTTACCCTAAATGAGAAAATAAATTTTATGACTGTCACATATCCATAAAGTGGAAACTCATTGCATCACAGTATCATCACGCACCGACGTCCTTGCCGAGCACGTCGGCGATCTCCTGCACGGTCATGTCTCCCCAGATGCCCACCACCTGGGAGCCGGCCTTGGGCGAGTAGCGGATCACGCGCCGGCCCTGGTTCTCCACTGCCTGCGCCACAACCATTACTGTTACCCATTAAGAAGAAGAAGCGAGGGAATACGGGAATAAAATACTCAGGGATATTCTAGCTTTCCATTGGTGAAAGAATTATTTAAATTGGTTCAGTAGTTTTTGAGTTTATTCATAACAAAGATCTTTTCTTTTTATAATATTAATATAGATTTAAATTTTGTTATATTTTTTGTGTGGATCCCATCTGAGTAAAAGCTTCCTCCTTCTTCTCCCAATCTTCCCTGTCTAGTGCCCTTACCAACCAGCTCCTTCCTACTAATACATGTTGTGTACCAAGTTGCAAGTTTTAAAGTTTATGTGCAGCGAGGCGAGGCGAGCCGTCTGCTCTAGGGGCCCGCAGAATACTAGCACTGTGGCTAATGCAGCAATTTTTTTTGTGTCTAGTAAATTTATATGACGCTGAAGGAAAACATCGTGAAGAAACCCGCAGGTCCCAGAATTATTTCTGAGACATGTGTAAATAGACCCGGTCCGGCAATGGGCTCACCACCTATTACGTTTAGGGGTCCAGTAATGGAATACCTCGGCCTACCCCCTGGGGGATAAAAGGCGTGAGTTTTTTTTATTTAATAAATTTATTTTCTTTCTTTTTTTATACTAGTGGATCCATTAGCTGCATTTTACATACTCTCCTTTTT
Organism: Ethmia dodecea; assembly: GCA_963855545.1. Classification (NCBI taxonomy): domain Eukaryota; kingdom Metazoa; phylum Arthropoda; class Insecta; order Lepidoptera; family Depressariidae; genus Ethmia; species Ethmia dodecea. The sequence goes on from OY979457.1 coordinate 225,180, forward strand.
GCTTTTTTGTTTCTTTTACAGCTATCTTGATTTTGACCCCTCAATATAAAACCCTTTAATATTAAGATTACAATAACTAATAACATATGTATTAGTACCATTAGTTAAGAGAAGAGATTTGATTGTTGTCTTCGCTACCATTAGGATTTCGCACCAAGGGAAATTCCTTACACACAGTAAAAGAAAAAAAAGGTCTGTGGCTGAGAGTTGTGACATATATACATATAGACATATATGTTAAGGACATTGTTGTACTGCGAGAAAAGTACCTGCTATAATGGATCAGTGTCCACCGCCAATGTTGAGCCTTAGACCTTTTTGTCCGTCCTAATAAATATTTACATTAAGTTTTGTACTCGAAAAATTTATAGGACAAACAAATATACCATTCATTCTTACCTTTTTCTTTTAAAGTGTAGAAAAATTATAAGAAATATATAGGACTAAGAAAATATATACATAAATAATGATGTAACTATGTATTTTGTGTTGTTGTTAAATTGCCATCAAAACCTACTGGTGCAATTGTTTAAAATGTCATACCTTCTCCTCAACAGATTTCCTCTTCTTGCAGCATGCCGCGGACACCGACAGCTGCCTTAACCGCAAGGGCTCATGGAAGGGATTCTTCTTGAGTTCTGCCAGTTGCAGCACACACTCCTTCTTTATCTGTCTGATCATAGACCTGAAACAATATTCAAGGGTCAGAGTATGATCTTAGGGGCAGCTTAATAAAATAATTAAATGAGTACATTATTTGTTTCAAAACAAGGTTCATTAAAATGGCAAGTATGCGAATTGTCACACAGTTTGTTGTAAGCAGTTTTTTTTTTATTACATAGGTACAGTACCGTTGTTTTAACTTGGCAGCTCTGAAGGCGCAACTTGGCTCAAAATGTCTGCGTAATAACATGTTCAGAGTAGTCAAGTTAAAACGGCCTTACTGTAAACTGATCTATAAATGACAAACAAAATATTTTTAAGTTTATGAACTTAAAACTTCTTTCGAAAATATTGTTACTAGTAGGTACTAACCATCGAAATAATAGGCTTTTAAGCATGTTTATTTATCACGTCGACTCGCAAATATATTTATAATTTTTTAACCATGAAACTTATGTCGGAAAGGTATGAGAATGTGAGAGGTTATATTGTTATCTAAGCTATTTAAAAGTAAAGTGCTATTTTATTTATATAACCAATATTCTATTCATTTTGTAGATCTTTAGCGTTCAGTAAAATTTTATATGTATTTTTTACTTATTAATATGATTTCTGTATTTTTCATACAAACAAACATAACTCCGATCAGACTCTGACACACAGAACACTTTTTTTACTCCTCTCTGACAGCTCTGACTGACAGTGACACTGACAACTATTGACTTTTTTTGTTTTTCATAAGGCTTTGGCAGTTTAAGCATGTCAGCCGAAGCACAGAACGATATTAAGAGCTGCTTCTGCTTCAGCTGCTTTTTGACCGAAGTGACACAGACAGAACATGGACAGAACACCAGAGAAAGACAAATTTATTTTGGTACAGCGCTAATTTCGGGGTTTCTCAACCTGTTTTTCTAGTCTTTCTTACTGGCTACAGATGACTATACTCTACTTCACATAACATGGGTTCGGTGACAGTCAAGGAGTTTCTACGTTATTCTATAACGGGAGGAAGTGCTACTAAGAAAGCAAGCGGTCCACTTGAGAGGCACCTCGATTAGTATTGTGTCCCTTTCTAATAGTGCAACCACAATTTTCTTTGAAACATGGACAATTTGGCATTTTACATTTTTTGTTGTGAGATTGTTTAAATAATATGAAGATTTTTAAATTATTATTTACCAGCAGCATCCCCCCGTTTCACTTGCGTAGCTCACGTTCCCACGGATATGTGTTATTCTGATGTAAAAGCTATACACCTGTAAGTTTAATCAAAATCTGTTCAATCGTTTTTGTGTGAAAGAGCAACAAACATCCATACATCTATACTCACAAGCTTTTGCGTTTATAGTACATACATACATACATATAATTATGCCTCTTTCCCGTAGGGGTAGGCAGAGACCACTTCTTTCCACTTGCTACGATCCTTACTTACTTGTTTCGCTTTGTCCACTTTCATTATTCCTTTCATACATGCTCTTCGGTTTAGGGTACTCTTGACCTGGCCTTTTTTCAAGACGTCCCCAATTTGGTCTCGAAACGTCCGCCTCTAGGTCTATCCCTTCCAACCAGGGCCGGATTTGGGGGAGGGCAACCGGGGCGAAAGCCCCGGAGCGTTCCCGTGGGAATTTGAAAAAAATCCCTTCATAAAGGGTATAATAGGTGTCTTATACATCGTTATACATAACATGAATGTAGTCTTATCTATTGTTAGTTCAATAATTAACTTTATAACTAATAACATAGGTTAGGTACTATAATGCGACTTGATATTATTAACTCTACGTGACATAATATATATTTTTTATTGTATAAAAGTGAAATAAATTTTAAACATCATAATGTGAAATGTGATATGAAATGAATGTTAAATTAATCGGTTTATCATAATGACATGCTTGAAGTGTAATATTTGTATGCTCACGGGCGGAATTTAGCGAAATATTTCTTTTTAAAAATATAACATCTTTTGTAAAACCTACCTACATTGACAAATAAAATCATTTATTTGTATTTTCGTAGCCAACCCTTATGAAGGGATTTTTTTAAATTCCAACGGGAACGGGAATAAACTGACACCATATTTAAAGTTTCTAGGTGTTATCGTTTCAGAATAGTACGTATTGCTCTTTTTACACAGTCTTTATATTTTCCCCTGGGAATGAGATATTTTTCTGGAATAAAAAGTACCCTAGATTGACCTATAGTGTTAGTTTATTCCCGTTCCCGTGGGAGTTTGAAAAAATCACTTCATAAGGGTTGGCTACGATGTATAATAGGTGTCTTATACATCGTAATTCGTAGCCAACCCTTATGAAGGAATTTTTTTAAATTCCCACGGGAACGGGAATAAACTAACACTATAGGTCAATCTAGGGTACTTTTTATTCCAGAAAAACCGGCCAAGTGCGAGTCGGACTCGCGCACCGAGGGTTCCGTACAACCTTGCAAATTTATGGTTTTCGTAATTTTTCCTTTATCTATGCTATAAGACGTTGCTTCGTACCAAATTTCAAGATTCTGAGTTCACGGGAAGCACCCTGTAGGTTTTGATTCCCTTGCAAGTGTCGAAAATTTGCGGCATAAACGGCTGTATCTTTTGATTGCGTTGGCTTAGAAGTTTGATTTTTTCACAGCTTTAAGGGACAGTAGACCTGAGTAATTGATATAAATTTCAGCTTCATACCTCTACGCGTTCCTGAGAAAAAGGGTCTTGACAGACGGACGGACAGACGGACAACAAAGTGATCCTATAAGGGTTCCGTTTTTTCCTTTTGAGGTACGGAACCCTAAAAATATCGCATTCCCACGGGAAAATATAAAGACTGGGTAAAAAGAGCAATACGTACTATTCTGAAACGATAACACCTAGAAACTTTAAATATGGTGTTAGTTTATTCCCGTTCCCGTGGGAATTTGAAACAATCCCTTCATAAGGGTTGGCTACGATGTATAAGACACCTATTTTAACCTTTATTAATGAAATAAACTTTACTAGAACGACTAAATCTAATGCATAATGTAATAATCGCTCACCTGTGAAATGAAAATCCACATCCGGGGTAAGATGCATTTCTACAACCAGGAACAGAGCAGCTAAACACCATAACTTGTAAAATAATTGTAAATTTGTTGAAAATTAACACTATTTAATTTTCCGCCATTTGACATTGAACAAATGTCAACGGTTGATGTTGCCATCGTAGGAACAATATCGTACCCCTAAATTTGGTATAATTTTTGGTATGCTAAATGTACTTATTTTTAACAGTTTCATATTAAACATAGATATTTTTAATCAGAAAACATATTTAAAAAAAACACTCCTTATTCATTAAAGAAAGTACATTTATTTTATAGATTTTATATTGCGATACGTAAGTAAGAAAATGTAGGGGGGAATTCGGAACAGCGATGATGTCAATACTAGAAAGGGACACAATACTAATCGAGGTGCCTCTCAAGTGGACCGCCTGCTTTCTTAGTAGCACTTCCTCCCGTTATGGAATAACGTAGAATCTCCTTGGTGACAGTTCACATTTTTCCGTTTCAAGCTAACTACTTTCGAATTATTATAAGTAACGGTAAAATGTGAACTGTCACCGAACCCATGCTAAGTAACATAGACTATCTCTTTGAGTATAGGCTATCCCTGGGATAATCTTTGCCTTAGATACTCTGAGTACTGAGAGTGGAAAACACAGTCAGTCCCGCTGAGTCAGTCAGACTGAAGGAGTGCAAAATCATAGACAACAAAGTTAAAAACAGAGCCAAAAAACATTAGGTATGTAAGTGCGCACTTATACCTACTAGAAGAAGTTACATTTTCTTTTCTATTTTACCTATATTTTCTTAGTTTATTTTAGAACATTATTTTTACATTTTTCGGATTATATAAATTCACAATGACCAAAAAAAGTAAACCATAGACTATTCCTATTTATGTCCGCCATTCATTCTTTTGAGTTGCTTTTTCGTTTTACGATTCCTCGAGCACGATTTGTCATCGAGTTCGACGCAACAGACCATCGCGTACAACTAATTACGTAGAAACGGGCAAAACAAAAGTCCACTCGTCCGAGACCCGCCTCGCGCCGTTCGAATCCTTAATCCAACGTGACCCATCCGCAAGATCGTATCGTGCCAGTGATGGTTTCGCTCCCACCGTACGTTATCGGAAACGTTCGCTCGAGTGCCTGATGGTGGAACTATGTGCGATTAGCGGGCTAATACACAGGGAGGACTCAGCATGGGGGCGTTTTTGAACAAGCCGGAGACGAAGAAGTACAACGAGAATGGCGAAGGCAACGGGCTGCGCTATGGCGTGGCGTCGATGCAGGGCTGGCGCGTGGAGATGGAGGACGCGCATCACGCGCAGCTCACGCTCAACGGCGCGCTGTCCGACTGGGCCTACTTCGCGGTGTTCGACGGACACGCGGGCGCGCGCGTCTCCGCGCACTGCGCCGACAACCTGCTCGAGTGCATCCTGCAGACGGACGAGTTCCGGCGCGAGGCCGTGGCCGAGGCCATCCGCGCCGGGTTCCTCGACCTCGACAGGAAGATGCGCGAGCTGCCCGAGCTCTGCAACGGCGAGGAGAAGTCCGGCTCCACGGCCGTGTGCGCCTTCGTCTCGCCCAAGCAGATCTACATCGCCAACTGCGGGGACTCGCGGGCCGTGCTCGCCCGGAACGGGGTGCCAATCTTCGCGACGAGGGACCACAAGCCCGAGCTGCCCTCGGAGAAGTCTCGTATAGTGAAAGCGGGTGGTTCGGTTATGATCCAGCGGGTTAACGGGAGCCTCGCCGTGTCGCGGGCGCTGGGGGACTATGAGTATAAGAAGGTGCTGGACCGCGGGCCGTGCGAGCAGCTGGTGTCGCCGGAGCCGGAGGTGTCTGTGCACGAGAGGAGCGAGGCAGAGGACGAGTTCCTGGTGCTGGCTTGCGACGGAGTGTGGGATGTGATGACCAACGAGGCGCTGTGCGCATATGTGCACTCACTTCTGCTGCTCACGGACGACCTGGTGGCTGTCACCAACCAGGTCATCGACACCTGCCTTTATAAGGTAAACAACTGTTATCTACTGCTCTTGAATGATGTCATTAGGTAATGTAATGGTGCAGTGATTATGGATACAAATAAACAGAACCACTGGGAATTGAATTGTAACCTTTACTGATGTTCCTCAGTGAAGGTTACAATTTAATTTCTTTATTTGCTTGAAATATCACACTATACATGCAATCAATTAGGTCACTATTCAATAGCAAGCTAGCAACAGAATGTATCTATTGTGATTATCACTTCAGTAACTTTTTGCAGACCTCTTGTAAAAAAAAAACAAAATTAATACAAGCAACATTTGTTTCCAAGGGAGTTGGCATGTGTTAAATGTCTATGACTCGAGTCTATTTATTAATATAGATCTTAACTTAAAATAAATTAAGATAGAGGAAGGTTTGATAGTTACATAATTTTATAATCAACTAGTAGCATTAACTAACAGCAAAATGACTTAAACATGATTATAATTTAAATGATAATGATGATAACAAAATATTATCATATACACTAACCATTATTGTTAGGTCACCAAAGAAATGAAAAAAGTGAAGAAAATTGCATATAACATGTGCTATGAAAGTTTATTTCATGGTTTTAGAATCTGATCTGAAATTCCAATTGCAACCAAAGTTAAATAGGTCATCATTTATTGAATTTGAAATAGTGCTTCAATTACTGTTATTGTGAAGAGCTAATGGCTTTCAACCTAGATATCTTCAATTGTGAACATGTAGCTTCAAATAATCAATCAATACTAACACCTGTTGAATAAAGCTTGTTTAATAACATTACATGGTAGTTAACTTGAAGACGATACCATCATTGATCAGATTTACAGTTATCACAGTACGAACTCGACAGCAAATTTTGCATCAAATCCGTTCTGCGTTCTCATTCCATACATGCATAGTAAAAGACCGACCGGCATAAATATGCCATTGGTAACGGAACTCTATCGTGAATCATGTATGTAATTTTGGAATCCGTCATTGCAGGGGAGCAAAGACAACATGAGCATCGTGCTGGTGGTGTTCCCCGCGGCGCCGAAGCCGAGCCCGGAGGCGCAGAGGGCCGACCGGGAGCTGGACGAGACGCTGCGCGCGAGGCTCACAGGTTGCTATCACTCGCTGCTGCACGCCTGCGCCCGGCAAACACACACACAGCACACACTCACACCCCCACCCTCGAGAAACACACCCACCCCCAATCTGGACACTAATAGGAGCTCTTCCAATGACGCTAGAGGTTAATCATTTTTGACCTGAACAGATTAGGTTATCATGTGGTATGAGCACATCGATGAAAGGATGGATTGTGTTCATATTAGACGTAAGCACCCAATGAAACTAAAGTACAAATGTGATAATTGATAATTTAATCTTATTCAAAATAGGGTTTTGAGCCCTGAGCAATATTAGAAATAAAGTAATTTGTAATTAATAACAATTTTATAAAGTTCATATTTGAGTTTTGAATTATACTCGTATGTGGACAAATTGTCATGCATTAGTGATTATTGGTGCCAGTTATTTGTGCAAAACTTTCATCACCAACCCAAGTAAGATGAGAGAAATCTAGCATTTTGCAACAAAAACACTTCTTGAATCCAAATTAACAAAACATACTGTTCTCTTACACTTGTTGTTGTAATTAATAGAATATTAAGCTAATACTTGCAATATTGCATGAAAACTAACTGCAAAATCAATGTTTTGTCTACAATGATATCTGTTTTAATTAGCAGTGGTGATCCCAACAACATAAACATAATATTATTGAATGCTACTGGAATGAAACTAACTTAGCATTACATTACTGTCTAATTCAGATTTGCAATATTTGTGGTACCAAACTACTAGGCGGGTAGGATGATGACGTAGTAACAATGCAATAAGATTGAAGCTTCATAGTAGTGCGCCCCTATCGCCCGTGAGTCATTTAATGTGTCCAGTTACGCAACCTTGAAGTATCTCGGAACGACGCGCGAGTTGTACTACATATTCAGTTGTTTGTGACTATGTTTTTCTCATTGTGTGACAACCCTAACAATGGACCAACGATATTTAACTTAATCTACAAACTTAATTAACGATTTATGAAGTTATGACTTAAAACACTCATCGACTTATACTTATAGTACTTCCCTTACCTTTTTGGTAGCACATTGGATTTTATAGGATAAAGAAGAATTTACATATTATGTTTCTTATTTTAGAAGAATAGAATATGCCCCCAAAGCCATAGATAGTTATTACTTATTTGTTTATTTTTTGTTGTTATAATATTCAAGTATTACCAGTTGTTCAATTTTAATTTAGTAGTTACCATTTTATCTTTGTTGAGTTTTTTATATTTTATGATTATATAGAAATCTCTAGATTATTTAAAATCTTATTTATTTATTAAACCATAAATACGAATATTTTCTATCAGGTAGTTTGGCAGAAACAAGGAGGAAGTGCATTTTGGTTTTATCCACTTGCAGTGAATGTTACGTTAGTTAGCAGTCTATTAATATTTTTAAAAGAATTTTACTATACATGGTCATTTTAAATTAAGTGCAAATATTTAAAGGGTAAATCGAATAATGAAGAAGAAACTATTTTCATCATTGATTTTTATTTTTCATACGCTACTTTGCTAAATAACATCGATAATTACAAACATTAAAAAAGAAAATAAGGAGCTGTAAAATTGACAAAAATTGCGCGAAAACATCAAAATAAATAAAAAATAAAAGCCGAAAAAAGTGGCGTGTTAGTGTGGTAGTAAGGGTCTTTTCTAAGCATGTTTACAAAATGATATTTATTTTGTTAAAAACAATTCTATGTCTCTTACATATTTGTATCTACCCTTAAAATATTTACACTAGAATTAAAATTAAATATATAATCAATAGACCGTCTAAAGGTAACAGCGACATTCTCCCTGTTTCTTTTCCTCGAGAATGTGCAGCAATCTTTTTATTATGTATCTATTTACCAGTTATTAATAATTCTATCGTTTGTGGTATTGTGACTTAGACTAGTAAAGTGAGACTCCTTTTCCCCTTCTAAATTAGTACTTAAAATTTTGACTAACTTTAAAATTTTACCTAAAAATCTAATTTTGTACCTATCTTAAAAATTGTTATCATGATTTTGGTAATATTAAAATGTTTATGAAGTACAAAACATGTTTCATTGCTTTAGTCCTGACCCTGAGCCCGTGAGCTTTGCACTGACGATGAAAAAGGTGTTTTTTTTTAAAAGGGTTAAAGCAATGAACGTGTAGCCTGGCCGCCGGCGTGGTGGAGATTGTCTCGCCACGACGTGCGGCTGCTAATATAAATAGTGAAGCCCGTTGCATGCTCCTAATCCACTCTTGTGGTATCGATCTATTTAATCTGGTATGCATTGTGCATGAGCTTACTGGCGGATGCCCTGCTTTATTGCAACTCGATTATGTTTGTCAAATTTAACTGGTCCCTTTGGTTCCGAGGTTCTTTCGCATGTAGGTACTTTGAATTCTGTCCGGTAGAAACGTAAGTTTCATTCAGAAAAAGTGATATTTTTTTCTCGTATTTAGGTAACTTCTTACTTTGAATTATGTCCCATAGAATCTACTAGTTTAATCCAGCAAAAGTGGTATTTTTTGAGACTACAACTAAATTTATTCAAAGTTAATTAGTGAATAGCAAACTAGTAATTAATAAACCTGATCACTACGATAGAAAGCTATTGGTAAATAAAATCAGTTGCGTTGTTTAGAAGAAGTAAGCAAAGAAACAGAAAGGCATAGAGCGACATTGTTTTTATACTAAGTATTTAGAGTTTTACAGTTCCTACTCGACTATACGGTAACATGCAAATAAACCATCGTATTTATTTCATTAGTTACTCGCAGAAATATGAAGTGCAATGCATGAACATAGATTTTATCAGCATTCCTCGATCATTTGAGAACTGTGGGAACAACTGCACACAGCGGCTGTTGCCATGATCTGCCTTCTCTGAACTATCCCCTTTCGTTCACATGAACACGAGAGCCCTTCGCATGATAGTAATCTGAAACTTGCTAAAATTATAGGTACACGGTCATTTTAAATTAAGTGCACATATATCAAATAATGAACAAGAAACTATTTCTTGCATTGATTTTTATTTTTCATAGCCTACTTTACTAAATGACATTGATAAATATAAAAAATTTAAAAACTACCTAACACACTGTAGGGTAAAGAATACACGCACACTATCCAATTAAAAGTTGCGCGAAAATATCAAAGTAAATAAATAAGTAATACAAGCCGAAAAAAGTGGCGGCGGTAGTGTAGTGAGGGTCTTTTCTAAGCCTAATTACTAAACAATATGTTTTGTTAGAAAAGAAAAATAATAATAACGTTTTTTTTTCTTTTTACAAGTTAATTCTATTTCTCTTATATATTTGTACCTACCCTTAAAATATTGGCACTTTATTTCAAACGAGTAAAACCATCGAGTTGCCATGCATACGGCGCGGCGGTAGGTAGTTGGCTGACTCTGTTATTTTATTGCCCCTTATGCGCTCTTATGTCGATTGTAAAAATTGAACATTGAAAATAGTTTGTTATCTTACTGATAAATGTGTAACGTCCGTCTACGCGGAATTGAGAAATATAAGCTACTGTTTTAAAAGAGAGTACACTCGTAAGACTAAGCCCCTTTTCACACGTACCGGTTTGCGCCGGTCCGGCAGCCGGCGAAGTATATGGTCATGTACGTGCGCTTTCATACGTACCGGCGGGCAACCGGGCAATCGGCCACACATTTCGCCGCCGGACCGGCGCAAACCGGTACGTGTGAAAAGGGGCTAAAGGTGTCATAATCCGCTCTACAGTTTCTAAGATAAGCCCCCACAATCCTTTATAATAATAGTTTGTAAATTATAATGCATAAAGTCCTACCCGTATATTTTACACAGAAATTATGTAAAAAAAATATATTATTTTAATTTTCACTAACTTTTTGAGTAATTAATATAAGTAGCTACAACAAGATCAATATTTCACGGCTACTGAATTATCAGTAATTTTTATGCGTATCATAAATGAAAGTAAAACAGTAGCACATATTGTAAGGTTGCGTGAGCGGCAGGCACCCTCAACGATGACGCAACCTAGTAACACAACTCTAAAGAGTAAAAAACCGACTACAACAAATAATACTAAAAAATATACAGTCGAATTGAGAACCTCTTCCTTTTTTGAAGTCGGTTAAAAAAAGAATCGAAATCGGTTGGCATGATATTAAGTTATTCGTCCATTTGTCGTGTACATACTTAATGCTTTAAGACACATGGTTTCCTCACGGATGCCAGTGTCAGAACTGGACCAAAATTTTAAATAAAAAAAGAATAATCAAAATCGATTCACTCGAAAGTTTTGAGTTAACAAACATAAAAACAAAAAAAACATACGCAAAGAATTGAGAACCTTCTCCTTTTTTTGAAGTCGGTTAAAAATAAAGCGGCTGCAATGGGCTAGCTGCGATAACACAAATTAATATAATGACAGCTATAAGCAACTGCACCTAGTTGATTATGGCTGTCGTTGTACTATTTTGGATTATGGCTTGAGGTCACTCACTACTCTCCTTATAACTCCAAGCTGTATTCAGATGATGTTCTAATGTTTATGTTGATGATATGTTGGTGGAGGCTATAAATATGTTTGTACAGTCACACATAAAGATTTACACTTGTTGTGCGAGTCTGACCTCTATGAAGACTGTAATAAGAATGTTACAAAGTCCAATGGGTCAAGCTCCACATGCTCTTGACTGTACACTTTACTGGCAATAAATCCGGAATTGCGGATTATACGAATACAGCATTAAGTACGTCATAAGAGATGACTCACGCGTGAGGTAAAATCTACGGATAGATTAAAATTTAGTATAAACTTGGTACGGGCATTCTCATAAAGATTTTACAGTACTGATATAAATGTTTTATATTAGTTGAGCATCTATGAGTCATGCAAAAGTCACTTAGGTGTCGCCTTGAAACATGTCACAAGACCTTAGTTGGCTGAGTTAGTAGGGACTCTGCCTTCTTAGTCGGAGGTCGCGGGTTCGAGGCCAATAAATTTCTTGGTATTTATTATGTATTTAAGTATACATTGCACAGAGTTTTTCCCTACTACACGCTTATAATCTTATAATTACAAGTACACATCCCTTTTTCTAATTTAATTGTTTAATTGTTCTGGAACTTAGTTCCTTATCGCGCGTTGCGAAAGGGGACTAGACGGAAATAATTAAGACCAAAAGTTGTAACGACCGACACTTTTTGCTATAGTTGAAGCTCCATGATAAATCTAATAATGATGTTGAGATGATGATGATCATGATGATGGAACTTCGTTCCATCGGGGTGTCCCCTGACCCCTCTCAAGTTTTTATTTTTATTTAAGAAGTCTATTCATGAAAACTGACAGCCCTGTTACGACGGGCCTGTTGGCTCAGTTAGCAGTGATTCGGCCTTCTCAGTCGGAGATCGCGGGTTCGATCCCCGCTCGGGCCTAACATTTGTGTGCATGAACATGTCTCGGCTTGGCTCGAATGTTTTCTTACGACGTTATCACGTAAAATGACAGACAACCAATCTCTTCGTTTAAGCTTGGTATTTGATAGTGGTGTTTCTGCAGCTCTGATCGAGCGCAGCGCGGGCAGCGAGGAGCGCGAGGAGTCCTCGTGCCACTTCTCGTGGGTGCTGAAGCAGTTGCTGCAGGAGGGCGTGCCCGGGTTGCCGCCCGGAGGGGGGCTGGCCGCAAAGTCAGTACAGGCACACGTGCACGCACATGCATTTAGTTAATAACATCCAACTCTAAACAATAAATGCTATTGTCTGTTCCAGGCAAGCGCTGCTGGACAAGGTGTACCGGGAGTTCTACCCGGAGCACGCGGACAGCTCCGAGACGTTCGACTGCCAGGCCGACCTGGCCGACGCCTTCCAGTCCAACTGAGCCCTCCCCCTCCAAAGAGTGCGCTAGAGGGCGGCTGGCCGGCCGGGCCCAGCCGCCTCCTAGGGCACGGCGCAGTAGTACAAATCGAACGGAATTGCGGTTACATTACTCGTGGTTCCGCTGCCGGCGACGCTATTTTTGTAAATAAAGTACCGAGTCTCGACGCGGACGCACGTCCGTGCGGTCGTGTCGCCCTTGGTCGCCGTGCTGGCTTTGTACAGACCCCGCTCGCTGCGGCCTACGACGGCCTACGGCCTGTGGCCTACGGCCTGTGGCCTACTGCCTGTGGCCTGTCCCGGAGCGAGCGCGGCGGGCGCGGGCGCGCCGGCTCCATTCGGCCGCAGCAAAGTTTATTCTTAGTTTAGATTTTCGTTCTGTCGTCACTTATTATTGGCCATTCATAAATGTCATAATATTAGATGTGTAATATAGAGATTCGAGTGAAGTAAAATATCTGTTATAATATGAATAAATAATACATCGTCTCCGTAGTGAACGTCGCAGCCGTTGGTGCCCTCGGGCCTTCTGTTCGTCAATGTCCGTCATCGAGCCTAAACTCAATATGGATAGTTTTTATTCTACGATATACCTACTTCCTTTTTGTACATATTTTCTATACTTCACCTGCATAGTCATCGTCCAAAACGTTAGTCATCTATCGTAATGATTTAATGTAGCGTAATTCTTAATTGGGATTTGGAATTTTATGGGGTTTATTATTACTATTAGTTGTCTTTCCGAGGAAGTTGTACTTCATTTTTTGTTTTGTTATGAAATGAATTATTAGATTTAATTGGCGCTTCTAAATTTAATTACGCAGTATCGATCGGGGTGGTTTCAGTTTTTAATGATTTGAGATATATCGCTTCGTACTTAGAAAAACTAATCTATGTTATTGGCACTCGACGGTGAGCGGTCCGACGCCCGCGTCGACGCACCGTTGGTACCCAATCGAACCGAATAATAATATCTTTAGCTGACAAAGAGTTTATTTCTTTTCCTCTTGTAAATAAAAGAGAATAAAATGAGATACTTTTGTACCTGTTGGAGCGGACTGTTTCACTGAAGCGGGCGCCACCTCTGCACAGTGGTAATGACGCGTAATAAATAGAGTTTGAGCATATTAAGTGGAATGCCGTTGGCTGTTGCGCCCGCCGCCTGTGCCTGCATATCTCGTCCCGCCCTCTTCTGCCCATTGTCGTTTACTATTTATTGTTTTTACTTTATTCCCCTCTGATATCACACCGTAGTTTCAATATTTTTTTGCACATTGCGTTACTTCCGGTTATGTCATTAGTGATATTCTAGGATACTATGTTTAATTTAGATGTTTGTTTCTCTTCTCTTTTGAATTAATCGAACCAAATATTTCTGGCAGTGGGTTTTGAACTGGAGATTTTATATCCATCTGAGGAAAATAATGTAGGTTTTAACGTATGGTTGTTTTTTATTATTATTATAATTTCGCTTTCTGATGAAAGTCTACGTGGTCTTACGGAGTGTGTCTCGTTATTATCTAGTAGACGCTTGAACAATAAAATACCTGTACCTTTACAAGATTCGTATTTTATTTCTTACATCACCTACAGTACAGCCGTTTTAACTTGGCTTTTCTGAACATAGGCTTCGCCTGCCCCATCGTAGATACCGCCAAATAGTCGCCATTTGCGCAACTTCAGAGCTGCCAAGTTAAAACGGCCGTACTGTACTTAGTCTTAGTTGCATTAAACTGGCCTGTGGTTGCATAGACAAAATAATGTTAGCCTTAGAGCATTTAAACATGCTTTTATCAGATTCATGTGTTCAAATGTTTTATTGGTAAACTGACGGATTAACGACACTGACGAGTGATAACCCGACCCCGTAGTAGTCATGAATGTAAAAAAATACTCGTCAGCAGCAGCAGCCCATAAATTATATTAAATGTTGTTTCCTATATACAGAAAGTAATTTGCAAATTGGCACGAGTGTACGACTCGTTGGTCAATAGAGGAGTCTGCCCAGGGGGTCTAAAAAGGCCGTTTCGGGTGAATCATAATAGAATCATATTATTATGATTCATATTTGAAATCTTAAAATGGCCACATAATGACAATTCATATTATGATTCATTTCCATCATTCAGCAATTCATTCATCTTTTTGACAGTTTTCTATGGAGATTCGTAAAATGGCTCACAAAAGCAGAATTGCAAAGTGTCAAATAGCAGAATCCAAGCAGAATCACTGAAGTTACTCAATACCAAAATTTTTCAATTCATTTTGTTGAATTTTGTAAAAATTAAATAAAATTGACCGATTTGGGTTTATAAAAAAACTTTCCCAAGCACGCGCGAGTGACGGAGAGTATTTTATATCGCCTGCAAAGTGCAAGTTTTCGAAAAATGGAACTAGCTTTTGAAAAGCCGGACTCAGACTTTGTTGGACCTCATACTCAGACCTTGGAACCTTATTTAACCACCCGTAGTGGTGAAATATGTACTATGTATCTCCAAGGTAAGTGCAAGAGTCATAATGGTTACATTTATTAAATTAGGTAGTAGTAGATGATACAAGTAACTGTGCCAGTTTCCCTAAGTTCTAGAGAACCTATTTCATTCTTATCTTCTCTACATTTCAGAGTTGAGTGCACAGTATGGGACACTGACTTAAATATCTAAAGTATAGAAGCTAATTATGGTAGAGCAAAGCACCATTCAATCTTGAGCGACTCCACGCTGAAAATGTAACAGTGTAGTTCTTTTAAAATCTATGTGAATTTTACTTTAAGTATTTTAACCGATGCGATGGGCTCATCACCTATCATGTTTAGGGGTCCAAAAAAATATCTCATGAACAGTGGGTTGCCTTCTACATATATTTTAACTGATTAGCTGTTTCAGGTCACTAAGGTTATCCGCTACATCCAATAAAATTAGTTTAATCAGCATTATGAGTTCTCGGTTTAATGACTTTTCTTTTGTTGTTTAATGTATTCATTAGAGTCCATTTTCTTGTAATAACAAAATTTTCTATGAGACATGGGATAACACTAATTCTGTCCATTGTCTGTATTTTATTTATAACTTTTCAAAATTTGAAGTATTAAACTTAGGAAGTTCGAAATAATTTTATAGCCTTTTTAGGAAATAAAACAAAGTATTTATTTTGAAATAAAATTGTCTAATTATTTTCATCCAAAACATGTAAATTATACATTAATAATAGTTTTTACTTTCAATTTCAGGTGTGTGACTCTGACTTAAATAGTATAAAGTATTACTGCTAGCCACGGTGGAGCGAATCATGATTCATGTGTGCAGAAGCACCAGCCGCTGTCCCAACTTGAAAAACTCCATGCTGAAAATAAAACAGTGTGTTTTAATTTTTATTAACATCTACACATTTACTAAATTATCTCTGAATTTTGATAGTGAATATTTAATTTATGTTTCAGGTGATTCAGTTATCCCCTATGTCCAACACAATTGACACTAAGACCAATTCCCTTCAACGACACTACATTGAACTGCATTGTGAAGTAACAGCATTGACATTATGTATTAAGAAGTAATTACTATTAAGCAGGCTAATCAATAAGAAAGAAAGGCTATGGTAACTATGGTTTGCACTAGCTGGCCAAGCAGCGGGTTTACGGGGGTGCAAGATAACAATACATGACCAATGTTCTCGCTTTGATTTTATGATTGTTATTCTGTTTACCATTTCTATTAAAGTCTGTTTTCTTATATTACTAAAGTTTCATTTGTATCCACCGAGAGAAATCAATACCTTTATTTTTATTGAGGTCCAATATGTGTCAACAATCTTTAAAAGAATCCACAAGCATTCCGAAGTTCACTGCAATTAGGTGGAAAGCATGGGCAATAGGGGCACGGGCTGCAACTCACTCCACTTGTAATCCTTGAAGCCTCCGAAATTCACACAGAGGAGTTAGTGGACGACCTAAAGAAAATAAAAATTCTTTGTCAATGAAATGTGGTGTGGCGTGTAAATAGCCACACCTGGCGGGGAGAAAAACCCTTGGGCAATTATACGAGGGGGGAACCGGTGGCGCAACACAAGTATCTACGAAATGAAATATACACAAGTGTAGCAGATAAGCACTCACCAGCTCCAGGCGTCGCACAATTATGGACTGGCCAGCCCCTTTAGATGAAATATTTATTATTATAATTAATTATATTATTCAGTGCATCAGTCACTATTTTTCTTCGTAATGTCAATTCCATTTCTTCTTTTACTTACCCAGAGACTAGCGAGGGCCGCACGTGCAAACAGATGGTATATTGAATTAAGTAAATAGATTATGCTGCGCAACCATGCTCCCCGCCTTGAAAGTTCCTAGAACTTTCAAAGAGTCCAAGGGTGAAGTAAGAGAATAGCGGGAGAAATAAGCAATAATAGCAGAAATATAACTTAAATAGCGGGAACATAGAGCAAGTACATATTTATAGAGCGGGAATATAAGTATATAGCGGAATATAAGTAATAGAGAGGTATATATACAATAAAAATAAAACTGTACACATAAATACAATTATTGCGAAGGTAAAGGATAGAGTTTTACAACGGGACGCTTGAATTGTCCACTTCGGGTATTCACTAGAGCGACCCGCACAACACCGTCAGCTCCAGGGAAAATCTGAGTAATAACACCCTATGGCCAATTCAGCGGCAGAATATAATCGTCCCCCATCAAAACGACTGTCCCAACTTCAACAGGATTGTCAGGCAAATTCCATTTTTGTTTGACTGGGAGCGTATGCAAATATTCTTAACGCACTATATTTTAATAAGTACGAAGTATAAATATGAAGTATCAAAATAAAATTGTGCGGCTTGTAAATTTAATCCAAGACAAAAAAATTAAGCGGCGCGGTAAATAATAAAAGGCAAAAAATAAAAGATACTGCTAATTATAAATGAAAATTAGGTAAATTTTACACGAAATCAAAAAATATCTAAATAATGTACAAACTCGAGATCAGAGCCCGTGTGCATGGAAAGAAGGCGCGTATGATGTGTCCGGTTGACATAATACGTCACCCATCAGCACGTATCCAAAGGCGGTTAGTAAGGCGGGCGGTGTGTGAAGGCTAGGCTGAACTTTGTTTCCAAAATAAATATATGGGAACAAGTGAGCACCCAGAACAAGATCTATAGCTCCCGGGATATTCCAGGAGAGGTCAGCAAGCGGTATATGATCAAGATGACCCATGTCACATTTACTTATAAAACGTGAGGGCAGTTGATCTGTTATACAATCTACAACTAAGGCTTGAACATAATATTTTTGATTATCATAAAGGCGTGATTCTAAATTAACATAAACATATCCGTGTATTGGTCGTGAAATTAAACCAATACCCTTTATAAAAGAATTATTTAATGGTATAATCGGAAGATTAAGCGCTTTACAACAATCGAGCGTAATTAAATTATTTTGTGAACCATTGTCAATAAGGCATCGTATGATCATTTTGCCATCGCCATTATTAGGCTTAGCGTACACTTGAGCGGTTGACAATAAAGTAGTGCTAGGTGAAGGCGCAGGAGCGGCAGTATGCATAGGAACGCGATAGAGAGCGGAAGCGGGAGCGTGATATAGAGCGGGAGTAGAAGTGTAAGCGGGAGCGGGAGTGGAAGTGTGAGCGGGAGCGGGAGTGGAAGTGTGAGCGGGAGCGGGAGTGGAAGTGTGAGCGGGAGCACGACATAGAGCGGGAGCGGGAGTGGAAGTGCAACATAGAGTTGGACCACGACTTAAAGCGGGAGCAGGTGCGTATATATGTTTATTTTGGAATGTTTGATGCGGGGTCGAGCTCATAAAGGCGCAATTAGATGAGGGTGCGGGTGCAGAATATATTATAGGCGGCGGCGGCAACTCCTGCAATGGAGGAAACGAAGTGGCGGGAGTATAAGCTGGAGCGACAGCGGCGGAAATACGCGGAGTGGGAGCATTTAATGCACAAGTGACAGGCGTATTTACCTGTGCGCATTTGTTTGTGCTCGACTGTAATTGCGTAGTATGAGTGTGAGTATTTACAGGGCGTTGTTCAAAATGCAACAATTTGTGATGACGTTTTTTACAAATGTTACAATTGTAACGAGAATGACAACCCGTTACAGTATGACTTGTACTCAAACAATTGACGCATCCATGCTTTGACTTGATAAGTTCGAATCTCGATTGCGGTGACATAATTTTAAATTCAGCACAAGCAAACAAATGAACGTGCTCTTTATTATTGCACAAAGTGCAGGAGCTAGCTGAAGCTGAAGCGGGCGGAGCGGGAGTCGAAGGAAGCTGACTACTCGCAGCGAGAAACGACTTTGAAGTTCGCGGACCTATATCCTTACTAACGTTATTAGCGGAGCGTTCTAGGACCTTAATATGGTCTTGAATGAAGTCAATAAATTCTTTGCAGGTGGGAATTTCGGTATTTCTTACAAACATTTCGAAATTCTGTGCTACCTGCGAGTCGATTTTTCTAAGACCACAATGTAATAATACAAAATCAATGGGATCATTTATTTTTAATTGCTTGAATGCGGCTATGGAAGATGAATATCTTTCTATAAAGGTGTTTAAATGGCTTACAGAATTTTGAGACGGTTTTATATCCAAAATGTTGTTCAAATAAAAAGTTCCTAAATTTCGTTTATCTTGGTACTTCTTGACCAGATTGTCCCAAATTATATTGTAGGTATCCCCGGTCGGTATAATACCTGCGGTTATTTTGAGAGCACTTTGTGTCAATCGTCCCATAAGGTATTGCACACGCTCCGAGTCATCCAAATTAGGATTGTTGTGGACACTCGCTTTGAAGCACTCGTAAAAAAGCGGCCAGTTTTCTTGCTTCCCGTCAAAACAAGGCATTTCAATCGTAGGGAGCCTAATAGCACTTCGCTTATGCAAAGCGGCGGAATTGGAACATGAATTTGCAATAATTTTGTTTCGGATTCTTTTTACTTTTGTGAAAATGTCATCGAATGCGTCAAGCGGTGCGTAATTTATTTTATATTTCGGATCATTTTTTAAACAAATTGCGTTTATTTGATCTACGATGGATTCATACTCCACTCGTAAATCGTCAACTGTTTCTGAATTGGCCATAAACTCTTCATTGCTTCTGGACTCGAAAGACGAGATATTTTTCGAGGCGGTATGTAGGCGGGACACTCTATGAAATATCCGTTCCTTTTTGGAATCGAGAATAATAAGTTTCTCTTCATGCGTTCCTTCCATTTTAATTAGAAATAATCAAATTATAATAAATAAAACAAATAAATGATAATTTAATAAATGTACAAGAAAATTCCAAAATGGCGGAGCGGGTGAAATATATGAAAAAATACGTAAGTTAAATAATTTATCTGGATCTTCATCCGGCTCGAAGGACCATAAAAATGGTGTGGCGTGTAAATAGCCACACCTGGCGGGGAGAAAAACCCTTGGGCAATTATACGAGGGGGGAACCGGTGGCGCAACACAAGTATCTACGAAATGAAATATACACAAGTGTAGCAGATAAGCACTCACCAGCTCCAGGCGTCGCACAATTATGGACTGGCCAGCCCCTTTAGATGAAATATTTATTATTATAATTAATTATATTATTCAGTGCATCAGTCACTATTTTTCTTCGTAATGTCAATTCCATTTCTTCTTTTACTTACCCAGAGACTAGCGAGGGCCGCACGTGCAAACAGATGGTATATTGAATTAAGTAAATAGATTATGCTGCGCAACCAAAATGTATCACAAAACTTTGCACAATGATTCATAAGCATTAAGAATTGTAAAAATAATAACGTAGGTAGGCACTTACTTTCAAATTAAGTTTGAAAATTGGTTCCAATTTGCAATTTGAAATAAATTATCGGTATGTTTATTGAGATGTTTACAACTTTGTCCAAAGGAATGCCTCCATGGAATCCAAAAGTGGATAATGTTTTCTCCAGAGTAAGCCACATATTGATGATTGAACATATTTTTGTTAAATATAGGTATTCTATGTAATCTACATATAAACAAATAATTCAGTTTTGTTGATATCCACTTAGACGTGTAAATTGTTGCCAGTTGAACAAAAAATAAATATTTGTAAGATTCAATTTAGGTTTTGGACACGTAATCACAATCATTGGAATGATTTTAAGTGTATTTTGTTGATTAACATAACTAAGCATTAAATCCTATACGAATAGGTACTTACTTATAGTAATAAAAACAATTACCGGTAAAGTGTCGGTTTTCGTTTTTTTCGTGTGGCAATATTTTCACCAAATCTGAATCTGCTGATGAATTGAATTGTCAGTGAATCACCAAAATGAGGGGACCATTTTACGAAATTTAGAGGAATTGCTTATGAATTGCTGGGAATTCATAATAGGAATTGATTTCAGAGGAATTGCTCAAAGTGGCCATTTTAGACCCGCAGAAAAGAGAATGTAATCCTATGGGGTCCAACTCTAGGTGGTTGATGGAGTAAGTAAAGCAGCCAAGTAACAAGTTGAACCATGGAGTGAAGGCATGGTAGTCAAAATATTGAACTTAGACCGCAGTCAGATGGATCGAGTAACCACCGAGTAACTTCGTTCTGAACGCGTTTTAATTCAAAGGTTATAATGACCGACTTATAGATGTACGTACGTACGTACAGTACGGCCGTTTTAACTTGGCTTCTCTGAACATAGGCTTCGCCTGCGCAAATCCCCCTCCTACCGCCATATGGTCGCTAAAAAATGTTACTGCGCAGCCATTTGCGCAACTTCAGAGATGTCAAGTTAAAACGGCCGTGCTGTACCTATATGTAAAAATATTAAATTTATGGTTATATGACTATTATATGATGATGAAAATGTAAAATCAAAAAATAAGGACTTATTAGAATCACCAAAGAAATCAAGACTCGATTGAATAGGTTTGTATGTACCTAAACATACATTGATGATCGAACACTTTTTCGCTTTTGCTTACCATAGACGAAAATGTAACGTTAAATTTGTTTTTACTTTTTAATCCTTCCTATTGCCATTTGCCTCTGGTCTGGCTGTCAAAGTTAGCTTATGTCGTCTGTCATTCATTTATCAAAATTTTATCAAACACCCCGAAAAATGAATGATAACATGTGTTTCTTGACGGAATTACTAGTTGGAAGATCAAAATAAACCCTTGGGACTGCATTATTTTCCACAACCAGGTTTCAGTAACTGGATTTTCCTGTAACAAATCAATCGGATTCTTCGTTCACCGAAGAGGTAAATATCAATAATTATACATATTTCGTTTTTTTTATAAGGTGTAATTGATAACATCCCTCGTTATGTATGGTTTTCTGATATATTTTATCTGACTTAGAAAGAGTTAAATTGAGATATGTTTGAACCGGCCCTGCGCGCGACTAGAGGTCATCCTTGATTCAACACATAATGTCGTTGATCGAACGGTGTTTACCTCGAGGTGGCCCGCGCTAAGACGTGCCGCGGATCACAAAGCCTTTGTGCGTCGCGGCGGCGCGGGCTGTCCACTATTAATTTAGTTTCGGCCGTGTATTTTGCATGTGACCTAGTTAGATCGCGTTTATGTAATCCGATACTCGTTGTGTCAACGGTCGCGCGCTCAATATTTACAAATGCAATAGTAAATTTCCGTACTTTTTCCGCAGGCTTGATTGCGGAACAACAAGCATGATGTGCTGAGGTCGCCTGCCTCATACTTACAATCATTCCATAATAAAAATTTATAAAAAAAAAGTGCAAAAATGGCAAGATATTTCGAAAACACAACAACATTCAACTTCAGCTGGGACCAAGTTGCTTGTGGGTATTGGAAAAGATACCCTAACCCACAGAGGTGAGGTTCATTATTGTTTGTTTGATAATACTATATTATATATATATAAAAAATTTAAAGTAGGTAGTACTTAAGTTTACATCCTGATAATATGTTGCTGTAGCAATGTAACATAACCTTGTCATCTTTGTTGATGTTGACTTAAGAGACCTTGTATTAATAGCGTTTTCTGTTATAAACAATATTATGACCCTTTACCCTTTTAAGAATGTTGAGAAATGCTCTGAACTTAATTTTCCTAAAAACCACAACAGATGATATATAAAGTTATGTTTGAAATATGTTGATCTGTGCCAGCTGGAATTGTTTATTTATGAAACAAATCTGGATGTTCATTTGCAGTACCCATGTGCTGTCAGAGGACACATGCTGTCGGCATGTCGGCAAAGATGGCTGCCTCTATACCAAGAGGCTGCTTACAAAGACCAACAGAGTGCCCAAATGGGGGGAAAAGTAAGCAAGATTCGTTGATATGTCCTGTCTCATAAAAGTGTTCACTCAGCTTGCATATGCTGCTACATTTGTTATGGTGCTTTGCAAACAATTGGTACAGTCGAGAGCACACTAAGCTTGACACTTTGACCCGGCCCTGTATTCTATGGCGCTCTGTATAAACCAGAGCTCAGCTTAAACTGGTAGTGTAAAGCTTGACTTGCTCTTGACTGTACATATTTTAAATTACTTATAATGTAAGTACTGCCGGGTAGAGAATGTATGATTAATCTACAAAATAGGTAATAGAATTCTGCTTAAAGTATATAATGCATTAGTTATAATGTTTAAAATAATACAATGCTTTCATAATTTGGACTTTGTACTTTCAGTGTTATATAAAGAATAAATATTTAAAAGATAATAATATGCTACGAAAACAAGTCATTATCAGATAAAGTAATTGATGTTACATGCCAGGGCTATGTTATCTTTGATAAAATGCCTCCAATTTTTTTTTAGCTTCTTGAACACTTACATATTCCTGTGTCTTAATCATACATAACCTAACCTAACATCCTTATACAAAAGTCACTGTCTGCTTGTAATGCTACGGTGTAGGTATAGTTTGTATATAATTAATGATATTTGCATAAAAAAATTTATGCTCTGATCAACAGTTTAATAGAGAATTTTAATAAATATTGTAAAGATGAAAATACACTCAAAAACACAATCCTTTAACTTTATTCAATCACGTCACCCTACACGGCTGTTGAAGTGATTTGCAAAGTGTAAAACCAATATAAATTACTAACATTAATGTTTGTCTGAAGGTTCTTCAATGCGAAATCAGTCAAAATCATAGAGGAGAGCATAGTGGACCCCCAGAACAAGGTCCTCGTCACTTACACCAGGAACCTTGGCTACACTAAAGTTATGGTGAGTCTCTTTAATCTTTACTAGCGGTTCTGGGCGGTTTCACCCGCATAGTTCCCGTTCCCATCGGAATACGGGAATTAAATAGAACCTATGTTACTCAGGAATATTCTAACTTTAAATAGGTGAAAGAGTTTTTAAAATTGGTCCATTCGTTTTTGAGATTATTCATAACAAAGATACAAACATACAAATCTTTCATCTTTATAATATTAGTATAGATTTTATTTACGACACACTGGTCAAGTATCCCATAGGAATTAAAAAATAAAAGAATTGTCCTTGATTGACAATGGGCCACAATATGTTAAACTCCTTACTAACTTTACTTTCACTATGTAAATAAGTTTACATTAGGTATGCATTTTCTTTGTAAATACATTCTTGCGTAAATACATTGTTATGCTTTATTGGTGACTCATCACCATAATCATTTTCAAATTCTAGATCGATTATGCTAAACATGCATCATTTCTTTCAATATTATCCATAATTATTTATCTGACTGCACTACAATGAGGTTTACGTAAATATGTAAGTATATTATTTAATTGTGACCTCCTGTAGCCTAAAAGGTTGAACAAAGTGTCAGGTGTGATTAGATTAGACTTTTTCTATGAAATTTTTCCTTTTTAACCGACTTCAAAAAGAGGAGGTTCTGAATTCGACTATGTTTTTTTTGTATGTGTGTGACGCGATTACTCCACAAATTATGAACCGATTTTTATAATTCTTTTTTTGTTTGATAGAGACTTCAAAGGTCCCATTTAAATGAACGAAAATAGTCAAGTGGTTTTAAAAAAATCTACATATGTGTATTAGTTTAAGTAGATTTTTAGAGTTGTTTTTTACGTTTGTCTGATTTATATATAAGACCACGGCCATTGACCGCTTATAGCGATGCTAATAGTAGATTATACAACAAGGGAATAAAGCACTGTTTTATGTCATGGGCGCGACATTGAATCCTGAACGTAACGAAGGACTCCCAGTTATGATTTAATTCCCAAGTGAAGCGAGGGAATTAAGACTGAGTCCTGAGTTTAGTGAGGGATTTAAGCGCCCAAGACAAAAACAGTTTTATTCCCGAGTTATATACTCTACTTTTCTCACCTTATGCGAGACAATAAAATGAAATTGCATGGTAGTAGATTATTGAATGATTAATGACAATGCCTATGGCATCTAGTTTAATAGACTCTGGAGTCAAAGTACTTTCATCACTCGACATTTTCGATATTCTTTTTGAAACGTTAAAGCTATAAAATGGATACAGCAACTTGTTTCTGCCGGCGTGACCTACTTGATTTAACAAATGAAGATCGTGCGAATCTAGTTGGTCGCGGCTTCGGTTTTCGAAAATCGAGGTGGCCAGGACCGTGCACCACATTTTGCTTAACGAAATTAGACTTTATCGTCATAGCAATAAGGATTATGAAAAGTGAAAATTACATTATTGACCTTGAATGAAATTCCATACAACATTATAACCCGGCTAAAGCCAAAGGATATAATGTCTTGCTTTCGGTGACGTTTATATGATATATAATCCGGCTTTGTCGAGCATGTGGTGTGAAAAGAAATGTATTCCATCTGCAGAGCGTGGTGGAGCGCGTGGAGTACCGCGCGGGGCCTAATGGGCAGACGGTGGCGCTGAGGGCCGCCTGGATCGACTCGCAGGTCTTCGGCTTCTCCAGGGCCATCCGCGCCTTCGGGCTAGACCGCTTCCGGAAGAACTGCAACCAGATGGTGAGTGAGGTCTTGATGATACACGATTTAATGCCATGTGCAACTTCTAAAGGGACAAGTAGACAAGGCCATGATAAGGCCTGTCGTCACGTATTAATCGGAATGTTGGGAGAAGGAGGATGAAAGGAGACTGCTTGCAGCGGAGATGAGAATGTGTAGAGTGACAAGAATGGATAAAATTGAGAAAATAAATGTAGGAATGGGATTCGTAGCCGACTGCTTAGCAATCTATTTTCTTTTAAAAGTTAAATCCCATATCTATGACTATTCAAAGTGGTGAAAGACGTAAAAAATGCCAAGAAATTACTGTTTTCGCTGTCGAAATAAGTTACCAATATGGTAGAGATGGGCCGACTAGTCGGCAGCACAAATACTTTTTCGCGATCATAAACATTGCTGGATAGCGGGCTCTGTTCTTATACCACCAGGCAAACGCACCCGATCGTTCCCGACAGCAATGATCGGCCAAGCCGACTAGTTGGCTTGCTCACGGCCGAATAGGCTAGCGGCTATCCGGCCAAACCCATATTCAGCCCATCTCTACAATTTGGTGTTATGGCTCTAGTGATAGTGACAAAACAGGTGCTATAACGAGTGCCATAATGTTGTTTTACACTTCAGTTTGTTTTAATTTCTGCCTGACCTTTAATAAGTGAAACATGTTTGAAATCACAAAACAATCATAGAGGGTTGACTGTTTCGCTGACAAATAGGTCAAGCGTTTCAATCGAACAATATTAGTAGTCAGAGTTCAATTAATGCTCCCGTCGCATCAATTCACCGCTAATATGTCACATATAAACTTTTTGAGATTATTTTTAAATACAGCTGGATCTTCCAAGACGACTTGAAATCTTTAGCAAAATTCAAAAAATATTTATTTTCTGTAGGTAATTGCAAATTACACTTAGAAAAGTCAATAGTCTAATAGCAAGGCACTATAAACTCGTCCATGGAGATTGGCTGAATGCAAACAGCAGCCCATCTTCACCGACGAGTTGCAACAGATAATACCCAGCCAATGAAAATGAAAATGTATTTATTTCTGTAGGTAATAAAGAATTACACTTAAAAAAGTCAACAGTCTAATAGCAAGGCACTATAAACTCGTCCATGGAGATTGGCTGAATGCAAACAGCAGCCTATCTCCATCGACGAGTTGTTGGTTCCAAATGCAGTACCCCGAGAAGAACCAGCAATAAACTCAAGGGCTCATCGTCCTCAGGTGAACGGGTTCAACCACGTGCTGGCGGGCATGTTCCCCCGCGCCGGGGCCCCCGGGCTGGGCCCGTCTGGGGCCCCCGCCGCGGTGGCCGCCACTTTGAAGGAGATGCGCGAGGCCGCCGCCAAGGCCACGGGCCGGGCCAAGGCCAACGTGCTCTCCTCCGTCAACCGCACGTAACCCGCCAACGCCACGCCCGGACCGAGGACGACATAGCAACGTACATGGGGACGGTCGCATAGGGATACTTATCTATAGAAAAAGTCATTTATTTCTGTAGGTATAGAAACCGGCCAAGTGCGAGTCGGACTCGCGCAGGAAAGGTTCCGTACCAATATCTATAAAAACGGCAAAAAAATCCGTCTAACTTTCGCGGTTCTTGAGATACAACCTGGTGACAGACAGACGGACGGACAGACAGCGAAGTCTTAGTAATAGGTATTGGGTACGGAACTCTAAAAGGTACTAAACTCGTCCATGGAGATTGGCTAAATGTAAACAACCGCCCATCTCCATCGAGGAGTTGCTAGTTCCACATGCACCTCGAGAACGCGACGACCAAATGCAGTATCCGAAAGCGACTCGTTTCAGCATCGCCGTCTGAGTGTGCCGAGATGTAAATAAAAGTTAAACTAAGGCTAATGAATTCATTGTTTCACGAACACTTTCAATTCATGTCGATATGGGATGTGTCCGACCATGATCACTGCCGCGATGATACGTCACGCTACGAGTACCTTTATGCCACATTCCGGCTTGTGGGGTTGTTTTGGAGTGTGACGGAGAAGCATTTCCGCTCCTTGCCTCCGGCTACGCTCGACTGAGTATTTTCCACTTTGATGGGATGATTTATATTTTTGGCAAATTAGGGGATCGAACATCGAGTGAATGTAAATTACATAATAAAAATAATCATAGGATATGATAATTTAAGAGAAATATTGTTTGTCCTCTAATTTTGCGTGTTTTAATTATTATTTTAATTATATTTTTCGTTATTTATATGTAATTGTAGATATTAAAGAAATGACGAGTGAGTATTAGAGACGTTATCGCGTGTTTAGTAAAAATCATACATTCATTTCTAATTTATTTATTTATGATAATTGAAGATGTATCTTCTTGAATATGACTTGAGAAAAGAAAAAGGCAAAAAAACAGATTCATATAATTATTTGAAATCTTTAAAATTTATATTTTAACAATCTAGTCTATATTTCGAAAAATATATCACTGTCTACAATCACTATTTAAATATGCATGAAAGTTGCATTTTTAATGTAAATTTAATCAGTTCTGTATGGTTAAATCTTGTAGCCCTATGGCTCAATATCTACCTATTTTTGTAAACACATAGCTTAAGACTTGCTGTGGATCTTCCGGGTAATATGTCTAATGGATGTTACTAAAACAATAGTAGAATAAATGTAGGATTCAAATTATTTGATCGTAACTATTCATAGTGTAAATTAGATTTAGTTATCAGATTTGAAATAAGATCAATAAACAATATAACTGCACTAACAGTGATTTTTTATTTGTTGATAGAATTTTAAGAACCTAAAACTGCACATTGGCACATGTGACATGTGGTGCTCTTGGATAAATGAAGAGTTTTGTCTCTTTTTAACTGACTTAAAAAAAGGAGGAGGTTATCAATTTGTCTATGTTTTTTTGTATTTGTTGCCTCAGAACTTTTGACTGGGGGAAACGATTTAGATGATTCTTTTTTTATTTCTTTTTAAAACTTACGTACATATTTATCACTAGCTGGACGGTGAAGGAAAACATCGTGAGGAAACCCGCAGGTCTCAGAATTAATTCTGAGACATGTGTAA
This sequence comes from Ethmia dodecea, assembly GCA_963855545.1. Lineage (NCBI taxonomy): Eukaryota > Metazoa > Arthropoda > Insecta > Lepidoptera > Depressariidae > Ethmia > Ethmia dodecea. The sequence continues at coordinate 253,927 of OY979457.1, forward strand.
ACAGACCCGGTCCGGCGATGGGCTCACCACCTATCACGTTAAGGGGTCCAATATATCTCGTGAAATGTGGGTATATCCAGTAACGGAATACCTCTGCCTACCCCCTCGGGGATAAAAAAAGGCGTGAGATTATATATTTTATGTTTTTTTATTTGAAAGCTGATGCTCCCTGTGTTGTCCCATTTTAATTTGGTCCAGTTCTGACAATGGCATCCATGAGAACACCATAAATGCCTTAAATTTGCATTAAGTATGTGCACGACAAATGGAGGAATAACTCAATATCACGCCAACCGATTTCGATTCTTTTTTTAACCGACTTCAAAAAAGGAAGAGGTTCTCAATTCTACTGTATTTTTTTAGTATTATTTGTTGAAGTCGTTTTTTACTCTTTAGAGTTCTATTATATATAATTATATATTACAGAAGTCAGATTAGTTGTGTAAACATGCACATGCTTGTGATGGAGACTTCTATCAAATGACTATTACTGTTATGTACTACAATCTATTTCATTATTTATTACAAATTATTGTACAATATTCATCTATTTTATTTTAATGGCAGCCCGTAGCCTCGCACTTCTGCTCCGTGGGTTCCGTTCCACCTCCTCCTCTGATGGCACAAGGATGTGTTTGTGGATGGACTTCCATGGAGTTCCCAGGAAGTGGTCTATGGTGGCCTGGTCTTGGACCAAGGTTGGGCTGAGATACTTCATAGGAACAGGGTTTGCGACTTCATTTACAATGTTCCCGGCTATGTGGCGTTTCACAATAGTGTCTTCGAGGGAGTGAAAGCAGATGGTTATGAGTCTACCGTGGAGTTTCAGGTAGTACTTTGAGAGCACCATGCCATAGTTCAGTTCATTTAGCTCATTGTTTACGAATATGCGGAGGGCTTGGAACACCTTTGTAGCATTGGATTGTGGCCTTTGCAGCTTGTCGAGTCGCAATTCATCGGGACAGCAAGAGTTCACAACATCTACAAGCTCATGGGTTGTCTCTATGTTCTTGATCATGTATCTCGCCTGTATAATCGTTTGGGCAATTTTCGCTGCCTTTTTCTCTTCGCCATAAACTTTGAATATTTTGTACAATTCCTGTTCACTGGCGGTCGCTAACACTTCTCTTGCTGTGATTTGGTTCGGGTCCCTGTCTGCATCCATCCTCATGTCTAAATAGCCATTTTTGCTTACAGAGAACCCTCTGTTTCCATTATCCATCTGCATTGATGAGCATCCAAAATCAAATAGGATCCCATCAATAGAAGTTTGCTTGATTCCCTTGCTTTGGAGCAGAGCTGGTAACTCACTGAACCTGCCTAGCAATGGAGTGACTCTGTTTGGATATTCCTCAGCTAATTTTTTGGCCTTTTCGAAAGCAACCGGATCCCTGTCCAGGGTAATAAGTTGACAGTCTGCTGTTTCAAGTATTTTTCTGGAGTGTCCCCCTGCGCCGAATGTCATATCTACATACAGTTCCTTCTCTTTTGGATCCAGATTCTTTATGGCCTCATTTAACATGACAGGGGTGTGGTCTTTGTACTCCACTGGTTCTGTAGATAGTTTCCTAGTGAATAAAGATAAATATGGTTGTCTGAATTTCCTTAGAATCATTATGAGTCTTTCTTAAAGATTTTGCTGAAGAACCCTTTGTTTTCCTCCTTGAGGTAAGTTAGTACCTCGTTCGAGAGGATCAGGTTGCACTCTTCGGTGCTGAGGCCGGTGGCAGTGCTCGCCCTGGTCCTTTTGTACTTGTTCTTGTAGTGGTTGTCGGCTAGTCTGTTCAGAGCGTTGTACTGGCGAGTGCAGTGCTCCGAGTCTAAGTTTGGCCTTTCTAATGACTCAAATGCTAGTTTAACTTTATCTCTGATGAATTTTCCGAGGTCTCTGCAACGCGAAAAGAAGTTTCAAGCTTATTTCTAAATAGTATACACAGATACAATTTTAACCTAAAATATTCTGAACTAACCTATCACCTTTAGTGTTATCCAAAGGCCACTTAGCAATTAGTTTAGTGAATTTCTTATAATGAGTAGTCATATCTGTTATTTTTATCTATTCAAACATTATTCATTCAGACTAGAGCAAAAAAGTCTATTTAGAATTTAATAACGTAATTCTGTCAAAAAACTTTATGACAGTGACGTTTGTTTGACGTGAGACGTCTAATAAGTGCTGTTGCCTGTTTCCTTGCAAGCGTTTAGTTGATGCAATGTGTTGTAAATGCTGATAGGATTAAAACAATCTTTCTAATGGATTGATTTCATGTATAGCCAATTTAATTATTTGGATGTTTTTACCCTACACCGAAGAGCATGTATGAAAGGAACAATGAAAGTTGACGAAGCGAAAGAAGTATGTAAGGATCGTAGCAAGTGGAAAGAAGTGGTCTCTACCTACCCCTACGGGAAAGAGGCGTGATTATATGTTTGTATGTATGTATGTTTTTCATTACTACACATTGTACTTCAAATATTTTTATCAAAATCAAAGCTATGATGAACTTTTGTTAAGTAAAAAAAAAAATATCTAGGGTACCTACCTAGGTAACCTACACAGATAAGACTTGTTGTCTAGATTTAAAGATGAGTTATTATATGGTCATGGTCACTGGTCAGGCTTGTAATGTGATACTAAATGAATTACGCTAGCACAGTATGTTGGGCATTGGCTGGGCACGAGTCTGCTAATCCGCTGGTATCAAAATAGCGGCAGACAAAGGGGAAGCTCTTAATCCCAATTAGACTGAATTAACTCTCGCTAAGCCGTTACTGCCGTGCGGTCCGTCGTCACCGCTCTATGGATACCAAGTTAAACGTCTAATTAACCCCAAATAATTATATAAGGGCATTATGCGCGATCACATTGATTATAAGGAATTTGTGAAGATTTGAATTGATTTAATTTTTCTAGAAGAATTTTATATATACTTAGGTACTTACTAGGGTTGATGAGGAACTGGCTATGAGGAAGAGGATGCGGATGAGGAATTGTCAAGAATGAGATTTGAGGATGCGGAAGCGGAAGAGGAAGTAGCTATGAGGAAGAGGAAGAGGAAGCGGAGCTTCTGAGTTCTTTCGTTTTTTTTCCACTTCAGCTTTCAAAAGTGCATCACATTTTTGATACTCCGCATATTCCGTTTCATGACACTACCTACTGGAGATAGCTTCGTAACCCTGAAGTTCCAAGCCCATTCCTTGAGTAAGTTTTGTAGCACAACTTACAACGAACAGTTTCATTGTCTACTTCATTGAAATACGTTCATATAGCACTACATTTCGGTCGTATTTTGTACATCTCTTATGCAAAGTAAAAACTCGTATGTAGTAGCCGATTAGTATATTTTATCTAAAACTGTGATAAAAAACCGATGCGTGGCAGGCGCGCGTAAACAAAACTTGACTTTCGACTGTCAAGGATAACAAAAAGGATAGTTTAAGGAGCGGGTGGTGGGAGGCGGCGTTTGCTGTGATTGGCGTCTCGACTCTAAACCTAAGTGACACTAGAAATCCTCATAACTCCTCTTAATTTATGAGGAAGCGGAAGCGGATGAGGAATTTCCCAATTTTAAATATGAGGATGCGGTAGCGGTAGTGGAACTTAAAAAATTGCGGAACTTCCGCAACATGAGGAAGCGGAAGAGGAATCCTCATCAACCCTAGTACTTACCTACCCTTACCTAGGTAAGTACTCTGAACACTTTACGAAGCAGTGGTAGCTACTTACTCGTACTATTATTATTTAATTTACATCAAATATCTAAGTAAGTCAATTCCATATTCCAACAGTAATTTCATTAGCTTTCGAAAATAAGCCGTGAACCTAATTACAGCTTACATTTCAGCTAAATGCTGTCCACTGCTGGACAAAAGCCTCCCCCAAGGAGCGCCAACCATTCCGGTCTTGGGCAGCCCGCATCCATCCACTGCCCGGTCGTCGGCCCATCGTGCCATAAGGTCACATTTCGTTTGCCCAAACGCGATCTCCACTCCAACACGTGTCGGCTCAAAGGGCCATCAGTCCGCCTGGAGACATGACCGGCCCACTTCCACTTCAGCGTACCTTACTGATTACAATTACAGTTTACATTAGTATTTTTCTTTGAATAAGTAGATACATATTTGCATAGGTTTATTAGGTTCTGATAATGTCAGTCGTTACCAGAGTCCGGCGATGGGCAGGGCCTATCACGTCCAGGGATCCCGTATTACGTACGTACTTATTTATTTATTTGTTTATATAAATTGGTTTCAAATGCTCATAATCGTGTTTCATACTCTACCTACCTACACAATATAAGGTCGAAGCAACTATTGAACGCATAACATTCCATTTATTGTCACCGACAAAATTTTTTCGTTCAGAATAACGTTTTATTGTTATAAAAAGTTAGCACCAAAGAAGGTGACACGGTAACAATTCGTTTTATGCGTAACAGATATTCATATAGCGCCCCCTCGATTCCCCTCGACCGAACAAAGGCGCCTCAAAAGATAAATTCTTATACATATGTATTGATGTCTTTACGGAGGGCTTCCTAAGGATCCGCACTCAATTTCTTACTGCACTTCTGAGCGAGAGGTTTTGTACACGAAAATCAACATTTTTTTCCCGGCGAGTTGCCTTCTGTTACCAGAGACCGATTACTACGCGAAATTCAAAGTAACATTCCTGCCCATTGCCGCTCTTCACGATTAGTCAATTGGCTGTGTGCAAGTTACAGAGCAATGGACGAAATAAACGAGGGTAGTTTCGTGAGGGTAGCACCACGCGCGGCGGCGACGCTGAACGTTACAAAGTGTGAGCCTTTTGTCTAGATTAATGTGCCTTTTCGCCGGCGCGATTTTGCGATTAGATTTTCTTATGCTAAATTAAATCATGTCTAAGATATCAATAGGTACTAACAGAACAAAGCGATATGTATGTAAAGGAGCGTGCCAAGCTCATGCTGCCTAAGCAGTAAAGATATCTGCTATTTAAGAAGGTGATATTGCTGATGCTCTACATATTTGCAAAATTACGTTATACCTACATCTTAAGAAAAGAAAATATTCTTTGAGATAGCATAGTGGTAGTGTGTAAAAATACACAACAAGAGGCCTCTCAGACCTATCAGGCCTCTCAGACCATGAATCACAGACACAATAGATTTTTAATTGTGTCTCGGTTCCAATTGGAACCGGCGGTTCTTAACTGAGTAAAAGGTTAGTAAATGTTGCTGCTGAGTTTAGGAATCAATCAAGAATTTTGACATGGGTCTTCGTATCTAGAATATCGTAAATCCTGTATAGCCAAAGCGTCCGGCCCCAAGTCGCGGCGCGTCGGCCACGCTCCGAGCGGGGTGGCGGCTCGGAGGCCGGCGCGCGCAGCGGCCGCCATTTCTGTCTGCAGTCGGTCTCCGCGCGGCCCGCTCGCGCCATGCACCCGCCCGTCACAATTACATAATCCACAAACAATCTTCACTCACCCTGTGCTTGCTGTGATCGCTAATTGCGAAACGTGTGCGGTGGTGTTCGGTTCAGTGCCCAGTGGATGCGCCGCGCGGCCGCCGTCGAACTCATAGGTAAACCGCTTTATGTACGTCCCCTTGCACACGCTCTGACATAGTGTTATATGCCGTATCTCTGTTTAGTGGCGTCGTCGTCGGCCCCGTGTGCTAATAGAGCCATTTTCTGGGCGAGACGCGAACTGCATCGCTGGCGGCTATTGATTCCGACCGTTTTCCTCCAATTTCTTTGGTGTTGGAGTGGTGTTGTTATCGATCACCTTGTGAAAGCTTTCCCGTAAATGTAAACGGTCGTTTTGAGGGGAATTACGGGGTGTAGCGTGTGGGTTTTCATTTGACGGGCAGCACGCGGCCGACGAAGCCCGCCTGCACGCGGCCCACTCCAGTCGAGCTGTAGCCAGTAATTTTATGCAAACACTAACACAGCGAGTCAAATCCGAATTGTAATTACCAGTTAACGCTAGAATTGTAGTTCCAGTTACATTTACGAGTCTAACAAAGGCAGCGGTTTAATTGAATTGTTTTCCGACTAGAAGTTGTTTCCCCAGTTTTGACGTTTGGCGCGTTCACACAAAAATTCTTGTAAGTAACTTCTTTGTGCGAGTCACGCTTGCTTCTTCCATTTTAATAACAATGCTTAAAAACATTTATGTTAATTTAAAGGACCTCCTACATAGAGACGCGAAATCGTAGCGAATAGGTCTAGGTATAGATATATCGCCCGCAACTTTAGGCGCGATCAAAATTAAGTTAAATTATTTTGACTACCTTCTTCGTGATGATTAGGTAACCTGTGCTCTAAATTAGGTCATAGGCTTACAAACAGCAAAATCCAATCCAAATCTGTCTTAAGGTTTAAGCAAGATTAGACAAACCAAATTACCTACTTCTCTGATTTCTTATTTATTTATTGCACATTAATAATATTATACATAAAACTAACTTGGGGTCCAGTTTACATAGATATACAAGTCCTGTCACAGTGTACCAATCAATTAGCTAGATTACATATTCAGATAGATATGAGAAAGTTTGAGAGCAGATTTTTTCCGCAATATCCATTTGTCATAATTGTCCTTTGACCTAATTTATTCGAATACATTCTATGTTCCATATTTTTATTATATTTATTATACGTGTCTATTCTCTATTCTATTTATTATATTTATTATACGTATCTTTTATTTTATGTACAAAACTAGGAAGTAATTACAAAGACTTCGGAGACGAAATTCAATGTGATCTCGTCGAGAAGATCTATTCCAGGGTATTGACTTTTATCATATTTCTAAATTCATTCTTATAAATGAGTCACATAGTATTGTTTACTTCGTGGTCAATCATCTTACTTCCTGCTACACCCTGTCTCGAGCACTAAATGTGTGAGAGACGCATACCCATTAAATATATGAGAACTTCTCATACATTAATGGCTGGGCGCGTAGGTGGCGGGAGCGCGTCTTATTTGCGTAATGTAGAGTGCTACGAGCGTGAGGCTGCATTGACTGCCCCCCTGGGAGCCGAGCGTGAACATGTGCAATTTTCCTTCTAAGGTCTAAGGGGTACGCCAGACGCGAAGGCTAACCAGCTAACTAGGCAAATAATTCTCAAAATTGCACGTCATTCTTAATATCAAATAGATATATTATGTAATGAATACTTGTAAATTAGCACTTCAGCAATTTCTATATAATTTCAGGACTCACCAGCTTTTCATAAGCATTCGCTGGTTTTTACAGCTCTTATAGTATAATTTATAAAACTCTGCTTTATTATAAGATCTGATAATAATAAATAAATAAAAACTGACATTTCATCATGATTGTCTGCAGGCGTGAGAACCAGAGATATACTCGTAGGTATTATTCTTTACATTTGAATTTATTCTATGAAAACGGAGATAAAAATGTGTTATTCTAATGTCTCTATACTTCTATACTAATATTATAAGGAGGTAAAATTTGTATATTAGTATTTTTGGAATTTTGTATTTTTTTAAGTTTGTTACGAATTACGAATAAACTTAAAATCTACCTAACCGATTTTAAAAATTCTTTCCCCAATGGAAAGCTAGATTATCCCTGAGTAACATAGGCTATATTTTATTCCCGTATTCCCACGGGAACGGGACCTACGCGGGTGAAACCGCACAGAACCGCTAGTACGTTATATTACTGTACAGTTTCCTCAAAATCAGTTCATTCATTTTAGTCTGAAAGAGCAACCATCCATCCATCCTCACAAACTTTCGCTTTAATAATATTAATAGAATTTATAATCTCTTAAAATGGAGTAACAGGACGAAACCCGGAAGGGTTTATAGTTACCCTGCGAAAACAATTAACGTTCCGCTACAAATCTGTCATGGGACGCTCATTTACATCTTGCTGCTCATTAGGCTCAGCACAGCGTCTTCAATTACTCCACCCTCTCCACGTACTATCGACAAACGCTTAGTCTTATACATTTGGTAGAATTGTCGCTTGAAAGCTCAAGCGACAGTTCTAGCTTATGTTTATGTCTTTAACTTCGTATTGGTTAATATGCGAATATTTTGCGTATTGGTCACTAAGCGTATGAGTCATTATGCGTATATTTCACGTATTGGTCATTACGCGTTTTGGTCATTACGCGTACTCATGTAGTCATTTTGCGTATGGTCATTCTGCGTATTCAAAGCGAGAAATGAAGTTGTCATTTTGCGTATTGGTCATTGTGCGTAGAGAGCAGTTTTTAATACCCCATCCCTAATTATACTTATTTAAACAATCAGAAGCCCGTAGCACCGTTCCATTCATCGACCCAAAATGGTCACACACATCAAAGAAACACTTTTTTATTATCGTCATTGGACTGTTTTGTCGCCACGGAAAAAGATAGCTGCTCACAAAAATGACAATTAGGTGTGTCAGGCAGAACTTTTACTGATAGTACATTGTTGCCAGTAACCTGCCGAAACGATTACTTGAGCCGGCTGCGAGGCGTTAACGTCCTCATCCGATAGTTGAAACGGGGTCGCGGAACGCTTAATGACGGTTAGGCACCAGACTAATCTTGTCATCTAGCTATTGGATGTATCTGCACGAAAATTGAGCTTTTCTAATAAGAAAATCCAACGGCTGGCTTATCGCGTTCATATTCTTATTATAAATGCAAAAGTCTGGAGGGTTAGAGGTTTGCTAGTGGCATTCAGAGCGAATGTAAATTGGTGGAGAGAAAGTTACGAATACGTTACATTTTTATACCGACATACTAGTGAGGATAAAAACAGTAAAACCGTAACGTCGCTTGACGAATTTTAATAAATTCTCCATTTATTTTACTTATTCAAACATTATCACTAAAATACATTTAACAAAACAGATTAAATATATAAATAAATAAATAAAAAATAAAAAACAAAACAGATTAATTACTGTACATAAGATAGGGGTAGAATTTCGGAAAATCTTTTCTTAACGGATGCCTACGACATACAAAGAACACACCGTCCAAGTTTCAGCCTTTCAGGTCTCTACGATCAGCGGTTTAGGCTGTGCGTTGATCCGTCAGTCACTAATTCGGGTAAAAGCATTGTATAGATAAAAAATAAGTTGCCCAGGTACTTATTCCACTGCTAGACCAATACCCATGAACTAGAACAATACGCTAGAACAATACGCTAGAACAATACTCTCATATTATATCCGAAAAAAATTTTGTTTGTTATTCCGAAATACGTAACATTTCATTTGTAAGAAACATGCAAATCGTAAATTTTTAATGAATGAGACTTTGACTTTGAAACATAAACAATTTCGCTTATGAATTGGGAATGACCCACTCCCTGTGCCTCTCTGGCGCGACGTCCATTCAGGTCGCCCTTCTTAGCCAGGGGCGCAATTGTCCTTAGCGCCCTTAGAAAAGCTTTTCCCTGCTTTTTAATAAGATACTGTAGAGACTTAAGAAGGTACTGTATTTGGAACCAGCACCTCGTCGGTGGAGATGGGCTGCTGTTTACGTTTAGCCAATCTTTATGGATGAGTTTAGAGTGCCTTGTTATCAGACTATTGACCTGACTTTTTGTACCTACAGAAAATAAATGATTTTTAACTTTTTGACTTTTGATAAACAAGCTATCAATTGTCATGTACACTGATTTGTGATCTGTCACTATCCAAAGCATAATATTCCTATTTCTTCGTGGTCCACAAACCTAGCATAGTATAAAAATAGTACACATAATATACTTTCGAAATTATAGCCTTAGTTCGGTGAGAATACAATAAATAAATAATAATAAATAAATTGTGGGACACAATTCACACACGGTTATTTAGTCCCAAACTAGGCAGGGCCTGTACTATGGGTACTAAACAACTGATAAACATACTTAAATAAATATGAAACGACCAGACACGAAGCTAACAGACATGTTCATGCACACAAATGTTGGCCCCGAGCGGGGATCGAACCCGCGACCTCTGACTCAGAAGGCAGGTTCACTACCAACTGAGCCAACAGGCCCATCAATAAATAGACAAGACAAGAAATAGTCAGTGACCCAGCATCCTCACCTCTCGTTTGGAAAGAAAGTTTATTAGTATAAATCCCATACTTTACATGATGCTTATCTAAACAGTGCCAAACAATAACAAAAATGGTCTTATACTTGTTAGAAATAATAGACTAGTACTTAGTCTAGTTAGTCTAGTTAAGTGATTATGAAAGTTCTACTCCCAGCATACTCACCTCTCTGCGCGAAGTCGGAATGAAAATAAAGATGCAAATTATATACCTACAACGCGTAACAGAATAAGCGCAACTCCTCATACACCCCTATTAGTATATTATAAAAAAAAATATGATGCATTGATACTTTAGTTTTATCTAACCAAATTTCTTAAATAAAGAGCAATAATAGTACGGTTAGGTTTGTCTGTGAGCTTCAGGTAACTACTGATTTGCTGGTAAAAGAAATAGAAGAGAGAGCTGTAATTCTAATTTCAAATTTAGAATATATGGCCAGATAAACAAGTTAAAAAGGCAAAAAGTTTATAAAATGAGGGATAAAGGAGGTCCAATAACGAGTACCTCGTTACAAGCTTATCAACGAATAGCGCCCCCTAAAGTCGGCCAAGATCAGGGGGCTACGTTCGCTCCCTAACTACCTCCCAGCCACGACGCTACAGTGCACGTCGCTCCCGGCCCCGGCTGACTCGAAGAAAGACCGAGTTCGTCCGCTTACCTCTGCCAAGTTCTATTCAAGCGCCGACTGTGGAAACTATTTACCTAATATGTACTTGTAGCAAGGCTGCCAACTACATAACTTTGGCTATATTTAAGTCTGTGCTTTACTTAGCAGTAGTTCAAGTTTAAGGTAAATGATGCTCATTGACTCCGACGTGCGGACATAGAGTGAATTGTGTAACTTAATTCTGTTGGTTTTGGTTTCTAGTATTATTCTGTAAAGTGTTGTCCTGTTTCATTTTTAGGTTTATAATCTGTGGTTTATAATATTCCTTTTGTTTTTCCGCCAACAAGTTAATGTTTCTTCGCGAAAAATATTTTACACTTTCTCTTGGTTAGGCGTTTCTTTTGTTCTCTGTCAGTACCTAATGGTTGAAAATTATGTCTTTTTTGGAAAGCTATATCTAAAAGTAGTTGTTTCCGGCGACTTGATTCGCGTAATTCCTGTTTCCTTAGAAAACTTATCTGTTTCCTTAGGAAAATCAGCTTTCCTTAGGTAAAATTCCTTTACCTAAGGAAAGCTGATTTTCCTGAGAGTAACATGGACTATAAGTTTTCTAAGGAAACAGGAATTACGCGAAAGCTGATTTTCCTGAGAGTAATTTAAATCCGTTCTGATTCATTACAAAAAAGGATTAAGGTGAAAAGTTTTTCCTATTGAATAAATAACTCGATTGAATTACCTCACTGGCCGATACCCTTCGAGCAGCGCCACCCCATATCCCAGCGTGTATCAGTCGGCGATCCATCTTTCTAGGCCACCGGTACCGCGAGGAGACACTAGCGGGGATTTACAGCGCACATAAACGATTACACTTAGGGCCAGCCTGCCTATATACCTGCGATGGCCTAAAACAGTGACCTACATTTGGGAAAACGATGATTTCATTGCCAACGCTGAGTTCCACTAGAATTAAATAAAGATTCGACGTCGTCAGTAGGGATGTGACATGATGATTTAAAAAAAAATATTAATTAAAAATAGATTTTTTTCTTTGTAATAAAATCGATTTTTGAAAAATCTAAATTTTGAATTGTCGGTTATGATAAATTAATTATACGAAAAAAAATACCAATTAATATGAAAAGTTACACATTTTTTACATTCTTTATCCTTTTATAAATAATAAACTTTGTTAGTGGACTTACTTCAAATTTATTTATTCATCGCGCAGATGGTGCTGTTTACAAAATCCAATAAAATGTGTAAATTTTTTAATCAATTAATTAAAAAAAATATATTTTATATTTATAAAATCGATTATTAAAATAGATTACCTACGTATTAAAAAAAAGTTATTCTAAAAATCTATAATTTTTTCACATCCCTAGCCGTCAGGAATCTTGAGGTACTTTATAAAAGGAGGAAAATTCCTTTCAAGAGCAGACGTCATTCCCGTGATTTTAGGAACGTCGGTTTTTACGTTAGAACGCTCTTCTGGAATGTGGCTGCGGAGTGAACTAGGAGTAGGGCTGTGTCGCGGGAACAATTTGGAATTACATTCCATTCGGCGGATGTTGGCCGCGCTTGCGGCTGTATTACACAAGCTGGCGCATTCCGCGCGAGGCTCACTTCGCTTTAGCAATAATGGGCACTATATTCGCGACAATAATAGGATAGTTGACAGGTATTTTTCATGTAGATGTTGGCCTCGCATATCGGAGAAAGAGCTGAGGGTTTCGAAGGTAAATCTTGCTTAAGGCTGGGCGGGCCAGCAGAGGCCGATTTTTGTGATTTTTAAAATTATCTAAAACATAGAAAATAGTGTTTAAATTTCTGAAAAAAAGATATACCTAAGTAAATTATATATCGGTTACAAGATGTAATGAATGAAAAAAAACTGAAAGTTACCTCTTTTTGTTTTGTTTTTTCAATACTATTTTACGTTACAACTGCTGCGGGAATAGACGTAAAGAAACAGGAGTCAAGTCCTCTCTATTTCGTGTGTCCATAGGAGACGTAGACTACGTTTTAGCCTGACTATGCCAGGTTTTCCTTATCACTCAAGTATGCACAACCGGTTGTACCAACGGATTATGCGTTCCTAATTTCAAATAAATCGACCAAGCACAACTGATTGTGTCTAACCGTTACTTATGTTACAATTCCGGTCTGGTAACAATTCAGCGAGATAATAAGCTTATGTGCGAGTGAGCACCTTTGCAAGAAAAATGTAGAGGATTTAAGAATGGAACGGAAGCAGGATGCCTGCAATGTAACGGGATGTGTGTGCGAGTGGGACGGCGGGAGTGAAAGAGACAGGAGAGTAATGGACGACGTGAAAGAAGTGAGCGGTGTGTGTGGAGAGTAAAATAAAAAATACCTAAATAAAGTGGAAAAGCCTTTGACCAACTCTGTTTGGGAAATGTCTCTACAATCACTACACAGTCTAATAACAAGAGTCTCTAAACTCAACCATGGCGATTGGATGAATTTAAACAACACTGACGATTTGTAGGTTCCAAATGCAGTAGGTACCCTGAAAAGAACGGCAAACACACTCAAGGGCAGGTCTATTTTATTAATGTCATGTCTTACTAATAATTATGATTATTAGCCTGACATAGTGTCGAGTCGGTTAATCCCTTGCGTATAGGTCTACTATCTGTAATTTTGTAATAGGCTTTTTTATGCAATTTTGCTTAACTAAACTATTGTTTTAAATTTCTCAAGAGGCAATTTTTGTATTCCAATCAGAATCTTATTGTAAAAGTATACTTACATTGACCCTTATACAGATGTGTAAATCAAATTTAATAGTCTCTAGCATGTGTAGTTGTGGCTCCGAGTGTAGTTGTGGCGGTAGTCGGAAGCGGGCGGCTGGCAAACATCCGGCCGGCCGGCGGCTACGAGGCTTAATCACGACTGCCGAGTCCTTTAGCCTTTTAATATGCGGGTGTAGTTCCTGTTACCTACAGGAAATGCTTAGAGCCTTAAATAGACTATGTTCAGAGGAGGAAAGATGAGAATGTGAAAAAAGACATGACTTAACAAGAATGAAACGAAAGGCGAATGAATGCAAAACACCCACTTGTTGTTTGGCGTAGCGCCCACGTGATCACAGAAACGCTACATCATCTTTAAGATAATAATATAACTAGCGACCCGCCCACATATAACACTAAAACCTTCCTCTTGAATCACTCTATCTATTAAAAAAACCGCATCAAAATCGTACCGTCGTATTGTCGCGCACATAAGTACTTAATACAAATTTAAGACTTATGGATGCCGTTGTCAGAACTGGGCCAAATTATATACCACACGGATAAAGAGCACCAGCTGTCAAATAATAAAAAGAATCATCAAAATCGGTTCACCCAGTCAAAAGTTCTGAAGTAACAAACATAAAAAAAAACAGTGGTGTCAGTAGTACTTTCGATTTGTACCATCAACGGTACTAGTGTTACCGACTTACTTAGTGTTACTAGTACCTAGTAATATGATATAGGAAGAAGTCGGTTGAAAAGGACTCTAATGTCGTCTTCCGACTCCCCTGCGTATACGAAACCTTCACACAAACTTGAAGTTGAACCTTTTCATGAAATTTATTTTTAATTCGAATGCTCCAGGTAATAAATAGGGATGGCCGTAAAGGGAAAGGGCTCATCCCTTTGTGGAAGTTCAGTGAACTTTACACACACTAAGTTTCTTCCCCCCCCCGCGGCGCGATAAGCCGAACCAATTCCCCCGGTTGTCCCCTATCCGACTTTTTAAGAGATAATTATCAATTAGAGTATATGAAAAGTGCATTAATAAAATTACTTTTTTAATATTCTGTGAAAGTCGACGTCCATTTACATAAAAGTCATTTTGGACGGATCAAAAATTGGGCTGCGAGTAAAAATAATTCATAGCATTATTATTGCTTTTATAATGTAGAGTTATAGTATATTTTATATCGAGGGACTAAACGAAGCCATTATATACCAGAGGTGGTTTGACTCCCGAGCTTGCGAGGGAGTCATGAAACCGAGGGTATATTAAGTTGGCGTTTAGTCTCGAGGTGCAAACTGTACTTTTCACTTTGAGTGCGAGAAAATTCAGAAATTTTCGCGGTCAGTTTTTTCTTATAAACCTGTCAGGCTGTCACAGATTAACAAAGAGATTTAAATCTCTTTGCGGTAAACAATTTAAAACACATGGCGCCACCTTCTTTGCGGAAAAACCATGGAACTAAAACTCTTCACATTTTCGCAATGAAGATGTTCCACACTCTACAGATATTTACTGGCTGTTTGAGGTTGTCTTTTTCTCATTAAGGAAATTAAAAAAAAAATACTTTATACTCCCTAGGGACTAAAGTGGTCACTTTAGTCCCGCTTCGTAGGGCTATATTGGCGTACTTTTAGAGCATGTGAAGTGAAAAAGTAGGTTTTTTACTAAAGGTAGTATTACTTGACTATATTGAGAAGAAATCAAGGATGTTTTATATGAACAATTCTATAACAGATTATGGCACTACTCTGTTGCAGAGCAGCGTGTTTAACCATGCTCCATATTTTGTCTGTGTTGACTTAGGAGCATCTGTATCCTGTAGGAAAATGTACTTGCAAATCGCATCGGGTAACTTTGGCATACATTCTCAAGGTCGTTTGTGGAAAATAGCAAGTCCTCCGTCCAGAAAGACAAAACAACGCGGTATGTTACTGCCAGGTTCGTGTCGCTGTAATATGACGTCTGAATTACGGGTCACAGCTTATCTTAAGCTAAATTAAGTCCATTATTTCGGGACGTGTCTGCCAGAAAAACTAGCGGGATTAGCGCTGCCATCGCTCGCAGAGATGCGGCATCGCTCAGGATTCCGGGATAAACAGGAATGAGCAAAAGAAACAATGCCGTGTACCTCTCTCCATTGACAGTCGTATCCTTTGATTAATAGCGCGCCAAGTAGATTAATGACCGTAGTATTTTCCCCATCGAAATACGAAATTTGCATCTTGACAAGTTTTAAACAACACAAGCAAGGCGCGAAGCGCTTTTCAAGATCTTTTATTATGCGCACGGCGTCTGTATTTCCGAGTTCATATAACCCACATGCCTTTAAGGATCGAGTGAACAGGCACCTTCTGGGCAAGCTCGTCCCATTGTAGGCCCCGTCTTTGCTCTCGGGCTAGTCTGGGGTCAAGAGTAAGCCCATCATTAATAAAAAAAAAAGAAAAAGAAATGCATATTAATTGCTACTATATAATTGTAGACCTACATGCACAGGATTAACCGACTCGACGCTATGTCAGGCTAATATATTAATAAATTTTAAATCGTATTTGTTAGAAATGATATTAGAATAAAAATAGCTGCCCTTGAGTTTTTTGCTGGTTTTTGGGGTACTGAATTTGGAACCAGCCACTCGTTGGTGGAGATATTCGCTTGTTATTAGAATATTGAGTAATTTTCTTACCTACAGAAATAAATGAGTTTAGACTTGAGTTGTCTGTAAACTTGTGCAGTTTTAAATACGCTTCAAATTGTAATTAAGCCGCCGAGTTGTTTGTTTACGGCGCACTTAACGTTTACGAGGGCGATATGACGCCACTAACGCTCGTTTGCTTGCCACAACTTAATTTAAGAAGACCCGCGAGAAGAGGCTACACACAACCTCGAAGCTAACTTTTTATTAGGTCGGTGTAATTTGCTGCTTGCCGTGGCTAGGTTCCAAAACCAGTACCTGTACAACGCGTCACAGAATAAGCGCCATTCCTCATACATCCCAATTAGTATATTAATATGAAAAATATATGAGGGGTTCCTACTTTAGTTTTGTGTAACCAAATTTCTAAAGAGCAATAATAGCATGCTATCCATAAGTAGCCCTATATTCAGTTACGCTAATTCATTTTTTGGAAGAAATTAACACATCAAAATAGCTAAAATCGATTAAGTCGACATTGAACCAACTAATTTTAGAAATTGCGCTTATTCTGTTACATATTGTATAACGCGTCGTATAGTCTACTATTTTCGCTACTTGTCACCTGAGAGAGAGTTATTCGGACACTAAGCCGAGCCCATTTTCCCATGTAAATAAAATACATTTAGCTTACACCAACTGTCGTGTCGGCCCACAAACTCACCCCCGCAGGAAATAGCAGTTGTTCAACAACCGCCCGAGTCAACTACAGCTATTCTGCAAAGGGCCACAAGGGCACACCCGTAACAATCGCAGTGTAACTAGGTAAATCACACACGTAGCCCATGAATGGGCCACGGGTCGTCTAGATGCGATCTAGGTCGTAACAGCGGTCGTTAGTCGGAATATACGTGTCGCCGCCGGTCGTAACAAGCAGGACCAGCGTTATGGCATGAATAATGGGCGGGAACGGGATGGCATTATGACAATGTGTTCGAGATGGTTGAGAACAATTGAATTGGGAATGGAAGCTTGCAAGCGAGGTTTCGGATACCGGGTTGCAATATATTGTGCGGTATGTCAGATTCGGATCGAGGCATTTTACCAGGCGCAGAGCCGCGGAGTATGGCAAAGTATTTACGTATTACATCGTATGTATATAATGGTGTGGTGTAAAAAAATAACACGAAACCGCAATTAGAATATCGCATGTTAATGCTTGACCATGCATTTGCATTTCCGTTGGTCGGTAATAAAAATAGGTACTGTGTAATGAAGCAACGTACTTATATCACAAAATTTTGCAGCAATGTGTATTCTATAATTTATTCCATACCATCCTTTCTAAATAAACAACACGGTGAACGTAATTTATTCCGAACAAAATCCGACGGAAGCAAATTTTCTTTCCTACAGAATAACAGTAACACTGCTTCGGGGCAACATAAAACCCGTTCATTTTGCAACCGCTGCGAGGCCGTTAGCAAAATAAACATGATACGCGCCTTTATTTTCGCAAATAACATCAAACTTTAACAATGGCCTTTCCTATGTTCTGTCCGCTGAGCATACCGATGAAAGCGTCCGGCAGTTGCTCGAACCCGCTCGTTATTGTTTCATAGGCTTTGACCGCCCCATGCTCCACCCACTCCTTGATCTGGCCCACCGCGCGGCGCTGCACGGGCCGCTCCCACTGCGTGAAACTGAACGCCTCTATGTTGAGCGACACTGGTAATCTGGTCCTCTTCACAGGCGGTGACTGAGCGCCGTAGGTGCTGATAGCGCCGCAGACCGCCACGCGGCCTTGCGTCTTCATGGCCTTCATGACGTCAGAAGACAGGCGGCCACCGACGTTGTCGAAGTAGCAGTCGATGCCGGTCGGCGCAATAGATTTCAGCGAAGCTTGGATGTTGTTGTCGCGGTAGTTCAGAGCGTGGTGGAAGCCGAGCTCCTGCTTCAGAACTTGCACCTTCCGGTCGGAGCCGGCGATACCGATGACGGTGCAGCCCTTGAGGCGAGCGATCTGGCCCACCAGCGAGCCCACCGCGCCGGCTCCGGCCGTCACGCAAACCACGTCTCCTTTATTCGGCCTACATACCTCCGATAGGCCCAAGTAGGCCGTCATTCCAGGCATGCCAAGGGCTCCTAGCGACAAAGATACGGGCAGGCTGCCCAACTCGGGCTGGTATGGTTTCATTTCGAATAGGTCGTCCGGCGCTCCGTTTAAGACCGCGAAGTCGGACCAGCCGGCATGTGACACTACATAACTGCCCACGGGATACTCACTGTTTTTGCTCTCGATGACTTTTCCGACTTGGAAGCCAAACTGGTCGTATGGCACTTCCCTCTCAGTGGAGAATGATCGCATGTACGGATCGACGCTTATGTACTCAGTTTGGACGAGGAAATCGTTTTTCCCGAGAGGCAATATTGTCTCTTCGACTATTCGAAAATCTGAAACTTTGGGGAGGTAGTCTTTGAACTCGTTTTGTACGACGAACTTACGGAGCTTCCTCATAATTCGTTTTAACGGAACAAGCTCGGAACAAGTGCACAAAAACAGGTCACGGCAACTTCCTTTTAATCTGTTATTAATACAAAATCAAATGAACACTTGCAAATTTACCCATAGTAGGTTTATCAAAATATTTATCGACTTTAAATCACGTAATTCCGCACAAATTCTACAGTTCGTTACAAGTTATTGTCACAATTATGACATTTTATAGTTTGTAGTGAATAAGTTGGCAAAGGAAAGAAAGTTAACAACCCAACTCACTGCGTTTTGTTATTGCTTCTTTGTGATGGCGCGTCGAGCATAGCTACCTACATAGCTAACGTTTACCTATAACAAATAAAATTCTTTTTTATTAGATAGGTAATAGTTTTGAGATGAGTTTGGTTGTGACCGCCGTCGAAAGCGGACGCACCCAACACGTGCGCTCTGGTCAATACGTCGTCGCCGCCCGCGCCTTTGTTTTCGCACCCCCTTTGTTTCTTCGAAAGTGCGGACTTAGCCGATGCGCTCAACTGCCCGTACGCTGTTGAATCCACGGCAAAAGTCCCTATCGTATCTATATTTAATCGTGCCGGCTGCTAAACACCTTATTAAGTTAGATAGTGATAAAGTGTATTCAATAGTGCCTTCACTCGCCAGAGTCACAAAAGTGACAGATTCCTGCCAATACTTCGACACAACAGCACTTCGGCCCGGTGAGATCGCTCCTAATATGTCTTTCCATTTAATTATTACGAATTTTGCGACCCTCTGTTAAAACTAATTGTAATTGATTCAATTTGATGCAAAGGGATTGCACGTCTTAGTATTTTGTCCTTAAAAATGAAAAAATAATCCTAGGAGAGTTCCACTGCACATGCCGGATAGCAGATATGTGCAACAGCGTAACGGTGAAACTACATCAATCAAAACCACAAAATGTCTGTTAGGGTTATATATAACCCAAACAGATATTTTGTAATCTACCTGACCATATAGACTTGCCAAACCTTACCCCAACTACACTACCCCACGCAATTTCTTAAATAATTATACTCTTCAGATAATCCCCACATATTTATCAGATACTCACTCAGCTCCTAAAACGACATTAGGTTTCTTCAAATACCTACTTGCATGAATAAACAATAACCAGGACAACGATCCCATTAGTTTCACACATATTTTTGCCATCAGCTCGTACTGAAATTGTATCTCTAATTGTATGCAGTATAGCTTTATTTTCCTGTTTATAAATAAAATAGGTAAAACACTCCCATCTCTAATATAGGAGGGCATTTTGTGCCGTGCAAATCACGATTAGAACATTCGAATATAACTATTTTAAAAAGCAATTACCTAACAGAGAACCATTTATATCACCAAAAGACACAAAAAAGAACCCGAGCTTTATCTTAAGACCCACTCGGACACATCTGGTGCCCAGCTACACATTCTCCCATTGTCTTAAATATAACACCAAAACGCTCATAAGTCACTGTTATCACCCAAAAATACTATGCAGTATTGTTAAATTCAAAAAGTCCCAAACAAAAGGACACATTGCCCAAACTTTCCCATGAGCAAAATAGCCTTTTTACCAATAAATTTTTACTGCTTAAAAACCTTCCTTTCAGAACAATCGCCTTTTATGGTTCTATTCACAGCCGAAAAGCATGGCTATGCAAAAAAATATCAGGATGCAAAGGAACAGCAACTGCCTCTTTAGAGCCATAGCGTACTAGTTTAACCACTTATTCTGTACTAAATGTGACCACATAGCTATAAGAAGAGATACGTAGAAAAAAATAGCAAGACAAACCCCACATGAGAAATGCAAACAAGTAATCTTGCTCAATCTGCAAAGAACAAGAACTATATAATACACTTTTCTCAACATACCTATATAAATAATCTATACATCGCATATGAGTGGAGAAGAACAGATGTTCCCGTGGCAGCTGCTAAATACCAGCTTATTAACGCTCAAGTTCACCATGTATTCAGGAAACAGCCTTTAATAATTGTTAGACCAAATAACCCAGATGATATGATAAAAATCACTATGCAGTCGCATAAATCATAGTGCAAGAATATTAGCCAGTACATATTAATCTCTCCATCTAGACCTGCCTAGCAGCAGCAGCACAACGACAGTAACCATTAAAACCGTAGAATCCAAACAATTGTTACTTGAGGTGATAATAAATAAACGATAATAAACACCAAAAGGCCCAACATACATAATAGCCGCCTCCAGTGAAACAAAGGCGCGAGAAAATAACCTACTTTTAAATTATAACGACACATGTAGGTACTGAATACAACTTCTCAAGCTAACTGTTGATAGAAGTAAAACGGCCAACTATCAAGCCGCCTTCCTTGCCAAAAAATCAACAGACAACCACGCCGCTACGTACGCACGTATGCTGAACGAAGAGTGGAGACAGAAAATAGGTTTTATGTACCAGCTTTGGATATTAGGAAAGCTTTCGACACGGTGAACCCTCAAGCATTGAAAGACATCTTTATGGCAAGGACAAAAAACGCGTAATTCAAGCGTGCATGAACGAATTCAAGCATATGCACTGGTGAGGTCAATAATGACGTCCCCACATCCTTAGAGGAAGAAAAACCCAGCTTTAAACTTACTCAAAAAAAAAAGTTAGTCTCCCGCCAATTCAACTTCCCAAAAACAACATCATTATCCTAGGCAACGATATACCTACACAACTAAAACTAGAGGGTTTGAATATCAACGAAACCCTAACGAACATTCTAATAAGAAACCCTCTGGACAATGGACTCGATTCTACCAGCACGTTGCTTAAAATGCCTAAAGCTAAATTTCTTAAACTTAAAATTAAATTTAGTGAGTCTTAAAAACAACTCTATTCCAGGAACATCAAACTTAGTCAGTTTAGAAGGTATTTTAGCATGATATAAATTGTTTAAATTGAATTGATCTTGTGTTGCAACATAAAAAATATATAATTGAAGGAATAAACGATATTAATAAAAACGTTAAAAATAATTAAATTTATAACTTGTTTGAAATAATTGTTTTTCATTTGTTAATTTTATAACAATTAAAGCGTAATTTTATATAAAAAAAAACGTTTGTCTGTAAAGTCTGTTTACTGACGATAGTTGAACGTGACAACGTCATAAGAAAATACTGATGGAATGGATTGTGCCTCTTTGTCGCTCGTTGCGCGCTCTCGCTTGCACTGGAACGACGCATACGTCACACTTTTTCGGGAATGAAAGCTCTTATAACATTCGGAAGAAAATCCAAAATGCGGTGGCAAACAACTCGAGTAATTTCCTATGGCCTCAAAGCTGCAACTCTACACAAATCAAATAGATCAAAACTAAGGCGCCACGAGCGATTAATACTGAATGATTTACTTCAATAGGTACTCTACAAATCCATCCAAAAAGGAAAAAAAGGGTATGACAACTTGCAAGTCAAAATGATCACCAAACGAATAAATCTTACTACGGGCACATATTTAGGAGCACGGAAGTTCACGGAACCACATATACTTCAAGCAGCCCTCAAATACCGGACCAAGAATTAAAATCGAGAGAGTATCCACTTGGAACGACTCACTAACACATGAAATAGCTTACTACGATAAAAGCTTAATAGACTGAGAAAACTGAAGATGAACAGTGCATAACGTCGTCAACAATATCTACCTACATCATCAAATCACCAGAACGAGACAACTCCAAACTAGCCGAGCACACACACTAGAAGACAAGAAGACATAGAATATCATCAACGCTCATTACCTTACACACATAACCCGTCTTGACCTTATCTCCTATACTGAGCCGAGACTGCATAGCCGGTCGGTTGTGGTCAGCCGGTTGCGGCTAGCTGGCCTTCCTCTCCCATCCCAGAGCGTGTCTTTCCTCACAAACTGCGCCCCCTGGTATACCGGTTTGACCGGGACAGGTTCGTCCTGGCTGGGTGTGGTGCCTCAAGTTCAAGTTCAAGTTCAAGATAGGTAATAGTTTTGAGATAATTTTGGATTATGGACTGGTAATAATTAAAATAGTAAGTTTCGATTAGAAAACAACATTATTTACCAAGTAATTTCCTTTTCATATACTCAGAGCTTAAATAAATACTTTCGTTTTATCTACAGTCTTAGCTGTACTGTAACCCCACATTTTATGTTCAATAAATGCACAAAGTACGTCTTGGATTCGTTCAACATGGCTGAAAAGTGCCCATTCCATATGATGGATGTGGTTATACTTATACATTGCGCTATGTAAAGCCCGCCAACATATTGCTTCCGATTCATTGCTTCGCTCTACATATATGAAGACACATCGTTTGTATCTTGTGGGAAACTTTCACGTTCCGAGGTTCTTGATAAACGCATTTATCAGAACAAAGTGTTGGTATTTTAAATTATTTTTAGATTAATAATAGCATACGATTACGCCTTATCCACGAAAGGAATTTGCAGAGATATTCCATTCCTTAAAGTACCCAGTTTTCAATTTTTTTTTATTGGTACTCGCTGTTTACGTTTCAATTTTAACTATAGCGACTCGCTTTGCTTTGGTTTGTATTATGATATTATCAGTGTTTCTTAACTATATTATGCTTGTGTTATACACATATAAAACTTCCTCTTGAATCACTTTATCTATTAAAAAAACCGCATCAAAATCCGTTGCGTATTGTATAAAGAAAGAAGGATACGTACAGACAGACAGCGGGAAGCGACTTTTATTTTATACTATGTAAGTACCTAGTGATAGCAAAGGAAACTTTTTGTAAGACATGAACATAATTAAACCCCGCACCGTGCCACCCCAAACAAATCCCCAGTCACTTCCAATTAAAAGGCAAAAAATCTCCAAATCCGCAGTTGAAGGGTTAGCCAAATCAGCGCCGCTCTTCTGGAAAAATCCGGCGCGAACTGGCAAAAACCGGTTGGCGCCGCTGCCAAGACCGTGGGTGACGGAGCGCTTTCCGCGCCTCTAACGACGGCGGGGTGCAGTCGATGCAAACTTATAATGATCTATCCTTGCATGAGCTAAGCAACTTTTCCTTTAGATCTGTGAAGGCAGTGAAGAGGATATTGCCTTGATTGTTTTGTGTGAACGTTTTACGCAAACAGTTCCTTCTTTCGAACGTTTTGGTTTTACGTTTTCCTCATATGTGAAATAATACTTAAAAATATGAGAAAATATAATCGGAAGTAGGCGAGACAAAAATGATATCGATAGAAAATTAGGTACGAGTGACTAGCGTTTTAAGATTTCTTTGTAGTTTATAATATAATATATAATAAATTAAATAGAAATAAAAAAATAAATAATCTCACGCCTTTCATTCCCGAGGGGGTAGGCAGAGGTATTCCATTACTGGATATACCCACATTTCACGAGATACATTGGACCCCTAAACGTGATAGGTGGTGAGCCCATCACCGGACCGGGTCTATTTACACATGTCTCAGAATTAATTCTGAGACCTGCGGGTTTCCTCACGATGTTTTCCTTCACCGTCGAGCTAGTGATAAATATGTACGTAAGTTTTTGAAAAACTTATTGGTACATGCCAGGATTCGAACCCAAGCCTCACTGATTTTCGACCGGCTCTTTAACCGTCCGGGCTATCACTGCTCTTAAATTAAATAGAATAAATTAATAAATTAAAAAAATACATAAATTGGTGTAGTAGTTTTTGAGTTTATTCGTAACAAACATACAAACATTACAAATGTTTCCTCTTTATATTATTAGTGTAGATGTAGATAGTGTAGATAATAACATAGTAATCTGCCTGCGTTATTGATCTATTTGTCCGCCGTACTCATTGTGTTGGCTGCACTGAATTATGAGTAGCCTATAAATAAGCCCGAATAATAATTACCCAATTAGGTGGTGTAAGCTGGAATACTGAGGCAACATGAATTGATGACCAGTGATGGCTTTACTATGAGCAACAGATTATCTGTAGTCTGTGAAGTGCTCTATTGTTACCTGATTGTACTAGGGTATTTATTTATTACATGACCAAACCAGATCAAACCAGTCTGGTCTGGTCTGGTTTGGTCATGTAGAACGTATGGATGAAAGAAGAGTAACGAAAGAGATTTATGGTGCGAATGTTGAAGGATGCAAGGAAAGAGGACGCCCCAGAAGGACGTTCACGGATCAAATAAGTGACGTCCTTCAGAAAGCTGGGGTCTGGAGTGCGAAGAATAAAAGAGCGAGCATGAAAAGGCTAATGGATGTGAAGGAAGCGAAAGAAGTTTGCAGAGATCGAGCAAAGTGGCGATCCATCGTCTCTGCCTACCCCTGTGGGACAATGGCGTGAGCCTTATGTATGTATGTATTTATTTATTTAACTTCATGTACCAAGAAAATGTACACAGCGCGAACTTAATGCCTAAAAGCATTAATGCCCAAAGGTATTTCCCAAAGGTATTGCCAAATGAATCTATTACACTTACCTATCACACCACATTTTTTTCCAGACGGTAAAAAAAGTCACCCTGTATAATGTTTGTAAGGTTAGTATATTTAGTTGTGACTTCCTGTAGGCTGTAGCCTAAACGGTGTGACAGTTTTAGGATTGACAATATTCACCGGACTAAAAGCCTTCATGCGTCTAAAGAGACAAATATATAAGGGGATTGTGTACATCGATCAGATCGGCGATGTACCTATTGAAGAAAATCCAAATAAAGAGTACCCGAAACCGAAGAGCATGTATGAACCGATTGATGGAGGCGCAAAAAGTTTGCCAGGATCGTCGACCACCACCTACTGGTGGTCTATATTGTCGTGTTGAACTAAAGTTTTTTTTTTTATAAATACTACATTATCTGTTGAAATACCTTTAACTCAATGAATGATTCAACCGTTTACTACAAAACCGTTTCGTTGCGATGTAGATTTCCCCACAGCAGACTATAGACAAGTGAAACTGATTAACAAAATCTCCATGCCTCGCGGGAAATGCGAAATTGGAAAGCAAAATCTTTTTTTATTTCCACGTGGCAGAGATCCGCAATCGGTGGCTCGGCGGCCTAGTTCGCAGCTTCGGGGCTTTTGTCGTTGGAGGGCCTTTACCTGCGCCGATAGGCACAGCTGCAGGCGTTCCCGTTGAGGCTTTACCGTGGTTCACTCGCACGTACCCTCTCATTCATATTATTAGAAGCGATTGACGTTTTTTTATTAGTTATCCTATCCTACTAATATTATAAATGCGAAAGTTTGTATGGATGGATTTATAGATGGATGTTTGTTCCTCTTTCACGCAAAAACTACATACATCAGAATAACACATAGGCTATATTTTATCCCCGTATTCCCACGGGAATGAGAAAACCGTGAAACCGCGGGGCGCTGCTAGTTTCTAATAATGAAATAAACTGTGATCGATTTAATGGTCTCAATTTCATACGATATTTCAAGCAAGCGTTTTACTTTTACACACTGCAACTGAACTTCAAACTAAGGACTTTGGTATATAGGAATTACAAAAAAAGAACAAATGACAGCCGTTAACCTCCATGCATGGTGTCCCAAAACCCGCGGTACCACCACAAAGGCGAAGTTTCCGCGATTTCGCAGACGAGCTGGGAAGCGACTCTCCGGACAAACGCTTTGTTCTAAAAAGGGAAAAATACCTCATCGCTCGGAGTAACTTAAATGCGTCTTTTTATCCCCTGAAGTAAAGCATGAATATTACAAATGAAAAACAAAAGAATCACTTTGTCTCAAGCGTTTTCGTAACTCCAGTTACAAATGCAAATCGTTGACTAGAAACACCCAGTTAACAGAAGAGTCTGAGTCATATTTTATTCTTTTATGAATAATCAGAATTAGTTCGTGAATGAATCCTAGCGACACCGAGTTTAGAGCGAAAGCACTTAGTTTTCTTGGTTTTATGAATGAAGTTGTAATTGGATAACATTTAATGGTTATAAAAGATGTATAATAGATTGTGGAAAGGTACGTACGTTGTAAAATTCCTCTACGTTACGGGATATACAATCTGTTTTTGTTATCGATGGATTTATTTCTTTTGCTCTTGGAATAGGTTATTATGCCATGTTACAAATATAAGTAGCATTTATGGACGTGTGTATGTATAAATTTTCAGAGCAATGATAGCCTTACGACGAGAGCCTGCTTCACATGATGATAATCAGTGAGGCTCGGGTTAGAATCCTTGCGTTTACTAATGAGTTTTTAAAAAACTTACGTACATATTTATCACTAGCTCGACACCTGCATTAATTCGGAGACATGTGTAACAGGTCCGGCGATGGGCCCACGTTTTTTTTTTTATAACGACACTGCACAATTTCATGACAAAACCATACAAGTATGTGCTCGACAAATGGACTGGATGATTCTTTTATAACCGACTTCAAAAAAGGATTCTCAATTCTAATGTTTTTTTTAGTAGAATACCTACTCGTTGAAGTCGGTTTTTACTCTTCAGATTTTTGCTAGCGATCCGCCCCAGCTTTGCACGGGTGCAATGCTTTTTTTTATTGCTGATGGGCTCACTATTGACCTCAGACTTGCCCGAAGTCAAAGACGGTTCCTACGATGATAGGCTTGATACTAAAACCTTCCTCTTCCTCTATCTATTAAAAAAAACGAATCAAAATTGGTTGTTTTAAAGATCTAAGCATACATAGGAACAGACATTGACAGCACTTTTTACTCTTTGAATGAATATTTTGATGCCAAAAATTGACGCCCTGATAACATACAAGTGACATACATTTTATTGAATTTTGTTGACATTTAATTATATTGTTTTTTGATTTATAACATGAACATGACATTGTATGCCTATGGCGGATCACAGACGGCTGAATATTAATTATAAAACCTATGTACAACCTGTGTTCACAATAAATAAATTTGATTGATTGATTGACAGACAGCGGGAAGCGACTTTGTAATTATAGTGATGTTATTGACGTGTGTCTTTCTCGCAGGCAACCGAGAAATGAAACGGAGACGGAGTGCGCACAGCATTTGCGCCGCATGGTGATCACCTGTAGCTCAGTACCATGGGCTCCGATGACGTCAGGACGATGCGCTACATCCTGTTCTGCCTCCTCTCCGTCTCCTTCAACCGGAACCTCGCTTTCGTGCTCGACAAACAAAACCCCTACTCGCAGTTTCGAAAATGGAACACGGGCCTCAACGGCACCCTCGAGCTGGAGTTCAAGACGGACCAGCCGAACGGGTTGCTGTTGTACACTGACGATGGCGGAACTTATGACTTCTTTGAGCTGAAGCTGGTGAACGGTGCGCTGCGGCTGCGCTACAACCTTGGTGGGGGCGCACAGATCATCACCGTCGGAAACAACCTCAACGATGGCCACTGGCACAAAGTTCAGGTGAGTTGCAACGTGATTTGGCTGTGGAACCGACTCGATGTTGGTGTTGGAAGTTTTTTGGGGACACAAAAACTACTGATCGGGGTTTGAAGGAGTGTTTCATTTGTAACAACTAAATGCGTGTAGACCAAGAAACAGCGAAAGATTCAAAACATTACCTTCCTTTTGGTGCAATCGGGCAAAAGTGTAGCTTACGACACTGCAAAGATAAAAATGAATCTAACGACACCTCAGACTTGAATATTCGTCAAATAACAGGCAGTACCAATACCAACACAATAGTTCTCTTTCATTTAAAGAAACGGTAGGAAGATGATGCAAACTTACTTTATATAAAATTGTGCGCTGCAAATTTTCTACTACAAAGTCATATTATCAGTTTAACAGCTATGGCGCATCTTAAAAGATATTTTCAGTGCTATAAAATAGTAGGTACTAACAATGGTACTGCTATTCGGTTATCGAGTTTCCTCCCCGCGCCATCAATTGGCGTATCTAAGCCCGCCTCGCAAAGCGGCCTTATCTCTTGACTGACAAACTATCTCCAGAACCGGCACTTTTCTGAAACTTACTCCAAGTTTCTTCATTCAACAAATATTTTATTGAGACAAATGTGTGTTACATAGATTTGTTGTGTTGCATAAATAAATAAATAATCTCACGCCTTTCATCCCCGATGGGGTAGGCAGAGGTATTCCATTACTGGATATACGCACATTTCACGAGATACATTGGACCCCTAAACGTGATAGGTGGTGAGCCCATAGTCCCAGAGCCCGCAGATCTCAGAATTAATTCTGAGACCTGCGGGTTTTCTCACGATGTTTTCCTTCACCGTCGAGCTTGTGATAAATATGTACGTAAGTTTTTGAAAAACTCATTGGTACATGCCAGGATTCGAACCCGAGCCTCACTGATTTTCGACCGGCTCTGTAACCGTCCGGGCTATCACTGCTCTGTGTTGCATAATGTATTGCTTAGTATGTTCATCTCGGTCAGTTGAAAGGTAGTCAAGCCATTATTTAAGACCTCGAACTCCGATGTATTTTCGGTCAAACCAGACCCAGATTCTCTATTCTATTATAGTTCTATTGTAATCTATTTATAACTGTAATCTACACCCTGTCTATCTAACATATCGCCGTGTTTTTTTTGTTTATGTTTATCTTCTACATTGGTCTTGTATTAGAAAAAGAGGACAAAACTTTGGACAAGATTTTATCACGGCGAACATGGGCCAAAAGCGACAAATAGCCCCCACCTCTCATTTACGTATCTTTGGTAATATACAAAGGGTTGTTTATACGCTCTACTCTGTTTCCAATACGAGAACACACTCATAACAGCTGGTTGTGCAGGTGGCACGGCGAGATGAGCACACGGCGCTGGCGGTGGACGGCGCGTCGCAGACCAAGACCTCTCGCGGGAAGGAGTTCGCCTTCGGCAAGTTCAGCACCAACTCCGACGTCTTCGTCGGGGGGATCCCGCCCTCGTGAGTACTCGCATTTATCTTACGTATCTTAGGGGACAGTACTATTCGATTCAGCTTAGATAGCTATTGTCAGCTCTATCTTATGTATGGGCTACTGCGGTTCTATACGTAGCTAACGTCAGTGTCAGGTGTTACTTTTCAACCGACTTCAAATAACATAGATCTCTAAAGAGTAAAAAAAACGACTTTTTAACCGACTTCAAAAAAAGGAGGAGGTTCTCAATTCGACTGTATGTTTTTTTATGTTTGTTACCTCAGAACTTTCAGGGTGAACCAATTTGAATGATTCTATTTATTTTGATGATTCTTTTTAAAGCTGGTGCTTCCAGATTGGTCCCATTTTAATTTCGTCCAGTTCTGACAATGGCATCCATGAGAAAACCATATAAGTATTTAATTTGCATTACACGACATTATTAGGCGACATTTAGACATTATTACGCGACAAATGGACGAAGAACTCAATATCAAGCCAACCGATTTCGATGATTCGACTGTATTTTTTTAGTATAGTTCGTTGAAGTCGGTTTTTTGCTCTTTAGAGACTTCTATGTTATGCTATGCAGTGTGTATTTTTTGACACAGCTAAAATAGCGGCCGAAATATCGTAAATCGGGAAACAGTATGCCAACTTCTTTAGATTTTTGTGTGTAAATAATTTAAGCTATGTGTAATTATAGCGATTAAAAAGCGCTAACTTTTTTATTTATTTTTTATTTTAAAAAGCGCTAACTAGCGTAGAGCTCGCTGTTCTTCGGAATTTTAATTTAGCGCATCATTAAATATATTTCTACCTCTCCGTTCTATCCTTCGATGTTGTACTCATTCAAAAGCAAGCTAAAACAAAGCGATATAAGTTTGATGTTGGCTTAATAATACTTTTACACAAGCTGAACATCAACATCTTTGGTTTATCTAAGAAAAGAACCTAGGACAAGCCAGATTACTGCCTTACCTCTTAGTCATTGCACATTCCTGACTCTTATTGGTAATAGATATAAATCAATACAGCAATTTACATCAAAATTGAGTCTTAACAAGACCACAAAAGTAACACAATGGTCTGGCACACATCCCGGCTTGCGGCGAGAGGCGCGGCAGCGGGGTTAATGGCGTGGACCGGGTTTATCTGACCCAAGTGAATTCGGTCGCGAGATATTCGGCCTTGGCGACTGAGGTCTGCCTCGGCCTTTAAAGTTCAATATTATTTGATTAGGGTATCCCGCGGTAATTCCGCGTAAACTTTGATCCATCAAATTCTCATTTCGTATTCCATTTGTCACTTTGTTAAATCGATTTAAAATAATAAATACTAACACCTTATGGAGAAAGATTCAATCACTCTTCTCGGGGTAAGCATTTGGAACCAGCAACTCGTCGGTCTCCACCAGCAGCACATCTCCATGTGCTGCTGTTTACATTGAAAAACATTTTGTTGACTTTTATTATGATTTACAGCATCTGCTTTCTCTCGACTGGGCGTTATGTGTGATTCGGCTAATATTCTTATAAAGAACCTACTGTGGGGTTGACGTATATTTTCATAGAATTAAACCTGCTTACCACAGAATAGTGCTAGTCAGATTCTGTCTAAAGTTGATGCTGTCATCTTATCTGGTAAGACTGGCAGCGCTCTTCAACTTTGTGCAACAATTCCCTAAGCGGACCCACTGAAGATTAGGAGATGGTGTTGAGCTAGCTGCTATCAGCCCTCACTCACTGAATATGGCTCTAATTTAGGGATGTGAAAAAATAACGGATTTCTAAATTAATCTTTTTTTTTTGAAATAATCTATTTTAATAATCGATTAAATTACACATTTTAATCGAATTTTTAAACAGCATCATCTGTGCGACGAATTAAGAAATTTGAAGTGAGTTCACTAACTAAGTTTATATTTTAAAAGCATAGATTTAGTATACTATGGTTAAAATGGTTAAAAGGATAAAGAATGTGAAGAAATTATCATTTTTTATATGGTGTTTTTTTTTAATATTCGATTATTCTTAATAAAATTAATCGATTTTTCAACAATCGATTTTCATTGAAAAGAGAAATATCGATTTTTAAATAATCGATTGTTTTCGATCAATGTCACATCCCTACCTCTAATTCCCCGACGCCCTTAATTACGTCCCCATCTCAGCGATCAGCTGACAACCGCCGCCCGTATTTCAACACGATACCATCTGCAGCTCTCGAGCTCGTCCGTCTACACCGACCTTGTTATCTCCCATCAAGGTTTAAATTCCAACGGAGGTTTTGGATTGAAAAAACTTCGAGTAGGGTCTGTGTGTGTTTTACGAGGCTATATATTTAATTGCCTCGTGGAAAGGGTAATATTGGCCTGCGTTTTCCGTCACGCACCAGTGTTGATAAAGTGTGCTTGCGCCTGAACGTCTCTTTTAATTGAATCCGTTATGTGCTCGAAAAATTAATTGCTTGGTTGTTCGGTTTGTTATTAGTGTACGGAAAAGAAACGATAAAATAAAATAAAAACCGGTCAAGCGCGAGTCGCACTCGCACACGAATTGTTCTTTACCATTATCTATAAAAACGGCAAAGAAATCACATTTGTTTATTCGAGCCACCTTGAATATTTATTTTATTCTGTTATTTAGTATTGGTTGTTATAGCGGCAATAGAAATACATCATCTGTGAAAATTCCGGGGGGGGTAGGCAGAGGAAATATCCGCTTTTCACAAGAATATTCGACCCCTAAACGTGATAGATGGTGAGCCCATCGCCGGACCGTCGACCGGGTCTGTTACACATGTCGCAGAATTAATTCTGAGACCTGCGGGTTTCCTTACGATGTTTTCCTTCACCTTTGATCTAGTGATGAATATGTACTTTAGTTTTGAAATATTCTTGGGTACATTCCAGGATTTGAACCCGAGCCTCCCTGATTATCATCATGAGAAGCGGGCTATTTAACCTATCACTGCTCCAACTTAGAAAAAATGTAATATAAACTCAAAGAGATTAAAATATAATAGGACATAGAGGGGGCATTGGGAATATTTTCATACAAAACTTTGAAGCATGTTTGAAGCTCAAGCTTCGTATCAGTTAGTATGAACGCGAGCTGTCATTCGGTCGAAATTGTACTAGACTCATTCCACTTGGAATAACTTTTGGCTTATAATTTTACTCACTTTGTCCCCTCTATGCCCTATTACATTTTATTCTCTTTGTATAAACTCAATGTAGATGCCAGTCTCACTTCACCTGTACCATGAGCACATGAGTCCAAAGCAGACCATTCCCATTCCGCCGGTTAATATCCGATGGGTGATTGGCTCCGGGCTCCGTTCCGGGGTCAATTGCCGTCGTGGACAGTGTCTGAATGTAGCTGCGATTGTATCTCCATGCAATCATACTTCCCCTATCGTTACCCACACTCTATCAATGTATAACCTGAACTTTTTCATAGAGGTTCTTAAAAAAATTATAAGAAAGGGGAACAAAGACTTAAAAAGACGCAACTAAAAATATAACCTTTTGAAGAGTTGTCACTACAGGACAAAATTAAATTCAAAGATTTAAACGGTGTAACGGCGAAATTTTTGGAGCATTGTGATTTTTTTTATAAATTCTCTAGAGAACGGGATCCGCGGGGGCAACACCGCTGGGCGCTTTCTAGTAGATATATATGAAAATGAATCCGTTTGTCAATTGGTCTTGGTGTGACCAGCGGGTTTTCTCACGATGTTTTCCTTCACCGTCGAGCTAGTGATAAATATGTACGTAAGTTTTTGAAAAAAAGGCTACTTATAAAATTGACATCTAAAAGGAACCATGTGAAAACTGTGCCCAGATTTATTAGTGTAATATCCTTAGTAGTCAGGTTGGTGTCGGAGTGATAGTAAAAAAAATAAGCGCAGTTGGGTAAAAACAATACAGCACCGTAATATTACAAGTTGCTGCATTACAACTACCCCGGGAGCGGTTTAGGTAATACCCGCTAAACTCCTTCAATAGCTGTTATAACTTATAACTTGTGCTGGCAATAAAAGTTGTAAGTGACAATATTACCAAGTTTTTTATTGCAAAATTGAATACGCAGGCCTTTGTTCGCTAAAAGAAAGAGAAAGGATCCTAGAAGTAAGTACATCTTTAGAAAATTGTTTTAGTTACATAAATTCCAACATCACGTTAGGTACGTTTGTTTGGACTTTTACCTTGATGACTGTTTTAATTTAAAAGATCATCTAACATAGGGATATAGTCTTTTTTTTCTTATAAAGGGTCTTTCAAATAGAGCGGGTCGATGTTAATAATCTGTGGCGGCTATTTTGTTTTTTCGGCATCTGTGAAATCTATTTTTTCTTATTCAGTCACTGATGCCAAATCACCATGGCAAGTTACACGGTTGAGCAGCGTGTGCAAATGATAAAACTTTATTATCAAAATTAGTGTTCGTTAGTGCAAGCGTTGCGCGCATTGCGCCCATTTTACGGCAGACGCGGCGGCCCTTGGATTTTTGGATGAATGGTTTTGTTAATAAGCAAAATTGCCGTATATGGGATGGCCACAACCCACATGAGGTTCAACAGGTGGCAATGCATCATCAAAAAGTTACTTTTTAGTGCGGATTTCGGTCTAGCGGCGTCATTGGTCCGGGCTTCTTGGAAAACGACTTTGGCGAGGCCATCACCGTCAACGGCGAGGGCTACAGATCAATGACAAACATTTTCTTTTGGCTTAAATTGAACAATATGGACGTGAAGGACATGTGGTTCCAGCAAGATGGCGCTACTTGCCACACAGCGAACGACACAATCGACATTCTGCATGAACGGTTTGAGGGTAGGGTTATATCTCGCAGAGATGACGTGAATTGGCCAGCAAGATCGTGTGATTTGACTCCGCTAGACTTTTTCTTGTGGGGTCTTCTGAAGTCGCAGGTCTATGCCAATAAACCACATTCGACCGTTGCCCTGAAAGCGAACATAACGCAGGCCATCGCTCAGATTCAGCCGGATCTATGCAGCAGAGTCGGACATTTGAACGATGTCATATTCCATCCATATAATGGCATAAATGGGCCTTTTAAATAAAAAATAAATTTCGTTAATATCTCACACACATCTTGTTTTATTCAATTTTAACATCGACCCGTCCTTGTTGAAAGACCCTTTATTATTGTTTTTGATAATGATAGTAAGATTGAGAAAGGAATGCTCAGGTGGTTTGGACATGTCGAGCGGATGGATGAAAGGCGTCTAACGAGACAAATATATAAGGGGATTATGAGTGGCCGAGTTGGCAGAGGGCGACCTAGGCGTACTTACATCGATCAGATCGGCGATGTATTGAAAAAAAGCCAGATAAAGAGTACCCGAAACCGACGAGCTTGTATGAACCGATTGATGGATGTGGATGAGGCACGTGAGGTATGCCAGGATCGTAGCAGGTGGCGGGCTGTTGTCTCTGCCTACCCCTTCGGGAAAAAGGCGTGAGCATATGTATGTATGTATAATAATGATAGTATGTCTGAAGTTTGTAGAGAATATTAAATACTGTTGGCTCAGTTGGAAGTGACCCTGCTTTCTGAGTCGGAGGTCGCGGGTTCGATCCTCGGTCGGGGCCAACATTTTTGTGCA
The DNA here is from genome assembly GCA_963855545.1 of Ethmia dodecea. Taxonomy (NCBI): domain Eukaryota; kingdom Metazoa; phylum Arthropoda; class Insecta; order Lepidoptera; family Depressariidae; genus Ethmia; species Ethmia dodecea. Next base: position 289,024 of record OY979457.1, read on the forward strand.
TGAACATGTCTGTTGGCTTCGTGTCTGTGTGTTTATTATTTATTTTATTTATGTTGATCAGTTGTTTAGTAATCATAGTACAGGCTAAATAACCATGTGTAAATTGTGTCCCACAATTCATATTATGTATTTATAAATAAATAAATAATAATCTCACGCCTTATATCCCCGAGGGGGGAGGCAGAGGTATTCCATGTATGGACAGCACCAAATATTCTTTGGACCCCTAAACGTGATATGTAGGTATGTATGTATTTATATATCAAATTAAACAATAAAATTACAGATCCCTACCATGTATTCATACATAGCCAATAAAATAATAGACATTTTTATACTTGTTATAAAATGCCTACGTTCGTAGCTCCGCGTAGCTGTGTCGTAGCGGCGTAGCTCGTAGCACGGGTTATTGCATCCGACGCGCTTACGACGTGCTACGCGCTCACGCCTGGGGAGGGGCACAAAACGACTCTATACAACCAAACGTTCGTTTATGTCACCTCATTCGTCTACTTAGTTTACAAAATATATATTGTTTATCTACGTCGTCTTAAGACATTAACTTTGAAGCTATCTCATAGCTTTTAACTGGGGTTTCTAATGTTGTTATGAAATACATCCATTAAATTTTAATAGCAGTGATAGCCCGGACGGTTAAAGAGCCGGCCGAAAATCAGTGAGGCTCGGGTTCGAATCCTGGCATGTACCAATGAGTTTTTCAAAACTTACGTACATATTTATCACTAGCTCGACGGTGAAGGAAAACATCGTGAGGAAACCCGCAGGTCTCAGAATTAATTCTGAGACATGTGTAAATAGACCCGGTCCGGCGATGGGCTCACCACCTATCACGTTTAGGGGTCCAATGTATCTCGTGAAATGTGGGTATATCCAGTAATGGAATACCTCTGCCTACCCCCTCGGGGATAAAAGGCGTGAGATTATATTTTATATATATTTTAAATTTTATAGTTTGAAAAAGTGTTATCTCATAATCAGTACGGACAAAGTCAGTACAAGGTCCATGAGACTTATTTTTGAAACTACTGCATCAACATAACTCAAAATTATTTTAGTGGTAACGTCGGTACTTTCCCCTTCCTAGGAGTATGAGGGTACATGATGATAGCATTCAACCAGCTCCAAAACAAAGGTACGTTAGGTAAGTGAACTAAAAAGACAAGAGCAATCTGTTTTACGGCGAGATTTCTCTCGAAAGCTGCTCCGTTCAATTGGATTGGATTCATTGAATACCATGCTTACTCTCTCCCTCGTTAAGTTTGCTTGAAAGGAATCCAAAGGATAATAGGTATTTCGTATCGTTTTGTGAAAAGGATATTGTTTTACGAGAGCGTATTGTTGTTGGTAGTTAGTGATCTTGCAATTATTTTACAATACACATCATGAACCAAAAATTGGTTGTCTGTAAAGTCGGTGTACGGATGATAATTTGACGTGATAACGTCATAAGAAATAGATGCGTCACAAGCCCAACACTTAGGCCGATCGTGTCTCTCTATCGCTTTTACCGCGCTCTCGCTTGCACGCTCGGCTCAGGCGGAACGTGACAATGAGTCATGTGTATAGTAGATAGCGGCGTTGTCCGTGTAAAGACATTTTTTCTTCAATATATAATATAATCTAAGTTTTTAGACTGGGTTAATGTCGCTTCCTTCTAGTACTTATAACAATTATTATTTTTTAAATCGCTTCGGTAGTTCAAGAGATTGTCCCCAACATACAAACTATAATATTAATATATAGGTGGAAAGATAAGTTGACCTATTGTATACAAAAACATGTCAGTGCAAAGAAAGTATACGCCAGATAATACAGTGGAAGTAAATGGAGCAGGTCACTGCGTCGACTGAACGCCGAGATGTGATTTGTGGCCGATAGTCTATGCGATGTGTTCCACGCGGCGCCGTACGACGACGGGTGAATAGAATATCAAAATAACATTATATTAAAAATGGTAAAATTCCCGATAAAAAAATATATACAAAGAGTAACAGAAAAAGCGCAATTCCTCATACACCCCAATTAATATATTAATATAAAAAAATTATGAAGCAATCGAACTTAATAAAATAATAATAATAAAATACATTACAATATCTCTTTATTCTAAACCAAAAACAATATAAAAGGTGCCTATACAAAGTTTTTATAAAGTATTTTCAGACAACATTGGGTTGGATGAAACTGAGATTAGAAATAGGTTTTCCATGCTCGTTGTTAGGAAGATACATATATTTAGAATTGTCGAATGACAGTGACACTTGTTAGGTTAGGTCTCATCGCTTTTAAGACGTAGCATGAGATTATCGCTCACTGGATAACACAACTGCCCTATCCAATAATTTCACAATTAAACAAGATACCAACGCTAACACTATCTGCTCGCTCGATGCAGCTCAGTTAACATAACAACGAGGGTGGAAATACTCTATCCTGTTTCTTTTTACCTCTTTCCCGACTCGTATTCGCTTCTCCGTAATGCTATTAGCTGCAGCAAGCAATGAGTTTGTTCTATTATGAAAGTTGTTCGAACTTTTATAAGTGGTTTATTCGCGCTCATTCTTTATTGGGGCCAAGCGGTTACTCATTGATGTTGTTGGGTGATTCTTTTTATTTGTTTCTTAGATTAATTGATGTTGGAAAGGCAAGTAATTGGAATGGTGGTTAGGAAAAGTTTCTGAACGAAGTTTACTGAATTATTTAAGTGAATAATGATGAATTGGTTACGGATAGTTCCTTGTTATCCGGAACTTACTTTTGCACCTCAACCATCAGTTTTATTATAACGAAATAGGCCACATAGTTTTGGGCACAAATAAAATATAATAAAATATTCAAACAGGATAACAAAACAAGCGAAATAACACTGCCTCGTTTACTCAGACAACAATATATCTACGAAACTATAACAGCTACAAAATTTAAATTGGGTAGGTACGTTCCTTATTAGGGCATCCACTAAGAAAGCGTTCCAATGAAAACTCCTAATAAAATACGAAAAATACGAGTTTCCGCAGGCAATACCACTGCTAATGATGAAATTGGCATAAAAATAATTTACAAGTCATTGTAAAAATAAACAAATCACTCTCACATTTAACTATAAAACGGTGTCATATTTCGTCAACCTCTATTTATCTGTCACCATAAGTCAACCGCGCATCATCTCACTCAGTGAATGGAAAATCAGTGAGCGCTTCACCCATAGCAAGCGCCAGTGTCAGTCGGAACAAGCCATCCGCGGCTTATCAGTTCCGCGGTCGCGGCACATCCGCGGCTTAACGGCTTGCCACGCGCCCGCGGCGGTGACGCACCGGGACTCCTGCGTGCGGCTGATTTACGCCGGCTTCATGCTAATACTCTACGCTTTTACATTTTTACAGAGATATTTATTTGTATGCTATATTATACATATTTTTATTAATATGCGTATTTTAACTTTCTCTTTTATTCTGATGCTACTGTAGGGACAATATAGCTCGGATCTACGCTAGCGACAATGGGTTAGTAATGGTCCTTTCCATAAAATCATCCTCTTGTTTCTATAGAAAATGGACGACTTTAGTTATAAAACTGATATTTTATGTTTTTTGGTACCATAAGCAGTTCAATATCTGCTAATTATTGGCTTGCCATAATAAGTAGACACACCAAGTTTTGACAATTTGCTGCTGAGATATCGGTCATTACCATCTATGAGAGAAAATACGGGCAATGAAACAATTACTTAGTCAGTTCAAATGTTTTAAATTTTACTAATAAATGAATATACTGTTATTTAGGATTATTTATTTCACTTAAGATAAGAGTGTAATTCTCAATAGTAAAATATACAAGTGGAACACAAATTAAAGAAGGATGTGAATGCAAAAGCGGCTCGTATGGATAAATGGAAGAAGACCCCAAAAACTGGAATGGGTTATCTGTAATAAAGCTTCTTTGACACTAAACATATATCTAAACTAGATCAATTTCAAACCTACTTCCTCTTATAAAGACGATGAAGTGTCAGTGTATCAGACACTACATCGATTACATGTATCGAACCGCGATGGCCTACATCTGGCACCCCAGAACAAAGCAAGCCATTTTAATCCGCAACAAAAGATGGGCCCCGCTGTATCACTGCCGCAATATTGTGTAGGTGATTTGTGGCCAACATTTGGTAAAGACTCTGGTTATGTACTCGTACCAAGTAAATGGTTTTACGTATATCGCAGCGATGAACGAAATGTAATACTACTAGGTAGTAGGCTACGATGACATTGCATCTTTTGGTCCATGAGTATTATTCTGGTAGTTCTGTGCGTATTTTGCTACCAATGGGTGCGTGCGTGAAGAAACAAAATTGCGCAAATTCTATATTACAGCGAGCATGTAAAACTATTTCATTGATTGGTGATCGAAGTAGGACATGGTTACAGTAAAATATACCATGCAGTCTTTTTAGAGAATGTAGGAGAGACGATGTTACAAGTGTATGTGGTATTTTACGGAGTAGGTGTAAGCGACGGCGCAGGCCGGGAGACCTGGAGTGCGAATTTTGAATCTCACTGGTGATATCAAAATCACCGGTGACTAAAATTATCACCGATGACTTTTATGTCACCATTTTCCAAAAGCCGTATTTTTGAAAGTCACACGCTGTTTTCAATAAATCGTCGCAATCACAAAATATCACAATCGAGCCCCGCTGCTAATTCTTCCGAAAAACATACTTTGGCCCTTTTGGCAGATGGCACATACGTCAACTGTCAAAAACAATCGCATGGTGATTTCAATTATGAGTGGGTAGGGGCACTCGTAAATCGATATCATAGGTATGACAAATTCAATTCACCGATGAGTTTCAAAAATACGAACTTTCGGAAATCACTCACATCGGTGAGAATTAGTCACTTGGTGAGATTCAAAAATCGATCCCCGGGAGCTGGTCTGGCGGCGCAGTCTAAAACTCAGATCGAGACTGGTTATGATACCAAGCGCCGCCACTACGTCCTGGAAGACAAGCTAAAAGGAAATTTAAATATATTATAAAAGCTGCCAGCACATCGGCAACATATATGTATTTTTAACTCCGACCGTCATTCATAAACCAATAGGTAGGTACGGAATAATCTTTTTATTTTAAAGGATTGATCAAAATCCATTTCCGAATAGGATTCATGAGGAATTGAAAACTACTTAATTTTTTTAGGCATACTTATATCGATTTTGATATTTTCAGTAACATTACACTTTTGCATTCAAAATATATCATTTGGTGAAGTGGAACTGATGAAGAAGACCTCAAATTTGGTTTCCAATATTTCAAAGTCTTCTCGTTACTTAGTTCTTTTTTTTTTTGAAGTATTACTTCTAATATTTTTGAATGGGCTATTTTTTGGCAGGACATTTATCGCATAATTGCCTCTGCCGCGTACTCCCATTGTATCATGCGCGCCTGGTACTTTCAATTAATTTCATCCCAACTTTAGGTATTTTAGGTTGAGGTCACCGACCTCAGAGAACTATGTGACAACTAATGCGAGGGAAGTTAGGAGCTAATCACCTCAGAACATTGTTGTGGCACTGATTAATGAGGTTAGTTACGAACTCCCGAGTTTAGAGGAAGATTGTTTTCCGTAAATCTCGGCTTAATTAACTAAATTGTCAAACTATTACAGCTAAGCATAAATTATACACGAGAAAATAAAAACATTAACCAAATAGCTTTTATAAGTGAACTGAAACACATACTCGTAGGTACTTACCTATTTTTACGAGTTCTATTTTTAACTCCCCTAAACATGATTGGCGGGAAGCCTATGAAAGAGTGCTGTAACACTGAGCCAATTATGCCTGCGGGTTGTTCACGATTCTTTCGTTCACCAGCGAGCTATTGATACACTCACTGGAACCATGGAAATAAAGCTAGAGTAAAAAAAAATGGTTGTCGGTTTACGGACGTTAATTTTACGTGATAACCTCATAAAAAAATATATGAGAGTTTGCATACTGGAGCTATAAGATTGCTATAAGAGAGATAGATATGCGTCAAAAGCCGATCGTGCCTCTCGCTTGCACGCTCAGGCGGAACGTGACACTTTTTCGTGCGTGCAGCAGGGCGGCGTTTATCGATTTATAAGACGTCATCGCGTCAAAACATAATTTATAACAAAATTATTTAGCACACAATGGGAATAAAACTCTGCAATATGATTGTATTCTCTGTCGGAACCCGTATAACGCCGGATACATAAATACATACACATATTCGGAACGCCGCGTTATCTGTTCATCATATCTATTCCGATGACCCAAATGTTGTTCCCTCCACACGCCACCTGGGCCCGGTCCCATCGCCGCCACATATGTATACCACACTATAGTATACTAACCCCTTTTCTTAAGATGGGACACTCCTTGCATGGAGTTGAGTCACTTTTATTTATGGTTCCGTATCCAAGGGTTGCCAAGGAAACCCTATTTCTCTGACATATTTGTACATACCCTTAAAATATTTGCACTTGATTTAAAAGGACCTAATACAACGCGTCACAGAATAAGCGCAATTGGGTAGTTGACAGCATCGAAATTAAATAGCGAGTAGTCATACATTAAAAAGATTATCCCAAAACACCTCAAAATATGTATTTCGATTTTCAATTTACAATTATAGCAAATTTAAAAATAATAAATCAATCAAAAAAGTGCTGCAATTGAGTACTACAAACTATGACGTCACGGTTTGCTATTTCAGTACATTTTCCATAGTAATATTTCGTTTTGACAGATCGTAAAAAGTAACTGATTTGACTAGGTAGGACACAACCCTATTCCTCATACACCCCAATTAGTATATTAATATAAAAAAATATGATGCATTTGTACTTTAGTTTGTCCAACCAAATTTCTTAAATAAAGAGCGATAATAGTATGGTTTCCATAGTTCTAAATTCAGTTAAGTTAATTAATTTTTAGGAAAAAATTTACACATATTAAAAATAGCTGAAATCGATTAAGTGGTCGATATTGATCAAACAAATTTTACATATTGTATACTTGCAAACAGGCTACTCAATTAAGTCGTGTTTTGGATAACACTTTGTTGTCTACATTTATTATTGAATTTGAGTTTGCCCTTTATTGGGTTGACACTCGTTTTTTCTCTCTTTATAATTATTATGTTATGTAATTATATTTTTATTTTATTTGAAAAAAAAACCAATTATACAATATTTATTAATACCTACTATGATTTTAGGTAACAAAGCACCGTTATCCACATATGCGATACCTATTATACGTTTGCGGTAAACCGATCATTCGTGTACTTTAAATGTTGTGTAATTAAATTTCAAACTATTAACATCTACTTAACAAAAAAAAAGGTCTTAGGTACATATTTGTACAACATTTTGCACTTGATTTAAAAGCACCTTATATAAGTAGTGGTGACATAAGGCACCGTCCACACAGCACGCGGCGCGCATCAGTCACCCGCGCGGCGCCCGTAAGCCCCACGTGGCGCCACATTTAATGCTCCAGGAAGTCCCGTCCTGCCGCCAGGTGGAGTTAATGCTTAAAACGATTTGGGGCCTGAACTTTGCCCAGGGGTCACTTGAATTTTGATCAGCAAGGACCAAGTACCGGACGTTCGTACTTCTATACTTAATATTATAACGAGGAAAGATTTGTATTTTTGTATGTTTGTTACGATTAACTCAAAAACTGCTGGACCGATTTTAAAAATTCTTTCACCAATGGAAAGTTAGAATATCCCTGAGTAACATGGACTATATTTTATTGCCCTATTCCCTACGGGGTCCAAAGAATATCTCCTCAAAAGTCGGTATTATTATAATATGTAATAATATTCTATACCAAAGAAGGAAAGTTGTTTGTAAGTATCTTTATAACACATTTGCTCGTAAAAGGTGTCTTATTTCACCAATTTCAATATCGTATTGTATCTCTCGCCCAAGTGCGGTAAGTGTAAAGTAAAAAGCACGGTTTATCAAGATGCTCCGTCTTAAAACGAACGGTACTTTTTAAAATCTCAGCAAAGAGTTTTTATGTCAAAAGAGTTGTCAACATTTTATGATTAAAATTAACTTTGGGAGATAAAATATAATAAAGAAATATTTATGTACATAATTATTTAATTTAGGTAATTAATTTTGACAGTAAATTACAACCAATTAATCTGTAACAAGAACACAAAAATATTAATTTACTTTATTAGTAATACTGGCTGTTTTTTGTGCCTTTGCCTAAAAAAAAATACTGATGCGCGCCGCGCGCTTTTTCTTAACGCTGTAGGTATTGTTTTTATTCGTTTACCGTAGTCGGAGTTTTATTTTATTTCCTCGCAAATGTGTTATAAAACGTCGTATGACATACGTGCGCTTTGATAATTACAGCCTCTGCTTAATAATATAATAATCTGCGTAATTTTCAACCTACCGCACTTATATCATAATGTACTATTGTAGAAGGTAGTCTATAGAGCTATTGAACCGATTCTTATAATTATTCCTGTGTGACATACGCTATGTTTTAATAGTGAGAGTTAGACAGTAATTAATAATACGTACATATTTATCACTAGCTCGACGGTGAAGGAAAAACATCGTGAGGAAACCCGCAGGTCTCAGAATTAATTCTGAGACATGTGTAAACAGACCCGGTCCGGCGATGGGCTCACCACCTATCACGTTTAGGGGTCCAATATATCTCGTGAAATGTGGGTATATCCAGTAATGGAATACCTCTGCCTACCCCCTCGGGGATAAAAAAGGCGTGAGATTATATTATTATTATTATTATTATAAATAATACCTTAATTTTTAAAACGTTATGTTGAGCAAAGTTTAATAAAATTGTGCTACATTTTTGGTACGGTGAACATGTTTACAGTGTTTCAAACTCCACAGAAAGATAACCCAACAAATTTTACCAAAATGGAATTTAAAAAGTAACTTAGTAACTCTTAACGTAAAGTCCAAAATAACTTAAAAGAGATGGCACCGCTGTGCCCGCGGGACAGTCGGGTGGACGTCTACTTAGCGGTCGAGCGAACTGCCCGCTCTTTATGAAACACGAGACGAGATTTGCCTGAAAAAAGTTACTAATTGAAACGAATGTAGTTTACAGCGTTTCACGTTTTACCTGCGAGCTTTAATGTCGGTCCAGTGACGTCACAGCAGTTTGTACTTTGTGCTAATGATGACAGAGGCGGATTTAAATAACTTTTATTATTCTTTCTTATTCTTGAGAGTGCGTGGATTTTGCCATGCGAAAACTTTTGGCAGCGAATTCCCATGAAATGATGGGATTTGTGTTAACTTGTATAAAATAAAAATAAGAGTCCATCGATAAATGCCTCAGAATTAATTCTGGGACCTGCGGGTTTCTTCACGATGTTTACCTTCAAGTGCCTTCGCCGTCGAGCTAGTTATAAATATGTAGTTACGTAAGTTTTTGTAAAAAAATCTGTCTATTACAGCGTCTTTATTACAGAAAAACATCAAAATGATCAAAATCTTTCTTGTAGATTAATACTCCTTCACCATTAAAGTTAGCAAGCTATTTACTAATGTTATCTTGAATCAATAATGGAGTCATAAACAAAATATTTAGGAGCGTAAAGCTTTTAATAATAAAATGGTTCTCCAAAACACCGGCAACGTGAGGCAGTATTTAAATTATGAGGCGCCTCGTCAAGGCGGCCTTGAAGGTATTTTGTGGAGTCTCCACATCGATAGGCGCATTACGCCAGAGGAATGTGTAATTCGATCTTTATTTACGGTGCCATTAACTTGATAATAACCTCCATTAGACTCGTAACGCGCTGGGGACGTGACTCTTCACCTAATTACAGGGAGAGGGTTGACAATGGTTGACAGAAGAAAAAAACAAAATAACGAAATTTCTTTGTCTATGACATTTGTCTTGCAGTGATTAAATACTCTATGACTATGTCCAGAGGTCAGACTTCCTTGTTTTTAGATTATTAGAAATTTTTACAGCTACAGAAATAAATGAATATTGATTTGATCTAAAAAATTCAATATGTCTATCAGACTTTCTGGGAACCCCTTTTATGTTACAAAAATCCTTCCAAGTTTCGATTAACTGTACCTCTTTATAATTTTAGTGTATCTAGATGTAGACAAAGTTAACACTAGTAGTCCCGCGTAATTCCCATTCCCTTGACAAAATTATAGCCCCAGAAAAGTAAGCTTTCAATTGGGGAAAGATTTTTTAAAATCTGTTCAGTATTTTTGGACCCTATTTAATAGAAACCACCAAATCTTTCCTCTTAATAATATAATTATAAATATAGATAGCTATACCTAGGGGGCATTATATTTTTAACTAAATTAAATTTTCGATGGACATCGAATACTTTGTGTGTGGAAATAATAATCGTCGTCGACAGGGGAACAAAGTGAGTTGATCTGATTTCAGTATCTTTTACAAACAAAGAACTTTAGGCGTGCATAATAAGGCATAATTTACCTTGTTACCTAGCTAGTTTATGAAATTTGTAATAAACTGTATCTCATATAAAATTGCTTTGCCCCACGCTGATTTCATTACCGAGGGCTATTAAGGGAACAGACTGACGGCAGAAAGAACAAACATCTCATACGTCAATATTATCAACCGACTTCAAAAAAGGAGGAGGTTATAAATTCGATTGGATAGAATATGTATGCCTTTGAGGTAGTACAAACAAACACACATACAGTCTACTCAATACGCAACATTTTAACACAATGTTGTGTGTAGTGTGGTGAGCATACCTAAATACTAAAATCAAAAAACATTTGACACTCATATTATTTTTACATTACGTCTTATATTATAGAAACTTGTCTATGCTAGGTTTTGTTTCTGCGCTAGCAACCAAAAACGAAACAACGAAGTTGAGGCGATAGTAATAAATTATGTTTGTGTTTTACCCGTCTACAGCACCTATGATTTAAATAATAAATTGTGTGCTCACAGCGGGCTTTTTGTGGGTCGATAGGGATGAAGCGTTGTTTGCTTTAGTTAATAAACTAATGACTAACAGAAAATGTATTTTTTTTTATTATAGAGACGTCTGACAGTTGCGACGTAGAAGAAGTAAGCGGCATGGAAATGACGTGACAAAAGTATATGTGTGTGTGTGTAAAAGAGATTTGGTGTACCAGATATTATTCCAATCATACATTACATAAGCGATACAAAGATCTATATTACTATTTCTACGTTTGTGCCTAATCTGTAGTCCAATGGATACCAAGCAATGGACTTAGCTATAATATCAAAACAATAAATCAGCCCCTTCCTCCTTTGGACGGCCATATTCGTGTAAAAAAATAAACATCCGCGTTCCAATTTCGATTTTCCAACCCGTTACACCTTATATGAGTCTGCAGCCTGAGGTGCGGCATCTCTTTGTGTGGTGCGGTGTGCTGCCCGCTGGCCGACGTGAATAACGGCCTTTGTTAGGCGGATGAACGGCGCGCGGATTGCGACCGCGAGCCGCGGGATGCGGATCCGTCGTCGCGTGTGGACAGTCCTTAATGCTTAGAACGATTCATGAGGTTGCATTTATATCTTGTTTTTTTTTTTAATTTAAAAAATCATTAACATTTATATATTTTTTTTAAATCTCTTTTTGAGATTTAGATTAAGTGACAAAATGTTCCATGTTTCCACAAACTTTTTATTCATCAAACTACAATCTATTAATCTATAATACTATAAACTATTAAAAAATTACAGTAGGTAGGTATGTAGGTACTAATTGCTTTTATTTCCTAATAGTACCTACACCATCTCATCAATTTTAAACTTTTTATTGCGGACAACAGAGATCCATTAGGTTGTTAGTTAGGCTTAAAACTATGTTAGTACTTATATTCTACAAGTGACCACCTATTTCTAAAATAATAAGTACTCCTAAAGTATGTAATAGATACGTTTTTTGTGGTTTAAAATGTTATTTGACAGTTATTCATACGATAATCGTACTATGATACCTATATGTAATATACTCGGATAATAAACTAGATTTTTCATCAGGCGTGACTAAGGCCAATGCGATCTTGAGAAAAAAAATGGTAGGTTTCTTTTCCTATCAGCGTAAATTGTAATTTTTACTGATTTAATATATTCCCATATTTTCTTATTAAACAGTCAGGCGACCGCGGGTGCACAGACTCTATGCGCTTGAACGTCCACATAGGTACTTTTATTCTAAAAGCAACCTTATCACTGTGCGGTAAAAGGACCCTGGAGTATATGTTCTTGCTTATCAGACTACCCACGGCACCATTTCAGTACTTGGATCAACACAATGCCGTAGATCTTCCTTCCTCATTTTCCTTGGCCTTGGAGCCTTGTTCCAGTTTAGCATATTTGTCTTGTTATCAACCTTATAAACCAATCTTGTTACACGTCTGGACGAGGTTGACATTAATATATAGCAAATATTGGCTCGCTTGGCCTAGAATAGAAGTGCTGGCAAACATTGACGCATTGACATCGACGATTCGTTTTGTTGTGGGAAGATAAGAGCGTGTTGCTTGCTACGTTTTGAACCGACTTCCAAAAAGGAGGTTACAATTCGACTATATGTTTTTTTTTATGTTTGTTACCTCAGAACTTTCGAGTGGTTGAACAAAGTTTTATGATTCTTTTTTTAATTGTTAATTGGTGCTTCCCGTGTTGTCCGAATTTCAATTTGGTCCAGTTCTGACAATGTCCATGAAAAAACCACATACCTAAGTCTTAAATTTGCATTAAGTATGTGCGCGACCAATGGACGAATGACTCAAGATCAGATTTCGAAGATTATTTTTTTCACCGACTTCAAAAAAGGAGGAGGTTCTTAAATGAATTGTATTTTTTTAGTGTTATTCGTTAAAATCCGTTTTGTACTCTAGAGTTCTGTTATGTGTAAATCTAGAACTACTTACATTGCGACCGTGTGGTAAGTCGCAGCACTATGAGCCTCTCGTTTTCTTATAATTTGTATGGTAATAATTACACTTCACCTGCGTGTTGAAAGTGTTTCTTTCTCTGTCTGAACCTATAAACCGAGGGGGTAGGCAGAGATACATTTCACGAGATACATTGGACCTCTAAACGTGAGCCCATCGCTGGACCGGGTCTGTTTACACATGTCTCAGAACCTGCGGGTTTCCTCACGATGTTTTCCTTCACCGTCGAGCTAGTGCTAAATATGTACGTAAGTTTTTGAAAAACTCAATGGTACATGCCAGGATTCGAAACCGAGCCTCACTGATTTTCGGCCGGCTATTTAACCGTAAGGGCTATCACTGCTCTGAACCTAGTAAATGTATAAAACAGATAATAATGTATTCCTAGCTTTATTCAGTATTAACCCTGTGGAAGTGAGATTATTTCTCGAGACCGGGGTTTTATTTCGGATTAGAGTATGTATCAAAAGCTTTTAAAACACTTCCAAGTTTATCGCTAGCTCAACGGTGAAGTGAAACTAAATTCTTGCGTTCGCTTCGCTTCGGTGTATGAAAGTAAAATATATCTTTAGAACCCTGCAAGATGTCACACACACACATACCTACACGAAAACTTTAAGTATTTCCAGTGTCCAGGTTCAAAACTTTCGGAAACCTTTTCGACTTTCAGACATAGGTACAGACAAATATTCATAAAAAGGCCATAACGGTTAGCCATTATATAAATGACGGGCCTGTTGGCTCAGTTGGCAGTAACACTGCCTTCTAAATCGGAGGTCGCAGGTTCGATACCCGCTCGGGGTCAACATTTGTGTGTACGAACATGGTTGGATCGTGTCTGGTCGTTTAATATTTATTTAATTATGTTTATCAGTTGTTTAGTAGGTACTTATAGTACAGGCCCTGTCTAGTTTGGGACTAAATAACCGTGTGTGAATTGAGTCCCAAAATTTATTATTTATTATTAAATAGCAATTTTCTTTTGAAATCACAGATATGCACTGCAATTGTATTATATTGGTATAGCTGGAAAAAAATAACCATCCCCTTTTATGAAAAATTTACACATGTAGTAAAAAAGATAAATATAACGACAGATAAAACCCGATACCAACATCACACCTTCGAAAAATATTCGCAAAGCGTTTCTTTCAAATGACAACAGCCCATTCACTCGTGTTCTTTTGCATATCGCTCACACCTCATCAAACGACTCAATTTGCTTCCGCGATCATTCCGCGAGAATCTCATAAACTGAACACCTTGAGATGCTTCGTTCGAAATTCCAAGGCTTTATGAACGAGTTTCGTTTCGATCATACACGTACATGAAGAGGTATGCAGCTGTGCTGGAATGTTGTTATCTCTCAGCCTTTGACACAGGCCTCTGGGAAATGTTTTAAAATATTTCTTAGCATTCGCGATAATTTTTTAGAGTGATGTCTCGGGTATGTCGGGAACATTCGACATCTGCGTCTCTGCACTGTACTAGTCGATGTTATGTGTACTATATTAATACTAGCTGACCTACCCCCTAGCAAAGTGGCATTGCACAATCTAATCGAATGTTCTTTTAGATTGACATGTAGGTATGGGGTTGACATTAGCGTTAACGGTCGTTGGCAAGTGCTTATGTCAATCCTAGGCTAGGGGTAGCCAAGTGGCATTGTACAATCTAATCGAATGTTCTTTTGGATTGACATGTATGGGATTGAAAACAAAGTTAAGACAGGACAATGTATGTCAGCCCCCCGGCTGACATACATTGTCCTGTCTTAACTTTGTATTTTTTTCTTATTTTAAGGCATTGGCAATTTTGAAATTTGATACAACAACGAACCTCCTAAGGACCTACCACCACTTCTTAAGACAAGACTGGTTTAATATTACATAAAAAAATCGTAACTACCATGACGTTACTTAGTTTGATATTGTCTTAGGCAATTACTCAATCAATACTCTATCATTTATTGCATTATCTATGTTTACACTTACAGGTTTTATAATTAACATAGACCCGGATAGGGCACAGCAATATAAACTAAATCTAAGGAGGTACTTATAATTTTGTGACTTCACACGTCAAAACAAGAATGTTATAAAAGCTCATGCTTCAAATCTTAGTAAGTAGTAGAACGCTTCCAAGCTACGATAGTTTTATAAAAGCCGGTGGTAAGCCAATCCAAAGGCTCCAAAGGTCCTGTCTAGGCTCTGAGTTTTAGAACTATTAAAAAATAAACAAATCTTGATTATATTTCCAAGTAATACTTTCTTTTGTTAGAGACTATGTAAGTATTATAAATAGGCCTCCACTACAGTCGGGCCAATTGCGTGTAAACATTTACGATTTGGCCGTAATATCGCTATCAGGCAAAGAGATTAAAATATAATAGGACATAGAGAGGGCATTGGGAATATTTTCATACAAAACTTTGAAGCTTATGCGTCATTGTCAGTTAGTATGAACGCGAGCTGTCATTCGGTCGAAATTGTACTAGACTTATTCCACTTGGAATAACTTTTGGCTTCAAATTTTCCTCGCTTTGTCCCCTCTATGCCCTATTACATTTTAATCTCTTTGCTATCAGGCGACTCGATTTCACGACATCCATTCCGATGAAAGGCTGGAATTTCGTCTTATTCTTCGCATAATTAAAGCAGCCTGACCTTGAGCCCAGCTGATTAATGTAGCACCCTTTAGTCCCAATAAGGCCCAATCAGTAACCTCAAGGCGACACGCACGCGTTTAGTTTCAACCTTTTAAATTTTCGGTAGAGTGTGACAAGTATTAGGTATATTATTAGGTACTTTGTCTAAGGGTCGTGCCGAGGCGTGTTCGAGGGTTCCGTACCATTATCTATAAAAACGGCAAAAAAAAACAGGTTGGTTGTATGGGTTGGGACCCTTAAATATTTATTTTATTTTGTTTTTAGCATTTGTTGTTATAGCGGCGACAGAAATACATAATTTGTGAAAATTTCAACTATCTAGCTCTTACGGTTTTTGAGATACAGTCTTGTGAAAGACAGACGGACGGACAGACAGCAAAGTCTTAGTAATATGGTAACGTTTTTACCCTTTGGGTACGGAACCCTAAAAAGAATTTTATGGAAATGGATGAAATGTCTTTGTTGTTAGGGCAATGACAATAATTGAATTGTTAATAAAGAGCTTTTTAATTGGAGTGCCTTAAATATTCCGGTCCAGTTTAATGACGGACTATTCTGCTTATTGTGTCAGCTGTATCGATTGACACGGATATCCGGTTTTGTACCTTTGATAATTAATTGAATGATATAAATGGAACTGTATGTATATTTTATTAAATTCACTGATTTCAGTTCCATTGTAAACTTACTAAAAAACAGGTTATTGAAAGATTTTTGTATAATTTTTTTGCGTATTGGAGTGAGTTAAAATCTATATAGGTATATAAAATGATAAACTGTCTGACTGATTGGTGATATATCAACGCACAGCCTAAACCGCTGGGTCTAGAGATTTGAAATTTTGCACATATATGATAGCACTGTAGGAATCCACTAAGAAAGGATTTTGCAAAATTCAACCCCTAAGGGGGTGAATTGAACGTGCGCGAGCGAAGCCGGTAAAAGCTAGTGTTCAATAAACATTGTATTGTTTATTATTGATGTCCACGCACGCGCCTTAAGTTTGTGGTTATCGCCATTTCGGTCGCTGTACAAATGTAATGTAATGAGTGAATTTATTTATTTGGCATCCAACTTTGGGCCGAGCAATATCATATTATCCCCTCTGCTGACTAACCCGATTGAGAAGAGATTGTCATACTTTTATATCATCTACTATATAAAAATAAGTCGGGTTTTCCTTCCTGACGAT
This sequence comes from Ethmia dodecea, assembly GCA_963855545.1. Taxonomy (NCBI): domain Eukaryota; kingdom Metazoa; phylum Arthropoda; class Insecta; order Lepidoptera; family Depressariidae; genus Ethmia; species Ethmia dodecea. The sequence continues at coordinate 305,888 of OY979457.1, forward strand.
TTAACTCCAGAACTGACGAACCGATTTCCATGGTTTTGCATTCGTTGGAAAGGTCTCGGGCTCCGCAAGGTTTATAGCTAAAAAAAAATTCAGCATTACACCCGTGCGAAGCCGGGGCGGGTCGCTAGTTTTTTATATATACAACGCGTAACAGAAAAAGCGCAATTCCTCATACACCCCAATTAGTATATTAATATATAAAAAATATATGATGCTATTTTATATGTTCTATGATATATGAACTTTAGTTTTGTCTAACAAATTTTCTTAAATATCGATCAATAATATCACGATTTCCATAGAAAGCACTAAATTCAGCTACGCTAATTGAATTTTCAGAAAAATTTAACACATATTAAAAATAGCTGAAATCGAATAAGTAGTCGATACTGAACAAACTAATTTCAAGAATTGCGCTTATTCTGTTACATATTGTATAATTGTGTTGCAGTTGTATATTTTTATAAGAAACGGTTTATGTATATAAGTACCTTAATACATTGTTAACTTCAGTACCTACCTTCATCTATTAATCACAGTTACATCATAAGATAAGACCGCCCATAGCACTTTTTAAAATATTTATTGCATATTTTTATTGGTGTACAATAAAGTTTTTACATACAATTTACTTAGTATCATACCATTTTTATAAGAGTTTTGAACATTTGTCCAGGCAAATCTACAACAGATTTGGGTATCTTTTTATAGAAAATTTATTCTACTTAATCCATTATGGTTCTCTATTTTTAATAATGTCATAAAAGCTTGACGCGAGATTTAAGTATTTACTCATATTTAATTAGTCTAAAAATAAATAAAATAAAATAAATAATCTCACGCCTTTCATCCCCGAGGGGGTAGGCAGAGGTATTCCATTACTGGACATACCCACATTTCACGAGATACATTGGACCCCTAAACGTGATAGGTGGTGAGCCCATCGCCGGACCGGGTCTATTTACACATGTCTCAGAACTAATTCTGAGACCTGCGAGTTTCCTCACGATGTTTTCCTTCACCGTCGAGCTAGTGATAAATATGTACGTAAGTTTTTTGAAAAACTCATTGGTACGTGCCAGGATTCGAACCCGAGTCTAAAACTTCTAAAAATTTAATTCAATCAGTTATAGTTAGATATATAGATAAATTTGAGTAACTACTTAAATCTAGCGACAAACTTTTGTTACATATCTAATAAATTGTGTTATGACGTTTGTTATAGTAAAATTTTAAAGGAAAAGTTTATTTTACTCTTTTTAGCGCATTACATTAAGCTTGTTGTAAAAAATATTTTTAATACAAAATTTATTATTTCTAAGATTATTGGAATACTTGTCGTATTGGAAGTTACACAACACCAACTTTAAAATACCTTGTCCTTGAGTCTTGAGTGATGCGGCCGACGGCGCACGAGTCGTGACAATGAAACCGATCACGCAACGCCAGCACGCGACGAGACTGGCTCGATCTAGACCAGATTTAGGGAATAGCCTATTGGTTATGACATTGATGTTTGATGTAGGTTTTCTCCAGCTCAGCACACCACTAAAACCATGTAACTTGTCCAGTCAAGAGCAAGTCAAGGTTTACACTACCAGTTTAAGCTGAGCTCTGATTTGTACTACGCGCCATAGAATACAGGGCCGGGTCAAAGTCCAAAGTGTCGAGCTTAGCGTGCTCTTGACTGTACTTTGTATTGTATTGATTGTTTAAAATGTGTTGAGGAGTTTCTTGCCGCGCTTTTCTCTTCGACTATAGGTACATACCAAAGCGGGAGTACACGCGTAGTAGGTTTTGAGGTACTTTTTGAATTTGTACCAATAATATTTCTGTGGTAAACACAGCTGCAAATGAAAATATTTATTGGAAAATACTGGATTAATAAATTCCTATTTTTTCATTTTAGATATCAGAGCACGACTAAAGATTTAAAAAGGAGATTTCGAACAAGGCGTGTCAAATCATCAAACTTGGATATGGTCAAATAACGATCATATTAAACTGTCCGATGGCGCGTGAAATTGTAAAACTTGTAGCAAACTTCGTATGACTTTACTGATGGCCTGTCGTATCGTGACGGCTTCGTGTAAGCCTGTGATGTGACTCGGCCCAAGGTTGTCGAATAGTTCGATTATTCTGTCGACAGGAAATGTGGCAAAGATGTCACGACATTGCCATAAAACCGAAGAACTACGTTATGGTATTTTGAACTATAAAATGTTGTGAAGTTGCTATAGATATAATAAATAACTTTTTGAATTGCTCTAGCCACAAATATTCTCATTTTTTTAAATTGTAATTACTATTTATATTTGATTTAATTATATAATAAGTATGTATAATAACTTTGACTATTCAGCATAAAGCATGTATCTTTTTCTTGGTTTTTGAACGTATAATAATAATATGCGTTACTTTAGAGTCACAAATGTTTTTTATTCTATTCTAAATAAAATGAAATTGCATATTCATAATGAATTTCCCTCTTTTTTTATATATATTACTAGCGACCCGTTTTTGTATTAGCTTTGCACGGGTGCAATGCTAATACAAAAACCTTCCTCTTGAATCACTCTATCTATTAAAAAAAACGCATCAAAATCCGTTGAAAAGAAAAGAAAAGAAAATAAATTTATTAGACACGAAACAAAGAACAAGAACAGAAATAAAATAAACTGGTACAAAAAAAAATAGTGCCTAATGGGACTCCACTCAGCTTGTGCTGCAGCATTAGCCACAGCGCTGGTATTCTGCGGGGCCCCGGGAGCAGACGGCGCGCCTCGCGCTCGTGCTGCCCATAAACTAAATTTATAACTTACAACTAAACTACACGCTAAAATATAATTACAAAGGTACATAATATAGGTACATAATAAAGGTACATAATTAAGTACATAATATATACTATTAAGTAATAAATATTAGTAATAGAAATAACCCACTGATACAAAACTATCCCCATAAAACAAAGATAAATAAACTAAATAGAATACCAAAATAAACTGCCTTATAAAATAAGTATGTACATAAAATACTCCTAATCTTAAATCCTACATATAAACAAACGAACTGCACCCGCACTTGGTTCACTGCTGCTAACTACCTACTATGTTGCGAAAGAAGAAGATGCTTCCGAAGTCCTTCTTTAAATGCCGGACTCGTTGCCTAGTTTTAAAGATTTAAGCATACATAGGGATATAGGGACAGAGAAAGCTACTTTGTTTTATACTATGTAGTGATGTGATTGGGTTTTGGTGATTGCGATGTGGGCCGGTCATGTCTCCAGGCGGACTGATGGCCGCTGGAGCCGACACGTGTTGGAGTGGAAATCGCGTTTGGGCAAACGAAATGTAGGGCACCTTGTAAAATAGATGCGGGCTGCCCAAGACCGGAATGGTTGGCGCTCCTTGAGGACGCTCTCGTCCAGCAGTGGACAGCAATTGGCTGAATGATAATATGTTTTTATTAGAGCAGTGATAGCCTTACGGTTAAAGAACTTGCGCTTCACATGTTGATAATCAGTGAGGCTAGGGTTCGAATCCTGGCATGTAACAATGAGTTTTTCAAAACTTATGTACATAATTATCACTAGCTCGACGGGGAAGGAAAATATCGTGAGGAAACTCGCAGGTCTCAGAATTAATTCTGAGGCATGTGTAACTAACCCGGTTTGGCGTTTAACTCACCACCTATCACGTTGAGGGGTCGAATATTCTCGTAAAAAGTGGGTATTTTCAGAAATGGAATACGTCAACCTATCCCCTCGGGGATAAAAGGCGATAGTTTTTTTTTTTTATTAAATAGTGATTTTATTTTATTAGATCGCCTGTGATATAGTTAAATTCAGATTTTTCATGGACAGTGAATTCTGTTAATAAAATTATTCTACCCATCTGTAGAGCCTTAACAGTTTTCATAACAATACTAATTATTAATAAATTCTTTGTTGAATAACAAAACAACAAGCAGAATAAATTGATTTCCCAGAATTATTAAATATTTGCGAACTATGTTTTATACAGAGTCCCGAGGGTCCGTTCTCGAAACCGGGCATTGTTATCCATCCCCATTGAAAGCGTCCGTCAAAGCAATTTCCATTTTCAAATAATGATCGCTGTTTAATCCTTTAATGCCCATTCGAGGAGGAAGCCAATTCATTACGCCCGTAGCCGGAGGGATGATTTTTTTAAATTCATGTTTATTACCCATTAGCAGCGCCCCGCGGTTTCACCCGCGTAGTTTCCGTTCACGTGGGAATACGGGGATAAAATTTAGCCTATTTGTTATTCTGATGTATGAGCTATATAACTGTAAAGTTTCATTAAAATCGGTTCAGTAGTTTTTGCGTGAAAAAGTAACAAACATCCATCCGTAGATTCATACATCTATACATATAATAAAAGTCTAACGGGGCCGTGTCTGTACATCAAATATTTTTTGAAAATTTTAACGGTAGTGTATATAGTTATCGATATAGATATCGAAACACCAATTTTGGAATTTTTGTCTGTCTGTCTGTCTGTCTGTCTGTCTGGTTGTGCACGCATCACTCAAAAACTACTGGACGGATTTTGATGAAATTTGGTATGGAGATAGCTGAGTACCCGGGTCAACATCTAGGATACTTTTTATTCCAGAAAAATATCTCATTCCCACGGAAAAATTTAAAAACTGGGTAAAAAGAGAAATACGTACTATTCCGAAACGATAACACATAGAAACTTGAAATACAGTGTGTGGGTGTCTTATTTATCGTAGCCAACCGCTATGAAGAGATTTTTGGAAATTTCCACGGAAACGGGAATAATCTGGATGCGCGCGGGCAACGTCGCTATGGGAACCCGCTATTTGAAATATGGTATGTAGGTGGCTTATATGTCGTAGGCAACCACTATAAAGGGATTTTTGAAATTCCCACGGGAACGGGCATAAACTGGATCCACGCGGGCAACGCCGCTGGGCACCCGCTAGTCCATCTATACAAACTTTCTTCTTTCTTTCTTTATATTTAAATCGTCTTTGAATAAACTAAATGTCTCTTTAATTTTCATATACCAAAACTTAGGAAGTTTGTTACATGTAAAATTAAAGTTATACGATATTTGGGTAACTGACGCATAAAATAGTAATATATCCGTTTAATATATTACAAGCGAACTTTAAATTGATTCTTCTAAAATGTTCTAACTTCGGCCATTCATCTTGCAACAACGAGGTCCACCATAATTTATCTGCCATCCTCCTCTATCACACCGATGGTGATATATTTCGTCGCACGTGTAAAATTGCTGTTCTGAACTTAGATTACGTCGTCATGTCACATCCATCTTTGCTGCGATAATTCTACTCACGCCAAGATTGGTATTCGCTGTTCATTGCTCGCTCGGTAGTCCTCGTTTGATAATAAACAGACTTTATTTTTAATCAACACCGCAGGGGATGAAAATAGGTACACCAATGTTTAAGGAAAAATCCCCTGTATGTTTAAACTACACGTGGATCGGAAAAAATACAATTAATTAAAAACGAATGTGAAAACTTCAAAATTACTGATAATTTCCAAAATTTTTGAGGAAAAATAAAATGTCAGCCATGTAGATTCCACTTTTAACACACAACATAAAAAATAGGAATGCATGCAAATGAATTTATTTACAATTAGTCAATAAGTTTTTCATTTATTGCATACTAGAAGCGCCCCGCGGTTTCACCCGCGTAGTTCCCGTTCCCGTGGGAATACGGGGATAAAATATAGCCTATGTGTTATTCTGATGTATAAGCTATATAATTGTACAGTTTCATCAAAATCCGTTGAGTAGATTTTGCGTGAAAGAGGAACAAACATCTATACATACAAACTTTCGCGTTTATATTATTGGTAGGATAGTAGGATTGCAAATCTTGATTTCTTTTATGATAAATAGCCCACCCAGAAACGGTATGCAGACATAATAGAATTATCTATTATAAGACAAGTGAGACACTCATATGTTTGATGGGCCTTTACGATCATATCCTGTATATGACTTTTTTTACCGTCTGGAAAAAAATGCGGTGTGATAGGTAAGTGTAATAGATTCATTTAGCAATGTTACTTAAAAATGTTTTTTTCTCAATATTTTTTTTTTCTTGCTTAAACTAATATAGATTACTCAATTGTAGTCAATAATATACACTGAGATATTTGAAACAGTATTTTAAAAAGAAATAGGCTTGTAGCTTCCATTTATGCGCAATCTACCTGCAACTGCCAGCTGCGCGTAGTACTGTGCGTAGTTTTCTAGATTTTGTAAATTGCACTAAACATGACTATATTTAACAATTTTATTTATTTATATTTATTCGTGAACAATTTTTACATTGTATTCGAATTTTACATTACAAAAAATAATACATAATAAAAAATTAAAAACAAAACCATAATAATAAAAAATTAATTTAAAAATAATGTCAAATAGTAATAAAAGCATAATATAAAAATCATAATAATCAATCAGGTAAATCAAATTAAATATTCATAATAACATAACATGTCTGTCTACAAATTACAAAGGATTAAATAAATTTAAAATTCATCTAGAGAGTAGCAAGACTTTTCCAATAAAAAGCATTTTAGCTTTCTCTTAAATACGCATAATGTTCTTATTGTTTTGAACTCTATGGGCATCCTATTGTAAAAATTTACAGCTTGATAGCGAGAGCCATGGTTCACTACATTCAAGTTAGGTTCCACTATATGTTTCATATCTTTTCGCCGAGTTTGTTCTCTTTCAACCATTCCTTTCTCCGACTCAAACAAGTGTCGGCGTTTCACAAGGGCTGTTAAGAGAACTAAGATATATAAGCTGGGCAGTGTTAAGATTCCTAATGTTTTAAAGTGTTCTCTGCATGATTCCCACGGCGGCATACGCACAATCGCTCGAATGGCACGTTTTTGGAGAACGAAAGTCCGCTTCATGTTGTACTCATAACTGTTGCCCCAAAGTGAAATGCTATAACGAAATTTTGACTCAATCAGGGCACAGTAAACCATTTTCAACTGTTGCAGAGTCAGCACATCTCTTAAGCTAACTAAGGCATAACAGGACGAACATATAGAATTGGCAATGGCTTGAATTTCTGATTTCCAATTTAGTATGGCATTTATATGGATTCCAAGGAATTTAATGTCGTCCACACTATCTATTTTTTTATCATTTAAATGTGTGGTCAAAACGTCTTTGTTATTAGATGTGGTCTTAAAGAGTAAGAGACCCGTTTTATTAGTATTTATCACCAAATTGTTAGCCTTAAACCATTTTTCAAAAGTACTCAATGTCTTATTGACCGTCAGATTCAAGTCATTAATATCCTTTTTTGAAATTATAGCATTAGTGTCATCAGCAAAAATAGTCAAGCTTAAGTCAGAGATGTCATTATACATATAATTAATTAAATCGTTAATAAAAATAACAAAAAATATAGGTCCCAACACTGAACCCTGAGGCACTCCTTTAGTTATTTTTACCTGTTTAGATGTTTGTCTTATTTCCATACCGTTTTTTATCAACATCCCTTATCTCAACATACTGTCTGCGATTGTTCAAATAAGAATCAAATAGGTTAAGACACTTATCTCTCACTCCATAATATTCAAGTTTTTTTAAAAGTATATCGTGATTAACCTTATCAAACGCAGAACTTAAGTCTAGGAATAAACCAGCAACTTTTTTCTTTTCATTGAGACCAAGTAAAACATCATTCATGAGATTGTCAATCGCATCAGCGGTCCCTTTACCCACTTGGTAACCAAATTGCTTTTCATGCAGTACTGAATTATTATTTAAATGTTTTATTAGTCTATTTCTTAAGACTTTTTCAAAAATTTTTGATAATGTGGGCAGCAATGAGATTGGTCTATAATTTTTTGGATCAGTTATTGCACCTTTTTTGTGTATCGGTATAACCTTCGCTAATTTTAGTTGCTCAGGAAACAGACTATTATCTATACAGGTGTTAAAAAAGTGAGCTAGAGGTTTTGCAAAAATATCAATATTTTCTTTAAGAATACTAATAGGTATCTCGTCATGGCCACACGAGCTTTTTGTTTTCATTTCCATTACTAGTTTAGCAATTTCTCTACGGTTTGTATGGTTACAAGTCATATAATTAACTACTCTCCCAGCATTATTTAAAAGAATATCCATTGCATTAGTCGAATTTATAAGAGAATCTTCATTTTTATGATGATATTGTTCACTGAATATCTCCACAATTTCTGTCGGATTACGTATTACATTATTTGCAACTTTAAGAACAAGATTCTCATTTATTGTAACAGCCTTTTTATTTGTATATTTATTTACCACTCTCCAAATACCTTTAGTCGAATTATAGACTTCATTTATGTCTGACTGCACTGTTAATTTTTTGGCATGTCTCACAACTTTCATAAATAACCTTATATAAGATTCAGTGTATTGTTTTACAGACGGATGTTTTTGGTCATTATTAATGGAGCACAACACCCGCTTCATTTTACTTGAAGTTTGGATGCCTTTTGTTACCCATCTAATTTTTTTGTATTTTTTTAAATTAATTTTTCTTTTAATCTTTTTAAAACATTTTCGAAAAATTTTATTTAGTGTACACAAAATCGAATTGGGCCCAAGACGTAGCTATTGAACCTCAGTGACTTTGTTACGAAATATTATTTTATTACGAACGTTGAAACTTCGTCTCTCCACATACATCACAGTATCCTTCCATTTCTCCAAGGGGTCTTTCTCTGTGTTTGCCTAGAACACTATAGCTCTATGCCCATCTGAGAGCCCATTATTGTCTATAGTTAAATTTTTCACAGCATTAAATGGCAAATTAGTTAAGACATTATCAATACAAGACTCTCTGCCGTCCCTCACAAAAGTAACATTATTAACAAGATGTCTGAAATTATAGCCATCGAGCAAACCCAAAAATGATTTCTTTCTACTGTCGTTTGGAGCCAGTAAGTTCACATTGAAATCCCCGCATAAAATGCACTTTTTACTGGAAAAATGTTGTAGAAAAAATTCTAGCCTATCTATAAAAGCGTCAAAGTTATTGTTATTTTGGTAACAACAAAAAATATTTACATTACTATTTAAATCAGTTACACCACAAATTTCAAAGCAATCAATTTTACTAAACTTTTTACAATCTACTATTTTAATTTTTACATCTTTATGCACCAATATTAAAGAACCTCCTCGTATTTTTTTCTCACGGACGTAAAATGTTGCAAGTTCATAATTTTCAATTTTCAGAAAGGGAATCGATGACTCATTCAGGAAATGTTCACAGAGGCAAACATAATGCTGTTCTTTATCTAATGCATCCAAATAAACTTCATACTGTTCTTTTTTTGTGTTTATGCCACAAACATTTTGGAACACAATATTTAAGGTACAAATCTGTTTTACATTAGGCACGAAAAAAAGGTTCCTGAGATCTATGCACATATCTTTGATCTGTCTGTACTTGCTCCATTTCCCAGTCATACTGTCCCTTTATAGTTATTATTGTTTTTTTTATTTGTTCCTATAATTTACCCTGCCCGAGTGTTTGAGGAACATGCTATAATCACAATTTAGATTTAAGTTAGAGTCAATCAAAGAGGCATATTCATATTTAGCTACATCACTACACAACGAATAATTAAAAGTTTCAATTCTTCCATTATACATGCTACTGTAATTATTAAATTTATAAGTCGGTGAACATAATATCACGTTGGTAAAGTCAATCTTTTGCAAGGACAGTCTCAAAAACCCGATTAGTTCACGATAATTTCTTGAGGTTTTGAAATCTTCCTCTCCTATTAAAATAACACAATAATTTTCCATTGTGAAACCATCAAGTCTTAAATGTAGATCCTTTACTAGATCCAGCAAACCAGCTTGCGGCAAACAGAAGTGGCAGAACGAGACATCCACAGACAGTGGCAGAATTAATCTCGTGTATAACTTCGGCTCTAGATACCTTATACGTCAGATTTTTTTCTAGACGGTAAAAAAAATCATCCAGTATATACTATAATAATAATAATGGTTTTTTATAATGTGTAATTTTTATATTGTTTTGTAAATGTTTTTATATATTTTACTTTTATATACATATTGTAAAAAAACCTAACTTAAGATATGAAATAAATAAATATAATAATAATATAATCTCACGCCTTTTATCCCCGAGGGGGTAGGCAGAGGTATTCCATTACTGGATATACCCACATTTCACGAGATATATTGGACCCCTAAACGTGATAGGTGGTGAGCCCATCGCCGGACCGGGTATTTTTTACACACGTCTCAGAATTCATTCTGAGACCTGCGGGTTTCCTCACGATGTTTTTCTTCACCGTCGAGCTAGTGATAAATATGTACGTAAGTTTTTGAAAAACTCAATGGTACATGTCAGGATTCGAACCCGAGCCTCACTGATTTTCGGCCGGCTCTTTAACCGTCCGGGCTATCACTGCTATATACTACATACTACACATAAATTAATCTGTGTCAGAGATAACCAACATAATATCTATTCATAATAATCCTGTGCACTAACCTGCTGTCTATCCATTACTGGTGACGTTATCGTAACGGTAACTTGCTACTACAACCATTAGATTGCCTGCATACAGGGTTGTAACATAGATTTAGTATACTAACGTTAAAGATTGGCAATAGAGCCAGTACGGCGAGACCAAAAAATTTGACACTTCTGTGCGTGTAACGTGGATGTGTGCAAGACAAATAGTGCTCTCCCTAAACTTGTAGCTCTCGATAACAAATGGGCGTGTGGTATATTGTGTAGTTAACACCTTTGCCAGTCACGTTACGACATGTGGTTAATCGATAATTACGACAATCACTATAAAACTGAGGTTAGAAATACAAGAAATTCACGTATTTAATATTTCGCTTAAATCAATTCTTATACATTCAGAACATTAATATAATAGAAAGCAATGTTATGACCTATCCATTTGTGCACGATTTTTTGTCAGTTTTCTATAATCATTGCATTTAGAGAGTTAAATCTTTCAATCGTACTTACCTGTGAAATGAGAGATTCTGTGGATTTTCGTTTCTGGATGAACTACAACCAGGCACTGCACAAGTAACCATAGCTGTTTACGTCTATTAAACATCAAACTTACTCTTTTAATACGCGAGATTAATGAAAATAAGCGAGATTTGTTTTGTTTACAACTGACGTCTGGCCGCTAATGGCGCTATTGTGTACGCGAATGGTCTCGTCTCCCTATCTCGCTCTAACACACGAGTACCTATGTTCTTTCTCTGTTGCAATGCCAATCTAAGTATACTAAATCTATGGGTTGTACATGAAGCTTTACACTTGTAGTGCGAATCTGATACCTCTAAGGCGATTGTAATAAGAACGTTACAAAGTTCTATGTGTGCGTCTACGTGCTCTTGACTGCACAACACAAGATTGAGGCCAGCGACGGTGTTGTACAGGCGGCCGCCTACCACCGCGGCGAACTCCAATTTACGATACTTCAGCTCTTATTTCGAAGAGATAATATAATAAAATAATAATCACTAGGTACATCGTATAAAACAAAGTCGCTTTCTCTGTCCCTAGGTATATCCCTATGTATGCTTAAATCTTCAAAACTACGCAACGGATTTTGATGCGTTTTTTTTAATAGATAGAGTGGTTCAAAAGGAAGGTTTTAGTATTAGCATTGCACCCGTGCGAAGCCGGGGCGGGTCGCTAGTATTATATATAATATAGATAGACAGTGGTATTACATTTCTGGATATACCCACTTTTCATAAGATATTCGAAGAGATTGGTGTCAATAATATAGTAATATATAACAATAATATGGGACACAAATCACACACGGCTAAAACCAAAAGACATGTTCATGCACACTAATCTTGGCCCCGAGTGGGGATCGAACCTGCGACTTCCGACTCAGAAGGCAGGGTCACTTCTAAAAGGTCCTTCAAAAAATAAAAATCATATTCTACTAAAAAAATTAATTTAATTAATAATTTAATTAGCTATAAAGCCTGCGGACCGTGTTTGCCAGCCCTGCACTGCTGCATTACTTGTAGAAACTACTCAGCGATATTATCGCACAAACAGCGCGCTCCTCTAACAGCTAATTAGCTTAGCTTGCCGCCTGGCTGCGCTCAAGTTACTGCATTTTTAACGCCGGCGCCTGCCCAGTGTCCCTGGAAGCACTTGAAACAACTCGCAGAAACATAATTGAGATATAAACGTTGAAGTTTGTGTCTGTCTGGGAATTTATTCCTGCATTCCTTTGAATATTTTCATTCAATGTTAAATCATATTTATAAATTGTAAAAATTGTTGCAATTTGTTTTGTAAATTATTATTTTACAGTGTTATTCAACTTGCTTAGTGTTCTGTTATATCATTTTCAAATAACTTACGTGCGCATTTATCACTAGTTCGACAGTGAATTAAATCATCGCGAAGAAACTCGCAGGTCCCAGAATTAATTCTGAGGCATGTGTAACAGACCAGCAGACGTATTCACAGAGACTCGATACCGTTTCCGTTAGATTCGAGTCAGATCTATCGACATCGGAAACGAATCTATCGAGTTGGTATTGAAAACTAATGTCACATATGACAGCTGGTGTCACATATGACATTAGTTTTCGATACCAACATCAGCCCATCTCGATAGATTAGTTTCCGATGTCGATAGATTCGACTCGAATCGAACGGAAACGGTATCGAGTCTCTGTGAATACGTCTGCCGGTCCGTCGATGGACTCACCTTAACTGGTGAAACTTGGGAATTTCCAGAAATTGAATAACTATGTCTACCTCCCCTTGGGGATGAAAGGCATGAGATTATATATTTTAATTTTATTTTCTCTTGTATTCTCATGACATACATTAGATAATTGCTCCTAACCATGGCAGTCTGAGAAAAGATTTCTCGTGATTTGTAATTCATGTGATATAACGAGCGTGGTGTCGCCTCAGCGCGGCTCGTTAGCTCTGATTGGTGGATACGTGACGCAAATTACAACCGGCCCCTCTCGCCGTGTGGCAGCCCTGCTAATTGCGACCCCCGATATTATTTATAGCGTCTTCCCTGACTACGTTCCAACAGTGCTGTAAATAGCCTTTTCACTTCTCATGCTCTAAAAGTACGCCAATATAGCCCTACGAAGCGGGACTAAAGTGACCACTTTAGTCCCTAGGGAGTATAAAGTATTTTTTTTTTAATTTCCTTAATGAGAAAAAGACAACCTCAAACAGCCAGTAAATATCTGTAGAGTGTGGACCATCTTCATTGCGAAAATGTGAAGAGTTTTAGTTCCATGGTTTTTCCGCGAAGAAGGTGGCGCCATGTGTTTTAAATTGTTTACCTGCAAAGAGATTTAAATCTCTTTGTTAATCTGTGACAGCCTGACAGGTTTAGAAGAAATAACTGACCGCGAAAATTTCTGAATTTTTGTCGAGTGTAAATTTGTTGGGTTTTAAATAAATTTGTACTTAATTGACAATTTTTCTCGCACTCAAAGTGAAAAGTACAGTTTCCACCTCGAGACTAAATGCCAACTTAATATACCCTCGGTTTCATGACTCCCTCGCAAGCTCGGGAGTCAAACCACCTCTGGTATATAATGGCTTCGTTTAGTCCCTCGATATAAAATATACTATTTCTGCGCCCTATGCGAGCTTCTATAACTGCGCCCTTGTTTTTTTAGATTTTATAGGTACACTAGAGCATTGCTATGTATATGTATAGGCCTACTTTATTTCATTCAGGGTGATAAAATAAAGCACAAGGAACTTGGTGTTGGTGGGCTTGGGGGCGCTTGCTTAGTCTCCGACCGACCGTGTAGCCGGCCGGCCGCTTTTTTAATTTAATTAATAAGCACACAAATATTCATAAAGCTACATACATTTCCCTTAAAACTGTGTCAACACTCTTGACTCCGATAATCACTAAACACAAATACACTTGTGCGGTGCCAAAAAAAATTAGCGCGATGTTTTGTCTAATTTAATAGACTTTATGATGATACTGGCATGTAAGTACGATGTATTGAAAGCGAGCACTAGGGACGCAGCGGAAACTTATCAGGAGGTAACAGAAAAAATAATAGTCCTGCCCGGTCTGGCCATTCTTGCGCCCCCAAAAATCTACGCCCTGTGCCTGGGCACCGGTGGCCCCTATTTACGGCACTGCGTTCCAATGCGTTCGAAAGACATTTTAAGGTGCTTTAATATTCCACCCCGAAGAGGTGGGCATCACCCTTCACTTTAGAAATGGCTGACAAGTGGAATTCACCGCAGTGCTCCCAAAGCACTTTGACTTAAATTATTTCAAGGTGAAAATGAGTGGATATACCCAAGATGATGAGGCAACGTAGCAGAAAATACTTGTCAAGACAGCTTCTATAGAGCGAGAGCCTATTTTATGATACGACGAACCGAATATAAAAACAAAATCTTGAATTTCACTGAAAGAGGCAGACTATATATTTTATATTTTAATTTCGAAATATTTAAATTTTGAATATTTTATTTATTGAAAAGAACACTCTATGCCTTAGCCATAGGTGTTGTTTTACCTCTTATTCCACTTTGATACTCGTAGTCATAAGATAATAGTCTTCATAAAAATATTCAGCGCTCAATTCGAGCTTGCTCTAGAACCAACATGTCTTATCAAATTCTGCGGAGTAAGTAGTGAAAGGTTTCAAAGTGTCGCGTTGAAGTTTTAATCGAACCGGTTCTAGAAACTTCTAGAATGGCGATATCGAAGGAGACCGTCAAGTTAGAAGCCTCACCATGGAATTGAGCCGTTCTGATAATGTCAAACAACTCTTCCTAAATAGTGCCAAATAGTGCCCAAAGCATAATATAAATAGTGCTATCATACTTTCGGAGATATTCAGGTCGTTCAGTGAGGCTGCTATCTTGACGTCAAGATAGCAGCCTCATCTCAGTACACAAAAACCACAGCACTGTTCTTGAAGAATTAAGAAAAGAAGAATACCAAAAAATTCTTCTTAAATAGTGCCTTGGATTTGCAAAGTTTCAGAATTAGTGCTTCAAAGGAACCGAAGATATTAGGGTACATTGATGAGGCTTCCAACTTGACGGTCTCGATATCGAAGTCGTTTCGAGTGAAGTACTTCGCCCCAACTCAGAGTCGAGCACGGTGGCGCACGGTGGGGATAGGAAGCGAGTATAAAAATTTAGCTGTGCGAGGCCTGGGGTTCGAGTCCCAGCGGTGCACTTCGCTGATGTCGCTCGCTTCTCTACAAAATTATATTTCCTGGAAGCTGGCAGGCATATTTCGTGTTTTTTATTGCTGTGGGATGGGAAAATGGTTATGTTTTGCATACATTGTCATATATCAGACCGCTGCCATTTTTACTACGACGGCATTTTTGATATTAGAACGATTTTACTATAGAGAATTGCTTCCGTGGCGGAATAAAGGTCTACACCATAGTAAAACCTTTTTTTAATGTTGGGACACAATTCCCACCGTGTTATTTAATCCCCAAGTAGCTGGGCTCAAAACAGCTGATAAACTTACTTAGATTCATATTACCACTTTTAAACAGATCGAGACAGTATTTCACTCCGGCCCATCGTCTACAACTTTATAAGGCGCAGGTTCGGCCGCATATGGAAAACTGTTCTGATCTGTATGCAGGTACACCCCAGTACCAGCTTCTCCCTCTGGACCGCATTAAACGGAGAGCGACTCGAATCGTCGATTGCCAGGACATTTCAGACCGACTTGACCCCTTGGCGTTGCGTAGAGATGTAGCTTCACTCTGCATTCTCTATCGCATGTATCATGGGGAGTGCTCCCAGGAATTGTTCGAACTTATACCGGCCACAGCGTTTCGCCAACGTTCAACGCGACAAAACTATCATGCACACCACCTGGATAGTTGGCGGTCCACCACTGTGAGATTCTCACGAAACTTTTTGCCTCGCACAACCGATCTGTGGAACAAATTGTCGCCGGCGGTATTTCCGGACCGATACGACCTTCAAGAAGAGAGCGTACTCCCACCTCAAAGGCCGGCAACGCACTTGTGACTCTTCAGCTGCAGGTGTCCATGGGCGACGGTAGTCACTTCCCACCAGGTGACCCGTCTGCTCGTTTGCCCCCTTCTTTTTATTAAAAAAAAAAAACAGAAAAAATCAACCACAATGATGATTGATGATAGACAAATGATCAGTATGCATGTGTGTGGAGAAAATGACTTCCAATACGAGTAAGTGCGAACTTATAAGCCCTATATATGAGTACATTGAAAAAATAGGTATATTTTGTTTTAATTGGTTTTTGTTGGCCACGAGCGGGAATCGACCCTGTGAGAGACCGTGATTTTAGAGTCAAGGTAGAGACAAGGTCAAAACCAATAGACTCAACTTGCTCGTCGTATTATGAAGCGGTGTAAAATACTTAGTCGTAAAAGAACAATCGAATCGAATCGAATCGAACAACGTTGCGTGTAATCACATATGATCAAATTGTCTGAGACCTTGACAAAACGTATCAACGAAGAGGTCACGGGGCTGTCCTAAAATGACATAGAACTATAAAGAGTATAAAACCGACTTGAAGTTATATGGTTTTCTCATGGATGCCGTTGTCAGAACTAGACCAAATTGAAATGGGACCACGCGGGAAGCAACCAGCTTCCCAGTCGAAAGTTCTGAAGTAACAAAAAAAACATACAATCGAATTCCTCCTTTTTTGAAGTGACAACGTCTTATATTATAATTCGATGGAGCCGGCTGCACGCACGAAAAAATATGACGTATGCGGCGTTACCTCGCTCTGAGGCTTAAAGTGCAAGCAAGAGCGCGCAACGAGCGACAAAGAGGCACAATCCATTCCATCTGTATTTTATTATGACGTTGTCACGTTTAACTATCGTCAGTAAACCGACTTTACAGACAACCGAATTTTTTACAGTCGGTTGAAAAACAGCAAAGACTGCTAGACATTCCAAATTCGCATTTATTTAGCATCAATTCCACAAGAGGTTGAACACACAACTAAAGATTTCGGCGGGAGTTAACAAAATCTGCTTAGGCGCTCCATTTGGGTGGATTCGTGTTCTGACTTTGTATGCGGTGAACTTGGCGACCTTTCTCGCGTACATTAGCTGGAGGCCATTACTGCAGGTCTGAACTCGGTTCATATCAATTAGAAAGGGCCCTGAAGTGTGTCCTACACAGCGCCGCTACAGAAATCCTAATGAACTAAGTTCGTGAAAAGACTTAAGTCCAGACTTGAATTAACAGAATTAAGCCACACGATACTTTCTGGTAAGTCTAGTAGACAATCGATATTCTTGTGAACTTGAATTCTGAGTAAGAACGAACACGCAAGTACGTTGGTCGTCAGTTATCCGATCATTGGTGTGCTCTAAATGTTGTGCAAACTATAAGACTATAATTGTGTACAAAATAAAAAAAATACTTACATGTTTGGCCAAAGGTAATGTAATTATAGAGTACATCGTCAGGAAACCCACAAGACCCAAAGTTGCGTATAAAGCATGTGCCATTACCATCAGGTAATGGCACATGCTTTATACGCAATTTATTTTTTACATATCAATGTAAGGTTCAATATAACACTGGGGAAAAGGGGATACTCTCAGAAATGGAACATCTCTGACGACCCAGTTTGGGAATGTACATTTATTTATTTATCTACACTTCTACACTACTAATATTTTAAAGAGGAAAGATTTCTATTTTTGTATCTTTGTTACGAATAAACTCAAAAACTACTAGACCGATTTTAAAAATTCTTTCACTAATGGAAAGCTAAATTATCACTGAGTAGCATAGGCTATATGTTATCCCCGTATTCCCACGGGAACGGGAACTACGAGGGTGAAACCGCGCAGAACCGCACCGCTAGTCTGTGATAAAAGGTCATGCGAGAAGGTCCTAATGGAATCTTCGAAGGTCACTATCCTAATCTACGGCCCGCAACAGACACAGGTTGCTACTTAAAGTAATAAAGGTCTACGTTGGCGAGTTGAAAACCTAGGCTCAGAGTTAGAAAACTCGGATTTCCAGGATTCACACTCTTAAAGAGTTCCTCCGGCTTGACTACATTAATACCAAATGTTTGTTCCAATCCGCTGCCCTTGTTTTTCCACTGAACCAGTTTCGCAAGAAACGTTAGTTTTGTTTAAGTTTCTAAAGTTATTTGAATAACATTGTCTGGAATAACAAGTTTAATTCTTGGAATGGAATGAATTGTATTTACCTACTGAGTATATAATAACCGAATAAGGTTTTACATCCAACGAATGCTGTTCTGTATTTACAAAGCGTGTTATTTGTCGAACCATAGATGCAAAGACGTTTAAAGAAAAAGTTTCTAAAGAGAATGAATTTCTTCCAACCTCTTTGCATAGATGTTTCTTTTTCGAATGACATCACGTGTTCTAATATAAAAAACTACTTTCAAAAGAATACTGAATGGTGAGAGCATAAGGTCGAGTTTCACTTTTCACGCACGGATTAAGAATTTTTAGAATCATGTTACCAAATGAAGATGTGTCTGTCCTCCTCAGACCTACTCGTCGTCACTCACCGCCATTGTTTACAAAAGTGGTGACTGCCAAGGAGTTCCGTTTATGAAGGACGCTTTACACGAGACGGACGGGCGGCAGTCTAGACCGGAATCATTATTATTTCAGCATCTGGGGGCCAATTCCACTAAATGTCAGCCATTGTCATCGAACTATCATTCCATTATGCTGCAACTGGCAACTATGACATCTAATTTGTATTCCACTAAAATCATAGTGGCATTACAATGGAATGACTATGGACTACGTTAGGTGTTGCCTACCATATATAACTATTACTACCATGCGTGTCATTAGTTTTATTTCGGGTTTTCAGCACTAAAATCTTTAGATGATTGATTTTATTTATGGTACATGTGACATTTCGATAAGTTTTGAAGAAACTTGTGTATTTTTGTGCATAGACTCTGAAGCAGAGCTAAAATCTGAATTTCGTGTCGTGTTTAGGGCTGATGGCTAAATTGCCAATGCCTTAAAATAAGGGAAAAAAAGCAATCACTGGACAGCGCCATTCCATGGTAGGAATAGTAGAATACCAAAAGTGGTCAACAATGATAGTTGAATGATTGTGAAAACTGACTGTTATCAGAATACGAAAAGTGTCAAAATTTGACATAATATCACCATTGAGTGACCACAATCATGTAATTGTCATACAACTATCACCGCTGTCATTTAGTAGAATTGGCCCCCTGCTCGTCTGCCGGGCCGCGAAGTGTGTCGCGGCCTTGTTTTATAAAATAAGATAAAATAATATCGGGCAATATCCCCACTATATCCCACTTATGCGTTCCTGTTACTTCGCCCTCTATATATTTTAGGTTCCCGAAGTGGTTCAAGGTTTTCTCACTTTTTTAATGTGACGGTCGTTATATCATTATTTTTAACATCTTCTTTCGCATGAGCTTTCATACTTTTCAACTCTTCACGGGTGTTGATTTAACATTCCTATTATCTTCTTCATCATTTTTATTATCATCATTCTTCGGACGTGCTCGTTTCTGATTTAGAATCTTTTAAGGTTTTATAACTAAGTTACTAAAGCTAAATGCTCACGCCTTTATCCCCGAGAGGGTCAGCTGAAGTATTTCATCCGTTCCTGGAAATACAGAACAGGATCCCGAAATATACACATACCTCACAATCAATCCTGCTGCTTTCCTATGGCAATTTTTTAAATAGAATATTTTCATTTTAAAACTCATAGCAACATTTAATTTTAAGATTTCTATCAAACCGTAATTTCAGTACTTTTAGCAATATCAAAATTGGTATATTGCATTAGGTAGGCTGGCAGTTTTAGTAATAGTAGTATGGTAATGCAATCAAACTATGCCGACGGGTCCACCGACGAGTTGCCGTTGCTGCCGGCGGTGCGTTCTAAATTCAGAACTAGGTACGTTAGGACATGTTTTTAACCGACTTCAAAAAAAGGACGAGGTCCTTGAATTGGTCAGAAACAGAAATGGTTATAACCAGAAGTGGGCATAGTAGGAAATTGACAGATGAAGCAAATGACTTAAAAAGAACTTGTCATCGTCAAAACCCTTTTTTTGAAGTCGGTTAAAAACCTACTCCTTCTCAAATCGTATCGTATGTTTTTTTGTTATATTTGTTACCTTAAATCTTTCGACTGGGTTAACCGATTTTGATGATTCTTTTTTATTTGAAAGCTGGTGTTTGAAGTTTTGAAAATGGCATGAAAAAAACCATATAAGTCAAATGGACGAATAACTCAATATCACTCCAACCGATTTCGATAATTCTTTTTATAACCGACTTCGAAAAAGGAAGAGGTTCTCAAGTAGACTGTATTTTTTAAGAATTATTTGTTGAAGTCGGTTTTTAACTCTTTAGAGTCCTATGTTATTTAACTACACGTATAAAAAGTGAAGAGTATAGAGTCATTTCATTCATGCTTTTTAGCTAGTAGACTTTGGTACTTGTCTTTTCCTCTGCTATTGTCAGTCCCTCCTTTTTTCTTTTACAATGCAAAATCTTTGTCACTGTTCCTTTCACCATTGTGTAGTCTTCACATGATTTTAGTGGAATTAGTTTCATCCGTATACCTTATCCTTTATCTCGGGCACAGAATATGTAATAGTGCTAACGTATCTCGGATACTGAAGGTAGCATACGCAAGCTATAATAAAACATATTTCGTAGAAATAGAGTACATTGTCTGACTGAACAGTACCTATCTATTCCTACGGAACAATCGAGAATAATTATACAGCACGTATTCGCTCCTAGGGGAAGCTAGTTTGAACATCCGAGGTTTTGTCAGGTTAATTGCGTTCCAAGCAGTCGGAAAATTAAGGGGTGTGACATTGATAAAAAAATCGATTTTTGTCTCTGCGAAACCATTATTTATTTATTTAATTTTTCTTTATCAAAGAAAACAAACAGCTCATACAATAAAAACTTATCGATATTACATTAAATAGAAAGATTACAGGAAGAAATATAATATTATTGAAAAATCTAATATTTTTTATTAAAAAGAATCAATTATATGAAAAAAAAAAATATGAAAATTATTGTTTTAACATAAACTTTATGTTAGTGAACTACTTAAAATTTCTTCATTCGTCACACAGATGGTGCTGTTTACAAAACTCGATTAAAATGTGTTGTTTTAGCATTATTTTTTACATATTTTTATTTAACAATATGAGGAAGAATATAATGGATTAATTAAAATTCGATTTCGACTTAAAATCGATTAGGTAGTACAGTACGCCCGTTTCAACTTGGCAGCTCTGAAGTTGCGCAAATGGCTGCGCAATAACATCTTTTAGCGACCATTTGGCGGCATGAAGCCAAGTTAAAACGGCCCTTTTGTACATATGTAAAAATAAATCGATTATTGTAAAACTCGATAAATTTTTGACATCCCTAGGAAAATTGCGGCCCACAATTGCAAAGAGCATCTTATTTATCCTGCATTTATTCTGAGAATAAACTGTATTTATTGTAATAGTACCGTCGCCATTAGTCCCGAGTGGATATACTTTATCCGGAGAAAGAGGAACACGTGAGAAATAGGTCACGGAGCTTTCGTTGATATGTTGTGGTGGTCGTCGCGCGATTCTATTGTATTGCTCTTTGTAATCGAGTCGCAGGTCTTGTCATTGGCTGCCAGGAATTTCTAGATTGTTCGATAACGTGTTGGTATATCCTATATCCCGTCCGCGTGAATTGTTGTATCTAAGTATTACTAGAAAGAATAATAAAAGCAATAACATATCTCTATAAAATAATAAAATGGCAAGAACAACTGAAAATCCGAACAAACTTCGTAAAATTAATCTAAGATCCTACCTGGCGCAAAGGTCCCCATACGCGCTGAATTTCTATATATGGAAACTCGTTGGACCAAGGTACGCCCCAGAACAGGAATCAAGCAATTACTGTATATATACGTTCTCCCATTCGGGATCTTAGAGTTGTATTTACCATACCGACATTAGCGTCAATTAGTCGACAATCAACATTCAGTGTAGTGACATCAAAAGATACGTCGAAAGTTTCCTTCACGAAATTGCTGCAATAAAATGGGGATCGCGTCGTCTCAGGAATTTTAATTGAGTTGCCATTGTTACGGCTTCCCGGTTGGCGCGAGTTCGAAACTCTTGGCGGGTTTGTCTATCTGTTCGTTAAAACAACACCATATTACCTTACTTCTCTCTCTTTTAGGGTTCCGTGCTCAAAATGTGCTGATACGGAAATAATTGTGCGCTGGTACGGAACCCGTTTAGCCACTAGTTTTTTTTGTGTTGTAGGTAGAGTTGATTTGCCTTTAATATTGTTTAGCTAACACAGAAAATTATGCCCATCTTCATCAACGTGTAACAACTTCTGTTGGGTTCTTTTAGAGTTCTTCGTCAAAGAGTAAAAACATAACAAACACACAAAAGTAAAAATCTCTTTATAATACTAGTGTAGATGTAGAAAAACTAAACTAAGAAACTAACTGACTGATGGCTCAACATATTTTTCCAAAGCAACAAATTGCAATGACTTAAATGAGCACTAAAAAGGTATTTTTGGAAATTTCTAAAGAAACGGGAAAAAATAAGGCACCGGCTAGGCACATTTATTTAGCTGGTGCACTGGGCAATCCGTTCTCGCTCGCCGTTCTTTACTTGACATGTCTCCGGAAGCTTTCGAAACAAGATGGCCGCAAGAAATATGGCGTCATTAATACAAAAATTCCGCAGCGTCCCGTTTAACTCGTCCCGAAGCGGGCTCGGGGAATGGTGGGCCATCAGATTATGACATTGTTTGTGACTCGAAATGGGAAGGATACTTGACTGCGTAATATATGACAGTATTATTATCATGAACTCGTAACGTAAGGGTCTTTAATCGCACGTGAGAAAGTCTATGCTAATATCTCTCGCGTAAGCCCAAAGCGGACTGGGAGACGATGTTAGGCTAGTAGTCACCTAACTACCAGAATTTTTCAAGCCACCCAACAATATCTGGCATGGCTTAACGGCATTCTTTGTGCGTAAACACAACGAAAACCCATTCACTGACGTGTCATCGTTACAAACATTGATATAGCAGGGCCAGGGCTACGAGCACCTAACCATGATAAAACCTAAATATAACTATAGCTACTATATAATAAAAGAAATATAATAATATAATATTTAGTTGCTCACGCTACTGAAAATACCCACTATTGTATTTTAGGACCCCTAAACGTGATGGGAAAGCCTATCGCTGGAACAGAATGCTTTTTAAAAAACATAAAAATTCAATAATAATTCTTTATCACAGTATCTTCCTTTTATTGACCAATCTTCCCCGTGGTCAACCCTATTCAGTACTAAGTAAACTCCACAGTATTTTGTGGAGCTAACTCGTCGTATATTAACTGAAGGCTAAGCAGATATATCTGTCAAAGGATGAACTTATCTAGAGAGGAAATACTACCGTCTTTTGGAGAATGTTCAAGTTTATCCTTTTGTTGAACATTGTTCTCTCATTTGCATCGCTTGCAAGTATTTTGATCCTGCTTTAAATTGAGCTAATCTGATAGAAACAGCCTTTCGTCAAGAGCATTTCAGTTTCAGAACAGAAGCTTGCTTCAAGAGTTAGAACTTCAGTCTTCAGGACTGATAATAATAATAATAATTGTGAGTAATATAAATAATGACCGTGTGTGAATTGTGCATTCATTTAGTCCCAAACTAGGCAGAGCCTGTACTATGGATACTAAACAACTGATAGACATACTTAAATAAATATTAAAAGACCAAACACGAAGCCAACATACATGTTCATGCACACAATTGTTGGCCCCGAGCGCGCGGGGATCGAACCCGTGACCTCCGACTCAGAAGGCAGGGTCACAACCAACTGAGCCAACAGGCCCGTCAGGCATATCTAACTATGCTTCAGTTGCCTTGTAGTAAAGTAAGCACTAAACATATATAGTGTTCATACAACCACCCTCGTTACTAGCGAAGTTGTCTTATAAGCCAGCTAGCAATTATCCGGCACACAGCAGTAGTGGGACAGTAAATTTCAGAGCTGCACTTTCAAGTGTTAACTACAGTCCTGCGTGACCCAGTTCTAACCCTTTGAGTATTAAACCAACAGGAGACGTCACGCGCACTAGTTTCTTTACAAAAAAGTCTGCCAATTTCTGCGGGGGGGACGAGGAAACAATCACAAATAATGTTAAAACAAACGCATTTTTTGACAAAAACAATTTAACACTAGCTTGAAATAGGTGCACACAAATACATTCACCAATACAAGCACTCCGTGAACTCAAACAAACTAGTTGTATTTAACCGGTATGCTCAAAGACCGACACCTTTTTTTTTGCAGAGGGGAACGCCTGTCAGTGGCGTCTCCGGTTGGTTTAATACTCAAAGTTCTAACCGGTTCGGTCCGGTTCGCTTGACGCCCCCCCTGAAACCCCCCCTTGGGCCCAGCAGCGACTCTCCCGCAGTCACGTACTTGGACCACAGTTTGTCTTTTTGCTTCATTATGCAAAGTTTCATTGTTACTCTTTTCAATGTAAGGTCAGGGCCGACTTTTTGTTACTGCTTAATTAAAAGATGCGGAATTGTGTTGAAAGTGGTTGCTTATATTCAAGTAGGTATAAATGATTGTAGTAGATTCATAGATCTTTTACACACACACAGTGTTTTAATAGGTCTCTTTATAAAACAAAACTATCAATGTCGCGTGTTTGATACTTATGATTATGAAGTCAGAAAACACAACCGATCTTCTCAGAGTATTTATTATATTTTAGTTAAAGGAAAATTTCGTCACGTATGGATCGGAATGTTGGGCCCTTAAGAAGGAGAATGAAAGGAGACTGCATGCAGCGGAGATGAGAATGTTGAGATGGATGTGTGGAGTGACAAGAATGGATAAAATTAGGAATGAGTACATAAGAGGAAGTCTGAAAGTAGCACCCGTGATGGGGAAGTTGAGAGGTAATCGTCTGTCTTGGTATGGACATATAATGAGGAGGGATGAGAGTAACGTTGTAAGGCGAGTGCTTGATATGAATGTGGAAGGTTATAGAAAGAGGGGTAGACCAAAGAAAAGATGGATGGATTGTGTGAAGGATGATATGTGCAAGCTGGAAGTGAATGTAGATATGACGTATGATAGATCTAAATGGAAGGAAAAAACATACTGCGCCGACCCCAAATAATGGGATAAGGACAAGCACATGATGAGTTAAAGGAAAATATTATTACACTTCATGAATAAGAAAAGAGTTCACAAGATTTGATTACGTGTCATATATTTTTTAGTACCTAGTTGCTATTGACTTATAAAAACGGCTATCGAAAAATCTATTGAAATTGTTAAAAACGATTAAAAACTTTAGGTAAGGAAATAATTTTTATTCAATTTCTATTTTTTATTATTTTTAAGTATCGACACACGATCCGTCTGTCCCGCAAACGTTTAGACGCGGACGTGTATCAGTTCTAACCAAACGTCTAAGGCGACCCACTTTCGAGACATGTCTTCTGTCCCGCTAAAAGGAACTGCTCGCGGCCCCGGACTGCGGGACATTAACCTTGTTCCGAAGGGATACCGGGATCGTTTGATAAGAAATTATTGGCGGTGGCGTCTTAACTGGACTTCTTTATCTAGACGCGAACAGGGTAACAGGAATCTAACTATGGTAGTATTGTTTTTATAATAACCCTTCTTCTGTGAGCCAACCTTGAAGTATGTACCCGAACAAAAAAAAATTCTAAATCGATTCAGTATTCACAGAGTTATAGATTAACATACCAATAGACCAACCTTAAAGTATAGGTAGGTACTCGATCAAACAAAAAAACATTTTTCTAAATCGATTTAGATTTCACGGAGTTATACATTAGTAACATACCAAAAAAAAGGTAAAAAAAACATGCATGCCATGAATTGAGAACCTCCTTCTTTTTTTGAAGTCGGTTAAAAATAGCGTTTTCATAGTACTTATAACTTTTTTTAACGTAACTCTCAAAATATTTTTTCCATCAAAGTATTTCAGTTACTCAGAAACTTATCCCGCTTATCGCTCACGATCCCTGAAAACGACCCACAAATCTAAACCGGGCAAATCCCGCAAAAACCGCAAAGAAAACGCCGAGTCGGGGAGAATCTGGACAAAATTGAATTAAACAAGCCCGCGCCGTGTCCACCACCATAAATATGTAGGCCTTATTAATATTTATTAATATCGGTTTGTTGGTCCGAGTGTGGACTGCGGGCGTTCACACGCTGTGGGCGTCTGACGAAATAAGTTTTCATTGAAACTTTGTGACATCAAACCTTATAACATCGTGAGGAAACCCGCAGGTCCCAGAATTTATTCTGTAGTGTAGGAACACCAACGGACGATGGCTCACCACCTATCAAGTTTATGGGTCCAAAGAATAAACTTGTGTAATGAATTTCCACAAATTATTACCTCAGTCTATCTTCTGTGGGATAAAAGGAGGGTTTTTAGAAAAAAAACCATTGGTATCAAACCCACACCTCACATATGAAAGGAATCAGTTTTTCTCCGAAACGCCTCTTTTAAATTGTTTCACAAAGCGTTTGGTTCGTTCGTAGTATATATTTTTTACTCGGATTATTTTAAACTTTTTTGTTTGAATAAGAACGGGTTCGTAAAAGAACAATTTTCTTCTTTTATTACAAATTTAAAAACTACGATCCCTTTTCTTTCCATTCATTTCAGTAATGGACGGAAATTTTCCATAACCTCGGGGAAAAGCAGCAATTACTTATTCGGTTCCAATTTATTTTTTATGAGTTCTTTTCTTTTTTTGTTTAAGAATTATTGGCGGTAGTTAATCAGTGAATAGGTGACCGCTCAGTAGAAATTTATTAAGACTGTCTTTGTGTTTTGGAAGGCACGTTAAACCGTTGCTCCCAGTTTTAGTTGTGTGCATATACAATACTATAGCCAAATATAAGTCATGTCAGATATAAGTCGTGCCTTGGATGTCTTGAAACATTCTGACACGCGCGTCTAATAGTCTAACACAGGCTTGCGTTTATGGCCCAGACTTATAGGTTGACTAGCAACCCGCCCTCGTTTCGTTTCGTTTTATATGGTACCTACATATATAAAAACCTTCCTCTTGAATCACTCTATCTATTAAAAAACCCGCATCATAATCTGTTGCATAGTTTTAAAGATCATTTATTATTTAGGTATTTATTACGTCCATAAATCGACTTTACGTAGTAAATAAAGTCGATTTATGGACGATAATTTTACGTGCCAAAGTCTTAAGAAAACTTGATGAAAAATTGCATAGTGGAGTGAAAGAGAGATAAAAGTGTCACAAGTCGAACGCCTAGCCAATCGTGCCTCTCTATCGCTTGTTCCGCGTTGTCCGGCGTTCAACGATTTATATAAGACGTTATCAAGTCAAAAAAAAAACAAAATTAATAACCTCTTCCTTTTTTGTAATTGGTTAAAAACGAGTTAATTGTCCTCAAAATACCGAAACACGTACTATTTCCTCAGCCGCAGAATCGGAAATCACAAGATGTAAGCAGACACAAATAGCGAGAGACGGCGCGTAGTGAGGTGCCCCGACCTGTTTACACGGAGTTATTACTTCCTGCAACATACATTATGATGCTAGATTTACTATGTATAAGTGAAACGACATGCCGGCGAGAATTGCACGAATCACCAATTGAAACTGTGTTCAAAACTCATGTTAAACATGTACTTTGTAAAATGGCATATTACAAACTAGACGATTATATAAATGACAATGATGCTTGGAACAGATTTCCTCCAGTCCAGCGCAATACGATAGCGAAAAACAAACGAAATTATGTAACCAAATTTAGTATTAAGTAACAATTGATTAAAAGAATAATGTGTTGGGGAGTTTCTTGCCCCGCTTCTTCTCCTCAACCATACATGCTGAAGCGGTGGAGTTGAAATGACGTTCAATAAGTGGACTTGTAAGTTCCTATTTTGAATAAAACATTTTGATTTTGACTTTGATTGTGCGAACTGAGAATTTGAACGAATTGAGAATTGTACAAATTGAGAAATTGTACCAACTGCGCATAATTCATTTGAAATGCTTCTTACTAGTGCTTCATGAGACGGGAATTAATTTATTTAAGGGGGTTTTTTAATACCCGGATAGACACGTGGGCTGTTAATAAGCCCTGTCATATGTAATAATGTTTCTTACAGTATGTAATTGATTTATTTACGTAACTTATTTTTTTAGTCTATTACTTCACTGGCAGTATAAAATCTACTCTTGCTAGAGTAGATTTTATACCATACCTTATATACCTCTGAGTAACATACCTCTGTACGAGAGATTCAGGTCTGTGGGCATACCTAATCACAGTGCAAAGCATTCAGTGGTATTACATTTTGGGCAGTAAAATAATTGACAGTTACATTAACAGTTGGCCATCTATTCAACATTATTAAGCACAGAAAAGGTACATAAATCTATAGGCATTATGTAAAAATATGGAACCCTAGAACCTCCTTATGACTATTTGAACACGTAAAAAAATATGAGCTATAATTTCCCATGTGAAATCTGTGTACTTTGAAATATGCTTTAGAAGGCCAACAAACTTCCAGCAAGTTTGACCAAACCTTGGAAAGTGAGTAAAACTTCTACAAAGTTTTCTATTTTAATTAATTAGATTTTTGTTGCTAATACAAGTAATAACGTGCTTTGAATTTTCAACAAAACTACGGTGTTATTACTTATAATTACATACATACATACATATGCTCACGCCTTTTTCCCGAAGGGGTAGGCAGAGACAACAGCCCGCCATCTGCCACGATCCTGGCATACCTCACGTGCCTCATCCACATCCATCAATCGGTTCATACAAGCTCTTCGGTTTCGGGTACTCTTTATCTGGCTTTTTTTCAATACATCGCCGATCTGATCGATGTAAGTACGCCTAGGTCGCCCTCTGCCGACTCGGCCACTCAAACTTACTTATAATTCTAGATAGCTATAACATTATGCAATATAGAATCGGTATAATATAATTGGTTCCCACTTGTAGGCGTCACGTAGGCGCCACCAAGGTGACTAGAATTAAAGGAGCTAGCTCAAGGAGGACCCATTGCGGTGTCAGATAACTCTTAAAACACGATACGACGACGAACCGTTTTTTGTCACGACTGGAACGGGGCCACGCTGCTTTCGACGACAATTCTTTATAAAGTTTCCTATTCGACTTACTTGTTAGCCTTCTGAGGTCACAATTAGAGTAAAGGTCTCGGGTTTGATGCCCTGGGCTAACATTTTAGTGTTTGATATTTATCAGAGCCCATCAAACCACAAGATCGCGACACAATATTATGATAATCTTGTTCTAGATCTCCCGTGAGATATTGATGCTTTACTGATTGGATACTATATTTATAGTGAAATCTCTAACTAGTTAGAATCTAAATACGAGTAACAGTTTCGTGAATAAGGTACTTGACAACATAGAAATTAAATTACGAGTAGTCATTCATTAAAAAGATTATCCCAAAACACCTTTGAACAATTTAAGATTATGACAATGTGCGAATTGGATAATTTAAGATTTGGACATTGTGAGAATTGGACATTTTGCGAATTGGACATATGCGCCCTACCGGTATTTCTGATTTCACTTACAATTATATCAAATTTGAAAATAGAACAATCCAAAAAATTACTTCGATTGAGTACTAAATAGAAACTATGACGTCACACCTTGCTGTTTCAGTACATTTTTCGACGTAAAAATTCGTTTTAACAGATCACAAAAAGTAACTGATTTGACTACCCTATTGTTGTCCCATAATTTCTTTTAAAATTTGCAAGTAAATTTAACACTTTAACAGCCGACTATTTCAAATATAATACTAATCACTCGTACGCAGTAAGTGATCGGCTGTTTAAGTGTTAAAAGTTGAGCACAAATTGAGTAATTTTACGTTTTTTTTGTACGTAAATGATGCATCGATCGCCATTGAACTGTCGTCAACTGTCGCCGTCCCGAATGTTTATTACGGGACAGGAAAGCAAAATAAAAATACAAACTTCCACGAAACGTAATTGCGTACTAAGTGGCTCAATAATACTGAGCTGTCTTCGTTATCCGAAGCCGGTCCAGTGGGTATCGGCTTATTGATGAGGGTTGACAAGAAAGTCCCATCGAGTCCCGTGCCCGTAACGACATAACCGATCGCTATTGTTATGGAATTACGGGACATAATCAGGGCATGCGGCAGCGGGACAGATTCCCGTTCCCGTGGGATTACTAGTGCGCTACTGGAAAACATAGAAATGCAGCTTATAAGGCTACTCGTACACTATTCTTTGTGTGACATCAGTTCTGTCTTCACTAATATTAAACAAAGGAAAGATTTATATGTTTGTAACTAATAAACTCAAAAACTACTTAATAGACCGATTTTAAAAAGTTACATTGTCATGGAGTAACATAGGCTATATTTTATTTCCGTTTTCCCACGGGAACGGGAACTATGTGGGACACACCGCGCGGAACAGCTAGTTTGTGATAAAATTCCACATTCTCAAAAATATTTTACCAATGAATCCTATCTTATTTATATCATTCCGATATATATTTTGAGTATTAAACCAACCGGAGACTGGCCTGACAGGCGTACCCCTCTGCCAAAAAAGTTATGAGCAACGCTCATACCTGTTATATACAACTAGTTGTCTTGAGTTCACGGAGTGCTCGGATTGGTTGTTTGTGTGTGTGAATGTACTTGTGTGCATCTAGTTCAAGCTAGTGTTTAATTGTTTTATCAAATTGTTAATTGCGTTTGTGTTAACATTATTTGTGTGCGTTTCCTCGTCCCCCGCGAAGAAATTGTCAGACTTTTTGCAAAGAAACTAGTGCGCCTGACGTCTCCTGTTGGTTTAATACCGAAATAATATAATTATATGATACTCGTTTATCTACTTTTTTACAGACGTAAAGTTTTTCCGCTCTAGCTATGTGATCGTACCATGACATCTATTCTGTTAGCGCAGTCTATATAGTAAAACGATTTCACGGACTTTGAAGTGCGAGTGTAACAAGCAAAGTTTTTCACCAGTCTCTTAGAAGGGTAATGTTTTAAAATTTATATGGTACTAGCGACCCGCCCCGGCTTCACACGGGTGCAATGCTAATACTAAAATCTTCCTCTTGAATCACTCTATCTATCAAAAAAACCGCATCAAAATCCGTTTCGTAGTTTTAAAGATTTAAGTATAAATAGGGAAATAGGGATATAGGGATACCTATAGGCACAGAGAAAGCGACATTGTTTTATACTAAGTAGTGATAGTGATATTTTACTCATAGAGAGTTTTTGATTTTGCTAACTAATGTACTTCAAAAACTTATGTACATATTTATCACTAGCTCGACGGTGAAGGAAAACATCGTGAGGAAACCCGCAGGTGTCAGAATTAATTCTGAGACATGTGTAAATAGACCCGGTCCGGCGATGGGCTCACCACCTATCACGTTTAAGGGTCCAATGTATCTCGTGAAATGAGGGTATATCCAGTAATGGAATACCTCTGCCTACCCCCTCAGGGATGAAAGGCGTGAGTACTTGTATTAAACCTGAGAAGTTAGCGCTGTCTGAGGAATGACAATGAGGCACGACGTCTGAAGAATCCCCGAGATTGTATGAAAGTTGGAATTTGATGCAGTTCAACTGTACCTAAAAATATTTTTATCCCGTTAACGATCGTGCTAAAAGGTTTCGTTAAAAGTATATTTCAATCCTTAAGAAAGTTTCCACAGCATTTTTATATCGTATGAAACGTTTCTGTCAGAATAATTTCACTAATGGGCTCTTCATTATACAAGCAGTCAAATAATTCACTATATCAAAAGATCTCCAGTATCGTACCTACAAGGAATTCATCTTAAAACGGTCGTTTAATAAACCAACGCAAACATTACATTAGTGAATGCCGGAACCGAATAGTCGGCCATAAAATACTGTCTGCTCGGAAAGGCTCAATAAGCCGATCCTATAAACCCAGATTTCGCTTGTATCAGAAAACATCATTCGTGAAACTCGGGCGGGCGCTTACACGACTCTTACACAGCAGTTTTGGGGGTTTGTCGCTACAAATGTAATTGTAACGCAATAAAAAAAAACTGTTTCTCTGTGTACGCTACAATATTGCGTTGAGATACAAATTTCGGGATAGAAACAAGTTTTTTTTGACGTGATAACGTCTTATAAATCAATGAAAGTCGGAACCGAGCGTGCAAGCGAGAGCGCGGAACAAGCAATAGAGAGGCACGATCGGCCTAAGCGTTCGGCTTGTGACGCGTCTAACTCTCTTCCACTCCAGTATGCAAGTTTTCAACAATGTTCTCTTATGACGTTATCATGTAAAATTGTTGTCCGTAAACTGACTTTACAGGCAACAATTTTTTTTTACTATATTTATTATTTGATTCCGAACTTTCAAGAAGGAATCATGTTTAACAGTAATCAGAAAACTTAGTAACAAATTATTAAAAGAATATTGTGTTGAGGAGTTTCTTGCCCCGCTTCTTTTCCTCAATGATACATGCTAAAGGGGTGGAGTTGAAATTACGTTCAATAAGTGGACTTGTAAGTTCCTACTTTGAATAAAACATTTTGACTTGACTTTGACTTTGCCTATCTATCCAGGAATGGCACCGTATAGCTAGCCGGGCCGATCGTTTGACAGCCATGTAACCCCTCTGGTCCCGAGAAGACTTGATCAAATTCGCTGACAGCTCTTGGATCAGCTGCCGTGCCTGTGGATCTTACTCCCATGGTCTCTACATGTACGGAATTAATACACATATACAAGAGTGACATCTAGAAAGCAATAGGATAATACATACCTACGGAAGTAAAATAAGAAATGTCTCAGATCACATGTGGTGGACGGAGGCGGAAAGCGGCAACTTTGTTTAGTGCAGCGAGCCGAATGTTGACGTTTTCCGCCCGGAGATATGAAAAATATTTGTAATGTATATTACAAATCGTGGAAGAAAAACAAATAATTTTGAAACCTCTCTATTTTCTCTGAAAACCACTTTAAATTCACAGACAAAGTTATCACTAGGCATTATTAGAGCTATAAACCAAACCTCTAGATATCAGTTTTTCATAAAACTGTCTGTTTCGTCCATAAGTTTTAAGCTAAAGAATATCAGCGATGTTTTTGCATCAGACCATTTTAGTAGTTTACATCATTGAAGTCGCATGACTTTTCACAATCCGCTCTCGTGTCGCCTAGCGGACTGAAACATGTCAATGGCGGATCCATTATGTCAGCAACAATCTTAAATAGCACTGAGAATACACTGCTGGCGGACGCGGCAGCGGAGGCGGGATCACAATCAAATCAAAATATTTTATTTGTCAAATATAGGTTAAATTAGTATCGGGTAGTTCGCGAATGACCTAGTTCGAAACTCTTTTAGGTGAACTACTCGAACAAGTTCGTCCACAGTCTCGCTCTTAGTTCTTTTGTTATATTAGGTTAAATTGCAACGGTAATGTTCGAACAAGAGAAGGAAGTCATTTTTTTAATGTATCTGTCTGTAGTCCACATGTTTTTGTAGGTAAATTGCTGAGTTCAAACTGGCACAGATTTTGACAATTGTAATGAATGATAATATCATTATATTTGCCCTGAAATTGTCAAATTAAAAAAAAAACTTACGATATACTAGAATTGTTCACTGATTTCCGGGATTAATTTATAACTTTATTTTATACTGGTGTAACGGTTAAAATGTAACAATCAGACAAAATTCATCGCATACAAAATATTAAAGTAGGAAAATTCTGTATCATATTATTAAAGACTGTGTTCTTAGAAACTATGCACATTTTCGTAGCACCTTACATGCCTTTCTGTTGATACCTACTGAAGCTACTCTAGAATCTGTTATATACAGACTATAAAATAGATGTCTAAACGCGCTCCCGCTTCGACTCAAGCTAGCGGTCTTACAGCAATGGCTGTGCGCATAAAAAGGGCCACGCTACGAGACGAGGGCCGCCCCCTAGTCGTGAGTAGTGGTCCGATAGTACCACTGCAGGGACAGGGGGTACCATTGGCAAGCAGAGGGGGTACCACTGGCATGTAGAGGGGGTACCACTGGCAGGGAGGGGATGACCCCCGGCCACTTGTTCGTCATTGCGGGCTATAAGTGCCCCACGTATGACGCGTTACATCATTCATGGGAGCAAGAAAATGTCGATCAAAGGATACGGTAGCACAGAGCGTGCATAATGTATGCGAGGTCAAAGTTACCTTGTGGGGTAATTTTTTGTTGATGTATGGAATTCGTTGTCTTATTTCAGAAGCGTAACGGAACTTGAATTTTACCTATGACTCTCGTGACTCGAACCTGTTAAGAAATTAGATTTTCTGAATGAAAGTCAGTTTGTATTTGCTTGATGACACGATGATTTTATCACGAAACGTGGACTTGAGGAGCAAAGAATAAAGTAAATTAATAAATATGAGCTTTGCCGGGGAGTAAGGTACACAGTGGTTCGGCTGAGGTGGAAATGCCCACTTTTCGACATTTCTTTTAAAAAAAGAAATTTTCTAAAAACGAATTTTCTAAATTACGTAGCTACTCTACCATTATTTTCTGTGTTTAACTTAGAGTAAAATATACAGAATAATAAATAGCCAGTAACTAAACCCAGATACCAATCAAATCTTCACAAGTTGTGATGTAACTGTATGTATTGTCCGGTCATTCTGTCCCTTCTCCTGGTAACATATGGTACAGTCAAGAGCGCATGAATCTTTACACTTGTAGTGCGAGTCTGACCTCTAAGGCGATTGTAATAAGAACGTTACTAAGTCCAATAAGTCAAGCTCCACGTGATCTTGACTGTACAATATCTACGCATCTCCGAAAAACCCTGACTCCTTAGTAACCGGCTTCATTGTCCCCAGGTACAACTCGAAGCTGACAACCTTGGCGCTGCCGTCGGTGATCTTCGAGCCCAAGTTCCGTGGCGCGGTGCGCAACCTGGTGTACTCGGACGGGCCTGGGCAGCCTCCGCGCCGCCAGGAGTTGCGCCACTCACGAGATCTCAAGGTACGTGTTTTTAAAATCCGTACCGCATCGATGTAGTCCAGACATGGAACGCGCCAATACACGGCCGAGTTATAAACCACGCTATTGAAGTTTTCTAATGAGTTTGTATAAATACAACTGGCCAGCATCAACCGTTGGAACGTCCCCAGACACGATCACCTCGCCTGGCGGAAGATTTTCCCTTTTCATGATGTAGGAGCATTCCACCTCCACTCCTCCATAGAGCTTAGGCGGTCTAAGTTTTGCTCTTGTATAGTTATGAAGTAGATTGTAAGCCGCAGTGCTGTACTGCCCTCTCCAGTCCACTGAATACTGTCAAGCTGCAAACAGCACGTTGTCATTAATGTTCTTCTTCAAGATGTGAAGTATCGTCCTGCCAATTTACTAGTACTTGGTCGCGTTTCATGGTTTCCTCAGCAACGGAGGACTTTTTTTATATTAACAGGTAAAAGACATTTTAATACCTAATTGTATTCTATAACGATCTAGGTATCAAAAAGCTTCTTTCTGTAAGCCTGACGAAGGCTCTAATGAGTGGCACTTTTATGTCAGATCTAGTGTTTTGTTCGTGAGGAGTACTGAACGAAGTAGCTAGAGGGTTAAGTTTTCCTAGTCTGTGGTGGTGGAAGAATACAGACTGTGAGTCATTATGAAAAAACTGACACAGAACTTTCTAGAAAATATGTGGTTTTTAATTTGATATACTGAAATTTTAATTAAAAGTTTTAATTTGAAATTCTAGCATCAACAACTTCAGTCTTGTTTTGTAAGTGTATCAGATTCATATATTTTACAACGTCGGAGTGTTTTCAATTCTAAATTTAATTTTGATGCGCCTTCAAAATCCTTCATAAATTAAAACTCAACTTCATAAATAACCCAAGGAGCTCTTGAAATGCCATGATTAAATTAAAAGTGCCTCGAGCCATATCACCCAGCCCGCTGGCCGAGTCGGACGTAACTCCAGTTCCCGCATTTTACAGTATTTCATAAACATCTCAATTTTCCGCGCCCGAGACACGTCCCGCTATAAATCGGGCTTTGCGACCTGCAACCCTGTTTCCTGGGGAGACAGTTCATTTTAAAGGCTTCAGTGGCTTGTTTAGTAAATCCGGGCAAGAAATTTCATCGTGCGTTGTTTCATCCCTAAACGCTGTGTGAGTTAGGAGAGTCGGCGATATACCTACTTATTATCATGAAAATTTCGAATGGCAATAGACTTTCAGCGGTAATAAAACACATTCAAGCTTACTTGACGGGCCTATTATCTCAATTGGTAGTGACCCTGCCTTCTGAGTCGGAGGTCGAGGGTTCGATCCCGTGTGTAAATTGTGTCCCACAATTTATTATTATTAAATATTGGGTAGAATAAAGGCTATTGTGGTGGGATATAACTTATTGCTTAAATGCAATGCTACGTACGTAGGTAGGTATATAATTCAGCACGGAACGAAAGAACGCTCTTAACGCAACTGTCTAAGTTTTTAACAAGTATTTTTTGAAGATTAAGTAGTTGCTTCTTTTTAAATAATTTTAGTTTTCCGCAGTAATAATTTTTTTGTGAGACTTCAGTTATCCGGTGTCACGATCAGTGACGTTATTCAGAGGTCAAGCAGCAACATAAATTTTCTTAAAAATAAGCATCATCTTATAATTATTATGAGCTGAAAACGTAATCAAATAAAATTATTTATTGCAACCCTTTTTATATAAAGATTGGACCTAGTTGTCTAAAATAATTAAAAAACTCACTTCGTTTATCCCCGAAGTGGTAGGCACACAGGTCCCAGAAGTAATTCTGAGACATGTGTGAAACACCTGGTCCAGCGATGGGCTCACCACTTACTCACTAGTAATAATAATAATTTATTATTTCGTAAGCCAGGATTTTACAGGTAGTCTTAGTTTAAACAATCTTAACTTAGGGCTTAAAGTAAACTAGTCTACATAATATAATAATAATATAATCTCACGCCTTTTATCCCCGAGGGGGTAGGCAGAGGTATTCCGTTACTGGATATACCCACATTTCACGAGATATATTGGACCCCTAAACGTGATAGGTGGTGAGCCTATCGCCGGACCGGGTCTGTTTACACATGTCTCAGAATTAATTCTGAGACCTGCTGGTTTCCTCACGATGTTTTCCTTCACCGTCGATCTAGTGATAAATATGTACATAAGTATAGTCTACATAAGTTTTGATAAACTCATTGGTACATGCCAGGATTCGAACCTGCGAGCCCCACTGATTATCATCATGTGAAGCAGGCCTTTAACTGTAAGGCTATCACTGCAAATTAATTATTTATTATTAGAAAAAAGAGATCTCGAAAAGGATTTGATAATAGATCATAATTTCTTATAAACATACCTACTTAATTGGGATCCGCTCGCCGCTGGTCGCGTGCAGCCTGTCGCGATATTATGGCAGCCGCGGTGCGCGGCCCATAAATCACGCCAGCCACGTACGCGGCCAAGTGGGAGCCTAATGTATTCCCAGTAAAAACTGCGACGATTCCACCGAATTGAATCTGTTTCGTATCTTCGTACAAACCATTTTTCTTGTCCAGCAAACAGACCCGTATGACCAAAAGTCAAAATCATTTATTT
Organism: Ethmia dodecea; assembly: GCA_963855545.1. NCBI lineage: Eukaryota > Metazoa > Arthropoda > Insecta > Lepidoptera > Depressariidae > Ethmia > Ethmia dodecea. The sequence continues at coordinate 343,771 of OY979457.1, forward strand.
TCTGTAGATATAGAAAATACACTTAGAAAGCCCATCGCCGGACTGGGTCTGTTACACACTCCTCAGAATTAATTCTGGGACCTCCGGGTTTCCTCACGATGTTTTCCTTCACCGTCTAGCTAGTGATGAATATGTACGTATGTTTTGAAAATCCATGAAAATACACATAAAGTACAAAAAAATACAATCAAATTCATAACCAGCTCCTTTTTTGAAGTCGTTTGAAAATAGGATCCCCGAGTGGTATCGCCTAAATTCTAGTTATACAATCTGTATATTTTAATGTAAGTAAAAACATTATAAAATTTTTTGGTGTGACTACGAATCTTATTGAATTTTGAAGAATAAATGAAATTTTCTTAGAGTTATATTTTGTGATAAGACGGATTATATTTAGATTTCTCATTACTAAAAAGCAATCTCGGGACGCTTTTACAACGGTCCAGTTTCAACTCGACCTCTGACTCGTCAATATTACTAAGGTCATTCTATCCCACTAAATGTTACGCTGACTTATTCAGCGGGTCTATATCTAGAAATACCGGATCTGCCCGTCTGGGATACATATAGTGCCAGGAGGAAAGTTCAGATAGCTTGAGGTCACAAACCCGCAAATGGCACGCTATCTTTAGCGGTCCCGGAGGCGAGGGATCGACTGAGATTTGAACTGAAATAGATTTTGGTGAGGCTTTAGAGCGTTGCACTGCGTCTGATCCGAAGCCGAGAATACACTGTCCGAAGAATTTGTAGGTACTACAAGGTGAGAAGGTTCGAAACTCTCTCTTCTCTCTTCTTGCCCCTATATCCCTTCTTGTCCCTATGTCCCTTTGTATGCTTATATCTTTAAAACTTCGCAACGGATTTTGATGCGGTTTTTTTATATAGATAGAGTGATTCAAGAGGAAGGTTTTAGTGTTAGCATTGCACCCGTGCGAAGCCGGGGCGGGTCGCTAGTAGTTTATAATATAGAACTCTAAAGAATAAAAAACCGACTTTAACCAATAATTCTAAAACAATACAGTCGAATTGAGAACCTCCTCTTTTTTTGAAGTCGGTCAAAAAAAGTATCATCGAAATCGGTTGGCGTCATATTGAGTTATTCGTCCATTTGTCGCCCACATACTTAATGTATAATACCGGCGATGGGCTCACCACCTATCACGTTTAGGGGTCCAATATATCTCGTGAATTGTGGGTATATCCAGTAATGGAATACCTCTGCCTACCCCCTCGGGGATAAAAAGGCGTGAGATTATATTTATTTATTTATTATTTATATACTTAATGTAAAAATACTTATATGGTTTTCTCATGAAATGGAACCACACGGAAAGCACCAACTTTCAAATAAAAAACTAATCATCGAAATCGGTTCGAAATGTCGAAAGTTTTGAGGTAACAAACATAAAAAAAAACATACTAGTCGAATTGATAACCTCCTCCTTTCTTGAAGTCAGTTGAAAAGCAATACATACACTGAGTCTAGTTTACCTTTAGATCGATAAAAATAAGTATTCGAATTAAGTGGTTAAGTTGAGCTGTCGAGAAGCCGGTAATGGGGCATTTTTGTCTATTTGTAATTGTTACGCGATCGGTGCTTGCTCTTCTTTCACTGGCTGTATCGACAGATGTACGGAAGAGGCAACGTATGTCAAAATGAAGACAGTAAAAGTTTGTTTCTCTTTTACGCAAAAAGTACTGAACGGATTTTGATCAAACTTTACAGCTTTATAGCTTACAAATCAGAATAACACATAGGCTTTATTTTATCCCCGGATTCCCACGGGAACAGGAACTACGAGGGTGAAACCGCGGGGTGCTAGTAGACAATGAGGCAGCTGTGTATGGTGCTCTCATAAGAAAAATGAGTCACAATAGTCTGAACCAGACGTGATAAATCCTCAATGTGGGTGCAGTAACCTCGTCGCTGCGTACAAAAGCTATGCACGGGTACGTTCAGCATTGGAGACCTTTGTGAGTCGAGCCAATTCTCCACTAGGCGTGTAGAATACTAGTTTATTCCCGCGGCATCGTTCGTTGTAGGATACAAATCGTCGTTCTTCCTCGGGATGCAATCTCCTGCTAAGTTTCATTAAGTGATTTAACTATGTAAGAGGACACTGGACTCGATTCTGGCTGACCAGCCAAAATTCCTAATTTTAAGTTAGCCTATAATTCTCTATAGAATACGGGGATATAGGGCGTGAGATTATTTGTTTATTTAGAATACGAAAGAAAAAGGACAGAAACAAACCATAGATTGAGAAGTTAATATCAAACATGTAAACAACAACTAATTTGAACCTTATGTACGGTCGTTATCTGTCACTTTCATCCATGACCTAAAATTGGTAAACACGTGTTTTTCGAATAAGATGTGAAGGGTTCAAAAGGTCCAATTTTGTTTTTTTGACATTTCTAACATTAAAAATAAATATGGGGCTTATTTCTGTCCCTTTCCTTTGTAAAGCGGTGGAAAAGAATAGAGCTAACTTTAAATTAGGAATTTTAGCTGGTCAGCCAGAATCGAGTCCAGTTACTTAAACATGTATTGTTACTCTCTGTCTGTGTTTTTTCGGTATGAAAAGTACCATACTTCCTCCTCTAAGGTACAATCTATCTCTGTACCAAAATTCATCAAAATGGTTTAGGTGTGAAAACATAACAAACAAACTAATTTTCGCATTTATAATATGATATAGCAACCACCATTGGTGTAGCTAAATACTTATTGTTATTACAATATTTAGTATACAAAAACGCGAGTATTCAAATGCAATATTTTGTCAAAATTTCAAAATAATCCTGAAAGATCTTTCGAAAATATTACATTATGTAAGTATACATAATTTAAACCTAGTAGCTATGGAAGTTTCATATTTTATTTATTTTAAATTTTTAAATGAACTATACTTACACAAAATGTTAGTTTGTCATGACTTTTATGGAACACTTCTCACGCATGGCTAAGCACTCATATCACGCAGTGTTATGAAATAAATTTGTTTTATTTTATGTAATAGTGTACACGATACGATTATAATATTTATAATACAAGTATGACAAGCTAAGTGCTTAAAAAAGTTATAAACAAGTAATATTATTTAATTTATTTATTCACTTCATGTACCAAGAAAATGTACACATGGCGAACTTAGTGCCTAAAGGCGAATATCATATCAAAATAAAAAAATCTGTTATCAAAATAATAGCTACTTTTGACTATTATCTGTTTGTCGGTCTTGTGAAAAGCTCAGTCGGGTGTTTTAGAGGCCTCGGCCTTTATCCTCTCAAGAGTACCTTAAGAAGCAAATTAATGTACAGTCAAGAGCACATGTAGTTTTACATTTGTAGTCCGAGTCTCACCTCTAAGGCGATTGTAATAAGAACGTTACAAAGTCCAATGTGTCAAGCTCGACGTGCTCTTGACTGTACCCTAAACTGAAAAAAAATTGCCACTCAATATTATGAACTTAAAACCCACAATAAATTTCTGCCTATAAGACCAAAACGTCTTAAATACTTAGGTACTCGTTTTACATTTAAACATTTATAAGATAGAACTTTATAATATACTAAAAATGTCGCTAAAAATATGTATAAATTGGTCTTAGTAATAAATTTTTTTTATACCTCCCATTTGAGAATATAACTTACTAAAAAAAACATTCTTTGAATATGCCCCAGATCACCAAAACAAAGCCGAGTTGAAACTTGTGTACCTACGAGTAACTTAATTACAGCGGTGTCATTTTTGTGACACAAGATGACAAAGGTGACTTTACAACATCATTGCAAAAACCCAAAAGATCAAAAATTAGATTACGCTCTCGTCTTCTAGACCAATTTTAACTGTCCAATTTGTCCCTTAGTCTAAGAGATATATTTTCTGCTATATTCTGCGCTTGTTTTCAAGTTTCAAATTCTCTTCACTTGTAATACAATTTAACCCTCTAGCGCTATCGGCAAACATTACGTTTTTACGCACTGGGTTGGAATATCTAAAGATCTTGTTTTTAAATGGTCGAATTTTTATTTCATCAAATATATAAAAAAAATAGGTCCTCAAAATATGCAAACTGCTTTTTATATCGAAACGACGAGAGCGTAATCTAATTTTTGTTTTTTTTTGTTTTCTATATAAAAAGTACTCTGAGAAACGTTAATAGTCTTTAATACTAGGCTTTAGACTTTAAATATGGGACGAACGACCACATACTTCTGACATAAAAGATCGCTTAAATCTCTGTGCATTTCAACATTGATGTCATGCAATTGCGGGACAAAGTCTGTCCCGCAATTGCATGACATCAATGTTGAAATGTTAATCCGCCGGTACATGGTGTGATCATCTTGGAATTCGACAATTTATGTCAAAACCTAACCTCAAACCATGTGGTTGTCCGGCCATCTTGATCAATCATTCTGCCATGAAGCCGTAACACATGTATCTCACTTTTTGGATTTCAAAAGAAGTTTTTACATTTTTTGCTATTCCGTGTAGATTTTTTCTTCATTGCGTTTCGCTGACATAATTCCATTTCAATGTTATATGGAAAATACTGCAAGTTTCCATGTTCAATGACCAAAGAGCCCACCAAATAGAGTCATTGTTTACTTTCTCCTATAGCGTTGTTCCGCCAAGCGGCCGAAAGAATCCGCTCAAAGCTGCAAGTCACGAGGGGAAAGAACCGACAATGCAGAATAATCGCTATTGTGGCCGCCGACTTTTTAATTTGAAAGGAGTTTTGTTGGTGTAGCCACTGAGTTGACTTTAATTGAGTGTTTTGTTGTGTGAGGATGTTTTCTTCCGCTTTTTATTTTATGAATCCTTGGTAACTTGACCTTTTTTTACGGGGACTTGATAACACTCCTTGTATAATTTGTACATAAAAGTTTATATTTTTGCCTGTGAAGTTAGTTTAGAGACGTTTCCGATAAAACATCAAGCGTACTTTTCAATAGTAGATGTTATTTAACAACTTTATCGGTTTGTTTTCTCATTTGGTCTCTGCCTTCTGAGTCGGAGGTCGCGGGTTCGGTCCCGCTCGGGGCCAACATTTTGTGTGCATGAACATGTCCGTTGGTTTCGTGTCCGGATGTTTAATCTTTATTTAAGTATGTTTATCAGTTGTTTAGTACCCATAGCACAGGCCTTCCCTAGTTTGGGACTAAATAACCGTGTGTCAATTGTGTCCACCAATTTATTATTATTATTATTGTGGACGAATCGAGTAAGAAATTAAGTGTAGTGTCATATTAATCGGTACTTACTGCTTCTTGTACAATGTTCATCCACTTAAGCATACCTACTAATCAAGTGATCAAGACCCCAAGTGTATCGTTTTACTATTTCATATTACGTTCACAAATTAAATTCAACCAGTAAGCACTGCTACAATAAAAACTACTTGCGCATAAAAGAAACGGTCCAACCAGCCAGCAATTTCAAGCTTCCATGATCGAATTTGAACTCAACGGCAAAACGTTCTCGCTCCGTATAGATTTATGAGTCGCGCGTGATGTCCCGCTAAGTGGTCCGGGACATCGGGACCACCTATCACTTTATGAAAATGTCCCGCGTCGTCCCGCCCGCTAATGGCCACTTGATAGAAGCGACCTTTGCGATAATGTTGCGTGGGGAAATTACAGGTCGCCGCGCATAACTACGATTGATGTTGCGTAGGCAGCAGCCATTTTGCCGTGAGACTTATGTACTGGCTGGAAAAGGAGAAGTATAAAAAAAAAATTTTAAAAAGTATAAAAAAAAAAAAGATTTATTTTTAGAACGTAGAACTAAATGTTTCCGTTTAGCAATTTACGATGCAGTTTTTTATTTCAATTTCAAAAATGAAAATTACTTATTTGATCCTTATTAAATTGTACTACTACGCGTTTTTTTTAGTGTCCGACCGAAACTGGTTTTCCAGATTTTCATCTGGAAAACCAGTTTCGGTCGGACACCGAATGTTCGGCCGTGGCTTGAGTTTCGGCCGAAACCGAAACTCACGTGGTCAAGTATAAAATTCCTTAAAATACAGAAATTTGGTGCATTTTATCCATTATTAACTTCCTCCTGCGTAGCATTATAAGAGGAAGTTAATGGTTTGAGTAAGATGTCTGTCTGTGTATCTGTGTGTCTGTGTGTCTGTGTGTCTGTCGACAGGATATCTCCGGATCTACTGGACCGATTGACTTCAAATTCGGTCAGTAGATACCTTAGGTCAATACCTCGATCGAGTTTGAATTTCAGACCCGTGGGTCAAAAGGGACTGGGCATTTCAGACCCGTGGGTCAAAAATTTCAAAAATTTCAAAAATCTCAAAAATGCCAAAACTGTCAAAAATGTCAAAAAGGTCAAAAAATTTCAAAAATGTCAAAATTTCAAAAATGTCAAAAAATGTCAAAATGTCAAAAATGTCAAAAAGGTCAAAAATGTTAAAATGTCAAAAATGTCAAAAAGGTCATAAAATGTCAAAAATGTCAAAAAGTTCAAAAATGTCAAATAGTCAAAAAGGTCAAAAAATGTCAAAAATGTCAAAAAGGTCAAAAATGTCAAAATGTCAAAAAGTTCAAAAATGACAAAATTTCAAAAATTTCAAAAATGTCAAAAAGGTCAAAAATGTCAAAAAATGTCAAAATGTCAAAAAAGGTCAAAAATGTCAAAAAGGTCTAAAAATGTCAAAAATGTCAAAAATGTCAAAATGTCAAAAAGTTCAAAAATGTCAAAAATGTCAAATAGATCAAAAATGTCAAAAAATGTCAAAATGTCAAAAAGGTCAAAAAATGTCAAAAATGTCAAAATGTCAAAAATGTTAAAATGTCAAAAAGTTCAAAAATGTCAAAATGTCAAAAAGGTCTAAAATGTCAAAAGTTTCAAAAATGACAAAAAATTACAAAAATGTCAAAAAATGTCAAAAAATGTCACCATCAAAATTATTATCATCATTAACATCATTTTCGTTGTTGGCAGTCAACAGGTGGAAGTTTGTCCATAGAATTACATTCTCCCGTTCTGCATTAATTAGGACATGAAATGGAAACACAGTATATTGATTAAATATAATATAAAAAGCCACCGTCCGCCAAAGCATTGCCGAGAGAAAAGAAGTTAGTTTCGGCAAAAGTTTCGGCCAACAAATTGGCCGAAACCGAAACTGCCGCCGAAACTTGATTTTTGGCTGAAACTCGGCCACAACCGAAACCGAAACAGAACTTTCGGTCGGACACATTTTTTTTTCCTTTTCTGTGCTTTGTTATAAACTAAAAAACTATATTTAAAAAACTAAAAAATCCTGAAGGGTAGGTAAAACATAACTTTTATTTTTATTTTTCAATTATGGAATGTTGTCATACAGATTACACGTAGGTACAACTTTTGAGAATCAATGAATCCCGAATTTCCATTCCAATTACAGCGGCGCAGCAGTTGACGTCAACCCGTCAGCGACGAGTGGCACTAAGCAGCGCGGGGGTTAAATGGTCCCATTAAAAATCCATTACACCCGGTGCATGCCGTCGATAGCTTTTTAATCTCCGAAACGGGTATTTTTGAGTATTCCCACCTGAGGTGCAACCTGTCTCTCTTTGATAATGCACTGTGAAGATGCAAATGGTCTTTAAAATACAATTTGGCGTAATGGGCCGTTCAGTTGGTGTTGGGCTGAATATACATGCAATTCAACGTGGCTTAATGTAGTCTGATAGCGAAAATGGACAATTCATTCAAAAACTCTGTTTTATTTCTTAAGAACAGTATTACGTTTCGATTGTTTATTGATGGTGCTTTTTTTAAATACAATCTATGTCACCAGTTGACGTCTAGTTGACGTCACAACGTCGGCGATACTGAGAAATAGTAGAAAAAGTAGTCAAATGCCAATCAAAAAGTCTCTTTTTACTTCCGGTGACGTGATGTCATGTATAGTTCGAGTTTTAACATAGAAATACTGCATGAAAATTAGAATTATTGAAAGTAGTTGCTTACTTACACTATAAAATGATAAATGTAAAAAAAAATGCCTAAAAAATGCCTCAATGCTACAATACTTAATTCACAAAACGAACAAAATTCACGAATCATTCGGAAACAAAATTTTACACAGAAAATGTTACTCTCGCTTGCTAGGAATCTAAACTTCAACTACCACACTTTTCCCGCTATAAAATTTGACGATAACTCAAAATCGAATCCGCCAGACATCTCCTTGATGTATAAAGACATTAAAACTTTTATGTCTGCAGGAGGCGAAATTTTACTAAAATAAAATGGCGATAAAATCGGCACGTCCTATCGGTGCCGTTGAAGCGCGAAAATCCTTGGACTTGAACAATTCACGAGGAATTTACGACGAGTGTTAATCCGCCTTAGACGCTAACCTGCTGAGTGCGGTGACGTAAAATAACATCATCTATTTATTTAATATCGCGTTTGCAATGAAGCTCCAACAAGTAATATTGTCGCGTTTTATCGCTGTTGACTCGCCAGAATAACGCTTCCTAGGCAAACACTTACGTTATACACGTTATCGTCGTTTTTTCTACAGCCTGTATACAGATACTTTGTACTTCAAAAAGGCAGTTGTAAAATACGAAAACGCAGTAGTTTACGGTTAAAAGTAATTAACGAAAATACCTAAAAACGATTCAGAAAATATGGATCTAAAGGATAGTAAATACTCTAAGAATTATATTATCGACACTATTATCCATACACTATTATTATTTGTTTGTTTGCATTGAGTAGGCTCCGAAATGAGGATCAGTAAAGTTATAGCAAATCCATTAGAAATAGTATCCACGTTATTCTTTATGATATAAGAGTGATATATCTTTTTGAATTATCCAAATCGGACCATTACTTACGGAGATATTAAATAATAAACATATGCCGCTCCTGTCGCAAAACTCAATGAGCGCGGGAGCATGGTGACGTCACTGTGACGGAACCGAGCTCGGCCGGCCGGCCGGCTCTCACGCTTTGAGGAAGCGGCGCGTAATATTTGTGTTGTTAGAGTGTAATTTTGTGATATTTAAGTATAAAACAAAAGTACTTACATAATATGAGTAAGTACTAATAAAGTAGAAGCAGGTTTTGTGCAAACTCAATTCTATAACCTTCCAAAAGTGGATTCTTTCATGGTATTTGATTACCTAGGTAATCATTCTAAGTTGGTTGGTCGTTGGAAACTACAAAGGTAAGGGTGCTGCTTATTTATCTACGATTACGTACATACGTACTTATTAGTACTCTTAAATTTGGTAGTGGTTGGTAGGTGTAAGAAAGAATGAATATAAAGTGTAGGTACAGAGACGTATTTAGAACTTATAAATTTTGTTTACAGTATCTTGATAAACGAAAGTTGTTTTTTGTTTATTCATACGTAAGTACATCATTACGCGGATGGCTTTTTAACCTATGTACTTGCACTTTATTTAGTGATCTACACTTGTTGATCAAGGTATGACAGAAACCTGAATATTTGTTGACAACAGCTGGTTTTTTTTGCCATCTCGCTTTTTGTTACAAGTCAGTCGCTCAGTATGTACTTAAGAAGGATGACTTGGTATAAAGCAATTTTTTAGCATTTCTTACCTCAAAAATAAAAACGGAACCCTTATAGGATCGTTTTCTTGTCCGTCTGTCTGTTAAGAAAATCTACTTCCCATTGGTCTAGCTAGAGCTATGAAATTTGATAAGAAGCAGGGCCATATGACACAAGTAATGGAATAACATGAATGCACCCCTGTTGAGTAAAGGATGCTAGGTGCGGACTCACGCACGAAGGGTTCCGTACCATTTATCTATAAAAACGGTAAAAAAACATGTTTGTTTTGTGGAAGCAATTATTTAAGATCTGTGAAAAAGTACAAGGGATCGTATTTAAAAAAATATATGGGAGTACCCCCTTAAATATTTGTTTTATTTTAAATGAATTATTTATTTAAAGTGTATTATAACTAAATATTCTGTGAATATTTGAAGCAGGTAGATACCTGTTGCCGTTATCAATATCGAGCAAACATAAGCAAAAAATATTTGTTGTATGGGAGCCCCCTTAAATATTTATTTTATTCTGTCTTTTAGTATTTTTTGTTATAGCGGCCAGAGAAATACATCATCTGTGAAAAATTTAACTATGTAACTATCAGGGTACATGAGCTACAGCTTTGTGACAGTCGGACGGACAGCGGAGTCTTAATAATAGGGTCGAGGTTTTTTACACTTTGGGTACGGAACCCTATAAATTCACTTCGCTTCGATTCAGCTATTCACATAATATGCTTTTAGAACTTTTCTAGCTGCTCCGGTAGACACCGCACATACATACATACATACATACACATACACACGTAAATTTCGTTGGCAACAGTAGAATTTTTTTTCGTAGAATACGAATTTGCGCTAAAAATATTATTCACTCTTGATTTTTACCCGAGTACGTCCCTGTGTCATCGTATTATCCTTTGAATATTACACAGAAATGGGAACGAGCAAATAGGTAGGTACCTACGTAGGTTTATCCACAATACTCAGGAAAAGTAAGGTATGTTTCTATAAATACAGCAGGATTAAAAGAAGAGAAGGTACACTACACGTACCACCTTATTTAAATGAATATCAACTAAATAATAGGTATATTATAGTTAGGTAGGTACGTACTTCGAAATGATCTTCAAAGTAATGTCTTGTAGCCTGGGCAGAGGGTGGAGTTTTAACATCTCTTTTTACAACGGAATACCATTTTTTACGAAGTTTTGGATCTTTCGGCACCTTAAAAATAGTTTTTCTGGCGTTTTTATAGAAGTGTTTGTACATTTCGGTACTATACAATATTTGCACATAGTTAAAAACTTGAATTAGATATAAATCAGACACTTAATTTCTTTTAAAAGTCCCAATTAAAGGAAGAAAACACTTCGCGCCTTATCGCTGCCTACGGCTGACTCGCGGCTTCCGTCACAATGACGTCACCGCTACCGCGGCGGCTACTCGGTGAACTTCGCTAGGAATTCGGTCATAACTTTGTCAATTTTTGTCGTAGAACAAAAATTTTTGTACTGTATGTTAAGGATTTCTTAGCTCTATAAATCTGCATTCTCAACTAAAAACGTTACGGATCCTCATTACTGAGCCGATTTTAAAAATTCTTTCATTAATGGAAACCTTACATTTTTAGGAGTAACATGGGCTATAATTTTCCTACGGGATCTTGATTTACGCGGGTGAAATCGCGCGGAACAGCTAGTTTCATATAAATTAATTATGAAAAAGATTAAATAAGTACGTGTTTAATTAGTGAATGGTACCGATTTAACAGAATATGCGGATTTTTTATTAATATGTAAGATTTTTAAACATTGCTGATTTTCTTAAAAACTCGTAATTTCATTGCAGAGCAGTGATAGCAAAGATATTAAAGTATAGTACGTCTTTCTATATATAACATCTTTGAGAGATAGCCCGAACGGTTAAAGAGCCGGGCGAAAATCAGTGAGGCTCGGGTTCGAATCCTGGCATGTACCAATGAGTTTTTCACTAAAACTTACGTACATATTTATCACTAGCTCGACGAAGAATGAAAACATCGTGAGGAAAGCCGCAGGTCTCAGAATTAACTCTGAGACATGTATAACCAGCCCGGTCCGGCGATGGGGTCACCACCTATTACGTTTAGGGGTCCAATATATCTTGTGAAATGTGGGTATATCCAGTAATGGAATACCTCTCTCGGGGATAAAAGACGTGAGATTATATTATTATTATTATTTCATTATAAATCGGCCATGATAAAAATAGATGGGTTAGTACGCTCTACATTTCTGCTGGCAAATTGAATCACGACGCGCTACGCCAACATGTGAAAATGCAACATGGCGCTCGGTGTTCATTACATGACGTTATTAATTTATAAAATGATGCGGAATATTATTTTTGTGACACTGAAGCTTTCTTAATTTTGATTTATTTTTATAAAATAAAATTCTTAAATTTTTTTCGTCACAGAGTTTATAGAGTTTGAAGTTGCACCAATACCGATAGCCGCCTAAACTTGCTAATATTGAGACTTTGAACAGAAATATTTTATTTTAATAAATAAAAGTTGTAGCCTGTATTAGTCAGGGATAAAGTAGCTTTCCATATAAGAAAAGAGTTAAAGATTTATAAAATCAGTAAAGTATTTCCAGAGATTGCCTCCAATAAACAAACAAACAAAAATACCTCTTTATAATATTTGTATAAATTACTATTCTAGAATCTTCGAGAAAAAAGTCAATATTAATGAACCGGATGTGTGATGTTTGAAATAAGAAAGATAATGGAAAATCATACCATTAGTACCAATAAAACCATTGGGGGAGTAGCCACGATGCCCAGATTTTAGTAAAATATATTTTTGATTATAATTTATTATCTCAAAACTTAATATTAACACATTTTACTTTTGTAAGTACAAAGAATTATCACCTACGAGCTTCATTATCTGTCAATAACAATACATTAAATTAAAACAAAAATTTGATCCACACAAGCTTCGTCGAACTAACATAAATAAAAAAAAACACTTAAATCCCGGCCATCCAGCGGTCGAGTTCCTAGTATGCTAGGGGCAATTCCACGCTGGAGGCTGATCGTTTGCCCAAGATATGACCCTGCACTTGGATTGCCAGTGACGTCGATCAGACTTAAATATAAATGTTATCTTATTAAAATTATTACTATGTTTGTTAAATGCATGACTCATTAAGTATTGTATGCCTGAATTAGGTACTCTGTTCCAAGAACTTTATTAGTAGGCTCCATTTACCAATAATTGTAATAAATAATTTCTGATTCTGATTCTAGTAATAAGAGCAGCGGTAGACGCAAATTCCCAAAACTTTATTTTCATTCCATCCAGGAACATGCGCGCGTGGCAGTGATGGAAGCGGCCATGTTGTGACGTCATCTGACAGCTTGCGGGCGTACCCGCTTTAATTATTTTCCATTCTTTTTAAAGTGGAAGTTACGTTATGATGACACTCTTTTTGTTTCAAACAATCTGCCTTTTAAGCAGACGCGATGTAGAGTAAAACCTGTAGATACAGCAATATGAATCTTTAAGCAATTAAATGAAGTTCTTTATGTGTTCTCAAAATGAATAAAATAATAATAATAATTATTATTTCACGCCTTTTATCCCTGAGGGGGTAGGCAGAGGTATTCCATTTCTGGATATACCCACTTTTCAACAAACATTCTTTGGATCCCTAAACGTGATAGGTTAGCCCATCGCCGGACCGGGTCTTTTGCACATGTCTCAGAATTAATTCTGGGACCTGCGGGTTTCCTCACGATGTTTTCTTTCACCGTCAAACTAGTGAACATTAAAATTATAGTTTATTATTTTTTTAGTTATCTAGAAGAACTAACTTGTACCGTGCAACCGTCTAAGATATACACTAATATTAATACGACAGTCGTCGTCGCAGACTGTCGTCAGCTGTCGCGATTAGTCATAGACTGTCGTGGACTGTCGTTGGCAGTTGTCGATCGTTTCCGCTTCTGCAGTGCCGCGTCGCTCAGACTAAGTTCGTCTTATTAGTCTTCATTTCATACATTGTCAAACTCCAGTTTTTCAGACAGTCGATTGTGAAATGCCTTACATTTTGTTGGATTGCAGCTTGACTCATATAACATCATTCCCATTACACTATAACATTAAAGCAATGGAACCTTGTGAACTTTATAAAGCGGTAAAAAAAAAGGTTTGTCAACGTTGGCCGAACCTTGGTACCAATATTGGCTGGCATTTCGAACGTTATGAATCCGAGGTCATCTGTAACGAGCGGTGGCGTGTGGGTTAAATCTCGGAGCAGAGTAATGGCTTTAGCACAGACTCCTCTTAACACTGTAATCGCCGCGGTTCAGTTTTATAGCGTGAGGGGCGATGGTATAATGATCACACTTCATTAATTGTCAGTTTTAGAACTGGTTAAAAGCTTCTTTCGTTTAGGCAATTAAAATAAGTCTTGTTTGGGATGGAAATAATTTTTAATGTAGTGACTTGCTTAAGATATTTGGTTCGCCTAACAGGCTATGTTCACTACTGGATATACCAGACACGTGATCGTAGTGTAACTAAACAATTTTAGTTCTCAAGCACAATTGGCGTTTACACTCATATTATATTCGTTTTAAAATTTATCAGATTTTGGAAGCTTAAGTTTGCTTTTGTACTGTATCCGATCCGCATCCGATTGACGATTTTTTTATATAAAAGAGTTTTATCGGACCATCATCTACAGTTCACATCGGTGTGCTCATACAAGAAGCCAAAGTACCTACACGGATGCAGTGGACAAGCATAGTATACATTTCTTACTATTATTATTATAGTAAACTTTACTACTGTATAGCAATCAAATCTCCCACGCGAGCCCACCGCGGATTGGGAAATGATGTTAGGCTGGTGGCCACCTAACTGTCAGAAATTTTCAAGCCACCTTAGCGTCTGACATGGATTAATGACTCCCATAATGCGTAAACGCACCGAAAACCGAAACGGTACCTTCTGAAACACTGAGGTTATAATAAATATTATATAATAATATAATCTCACGCCTTTTATCCCCGAGGGGGTAGGCAGAGGTATTCCATTACTGGATATACCCACATTTCACGAGATACATTGGACCCCTACGTGATAGGTGGTGAGCCCATCGCCGGACCGAGTCGTTTACACATGTCTCAGAATTAATTCTGAGACCTGCGGGTTTCCTCACGATGTTTTCCTTCACCGTCGAGCTAGTGATAAATATGTACGTAAGTATTTGAGAAACTCATTGGTACATGCCAGGATTCGAACCCGAGTCTCACTGATTTTCGGCCGGCTCTTTAACCATTCGGGCTATCACTGCTCACTTAGGTTCTCATAATATAATGTAGAATTGTTACAAACACAGTCGCACCGCAGGGCTACGACCGCCTTAAATATAAATCGCTACTCAGTATCAAGTTAATTGGTCACAAAAATGCCACCCGAATGGCTCTAATCAAAATCAGGTGGAGGCAAAAGCATTTAAAAATCTTTATTCGAGTGGAACAATCTAGATGGTTCGCGCATATTTCCACGATTTATGACCCCAATCTGATGACCCCGCCAGAGGTCAGCTAAGCGTTCAGGTGGGTCGCTGATAACACCTATTTATGTTTTTACGTCGGGGACCACAGAAGTTAAAAGGCTATAAACAAAAAACGTTTATTTTGGACTCACGACTCAACAATTTGCCTAGCTACCCGCGTCTTTTTGTAGTTTTATATTATTCGTGTTGGAAATGTCAATTAATTTGTACTTTAAGTTTTTTTTTGCGGATCGGACATATGGGTTCACGGCGATGTCAGCGCTAAGTAAGTTTAAAAGAAAAAAAAATTAACACCTTTTTCAAAATGAATAATACTATGAACTTATAACTAAAGAGCCGGAAGCCCTACCGACAGAGAGACAGAAATACACTGTCATAAATTATCTCAATGCGATTTTTTATGATCCATGTAATCGTTCAGGATATAAGGTATAGTGAAAGTCTAGAAATAAAATGTTCTTTAATTAAAACTTGAGAGATTTGGTGTGGTTTGATGGTGAAAGAGTTCGTAAAATTTTATACAGGTGGTTTCACTTCATTGCGGTCCGTGCAAATTGAAATTGTATCCCCCAATAACAAAGTGAACGTTCTACGCGTCAATGCCAATGGGTACTATTCAGTTCACACGAACTACCGAACTTCATACATTACTTTGATATATCTCCGGCGGTAGGCGGGGTGCGTCCAAAATGGCGGCAGGTCGGCCATTTTCTTCCACTTTATTGGAAAATATTCTTCCATTTTATACTCCTATTGAAATATGGAATTACTATTTGTGTAGGCTTCGTGACCTACAAAATTTTGGCAGAAATAAGTTCTTACAAATACAATGAAAGGAAATAAATCGTCTGTATAGGTTGAGATAGCGTACTTTTGTAATAACTTAGCCTTGGGGCTCAACCCTGACTGACAACCCCAGTAGAGATAGTATCAATCAAAATTTTTTTGTGAACCGGCCACTTGGCCGGTCGGCCGGCGAGTCGAAGGGTTTTGTCCGTAAACGTTTTATGTAGGAAGACCGTTTCTTTTTATAATTTATAATTTTTTCTTGTTTTAGTAGCCGTATAAATTTCAAGTATCTACATATTATTACATTTTAAAAATATAGCCATGTGACCTTAGATAAAAGCAAAAAAGGAAGATACGGTACATTCATAGAAAGCATCGTTGACATTTGGACTACATACAACTACACGCACCAGTGGAATGAATTTTTTGTTGTAGTGCTATTTGTACAATTCATAAAAACACACGAAGGCATTTGATTGTATAGCGGTTTAACCATTCAATGTGTTTGCTTCTCGTCGACTACCACGTACTGTCGATACGCTGGCTCGATTGAGACTGCAGCAAATTAAGTTTCTTGGGCCTAATTTAAGCGGTTCACGAGAAGCTAGTACCATATCTTCCTTTTTGCTTTTATCTGAGCATGTAACCGACAGACGGACAGGTAGTGGACCCTTAGTAATTATTCTGCCTTTGGGTATGGAATCCTAAAAATGAAATACCTACTTAGAATTTGGTTTGCGGCGAGAGGAGCGCTGTGATTGGCTAATACCGACTAAGTGGCATGTGATTGGCTATTTAAAAGATAAATACCGGGTGGCATGTATCAAGTTACGTTACTTATGTAGCTGTAGAGCCTAAGTGTGGCTGGAGTGAGGTTAATGTGCATAGAAGTTACAAACCACTTCTGATATACAACGCGTCACAGAATAAGCGCAATTCCTCATAGACCCCAATTAGTATATGACTATAAAAAAATATAGTGCATTCTTACTTTAGTTTTATCTGACCAAATTTCTTAAATAAAGAGCAATTATAGTACGGTTTCCCTAGGTAGCCCTAAATTTCGTTATGCTAGGTCATTTTCGGAAACATTTAAGACATATTCAATAAAAGCTTATAAAGTAGCTAAAATCGATTAAGTAGTCAATACTGAATACGATATATTTAAAAGTACCCCACACCAGCTCCTACCCGTAGTGAATAAGAAAAAGTAAAGATAGGAAAATCGATGAAGGAAAATGCACAAAAATTTAGTTAGTACCATTGAAAACCCATCAATGTAAAGAAAGAAAGAAATGACGGATGAAAGAAAGAAACAGTATGAGGAATGAAAGTACGAGAGGTATAAAAGCGAGAACTAGTATGAAAGAGTAAATAGAAATAAAAAGGGCTCTGATTAAGTCAGAGGAGAAGTAGAATTCAAAAAAAAAAAAAAAAAAAAGAATACGATATATTTGCCTATAACACAGGATAAAAGAATAATTATTAGTAAGATGGCATTAACATTTGAAGGAACATGACAGGTAACCAATAACTACCTTTCAATATCAGCCCTCAAGGCAATAAATGGGGTCGCAAAGTTCAGACCTCCACTTGAACACAGCTCGGTCTTGACCGCTCTTTATCAAAGGTCAGCCCGGCTGTTTACGGCCTATGAAATTAAACGCAGAGATTTATATGTTCAGTGAATTAAACCCACGCTTTGTTATACGGCTACATTTATAACGAATATAAGGTTTTATTTTTTTAAACAAGTCGGCATATTATTATGGTTAGTGCTGGGCATAGTCATAAATTTAATTGGAGAGAAACATTAGAAAAAAACCGCCCAAGTGCGAGTAAAACTCGCGGAGGGTTCCGTACCATTATCTGTAAAAAAAAAGAAACAAGTTTGTTGTATTGTTAAGGAGCTCCCTTAAATATTTATTTCATTCTGTTTTTTTAGTATTTCTTGTTATAGCGGCAACAGAGATACATCGTCTGTAAAAATTTCAAATACCTAACTATCACGTTTCATCAGATACAGCCTGGTGACAGACGCACAGACAGACGGACGGATAGCGGAGTGTTAGTAATAGGGTCCCGTTTCAGTCTTTAGGTACGGAACCTTAAACATTAGTATATGCGCTATATTACTTCAAAGTTTTATCAAATTCCATTCAGCAGAACATGCATCTATCCACACAAACTTTGGCGTTTATAATATGAGTAGAACAGTACCACAGCTACAATCAAAGAGATTAAAATATAATAGGACAAAGAGGGGGCATTGGAAATATTTTCATACAAAACTTTAAAGCATGTTTGAAGCTGCTTGAGCTTCAGTTAGTATGAACGCGAGCTGTCATTCGGTCGAAATTGTACTAAGACTTATTCCACTTGGAATAACTTTTCGGCTTAAAATTTTCCTCACTTTATCCCCTCTATGCCCTATTATATTTAAATCTCTTTGGCTACAATAGACCATGTTTTCTAGGCATCGGAACTCCGCATGCATCTAATATGTCGCATTCCCACCGTTCATATAAATAGTCAAGCTGAAATCGTTGTAACGCTAGTGTATGTGTTATTCGCTCAACTCTACAACATTAAATATCCTGAATCGCCTCAGCGGCCTCTGCTAGCACAATGCGGTATGATAATAATATCGCACGGTATAATATGGTTGGCCATCCGGGGCACAGTGGGCTAAAAATTAAGCTGCATAGACTTAGCGTCGCACAAAAATCAAGTACTTTATTTTAGAAAAAAGAATATACCATCGTAATCCTTTATTAGCTAAATAGCAATATTTGATGTCATATTTTTTCTAATAAGGCTATTATTTAATAAGTTATTGGAGTTTTTTTTTCCTGTTTAGGATGGAACAGTTATTTTGATTTTATTTCTAATTCTTCAGCTTTCTTAAGAAATTTTCTGTGACATAAAATTCAACATTTAAGCTATATTATCACTATAGTCTATTTCCTTTGAGTATTAAACCAACCGGAGACGCCACTGACAGGCGTTCCCCTCTGCCAAAAAAACGTGTCGGTCTTTGAGCACACCGGTTAAATACAACTAGTTTGTTTGAGTTCACGGAGTGCTTGTATTGGTGAATGTATTTGTGTGCACCTAGTTCAAGCTAGTGTTTAATTGTTTTATCAAAAAATGCGTTTGTTTTAACATTATTTGTGATTCTTTCCTCGTCCCCCCCGCAGAAATTGGCAGACTTTTTTGTAAAGAAACTAGTGCGCGTGACGTCTCCTGTTGGTTTAATACTCAAAGTCTATTTCACATAGTATTCAAGGGTTCAGTGACAACTCATATTTTTCAGTTCTACGCCGACTACTTCCGGCTATTAAAAAGATTTGATTCAAAAATAATTAATATTTTATTATTTTATCATTTCAAAAATACAATATTTTTTACTAGTCGAAAGTAGCATGATTAAAAGGCAAAAATATTAACTGTCACCGAAACCATGTTACGTGAAATAGATTATAAATCGCTAAGTCTATGCAGATTCATTTTCAGCCCACTGTGCTTGGCCGCGTTCGGGCAACCTAATTCCCAAAAGGACGCGGCGTGGGCGGCCGATTGTTTCATTTAAGGTATCTACTCTGTAGCGTTGGAATATACGGGAGCGCGGTGTGTCCGGGCCCGGGGTTGTGAACCTTCTGTCAAGGTGATTAGGACTAAATTTGAGGTACCAGTGAAAGGTTGAGTTTACAAATAGTATCTGTTAATCAGTAGCAATTGGAACCGAGACACAATTAAAAATCAATTGTGTCTGTGATTCATGGTCTGAGAGGTTAAACATACTTAAATAAAGAGCAGTGATAGCCTTTACGGTTAAAGAGCCTGCCGAAAATCAGTGAGGCTCGGGTTCGAATCCTGGCATTTACCGTTTTTAAAAAAATTACGTACATATTTATCACTAGTCTCAGAATTAATTCTGAGACATGTGTAAACAGACCCGGTCCGGCGATGGGCTCACCATCTATCACGTTTAGGGGTCCAATATATCTCGTGAAATGTGGGTATATCCAGTAATGGAATACCTCTGCCTACCCCCTCGGGGATAAAAAAGGCGTGAGATTATATTATTATATTATTTATCACTAGCTCGACGGTGAAGGAAAACATCGTGAGGAAACCCGCAGGTCTCAGAATTAATTCTGAGACTTGTGTAAATAGACCCGGTCCGGCGATGGGCTCACCACCTATCACGTTTAGGGGTCCAATGTATCTCGTGAAATGTGGGTATATCCAGTAATGGAATACCTCTGCCTACCCCCTCGGGGTGGAAATGCGTGAGATTATTATTATTATTAAATCAATATTAAACGACTAGACCCGAAGCCAACAGACATGTTAAATTCATGCACTTAAAGAAAAAAAAATGTTGTCCCCGAGTTGGATCGAACTCTCGACTCTGACTCAGAAGGCGGGTCACTACCCACTGAGCCAACAGGCCCGTCATTTGTAGCTTCTTCATCCTTTTTAACTTCATTTGTAGTTTATTTAAAATAAACTTTTTGTATGATAAGACCCTAGTGACCTCGCTAAATAGCGACTAAGAACAGAACACACAGCCGTAAGGTTTCATTCACCCACGCGCCGCCTACGAGCGCGAAAAGCCGAAAACATTTTCTGAAAAGTAAACACACGTGTGATGTGTGGGCGGTGACAGTAAACCTTTAAATTCCTTGCGTGGCACAAAAGCTATGAAATACTCGGAATAGGGTATTACATTTATTTTTAAAGTGGCTCAATTGGAGTCTATAGTGCTGATAACACTGATAACACACTAAAACATTAAATTTTTATTAAATTGAAAACTGCTATAAAAATGCCTCAGCGGCCTCTGCTAGCACAATGCGGTATGATAATAATATCGTACGGTATATGGTTGGCCATCCGCGGCACAGTGAGTTGAAAATTAAGCTGCATAGACTTGGCGTCGCGCAAAAATCAAGTATACCTAATTTTGGAAAAAAGAATATACCATCGTAATTCTTTACTAAATAGCAATATTTTATGTCATATAATTTTTTTTGATAAAGGGGTAAATTTTCAAACTGGCCTTTTTTACGTCATTGCGGTGGCAATTTTTTTTTCTCAAATTTCACTCAAACTAAATGCTTTAGATTATAGATTAAGATGCTGTGAATCTAATAATTTGGGAGGCGCCCTTGAAAACACAGTACTTTCGGAGAAATATATTTTTAAAAATTTTTCCGCCACCGTAATGTCGATTTCTTAAATATTTCAAATAAAAAACCATATTATGTACACATGTTTTATTTTGTATTAATCAAATTTTTTGGTACCTACCCAAAACATTACTAATATTATTTATTTCTTTAATGTATGTAGCCTTGTAGTGTTACCACAGTTATACCTAGATAGTTCGTAAATTTTACTGTTATGCTATTATCACGGTAAAATACTTACAACACAGTAATATTATTTGAAAAACAAGTACTATGTCTTAATATATTATTAGTTATAGTATTGATTATACAGGCATTCATCATTACAATGGCCCACTGCGCCACTGCAATGACGCCACCAAAATGACGACCAAATGTTTTTTTTCATGATAATTACCCAAGTACCTAATTAATTTGGAAGATATTGGCAGGTCGTAATATCGAGGTAATTATCCACAACATACTAACTTGACGATACAATACATCACTCTGTTCATTACCTAAAACATGCCACCGAACTGGCCGCTCACGGTAACCAAAACAAATTTTAGGAAAAAATTCTTTCGGGAACATGTAAAAACCTTCGTATACGCCATCTTCTCCACACACAAGTTGGGGTCCGACAAACGTTTGGGTGGTACGATACAAAAATTTGGCGTGAAATCGCTTGACTAATATGAAACAAGTAGTCAAATGCGAGCATCAAAAGAGCAGTTTTACACGGGACAAAAACATATTAGCTTCTCAGTTTTTTTATTTAATAGTTAGTGAAGTTTTTGTGATTTTGAATATGAAATGGAGTTAATATCTTTAAAATGAGATATTTTGATAAAAGATACGTTAAAATTCCTTGTTATTGTGAGTCGTTTTCTGAGCGCAATTTGAAGTGGGACAAGCTTCCCAGGGGTAGGCCGCCATACAAGTCGGATTATTCAACGTGGAATATCTTTTAAGTTTTTAATATTAATTGTAATTGGTTTATGTAAATGGTTAAACTACGAGGTATATTTTCAAAAAAGCATGTGTTTACCCATTGAGTGGGGACAACGGGAATTGAATAAAATTATTAATTTTACTTCCCCATTGAATTTTTTTTCTCTCTCCAAGTTTCTTAAATAAAGAGCAATAATATTACGGTAGCCCCAAATTCAGTTATGGTTATTCATTTTTTGGAAAATATTAACAAAGATTAAAAATTGCTGAAATCGATTAAACAGTCGATACTGAACAAACTTATTTCTGTTACATACCTACTGTATATACTCTATACTCTATTGTAGTATTGTTGTAAATTTCTTTCGCTTCTCCGCAATACATTTTCCAAAGCCATATTTATATCCCCAGACACAAATAGATCTTCAATTGTCTGTGTGTGTATCACGTGTGATGCATTGGTACCTACTGGATCGTTATTTCATTCAATAAGTGAATTTCATGTTATGAAATTGAAATAAACGATTGATAAATAAACTGTCTTTAACTCCGAGCGAGGGGATTATGAGAGGTATTCCCAAAGATACTAAAATATAATAAGACATATAGAGGACAAAGGGGAAAATCTGAACCAAAAATTATTACATAAGGTCATAAGTTTGGTACTGATTCGCAAGAATGACAGCTCGCGTTCATACTGATTGACATGACGCTTGAGATCAAAGTTTTTGCAAATGCCCCCTCTATGCTATATTATATTTAAATATCTTTGGGTATTCCACTGGAAGTGTTATATTTTCGGACTAAAACGACAGTTGGTGAGACCGAGGTACGTTACAGTCGTTTGTTTTTCATAAATATGAAAAAGAACGCTTAACATTGTTGTCTTTAGTTCAAATGAACTAAAGACAACAATGTTAAGCGTTCTTTCTACAAGAATTTATTATCGCTATAAAAACTTGTCTTTCTCCCAAATGTTGCATAACTTTTGAAGAAACTAACTTTATCTATACTAATATTAAAAAGAGGCTAGATTTGTATTTTTGTATGTTTGTATCTTTGTTACGAATATACTCAAAAACTACTGGATCGATTATAAAAATTCTTTCACCAATAACCTACAAAATCCCTGAGTAACATAGGCCTTATTTTATCCCCGTATTCCCCCGGGAACGGGAATCACGTGGGTGAAATCGCGCAGAACCGCTTGTTCCAAATGAAAGTAAGGTATTTTGGCAAACAGTTTCTTTGTAACAAAAATCCTGGTGGAAATTCCGAGACAAGCAGATTTCGTAACATTGTCCTCGCCTCTGACCTACACGCGAATTTTGAGTGAAATTTTAAAAATGGAATCACGTGCGAAAACATCTCCAACTGAGGTTTCTGTAAAATGCGGGTGTAAATGTGAGTGTAGTTCTGCTTCGCATTGCTTTATGATAATAACCACTCTAAATCTTCAATCTTCAACTTATATGGTTTTCTCATGGATGCCGTTGTCAGAACTGGACGAATCTGGAAGCATCAGTTTTCAAATAAAATAAAAAAATCATCCAAATCAGTTAAGCCAGTCAAAAGTTCTGAGGTAACAAACATAACAAAAAAAAAACATACAGACGAATTGATAACCATCTTCATTTGAAGTCGGTCAAAAATGGAGAAGATATTGATGATGAACCAATAACAGAAAATTGGTACAACTAAATTCGTCTATAATATTTCCTGCCAAAACTTACAATGAGATGTTTGCTTTTAATTATCAATAAGTACATTTACTTTGTTTAACCCACACCAGCCAGCCAGTCTGCCTAACTGTTTATTGCATTTATGTAGGTAAATCGATGAATAGATATTGATAAAAAACTTTTCAAACAAAAAAATACAAAATAAAAATAAATGAAAAAGCGACTTTTTAATTGGTCCATCTTAGAGCTATACCCTATCCAGTAAAAGAATAATTAAAATCGGTCAATTCTGTACAAAGTTACATCTCTATAAAAAAATAAGGGTTGGCTTGGGAACCTCCTTCTTCTTTTATCGGTTAAAAACCGGAAGGATGATTGATCTTGTTTAGGTATTGAGGATAAAACTTCATCCGGTAATGTCTATGCAACTGCCAAATGAGGGAACAGCCTTCTTAAATTTATTAAATGTATAAATGTGTATATACTTACACTTTTTATCTTCGAGGGAGTAGACAGAGATATTCCATTTCACTTGTATACTTTTGAGCTCCTAAACGTGAAAGGTTATGAGCCTATTCCCGAACTAGGGTTCTGTTACACATTCGGAATCAATTATGTTGTCTTTTGGGTTTTTCACGATGTTTTCCTTCACCTTCAAGATACTTATAAAGTTACAAACTATGTACAGAGCACGTGGAGGTTGACACATTGGACTTTGTAACGTTCATAATAAAATTGCTTTAGAGGTCAGACTCGCACTACAAGTGTAAAACTTCATGTGTTCTTAACTGTACTCGGTTACTTTGTGAACTAAGCGAGTGTTAGCATATTGATTGCGAATTCTTGAGACCTTGTTGCAAAGTTTCACTGGGCTTTGCAAAAGGGTCCGTCCCTTAAATACTTACAAGCTTCTTTAAAGGTACATCGCGGTACATTTTAGGGCCTGTAACAGGGAGAGATATACAGGCCTGTGTCGAAGACCTTACAGGATTGCTATATTATGTATGCAATCATGGATAAAAGATACGTTTAATATACGCATGGTCAATTTAAAATAAAGTGGAAATATTTAATGGGTAGATCAAAAAAATTATAAGATGGTACAATTCATTCAGCAATGATTTTTGTTTTTCATAATTCAATTTGATTAATTCATACGCTACTTTACTAGATAAAATCGATTAGAACAAATATTAGAAAAACCAACACTCTGTACATAAACAATACACTCACACTACCCGATAAAAAATTGCTTGAAAGTAACAAAATAAATAAAAAAGCCGTCAAAAGTTGCGTTTTCGTGCGGTAATGAAGGTTTATGCAAGGCATGTTTAAAAATAATTGTTTTGTTGTTGTTGTAAGAGCTGAGTTTTTAAGAACATACAGCCACAAAATAATGTAATTAAAAACAAACAAAACCGACTTCTAACAGGAAACTAAAAAAAGTACTAGTCGCCACTACGATTTTTGAAGGTTCTCCTCGAATTCTCTGGGATGTCATCATCAAATCCTGTTTTTTTTCATAATGGTACACCGTTGGGATATTACCTTGCAAAAAAAAAGGGGTTTCACTCCGGGAGTGCCGGCAGAAGTGAAATATTGATTATCGATTTCGGTGTTACAACACTACTCTCCAACCGTCTTACGGTTTTTCGATCAGCACACGTGACCTGACGCGAGTTTCACAGTTTTTACCCATCCCACAAAAATGCTCAACGCGCGCCGCTATAGAAGTTTTCACTTCAAAAAAATCACTAAAATCGGTTTATAAGCGACGAAGTTATCCGCGACCACACATAAAAAAATACAGCCGAAGTCAGAAACCTCCTCTCTTTTTGAAGTCGGTTTAAAAAGACAGTTTTAGATTGAAAATTTAAAAAAATAATTTTGATTATATTTAGGTAACTAGGTAGGTATAATATATGATTTCTGAATATATTCCACACACTCAAAAGCATTAAACTAGCTTATTAAAACGTGTACCTTCATAAAACAATGTTTACAACGGCTATATTTTTAAATAATGCAACCTATTCACCTTTCATTTGCATAAAAAGGCTCTAAGAACTATGTTCGGTCGCCAATCACGACATACCGTTTAACATGCAGTCAATGAAAAAGTTTCTTAAAGAAATCTCATTAGAAAAACTTGTACTTTTTACTATCAGAATTAAATTAAAAACCTTCAGAGAAAAGAAAAGAGCGTACTCCCACCTCAAAGGCCGGCAATGCACATGTGATTCTTAAGTTGCAGGTGTCCATGGGCGACTACTCTAAAAAAATAAGCTCAAGCTTTTCAGGTATCCCCGACAGGATACCTGGAAGTACCCACTTTTCATTAGTGAATTTATGAACTCCTAAATTTGACTAATAAGTAATGTACAAAGTTCACTAAATTACCTTTAATTTTGACGCCGACTCAAATTTACTTACATTAGTTTAAGAACTTAGTAGTAGTAATATTATTGGGCATTCTGGATCAAAATCGATACGACCTCACTCGCGTTGCTCGCTGCGTCGCTCCGTTTTACTACGCTCCTCGGTCGTATCGATTATGATCCAGAATGCCCAATAATATCAAATGAAACACCGCAACACCGCTCCGATAACAGCAGGAAAGCTAATGACTGATCGCTTACGTTAAATAAAACTAAACTCATCCTATAATATCATGTGATTGATATTACGTAAAAAACTAAACCGTTAAAACGCTATATAAAAACCTACCCGATAAAAGAAAGTTGTCATTAATAAAATATCATTACTTACAACAACATGAAGTTTGTGAAACAACCACTATCCTTGAACGTTGAAAAAGTTTGTACAGTTTCAAAAAAGAAAAATTATCGTCATGGGAAACTTTTGCCTAACACAATTCGTTGTATAATTTGTGGTCCATCAAACTGTGGAAAAACTAATTTAATGATTGGCCTTCTTTTACATGAAAACGGATTGAGCTATAGAAATGTTTACGTATATTCAAAAACTCTTCACCAACCGAAGTATTTATTCTTAGAACATGTTTTAAAAAAAGTTCCTGGCATCACTTACGTAAAATTTCATGAAAATGAGACAGTATTGAGTCCTCAGCATGCTAAGAAAAATTCTGTTATAGTTTTCGATGACGTGGCATGTGAAAACCAAAATAATATACGTGACTTTTTTGCTATGGGCAGACATAAATATATAGACTGTTTTTATTTAAATCAAACATATAGTAAGGTCCCTAAACAGCTAGTCAGAGATAACGCTAATTTAATAGTTCTGTTTAAGCAAGATGATGTGAACTTGAGACACGTGTACGAAGAGCATGTTAACACAGACATGTCATGGACAGAGTTTAGAGATATGTGTTCAAAAATATGGACTGAACCCTATAATTATTTGGTAATAAATAAAGATTGTAACAAAAATAAAGGTTGCTATAGAAAGAAATTTGATACCTTTGTAATGTTTGATTAATGATATAAAATACCACTTTTTCTTGACTCCCTATCATTTCAACGCAAGTTACTGAGAGCTTAGAACATACCTACTAATTATTTTATTTAAAATGGAAAAAACATTAAAAAGACAAATAGTTAGTGCTGCTGAAGCTGTTAAGAGAAAAGTTAAAAAGATGCGCAATATTGAGATTGATAACGAAAAAGTTTTAGAAAATGTTTTTAAGCCTTTAACAAATCCTCTCAACCAATTGGTGGATATAAACAAAAACACAACCTTAAAAGAAACATCTTATCCTTCCAAAGATCAGAAAATTAAACATACTAAATCGAAAAAAGAAAAAGATAGTTCTGATTCGTCAAGCGAGTCGGAAAATGATAAAACCATTTTAAGAAGGAATTCTAAAATTGAATTTCATGATGATGATGCTTCCAGAGCCGAATATAATTCTTCTGATTATGATGAAAATTTTTTTGGAAGTGATGAAAATGTGTCCAGTGTGGAGGACCGACGCAATATCAGCAATGAATCATTTCGAACAGTTGAATCTGCACCGACAAGCCCTAGCCTGAATGTATCATCATGGTCGCTATCGTCCGAAGCTTTTGAAGATGTTCCATATGGTGTTAGACGTGAACGTGGTAAACTTATGATGGGTTCTGGTAGTGTATTTGTTAAAGATAAGAAAATTATGGTAGCTGGACGTGAATACGCAAATACGAGAGGCATACAAGAGCTATTATTCCAAAAAGTGCCTGATTTAAGTTTTGTAACAGATCAAGATGCACAAAATTATAAGTTAATGCTATTGGCCACAAATGCACATAGACGAGATTTTGATCTAAATAAGCCTATAAAAAGCAACAAAGGAAGAAAATACTTAAATGTCATAAAACCGCTGTTTAAGTTACGTAAAATTTATGTCAGCACAGATAGTAGTCTACCTATAGGGACAGGACTCCCAGTTATGAAAAAGTGGAAAAAAAATGTGGACTACATCTACTGGGACGATCCTAACGAATTAGTAGAACGATTAAAACTATTAATTGCTTCACGAGATGCTGGAAACACTGGATTGGATAATGAAATAATATCTATAATTGAAGAATTACGTGAATCTGGTATTATTCTCTAATAAATGTTATGTATTAAATGGATTATTTTCATTTCAGTCCTATTCTTTGTACCTTACAGTTGTCTTTTTAGGAAAATGGATGTTGACAAATTCGGTCATCACGTTCATAAACGTTTACGTTTGTCTGAAATATTAAACTTATCCGATAAAGTTTTGATGAAGACAGAAACTGGTGAATTCGATTTTAAAATGACAACACTTAAAGGTGTGAAAGCCCCTCTGGCAGCAGACGAGGTTGTTAACAGAGAATATGTTGATCAAATTACTCACCGTTTTTATGATAAACATGAAATAGATGACATCATTATTAGTATAAAACCAGAGATACAGAGTTTCTTAGCTCATTTTCAAGAGAACTACTACAATAAAAAGGAAGTAGATCAAATAACTAAAAGTGAAAATGGTAAAACAACAAGTGGTAAATGAATTACATAAACCAGCGCGTAGAAATTTCGTTAGAAGGTCTGTAATTTTAAAAGGAATTGATGATTTATGGCAAGCTGATTTAATTGATATAAGAAACTTAAAGACATACAATAAAGGTTTCAAATTTATATTAGTTGTAATAGATTGTTTTACAAAATTTGCTTGGGCTTTCCCCGTTAAAACAAAATCCATGTTAGAAATAGCAAATGCCTTTGATCAATTAATAGTTAAATCTCATCGGCGGCCTGTTAATCTACAAACTGATCATGGTACAGAATTTTATAACAGTGAATTCCAAAAACTGATGAAATCATTTAATATTAACCACTATTCAACCTATTCAGTAAAAAAAGCTTCAATAGTTGAAAGATTTATTAGAACCTTAAAGAATAATCTGTATAAACATTTTAGTTTAAATGGATGTTATAAATGGATTGGTGAACCTTTAGATAATATTGTTCGCTGTTATAATAATACACAACACCGCATCACTAAGTATAAGCCTAGTAGTGTCAACCATAAAAATGAACATATTATAATGAAAAATATTAAATCTTTTCAAAATAAGATAAACATACCAAAAAATATTAAGTTTCGTTTGGATGATTATGTTCGCATAAGTAAATATAAGACTAGTTTTGATAAAGGTTATACTCCAAATTGGTCCAGTGAACAATTTAAGATAAAAAAAATCAATAATACTGTACCAGTAACATATCTGATTGAAGATTTAAAAAATCAACCAATTTTAGGAAGTTTTTATGAGCATGAGTTACAAAGAATTAAATACCCCAATGTATACCTAATAGAGAAAATTATGAGGAAGAAGGGTAATAAATTATTTGTAAAATGGTTGGGTCTTAGTGATAATGAAAACAGTTGGATTGATAAAAAGGCTATTGTTTGAGAATTGTTATCATTATTTGGTTAGTTATGCAAGGCAAAGGACTTGTTAACAATTTGATAAACAATTTACCGTTTGAGTTACATTTACCTGGTTATAATTATTGTGGGCCTGGAACAAAGCTAAATAAACGTTTACTACGTGGTGATAAAGGAATCAATAAATTGGATGAAGCTTGTATGCATCACGATATAGCATATTCAAACTTTTCTGACTTAGAAAATCGTCATAAAGCTGATTTACAATTAATGAATATGGCTAAACAGAGACTAAACTCAAAAGATGCAGGCAAAGGTGAGAAGCTCGCTTCCTGGTTAGTTAGTAAAGTGATGAAGACTAAGTTGAAGACTGGAGCAGGGGTTAAAACATTTAAAGCAATAATAAGAAAAATACATTCCCAACTCAAGAAGTTTAAACCTAAAAACACTAAGAGAGCTATCAAATTTGCTCATTCAGCTGCAAAGAAGTTGCTTTCAAGAAATAACAACATTCGTCTTCCACGAGTGATCCCTATTCCAAAGACTGGAGGTATTCTACCGCTAATACCTATTTTCGCTGGGCTGTCAGCATTGGGAACCTTAGCTGGAGGTGCAGCTGGGATAGCAAAAACCGTAAATGATTATAAATCCTCACAGCAAAATCTTCGTGAGTCTGAACGACATAACAAAATTATGGAGTCTATTGCACTGGGGAAAGGCTTGTACATAAAACCTTATAAAAAAGGTAATGGATTGTACTTAAAAAATCCAAAAAACTAAATAAAAGGCTGCCTAATCGTGCTCTTACTAATTTAGACATTCTAAATCATGCAAATGGTATACCGCATTTCAGAGGTGTTTTTATGAGAGATAAACTACCTAAAGCACCAAGACATATTGAATGTGATATTGTAAATTTAGATAACTCTTATAGCCAGGGAACTCATTGGGTAGCCTATGTGAAGTTTAATAACTATATAGAATATTTTGACAGCTTTGGTGATTTAAAACCTCCAGTAGAACTAATTAAATATTTCAAAAATAGAGATATATTTTATAACTACAATAAATATCAAAACTTCAATACCGTTAATTGTGGCCATCTATGTTTAGCGTTTTTATGGAATTTTTGGAATAAACATATAAAATGACGTACTTTTTTTTATTTGTATCATTAACACAATGTCTTTCACCCTGTCTATTACTGGTAACACATCACTTTTATCAACAAATTATTCTCCCAGTCTTCAACTTAAAGGAGAATACGAGTGTGCACTTTTGTATTTATCTACATTTAATTCTATTCCAAATATTGTTAAAAATAATAATACATTTCATTTTGATTCTAATAGTGTCATTGAGATACCTGTGGGAACCTATGAATTTCAAGACATTTGTGACTATTTAAAATCAAAAATAGTGGGTGGCAAGATAGAACTATACTGTAACAATAATACTTTAAAAACTTCTTTGATTTGCACAAAAGATGTTCACTTTGAGAGAAATAATTCGCTTGGAAAATTATTAGGTTTTGGAAATCAGACACTTCAGGCAAATATATTACATGAGTCGTTACATCCAGTCAACATTCTATCGACGACCGTGGTGAGAATAGAATGTGATATAATTAGCGGATCATATATTAATGGAAAACCAAGTCATATAATTCACGAATTTGCTCCAAACGTGCCACCTGGTTATAGAATAATAGAAATTCCGAAAAATATTATTTACTTTCCCGTTAATCAATATAATATTAATGCTATCAATATAAGATTACTGGATATAAATAACAACCTCATAAATTTGCGTGGTGAAGAAGTGCAACTATATTTACATCTTAAGAAAAAATGATTGACTACAATAAATACATGACTCCCCCAATCAAACGTATCAGTATTGATCGAGCTATTGATAAAAAAACATATAGAAGAAAACCAAAACAAATAACAGAAGAAAATAAAAAATTTCTTAAATTAATTGGATTACTAAAATGAGTAGTATTTTAGATATATTAAATACGCCAGTCCAGGACACTGCTATCGAAGGCATCGAAGTTCATTCATATAAACCTTACGTAACCAGTTTCAACAAAAATGATGAGATTCGCATACCGATTAATCAACAAGACCTGTATATATTACCATCAGAGAGCACTCTCTACTTACAAGGAATCGTTCATGTACACAAAGGCACCCCAAAAGAAAAAGTTTTAAATGTTCACTTCATTAATAATCCACTGTTATATCTTTTCCAAGATATTAGGTATGAGCTTAATGGGGTTGAAATAGATAAAATAAAAAATGCTGGAATTACTACTACAATCAAGTCATTAATATCTATGAACGAAAATGAGGCACGAATGTCGAAAACTTGGGGATGGGATATCGAAGGAACTACAACCTCGAATGGAGGCAGCTTTTCGGCTTCTATTCCGTTAAAAAACATTCTTGGTTTCGCTGAAGATTATAAAAAACTAGTAATCAATTGTAAACATGAACTGATATTGTTACGAAGTAACACGAACCTCAACGCAGTGAAACTAAACGCTGATGAAGTTATCAAAGATATCGAGATACAACAGATTATGTGGCGAGTGCCACATGTTAGAGTATCCGATAGAGAAAAAATCAACTTGCTCAAAATCTTGGAAAAGGATCGTTCTATACAGTTAACGTTTAGAAACTGGGACTTATATGAATATCCTTTACTACCTAAAACTACGAAACATACTTGGGCAATAAAAACATCATCGCAAATTGAAAAACCAAGATATGTTGTAATCGGTTTGCAGACTGATCGAAAACATAAAGCAACCAAAGACATGTCTCGGTTTGATCACTGCTATTTACGCGATATTAAAGTTTACCTTAACTCAACTTATTATCCTTACGAAAATCTTAACGTGAATTTTGAAAACGATAGAACTGCTTTATTATATGAACAATATGCTAGATTCCAACAGTCGTACTACGGTCGTCGAACTGAACCCTTGCTTAGCGTGAAAGAGTTTAAAGAGAAGGCCCCACTGTTTGTAGTCGACTGCTCTCGACAAAACGATCACCTGAAGTCTGGGCCGGTCGTGGATGTGCGAGTGGAGATCGAAAGCGAAACTGAATTTCCTGATCATACATCGGCTTACTGTCTTATCCTAAACGATTGTATTGTCGAATACAAACCTCTCAGCAATACAGTCAGAAAGATATCATGAGTACTGATATAATTATTGTAGATGTTCAAGGATTTAAAGATGGTGAAAATAAATTTATTGTTAAGGAGTTTGCAATAGCCTATCAGGAGCATACACAAACATTCCTTATTAAACCACCGTATCCATTTAAACGTTTATCAAAAGAGGAAAGTAAACAAGTGCGGTGGTTAGAAAATAATCGTGGAATCTATTGGAGTGAAGGATTTGTTGACTATTGTGAATTCAAACGCATTGTTACTCCATATATAAGTAACAAAAAAATTTTGACAAAAGGTCTGGAAAAAATTAAGTGGATTAAAGAATTGTGTTCACACTGTAAAGTGGTAGATTTGGGTGAGAAAGGTTGCCCAAATATAATGAAATTGTATAATGATTATTCTACTGATAAAAAATCGGTTTTTAACTGTGTTCATCATACAAAAATGTGTGCACTTAAAAATGTACTTTGTATAAGAAAGTGGTATAATACAAATAATATGTGTGTATTTAATTTATTTCATTAAGTAAACATTTTTATTCTATAATAAACGGGTTTGAAAATTATTTTGCAAGAGTTTTAGTACCTATCCCATATAAAATAAAACCAAATATTACAAATACAAATTTATTTGCAAAAAACATGGTATAATATACAGGTGGTGAGTTGGTGACAGATACATTCAGAGCATTATGACACAAAGATAAGTTTAATACATTTAGTCCTATTATAGTACATTTTATTTTAATCAATTTAGAGCATAAATCAAACTTGCTAAATTATATACATTTTATTTAAGTAAATGTTAACAATATTAATGGAAATTAAGTAATACCTAGTTATTTTTAAAAATTATATCCTATTAGTTTTTTTGAAATATTTTTAATAACACTCTCTGTTTGATCCATAATTTCATCGTGTTCGTTTTCCATCACATACTGCACGTTCATTACTTCTACATAGTCACTTTTTTTATTTTTTTGGAACAATGAAGATGAAGATATATCATGCACAGATATTTTGATTAAGCGAATCCCTTTTCTTGGTTCGTTATTAATGACATATGATTGAACTTGCGTGGGTGACTTCTTTATCTTATTCAACTTATTTTTCTTGGTTCGCTTGTTGACTGGATTCGGTGGTTGGTGGGCACAGCAACTAAGTAATCCTTGATTGGATTGTTCTAGGTCGGTTGGGTCTAGAGCGTATTCTGGGAGACATAGACCAATATCGCCGCAATCCGTCATGATATCTTTAACAATTAAAAGAACTATAATGAATAAACAAGAAAAAAATGTGTGAATAAGTAGGTATACAATTGAAATATAAATAAATAAACACTTGCTCACCTGGATTATTAACTGGATGCGCAGCGTTCTCCGATCTCAGCAGTCATTTGATTTATGAGCTGCTGAGTCCTGTAGAGAATATTGTCACCCTCATCAAAAACCAAATATTGGTATTTTCCAAGTAGTTTAAATTCTACTTCAGACGGAGAGTCTATAGTGTCCATGATTTCTAGTTTTATCACGTACTTTGGAATTTCAGAGTTCACTGCTACCGCATAACTTGCACTGACTTTATACTGGTTTTCAGACATATTAGCCATCGAATGCTACGAGTAAGAGCGTTAATTAAGAACTGAATCATTTTGTAACGGTACAATTAAAGATATACGATACCAATCGCATTTCGTTGAATGTAATATTCATGTCAGAACTTGAACAAATGCAAGCTTGCAATTCCGTTGACTTGTAAAATAACACCTGTGCATCGGCACGTGTGACGCATTTACTCCATTCATTGACAAGTTTAAACCTGTTGAATAAACCTATTTATTACCTTTGCATTTTTGTGAAACAAACATAGAATCGATAGCTCCATTTAATTTGTTGCAAATCCAGTTCTTTACACTTAGTACTCGTTGGCTCAGTTGGTAGTGCCCCACCTTCTCAGTCAGAAGTCATGGGTTCGATTTACAAATCGAAGGTAACATGCATAGGATATAAAATATATGATAATGTTAGGGTGGATATCTAATATTAATAAAAATATCTTGTTTAATGATTATAAAAGAATTTATTTATTATTTACAGTAAAGTTTATTCTAAAATTAATATAAATTTATAACTAAACTAACTAACTAAATTTATAACTTAAAATTATATATAAATTTATGCGAATGATTTCACAATTAATAATCACATTGTAATTGAATAATGCCCCCAAGATTTTGTTACAATATTATCTTTTAAAATAAACCGTTTATCATCTCTACGTGATAAAGCTACTTTGTTTTGTTCCTGAGTAAAAATAACATGTTTGATGGACTTAAAATGAACATTTTTCTTTCTTATTTGCTTACCACTCGACAAAACGTCAGTATAATCTGTAAATTTAATGTTTTTTGTCACACATTTTTTAATTCCTTTTGCTTTTTTGATTTCCTCATCATAAGTTCTAATGCTGTACAGTTTTGATCTTAGGCCAACAAACTCCAAAATGATATTTCCTCCCATCTCATCTTTAAAGAGTCCTGGAACCTTCTTATTATTTTGAAGTATATTGAATTTGTTATTTACGGGATAATTACTCGTATCAAAGTAACATAAAAACCATTCTTTTAAATCTTTATAAAAATCATTTGTTTTAATTAAATACAAAAAGCTGTCTGTATCAGTGTAACAGAGTGATAAGTTATCCTCATATGTCTTCTTCATTACCGAATAATGGAAATCATACATATGACTCTTTGACAGTTCCAAAACTGAAAAACCTATATATATTGGCTTATCCAAAACAACCTTTTCACGATTTAACTGTATTGCAACAAGGTTTTCAGCAAAAATTGTTGAACTATGGAAATTAGGTCGTGCGATGAGTTCTTGCGCACAAAAATATTTCTTTGTTTTATTCCGCTTATCGCACCACTGGTTAACTAATTTTACATCAACTCTACGTTCGGTGTCTTCCAAGGTCTTACCAAAAATACTATTATTTAATAATTTAAAAAAATCTTGTTCAAATACTGACTTGGATTCTTGCCTTAACTTTGTATTTAAATCTATATATTGTTTTAAATATGGACTCTGTTTAAATTTGATTGCTCTATGGATTTTTTTAAGAATTAATCCGTTTCTAAGACATGTTTTCAAATGAATGTAATGAATAACATAATTGAATTTATCATACAAATTCGGAGTTAATTTTTTATTTTTTGATCCTGGCGGAACAAAATTTTGCGCACAAAATGGTAGGTCATCATGTAAGTCGTGTAAATATTCAGGATAGTTAAGATCGACTTCTAGTATGTAACCAAACTCATTATCATCAGAAATATTGGTTACTTCAAGTTGTGCGCATTCATTCTCATTAAGCAAAGTAAAGTTCAAATGTGGTAAAAAGCTACACATCGCGTATCCGTACAAATTATTACAGTCAATATATACCAAAAATGTTTCTGGTTGGGACGGATTAAAATTTAATTGATATTTATTATTAGACTTAGCATATCGCCTAGGACACAAACAAATGCCGCCCCGTATACCTTTTTGTATCATTCGAATCATTTCTAAATTATTAATGAGTTCTAATTGAATTTTTGTTTTAAAAAGCATCGCATCAAAACTGAGACTCGGAGCAGTCAGATAAAACGCTGGATCCAATGAATAATTTGTTTTACAAGTTCTACGGAATTTTTCAAAAATATCGGCCAATAATAAAACATCGCTTTTGACATACAAATCAGTGTACTGTCCAAGATTTTCAATTTTGAAACTATTCCATACTTTAACAGCGTGGTTGTAATCGCTCTCAGAAATAGTTTCATTGGTAAGTTTGTTAAAAAAACAATCTTTTGACGGTAAACATGTTTCCGTGTATTTATGACAACTGGTCATATAGTCGTATGGATACACGCCTTTTCGACAAAGCAAATCAAACTGTTCTTCGTTCATACATAACAAAAATAAATGATTGAAATCGTTCGTATCAAGATTTTTAGTTAGCTGATCAAGGCTAGTGCCTAAAAATTTGAATGAATCTACGAAACGAACTGCTGCAAATTTATTTTCCGAAATATGAATGAATTTAGTAAATTATATATAGTTTTCCTTATTTTTGGGTATAACTTTAATCATACCAGGAGTGGAACCTAGCTGACGTATAAATAAATGACAATCATAGCCTGATAAGTTATGGAAGAACACCGGAACGAATTTAGGTATTTGAAAATTGAGGTTGCAATATGAATGAGCAGCGCCTCTGTACTTTCCAGTAAAGTGACAATGGTCTCTGACTTTATCATTTAACAATAATTTTGAACACAAGTGACAATATTCCGAATCATTAAAATTTTGCCTATCGTTATTATGAAATAATATTGGCGTCGGGTGAGCGGATTTTTCTTCTAATATATTATAGATTCGCTTGATATCCTTTTCTAATGACTCAATAAAAAATTCAGCACTATCAGCACCTCGATAAGACACAAGACTATTAAGAGAGCTGTCATAACTGCAAACAATATAATACGCAAACGCGGCTGGTACATGTTGTTGTATATTAACTGTATGACTACCTTTTTCTTCAGAACAAGGCTCTAAAAATGTTTCAAAGTCAGCATAAATAATAAAAGGTAAAGTTTGTAATCGCGAGTAATTTTTGAATTGAACAACAGCACCGTTTTCAGGTAATATAGTTTTAACACCTCCGCAAACATGGTTATTGCATTCATTAGCACTTTGAAAAAATAATAAGCAAGTATCACAGAAAAATAGTTTTCCATGATGTCTTGTTAACTGACTTCTTACTAATTTGCTTAAGTCTTTAATAAGACAATAATGGAACTTTAAGTCTTTTTGTAACAACAACATGTTAATGTGGTTTTCTTTTCGGGTAGATGTTTTATACAGAGGTCCTATAACTTTACCATTGGTCAATCCGTAAATATTAACACTTATTTTTTCATTATTTTTCTCAAAAATTCGAATATCTGACAATGAAACAGGAAATGTCATATTATCTAAATTCAATACGGTGTTAAAATGATAGTAAGATGAAGTGCGATTAGCGTTAATTTTTGCGGGATACAAGGCAGCCATAACTGTCCACGCAAAACAAAACTCATCATCGTTCTTAATATTAAGACATGCTTTTTTGGCCTGTATTTGCTTTGGCAAAGGTAAAAACGATGACCCTCTGAAAGGAGAGTATTTATTAATATTGACTTCTAAGTACAAAATATCCAAAAGAGACCACCCGCTGCCAGTCTCTTGAAATTCATCTAATTTATAAGAAAGAGTCTCAATTAATTTGTGCATAACTTCATCAAAATCATACGATTGATGTAAAGAAATATTTTGTGTGACAAAAGACTTAGTCTCGATAACGTCGTCTTTAGGCAAAATAACTTTAACAAACAATTCAAAGTTTACCTTGATGTTTATGTGACTAGTCAGTGCCGTATCTAGCAGCTGACGAATCAGTGGCGCTATCGACACTGTAAATTGAGGGATAGAGCTGACAGGTGCGCTCGCGCCACCGCTGTCGCCTCCGTCCCTGTTCGCACTCGTGGCCTCAGAGTATACCCGGTAACTAGCTATACGACCTTTGAATGCGCCATTTATTTGTTCAATATTACTGTTAAGTATTACTGCTGCATTATTTTTATGTGCAATACTACGCAAATGACCAGAAAAACCTTTGCTGAAGATTGATTTATTACAAACTGAACAAAATATGGTTTTCATGATGAAATTAGAATCAAAAGTAAACTACTTGAGGAAAATTTCTATAGTAAAATTATGTATAGGTTTTAACGTTTAAGTTTCAATTTAAGTACAAAAATTAAATAGTAAGTATTATTTTTTCATTATTTATTATGTAATTATGTATCTAGTAAGTAGGTACTTAACTATACTAATTAGAAAGTACAAAAAAATATATATATATTTTAATAATAATAATTAAAAAGAAAAAAAAAGAAAAAAAACTACGGCTTTTTATCGCCGTAAAACGTAGCCTCTGATTGGAATTTTTTTTTCGCGTCTGCGAAGAGACGCTTTATTATATCCCACTGTGGATCTCTGTGGGAGAGCTGCAGTCGAAGATTGGCCGTTGCCTTCTCGTATCGCTGTTTGTACGATATATGGCGGATGTCTTCGGTGTTGTACACCCTTACTTCTACAAAGAAGTCCCCATCGAGTAAGGCGGCCTGGCGAAGGGTTCCATCTGCCACACGTCGCGATAGAGATGACCACAGCGGGGATACATGCGTCTCCTGAACCGCTTCGTCCCCAAACAACTCATCTGCAGCCGAATTTCCACTAAAACAATAAGAAAACTAATATTAGACAAATTAAAAGTTCCTAATCAGATGTTTAATAATATAAGGTAATACCGTACTATTAATCTAAGAAATACTGGTGTCGACTTCATTGTACCTACCTTACAGCCGGCTGAGCTGCTTTAGATTTTTTATTTTTGGCTTGCTTGGTCTTCTGCTGCGGTGGTTTCTTTGTAGTGCTGTGGAGCAAAAGGAAAATCTACGTTAAACATCCGCATACATAAATAATTTTATAAAAGTTTAACTTTAAAGGCTTAAAAAACCGAAATAATGAAAAAACAATTGACAATTGCAGGACTAGAGAGACACAAAGTAAATTACCGTTTAGGCTCTTCCTCTGAATCGTACTCTAAATCATCGCCTGAAAAAAGCGACTGGTTTTTGTCCTTTTTAGTGGACTTTGGCGGTGTTTTCTTTGCAGGGCTGCAAAAGAATAGTAAAAACATCGTTAGTAAATAATAAAAACAAAAAGTATAAAATATGAATGTAAAATCAATGTTACCGTTTGGTTTCTTCCGACTCGTAATCAGATTCCTCTTCAGGAAAAGCGCGTTTGTACGATTTCTTGTACTCCGATTCCGACCTTCGTACAAAATATAAAAAATATGAATAAACATATTCTATTAACTGAATGAAAAAATTCAAACTTATAATATTTTTATCAAACTTACGAACATTAGTGCAACACACTTGAATCGAATTTTGGATTCAAATAGGATCGAACAAATTCGAATGCAGCACCAGCTTTCACGGTGAAATCACAATAACGTATATAATTTTTAGCAATAAATATCGAGTATTTATATCATTTTCAAATGCAGTGTGTACACAAAACACACACAATTGCAATAAGTACCACACGTTCACATATTCAAGTCAGCAAAATCAATAAGTGACAAATAATTGTCTCAAATAACAAAAGAGCGCAATCCTTTTGTCGGAAACGTTCGATGAACAAAATATAAAATTTCACAGAGTAAGCACTTTGTTTTCGATTCCAATAAAGTTGCTTAATCGAAACGTTTCACATGATATTATATTATGAGTTTAGTTTTATGATTAAATTTATATATACATATATTAAACTAGCCAGCGATTTAACCGGCGGCGTAGTTCCCGTTCCCGTAAGATTACGGATATAAAATATTTCGATCGGTATTTTTAAAATCGGTTCAGTAGTACAGGCGTGATTGCGTAACACACAGACAGACAAAGTTACTTTCGCATTTATAATATTGGTAAGAAAGTAAGGACAAGGTGGTAACAGTATTTTACTAGGTATCTATGTGGGAACCTTTTTTTTTTTTTATCTTTTTTAAATCGGTTAAAAATAATTTGAAAACAAGTAGAGCCAAACGTGAAACATGTATAACAAAAGTATCATGTCAAATTAGAATTGCAATCTTGCAACTCGTACGAGTGTGTATTCTTTTTTTTGCTGCATATGATAAAAATGACTGTGGGAAAAAATATACTGGAATATCATTTGTCATTATGATCAGTGAAGTGCGGACTATGTAACAGTGTATTTCAAATGTACGTAAATATCTCAAATGATAGTGATTGTAAGTACGTTACGGAAAATATCTATTCGCGGCGCAGGTTATTTTAATTTTCACAGCGAAGATTTATATTTTATTAGAGAGTTGTAAGGGGTAACGTAATACCTAGCAGGACTCAGACTCAAAAAAGTTTGTGGCGAGGACCCAGGTCCATCCTCAGACTGCTCGTTAGAGACGAGATACAGTACACTCACTGTAATGAGGAAATGCAATGCCTAGCACGACTAGGACTCAAACAATGTTTGTGACGAGGACTTAGGTTCATCCTCAGACTGATCGTTAGAGACAAGATTCAGTAAACTCACTGTAATGAGGAAATGCAATGCCTAGCACAACTAGGACTCAAACACTGTTTGTGGCGAGGACCCAGGTCCATCCTCAGACTGCTCGTTATAGACGAGATACAGTAAACTCACTGTAATGAGGAAATGCAATGCCTAGCACGACTAGGACTCAAACAGCGTTTGTGGCGAGGACTTAGGTCCATCCTCAGACTGCTCGGTAGCAGACGAGAAACAGTAAATTCTATAAACCGTTAAATAATTTTGAAATACCTAATCGAGTGCAATGCCTAGCAGGACTGGGACGTGAATAGATATTGTGCAGGATACCTACTTTAAATCACTCTCATAATTTAAAAACTTTGCAAAAGTGAAGTAACTGTAGAATTGTGTATATCTACCATGTGTTTAGTTATAGTGTGATCGGTGTTCGTTCATGGTATTTTAGGAATGGCTTTCTTTTATCAGGTGAGTTTTTATAAGAAGTTTAAACGGTTGTATAAATTAATCTTTTTACGTAATGTCAGTCAATAGCTCCACACGATTATCGAAACGTTTCTCATGACATTGTAGGATAAGTTTAGTTTTATTTAACGTAGGTAAGCGATCAGTCATTAGCTTTCCTGCTGTTATCGGAGCGGTGTTGCAGTGTTTCATTTGATATTATTGGGCATTCTGGATCATAATCGATACGACCGAGGAGCGTAGTAAAACGGAGCGACTCAGCGAGCAACGCGAGTGAGGTCGTATCGATTTTGATCCAGAATGCCCAATAATATTACTACTCTTAGTTAATAAGGTTAAATAAAAAAAGGTTTATTATTTTTTTGCTATTCAGTTTTTTCGGCGGTTTAAATTTTATTAAAAAGTTTTTATTTGTTGTATTTTTAAGTATGTATGTTAGTATGTGTAGTACGCACGTAGCATTAAGTTAGTATGAAAATTATTAAACTATGAATTTTTCGAAATTACCACTGGAACACGTAAAAACGAGGTCCGCGTGGGCAACTTCGCTGGGCAGTAAACATATAGGTACATACTGAAAGAAATTGGAAGCGACGTATGCGCCATTCTATTGTTCGGCATGTATTTGTACTACACTCGACCATGGATGGTGTTGGTCGTTGAGTTAATGCTTTAAACTAAGAGATGGCGCTGCTACGATGAAATAACGCTAATTAACCAGAGAGTAAAATATGAAGACACTAGGAGTTATAGAGTTCTGTGAACAGAGAGACCGGAAGGAGCTAGATGCTCTTTGGTTGAAGGCGGTTGTCATTGAATTGTGTTTTGTTCAAGAATATAAATTGATATCGAAATATTTGTATGTCTTATTCTGAACCATTCTAACAGTACATATTTTAATTAATGTAGAGACTCTATGTCTACGTATTGTAAGTCATTGTAGCTACATGCAGCATATTATA
Source organism: Ethmia dodecea (assembly GCA_963855545.1). NCBI lineage: Eukaryota > Metazoa > Arthropoda > Insecta > Lepidoptera > Depressariidae > Ethmia > Ethmia dodecea. The sequence continues at coordinate 386,190 of OY979457.1, forward strand.
TCATTAGATGCAGGTTCATAAATCAATGGTGAAGTGCCAAAGAATAACATTACAGCAGATCGTTGACAAAATAATTTGCCGTGCTGCTCCATTTGTTGATGGTATATTTATGAGTTTTAATAAATTCTCGGGTCTGCGGGTTTCCGAGAGATGTTTTCCTTCATAGATTTATTAAATGACAGTGATTTATTTACTCAGTCCGTACAATCATGTTCAGGTTGGCCTTATTGCTTGCTAGATTGAAAGAGAGTACTGTTTTCGAAATTAATTTGCCACGTACGTAGTTTATATGAATTTAATCCTGTTATTATTCTGAGATTATTCCTGGATTAAGCCATGCAAATTGCCATACAAATTGAGATTTACGTTTAGTTGTGTGAACCCGCTACGGATTAGATAAGTTTTAAACTTAAGATTTAGTAACTAAATTCGTTGCTATGTTTATAAGAGATAATTCCATACTAATGGATATGAGTAATTTTTCAAAAATGCTAGGCTCTTTTTTCCGAGATGAACTAAACGTGATAGGTGGTGAGCCCATCGCTGGACTGGGTCTATTTACACATATCTCAGAATTAATTCTAGGACCTGCGGGTTTCCTCACGATGTTTTCCTTCACCGTCAAGCTGGTAGATAATAAATGTGGCTTATGATTGTTGAGAGAAAATAAATTATTATTATTATAACTGTGATATATAGAAAATGTGTTGCTATGAGAATTCCTCATAATTTTTGCCTGTCACTATCTAAACCCTATTACGTCAAAAGACCGGTATTCACAAACCATCGATCCATAAAAGCACCATTAATCTTTCCACTCAAAAAGTGCACGTTTGAGTGAAAAACGAGTCACGTGGGTCACCTCGACGTACGAATGAAAACCAATTACGTATCCTAACCGTACTCAATCGAGATAGGGTTCATTTTCGAATGTCCTCGTACTTTGCTTTTGGTACACTGTGTGTGTACATCAGAGTTCGCGGCACGTCCAGCGCACGCTACATGAGTTATTCAAGCTAACTTTTAAGGCCACCCCCGTCGATGTATAACGAACTAAGTTGTTGTGACGTAAACTCTATTGTTTTTAGGGTTTTGCTTCCTTTTTGTTGGTACGGAAGCTCGGTCGATTCTCTTTGGAGCAAGTTGATTGTATTATGCCGTTTGTGTGTAAAATATGAATACTTTCGTGCCTATAGCTTAAAGGCAGATAAAGGATACAGTTTCTCGTCAAACAGACGAATAATCTGTTTACTAAATGCAATAGGTATACAATCTGCTTGCACGAGCGGCCCTCGTTAGTCTCTGGGTAAGTCAAGAAGAAGAAAAGGGCTTTTTGGCGGGAATCTGAAGAGGGATGTCATGTTTTTTGTAAAATTTTAATTTTGCTGTTTGTTTTGGGTTTTGGCTCATTACAATGATGCGCCACATAACCACAAATGGACCAAATTGAAATGTCACCATACGGGAAGCACCAGTTTCAAATAAAACATACAGACGAATAGAGAACCTCCTTTTTTGAAGTCGGTTGAAAAGTAAAGTTATTAACAGATAAGATAAGATAAATCTTTATTTGCGTAAAACATAGCACGTGGAGCTTGACACATTGGTCTATACATATAACGTTCTTATTACAATCGCCTTAGAGGTCAGACTCGCACTACAAGGGTAAAGCTTCATGTGCTCTTGACTGTACATGAGAAGTTGGAAAATAATATACGTAAATTCAGTTTGAAACATGTCTTGCTTAATTTGAGATTAGCATACAAACAGTACATAGACCAATTTCATTAATTAATTAAATTAAAATAAAATAAAATGTTAATAATAAACCAAAATTCGCCGACAGTTCGTCAAAAGTTGAATAAATAAAACAAATCGTGCTCAAAAATGCTGAAAGTGGCCACGTTTGCGCAATTTAAGTGTAAATAACTCCCAGTGACCTTATGGCAGTTTCCACGGCGTTTTAAATTCCAATGGAGAACGCAAACTGGCTTAATCATATCGCGTTGAGTTATCGTTTCAAGCGACATTTAGCGCCGTTTCTTTGGAAAAGTCTATTACGTTAATCGAGAGAGGTTTCTGTTCTAAATTCAACTTAGTAACAGAAGAAATAAGGTGCTGTTCGGGTTGCGTTGTGAAGAAGTTGATTCCGTGCGCGCGCCATGATTTATTCAGCCGTGGCGAACGAACGCAAAAGGGTATTTATTGATAATATAAAACGCATTTGTTTTGACCTCACTAATTAAGCCTACCGTTTTTTGTTAGCAATAGAAGTTGGCCCGTGGCCTTTCGCCCGCGTCTTCATTTGTTTATGTTCACCTTACGGTATAAGTATGGTTCCGTTCTAACGTTAAAAAGCGTTAAGGAGCCCGCTTCTCATGATGATCAGGGAGGCTCGGGTTCGAATCGAAAATTTATGCTCAGCGTAACTAACAGTTAAAGGTAAACACCGCTTACACTAAAAATAAATTAAAAAACAGAGAAAAAAAAGGTAAAGAAATACAGCTACTTATCTATACATATAATAAAACTCTAACGGGGCCGTGTCTGTACATTAAATATTTTTTGAAAATTTCAACGGTAGTGTATATAGTTATCGATATAGATACCGAAACACCAATTTTTGGCATTTTTGTCTGTCTGTCTGTCTGGTTGTGCACGCATCACTCAAAAACTACTGGACGGATTTTGATGAAATTTGGTATGGAGATAACTGAGTACCCGGGTCAACATCTAGGGTACTTTTTATTCCAGGAAAATTTCTCATTCTCACGGGAAAATAAAAAAACTGGTTAAAAAGAGAAATACGTACTACTCCGAACGATAACACCTAGAAACTTGAAAAATGGTATGAAGGTGTCTGATATGTCATAGGAAATTGGTATGAAGGGATTTTTGGAAATTCCCACGGGAACGGGAATAAAGTAAATCCAAGCGGGAAAACGCCGCTGGGCACCCGCTATTTGAAATAATATGGTATGTAGGTGTCTTAAATATGTCGTAGGCAACCACTATGAAGGGATTTTCGGAAATTCCCACGGGAACGGGAATAAACGGAATCCGCGCGTGCAACGCCGCTGGGCATCCGCTAGTATATTATTAAGGTTCATAACAATAACTTTTCGGATCCTATTGAGTGAGTCAACATTTACGTAGATCTATTATTATCTGGGGCAAGTTATACACGAAAAGAATAGGATATACTCCAAAACGCAAAGCTTTCGATAACACGTATAACCCGTGAACAACCTCTTCGTTTGGCTGTGAGAAGTCATTGAACCGATCCCTCAATATTTCATGTCCCGAAGCAATTCGATTCTCACAGGTCAGAGCTTCTACATCAAACGCAAACACTACATGGCATGATATTCACAGATATTATTTACACAGACTGTCTTAGGTGGAAGGCTGACAAGATGTCTAAGCATTTCATTTGTTTTAATCGCAACTCAAATAGCAACTTATAAACATACTCAGATGAAAACAAGACATAAACTTAATATGTCTAGGAATTGTTACCAGAACAGATACAGACCTTTTTAATTTCGTGTTTTTTTGTTTTTGAAGATTTTCTATAAAATATTTCACATCACTTTTGAATTAAGTACTTAACTTAAAAAACTAATAATAAGTAGTTTTAAATCAACAATCTTAATTAAATCTCTCTACTGGAACCGTTTCAAAATCAAAACACTGTAATTGATAAACTCATGCAGTAGTGTACCTATAGAGTTATCGATATCAAAACATCAATTTATGAATTTTTTGTCTGCCTCTGCACGCATAACGCAAAAACTACTAGATGGATTTTGATGAAATTTGGTGTGGTGATAGCTGAGTGATACTTTTTTAGAAATTATTACGGGAACAGGAATAAACTGGTTCCACGATGACGCCGCTGGGCACCCACTAGTCTAGTGCATTAATAATTACATCAATGATGGAAGTTGTATATCCAGGATCACCGTCCTTAGTAATAAAATAAGAGATTGATGGAAGGGTATTTATTTTAGACTGTCAACTGGACAAGACATAGAACACAGGGACATAATATATTTCTTTACTAGCGGATGCCCCGCGGCGTTGCCCGCGCGGATTCCGTTTATTCCCGTTCCCGTGGGAATTTCCAAAAATCCCTTTATACCAATTTCCTATGACATATCAGACACCTTCATACTATTTTTCAAGTTTCTATGTGTAATCGTTTCGGAGTAGTACGTATTTCTCTTTTTAAGCAGTTTTTATATTTTCCCGTGGGAATGAGATATTTTCCTGGAATAAAAAGTACCCTAGATGTTGACCCGGGTACTCAGTTATCTCCATACCAAATTTCATCAAAATCCGTCCAGTAGTTTTTGAGTGATGCGTGCACAACCAGACAGACAGACAGACAGACAGACAGACAGACAGACAAAAATTCCAAAAATTGGTGTTTCGGTATCTATATCGATAACTATATACACTACCGTTAAAATTTTCAAAAAATATTTAATGTACAGACACGGCCCCGTTAGAGTTTTATTATATGTATAGATATAGATAAATTTAAATCGGTAGGAAACCTCTTCGGTTCCAACAATCAAATGAAAATGTTTTAAAAGTAGCGATCATGCCATCCCTACTAAGAACCAGAGTGTCATCATGTCAGTTTGTCCGTTAATCCTGCTCCGTTGATCTGATAACCGGCCCTAACTAGTTTTCGCCGGCTTCATCTATCGCAGACTTTATCTACGAAGTCTCTTTGGGATTTTATTCATGCGGCAATTACCCTGTCAACGAGTTTTAAATTAAATGTTAGAGTGAAATAGTGGTATTTAATTGTTTCTTTTTTAAAGAAGACGTAATTCGAGTCGCCTCTTTCGTTAGTATGCTTACAAAGAGCTTCATTTTTTAAACTTTTCTTACATAATTAAAATAAAGAATACATAGATTTGGTTGAAATTTACACATAGGAATTCAAATTATGTGCAAAATATCCACAACAGGCCTCGTCAACATAAATCCCATTTATAAGGTTTATTATAATAAGTATAAAATTTTATCATTTATATTGCTAATTTAATACCAAGAAAAAAAATATTCTATCAAGATATTAAAAACCATGGAATATTCTCATTTCGATTTATAAATGTTATTTGAAGTAATTTTTCTGAAGTTGTAGGTATGTATCTTTTTATACGAATATCTCAATAAAATATATTAGCTTTTATTATAATGTACTCCGCCTGAGATTTACTCGCATCGGTGATCTTTTTAAATGTCACAGGTTATTACGAATATATTGGAAAAGCCGTCATATTATAATTTAAAAGTACGGCCGTCTTAACTTGGCAGCTCTGATCATTTTTAGCGACCATTTATTGGTACGGAGCAAAGAAGCCAAGTTAAAACAGCCGTACTGTACATGCACGAAACTGACTGTCTGATTGGCTGACTGGTTAATTAACGTACAGAAACCACTGGGTTTAGAAGCAAGAAAATGGTTCCTTGAATGACGTAAGAGAGAAAACACTAAGAAGGGGTTTTTGGAAACAACCGCGCAGACAAACGCTTCTACGTTTGATAGAACTCGCTAGTGTGTTTTATATATTAAAACAAGCGCCATCTAGTAGGAGAATGGCTTTACCGCAGAATATATAATAGTACTATAATACAGAAGGCCACCTCCAGTACTTTCCTTTGAGTATTAGTAAGACAAAAACGAATAAAGCAGCAATATGCGTTTGCATTCACGGTCAACGCTTGGCAGTCTGTCGCACGAGCGCCCTTTGCGACTTGCCTGTCGAGTAGGCGTGCGCGCTGTAGGCAAATATCTATACGTAAACTACGGAGTCGGACAGGCCAGCCCCCCTAGCCAAGTGGCATTGCACAATCTAATAGAATGTTCTTTTAGATTGACATGTATGGGATTCACAATGCCACTTGGCTAGGGGGGGGCAGGTTTTACTAGCTCGTATTTTATCAATCACAAGGTGATTTTTAGGGTTCCGTACCTCAAAAGGAAAAAACGGAACCCTTATAGGATCACTTTGTTGTCCGTCTGTCCGTCCGTCCGTCCGTCTGTCAAGACCCTTTTTCTCAGGAACGCGTGGAGGTATGAAGCTGAAATTTATATCAATTACTCAGGTCTACTGTCCCTTGAAGCTGTGAAAAAATCAAATTTCTAAGCCAACGCAATCAAAAGATACAGCCGTTTATGCCGCAAATTTTCGACACTTGCAAGGGAATCAAAACCTACAGGGTGCTTCCCGTGAACTCAGAATCTTGAAATTTGGTACGAAGCAACGCCTTATAGCATAGATAAAGGAAAAATTACGAAAACCATAAATTTGCAAGGTTGTACGGAACCCTCGGTGCGCGAGTCCGACTCGCACTTGGCCGGGTTTTTTTTACTAAAGCAAAAGTGGAATCTCGGAATATTTTCCCGCGCGACTAATTTCTTTAGCTCGACAACTTGATTCTCAATTATCCCCAGAACACCTTATGTTAACGTAAAATTTTCCTCTCTCGAGACTTTCCTGTTTTTCCTTTATTTCTCGGAGATGAAGACGTCAAGAAGACAACGAGCTTACAAATTATATTTTTCTGCATTTAACATTTACCGTCCTTAAAGCTGTAGAGAAAGAAAAATACGGTTAACAAGTTCCTAGATAAAATTTACTCTGAAGCAATAGAATAGAAAAAAAATTGATCATGCGTTTATCCGAGAGGGTGTCGGTAGAAGTATTGCATTCCTGAAAATGTCCACATTTCACCCGAATATTTTTTGGACCCCTTTACGAGACGACTCTCATACGTATGGCTCGTAACATGCTACGCCCATGCTCGTAAAACTAATTCCAGGCATTTCCAGGCGAGATTTTATTTTTTAATTCTTTTAATGGCTCTAGGTTCAAACCCTTTTGAGAAAGCCGTTATGTCTTTTTGTTTATGTCAACAGTCTATAATAATAATAATATTTTTATTTATTTTGAAATGTGCTACAAGAAGATGGTCAGTAAATGACACCAGAATCTGGCATGCAAAATTCATAAACAATACAATTAAAAATAGTTCTAAATATACAATTGCCATCATTTAAAAAATCCAAAAATGAATAAAAAAATATATAATTATCTAATCTATTCGTCTACTTCAAACGAATGAGATATGAACTACCAGGCTTGAAGGAAATTGAAGGTCCCAAAGTCATTAGTTCTGTTGATCTGGGAGAGCTAAGAGAGTAATATCTTACGTTGAAATATCGCGTCCCGGGACCCTGCGGACAGACAGTCGTCAATAAAGATCAGTGACCTTATATACCCGAGAATTAGTAATGAGAAATAACCCCCTCTGTCACGTGATGTTTGTCGTTTTCAATTTGTACACGTCTTTTGCTCAGGATGTGGGGTCAAAGCTGTCTATCTGAATATTTCCACGAGTTCACAACACTTTAAAAAAAATGTTTGTCTGGTTTACGGAAGATATTTTTACGTGATAACGTCATAAGAAAACATTGACGAAAAATTGCATACTGGAGTGGAAGAGAGATGTATAACAAGCCGAACGCTTAGGCCGGTCGTTTTTAATAGTAATCGATTTTTTAAATATAATCGATTATACGAAAATTACACAAATTTTTCACATTCTTTATCCTTTTAACATAAACTTTATGTTAGTAACTTACTTCAAATTTCTTCATTAGTTGATCACAGATGGTGCTGTTAACAAAAATCGATTAATATGTGTAATTTTGGCAGCGTTGATTCTTTTATGACTTTAATTTAGGAATGTGTGAGAATATAATCGATAATTCTAAAAATCGATTATTTTTTCACATCCCCGCTGTCGCGTCGGCCGCTGGACACGAAAGTGTTACCTTTAGCCTGCCTCATCTTATACCCACTTATCTGTTGTTGCAGACCTCGAGCCGGAACGCGAGCGGCGACGCCTGCGAGCGACGGGACCCCTGCCAACATGGCGGCGTGTGCATCAGCACCGACCACGGGCCCGTCTGCGAATGTCGCGATGGCGACTACGAGGGCGCCTTCTGCGAGAGAGGTCAGTGCAAAGAATATAGTATACAGGGGTCAGTGCCTATGTGTTTATCGAGCTTGAGGTTGCAGCCCAACCGCCAGCACGTAGAGATGAAATCAAGTGTGACATTCACGAGCTGAAAATATATTCTCTTTCCAAAAACGTCTTGTCAATCATCTCCTTCCTATCGACCGTGGTTTGCGCGCGAACACATACAAAATACTGAGTCTCTGGCCTATTACATCATTAGTATTATCTCCTATTGAATGACGAACATCGATTTGTTTTTATGTGTTGAATATCCTTTAAACGTACCGCTACAATGATTACATAGAAGATGCTAGAAGCTATATAGAAGCTACGGTCTGAGAGCGATAGTTTGTCCGTCGAACCCCTTAGCGGCCCTCAGGCCTGACACTCGCTAATGGGGCGAGCCGCAAACGCGCTCCCGGCACGCGACTGGGCTCGTGTGGGCTCCCTCGGGTCGACCGGAGCCCCAATTGAGGCTGGACATGAAACGAATCTTAGAAAGTTTTACCTTCCGTGTTATTTTTGGTAAACTAAGTCAGAATGTTAACAGTGAAGATCAAAGATATTAAAGTAAGGATGAGTTATACTCAGACTGCGCGCGTTTAAAAATTGATCCGCTACGAGTGGCTACAACATGTACCTACATACTTAGTTCTTAGCGTGTATAGGATACAACAATGACGGCAAAAGATGATACGGAACGAATATTATAAGAAAGACACAACTATCTGTCAAGAGTTGTGCTTGAAATACGACTAGGTGATAGATGCAAAAATTGCGACTAAATACAATTAGGTCAATTATCTACATTTATCGGCCTCATTTTCCGCGCTCTATAAATTTTCAGAGAATGGTCAGAAAACGACAACAAATATTACATTATATTTAATAATGATCTATAAATTCTGGTTGTGGTTAGAAAAATTAGCTTTCTCGTATTACTCGATATATCTCAAACTCTTAGTATTCATGTTTGTCGTCACCAATTCACGGGGCTCTTAATTCCCGGACATTTGGGAGGTGTGCAAGGGGCCAAAGCCTTTTTAGAAAGCTATAAGTAAAATAAATGTAATGTAATGGTTATTATTACTAAATCGTCAAATCTGTTAAGTGAGAGAAGAGTCTCTTCTGTGGTGCGAAAGTAGATCTAACCTTGAAACGATTGAATATATACTTAAGGTGTCTGGAATACGGAAAGCCCACCGGATGAAATCAGTCAATCATATAAATATATAAATAAATATAATCTCACGCCTTTCATCCCCAAGGGGGTAGGCAGAGGTATCCCATTACTGGATATACCCACATTTCACGAGATACATTGGACCCCTAAACGTGATAGGTGGTGAGCCCAGCGCCGGACCGGGTCTGTCTATTTACACATGTCTCAGAATTAATTCTGAGACCTGCGGGTTTCCTCACGATGTTTTCCTTCACCGTCGAGCTAGTGATAAATATGTACGTAAGTTTTTGAAAAACTCATTGGTACATGCCAGGTTCGAACCCGAGCCTCACTGATTTTCGGCCGGCTCTTTAACCGTCAGGGCTATCACTGCTGCACAGTCAATCAAAAGACTCATAATCATAAGGCACGGTTGTAGGTATCTATAGTATATAACGCTTGTCGGTTTTTGTCCTAAAACTAAAATACATATTACTAAAACTCTAAGTAAACACGGATGAATTACCCCGTCTGCTGGAGAATAAAATCACGTTTTTCTTGTCACACTAATTCTTCCGTATAGTTTTAAAATACTCGCGTTCCCGTGTTCCGGCGGTAATTAATTAACCGCGTATAATTAAATACATTAGCATTCGAGCTTTTCGCTCCGGCTATAAGTCTAGCTCAGCTAGCTATTCGTTGTAGCTCGCTGCGCTAGTTGAGTACAGTCAAGAGCACATGAAGTTTTACACTTGTAGTGCCAGTCTGACTTCTAAGACTGTTGTAATAATAATAATAATAATCTTTATTTCAGGCAATATTTACATTAGTAGATCTTAAATAACGTAAACAGAGGCCCATATTATATATACCTTAAATCTAACATACATAAAAAATAAATAACTAAACTATTTTACACAATAAGAACGTTACGAAGTCCAATGTGTCAAGCTCCACGTGCTTTAGAGTGTACGTGCTATCTGTCGTACGCCCCAGCTTGTTTAGCTGGAGTTTTATAGTTTTAGTTTTATTGGATTCACTTTAGTTTGATTAAAACCCTTTGTCTAGATATTCTTGATGTCGTTTTTTACATCGTTAAAACAAATGAAGTTATCGATTCGATTTGGTTATCTCAGCCGTTCTGTTATAATATATCATTACCGTGAGTTCATCTAATAAAAAATAAATACCACTCACTTAGTAATCTCGAAATCTCAGAAAATGTAAATGCCAGAATCTTAAAATTTGCCAGATAGATTCGTTATACCGAGTAGGTGTCCGCAAAGAAAGGATTTTGCAAAATTCCCGCGGGAACGGGAAAAAACAAGACCCGAGCGCACAACGCCGCTGAGCGCCTGCTTCATGTCGAAATTTCTGTAGAATCTTTTCAACGAATTTATTTATTGATGTGTATATTTCTATTGTTCGGTTTGCACGGATATTATATTATCCACTATTATTTTTCTTGTAAAAATACACTTTTGAAACAGCTTTATCATATTTTGAGAGAAGCTGACAAGAATTTACAATACAGTCTTGTGAAAATCTTTTTCACGGCGTTCAATAAAGCCAGCTTTACAAGACATAAATTATGTACTTTTTTGATAAAAAGTTGCAAAAACAAACTACGTAGTGTTTACAACCGACTTCAAAAAAGAACCTTCAAGAAGAGAGCGTACTCCCACCTTAAAGGCCGGCAACGCAGTTGTGACTCTTGAGCTGCAGGTGTCCATGGGCGACGGTAGTCACTTACCATCAGGTGACCCGTCTGCTCGTTTGCCCCCTCTTTTTATAAAAAAAGGAGGAGGTTCTCAATTCGACACGTATGTTTTTTTATGTTTAATAAAAATAAAAAAATAAAAATTCACGCCTTTCATCCGCGAGGGGGTAGGCAGAGGTATTCCATTACTGGATATACCCACATTTCACGAGATATATTGGACCCCTAAACGGGATAGGTGGTGAGCCCATCGCCGGACCGGGTCTGTTTACACATGTCTCAGAATTAATTCTGAGACCTGCGGGTTTCCTCACGATGTTTTCCTTCACCGTCGAGCTAGTGATAAATATGTACGTAAGTTTTTGAAAAACTCATTGGTACATGCCAGGATTCGAACCCGAGCCTCACTCATTTTCGGCCGGCTCTTTAACCGTAAAGGCTATCACTGCTCTAATGTAATTTAATTTCAAAGGTATAATAACTAATGGGCTAGCCACCTATCACGTTTAGGGGTCCAATGTTTCTCGTGAAATGTGGGTATATCCAGTAATGGAATACCTCTGCCTACCCCTTCGGGGATGAAAGGCGTAAGATTTTTTTTTAATAACTAAATATGCAGATGTACGTATACTCAACTGGTTGGCCAAGTGGTCACCAGTTACCACCTGTTATTTACAAGAGGGTATTTCCAGGAATGCTATATCTCTGCCGACCCAATCGGGTGTCAAGGCGTGAGTATTCATTTTTACATAGAAACCACATATACCGTGCGGTTGATTATGTAATTGTAAAACGCTAGTGTAATATTGGCCTCATAAAATTTTGTATGCAACACTCGTTAGCTAAGTGCAAATATTTTACAATAACTCAAGACGAATGGCTCTGCAAACAATGAGAATAGAAATTGAGCGCGACGCTCGGAATTTATTTGCTTAACTACTCGCGTGGTTCGACTCGTGGATGAGTTCTGGGATGAGATAATGAAGAATAATTTTAGGTACTATCTACAAACGTTCTGGGTGATACATATGAAAGAATTATCGTAAAAACTCATGCTATTACTAGGTACCTCAAGTAGACGCGTATATTTGTTTTTATAGATGACTAGCGACCCACCCCACACCCAGTGCAATGTTAACACTAAAACCTTCCTCTTGAATCGCTCTATCCATTAAAAAAACCCGCATCAAAATCCGTTGCGTAGTCATCACGCATATAGTCACATTATAGTTTTAAACAAAACATGAACGTAACACTTCACACTACACTTTCAAATTACTTTGAAATTGGATAATTTCAAAGTAATAAAACCCGTTTTACCTGAAATTGGATAATTTCAAAGTTTTAATATTTTAATATATTATTGAAGCATCAAATTTAAGTACCTAATACATACAACATAATAATTATAAATAGCAGTATAAATAAGGTCGAAACATAAAACTATAAACAATGTCAACTTAGTCCCCAAATAGACCGCCTCTGACTAATTAAGCCGACAATGTTTTTTACTGAAAAGAAGCGGTTTTTATTTATTTAAACTTTGGACCAACGTTGTACAAAATATTTTTATTTATTTTGTTTTTATTTCCTTTTACAATTAGTATACAAACTTTAAGTTACACTCGCCAAACTAGAATGCAGTTTGTCAGCGACGACAACGACATCCGTCGTTGGAAAATTAAAATCGAAATACATTTATGGCGTACCTGTTGAGATAATAATTTTAATGAATTAAATTTGAGCAGTGATAGCCCGGACGGTTAAAGAGCCGGCCGATAATCAGTGAGGCTCGGGTTCGAATCCTGGCATGTACCAATGAGTTTTTCAAAACTTACGTACATATTTATCACTAGCTCGACGGTGAAGGAAAACATCGTGAGGAAACCCGCAGGTCTCAGAATTAATTCTGAGACATGTGTAAAAAAAAGACCTGGTCCGGCGATGGGCTCACCACTTATCACGTTTAGGGGTCCAATATATCTCGTGAAATGTGGGTATATCCAGTAATGGAATACCTCTGCCTACCGCCTCGGGGATAAAAAAAGGCGTGAGATTATATTATTATTATATTAAATTTCAATACGAATATTTACCCCACTCATACCTACAATTTGCCTAATGAAGTTCTTCCGAACGAAGTCCACCTCGACGGGCACCATGACCTTAGCGACCTTTACTCTTGACCTCGGCCTTCTACCGAGAACTGGCTATACTTCCAGGGTCCATAAAATTTTTAACTAGTCCATTTAGCCACACGAAAGATCGTATCGCTTTCTCGAAATTCCTCCAAGTCGATAAAAATACACAAGGTTATTGTATTTTCAACCGACTTAAAAAAGGTGGAGGTTCTCAATTTAACACGTATGTTTTTTTTTGTTTGTTACCACAGAACTTTCGACTGGGTGAACCGATTTGTATGATTCTTTTTTTAACTGACTTCAAAAAAGGAAGAGGTTCTCAATTCGACTGTTTTTTTTTTAGTATAGTTCGTTGAAGTCGTCTAGCGTTTAGTTTAGTCGTTAAACTCGTGTTGTGGTATTCTGTAAATTAGGACAGAATTTAACATTTCTTGTATTGTGAAATAAATATCAGTGGATGTCCGGTTGATTGCCCTAATAAATAAATAAATAAGTACGTAATTGTTAATTGGTCATTTCTGCGGAATACTGACAACTTCTCGGTGCCGTAACACGGGAGTTTAATTAAAAAAATATATCTTTTTAAAAGCTTATCTTAAGAATAGGAGGGCCAGTTTTATTAATTTTGTTTTGTGGTTTGCCATATTGTACCTTATTTGTTTGCCGTACAAAGAGTTGTGATTTACGTTATTCCTTTAAAAAATAATTAAAATACGACCTAGTTTTATAACCAACAACCACTTTTTGTTACCGAAAACTATGATTACCATTGTTATATAAATTTCGTTTATCCTTACGCCTTATCTCCGAGGGGTTTGGCAGAGGTATTCGATTTTTGAATGTACCCACACTAGAGTATATTTAACCGACTTTCTTTCCCATTAATTCAATTCCGTAAAGGAAACACGAAGTGCATTATCATAGTTCGGAATTCATTGTTTACTTTGATTCTTTGGAAACCTGAGCGGAAATATGCAAGTCGGCTCGTAGCCGCCCCGCATCCGACCTGCACCCGCCCCGCACCCGCTCCGCTCCTGCCCCGCCGAGTTCATATTTGAACTATTTTTATGTAAAGTGAAGGTGCGCTTCACGTGATTGTGGAAACAGGGTCAGATCAAGTCACGTCGTCGCCCTAATAACGTATTTTTGTATGAAATATTCTTCGGTCGAGACCACAACTATGTAGGTAAACGAAGGTGGTATGACAGCTCGCGTTCATTCTAACTGACATAACGCTTGAGCTTCAAACATGCTTCAAAGTTTTGTATAAAAATATTCCCAATGTCCTATTATATTTTAATCTCTTTGTATACACTCCAAATTAGCTTTATGTCAGATTTTTTCAAGCCACCAAAGAAATCCAAACGACTACGAATCTATCATGAATTCATATTTTTTGTAGCATTATTCTAAAACCCTTATAAATATTATAAAATACAGGAATAACTAAGACGCCGAGGAGAGTCGTTTCAAAGATACTTATATAAACCCTCTTGTTAAAAGAAATCTCGACTTTTACCGCCCCGTCGTTGCGCCCCCTCGCGCCCCCTGGTGGGGCCGGGGGCGCATCCAGCCAATACAAGTTCCCACCGCAGACGGCAGAGAGCTATTCACATCGATTTCTGACAGTTATTGGACTGGAATTGACCGATAGTATCGGGAAGCGCCCTGACTGATTTATTGTTGGTAAAAATTGGACTGCATCCTTTTGCACTCGTTGGTTGCTCTCGGATCGCAATTTTATCTGTTACCGCATTGAAAGTACGAATATTATTATGTATAATAGCATGTGTATGTTGTAAGAGGCAGTTAAGTTGGTTATATGAACTACTAGCGACCCGCCCCGGCTTTGCACGGGTGCAATGCTAACACTAAAACCTTCCTCTTGAATCACTCTACCGCATCAAAATCCATTGTGTAGTTTTAAAGATTTAAGCATACATAGGGACATATAGGGACAAAGAAAGCGACTTTGTTTTATATTATGTAGTGATGCTTTACTTTTTGATATATTTTTGTCTTCTGGGCACTGTTCCATGTGGATTCTCTTTGGATGATTTAATATCTGTTAATATTGTAAATAAATGTATTAACAGAGTTATTTTTTAATTCTTTACATAAAACACTATTAAAAAGAGGAGTCACTTAAATGGGGTCTATGTGAAATATATACCATTAGAAGAAACTTATGCGCCAAGATTTCTTTCAACAAGAAATCTCAAAATCCCAAAGACCTTCAGATGCAGTTGGCAGTTAGGTAAAAATGTTGCCTTCTTGGCTTCAAAATTCGGATAATCTTTGTCAAAGAAATTATTCAAATTTATTACATTTTTTTTTTATAAGAAAAAGGGGCAAACGAGCAGACGGGTCACATTGACCAAAAAAACGCAGTTGAGTAAAAATAACTCCATTTATTTCTTTCAATGTCATTTCTCTGATGGTCCTAAAGAATCTTAGTTTTAGTGTTTTATCTAAAGTTTAATCCCTTAACCGTAAGTACTTCAATTTGCTTCAACCCTTCGCTACTTTGGCGGTTAAAGCTGAAAGACAAAATCCCTTTAAGATAGGAGAAGATAAAAATGGCATTAAAATATCTTTTAGAAGCCAATCGGAACAGAGCGCGGCCGACGACCTTCAAAGTACTTAGTTTGGAAGTTGAAGGTAGACTTTATCTTAGCTCGGGAACATTATCTTGGGATTTTTATCCTTCGAAGAATATTTCTGTCATTATAAGTATCAGTAAAATCGATATTTGTTTATTGAGTAATATTGCAATAAAATAAAACACGTATTTAGTGAATTAAATCGATTCGATTTAACAAACCATATTTTTATCTTCTTTGCATATAGTATGAAATAAAGTAGTTTTCCGGGTCTGCATGCAGAGTGTCTGCATGTCTGTATTTGTTTATCTGCATGTTTCCATCATCATCATCAACCCGTAACAGCCCACTGCTGAGCTAAGGGTCTTTACTCACACATGAAAAAGTATGATCTCCCACGAGAGCCCACCGCATATTTGGAGATGGTGTTAAGCTAGTAGCGTCCCGTTAAAAGTGCCTTCTGAAACTCGGAAGCGATTATATAATGCTACTACCAAAGATATTAAAGTAAGGATGAGTTATATTCATACTGCTTGCGTTTGAAAATTGATCCCCTACGAGTGTGCTACAACATGTACATACTTACTTCTTAGCGTATTTATAGGATACAACAATGACGGGGAAAGATGATACGGAACGAATAATAAAGAAAAAGAGAGCTATCTGTTAAGAGTTGTGCTTAAAATACGACTTGAAATACAATGCGACTAAATATTAAAATGACTATTAAAAAGAGGAGTCACTTAAATGGGGTCTATGTGAAATATATACCATTAGAAGAAACTTATGCGCCAAGATTTCTTTCAACAAGAAATCTCAAAATCCCAAAGACCTTCAGATGCAGTTGGCAGTTAGGTAAAAATGTTGCCTTCTTGGCTTCAAAATTCGGATAATCTTTGTCAAAGAAATTATTCAAATTTATTACATTTTTTTTTTATAAGAAAAAGGGGCAAACGAGCAGACGGGTCACATTGACCAAAAAAACGCAGTTGAGTAAAAATAACTCCATTTATTTCTTTCAATGTCATTTCTCTGATGGTCCTAAAGAATCTTAGTTTTAGTGTTTTATCTAAAGTTTAATCCCTTAACCGTAAGTACTTCAATTTGCTTCAACCCTTCGCTACTTTGGCGGTTAAAGCTGAAAGACAAAATCCCTTTAAGATAGGAGAAGATAAAAATGGCATTAAAATATCTTTTAGAAGCCAATCGGAACAGAGCGCGGCCGACGACCTTCAAAGTACTTAGTTTGGAAGTTGAAGGTAGACTTTATCTTAGCTCGGGAACATTATCTTGGGATTTTTATCCTTCGAAGAATATTTCTGTCATTATAAGTATCAGTAAAATCGATATTTGTTTATTGAGTAATATTGCAATAAAATAAAACACGTATTTAGTGAATTAAATCGATTCGATTTAACAAACCATATTTTTATCTTCTTTGCATATAGTATGAAATAAAGTAGTTTTCCGGGTCTGCATGCAGAGTGTCTGCATGTCTGTATTTGTTTATCTGCATGTTTCCATCATCATCATCAACCCGTAACAGCCCACTGCTGAGCTAAGGGTCTTTACTCACACATGAAAAAGTATGATCTCCCACGAGAGCCCACCGCATATTTGGAGATGGTGTTAAGCTAGTAGCGTCCTGTTAAAAGTGCCTTCTGAAACTCGGAAGCGATTATATAATGCTACTACCAAAGATATTAAAGTAAGGATGAGTTATATTCATACTGCTTGCGTTTGAAAATTGATCCCCTACGAGTGTGCTACAACATGTACATACTTACTTCTTAGCGTATTTATAGGATACAACAATGACGGGGAAAGATGATACGGAACGAATAATAAAGAAAAAGAGAGCTATCTGTTAAGAGTTGTGCTTAAAATACGACTTGAAATACAATGCGACTAAATAAAATGTAGTTAATTAGCTACATTTGTCGGCCTCATATTCCATGCTCTAGTAACATATCTACGTCTTTCTATATATAGGATGTCCCAGAAGTCAACGATAAGCCGGAAACCAGCGATAGGCCTAGTCATGAGGGTAATCAGAAAAATATAAAAAAAAAACTATGTTCTTTTTTCAAGATGTTATGAAGGTTTAAAAAAAATCCTAAAAAACGGACACCCTGTAATGAACTTTCTTGTACCGTGACTGTAAATATTTACTTTTTGAATATTTTTTTTCTGTAATGCTATAATGAATAGCCGGTTTTTTTTTCAGAATACGATGTGCACTGCTTTTACGTACTCCAAGGCTTTCCTCAATTCCACGTACGGATTTACTTGGATCTTCTTCCACAGCTTGCATGACTTCGTCCTCGTAGGGCAAGAGGGGCCTTCCTTCACCAGCCATATGATCAGGGAATCGACCTTCGGATAATGATCGATGCAGATTAATAAAAACTCGGTAATCAGGATGACGCTCTAAGTTTGGGTATCTCTCGCGATACACCCTAGCTGCAGCATTGGCGTTACATAAGCATTCTCCGTAAATAAGATGCATGTTGGCGTACTCCTGTACGGTATATCTATTTGGCATGATAACTTCACGTTACGAACTCGTAAATACACGCAAATACAATCTAAGCAACAGACTCCAGAATCTTTACTTCTGGGACGGATTTAAATCAAAGCCATCAAACAAATGACATAAACAAAAGATGTACGAATAAACAAAAATCCCTGTTAGGTTCTCTTTTCAAAATTATGAGTCCTCCATTCAAAAAGATTTTAACCTAGATTTACGTAAGAAGGTTGCGTTACCAACATTTTACCTCATTAAATTAGATTGGCATAGAATCCGGATTCATCGAGAAAAAAAAATTTCATGCCTCAACTATAACAAAACCTAGCATGTGTTATACCATTTTAGAATTTAGACTAAATGCGTCAACTTTTAAGTATACTTGCCAAAATAGTAGCCATACATTTTTTTTACAGTACAGCTGGTTTAAGTTGGTTGATGAAATTATTTAGAATTCAATGTTGGAAACAAATTTAACTTTTTACTTAAAAGTGAGGCAGTTATGTAATTTTTTTTATTGTAAATTGTAGCACGGCTATTCATTATAGCATTACAGAAAAAAAATATTCAAAAAGTAAATATTTACAGTCACGGTACAAGAAAGTTCATTACAGGGTGTCCGTTTTTTAGGATTTTTTTTAAACCTTCATAACATTTTAAAAAAGAACATAGATTTTTTAATATATTTTTCTGATTACCCTCATGACTAGGCCTATCGCTGGTTTCTGGCTTATCGTTGACTTCTGGGACATCCTGTATAATATCTTTGGCTACTACCCATCCACTGACTGCGCCAAACGTAAAAGTTCGGCGAGGTTACAATTAAGTAACACCCCTGTATATTATAAATTTATATAAATAAATAAATAAATAAAACTTTGCTTAACTATTACTTAATTATTAATATATTTTTTTTTTATTTGCGGCCAATTCTGCCAAATTATTTCTACTTAGCCTGATGGTTGACTGGTAAGGCCTTTAGGGGTTATGTTCGCCATAACATTTTCTTGATACATGAAGTTAAATAAATAAATAAAATAACCAGTGTGAACGTTACAAACAAGGGCTACAGGGGGCCAATTCTACTAAATGTCAACGGTCTTAATTGGATGACTATGACATATCAATGGTCAGACAATGGTGTTATTCTGACACTTTTCAGAGCAAATAACACCATCGACTGACCATGTCATTGTCATTGTCATCCAACTGTAACCGTTGAAATTTAGTAGAATTGCCCCCCTGGAGCGTGTTACCTTTATTATAATAATACCTTTGTAATGTTTTGAATTGTTTCCAAATAAATACTGTTCCTAGGGGACTATTTGTTTTAATTAGTTTCAGGTTCGGTTCCCAGCAGGTGAACTTAATTAGTGCGTGGACTGTTTAAGAGTTAATTAGTGCTGGGTTGTGTAATTATTACTTTTAGCTTTGGTTCAAAATAGTACCCGGAAAACTTTTAGAGGCCTAGTGGACTCGATGCTGCAGACTAGCTAAAATTCCTAATTTGAAGTTAGCCTATCTTTCTCCATAGAATAGGGAAGAAAAAGGACAGAAACAAACCATAGATTATAAAGTAATGTCAAACATGTAACAACCAACTAATTTGATGTCTTATCTGTCACTTTTATCCATTGTTACGTCGTTGCTAAAATTGCTAAACACGTGTATTTGAATAAGGTGTGAATACGTTCACGAGATTCAATTTTGTTATTTTGACATTGTAAATAAATAAAGCGCTTATTTCTGTCCCTTTCCTTCCCAAAGCGGTTGAAAAGAATAGAACTAACTTAAAATTAGGAATTTTAGCTGGGCTGCAGAATCGAGTCCAGTGTCTGTATACGTGTTTTGTTAGGGTGTTAATGCGTTCATATATGAACTTTAATGTTCTCCACAGTGAGGCTTTGACAAAAAACCGGCCAAGTGCGAGTCGGACTCGCGCACCGAGGGTTCCGTACAACCTTGCAAATTTATGGTTTTCGTAATTTTTCCTTTATCTATGCTATAAGACGTTGCTTCGTACCAAATTTCAAGATTCTGAGTTCACAGGAAGCACCCTGTAGGTTTTGATTCCCTTGCAAGTGTCGAAAATTTGCGGCATAAACGGCTGTATCTTTTGATTGCGTTGGCTTAGAAGTTTGATTTTTTCACAGCTTCAAGGGACAGTAGACCTGAGTAATTGATATAAATTTCAGCTTCATACCTCCACGCGTTCCTGAGAAAAAGGGTCTTGACAGACGGACGGACGGACGGACAGACGGACAACAAAGTGATCCTATAAGGGTTCCGTTTTTTCCTTTTGAGGTACGGAACCCTAAAAATATTAACTTTTACATAGTATAAAATTAACTCAAAAACCACTGGACCGATTTCAAAAATTCTTTTACCATTGCCACAATATCCCTGAGTAATAAAGACTATATTTATCCCCGTATTACCACGGCAACGGGAACTAAGCCGGTGAAACCGAGTGGAATCGAGTTCATAAAAGAAAAGGTATTACTTACTTATCACTACATATTAAAAAATATTTTCGTATGACGAAAACAACTGCAGATGTAAGCCGTTGAAACAAAAACAATAAAGTAACAAACATTACTAAGCCAAATATTGTTACACTGTTAGCTAGCTAGTTACAAGTTTATAGAAACAATTCAACAGTATGTAACAATCCAAATTCAAAAGTCAATTTGGAAGTGTCCAACCCTGCAGCGCGCGTCCGAAATCCGCCAGGTGGGTCGCCCGTCAGTTCCGGAGTTCCGTAGTTCCGGACTCGTCATCGGCCCATTTCCGCGCCTCGCGCCACGTCATTACCCGTCGAGTCGCGACGGAAGCGCCCGAGCGCGCCCGAAGGAAATTTGAATTTCGAACTTCTGATAGACGCCAGTTTCTGTGTACGCGGAATTGGGTAGCGATTTTAATGGGGCTTTAATCATTTATGTTCTTGCTGCAGTGGATTTTAAGGGTACTTGATATGGAAAACATTTTGGGTACATTTTGCGTTTCCTTAAAAAGGTCTAATGAGAGTTCAATGTAATAAGGGTGTTTTTTATTGCAACAAACAATTGGAATCGATTTTGTTCGGTACCTGAATTTGGAATGAGCCGCGTGACAAAGCGATATTGCTAAAAGCCGATGTTAATGGTTACCTCTAAAATTCCACGAGTTCCGATAAAATTTAACGGACAATGTTGAATTAAAACAGGATATTCCAAATCTAATTTCAGTGCGGTATTTAATCTAGCTGTGCCACCTGCCCTTCTAGTTATCCTGGCGTTAAGGTTGTATTTGTTAGTATCATCTCAAGTCACCTATGCCAGGTGACTTTAGATGACCATCTACGTATATTCCACACCTCAGACATTCAATAAAATGTACAAAACAAACCTGTTCATACAATAGAGTCAATCTAATAAGTATAAACATTCCAACTGTGTTTAGTTATTTTAGTAATTCTGATAGATAAATTTCTTCTTTAACGTGAAAAATCACGAAATTAAGTAACCCAATTTAGTATTAAGTAAGAATTGATTTAAAGAATAGGGTGTTGAAGGCCTTTGGTCTTTGTTCAGCAGTGGACGTTGTTGAAATGTTGAAGAATTTCTTGCCCCGCTTCTTCTCCTCAACCATAAGTATATGCTGCAGCGGTGGAAATAACGTTCAATAAGTGGACTTGTAAGCCTCACTTTGAATAAAACATTTTTACTTTGACTTTGTGCACTCAAACCATTTCAAAGACCTTATTAAAATCAGAATAGATATTTCGCGATATGATTCTTGCTTCCTATAAACTAATTCTGTCTCTTTTGTCCGCTTATGTTAGAGAGTGGAGTATGCAGATGCGGCGCTCGGCGTCTAGTCCGGTGTAATAGCTTTATTGAGAGCCGCTCCCGGATCGGACGTTAGACTTGCCAATGAGTTTGTTGAATGAATTAGCACGCAAATTAGTACATACATAAATAGAGATTTGCTAAATCTCTTTTATGAAAATTAGTTTTACTTGGAAAGTATAGGCAGGTTTGTTAGAAATACATTATTTACTAAATATTATAATGCGTAGCGATAGGTTTCTCAATATTCCGTAGATAGATATAATGCTTATATTTTTGAACTTAGTAAGTTACGTAAGTACGTAATTAGTACTAAAGGTAAAATCATTAATAAATGAAACCTAAAAAACATATTTCTTAAATTATATTAATTGGGTATGGTAAAAATATAGCACATTGCATTGTTAACAAAAAAAAGTAAAATCTAAATTTGCGAACAAGTGACACGAGGCGCGACCTGCCACGTGCCAGCACACGTCCGGTTAATTTTGAATTCATTTTTGGAGCACACTTCACGCTGCGACCTCATAAATCCTTTAGTGAGATGCTTTACATAATTTCGATGGCCGCACAGATCACATATTAACCACTTATGCCAATAAAATAAAACACAATTGATTTTTAATTGTTACGGTGCCTATGGGAACCGCGCTGCGCTCGACAAAAAAAATACAGTACAAAAAACATTTAAATACGCAGAACTAGGCTATTACCGGAACAAAATAACGTATACCTAGATAAAAGCAACTAAAACTTTTAAATTTCTGCAACCCTCGGTAACAAACGCCGTAAAAAATCTAATTAGCCCTTCAAACAAAAAACGAGGTGTCGGGCGGAATCCGCGGGCACGCCACGGGGCTCGCACCCTGCAGCGGGCGGGTTAATTCCGGAATCAATTTTGGCACGGCGCGGTGCGCGGCCGGCAAGCGTCGGTGCTCCAGCATACCTAACATGAGCGCTCGGCCGTATAGGCCGCGGCCTATTTCTAAGAGTTCAGAGTGCGACCGCTCAAGTTGGTTCGCGATTATGAAAGTAATGCAAACAAGCCACTTACATTAAGATAGTTTTCTACCTATTAAATTGTACATTCTCTCTCTACCCCAATGGGAAAAAGGCGTGAGATTATGTATGTGTGTATGTATTTCTTTTGGGTTTATTCCCTATATCCATTTAGAAATAAGGAATAATAATAATATAATCTCACGCCTTTCATCCCCAAAGGGGGTAGGCAAAGGTATTCCATTACTGGATATACCCACATTTCACGAGATACATTAAATAAGGAATATTACGAATAATACTTATTTAGTAACGTAGATGTAGTTAGTGACGATGAAAAGTTTTTCTTTTTATTGTAAGGGAGGCCGGTACAAACTGAAGTAGCGTGCCCTTGAGTTTCTTGCTGGCTCTTCTCGGGGTACTGCATTCGGAACCAGCAGCTCGTCGGTGGAGATGGGCTGCTGTTTGCATTTAGCCAATCTTCATGGACGAGTTTAGAGTGCCTTGTTATTATAAAATATTGACGTTTCTAAGTGTATATTTTAATACCAATAGAAAATAAACGATTTTGAATTTGAATTTGAATTAGTTATAGAAGTAGCGGTTTCGGTTGTGGTACAAATTGTCGCCTGCAGTATTTCCGGACCGATACGACCTTCAAATCTTCAATAAGAGAGCGTACTCCCACCTCAAAGGCAACGCACTTTTGACTCTCTAATTGCAGGTGTCCATAAGCGACGGTGGTCACTTACCATCAGGTGACCCGTCTGCTCGGTTGGCCCCGTTTGTGACATAATTTTGTCGACGATTATCGCGTGATTATTATCTTGTTCTTGGAGCGAATCCTCCAAAGTTACATTTAATCATTTATAGAAAAATAGATTACCTACACTGTTGCATTGGGTGGCAAACCTGTAAGATGGTGTAGTTAGTTGAAGAAATAAATAAATAAGCACAAGATAGACGAGACAAAAAAAAATCACGGCGCCCATGTTATTCCGGCAGGTGGTTATTGGATCGTCTGTTGGCCGATTACTCCCGCAGATCTGGTTATCCAACTTTGGGATAAAAGCTTCGTCACAATTTTCACTGTATCAATTATGCTATAGAGGCATGATTCGATCTGCATCCAGTACTGTTGTAGCGATAGACGGCCCGGGTTCTAAACCGCTCTATCGAAGTTTTTTAACAAGTTTGTATAAATACAACTGTCCAATATCAACCGTTGGACCGCGGTCCCCGGGCACGATTACTTTACCTGGCGGAAGATCTTCCCTGTTCACGATGGAGGAGCATTCCACCTCCGCTCCCATACTAGTAAAATAGGAAATGGGCGTATTTATTGCGGTTGTCCTCTAAAAGAACTCTTTTTCACCTCACGTGGTATAGTGAAAAGGGTGCTGCATCAAACCCTTCAGGGTAGCAGTCAGCATCAAAGTTTGTAACGTATTCGGACAGTCCCTTTCGGAACGTTCTGTCCGTTTCCCAAAACATCAGTTTCTTTAAATGAACGTATGCCAAAATACCCGTTTGTCATAGCATCCGTATGCGAAAATATCCGTCTTTCATGACACCCGTCGCTAAATACATAACTAAATATTATAAATGCGAAAGTGACTTTGTCCGTTTGTTACGCTTTCACTAAACAGAGTTAAAAAAATATGTCACTAGAAAGCTACATTATCAGGAAACAACATAAGCTATATTTTGTCCCTGTGTTCCTACCGCAAACCGCGGGGAGCGGTTAGTATTAAATAAACCCGCAGGTCTCAGAATTCATAGCCCAGGATAGGCACCACCTGTTAGGGGTCCAAAACAAATATGTATACCTACCAGTCGAAACTTAGTATTTCCAAGAACGAAATACCTCTGATCCCCTGAGGGATCAAAGTCGTGATCATATGTTTTATTTTAAACCCTTTAGGACAGCAGAAACAGTTTGTGACGTATTTGGACAGCCGTCAAGCAAGTTTAATTTGTTCCGCAACAGAGCGCCGCGGGCGCAACTTTCGACCGTTTGACAGATGATAAAAATTCCACAACCAAGTTGGAATCCGGGAATCGGGAATGCCTTATCTGTGCGCCGTCCAAGTTGCCAGTGTTATTGGTTTGTTCCGTCGATGTATTGACCAATAGATATGGCTAAGTGAATTACGCAAGGTGACGAAAACTGACGAAATAAATTCATGTTGATGTCCTATGAGATTATACGAATTAGATTATATTATGCTGGTTCCAAATGCAGTACCCCGAGAAGAACCAGCAAGAAACTCAAGGGCAGCTCTTTTTAATCTCATGAAGGAGAAAAAGAGGAGGAGAAAAGATCCTATGTTGTCTTGTGGTTTGACGGAGGTAACTATTTTTAATGGGAAATCTTATCCTTTTTTCAGTAAAATAAAATTTGCTTCTTTCGAGTAAACTTACTCGTATCTATTGGAGAAAAATTTTTGCCTTATACTTATCGATGGTTTATTCTTAGTTCCATTGAATTAGTTCCGCGGCGGAAAGAAACTTGTTCTTTGTTATTCAAATAATGGTGTTTTGACTGAGGATTTTATACTTTAAGTTTCGAACGACCGATTTCAGGTCGTATCAGCGCTATTCGTTTTTCTATTCATTATTTTATGGGGTGTGCTATCGTAACCCTTAACTAGGCATTGGACGAATAGGTACCACTCTAAATTGAACTCTATGGAATTGATATAAGATTTACAACCAATGGAAAATTTTAAAAGCTTTGCCTGGTTAAGGGGTAACGAAGTAGTATTTTTGTTATACATAATCAAATCTTGAACAATAAGTAAGTATACACCAATAAAAATATGTGATAGGTGACACAATTGAAAAAAGTACAGTAGGCGGTCTTATAGTCAAAAATTATTGTGTTAAGATTATTAAGGATTATTCTACTAGCCCGGACGGTTAAAGAGCCGGCCGAAAATCAGTGAGGCTCGGGTTCGAATCCTGGCATGTACCTATGAGTTTTTCAAAAACTTACGTACATATTTATCACTAGCTCGACGGTGAAGGAAAACATCGTGAGGAAACCCGCAGGTCTCAGAATTAATTCTGAGACATGTGTAAACAGACCCGGTCCGACAATGGGCTCACCATACCTATCACGTTTAGGGGTCCAATATATCTCGTGAAATGTGGGTATATCCAGTAATGGAATACCTCTGCCTACCCCCTCGGGGATAAAAAAGGCGTGAGATTATATTATTATTATATCTACTTTGATTACCACGAAGACAGCGAAGACAGATGACATTAAACCAATAAAATTTTATTATAACATGATATTGTTACACCTAGTCAATTTATATTACGTTCTACATCAACTGCATTACCCGCTTCGATTGTTTAACACCAAAACAAAAACTAATTAGGTGCAGGAAGTAATTCTGCGCTACAACTAACGTCCAGCGTGCTATTCACGAATCCCGCATTAATTATCTGTAATTAGCTGTAATTCACCAAATCCATTCAAATAACAATCGATGCGTATAACAGAAAGCAATAACTCCAATTTATGGTCCCTTAGCGGCATTAACATGCAGATTGTTACCGCCATTCCGGTTTGAACCGGTTTGAGCCGCTGCGAACCGCCGCGGACCGGATCTCGGTAATCTGAGAGCCCTGTAATCTTCGCAGAGATCTCGGAAATGGACGGGGTCGTTACACTGATGTATGATATTTGTTCGAGTGTAGTTCGGAACATGGTCAGAGGCTGGCCAAGGGGCTTTGGATATCGTTAACGCTAGAGGAATAGAACGATAAATGTATCGGTTTGACTAATGATATTTTATGTGGAGAAACACGTTCTGAGGCGCATAATATGTTTTTTTTTTATTTGACGGGCCTCTTGGCTCAGTTGGTAGTGACCCTGCCTTCTGAGTCGGAGGTCGCGGGTTCGATCCCCGCTCGGGGCCAACATTTGTGTGCATGAACATGTCTGTTGGCTTCGTATCTGGTCGTTTAATATTTATATAAGTATGTTTATCAGTTGTTTAGTACCCATAGTACAGGTCCTGCTTAGTTTGGGACTAAATAGCCCTATGTGAATTGTTTCCCACAATTCATTTATTTATGACACTTCATGTACCTACCAAGAAAACATGGTGAACTTAATGCCTAAAGGCAACTATCAGGCTGAGCAGAAATAATTTATTTGTGTTTTGTACTTTTAAATGCAGTAGCAATCATAGATTTAGAATTTTTGCGATATCTATGGAAGCAATATGTAAAATGAATGTTCGTAGTACTAAGGTAGGAATATACGAGTATAACAGAAGCAATAACAATACCACAAGCAATATTCTAGAGAAGAAAATTGTATGTCATGTGGCGGAATATATCATTGAAATGCAACTCTCTATTTGAAAACTTGCAATATTGAAATTGTTCCCGTAAAGGTGTATTCTTTTGTATCGTAGAAATTATTAACGATTTGTAGAACGCGTATATTATTTAAAATTTTATTGTTTTTCATATTTTAAACTGTGGAAACGATTCACTGATGCTAAAATGAAAATAATACTCATGGTTAGTCACGAAATTTGTTGTTTTATATTCTTGAATGATAATATCCCTGACCCCGAGCGGGAATCGAACCCCCGAGCCGGGGCTTAGAAAGGGCCACTCACCTTATATGCTTCACTCCACGAATTAATATCATCTCCCATAAGTATCAATAATACTGCAGTGCAAAACATGACAACGTAAAAATAGACCAATTTTCGTATCTATACTATTATTAAGAGACAATAAAATTCCGTAAATTTAAATTACCGACGCCACACATTAAAAGCAGGCTCACAATAGGCTGAAGGTTTTAAGGGTGGTTACAGGCATAACGAGATTTGACTCGGGCCGAGGCGTGGGGCCACGTATTCACAGCATTAGCGCCTTGTCTCTCGTGAGCTCAAGGGGATCTCGTGACATCACACTCAATGTTTTAAGGTTCTATATAGGGTTGGCACAATGGGGAAATAAAATTGGAGGTTATATTGTAAAAATAGGCCAAGTGCGAGTCGGACGTTGGACTGGTTTGTTCCTTGTTGTTCCCAATCTTTCTTCCCACATTCCAAAAAATTCTTGTTTCGTCTCACATTGATGTTGGACTCCCTATTCGTCCCATTTTCTAAATATATCAAAAGTAAAGTCAACAAGTAAAATATTTAATATTACTAATGAAATATTAGGTAATTAAATAAATGATGAATAAATTAATAATCGTGTGCGATCAGTAAAAACACCAAAAAATCTTGCCCCAGACTTACCCAAAGGCAAAGACGGGGCCTACGATTGATTGGACGAGCTTGCCCAGAAGATGCCTGTTCAGTTGACCTCTTAGGCTGACGGGTTATATAAAATTGTTATATGGGAGCCCCCTTAAATATTTATTTTACTATATTTTTAGTAGATATTTGTTGTTATAGCGGCAACAGAAATACATCATCTGTGATAATTTCAACAGTCTATCACGGTTCATGAGATACAGCCTGGTGACAGACGGACAGACAGACAGACAGCGAAGTCTTAGTAATAGGGTAATTAAACTTTGGGTAACCCTTTACAACCGACTTGATACGATAGTAAGATTTGATTTTAAAAAATTCTGGCGGGTACACAAATTGACTTTTCGAAACGCAACTGGCTTCGATCTATTGTGAGACTATCTAGTTCTTGAAAAAAACACGCGCTAGCGTCATACGAACGAGTATGAACCTGTTAGTAGCCCGTAACCACTATGAAGGATGGCTGCATTTTTTGCCGCGAAAACTCGCCCGGGTAAGTATTTAGTTATTTATTAATTATATACAATTTCTATTGTTTTTTTTGTGTGATTTACTTTAATAAGTATTGTTTTATACCTATATGTATGTAATTTGAAACTACCATGCTTACTTATGCGTATATTGTGACTCAAAATCAAGGACGCACAATCGTGTAGGTTAGGTGATACGTACTAAATATATATTCATATATTTTGTAACTAAACATAATTTTCCTGTTCGTATAATCGTTTAATATCTTTATTTTTAGGAAAACCCCTCAAGGATGACCAAGTTGCACAAATATAAGCAAATGAGAATGACTCAGAAGTTGAGGAATTTGCTGATGATGATGAAGATATTGTTGCGAGAGTCTTAAATCACCTAGAACATAGTGGATCTGGCTCTGGCGATGAATTCTCCGAAGTGGATGAGGCACCACCACCTAAGCCAACACCATCCAGAAACAGGAAATCCACTAGAGGCAGATCAGGCAGAGAAACGTCAAGAGCAAGAGGTAGAGGGCGGGTTACGGGAAGAGAACAGGCTAGAGGAAGAGGACAGGCTAGTGGAAGAAGAGGAAAAGGTTGAGTGAGGAGTGAGAGAATAAATGACTGATGATTATAAAGACTGTTTAATTAGTTAAATTTTCATTTACTATCAAAAATATCTCCGAAGTAGACAAAACACTCTCGAGCTATCTCCTAACCCCTCTGCTCGTGAGGGTAAGTTTTCAGGAAACCAGAGATTTCAGGATTTTTAAATTTATTTTTAACATGATACTTAGGCACCTATGAAAAAGTCATGTAAATTTCAAGGAAGTCTAAGTAAATTATTTTCTTCGGTTGTAAAGGGGTAAGGATCCCTAAAAATTAAAAGTTTTTATTGAAAACGGGGTTTACAGTTAGACACTGAAAATAAAACCTGTCACTTCATAAGGAGGCTAAAAGACCTTTACAAAGTCCTTTGTTAATAGATTATTGAGGTTTCTAAGTGTATTTTGACTTGGACATTGTGTCTGCGTCGTAATAACTGAATGGTGTACAAAATTCTCAGTTTAGAAAGAACTATAGTTTAGTATAATTATGTGTGAATTGTTTACCACAATTTATTATTCTACGACCGTAGCATTTCAATGGCGAAAGCAACACGCAAGAAACAATTGCAGCAATTACCGTAATTCCATAGCCAGTCTATTGCTCTGAATTGATGACGTGAGTTGAGCAAATTAGAAATGTCGTCAGTGTACGAGCTCCTTAGGTACAACCTTTTGCTACGGCAAGAGCTACGAGGCGTAGATCTTTCGTAGCAGGTTGCTACGAGACGTAGACTTCGTCTATTCATTATCAAGCCATAACAGACTGCTGCTCAGTTATCGGTCTTATCATCTCTCCTTTAGTCAGTGCAGGACCTGTTGCTTCTTCGGTGTTGGCGTACATGGACCCACCGGGAGCCGGTGGGCTCACTGACAAAAGATTATGGAGGAAGTATAAGCTACAATACAATCAGTCGTTCACTTATGTGAGCCCACTGTGTTTGATTGAAATGACATGAGATTAAAAAGAGCTGCCCTTGAGTTTCTTATTGATTCTTCTCGGGGGACTGCATTTGGAACCAGCAACACGTCGGTGGAGATAGGCTGCTGTTTCCATTTAGCCAATCTTCATGTACGAATTCAGAGTGTCTTGTTATTAGACTATTGACGTTTCTAAGTGTACTTTTTGTACTTACAGAAAAGAATTGATTTTTGATTTTGATTTAATAGCACGCCTCAATGGAGACTCGTAAACCCTTCGATTTCAAACTCACTTTTTTCTCACGATCTTTATCCCGGGCAGGCAGAGCTGTTGCCTTTCTTCTAATACACACTTTTCACCAGCACCCGTAGGTCCCGGAATTAATTCTGAGGCATGTGTAACAGACCCGATTCAGCGATGGGCTCACTACCTATCACGTTTAGGGGTCGAATATACTCGTGAAAGGTTGGTAATTTCAGAAATTTAATACCTCTGCCTACCTTCGAGGATAAAAGGCTTGAGAAAAATTTTTATTTTTATTTTTTTACCTTCTCACCAGTGTAATTTTTGACCTCTAATAAATTAAAATTACGAAAGAAACCAACCCAATTAAAGAACTTTCGTGGTTTCTGGTCCATCCGGGTCACTAAGCAAAGTAAGTAGTGAGCGACCTTCAGTTTCTTTGGACTTTACCGAGCGCGGTTTTAAAGCAGTTCCACTTTGCTAACTTATTTGGAGGCAGAGCTCGCAAGTTGAAGTTAGGTCGCGGGAAGAGTAATATCTTATTCTAAGAGAGCATTCGACCAACGCTGAAAGAACCTTAAAATTAAATTGCAAACTTTGTATAGTATTTGTGCAGGATCTCGGAGTTAGGTTGAGCGAGGAATAGAGTGCGAAACTAACATAGTTTTGTAAGAAATTCTATTTTGTGTACGTCACCATCATTTGTTTTGGCAGTAGTAATAATTAAAAAAGTAACACGGAGATATATCAGTGATAGGAGCCGACCGAAAATCAGTGAGGCTCGGGTTCGATATAATGGGTGGGTATCCTGGCATGTACCAATGAGTTTTTCAAAAACTTAATCACTAGCTCGACGGTGAATTAATTCTGAGACATGTGTAAACAGATCCGGTCCGGCGATGGGCTCACCACCTATCACGTTAAGGGGTCCAATGTATCTCGTGAAATGTGGGTATATCTAGTGATGGAATACCTCTGCCTACCCCCTCGGGGATGCAAGGCGTGAGATTATTTATTTTATTTTATTTAGATTATTTTTAACGCGCAGATAAATCTCTGACTTAACGAATTAAACTAGGGATTCCAGATATGATGTAAGTTTAATGGATATAAAAAAAAAATCTGAATCAAGTAATGGGATAATAATTACCAGTCTAGTGACAGTGCCCAATGACAATAGATAATCCTATTGTGTCTGCATTCTGTTACAATACGTTACAATGAGTTACCAAAAAAAATACCACGAGATATGTACAAAAACAATATAAAGTCGGTATAATACATGTCTTGTCGTTTTAGCGATCGTAGCAAGTAGCAATCTATTGGTTTTCGATTATGTATGTATCAAAAACATCATTTCTCTATAATATAATACTAGTGTTGATGTAGCTAAATTGAACAAAACATAGAATCAGAGCCACAACACTCGTTGTAAAGAAACCCAGTACCATGAAAGCGTAATCAAGTTTGCAACTCCCAACTCAATCGCTTATTTCGCATACAATGCTGGCGAAACAGCTCAGTATGTAAATTTAAATTAGGTTTCCAAGCAATGGACGCGGCGGCGGGTGATAGCGGTTCAACATCGGGGCCAAATATACAAGCCAACCATGATTTTCTTCTCTTGTAAATAAGTTTACATGGATCAACCTCCATATACAAAATTTTCTTAAATTCCGGAAGACTTTTCCGAATTTGCTGTCTCTAAAAATCTTAATTCGGACTTTTGTGATTCGGATTATTTGAGATTAAAAAAAAATTTACCATTAAAAATAACCGTTCTGAAATGATGCGCTTAGCAAAAAAAGTAATTAGCTTTTCATTTTTTTTTATATATATATAATATCATCACACTCTGATGAGTGAAATAAAGACAAAATTGCGTTTTTCTGTAAAGACAAAATTTTATTAACGAAATGTTTTACATACAATGTTTTTCACATACAATTGACTTACTCACCTGTAAAGACAAAAAAACAACATTTAAAGCCTTTATTTCAGGTCTAGATATTTCTTTTGCTTTAAATTAGCTTTTCACTATCTTCTAATTTTTCTTAGATTAGGTTAGTTGTCAACCGGTTGTCCAGATGTCACTTTCAAACGTGACCTCTATGAATCTCTGTGGATTACGCGGCAAATTAAAAACTATAAAGAAAATCGATACCTAACCCTAGTGATTTTCTTTACATCTCCCACCCTCGAAGAGAACAATGTGCAAGCAATTGTTCGATTAACTGCTAACTACTACTGGAGATAGCTTCGTAATATGGTAGAGATTTGATTCTACTTTCTTGTGTCCGGTGTCTACTTCATATATTGAGCTGGAAATCTTCCTTATGATTTTGTATGGTCCAATCCTCAGTTC
Organism: Ethmia dodecea; assembly: GCA_963855545.1. NCBI lineage: Eukaryota > Metazoa > Arthropoda > Insecta > Lepidoptera > Depressariidae > Ethmia > Ethmia dodecea. The sequence continues at coordinate 419,123 of OY979457.1, forward strand.
ATCCATTTTCTTTCTATTCAGTCTATTTCCGTTTTCTACAAAGACTCTATCTCCCACTTCGAACTTATATTCTTCCCTATGTAAGTCATATATTCTTTTATTATAGTTATGAGATTTTATAGAATTTTCAAGGGCTAGTTTCCTATCCCTTTTTAATTTTTTTTTTTTATTTTTTTTTTATTTATTTATTCATTTCTTATATATCTACACTTACAGAAACTTAAAGTCGCCAAACTGCAGTTTGTAGGCGTTGCGCTCTTTACATATTTTTGCTTAATATCTAGATATATACTTAGATTTAGGTAATTCGGATACTACTAACTACTGCAATACAAAAAAACCTACACAACAAAGAACAAACATACTCTCAAGCTTCTAAAAAAACTTCTATGAGTTTTCTTTTTAGCGTACATTTACATGTAATTTTGTGTTTGTCTAATAGTATACTATATTTATTACACAATTTTGGGATTACATATTTTTGTGATAAATCTTCTTTTGTGCATCTTGATTTCAATTCAAGTGGCAAAATGTCCACATTTTCGCCTTCTAAAAGGTATTTTTGGGTAAACTTCGTGACTGTATGCTCTGTTTCGTTATATTTATCTACACATTTTTGTGCAACAGTTGTCCATGCTATTTTCTTGTCACTTTCGTTTATTTTACATCTTATTCTATTAACTAGAGTTTGATTTAGCCTTTCATTAAGCCCGTTTGAAAATGGTGCGTCTACAGCTGTGAACAATATTGTTATGTTATTCTTTTTCAGGAAGTCTCTAAATTCCTTGGAATTTATGCCAGGGTATTGGTCTGTTAATACCATATCAATATTATAGCTTTGTGTTACATTTTTCATTAGCTTAATAAAATCACTTGAGTTCTGATTTCTTGATGTCGAAATGTAAGCATATCTTGTAAAATGATCAACCAGAAGATGCAAGTATTTTTTTGTAGATCGTGATCCTCCGAAGCCTCCTATAGTATCAATTGATATAATTTCAAATGGGCGTGTTGCTGGGCCTAAATGTGACATTAAGCCAAATTTTGGTTTCTTTCTTGACTTGTTCTTTATACAAATGTCACATTCATCACAAATCTGCTTAATGTTTATGAAGATATTCTTTGCTGTGTAGAATGGTGTTATTTTATTTATCATCTGGGTTCTTCCTATGTGACAGTAGGTATCATGTACATCTTTAATTAGTGTTTTGCTAAATGCTTCTGACAGTATGATTTTATTTCTTCTTTTATTCTTTTTGTAGTAAACTTCATTCTCCAGTATTAACTTGGATTTTATATTTTGTAGATCTAGATTTGTGTATTGGTCATTTTTTATATCTTCCAGGTTTATTAGATTCACAACTTTTAAAAAAATCATCAGTATTTTCATTAGGTTCTAGGACTGGATTTCTGCTTAAGCAATCTGCTTCTTGATTTGATTGTCCCGGGTTATATTTTATTTTGAAATTGTATTGGGATAAGTAATACGTCAAATCGCCTAGTTCCTCATCGGTTCTAGCCTTGATGTTCAGATTTTCTAATGGTTTATGGTCTGAATATACCACAAATTCTTTTCCCATAAGCCAGTGTTGCCAATATTTTACGGCTTCTTTTATTGCCAGACATTCTAGATATATCGCTTTCTTTTTCTTTTGAGTTTCTGTTAATTTTTTTGAGAAATAAGCTACAGGTTTATTTACTCCGTTTTTATCTTCTTGTTTTAACACGGCTCCCACTCCTTTAATACTAGCATCTGTGTAAATTTTTATCGGTTGTTCAGGGTCAAATATTGTTAGAACTGGTTTTGAACATAGTAAGTCTTTTATTTTATCAAATGATTCCTGGCATTCCTTGGACCATATAAATTTTACATCTTTCCGTAATAAATTGTGTAAGGGGTCTAAGATAATTGCGCTGTGTGGTACAAACTTATGATGAAAATTTACTTTCCCGAGGAACTGGCGTATATTTTTTCTTGTTTCTGGAACTGGGAAGTTTTTTACAGCAGTGAGATAATCTTTGAGAGGTCTAACTGAATTATTTTCTATTATGTGTCCCAAATATTTGGCATAATCTTTTGCAAAAATACATTTCGAAAATTTCAGTCTAAGTCCTTCTGTTAGTATTGCCTCAAGTAATCTAGATAGATGTTGTATGTGTTCTTCGAAACTTTTGGAAAAAATCAAGATGTCGTCTATAAAATTTACTGCAAATTCAGAGAGTTTGTATTTTCGTATTATGTTACTTAGTATTCTTTGGAACATTGCCGGAGCTGTCTTTAACCCAAATGGGAGGCAGGACCATTGAAAATGGCCTTCTTGTGTGACAAATGCTGTTTTGTATCTATCTTGGATCCTCAAAGGAATTGACCAAAATGCCGAATTTATGTCTAAAGTAGAAAAATATTTACAATTGACAGTTTTTACCATTAAATCCTCAATCAAGGGGAATGGCTGTGATTGTGGTACGACAATTTTGTTCAATTCTCTAAAATCTGTACATAGCCTTGTTTTTTTATCGTCTTCTTTTTTATATGCCAAAGTGACCGGGGCAGCAAATGGACTATAGGATTCCTCAATCAACTTCTTCTTTAATAATGTTGATACCTGATTTTCAATTTCTTCTCTGCCACTTGCGGTGCATCTGTACGGACGTTTGTAACAATATTTATCCACCATCAAATCTATATGAGCTTCATAGTCCCGTACAGTGCCGACGTCGTATTTATCTTTAGCAAAGACTGAGTTGTATTTTCCTATCAATTTATCAATTTCTTTTTGTTGATGTAAATCCAGATGATTTATTGATATTTCGAATTTATCCACATTTATATGTTCGTTGAAATTTACTTCACATCCGTTTATATAATGAATTTCTTTTTTCAATACTTCAGAGTGTAAAGAAACGTCTTTTTCTCTTTTGTCACCTAGTACATCAGGAATTTTGACATGAGATTCTGTTAAATTTAAAATATTAGTATCATCTTTGTTTAGGAACTTCTTCTCTTCTTCTTGATTTTTACATTGTATAATATTCAATTCTTCACTTTGCGTTAGTTTGAAATTTTTGATGCAATCCAAACCGATTAGAAAATTATAATGAAAATTTTCACTATCTATTACAAAAATATCCATAATTCTTTCAATATCATAAATTTTTATTTTTAGTGTTACCATACCTTTAGTTTTTTTCTCACCATTAATAGTTTCCAAATTTGCTGGATGTTTATTACTCGTATCCTCTCTTTCTTTGATTTTCAATAATTTAGCATTAATTAACGATACATTTGAACCCGAATCATAAATTCCAGAAACTTGTAAAGTATCGTTTAATAGCAATTTTACCTTTATTAATGGTGGAACCTCTAGTTTTTTGGATTCTCATTATTTAATTCAATTTCTAATTCTGAGTTGTTTACACTTTTCACAATTGCTTTGTGATTTCTTTCTTTGAACCAACAATTTTCCTCAGGATGGAAGCGTTTTCCTTTTTTCTCGGTTATACAGATTTGGCATGGTTTTTTCTCTTCAATTTTTTTGTTTTTTGTATCAGTGTATGAGTAGTGTTTTTTATCATATTTATTCTTTACGACAAGATGTTCCAATTTTCCTAACTCATTGTAGAGATCTTCGGTTTCTTGTACAGTCTCTCGATCGATTCTATCAATCAGATAGTTAGGCAGCCCTGATGCGATAAGGTCTATGAGTGTCCCAGTATCGATTGACTTCCTGACTTCTAATAATATTTTTTCTTTTTTTAGTGCATACTCAAGCAGTGAACCCGTTTGATACTTAAAGGCAAGAGCATATCTGATGGGCGACCATCCTTTATTTCCAAATGTATCACAGAAATTTTTCTCCCAAGTATTCCACTCTGATTCAACTGTAATTTTCATTAGCATACAACTGTACCAATCCATACTGGAATATTCCAAAAATTTTTTTAGTATTTCAATTTTCTTTTTTTATTCTTCGATATGGAAACGTTCACATTCTTTATTGAACTCCTTAATCCATTGGTGAGCGTTGGCATTTCTACCGGTGAATTTCTCAATCATAAAATCCTTTGAAATTTTCCCCAAATTCTGAGTTTCAGATTTACTTTGTTTTTCTTCGAGTAATTTCTCTAATAGTTTTTCCAAGTTGTTATTTGAGCCACCGGGTATAGATTTAGAATTATTTGTGTTTTCCATAATTTCTTCCAGATAAAAATCATTAAATTGTAAATTTTGTTCTTCATCCAAATATATGTTTGATATCTCATCTGTTAGGGTCATCCATATTTTCCTTGTTTGGTGCCTTTTATTTAATGTCTTTCTTATCTTGGTATAGTTTGAAGTAGATGTTATGACTTGGTGTAAACTTGCAGGTTGATATTCAGCCGGTATACCAAAAACCTGTCCGTTAGGCGTACCTATTGAGGTTATGCAAATAATGTTTGATTTTCCATCTGCCGAAGTTTTCACAGCAAAATCAAACCTCAACTTTTCCATATTTCTTGAAATGTTTGCAGAAAATGTTGTTTTATAATATCATCACACTCTGATGAGTGAAATAAAGACAAAATTGCGTTTTTCTGTAAAGACAAAATTTTATTAACGAAATGTTTTACATACAATGTTTTTCACATACAATTGACTTACTCACCTGTAAAGACAAAAAAACAACATTTAAAGCCTTTATTTCAGGTCTAGATATTTCTTTTGCTTTAAATTAGCTTTTCACTATCTTCTAATTTTTCTTAGATTAGGTTAGTTGTCAACCGGTTGTCAAGATGTCACTTTCAAACGTGACCTCTATGAATCTCTGTGGATTACGCGGCAAATTAAAAACTATAAAGAAAATCGATACCTAACCCTAGTGATTTTCTTTACATATATATAAATTAGTACCCAATCCGCGGTGGGCTCGCGTGGGAGATTATAGCCCATACTTCCTCATGTGTGAGGAAAGACCCTTAGCTCAGCAGTGGGCTGTTACGGGTTGATGAAATTAGTAGCTGTTGCCTGTGGTTGCGTCATAGGGTATTGTGCGTGTCCCGTACTTGAGTCTGACTTACGATTGTCTGGTGATTCATTGTTTTTTTTTTCAATTAAATTTCTTTATTTGCTTGAAATATGATTACATTTGAGGTGTTAGATGTCGATGTTGTACTTTATTGTACTTTAATCACACCAAAAAAGTTGCAAAAAAAATATTTCTGCGTAGCCTGAGGGTTGACTGGAAGATAATGCCTTTAGGCATTAAGTTCTGTACATGTTCTCGGTACATGAAGTTAAATAAATAAAAATGCTTAATTTATTAGGATATCAGGCACAAGAACCATATTCTTTGAATTGTATTTGATTCTATTTATATTAGTATTATAGTTCTCGATCTAGTAGTAGGCATAGTACTTGGATAAGGAACCTTATTCAAAGAAATAATTACATTCGAGAGCATGTGGAGATTGACACATTGAACTTTGTAACGTTTATATTACAATCGCTTTAGAGGTCAGGCTCACACTAAAAGTGTAAAACTTCATGTGCTCTTGACTGTACACACAAAAAGTACTTAAACAGAACTATATACGCAGAATATTACTACCAAGGATGTGACCTAATATGTTGCATTAAAACTTAACGACTACTAACGGGAGATATCGTAAAACCGGGACGTATGCTGACTCTACACTAATATTAAAAAGAGGAAAGATTTGTATTTTTGTGTGTTTGTAACGAATAAACTCAAAAACTACTGGACCGATTTTAAAATTTTTTTCACCAATGGAAAGCTACAACATTCCTGAGTAATTTAGGCTACATTTTATCTATGTATTACGACGGAAACGGGAACTACGCGGGTGAAACCGCGCAGAACCACTAGTTAGACATGTTTCCGTATAGTAGATGAGAGGGCACTATGTGTTCATTAGAGGTTTTGGTAATTGCCTTAATTTTGTTTTTGGGAGCAATAAACTGAAATGTTGCCGGTTCAGAATGAAAATGATGTTGGTAGTAGTATGTGGAAATATTTGGGTAACCTATGCCTAATAGCAATAACCTTAAAAGGTTGTTTTATAGTTTAAAAAAATACATGCTCCTGTATTTATCCCCGAAGGCATATGAAGGCATAAGGAAGGTTATAAATGATGGTTTAATAAATTCATGTTTGTTACCCTTTACGCCAAACGGATTTTGATAAAATTATACAAGTAGTATAGCTCATACATCAAAATAACACATAGGCTACTTTTTTTAGACGAAGTTGAGGGCAACGCTAGTATGCAAATAAATGTCTCTTTTGCTTCTTTGCTAGGGAGAAACAACATAGCCGCGATTTTTCGTCATTACCACATCACAAAAATAAATCAAAATCAAAATGCTTTTATTCAAATTAGTATAATAAGTATAGTATAATCTCACGCCTTTTTTATCCCCGAGGGGGTAGGCAGAGGTATTCCATTACTGGATATACCCACATTTCACGAGATATATTGGACCCCTAAACGTGATAGGTGGTGAGCCTATCGCCGGACCGGGTCTGTTTACACATGTCTCAGAATTAATTATGAGACCTGCGGGTTTCCTCACGATGTTTTCCTTCACCGTCAAGCTAGTGATAAATATGTACGTAAGTTTTTGAAAAACTCATTGGTACACGTCAGGATTCGAACCCGAGCCTCACTGATTTTATGCCGGCTCTTTAACCGTCCAGGCTATCACTGCTTGTCTTATTCAAATTAGGAACTCGATAAGTCCACTTATTGAAAGTCATTTCAACTCCACCGCTTCAGCATGTATGGTTGAGGTGGAGAAGCGGGGCAAGAAACTCCTCAACACATTATTCTTTTAACGGCCCTGTTGGCTCAATTGGTAGTGACCCTGCCTTCAGAGCCGGAGGTCGCGGGTTCGATTCCTGCTCGGGGCCAACATTTGTGTGCATGAACATGTCTATTGGCTTCGTGTCTGGGTGTTTAATATTTATTTAAGTAAGTATATCAGTTATTTAGTACTATATACTCGTAGTACAGGCTCTGCCTAGTTTGGGACTAGATAAAGAACAATGTAAATTGTGTCCCACAATTTATAATTATTATTATTTATTAATTAATTCGTAATCAATACTAAATTGGGTAACATATTTTGGTTATTTTTCACTGTCGTACATCTCTGTGTTGTATGAAATCTGGGCCAAGCGTCAGTGTCATTCAAATACAATTTCTGTTGTTGTAAATTGTTTTAAATACCTACTTATTTCCCTCCGTTATTTCGACTGTAACTAACAGCTTAACAATGTCTAAATTTTCAGTGAAATTATTGACATCACATTGACTACAATGTCTCTCAAATGCAGAACTGCAGGCACACAAAGTACTGGCAGAATTAATTAATATTGACACAACAACTTTTAATGAGGCAAAGGAGGTTACACTATCTGAATAATGCTACTCGCAGTTTGTGTAGGTGCTTTTACCAAATAGTTTTAATTGCATTTCCCATTTATGTATATGACTTTATTTCTGTATAACTCTGTACGAGGCCTGGGTTCGACCGACGGGCGCGCCATCTCTAAAGTTTATTCCGATAGAATAAAACACAGTACTTATAAAATATGAACTTTCATCAGACAATCTCCTTGGGGATGGTATCGAGAGTGTACATTTCATATGTATGATATTATTAGTGGTTAAAAAACCTTCTCATGATGATGATCAGTGAGACTCGGGTTCGAATCCTGGCATGTACCAGTGAGTTCAAAGAGCTTACATACATATTTATGTGAGGTGGTGAGCCCATCCCCGGACCGGGTCTGTTACACATACCTCAGAATCAATTCTGAGACCTGCGGGATTCCTCACGATGTTTTACTTCACCATCGAGATAGTGATGTAAATGTACGTAAGTTTGAAAAAACTCATTGGTACATGCCAGGATTTGAACCCGAGCCACACTGATTATCATGAGAAACGGGCTCTTTAACCGTAAGGCTATTATCACGGGTCCAAAGAATATAGTGATTAATGTGGGTATTTCCAGAAATGGAATACTCCTACGTACCTCTACCTCTCTTCTACGCCTACGGGTATAAAAGGTGTGATATATTAATTTCATTTTACTTTTAGTTATTTCATTCGATATCGAATGGAATAAAGCCACATTTTATCCACCATGTCAGAATATACCAGAATTGTGAATATATCGCGAAGCGCTGAGTAAGAGCGACATGGAGCGACATTTTCGTTCATTCCCGAGAGCACTAGCGGGGCAACATCACCATGCATCATCGTTTAAGCCAGGTCACTGTATATTTGTTACCGGAAATCTGTATAAAACGGTATTATATATAATCCATATGCAATATATATGTCGTGCCCAGATCATAGAATTTGAACATTTGTTGTATACAATTTCATGAAATAATCTACGACATTATATAAGGCCTAAAACGTGCAGGTAATGTATGTAATATTATTTATTTCATACTCTGCCTAGTTATTATATACATGTAATACCCAATGCGCAGCCGGTAGTGTATTGGAGGAGTTCAGGTTTTGAAATTTTAATATTCCCTTGCACAGGGCCTAATAAACTAAGAATAAATAAATATTTTTGAGTAGGTACTCAATTTTGAGTAGGTAATACACATTCTTATTTGTGTTTGTTATGTAAAATTATTTTAATAATTATTTCTTATGTAGCGTTTAACCACAGAAGGTAGGTGAGAAGAATGGGTCGAATAAGACTACTATGTTAAAAGTTCTATTTATTCCGCCTTTAAAATCTCCATGCGCACTGCACCGGTTTAAATATAATTAGGACACAGTCACTGGCCTGGGTCGTCCGCAGCGTCAGCGTAGGCAGCCCTCTAGTAGAACCGAGGTAGTCCTAAGTGGTTCCAAATGAAAGTCAGCAGTCTCCAGGCAAGATAGATATCAGCCTAATGTCTTATTTGAGCTTCGGGTGTTGAGATCGCAGGTCAACCCCAGCGCAATTCCCCAAGGTAGTTCCTGGAATCCACAGACAGCGTATAAGCGAAGATCACTCAGCCAGCGCGAGCTTGCCAGATGAATATAGACAGTTTCCAGACCAGTGAAAGTTTTAAATATAAAGATAGTGGTGGCTAGCAGCGTTAAAACAATGAAAAGAACAGTTACAATTTAAAAATGATCCTATATGCGTTTTAAGCACTAAAAAGGTTGTTAATGTTGTTTAGAACTCACCCCAGCGGGAATCCAATGATATTTAACACTTTTAGAAGTGGATTTAGCAAGTAAAGATTTAAAAATGGTTACGACACGAGGATAATGGCGGAGCTACGTCCAGCTAAGTGACACAGCCGTCACTTCCAAAGCCTCTCGGTCATGTGGCGGACCTCGACGAGACGCAGGGAATAGAAGCTGATCGAAACCAGTTTTAGTTTTAGAGATGCGCAAGCGTCGCTGCAGCCGCCGCAACGGAACAAAAACCTTTTCGCACGGATAATATTAATCGCAAGGTTCCGCATACATAATTAATTTTATTTTTATTTATTTAGTTTGTAAGTTATATTAGTTAGTTTATATTTGTATAGTATATTGTTTATAGTAGTTTTTATAGTTAAATTAAGGTTTTATAGATATTTCAAGTATTAATTTGATTTAATTAGAACGTTTGCCTTACGCAACGTTACAGTACCCCGCAACGAAGAGTAGGATTTTGCGTACTAAGAGAAAAATCCGTCTACCTACAACTTACTATCCTTTCACTTACATACAATCCATACTAAACTTCTCTTTCAATCTTCAGCTCACGAAAATATACTCTCATAGTTTGTATCAAAATCTTACATGACTTGAGACCCTGACAGACAGAGTGAACATTGTGACAGCATAATGTTAATCTAGATAGGTTCATTGGTAGGCAGACAAGTTAAAGATAAATAGTTAAATTGTATGTATTACGCAAAAGTCACCATCCGCTATGTGTTAGTGTATGTGTAGTATTAGGCTTATTTAATGAGTTACAAACCGCTCATGGTGTAGGCTTTATTGCGTAAGTGTAGATTAAAACAATGGTGTAGGGCCATGTTCAAGTTAGTCAGCTGGTGTGGGCTAAGCGTGTTGTGTAGTGTACATATATAGAAAAATATAATTATAATAACACTGACAAATATTATGGAATATAAGTAAGTATATTTAGGTTATATGGGAGGTAAAAATATTAGGCAAAAGTTAAATGAAGAAACGTGGTAACGTTTGGTGTAATAAAAATAAAGATAGATGGATAATTATATTACACAACTATGACTCCTTTAGTCGCCTTTTACGACATGCTTAGGAAGAAAAGCAGATGGCACATTCTTTTAGTTCCCCAGACCACCATGGGGCATGGTATTTTATTCTAGCTGTCCCCGCGCGGTTTCACCCGCGTTCCCGTTCTCGTTCCCATTCCTGTTCCCGCGTAGTTCCCGTTCCCGTGGGAATATTATTTCATAATTATGTATTCGTCAAGTTTTCATTGTTTTTAAAATGTATTCTGCTATTCAGGGCGGAGACAAATCCAACGAAACAAAAACCATGTTATAAGTGTTGTAACAAACCCGTCTTTGTTTTATATATATAGATTTATGATTTTGAACAACTTGAAGAGCAGTGATAGCCTTACGGTTAAAGAGCCTGCTTCACATGATGATAATCAGTGAGGCTCGGGTTCAAATCTTGGCATGTACCAATGTGTTTTTCAAAACTTGCGTACATATTCATCACTAGCTCGACGGTGAAAGAAAACATCGTGAGAAAACTCGCAGGTCCCAGAATTTATTCTGAGACATGTGTAGTGTAACAGACCCGGTCTGGCGATGGGCTCACTGAAGCTCGGCCCGGACGCTCCCCGGATGTCCTCTAAACTAGGACAAATCCGAGGAATCCGTAATATTGTAGTTAGGTTTTTTTTTTATTTTACAAAATATTGCTAACCCATCGTTGATACGGTTATGCTCCACATTTTACAAGTACCAATTCACTTTGAAAGTAGTATTGTTCGGTATGCGAACTAATCACCTTCAAAACGTGCTCACTCAGCCCAAATTGAATAAGACTCTCGACTCAGAGTTCAAAGGCTCGAGGCTGCGTGAAATTATTTATTACGCTACACAGACGCACGCATTAAATGTGTACTCGCTCGTCAGATTTCGCCGCATGTCGGCGGTAATGGATAATGCATGTTAATCGATCGAGATAGGCGCCACTCGAAATTCAACGTGCGGTGGTACTAATGAACACTTCTCGAACTGAATTATGTGAGGACGGAGACAGTGGTTACACTTCAAGTTTTATGAATAAAATTTTAATATTTTGTGATAGTAAAGTTCTATTTTATTGTAAAATAATGCTTATTGGATATTTTAATCTCGGCCATAAGTACTTTGTACTCTGATTCTTACTGCCGGTTACAAGTCCTACTACAAACCGGTATTTAAATAAACTGACTGACGATAGACGTTACAATGGTAACGTGTAACGTCATTTCATCATCTTTATCATCATCTTTAACCCGTAAGATCCCACTGCTGGGCTTGTTTTAACTCACATATGAGAAAATATGGGTCATAATGTCCCATGCGAACTGTAGGAGCCAACTTTCAAAATTTGTATATCCATACAAAGGTATCTTAGACATGCTTAACGACTCTCATTTGACGTGAATACAATGAAATCCACGACCAATGATTCAACATCCGAAAAAAAATGCAATAAATTTTATTGTCAAAATCAAAAATGTTGCAGTAAAAATACCGACTTCAACGAATAATACCAAAAAAATACAGTTCAATTGAGAACCTCTACCTTTTTAGAGTCGGTTAAAAAAATCATCGAAATCGGTTGGCGTGACATTGGGGTGTCGCGCATAAATGCAAATTTAAGACATAAAGGGTTTTCTCATATATGCCATTGTCAGAACTGGCCGAAGTTAAAATAAGACCAATCTGGAAGCACCAGCTTTCAAATAAAAAAAGAATCATACAAATCGGTTCACCCAGTCGAAACCTAAGGCAACCAAAATAAAAAATAAAAATACCTCCTTTTTGCACTTTATACCGTATAACCAGTTGTTACATTATCCACAATCCCTAATGTTGACACAAATGATCCCGCCGCCCTCATAGCAGGATCAACGGCGCGCGTCATCGCCTACCCCATTACACGCATTACTTATCTCAGATGCTTCGGTTTCCCAGCAATATCCCCCGACATGTTTGGGGAATGACAAACACTAGTACAGAGAAAACAAACTGCTTTGGATTATATAACGGCCGGATTCAGGTCCTACATGGCTATATTGGTAAACTTGACAAAGTTTCTCTCTGCTCGCTAAGTTGCTGTATGTTGTCTGTCATTAGTCGGTAGATATTACTGGTGATGTACATGTAGTCTTTTTTTTTGAAGCTGGTGCTTCTTTTATGGTCCATTTTAATTTGGTCCAGTTCTGACAATAGCATCCATGAGAAAACCATATAAGTTTTAAATTTGCATTAAGTATGTGCGCGACAAATGGACGAATAACTTAATATCACAAAAACCAATTTCGGTTATTTTTTTTTTATACGACTTCAAAAAACCGGCCTAGTGCGAGTCGGACTCGCGCACCGAGGGTTCCGTACAACCTTGCAAATTTATGGTTTTCGTAATTTTTCCTTTATCTATGCTATAAGACGTTGCTTCGTACCAAATTTCAAGATTCTGAGTTCACGGGAAGCACCCTGTAGGTTTTGATTCCCTTGCAAGTGTCGAAAATTTGCGGCATAAACGGCTGTATCTTTTGATTGCGTTGGCTTAGAAGTTTGATTTTTTCACAGCTTCAAGGGACAGTAGACCTGAGTAATTGATATAAATTTCAGCTTCATACCTCCACGCGTTCCTGAGAAAAAGGGTCTTGACAGACGGACGGACGGACGGACAGACGGACAACAAAGTGATCCTATAAGGGTTTCCTTTTGAGGTACGGAACCCTAAAAAGGAAGAGGTTCTCAATTCAACTGTTTTTTTTATTATTCGTTGAAGTAGGTTTTTTAGTCCTTCGAGTTCTATGTTATTATTATGTAAGTTGTTAATCGTGATCACGAGTGTCCCCGAAGTGCCGCAGTGTTCACTGTATAATTTATTCATCCAAAACTTAGCTCTGTTTAGACTTTTCAGAGACTGACGCGATTACACTGACAGATCGCTTATTTATTCTGGAATAAGTCCCTATTTACAATTTACTGGCAAACCTTTACCGTTTGAATTTCGAATCGGAATTAGCGAATGACTAGCGTAATCTTTATGTTTGTGGAATTTGCGAAATTTCAAGCTTCGAAAATTTGCTTTCTCTTTTGGCAAATAACTCTTGACTTTGCAATGTTTCTTAAGGTTCTGTTCTGTACCTAACGGACCCTATTCACCCTCTACTGTCTAGCTGTCTGTCTGTCACCAGGCTGTATCTCATGAACCGTGGCTAGACAGTTGAAATTTTCACAGATGACGTATTTCTGTTGCCGCTATAACAACAAATACTAAAAACAGAATAAAATAAATATTTAAGGGGGCCCATACAACAAACGTGATTTTATTGCCGTTTTTATAGATAACTAGCGACCCGAAAAGCTTCCTCTTGAATCACTCTAACTATTAAAAAAACCGCATCAAAATCCGTTGCGTAGTTTTAAAGATTTAAGCATACATAAGGACATAGGGATATAGGGACAGAGAAAGCGACTTTGTTTTATACTATGTATAGTGATGGCACGGAATTTAACCCTTCGTGGGCGAGTCCGACTCAAACTTGGCCTGTTTTTAAATTCAGAGAACTAAATTATCAACTAAAATATTAATCTTCATAAGAAATAACGAGTTATAATAAGTCACATTTCTTGTAGTTATAATAAAGTAAAAATTCCGTGACCTTTTTCTTTAGAAACAAAAGCCATATTTCCTTCACAAAATAAGGTCATATTTCCCAAACTTTGTGTTTAAGCAAACTTTTGGGTCGCTGTTATAATCTGACCTTCTGAACACGTGGAACTAATCCCAACTGGCCAGTCTGATTTGACGAAGTTAGTTGTTATGAGATTAGGCAGCGCCAATCTTTCACAATAATGACGTAATTCGGAATTCGAATTATGGCGCGCGTTGGTGCATAATGGCGAGGGCTGTTGCCAACATCCGCCAATTTGCGCCAATCAATGGTTAACCATCTGTTTTTCAAAGTGAAAATTATTTACTTTCTGTAAGTATAGAAAATATACTTAGCAGTATAATAACAAGGCACTCTAAGCTCGTCCATGAAGATTGGCTAAATGTAAACAGCAGCCCATCTCCACCGACGAGTTGCCGGTTGCCAATGCAGTACCCCGAGAAGAGCCAGCAAGAAACTCAAGGGCAGCTCTTTTATAGGCATTCTTAGTTTATAACCGTTCCCAGGTGAAAAATCCCTCCATAGAGGTTGCCTACGGCATATAAGACAGCCATCTAGAAACCATATAGGTATTTCAAGTTTCTAGGTGTTATAGTTTCGGAGTATCTATTACTTATTTCCCTGTTTATTATTATGGTTATTTATATGTTTTCTTATGGAATAAGACATTTTCCTGTTGGAATTTGATGGTGTGGAAACACTGGGTCACAGTTACGCAGTTGTTTCGGCACCATCAAATTCCGTCCAGTAGTTATTTGGTGATGCGTGCACAAACAGACAGACACACAAAATTGGTGTTTTCACTTTACCTTATGGTGTTGGTCGTTGTACACCTCGTCAGTTCACTACGAACATAAAAAAATGTGTTCGTGGGCCACCTTTGTCCATCTAGGTGTACCATGAATGATAACTACCTTCACTACCGGGAAAATACAAAAAAAAGTAAAGGCGTAGCAAGCGCAAGTAATAAGAGTGGTCTATATTGTCTGTGGGCAGACACTTTTAGACAGATATTTTTAGAATATTATTGTATTGTTTAAGAGGATGCTATAAATAAATATTATAGTAATATAACAGTAGTACTTTCGGACCATTAGATTGGCAATGCGAAAGAGAAAGAAAATAGGTACCCGTGTGTTAGAGCGAGATAGCGAACGGTAGATAGACGAGACCATTTTCGTAAACGTTACGGGGCTATACCGGGCCGACGTCAGTTGTGAACGAAACAAATCTCGCTTATTTTAATTAATCTCGCGTATTAAAAGAGTAAGTTTGATGTTTAATAGACGTGAACAGCTATGGTTACGTGTGCAGTACCGGTTGTAATTCATCTAGGAAAGAAAATCCACAGAATTAGTCATTTTACATGTGAGTGCGATTGAAAGATTTAATTCTCTAAATTCAATGATTATAGAAAACTGAAAAACAAATCGTGCACAAATAGATAGGTAATAACATTGCTTTTTATTATATAAATGTTCTGAATGTATAAGAATTGATTAAAGCGAAAAATAAAATACGTGAATTTCTTGTATTTCTAACCTCAATTTTATAGTGATTGTTGTAATATCGATTAACCACATTTCGATAACGTGACTGGCAAAGGTATTAACTACACGATTTACCACACGCCCATTTTTTATCGAGAGCTACAAGTTTAGGGAGAGCATTATTTGTCTTGCACACATCCACGTTACACGCACAGAAGTGTCAATTTTTTTGGTCTCGCCGTACTGGCTCTATTGCCAATCTTTAACGTTAGTATACTAAATCTATGTTTCGGACCGATACGACCTTCAAACCTTCAAGAAGAGAGCGTACTCACACCTTAAAGGCAACGCAATTGTGACTCTCGAGTATGAGGTGTCCATTGGCGACGGTAGTCACTTACCATCAGGTGACCCGTCTGCTCGTTTGCCCCCTTTTATTTATAAAAAAAACATACACCGTAAAACGCGGCTTTAGACTTCCTCATTTGAGAGTAACCGTGTGTGATTTACATCCCCTAATACACTAGCGCAATGTATAACAATGTGGCTATTTCCTCCGTAGTTTATTAAAAATGCAATAAAGCTTCAAGCACCTACTTATACTAATGCACGAGAGAATTTCACGGTACCTTACGCCGTAATTAATTTCCCTAACGGCTTGCTCGAACCGTATTATACTGCGCTAAGAGAAGACTTGCACTCCGCTCTAATAGCACGCCGATCAAGCCTGCTCATATGCATTTAGTTGCACTGCCAACGGACGTAGTTCTTTTTAAACTGGTTTCAGTATCATTTAAAAGATAAGTTTGACCCCCCGCTGGTGTAGATATAAGCGAAAAACTGGAAGAAAAGAATAAACGGTTTTACCACAAAATGGTATAAAGTTAGACATGTCTAAAGCAGATTTTGATACTGACACAGTTCTAAAGTAAGGTTTTTGAACACAGTTTGTCACCTTTATTACTCGAGTTAACAGTAGCTCCTGTCATAATTAATTAGCAAAAGTTTTATATTAATACATTGCTATGAATAAAATTGTAGGCGCACCAACAATTTTGTTGGCCAGATATGTCTCAAGAGCAAGCCTTATCCAGTGAGGCGGCGATGCGAACGACCTTGCCTAGCCTGCACAAGGCAACGTAATTGCAATAGAATCGATTACTACGTTCATTAAGGACGAGGCCAGGGCGGATTTGCGGACTTCTCGCCGTCGATGCCAGGCGACAGTGCTAGCGGGGCGATAAGCGGAGCGTGTGTGTAGTAAAAATAAAAGTATACGATACCGTTTGTTTTCCTTAACATTAGACAGGATTTGCGGAGGCTTAGGCGATCTTACAAGTAGACCCAAAGGGTATACCAAAAAGAAGTACATGTACAGGTACATGTACTTCTTCTTTGACATAGGTCTATGTCTTTATTAGGAATGGAACAACTTATAAGATTGCTAGAGTAATTGATAATTTCTTACGTTGAGAGATAAGATTTAACATTTTGAACCTTAGAAATGATGGGGTTTATGACAACGAAGTCAGTGTGGGCTCTAGTGCCACTAATGGCGATAAACCAGGTAGTTGGAATATAATACATAATAATATAATACAAAGTCAATTAAATTTACTACAGAATCGATTATTATTTTAATACAGAACGAGGTCAGCGCAGAATAGCGTTAATGTGGATTGTTAGTGTCAGCGGAAGAAGTGACCAATATTAAATATTAAAAAAAAACGTACTTTATTTTACGCAATCCGAAATGTGTAAAAATATTTCACTGACACTTTTCGGCGTTCGCGTGTTTCTCTGTCTGTTGTTGGTGGTTGAGTTAATGCTGGAAACTAACAGATGGCGCTGCTACGATGAAATACCGCTAATTGTCCAGAGCTGACACCGTTACGAAGTAATACCTTGACTTATCAAGAGATGGCGCTGTTAACACATTGTATCATTGTAGATAAAATATGACAGAGACTAGAAGTTATAGTGTTCTGTGGACGATGAGGCTAGTGGGGTAGGGTAGTGCGGAAGGCGGTTGACTTTTATTTGTTGAAGGCACCCATTTTAATTTTACGTCGTGTCTTTCTATTTTGCAATGAACAGTGTGGTGTGGCGACGATTATTTTTGTTGAGTGTATACTTACAGGTTTTTTGGAAAGTAGGTAGTTCCTTATCGCGCGTTGCAAAAGGGGGCTAGACGGAAAAAATTAAGACCAAAAGTTTCAACGACCGACACTTTTTGCTATAGTTGAAGCTTTATGATAAATCTAATAATGATGATGATGACGACGACGACGACAACGACGATGACGATGACAATGAGATGATGATGATGATGATGGAACTTCGTTCCATCCACGTGTCCCTTGATACCTCTCAAGTTTTTTCATTTAATTACTATTAAAAAAAAATCTATTTTCTGCAAAAATGTGTTTACTGAACACTAAATCCATACGAAATTATTTCGGACAGGTTGACGATTATCCTTGCTTTCTCTGTCACGGCGTTACATCGTATTTATTTGTTTTTCCATACCAAATACATCGTCGTTTATTTTACGTAATCTCTTTACCACTTACTACAATTGGAAAAACTCTATTTCTAATTAAAAAAGAAAACAAAAATACTTAAGCTTGAACTGTACCTACGTATTTTGTTTATCCTAAACCGGCTTTTAAGGTTTTGTTGTTTTACTTAAAGGGCCTTTTCAATTCTAGTGAAAAGAAAAGAGTCGTGATTAAAAATTATACACGTGGAAGAGTAACAATTTGATTTTTAAATTGAAATTGATCAGTTTTTAGTAGTGTCCGACCGAAACTGGTTTTACGGCCAAAACCGAAACCGAATGTTCGGCCGTGGCTCCAGTTTCGGGCGAAATCGAAACCGAAACCGAAATTTACGTGGTAAACTAACCGAAACGTACTATAAAATTCCTTAAAATACTGAAATTTGGTGCATTTTACCCATTATTCTGCATTAATTAGGAGTTAGGACATAAAATGGAAACACAGTATATGAATTTTGTTGTAATAATTTATTTAATTTAATATAAAAAAATATTAACGCACGACAATTTCCGAACAGGGCCGCCAGCGTCTGCTAAACCTTTTGCACGACAACTTCCGAAATCAGTTTCGGTTTCGTCAAAAGTTTCGGTCATTGGCCGAAACCGAAACTGCAACCGAAACTTGATTTTTGGCCGAAACTCGGCCGAAACCGAATTTTCGGTCGGACACTAGTTTTTAGTCGTTCCTCAAGATGATTTAGCAATAAAATAATACGACTAATTTCAGCAGCTTGACCTTGAGAAGGTATCGAACAAACAGCATAATCGTGGCTAGAAAAATAGCTAAGAAATACTTCAGAATATTTATCTTTTAATGAGAATCGCTATCACTAAGACCAATCCCCATTTAATTACTTTAAACCCCGTTGTATACCCGTCCGGCGACCGGTGCTCACCGAGGCTTGAGAGACAGGGTTGTCAGTAGCCAGTTCAAACGTTATATTAATAGTATGGAGGAGCGGAGGTGGAATGCTCCTATCGTGAAAAGGGAAGATCTTTCTCTAGGCGATCGTGTCTGGGGACCGCGGTCCAACGGTTGATGTTGGACAGTTGTATTTATACACTCATTAGAAAACTTCGATAGCGCGGTTTAGAACTCGGCCGTCTATTGGCGCATTCATATTATGTAGTGTCGCTACAATGTATTAATACTGGGGAACACGGACTGGGCCGGTTTTGAAGGATTTCAATACTTCAGCCGAGTGGACTTGAGTATGGGGATAAAATATAGCCTATGTTACTTCCAGAAAAGTATCTAAACTTTGCATTGATGAAATATTTCTTTAAATCGGTCCAGTAATACAAATCTTTCCTCTTTATAACATTAGTGTAGAATTATTATTGGTTTGTGTACACAAAGAACCTCCAAAAACACAATCCATTTTAGTTCCAAACTCCAACGCGAGCAAAGTTGCATCTAAAAATTTAAATTTCGCGAACGGCTAACTTGGCAAGACCAATTTGTCTTGTTAAGTTTGGAGCGAACTCGGGAACTATCGAGCGAAGCGCAGTATCTTAAAATATTAAAAAAATAAAGTTCCAGGAACTTGGGCGATTAATCAATTTTCCGCCTCGCAGGTGTTGCCAGCTGCGATTAAAGCTGCATAAAGGCGATGATTGCTTGCGAACGAATTATTGAACTATAATTTATTGCTTTTGAATTGGATGAGTTTGGTTGTGACCGTCGTCGAGTGCGGACGCGCCCAACACGTGCGCTCTGGTCAATACGCCGCCGCCGCCCGCGCCTTTGTTTTCGCGCCTCCTTTGTTTTCTCGAAAATGCGGACTTAGCCGAAACGCCCACGGTTGCACTCTGCTTAAATCCACGGCATAGGCTCCTATCCTAATCTATACCTAATCGTTCGGTAGTGATAACCTTTAGTTTGTGAGAGCGTCCAGAGTGCATTTGATAGTGCCTTCACTTACCAGTGTCACAGAAGGGACAGTTTCCTGCGAATACTCAGCCACAACAGCACTTCAACCCGGTGAGATCGTTCCTTATATGTATCTCCTATCCACTTACCTACTTATTACGATTTTTGCGAACCTCCGTTGAAACTAGTTGCAATCGAT
Organism: Ethmia dodecea; assembly: GCA_963855545.1. Taxonomy (NCBI): domain Eukaryota; kingdom Metazoa; phylum Arthropoda; class Insecta; order Lepidoptera; family Depressariidae; genus Ethmia; species Ethmia dodecea. The sequence goes on from OY979457.1 coordinate 439,160, forward strand.
TCAATCTCATACAAAGTGGTTGCACTACTTAGTCTCTATTTCCCTCTTTAAAATAATTAATCAACCCTAGGCGAGTTCCGCTGTTCTCGCCGGATAGCTGTTAACACAAACAACAGCGCAACGGTGAACTACATCAGCTAAAGCTACACAGGGCCACGATCACCCGCTCCCCAAACCGAGTTGTTCGTCAACCCGACCAAATAGACTTTACAAACCATACCCCTACTAAGAGGGCATTACCCCACGCAACTTCGTAAGTAATTACACACAATAATTACACCCCACACATTCATCTGACTCCCACTCAGCTCCTAAAAAACAATCCTTAAAACCAAACAGCCCAACCCACTAAGATATACTTAGGTCTCTCAAAACACCTGCGTGATTAAAAAATTTTTTAGTCGTCTATCGTTCTCATCAATTCCAAACCCCCACTTTTGCCATCAGCTCGTATTAAAATAGTATATATTTATATACATCAAAACTTTATTTTTCGGTTTAAAAACTAAAATAGATAGGGTATTTACAGCAGGGCAATTACAACATCCTAATGTAACTATTTCGAAAAGCGATCACACAACATAAAACCTTTTACAGCACCAACTGACGGCCAATAAAAGACCCAAGCGTTTTCTTAAAACCAATCCGGGCACATCTGGTGCCCAGTTGTGCACTCTGTCATTGTCTGAATTCTAACAGCGAAACTTTCATAAGTCACTATTCCTACCCATAAAACACTATCCCCTATTGTTATCTTCAAAAATCACAAACAAAAGAACTCATTGCCCAAACTTTCCCACGAGCGAAATAGCCCTTTTAGCAATAAATTTGTTATTGCCTAAAACCCCATAGACTAAGCTTCCTTTCAGAGCAACTAATTTTAAGCTTCTATCCTCAGCCGAAAAACATGACTATGCAAACCACAATTAGGATGCAAGGGGACGGCAACTGCCTCTTCAGGGCCATAGCCCACCAGCTTAATGAATTATTTTTTACTACATTTGACCACCTAGCCATAAGAAGAGACCTCGCCAGATATGTAGACGAACACCAAAACGAACCCAACATGCGAAATGCAATTATAAGTAATTTATCTCAATCAGCCAATAACAATAACCGTAATACACTTTTCTCAACATACATAAAAAATCAATACATCGCAGGCGAGTGGGGAGGAACAGATATTCTTGTGGCAGCTGCCGAATACTATCTCATCAACGTACAAGTTCACCAGCCATCCAGGAAGCAGCCGTTAACAAGTTTTAGACCAAAGAACCCCAATGACGCGGTGGGCACTATTGATCTGACCTTTAACAACAATCACTTTGACAGTCTCATAATACAGGAATTAGATAGTACCCAACCTCCCCACCTAGATCTGACAAGCAGCAGCAATTCAACGACAGAAACCATAAAAACAGTAGAATCCAAAGAATTGTCACCTGAGGAGCAGCCTGACGACACTGGATATAGACTAATAGGAGTCCAGGTATACCACAAGCCAAAAACACTCCCTCACAACTTAGTAATAGCTACATGGAATGTCAGAGGTGCTGCTACAAAACAGAAAAGGGACAAAATCGATCACATCCTAAATCAAAAAAACGTCCACATAGCTTGCTTACAAGAAACTCATATGAAAATCGGATTGTGTAACACAATCAATTACAATTGGACTCTCGGCGGTTCTAACAAGCGCCGCGGACTCGCAATTCTAATTAGAAAAAATACCAGTCTGAGAATAATAAACACCAAAATCCAAACAGACATCATGGCGGCCTCAATAGAAACAACGGGTGAGAAAGTAACTTCCTTTTACATTATAACGACACACGTACCGAATACAACTCCTCAAGCAATACACACGTTCTCTGACTTATTGAACCTAATTAAAGGAAAACCCAAACACTCAACCCCAGTTATATTAGGCGACTTCAACTCACATATTGGCTATCGAGACACACTCGATTTAAAAGACGCAAAGCAAATAGCACAGAATCTGTACCACTGTTCTACCAACAACAACGGCGAAATACTAGCAGATATAATACGAAAGGAACACCTCAGACTAGACACTTCTCAAGGCCGACGCAGCTGTAAGGTGACGTGGCGTTCAGGAAATAAACAGTCGCAAATTGATCACATACTAACACTCGCTGCCATGCCCTCCTTCTTCAACTATATCAAAGGCGAACATTACCCGCAAACATCGGACCACAAATTAATTCTGGCAGAAATAAATCTTCAAAAAGTAAGAACTCAAAACAATGCGACGAACCCTACGAGCCAACATATACGCCCGGAATTTAACTACAAACACCTCATGTACACCAACCTTCAACATGAAGAGGTCTGCCATAAATACCAAAAGGAAATCCTTAACAGCTTAAATACCTACAAACATGAAATGCACAACTCCGATAAACCACTCCCTTGGGACACTATTATGGACATTATGAAGACTTCTGCGACGAAAATACTCACACAACAACCCTCTCTGTCACGGGAGCGCAGGATCGCACTAGCCCAACTGCAAAAAGCAAAATTTCTTGTCAAGCAGACCCCTCGTAGTGCACTCCATAGATCGAACCTTAAAAACTGCAGACAAAACTTACAAAGTATTACTGACAAGGAAGAACATCAAGAATACCAAAAATTTTTCAAAGACCTTCATAAAACACACCCTTCTCGGAGAATGAAAATCACTTACAACTATTACAGACAGCATAAAATGTCAGTAAGACGGAGTCAAAAACAACATTTTATTCCAATGTCAAAATGGGAGGAAGAACTAGCGAAAGCGGAAGGCCCGGAAGTATATCAACACAATGACGAAACCCCTACAGACCTGGGACAGAGTCCGACAAAAGAAGATCTTGCTAAGATCATCTCAAATATGCGGAACGGAACAGCACCAGGAGTAGATCAGGTTGTGTCCGAACTTTTCAAAGCCATCCCAGCAGAATTATTCGATGAAATATACAAACACATATGCTTAGCCTGGCAATACAACGCAATTCCGACATCATGGACTCAGACAGTTCAAGTTCCCATTCCCAAGAAAACATTCCCGAAGACGGTAATGGAAAATATCAATATGCTGCACTGGATACAGAATATACGCTAGCCTCCTGCTGCAAAAACTAGACGAAACAATTGAAGAATTAGGCAACTATCAAGCAGCTTTCCTCGCCAACAGATCACCAGACGACCATATGTTTACATTACGCCGCGTGCTTGACGAGGAATGGAGACAAGGAAATAGGCTTTATGTACTAGCGTTGGACATCGAAAAAGCTTTTGACACCGTGAACCTTGAAGCGCTGAAAGACATCCTTACCACAAGGACAAACAAAGCCCTTACTAACCGGATAATTAAAGCGTGCATGAACGAATCCACGTGTATGCGGTGGTGTGGCCAGCAAACCATCTGGATAAAAAAAGGGAAAAGGGTAAAACAAGGATGCCCACTATCGCCTCGCCTATTCAAGTATTCACTATAGTCATGGATGACGTTCTCAAAACCCTAGAGGAAGAGGAACCCAGCTTCAAGCTCAATCAAGATGAAAAAGTTAGTCTCCCGCTAATTTTATCCTTCGCGGACGACATCATTATACTAGGCAATGACTTGTCACCACTAAATCAACTATTTTCGAAGCTCAAAACACTATTAAACTCAGTTGGCTTAAGCATCAACGATTCGAAAACCAAAGTTCTAATAAGAGACCCTCTGGGCAATAACCAACGTAATTTTATAAACCTAGGTGGATTCACACTCCAACCTGTAGATGAAATACGGTACTTAGGCACTTTCATAACTTCAGCTCACAGCCGTCGAGATACCATTAACACTAGATGCAAACAGGGAGTTAAAAACGCAAAAGCTCTTATACCATTTGTAACAAAAACCAAGATGCAGTGGCAAACAGCTCGACTAATTTACAAAATGGTAATTGAGCCCACAATGACCTACGGCCTCAAAGCTGCAGCTCTAACCAAAGCAAATAGATCAAAACTAAGACGGTATGAGCGACTAATACTAAAGGATATACTTCAATACTCTACTAATCCGCCCAAAAATAAAAAGGTGCATGACATCTTGCAAGGCAAAACGATCACCAAAAGAATTAAATTCCTGAGAATATGTTACTACGGGCACATACTTAGGCGCACGGAACCACACATCCTTCAAGCAGCACTAAATTACCGAGCAAAGAAACTAAAAGTCGGGAGACCAATATTCACCTGGAACGATTCACTCATACATGACATGACTTACTACGACAAAAGCTTATCAGACTGGAAACAACTCGCCCCTGCCAGAAGCCTATTTAAAACAGCAGCTGGGGAAATCTTTGAAAACAATGAAACTGACAGTGAAACGGAAGAAGAACAGCGCACAACGTCACCAAGCAACAATAATACACACACACACTAGAAGACAAGAAGACATAGAATATCATCAACGCTCATTACCTTACACACACAACCCATCTTGACCTTATCTCCTATACTGAGCCGAGACTGCATAGCCGGTCGGTTGTGGTCAGCCGGTTGCGGCTAGCTGGCCTTCCTCTCCCATCCCAGAGCGTGTCTTTCCTCACAAACTGCGCCCCCTGGTATACCGGTTTGACCGGGACAGGTTCGTCCTGGCTGGGTGTGGTGCCTCAAGTTCAAGTTCAAGTTCAAGAATATAAATTGATACTGAATGGTTGTCGGTCGCGCGGCAGCCATTTTAATTTACGTCCTGTCTTTCTATTTCGCAATGAACAGTGTGGTGTGCGACGATTATTTTTGTTGAGTGTATACTTACAGGTTTTTTGAAACGTAGTTCCTTATCGCGCGTTGCGAAAGGGGGCTAGACAGAAAAAATTAAGACCAAAAGTTTTAACGACCGACACTTTTTGCTATAGTTGAAGCTTTATGATAAATCTAATAATGATGATGATGACGACGACGACGACAACGACGATGACGATGACAATGAGATGATGATGATGATGATGGAACTTCGTTCCATCCACGTGTCCCTTGATACCTCTCAAGTTTTTTCATTTAATTACTATTAAAAAAAAATCTATTTTCTGCAAAAATGTGTTTACTGAACACTAAATCCATACGAAATTATTTCGGACAGGTTGACGATTATCCTTGCTTTCTCTGTCACGGCGTTACATCGTATTTATTTGTTTTTCCATACCAAATACATCGTCGTTTATTTTACGTAATCTCTTTACCACTTACTACAATTGGAAAAACTCTATTCCTAATTTAAAAAAAAATACTTAAGCTTAAACTGTACCTACGTATTTTGTTTATCCTAAACCGGCTTTTAAGGTTTTGTTGTTTTACTTAAAGGGCCTTTTCAATTCTAAGTGAGAAGAAAAGAATCGTTATTAAAAATTATAAAATTTTGAAACAAAGAAGCACGTGGAAGAGTAAGAATTTGATTTTTAAATTGAAATTGATCAGTTTTTAGCAGTGTCCGACCGAAACTGGTTTTACGGCCGAAACCGAAACCGAATGTTCGGCCGTGGCTCCAGTTTCGGGCGAAATCGAAACCGAAACCGAAATTTACGTGGTAAACGTAACCGAAACGTACTATAAAATTCCTTAAAATACTGAAATTTGGTGCATTTTACCCATTATTCTGCATTAATTAGGAGTTAGGACATGAAATGGAAACACAGTACATAAATTTTGATGTAATAATTTATTTAATTTAATATGAAAAATATTAATAATATAATAATAATATAATCTCACGCCTTTGATCCCCGAGGGGGTAGGCAGAGGTATTCCATTACTGGATATACCCACATTTCACGAGATACATTGGACCCCTAAGCGTGATAGGTGGTGAGCCCATCGCCGGACCGGGTCTGTTTACACATGTCTCAGAATTAATTCTGAGATCTGTGGGTTTCCTCACGAAACGAAAAAAATATTAACGCACGACAATTTCCGAACAGGGCCGCCAGCGTCCGCTAAACCTTTTGCACGACAACTTCCGAAATCAGTTTCGGTTTCGTCAAAAGTTTCGGTCATTGGCCGAAACCGAAACTGCAACCGAAACTTGATTTTTGGCCGAAACTCGGCCGAAACCGAACTTTCGGTCGGACACTAGTTTTTAGTCGTTCCTCAAGATGCTTTAGCAATAAAATAATACGACTAATTACAGCAGCTTGACATTGAGAAGGTAACGAACAAACAGCATAATCGTGGCTAGAAAATTAGCTAAGAAATACTTCAGAATATTTATCTTTTAATAAGAATCGCTATCACTAAGACCAATCCCCATTTAATTACTTTAAACCCCGTTGTATACCCGTCCGGCGACCGGTGCTCACCGAGGCTTGAGAGACAGGGTTGTCAGTAGCCAGTTCAAACGTTATATTAATAGTATGGAGGAGCGGAGGTGGAATGCTCCTATCGTGAAAAGGGAAGATCTTTCTCTAGGCGATCGTGTCTGGGGACCGCGGACCAACGGTTGATGTTGGACAGTTGTATTTATACACTCATTAGAAAACTTCGATAGCGCGGTTTAGAACTCGGCCGTCTATTGGCGCATTCATATTATGTAGTGTCGCTACAATGTATTAATACTGGGGAACACGGACTGGGCCGGTTTTGAAGGATTTCAATACTTCAGCCGAGTGGACTTGAGTATGGGGATAAAATATAGCCTATGTTACTTCCAGAAAAGTATCTAAACTTTGCATTGATGAAATATTTCTTTAAATCGGTCCAGTAATACAAATCTTTCCTCTTTATAACATTAGTGTAGAATTATTATTGGTTTGTGTACACAAAGAACCTCCAAAAACACAATCCATTTTAGTTCCAAACTCCAACGCGAGCAAAGTTGCATCTAAAAATTTAAATTTCGCGAACGGCTAACTTGGCAAGACCAATTTGTCTTGTTAAGTTTGGAGCGAACTCGGGAACTATCGAGCGAAGCGCAGTATCTTAAAATATTAAAAAAATAAAGTTCCAGGAACTTGGGCGATTAATCAATTTTCCGCCTCGCAGGTGTTGCCAGCTGCGATTAAAGCTGCATAAAGGCGATGATTGCTTGCGAACGAATTATTGAACTATAATTTATTGCTTTTGAATTTCGCGAAAGTTTCTCATCGAGTTTGTAATGTTAGACGGGGAAGTTTCTGTCCTCGTGAAATAGGACACGACTTTCATTACAGAAAATATTGTGATGATAAAACATACTGCGGTCTGTTCTAACCAAAGAGGTTTTAAGAACAGTATGTAACACAACTAGGGAAGCAAAATAAGAAATGTCAATGTCATACATGTAATTGTCGACCGAGGCGAAGCCGAGGTCTACAAACATAATATTATGATCTGAGGCTTTCTTATTTACTTCCCGAGGTGTGTATATTTCTTTTCTTTTCGACGGAGACGGAACGCGGCAACTTTGTTTAGCGCAGCGGGCCGAAATTGCCGCTTTCAGCCCGGAGAAATGAAAAATTATTCTCTTTCTTAGAGGACAGAGAAACTTTTTCTTTAAACGTCTTTGGTTCTAACTTTACCTTTGCTTGTCTGGTTCTGGTTCAATCTAACTGCTATCCATCTTCTATGTACAACGCGTCACAGAATAAGCGCATTTTCTCATACACTCCAATAATATTAATGTATTATTTATATCAATATAAAAAAAATTGATGCATTCGTACTTTAATTTTGTCTAACCAAATTTTTTGAATAAAGAGCAATAATATTACAGTTTCCTGTTAAAAGTAGTTTTTTTTGTTAATAGTACATTATGATATAAGTGCGGTAGGTTGAAAATTACAGCCGAGGCGATATTGCTAGCCCGAGCCGTAGGCGAGGGCTACAAGTAAGCAGAGGCTGTAATTATCAAAGCGCACGTATGTCATACGACGTTTTATAACACATTTACGAGGAAATAAAATAAAACTCCGACTATGGTAAACGAATAAAAACAATACAGCGTTAAGAAAAAGCGCGCGGCGCGCATCATCATTTTTTTTAGAAAAAGGCACAAAAACAGCCAGTACTTATTACTAATAAAGTAAAATAATATTTTTGTGTTTTTGTTACAGATTGGTTGTAATTTACTGTCAAAATTAATTAAATTAAATAATTATGTACATAAATATTTCTTTAATATATTTTATCTCCCAAAGTTAATTTTAATCATAAAATGTTGACAACTTTTTTTGACATAAAAACTCTTTGCTGAGATTTTAAAAAGTACCGTTCGTTTTAAGACGGAGCATCTTGATAAACCGTGCGTTTTCTTACCGCACTTGGGCGTAATGAGATAGGTAACGATATTAAAATTGGTGAAATAAGACACCTTTTACGAGCAAATGTGTTATAAAAATTATTATAGCAGAACAGACTTATTGGCAACTATTTTAAAGTACCTCTGTCATCACCGTAAATGTCTGCTGAGCAAGTAATGGAAGCTTAACAAATTCAAATGAAATGCAACTTAGTTATTATAAATAGAAAGTTATCTTATTATATTAAACGAGCATAAAAAATGTACTCGCACTGCAAGAGAGCGCACTGCAGTACATTAAAGAACCAGTTTAAAACAGTCTAGAAGTAAGTTGAGAAAAATGGTGTTGAGCGGAGTTTAGTGGCGTTAGCTGGAATAGCCCCCGTGGGGCGATAACTGTCCGCAGGGGGCGCCAATTGCCAAGCTAACTCACCGCCATGTTTCAAATGATTGCAGTAGGTACATCTAGTTTGATATTCTTTTCTTTATAAGTGACTTAGGTACTTATTTTGCAGTGCAGAGCAGTGATAGCCCGGACGGTTAATGAGCCGGTCGAAAATCAGTGAGGCTAGGGTTCGAATCCTGGCATATACCAATGAGTTTTTCAAAAACTTACGTACATATTTATTACTAGCTCGACGGTGAAGGAAAACATCGTGAGGAAACCCGCAGGTCTCAGAATTAGTTCTGAGACATGTGTAAAAAGACCCGGTCCGGCGATGGGCTCACCACCTATCACGTTTAGGGGTCCAAAAAATACCTCGTTAAAAGTGGGTATATCTTGAAATGGGATACCTCTGCCTACCCCCTAGGGGATATAAGGCGTGAGATTACTTACTTATTGATGGGTGGGTATTTCCAGAAATAGAAAAAACCTTATAGCGTGGTTAAGGAGTTTAAATTATGATAAGAAAAGTTATTGGAACATGATACCCTGCAAAATAATTGTATGAATATAGCTACAACACACTCTCACACAAACAGACAAACATTCATACACGCCCCGCACACCTCTCCCTCACATCTCACACCCTTTCTCTAACATACCCCACCTCTCACTCTGAGACACTCTGAGAGGATAAACTTGGATACAATATGCGATACAAAACATAACTTAACTTCTTCCTGAGAGCGGAACCACACTCCGGTATTGGGTAGTTGACAGCATCGAAATTAAATTGCGAGTAGTCATACATTAAAAAGATTATCCCAAAACACCTCAAAATATGTATTTCGATTTTCAATTTACAATTATAGCAAATTTAAAAATAATAAAACAATCAAAAAAAGTGCTACAATTGAGTACTACAAACTATGACGTCACGGTTTGCTATTTCAGTACATTTTCCATAGTAAAATTTCGTTTTGACAGATCGTAAAAAGTAACTGATTTGACTAGGTAGGACACACCCCTATTGCCATTTTAGTGTCGTAGACACAAGTTTCTAAAATGCGTCGTGCATAGAGCTATTTTCCAGATCTTTGTGTTGCAAATTCACATCAATGATATATGTATCATCCTTTACAAAAATAATTCAAAACAATTATACAATTCAAATTCGGTTAGAGAATGTCCTACTCCTAATGCAAATAATTTTGCGACAAATATTTTTTGTTCCACAAAACGCTGTTCAAAACATAATAAGAAATTAGCCGCCGCAAACCAAAGACGAGACAAAAACAACCTAAGAAACTGCTTCGAATAAATTCAAAAAGTCGCCACAACAAAATTTCATAAACCTTTGTTACGGAGCTCTGCCGTAAAACCGAATTAAGTACGAAAAGGGACGCGACATTTAGAAAGGGATCCAACTTCCTTAGGAAAGGAGTTAGGTGTTACGGCGAATTAAGAAGGACTTTGGACTTAGCAAAAACAGCATAAGTCTTCTTCGTAGGGGTGCTTCTTGGTAGGTGGGCTTCCAAGCAAAGGATACGTCCCATTTTGGGCCTGCACATTGTACACCAGCGTGAAAGATTGAAAATTATATAGTTCAGGCCCACATTCAATGACCATAACAATTTACAATAATATACCCAATTACATAAAAAGCCAGGAACAAACCACCTCTTTTATAAATCTACTTAAAAAATATCTGAAGAATAGAGCCTTTTACACTTTAGAAGAATTGTATCATGACAAGGACAAGGAAGTTCCGCTATAATCTGCATGCAATTTATTTTATTTTCAATCACACGACTTTTAATTTTGGTATTATATTTTAATTTTGGTATTTGACGCAACAATATTATTATGACGGAATGTTATTATTATTAATTAAGTACTTATTTGTTTTATATTCTATTACGTTGATTATTATTCAATGAAATATTTATCTTATCCCTAAGAATAATGCCTGTTAGCTCTCTCTCTATTTGCAATGCCCCTACGGGGTGCTACATAATGTACTGTTTTAGTTTTTAAGATCTTTATACAATGTGGCTATGCAAATGTATAAATAAATAAATAAATAAATAGAGAAAAATCTAATGATTATCAGAAAAAAAAAAACACCTATTTAACTTGCACAAAAGTAATTAAACTTCAATGGATCCGCATGAAATCATATTGAAATAACACTATTTCTAACTTCCTAAGCCCAATTCCCATGTTATTGTGAATTAGTCCGACAAACAGGTCAGGTCGCAATTTTTTTTTCGGTCTCCACGATGCTAGGTTAATGAAAATTAAAGTTTATTGTACAACGAAACTAGACAAATATGAGCAAAATCATGAATAAAACTATAGACCTAGTAAAGACCCATGGTCCAACTAGTTGGACAGAGCAGTTGGACCACTGCCCCGGACTGGTTATTTTATTTATATTTATCTAAAAAACTGGTGTACATGGTGCTGGCCCAGGCTCCATACATTCATGAAACGTCTCCTATATTTCAGTAGGTATATAAAATACACTTTGACAGACAGACTGGCTTGTGTTACGAGAATTAAGAGTAACATTTTATTTCTCCTACAGTTTACTAGTATCATGCCGAGTGGGACTTTGTGCGAATGGGACCTTTTAAAAATGGAACATTCTGCGAAAGGGACTTTTTTTTCGGTGGGACGTTTTGCGAATGGGACGTTCTGCACCTAAACCAACCTAGGTAGTTACGCTTAGTTTGTATTGGTAAACTTGGACCTAGACCTGGAGTAGTTTTTTGACAGCATTAATAAACTAAAACAATGGAACTACGCCTGTTTTCGGAGAATTACCTACGCTTTGTTGGATGTTTAGGTAGGGCTGTCAAGTCGCTTAAAAGTTTAGTTTTCATTACGTTTATATTATTTATTTACAAGTAAGCAGAGGCTGTAATTATCAAAGCGCACGTACGTCATATACGTGCGAGGAAATAAAAAAAAACTCCGACTATGGTGAACGAATAAAAACAATCCAGCGTTAAGAAAAAGCGCGCGGCGCGCATCATCATCTTTTTTTAGGCAAAGGCACAAAAAACAGCCACTATTACTAATAAAGTAAATAAATATTTTTGTGTTTTTGTTACAGATTAATTGGTTGTAATTTACTGTCAAAATTAATTAAATTAAATAATTATCTATGTACATAAATATTTCTTTATTATATTTTATCTCCCAAAGTTAATTTTAATCATAAAATGTTGTCAACTTTTTTGACATAAAAACTCTTTGCTGAGATTTTAAAAAGTACCGTTCGTTTTAAGACGGAGCATCTTGATAGGTTTATCAATCCGTGCGTTTTACATTACACTTACCGCACTTGGGCGTAATGAGATACAGTACGATATTGAAATTGGTGAAATAAGACACCTTTTACGAGCAAATGTGTTATAAATATTATATTGATAAGGTAAAATATCAACCAGTAGACCACGGTCTCCAGACATAGCTTCTTTTCACAATAGATTCATTCCACCCGCTCCTCCGTACGTCTAACACTGTTAGCTACCCTATTCACTAGCAATTCCAAGCTTTATCACGCGAAGAGACCATTTGTTCGATGAGCCGAATAATGTGCTTTCAATGCGCCCGCGTCGCTCGACGGTCTCAGCAACAGTGGTAGCCAAGCGGGTCGAAATTAGATCTACCTACAATATATATTTCGAACTACCCACAATACAGTTTCGAACACAGGTACTGTATTTTATTATGTAAATAGTATCTGATCTGATCTCTGCGTTCTGTGTTAAACTAAACAATGTTTAGTTTACTAGGCATATAACAGGCTAGCAGTGCCATGCGGTTTCACCCCCGTTGTTCCCGATCCCGTGGGAATAGGAACGGGGATAAAATATAGCCTATGTGTTATTATGGTGTATAAGCAATATAAAGTTTAATCAAAATCGGATAAGAGGAAAAGAGGAACAAACATCCATTAATACAAACTTTCGCGTCTATATTAGTAGGAGAGTAGGATGATGTATTAGGTACAATTTAGAATAACCAAAATAAATAAGCTAATGCCTTATCCCCTAGGGGGCAGACAGATACAGATATTCGAAAGTATGTCTGGTCTCAAAACGCCCCAAGAAATATTTAATTTGTCTTGTTAGACATTCACTTTAGACACTAAACCTCTGAGATATAGAAAAGTTGCTTATTGTATTAAGGCTGGAGCCATCAAAGAGATGTATAGCTTCCTAAATTGCATCTGACGCGAACTAACTTGAGGTCCCTAGGGCGCGCCTGAAAGAAAATGATATTATAACACTTACAGCTAGCGAATGCCCCTTCTTTATATTCCAATTTAAAACCACCTCGGTGTAACAGATAGGCTCAGTATCGTTGGAACCGGCATCATACAAACCAACAAAAATATACTCAAGCTTTTCCAGAAGTTGTAGACTTATTTTTCATTTTTCAACAGTTGGTAAACTTTAGAAATGGTGAGCTCATCGCCGAACTAAAGTTCCTCAATTAAGAGGCAAGGATGTGACATTCATCGAAAAAAATCGATTATTTAAAAATAGATTTTTCTCTTTTTGTAATAATCGATATTTGAAAAAATCCATTAATTTTATTAAAAATTTTTGAAATCGATTCAGTAGTTTTTGAGTTTATTCGTTTCAAACATACATACAAGTATTTCCTTACGTCTTTTTCGCTTTGCGGTGGAGTGACGTCACTCGTCGCTGATTGATGTTTTAATTTACGTCTCATATAATATATCGAAGTCGGTTGTTTTTTTTATAAATGTACTACGTATTTAAACGAAATTGGACGCTTTTTGGTATTTCTATAATTTGCAATGTTTTGTAATCAGCCATCACAAAAGCCTAATAGAAAAACTTGTGATTGGACTGCTGGGATTTGATTTATTTATATGGAAATGTGCTCCAACCCTGAATTTGAAATGACCGAGTCCACAGACGTACCTTATGAATATAAAGGACTGTAGAACATGTGAGGTAACATCTATATAGCCTTGCATTATCAATCACTATCACTACATAGTATAAAACAAAGTCGCTTTCCTGTCCCTATATCCCTATATCCCTATGTCCCAATGTATGCTTATCTTTAAAACTACGCAACGGATTTTGGTGCGCTTTTTTGACGTGACAACTTCTTATAAATTGATGGAGCCGGCGGGCGGCATTCCCGAAAAAGTGTGACGTATGCGTCGTACCAGTGCAAGCGAAAGCGCGCAACGAGCGACAAAGAGGCACAATCTATTCCATCAGTATTTTCTTATGACGTTCAACTATCGTCAGTAAACCGACTTTACAGACAACCGATTTTTTTTAATAGAGTGATTCAAGAGGAAGGTTTTAGTTAATACTAATGCATTGCACTCGTGCGAAGCCGGGGCGGGTCGCTAGTGTCTAATATATTTAAACAAACAATTCTTTTATATATGGTCTTGACGATGGTCTTTCATGTAGACACCTTTACCACAGATTACGTATGTGTCTGCATCTTGATAATGAACGGAATAAATCCTACACAAATACTATTCTAAGAAGGTACTCGTTATCGGACTTCCCTTTATCCCTCATCTTATCAACTTTTTGCTCTTATTCTAAATTTGAATTTGAAATTAGTATTACATCTCTCTCTTCCATTTACTAGACGGTCTCCCACATTTGTTTTTTATAAAATCTGTAAATTTTTAACTAAGCTTTTCTACTTAAAAAAGCTTCCCCTGTTAATATAATACAAACTTTATATCTCTACAAACAATTGTGCTACCACAAAAACCTAACAAAATCTGATAAAACCTGTCAAACCTACAGTGATAATCAACTATTTGGCTGATGAACACTCGTTTATTCCAACCCCCCTCGAACCCTCGACCTTCACCCCGTGTCTTCATCATCTCGACGTTGCAGCGTTCGCGGTTGAGGAGTGGGCCGCAACGCCGCACTATATTGGCATTATTTGCCTATATCGACAATCAATGTATACGCTTTTACAATAAGATTCCCATTGAATTAGAGAATTTGCCTCTTGACAAATTTAAAACAATAGTTAAGAAAAAAATACGTAAAAAAGGCTACTATAAAATTACAGACTACTTAGTAGACCATCATGCATGGGATTAACCGACTCTACGCTATGTAAGGCTATTAATTATAATTATTACTGTAATCGAAATTTATTAGTAAGACATGATAATTAAAAGAGCAGCCCTTGAGTTTCTTGCTGGCTCTTCTCAGGGTACTGCATTTGGAACCAGCAACTCGTCGGTGGAGATGGGCTGCTGTTTGCATTTAGCCAATCTTCATGGACGAGTTTAGAGTGTCTTGTTATTATAAAATACTGACGTTTCTAAGTGTATGTTTAACACCTATAAAAATAAATTATTTTTGATTTGATTTGATGGCAGAGACCAATAGATTGACCTCCCATCTTGTTGCAGACAAAGCGCCGTCGGAAGCCACGTTTCGGGGTGCGGAGTTCCTCTCGTACGATCTCACGCAGACCGGAGGAGAACCCATCGTGAGCACACAGGACGCCATCTCGCTATACTTCAAGACGCGACAGCCTAACGGGTTGCTCTTCTATACCGGTCAGTAATTAAAAATATATACAGGGTGATTTTTCAAGTGGGCGTGGATAGCTAAATCAGAAACTATGAGGAATAGCGAAAAGAAAAGGATTTTTGAAAAATCAATATTTCTAGCCAGAAATCGAACATGTTGCTTTTGGAAAAAAACTGTCTATATATTACACCATTACACATTATTACATTATTACAGTATATAACGTCCTTTATAAGGATCGAATTTTGAGAAGAAATGATATACGGCAAACGTAAGGAATATGTCGGATTTTAATAAATTGATTAATATTTTAAAGTAATGCTTTAATTCATACCTGCATTACCTGTACCTTGTCCGAAATGATACCTACTCCTAACCTAATGAGACTCAATTTGTTTGAAGCCAAATACCGCAGGAGCAGTGATAGCCCGGATGGTTAAAGAGCCGGTCAAAAATCAGTGAGGCTCGGGTTCGAATCCTGGCATGTACCAATGAATTTTTCAAAAAAACTTACGTACATATTTATCACTAGCTCGACGGTGAAGGAAAACATCGTGAGGAAACCCGCAGGTCTCAGAATTAATTCTGAGACATGTGTAAATAAACCCAGTCCGGCGATGGGCTCACCACCTATCACGTTTAGGGGTCCAATGTATCTCGTGAAATGTATGTATATCCAGTAATGGATACCTCTGCCAACCCCCTCGGGGATGAAAGGCGTGAGATTATTTATTTATTTTTACCGCTCTTATACATAGTTTTTGAATTACAAACACTTTATCAATAGATGGCGCATTACCCCAAACAAGAATACCGTAGCACAATAAGGAACTTTGTAGGCTATTATTACTGATTTTTGTGAGACCACACTACTAATTCTTCTCAGGGCACACACAAAACCGTTTACCCTTGTTGTATTTTAAATATAGTCATGTTAAATGGTACTTACAAAGCCTAGAAACGTACTCAGACTGCTATGTACCCGCTGGCGGAGAGCTTTAGGAAGATTGTGCATAAATGGAAGCTATAAGCCCGTTTCTCTTTTTAAGTTAATTCTATTTCTCATATTTGTGCCTACCTTAAAATATAATTATAATAATATAATCTCACGCGTATTATCCCCGAGGGTAGGCAGAGGTATTCCATTACTGGATATACCCACATTTTCACGAGATATATTGGACCCCTAAACGTGATAGGTGGTAAGCCGATCGCCGGACCGGGTCTGTTTACACATGTCTCAGAATTAATTCTGAGACCTGCGGGTTTCCTTGCTATGTTTTCCTTCACCGTCGAGCTAGTGATAAATATACTTTAAAATACTTGCACTTGATTTAAAATGACCTTATACATAGTTACAACGCGTATAACAGAAACATCGCAATTCCTCATACACCCCAATTAGTATAATCATAAAAAAAATATGATGCAATCGAACTTTAGTTTTGTCTAACCAATGTTCTTAATATCGATTAGTAACAGCACGATTTCCATAGAAAGCACTAAATTCAGTTACGCTCAATTAATTTTTGTTGAAAATTTAACACATTAAAAATAGCTGAAATCGAATAAGTAGTCGACACTGAACAAACTAATTTCAGGAATTGCGCTTATTCTGTTACATATTGTATTTGCTTGGCAGGCCACGAAGCAGACTACCTGAACCTGGCGGTCCGTGATGGCGGCGTGTCCCTCACCATGGGCCTCGGCAACGGGAAGCAGGAGATGCACATCAAGCCGGCGCGCACGCGCTTCGACGACCACCAGTGGCACAAGCTGACCGTGCACCGGCGGATCCAGGAGGTTAGTTTTACGTTGCCTTACATTGACGGGCCTGCTGGCTCAGTTGGTAGTGACCCTGCCTTCTGAGTCGGAGGTCGCGGGTTCGATCCCCGCTCGGGGCCAACATTTGTGTGCATGAACATGTCTGTTGGCTTCGTGTCTGGGTGTTTATTTATTTAAGTATGTTTATCAGTTGTTTAGTACCCATAGTACAGGCTCTGCCTAGTTTGGGACTGAATAACAGTGTGTAAATTGTGTCCCACAATTTATTTATTTATTTATTTACATACTAAATATGCGATTCATCATCTATGTCTACACTAATATTATAAACAGGAATGTTTTTATTGCTGTGTGTTTGTAACAAATAAACTCAAAAACTACTACAAGCATTTACATCATCTAGTTGCCCTTTCCCTATTAGCAGTAATAGGTTGAAGAGCCTGCATCACACGGTGAAAATCAGTGAAGC
Source organism: Ethmia dodecea (assembly GCA_963855545.1). Taxonomy (NCBI): domain Eukaryota; kingdom Metazoa; phylum Arthropoda; class Insecta; order Lepidoptera; family Depressariidae; genus Ethmia; species Ethmia dodecea. The sequence goes on from OY979457.1 coordinate 456,643, forward strand.
TCGGGATTAGTCTTGGGCATAGTAGTTCGCAGAAGGGAGCGCTCAATTTAGTTCACAGTCCTACTGCGAACTAGTTCGTTCATTTAGTTCGTTTTTGTTTTTTTTTCAAATATGGAAATACTCCAATAAGGAAATGTTTTTAATATTATAATTGCTAAAAACTTTAACTATAGATTTAATAATAAACTCGCGTAAGAGTAAAAAAAAATAGTCACTTAGCCATGCAGCGCCACTCAACAATAGAGTAAACGTCAGTTAAATACATATATAAAAGAACTAAGAGCGAGACTGTGGACGAACTAGTTCGCATAGTTCACCTAAAAGAGCGCTCTTTCGAACTAGGTCGTTCGCGAACTACCCAAGACTACACGGGATCGAATCCTGGCATGTACCAATGAGTTTTTCAAAACGTACGTACATATTTATCACTAGCTCGACGGTGAAGGAAAATATCTTGAGGAAACCCGCAGGTCCTAGAATTAATTCTGAGACATGTGTAATAGACTCTGCCTACCCCCTCGGGGATAAAAGGCGTGAGATTATTCTTATTATTGTTATTATTATGGCGTTTTTGTGGCATTGGTGGCACTCTTTCTACGCGGTTCACAATCGATTAATACTGAGAATTTTACAAATGACACCCTTTTCTTGCAACTAATAGCGTATTCAAGATGTCACTGTATGCATATTAGATTGGATCGATACTTTTGTATCCATAGATTCCACGAAGAAATTTATTTCGAGTAGGTTTTCGTGGAAAAATCGATTTTCCAATCGAATTGCGTCGTGTGTGAAGTGAGTTTGTGTGATAGAGTGAGGAATGCGGATGGTACGAGATAAGTGTGGTTTGAAAGAAGATAGGTATTGAGAAAAAAGGGTATGTTACGCTGGTTTGGTCTTGTAGAACGTATGGATGAAAGAAGAGTAACGAAAGAGATTTATGGTGAGAATGTGGAAGGATGCAAGGAAAGAGGACGCCCAAAAAGGACGTTACGGATCAAATAAGTGACGTCCTTCAAAATGCTGGGGTCCGCAGTGCGAAGAATAAAAGAACGTTCATGAAAAGGCTTATGGATGTGAAGGAAGCGAAAAAAGTATGCAGAGATCGAGCAAAGAAGCGATCCATCGTTTTTGCCTACCCCTGTGGGACAATGGCGTGAGCTTTATGTATGTATGTTGCATCGTGTGATCGGATCGCGTGCAATGAGCACTAGGCCATCCATCATTCTAGTCATTAATGATTGTAAAATCTAGATATTGACTAGGAATTCGAAATACCTATGAGTATCGTGTCGATTGGAAATTTAAAAGCTATTTCCATAATTTACAGTTTATGCATTAAAACTGTGAGGAAGTTTGAATATAACTACTTAATCGTTACCTATATAGATTGTAAAACCGTATGCAGCTTTTATTTTAATAACGTCATTTAAATCTAAAGAGATCAGCAGGCGTATTCACGGAGACTCGATACCGTTTCCGTTCGATTCAGATCGAGTGAAAAAATTTCCGAAGTCGAATCTATCGACTTCGGAAACTTTATTCTAGGCGTTTCTGACAGCCACGGAAAATTTTCCGAATCCTTATGTCACATAATATGACATTAGTTTTCGATACCAACATCAGCCCATCTCGAAAGTGTTCGACAGATTTTCCGATATCGAATATCGAAGCTCCCTGAATATGTCTGCAGCAAGATTACACGATATTTATCTATTTATACACTTCAAACCACTCAATACGCACATAAATTATCGAACAATTCAATACCACCGAATAAACACCGGCACACATGAGCAATCGACGCAAAAATATCGATTTAGTTGAATCGAGTGGCAATATAGGCTGTTTACCGTTGAAACGAATTTGTAAGGGCACGATGGGGTTAGGTTTCGGTCGTAATTAGTTACATTGTGATCGTGTGGGAAATATGTAGGTGGCACGGGTGGTTGTGCCGCTCACGCCATCTTGTGGTCTGATTTTACAATACAATATATAGGTCGCGGGCTCGTTGTAAAACCTGTGATATTGTAATTTTAATGATGGTATTACAATTTTACTTATGTAAATCGTCTTTATTACATACAATATCACGGGACAATGGGTTCGATTCTGCATTACAGTGACTAAACTTATATTTAGTTTACTTTTGTCATTTTCTTTCTTCTAGAAAAGAAAAGGGACGAGAGATGTTTAGTCCTGTCAATTTAAAATTAGTCCTGTCATCTAAGGCATTTTATAACGTGAAATGCATAAGTAAATAAGTCACGACTAAAATTCAGTCTCTGACAGGACTAAATTCGGTAGGTTATCTTGTATTTATTTATTAATTTAACTTCATGTACCGAGAAAATGTACACATGGCGAACTTATCCCTTCTATCCCTTTTCTTTTTCTGAGGTAAGACAAAGACAGGACTAAACTAAAATAAGTTTAGTCGCTGAAAAGCAGAGCCGAACCCAATATCTTAGTTACATTAAAATTTCCCTGTGTGAATTCAGTGACATTGTTCAAAAATGACATTTTGACAATGATTTGAAAAAAAAAACATGTGTATGCGTTTTATTCGCGAGGGGGTAAGCAGAAGTATCGACTTTCTGGAAACACCCACGTTGTACCAATATTCACCTATGATGACCAATGATTTGAATGCAAAGGAATTCTGTAACTGCAAATTTTAGACAATTTTCGTTTTTTTTTATTTTGTTTCTTTAAAAGAGTGATCATAACCAGAAAATCATCCATGAACACTTAATGTAGGCTTTATTTATTTAACGAAAGCACTTACCAAGCCGTTACTGCTTCCCTATAACTAAATGGAATAAATAATGTGAGTGTTCATGATAGGCCTACAGACTGATTCATCACGCTTCATTGAATACTTACCTGTGTTACCGGTAAATAAGGTCTACATTGTAATGAATAGATATTTCTCGAAGCAGCCCAGATGCCAATTCCCATCACAGAGGTTCTAAGGATTTCTTTAAAATACTTTGGAAGCGGATAAAACTGTCTCTTTGCCGTTCAATAAAAGAAGCTCTGTGGAAGACTCTCGCGTCAAGAGGTTATTGGATTTTCCGGATTCGACTAAGGGGCAGACTACACGACGACTACACGTCTTTGACAGGGTTCCGTAACCAAAGTGAGCCAACGGGTCATTATCACGAAGGCTGCGCTGTCTTTGCGTTTGTCGGTCATAGGCACAGGTCACAGGGACATATATTATTATGTTTCATTTGAACCCTGATAGGTAAACACTTGTAATTTCCATAATGTAAATGAAAATAAAAAGAAGTTAAAAAATAAGAAGGGTCCGCAATCCGCATAAAAGAATACAGGAATAAAATATAGCCTATGTTACTCAGGGATATTGTAGCTTTCCATTGGTAAAAGTTTGTGTTTAAATCGGTCCAGTAGTTTTTGAGTTTATTCGTTACAAACATACACAAATACAGATATTTTCTCTTTAATATTAGTGTAGAAGAGTTAATAAAAGTTACAAATTGTTTTTGTAGGACGGAAGGAAGGACAATGGAGTTCTATTATGTCTCGATTATTGTCGGTTGGCAGGGTAGTTTTTTATAACTCTGTACGACTTGAAACAGCAGTACGTATATATTACTGGCTGACCATGCGAACGTAGTTCTGCCATATAAATGGGGGGTGGCGGTAGGAGGAAAAATATTTAAGACCCATTATAAAAAAAAATACATTTAAATCGGTCGAGCCGTTTCGGAAGAGGTCAACCACGAACACCGTCACACGACATTTTTAGCTTTTAGACTAGCAGTCCTGCGTGGTTTCACCAGCTTAGTTCCCGTTCCCACAGGAATACGGGAATAAAATATAGCCTATGTTACTAAGAGATAATGTAGCATTCTCATGGCAAAAGAATTTATTAAATCGGTCCTGTAGTTTTGAGTTTATTTGTTAAAAACATACAAAAATACAAATCTTTCCTCTTTTTAATATTAGTGTAGAAGATTATGCTAACATCGTTGGAACTGTCAGTCTACAATCGGCCTTGTAGCGGCTACTTTATCGAATTCCCCTGAATTGGTTCGATTTTTGGGGGATTATGTTGTTGTTTATCGAGTCGTTTGTTTAGCGGGACTTATCGGAGTTTGGGACGGGGCAATATTTGATTGGGGTCCTTCTCCCTTTTTTAATTAAGCCTTCGTAAATTACTTGTGTTGCGTGGATTTTGTTTGTATTTGAGGTCTTCGTTACATTTAAGAAATCTTTTTTTGAAGGGTTGGATTTATCTTTTGTTTCTGAGAGAATTTATTAAATTGATTGCGGGAAAATTCGTGCAAGATGACCCTTAAGCAGTATGTACTGATCACCTGAGCCCGTGGGCTGAGTAAGCCCCTAAGCTGTAGGTAGTGGTCAATTGAGCCCGTGGGCTAAGTTGGTCTTTAGCGAAAAATTTGTGGGTGAACGGGCCCGCGGGCTCAGTTAACACAGTAGGTCGAGTTACCCATAGAAAAAATAAGAGTGTCAACTTAGCCCGCGGGCTAAGTGGTATGTGGGCTCATTTGACCACGAAGCCGATTGTACTTGGGGAATTAGTATTTATTAGGCATAAAATTAAAATTAATTACCTACCAGCTAAAAGAAAAATATAATGGATATTTCATTTACAACGTGGATTTAGCTTATTGCCGTTTGCCTATTAGCGGTTGCCTATGACATATTATACTTACATACCATATTTCAAGTTTCTAGGTTTCAGAGTGGGAGGTAGATATTTATCTTTTGAAACAGTTTTTTTTAATTTTCTCGTCTAAGTGAGACATTTTCCCGGGGTAAAGAGTAGCCCAGATGTTGTGCAAAATGTCATACCAAATTTCAACACGCGGGATGCGTGCACAGACAGACAGACAGACAAAAATTCCAAAAATTGGTGTTTTGATATCTACATCGATAACTATCAACTCTATTTATTCAAATCAATTTACAAAACATAACCTCACTATTTTGATAAACTCACATAAACTCACCACTAGAGCAAAACCATTTTGCCGACACAGCCCTCAGAATAATAGTTTATTTACAGGGCCACCGCGGAGTAGGGATGTGACATTGATTAAAACGAATCGATTATTTAAAAATCGATATTTCTCTTTTTAATAATAATACTTTTTGGAAAAATCAGTTAAACAAAAAAAATACAATTATATTTTTTTACATTATTTATCCTTTTAACATGAACTTGATGTTGGTGAACTTACTTTAAATTTCTTTATGCGTCGCACAGATGGCGCTGTTTACAAAAATAGATTTAAATGTGTAATGTTGGCAGCATTTTTCTTTTATATTTAACCTCTCAGACCATGAATCACAGACACAGTAGATTTTTAATGTTCTTAGGCGGTTTTTAACTGATTAAGAATATGTGCGAGAATATAATCGATTATTAAAATCGATTATTTAAAAAACACCTCCGTGCCCGTCGGCGTGAGGTTTTTTTTCGTTACGAAATTTCTGGATTCGGGCCCCGCGCTCAAGGCCCTCGATAGAAGCTATGCAATAGCTTAAAAGATTATTCTAAGAATCGATTATTTTCACATCCCTACCGCGGAGGTCGCTATTCCGCGGATCTCAGGCCATTCCGATTCCGTTAATTATGCATTTGAGGCTCTTACGGCACGGCTGCTGAACGACCTCGGAACGGGATGGGACGGGACCTTCGAGGCTGATGGAAATGGGTCAGCCTCTGCGCTTGGAATTTATTCGCGTATCCCAAAACTACTCGTACAGTCAAGAGCACAACTTAACACTTTGGTCTTGCAATGGTCTTGGAATCTTAATCAGTGTTTTGCTCTTTGAGCAAAGCTACACACTGAGCTGTGTCCCTTTGCACCGCCATACATACTTACATTGCATTGCATTATGTTTAGCTAGTAAGTAGGTATTTTGTTATTTAATGTTGATTTGTATAGTTTTTCTTTTATATTATCTTTTTTTTCTTATTTTAATGTACTCGTATGTGTGTATTGTGTTGCAAATAAAATGTTTTATCTATCTATCTATCTTTATCTATTCTATGGCGTGCAACATAAATCAGAGCTCATCTTAAACTGGTAGTGTAAAGCTTGACTTGCTCTTGACTGTACTAGCACGGGCGAGGTTATTTGTTTGATATGTTTCTGGTTGGGAAGTCTGCATTTGAAATGGACTCGCCCTGTTAATTGGTGGGAAGGTTGTTGAATAAATAACGGTATTGGGAAAAGTAGTTGGAAAGCTAATTCAGGGTAGATTGTGTTACTGAATAGGTCGATGATGAGCCACTATGAACATTTTACTTTACCTTCTAAATAGTACATCATCATCCGATCGCAAGTCGTGTCAAAATTTAAAAAAGTTTTAAAGTAGGTACTTTACACTCGCGGATGAATGAATGAAATTCTTTTGTCTTAGAAAACACTTTTTAATAAAATTAGGCAGTTGGGTAAAATGCCCTTTACACTGACAAGACAATACATCTCGACAATTAATATACAGTCAATGAAACAAGTGGTTTGTGCAGTGACCATTGAGCAAGTTAATATTTTTTTCTTATTGACTAGGCAGCACAATGTTTAATGTGTTACTATAAGTTATATCTGTTCTTATTGCTTTCAGATTACACCGTTCACGAGTTTCTGCAGGGTAAGTACCTAGATTTCCACTTTAAAAATAAATAAATAAAATGAAAAATATTATATGCGAAAAAACAACAGCTTAAAACCTTTAAACAAAGAAGAACTTTTCAAAGTTGCTCTCACTTTATAATGAAGTGCACAAGTTTCATTAAAACTAAATAAATAAAATGACCCATCAAGCCTTCACTGGGTCGACTCAAAGGGACCACGGGTAAAGCACGAAAATATACCTTTTCCACAGATTTTGTTACACATGATAATTATAATCATCCTTGTACAAAAGCGCATTAATATGCTATGAATCCTACATGACATAATATGGGGAAGTATAATATGGGCTAGGCTGTCATCCACGCAAGTTCACCACGGCTTATATACAGGGTGGATTTTTGAGATGGGTCAGTGAGGGCAGGTACCTTAATCGTTATAGTTACAGGAAAACGTTCCTAGGAGACCATCCCTAACTTTTTAAGATATTATGAACTGCATTCACAGATTTTTGAGAAAATGTACAGTCAGCGAAAAAAATGCTAAAATACAAAAAAGTATATTTTTATGCCAATCGATCCTATTTCGTGTGGGGATCAAAGGACTCTATGGGACCATTTGAGGTATGAGTACTAGAAATGACAGAAATCGTCAAAAACTTTTTTCATACATTTTGTACTGAGAAACGAAAATAAACTCGAAATTATAATTTACTTATAATATAATGTAAGGCGGTCACCCATTCGCTGGCATTACTTAACCAGTGATCGTTATCGTTCGTCGATCGTTTTTATTAAACAGTGGTACGGAACCCTTCTTATTCACTGTACACCTAGCTCATAGGTAGACCTAGGTCTCGAACTAAACACAGCCGCAATAGCTGCCCTAAATGACTGACAATAGCCGCTGACAATACGGGTGCATTGAAGGCTCTAATGGAAAATTTAATGAGAATTTTTATTATGATTTTCCTATTCTCTTTTGAACAAATGCGGATTTTTTAAATGCTTTGAGTGGTCTGTGTTTTGAGGGCAAAGGTAAACAAGAAATACCTAGCTAGCTTGAAAAACATTGCGTTTGCAGGGTTAGTTTAGGTGATCCTTTTTTTATCCGACGTTTGAATGTTAGCTCTGAATATGTATTAACCGAACGAAAACTTTTGTGTGTTTTCATTATATTTTAATTGTTTTATTTTAAGTACACACACCGGCACAATTAGCGGAACAGAAAAAAAAAGGAGAAAAAAGAGGGAATTTAGAACAATGAATGTAATTTTTAAACAATATATTATTTAAAATGAAACAACAATTAAATTAACATGTTTTGACATTCATTTGTAACACCATACTTAAAATTTTATAAAAATAAAAATTAAATTAAACAAAATGCATTTTTCTTCGATTTTTAATTATAGAGAAACAGCAGAAAATTCAAGATTTTCCAAAGTTTAACAACAATTTCAAAGACTGTTCAATATCGAGTGTTTCCTCCTCGTGCTCTGATGAGGGTTTCCATCCGTCTGGGCATGCTGCGGATGATGTTATCAATGGTTTCTTGGGGCAACCTCTGCCATTCTTCAAGTAATGCGTTTCGCAACTCGTTGAGATTATTGGGAGGGGGCATTCTTGACTTTACACTCCTCTTTAGCAAGTCCCAGACGTGTTCTATAGGGTTCATATCGGGGGACCGTGCTGGCCACTCCATCACCGTTATACCAACATGGTTTAGGTATGTCTGTACTGTGCGAGCACTGTGAGCCCGAGCATTATCCTGCATTAGAATGAAGTTGTTACCAATAAAGGGGGCAAATGGCACAACATGTTCTTCTAAAATCTCCCTGATATACCGATCAGCATTCAGATTCCCGCCATCGACCACTACTAACTCCGTACGAGCTCCTAAACATATTCCTCCCCAGACCATAATTGAACCGCCGCCATATGCAACTGTATTTTCAAAATTAGACTGGATATACCGTTCTCCTTTGCGTCTCCATACTCGCTGCCTTCCATCAATTTGATTTAACATAACTCTGCATTCATCAGTAAAAAGAACCTGTCCCCAGTCGTCGAAGTCCCAATCACGATGTTCACGACCAAAGTGTAGACGGTTTGTGCGATGATGTCTCTCAAGTTTTGGGGCTTTGGCGGGCACATACGAGCCTATACCCACTTCTTCGAATCTTCTACGAACTGTCCGCTCACTCATCCTTACTGCTCGTACCTCTTCCAGTAAATTTCGAGCCTGCACCGCCGTTAGTCTCGTGTTCCGTCGGACTTGAAGTTGGAGAAAACGGTCATCCCTCCTTGAAGTACACCTTTTCCGGCCTTGTCCTCTCCTTCTCACTAGAGCATTCGTCAATCTGTATCGTTGGATGCTACGATAAATCGTTGATAACGATCGACGAAGGCTTCTGGCAATCGATCTGTAGGTTTGACCATTTCTCCTCATTTGATCTGCCCTAATGATTTCTGATGGCGTTAAATCAGGCATAATTAGATGCTCGTAAATTATCAATATGCGAAAAAACTCAAAAGCCTCAAAAACTGCAATTCAAAGCTTTTCAAATGGAATTCACGAACCTTCTAAAAACGGACAAGCGGTGGAAAAAATGAATCAATGAAAATTAAAACAAAAGAATGAAAAAAAGGGCAGTCGCTTAGTATTCCATTTTTAAATTAAAACCCAAATTTAAAAAAAGCTTGTTTAGCCGGCCAGTAACACGCAAAAATGCGTAAATACTCCCTTTTTTTTTTGTTCCGCTAATTGTGCCGGTGTGTGTATATTGGTTTGGTTTAATTAATAATTTAATTTATGTTTAAATACATTTATTTCCAACCAAATTTTCAATTAAGGATAATTATCTTATTTATTAGAAATAATAAACGTTGTATGGTCGAAGTTTGTACTGTGCCACGGATATTAGAACTGTGATAAATAATAATAATATTGTTTTATAACACATTTGCTCGTAAAATGTGTCTTATGTATGTAAATGTATCGTATTGTATCTCATTACGCCCAAGTGCCGTAAGTGTAAAGTAAAACGCACGGTTTATCAAGATGCTCGAGTCTTAAAACGAACGGTACTTTTTAAAATCTCAGCAAAGAGTTTTTATATCAAAAATGTTGTCAACATTTTATGATTAAAATTACTTTGGGAGATAAAATATAATAAAGAAATACTTATGTACTTACATAATTATTTAATTTAATTAATTTTGGTATTAAATTACAACCAATTAATCTGTAACAAAAACACAAAAATATTAATTTACTTTATTAGTAATACTGGCTGTTTTTTGTGCCTTTGCCTAAAAAAAATGATGATGCGCGCCGCGCGCTTTTTCTTAACGCTGTATTGTTTTTATTCTTTTACCATAGTCGGAGTTTTATTTTATTTCCTCGCAAATGTGTTATAAAACGTCGTATGACATACGTGCGCTTTGATAATTACAGCCTCTGCTTACTTGTAGCCCTCGCCTACGGCTCGGGCTAGCAATATCGCCTCGACTGTAATTTTCAACCTACCGCACTTATATCATAATGTTAAAAAAAAAAAATCTCACGCCTTTGATCCCCGAGGCGGTAGGCAGAGGTATTCCATTACTGGATATACCCACATTTCACGAGATATATTGGACCCCTAAACGTGATAGGTGGTGAGCCCATCGCCGGACCGGGTCTGTTTACGCATGTCTCAGAATTAATCCTGAGACCTGCGGGTTTCCTCACGATGTTTTCCTTCACCGTCCAGCTAGTGATTAATATGTACGTAAGTTTATCATAATGTTACTATTAAAATTTGCATGTTTGCTACTTTTTTATAAGTCTTTTGATTCAGCGTTCCGAATATTTCTTCAGAATGAATCTACAAATGAAAATGATATGATCGACACCATAGAGTTGAATAATGTTGCTGATGAATTTTAATATCCTAAATTGCTCAGTCGTTTCATAACTAAATATTATCAATGGAAATGGGTTTCACTCCGCTGGTCTCCGTCCGTTATCGAATTCGAGGACGTCTTTGAAGCAGGTGCAATTTCTCTGTGTTAATATTAATTTCGGCTTAGTGGGCGTCGGAATCTGAACGATAATCGCTTTTACACTGAACGACTTTTTGATGACCGAGTTTTGATTTCTGATTGGGGACACAAAATATAGAAAAATTGTCTTTACTTACGGGGAAACTTACAGAGGTTATATAGATACGACTTTGCGATTTTGACGAGATAACGTCTTATAAATAAACGCCGGCTGTTCGTACAAAAAAGTGTCACGTTCCGCCTGAGCCGAGCGTGCAAGCGAGAGCGCGGAACAAGCGATAGAGAATCGATCTGCCTTAATAAGCGACGCAACTATGTCTCGTCCACTCCAGTATATAATTTTTCATCAGTGTTTTCTTATGACGTCATCACGTAAAATTATCGTCCGAAAATCAACTTTACAAAAAATTCAAAGAACAAAACACTCACAGAAAACCTTTTAGAGTACGCTTCTGCAAAACTGCCTCTTCGCGAAATTCGTGTCATAGCTCTTATGAAACGCCCACGATGCGTTATGGCAAACACAAAAAGGCCAAAGCGAAATTCGGGGCTATCATGTTATTGGATCACAACGGGTTCTGGCAATAAAAAAAACCCATGAAGCATTTGGAACCGTGACAGAATGCGCACAGAGGCTTATGATGTCGGTCGTAGGACTAGGTAGTAGTCTCGAAACTTTATAGTAGATCTTAATTTATGCAAAATTTATAAAAAGTAGTGATAGCCTTACGGTTTAAGAGCCTGCTTCACATGATGATAATCAGTGAGGCTCAGGTTCGAATATTGGCATGTACCTATCAATGAGTTTTTCAAATCTTACGTACACATTTATCACTAGCTGAAGGAAAAAGAGTAAAGGAAAAATCGTGACAAAACCCGCAGGTCCCAGAATTAATTCTAAGGACATGTGTAAAAGACCGGCAATGGGTCCACCACAAATTTTTTTGATATACCCTTTAAATATTTGCACTTAATATTAAATGATCTTACACAATATGTAGCAGAATAAGGGCAATTCCTGAAATTAGTTTGTTCAGTATCGACTACTGAATCGATTTCAGCTATTGTTAAAAAGGATTTATTCCATATTCGTCCCAATCTTTCGTCCCACATTCCAAAAAAATCTTGTTTCGTCCCACAGTGGTAAATTTTTCCGAAAAATTATTTTGCATAATTGAATTTAGGGCTATTATTGCTCTTTATTTAAGAAATTTGGTTAGACAAAAGTAAAGTACGAATGCATCATATATTTTTTAAATTAATTTACTTATTGGGGAGTGTCAGGAATTGCGCTTATTCTGTTACGCCTTGTATAAAAGGGGGGTTATTACTTCTAGCTCCGTCCCTGTGCTCATGAAGCAGACGCCTCTCGAATCGTGTAATTCGTTTGTATTGCCGTCACGATTATCAAACATTTCCCAAGTTAGCTCATTTGAATGAGGTACCGAGTTGCTAATTCTGAAGTGTAGTCATTGTGAAATTTACTCTGGGGATGGGAATGGGCGTTGTTTGGAATACTTTTACACTCGTAATTATTCTGTTTACGTCAGGGACACACTAGCGACGTCGGGCGAAGTGGCGCGACGTTGCCGAACTTCGCTCGACGTGTCTGGCAACATCGCGCGACACGTGTAGTCAACAACGTCGGTCAGGGCTCGGAAACCTCAAAAATTTTCAAACCGCTTTCGCCTTAAAAACTTATTAACTTTATTATTTCGTTATGTTCCAACTAAACCTATAAATAAAACGGTTTACAATATTCAGAAGATTTTGCTCCAAAAACCGGTACAGAAAGAAAAGTATTCGTTCTTTTCCATTTGATGTACTTGCCGCCGCTACCGCCCCGCCCATCTATAGGCAGATCACACAAGCTAGCGGAAAGAACCGGTTAATAAGGTTTTTAAAATGTTTTCTTAACGCTCGCGCTCCGAAAGAAATAACCTTAATACCGTTATTGACCGGGTCTTTACCGGTAAATTTGAAACCGGGACATCGAGCGAAGTCCGGCAACGTCGCGCCACTGCACCCGACGACTGGCAACACATGTCGCAGGAGATTTGTCCTCAAGTGTATCCTTGGCTTTAGTTTGCGTCAGACCAGTTTTTGGAGCGGCGCGAAACAATTGCGAAAGCTGTTGGATACATAACAAAATTTGGTGTTGATTTTTGTATTATGTAGGTGCTTATTGTTTTGGATATGAAAATGCAAATTGGATTTTAATAGAAGACTATATTTAATTGGAAGTTTTAGTTTTTAGTTAGTTTTGCTTATGGCGTAGTGAGAAGCCACAAAAGTGTTGCCAAATTAAATACAGAAATAAACTATGATAACTCAAACTACTAACATTTTTATGCTTAGGTAATATAAACAATAGTTTGTTTAGCCAGAATTATGTACCGAGAATAAGCGAGATTTGTTTCGTTCACAACAGACGTCGGTCCGATATAGGCCGCTAGCGTGTACGCGAATGGTCTCGCCTATCTGTCTCGCTCTAACACACGACTAAGTACCTATGTTATTTCTCTCTCGCATTGCCGATCTAACGCCAACATATTAAATCTATGGTAGAAACATAACCTGTAAAATCTGAAGCACTAAAATAAGTACCACTCAACCATTGCCCATAGCTAACTTTGCTGAACCTGTGAACATTGGTGGTATTGGCTAGGTCCTAACGTGTTATTACAAAGCCATCTGCCAAGTTCCCGAGGGACAGCCTGTTTACCCAATATATTTTACGAGTCATAACTGGAATGGAAACAAATTTCATAGCGTGGCGATATGAAAAAAGTTCGGTTCGGTTTCGAGGCAACTTTGAAACCTCGCCTTTGATGCGGCGGTCACTTGGAATCAGTATTAGCTTAGGTGGAATTTTACGGGGAGTTTTATATTAAAGTTCGTGTTCGGCTCTCTTTATATTCAAATTGGTTGCTACAAAAAATATTTTGCATTCTTGCCGTATCGCTTGGGAGGTTGACTGTATTACATTTTTGGAAATATTTACTTTTCACTACTCTTCAAACTGCCAAACTGCTAAAGGTGGTGAGACCATCAATGGAGCGGGTTACATAAGCCTCAGGACCTTTTCTAGGACCTACGGGTTTCCTCTCAATAATTTCCTTCTTCGTAAGGGTATAAGGTAAGTTTCTGGTTATGCGATTTCCTTCTTCATAAAGCTAGTGATAAGGTAAGTTTCTGGTATACGCCCTCATCAGGAACTGCACCTAGGTTTCATGACCGATAGGTGGACTTACTTTCAATAGGATAATACTGCTGCGTCTGTCCCAGCATTCATCGATTCTCCTGAAGATATGAGTAGTCCAATGCCACTTCCGTTCAATAAGTCTACAATCTATGTCAGCGACTTTGATTCTTAGGGACCTTCTCTTCATCGTGAATTGATCATTCAAAAAAACTCTGAGATGCTTTTTATTGATACTGTACCTACCTACTATGTGTTGGCTCAATTGGTAGTGACCCTGTCTTCTGAGTCGGAGGTAGCGGGTTCGAGCTCGGGGCCAGCATTTGTGTGCATGAACATGTCTGTTGGCTTCGTGTTTGGTCGTTTAATATTTATTTAAGTATGTTTATCAGTTGTTTAGTACTCATAGTATATATAGCCCCTGCCTAGTTTGGGACTAAATAACCGTGTGTGGATAGTGTCACAAAAAAAAGATTAAACATGCTGGATTAGATGACATCTATTAGCAACCAAACAAGTTTTCTCAAGGCTTGACTTGAATGTTATAGCAGACCCAACCTGACCGTTAACGTCTTCGCAAAGTCATACTACTCCGTCATCTAACTTTAAAGTCTTGCACGCAAAAGTATCAAATATACTTACGTTGAAATAGAACGTACCCATTGAAATTATGTTGGTTCAAGGTCGCAGTTCTGCTCGCGTGTGACGAAGGGTCGCTCTCGCACGCACGCCCTACCCCCTTAAGGCCTAAACACACAAACCTTTTGGAACGGGTGCAAAACTGAAGAATGTCGTTTGTTATTTAATAATCATATCGCTATCTTAGAAGTATTGTTGGAAGGACTAGTGAGAGGTTTGTCTGGATTGGTCAAGTAGCCGTTATAATAAGAAATATCTATCTCGAAAAACGTAGTCGCTATCTGCCTCTGTCTGTTTCTCGGTTTCTCCGCTTACATTTTCTAAATAACGAAACTACGTAAATATTTATTAGTAAATTTGCATTGCATTGCATTCGTGCGAAGCCGGGGCTGGTCGCTAGAAAGTACTCTTAGAAATATTTCTTGATTGCATAAAAGGGATTCGGATATTATATTATGATAGGTTCACCAAACAAGTATACGTCGCTTTTCTCGTTATATATTTTGATGTATGTGAAGCCTAAGTATCGGTGTATGCGGTCCTTATTAAGTACGTATTGTAAATTCACAAGTATTGCCGAGGGGTTTAGGTGGTTACTGGGTAGAGTTAACAGATCAAAATCTTTAGTATATTTGGAGTAGCCATCGGCTGTTCATTTTACAATATAAAATTTTGTGGGAGACTTTTTTCCATAGTGCTGATACACCAGTTTTAAAAGTACTCTTCTAATGACATATTGTTCAAACACTAGTTTAATTGTGACGTCTTCACTTCATATTATATGTAGTATACGACTTAAATCGTTAAACCTTACCCTTATGTTTTTGTAATAATGATGTCTCCCTACTTCTTTGACTTTTTATCCTGGTATCCTTCCAAAAGCTAACGTACTAACCCGTGGTATGCGATTTTTGTAATATAACATCAAAGTAATTTGGTGGCCCATGTTTCACTTGAGGAAAGATCTAAGCTGAGCTATTAAGTATTGAAGAGATGATGCTAAAGAAACTGCAGTACAATGTCCCTTTATTCTTCAGGTATCGGCAATAGTGGACGATGTTTACTCAGACCATTCGCACGTGGCGGGCTCCTTCACGATGCTGGCAAGCTCTCGTGCGCATGTCGGTGGATCGCTCAATGCGCGGGCGCTGCCTGGTGCTAGAGTGCACACCAATTTCATCGGATGCTTGAAGAAGGTACGAAGTTTATAGGTTCGTCAACAGGTGTTTATCAAACATGTAAAATTAAATCTATAAATACTTATATATAAGAGAAGAAAGTGACTGGCTGATTGACTGACTGATCGGTCAACGCACAGCCGAAAATGTGTTCTAATCTAAAACAACCAAATTCAGATAAAGGCCATAAGTATTACAAGATGGTAAGGTACATAAAACCTTTCTGGACGGAAGGTGTTTTGGAGTGGAGACCGCGACTCGGCAAACTTAGTGTAGGACGCCCTCCGGCCAGATGGGATGACGATCTGCGAAAGGCTGCAGGCAGATGCTGGATGCGTCAAACTGAAGTCAGGTTGTTACGGCGCTCATTATGGGGAGACCTATGTCCAGCAGTGGACAAATATAGGCTGATGATGATGATGATGATAAAAACTTTATCGAATGTATCAACTCTTATCTTATGTATAAGGCAATTTCATCTATTATGAAGAAGATTTCTTGGAAAAGAAGGGCGCATGTCGTCATATAGTTCGGTAAATGTAATATTAAAGTTCTGAAGCAAGCAAATGTTTGTGTGTCAAAAGTGTTAAAAGCATCTTAACTTTCGAACATAAAGTTGACCTGCAATTTAAATTTTTAGTGCAGACAACATTTTAGCACCCATTTCTAAATTATGGTGTTGTTTGCACCTTTTATGGATATGAACGAAGAGTACCGTAATAAAGTCATGGTTCGGATGCTATACTTTTATATATTTAACCATAACATTTTCACAAAAATCCAGTACGTTTTCATCACAAATTACGTTATCATAATAAAAAACGGCGTTCCTCAGGGTGTTATAAAAATGTCAGTGACCTCAATCCAGCCCGTAAGGACTATAACTTTGCAAGGAAGAACTTATTGTCAAAGATTTTAATCTCCTTACTTATCGGCCTCAATGTTTTATACTTTAATAGTCCTTAAAATTTAACAAGTCCATTTTAAAGCAACTTGATAAATTTTCAGTCGTTCCAAGACTTCGGTGATAAACTTTGCTTCATTATTACTTGATTCATCGTCTTATTTACAATAGGGATTTTCGATTGGATAAGTTTTTGATTATCTCTCTTATTTACTTTAAGTTGAATAGACGCTCTTACTAGAATTGAAAATATTGCCAATATTAAGAATTTTCATATTAAACGCAAATAAATGTGCAAGTGCTCTGTCCATAACGTTTAAGGTACAAAGTTGGGTTCACATAAGCTACATTTATTTATCAGAATATATTTGAATTTATTCTCGATATTTTGCAAGTAATTACAATAATATCATCACTATTCTTCCTACTTAGTTTATCCCTGTAAATTTAGTGTATAAAAGAAAAATGTCACTGCAAGAAGCCTTTTTAAGTGATGGAAAAGACTTAACTTTCCATATTAAAATCAATCTTCTACCCTTATCGTTAAGGTGGAGTTCTCAGCGGACACTCTCCGCTTGAACCTGATCGACCTGGCGAGGACTGGCAGCAAGCTGATCACGGTGACCGGCCGGCTAGAGTACGCCTGCACCGCCACCGACTCCGCCGATCCTGTGACCTTCGCCACCAGAGACGCGCATTTGGTGAGCAATTTCCTTGAAAGTTCCTATAAAGGCATCGTTTTCATGCAGTAAATATGGTTATGATATTGTGAATTTATTAAAATTATTAGCACTGCTTTTGAGGTAACCGGTACGCAGTAAGACTCTGACAAGATTGTCGGAAATTGCGCTATATTTAAAAGTTCAAGAGGTGCAGCAGCTTAGATCATAGCATCATCAGTATAGATCTGTCAGTACGTTTTGTCGAGGGTTTAGAAGAGCAGAACTCTGGCAGTTATATCAAAGAATCAACTTATAGCTATCAAGAGAAGGAATGCAGCTACTTTGTAAAATTATGTTTTCTATTTTAAATCAATTTACCCAGACTTGTTTTGAGGTAACATTTCTCAACACAAACCTTCTTGGATAACCTAGACCGCTAATTCCAGATCATTAGGGGTCACAATTATTTTTTCTAAAAGTCCTTTGTTTGTTCTGTCCTCAACAATGGAACCCTCCCACACCTCATTATACCACAAAGCGCTCCGTCAACGAGAACCAATTAAAAACAATGGTCCGTCGTGAAAAATCGGCCTCCTAAAACACAGCTCGTTAAAGACAGTTGTCGTGGGCCTCGAGGGCACTCTAAACGGCGGACTCTCGAATTTGGTCGAGTGTCCGAAGTGGGCACTGAACCCTGATTAGATCGGGAATAGAGGTTATTGGATTTCAGTGAAGCGGTTAGTGAAGTCCTATTGTTTCCATCGTCGCGTCAATTGCTATGGCTTTATAATATGCTGTTTCGAACCTAAATCCTCGAAATAAAAATACATGCTCACGTTTTATCCCCGACAGCGTTCGTTCGAGCTACTTATTCCATTTTGGGAATTACTCAAATACCCACTCTTCATCAGTCTATGTTTTGAACTCCTTAGCTAGACATGCTTATTGTCGGACTAGGGTGCTGTCACAGATGGTTTAAGACGATAGAATTAATTCTGGGTTATGTAGGATTCCTCTCTATGTTTTCCTTCACCTTTAAATAGTCATAAATATGTAAGTAAGTGTTGTTTAGTTTCTTCAGTTGTCTTTGCCACTGTATTTCTATCTTTTATTATTTCAGTTTCAACAAAACATCACTTCAATTATTCATTCATGAAACTATGTATTTTCTTTTCTTTATGAAGCTAAGGTTAAATCTAATATAATTCAGCGATAGTCGCAGACAAAAGTTTCTTAAATTAACTAGATGGCCTATTCTAAACATCTTTAAACTAAATTGGTTTTGTTTTCAAAGTCCACGAAACTCATTTCATTCAGACTTACTCGTATTGTGATACACTAATTTATTCACGAAAATAGTTTTCTGTATTTTCATTGTAAATCGTGTAGATGATTCATTTACCCTTTGTCCGCTAATGGCCTGGCGTTAGCGTGATTTACCAAATTCATAGAAAAGCCCCCATTTTCAAACGCATAGCTATTTTCGTGTACTTTATTTAGAAGTCCAACCACTTAAGTGGAGTGGAGTTGAATCGATTAACGAAAGCCGTCGTAATTCAAAGCGTGTCAAACAGAATTATCACGTCATTTCTCATGTTTACATAATTCTCGGGGCTCTTGCTGTATTTGTTTTAATGTATTAGTCCATAATATCAGGTTGTCTTTTATATAAGGACTACTATTTTCTTTTAACGTCGGATAGTGGTTACTTTTGGTGTTCATATACAATATTTAACAGAATAAGCGCAATTCTTGAAATTAGTTTGTTCAGTATCGACTACTTAATCGATTTCAGCTATTTATTTTTCCGAAAAATGAAGTAAGTAGCATTACTGAATGTAGGGTTACCTATGGAAAGCCTACTATTATTAATCTATTTAAGAAATTTGGTTAGACAAAACTAAAGTACAGTCAACAAAGTTGTTAGGGTTACATGGCCAGTAACCAAGAATTCATTTTTCTGGGGAAGTCATAAATAAATCTTATTGATTAATGTTTATTTCGAAAGGTATCTTTGATCCCTATAATTTACCAATAAAATACTATAAATACATTTAAGGCTTTAAGAGAAAAGTGAATATTAATTTTTGGAAATGTAACACTAACAACTTTGTTGACTGTACGAATGCATTTTTTTATTGGGGCGTATGAGGAATTGCGCTTATTATGTGACGCGTTGTATATACAGTCCCTCGAATATGCTATTAATGACTACTTTATTACATTTATCACTAGCTCAGTAGAGGAAAACATCGTGAGAAAAAACACAGGCTTCAGTATTAGTTTTGATGTATGTATAGAAGCACTTCGTGCCAGCTATGAAACTACCTGTCAGATTTAAATCCGTAAAATTCATAGGTGAAAATTCCTCCAATCCTCTTGGGAATAAGGTGTGTTTTGTTTGAATGTATTATTTACTAGATGCTCTTTGCGGTTTAAGGCGCTTAAGTTCCGTTCCAACTTAACTTATACTTATACCTCAATTAACTTATACTTATACATTAATTACAAGAAAACTTATACCTCATGGTACTCTTAGAAAGTAAGCTTTCCTTTGCTGAATTTTATAATCGGTCCAGTAGTTTGGGAGACTAGATACCTTTGAGTATTAAACCAACTGGAGACGCCACTGACAGGCGTTCCCCTCTGCCAAAAAAAGTGTCGGTCAACGATCATACCTGCTATATACAAATAGTTTTTTTGAGTTCACGGCGTGCTCGTATTGGTGAATGTATTTGTGTGCATCTAGTGCAAACTAGTGTTTAATTGTTTTGTCAAAAAATGCGTTTGTTTTAACATTATTTGTGTGCGCAGAAATTGGCAGACTTTTTTGCAAAGAAACTAGTGCGCTTACGTCTCCTGTTGGTTTGATACTCAAAGCTAGGTACCTATTTCATTCATTAGAAACAAACATTGAAATATCATTTCTCTTCATATTATCAGTTTAAGTTGATGAAATTTTAGTTTTTATGCATAATTGTTTTGTGTGTTACAAATATTGTCAAAAAAAGTTTTCAATAATTTTAATAATAATATTGGACCCCTAAACGTGGTGAGAATAGGTGGTGAGTCCATCGCCGGACCAGGTCTGTTTACACATGTCTCAGAATTAATTCTGAGACCTGTGTAAACAGGACTGTGATTTTCGACCGGCTCTTTAACAGTTCGGGCTATCACTGCTAAAGTTTAAAAGTTTTCTAATACATAGTTATTCATTCTTATTGTTATTTAGTCACATAATTTACTCCAATATCTTTTGTTATCGCTCTACATCTTGTGGGAGTTAAATTGGAAAGGCAAGAACTGATTATAATACTGCGATAACGCCTCAGCTAATGGCGTAGAAAAAAGAAATAAAACATAAGGGGAGGCTTAAATAAAAGATTGAACGTTTGAAAAAAGAAGTCGGTTAAATATAGGTTACACTGCTAAATAAAAAAGTTATGAGTTTAAAACGACTAATCCTATAGTCCATGGCCCTTATTCCTAATTAAAAAGTTTCAACGTTTAGCGTATTTTACCGGCTTATTGTAATAACGGGTTATTTCTGTGCTTGAATAAAATAGTTTTATTACGAGAATTAAATCGCTCCAGTACGTACGAATTAGACTAGTTGGACTATATTCTAGTTATGTCAAGCCCAGACGGCAGTTTTTCAGGATTTATTTTGAAGTAATTCTATTAAATTGTGTTTTTCGAAATTGGATTAGTTGCATAACTGTAACGCCTTTATTAGAATAACAAAGAACTCTAAAAAGTAAAAAAAACGACTTCAACTTGGTTTTATCATGGTCGCCATTGTCAGAAGTTGACCAGAAGAAAGGTAAGCACAAGCTTTCAAATAAAAAAAAGAATCATCAAAATCGGTTCATCCAGTCGAAAGTTCTGAGGTAACAAACATAAAAAAAATATACGTGTCGAATTGAGAACCTCGAGAGGAAACCCATATATCCCAGAATTTATTCTGGTGCATGTGACAATACGCTTGTACGACCACTGTCCCTTCCAGGGGTCAGAAAAACGTACAAGAAAAATGTATAGGTAGGTATTACAAAGTAAACTCATCACAGAAAAAAACATGTGTAAACTCGCCACACATTTATTTTAGTTTATTGTAAACTCAAACTTCAAAAAAAATAAACAAGTAATTAAGAATTTATAATAAAATTTTGACAGTTCAATGTCTGTCGGGTCAACTAATTTGAAATAAAAGAATTATAAAAAAATGCTGTATTAGAAGCAGGAGTGACTAACAAAATATCTATACCGAAAGGCTAGTATAACGGAGTCAATCAAAAAGCTAAGCGAACCAATTTTTATCGGGCGATCTCCAGCCCTGCCGCGGGCCACAAATGACCCGCAAGGCCGCGGCCATGTACCACGAAATTAACTGAATGATTGAAATTCCCAACCGCGCTATGTTATATGGTTACATCGATGCTAGAGATATTTGGGTTTCTAATAGATGATACCATAGAACTCTGAAGAGTAAAAAACTGACTTTAGCATATGGTTTTTTCATGGATGCTATTGTCAGAACTGGACCGAAAATGGAACTACACGGGAAGCACCAGCTTTCAAATAAAAAAGTCGAAAGTTCTGAGGTAACAAAGATAAAAAAACATACGTGTATAACTGAGAACATCCTTCTTCTTGGAAGTCGGTTGAAAGTGAGACCACCAACCAGCTTATTTAACTCTCTCCACCCTATCTATTGATTCTTACATCGATGTTCTTTATCGTGATACAGCCCAGTAATAATTGTATTGATTTTGCGGCTACATTCTGTTTAGGTTGGCTACTAATTGGTATTGTGTCCGATTTAATAATTGGATTCTGACTGAATATTATGAATAACAATTCATATTCTCTCTAAAATAACAGTGGTTACAGTGGATTCAATAGCGTTGGGTTTCGGAGCGTTTGTATTCAAATATGCGTAACTATCCTATTGACATTATAAACACAAAAGTGTTTGCTTACAAAGCAACCACAGAGCATCGAATAATTGTGATTTTCAACCGACTTCAAAAAAGTACGAGGTTCTCAATTAGTATGTTCTTTTTTTTATGTTTGTTACTTCAGAACTTTCGACTGGGTAAACCGATTCTGATGATTCTTTTTTTATTTGAAAGCTTCCTGTGTGGTCCCATTTCAAATTGGTTCAGTTCCCATTTCAAGTAGAAGTCAGTTTTTTACTCTTTAGAGTTCTACGTTATTTTCCATAAACATAGTTGGAAAACATGGAGTATGGAATATCCCGTTACATATACTATTTTGTATACCAAAACGCGAAGAAAGTCGTGGGCAACAACTAGTCTGTTTCTACACTAATCTAAACTAATATTATAAAGATGATTTTTCATGTTTTTTTTTGAGTAGGTTCCAAAACTGCTAGTAGACAGATTTTAAAAATTCTTTCACAACTTTAAAGCTTACTTATTGGGGAGTAACTTAGGGCGGAATTTCACGACGGGAACGGGAGTTACGTGGATGAGATCGCGGGGATAGTTGTTATTGTGATTGTGGTTAAGGCTCAAATCACACTATCCAATTTGAACCAAGCTATTTGAATATTCGTCATCACTACGAAACGTAATTTGATCAAATTATTGACAAAGGTCTTGGTCCAATTTGCGTAAACATAACACAACTATAAACTACTTTTTAGTTACTACTATAAATGCAATATTTTTTTGCTTTATCCGTTATTCGGGGTCAGCGCAGTATGTCATCTTCTTCCATTTATCGCTATCAATTGTCACATCTACATTCACTTTCTTCTTGCTCATCCTTCCCACAATCATTCCATCTTATTTGATCACCCTTCTTCCTATACCTTCCACATTCATAATAATCACTCGTCTTACTTTCAGATTTCCTCTTATGATCTCATTCCTAATTCTTTCCATCTTACTCTCATATCAGCTTCATAAAATATCCTTTCATCTTCCTCTTCTATAAATAAAGCAATACATTATTTAATCCACTCTTAACCGTATAGCTCTTTGATGACGCAGATCCTTCCAAAATGGGAAGCAGTGAAGACTGGCACGATATCCTTCAAGTTCCGCACCAACGAACCGAACGGACTGATACTCTTCAATATGGGCGCCAAGCCACCAAGGGTAGGTTGCACGGTAAGGGGTGAAGCTTTTGGGGTCTGACGAGCCATCATCATCATCCCATCACCGGTCATCGTAATGCCATTGAACATTAGACGGGTTTACCAGGAGATGTTTCGTGGTTATTACAGCTTTGTCACGTGAAGGGAATTGCATTTGAGTAAAAAAAAAGAATTTTGGGTATTAGAAGCTTGAATGATAGATGATGAATCTGATTTGAATAAGAGTTATTGAAATACTTTAAAATTTTAAGCTGATGTTTTTTGTTTAACAACGATGTCTTTGTAACTTAACCCTTCTAAATAAATAAATTCAGGCTGGTAGATTAAATTAAAAAGCTGCTTAGCGGTTCTTAGATTATCTCCATTTTTAATAAACTGAAAATGATATTAAATGTACTTTTAATTCAATTCAAGGTAAGTAGGTAATAAAATGGAAAATTGCAATTCCCTAAAAACCTTAATGGATAAAGCTGTTCAATTTTATCTGAAACACTGTGATTTATTAATTCCCGATTATTAATGTGGCGTTTTAGCTGATATTACAAATCCTGGTTTAATGGAATTTTAATTAACTTCCCGTCGGAATTTAATTACGTCAGTTTTGGCATTATCCATTGAGGGCGCTGCATGGTAGGTCGAAACCGGAGTACTCCTTATTAAACATTCGAGGACACAGGTTTAGGGGAATTTGTGTATGGTACCTTATAAAGTTTCACCCACTTTCAAATGTTGAAGTGTTTTGTGTTTCCGATCTGTTTTGATGTGCACCGTAGAAACAAAACCGCAGGGGACAGGTATATATAAGAATAGGCCCAGCACTCCGACCCACGCTAGGACTTGCAAGATTCCTATTCGCTGTTACATGTAACACTGTTGCTAATATGATCAGAATAAGTGTTATGTATGTAAGCTTTTATATAGAAAGGGCTTTATTAATACCTACACAAATTCGCACCATGCGCCGTAGACCGAACTCACTCAATAATTTCTTAATATCCTCTTTTTATACGTAGATGATATTGTATCTTTGGCAATTGAGTATCTAATAACTACACAAAGTTTTTATATAACATTAATTCGCCTATTATTATCTATCATTATACTTGTAGATTCAAAAGAAACTTTAATAGAAGAGCCAACTCAAATTTCAAAATTTGCATGTCTGGCTAGTTCAGCCAGCGTTACTATTCAAATTGCTTGCGAATAGTTTGCATGTATTACGTGCAGTCACACGGGACGACCTTTTTTATTTAGTACTTTTTCAGAGCAAACTACTTTTATATTGATTTTAGAACTAACCGTATTTCTAGATTTGCCACGACAAAGCCTTTTGCAAATGGTTTTGAACTCGTGAGTTGCATCTAAATTTATTTCTTTGCGCTGCTTGCGTTTGGACATTAGATTTTTGATATTCTATTTTAATTATTTGACAACACTGTTATTTCTCACTAATGTAGCTATATGATTTAAAAAGAGATATTTCAGTGCAACCTAAAATAATAATTCGTTGGTGACTTTAATCTACATATCATCTCGAACTATGAAGTCACCACATCCTTTCCAGGCGGATTTGTTTGCGGTTGAGATGCTGAATGGGTACATCTACGTGCATGTTGACCTGGGGTCTGGGGGCGTCAGGGTGAGGGCGTCAAGGAGGAGGGTCGACGACTCGCACTGGCATGAGTTCCTGCTACGGCGGACTGGCAGAGACGGGAGGGTCACTGTTGATGGAGCGAATGCAGAGTTTAAAACTCCTGGTGAGTCCAGAAATGATTTGAATAAACTTGGAATATAAAGCTTAAGTTTGTGTGACGATAGTAGGTACCAATAGGAATAAGTACAGTCAAGCGCATGTCGAGCTTGACACATTGGACTTTGTAACGTTCTTATTCATTACAATCGCCGTCGAGGGCAGACTCGCACTACAAGTGTTAAACTTTATTTGCTCTTGACGGTACTATGTCCTTTTTAATTCTTCAATGAATTAGGATTGTTTTGCAAAGCTTTCTTCTCATGTAAGCGTTTTAGTATTGGACTCTCTCGTTTTGGTATTACTTGCTCGATCGCAAAATATTTATTCGTCGTTGTTAAATTTATCACGTTTCTTAATTAATTATCTACTGCTCCTCTTCCTCCTCCCGAGGGTCACTTTTGACTGATTGTTTTTGTTTCAAAAATACAGTTGTTTCAAAAGTATCTACTTTTAACCTTCAATTTTCTCATTACAGGTGAATCCAACCAGTTGGAGCTAGATGGCCCGCTTTTTGTTGGCGGCCTTGGTTCGGAATACTCTGCGGCCCGGACGCCACCGGTACTGTGGACGGCTGCTCTGAGGCAGGGATTTGTCGGGTGCATCCGTGACCTGGTGCTGAATGGAAAGCCTCAAGATTTGACAGCATATGCTAGGCAGCAGGACTCTGGTACGTTTGGGATTCCAGCTTATATGTGCTTTGATTTAGTTAACCTAGCTGACAATGGTCTATAGTACTGCAAAAAGATTGAAATTAGAAATTTCAGTACAAAAAATAAGAGTTATATATTAGTAAAACGGAAATGTAATTGGCATCTCAAAATTGTTTAAAGGCAGAAATCAGTTTTATAAAAATATTTTTGTTTTATTCCAAAGACTTGACTATGATCTCTGGTAATTATCCAAATACATAATAGCAGTAAGTACTATGATTGGATTTCGATAAAGGCAATAAAAATTTTATTTTTAATTATTTGCATTCTGTCAATGAATGTATTTTCTGTCTTACTTTTACCTAATGAAATATCAAAAAGTCAAGGTGTTTTTATTCAAAGTAGTCACTTATAAGTCCACTTATTAAAAGTCATTCAAACTCCACCGCTTTACCGTGTATTGTATCTTAACTTGCCTGCTACCTATACTTTAGTTAATAGTTTTAAGATTTTGACCAAAGCCTTTTTCTTGATTTCAGCATCAGTCCGTCCAGCTTGCCACGTGCTGATGAAGCAGTGTGTCAGCGCACCATGCCAGCACGGCAGCACCTGCTCCGAGGGCTGGAACCGGCCACTCTGTGACTGCTCCATGACCAACTACGGTGGACCTACCTGTGGACGAGGTAAGAGCGATAAGGCGATTTTCGCATGTCACTGGTGACCTTAAGACGTAGCCAGAAACACAGAAGTAAGTATCAACTCTCTATAGAAGGATAGTTTATCAATAAGTTTGATAATAGCGATCGTTTATTAGATTTTGAATTGTATTTCGAAACAGTATGTGCAACTTTTGTAATAAAAACACAATTTGAAACCGTCGCAGAGTTCATAAATAAAGATAAACAGCAGTAAACAAAACTAAGAGCTCAAAAGTAGGATAACAGTCTACTTTTGAGCTTGATACAGATGATATTTAAATCCAAAGAAACCATGTATCTAACCCAGAATACAAAACTGTTTGAACCTTATTGGAGCCTTGTCAATATTTTAGATATACCAGGAAGACATAAAGTATCAGAGCAAATCCATGTCATAAAAAACTTTTATGAGCGCAGCAGTTGCAATCAATGCCATATTTCTTTCTATTTCTTTCAGAGTCCCCAACGATCTTCCTCAACGGCAGCCAGCACCTGACGGCGGCTTTGGGCGCGGAGCACGTGACGCAGACGGAGGAGCTGATGCTGCGGTTCAGGACGACGCGCGCGGGGCTGCTCTTGCGCACCGCATCGGAGCACTCCGCGGACAGGATCGAGCTGGCCGTGGCCGCGGGACGGGTTCGGGCCAGCGTGAGGCTGGGGGACCGGGAAAAGGTATGTCTGAAGTTATGCAAGTAGTGCTAAATCTTCTTAAACTTATAAATGGTATCAAATAACGCAAAATGATAATTGTGAAGTAGAAAATAAGTTCATGTCTACTATTACGTTACGAATGTTAGGTATTTTGTAATTTTTGTGAATATGAAAGAATTGTGGGCCCAGAAGATTTTAGAAAAAATATTAAGGAAGATAAGATAAATAAACACTAAATATCATTGAAACATTTTTTTTTATGCTGGACACATTTTTAGGCTTGATAAGATCACGCTACGTTGCTTTGAAAGCCTAGAAAACTTATTAAAAATTGATTTTACGTACACATCAATATTTGCAAGCAAGTTGCGGTCTCAAGTCACGTTTTCTTAAAAACAATTATGTCATCCATGTAAACAAAATTCGCAGAACCTCCTAGCGGGCTCTAACGTAGCGGACGACGCGTGGCACACAGTAAGGTTTTCGCGACGGGCGTCGAATCTCAAGCTGCAAGTGGACGGGGCGCAGCCAGTGCGCGGTATGTTATGTACGTATGCACGGGCACCACCCGCACCCTTTTATTTTACCCTCGTAGTGGATAAACAGGTTGGTTTTGGTTTTGCTCCATCTGTTGATATCCTGAAAAAAGTCGATGACACCTATTCTTTTGAGGGCTAAAGATCAAGTGTGTGGTTTTAAGTCGTTATATAAATTCAAGATGTAAACTGAAGATGAAATAACGTAAAAGGTGCTGATAAACATAATGAAGAAAGTAAATACACTGCTAAAGCAACTAATAATAGTAATTTGGGTTGGCAATGGAGCAGAACCAAATTTAAACATTAAGATGAGTTTACTTGAAGTGTCTTCAAGAAAACTCCTTCCTAAGACAGTTTCCGAGAATTTAAAATCTTGTGAAGCTGTCTTCTTTGGTGTTAGACGTCCTCTTAGAGAAGTAGACTAGCGGCTTATTTTCCGTTGGTTTCTAGCTGGCACTTGGTCTCTCCACCTTTTAGTTGGATGCCTTAATTTCTTACTTCTTTGACTCATTTCTTTCTCCCGTAGTGTCCTTTGTGTATGTCCTAATTTGACCTTTTACCTGTACTGACCTGCTCTGTTTCCAATAACTTAAGTTTAAATTTTGTAACTTTAAGAACAGACCAGGTTTCCGAAACAGGTAACAAAATCTATTGTCATAGTAAGTGTAGCTAATAGAAATGTATCTTGTAGGTAAGTTCATAGGACGCCGTAAGAATTACGCTGTGCTGAGTTTGTGTGTAAAAAAAAAGTAGTTTGAACGACTTGATCCTTCTAGTCGCTCTGCTAGGTGTTTCGTTGTACGTTATAAATCACTGTCACTAACCATCTATCTATCAAGCTTGTATTCTTGTACAACCTGACTAAATATTTGATGTATGCGCTCTATAGTATTGACTATGTAAATAACTATAGGTAAACTGGCTGCTAAAGTGACTTATGAAGTCTTTCCTTTGCTGATTTCTTTTATTTTAGAGTCAATGTTGTGTTGAAACGTCATTTAAAATAAAACTCTATTATCATATGCTATGATTTGTTTTTCAGCTGAAACTATTTTAGGAAAAGCTTCCACATTAGAAATATCAACACTCCATTTGGGAGGTTTGTTTCATCCAGAGGAGGAAATACAAATGACTTCAACTTTGCCGAACTTCATTGGGTACCTGCAAAAATTTGTGT
Organism: Ethmia dodecea; assembly: GCA_963855545.1. NCBI lineage: Eukaryota > Metazoa > Arthropoda > Insecta > Lepidoptera > Depressariidae > Ethmia > Ethmia dodecea. Next base: position 485,507 of record OY979457.1, read on the forward strand.
TCAACGGAATTAAGTATATAGACATGGCAAAAACCCTCGGTATTGGAAGCGGTGATGAAAACAACAACATATACGATACGTCCAACTTAATATTTACCGGAAAATTCGTGAAACCCGACTCTCTAAACGTATATAAGTCTGTGACATTTAAATCTAAGCACACTTACGTGGGACTACCATTACTGAAAGCATACGCGAACACTTATTTAGATTTTTACTTCCGAACGACTGAAATGGATGGATTACTATTCTACAATGGAGGAAAGAAGCAAGATTTCATAGCAATTGAGTTGGTAAACGGTCATATACACTGTGTGTTCAATTTGGGTGATGGAGTGGTGACAATGAAGGATAAACTGAAGAACTTTTTGAACGATAACCGATGGCACACGGTATCAGTGAGAAGACCGACGCCTAAAATACACACGCTACAAGTCGACGAGGATTTAGAAATGCATACTACAAGTAAGACCATTTTGCCAAAAGTTTATTTGTATATCTGACTTGTTAAAACGCCTCCTACATTATGAGGTCTGGCAAGCCACATGCGTGATTTCTCGCAGATGCGGCAGTCAAAAATCGCGTTCTTTCACTCTGTGCGGGAGGCGACTAGGTTTTGCTTCTCTTACGAAGTATATCCTAACGGCGTAGTTAATAAGATATGAGGTTGAATAGGCCTAAAACGCACTGAATAGAAATTATTCTTGTACAGCGCGGACGGATGTTTAATCTGCCTCAAAAATTTTAGGCCTTATAGCCGCACGGACAACAATATGAATTTTGCTATTGTTGTTCATGAGGCGCTTTTGAATTTCGTAACCATACTTATCCTTACCTACCGTATTAGATGTGAATAAAACCAATACCTCTATCCCTATCTTTGCAGGTTCAAATCTAATGCTAGAGCTAGATAGCGTCCTCTACGTGGGAGGAGTACCAAAAGACATGTACTCTGCACTGCCGGTGGGAGTATTATCTCGTCAAGGGTTTGAGGGCTGTGTGTCTAGTTTGGATCTACCAGGGGAATCACCTTCGCTGATCGAGGACGCCGTTGTACCAAGCTCCTCTCTCGTGTCAGGATGTGAAGGTATCGTAAAAACAAATCTTTCTAGGAAAAAATTGTATATTTTTTTAAAAACTTTCATTCTTTGCATGGTTTTCATCCATATCTTAGTATGTTTAATCTGATTCTTGTTTTTTTAGGACCAACGAAGTGCACACACAACGCATGCGCAAACAAAGGCGTGTGTGTGCAGCAGTGGAATACTTATGTGTGTGACTGCGACCTCACTTCCTTTACTGGACCCACCTGCTACGATGGTAAGACTTTTGTATTATATACTTTCGTTATCCAATGATTATACCTCGACCTTATAATACTTTGTCATTTTTCCATATCGTCATTTTTATAAAGCACTAGCGACCCGCCCCGGCTTCGCACGGGTACAATGCTGAATTTTCTTTGCTATAAACCTTGCGGAGCCCTAGACCTTTCTAACGAATGCAAAACCGTGGAAATCGGTTCGTGCGTTCTGGAGTTATATCGTCAGGAAGGAAAACCCGACTTATTTTTATATAGTAGATTTCTCGACATTTTTATACCTGGTAATTTTTCCATACCGACATTGGTCGCCTAAATCAGCTCAGTAATTATTAGTCATGAAGTCTTCGATACGATTGTACTTAAGTATGAGTTGTGCCTGTTTTCAACTTATCAGGCATTAAGACTATCCATGGCGTAAATTTCTTCGAAATTCCTGCAATACTGTTTTGTAGCTTCTTTATGACAAGACCAGTATTACTTATTAGTATCGGAGAGATTTGATTCCCCTCTCGGTACCTCTAGTTAGATGTAAAACGTGAAAAGTGGGGAACGTGGTGACGTCATTTTGTAATTTTGTTTTAAAACTAACATAGTTATAACTAACACATTTATGGACTGCATGGTCTGAAATAAAGATTTTTTATTTTTATTACAAAAACAATTGTCAGTTTTGTAAGTGCGCTGGTAGATAGTAACTTAGGCATATATACATCGACCAGATGGTTAATACAAAAGAAAAACAGGAAACCTACAAGCATGCGCGAGTAATTTGATAGATGAAGCGCGAGAGATTCCTCAATAGATAGTTTGGCCTAAAGACAAAGATTTGATTGTTTAGACGTAAGTATAAAGTTTGATGTTCTTTCAGAGTCAATAGCATACGAGTTCGGGCCTGGACGTGGGATCATCACGTACACGTTTCCCGCGGACGCGGTGGCGGATACGGAAACGGACCGCGTGGCACTCGGCTTCGTCACCAGCAAAGCAGATGCTGTACTGCTGCGCGTCGAGTCTTCGAACACCCAGGACTACATGCAGATGGAGATCGTGAGTGTAACTGTTGCTCGTACTCAGTAGAGGACGACTATTGACGCGGAAAAGGAGGATTACTCCCACACCTTCCATACATACACACACAACACACCCCCACACACCCCCCCTTATAAGCAGTTATGTAGATACATTTTCCTACCATACCTTTTCTACTGAATAATTAAAATTACCAACCGTTGGAGGGAGACCAGGACCCCATGACACAGGATCTACCTAGTTTGGGGTCCTGTCTCCACTAATTTTCTTCCTGACATCTTAATAAATGTATAGAATCTACATTCATTTGATCTAGCTACAAGGACTGCGTGGAGAAAATAAAGAGTTTTTTCATTTTAATTTTTTCATTATCGGCTTAGATGAATTGCGTCTCAAGCATAGGTAGAAGTTGTATGAAAGATGTATGTGGACGCCGAATTGTGGGTCTTCGAATTGTGGGCGCAGAATCTCATGGCAGTGGCAAAACCTCTTCAAATGGGATAGAGTGATTTCAAAAAAGTGCGATTTTGAACAATTACTTTTCCAAAAACTTAGGTAAGTAATTCACTAGTTCAACGTTGAAGGAAACTTCAACTACACACACGTTCAAAAGTCAAAATGTCATTCGTCATTTCAACTCCACCACCACCTCTACTAAAATATTTCCTTAGGTGCAGCTAGTCCAAGCAAATATTGTAAATTTCGTCCATTGCAGATCCGCGGCAACCTGTTCATGGTGTACAACGTGGGCGGCGGCGACCACCCTTTGGGCGACGAGGCGGCAAGGGTGGACGACGGCGCCTACCACGTGGCCCGGTTCACTCGCAACGGAAGCCGCTCCACATTGCAACTCGACAACTATGCCGTCAACATACGGCATCCGCAGGGTTGGTAGATAGAGAGGCACCAAAATCCGTGGTCATTTTGTGGTGGCCATATTTTTGACGTGATAACGTCTTACGACGACTCATAGTCAAATTCCGCCTGAGCCGAGTGTGCAAGGTAGAGCGCGGAACAAGCGATAGAGAGGCACGATCTTCATCAATGTTTTCTTTTGACGTTATCAAGTAAAATTATCGTTCGTAAACCGACTTTACTTACAGACAACCAATTTTTTTATTTAGAATTTTCTATGTCTCTGATACCCGTAAAGATAAACATCAAGAATGAACAAAACGTATTGAAAATCAAACATTCAAGACTCACTCAGTCGGTGGTCTAAACTGCTTATCTGATCAGCCCCCCTAGCCAAGTGGCATTGCACAATCTAATCGAATGTTCTTATAGATTGACATGTATGGGATTGACATTAGCGTTAGCGCTCATTGGCAAGTGCTTATGTCAATCCCATACATGTCAATCTAAAAGAACATTTGATTAGATTGTACAATACCACTTGGCTAGGGGGGCTGGTAAGTACTTAGTACTTTGGACCTCCTCCACCTATACTGTGGATAGCCATACATCAGCTCTGACTCAAAGTGACCTCGAATGTGTGTATCAGAGCAAAAGCATACAATCAGCGCTGTCAGTCTTCTGCTGCATCACATGCTGGCTGAGTAGCTTTTTGGTAGCTTAATTAATAATTTTGTATCTTAGACTTTATAATAATATCTCTGTAAGTTTACCAAAATAAATGTACATAGCTAGGTAAGCCAGCAATAAATATTTTTTTATTTTATTTTTTAAATAATTTTATTTCTTTCTTCAATAAAAATATTAATTCATTCATTCACGCATCCTACTAACATTACAACCGCAACTCCTAAAATAACTTGCAGGAGGACAGCAGTCGACGATCTTCAACAGCATGTCGACGGTAACGGTGGGGGGAGGTGCTGGGGGGACGCGCACCTTCAGCGGGGTGGTGGCCGGGCTGGTGGTGGACGGGGTACGAGTGCTGGACCTGGTTGCTCAGGGGGACCCCGCTGCTACTGCTAGGGGGGACGCGCGACGCGCTGCCACGCCGCTTGACCGAGACATCAACCGCATGCAGCAGGTCAGATGAGATACTGTATCATGTAGGCTAGAGGCCCTCTATTTTTCTTCCCATTCCCTTGGGAATTTCCAAAAATCTCAACTTGATGCTCACTTATTCATTCAAGAAACCTTTGTTCGAAATTCCTTGCTTCTAGATTTCGGCTGTTGATCGATCAGGCAGTTAGTTTGTTATTTTATTTTATTATTAGCGGTTCTGATAGTTTTACCCATGTAGTTACCGTTCCCGTGGGAATACGGCAATAAAATGAAGCCTATGTTACTTAGGAATATTCTATCTTTCATTGGTGAAAGAATTTAAAAATCGGTCCTTTTTGAGTCTATTCCAAACAAACATACAAATCTTTCCTCTTGATAATATCTAAAGTGTATAAGATGTACTACGGCTAGATAACATTTATCGAAAAGTTGTGGCTAATGATGAGCAACAGCAGGGTGATATTTTTTGGTTATGGCCAATTATCATTGTCAATTCATAGCCCACTGATGAAGTATAATCTTTTAATATATGGAAAGGTCATAACACCAAATGCTATGGATTAGGTGTAAGGCTAGTGACACTAGAAACTTCTAATGTTAACCAATGTGATCGTTAAAAACACACCGGAATCGCAGAGTTATGAACATCTAGAAAATGTAATTTTCAACTTTATCAAACACTATTTTCAACAGACGCCACCATCAGGCTACGGAGGCCCAGGAGTTCTGGACGAGCTGGTGTATTCTGGCGCGGGTTCAGGCTGCAGAGATGATGACGAGGATGCCTGCGTGTTGCCAGATGCTGGCTCCGGAGACGACCTGATCACGCCCGTTTATGTACCATCCACGAGACGCCCGCCGAAGTTTTACAAGGTGATTCACCATTACGAATAATGGGGTCTTTATTCACTACCAATAATAAATTAAATTAAATAAGTGTACTCGTATATCTGTGATTTTATAATAAATGCCAATATTTTAGTGAAAAGGGCTATTAATACGATGCTTAATTATAAAGAATAGGTTAAAGATTTTTTTATCTCTCTAAAAGTTGGTCCCAATGGCTCAATATAATCCAATGAAAATTTTAAGAAAATAAAGGAAGTTTAACTCATAGATTTAGTATACTAACGTTAAAGATTGGCAATAGAGCCAGTACGGCGAGACCTAGAAAATTGACACTTCTGTGCGTGTAACGTGGATGTGTGCAAGACAAATAGTGCTCTCCCTAAACTTGTAGCTCTCGATAACAAATGGGCGTGTGGTATATTGTGTAGTTAATACCTTTGCCAGTCACGTTATCGAAATGTGGTTAATCGATATTTCGACAATCACTATAAAATTGAGGTTAGAAATACACGAAATTCACGTATTTTATTTTTCGCTTAAATCAATTCTTATACATTCAGAACATTTATATAATAAAAAGCAATGTTATTACCTATCTATTTGTGCACGATTTGTTTTTCAGTTTTCTATAATCATTGAATTTAGAGAATTAAATCTTTCAATCGCACTCACATGTAAAATGACTAATTCTGTGGATTTTCTTTCCTAGATGAATTACAACCGGTACTGCACACATAACCATAGCTGTTTACGTCTATTAAACATCAAACTTACTCTTTTAATACGCGAGATTAATTAAAATAAGCGAGATTTGTTTCGTTCACAACTGACGTCGGCCCGGTATAGCCCTGTAACGTTTACGAAAATGGTCTCGTCTATCTACCGCTCGCTATCTCGCTCTAACACACGGGTACCTATTTTCTTTCTCTTTCGCATTGCCAATCTAAGTATACTAAATCTATGGTTTAACTTAATTTTAATTGAGATATGGCATAAGAATAGTGAAGCGAGGGTGGGTAGCTAGTTATAAATATGAACTAAACTGGACGCTAATATACCGTGAAACTGGTACTGCTACGAGAATGAAAGAAGTTAACTTTAGTTTTAAATTGACCAAATCTATGTTTCAGGGAAACATTAGCGGTAAAATAATGAAACCGTGCGACGACGAAGACTGCATCGAGGGTTCCGGCTCCAGCGGTGAAGACATCACTGAACCAGAACATCCTATGACGACGTAAGTAGCTAAGATGCACAATATCTTAGCAGGTGTTAAACTTGACAAAGTTCATGTTGTTAAAAAAAAAAACAATTTAATCTTTGCAAGTAAGTTTACGATCTGTGATATATAAAATTTAAATGTTGATAATACTAAATTGATTTCGACGTAGACGACAACCATATTTACAAATACAAGTTGTATTTAGATCTTTATTTAAGACATCACTTACGTTGTATCTTTACTCTCTGTATTTAATGTTTAGTGTGTATCTTATAGATTAATTAAGTACCTAAATTAAAGAAAATACCTGGAAATAGAAGTCGTTTTTATAACAACAAAAACACATCATAAAAGTTTCAATATAAATTTTGATGCCATTTTTGTTTGTCAAAAATCCTTATAGCTGTAAAAGACCATACGTTTACCTTGTATGTGACATCACTTTTTTAAATACACTATTATTTCTGTTTACTAAATAGTTCCGGTGCATCAAGCACCCACAGCATGACGTCACCGACCATGTCGATCATATCAACGGAACACGTGGACAAGTCCCTGGAAGGATCGACAGACGGTGCGACCGATACGACCAGTGGTGCGCGAACTACCGACGGAAGAACAACGCTACCCGACCACGGGAACATACACGCTGGGACCGTTGATAGTACTCCGGATAGGAGGACCACTGTTACTGATGGTATGTGATTTTAGTAATCATCGCATAAAAGAATATAAACAGAAATCTTTCAAAAATAAATACCATTTCTAGTGAATGCAGCTTTTATAGATCAGGGACAATTTATCACTTGAAAACAATAAAAAATTTACAATATTTCTTGCGGGTCAGAAATAGTAAAGAAAAGCCATACATATACCTAAGTATATAGCTTTGTTGCATTATTTGAATGTTTCTTATATTTTGTTTACTTATAGCAAAGAAAATATACATTGATTTACAATAATTACAGATAAAAAATGTCCTCCAAAGAGGAACCATGTGGGACAGTGCCCAGAAGACTGGCAGCATTCCCTCTCTGGATAGCTAGGCTGATCCTTTGACAGAGATAGCTGCCAGCCCTCTGGTCACCTGAAGCCTCGACCAAACGCACTGACAGCTCTTTGAGGAGCTGCCGCGCCCCCGGACCCCACGGTCGCATGGTCTCCACCCCAAACGGCATATTTTTAGTTGTTAATATGATACGAATGTTCAAGTATTTTTCAAAAAGGTTTTTTTTTTATTAGGTCTAGGTTTCATTTCAAATAATAAAGTATTGGGAATTAGTGTAGGCCACATACCATCTTGTTCACTTTCTCTATTTGTTCCAGATCATACATATTCAGGGTCCCATACCCCAACTATAACAGGCCGACATACGCCAGGCAGAGAAGAAACAACACACACCACCGAAGATGACACCAACCATATACCCGATTACGAAACAGGCAGAGAAAATGAAATAGAAGCACATACGCCAACGTACGGGAGTGACCAGGACAGGGTGCCGGGGAGGATTCATCCAGATTTTAATGGCTATGAACATGAAATCACCACTAAGTGGTACTACCCCAAGTCGACGGACAATCGGGTGGTGCCCCCAGAGTCGGAATTCTTCGCTACTCTTGTGGGTAAGTGTACTTACATTGCTATATGCGGAGACTTGTCGTCAGCAACTTGACTAGTTAGTTTTTAAATTTATTGTCATAAAATTAGTCTGTAAGTCTTCCTTAAAATAATAAAACAAAAACAATGCCCCCTTTTACCTTATATATTTTAAAGAAATCTGAAAAGGTTACAATTTAAAAATATTAGAATACCTTACATCAAACTCTTGTATCTTTTATCTTATCTTCTATTGTATTTTTATTTCCACCTGTTTTTGTACCAATGACTTATGCAAAGTATTAATTTAAAACCATAATTTATTTTGTGGCTGATCTAAGATACTTATCTATCAACTGTAAACTATATAGAAACAAATTTATAAGTTTTGATAACCTTAAAACCATTCACAGGGATAGTGGCGTCGGTGCTGATAGCGCTAGTTCTGATGGCGATACTTGTGCTGAAGTACATCGTCTTCAAGCTCCCGGCCTACAAGGCCACCGAGGACAAGAGCTATCAGCAGGGCGCAAGCGCCGCACTGCTTGGCAATCAGGTAAGAGTATGTACCTGGTAGAGTACGGCGAAGCCAAAAGGAAGAAGAATGTTTTCAGCAGGCTATGTATGTATATAATTGGATACACCATTGTGTACGTATGTATGTTATGTATCATCATCATCTTTGCTCAATCAAATCTATAACACCCTAATAAATAAGACTTGTTGTCACTTGAAAACTCCTCATTCTTTTTTTCAAGAAAATTTATATTTTTTCCTATAATATGCCTCCTAAACCTTAATTGTTACAAAGTAGAAGATGAAGTAAACAGAACCTACAGAGACGGGGTAGACATGTTCTTGAGAGGAGATCACGCATCGGCAAGCGTTAGGTAGGACGTATTCAGGCTAGATGGAGCGACGATCATAGTAGTGAATGAATGAGAGTTGCCAAAAATAGAGCGGAATTGCGTGCAATTGGAGATGCCTATGTCCAGAAGTGGATTACTATAGGCTGATGATGACCTAATAGTGGTTTTATTTTCAGCCTCACTCAAGTTACCAAAGCGGAGCATCGAGTGCTCCTCAAGGGGGTGCTGTGAGAAACCTGCAGCCTCTCCCTCTGAACAGGAACGGGACGGACCCTTCCGCGCCTTTAGGGCCCCTCCCCCCACAGCCGGTCAAACGCGACGGCATCAAGGAGTGGTACGTCTAAACGAAGGACAAGTGCTATCAGTTTGTGAAGTGACGCTTCTAACCTTTCGGATATTAATACTTTGGACATATCAAGACAGTAGCTCTTATATACGAGAATTAGTGAGGTGAATGAATTTAATCGCAGTCCCGTAGCCGCTTCGATCCTATTTACCTCGCAGGAGAAAGCCGCAGGAGTTGAAGTTGAAGTTTCTGCAAAGGTCGAAAAAAGTATGAATGTTAGTAAATGAGACAGTAAAGAGTAAGTCGCTTTAAGGCATAAGACGATAAAGTAAGATGAATACTGACTGATACGCAAGTGTTTAGTACATACTGTAAATATTATTACTATTGTAATGTTATTAATGTCACTTGTGCGATCGGATTGTGCAATTTTTGACGATCAATTTAAATACCTATGTGGAACTTAAGTCTAGTGAATCTGGAATTGCATTTATTACATTCTGTATAGATAGTATTATTATTATTATTTTCTAGTTTTGAAAGGTTTCGTTTGGACTGTATATTGCTATCCTAATGTTATATGTATTTGCAAAATAACTTTTCTATCTACATTGCCTTTCATAGTTTAACTTACACTAAGACTAATGAATAATGTAAATTGGTTATAGACAATACCATGGTGGGATTTTGAATTTGAATGATATTTTAGATAAATCTATCTTGAATATATTAATTAATTATATCATAATTTTATTAGACTTCTCTGTCGAAACAGACAAAATGATATCGATTGCTCGTTTGAATTTGAAATCTGGCCATGACTGTTGTTGACGTATTCCAAATCTAAAAAATAAGACATCGCGTTAGTACCGGGGCTGCCATCACGAAAATGAAGCATATCGTTCTATTGAAGACTACCGTACTTTTACGATTTCAATATCTCTTTCCTATATTTATTAGATCTTATACAATATTTTTAGAACGAATGCGGCGAGTAGATACGGTAGGAGTGGACATAATCATGGGATTAAGGTCGATTCGCTTGGACTTAGTTGTTTCGACGACGTATCGTTATATCGTAGAGCGACGTATGATATGAGCTTGTAGATTTGATATGAAAGAGGTATGTAGAAGTTTTTTTTACTTGTACCGTTGGTCCGGTCCTTGCTCAATTGCCCCTGAAGTTTTCTTTTCGCGTGCTGGTAAGGCCTAAAGGACAAAAATAAGATTATCTATGTATGATAATAATATAGTAAAATATCAGATCGATATCAAAGCGCGTTTTCGCTTAGGAATGAAAGTCTGCAAGTAGAGATTTTTAAAAAGCGTTTGATAAAGTATTAAGTGGGTATGTGACCAAGTTGTAGGTTATTATTTTATAAATTTTGTTCTTTCTAATTAAATATTATTTAGTTATATTTTCAAATTACTTTTTAACAAATAAAGTATTTTTTTAAGAAATTTATTTGGCATATGAAGTACCACTACCACAAGGGCCAGTGCTAGGTCCTCTTTTAATAAAAGTCAGTTTTTGAGTTTAATGAAGGAAAGTCTACAGAATTCCGGTGATGTGCCGACTGCGGATACTCGAACAAGCAAAGCCCTTAGTCCCTCTCAATGTAGATAATAATATATTGCATGCAGTTTCCTCTTCAAATAATTTATAAATAAACTGCTTATATTTTTACAATTAGAGAGTACATCCACCGTCCCGTTTTCCTCTTTCCGATCAAAATAAACTTAAATTAGCTTTAATCTAAGAAATCATATTTATATAGATTGTTATGAAGCACAGGTTCTAGGTATTTGAGGTTGCATTTATTGTAAATAGTTAACAATTATTATAATGTAATGTAAGCGGTATTGTACGGTGTATATCACACTCGTTTTACGGCACAAAATGTTAGTACCAGAGATTTGTTTGTCTGTCAATTTTAGTGGTAATTTACAAATAATTATAATCCATGATTTGACCAAAAATTTAAAACTTATAAAATTATTTTATGACATTTTTATAGACACAGCACAACCAAATATTTGATTTAATTTTTTTTCAGTGATACCAAAGATTATGTTAGATAGCAAAGTTTCTGATATTTTAACATTGTTGGTGTGTCTATATTGAATTTCAGTCGTAATCGAGTTTCGTTTGTTACTCCATGTTTAACTGAAGTTGTTGTACACTCGACTTCGGTCGGACCAAGTTTCGTTTGTGTGAAAACGACAGTTTTTAAAAATAATAATATATTATGTAAAATACATGATGCTGTTGTTTTAATTACTTACCACCAACTCCATTTTTATGTTCGGTTATCTTTTATTTATTTAGAAGTCTGTTAGATTGCAGATACTATTTGGAAGTTCAAGTACCTAAAATTACCGTACAAGTACTTACTTAATCTTGTAATAACGTTGTTGAAGATAATAAATTTGGCCATTAATCCCTGATAGTTGTGATGTTAGTGTAACACTAGGTACTACTTTGTATTAGCTATAATCGAACTATTTATTATATTCAGATATAGCATCGATTACATGGAACCAAAGTAGGTGACCGCGGTAGCAATACTGAAATTAGTAGAAATTGAAAATGTACGACAGTCAGATCGTATAATTTGTTAATACATTTGTGATAGTAGAAACCACATCAAAAACTAAGGAAAGATCAGTGATAGCTACTATTAAAAATCCTACTTCACATGATGATAATCAGTGAGGCCGGGTTCGAATCCTGGCATGTACAAATGAGTTTATCAAAACTTACGTAGCTACATATTTATCACTAGCTCGAAAACATCGCGAGGAATCCTGCAGGTCCCAGAATTAATTCTGAGATATGTGTAAAAGGCCCGGTCCGGAGATGGACTCACCACCTATTTAGGGTTTAGAAGTCCAAAGAATATCTTGTGAATATGTCCAGAAATGGGATATGAATAAAAGGCGTGAGATTTTTTTATTTTATTTTACATCAAAAACTTTAGTCCAAAATTTAAGATCTACAATTGAAAATGCTACCTCGAAAATCTTATTACGTTAGTAAATAAAATATGCTGAAGTTTTCATCCATTTATTGTGCTAATGGCTAGTTTGTGGCTGACATTTAAAGGTCATGGTTGGAAAATGGTTGGAAATAATAATAGCAATTGAGACAAATCACTCTAAATAGAAAGACCTACAACCTTGTAGAAAGTTCAAAGTTAAAGAAAATCATAATAATCATGTAATTTAAAAAAAGGATAGCTTACCGTCATTCTGCGAAGAGTTTGCTAACGCGAGCCAAGATGGCCGCTAAGCTCTTGTTATATTTATTTTGCACACATTATGTTTTTTCAGCTGCGAGTGAGAACCCGCTGCTAACGACGACTGGAAACTCGGAACAAATAGCAAAAACAGCTGAGTGTGTTTTAAAGCTCTCCGCGAAATATTTCGTCGAGAAAAAAGCTCTAAGTGGCAGCATCGTGATAATAAACATTAACTCTTACGCCTCCAACACACAGATGCTACTGCTGCGGACCATCCACGGTGGCATCAAGTATTCCGTTATGGTAAAAGATTCATTTTATCCGCACGCGAACGCATCCCATTTCCCAGAGAAAGCCAAAAATTATATGTTGATTTTGGAAGAAAAATCTGAACTGAGGAGGAACATACTTCAGCTGAATAAATTGCCGACTTGGAACCCGCTCGCTAAAGCGGTTGTTTACTACCAGCTGGAGCGGGGCGAGGCGGGCGAGAACATTGCGGTCGCATTTATCAATGAACTCCGCGAATATAAATTGTTGAAGTCTATAATATTCATATATTCACCAGAGAGCGAGGAGGTAGTTTCGTACACGTGGAGCCCTTATAGCCTAACCAACTGCGGTGGGGAATGTACGTCAGTATACATCCTAGACAAATGTAAAGACAGGGTTATTCAACAAATTGAGCCTCAAAGAGAAATGTTTCCATTAAACATGAAAGGGTGCCCTCTGATGGTATTCGCTGTGGTTTCAGAGCCATACGTAATGCCTCCCGTTCGTAAATTAACGAATACAACTTCCGATGACGTTTATGAGTTTCAATGCGGTGCGGAAATAAGTCTTGTTAAAATCATAAGCCAATTTACAAACATGAGCCTGATTATACGGATGTCAGAGACAGCCGAAAGTTGGGGGATCGTTTATCCGAACGGAACAGCGACCGGGGCTTACGGCGTGTTAAGAAACGACTCCACCGACCTTGTTATAGGCAACATTGAAGTGACTAGAATCCTCCGAAAATGGTTCGATCCTACGGTCAGCTACACTCAGGATGAGATGACGTGGTGCGTTCCCAAAGCAGGGCAGGCGTCTACTTGGGACAATCTGGTCATCATATTCCAATGGTCCACGTGGGTGGCAACCGTCATCAGTTTAATAATGATGGGTCTTTTGTTCCACTACTTTTACTACAAAGAGAGAGGGGGGAGAGTAACGAAGTGGCCAACGAATTCCATCCTAATGACCTTCAGCATGCTTCTCGGATGGGGCGCTTCCTTTGAACCAAAAAGCTTTACATTCCGCATCCTAGTATTCGGGTGGCTTTGCTTCAGCATCAATTTGGCAATCGCATACGAGTCGTTTCTGCGAAGTTTCCTAATGCATCCGCGGTTCGAGAAGCAGATAAGCACCGAGGCGGATCTCATACAGTCTAAAATTCCTCTGGGAGGCAGGGAGATTTACCGATCCTATTTTGAGACTAATAACGCGAGCTCGTTTTATTTGTATCGCAAATATAACTCGACGTCGTTCGCTGAGGGGATTCGGCGCGCGGCTTTGGATCGGAATTTCGCCGTCATTTCATCGCGGAGACAGGCCGAGTTCCAAGACCAGAAGATGGGTAAAGGTGAACCGCTCGTGTTTTGTTTCTCCGAAAGTAACAACTTGTACGAGTACGGCGTTGTGCTACTGACTCGCAAGTGGTTTCCTATGCTGGAAAGAGTCAACATGATCATCCGCAGTGTGTCGGAGAATGGTTTGATAGAGAAGTGGAACAAAGAGCTGTTCATTCACGAGACAAGTAGCGAAGGGGCGAGCACTATAGTGCCCCTTGGCTTTCAACACTTGTTGGGCGCTTTCATGTTGATAGGGATCATGTATGGGGCGTGTGTCGCTGTGTTTACAGGGGAACTTGTATTTTATTATATTTTGAAGCGTAGAAAGCCAAATAAATCAAAGACGATTTGGAAACCAGTCTACAAAGGACGAGCAACATTCATGAACTAATTCATATTTATTTTAAGATTTTGCATATGACTGCTTCTATGGTTAGATTAATATGAGTTGTATATATGATATGAATAAACGTGTATTTACATTGAAAATCTCCATACCCACAATTCAAACCACAGCACTAAAGACGAAAGGAAACCAAGTAGGTACCATTACATAAACCACCCTGTTGACAGTGCTCTCAGGTTTAACAAGACGAAATGCCGTCGCAAATAGATCGAGGGGTAGTTATCCTTGGCAATAAGGTTCAAATTGAGCCGGCAAGTCGATTTTTGACAGCATCTCGTCGTGGCTCACAGAAGCAATGGTGTCTTGGTGTAAGTACCTCATTAGGCGCTAATCATGCATTGCGTGTAGATGCTTACCGCTTGCTCTTTAATTGGGGAGTGAATGTGTATGATATGGAGACATATATTTGTTACATATAAAATAATAATAATAATAATTTTTGCTTACACATGTTTTAGAATTAATTCTGAGACCTGCGGGTTTCCTCACGATGTTTTCCTTCACCGTCGAGCTAGTGATAAATATGTACGTAAGTTTTGAAAAACTCATTGGTACATGCCAGGATTCGAACCCGGTCCGGCGATGGGCTCACCACCTATCACGTTTAGGGGTCCAATGTATCTCGTGAAATGTGGGTATATCCAGTAATGGAATACCTCTGCCTACCCCCTCGGGGATGAAAGGCGTGAGTTTTTTTTTTTTTTTTTGAAGTGAAAACTTCTTTAGCGGCGTTGAGCGCTTTTGTGGGATGGGTAAAAACTGGGCAACTCGCGTCAGGTCACGTGTGCTGATCGAAAAACCGTAAGACGGTTGGAGAGTAGTGTCGTAACACCGAAATCTATAATCAAGTTTTTACTTCTGCCGGCACTCCCGGAGTGCAAACCGTGTTTTTTTTTAAAATTGGTCCAGTAGTTTTTGAGTTTATTCGTAACAAACATTCAAAAATACAAATATTTCCTCTTTATAATATTAAGCAGTGATAGCCCGGACGGTTAAAGAGCCGGCCGAAAATCAGTGAGGCTCGGGTTCGAACCTGGCATGTACCAATGAGTTTTTCAAAAACTTATGTACATATTTATCACTAGCTCGACGGTGAAGGAAAACATCGTGAGGAAACCCGCAGGTCTCAGAATTAATTCTGAGACATGTGTAAATAGACCCGGTCCGGCGATGGGCTCACCACCTATCACGTTTAGGGGTCCAATATATCTCGTGAAATGTGGGTATATCCAGTAATGGAATACCTCTGCCTACCCCCTCGGGGATAAAAAAGGCGTGAGATTATATTATTATTATTTATTATTATTATAATATTAAGTAGTATGCGGCTGCACGGATTTAGATGAAATTTGGTATGTGAATAGAGTAGGACCTGAATTAACATATAGGCTACTTTTTTACCGAAATAACGCGAATGATTTAGCAGGCA
Organism: Ethmia dodecea; assembly: GCA_963855545.1. Taxonomy (NCBI): domain Eukaryota; kingdom Metazoa; phylum Arthropoda; class Insecta; order Lepidoptera; family Depressariidae; genus Ethmia; species Ethmia dodecea. The sequence goes on from OY979457.1 coordinate 501,353, forward strand.
GTTAGTGTTTAATAAAAGTACTTTTTTCGAAAATTTTAACTCTTCCGGAACGTGTAGTTCGAAAACAGGTAGGAATTTGAAAAAAGTGTATGAAATAAAAGTTGCAGAATCTTTTATGAGCTTTCTTTACGTAGAAGATAGTTTTTCTCTACGACACACCGTTTTAAAGATATTAACGAAAAGTGGGAACTTTAATTTCCCCCCCCCACCCCTCACTCCGGCGGACCTCCTAAACGCGGACCTCGTAGTCATAACTTGTAAAAATGTAAATATTAAAAAAAAAAAAACTTTGGTATGAACAACATCTATCACCGAATAAAAGTGAGAAAATAAATCCCGCTGCCAGCCCTTCGGGAATATGGCGTGGGTGTATAAAAAGAATAGGAATCGAGGCGTAAAACCATTAGCGATCTATATTTGCCGTTAGTAGCTTATTTTTATGTTCCTCAAACTTTGACACTCTTTTGGGGCTTAGGTGGTGACTGCTGACTAAAACGATACAGTACTTAAAAAACTACAAATAAATGCTCACTTCTTTTAAATGACAGAACTCGAAAAAGTAAAAAATTACTTCAAAATTCAAAATCGTTTATTTTCTATTGGTATTAAAATATACACTTAGAAACGTCAATATTTTATAATAACAAGGCACTCTAAACTCGTCCATGAAGATTGGCTAAATGCAAACAGCAGCCCATCTCCACCGACGAGCTGCTGGTTCCGAATGCAGTACCCCGAGAAGAGCCAGCAAGAAACTCAAGGGCAGCTCTTTTTACTAATAAATATCAAATGTCTTACTAATAAATATCGTTTACAATAATAATTATAATTAATAGCCTTACATAGCGTCGAGTCGGTTAATCCCATGCATTTTGGTCTACTAAGTAGTCTGTAATTTTATAGTACCTAGCCTTTTTTATGTAATTTTTGCTTAACTATTATTTTAAATTTGTCAAGAGGCAAATTTTGTAATTCAATGGAAATCTTATTGTAAAAACGTATACATTGACCCTTAAAGGATTTGGTTACTTTAGATAATCGACTAACACAAGCAGCCAGTTCATTCTTATTTCTAGTGTTTATACAATGTCTGTCACTATTTTTCTGTAAAGTGATATATTCTTTTTAACATATAATACGTTTTCGTAAATATACTGTGACGCCAGTGTCAGTCTTCTATTTATATGGTTTACTCAAGATGTCATTGTCAGAGCTGAGCCAAATTCAAATAACACCACTACAGCAGCTTTCAAATAACAAACGAATCATTAAAATCGATTCAACCAGTCGACAGTTCTGTGGTAAAAAACAAAAGAAAAACATACAGTCGAATTGATAAAAATCTGCCTCAAGATTCTTACTTCAACTACGTAGTACTATTACTTATTCTGTGCTTCAACTACCTATTTGGTACACGCATACTTAGTTTATTACCTACTAGCGGTTCTGCGCAGTTTGCCACGCTTAGTTCCAGTTCCCATGGGAATACAGGAATATACTATAGCCTATGTTAAACAGGGATATTCCTGCTTTCCATTGGTGAAATAATTTTTGAAATCGGTCCGGTAGTTTTTGAGTTTATTCATTACACGTACCTTTTGAGTCGGAACGCGGCCGAAACCGGAGGCAAAAGCATAATGTTTGGTTTAAGGTTGCCATTTTCATTTAGCAAAAATGTGCTGTTCGTTTAGTGTTAAATGACAAGTTGCGAAGACAGAAATATTATTAAAATAAACCCCGTTTCTACACAAAACATTATGTTATTAAGCCTATTAAATTCAATTATGTTGTTAATCCTATTACAGACAGCTCTGATTCTTCGTTATGTTATTAATAAACATCAAGCCATTATTGGCGAAATTCTCGACGTTGCCGAGATATCGCAGATTGCCTTCGACTTCTTATCTATTGCAGCCTAAATTAAAGGATATACGAGTCAATACATTAATTTATAAAGAAATTATACATTTATTTACAATATTCACAGATAAAGTCAAAGACAAAATGTTTTATTATGACTTATGGGTCCACTTATTGAAAGTCATTTTAACTCTAGCGCAACATGTTTGGTTAACGAGCAGCAGCGGGGCAAGAAACTCCTCAACACATTATTCTTTTAATCAATCCTTACTTAATGCTAAATGGGGTTTCGGAAGGAACGTTAAATTGTTGGTCCCGGTTTTCGTTGTGTTTACGCACAATGGAAGTCGTAAAGCCATGTCAGATACCCTTGGGTGGCTTGAAAAATTCTGACTGTTAAGTGGCCACTAGCTTAACACTGACTCCCAATCAGCGGTGGGCTCGCGTGGGAGATTATAGCCCATACTTCCTCATGTGTGAGGAAAGACCCTTAGCTCAGCAGTGAGCTGTTACGGGTTGATGATGATGATGATGATGGGGTTACTTAATAGTTATTTTTCGCTGTCGTATTGCGATGTGCTGAAAGAAACAGGACAAAGAACCATGGACCATGTGGGACAGAGCCCAGAAGACTGGCCATTGATTGATTGATAGCTAGGCTGATCCTTTCACAGAGATAGCTGCTTGTCCTCTGGTCACCTGAAGCCTCAACCAAACGCAACGACAGCTTGATTGCCCCAAGGTCCCATGGTCTCCGCCACACACGCACAAATACGTAGCGTTGAGGTTAGAATACTTGCGCCGCTTCAGGCGCTCATCTTAGCCATAAATTATTTTGTTTAATATCGTTTTGTTACAACAATGTTCAGCACCAATAGCGGGGGAAGGAGATATACGTATTAGGAAGGCAAAATATGGCGTTCCATTTACGGTAACTACCCTCGGGGGAGCGCTGCAAAATTCTAAGGAGTAAAACGTAGTAATACAATATTTTGTTATGAGGCATTTCTCTTTATAATAATGGCGGAGTAGGGTTGAATGGAAAGAGCTCTGGTATCGGTGAAAGCAATCTCGTCTACAGGCTATAAACAATAGACATGCTTTCTTGATCTCAAGGTTATTCAGATTCACTCGGATTGAACAGGTAACAGACAGCTCACTGCTGAGTTGTGCTGAGCTATGAGTGTTTTCTCATATAATAAGGAAGAATGGTCTACATGGGTTGCAAGGGTATCTAATAAGACTTGATTTTCATAGAAACAACGAAATGCGGCAGTAATGGTTCAACATGCCTTATAAGGTACCTATTTTTAAGAAGCCTTACTAGATACCTACGTCTACACTAATCTACACTTACACTAATAATAATTAAAATAGGAAAGATTTGTATTTTTAACGAATAAACTCAAAAAGTACTAGACTGATTTCATAAATTCTTCCACCATTAGAATGCTACACTATCCCTGAGTACTCGTAACGTAAGCTATATTTTATGACTAGCGGATGCCCAGCGGCGTTGCCCGCGCGGATTCCGTTTATTCCCGTTCCCGTGGGAAATTCCGAAAATCCCTTCATAGTGGTTGCCTACGACATATTTAAGACACCTACATACCATATTTCAAATAGCGGGTGCCCAGCGGCGTTTTCCCGCTAGGATTTAGTTTATTCCCGTTCCCGTGGGAATTTCCAAAAATCCCTTCGTACCAATTTCTTATGACATATCAGGCACCTTCATACCATTTTTCAAGTTTCTAGGTGTTATCGTTTCGGAGTAGTACGTATTTCTCTTTTTAACCAGTTTTTTTATTTTCCCGTGGGAATGAGATATTTTCCTGGAATAAAAAGTACCCTAGATGTTGACCCGGGTACTCAGTTATCTCCATACCAAATTTCATCAAAATCCGTCCAGTAGTTTTTGAGTGATGCGTGCACAACCAGACAGACAGACAGACAGACAGACAAAAATTCCAAAAATTGGTGTTTCGGTATCTATATCGATAACTATATACACTTCCGTTAAAATTTTCAAAAAATATTTAATGTACAGACACGGCCCCGTTAGAGTTTTATTATATGTATACATAGATGTAAAGATTATACTAGCGACCCGCGCCGACTTCGCGCGGGTGCAATGCTGATACTAAAACCTTCCTCTTGAATCACTCTAAATCCGTTGCGTAGTTTTAAAGATTTAAGCATACATAGGGACATAGGGACAGATAAAGCGACTTTGTTTTATACTATGTAGTGATAATAATTTTAATTCATTATTGGCCACTCGCGTAACGAATGTTCGATATTGGAAATAGTCATTTTTAACAGTGTAATGTAGCATTGTAATGGTGAAAGAATTTTAGAAATCGGTCCAGTAGTTTTTGAGTTTCTTTGTTACAAAAATACGTAGATGTAGATTGTTGAGTATAGATTATGATTGAAAATCACGTTTTTTAAATGCCACTTTATTAAATACGTAAGACACCTACATCCTTGATTACCGCAAAGAAAGGGCCCAGAAATTGCTGTTTCAAAATAAACTTAAGCATAAATTCCCACAAGTCATTAGCCTTGCCACCACAAGGCTCATATGAGGCATGTGCCGGGCGCACACTGGGCGATTTTCCACGCAACGGGCAGCGCACACGGAGCGATAATGAAGATAAGTTCCGACTAATGAGGGACCGCACAGCACGCGACTCACTTGACAACTGTATTCGGGGCCGGCTACACTAAATTGATGTTTAGCGGTCGGTTAGTTAAGTGTTGGTTAGTATATGAGATTTGAGAAACGGAAAATAAAAGGTAAATTCAAACTTTTATATTTTGTAATGTAAGACAGTTTGAACATAAAGCGATATTTGAGATACGAGTCTTATTCAGGTTGAATTGTACACACTATGTAGCAACTCGATGCGAAATTTGACAGCGCTTTTGCTGGCAGGGCCAAGAATATAACTAACAAAATTTAGTTACAAAAACCCAGTCAACGATTTTGAATTATGACCATAGTAGGTGCGACGGCTTCGACATGTAGGGTCTGCACGCAACAATAAATAACATTTTGATCTTCTACACAAGTTTAAAAGTGTTGTAGGATAAAAACAGCCGCATCTATTTACTAAATACGGCTGTCTGTCTTCGTCGTCATACATCTTTTTAATTTTGTTTTTATTAAAAAATTAAAAAAAAAAGTTCTTCCTTCAAGTGCGTCTCTCAATAAATTGTTACCCCGCTCCGCTCAAGCTAATGTGTGAATAAGCTTAGGTTTTTACCTTTTATGATATTATAAGGGTGTTTTTGAAATCATCCATTCACTTTTAACCTTAACGAAATCTGTGCCTTGTATCCCGTTTATATTTGCCTAAATATGAGAACAAGTATTGTTAACATCAATTGCAATATAACGTACATAAACAAAGTAAAGGGAGACTACAATAATCAAACGCAGAGCATAAAGCAACCCCTTTATTACCGATATTACCCGTAAATAACAATGTTGTTAGTGCAACAGAGTAAACCACGAACCAAACGGCTGACGAGCCTTGTTAACTGGCGTTAACTAGCTCAGAGGGCTATTCTAAGAAACCTCCATTCATCTCTCCCTATCCATCTCTCTGCTATATACTCGTATCTTAGAAGAATATGAAAAGAAGAGGAAATTATTACAAACGTCAAATTACTGCACTGCACATATTTACATGATGTCTACTGCATGAGCTGTGATAGCCTTATGGTTAAAGGGCCTGCTTCACATGATGAAAATCAGTGAGGCTCGGGTTCGAATCCTGGCATGTACCAATGAGTTTTTCAAAACTTACGTACATATTCCTCACTAGCTCGACGGTGAAGGAAAACATCGTGAGGAAAACCGCAGGTCCCAGAATAAATTCTGAGACATGTGTAACAGACCCGGTCCGGCGATGGGCTCACCACCTATCACGTTTGGGAGTCCAAAGAATATCTGGTGAAAAGTGGGTATATCCTGAAATGGAATACCTCTGCCTACCCCCTCGGGGATATAAGGTGTGAGATTATCTATTTATTTATTTTACATCATTGTCATTATTATCATATCATGCTCATTCCGTTTATCCACCAGAGTATGCAGAGTATTATTATTATTAGTATGCAGAGGTACTACGTTCCTGGAAATAACTTACTTTTTCCAAGTGAATATTTTGAACCTTTAAGCGTGACAGGAGGTGAGAGTGCAGCTATCCATTCATCAGAATTACTAACTAAAGCTAAAGCTTAATGTGCTCTTGACATGTACATGCCCACGCCAGAATTCGAACTCGGGCCTCTCGAATGATTAGCGGGCTCTTTAACCACTGAGCTATCACTGCTTTTGAAAGATGTTTTCGTATTAAAGATGACCGACCTACACTTAACCTTTCAGACCATGAATCACAGACACAATAGATTTTTAATTGTGTCTCGGTTCCAATTGGAACCGGCGGTTCTTAACTGATTAATAGTGATCGAATATTCGGATGCATATTTACCTACACTTCATTTTTGGTTAGGAAATTATGGAAGGGGCTTCTTAAAACATATTTTTTAAATATAAATCCCGGGATTTCAGAAAATTTGGGAATGCGAAACTAGTCTGTAACATGGTGAAGAAACGTCGTCTTTAGCATGTGGTATTTATTTTTAAAAAACAGGGGGATGTTTTTCATTATTCCTTTGAGATGAATGTTTTGAAAATTTAAGAAAAATGAAGAGGAAGTTATTATTTCTAGTTTTTTTAAATATAACAGTTAAAATAAGTGAATATACCTACACCCGATTTGATTCTATAATAAAAACAGTAAATTTGTTGAATCCGAAATCCCGGGATTTTTTCGATACAAAAGTGCATTCTATAATAATTTCCAACACTTTAAACTAAGTAAATATTCCTACACCCGATTTGATTCTATTGTAAAAAAAATTGTCGCTTCCGAATTCCCGGGATTTTTTCGATACAAAAGTGCATTCCATAATAACCAACACCTACACTTTAGGTAAATATGCATCCGAATATTCGATCACTGCTGATTAAGAGTGTCCCGGAATAGAGGTTGGTGTCACCGGACCCGCCACTATTAATCTCGAGTTAGCGTTTGAACGTGACACGTACCTCAGAAAGGGACTGCCCATTTATTACGTCCAAGTAGCTAACAATGAAGATTTAGCTTTTTCCTCAGCTGTCGAGATGCAGGTGAATTCATTTTGGTTTGTTAACCTTTGTTGCGTAATGGGTGGACGTTTAAGATGATTGGTTATAAATACGTGAATAGAAATACACGTGATATGTTGGTATATTTTCCTTTTTTTAAATACCTACTTATAATACTTACATAAAACATTATTTAGAACAGCTTTGGAACTGAACCCTAGATGTACAAGGTTCCCTTTTAAAATAGTAACAGAGTTTTGTCCAGGGACGTCATTGTGCCAGTATGTGTGTCCAGTTGTACAATAAGATTCCTGATATTATGTTCAAAAAAGATCCCACTAAAATTATGACTCGGAAATTAAAGGAGTGGTTAATAAATTACTGTTTTTATAGTGTGCATGAATTTTTGACCACACATTTGCTTGCTAATGTATGTTAGCTGAATAGTGAACTAAATGTACCTTCTTTATGACCCTGTAAACCTATTCTAAGCAAATGAAGATCTTGAACTACTTCTTTGTAAACTAGTCGTCTGTTGACGGTGGTCTAATTACCATGTTAAGCATTATTTTGAGGGTTCTAGCTTTACTATCACTACATAGTAAAATCAAGTCGCTTCCCGCTTCTGTCCCTATGTATGCTTAGATCTTTAAAAGAAAGATAAAGATGATAAGATGAGGTTTTTTAATAAATAGAGTGATTCAAGAGGAAGGTTTTTATATATGTAGGTACCATATAAACCGAAGCTAAGACTAGTTATTATTATAATTAGATACATTATCAACTAGCTCAATGGGGAAGGAAACATCGTGAGAAAATCTTATTGAAAAATTAGATCTGAGGCAAGTATTACAGCCCACCCGGTCCGGCGATGGGCTCACCACCTATCATCGTCGTGTTATAATTACTGTTTCTAACTTACCTTCAAATACCTGTCGCTCGTACTAGAAGTTTCCGAACGTACCCAGCACATTCACAACGAAAATAAGTGGCAACTTCCAGCAGAGAATCCCAAACGACCAAAGTTTCGACGTAACTTTTTAAAACATTTAAATTCCAGCGAATTCGGAATTAAAAAAGCTGAGCTCGAATGTACTACGTACAGAGCATTCGTCTGTCAGAGACCACCTACCGAGACAGCTTGACACTACCATTCATCTTTATTCACGGTACACCCTTACGTACCATCCCTTTATCCCTAACCCAACGGAATAGAGCTGCATTTTGCTTACACAACTGTAAGTTGTAAGTTTGCAGGAATCGAGATGCTAAGTAATTTATACAGATGGTGTTCTTTATCACAACAGTGTAGGGGCCATATTCGAGTGTCGGGAATGAAAAATGGATAGTGAGAAGGTAATGCGAGTGACGTGGAGTTACACCCTGCGGCAGGGCGTTCTCGTGTTCTGATAGATAATTTTCTGCGTTCACACTCGCGTATATTAGTATTACCTATGATTTTTTTTTATTGTATAGGGGGCAAACGAGCGGGGGGCCAATTCCACTAAATGACAGCGGTGATAGTTGTATGACAATTACATGATTGTGGTCACTCAATGGTGATATTATGTCAAATTTTGACATAATATCACCATTGAGTGTCAAAATTTGACATAATATCACCATTGAGTGACCACAATCATGTAATTGTCATACAACTATCACCGCTGTCATTTAGTAGAATTGGCCCCCTGATGGGTCACCTTATGGTAAGTGACTACTGTGGCCGATGCACTGGCCGGTATTGTACATTTGTTTGTTTTATTGTTTTAATGTTTTACATTCAAAATTAGATTGGCGTGGGTTTGGTTTGTCCTTGGATTATGGATTTGGTTTAAGATTTTGTGTGAACCTATAATATGTTTTTTACTGTATTATACAACGCGTAACAGAAAAAGCGCAATTCTTCATACACCCCAATTAGTATGTATAATAATATAAAACAATTATGATGCAATCGAACTTTAGCTGTGTCTAATCAATGTTCTTAAATATCGATTAATAATAGCACGATTTCCTTAGAAACCACTAAATTCAGCTACGTTATTTATAATAATAAAGCTTTTTATTATAAGTATATATTTTTTAAATTTAACACATATTAAAAATAGCTGAAATCGAATAAGTAGTCGATACTGAACAAACTAAATACAGGAATTGCGCTTATTCTGTTACATGTTGTATAAATAAAAGTATGTTTAAAGCCTAATAGCCTTTCCCTGAGGTCGCCGAGTTCACAACTACCGGCGCCGATCGCCGAAGGACCATCCCAAACCTGTTATATGGGTACTAAACAAATGATAAACATAAGTACCTACTTAAACAACCAACGAAACCAACACACATGTTCATGCTTACAAATTTTGGCCCCGAGCGGGGTTCGAACCAGTGACCTCCGACTCGAAGGCAGGGTCACTACCAACTGAGCCAACATACAACACAAATAGCCCTGAAATACGAAAATGCAGCAACAGAATGTCAAAACGTGCGTGATTTAGTGCTTCAACGTAACATTGACTTTCTTCCATGCGCGTAAGATTTAATTTAGATTGCGTTTGAGTTGAGTTTGAGAAATTGAGGTTTTCTTACGGAGTGAGCCACCTGTATGTTGTAGGACATAAATTAAATTGAGGAACACAATTCTCACATCGTTATTTAGTCTGAAACTACTAAGAGCCTGTGCTGTGTGTACAACACTTCTATAAAAGATTTCTTTATACAAGACTTCTGATAAACATACTTACTCTCTTCGTCTCTATGTCTTACATACATATACATACCCTGACACGAAACCAACAGACTGCCCGCTAACAAATCACAAACCTGCAAAAAAATATGAGGGCGGGAATCGAACCAAACCGGCCTGTCAGTAAGTGTAATAAGCACAGAATAGTTATTTTATTGTATTTATTTTATTTTCGTAGAAAAACCAACAGCAAATTTACAAATATAGGTAGGTAAATTAAATTTTATAACTAAACTATAATTAATAATAATAATATAATCTCACGCCTTTTATCCCCGAGGGGGTAGGCAGAGGTATTCCATTACTGGATATACCCACATTTCACGAGATATATTGGACCCCTAAACGTGATAGGTGGTGAGCCCATCGCCGTACCGGGTCTTACACATGTCTCAGAATTAATTCTGAGACCTGCGGGTTTCCTCACGATGTTTTTCTTCACCGTCGAGCTAGTAATAAATATGTACCTACGTTAGTTTTTGAAAAACTCATTGGTACCTACATGCCAGGATTCGAACCCGAGCCTCACTGATTTTCGGCCGTCTCTTTAACCGTAAGGATATCACTGCTATAACTAAACTAAAAATGTAAATATTGCCGAATACAGGTTTTCACAAATAGAACTTAAATACCTATATATTTTTTTATTCTTTCTTATCCTAGGGCTGATTCACGTCTACACTACACGATGAGGCACATTAAAAAGGCTCAGACTGGAACGAAATAAATCTAAGTTGTATTCAATGCTAAGTAAGTTGAAAGTTGAGTTGATTTTTTTCGATAATTTGTACTACAAAAGGGAATATTAAAAATAGGTTATAAGTATAGGCGGGTCTAGTTCGTAACAACGCAAGTCAATTTCTTGAGGTGGTACATTAGGTACATTAATTTATTGTTACTCGTATTCCTTCTCCTGATAACAGTAATATTACCAATTTCCCGAACCGATGTGGCCTCGGGTAGATAGCGGTGCACCACAATGCAAGTAAATCAATACGGCTGTTATTGCTGTCTACAGCTACCATGTATTATAATATAAATTACATTCCGGATCTTATGATATTGGGGAAACTACACATAACTGAGTTACGCCCAGCGGCGTTGCTTGCGGAGTACGTTTTTTTCCGTTCCCGTGCGCATTTAATATCCTTTCTTAGTTGTATAGGGAGCTTATTTCTTTTTTTTTAAATTTTATGTGGCATTTTTAAATAATTATAAGTAAGTACCTACATTGTATAGTTTTTGGAAATGATTTTCATTGTACACAGCAACATACGTACTTGCAATACTGTTATATTGTGTAACTACATGAAGAAAAAAAAAACAAGTGTATCAAACACTTGGTTTTTTTATCTTCGCCTGTAGTTGCTTGACTATTTTAAGACAAAGTCAAAGTTTATTCAACGTAGGGGCTTATAAGTCTTCTTATTCAAAGTCATTGCGACTCCACCGCTTCGGTATACAATGTTCAGTTGGGGAGAAGAAGCGGGGCAAGAAACTCCTCAACACAGTATTCTTTTAAACAATCAATATAATACAAAGTACAAGTTACATGGTATTAGTGCTTTGCTGAGCTGGAGAAAATTTATACTGTAATGTATAAAATAAATATGTAAAATTATTATTATTATGACATAAATTGTTATCTACCTATATCTACATAGAACGCGCCAACAGACGGCCGAGTTCTAAACCGCGCTATCGAAGTAATACTTTTCCTTGTGTTTAATTTACCACGTTTGTTAGAGAGATTTGATCCTAATGATTGACCCTATCGATCGATGCCGTAAAGGTAAAGGGTGTTATTTTTTCGGATTTTACCCGGTTCGATTCCCAGGTGTGGCAAGCGAATTTTAAAAATCTGTGAATGCAGTTCTGTTTCTTGTTAAAAATAAAGGAATGTTTCCTTTGAGTAAAATTGTCTATCTCCAGTATGTACAGTACTTTCCCTCCAGGTGGCGTCCAAAAATTCCACCCTGTATATTTATTTCTCATTTCTCACACTCCCTCGCACCTAGTAACCAGTAGGTATAAGCTATCAGAGCATAAGGGAACTATATCCCCCTGCCCGCTAAACTTATGATAATACCGCGCGCTGAATAATACACGAACGCCGAGTGCCGCGCCACTGTTACACGCTTGTATCTTACACTACACTACACACTGTTGATTTGTGTAGGCTTCCACCAATATGTAAAGTACTGGCTGCTAACTTGCTGAAAATGGGCTCTTTTGGAGATAGGGTGTAAAATGGCGTGTTTTAGTTTTGAACTAGCTTTTTCCGTGGCTTCCTTCTCAAGTGACTCTAGTTGCGAATTTGAATTTGTGTATTTTTATAACCCAAGTAGACCCTAGCAAAAATTCAACATTCATTTATTTCTGTAGGTGAAAAAAAATTACACACAAAAAACTCAGAAGTCTAAAAATAACAAGGGACTCTAAACTCGTCCATGGAGGTTGGCTGAATGTAAACAGCAGCCCATCTCCAACGACGAGTTGCTGGTTCCAATTGTAGTACCCCGAAAAGAAAAAGCAACAAACTGAAACATAGCTCTTTTCTTGTGAATTTATTGTCGTTCGGAAGTTGTTTGTGAGCAGTAATAGCCTTACGGTTAAGGAGCCTGCTTCACATGATGATAATCAGTGAAGCTCGGATTGGAATCCTGGCATGTACCAATAAGTTTTTCTAAAACTTACGTAGGTAAATTTTACTTATCACTAGCTCAACGGTGAAGGAAAACATCGTGTTGAAACCCGTAGGTCCCAGAATTAATTCTGAGACATGTCTAACAGACCCGGTCCGGCGATGGGCTCATCACCTATCACGTTTAGGGGTCGAATATTCTCGTGAAAAATGGGTATGTCCAGAAATGGAGTACCTCTGCATACCCCCTCGGGGATAAAAGGCGTGAGATTTTTTATTTAAATATTTAATTTGTGAATACCCAATGTAAATAATAACGTTTTCATTGATAAATGTACTCTTATAAAATGTATCAGAGTTAAGTTTATGTACATTGAAGAGCACGCAGAGCTTGACACATTGGACTTTGTAACGTCCTTATTACAATCGCTTTAGAGGTCAGACTCGCACTACAAGTGTGAAGCTTCATGTGCTGGTTGTACTCGGTACTCACAAAGTAAGCACTGCCGAAGTGCTCGCAGCATATGATTCGGTTCTATGCGAAGCCGAATTTTACAGTTTCGGTTTGAGTAGTAAAATTTTACGAGCCGACCGGATCGAGGCTTACTATGCCGAGGCTGTAAATTTAAGGGTACCGAAGTGAGGCTCTTGAAATAATATCATCGATTTGATTCTTGTAAAGATTTTACGCAGTGATTGAGTGTTAGTCTGCAAGAACACAAATTACGATTACACAAATTATGTAACCCAATTTAGTACTATGTACCAATTGATTAAAAGAATATTGTGTTAAGGAGTTTCTTGCCCCACTTCTTCTCCTCAACCATACATGCTGAAGCGGTGGAGTTGAAATTACGTTCAATAAGTGGACTTGTAAGTTCCTATTTTGAATAAAACATTTTGACTTTTTGACAGATTGAGAGAGGGTACTTCTAGACAGACTAGTGGTGAGACCATTCCAGACCAGAGAAACAATTCAGGGAAATGCGAAACGTTTTCCTTCACCGTTTAGTAAAACTTATATCCTTACCCTTGGGATGTTTATGTTGGGTGACTTTCAGATATTTTTCACAAAACACTTTAAAAAATAGGAAAACCATCCTCAATTTTACCTTGCAAATTGCAACACTGCACTATCACATAATATACAATACATTAACTCTTTATTGTACACCAAAAGCAACACAATATGCATACCAACATTAACTAAAGTACCTACAATAGGCGGTTTTATCGCTTTTAGCGATCTCTTCCAGACAACCTTAGGATGGATGAAGCTGAGAGATTAGAATTAGGGTAGACATATTATATCTACTGGTGAAACTTGAGTAATTTTCAGAAATGGAATAGGTACTTCTGCTTCTTCTTCAGACACAGCAAGACTCGTTTATTTTAGCTACTTTCACAGTATAATGTCCTATGGCATCTTGCTGTGGGGCAGAGCTGCGGATGCAGAATCTATTTTTATTTTACAAAAAAGGGCTATACGCGCCATTTACAAGTTAAGATGTCGTGATTCCCTAAGAGAACTGTTCAAAGAAATTAATATTTTAACAATGCCTTGTCAGTACATTTATGAAAACATTATGTATGTACGGAAAAACATATTACTGTATACTAAAAACTGTGACAGGCATAATTGTAATCTAAGGAATAAAAATAAACTAGAGCAACCTCAGTCACGATTAAGTAAAATTAATAATTCCTTTGTGGGGCTTTGCATACGCTTTTATAATAAAATACCAGAAGATATTTTGAAATTGCCTGAAACTGTGTTCAAAACTACTGTTAAACATGTACTTTGTAAAATGGCATATTACAAACTAGACGACTATTTAAATGACAATGATGCTTGGAACAGATTTCCTCCAGTCCAGCGCAATACGATAGCGAAAAACAAACGAAATTATGTAACCCAATTTAGTAATATGTAACAATTGATTAAAAGAATATTGTGTTGTGGAGTTTCTTGCCCCGCTTCTTCTCCTCAATCATACATGCTGAAGCGGTGGAGTTGAAATGACGTTCAATAAGTGGACTTGTAAGTTCCTATTTTGGATTAAACATTTTGACTTTTTTTGACTTTTGACTTTTGTTCATGTGGAGAGTCCTCTCTACATCTGTGGGATCTATACCAAGAACACGGTGGAACAGATGATAATGATGGGAGCCATTGAAGCAAGTTCGGAACATCAATTGTTTTTGCCTTAATGTATGGAGGAGCGGAGGTGGAATGATGCTCCATCGTGAAAAGGGAAGATCTTCCTTTAGGCGAGGCGATCGTGCCTAGGGACCGTGGTCCAACGGTTGTTGTTGGACAGTCGTATTTATACAAACTCATTAGAAAACTTCGACAGCGCAGTTTAGAACTCGGCCGTCTATTGGAACGTTCTATGTTGTGTCGTTACAAATGTATCTACAACTAATAAACAATATGTAACAAAATAAGCGCAATTTCTGAAACTAGTTTGTTGAGTATCGACTTAATCGATTTCAGCTATTTTGAACATGTATTGAATTTTGAATTAGCATAGCTGAATTTAGTGCTACCTATGAATATCGTACTATTATTATTTACTCATGAAAATATGTTAGACAAAACTGTATGAAAGTACGAAAGCATCGTATTTTTTTTATTGAGGTTAATATACTAATTGGGGTGTATGAGCGCTTATTCTGTTACGCGTTTGTATGTAAACACAATTATTTTAACCGGTCACGAAACTGCAGTAGCCACGACTAGAATTAAAATAGAAAATTCAAATTCTAAACACAGCACAAAGCTTTTGAAATTGACTGTAAAAATGATTTCGAAACGTTTCAAAAGTCGCCAGTCGGCTGTGAAGCCCGAGGACAATTTTGAAAAGGCAAAAATGAGTGGAATATCACAAAGGCATTGTTTTCCGCGCAGCAAGAGCGGCGCGGGAAAATCTATTTTGCTGGGCTTTACGGTGTGTTACATTCTGTGGCTTATTCCATTGAATGTAAGTCTTCTTATGTCTTTTTTTTTTTTTTTTTTTTACTAAAAAATGGGCTTGCTCTTGACCCCAGACTAGCCCGAGAGCAAAGACGGGGCCTACGTTGGGACGAGCTTGCCCAGAAGATGCCTGTTCACTCGATCCTTAAAGGCTTGTGGGTTATATGAACTCGGAAATACAGACGCCGGCAGGTAGTTCCACTCCTTGGCGGTGCGCATAATAAAAGAACTTGAAAAGTCTTGTCTTTGTCTTTTTTAGTTCCAAACCCAAAGGGGATCCTATTACTAAGACTCCGCGGTCTGTCTGTCTGTGCGTCTGTCACCAGTGAACCGTGATAGTTATACAGTTGAAATTTTCACAGATGATGTATTTCTGTGGCCACTATAATAACACAAAAAAAATCGAATAAATATTTATATTTAAGGGGAATCAACAATCGTGATTTTTTTGCCGTTTTTATAGATAATGGTACGGAACCCTTGACTCGCAATTGGACAGCTTTTTTTATAGTATAGGGGGTACACGAGCAGACGGGTCACCTGATCGGTAACGCATTTGTGACTCTCGAGTTGCAGGAGCCAACTCGAGAGTCGCAAAATTAAATGCTTTACTGGCCTTTGAGGTGGGAGTACGCTCTTTTCTTGAAGGTCGTATATTATACCGCAGGCTACTTTTCCCCACAGATCGAGGTAAAAAGTTTCGTGAGAGTCGCACAGTGGTGGATTGCCAACTCTACATCTAAATTATCTACAACTACACTAATATAATAAAAATTAGAAATTCGTATTTTTGTACATTTGTAACAAATAAACTCAAAAACTACTAGACCGATTTGAAAATCTCTTTGACCAATAGAAAGCTACGTTATTACGGAGTAACATAGGCTATATCTTATCTCCGTATTCCTACGGGAACGGGAACGACGCGACTGAAGCTGTGGTGGAACAGCGAGCAATATTATAAAGAGGAAAGATATTTTTTTCACTACCAGCTGAGCCAAGAGGCTCGTCAAATATAAAAGATTTGAAAGACAACCTTCAATTTTGTAAGGCGCTTAAGACACACTTCGAAATAGCAATTACCTATTATTACTTAATTACCCTAATATGTGTGTACAAATACAACTGACGTGTTAGACGATACCTTAGAATGGCAGATATTCAAAGATAGGTATCATAGTTGGAGTTTAATGAGCACGTGCGTCCAATTACGGCAACATGTGTGCTTAATCACGGATCAGCGCGTTTGCTATTATCTCCCGCCAGGCGTCGGAGCCATGCTAGTGTGATTAGCCGTCTGGAAAGTAAGTAGATATGATTTGAAGTGTGGTTTGAAAGAAGATGTAGTGACAAGGATAGTAAAGGGTATGTTAAGCTGGTTTGGTCATTTAGAACGAATGGATGAAAGAAGAGTAACGAAAGAGATTTATGGTGCGAATGTTGAAGGATACAAGGCAAGAGGACGCCCCAGAAGGACGTTCACGGATCAAATTAGTGACGTCCTTCAAAAAGCTGGGGTCAAGAGTGCGAAGAATAAAAGAGCGTGTATGAAAAGGCTTATGAATGTGAAGGAAGCGAGGGAAGTGTGCGAAGATCGGGCAAAGTGGCGATCCATCGTCTCTGCCTACCCCTGTGGGAAGAAGGCGTGAGCTGTATGTATGTATGTATGCATGTATATGATTTGAAAGACGCATGGAAATTTATTTATACAACATCTAACATAATAAGTGCAATTCCTGAAATTAGTTTGTTCAGTATCGACTTCTTATTCGATTTCAGCTATTTTTAATATGTGTTAAATTAAAAAAAAAATTGAATTAGCGTAGCTGAATTTAGTGCTTTCTATAGAAACTGTGCTATTATTAATCGATATTTAAGAAAATTGGTTAGACATAACTAAAGTTCGATTGCATCATATATTTTTTATATTAATATACTAATTGGGGTGTATGAGGAATTGCGCTTTTTCTGTTACGCGTTGTATATTGTATTGCATTCGTGTTGTATAAATAGAATCTTAATTTAAGATACTTATAGCTACAACGCGAACCCGGATTGGGCACAGCAATTTGCTATTCTTAATAAAATTACAGGAGGAGAGGTATTAGGGAAACTTAAATAGATCAAAACTATGGTGAAATAATTATAATAAAAAATCATAAATAATTGCTATTAAAATACAAAACAATTAAAAACATCACTTTTAGTTATAACCTGTCTTCATAAACTAATAAATAACTTTTTCACTTCTCATGCTCTAAAAGTACGCCAATATAGCTCTACGAAGCGGGACTAAAGTGACCACTTTAGTCCCTAGGGAGTATAAAGTAATTTTTTTTTAATTTCCTTAATGAGAAAAAGACAACCTCAAACTCTAAATATCTGTAGAGAGTGGACCATCTTCATTGCGAAAATGTGAAGAGTTTTAGTTCCATGGTTTTTCCGCGAAGAAGGTGGCGCCATGTGTTTTAAATTGTTTACCTGCAAAGAGATTTAAATCTCTTTGTTAATCTGTGACAGCCTGACAGGTTTAGAAGAAAAAACTGACCGCGAAAATTTCTGAATTTTTGTCGAGTGTAAATTTGTTGGGTTTTAAATAAATTTGTACTAAATTGACAATTTTTCTCGCACTCAAAGTGAAAAGTACAGTTTGCACCTCGAGACTAAACGCCAACTTAATATACCCTCGGTTTCATGACTCCCTCGCAAGCTCGGGAGTCAAACCACCTCTGGTATATAATGGCTTCGTTTAGTCCCTCGATATAAAATATACTATATTAGAAACATTTAAAAAAACCTACACTTACCTAAATGTTTTGTGTATCAAGTTTTGTCGTCTAAATTGTTCGGATTTTTTTAAATACTACTTATCTTATCTATAAGATCATTTTTCTATTTCAAAGGAAAAATTGTCAGAAATAAACCAATAATGTGTTGCTCTGCGCGTAGAAAGATTTATTTCATTTACGAGTTCTATTAGTAAACTAAGTACCTACAATACTTATAATAACACGCAGAGAAAACTTTTGTATAAATTAAAGTAAACATTGAAAATAAATCTTTTTTAACGATACCTAAATTAACGTAGTATTTAGTGATTCAAACAAAAACGCTTTCTCTGTTCCTATATCCCTATGTCCCTATTAAAACTACGCAACGGATTTTGATGCGTATTTTTTTTATAAATAGAGTGATTCAAGAGGAAGGTTTTAGTGATAGCATTGCACCCGTGCGAAGCCGGGGCGGGTCGCTAGCTCGCTCGCTATAATAACGTTATAAAATACTAAATTACACAAGTTGACAAAGTTCAAAACTCCTTTGAAAACAACAAAAACCAAATTACATTCCAGCAATTTTGGGAAAACCCAAAAAATAGATCCATAAAAATGGGGTTTAATTTAAAGTTCACATGTGCAGGCTTGCACGGACATGTGACGGCCGGCAGTGTTACCAACTTTGCGAGGGAAAACGTGCAAAAAAGGCGCGCAAACGTAAAACTCCCGCCAATAGCGGCCAGATGGAGCAGTGCAGACGTGGTAGTAGGCACAATAGTCTTTTTATGAATAAGTCTATTTTTGAGATTACTTATGTCAGTATACAAAATTTATCTTCTTATTTACGAATTAGGTATTCCTCTGGCGTAAAGGAAACATTCAAGGTAAAAAAACATTTAACTGTTAGATATTTAAGTTAACGTTTATGCATCGACACAATGCGCAAAACATAGTAAACCAGCTTTTACTTCGCTTCGCTCGCGCACCTTTATTTCACCCCCTTAGGGGTTGAATTTTGCAAAATCGTTTTTCAGTGGATGCCTACAATGTATAAGCTATCGATGTGCATAATTTCAAGTCTCTAGACCCAGCGGCTCAAGCTGTGCGTTGATACATAACCAATCAGTCAGTCAGTTTATCATTTTAACAACCAACACAAACTTTGAGTCTTAAACCAACAGGAGACGTCACGCGCACTAGTTTCTTTGCAAATTTCTGCGCGGGGGACGAGGAAACGCACACAAATAAAGTTAACACAAACGCATTTTTTGACAAAACAATTAAACACTAGCTTGAACTAGATGCACACAAACACATTCACCAATCCGAGCACTCCGTGAACTCAAAAAAACTAGTTGTATATACCAGGTATGATCGTTGACCGACCATTTTTTTGGCAAAGGGATCGCCTGCCTGAATACTCAAAGAACACAAATGATAAATTCCGATTAAATCGCAGAAAGTCCATAATATTTTACGTTGGCCGAATCCAGGCTATAAAGCTTGAGGTTCTTTGAACGTCCAGCTAGATATAACCGTATTTTTTAGTGTCCAAATCTAAAACTTGCCCGTATCTTTTTTACCGCCTTCTCATAATCTATGCCCAGAAACTCAGCGTATGCAGGCAGTAAAATTTAACGGTTCACAATAAAGCTGGACTTAGTCCGCGCATTCAGGGCCGTAACTTGCGCATGCGCCGAGATGGGCCCATCGTTACAGCCATCGTTAAGTAAAAGAAGCTATCCAATAGATGACTAGACGGACTAAAATAAATAAAAAGTTATTAATATAATTTTATTGTTCACTGTGTAACAAAAGGTCCTAAAAAATAAAAAGATGTGTAAAGACAGTGTGCCCATTTCGGACGTACACCCGGAGCCTATCAAAAGTTAAGACGTCTTGTGTGTGCGACTGTGGTTCGTAGTCGTATCTATTGGTTCTCAATTATCGATGATTATGGCCACCGGTTATGGGCTGTTATGGACTTTAAGTGGGTTCCTTTTTCGAATTGATTTCGAGAGTTTGATGGCGAATGTCTGCTACCGTGCCGACTGTGCGGAAATTTTAACAGATATGACTTCTTGTAAACTTTGTGGTTTTACTACGTCCACTTGGGAGTTTAGAGGATCTAGGCTATCCTTGAGTAATGATTGGGGAACGGGTTCCATCTATACAACGCGTAACAGAAAAAGCGCAATTCCTCATGCAACCCAATTAGTATATTAATATAAAAATTATGATGCAATTGAACTTTAGTTGTGTCTAACCAATTGTCTTAAATATCGATTAATAATAGCACGATTTCCATAAAAAGCACTAAATTCAGCTACGCTAGGTAATTCATTTTTGGAAAACATTTAACTCATATTAAAAATAGCTGAAATCGATTAAGTAGTCGATACTGAACAAGCTAATTTCAGGAATCGCGCTTATTCTGTTATATGTTGTATACCGATCTGTTTCTATTAAACGAACGTTATAGAACGAATCAGTTTCTATTACCAAAGTTGTTGAAGAGCAGTGATAGCCTTACGGTTAAAGAGCCTGCTTTACATGATGATAATCAGCGAGGCTCGGGTTCGAATCCTGGCATGTACCTGGGCTTACGGGGGAGATTATGGCCCATACTTAGTCATATGTTCCTTAGCTTAGCAGTGGGCTGTTGTTACGGGGTGCTGATGAACCATTTTTTTTTAAATTTATTATCTTTTACAAACACTATTGAACCTATTTGTAAAATTTAATCTATTTAAACTACAATGCAGTTTGTCGGTGAGAATAACGCTCTTTTCATATATACATAAAGCTCACGCCATTGTCCTACAGGGGTAGGCAGAGACGACGGATTGCCACTTTGCTCGATCTCTGCATATTCTTTCGCTTCCTTCACATCCATAAGCGTTTTCATGCACGCTCTTTTATTCTTCGCACTGTGGACCCCAACTTTTTGAAGGACGTCACTAATTTGATCCGTGGACGTCCTTCTGAGGCGTCCTCTTGCCTTGCATCCTTCAACATTCGCACCATAAATCTCTTTCGTTACTCTTCTTTCATCCATACGTTCTAAATGACCAAACCAGCTATTTAATCTATTTAAGCGAGTATATTTAAGAGAATCTACACTCGCTTTAGCTTTTGTAGTTTACTACAATGCAGTTTGTCGGTGAAAATAGCGCTCTTTTCGTCTAGTATTAATCTTTATCCTTACTTTAATATTAAAATAAATAAAAAACAAAAATTAATAATCTCACACCTTTCATCCCCGAGGGGGTAGGCAGAGGTATTCCATTACTGGATATACCCACATTTCACGAGATATATTGGACCTCTAAACGTGATAGGTGGTGAGCCCATCGCCCATTTAATATTATAAATGCTAAAGTAATTATGTCTACGCAATCACGCTTAAACTACCGAACCGATTTCAAAAATTCTCTCACCATTACAATGCTACAATATCCCTGAGCAACATAGGCTATATTTTATCCCCGTATTCCCACGGGAACGGGAACTACTCGGGTGAAACCGCGCAGAACCGCTAGTCCTACTAATATTATAAACGCGAAAGTTTGTATGGATGTTTGTTCCTCTTTCACGCAAAAACTACTGAAGGGATTTTGATGAAACTTTACAATTATATAGCTTAAACATCAGAATAACACATAGGCTATATTTTATTTCCGTATTCCCACGGGAACGGTAACCACGCAGGTGAAACCGCTCAGAACCGCTAGTTTATCATAAAACGATTTTAATCGAGTAAATTCCATCTATTACCTGTATAATTAATAAACCAGATAAACAAACGGCTCCATTTCACAAATTAGCCAAGTAACGCGAATCCTCGCATCCCGGTGCTTAATTAGCGGGGACAAACACACAGACAGGCTGCCAATTTGTTGTGTAAACTGAGCCGCGGCGTATTGAGATGGCGTATTAACTGGCTGATGCCATGAGGACTGTTTACGCTTTCATTGTTTTAATGAGAAAGATAGAGAGCAGTGATGACTTTTTTTAAGAGCCTGCTCCATATGATGATAATCAGTGAGGCGCGGGTTCGAATCCTGGCATGCACCAATGAGGTTTTCAAAACTTACGTACATAATCATTAGCTCGACGGTGAAGGTGCAGCGATACTACATAGATAGCGCCAATAGACGCCCGAGTTCTAAACCGCGCTATCGAAGTTTTCTAATGAGTTTGTACAAATACAACTGGCCAGCATCAACCGTTGGACCACAGTCCCCAGGCACGATCACCTCGCCTGGAGGAAAATCTTCCTTTTCACGATGGAGGAGCATTCATCCTCCGCTCCTCCATATAAAGGTAAACATCGTGAGGAAAACCGCCCCAGAATTAATTCTGAGACATGTGTAAATAGACCCGGTCCGGGCGATGGGCTAACCACCCATCACGTTTAGGGGTCCAAAGAATATCTCGTGAAAAGTGGGTGTATCCAGAAATGGAATACCTCTACTTACCCCTCGGAGATAAAAGGTTTGTGAGATTTTTTATTTAGTTTTTTATTTTAATTCTTACTTAATTCGTCGAACACCGCGCGGTTCCAATGGGCACTGTAAGAACTAAAAATCAATTGTGTTTTATTTTATTGGCTAGTCCAGTAAATTTATACATTACCGCATGCGTCAAATCCGGTAGTTCTGATTTTTTGCAGACTTGTTTATGATGTTGGCCTAATGTATAATCCAAGTTTGTGACCTCGAGCGCCGAACGCAACTTTGTCAAAAATCGAAAAAACAGCGAAAAAATAGTATTTTTTTCAAATTTTGGCGATTATAACCCTAAAAGGACTAGTTTCTGAAAAAACTTTTTAGGACGTTTTTAAAGTAGACTAAATTAACTACAATATGATACTAGAATTGTCTCTGTAATTACATAATTTGGTTATTTTTCGCTGTCGTGTAGAGTAAATCTGTTCCAAGCATCATTGTCATATAATTTGTAATTTTTTAAAGTACTTAATGAAACTCAATCCAGAAGATGAATGGGAACATTCGTTACAATGTGCGGGCACGCACCCTAGATGGTCCAAATCGCTGCTATCCCTACTTCGACATACTGCGATAAGACCGCTCATTTTACTTTTTTTAAATCGTTGTGTCACATAATGCATAATATTTGTATTGGTGTACAATAAAGAGTTGTTAAGTTTAATTAATTACTTCATTTGATGGGCCTGTTGGTTCAGTTGGTAGTGACCCTGCCTTCTGAGTCGGAGGTCGTGGGTTCGATCCCCGCTCGGGGAAAATATTTGTGTGCATGAACATGTCTGTAGGCTTCGTGTCTGGTCGTTTAATATATATATAAATCAAAAGCTGTTCGTTAGTCTCACTAAAACTCGAGAACGGCTGAACCGATTTTGATGAAACTTTTTGTGTGGGTTAGAGTGGGTCCAGGGATGGTTTATACGGTGGCAGAACGACGTCTGCCCGGGCCACTAGTTTATTTATGTTTATCAGTTGCATATAGTACCCATAGTACAGGTTCTGCCTGGTTTGGGACTAAATAACAGTGTAAATTGTGTCCCACAATTTATTATAATCTGAGAAGTTTCTTGTCCCGCTTCTTCTCCTGAACTATACATGCAGTGGACTTATAAGTCCCTACTTTGAATCAAATATTTTGTTTCTTTGATACCTGACTAACGGCGACGACAAAATGTGGGTTATTTCCCTCTTATCGCCACTAAACCCTCTCTTTTCTTTATAATAATAAATTTATATAAAAAGCAAATGACACTCAAAAATCTAAACATAAATTTATGTTACAATGATGCTCAATAGATCTAGTTGTCTGGCTCCCAAGCTAGCATTCCCTGTACTATGTTTTCCAGTCTTTCATCCTGTACATAAAATTGCACTGTTATAATTTTCTTTTTAATAAGTACCTACATTTCAAAAGTAAGTAGTACCTTAAACGAATGTTTGTGCCTGTAAAGGGTTAAAGATCAAGTAACAAATTTTTTCAACTGAAATAGTCCTATAACATTTGTTAAAAGCACGTACGTGGTCTGTTAGGCCGTGGGATTAATTAAGCGCGCAGTGTGCGCTGCGCCGCACCGGCTCGCGATTTATTATCCAAGTTTAGTGTACGGTGCTAACTGCTGGCGAGGTGCACACACTGGCCTCCACTAGTTCGCCGTTTAGAAACATATACACCGTTTTAGGGTTTCGTATCAAAGTAGTAAATAAAAAAGTAAAAAAACTTAACTATAAAAAGATGGAAACAAGATGACCTAAATAAAGGAGGAAGTAAATACCATCTGCTGCGCGATCTCACAACTATACATCTTCACTTCCGTTCCCGTGTGAATGTGGGGATAAAATATAGCCTATGTTACTCTCTGACGATATATTTTTTTTAGTATTTTTAAAATCGTTTTGTTTATTTGGCCTTAAAGGTTAACAAACAAAAAAAAAACAAACAAAGTCGCATTTCTAATATTTGGGATTGTTAGAATTGGCAAACGTGGTTGGTATCTAGAGCGTCACAAAGGAACAAACACTTCTGATAAAAACATTACCCTCCTTCCATGGCGCAGTCGGCTAAAAAATAAACCATTTTGTGCCCCTCTGATTGTGTGAATGTCACAGCCGATTATCTAGGACATAATAATGACTATAATAGGACAAGATTTGGAATAAGGAATATGCATAGAATTTAAATTTGTCTTAAATATTTATATTGTCTTTACATTACATTTTAAAAATATTTTGACGATTTTCAAGCTTATTTATATAATAATATATAATATAATCTCACGCCTTTCATCCCCGAGGGGGTAGGCAGAGGTATTCCATTACTGGATATACCCACATTTCACGAGATACATTGGACCCCTAAGCGTGATAGGTGGTGAGCCCATCGCCGGACCGGGTCTGTTTACACATGTCTCAGAATTAATTCTGAGACCTGCGGGTTTCCTCACGATGGTTTCCTTCACCGTCGAGCTAGTGATAAATATGTACGTAAGTTTTTGAAAAACTCATTGGTACATGCCAGGATTCGAACCCGAGCCTCACTGATTTTCGGCCGGCTCTTTAACCGTCCGGGCTATCACTGCTCTATAAGCTTATTTATATATTTTTTTATGTTATGAAGATGTAAATGATTAATTTAAGAAACAAAAAAAAACATGCGTTTTCCCTACTGTGCTAATAACCTACTTGTGAGGTGACATACGCAGCATTTTAAGGGTTTCGTACCAAAAAAAAAAGAAAAAAAAGAAACCGTTATGATTCCGCTCTAAAACCTAAAATTTAGAAGGTAGATCAAAGATATATATGTATATATTCATAGACAAGGTACGGAACCTTGCCTGCGAGTCCAACACGCGCTTGGCCAGTAGTATCTAAAGATTTATTTTCGTGATGTTGTGGAAGAGTGATAGACTATCCTACATGATTTTATGACTTCGATCCCGGATTTTAACACCCCATTTTTTGTAATACAGTGATGCTTGGAGCAGATTTCCTGAAGCACAGCGCAATACGACAGCGAAAAATAAACATCATGTAACTCAATATTGAATTATATTAATTGTGTGCCACAATTTATTTATTATTATTTTATATTGCATTGAAATGGAATACCCCTGCTTACCCCCTCGAGGATATAAACATCAACTGTTAGAACGGCGTTCTAAGGCACGATCCCTCGCCTGGCGGAAGATCTTCGCTTTTCACAATGGAGGAGCATTCCATCTTCGCTCCTCCATCTATACCTATACAAATTTTTATAGAGAAAAGATGTGTATGTTTGTTACGAATAAAATTAAAAACTACGGGTCCGATTTAAAAAATTCTTACACCAATTTAAAGCCAGAATATCCCTGAGTAACATAGTCTATATTTTATTCCGGTATTCCCACGGGAACGGGAACTACGCGGGTGAAACCGCGCAGAACCGCTAGTAGTCTTATGCATAATGGTCTGTGGTCTTATGTCTATTCCATAACGAGAGGCAGCCTCATTTTCAATAAGCTTGATCACTTTTGCACAGTGTTCCTAAACAAGCTTAAATAATAATAAAATACTCTATTATGCCTGTTTTAAGAGATGGTGGTACTGGGCCTCTATAGTGAAGAGAAGACACTTCCAGAAGTATATTTTCTTCCCCCTCGTGTATTAAACGCGAGTTTTTATACCTTAGTTACACTTCAGCGCTCATTCCGTCGTTCATTTGTTTCGGCGCCGTATCTTCCGCACCGAATACACGCCTTTTCGCTGTCCCGTGACGTCACTCATAAACAGATTGTTCCACATGTCGCGTCAGTCACCCCGTATTCGCCATAGACCTATAAAACAAATAGAAAGACCTAAAGAACAAATGCAAAAACGGTGGGGGGTATTTATTTAGTATTACAGCACTAAACAAAAGCCATTTTTTACGTGACAAATGAGAAATTTTGTGAATAGTAAAATTTTACTTGTTTGGAAAACTAATGCTCTTAAAAATTTAACTGAAATTTTGGTTTGTGTAAAAAGACGCCAGTATTGTCTCCAAGTATCGATTTAAGAAAGCAACAGACTAATAGACATGCAGTTCAATAAAATATAGCAGTTGTCTAAGGTTGTGAATGAACCTGAACAATTAGAGATAAAAATTGTTCGGCCCTATCAGCTGACTGTTTTTGAGTCTAAAGGCATGTAATTACTCGCACGTTTCGCAAAATATGACTGTTATTTTTCAAATGTACTTGGACATACCTCTATGTCACAGACCGCTTAACCGATCCCAGCGATCCAGCTGTCAAGGAATCGAGTCTGTTGAGTCCTGTCATACACCGGCGGTGACGTCACAGAGCGGCGCGAGTGGACGGTTGTATGGCATTGCGCCGTGACAGTTGAAGCGAACCGCATCATTTTTAATTTAAATAATTTTATATACTCAAATCACGAACAAACCTATTGTTACAACTATTACGGAGCTTCATTACAAAAAACCCACTAATAGAAGATCAGTGCAATCAGAGTCACTCAGTCATTTTCTACCGTTTATATTGACAAGTTTGAAAACTGACTCTAGTCGTGTCTGGGCTTTGTCTGCATCTAAGTATATTTTTTTAATAGTCATATTATTTAGCTTAATATGTTATTCACCTTCGTAGCCCACTTTTTTCGTACACACGGTTTATGACCCACCGCGCACCGTTATCACATGGTCCATTCTATATTCCTTTAGCCCTATGGTATTTACTTAAGCAGTCTCCGTTTGTGTTGATAAGTGATATGCTGTTTGTTTTGCATCTTTTCTGTGGTTATCTTTCACATCAGTTGTAGATGACTGTTGAGTCATTTCCAGTTGTATCTCATTATTTTCTTTTTCTGTTTTTCCTTAAGCAATTTAATAAACACAATTTACTTCATATTCTTAAGTGTATTGCGACATTTTTATGTTTGTGCATGGAAACAATCTTTACGCAATGTTAGAAGCATTATTGTATTTTTTCTACATCTGCATCTACACTTCTACATCTACAATCCGCGGTGAGCTCCCAATCCGCGGTGGGCTCGCGTTGGAGATTAAAGCCCATACTTCCTCGGACGGTTAAAGAGCCGGCCGAAAATCAGTCAGGCTTGGGTTCGAATCCCTGGCATGTACCAATGAGTTTTTCAAAAACTTACGTACATATTTATCACTAGCTCGACGGTGAAGGAAAACATCGTGAGGAAACCCGCAGGTCTCAGAATTAATTCTGAGACATGTGTAAACAGACCCGGTCCGGCGATGGGCTCACCACCTATCACGTTTAGGGGTCTAATGTATCTCGTGAAATGTGGGTATATCCAGTAAGCGTGAGATTATATTTATTTATATATATTTTTATATATTTATTCCTCGTGTGGGCTGTTACGGGTTGATAATGATGATGAATTGAAGTTTTGTGCACTTTGAAATATTTCCTCACAATTATCAAAGTAGCAGCAAGAAACGATGAAACTGTAGACTCGGCTATCCTAACTATCACGGGTTATCTAGTAGGACTTGGATTATGAACACTTTTAACTCGTAACTTGATTTTATTACCAACAAATTATAGATAGGTACACTACACCTTAGGTACAATAGGAAAGTGCTCGAAATCTAGGTACCAATATTAAAATCTAATCACAGAGCTAGTGATCTCGATCACGGTCAGCACTCGAATGCCCCGTCGTTACCGTTTCGTCGCCAAGATCTCCAACGTTCTGGCGGGAAAAATCCAGCCCTCCGATTGGCCCACGAGATCACGCGATGTCGGTATCGTGGTCCAATCGTTAAGCCGTGTGCTTTACCCGCCAACCGAATTAAAAATCCAAGGCACTCGAGTGTTGCCATTTAAAAACATAAAAACAGAAAATGACTAAAATATTACAAAATAACAATTTAAAAGATCGAAACCTAACAAAACCTCTTTACAAATTATTTTCAAAACAGATTTTTAGACTTTTTACTTCAAAAAAAACCTCAAATATTCACTCTCCGAAATTCTATCCAAATGTTTGACCTAATCCCTATTTTGGGTGATGACGTCATAATAGCTCCCGTTGGCGGCGCATTTGTGGGAAAGAGTTGTTCTCTTATTTCTGAAAGCTAATGAGTGGACGCATAAAATGGATTTTATTGCGCCGGCGCTTCCTAGAAGGCCAAGTATGATTTATCGAGTGAATCTCGGGCATGCTGCCGCCATATGCGGCGGAGTTTGTTCGTAAACAATAAGAATAGTTTTTTTAGTACACTAATTGTTTGGGTTGCGTGTTTTAATACTTTTAATAGTAAAGGCGCCGTGTCTGTTTGTGTTTAGATCTGTATTTCTGGTGTATTTCTAGAATAGGGACGTCAATTTTAAATTTGAATTCTGGCATTCTGGAGACGTGAAGAAGGCTAGTGGATGTTGGATAAAAGATCAGAAATTGTGACAGTGCCAGTCGAGGATCACATTACAATAGTCTGGTGATAAGGAATGTGTATTTGTAAGGTGAAGTAGCTATTGATTAAAAAAAAAAATCTCACGCCTTTTGTCCCCGAAGGGGTAGGCAGAGGTATTCCATTACTGGATATACCTACCCACATTTCACGAGATACATTGGACCCCTAAACGTGATAGGTGGTGAGCCCATCGGCGGACCGGGTCTATTTACACATGTCTCAGAATTAATTCTGAGACCTGCGGGTTTCCTCACGATGTTTTCCTTCACCGTCGATCAAATGATAAATATGTACGTAAGTTTTTGAAAAACTCATTGGTACATGCCAGGATTCGAACCCGAGCCTCACTGATTTTGGGCCGGCTCTGTAACCGTAAAGGCTATCATTGCTCATTTTTGCTATTGATTACTTCCCTGACATATTGTAATTATTTCCAAAAAATTAACCGCCTGTAAGAGAATGTAGTGGTAAAACGTGGGTATTTCCAGAAATGGAATACCTCTGCTTAATCCCTCGGAGATAGAAGGCGTGAGATTATTTATTTTATTTCTTTTTAACTCACACATTGTAACGCAAGTCAGACCTACTTCTGACTGCTTCGAAAAAGTACTTTCGCATATTTATTTCTCCTCTTCTCAGCGAACACATTACGAAGCCGAAGAAGCTACAATGACGTTAAATGAGTGCACTATTAAGTTGTTATTCTACTATCATTATAAATAAGGAAGTGTGTTTGTGGGTTTGCTCATCTTTCAGCGACGAAGTAACGGATCAACGTTTTTTTAGTTTGTTATAGGACCGGGAAATGACAGTCTCTTTTATACACAAAGCGAAAGAAATCGTGAAAAGTTAGTTTTATATATAAACAAGTTTAAGTAGTAACAAGATACACAGCACGTAAATACTATAGTATGGTTTTACATATAGTATGTAATATAATATACAGTATACACATGGAACCTGGAAGGGCGTTGCAAATGATAAAATACAAAATTGAATCCAAAAACTCGCAGGTCTCAGAATTAATTCTGAGAAATGTGTAAACAGACCCGGTCCGGCGATGGGCTCACCATCTATCACTTTTAGGGGTCCAAATAATATTTGGTGGACCGGGAAATTACTCTTTTATATTTCACAAAGCGGAAGAAATCTTGAAAAGTTAGTTTTAAGATAAGATAAGATAAGATAATTTTTATATATAAACAAGTTTAAGTAGTAACAAGATACACAGCACTTAAATACTATAGTATGGTTTTACATATTATAGTATGTAAAATAATATACAGTAAACACATGGAACCTGGAAGGGCGTTGCAAAATACAAAATTGAATCCAAAAACCCGCAGGTCTCAGAATTAATTCTGAGAAATGTGTAAACAGACCCGGTCCGGCGATGGGCTCACCATCTATCACTTTTAGGGGTCCAAAGAATATTTGGTGGACCGGGAAATGACTCTTTTATACACAAAGCGGAAGAAATCGTGAAAAGTTAGTTTTATTTATAAACAAGTTTAAGTAGTAACAAGATACACAGCACTTAAATACTATAGTATGATTTTACATATAGTATGTAAAATAATATACAGTATACACATGGAACCTGGAAGGGCGTTGCAAATGATAAAATACAAAATTGAATCCAAAAACCCGCAGGTCTCAGAATTAATTCAAATAATTCATAACACATATTGTAGCTAAGGACAATCACAGATACAAAAACATGATTTGCAATTGCAAAATTCAGAAAAACTGTAGCCCGCGATCTCTCATTGGATTGTGGTTCGCGGTCCACAATAGCTGGGGGCTGGGTGAGGTAATCCCAACCTGAAATTGCTCCACAAATACTAGTACTCACCCCACTAGCTCTAAGCTCCACTCCAGGAATCAGTGAGCCACCGACGTCTTTGAGAACATGTCACCAATCATATTAAACGAATCCGAGCGCTTTCAAGCGAGATTTATTTCCGGTGTCGGTCCGGGGTAGGCCCGTAGTCAGGTGTGAGGTTTGAATCGGAATTTTAGTCATATCATTTATTGCTCCATGTGGTTTTACAGTTAGTAGGTAAAATAATATACAGTACACACATGGAACCTGGAAGGACGTTGCAAATGTTAAAATACAAAATTAAATCCAAAAACCCGCAGGTCTCAGAACTAATTCTGAGACATGTGTAAATAGACCGGGTCCGGCGATGGGCTCACCACCTATCACTTTTAGAAGTCCAAAGAATATTTGGTGAAAAGTGGGTATATCCAGAAATGGAATACCTCTACCTACCCCCTCGGAGATAAATGGCGTGAGATTATTTATTTTTAATTTTAAATACAAAATCAATCACTAGATTAAAAACAATGTGATTGCTTACAAAACGGCAGACAATTTTTTTTAAAACATATAAATTTTTTAATTGCAATATTTACTCTATTTTTTTATCGAAATATTCCTGTAGTTTGATTAGCAATGAAGCATAGGATAAAGTATATGCTATATAGGATATATTATTACAACAGTATCTGTCTTAAAACCAATTTGAATTTGACGCGTAAAGACGAAATTATATTCTCACTGCAGAATAGGTGATAATGAGATGTCTAATACCAAACAGATCGATTAAAAGCTCGATGATGAAGTAAAACCTCGATAGGAAACCAGTAATGGGTTCTGAGTCATGTGAAGCAATCTGATCCTGTGATGAGCTCAAAAGTTCTTCAGAAAAATATTTCTTTTTTAAACCAGTATTTTAAATTAATTAATTAAATTTCCGATTACATATAAACGAGAAAGTTTCTAGAATTTATAGATGATTGTGGCTATTTAAAACTACTGAACTGATTTTCATGTATTTTTTTGTATCTTATAGATCAGAATAGCACATAGGCTACTTTGTACCCTGACACGCAAACAAGAAAAAATAGTACCTACTAGATATGGAAATAATAATAATATAATCTTACGCCTTTTATCCCCGAGGGGGTAGGCAGAGGTATTCCATTACTGGATATACCCACATTTCACGAGATACATTGGACCCCTAAACGTGATAGGTGGTGAGCCCATCGCCGGACCGGGTCTATTTACACATGTCTCAGAATTAATTCTGAGACCTGCGGGTTTCCTCACGATGTTTTCCTTCACTGTCGAGCTAGTGATAAATATGTACGTAAGTTTTGAAAAACTCATTGGTACATGCCAGGATTCGAACCCGAGCCTCACTGATTTTCGGCCGGCTCTTTAACCGATATGGATTTATATATATACATGTATTTATGAAAATCTTTAGAAAATTTTGATAGTAAGAAATTAAAGGTACCAACAATTGATAAGATCGAGAATAGTGAAGTTGATTCTATGATTCGTGGATCTATCCCTGTCACTGGCCCTGACTTCTGCTTCGGTTCTTAGACCTTCGAGGGGCTACGGGGGCAGGGGTGAGGGGGCTTAAATGGAAACCTATCCCGGGACGAGTGCACCGTGTCAGGCGAAAGAAGGATGTTAGTCCAGGAGTTGGGTGTCATTTTCAGATGAGAATTTGTTTGGTGGAGTTTGACACGAAACAAAATATCATCCAAGCTGAAACATAATATGTATTCCGAAGCAGTAGTAAATGCAAATAAGTCTACAAGCCCTTTTTTTTATTATTTTGAAACTTAAATAGGTAAGGAATCACGACGTATGCATCACGTCATACACTTTTGTTTTCATATTCGAAGTATGTTTCATTAATGTAATGCATTTTTTGGAAGTTTCAAGGTATAGGAACTTTTATTTGGGATTATCAGACATGCTTACAAAGTATGTATAAAATAACATTGGCAAAAGTCCATGTGTTTTGGGTACCCTACTTACACCTGCCCACGGAAGACGAAACCGTGTAAAATCGATAGTTCTTGGACAGACTAAGATAATATGTAATCATACCACATTTTTATAAGTTGAGGTTTAAAAGTTATTTGTTACCTAGTGTATTTTGTAGGTTATTATGAGATTTTAGGTACCAAAGACGTGTAAAGAAAAAGTTTCTCTAGGAAAGAAAATGATTTTCTTCCAACCTCTTTGTTAGAAAATAGCACTGCCTACCACATGCCATATAAGTTACTCTATGCCACATAGTGGCAGTTAATGATGGCTTGGGCAAAAAATATCGATACCTATATTAAAATATCGATATTTTTCCAAATACATAATTATCACAATATTATATATATCGTCGATATTTTTAATGGCGATATATCGACATTTATTTTACAGTATCGAATTCGTTAATTTTATTATATTTTTAACGCAATTCTGTTTCATTTCATGTTAAGTACTAAATACTTGTTTAGACTCAAGCATTTATAAAAAAATACTATTTTCATCGTCCTTTTTTACGAATTTGGGAATATGTATAAATAATAATGTAAAAACTGACGATATATCGATATTTTTCACTCGATTTTTATCTATAGTATTTAGAAATGTCGATACGATAAATATCAATTTATTTTTTCACTTGGCCATCCCTAGTGAATGACACGGTTGACGTGATGACACGACGTTCAATTTTACCACAACAACAAAAAAGTTTTTGTATTAATCAAAGACATTAAAATATAATAGCATAGAGGGGGCATTGGGAATATTTTCATACAAAACTTTGAAGCTCAAGCGTCATGTCCTTGTCGTGTCAGTTAGTATGAACGCGAGCTGTCATTCGGTCAAAATTGTACTAGACTTATTCCACTTGGAATAACTTTTGGCTTCAAATAATCCTCGCTTTGTCCCCTTCATGCCTTAAATTATATTTTAATCTCTTTGGTATTAATAGATTTCCCAATCGATCGATTCGTGTTTCTATGATATTTTTGTTTTACTTGACTCAATATTTTCAACTGCTAGATTAATTTAAAAATATGGAAAATTTCGACTTGTTATGAGTCAATAAAATAAGCATAGTGTGATACCCCGTGGGTGTCTATTTCAGTGGGTACCAAAGCTGCCGTTGTTCTTTAATATCAATCATCAAGCCTTATCTGTAAGAGTTTATAGGAATATAGTTTCCATTGATTGAAATATTTAAGTCAGTCCAATGACACTAGATGTCACTAGTATCTACAGGATCAACATACATTAGAAACAACAGATTTTGATTGAACGTCGAACGAATTATAGTGTAAGTTATTACATCGAGACGATGACCTACGAAAGGGTAAATTAATTAAGAAAATGAAAGTGGTTTCAACTCTACAACTTTTATTATAATTACTTGCAAAGTAAATAATTGCAAAGAGTTGATCCCCACAATTCGCATGGCCGCTCAGTTCACAGAACTCTTATAATATACCTCCAATTTGCCTCATTTATTTTCGTATAAAGGAATCCTTCTTAGAAATTCAATTACATTTGCTTTGTGGGTTCGTTAATCTTCTTTTTGTCTTACTAGCGACATCCCGTGACATCGTTTAGTAACTTTTTTATCAGCATCATCATCATTATGGCTAAGTATAAGTTATGTCATATGCTAATATTCCTTAGATTAAAAGTTGCTGTTATCTAACAGCAACTTTTAATCAAATTTAACAGCAAATTTTAATTGGGTGATCACTCATCTGAGTGATCACCCAACTGGTAAGATTTTCAAGGCACCAAAAGGTTTTCTAGCATGGTTAATTGTAAAGAGATACAACAGAAATCTCTCGCAATTGTTTGGAGATAAATGTTTCCTCAATATAATTATGTAATATGTACAATACATGCTACAGACGGTCGCTGCAACAAAGCATGTTTCTAACAACAGTCTATATACAAACCCATCATTATACTAGTCTTCCTTTTCACGATGCATCGGTATTCCACCTCTCAATTGGCTACCATCACGGATGGACATCCTTCACATGCTAGAATGTCTTCCAAAACTGATGAGCTGTAGTTCGAACTCCCTTTCAAACATTGAAAACACAATTAACAAATAAATTATCGAAAAGACCTGACTCTGATAAGTCTAAAACGTTTTGATTTCAATCTAAAGTTATTTTATGAACAAAATTTTACATGTTTGTTTTTTGTTTAAAGATTTCGAGTGAATGTAATATAAGTTTTCTCATTCCATTGCCAGAGTTCGTTTCTTTTAACTGGTTTTCATATTTCCATAGGAATGGCTTGTATCGAGCAATACTAATAACATTTACCGTTTACATTTCGTTACCTAGATTGGGGAGCATCACGACGTTCACATAAAAGGTTAGGCTCTAGCTGCCACACTAGACTAGTCAGTGGATAGCGGGTGTTAATACAATATTAACACGGTTTCAAACTAATTAATTATGTCATGGCGCCACCTATTGGTTAGGTAGGGCTCATATCATTCATCGACCTGTACCAAAATCTCCAATGCACAAGAATGGGTAATACTGCGCCATCTATGTCTGCTAATAGAAAACAGACAGCGCCGCAGTGGCAAAGAAGGCGAACTAAGTTCAGTCGCCGACTCACGTACGCCGAAAAAGGTCCACCAACGCGAAGGTTGTGTGATCATCATCAGAATTTGAATTGGACTGTCTCATCAGCTCACGGCGCGAGACGAGCTGTGTTCTTAGCCGTCGCGAGTGTAAAAGTGGGAGTGTGAACCGGGCCCGGTCGGGGAGGGGACATTGAGGGGAGTCCCAGCCTCTAAGCCAACGACGCCGGCGGCAGCGCTCTCAAAGAAAACTTCCACGGATTGGACTCATCATCACTAAGGCCAGTCACTGAACAATAAAGCATAAAGGTACATTCATCATCATTCATAATTTTAATCTCGGATGTTCAATTCACGAACATTTATGGTGGCCCATGAGGGGAATTTTCATAAAAATACCCGCTAAATTCGCGTAATCAGCACGATTCTCAGCTAATATCACATCATTTCATCATCATAAAGTGTTTTGGCGTCATATTTCATTTAATAGCGGTCAAGTTTTCATACTTTCAGTTTATCAACTTGTCGCATACTTGTCGTAACCGGTTCATTTCAATAGGTATTTACCTAAGTTCGTCTAACGCCTGTACCGATTTCCGGTTCCGGGACGCGATCCCATTAGTTGTCAAAATAACTTCTTCGTTTCTCCGATAAGGGGGCGCGCGGCGCGTAGTAATAGATTCATTCAATAGTTCGTTCGAAATCGGGTTGTTCATTCATCAAGCTGTCAAAGTCAATTTCAAATACGTAAAAGTTTGTTTAAATTCGCGGTTTTTTGTACTTCATCATCAATTTATAGGCGGTTTACTTGAATTCATCATGAGTACCGATCCAAAGATTATTTTTAATGCTCGGCATCGTATGTTATCGGATTTTTATAAAACAGTGGAAGAAAATAAGACTTCCATTGCAGCTTCAGTGGCCAAAAGGCAATTTGAAAAATATTATGATCAGTTTGTTGAGGCTTATCAAAACCTTATAGGCCAGGAGCCAGCGCCAGCAAATATTACTGAAATAGAAACAAGGTTTTCTGAGATTAATACTTTCATCATCAAATTGAATAATGAACCTGAGTTTAAACCATCATCAGGTAATGGTAACTCGAAAGGTGAATTTCATGGTGATATATCTGCGAAACTACCGTTCATTCATCTTCAAAAATTTAATGGAAATATATTAGAGTGGGTTTCATTCTATGATTTATTCAAGAGTTTGGTGCATAACCGGCCTAATCTTCACCCAGCTGAGAAGCATTATTATCTGCGATCAACACTTGAAGGAGAGCCCTTATCAATCATCAGACATTTACCGGTTGATGCAGCAAACTATGAGGTAGCATTGAAGCTCCTAACTGACCGTTATCATAATACTCGTTTGTTAGCTGACTCTTACTTGGAACGGATCATCAATTTACCATGTATGTCATCATATCACGGATTAAGGGCAGAATTTTATAATCCATTGTTGGAAGCGACTCAAGCTCTCGCTAAATTAGATTTTCCAGTGAAGGAGTGGTCATACATTCTACTGTTCATTTCACTTCAGAAATTACCTCAGAGGCTTCGAGCTTTATTTGAAGAAAGGAAAGGTAGGGGATTAGAGTTACCTACTTTCGATCAGTTCATAGAATTTTTAGATGAGCAGTGCCGTCTTCAGCTGGCTGCCTATGGTCAGGAACCAGATAGGAAGACTAAGAGCTCTAGCGTGCCAGCGAAATCATCATATAGGAGGCAAACGGTGTCCGCTGTCACACAGTCATCATCATCAATAAGTTGTTCATTTTGTAATGAGGAGCACTCACTATATAAGTGTCGGAAATTCAATAACATTGATCAGTTAGCCCGGAAGAGGTGGGCTAAAGAAAATGGGTACTGTTTTAGATGTTTGCGTGATCATTTGAGCAGGGACTGCACCACAAATAATTGGTGCCGACATTGTGGAGATAAGGGACATAATTCATTACTATGCATGGGTCAGCCACAATATCAACAAAGGCGTGACAATAATCATATTCAAGGAAAACAAGTAAGTGCTGTCAGTGCCGATCATCAGGAGCAGCAGCTATCATCAATGAATGAGTCGAGAGGCGGTGCAGCCCATCAGCAGCGACTCAGGTATGAGAAGGTGGAATTCCCTAATCAGAAGGAACAGAAGGAGTCATCAGATTGAGATAGGGCTACTGTCGGTGCTACATCATCATCATCACTTCCGTTATCACTGAATCCAACCACCATATTGGATATAAAAAATCATCAAGGTCATTTTTGCAGAGCACGTGGTCTCTTGGATACTGGGGCTAGTATCACAGTCATTAGGGAATCTTTAGTAGATAAATTAAAATTGCACCGACAGTCAAATCCAACTACAGTAGTAGGTGTAGGCGGTTCGTCAATCAAGAACACAGGTGGGGTAGTTAAAATAGTCATCAAGCCGATACACGCATCTGTACCAGTCATCACTACTAATGCTATGGTTTTATCATCACTTACCATTCAGTTACCTCCGGTTCCAGTGGCTCATCATAGGATCATGGGAGGTAGCGATCATCATCATAACTTTCGTTTGGCCGATACTGAATTTTCGTCATCATCAGATATTGATATTATATTAGGGACGGACATACTTAATTATGTATATGATGGATCAAAGCTCACATTAAATAATGGAGCTGCAGCGTATGGGACCTGCTTTGGATATGTCATCATGGGACCGGCAGAGTCTGCTAAGACAGCAGGCACAAACCCTGGTAAGTCATCATCATCAGAACACTTGGGTAAGTCATCATCACCAGACGCAAAGAATAGGTCATCATCATCAGACACCAAGGGTATGTCATCATCATCAGATGCCAAGAATGGGTCATCATCATCAGACACCATGGTCCAATTATCATCAAATCATATAGGTATGTCATTGCATTCATCATCAAGCAAGACTGAGCATTCATCATCAAGTAAGACTAAGCATTCATCATCAAGCAATAAGGAGCGTTCATCATCAGTTGACAAAGGATTATCATCATCAATTACTAAAGGCAATTCATCATCATCACACATACATGGGCACTCATCAATAGTGAATTCTTTATCATTGACAGAAGCAATAGAAAGGTTTTGGAAAACTGAAGAACCACCATCATCATCAAAGATTTGTGATCCACGGCACCAGGAATGTGAAGAACTTTATACATCATCAACATCGAGAACCGCTGATGGAAAATACATGGTTAGATTGCCATTACTAAGGGATAGGCCTACACTGGGAGAGTCTAAGGCTATCGCCTACAAACGGTTCTGTACTTTGGAAAGGAAAATGGAAAGGAATCCTACTTTTGCCCAGAAGTATAGAGACTTCATGGAAGAATACGAACGACTTGGACATATGTCGTTGTCATCATTTCAGTTTAGTGAAGAACACTATTTCATAGCTCATCATGGAATTTTCAAGAAGGACTCGGATAAGTTGAGAGTAGTATTTGATGGAAGTAGTAAGACTTCTAACGGTATTTCACTAAATCAGTGTTTGCACTCGGGTGAGGCATTACAGAATGATACAACTCAAATATTGATAAATTTTAGGCTTCATCAAATAGTTATCACTACGGACATTAAGATGATGTTTCGAATGACATGGGTACATCCAGAGGATAGGAGATACCAGCTCATATTCTGGAGACAAACTTCATCAGATCCGGTAAAGGTATTTGAGTTGAATACAAATACATATGGACTACGGTCAAGTCCATTCATCGCTATAAGGACGCTGCTGCAATTAGCACAAGATTATCAATCTAGGTTTCCACAGGCTGCCGAGATCATCAGGCATGATATCTTTGTGGATGACATTTTAACCGGAGCAGACACGATTTCAGAGGCACAAGTCATCAAGAGCCAACTTATTGGGATAATGTCACAAGCTGGATACGAGCTTAGAAAATGGTCATCAAACTGCAAGGAACTTTTACAGGATTTACCTGAGGATCATTGGGAACAGCCTCATCAGTTCGATAATAGAGATGATGCCTCATTCATCAAGGTTTTGGGAATCCAATGGGATCCTATGATGGATTCATTCACATACAAAATAAATGTACCTGAAGGTAGGGCTGTTACTAAGAGGTCAGTTTTAAGTACAATTGCGCGATTATACGACCCTTGTGGATACTGCGGTCCGGTCATACTGCGCTTTAAGAATCTTCTTCAAGAGTTATTCATGGATGGATTAAATTGGGATGACCCAGTTCCTCAGGAGGTGTTAGACGATTGGGTTTCTTTCACAGAGGATCTTCATCATTTGGAGCGACTTCGAATTCCACGTTGTGTGACCTGTCACAATCCTACTTCATCATCATTGCACGGATTTGGTGACGCGTCTGAATTAGGCTATGCTGCTTGTGTATACTTGCGTACCGAGGATTCATCAGGCAATGTTTTGGTCAGGCTTTTGATAGCAAAGTCACGTGTAGCACCCCGAAAGACAAGGCAGACGATACCTAAGTTGGAGCTTAGAGCTGCTCACCTTGTAAGTATGCTCATCAATCATGTTGCGTCAGCGTACGCTAGGTTTATTAATATCCAGGATATTTACGGATGGTCAGATAGCGAAATTGTTCTGGCGTGGCTGAAGACATCACCATATTTACTTCAGACGTTCGAAGGTAATAGGGTGCAGGACATCATCAACTCACCAAAGAAGGTAGTTTGGAGACATGTACCTTCAGACTTGAATCCAGCAGATTGCGCATCGAGAGGCATCTCTGCTGAACAACTCATCAATCATCAGCTATGGTGGTCTCCGCAATGGCTTGCTAAAGATAGTTCAATGTGGCCTCATCATCAGCCCACATCATCATCAGACTTACCTGGATTAAAGAAGGTGGCCAATGTTGTGCTGCCTATTGAAGACTCCTGGGATCAAATTCTATTGAATCGTTTCAGCTCATTCAGAAAACTTATCAATGTTACAGCTTATATACTAAGGTATATAAATAATTTAAAGGTTCAGGCATCAGGTAGAAATCTGAGTAAGACACTGTCATTACCAGAAACTCGCCAATCTACTGAGTTCTGGATTCGGCGTATTCAATCTTCATCATTCAGCCAGGAAATACAAACATTAGAAAAGGGTCATCAGTTGCATAATTCATTAGTAAAACTCAATATTTTCTTAGATACGCGTGGATTACTACGTGTAGGTGGTAGATTGAAGCAATCTGACCTGCCTTATGGTGCAAGGCATCCGCTGTTACTACCAAAGGATCACAGGTTTGTACAGCTGTTAATGGAACATCATCATCGTACATATTGTCACATTGGTACTAATGGTTTAATTGCTATACTCAGACGAGAATATTGGATACTTTCAGTTAGAAGACAAGTTTCCAAGGTCTGCCGAAATTGTATCACATGTCATCGTTTTAAGACTTCTTCTCAGTCGCCTTTCATGGCAGATCTACCTGCAGATAGGGTCACGGCTTCAAGACCTTTCTTAGGTGCAGCTACGGATTTTGCAGGCCCATTTCTGGTGAAGTCAAGTTTACTCAGAAATGCGCGTTCAGTCAAGGCATATCTATGTGTATTTGTGTGCCTCGCCTCAAAGGCAGTTCATTTGGAGGTGGTTTCAGGTTTGTCAATAGAGGCGTTTGTTGCAGCATTTACTCGATTTACAAGTCGAAGAGGTCTACCGTCACTCATCAGATCTGATCAAGGAACAAATTTTATTGGAACCAATAATCACCTTAAGGAGCTCAATCGGTTTTTATTGGATCAAAAGGTCATTCTTGAGGAATTTAGAAAGCAAAATATCAATTGGGTATTCAACAGCCCAGCGTCACCACATATGGGAGGACTCTTTGAAGCTGCTGTCAAGAGTGCTAAGACTTTGCTCAAGAAAGTCATAGGAGAAAGTATACTGACATTTGAAGAGTTAACTACAGTTTTCACAAAGATTGAAGCTATCCTCAATTCACGGCCATTAGTTGCCATATCAGAAGACCCACAGGATTTGGAGGTGTTGACTCCAGGGCATTTTTTAATTGGTCAACCACTTGTAGCGGTCCCTGAAGCTCAATGGGACACAGTAAAAATGTCAAAATTATCAAGATTTCAACTTCTTCAGCAGATATCACAATCTATTTGGAATCGGTGGCGTGTTGAATATTTAAATACGCTCCAATCTAGAAATAAATGGTTCGGTCATGTTCATAATTTA
The DNA here is from genome assembly GCA_963855545.1 of Ethmia dodecea. Lineage (NCBI taxonomy): Eukaryota > Metazoa > Arthropoda > Insecta > Lepidoptera > Depressariidae > Ethmia > Ethmia dodecea. Next base: position 543,094 of record OY979457.1, read on the forward strand.
AAGCCAAATGATTTAGTGCTTCTTAAAGAGGACTCTCCTCCGCTTCACTGGAGACGCGGTCGCGTTATTGATGTATATCCGGGGCGCGATGGGGTCGTTCGATCTGTTAAATTAAAAACTCAATCGGGATATTTGATTAGACCAACTGTAAAATTATGTAAGTTGCCAATAGAATAATTGTTTTCTCTTTGCGCCCCCCCCAAGATGTTAATACAATATTAACACGGTTTCAAACTAATTAATTATGTCATGGCGCCACCTATTGGTTAGGTAGGGCTCATATCATTCATCGACCTGTACCAAAATCTCCAATGCACAAGAATGGGTAATACTGCGCCATCTATGTCTGCTAATAGAAAACAGACAGCGCCGCAGTGGCAAAGAAGGCGAACTAAGTTCAGTCGCCGACTCACGTACGCCGAAAAAGGTCCACCAACGCGAAGGTTGTGTGATCATCATCAGAATTTGAATTGGACTGTCTCATCAGCTCACGGCGCGAGACGAGCTGTGTTCTTAGCCGTCGCGAGTGTAAAAGTGGGAGTGTGAACCGGGCCCGGTCGGGGAGGGGACATTGAGGGGAGTCCCAGCCTCTAAGCCAACGACGCCGGCGGCAGCGCTCTCAAAGAAAACTTCCACGGATTGGACTCATCATCACTAAGGCCAGTCACTGAACAATAAAGCATAAAGGTACATTCATCATCATTCATAATTTTAATCTCGGATGTTCAATTCACGAACAGCGGGGATCTTCTAAAGCTGGTTTTAGTATTATTTGTATGAAAGGTTAGACCTCCGCGTATGTTAAGTTTTAAATTCAGAAGCTACAGCAGAGTCCATAGTATTCTAAAACTCCATATTTTAAGAAAACAAGCGATTGACTTCACTGTAGACACATGACTTGGCGTTTATTTCATCTATTCTTTCGTGATTTTTAACGCTTTAGTTTTAAACTACCTGGCCAACTGAAACTCCACTAGCGGTTTAGTGACAAATCAATGAGCATTCGGATTGGGTGGATAGATTGAAAATGTATATTGTATTCGACTGTCCAGAGACAGATTTTCGTCTTTTAACCTCAATTTTACAGCCACTATCAGCTAAAGGTTTCAACGGTTATGATGTACTATCGACACAAACTAAGCCTGATACATTTGGAAGAATTACCGCTTGTAAGCTCAAGTTTTTTATTACCTCGCCTTAATTAAAGTTGTAGAATCGGAAGCCGAAGGAGCAGAAAGAGGTTATCGATTCTGCTGTTTTTTTTTTTATGTTTGTTACCTCAAAACTTTTGACTGGGTGAACCGATTTTTATGATTATTTTTTTATTCTCTTCCAGATTGGTCCCATTTTAATTTCGTCCAGATCTAACAACGGCATAAGTTAAAGATTGAAGTCGCTTTTTTACTGTTTATAGTGGTTATTACCATTCCGATCCATTCATCGACATAAAAATGTGAAAACAGGGTGAAACGTCATAGGATAGGGTTTTGTCGGCACGGGGTGTAAATAAATAAATAAATTGTGGGACACAATTTACACACGGTTATTCAGTCCCAAACTAGGCAGAGCCTGTACTATGGGTACTAAACAACTGATGAACATACTTAAATAAATACTAAACACCCAGACACGAAGCCAAAAGACATGTTCATGCACACAAATGTTGGCCGAGCGGGGATCGAACCCGCGACCTCCGACTCAGAAGGCAGGGTCACTACCAACTGAGCCATCAGGCCCGTCAAATAGAAAGTTGCTCGCTAAAATGACACTTAGGTGTAACAGACAGAACTTTTACTGATTACCAACTGGTTTCGGAGTGATGTCTAGCCACGCCTTTAGTACGCAGATTCCAATTCGCACCCGATGATAGGATTTTTGCAAGCGGATTTGTTGTTTCGATAGTTTCGGCTTTGAGGTGTGATAGAAAGGTGAGTCAATTGGATGTTCCAATTGGATTTTTTGCAAGTAAATCTTTTTGCTTATGCATTGTAAAACCTAAATCAGATTTCGAATAAAGTGTCACCGAAAAATTTGAATTGTAAGCGTCTGAAATAAATTGGGTAGAGCTAACAAGATTACCTCTATAGTCTATCGGTGGGAAGGTTTCGTTTGATAGTAATACTAGTTTTTTTAAATGAATGTATTTTGTTGACCGTGAGATTTGTGGTAAAGCTGTGCCAAAAAATAGTACTTTAGTCCATAGGTTTTACTGTAGGCTTACAATCATTATAACACACTGTTTGAAGATTTTAATAAATTACGGGCAAAGCTTTTGACATTGGCAGAGACCAAAGAGATTAAAATATAATAGGGCATAGAGGGGACAAAGCGAGGAAAATTTGAAGCCAAAAGTTATTCCAAGTGGAATAAGTCTGTACAATTTCGACCGCATTACAGCTCGCGTTCATACTAACTGACATGACGCTTGAGCTTCAAACATGCTTAATAATACAGTTTTTTTGGGGATAACGATAGACTCCAAACTTCAATGGAATTCTCATATTTCTGCATTATCTAACAGACTGAGCTCAGCTGCTTATGCCGTCAGAAAAATCAGATGGCTTACTGATGTAGACACAGCAAGACAAGTTTATTTTAGCTACTTTCACAGTATAATGTCCTATGGCATCTTGCTGTGGAGCAGAGCTGCTGAAGCAGAATCTATTTTTATTTTACAAAAAAGGGCTATACGCGCCATTTACAAGTTAAGATGTCGTGATTCCCTAAGAGAACTGTTCAAAGAAATTAATATTTTAACAATGCCTTGTCAGTACATTTATGAAAACATTATGTATGTACGGAAAAACATATTACTGTATACTAAAAACTGTGACAGGCATAATTGTAATCTTAGGAATAAAAATAAACTAGAGCAACCTCAGTCACGATTAAGTAAAATTAATAATTCCTTTGTGGGGCTTTGCATACGCTTTTATAATAAAATACCAGAACAAATTTTGAAATTGCCTGAAACTGTGTTCAAAACTCATGTTAAACATGTACTTTGTAAAATGGCATATTACAAACTAGACGATTATATAAATGACAATGATGCTTGGAACAGATTTCCTCCAGTCCAGCGCAATACGATAGCGAAAAACAAACGAAACTATGTAACCCAATTTAGTATTAAGTAACAATTGATTAAAAGAATATTGTGTTGAGGAGTTTCTTGCCCCGCTTCTTCTCCTCAACCATACATGCTGAAGCAGTGGAGTTGAAATGACGTTCAATAAGTGGACTTGTAAGTTCCTATTTTGAATAAAACATTTTGACTTTGACTTTGACTTTGCTTCAAAGTTTTGTATGAAAATATTTCCAAATGCCCCCTATAAGTCCTATTATATTTTAATCTCTTTAACAGAGACGCCAAAAATTATTTTTCTTTATGCAGTTCGAAAAATCTTTAATATGAAAATGAATCGCAAAATGTGTTGGTAAGCGCATAACTCAACAACGCCTGGACCAATTTGGCCAATTTTTTTTTTTAATATTCGTTCAAGTTCAATGAATGATGGTTTTTACGACGAATTCAAATAATTGCAGGAAAAACCCTAAAAACACGCGGGAACGGGAACGGGAACTACGCGTGTGAAACCGCGGGGCGCTGCTAGTTAATAATAAAGTCCTACTAATAAGTTTTCTTTGGTCTGTCTATTGATTTACTTTATTTTTATTTGCAACAGCAATCGTAAGAAAATCGGTCTTGTCTCCTGCACTATGAGAGCGGTTTGACGAGTGGGAGCGCGTTCGGCGTCACAGACAGCGCGTTTAAATTTTATATTCGTCATAGAAATAGCTCCTTTTCACTTGCGATTGGATTGCATTCGTATTGCTTTCGTTTTCATTGTGAAATCTTACGGAGGGAAAGAATATGTTATTTTTATGATAAATAAAATAAAAAATAAATAATCTCACGCCTTTCATCCCCGAGGGGGTAGGCAGAGGTATTCCATTACGGGATATACCCACATTTCACGAGATACATTCGACCCCTAAACGTGATAGGTGGTGAGCCTATCGCCGGACCGGGTCTATTTACACATGTCTCAGAATTAATTCTGAGACCTGCGGGTTTCTCACGATGTTTCCCTTCACCGTCGAGCTAGTGATAAATAAGTACGTATAAGTTTTTGAAAAACTCATTGGTACATGCCAGGATTCGAACCCGAGCCTCACTGATTTTCGGCCGGCTCTTTAACCGTAAGGGCTATCACTGCTCTCTTTTTTGACTGAATACAAATTAAATTCAAGTGTTCCATTCAAGAAACAGAATAGAAACATAGCTGTTAACTTTGATGTTGTAACAACCACATCCAAGAATCAATTATGTTCAAATATTACTGAGGCTGTTTTGATTACCTTTAGTAAAGTTATGTTCCTGGGAATACAGTATGTGTATACAGTGCCGGTTCTAGGTTTAACAGCGCTCTTAGCGAGATTTATACCGCGCCCCCTACTTACCTTCATGCAAAGATATTGAAATATAATAGGGAATAGAGGGGACAAAGCGAGGAAAATTTGAAGCCAAAAGTTATTCCAAGTGGAATAAGGCTAGTACAATTTCGACCGAATGACCGCGTTCAAACTAACTGACATGACGCTTGAGCTTCAAACATGCTTTAAAGTTTTGTATGAAAATATTCCCAATGCCCCCTCTATGTCCTATTATATTTTCATCTTTTTGCTTTCATGGGAAAGTAAAGCTGGCCAAGTTCGAGTCGTAATCGTATACTGGTAAGGGTTCTGTACCATTAGGTTATTCAATTATATACCTATATGTTCAAATATGTTTAAAAAAAATTGGTTTTCCAAATTGAAAATAAATTTATTGCACGGTTATAGGTTACAATTAAAGTTCTTAGGATAAGATATATTATGACTCACTACAGTCTCCCATTATTATGATTGTATACAACATAACTTGTTAAACAAACATTGTTAAAACAAAATTTTCGTTCATTCAATTTGAGATTTTTAGCACGAGCCCATACTTGGAAGGTATTTAGTATTTTATTATAGAATTTCGTTGAGTAAGTGAGATAGCCGGAGGCCCCAACCCCCCCTCCCCTCCCCCTACCTCTACTCCCACCTCAAAGGCCGGCAACGCAGTTGTGAATCTTGAGTTGCAGGTGTCCTTGGGCGACGGTAGTCACTTACCATCAGGTGACCCGTCTGATCATTTGCCCCCCTTTCTCTTATAAAAAATAAAAAAAAGAGTTTGCACTACAATCACACCAAGTTTGGCACTAAACTTGTATTATAGTTTCACGATACGACTTGAAAAATACAAGTCCAAAAGTCCCCATATTTTTTTTTCAGCGCCCCCTGATGTAATGCGCCCTGGGCGGTATCCCAACTGCTACCTGTCCTAACGCCATCACTGCGTATATACGGACATACGAGTAGTACATGTGTGTGTGTAGATCAAAGGCCAAATTTTAATGAACCCCGCTATTGTACACCACCGTGATCGCCTCAACGTCTGACGCTTCGATTACCAGGAAACCACCTTTAAAATAAATGTGTTTTCATTTGTGATTTAAATTAATAGGTACATTCTAAATAAATAAATAATAATAATCTCACACCTTTTATCCCCGCGGGAGTAGGCAGAGGTATACCCACTTTTCACGAGATATTCTTTGGACCCCTCAACGTGATAGGTGGTGAGCCCGTCGGCGGACCGGGTCTGTCACACATGTCTCAGAATTAATTCTGGGACCTGCGTGTTTCCTCACGATGTTTTCCTTCACCGTCGAGCAAGTGATAAATATGTACGTAAGTTTTCGAAAAACTCATTGGTACATGCCAGGATTCGAACCCGAGCCTCAATGGTTTTCGTCATGTGAAGGCAGGCAAGGCAAGGCAGGTGCAGGCTCTTTAACCGTAAGGCTATCACTGCTAGATGTATACATACAGATGTACCTATTGAGTTGTAATGTTACGCGTAGATATAGTTGCGGGTCACTAGTACTACTGGTATAATACTAACGATACAAATGACTCGATTCTGCAGACCAGCTAAAATTCCTAATTTTAAGTTAGCCTATCCTTCTCCATAGAATACGGAAGAAAAAGGACAGAAACAAACCATAAATTATAGAGTAATGTCAAACACGTAAAAACCAACACGATTCATGTAACAAGGTCATGGATATATAAAAGTGACAGATAAGCAGGTACATAAGTTTTCCATGGCCTTGTTACACCGTCGCTAAAATTGCTAAACACGTGTATTTGAATAAGATGTGAAAGAATAGAGCTAACTTAAAATTAGGAATTAAAGCTGGTCTGCAGAATCGAGTCCAATGTTGTAACAGTTGAACTACCCAAATAGTACTACAGATTCGTAGGGCCTGCGTTATGTTCCATCCAGAAAAGCTATCCACATTCCAAATTCAAAATTTCTAGTTCCTGTAGAATTTCCGTTGAAATATCACGTTCTCCGTTCTCTCTCAAATTGGTCCAATTTTGAGTTGTGTCGGTCTTCGATATCAGGTCGGGTAATAGGTGTGTTATAGTTTGGTTGAATATTCTGTCTGGCATCCGATTTCCATATAAACGGTAATTAAATAGGAATCATTGATGAGATGCGCACCCGATCGTCCGATCCATTATTCAATATTACAGAAGAGCACGTTGAGCTTGACACATTGGAGCTTGTAACGTTCTCATAACAATCGCCTTAGAGTTCAGACTCGCACTACAAGTGTAACGAATTATGTGATCTTGACTGTGCCATGCGTAATAGTACATTATGATATAAGTGCGGTACGGTGAAAATTACTACAAGTAAGCAGAGGCTGTAATTATCAAAGCGCACGTATGTCATATGACGTTTTATAACACATTTGCGAGGAAATAAAATAAAACTAGGACTATGGTAAACGCATAAAAACAATACAGCGTTAAGAAAAAGCGCGCGGCGCAAATCAGCATTTTTTTTTAGGCTAAGGCACAAAAAACAGCCAGTATTACCAATAAAGTAAATGAATATTTTTGTTTTTCGGTTACAGATTAATTGGTTGTAATTTACTGTTAAAATTAATTAAATTAAATAATTATGTACATAAATATTTCTTTATGATATTTTATCTCCCAAAGTTAATTATTGTTGACACCTTTTTTGACATAAAAACTCTTCTGAGATTTTAAAAAGTACCTTGATAAACCGTGCGTTTTACATTACACTTACCGCACTTGGGCGTAATGAGATACAATACGATCTTGAAATTGGTGAAATAAGACACCTTTTACAAGCAAATGTGTTATAAAATAAATAATTATTTAGAGGGCCACAAACGCGCTACAAACGCCTATAATAGCTGCAGCAATTTTTTAATGTTGTCTTATATGACCAAGGGCTGATTCTTCAATCGTCAGATAAACTTTATCTAGAGAATATATATCGATGCTGTCACTGTCTAGCACAATAGAAAGGAAAAGTGACTGGTGATGGTTATTCTTCAGATAACTTTTAACTGACTATTAAACACCAGCTCTAAATGGAATACGCCTGCTTGAGAGTTTATGATATACGATAAAGGAATTCCATTCCATTCGGATTCAGTGTGACAAATTACCTACAGTTTTTCTTAGATAATAGTATTTCTAAGATTTCATTTTGATTTTCGTGAGAACACCGTTATAAGTTCACGGAACAGCAAACTTAAACATTTTTTCTTCAATCTCAGAAGTGTCGTGGGTAATGATTAACTATCAATTATACCTCAACAGATAACAACCTGTAATTTTATGAGCTGTCATTTACTCTTACCGACTCGCTTAGAAGTTGTAGGAATGCCTTTTAAAGCCTTCGTAAGATGAACCATTATCGTATGGTTTACGGATTAGTACTTTATGGAGGTAGTCTATAACTATGTATTTTTGCACGAAAAAAAAGCCGGGAGTCTGGTAGCTGTTAATCAGGTATTAAATACAGCCTAATGGACTATTTACACGAGGCCATTTCAGTGAGCCATTTCAGTAAGCAACTCCACTAATGGCCTCGTGTAAATAAAGACAGTCCACTGGATTGTCCTCAAGCTTTTTTTGTATGCAGTTTGGATTGGCTTAGTGGATTGGCTCAGTGGAATGGCTCATGGGATGGCCTCGCGTAAATGACCCACTAAGGTTGTGGCACACATATCAAATTGGAAACGGAACAGGAGCCTAATTGTCTATTTATAATCGTCGGCATCGCCTCGACAATCTTGAGCAAAAAGGCGAGGCTGTGGCGATCCGTTTCCGAATTGATATCGAGGGTATTTACCAATGAGTTTAATAAAAACTTACGTACATAACTATGACAAGCTCGACGTTGAAGGAAATCGTGACGAAACCCGCGGGTGCCAGAGTTGATTCTAAGGCATTTGTACTTAGTTGCACTCCGGTCCGGCGACAGGCTCACTGGTCTCGCCACCTATCACATTTAGGGGTCCAACCTTTGAGTATTAAACCAACAGGAGACGTCACGCGCACTAGTTTCTTTGCAAAAAAGTCTGCCAATTTCTGCGCGGGGGACGAGGAAACGCACACAAATAATGTTAACACAAACGCATCTTTTGACAAAACAATTAAACACTAGCTTGAACTAGATCCACACAAATACATTCACCAATCCGAGCACTCCGTGAACTCAAAAAAACTAGTTGTATATAACAGGTATGCGTGTCGACCGACACTTTTTTTGGCAGAGGGGAACGCCTGTCAGGGCGTCTCCGGTTGGTTTAATACTCAAAGGGTCCAACCAATAAACTGATGAAAACCGGGTATTTCCAGAAATGGAATACTTCTACCCCGTCAGTGATAAAAGAGATTCCGTTTAGTTTTCTCAATAAGTTGAATCCACGGGTGGAATATACACACTACTAAGAACAGCTTTTGTTTTCCCCAGAACCTAGGTACATCTATTAACAGCCCCCCTAGCCAAATGGCATTGCACAATCTAATCGAATGTTCTTTTAGATTGACAAGTATGGGATTAACATTTGCGTTAGCGCTCGTTGGCAAGTGCTTATGTCAATCCCATACATGTCAATCTAAAAGAACATTCGATTAGATTGTGCAATACCACTTGGGTAGGGGAGCTAAGAGGGACTTGGCAGATCAGAGAATGCCTAGAATATAACATATTGCAACGAGATCGTATCGTGAGGTGAAAGCAAAACTCTGAGTGTACAATTACTGTACATTCCCATAGTTTTTGCGGCATTCAGCTAAGTTTTTGCACCGCAATTGTGGCTGATACCGCCATAGCAATCGAGTGGCTGTGGGTTGTCAAAGGTAGTTTACGATCCCACTGCTTTTTCTGTACCTTTTTTTCACGTCTAAGGTAAGTAGCTTTAGTTATTCATGAAGATACTACTTCCTGGTATATGCTGTGAAATTATATACAACTAGCGGGTCTGCGCGGGTTTACCCTCGTAGTTACCGTTTTCATGGTAATACGGGAATAAAATATAGCTTTAGTTACTCAGGGATATTCTAGCTTTCAATTGGTGAATGAATTTTTAAAATCGGTCCAGTAGTTTTTGAGTTTATGGAGGAGTGGAGGTAGAATGCTCCTTCATCGTGAAAAGGGAAGATCTTCTGCCAGGCGAGGTGATCGTGCCTGGGGACCGCGGTCCAACGGTTGATGCTGGACAGTTGTATTTATACAAACTCATTAGAAAACTCCGATAGCGCGGTTTAGAACTCGGCCGTTTCGGCGCGTTCTACGAGTATGTAGTGTAGCTACAAGTTTATTACGATACAAACATACAAATCTTTTCTCTTTATAATACTTATTAGTATAGATGATATAAAAGTATAGATTTATTTTTTAAATTACTGCATTCTGGAGAAGCAAATACAATATGATTATCTATTACCCTTGTAGCTCATTGTCATTAACCCGTATAACAGCCCACTCTTGAATTAAGGTTCTTTCCTCACACGTGAGGAAGTATGTATCTTCCACGCGAGCCCACAGCGGATTGGGAGATGGTGTTACTTGCCATCATTTGACTAATATTCCTGGACTATTGGATCCGAACGGGAATCATCCCTGCTACCTCTGGCTCAGAAGGTAGGCTCACTAACAAGTGAGCTAACAGGCCCACCGAATTAACGGGAAAGTGTCAATTATTTTATTTAAAGGTAATGAAAGGTTAGTCAATTTTCATCGTCGAAGCGAAGCGACAGCGAAGTCTTAGTAATACAGTCCCGTTTTTACCCGTTGGGTACTGAACCCTGAAAAAAAGTTACTATGGTACCTTTGAGAGTCTCAATTTTGTCTAGAACCGTCATTCGGCCAAACTAGTTCAGCAACTTGTTCGCAAAGCTCAAAAACTAGACGCGAACTGTCTGCCCTCGAATTGAATAATAGAATTTATAGCAGTTCCGAATCTCATATGGTATCTGGTAGTTGGCTGGCCCAACTCCAGAGCACCTACTAAGGGAACACGTGTTAGTGAAAGAAGCTGTTACATTAGTCTCGAAGTAAATAATAATTTAATTAATAGTTAATAATTTATTTACCAAAACCCGAGGAAACCCGCAGGTCTCAGAATTAATTCTGAGGCATGTGTAAAAAGACCCGGTCCGGCGATAGGCTCACCACCTATCACTTTTAGGGGTCCAATATATCTCGTAAAATGTTAGTATAACCAGTAATGGAATAGCTCTGCCTACCCCCTCCGGGATAAAAGGCGTGAGATTTTTTTTTTATTTTTTTTTACCAAAACATAGATTTAAATATAGTCATAGTATTTTGCTTCTTATATTCTACGCATCGAAGTGTTGCTATTAATAAACCCTGCTTCCTAAACTAGGATATCCTGCATCTTAGGAAGCAGCGTTCGACCAAGGTAAGTTTACATTTTGCTATGTTGCGGGGTAACTATACAGTACATGAAATATGTTTAATAAAATCTGCGGTAGTGTAGATAGTTATCGATTGTAGTGGTACAAATTTATTTACAAAGATAGTATTCCCCGCAGGCCGCATTCCCTCTCTGGATAGCTAGGCTGATCCTTTGACAGAGATAGCTGCCAGCCCTCTAGTCACATGAAGCCTCGACCAAACGTAGTTATCAATTTAGATATCAAAACTCATTTTTTTTTTAATTTTCTTTTCTCTGTCTTTGTTGTTGTGCAGGGTGGAGATAACTGAGCCACCGGGTCAAAATCTAGATTACTTTTTACATTGGGAGAATGTCTCACTTCCAAGGGAAAATTAAAAAACTGGGTAAAAAGAGAAATACGTACTACTCCGACACGACAACACCTAGAAACTTGAAATATTGTATGTAGGTGTCTTATATGTCGTAGGCAACCGCAATGGAGGGATTTTGGAAAATTTCCATGGGAACGGAAATGATCTGGAACCGCGCCGCAACGCAGTTGGCCAACCGCTAGTATAAAATAGAGTCGCTTTAAGCCTCTGTCTGTATGTATATCCTACTTCCTCGAAGGATTTTGACGTGTTTTTTCCCGATAGAAAGAGAAATAAACGAAGAAGATTTTTTTATAAGGTCTTTTCAAATCAAGTGTAAATATTTCCCCTGGTGTCAGTAGTACCATCGATTTGTACCATTGATCGTACAAGTACCGATTTATGTCCATTGATTGTATTAGTACCATTGATGGTACTAGCGACACTACTTAGTGTTACTAGTACCTAGTAATCACTACGTCGCTTTCTCTGTCCCTATATCCCTATGTCAATTTGTATGCTTAAATCTTTAAAACTACGCAACGGATTTTGATGCGTTTTTTTTTAATAGATAGAGTGATTCAAGAGGAAGGTTTTAGTGTTAGCATTGAACCCGTGCGAAGCTGGGGCGGGTCGCTAGTATCATAATATAGGATGACTTGTAAAGGGTAGATAAATAATGTAAAAGCGAAAAAAAGGGAGGACGGGTCGCTGGTAAATACTTACCGATCGTAGTAGGCGCTCAGGTGCCAACTCCGATGGGGAGTAATTGAAAGTTTGCTATGAATCCAACTGCCAAGCGTGATAGATCACTGCATAGTGTTATATGGAATACGGTCGTCCTTTTGTGAATTCAGTAATTGATATCTAGAACTCTAAAGATTATAAAACTGACTTTAACTTATATGGTTTTCTCATAATGCCATTATCAGAAATGGACCAAATTAAAATGGAACCGCACGGGAAGCACTAGATCACTACATAGTATAAAACAAAGTCGCTTTCTCTGTCCCTATACCCCTATGTCCCTATGTATGCTTAAATCTTTAAAACTACTCAACGGATTTTGATGCGGTTTTTTTAATAGATAGAGTGATTCAAGAGGAAGGTTTTAGTGTGAGAATTGCACCCGTGCGAAGCCGGGTAGGATCGCTACTTTTAAATAAAAAAGAATCATCGAAATCGGTTGGCGTGATATTGCGTTTTTCGTTCATATGTCGCGCACATACTTAATGCAAATTTAAGACTTATTATGGTATTCTAATGGATGCCATTGTCAGAAACTAAGTGGACCAAATTGAAAGCACACAACACGGAAAGCACCAGCTTCGAAATAAAAAAAGAATCATCCAAATCGGTCCACCCAGTCGAAAGTTTTGAGAAGAGAAACGAAAAAAAAACAGGTATATACGTATCGAATTGAAGCTTTTTTGACGTCGATTGAAAATACACTCCAAATGCTGACTCTCAAAGGTACACGGTTAGCTAGAACTTTTGTGGGTGGATAGGTTTATGAATAGTTTTATTAGCTGAAGAAAGTTATTTTTGTGTAAGTTTTTTAAAAATAAATAAATAGAGTTCACATCAATTCGAAAATCTTTCATAAAATTAGCTAATTTGTATATTATTTGACTTTATAAAGGACGTCTGTCTATGACTGGAAGCTGGATCTGCCCACTAGGTGCTATTTTTATGCCATTTCTAAGGAACTTCGTAGGCTCCGTCTTTGCCTTTGGGGGCTTCGGGGTAGTCTGGGGTCAAGAGTAAGCCCATAATTAATAAAAAAAGATAAAACTTATCGTTCTTTCTAGACAACGCAACTGACGAGATCGTTTTTTTTTTGTTTTTGAGAAATATCTTACTGGCACAGATTTAATTCAATTATTTTGCATTCTTTATTACTTTAACTTAAATAGTGATATTAGCATAGTTGTTATTAGTATATATTGTCTACTAATATTATGAAGAGGAAAAATTTGTTTGTTTGTTACTGTGTTGCTACTAAACCGATTTAAAAAATCACCAATTCTCTCACCAAAAGCTGCATTATCAGGGAGTAACATAATAGTAGACTATGTTATGCCCCTATTCCCACGGGAACGGTGAAACAGAGGGGTGCTTCTAGTAATTATATAACTCGTAACAGAATAAGCGCAATTTCTCATACACCCCAATTAGTGTTGGTATTGATATTAAATTAATATAAAAAAAAATACTTTCATACTTTAGTTATGTCCAACCAATTTTCTTAAATAAAGAGCAATAATAGTACGATTTCCATAGGTAGCACTAAATTCAGCTACGCTAATTATTTTTTCGGAAAATTTTAACACGCTAAAAAAAAAGACTTTTAAAAACTCGGTTGTAAATCTTCGTAACAAAAAAATAAAAAACAACAACTGAACTGTCAGGGCCGGATCCGGAACAACTGGCGTCTGACACCCACGTAACGTTCGCTCCACTCTGTTTTTTTGACACGAAACCTCTCACTTCAGCATTTTTTCGTAACTTTTTAGAACATTACATATAACAACGCGTAACAGAAAAAGCGCATTTCCTCATACACCCCAATTAGTATATTGATATAAAAAAAATGATGAAATCGGACTTTAGTTGTGTCTATCCAATTTTCTTAAATATCGATTAACAATAGCACGATTTCCATACAAAGCACTAGATTCAGCTAAGCCAATAATTTTTTTTTGAAAAATTTAACATATATTAAAAATAGCTGAAATCGAATAAGTAGTCGATACTGAACAAACAAATTTCAGGAATTGCGCTTATTCTGTTACGCGTTGTATAGGTATATTTTGGCAAACAGTTTCCAGAATTTCCAGACATTATTTAAAAAAAAACTGATTTTGATGTGTTTTTTTTATTAATGATGAGCTTACTCTTGACCCCAGACTAACCCGAGAACAAAGACGGGGCCTACGATGGGACGATATTGCTCAGAAGATGCCTGTTCACTCGATCCTTAAAGATCCTTTCTCTAATACGAGTATAAAGAGAATCAACAATGAATCATGATTTATAATCATATGTAAAGAGCAGTGATATAGCCTTACGGTTAAGGAGTGATGTACACGAATCTGCACTTAGTTAAAAATTCGAGTAGGCACCTACAGTATAGTTTTAGAAGGGTTCAATGTAGCCGTATAGCTCAACAGGATACTCGTAGTATTTATTTTCAGTTATTTTTTAACTAGCAACTATTTATAGGATACAACAATGACGAGGAAAGATGATACGGAACGAATAATAAAGAAAAAGAGAGCTATCTGTTACGAGTTGCGCTTAAAATACGACTTGAAATACAATGCGACTAAATAAAATGTGGTTAATTAACTACATTTGTCGGCCTCATTTTCCGTGCTCTAGTAACATATCTATGTCATATATAATATCTTTGAGGCAAAGGCACAAAAACAGCCAGTATTACTAATAAAGTAAATTCATATTTTTGTGTTTTTGTCACAGATTAATTGGTTCTAATTTACTGTCAAAATTAATTAAATTAAATTATTATGTACATAAATCTTTATTATATTTTATCTCCCAAAGTTAATTTTAATCATAAAATGTTGACAACTTTTTTTTTTTTTTTTTTTTTATTATTTCTTTTACAAATAATACTTAATACAGTTTTATACTATACTCGCCAAACTACAAAGCAGTTTGTCGGCGAGAATAACGCTCTTTTCTTATATTTATAATTTGCCATAATATTATAACCCTACACCTATTTATTTACTTATAAATAACAATATATACCTACTTGTTTATTAAAGGAAATTATGATTACAAGGAAAGAATGTGTCACTTGTCCGTCTGTCTGTCAGAGCATATATATTCGAGGAAAACGTTCTTCAAATTATGTTTTAGCGTTTGTTTACAGCTAATATGATTTTCTCTTAAGTATGGAATCTTATTATATATCTTAGGCGTTAAATACCTGGTTGTTCTTTCACCGTAGTAATTTTTAGATTTTGGTTGAACTAATTTCTTTTCTCTTATTCTTCTAGTATTATACTTATTCTGTAATGGAATTTTAAATTCATCATTGTAGTACTGTTCCAGAGCAACCAGGTATTCAAACTTCACATGCACTGGGAGTATTTTACATATTTTGAATAATTTATCATATACTTTATTACACTTTTTCTTTACTTTTTTGCTAACTAAATATTTTAGAAGTCGAATTTGCAGGTTCTTTATCTCATTTAAGTAGGTTACAAAAGTACGACCATAGACACTTAGTCCGTAACTTATCAGTGAGTCTGCCAGTGCATAGTATACTATATACATAGTTTTTTTACTGAGTATTCTATTTAGGTGGTAGAACTTACTTAACAAGAGTCTAAGCTTGTTACATAT
Organism: Ethmia dodecea; assembly: GCA_963855545.1. Lineage (NCBI taxonomy): Eukaryota > Metazoa > Arthropoda > Insecta > Lepidoptera > Depressariidae > Ethmia > Ethmia dodecea. Next base: position 558,674 of record OY979457.1, read on the forward strand.
GTCACTAGCATGCATTTTCCAACTAAAATTTCTTTCTACTGTCAACCCTAAATATTTAATTTTTTCTACTATTGATAGCTTTGCACATTTACAATTCATTTTATCATTATGTAAGCAACCATATGTATGGCCTATGATAGAAATCTCCTCGTATTTTAATTTTTTTATTTAATTCTTTGCTAAGATATTAAAAAGTACCGTTCGTTTTTAGACGGATCATCTTGATAAACCGTGCGTTTTACATTACATTACCGCACTTGGGCGTAATGAGATACAATACGATATTGAAATTTGTGTAATAAGACACCTATTACGAGCAAATGTGTTTTATAAAAATAATTAGCATACCTGAATACATACAAGGAAACCGTATTAATTATTGCTCTTTATCTAAGAAACTTGGTTAGACAAAACTAAAGTACGATTGGCGCTCATTAGAGGAGGCCTATGTCCAGCAGTGGACGAATGTAGGCTGATGATGAAAGTACGAATGCGTTATAGTTTTTTTATACCTATTAATATACTAATTGGGGTGTATGAGGAATTGCGCTTATTCTGTGACTCGTTGAATAATTTAAAGTAAATTTGATTTAAAAAGACTCCATAGCCTGCGAGCTTGTCAGTAGCACGACCGTGAAGGAAAACATCGTGACTTACATTGTATAATACCTTAAAAAAGTTTACAACTTTCAGGTCATTAAAAAGAGGGTAGTTTTTAAAACTTTCCAGTTTGTTGGTGTTTAATTAATGTTATAAAGTTGCTTGCGGTGTTGGAAAGTAGTACCTACGTTATTTTATAAAATCTAATGTAATTTGTGATCTTTCGCTGAGGTTGTATAAATTTTGGTGAAGGAAAACATCGTGAGGAACCCGTAGGTCTCAGAATTAATTCTGAGACATCTGTAAACAGACCCGGTCCGGCGATGGGCTCACCACCTATCACGTTTAGGGGTACAATGTATCTCGTGAAATGTGGGTATATCCAGTAATGAAATACCTCTGCCTACCCCCTCGGGGATAAAAGGCGTGAGATTATATTATTATTATTATATTTTGTATAAATTTTTACTTCACGGTTTGTTTTTATTAAAGAGATTTAAATTTAATAGGACATAGGCTTTGGCAATATTTAAAAAAAAAATATCTTAAGCGTCATGTCAGTTAGTATGAACGCGAGCTGTCATTCGGTCGAATCATACTAGACTTATGTATGACTAGGTAATAATTTTTGGCTTCAGATTTTCCTTGCTTTGTCCCCCTCTGTGTCTTAATATATTTTAATATCTTTGGTTTTTATCAATTATTAACTAAGTTTGTTTATCGTCATAACAATTTTATAAACGTTTTAGCAAAATTACGCCGTAGCAAAAATCTTTTTTTAGATTTGCACAGTACACTTAGAAGACTTAGACAATCAAACATATTAAATTAAAAATTTTTCGCCGTAGTTGTAGTTGAATAAATATTAAGTTGCTGCAACATGCACACTATGAGAATGACCTAACATTGATGACAGTGCCATAATCAAAATATTAGCAGGAATGTCCGACTATAAGTGAGCAAACACAGGCGGAACTTACGCGCGGAACTTTCGGTGAGCAACATACATTACGGTTGACGCGGGAGGCAGATCCATTTATCTTTAAAGTGAAACGTCAATGTATGTTGTTGACGGAAAGTTCCGCGGGGTAATTTCAGCAAGTGTGTTTTGACCCTTAATTCAAGTGGGTTTATAGCTCCATGCAATAGATGCACTTGGTAGTACACTAGATGGTCTGGCCAATTGTTAGACTGCCAGAGCAATTGGCAGGATGGAGTTTGTCCTTGATTGAAATGGCTACTTGGAAAAAGAGCAGGAATTTATATGCTGCGTTAGGATAAGGAGAGTAGCATGTATACAAGTGAAGACAATTACCTTAAAATTTATTATCCTCAAAAAATAAAACTCACTCCTTTTATTCCCGAGGGAGTAGGCAGAGGTATTCCATTTCTGGATATACCCACTTCTCACGAGATATTATTTGGACCCCTAAACGTGATAGGTGGTGAGCCCATCGCCGGAACGGGTCTTTTACACATGTCTTAGAATGAATTTTAAGAATTATTATCCTTATTCGTACAACAAAAAAAAACTTCATTAACTCGTTATTGTAGGTACTTACGCCAATAGTTTAAATATTAAAACTTTTTATAATGTGGTAGAGAGATGTTGTGGCCATATTTTTTGTTAAATAAAAACTGTATTACAATAAATAAATAAAATCTCACGCTTTTCATCCCCGAGGGGGTAAGCAGAGGTTTTCCATTACTGGATATACCCACATTTCACGAGATACATTGGAACCCTAAACGTGATAGGTGGTGAGCCCATCGCCGGGCCGGGTCTATTTATACATGTCTTAGAATTAATTCTGAGACCTGCGGGTTTCCTCACGATGTTTTCCTTCAACGTCGAGCTAGTGATAAATATGTACGTAAGTTTTTAAAAAACTCATTGGTATACATGCCCGGATTCGAACCCGAGCCTCACTGATTTTCGGCCGGCTCTTTAACCGTAAAGGCTATCACTGCTGTGTGGCTATCACTACAATCTGAAAACGCTCTTACCATGGCCACGTTTATGGGAGATGCAACGCAACTCGCGCTGTGTTCAGACTGGCAAACTGGCGCGAAGCTAGTTCAAGTACAGCAGTGTGAACGAGGCCGTAAGGATATTTGCGTGAGCACGCGACAAAGCGCGCCAGATATCCAGCTGCCGTCGTTTGAAGCGCATTCTTGTTATAAATACACAAATCCTTAGGCATAGACTATTGCTCGCAGACGCGGTACTCCGCTTGCTAAGGGACTCTGTTTCACTGTAAGTTTTGCCGGGCCTGTTGGCTCAGTTGGTAGTGACCCTGCCTTCTGAGTCAGAGGTCGCGGGCTCGTTCCCCGCTCTGGGCCAACATATGTGTGCATGAACATGTCTGTTTACTTCGTGTCTGGTTTAATAGTATGTTTATCTTATCAGTTGTTTAGTACCCATAGACAAGCTCAGTTTGGCGGGCCTAGTTTGGGACTGAATAACCGTGCGTGTTTACGCATCATGTGACATGATGCGTAAACACACACGGCGGGACATGATTCATGTCCCACAATTTATAAAAATAATCTATGTAAGTGGTAGACGGACTGCTGAATACTCTAATGATCGGCTAATTAAAGGTAAAAAATAAAAATATAACATTTGCAAAAAAATAACTAATTCAAATTATAAGCAATTACTAATATAAAATCACACACATGTTGGAAATGGGAGTGAACTTAGGAACACAGAAAGTTAGATAAGCAAAATGATAATATAAAATAAGCAAAATATTGGATAGGTATGCAAAATGTTGGATATGCAGAATGTCAGATACGCAAAATGTCGGTATTGCAGTTATCCGACGACACTGCAACCTTAAATATGATACCGAACAAGTTTCTGCTATATTATGTTACTCGTAAGGCCTGAACCTAAAAGCATAGATGGAAATTTCCTTACCTAAACCCTAATGTCACTTCTGCACGAAGTATGAGATTATTCAGTGACCAGTCGCACCAGCTGTTCACAAATCAGTCGTTACTTGTATCGGCACAAAGAAATGCAGTTATTTATGTGGTAGGGCGACATTCGACAGGTATTTCGGGATGTTTGGTCGACTACAAATTAGACGCTATAAAACGGTATTTTGGGGTGGTTCGGACCACACAGAGGTAAAGGCACGTCGAGTTGGATACTGAGAGAGCTTGTTCAGATTCAGGCAGATTTAATGGCGCGGAAATATTTGAAATAAAACTCTAATAAGACCCTTACACTGTGACCCAGCACGTTCGAATATATTAAAGTTATTTCTATATCTACTTAAAATGTCAATGAGTGGATTATTTGTAAGGGAATCAGATATAAGGTACTTGATTATGTTACAAGCCTTGATTTTATTCAGTCGACACTGTGGAAAGTAGAAATTTTAGATTGGTTATTCTAAGAATTGGTCATAGTGAGAATTAGTAAGTGCTATAATTGCTCAAATAAAAGCAAAAAAGGAAGATACGGTACGTTCATAGAAAACATCGTTGACATTTTGACTAATACAACGATACGGGCGTGTAGGCTTTATTTTTTGTTTTAGTGCTATTTAAACACTACATAAAAGCACATGAAAGCATTTGCAAAGTGGCTTAACCATTCAGATATGTGTTTCCATCTCGTCGACTATCACGTACTGTCGATACGATGCACGCCGCGCCCCGGCCCGATTAAAACTGCAACGAATTAGGTTCCTTGGACCTAATTTTAAGCAGTCCACGCGCGTGAAACTATTACCGTATCTTCATTTTTGCTTTTATCTAAGTATGATTCGATCAAGTAGCAGGTACAAACAATTCCACTGTTATGTCTGCGAATCGTTACGTGACCGTCTTTGAATTTATCATTGTAAGAAATGTTCTATTAAAAAATACACAGTAAGAACTGGGTATTGCAAGTTTTGGATACTTAAAAAAAATAAAGAAAGGAGGTATGTAGCTCCACTAAATATTTTTTTAAAAATGTATAAGAAAGTAAGTACGATAGACAAGATAAATTTTATTCAAAACCATTGAAGTCCATCATAATTTAAATCTCGACTTCTTATTCATCAAAAGCAATGGACTCAGAATATAAGAACAACAAAAACACAAGAGATGAATCGAGTCGGCTACAAGATGAATGGCAGATTTCTAACAACTTTTATCTGTCTAGACCGGACGAAAGGTCAGACACGCAGTTGTCCACAAAAAAATCAAAATATGTACCAATATCTATTTATATAAAATGATAAACTAACTGATTGGTGATATATCAACGCACAGCCTAAACCGCTGGGTCTAGATACTTGACATTTTGCACATAGATAGCTTATACAGTGTAGGCATCCAATAAGAAAGGGTTTTGCAAAATTCAACCTCTAAGGGGGTGAAATAAACGTGCGCGAACGAAGCCGCTTGTAAAAGCTAGTAGGTAATACTGTTGATGTGTTAGTTATTTCAAAAGAAATGCCATATTTTTCAACCGACCTCAAAAAAGGAGGAGGGTACTCAATTCGACCGTATATTTATTATTAAACGTATAATATACTGGTGACTTTTTTTACCGTCTGGAAAAAAATGTGGTGTGATAGGTAAGTGTAATAGATTCATTTGGCAATGTTACATAAAAAAAATTTTTTTTTCTCAAAAAAATTTTTTTTTGCTTATACTAATATACATAACTCAATTGTAGTCAATAATACACACTGAAATATTTGAAATAGTTTTTTAAAAAGAAACAGGCTCGTAGCCGCGCGAAAAGGCGCGAAACCGCCACCAGCTGCGCGTAGTACTGTGCGTAGTTTTCTAGATTTTGTAAATTGCATTAAACATGACTATATTTAACAATTACTCTCGTGTATAACTTCAGCTCTAGATACCTTATACGTCATATTTTTTTCCAGACGGTAAAAAAAATCATCCAGTATGTATTTATATTTTATGTGTGTTCGCGGATAACTTCGTCGTTTACGAACCGATTTTGATGATTCTTTTTTGTTGGAAAGGTGATATCCCAAGGGTGGTACCATGATAAGGAAACCAGGATCTGATAATGGCATTCCAGAAAAATCGAGGGGAACCTTCGAAAATTTAGTGGCGACTAGTGCTTTTTTACTTTCCTATTTGAAGTTGTTTTTTTTTATATAAAAATTATAAGTGAAATCTTCTTAATGTAGGTAAGATACCTAATCATAAATGAGCATTTTTAGATTTTTTGTCTGTATGCTAATAAAAATTTTAGAAATCAAAAAGGAATTTCGGTAGAATAGTTCAGAAGGTATCTTTCATTTTGAAAGAGAAATCAGGGCGAGTCACCAGGTAATACATAAAATAGTACATTATGGTACAAGTGTGTAGTGTTGCCTATGCCTACCCCTTCGGGAAAAAGGCGTGAGCATATGTATGTGTGTAATGTTGGTGATTAGCGCTGAGGCGTCATTGAGACACGAGCCGTCAGGGGAGGAATATAGAAATAATGGGAATTTAAAGTTTGTACAGAGAAAACAAAAGTTATATTTGAGTGAAAGTTTTGTTTATTAAACACGTACAAGTTGAAGTTATCTATTTAAATACGAAGTTGCACGAAATGAGCAAGCATTAGGTAAGGTAAACGCAGCCATTACCGACCCCCTTAAGCAAGTTTTGAAATTGATTATTAGAATTAAGGGTAGTGGTTGCAAACACACCAGATTTTTTTATTTTATATTTAAATAAAGAGTGTATATTTTATATTTATATTTTCATTTGTTTATAAATATCATGTTTTCATTGAAAAAATAATCAAAGGATTGTCGAAGTCAATTGTTTCTATTACCGACCCACCCGAAACGCTTTGAAGCTATTACCGATTTTTATGAATCTAACACCGACCGTAAGTAAATAAAGCATACTTTTTTCCACAAAATACCTACCTACATGTTCTATTCTCAAAATAATTATTAATTTGAGCGAAATATCCCTTTCCCAAAATATCCCGTTTTCGAAATGTCCCGTTTACTTTTATTTGCTTCTCATTTTTGTACTTGATTCATTACAATAATTATAGTTACTAAAATAATCTGAAAATGCAGATAAACTTGACTTTAAACTTTTTGGCGGGAATCCGAAGAGGGACGTCATGTGTTTTGTATAATTTTCATTTTGCTGTGTATTTCGGGTTTTGACTCATCATAATAGTGATAGTTTATTGTGTGGCAAGTGTGCAGTGAATGGGAAATTCGATAAAATGCGAGATATGGACATTTTTGGATTTCCTCAAGAAGTCACAATGAAGTCAGTAAAAGTGCTATTATTTTACTGTTGATAACCAAGTTAGGGATGTAGAAAGTGTTGAAGGCACTGCATTTTTGTGCATGGACTCTGAAGCAGAGCCATTTACTCAATGATATCATTAACTAATGACGAGGCTGCTTGGCGTATGAAATTCATTGTTAAGTAGATTTCTTCTTCTAGTGCCCATGCTTTCAAACTAATCGCAGTGAACCTCGGAATGCTTGTGGATTCTTTAAAAGATTGTTTTCACATTTGAACCTCGGAATAAAGGTATTGATTTCTCGGTGGACACAAATGAAATTATAGTAATATAAGAAAATAGACTTTAATACAAATGGTAAATAGAATAACATTCATAAAATCAAAGTGAGAACATAGGTCATGTATTGTTATCTTGCGCCCCCGGAAACCTGCTGCTTGGTCAGCTAGTGCAAACCATAGTTACCTTAGCCTTTCTTTCTAATTGATTAGCCTGCTTAATAGTAATTACTTCTTAAAACAATGTCAATGCTGTTACTTCACAATGCAGTTCCATGTAGTGCCGTTGAAGGGAATTGGTCTTAGTGTCAATTGTGTTAAACATAGGGGATAACTGAATCACCTGAAACATACCTATAAATTAGTATAAATATTCACTTTCAAAATTCAGAGATAATTTTGTAAATGTGTAGAGGTTAATAAAATAAAAACACACTGTTTTATTTTCAGCACAGAGTTTTTCAAGTTGGGATAGCGGCTGGTGCTTCTACACACATGAATCATGATTTGCTCCACCATGGCTCTAGCACTAATACTTTATACTATTTAAGTCAGAGTCACAAACCTGAAAATAAAAGTAAAAACAATTATAAATGTATAATTTACATGTTTTGAATAACAATAATTAGACATTTTTTTTTTTAAATAACTTAAACCCTTTGTTTTATTTCTCAAAAAGCCTATAAGTAATTTTTTTTCGAACTGCTCAAGTTTAGCGCAGCCGAAGGTGAGGGTTGACTGTCGGGACAAGTTGCAATGACGGTTCCGCACGTGTACCTACTTAATAACTCTGTTTAATACAGTTGCGAAAAAATTAAGCAATTTAATAAGATAATCAAAATACAATAAACTCAACTAACATTTTTGGAAAATCGCGCCAACCGTAAAAGATTAAAAGCAGAGTTTTTTTTGTTTTCTTCACTCATTCTGGGTAGGCAAAGGGAACTATACATACAGCCAAGTCTTCAGTAGAATTTTTTTATGGATATGAAATGAAAATGAAATTTAATGACATTAAATGAAATTAAACCTAACCTAACTTATTAAATCAAATCATTATATTGAAACAAATTAGTAACTTTTCTTTTAGACATTACATACCGTTAATCCAAAAATACCAATTATTCAGTATAGAATCGGTGATAGCTTCTCTTTGTTGCAATCACCGATTCATATGGATCGGTAATTAGTGTTAAATAAAAAAATGAACAAATCTTTTAACGAGCCACGAAAAATAATCGATATTAATTGTAATATATTTTCCCATCCGATTTAATACAATAATTTATTGATTTAGTCCTAAACTATAAAAAAAATACACCATTTTCATATAAATACGAAGAAAACTCTAAGTAGTTTCTTTCATATCCCACGTCTAAATGTTTAATAATGCGTGGCAGTTTATCGCGGAAAAACAAGTTTATAATATAACATGGTGTATGTCGCTAATAGATGCTTATAATTTTAGAATACTTAAGATTGAAATGGTGTTATAAAAACTTGTTTAATTATTATAAGCATTAACGAAAAATTGAAAAAATAAAGCATAACCTCTTAGCCATTGCCGATCCATGGGTCGGCAATGACTGCACTACTAAAATGCACTGCAGCTATTGCCGTTCTATTGTAATTTCAAAAATACTTTTTAAAATCCCTTAAAACATAATAATTTAGTTGCGAAATGTGGAATATACAAATAAAGGAATATATTGAGTTATTCAGAATAAACTTTACGTAAATATTTATATATAAAATATCTTAAGCAAAAAATTCGAGTACTTACCTGAGGAAGTAAGGGTTAGTATGACACCATCGGCGCACTCGCTACGTTCACAGAAACTAACGTATTCGGTCACATTCCCGTGTACCTACGTACACTAACACCAGTAAATTAATTAGGAAACATACAAACATGTGTGTATAATATACTCTCTTGTGACTCAAATCGTTCCAAACCGATAAAAATAAGAATAAGCAGAATGGGTCGGCAATACCTGCAGATTTTCGATGGGTCGTTAATAGCTGCGTTTACCTTATATTAATTTATTTGTACTAATGAACACGATCTTTTTGTATCGAAACTTTTTCAAGAACAAAGCAAGTCAACCAATAAAATTGAAAAAAAAAACTCTCTTGTGAATAATTCTAGCAATGAAAAAGTCACAGTTTGATTACAGGTGTCATTATTTTATTTTTATTTTTTATTTTATCTTAGTGCCTAATTACACTGAAATTAGAGCCACTTTATAAGCAAGTTTGTTGAAAAATATTTTATGTAAATTATAAGTTCTCATAATACGAAAAGTGACATAAAAATTTATGAAGATGAGATTTCTATTAGCATCACTGTCATATCGTAATCTAGTCTAGATTATACGCCATTTTGTAAATTACTTATTTACATGTAGACTGTAGGCACAACACTGGATTTTCTTCTTCACTTGCGTAGCTGATTTTTTCGAGGAAATTTCCAATTTTGGAAAATTTTAGTTTTTTATACACATTGATAAGATAACTAAATAAACTAAATTTTAAAATAATCTTTCATGTACAGGTACGGCCCCATTAGAGTTTAATTATATGTATAGACTATCTCGATGGTGAAGGAAAACATTGTGAGAAAACCCGCAGTTCCCAGAATTAATTGTGAGACATATGTAACCGGTATGGTGATGGGCTCACCATCCTATCACGTTCAGGGGTCCAAAGAATATCTCCTGAAAAGTGGGTATAACCAGTAATGGAATACATCTGCCTACCCCCTCGGGGATAGGCGTGAGATTATTATTATTACTCTTGAACCTAAGGAAAACAACCACTCTAAAGAGTAAAAAAAACCGACTTCAATCTTCAACTTATATGGTTTTCTCATGGATGCCTTCGTCAGAACTGGACGAAATTAAAATAGGACCAATCTGGAAGCACCAGCTTTCAAATAAAAAAAGAATCATCCAAATCGGTCCACCCAGTTAAAAGTTCTGATGTGACAAACATAAATAAAAATAAAAATACAGACGACTTGATAACCTCCTCCTTTCTGAAGTCGGTTAAAAAATATAACCAAGCGATGCTGGTGAGCATCTAACTAGTGCTAAAGTACTATAGTAAGTACTCTTGAAAAAAAAAAGAATTCTAAATTCCTGGAAAGCTATTATATTAAGCTCCTGCATTTGAACTTGAAAGCAGCAAAAAGGTGAAGACGCCAGCTTAGTGCTTAGTGAGTTTACCACGTTATTGGGGCTTATTTTCTTTTATTTGACGTCTTTCGTCTGAATGTGAATTATTTTTTTATTATAATATATGAAAAAAAGTTCAATTTCACTAGCACGGATCGTTTATTTAACTTTTTCGCTTATTTTTGTTGCTCGATAATATCATAATAATGATGATAATAATGTTTATTCTTTGAGTAAAATAAGAAGATTCCACATTGAACTACGATATACTTATAGTAAATGCACGGATTAAAAATAATTGCAAAATCTAGAATTGATACGTAAAATGTAAGTATGTGTCGTCTAAAAATGTACCCGACTAATTGACAGGAAACATACGGGATCAGCCGGTGTTTCCTAGATGTGCAATTTTAGAGAAAAATCTATTTTAAAAATATTTTTTTGAAAAATCTAAATATAATTTAATGATCGCACGCCTTTCCCGAGGGAAGAGAGGCAGAGGTATTCCATTTCTAGGAAAACGTGAAAACGTTAAACTGTATTCGACCGCTAAACGTGATGGGTGAGCCCATCGCGAAACCGGGTCTGTTACACATGTCTCAGAATTAATTCTGGGACCTGCGGGTCACGATGTTTTCCTTCACCGTCGAGCTAGTGTTAAATATATACGTAAGTTTTTGAAAAACTCTTTGGTACATGCCATGATTCGAACCCCAGCCTTACTGATTTATCATGAGAAGCGGGCTTAAGGCTATCACTGGTCTGTTGCGCAATCACCAGCACAGCCACCTGTCTTGGTTATCAGAAGCGATCCCTTACACCTCTATCTATGGTTATGGTTAGGCCTAAAAACCTTGCGCAATGTCTAAACAGTTCACCTTGAGCCAACGGCCGTCTGTGTGAACAGGGGGCCATTTACTGTATCGACTCAATCGGGCTTTATACCCGCCATGTGCTGTTTGTTCATTTGTTTGGACGCGAATGGCGATTGGCGATTGTGTTGGAACTATGGCGCTAGCCGGGAACATGTGCGAGTATGGGAGATGGAACATCTAAATACGACTACACTTCTACATCACTATCACTACATAGTATAAAACAAAGTCGCTTTCTCTGTCCCTATATCCCTATGTCCCTATGTTTGCTTAAATCTTTAAAACTACGCAACGGATTTTGATGCGGTTTTTTTATAGATAGACTGATTCAAGAGGAAGGTTTTAGTGTTAGAATTACACCCGTGCGAAGCCGGGGCGTGTCGCTAATTGTATTATAAAGAGGAAAGATTTGTATTTTTGTTTGTAACGAATAAACTCAAAAACGAATGGACCGAGTAGCATACGCTACATTTTATTCCCGTATTCCTCCGGGAACGGGAATTACGTGGGTGAAACCGCGAGGCGCTGCTAGTACAACATTAGAAACCAATACATTATTTAACCTCATAAACCTGAACCACCACTAATAACTTTTAAAAATAAATCGGTGCATTTAGAGCTTTTGGGGTGAAAAATAATCTAATAATAGTAATTCTTTACAATAAATTACAAATATGTTACATCAAATTTGATGATTTGCAAACGTAATGAACTTTAAATAAAGATCAATATTATGGTCTTTGGATCTTGTGGTTTGACGTAAAAACATCAAAGTTGTATTAGGTAAATAAACTGAACTGAGAGTACTGTTACACATGCCTCAGAATTAGTTCTGGGACCTGCAGGTCTCCTTACAATGTTTGCCTTCAACGTCAAAACAAGAAACTCAAAAAACAAAGATCATTACGACATGCCCTCGCCAAGATTTATCATCATCTATAGTTGTAACACGCAGTTTCACCCGCATAGTTCCCGTTCCCGTGGGAATAAGTAAATAAAATATAGCATTTGTTACTCCCTGATAACGTAGATTTCAATTGGTGAAAGAATTTTTAAAATCGGTCAAGTAGTTTTTTTATGATAAAAAAGGGGTCAAACGAGCAGACGGGTCACCTGATGGTAAGTGACGTCCGTCGCCCATGGACACCTGCAACTCAAGAGTCACAACTGCGTTGCCGACCTTTGAGGTGGGAGTAGGGGGAGGGGAGGGGAGGGAAAGGGGGCATTGGGGCCTCCGGTTACCTCACTCACTCAACGAAACGAAATGCATGTTTTTGAGTTTATTCGTTACATACAAATATATTCAAAGAATGTCCAAATGGGAATGTCCAAAGAACATCTGATGAAAAGCGGGTATATCCAGAAATTTAATACCTCTGCCTACCCCCGCGGGGATATAAGGCGTGAGATATATTTCCTCCTTATAATATTAGAGTAGAAGTGTAGATAGAGGTACCTAACTAATACTATGCAATACATTGAACGGAAGCATTTTCGATAAGCTTGCAATTTACTCGTAGTCTGTGGGAGGTCGCAAGAGGATATCAAACCACTTGTCAGGCTTAATGCAACTTGAATAAGATTGTCTGCAAAGCATCAAAGTAATCAATGTGATATTGTAGCCAAGTAGCGACCACCATTTTGAATAAACAGCTGATTTACATCCAGTGCTTCAATCAAGTGTCAATGGATAGCAGTACTGGATTGAATCGCACTGTTTACATGATATATAGTAGTGATAGCCTTACGGTTAAAGAGCCGGCCCTAATACAGTGAGGCTCGGGTTCGAATCCTGGCATGTGCCAATAAGTTTTTCAAAAACTTACGTTCATATTTATCACTAGCTCGACGGTAAAGGAAAACATCGTGAGGAAACCCGCAGGTCTCAGAATTAATTTTGAGACATGTGTAAATAGACCCGGTCCGGCGATGGGCTCACCACATATCACGTTTAGGGGTCCAATATATCTCGTGAAATGTGGGTATATCCAGTAATGGAATACCTCTGCCTACCCCCTCGGGGATAAAAAAGGCGTGAGATTATTATATTATATTTTTACCATTTGCACGTTAAAAAACTCCTCAACTAGTTCAGTAATCTGACGCAGCGTATATTAGCTCAACTGGATCAACAAGTAGCAATTATAACTTGATACCCGTGTACTTTATAGCTCGCTAGACTATCGGGAGGGCAATTCTTCTATGTACTCGTAAAACAATTATCATTTTAGCCTCCGAAGCAAAACCTTACGGGTGTGATATTGATATTTATTTATAAGACTTTCAACATTACATACAATATTACATGGTCAGTGTACATACAATATATTATATAAACAGTTAATTACATTCCCAATTAAAGAATGTCACAACGTGCTTAGACTAATAACAATTTCAAAACAAAATAAAATAGGTTTTACATTTTAGGATTTAGTCTAGGACGAAATGAGGGTTCATCATTTCTTTTAGTCATTTTTTTAAGGTAAGAGACGTATCCGTCTATACATTAGCAATTTATTATTTTAAGTTATAACTGTTACGTGTGTATCTGTGTTTGTTTGTGGCATCGTATCTCGAAAGCAGCTAAACCGATTTTAGTTTTTAGTTTTTTTTAAACTATTTACCTTAAGTCTTCACTATTGTATTTTGCTACGTTCCTATTTTGAAGGTGTATTTAAAATAGAAAGGCAAAGAATAAAAAAAATATTTAGAATAATGATAACTAAACGGTAGGTTACCAAAGTTGGTATGTTTTAAGGACATATTTAAAACGATTGGTCCCAACGTTGACTGAAATAGTTCATACGGAATGTAAAGGATAATAAAATCATCAGAAAATTGTGTCTCAAACAGATCGAAGCAGTACTTTATTTATTTATGTTCGGATTCTACCTCTTAAACTTATAATTTTAAATTATTAGGGTACAGGATAGGTTAATATTTCCAGAGCGATATTATAGAACCTACTCTGATTAATATTGTAGAACACTGTCTTACGATAGTCCATTCAGGGTCGTTCACAGAATCTCCCAAGAAATGAGGCTCGAATTGAAGTATGACGTTTATCTGCAGTGTAGAAATCACGGTGCAGAAATGTAAAACAGATTTCATATCTGCGGATAGTGAAACGAATTGTGGAAGTGACGTGCAGACACCTTTTAGACAAGGCATGCTCTCTTTGACGTTTACACTGGGAAAAGGTTCGTTCTGAATCAAATAACCTCTGCATCTCACATTCGCGTAGACGGCAAGTCACACACTTTGTTTACCATCAATAGAATAAAAAATAAAATAATCTCGCGCTTTTTATCCCAGAGAGGGTAGGCAGAGGTATTCCATTTCTTGAAATACCCACATTTCACGAGATATTCTTTGGAGCAGTGATAGCCCGAACGGTTAATGAGTTGACCAAAAATCAGTGAGGCTCGGATTCGAATCCTGGCATGTACCAATGAGTTTTTCAAAAACTTACGTACATATTTATCACTAGCTCGACGGTGAAGGAAAACATCGTGACGAAACCCGCAGGTCTCAGAATTAATTCTGAGACATGTGTAAACAGACCCGGTCCGGAGATGGGCTCACCACCTATCACGTTTAGGGGTCCAATATATCTCGTGAGATGTGGGTATATCCAGTAATGGAATACCTCTGCCTACCCCCTCGGGGATAAAAAAGGCGTGAGATTATATTATTATTATTATTATTATATAGGTACCGACTTTTCACGAGATGTGCTTTGGACCCCTAAACGTGATACGTGGTGAGCCCATCGCCGGAATGGGTGTTCTACACATGCCTCAGAATTAATTCTGAGACCTGTAGGTTTTCTCAGGATGTAGTCCATCACCGAGCTAGTAATGAATATGTGCGTAAATTTTGAAAAACTCCTTGGTACATGAAAGGATTTGAACCAAAGTCTCGCTGATTATCTTAGGGAGAAGCGAGCTCTCTAACCGTAAGGCCATCACTGCTCTCAATAAGAATCGGATGCAAACATCATTTTACCTGGTACAAACATCCGGATAAATCAGCAATCATTTCACTGGGACTACATTACCTTCCATTCACACATTTATTCAGAAAAGTCTCAGTGAACCGAACAATCTAGACTTCTGAAAAACTGCGCTTAAAACGAACGGATCACTAACTAGTTGTCAAAGGCGTCCGTATCGGACAGATTTCACGGGCGTTCCTAGGTAGGGATGTGACATTGATCGAAAAAAATCTCTTTTAAATCGACTTTTATTAAAAGATCAATTATTAAAATGATCATTTTTTCACATTCTTTATCCTTTTAACATAAACTTTATTGTCAGTAAAGTTGCTTCAAATTTATTAATTCGTGATAGCAGTGATGCAAATCAGTGAGGCTCGGGTTCGAATCCTGGCATGTACCAATGAGTTTTTCAAAACTTACGTTCATATTTATCACTAGCTCGACGGTGAAGGAAACCCGCAGGTCTCAGAATTATTTCTGAGGCATGTGTAACAGACCCGGTCCGGGCGATGGGCTCACCACCTAAACGTGATAGGGGTCCAAAGAATATCTGGTGAAAAGTGGGTATATACAGAAATGGAATACCTCTGCCTACCCCCTCGGGGATATAAGGTGTGAGATTATTATTATTAATTATTATTTATTCGTCGCACAGATGGTGCTGTTTACAAAAATCTATTAATATGACGTGTAATTTTGACAGCATTCTTTCATTTATATATTTTATTTAAGAATAAATGTAAGAATATAATCGATTATATAAAATTGATTTATTCGTACTCAAAAGTAATAATCGATTTTACTAAAAATCTGTAATTTTTTCACTTCTCTACTTCCTGGCCGTTTTGGCCTATCTGCCTTTTTTAGCCTGCCTCTGCCTTTTCTGCCTTTTTGAGCGGAGCTGCGTGAAATCGGGGCTGCGGCCGACGCATTGAGATAGAACATGTTTCCGGACAGACGGGATTCGCTTTTGATTTATGGGTTATAGTTGTGTTTGGGTGGTCGGGTGATTGCGCAAAATCATGCGGTTGTAGTCTAGGCAATAAAGGTAGTGGACCCCAACATTAATTCCTCAGTCGATGAAACTTTGCAGTATTGTAGTATAGTATGAGACAATACTTGCATAAAAAAATTAAAAAAAAACCTAACCGAAGTTAGGTTTTTATACTAAAAAAAAATTTTTTTTGATTGATAATTTGATAATTTCTGAAAATAATGTACCAAGACGGTTTTTATTTTGGATTTTCCTATTGTAAGTCCACAGCGACTATTAAATGACATTCCAGTTAAAAAAATGGACTGAGCAATTTTCTCGTGCAAGGTACTTATACGTCTGAGTTTTGTTGTTTCTACCAAGAGATTTTTTTGGATATTTTGCATATAGCTTTCATAACACGCATGAATATTGCTAGCGAAGAAAATTTTGACTGAGCATTTTTCCCAACAAAGATATCAAATAAATAAGTATTTCAGTAAAAATACCTAACTTCGGTTAGGTTTTTTTTTGGATTTTTTTATGCAAGTATTGTCTCATACTATACTACAATCCTGCAAAGTTTCGTCGACTGAGGAATTAATTTTGTTGTCTTCATACAAAAATCCGCTTCATTGCCTTAGACTATTGAACGTATTGCTTGCGGGGAATGTACGAGTTGACTTTCTAAGACCGAAGATATGTAAGTAATTTGCGAATGAATATAACAAAACCTGGTAAGAAAAAAACACAGTAGGCACAGCAAAAAACAAATTTATTTTCTTTTATTAACTTTACGAATTAAAAAAAAAATGACCATAAAATGGAAGATTGGCGAATGTTTGAGTTGACTTTCTAAGATCGAAGATATTTAATTTGCGAACGTACTTAATAAAACCTGGTAAGAAAAACACAGTAGGTACCGCAAAAAACAATTTTGTTTTATTTTATTGAATTTACAAATTAAAAATGTCCGCAAAATGGATCATATGGGTCCGTGTCCAAAAAACTGACTGCATACGGCATCTTATTTTTTCGTCTTAGATAGTGTTGTAGTTATTATTGTAATATTTATTATTATGACTGTTACGTAGAAAATAGGCGTTTACTCGATTTTCAATTTTTTTTATTTTTATGACAACATGTCGTGATTTTACGTCGAATTTTATGGTGTCACATTTTGTGTTACACAGAGTTCCATTACGCATTCTAATGTTAGGATATCCGTGTCATAAGTCTCCGTTAAATAGAATTAAAACCTCGAAACAGCCGTACATATGCAATGTTGAACTTCCACGACAATATTTCCGTGATGCATTTTAAAAAAACTTGCTTGACACCATTACACAGGAGTTGTTGTAATTTTCCAAAATATTTTATAACATTTATTATTATTTCTTTTTAACACAACACATAAAGTATCAAAATTTTACTTATTAAACTAAATATTTACATACATAAATAATAAATAAATAATTTCAAGCCTTTTATCCCCGATGGGTATGGGATCTGGATATACCACCAACTTTTCACGAGATATTCTTTGGACCCCTAATCGTGATAAATAAATATTTACAATGTTGTAAAAAACTTTATTTCGGTTACATACTTGAGTGAACGTAAAAATAGGGATTCAACGAAGCAATTCCAACTAGGTATACATAAAGGCAAGATTGTGTAAAATATTATTGGTGTAATTTATTAATCAAAGGCGGTGATAACTGTTCAGGGAACCGCAGATCGTAACCGCCGGAACAACAAACTGCCGATGATTCGGAGAAAAAAAACATTCGACTTCCATCGCAGATGTAGAGCGAGTGGAACGTGCAGGGTGAAATGAAATGAAATGTATGGTTTATTTGCAAGGATACAGTAATTGAGGTCATAAGGTGTTAGCAGAAGTGTGTATAAGTATCCAACCTATATATACACATGCGTGCAAAACTAATTTATACACTAAAAAAACACTAATATTGTTAATGGTGACAGTATCACAGTGCGTCTTTCCAGAATGAAGGGGTGCAGGGTGAATCTGTACAGTGCGTCTTTCCAGAATGTAGGAATGCAGGATGAATCTGTACAGTGCGTCTTTCCACAATTGAGAGGTGCAGGGTAAATCGATATTTTCACATGGCTATGTTTAATGTCGCTACCACAACAAAAATAAGAAAATGTTAAGTTTATGTTACACTCTTTGGTGTACCTTTTGTGTACTTAATTGTTTCAATAAGTGTTGAAATAAAAAAAAACCAAAGGCACTTGTTGTGTGTCTCTATATCCGTGTTTGGAACGAGTCTATTTTAATCAGTTAATTTACAAGGTAAATAGTGAACTTTTGGGAACATTCAACTTCAGTTCGTTCGCTTTAAACCCACTAGTGCGAGCTAATAATTTTATTTTATTGACTTGGACTCCCTGATCGGCTTACGTATGATCCGATTCATGAAATTCATGGCGTAATGGAAGGGAAGAGAATATTTTCTATTGCCTGTTTAAAAGATTTATATCGTACTAGCAGCGCCCCGTGGTTTCACCCGCGTAGTTCACGTTCCCATGGGAATACAGGAATAAAATATAGCCTATGTGTTTTTCTGATGTGTAAGCTATATAACTGTAAAGTTTCATCAAAATCCGTTCAGTAGTTTTTGCGTGAAAGAGGTACAAACATCCATACATACAAACTTTCACGTTTATAATATTGTACCGTGATAGTTAGACAGTTGAAATTTTCACATATGATGACATGTATTTCTATTGCCGCTACATATAATAAAAAACAATAAAATAAATATTTAAAGGGGCTCCCATACAACAAACGTTATTTTTTGCCGTTTTTTTAGATAGTACGGAACCCTTCGCGCTCGAGTCCGACTCACACTTGGCCAGTTTTTTACATTCCGTATCTTTTGATATAATACATGCGGCAGTATGTTTGATTCTCTCAGTTTTTGCATGAGATTTTTTGACAGAAAATTCCAATAGGTGTTTACTATTACCGATCGGGTGAAGTCGCGGGTTAAAGCTAGTGGATTATTAAGTGGGTCGCAATGACTGAGGTGTGAACACTCCGCCGCATCTCATGCGGGTTGCTAGGGGGCGAACAGACGGACGACTGCGTTCACGTGTTTGACGACAGCTCTGTCTGTCGTGTGCAGTCGACAGAGATACAATGGTCAGCTCGAGCCGTAATTTTTAACAAAATATAAATGACTTCAAACAGGAAACTAAAAAAGTACCTATAATAAAAAAGTTTCTTAGTTAGTTGCAGATGGTCTTTACTTCCTATTTCACTAATGTCTTGTTTTCAGCTTTTTAGGCAGTCGGGTTTTTGGTTTTTTAAATTAACCTTTTTTATTTCTTACCTTTTAGTTAGTAACCAACTTTAAACCGTTATAAGTTCGAAATGGAAAATAGTATAAGAAACATAAACATGATTTTCAAATACCTATGCAATGATACCCCACTTAACATATTTCTTTGATTTTCTAATTTTTCTTTTTCATAAAAGGCGCCAAAATTCCGCCATTTAGTTTTTTTTATAATTTGATATAACCAGTGTTACTGTAAATACGGATCTACCGACACCTCTCAAGCTAAAATCCATCTAGCCGTTCAGGCTGCAGAGCGTGCCAAACAATTATACATACATACATACTCTCGAAAAACATAACCCTCCTTCTAGCGCAGTCGGGTAAAAACACTAGTGTCCACTACGATTTTCGAAGGTATCCTGGTTTATATGCAAAAGGGTGTTTTAAAGTTAGTAGTCGAACGTCGACTGTCGTAATCATAGATTTAGTATACTAACGTTACTAAAGATTGGCAATAGAGCCAGTACGGCGAGACCAAAAAAATTTACACTTCTGTGCGTGTAACGTGGATGTGTGCAAGACAAATAGTGCTCTCCCTAAACTTGTAGCTCTCGATAAAAAATGGGCGTGTGGTATATTGTGTAGTTAATACCTTCGCCAGTTACGTTATCGAAATGTGGTTAATCGATATTACGACAATCACTATAAAATTGAGGTTAGAAATACAAGAAATTCACGTATTTTATTTTTCGCTTAAATCAATTCTTATACATTCAGAACATTTATACCTATAATAAAAAGCAATGTTATTACCTATCTATTTGTGCACGATTTGTTTTTCAGTTTTCTATAATCATTGCATTTAGAGAATTAAATCTTTCAATCGCACATACATGTAAAATGACTAATTCTGTGGATTTTTCTGTGCTAGATGAATTACAACCGGTACTGCATACGTAACCATAGTTCTTTACGTCTATTAAACATCAAACTTACTCTTTTAATACGCGAGATTAATTAAAATAAGCGAGATTTGTTTCATTCACCACTGACGTCGGCCCGGTAGAACCCCGTAGAGTTGACGAAAATGGTCTCGTCTCTCTATCTCGCTCTAACACACGGGTACCAATTTTCTTTCTCTTTCGCAATGCCAATCTAAGTATACTAAATCTATGGTCGTAATAGTCGAGTGGACAGTGTCGTCCGTCTGTACGAGCGTTTAATGGACACATTGCACGTGCCTCGGGATTACTGGTTCGTGGGTGCGTTGGTTACGTCATGGAGCCTGTATTTATAGTTAATAAGTCTGTTTTCCGCTTATGTGTTTTCATTGAGAAACTCCGACCGACATTCTGTGTTAATACGAGTATGTAGGCATTTTCATCACTACATAGCATAAAACAAAGTCGCTTTCTCTGTACCTATATCCCTGTGTATGCTTAAATCTTTAAAACTACGCAACGGATTTTGATGCGGTTTTTTTAATAGATAGAGTGATTTAAGAGGAAGGTTTTAGTATTAGCATTGTACCCGTGCGACGGGGCGGGTCGCTAGTATAATAATAAAACTTTATTTCAGTGATACGAACAGTGATAGCCTTACGGTTAAAGACCCTGCTTCACATGATGATAATCAGTGAGGCTCGGGTTCGAATCCTGGCATGTACCAATGAGTTTTTCAAAAACTTACGTACATATTCATCACTAGCTCGACGGTGAAGGTAAAGATCGTGAGGAAACCCGTAGGTCGAACAATTAACTCTGAGGCATGTGTAACAGACCCGGTCCGGCGATGGGCTCACCACCTATGACGTTTAGGGGTCTAATATATCTCGTGAAATGTGGGTATATCCAGTAATGGAATACCTCTGCCTACCCCCTCGGGGATAAAAGGCGTAAGATT
This sequence comes from Ethmia dodecea, assembly GCA_963855545.1. NCBI lineage: Eukaryota > Metazoa > Arthropoda > Insecta > Lepidoptera > Depressariidae > Ethmia > Ethmia dodecea. The sequence goes on from OY979457.1 coordinate 580,033, forward strand.
ATAATATTATTATTATATTTCAAAGTTTATCATTGACTTACGAAACAAACATTAGCGTCATAAAAATATCATTATTAACTTTTATAATTATAACTTAAGCTTTGATTGTGGACTTTAAAAAAAGAAAATATTTTTCATAAAGTGCCAGACTAAAATTCATTTTAAAATCACCGTTATATTTAGACTTGTGTGGAAACATAAATATTTTCGACGAGATCTACTTATCTTCATATCTAACCTTTATGATCTCTCATAATAATATGTAAATTCTTGAGCATTCTGAAGTGTTTTCAGCACTCAAGAAAATGTAAGAAACATTTTATTTTACGATCTTTGATAAGATAGATTGACCTAGAATAATCATAAAACTGGTAAACTTTTGCTTCTAAACAAATACAATTTAAAATGTGATGTAATAGTACATTATGATATAAGTGCGGTAGGTTGAAAATTACAGCCGAGGCGACATTGCTAGCCCGAGCCGTAGGCGAGGGCTACAAGTAAGCAGAGGCTGTAATTATCAAAGCGCACGTATGTCATACGACATTTTATAACACATTTGCGAGGAAATAAAATAAAACTCCGACTTTGGTAAACTAATAAAAACAATACAGCGTTAAGAAAAAGCGCGCGGCGCGCATCATCATTTTTTTTTAGGCAAAGGCACAAAAAACAGCCAGTACTACTAATCAAGTAAATTAATATTTTTGTGTTTTTGTTACAGATTAATTGGTTATAATTTATTGGTTATTGGTTATTATTTAAATTAAATAATTATGTACATAAATATTTCTTTATTATATTTTATCTCCCAAAGTTAATTTTAATCATAAAATGTTGACAACTTTTTTGACATAAAAACTCTTTGCTGAGATTTTAAAAAGTACCGTTCGTTTTTAGACGGAGCATCTTGATAAACCGTGCGTTTTACTTTACACTTACCGCACTTGGGCGTAATGAGATACAATACGTTATTGAAATTGGTGAAATAAGACACCTTTTACGAGCAAATGTGTTATAAATAAATTTTCAATACTAGCTTATCCCTGTGACTTTGTTTTAAATTACATAAAACTCAAAATAGTAAAAAACCGACTTAAACCGACAGTAATAAACCGTCAAAATCGGTTTACCCTGTCGAAAGTTCTGAGATAACACACATAATAAAAACAATCGGTTGTCTGTAAAGTCGGTTTACTGACGATAGTTGAACGTGACAACATCATACTTTATGGATTGTGCCTCTTTGTCGCTCGTTGCGCGCCCTGGCTTGCACTGGAACGCCGCATACGTCATACTTTTTCGTGCATGAGTTGTCACGTCAAAAACATACAGTTGAATTGAGAACGTCAACCTTTTTTGAAGTCGGCTGAAAATAACATTTCGCCTTCCGTAAGGTGACGGCAAGTTATACTAGACCGCGCTATCGAAGTGTTCTCATGAGTTTGTATAAATACAACTGTCCAACACCAACCGTTAGACCACGGTCACCAGGCACGATCACTTCGCCTATAGGAAGATCTTCCCTTTTCACGATGGAGGAGCATTCCACCTCCACTCCTTCCCAAGATAGAGTTATTTTCATGTAAAGTTAAAGCCATTGAGTGTATGTTTACATATACTGGTTGATTTTTTTTACCCTCTAGAAAAAAATATGACGTATAAGGTATCTAGAGCCGAAGTTACACACGAGATTAATTGTTAAATATAGTCATGTTTCATACAATTTACAAAATCTAGAAAACTACGCGCTGCTGGCGGTTGTAGGTAAATTGCGTATAAATGGAAGCTACGAGCCTGTTTGTTTTTAAAATACTATTTCAAATATTACAGTGTGTATTATTGACTACAATTGAGTAATGTATATTAGTTTAAGCAAGAAAAAAAAATTTTGAGAAAAAAAATTTTTTTTAAGTAACATTGCCAAATGAATCTATTACACTTACCTATCACACCAAATTTTTTCCCAGACGGTAAAAAAAGTCACCCTGTATATACATATATATTACATATTTAATTTCTCATTAAATAAAGCTTAGTGAGGTAGAGCAATGTCAACACGTGTAACGTTTTTGTTACCTAATTATTCCCATTTTAGCCTCCAATAAAATTAAATACGTTAATCAAAGGTTAATTAGTTACCTTGTTTGAACAAAGCACAAAGCTGGAAGTCCAATAAATCGTAATTAAAAAGAATAAGTTTTCATTATTGAAGAATAATGAAAAAGTCCTTACCAAAATGGACAAAGCGATCTAAACAATTATTGCTTTTGATGACGGGAAATGGAAAATGTCTTTACGATCAAATCTATATCTACTAAAATAGCAAAAGAAGTGTCTGTCTGTGATTTCATAACAAATGCCATTATTTAAGTGAAAACTGCAAAATAATTGTTGTCTGTCTGAAAGTTTATGTTTCAACAGACTTAAATGAAAATAAAAAAAATAAAATAACAATTTGTTCAGATGATATATTTAATTTTAATAAACCGAAGCTAAATGAGGGAGCAACATACAACCGTAGACAGTAATTAGCCACCACACAGACGTACAGATAGAACAACAGCAAGTCTAATGTAAGTCAAGGAAAATTTTGCCGCTAATAAACTCAACATTTCCTTCTAGCATAACGCAATAATATATAAAGGGGCAGTAAAAAGAGATTTAAAAGTACAAAAGGAAACCACAAAAATCGAAACAAAGGAATAAATTTAATAGCCATAGGTTGTTATAGGTACAATTTTGTGACTTGTTCACCCAATTTTTAAATCGTTTATTAAGTGCCGACAGATGTTGAAATGGCGCACAGGTAGGAAAAGATCGAAAGGTTTTCCACATTAGTCAGTAGTGCATTCATAAAATTATTATATTTTAATATGTGTATGTACACATGTGCACATATTTTCAGTGCTGTATAGTACAAGTAAAGGGCGTAAAACCTCTCAAGCCAATAAAATAAAACACAATTGATTTTCAATTGTTACGGTGCCTATTGGAACCGAGCGGTGCTCGACGAATAAAAACTAGATGATTATGAAAGAGGCAAATTTCCTCTTATATATTATATAATAGGCAATTATTAAATTTCACTTCACATACATATGATGTGCAAACTTTTCCATTCCAATATCTTTTCCCTCTACAAAACTTTCACGAGCCAAACGTCCTCCGGTCATTCCCCGTACGCAGCCCTCGTAAACCATAAAAACATTATTGTTTTATTATGAATCGTTTCCATTAGTCGAATTGCGACGTCCCAGCATGCCTGACGCAGCGTTTATAGATGCCCTAATAAGCGTGAATACTTTTGTGAATGATTCTCAGAGGGTCTAGCCGTTAAGATTAGACGAATAGAATGGAAAATGTATCGACCTGTCAGGTTTAGGTGCCAAAAAGCCTCTAACGACGCCCTTGGGCTAAAGGCATGTTTTTACAGTGATTTTTTATGAAGCTAATGTACCTATTTAGTTGTTGATGACGATCGAAAGTCAAAGCCAAATATCATTTATTTTCTGTAGGTACAAAAGGTACATTTAGAAACGTCAATAGTCTAATAACAAGGCACTCTGAATTCGTCCATGAAGATTGGCTAAATGTAAACAGCGCCCATCTCGACCAAGTTCCAAATGCAGTACCCCGAGAAGAAATAGCAAGAAACTCAAGGGCAGCTCTTTTTTATCTCATGTCTTACTAGTGCTGACGTTGTAGACTATTATTACACACACAGTCATCGGTATCAATACTTTTTCCCTAATAGCAACCATAAAACAAGTCAAAACCCTACTAAACAGCAACAAAAACCTCCATTACCATCAAGTCGCTACTGTTGCAACGTCGCGAACATTCCGACACAGATTTTTTACAACCATATTAACATTTCAATAATGTCTGTCACACGCGAGTAAGGCTGCGTTTATGGCGAAAGACAAGATTCTCATTTGCAGACCAACGTGAGCATTCCCAGAAGCATTTAAAAAGCTAGTCATTCAGTGAGGAAATGATTGAGTCAGTAGGCACATAATTTTCAAATATAACCCGCTGTGAAGGAGCGGATGAGGAATGCTCCTCCATCGTGAAAAGGGAAGATCTTCCACCAGGCGAGGTGATCGTGCCTGGGAACAGCGGTCCAACGGTTGATGTTGGACAGTTGTGTTTATGCAAACTCATGCGTACCTGCTATGTACCGCTAGGTGTTGCTACACCGCATTTGCTAATTATCGAATTATGTCGTGGTGAACTTGTGAGGACCAAGTTAAATAAGAAGAATCAGTATTATGTGTCTTTGAGTGGGGAAAGAAGAAGAGAGGAAGAGTCACGAAATTTCGACCGAATATGACTTTAGTATCTCGAAAATCTCTTTCAGGCAATCTTAAAAAAAGTAAGCAAATATAATTAGAAGATGTCTTTGGAATATCAGAAAGGACTCGACACATTGTCGAGGCATGACCCGGCTGAGACCTGTCGAGAAAAATACTGTAAGTATACGGCATAAACCAATGTAAATACACCCTAACTGTCAGTTTCAAGCCTTTCAATCGATCTTTAGCCTTACCTTCACCCGTTAGAGACTCAAATGGCGTGCACGATGCATAATCTGCTTTTATTCTTATTCAAGATTTGACAACAATGCGTTGCAGAGTGACGCAAATGCCTCCAGATTTGAAGAGATTACTGTTATGCTACTAATGGTTATTCAGAAATATGTAATACTTACACATATACTCTCAAAGGACGAAATAAAAGCTACTTAACGAGACTATACAAAGGTACCTAAATCGCGAGGGCGTGACGATATTTAAATAACACTGATGACATAATAATAAATAATAATAAATTGTGGGACACAATTCACACACGGTTATTTAGTCCCAAACTAGGCAGAGGCCTGTACTAAGGTTACTGAAACACTGATAGACATACATAAATATCGCTTCTGGTTATTTAGGAATAAATTTTCAGTACTATTAGGCCAGACTATACGCAGTATTTATGTCTATGGTTTCAGTCTAATAAGCCTCTCATATCTGATATAGGACCTTTGTAACAGACAAGTAGACGAGTGTTTGCTTCTAAGGATATTAATATTCATGTCAATGCCGCTCTCTCGCAAGACTAGTTCCAATTGCTGACTAATCGCTCTTAATAACTATCGTGACATACTATAAAGTGCCTACCCTATATTTAATGATAATGAATGAATATGATAGGGATTTATGTATGAATTTACTTCGATAACTTATATCAAACCAGGTACAAAATGTATGAAGCAACGTACAAAACTTGTTTTGTGGTGATTAAAAATGTGTGATTTTCAAAAAAAAAATTTTTTCCATCCAAATCAAATCCATCAAAATCAAATGTTTTTATTAAATGTAGGGGTTTACAAGTCCTCTTATTGAAAGACATTGCGACCGCTTCAGTATGTATAGTTGAGGAAAAGAAGCGGGGCAAGAAACTCGTCAACACATTATTCGTTTAAACAATCAATATCACTACATAGTATGAACACAAAGTCGCTTTCTCTGTTCCTACATCATTATGTCCCTATGTATGCTTAAATCTTTAAAACTACCAACGGATTTTTTTAATATATAGTGATTCAAGAGGAAGGTTTTAGTGTTAGCATTGCACCCGTGCGAAGCCGGGTCGGGTCGCTAGTATAATACAAAGTACAAGTTACATGGTTTTACTGCTTCACTGAGCTGGAGAAAATTTACACAAAAATTTTACTCTAGCTTCGCTCCTATCTGCTAAGAGTTCAGTTTGGGATTAGGTCTTCATCATACTGTAGGGCCCCTCACCTCATCTGTCCAAACACAGAAATGTTCAGAGTTCCGTAGAGTCCACATCTGGGAAGTAGCTATGCAATTTATTAATAGTAAGCAAAGCACGACTCGCCGCGTAAACCCGTAAATTAGAAGATTCCGTAGTGTGGCTGAGCGCGGCGGCGCATGCGCTCGCTCCCGTTTTGAATTCGAAAATTTCCCGTAATGGCCGCGAGTGTTCGAAATATGAAAATTAAATGACGTTCGAATTTTTCGATCTGTTTCGTTGGAACTTTATGATTACGTCGGATTAATAGTTAGCGCTGAGTGCTCTGTGTGCTTATATCGGATTTTTGTTGGATTTTCTATACTGATAAGGTAAATAAGTTGTATTTTTTGTTTATTATTAAACTTTAAGTGATAAAAAATATTTTATTCTTGTTTATTGTAATGATTTACTGCGGTTTAAATTACATTTTTGTTATTTTTTGTGTGTTCACGGATAACCTCGTCGCTTATGAACCTATTTTGATGATATTTTTTGTGGAAAAGGTTGCCTAACAATGGTACCATGATAAGGAAACAAGGATCTGATGATGGCATCCCATAACATCGAGAGGAACCCTCGATAATCGTAATAGCGACTAGTACTTTTTAATTTCCCGTTTGAAGTCGGTTTTTTTGTTTAAAATTATCAGTAAACCAATATAATATATAATTATCTTTTAAATATTATGGTTAACTAAATTATATTTTGAAGATTAGATACTTACCTTGAAAATTTTACCTTAACGAGAAGGTTCCCAAAATATTTCTTTTAATGGAATTCAGATACAATAAAATATTCTTTACAGAAATTCTTTTTCCAATACGTCACGTATTCTCCCCCCTCCTTTTCCGGATACTTCTATAGAAAAGTCACAATTCCCGTTCCGTATTTTCCGGATCGAACTCCGAAGTTGTTAATGCCGGAAGATCCGGCCTAAGGTCAAGGCCAACACATCAACCGCACAATATACAACGTGTAACAGAATAATTGAAATTCCTCATACACCCCAATTAGTATATTAATATAAAAAAAATATGATGCATTCGTACTTTAGTTCTGTCTAACCAATTTTCTTAAAAGAGCAATAGTACTATTTCCATAGGTAGCACTAAATTCAGCTATGCTATAATTCATTTTACGGAAAAATTTAAAAGAAAATTAAGTAGTCGATACTGAACAAACTAATTTCAGGAATTTCGATTATTCTGTTACATGTTGTATAACACTCTTATTGGCTTTTTCTCGTGGCCTAAAACAATTTCGCCTAACTGATTTGGCTACGAGGACTAATTGTACTTGCTTTGCCTATTTTGACATGAGTTCGGCCATGAGAGGATAATATCTACGATGATGATAATAGCTACGATGACTAACATATTATGTTAGTCATCGTAGCCAAATCAGTTAGGCGAAATTGTTAGGCTACGAGAAAAAAGTCAATTCGTAAATGCGCTAAATCGGGAAAGTGGCAGTATCACTATAAATGTTTTTCTTATTTTTAATGGTTAATATTTTTACTGTAACGTAACGGAAGCAACGTAAAATAAGCTATTTGGACATTAAGATGTTAAAAGCCAGTTTAAATTGCTGTAATTTTGGGATAAATCATATTTATTTGTAGATTCAAGGTTCAAAAACCCCTTTGATTTTAATAATAGAAGTGAATAGGGCGACAAATAAATAAAAAAGAATACAGATAAAAAATTTCCTCCAAAGAGAAACCAAGTGAAACTTTGTACAGAAGACTGCCCATTTCTGAGTGTTTTTTTTTAAATTTTTGAATATTTTAAACATTAGTTTAGTACAAACAGGGCTCTATCTATTAAGAGTAAATGATCTCGATAGGATTGAATTCCACAATTATTTTTTAAGAAAACAAAATAAAAATATACTGTAGTATTTCCAGAAATGGAATCTGCCAACCTACATGTGCTAAAATCGAAATTTAAAAATAAATCTCCGACATTTCGCTACACTTCAGACGGAGACGTGGGCGATCACAAGTCGCAAATAGCTATATAGAGAGTACGTCCGTTTGTAAAACTAGAGAGGAAGTGTCGAATTGAACAGGTAATCGGGTCCCCTACTCGTGCGACCGGCTGATACCAGCTTTTCAATTGAGCCGTATAGTATAGGCGAATTATTCGCGAGTACTATAAATAGCAGTGATAGCCTTACGGTTAAAGAGTCTGCTTCACATGATGAAAATCAGTGAGGCTCGGGTTCGAATCCTCTCATGTACCAATGAGTTTTTTAAAACTTACTTACATATTTATCATTAGCTCGACGGTGAAGGAAAACATCGTGAGGAAACCCGCAGGTCCCAGAATTAATTCTGAGGCATGTTTAAACAGACTCGGTCCGGCGAGCTCACCACAATATCTCGTGAAAAGTGGGTAAGTAAATAGAAATGGAATAACTCTACCTACCCCCTCGGCGATAAAGGGCGTGAGATTTTTTTATATTTACTATAAATCATAAATAAATTGTGGGGCACAATTCACACACGGTTATTTAGTCCTAAACTAAGCAAGGCCTGAACTATGGGCACTAAACAACTGATATACATACTTAAATAAATATCGAACGAACGAACACAACGCCAACAGACATGTTTACGCACACAAATGCTGGCCCCGAGCGGGGATCGAACCCACGACATCCGACTCAGAAGGCAGGGTCACTACCAACTGAACCTACAGGCCCGTCTAAACTATACATATATACATACCTACATAACCACACGCCCTGTTTCTCATTGAAGCAGGCAGAGACAATAGACCGCCACTTGCTACGAACCTGGCAGATCTCTCGTGCTTCATCCACATTCATCAAACCACTCATGCCAAAATCAATGAGGCTCGGGTTCGAATCTTGGCATGTACCAATGAGTTTTTCAAAACTTACGTACATATTTATCACTAGCTCGACGGTGAAGGAAAACATCGTGAGGAAACCGGCAGGTCTCAGAATTAATTCTGAGACATGTGTAAATAGACCCGGTCCGGCGATAGGCTCACCACCTATCACGTTTAGGGGTCCAATGTATCTCGTGAAATGTGGGTATATCCAGTAATGGAATACCTCTGCCTTCCCCCTCGGGGATGAAAGGCGTGAGATTATACATACATACATTATACACTCATGCCATCCTTGGTTTCGGGTACTCTTTATCTGGCTTTTTTAAATATTATGTACGTAAGTATATTCATTGACTGTACCAATGAAGCTGTACACTTGTAGTTCGATTCTGACCTCTAAAGCGATTTGAATAAGAACGTTACAAAGTCCTATGTGTCAAGCTCCTCGTGCTCTTGACTGTACATGCCCTCGTCTCAAACCCAAGCCTCACGGATGAGAAGCGACCTCTTTAACCACAAGGCAATAATATTTATTAGTAATTGGATGATATTATTCTAAAATAAAAATAAAAAATGTACATGTACATTTGTCCAAGTACGAAATGAAACAGAATTAACAGGACAGAACGGGAGTAAAGTAGACTGAAAAGGATTAATTTAAAAATCCCGACATTTCTATTTCTCCCGAATTTGGACTAAAGTGGATGTTAATTCGGTCCCTCCATTAGCGGAGGTGTCCGAAATGTCTACAAATGTCTGCAGATGTCCAGAAAAAGCGCAAAAGATTTGTCTCAACTGACAAATCCCGCCTTACGCCCTACTCGTCGCTTTCTTAATTCCTTGTGATGTTTAATTTTCTCTTTAAAATATTTATTTTATTTGACATTTTATGAAAAAAATATTAAAGTAATTTTTTCTTTTGATCTATACGACAGTCACTGTTTTATTAATTGAATTTTGAGATGATTGTGAGAGGCGCCTAAAATCTGTAAAAAAATACGCTTTTTATGTTTCTGTATCCAAGGGGTGCTAATGGAACCCTATCACTAAGCCTCTGCTGTATATCTGTCTGTCTATCTATCAGTGGGATGTATCTCATACGATACCGTAAGTAGTCAGTTGAAATTTTTAAAAGTCAAAGTCAAAATGTTTTATTCAAAGTAGGGACTTTGTCAACTACTTGAAAGTCATTTCAACTCCGCCGCTTCATCATGTATGGTGGAGGAGAAGAAGCCGGGCAAGAAACTCCTCAACAAATTTTTCTTTTAATCAATTCTAGAGGAAATCTGTTCAAAGCATCATTGTCATTAGTGGCGAGCTGCGTCGCCGCCTACAGAAAACGGAACTTTGTCCCCCCCAGATACGTCGGGACTGCCCTCACCGAAGACGTCTAGTGAGGAATAGTCATCTAATTTGTAATAGGTACACCATTTTAGTTGTATAACATGAGTTTTGAACATAGTAAATAAACAATAATAATAAATTGTATGACACAATTCAGACACGTTTATTGATTGCCAAACTAGGCATAATAGTTTTAAGCAATTTCAAAACTTCTTCTGGTATTTATAATCTATACAACGCATAACAGACAAAACGCAATTCCTCATACACCCCAATTAGTATATTAATATAAAAAAATATGATGCAATGAAACTTTAGTTGTGTCTAACCATTTTTCTTAAATATCCATTAATAATAGCACGATTTCCATAGAAAGCACTAATTTCAGATAAAGTAATTCATTTTTGGAAAAAATTTAACAAATATTATATTAAATAGCTGAAATCGAATAAGTAGTCGATACTGAACAAACTAATTTCAGGAATTGCCTAAATCGGTGGGTATAGAGACTTGAAATTTTGCACATAGATAGCTTATACAGTGTAGGCATCCACTAAGAAAGGATTTTGCAAAATTCAACCAAAAGGGGATGAAATAAACGCTAGTAGCTATAGTAAAAGCTAGTAAATAATAAAGCTTGATTTTTTATTATAAAAGCGTATTCTAAGACCCACAATGTCTATTTCTGTTGCCGCTACAACAACAATGTTATCTGGTTCCATTAATTGAAGGACGAATCCTGCTCTCTAGCGATGATAACTACACCCGCTGTAATAATTCACATAATATAACTTTCTCTATAAATGAAAACGTAAATTTTGGGACATTGAAACGAGCCTGCAGCGGAAACTGTTACGTTCAATTAGAATAATTGATGCTGGTTTCCGGTTTGACTAGCTAAATGTCCCACCTCAATTTATGGAAGGGATCGAGCGCTATTATTTTAGGGAATCCATTGTCTGTTGTTGTACATCTAGACCAAAGAGATTTTAATATACTAGGGTATTGAGCGGCCAAAGCGAACAAGATCTAATCCAAAACTTATTAGCTACACTAGCGGTAAGTCTAGTATGATACATTGACAGCTCCCGTTCGTATCTCGCAATCTTACGCAGAGACAATCATTAAAATACGCCTTTTATCCCCGACGGGTAGGCAGAGGTGTTCCATTTCTAGAAATACTTACTTTTTTCACGAGTATATTCGGTGAGCCCATCGCCACATGTCTCAGAATCAATTATGGGACTAGCGGGTTTCCTCACGATGTTTTCACCGTTGAGCTAGCCCCCCTAGCCAAGTGGCATTGCACAATCTAATCGAATGTTCTTATAGATTGACATGTGTGGGATTGACATTAGCGCTCGTTGGCAAGTGCTTATGTCAATCCCATATTTGTCAATCTAAAAGAACATTCGATTACACAAAATTGTACCTACTTTGACACTTGGCTAGGGGGGAGCTAATAAATATGTACTTACGTAAGTTTTTGAAAAACTCATTGGCTAGTTTCGAGTCCGAGCCTAGTAAGTAGTATTTGGCAGAAGAAATATTTTGAACGACACCCCAACGGGTTATAGTGTGGGGGTGTCACCGAACAATCGAAAACCAATAACCTCCAATTATTACGTGCAGCAACACCAATCAACCCTCAGTGGGGGGTGATTCTGAATGAAAGTCTCGTACTGACCATCGGAGAGCATTAATCATTCGTTTACCCGCTTCCGTGCGTACGGGCCTTTATTGTTATTAATTGAGTGCGATAACTTAATTTGGTTTAGTGGTTTTGTTGTCATTCTCGTGTTCTGTCATCTGTTTCTGGTTTCCAGACTGCGACATACGGGAGGTATTTTTTTTAGTTTATTTAATTGTGTGTGTTTGTAAGTATATTGTGATTGTGATAATGTCAGTAAGCTCGGCATAAAAGGCGTAAGATTATTTAAATTTTAATTTTCTTAGGGTGAACTGTTCAAGTGGGCGTGGATGAAATCAGAAACTATGAGGAATATCGAAAAGTACTCAAAGGAGTCTCCCGCCCAAATATGCAGTTTTACTGCATCTTTAGATTTTTGGAAAATCAATATTCCTAGCCAGGAATCGAACACGTTGACCACTCGATAGTGTCGCTAAATAAGCATTGAATTCTAGGAAGAAATCACATACGGCAAACTTAAGGAAAATGTTGTATTTTAATTAACTGAGAACTGTGTGAATCGTTTCATTAGTGCCTTAAAATATGGCCTATTCAAAAATCTTGCCCACTCATCTAGAAGCATGAGATGTTTAATGACGTAATTAAGGTGTCCTGTTTACATTATATTTTAACACTCATCACCCATTAATTACCGAGTTGAAGACATCAATCTATTTTATTACGTAAACAAAGACTGATGATCTGATTGAACGAGCAAATTGCTGCAAGCTGCGTCCGAATGGCGAATTTTATGCTTGTAATCATGATGGTATCATGGATATTGTAACATGGACGAAGCAAAATAATTTTTGTCAAAAGTCAAAAAAGTCAAAAATTATTATTTTTGTAGGTACAGTCAACAAAGTTGTTAGGGTTACATGGCCAGTAACTAAGAATTCATTTTTCTAGGGAAGTCATAAATAAATCTTATTGATTAATGTTTATTTCGAAAGGTATCTTTGATCCCTATAATTTACCAAAAAAATACTATAAATACATTTAAGGCTTTAAGAGAAAAGTGAATCTTAATTTTTGGCCATGTTACACTAACAACTTTGTTGACTGTACAACAAGAACACATAGAAAGGTCAATAGTCTAATAAAAAAATGCAGTCTAAACTCGTCCATTAAGATTGGCTAAATGTAGGATCCGGTGCAATTTTCAACCGACTTCGGATATTTTGAAACTCATTCTGATACATTGTACTGATTTTGTACGTGGGAGAGCCATGCTTCCGGCTCGACCAGAGTGATAAGACGTCCTCCCTCACAGAAAACCAACGTAAACCAATGCTTGCATAGCATTTCTTCGAGTGAGTGAGGTAACCGGAGGCAAGAACTTTAAATGAAATCATCATCAACCCGTAATAGCCCACTGCTGAGCTAAGGGTCTTTCCTCACATATGAGGAAGTATGGGCTATAATCTCCCACGTGAGCCCACCGCGGATTGGGAGATGGTGATAAGCTAGTGGCCACTTAACAGTCAGAATTTTTTAAGCCACCCAAGGGTATCTGACATGGCTTAACGACTTCCATTTTGCGTGAACACAACCAAAACCGGTACCAACCAATTAACGTGCCTTCCGAAACACGGAAGCACTCGTTATATAAATGCCACTAGACGCTTGAGAGACCCATCCACTGACTGACCGCGCCCAAGTTTGCTGAACCAGTATGATCGTTACAAACACACTGGCACTGCAGGGCTACGAGCGCTTCTTAAATGAAATGCGCCTTTCAAAATGTTCTATCTCACAGTTTATTATTTTGTGTTGCTAAGTGTGTCAGTCCCTACCATCATCCAGGAGCATCCAGGTTCACCTTGCCAGTTAGTTCATTAGTCCAACTTCAACCTTGGTTTAACAGACTTCACTTAAATACAATGATTGTATCGTACAGCTAATATCAAAGGAAACCTGATGTCAACATATTCTCTGCTTTGTTAGCCTCTTTTGGTAAGATGATTACTGTTTATTATTATTTGTGTCTGTTATTTTTGTTTAGTTATTCATATAGAAGATGTTTTGGTAACCAATAATTACCTACTCAGTTTCACTTGACTTGAATGGTAGTACGCCTTGTTGGTTATCCAAATCAGTGAGACTCTGGTTCAGATGGTGTCATGTATCAATGAGTTTTTTAAAAACTTACGTAGCTACATATTCATCACTAGCTTGACGGTGAAGGAAAACATATCAGAATTAATTCTGAGGCATGAGTAGAAGACCCGGTCCGGTGATGGGCTCACCACCTATCACGTTTAGGGGTCGAATATACTCGTGAATAGTGGGTATTTCCAGAAATGGAATACCTTTGCCTACCTACTCGGGGATAAAAGGCGTGAGATTCAAAAATTTTAAATTCTTTTATTTCGGTAGGTATATAAAATACACTTTGATTATTTAACTATTGATTTATTATGTTAATTTAGTTCCAAAGTACACAATTCCAGCTCTTTTTTCCAGGGCATGTCTCAAGGTCTGAATGAGACTCATTTAAAGGCAGATCTCGGAAAATCTAATTGTCTGGCGCCGGAGATATTGGACTGGGCTAAGTGGGGTAATCCGATTATCGGAAGACGACTCGTTAACAATTACCTGCTCAGACGAAGTATAATGTTGTCTGGTGAGAATTCACAATAGTTTTTTCCATTTGTGTAATTGTCAAGTTATATAATGACGTGGATCTTTATGTCAGCTTTGTGTGAGATGTCTCAGAAATTAATACTCGTAGTAGGTACAACTTTAAGATACACGGCGGTAAATTTATAGGTAGGCCATCAAAATATGTCTAAAGAATAAAAGCACCTAACAGGCGCGTGAATCTTAAAAGTGTTAGTTTAAAAAAGCTTAGGAAGACTAAAGAGAGTAGAAAGGAGAATTTGGTTTTATTAGAAGACTTATTTATTACAAAGGTAATTAGATAACGGATATGGTAGGCTCACATTATGAATGTGCAAAGATATAGTAGGAGAAAAATATCAACGACGAAATAGATCAAGATAATGCCATGGCAGAATTTATTTTGCAGAAGTTGCAAATTGAGAAATTTATCGAATTTTGGAGGTTTACATTGCAACCGAAACCAATTACTTGCTCAACTGAAGAAACGGGATATGTTCACATACAGTTAACGTGTTTCTTTATTATCGCTGCCTGTAAGAGCATAGCATGTCTAAGAACCGCTAGAAATATTCAGCGGAAGGCCAGTAGCTAACCCGCCTTCAGTAAATACAAAGCAACCGAGTTTCCACAACAATCCCGCCAAACACAATCAATGGCGAAGAATTCTTTTTTGATGCAAATATTTGTACCATTGTGGCAAATGGGTCAAGCGCGATCTGCCAGGTATTGTTAATAATAATGACGTGCGTTTTCTTTACGCGTTTATTGTTTGCAATTACCTACATGTTTCGGTCGTTCGTGTCAAAGTCAAACAAATAATGGGTGATGATGGTATACCGGGTGATTTGTACAGTACTGCCGTTATAACTTGGCAGCTCTGAAGCTGAGCAAATATATTTTTTTAATCCATTTGGCGATACGAGGGGCTTTGCGCAAGCGAAACCTATGTTCAGAGAGGCCAAGTTAAAAAGGACCCTACTCTAAGTAGCTGAAAATCGAAATACAGTGACAAATGTAAACGCAGTAAAAGAAATTTGAAACTAGTTTTGGCTTTCCATTCTTGATGCAGCTTGAAAATCTGGCACGACTGTAATATGACACAATTCACACAGTTATATAATCCTAAAACTTTGTATGATGACTATTTAACAACTTTTATAAAGACCAAAACATAGAGAAACATTCTATCATGCACAAAAATAGCTCCGGGAAGAAACCGATCTCTGGACCTCAAACACAGAAGGCAGGACCACTACTAACTAAGCCAATAGGCAAGTGTCAGACAACAAAAAAGATGTAATCAGCTGAGAAGCAAAATATAATGCTATCTTGCCGCAAAAATACCTCTCCTACAAAACACTAAAAAGCATAATCGAAAATCAAGGAATGAAGATAATATAATTCTACTATTTAAAGCTAATACCTACAAAGTCTGTCACACTTCCTCACCACCTTTTAGACCAATGGGTGAAGCATCAGTACATACAATGTTTTGTTTATCTCAAGGGATCGTGATGATACAGGAAAGGTAAAAACAGAAGAGTTTCCATCAATTAGCGGTCGCCACGAGGTCGCCCGCAATAATTGCGCCTAATGGAGCATGTCGGATTAGCTTACCAATGAGTCGTGTCGTGATGCAACTCGCTCACGAGATGATACCGTGTGCACCGCCCTTAGTCACGGCATTTTTCAGAGTACATAATATACATATCACATCGGGGTAGATACAATAAACTGCCACTTTCTACGAACCTGGCAGATCGTTCGTGCTTCATCCACATCCATCGAACGACTTAAGCATGATCGTCGGTTTCGGGTAGTGGCTTTTCTTCAGAACGCCGAGATTTTGGGAAGTGGTCTTTATGCTCTTAAAGCATATTCTATGACAACTCGGCCACTGACAATCTCGTTAGATGCCTTTCATACATCCGCTGAATATGTCCAAACCACCTGTTGTGGCATTGCTTATTTCATTAAAATGTTTATGTTAGTGATTATAAAGTTGGTATAGCTTTGATTCAGAAGGCATATTAATCCGACCGGTTTCTTTTTTGTGTTTACCCACACTGAAAACGACTTCCGTTAAGCCATGTCAAATACCCCTGAGTGGCTTAAAAAACCTGAGTGATAAGTAGCTCGACACCATCTCCTAATCTGCGGTGGGCTCCCGTGGAACATTACAGCCATTACTTCCGCCTATGTGGGAAAAGAGCCATAGATTAGCAGCAGTGGAATGGTGTAGGCTGATGATAGTTCCCGTTCCCGTGGAAATACAGGGATAAATATAGCCGATATATAAAATAAATAATTCTTAATATAGGTCTAGCAGTTTTTGAGTTTATTCGTTACAAACATACAATAATACAAATATTTCGTGTTTATAATATTAGTGTAGAATATATAGATTTGATAGTGTCATTCGAGAGCGTTATGGCTTGGAAGAGGATATAATATCTAGGATTGAAAGTGGAATACTGAGGAGGTTTAAACATATTGAACGGAAGTATAAAAGCCGTTTAGTGAGATAACTACACAAGTTTTCGACTACCGAGGGTGACTTAGGGGTAGCTACTAGCACCGATCAGATGATTGATGTACCGAAAAAAAGCCAAATGAACAGTTTTCATTTTTCATTTCATTTCATGTTATCAGTCGTTAGATAAATGTAAATGAAGGTGATCTATTTTCTATCTAACTCAATGGAAAAATGTAGATTTGAAAGACTTTTTTACCACCTTTGAAGTATTTTGGCAAAACAATTCCTAATAGCCCTATTCTTCTCTAGACTAGTTAATTATTTCTAGTTATTTCATTACAATAACAACTCACAATATCTGAATTAAGACATTTTCTCGGAAATTAAAATGTATCTCTTAATTACGTATTTAATGATACGTTTGTGATCATTATTACTTTCTTCTCAAAATTTGGGTAGACTAAACGAGCTATAAGTACTTTGAGATCTCATAAACACAATTAAACAAGAATAGAATAAAGAAAAAAACCCTTAGAAAACAAACTTTGGGGGAGCTGAAAACCAACAACGTATCATTAGGGAAACATTTTGAAGTTAAATCTAAGTTTGTCGACACTTTAAAAAACGATGGTATAAATCTTCTTAACCATTTTGAAGTTGCAGATCAAAACAACGGTAAAGAACTTTATGCAGACGCAATAAGCAAGGCAATAAGTGAAGACGTGAACGTTGTAGGAGACTTAGTGGCGTTTGATGTAATTTCCTTTGATCTGAGTGACATTTTGTAAACTGTAGATGATTTGCTCCGCTCGGTAGCACTTTCCGTGGCTGGGCGCGAGGCACAACTAGAGTTATTGTCAGGCTAATTATAGACACAATTTTAAAAGTTACCGAGATGAATGACGTGAGGATTGACACGGGTACCGTTTATTTCGGTTGAGTTATGCGAAGGGTTAGCTAAGATTGATTAACAACTTTCACGTTTGAAAATTGATAGTTTGTGGTCGTTCTTTTATGTGTATTTGTTATTGTTCTTCGAATAGGATATGTAGTCTAACAAAATCTCAGCCAGAACTTAAATTGTATGAAGATCTTTTCGTGTTTTACTTTTAGCAATTCTTTAGCTCATCTACTTTGAGCTCTGGCATCTCATAGATGCCTGCAAGATTGTAGTACTATTCAGTAATGAGACAGTTCATTTTAAACTTGACAGTTCACACTTTTTAATTCCTCATCATTAGATATTTCCCAATTAGTGACATTTATTTTAAGATCATCAACAAGTTAGGGCGATACTTTTGTGATAATAATAGATTTCCTTTCTGATCTTGATTCTTGGAATCCTGGTCGATTTGAATGTGCGCAGCGGCGCCGGCGCAATTAGTCGGATGACGGGGCTATGGAATGTCGTGTCACGGCTGTCTATATGTTTGGATTAATGGATAGAAGTGCGATAGAAGCTATTGGCATAAGTATCACTCGTTCACTTTAGATCGCGATAATTCATTGTTTCGTCTCACGCTGATAGGGCTGTCAAAACTTTTGTAGAAATATGAAAAACATTCCGAAGATTCATATGGTCTTAGAAGTGTTTCTTTGACATTGTCATTTATATGTTTAGTTTCTAACACAATACCTTACAAAAGATTCTATTCATCACGACAATATAGTACAATGGCACAAAGGATTGGCGAATCTAGAACTGATCGGAATGGATAATATGAAACTGTTACATTACATGGTGTTATATTTTCATTGTTTATCAAATGATTTGCATATGCGCTTGTTTACGTTTAGCTTCGCTGAGCCACGCATGATACTAAATGTACATGTTTATCCACATGATATAATTATGAAGTAAACACCATCCCAATATAATTATGATCTTACCGAATACAAATTTCTTAATATTTGAATGTTGTTTATATATTTTTTAGTTTTCTTTTAATAGTGGTGATGCTATAGTTTCTTTTAGTTTTCTGTAGTTTATTGTATGATAGTTTAATATTAATTCTGGTATATTAAGGCCAAGATATTTTCTAGATAACTGTTAAATGGTTTAATTCTCGAAACAAATCAAAAGAGCCCCAACTCGAAGGGTTTCCATGTAACCATTATGCACCTACTTGGTTTTTCATCAGATCAACTCGATGATACGAAAAGTGAAGGCCGCACGCGCAAGCAGATAGTAGGTATATTGCATTATGTAAATAGATTATGCTGCGCACCCAAGTATACTGGAGAAACATGGGTATTTCTAGAAATTTAATACCTGTGCCTACTGCATCTTGGGGATAAAAGTGATTGCAAATATATTCAAAAATATAAAATTCAAGAACATTTATTTGTGTAGGTAAAAAAAATAAACTTAGACGTAACTATACAAGTGAAGCTAATGTAAATCCTGTATCAAAAAGATATCATCACCTCAAGCAATCAGGTGATACTGATATTCTTATCGATGACAAATTCTACCATAATCAATGGTCCGGGCTGGGAACCGAACCTGCAGCAGCTGATCCAGTATCAGACAAGCCAGTTAATCTGAGGGAAGAAAAAAATATCACAATTAATATAGACCTCAATGCCGAAGTTTGAAAGACGCAATCAGACAGTGATTATGAGATAATTGGTCAATTTGAGGTGGATCTTCGTGAGAGAAGAAATTATGGTCAATTTTGTGACAAGTTAGATTGTCTTACACCGACTTATCGGGAGCGATCGACACGCGATCATTTGTCTTTTGTTACCTTCATGTTCGATAGAGATGGTAAAGTTTTATGGGATAAAGTATTGTGTATTATGTAAGACTGACAATGAAGTCGAAAATAGCATGTGACGTGTGGAAAGTCCAAATACATTGGTGAAACTTGGGTGCATGCAAAAATACAATACTGCCAACTTTTTTGGTGATAATTTATTATTGTATATTTATCTATACTAATACACACACCGGCACAATTAGCGGAACAGAAAAAAAAAGGAGAAAAAAGAGGGAATTTAGAACAATGAATGTAATTTTTAAACAATATATTATTTAAAATGAAACAACAATTAAATTAACATGTTTTGACATTCATTTGTAACACCATACTTAAAATTTTATAAAAATAAAAATTAAATTAAACAAAATGCATTTTTCTTCGATTTTTAATTATAGAGAAACAGCAGAAAATTCAAGATTTTCCAAAGTTTAACAACAATTTCAATGACTGTTCAATATCGAGTGTTTCCTCCTCGTGCTCTGATGAGGGTTTCCATCCGTCTGGGCATGCTGCGGATGATGTTATCAATGGTTTCTTGGGGCAACCTCTGCCATTCTTCAAGTAATGCGTTTCGCAACTCGTTGAGATTATTGGGAGGGGGCATTCTTGACTTTACACTCCTCTTTAGCAAGTCCCAGACGTGTTCTATAGGGTTCATATCGGGGGACCGTGCTGGCCACTCCATCACCGTTATACCAACATGGTTTAGGTATGTCTGTACTGTGCGAGCACTGTGAGCCCGAGCATTATCCTGCATTAGAATGAAGTTGTTACCAATAAAGGGGGCAAATGGCACAACATGTTCTTCTAAAATCTCCCTGATATACCGATCAGCATTCAGATTCCCGCCATCGACCACTACTAACTCCGTACGAGCTCCTAAACATATTCCTCCCCAGACCATAATTGAACCGCCGCCATATGCAACTGTATTTTCAAAATTAGACTGGATATACCGTTCTCCTTTGCGTCTCCATACTCGCTGCCTTCCATCAATTTGATTTAACATAACTCTGCATTCATCAGTAAAAAGAACCTGTCCCCAGTCGTCGAAGTCCCAATCACGATGTTCACGACCAAAGTGTAGACGGTTTGTGCGATGATGTCTCTCAAGTTTTGGGGCTTTGGCGGGCACATACGAGCCTATACCCACTTCTTCGAATCTTCTACGAACTGTCCGCTCACTCATCCTTACTGCTCGTACCTCTTCCAGTAAATTTCGAGCCTGCACCGCCGTTAGTCTCGTGTTCCGTCGGACTTGAAGTTGGAGAAAACGGTCATCCCTCCTTGAAGTACACCTTTTCCGGCCTTGTCCTCTCCTTCTCACTAGAGCATTCGTCAATCTGTATCGTCGGATGCTACGATAAATCGTTGATAACGATCGACGAAGGCTTCTGGCAATCGATCTGTAGGTTTGACCATTTCTCCTCATTTGATCTGCCCTAATGATTTCTGATGGCGTTAAATCAGGCATAATTAGATGCTCGTAAATTATCAATATGCGAAAAAACTCAAAAGCCTCAAAAACTGCAATTCAAAGCTTTTCAAATGGAATTCACGAACCTTCTAAAAACGGACAAGCGGTGGAAAAAATGAATCAATGAAAATTAAAACAAAAGAATGAAAAAAAGGGCAGTCGCTTAGTATTCCATTTTTAAATTAAAACCCAAATTTAAAAAAAGCTTGTTTAGCCGGCCAGTAACACGCAAAAATGCGTAAATACTCCCTTTTTTTTCTGTTCCGCTAATTGTGCCGGTGTGTGTATTAAACAAAGGAAAGATTTGTATGTTTGTATTTTATAAGGCTCCGAAACCACTAAACTGATTTCCAAAATTATTTCTCCAATAGAAAGCTATACTATCAAGGAGACATAGGCTATAATTTTATCACCGAATTCGAACGGGAACACCGCGCAGGAACAGCTAGTTTATGAATAACCTCAACATTATTTTATGAGACAATCATATCATTCAAAATCAATCAAAATACAAATATTTTCATTTGTCGTTGCAACTATTCCACTTCATTTACTTATAAAACGGCTCAACTAAAAAAATTGCAGAAAAGAGGTTTCAACTATCTTCATTATTTCCTGTAGTTGTACATTAGACCCACTGCCATCATATTTCTCTAGGTTTGTAATGATATTTTGAAAACTATCTATAGGTTGTGCTTAACAACAACCAACATCACCACATATATAAAAAAGTGTTGTCTGTAAAGTTGGTTAACGTGATAACGTCATAAGAAAACATTGAAGAAAAATTTCATACTGGAGTGTAAGAGAGATAGATGCGTCACAAGCCGAACGCTTAGACCGATCGTGCCTCTCTATCGCTCTTGTTCCGCGATCTCGCTTGCACGCTCGGCTCAGGATCGATGTATAAGACGTTATCACGTCCTTCAAAACTTGGTTTATCAAAAGCTCACTCCCAAAAGGTACCCTCACTATTTTTCCATCTTCTCGCCGACCGGACGTTTAAGATAAGCATCATGAGGGTGCACTGTCCGATGGAGAGGGAAAGGCATGATTGCATGATTTATGTACGTAATTGGACTCATTCATCATCCCAGCAGTGGGCCGAATATGGGCCACTTACGGACTCTTTTTGGATTTATGTGCAGCTTAAGTGATTTACCGTGATAATCTTTTATGTGATACTAGCTATATGCAACTGGCTGATGTACTGCGCGCCTCTTGACCTAATTTTCTGTTTTTGTATTTGGCTTTTGTGTTTTAGATCTTGTTTTTTCTCTATAGCAGTGATAGCCTTACGGTTAAAGAGACGGCCGAAAATCAGTGAGGCTCGGGTTTGAATCCTGACATGTACCAATGAGTTTTTCAAAAACTTACGTATATATATTTATCACTAGGTCGACGGTGAAGGAAAACATCCTGAGGAAACCCGCAGGTCTCAGAATTAATTCTGAGACATGTGTAAATAGACCCGGTCCGATGGGCTCACCACCTATCACGTTTAGGGGTCCAATATATCTCGTAAAATATGGGTATATCCAGTAATGGAATACCTTAATATGTAATGGATTTTTTTTATATCAGTGGGGAAAAGTTGTCCCATACGCGAGTTGTTGTAAGGTTTGATAAAATACATGTTCCGGTGAATCTTGATATAATTTTGAAAGACTACAGTTTACATACTTACATAAAGCATACGCCATTTTCCCAGAGGGGTAGGCAGAGACGATGGATCGCCACTTTCCTCGATCTCTATATTTACTTTCTGGAAAAACAGATAGTCCTGAGAATTTGCGTGCTTTACTATGCAATATTTGTTGTCCAAGGCCACGGGTTTCAAAAGTATACCGGTGAAAACTGGATTCCACAAATGGATTGCCTCTAACAACCTTCTCGGGGTCAAACCGTGAGCATGTATTTTATAATCGAATGAAAATATCTAATCCAACCTCTAAGATATTAGTATAGGATTATTCTGGAAAGAAGGCCGCGTCCTAAAGCGAGAGCAAATATTTTATTAATTGGAGCAAAGAAAACAGAGCCTTATCCAAATGGAGTGAGCAGACATCAAATTAAATAATTCCTTAAATAAGGATGTTAATTTTTTATGAAAAAAGATTTGTTGCTTTGCTGTGAGGAAAACCGCAAAGACTATGTAAATAGATACATAAATAACTTAAGCTCACACCTTATTCCTAAGAGGTTTGAAATGGATAAGCATTCCTAAAACTATCTTTGGAAACGGGAACTCCGGGTGAAACCGCGCGGAACAACTAGTTAGGTAACAATAAAATTGAAGTGTCTCGGTGTAGATCTTACAGCATGTTAATAGAAATAGGCTAAATTGTTAACATTCAGCCAAACTGGATGGACGAGTTCAAAGTGTATATTTATTAACTTCCTCCTGCGTAGCATTATAAGAGGAAGTTAATGGTTTGAGTAAGATGTCTGTCTGTGTATCTGTGTGTCTGTGTGTCTGTGTGTCTGTCGACAGGATATCTCCGGATCTACTGGACCGATTGACTTCAAATTCGGTCAGTAGATACCTTAGGTCAATACCTCGATCGAGTTTGAATTTCAGACCCGTGGGTCAAAAGGGACTGGGCATTTCAGACCCGTGGGTCAAAAATTTCAAAAATTTCAAAAATCTCAAAAATGCCAAAACTGTCAAAAATGTCAAAAAGGTCAAAAAATTTCAAAAATGTCAAAATTTCAAAAATGTCAAAATGTCAAAAATGTCAAAAAATGTCAAAATGTCAAAAAAGGTCAAAAATGTCAAAAAGGTCAAAAAATGTCAAAAATGTCAAAATGTTAAAATGTCAAGTTTCAAAAATGTCAAAATGTCAAAAAGGTCATAAAATGTCAAAAATGTCAAAAAGTTCAAAAATGTCAAATAGTCAAAAAGGTCAAAAATGTCAAAATGTCAAAAAAGGTCAAAAAATGTCAAAAATGTCAAAAAGGTCAAAAATGTCAAAATGTCAAAAAGTTCAAAAATGACAAAATTTCAAAAATGTCAAAAAGGTCAAAAATGTCAAAAAATGTCAAAATGTCAAAAAAGGTCAAAAATGTCAAAAAGGTCAAAAAATGTCAAAAATGTCAAAATGTCAAAAATGTTAAAATGTCAAAAGGTTCAAAAATGTCAAAATGTCAAAAAGGTCTAAAATGTCAAAAGTTTCAAAAATGACAAAAAATTACAAAAATGTCAAAAAATGTCACCATCAAAATTATTATCATCATTAACATAATTTTCGTTGTTGGCAGTCAACAGGTGGAAGTTTGTCCATAGAATTACATTCTCTCGTTCCTAATGAAATGAATTAAGACTTTATTTATTTATTACCTTTTACAAATAATATAATACAATGTTTCCTCATCGAGGCAACCGGAGACCCCAGGGCTGGTAGCTACTTCTGTCAAAGAATTAGTTTAATCATCCAAAGAGGGAATGCTGCCATTCTGCTGGGAACCTTGCCTCGGTGCGACGCATTGGATGAGGCCTTCTATTTATAAATTAAACTTGACTTGACTGCGACTTCAAAATAGTTTTCTAACTATTAGAGGCGGCATAGACTGAAGTGGCATAGACAACAAAATTATAAGTCAGGCACTGTATTGCGGTAAACTCACACCAGAGACAATGTCGCTAGTGGCGAACTGGGCGGCTCAAGAATATTCATAGCCCCGCTGCTAATTTCAAGCCATGTGCACATCTCCGTAAACGCGATAACGCTGGGTACAGAAGACGAGTGATGAGTTTCATATTTTGTTTTTAGTTAATTGTGTATTTCATAAATATAATAATAATAAATATTATAATCTCACGCCTTTTTTTTATCCCCGAGGGGGTAGGCAGAGGTATTCCATTACTGGATATACCCACATTTCACGGGATATATTGGAACCCTAAACGTGATAGGTGGTGAGCTCATCGTCGGACCGGGTCTGTTTACACATGTCTCAGAATTAATTCTGAGACCTGCCGGTTTTCTCACCATGTTTTGTTTGTGTATTGTATCCAAATCAAATTTCACAAGATCATTTACTAATAAGATTACCCCATACGACCTCTAAAATATATTTCGATTTTCATTTTACAATTATACCAATTTATAGAATAATAAAACAACCAAAAAAGTGTCGAAATTGAGTACTGAAAATGAAGACATCACAACTCAATACTAAGTAAATTTTTCATAGATTTAGATCATAAAAAGTATTTTATTTCACTAGGAAGTCAAATACCCTATTTCTATTCCAGTATCTGATCTTGTATAATTTATTTTTTAGTGTTTGTTGTTATAGCGGCAACAGAAATACATCATCTGTAAAAAATTCCACTGTCTAACTATCACGGTTCATGAGATACGGCCTGGTGACAGACGGACAGACAGACAGCGGAGTCTTAGTATAGGATTCTGTTTTACCCTTTGGATACAGAACCCTAAAAAGAAAAATTTGAAATTGATTTGTGTTATAAAAATACGTCAGAACACAACAGTAACAAGGTCTCTCTAAAACTGTAACAAAGTGTCGCGTGCACACTGCACCACCTTCACGCCCCAATCCCAACACCCCGTGCAGTCGTAATTATATCGTCCTTTGTTAGAGCGGGCAATTCGGCAAACAATTGTTGCGCTCGAGTCGAAATTACTGCCAGAATTACAATTTTGAATGTTTAATTTTGCTCGTTCGTTTGTTTAGATGACGTAGCGCAGACAATGTACATGCTTGACAAGTTAATTATATTCAAACGCGTGTGTTATTATACAGAAAAAAATACTCACGCCTTTTATCCCCGAAGGGGTAGGCAGAGGTATTCAATTTCTTTAAATACCCAGTTTTCACGAGAATATTCTACCCCTATACGTGATAGGTGGTGGTGAGCCAATAGCCGGACCGGGTCTGTTACACATGCCTTAGAATTAATTCTGAGGCCAGTTTCCTCACGATTTTCCTTCACCGTGGAGCTAGTAATGAATATGTAGGTAAGTTTTGAAAAAAACTCATTGGTACATGCCAGGATTTGAACCCGAGCCCCACTGATTATCATCATGAGAAATCGACCCTTTAACCGTAAGGCTATCACTGCTCTAAAACCAACTATACTTTGTTGATTTTATGTCGCGTTTTGTCGCTGAAACTAAACATTGCCAAGGCTTACGTGCATTACTTTCGGAAACGCCTCGTCGTGTCGTTGCAATGTGTTCGCTGTTAAGTGACATGAGTCATCTGTGGCAGTGTGTCACTATAAATGTGAATGTAAAAACCTGAAGCGCTCGTAGATAGTTTCGCGAACGACCTAATTTGAAAGAGCGCTCTTTTAGGTGACCTATGCGAACTAGTTCGCCCACAGTCTCGCTCTTGGTTCTTTAAATAGTGTATTTTTGTGATAAATTATAGTCTATCAGATGGTTAAAGTTTTTCGCATTCATAATATGAAAAACATTTACTTATTAAATAAAATAATCTCCATATATAAAAAATAAAATAAAAAACGAACTAAATGAACGAACTAGTTCGCGGTAGGTCTGCGAACTAAATTTAACGCTCTCAATGACGAACGACTACGCCCAATTTGTTTGTATTGAGCTTATTCATTACAAACAAATAGACAATTTAAAAAAAAAAACTTTTAACTATTTTTAATGAGTGTAGAAAATTGCAACTAATGAACTCGCAAGTACTAAAAAGTCATTAAAATTCATATAATGTTGGTTCATAATTAGACCCAAAATTTAATTAGACTCAGTTGAAAAAACCCATTCCGTTTCGTTAACACGAGGGGTAACTAAACGAGTTAATTCAGACGTTTTCAAGGCAAATGACGTCATATCCGCGGATATAGTTAGAACGGAAGTGACGCATGGCACGTGCACGACACGAATTCGAAACTACATCCGCGATGAGATCGGAAATGGCTAGCTTTCCTCATTTGTTCCTTGTTTTGATAGAAATAGATGATGAAAAAAGGTACATAATATTGTAAACCATAATTACTAGTAAGACATGAGATTAAAAACAGCTGCAATGCCCTTGAGTTTCTTGCTGGTTCTTCTCGGGGTACTGCATTTGGAACCAGCAACTCGTCGGTGGAGATGGGCTGCTGTTTACATTTAGCCAATCTTCATGGACGAGTTTAGAGTGCCTTGTTATGACACTATTGACCTTTCTATGTGTATTTTTGTACCTACAGAAAATAAATAATTTGACTCATATAAGTACATATTTATGGTCATGACTTTTATCCACGAGAGGGAAGGCAGAGGTATTCCATTTTTAGAAATATTTACGTTTTACCTGTTTACCTGAGATGGTTTGGCCATGTCGAGAGAATGAATGAAGAACGATTGACGAAAAAAGTGTATAAGGC
Organism: Ethmia dodecea; assembly: GCA_963855545.1. Taxonomy (NCBI): domain Eukaryota; kingdom Metazoa; phylum Arthropoda; class Insecta; order Lepidoptera; family Depressariidae; genus Ethmia; species Ethmia dodecea. Next base: position 607,455 of record OY979457.1, read on the forward strand.
GAGTGTGAATGAAAATGTTGGACAGGGTAGACCTAGGCGGACGTTTCCAGACCAAATTGGGGACGTCTTGAAAAAAGGCCAGCTCAAGAGTACCCTAAACCGAAGAGCATGTATGAAAGGAATAATGAAAGTGGACGAAGCGAAACAAGTATGTAAGGATCGTAGCAAGTGGAAAGAAGTGGTCTCTGCCTACCCCTACGGGAAAGAGGCGTGATTATATGTATGTATGTATGTACCTGTAAATTCTTTGGACACCTTAACGTGTTAGGTGGTGAGCAAATCGCCGGACCGGGTCTGTTACATGTCTAAGAAATAATTCTGGGATCTGCGGTTTTCCTCAAGATGTTTTCCTTCACCGTCGAGCTAGTGGTAAATATGCACTTAATCTTTTTGAAAAACTCATTGGTACTTGCCAGGATTTGAACCCGCGCCTCCCGAATGATAAGCTGGATTAACCACTAGGCTACCACCGCCAACTCCCTCGGCGATAAGGCAAGAGTATTGTTCTCAATTCAATTTGAAATCGTTCGAGCAATCGAATTAAATGAAGACAGTAAAATATAGTACGGGTTTAAACTAGATACTTTCAGATATTAGATCAGCTAACCTCCACCGGTATGAGACGTGGTGCAATAAAATAATAGAATTGGAGATATTTATGCTCTTCTAAACCATTCAGCAAGAAATGTCTTCCCAAATGAAAGAAGCAGCCATTGGCATTGAAGTAAAACTTCTCAATTTTCTTAATATTTAAAGCAAAGCTGAATTTTCTGGAACTAAAAAATGTCAATAGCGTTTTGGAACATTAATCTAAAGATAAATTAAACACAGATAAAAATAATAACTCTAATCTCAACAGATACCGAAATAAAGATGAAAAAACTGTTACAGTTGAGTATACACTATTTATTAGGCCACTTACGCACCGCCACCCACAGTAAATTCCTCTTGATTCAAATATCAAACGAGAGTACACATCATATTCCCAAACTTAGCTATACAGGGTGTTTAGTTATACTGGTGATTGTTGACAAAATTACAATATAAATATATTCCTTTTAATTTTTTCTTTCATCATCGTAAAATAAAACGATAAATAAAATTTTCTAAATACAAATTCAAATCCAAGTCAAAGTCAAAATGTTTTATTCAAAGTCTGCTTATTGGACGTCATTGCAACTCCACCGCCTGTATGGTTGAGCAGAAGAAGCTGGGGAAGAAACTCCTCAACACATTCTTATTTTAATTACTTAATAATAAATTGGGTTAGGTTAGTTTTTCGCTATCGTATTGCGTTGCTGCTGGAGGAAATCTATTCTATTCCAAGCAGAGCTGAATGAAAAATATTATAATAACATTGTAGGATACAATTTACACAGTTTTAGTCAAGTTTCAACTTGTTCCCTGATTCGGAAGCGTTTCTCTAACACCATGTACTCATATAAATATACTTGTTTATTCCTCAAGCCAAACTGTTTACTTCATTATTTTTTCAGATTGCGAGTTCCGGCTTCCAATTAAACGAAGGAAACATTTGGAGAACATCCAAAGACGAGCGAAAATAGAAAGTTTAGTGATGGTAACTCGAAGTTGCAAACGAGTACACTATATCAATGTGTGTTAATTGCGTGCAAGTGCTGGAAAGTGTTGTGATTGTGAAACGGACGCGTGAGACATGGTTTGATAATGGCAGACATGACTTCTTGTGCTTCAGTGATCCTGTTGGTGATCCTGATAATACGGAGTAGCCTGGAGATTGTGGATTCTAGTAAGTATCTAGTCTTTATGGGTCATTTACACGAGGCCATTCCATGAGCCATTCCATGAGCCATTCCACTGAGCCAATCCAATAAGCCAATCCAAACTGCATACAAAAAAAGCTTTAGGACAATCCAATGCACTGGGCTGTCTCTATTTACTAGAGGCCATTAGTGGATTGGCTCAGGGGTATGACTTCGTGTAAATGACCCATTCAAAATTCAAAATCGTTTATTTTCTAGTGGTATTAAATATACACTTAGAAACGTCAATATTTTATAATAACAAGGCACTCTAGACACATTAGAGTAGTCCTTAGGCACTAGCTAGCTACTGAATATAAAACATCTGTAGCGACACTACATAGAACCCGCCAATAGACGGCCGAGTTCTAAACCGCGCTATCGAAGTTTTTTAATGAGTTTGTATAAATACAACTGTTCAACATCAACCGTTGGATCGTGATCCCCAGGCACGCACGGAAATGTCAACCGTCATAATATTATCTACATTTACAAGAGGAATACTTACACTGGAAAATAAAATTATATTGGAAGCACTACGCATATATTCTTGACGTTTAACGATTTTGGTAGATTCTCGAAGCTGATATATTATTTATTAGATCAATGGACTCGATTCTGCATTACAACGACTAAACTTATTTTAGTTTAGTCCTGTCATTGTCTTTCTCCTAGAAAAGAAAAGAGACGAGAGATATTTAGTCCTGTCAAATTAAAATTAGTCTGCTCATGTATGGCGTGTTTAGCAATTTTAGCGACGATCTGTAAAATATACTAAACAACTCTTTATGTAACATAAAACTCTAAAGAGTAATAAAATAAAAACCGGCCAAGTGCGAGTCGGACTCGCGCACCGAGGGTTCCGTACAACCTTGCAAATTTATGGTTTTCGTAATTTTTCCTTTATCTATGCTATAAGACGTTGCTTCGTACCAAATTTCAAGATTCTGAGTTCACGGGAAGCACCCTGTAGGTTTTGATTCCCTTGCAAGTGTCGAAAATTTGCGGCATAAACGGCTGTATCTTTTGATTGCGTTGGCTTAGAAGTTTGATTTTTTCACAGCTTCAAGGGACAGTAGACCTGAGTAATTGATATAAATTTCAGCTTCATACCTCCACGTGTTCCTGAGAAAAAGGGTCTTGACAGACGGACGGACAGACGGACAACAAAGTGATCCTATAAGGGTTCCGTTTTTTCCTTTTGAGGTACGGAACCCTAAAAACTGACTTCAATATTCAACTTATTATAAGGTTTTCTCATGGATGCCGTTATCAGAACTTGACAAAATTAAAATGGGAGCAATCTAGAAGCACCAGATTTCAAATAAAAAAAAAACATCCAAATCTTTTAACCCAGTCGAAAGACTCGCACTTGGCCGGTTTTTATTTGTATATTATACTATTTATTTTCCTGTTTGAAGTCGTTTTTTTTGTTAAAAATTATCTATATCTAATCTCGGCATCAAATACCTACATGTTGCTACCTTATAGTAGCCCAGTAGCGTTGTGGGCGTGGATCTTCTTTATTAGGCCTACCTACTGACACGACAACGCAATGGGTGGCCATACTCACGTGCCAAATAATCGACGATAATCAAAAACATTGACAAAGACATAACGAGGCTCATTGTGCAATACCCATTGGACTATCAGACTCTATTTCGGATGGAAAGTGTCGCGACCTGATTCCTGTAATGCTGGCCAGGGGCCAAATTGAGCGAATATACGGTCCTCCGGCGATGTCATACGTGCTGTCAATAGCAGACTGTTTCAATCGAAAACACCGGTTTCGCGCGATAAAAATTGCGCTGATGCGACGGCCTGAAATTACGCCGATCCAATGATATTCTATATGGACTGAGGTAGATGCGTTACGTGCTTATCTAGAACACTTTCCAAAGCAATGGCAGATAACTACTATATTGACCACCAATAATTGAATTTTGCGTGACAACTAAGTCGCTTCCCGTCTGTCTGTTCCTGTGAACTACGCAACGGATTTTAATTGTGTTTTTGACGTAACAACGTCTTATAAATTGATGGAGCCGGCGGCATTCCCGAAAAAGTGTGACGTATACGTCGTTCCAGTGCAAGCGAGAGCGCGCAACGAGCGACAAAGAGGCACAATCCATTCCATCAATATTTTCTTATGACGTTGTCACGTTCAACTATCGTCAGTAAACCGACTTTACAGACAACCGATTTTTATACCATAATAATATAAACCGAAGCGAGGGTGGGCCGCTAGTATTTATAAATGAGATAATAAATTTATTATCAGACAGAGGTCTGACTCGGTTTTTCTGTTACCTGTTCAAGGTACCACTGAACCAATCTTCAAGAAATTTTGGCTGAAAATAGCTTGCATCTTGAGGTAGGATATAGACTGAAATACGGTTTTTGACTTTTTAGTAAATGAATTAATTTTAGTGATCTATCGAATCTATCAAAACTAAATAGATTTACCATAGAAAATATACTGAGAACAGACCTGTGACGTCAAAATATTTAGTACTCAATTGCTTCACTATTTAATTTGAAATTTCGCCGTTGTATTAATTTAAAATTTATCTATAATTGTAAAATGAAAACCGAAATACGAGTATATTTCAGAAGGTTTTTGGAATGAATGATTACTCGAAATTTAATTACGATATAATCAAATGCCCATTATAGCGGTCGTTTAAGTTCCTATTGGTGGCAATTCTGCTTCACACCGACTAAAGTTATTTTGGTTTAGTCCTGTCTTTGTGTTACCTCAAAAGAAGAAAAAGGATAGAAGATAACCTACCGAATTTAGTGCCGTCGGAGTCGGTATTTTAGTTCTTTCTTTATTTATTTTATAAATGCCTTAGTTGACAGGACTAATTTTAATTTGCAACAATACTAAATATCTCTCGTCTCTTTTCTTTTCTATGAGATAGAAAATGACAGGAGTAAACTAAAATAAGTTTAGTGGCTGTAAAGAATCAGCACCATTGCTCTCATACCTGCCAAAATATGACACCTAGTATTGTGTCTATATTAAAATGTCATTGATTAAAATGAAATTTGTTGGTTTTTGGAAGCCTTTATTTGACTTGATATGTTTGGGTAGGACGTGATTATCCGGTTCAAAATGTTTTAATAAATTTGGAGTTAATTAAACTGAAATGAATATGTTTATCAAATTGGCGATCGAATTTTAGTTAAAAATGGTTTAAAAGTTAACAATAATATTGGAGTCCGTTGCCAGATAAAAAGCATAAAAGTATATCTATCATTATTTTCAAAAAAAGTAGATCCAATTATAATGAACAAGTCTCAAAAAATATTAGCGACATTGAAAAAAATTAGATAATTTTCAAATTTCGATGTCAAGGACGTCCAATATCTTCTAACGATCACAATTTTCCTTACAATTAACCAAAAACATTCATTGGGTGTCCCACTCCAATTATAATTCATTAATTGGACCAAACATCCGCAATAACATCCGGAGTCCGGCGGATGTGAGATATCGTCTGAAATACGCGGATGTAAATACGTCCTTTAGTATCGATAAACTATTTTAATGTTCCAGATAAAGGCGGGGTTTGCGTGCATAATCCTAGGGAATAAAGTAGCTGTTTTGCTTGGTCTATTAGGGAGGGGCCACACTGGCAAGATTTAATCGATTCATGAGATTACTTATGAGATTAAAATATAATAGGACATAGAGGAATATTTTCATGCAAAAACTTTTAAGCTCAAGCGTCATAATTATGAACGAGCTGTCATTCGGTCGAAATCGCACTAGCCTTTTTCCCACTTGTAATAACTTTTGTATTAAATTTTTCCTCGCTTGGTTCCCTCTGTGTCATAATATATTTTAATCTCTTTGGATTACATACATGTCAATTAATATTGGTTTGGCCATGGATGAATGAAAGTCGTTTAACTAGACAAAATAATATACAAGGGTGTTGTGAATAGGCGAGTCGGTAGAGGACCACCTAGGCTGACTTATATCGACCAGATCGACGATGTGTTGAAGATAAGCCAGATAAAGAGTACCCGAAACTGACGAGTACGCATGAGTCGTTTGATGGATATGGTGGAAGCACGAGAGATCTGCCAGGTTCGTAGCAAGTGGCAGTCTATTGTCCCTTCCTCCTCCAATGGGAGATAGTCGTGAGATTAAGTATGTATGTATGTTATTATTATTATTATTTTCCCACTAACATAGTAGCTATAATTTTAAAAGATGTAAGAGAGAAACCGCGGGCTTCTCCTATCAAAATTGTAAATTAAAATTAATAAAAATTGTTTTAAAAAAAACTTCGTAGACAAAGTTGAAGTATGGGAAAGTGACAGACTACATGTATCCCTTATGTAAGAGTGTGGTTTAATTTTAAAATCTAAGTTTATTCCATCATTCTGTGTTGTTATTTCCATCTTTCTGCGCAGGAGTAGTGATAGCGGATTTTTGGCGTAGCTATGAATGTGACGTCAGAAAGGAGTCTACTTGGGAGTTCGCGGTTCCGTTAGTGTTTTCCCATCACTACGGTCTATCCTAGGTGGCCAGGAATAGTTATGGTGTGCTATCGTCTTTATTGCGCAGCGATTTGTTTAATAGTAGACTGGATTAGTGTTGTACTTATCGAAATTGATGCTATTGGGAAAATTATTTAAATATGGGACTTTAATATTGCATAAAACGTTTAAGGGTGACCGTTACTACAAAACTAATTTTAGTACACCTAAACAATCTGACTAATATTTTTATTACTAAAATATAACTATAGAATCAATTCTGGGGCATGTGTAACAGCACCCGGTCCAACGATGGGCTCAACCCGTCTGAATAACGAGTGAAAATTTGTGAGATTGTTTATTTTGTGTAAAAGACCCGACCGACGATGGGCTCACCACCTATCATGTTTAGGGGTCCAAAGAATATCACGTGAAAAGTGGGTATATCCAGAAATGGAATATCTTTGCCTTTAAATAAAAAAAATAAAAATAAATAATCTCACACCTTTCATCCCCGAAGGGGTAGGCAGAGGTATTCCATTACTGGATATACCCACATTTCACGAGATACATTGGACCCCTTAATGTGATAGGTGGTGGTGAGCCCATCGCCGGACCGGGTCTATTTACACATATCTCAGAATTAATTCTGAGACCTGCGGGTTTCGTCACGATATTTTCCTTCACCGTCGAGATAGTGATAAATATGTACGTAATTTAAGTTTTTGAAAAACTCATTGGTACATGCCAGGATTCGAACCCAAGCCTCACTTGATTTTCGGCCGGGTCTTTAACCGTAAAGGCTATCTCTGCCTACCCTATCTGATTATTATTATTATTATTTATTTTTTCTCCCAAAATTTGTTATAATAATGCTGCTACTTCTTTAAACCTTTCTTTAAAAATATGTCCCAAGGCCTAGCTTAGTGATTTTCATTAGACTAACAAACAGCCATAAACATTACCTATAGTCCCAAACTGAATAGTGCTAGAATAGAAATCTATTATAAGTGAAACTGTATCTAGTACAGTCGGCGACAGGTGCAGTGAACGCGGCCGGCAGCGGTCGTAAACCTCTTGCCGATCACCAGTAATTTGTCACTTTGGCTATTTCAGTCACTTTGTTCGGCCATCGGCCATATTTTATTTGTAAACATTTTAGTGCCTGTCATAACAGCTTTATCTTTGGCTGGCCTTTTGGAATGGGCTAGTAAATTTTCTATTAGCTTGTGAAAACAAATGGTCAACTCACATCTTGGTAACAGAATAAGCGCGATTCCTGAACACGACGAAACCGACTTCAAACGAGAAACTAAAAAAAGTTAAAAGTGTAAAGTTCTCATCAATTCAAATTAGTCAAGCCCAAACACCAGGTTGTTGCTGTAAATTGTTGAGGAGTTCCCTCGACTGTCTTTGTCCATCATCACATCGACTCCAGACCTTCATTAAATAGCAGTGCTTTAAAATACTTAATGACGCACTTGTCAGCACTTCGAATTCCGAAGGTTCCCCTCGATTTCTTTGGGATGCCATTATCAGATCCTAGTTTCCTTGTTCGATATCATGGTATCAAAAATAATCACTAAAATCGATTCATAAACGACGAAGTTATCCGTGAACACACAGCCTACTAATATTATAAACGCGAAAGTTTGTTTGGATGGATGTATGGATGGGTGTTTGCTCTTTCAAAAACTACTGAACGTATTTTGATGAAACTTTACAATTATATAGCTTATACATCAGAATAACACATATTTTATCCCCGTATTCCCACGGGGAACGAACTACGCGGGTGAAACCGCGGGGCGCTGCTAGTAATAAATATATATACTAGTAATAAATATACGGGCGAATTTATGCGTCCTCCTTTTTTAATTCGGTTAAACAAGGAAAAAAACTTCACTGAGAAAACTGGTAATCATAAAAGACGTGAAATCAGGATAAGTAAGATGAATTCACCTCAAGGACGGAGAATACTGATATCACCAAAAAGAAAGATGATAACACGTCTGATGATGATAACTGCATTTAAGATGACGTGTCACCATGGCTTTAGTCGGACGAGCATACATAATGTGATTATGTTTACTAAGTACTATTTATGTTTGCTTTCATCATATCTCGAGTTACGTACTATTATATTTCCTAATATTTATCGATGACTTCCTCGTACCTCCAGTTATTATGTCCTATTATTTTTTTTACTATTTATCGAGGACTTCATCATATTTCCAGTTTTGTAAAATTGTAACACGCTAGGCTCGGTAGGGGAGACTGTCAAGTTAGAAGCCTCACCATGGAATTCAGCTGTTCTGATAATGTCAAACAACTCTTCCTAAATAGTGCAAAATAGTGCCCGAAATTCCCTGAACCAGATATTGCAAAGGTGTTCAAAAGAGCTGGGGAACCTCTCTCTCTACTAATGAAACCTTGCACTCAACTCCAGAGTGAATACAATGTCAAATGCATCTTAACTACTTATATCTAAACCCTGAGTCAAACGATAGTGCGTTTTAATTCGACCATGGCGCCATCTATCGAGAACGTATGACAACACTTGTTTGCGTTACGTGTGCGTTAACACTAGTGTGTTCCACTATTATTTTTCTACTATTTGCCGATGATCATAATATATCCAGTTAGGTCTAGTCCAGGTGTCGAGGGTCAGAGGAGTATGGAGGAGTGGAGGTGGAATCCCCATCGTGAAAAGGGAAGATCTTCCGCCAGGCGAAGTGATCGTGCCTGGGGACCGCGGTCCAACGGTTGATGTTGGACAGTTGTATTTATACAAACTCATTAGAAAACTTCGATAGCGCGGTTTAGAACTCGGCCGTCTATTGGCGCGTTCTATGTAGTGTCACTTATATTAATATGCTTAGCGCATAAAATAATATGACTGTAATATTAAACTTGATGCTGGGATTTCATCGTATTTTCGGTGATACTTCTTTATATTCAACTAGGAAATCTATATAAGTACGGTGACGGTGTCATTGTGTTTTATGTTTATAATCTTACTTATAAATATCATACAAATTTATAGTACAGTGAGTTATTATTTGAAAAAGAGAATATTATATTGTGTGACCAATTTTTACGATGCTAAGTATTATAATATCGCATTACCTATTCCAACTTAACTTATTAATTCGATTATAGCGTAATATTAACCTATTTTTTCCTTATTGTACGACAATGCTCCAGTTTTAGACAAACGTTACGTTATTTTATGATTACGAAGAATTAAAAAATATCATATCTTTGTTATAATTATGTGAGCGGAATGGAGCGATTGGAGCTAGCGCCGAAAGTGCTGTCATCATATTATTTTTAAGGAATCACACAGAATGTTATGCATTCTCATAGATGAGATTCTGTAGTCGTATTTTAGTAATCATCACTATATTAATATGATGCTTACTCTAAAAATAAGATTCTGTAATAAATTTTAGTAGGATTCACATTATTCTATAAAATTAAATGTGGTGCTAGGACTTCATCGTATTTTCGGTGATACTTCTTCATATTCAACTAGGAAATCTATCAAAATACGGCGACGGTGTCATTGTGTTTTATAATTATAATCTTACTTTATCAATATCATACAAATTTATAGTACAGTGAGTTATTATTTGAAGAAGAGAATATTATATTGTGTGACAAATTTTTACGATGCTAAGAATCATAATATCGCATTACTTACTCAAACAATTCGATTCCAACTAATATATTTCGATTATATTATCATAAGATTAACCTATTATTTCCTTATTTTACGATAATGCACCTGTTTTAGACCAACGTCCCGTTATTTTATGATTACGCCGAAATGACATTTTTTTCAGTGTTCCAGCAATGGAAAAACTTTTTTAAATCTTACGGGGATAAGGCGATTTTGTATTTTTTTCACCAGCTCTTCAATTTTTTTTAGTCGTTCTTCAATAAGGTACACTTTTAATGTTATACTCGTACTTATAGTACGTAGAACTCGTTAACTCTGACTAGCAGAGGTTATACACCTTTGCAAGCCGATCGTGGGTAATTTGTCAGCTCGAGCTATTTTCTGGCGGAGGATGGCCACTTGTACGTAGTTGTCAGGTGGCTAATTGTAGATGTCGCAGATTTTTTAACGTGAATGAACTTGCGAATTTTAGTTTTCAAGTTCTTATTCTTCCTAAATAAAGACTAAGTATAAATCGATAGCACAACTGAAACAAAAACAAAACAACTGAGTATACTCTTATTTGACGCAGTATTTTTATTCTTCATTCTTTTTACAAATCCGTGTACCTAAACTCTAACATAACTCAGTTTACCTAATACCAAATAGATTAAAATATAATTGGACATAGAGAGACATTGGAAATATTTTCATGAATACAAAACTCTGAAGCTCAAGCGTCATGACAGTTAGTATGAACGCAAGCTGTCATTCATTCGAAATCGTACACTTAAAATAACTTTTGGCATTAAATTGTCTTTGCTTTGCTTTTCTTGCTCTATGCTTTATTATATTTTAATCTCTTTGCCTAATACATAAGTTCCATTAGGTTGCCTTTTACTGCCAATCTCGTTTAAACAGCGAATATATTACTTCATCATCATCATCAACCCGTAACAGATCACTACTGAGCTAAGGGTCTTTCCTCACACATGAGGAAGTATGGGCTATAATCTCCCACGCGAGCCCACTGCGGATTGGGAGATGGTGTTAAGCTAGTGGCCACTTAACAGTCAGAATTTTTCAAGCCACCCAAGGGTATCTGACATGGCTTAACGACTTCCATTGTGCGTAAACACAACGAAAACCGGGACCAACAATTAAACGTGCCTTCCGAAACACGGAAGCGCTCGTAATATAAATGCCACTAGGCGGTCACCCATCCACTGACTAACCGCACCCAACTTTGCTTAACAAGTGTGATCGTTACAAACACACTGGCAGCGCAGGGCTACAAGCGCTTCGAATATATTACTTAGAGCCTCAAAAAACAATGGTATAATTTCGTAAAGTATAACACGACGATGTCAAAGGATAACACAAATCACTTTGGATCTCACGTAGGGCTGTCGACGTGGCTGTCTCTCTCAGGCTATATTTGTCACTGGCTTCTTGCCAGCTACTTACTTACACGCTTCCTCCTGTGACCAAAGTGGACCTATTTGATGGTGGAAAGAGAAAAGTATTCGTAGTTTTCAATTATAAAAAAACATCTAAGTTAAAAAAAAAACCGGCCAAGTTTCTTTATCTATAAAAACGGCAAAATTTGTTGTATGGGAACCCCTCTAAATATAAATTTTATTCTGTTTTTTAATATTTTTTGTTATAGCGGCAAGAGAAATACATAATGTTATGTGAAAATGGTTCATGAGATACAGCCTGGTGACAGACAACCGACGTTTTCATGGTGGCATCAAGGAGCTTAGCAAGTGTTCTGAGGCGGCTATAGACTGGCTGAAAAAAATTGATTTAGCCTTATAGCGAACGTAGCCTTTTCAAGGCCGTACGATAATAATAATACTACTAACTGAGCCAACAAGCCCGTGAAAAGGGTTATTACAGCAATTGGCTCAACCACATTCGAATGTTCCCCTTCAGCTTCTGAAGCTGAAATATAAAAATAATTGCGCCATAAAACTGTAAACTGTATCCGTTAGTACATACATCTGAAATTTTAACGGAAGTTTTGTATCTTCTAATTATGTTGCTTCAAATTTGTGTCTATGACATTCTAATTATCTCCATAAACACATTACGACGGATGGGAATAGACGCGTCTTCATTTCCGGCTTTATGACTTGTAATTATCTCTAGCAAGAATTGTTATAGCTATTGTTATTGTTATATATTAAATTATTTTTGTGATGTTTGTATCCATTTTATACATACCTTCTCGTAAAATTAACAAAAAGTAGTTCGAACCTTTTAAAGTAGTTTAAACTAGGCGAAAACATAACCATTACTTTTGTCCTTGTTGTGGTCGGTAAAAACTGTCGCCTATCTATCTATACACATAATAAAACTGTAACGAGTGTCTGTAAATGAAACATTTTAGCGGGTCAAATAGATTAAAAACCTAACGAACTTTTCATAACACCAAAACTTGAGTTCGTATAAAAGGCGTTGAATGGATTCTGCTGGGCATTTTGGAGTGGAAGATAAATCTATCGGAACGTTGCATTTTAAAATCCCGTTAAGATGCAGGAATTTACAACAAAACATGCTTACATACTTACACCAAAAAAAGTATAACCCTTCTTCTATTGCAGTCGCGTAAAAGGAGCAGTGAAACCGACAGTAGTTGAAAATAATCCGACGTTTATTGCCCATAAAGCAAGCCTTCCAAGAATCAAACTCCATCTTTGAATCTCTATTTTGATGTGACATGACCGATGGCACAATGCTTTTTTTTAGGTGGCGCTTAGGGCAGCTAATTTGGTCCCGATTCTGGCTTTCTGCCAAGAAATGCCGATCTCTAAATATCCGATGTCGCCGAGTGCAATTTTGTATTTAGGACAGCTTTCGTGGGGGACGTCGGTAGAAATAGATTATTGGTTAAAGATAACTTTATAGTTTGTGTTGGTTTTTCCCGGTCAGAGCACGTACAAATGAATATCTTCTTTTGCTGCCTGATGACTTCCAAAGACACCGTTAGCTAAAATTCATATTCAGACTAATTACAAAATGACGAAGGTCTGGGGGAAAATTCTACTAAATGTCAACGGTTACAGTTCGATGACAATGACATGACATGGTCAGTCGATGGTGTTATTTGCTCTGATAAGTGCCAAAATAACACCATTGACTGACCATTGACTGACCATTGACATCTCATTGTCATCCAACTATGACCGTTGACACTTAGTAGAATTGGCCCCCTGATCATCGCCGGCTCTTAGTCCAGTAGATATGAGAGTACAATGTATTTCTTTAATTTTCATCAAAAATCAAAATGTGAGCACAGCACACATTTATCAAAATTAAAACATGATAAATTGCCTAAATAATAATACTTATACATGCTTGTACACATTGTTTAATATTCTAGGTGTCGTCCGTTATAAAATTACTCTCTTACTAAAGAATTATCTAACCTAATCAGCGGAATGGTACACAATCAAATCGAACGCACTTGCTACAGAGTCATCAAGAGATACAATATGTATAGGTACAAAGAATCGTATTGATGAAATTCATAAACGAAGGACGCACTATAAATATTCATTGGTGATAAGCAACAAATCCAGCAATATAACTTGCGAGCAACACCTGTCGACCGCAACACGTGTCCGACCCGAGCCAATCCCAAATAGGGCTTGTAAACCCTGTAAATTACAAAATTGTAGGTTCCTAGAGACGGAGCTAGGATTATTGCCGACCCTTGAGCATTTCTGAATTAGCGCCCTCTGTAAACAAAGTGAAAAGGATAAAAAAATATATATCATCATTTCAGCCACACTTTCACAGCTGTACATAGGCCTGGAACCATTGTCTTCCAGAAAGATCGAACGAAATTCTGCATCCAACGGCTTTCGGAAATCTTGTACGTGAGTTGAGTGAGAATGCACTGTCTTCAATTAAGAACCTTTAAAGTACTGTAAAATATATTTTTTTTCCTTTGTCAATATTTTACTGACATCATTAAAGCTGAGGTTATCGATATTAAAGAAGAGGTTCGGTTCGCTTACCAAAAAACTCAGTGTAGCAAAACCATCTGCAAGATGGACAAACCACCCGGTTAAAGTTGCAGGAAAATACTGGATACCAGCCTCTTTCAACGGTCGTTAAGAAATGCATTTGGGGATGCTTGTGTTCAGCAGTTGATGTATTGTGATTGAGATAATGATGATCAATTTGTGTAGAATTTTTCAAAAACATTTTAAAAGTATCTAATAAGCAGACAATCGGTAATTCATCGTCGACGTCTGCACCAAGAAAGGTTAAATTAAAACCATATAATAATAATAATAAAGCACTTTATTCACACACGTCACACGTGTACATAATTATTATGTTCAAATTGTAACTTAATCTAAGAGTAAATTACATACAGACGCGGATGAAAAGGAAGGATTCTCAGCATCAATGCTGGTTTTCAGTATCCTCCTTCGAGTCACTTCGTTGGGAAAACCTTCGTACATCACAGAAACATCGACAATAGCGCCCCCTAACATAACCGCCCCAGGTATAAGCCCATATTGCCCTGGAAACGTCCATGGCGGCCTGTAGAATTCACAATAAAAGGCGGCTTGTATCCGAGTCGTCGCTCGCTACAAGCGCGGACGCAGCATACATAAAACATAGCTCCTTTGCCGCATCGCGCCCGCTATGATCTAATAACGGGTGCGTAGTGGCCTGTGGGTGCGTTGTCGCTTCCGACACGTCATATGGAATACAGGCAAGGAAATTTTTTGACGGGCCTGTTGGTTCACTTGGTAGTGACTCTGCCTTCTGAGACGGAGGTCGCGGGTTCGATCCCCGCTCGGGGCCAATATCAAGTGTGCATGAACGTATCTGTTGGCTACGTGTTTGGATGTTTAATATTTATTTAATTATGTTTATCAGTTGTTTAGTACCTACGAGTATAGTACGGTTTAGGACTGAAAAACCGTGTGTAAATTGTGTCCCACAATTTATTTATTTATTTAATTTGAAATACTTTCGGAAACACTGTCTTATACACACAAACATCTAGATATATCGAATTATCTGATTATATTTCACAGTTACCTTTGTCTTGTAAGTAACCACTCTTTATTATAGCAATAGAAGTAAAACGGTTGGTTTTTCTTTAAGTGATATCTTTGAGACAACCTTGTTTCAACGCATTTATTAGATACATATAAAAAACCATTATCCTCCTGCTAAAATCCAGTTATTACTGAACTACGGCTATTGACATCTGAAAATTCGGTATTTAAGCTAAAGTAGCGCGGAAGAGATTGATTCTGATAGATCAAGATCATAACAGAATACAAGATTCCTGCACTCAGAGAGTTCATGATAATAAAGAAGCTGATGATGATGCGAGACACACACTATCTTAAGAAAAAAACTCACGCATTTTATCCCCGAGGGGGATGGCAGGGGTATTCCATTTCTGGAAATACCCACTTTTCACGAGGATATTCGACCAAATGACTAAATGTGATAGGTGATGAGCCCAGCCCGGTCTGTTACACATGCCTCAGAATTAATTCTGAGATCTGCAGGTTTCCTCACGAAGTTTTCCTTCATCGTCGAGCGTTTGATGAAAATGTACACATTATCTTATACTTTCTAAATGCCGTACGGCAGTGGACCCGCGCGCTCTCTAACTCAATTCGCGCTGCCGCCCCTTTTGACGTAAGAGTGTCTCAGCCCGGCCCTTTGCGCACTAATGCGGCGCTAGTTTATCGAGTTTACGTGGTACCACACGACACGGAACACTCACATGACTTACGGTTACAAAACAGAAGCGGAAATCACGTGAGATGGTCTACAAGGAGTACTGTAGTCATGTTCATTGTTCTATCTGCTGGATGGATATAATATAGACTAGTTATTCCTTTGATTTTACCCGTGTAAGTACCGTTAACATATCAAAATTCTAGCTCATATTACTCTCAGAAAAGACAGAAATTTTCAAATGCAGTAGCATGTAGTGAAGATAATAATAATAAAAAATAGTCTCACGCCTTTTATCCCCGAGGTGGTAGGCAGAAGTATTCCATTTCTGGATATACCCACTTTTCACTAGATATTCTTTGGACCCCTAAACTTGATACGATGTGAGCCCATCGCCGGACCGGGTCTGTTACACATGTCTCAGAATTAACTCTGGGAACAGCAGGTTTTCTCACCATGTTTTCCTCCACCGTCGAGCATGTGATAAATATGTACACACTCAAATTTCTGGGACCTGCTGGTTTTATCAAGGTGTTTTCGTTCACTATTGAGCGAGTGATTAATATGAACGAAGTTTTTTGCACTAGTCCAGTTTATTCCCGTTCCCGTGGGAATTCCCAAAAATCGCTTCATAGTGGTTGGACAACTGGACGAGAAATGGACGAATAACTCAATACCACACAAATCGATTTCGGTGATTCTTTTTAAAACCGACTTAAAAAAGTAACAGATTTTCAATTTCACTAAATTTTTTTTATTTACTTAATCTTAGGAAGACTAACAGCTATAAATAACTACATTGCAAATGCTTATATAGTAGCAGAGAGCCAATAATAAGTCTCCGCAGTTAAAAACATATTAGGCAATAGACATTCAGCATATTAGTAAGTGTATTTCTACAAAAAGAAAAATCATTAATTCGTATCCAATTCAGTCAAAAAACTCATTGCTCAGTAAACGTCTCGCTGCTTCAGGCCTAGTCTATACATATAATAAAATTCAAACGGGGCCGTGTCTGTACATTAAATATTTTTTGAAAATTTTAACGGTAGTGTATATAGTTATCGATATAAATACCGAAACACCAATTTTTGGAATTTTTGTCTGTCTGTCTGTCTGGTTGTGCACGCATCACTCAAAAACTACTGGACGGATTTTGATGAAATTTGGTATGGAGACAACTGAGTACTCGGGTCAACATCTAGGGTACTTTTTATTCCAGGAAAATATCTCGTTCCCACGGGAAAATATAAAAACTGGTTAAAAAGAGAAATACATACTACTCCGAAACGATAATACCTACCTAGAAACTTGAAAAATGGTATGAAGGTGTCTGATATGTCATAGGAAATTGGTATGAAGGGATTTTCGGAAATTCCTACGGGAACGGGAATAAACTAAATCCAATCGGGAAAACGCCGCTAGGCACCCGCTATTTGAAATATGGTATGTAGGTGTCTTAAATATGTCGTAGGCAACCACTATGAAGGGATTTTCGGAAATTCCCAAAAGCCACAAAAAGGTATTCATCCGGTAGTTTGATAAAGCTGGAGGAAGGTGAATCAAGGCATTATTGCGTAGATTCTTTTTAGGAGGCCTAATACAAATTTTAGATAGTAAGGTAGGACAGTCAATTGTAGTTTTAGAATATACACTAAATCACCAATTTCTCTTCTAGTTTCAAGTGGTAGTAGATGGTGTTTCTTACACTTCTTTAAATAATTAGCAGAACGGTACGGCTCTTTAATTCGGTAACACAGGTGCCGAATAAACTTCCGTTGTATACTTTCAATTAGCTCGTATAATTCGTTGAAGTCGGTTTTTTATTATTTAGACTTCTAGGTTATTTGAAGTCGGTTGGAAATGTCTTCTCACCAGTATGCAAGTTGATACTGCGGCAATAAAGACGTACGTACCCGAAGACAATCCTTTCTCACCTTAAATGCAAAGCAAACTCCGCCTGCATATGTCATGCAGAATATAATATGCACCGCCTGCATTAATGTGACGGTGCGCGAGTAGGGCCCGCACAAAGAGATTAAAATATAATAGGACATAGAGGGGGCATTGGGAATATTTTCATACAAAACTTTGAAGATCAAGCGTCATGTCAGTTAGTATGAACGCGAGCTGTCATTCGGTCGAAATTGTACTAGACTTATTCCACTTGGAATAACTTTTGGCTTCAAATTTTCTTCGCTTTGTCCCCTCTATGCCCTATTATGTTTTAATCTCTTTGGACCCGTATTTCTTCACCTCTAGTCAAGAGTCAAAATGTTTTTATTCAATGTATGGTTAGCACATCATCATCATCAAACACGTAACAGTCCACTGCTGAGCTAAGGGTCTTTCCTCACACATGAGAAAGTATGGGTTTTAATCTCCCACGCAAGCCCACCGCGGATTGGGATATGGTGTTAACTAGCTTAAGCACCATATCTTCGGCCACTTAACAGTCAGAATTTTTCAAGCCACCCAAGGGTATCTGACATGGCTTAACGACTTCCACTGTGCGTAAACACAACTTGTTTAGCACAGCGGGCCGAAGACGAAAATAATACTTTCTTTAATTCTTAAAATGTATGGACACCCTACTAGTGCCACTTCACAACACGCTGACTTCCTACGGCGAGATAACGTTTTACGGCTTCTACATCGAGCAGAAAGATTGAATTATGTACTACTCGTAAAGTTTGGACGTGTACTTCATTTTTCTATAAACCTCTCTTTACTTTGTTACTATTCCACTGGTACAGTCAAGAGTAAAATAAAGCTTTACGAATCTGACCTCTAAAGCGATTGTAAAAAGATCGTTACAAAGTCCAATGTGTCAAGCTCCACATGCTCTTGACTGTACTTTTCATTATAAGATGGCCATGTTTGTGGTGCCAGCATCTCTAAAAAGGAAGTCTTCATAGCTTTTCTGTTAAATGATATTATGACGATTGACATATTGTTTTTAGTTGACAGATAAATATTTTGTAAACTTTTAGATAAATAAATAAACAAAGGCATATTTCTGGCACTGAGTAGCACGATAAATTGATTACATTACGGTCAGACTGTCACAGATCAAAATACTATCATCAACCATGCCATTAACAAAATTACATTTATTTTCCATTTATTTCGATTTTAACATTCATAGCTCCACCAGAAATTTAATGCAACATTTAAATCAATGAGTGGGCAACGTGGTTTTTCAAACCATATATAGAGTTATATTTCACGAGTCAATAAAGTATTCGAAATCATCGCATCCAGCTTATTAATTTGAGAGAAATTACTGCTTTTTCCCCTACAGTTGGTGATACAAAATAAATATAAAAGCTGCGGCGGTGCAATTAAATTAAAAGCAATATGAATTTACACGAATGAATTTTACGTATGACACAAAACTTTACCCGAGGGTATTCCATTTCTGGAAATAATCACGTTTCACAAGTATATTCTTTGAACCCCTAAACGGGATAGGTGGGCTCAACACCGGACCCAGGCGTATTCACGGAGGCTCGACACCGTTTCCGTTCGATTCAGATCGAGTGAAAAATTTCAGGACTACGGAAACGTTATTCTAGGCGTTTCTGACAGCCATGGAAAATTTCCCGAATCCTTATGTCAAATATGACATTCGTTTTCGATACCGACATCTGTGAATAGCCCATCTTCGACAGATTTTCCGATTCCGATTCGAATATCGAAGTTCCGTGAATACGCATGCGGGTCTGTAACACATTTCTCTGAATTAATTCTGGGACTTGCGGTTTTCCTCACGCTGTTTTCTTCACCATAAACTTAGTGATAAAAAAACTTACGTACTTAAGTTTTTACTTACTGACTTACGTACTTAAGAAGTGAAGATAAGTACAAACATGCATTAATTACTATCTCAAAATTATTACTCTCTGTCTATTGCGTTGGGGCAATTATAAAAACATTTTGTTTTTCTTGATAACACTAATTATTTACTATGAAAAAGAAAAATACAGCGGAGTTTTAATAGGAAAACGCTCTGGGCGACAAACAAGGAAATAGTCCTAGATGACTCG
The DNA here is from genome assembly GCA_963855545.1 of Ethmia dodecea. NCBI lineage: Eukaryota > Metazoa > Arthropoda > Insecta > Lepidoptera > Depressariidae > Ethmia > Ethmia dodecea. Next base: position 627,170 of record OY979457.1, read on the forward strand.
AGAGTAATTAGTAATTACACAGTGAAAAGTTCCGCGAACTAGACCTTCGTTGCACTGACTCATTATGACTCAAAAAAGCGAACATTTTTGTAAGTGCTGGTAAGTCTTATGGTCAGACAGAAAAATTATTATCTTCCAAACATATAATAAAAGTGTAACTGGCATGTCTGTAAAGGAAATATGAATGAAAACTTATTTTAAGAACTTTATAAAATAAAAAGAAGTTAAAAACAAATAATCATCATCAACTCCTAACAGTCCACTGCTAAGCTAAGGGTCTTTCCTACCACATTAGGAAGTTTGGGCTCAGGGCGTGGAGGTATCGAGTTTAAATTTAAATCATATATTTGTTCCTTGAAGCTGTAAAAATCTTAAAATAAATAAATAATCTCACGCCTTTTATCCCCCGAGGGGGTAGGCAGAGGTATTCCATTACTGGATATACCCACATTTCACAAGATACATTGGACCCCTAAACTGATAGGTGGTGAGCCTATCGCCGGACCGGGTCTGTTCACACATGTCTCAGATTGATTCTGAGACCTGCGGGTTTCCTCACGATGTTTTCCTTCACCGTCGAGCTAGTGATTAATAGGTACATAAGTTTTTAAAAACTCATTGGTACATGCCAGGATTCGAACCCGAGCCTCACTGATTTTCGGCCGGCTCTTTAACCGTTCGGGCTATCACTGCTGTAAAAATCTTCTAAGAAAAGATATGGTCGCTTATGCCGCAAGACACATTTCGACACTCTCAAGGAAATCAAAATTTACAGGGTTCTTCCCGTTGACACATAAATTTGACAAGTAATATGGTACTACAAACACAGGGAAAAATCTGAAAACTATACATTTGTAACTAAATAATGAAAAATATAGTCAACTTCGCGAAGCGCTCGTAGCCCTGCGGTGCCAGTGTGTTTGTAACGATCACACTGGTTAAGCAAAGTTGGGTGCGGTCAGTCAGTGAATGGGTGACCGCCTAGTGGCATTTATATCACGAGCGCTTCCGTGTTTCGGAAGGCATGTTAAATTGTTGGTCCCGGTTTTCGTTGTGTTTACGCACAATGGAAGTCGTTAAGCCATGTCAGATACCCTTGGGTAGCTTGAAAAATTCTGACTGTTAAGTGGCCACTAGCTTAACACCATCTCCCAATCCGCGGTGGGTTCGCGTGGGAGATTATAGCCTATACTTCCTCAGTTTGAGGAAAGACCCTTAGCTCAGCAGTGGGCTGTTACGGGTTGATGATGATGATGATAGTCAACTTAAAGTACGTAATCAATCATCGAGGTGTATACGAGTATGTACCCACAAAGTACGGAACCTTCGGTGGGAGAGTCCGACTAGCACTTGCCCGGTTTTTTTTCTTATTAGGCCAGTAAAAAAGCACCTTATATTACCTAAGTATTTTTCGTAAGTTAAATATTTTCAAGCTGCAACGTGTAATGCTTATTGTATAAAAATAAATAAATAAAAAAATAAAAACTGATCTGTAAAAAAAGTACGGAAGCGAAGTCTCGGGAAAAATCTAGCACAAATCTTTTATTGCAGAACATTCGGATAAAATCCTATTGCATCCCTAACCTGTCAATGCCATTAACTTTAAGACGATGTTCAGTGTATTTAACACGAAAACACCAGCCACCTCTACAGACGAGAACATCTCGTATCTCATCTCCTCAATCAGACATTTTTATAGACAGTAACATCAGCTATCTCGTTACTCAAGAGATTCATGAAATAGGAATAGAAAATGGCGGCAAAATGGCGTCGCTCACCCAGTCAGTGCAATTTCCTCTGAGGCAGATGTCGGGGACTGCGTGAAATGTCTTATTTTACGAACTCACAGCTACATACGTGCGATGGCATTGCGAGGACGCTGCCACAGTTGTGAATCAAGACTTTATTTAGAGCATTGTTTGATTCAATTTTGATTTGGAAGATTTGAAAAGGGAACCCAGGGTAAAAAAATATTGGTGAAGCACAGCCATTGGTAATACCTCTGCCTACCCGCTCTGGATAAAAGGCAAGAGCATATTTTATGGTTATAAAATATCACTTGGTCCCGGCAGAGGTATTCTCATTTTTTGTTGTTGCAAGACTTTAAAAAAGTGGACTTCTGGAAGTTCATTGTAAAGTGGACTAGTTCATTGGTAAATAAATAATTACCTTATTCATTTACCAATGAACTAGCACGCAACTTATGAAATAGTTTGAATGTCCCGTAACAATCAATTGCATAGCTGTAAATAAACCAAAATGCAGAGCCTGTTTGTGTTGACACATTACAATACGCTTTGTTCGATTGTGTCGATAAAGCACTATTGAAACACTCTAGTTTTGTCCTCAACTCCGCAAAGCTATGAGTACTAAACAACTGATAAACTATACTTAAATACTAAATACCTACGCAAGAAGCTTACAAACTTGTTCATAGGGTTTATCTTCCGACCACCTTCTAAGTTATACCCTAAAACATCTCTCAAAATAGTTTACATGGGTCTGATATCTTAGCTATTCCTCCTTACGAAAAAACAAACAAAGGCGACTTATTAATGTGACTAGATTACCGTATAAAAGTATCCTATGTGGTAATCCAGATTGTTCAAAATTTATTCGAAATCCGTTCAGACGTCTTTAGTGACAAATATATTAACTACATTTATAATCTTATTACGATTTACTTACCCGTTCGCAGTGTTTCCGGCGAAAGTTTTTTTTTTCTCAAAATGTTCTCATCGTAGATACTTACTCTTTATGAGGAGTTTATATACCAAATTTCAAGTTTGTTATATTCCTACTTTCTGAGATTTCATGATTTATCAGTGGAGGAGTGTGTGGTGTTTCTAAATACCTCTATTATAGTTATGAATACAATACAAGTACTCTCTCCTCCAGCTAGTTAATAGGTAGTCTCGTTTATCAAGTAATTTCGCTCTGCAGAGAGTATGTACCTGTCAAAGTGTAAGGCAGGTTGCAGTTGTTTCGCAATTTCCACCGTCGTGTGCTGCCCACGCCCCGCTGCCTCCACCCTTGCTATCTCGTGCCGATAGGATATTATCGTGGCTGTAACAAGCGTTGAGCTTAACATTGTTACGAAATTCTGCAGCCCTACCGTCTATGTTTCATTAAGGATTAATTCATAATTTTAAATCATTTATTTGTGAAGTTAAAAAAGAGTTACACTAAGAGTCGTCGATACTCCATAACAAGGTACTCTAAAATGGATGGATGAATGTAAACTGTAGCCTATCTCCACCGACGAGTTGCTGGTTCAAAAAGTACCCCGAGAAGAACCAGCAAGAAACTCAAGGGCAGTTCTTTTTAATGCCATGTCTTACCAAAGATATTAAATAAAATGTCTTAATGATAACTTATGATTGGGATGTTTTCTGGGTAAAAAGAAATCGATCGATCGAACGACACGGTTCTTGAAGCACCTTTGGTGCCATGAGCATATTTCTGAGCGCATTGTTCGTTAGTGAGATAGCGGCCCGGACGCTCCGTATCTTTGTCAGGTGTGTCTGCAGATATGCGAATATCTGAATTGGACTTGTATTCGCAAATACAGTTGAAAATTTGATATTTTTTAAGAGTTTATGGTTTGGCTGCTAGACCTTGAAACCAAGTCTTTATTTAACTCTTTAATCTTTGTTAAATGGCTCTGTTTCAGAGTCCATGCACAAAAATTATGTGTCTTAAACTCTTTCTACATCCCTCCCTTGGCTATCAACAGTAAAATCAAAGCACTTTTACTGAAGACTTAATTGTGACTTGACACTTGATACAACATAATATACCTACTATCACTAATGTGAGTCAAACTCGAAATATACAGCAAAATGGAAAATATACAAAAAACATGACCACTTATTTAAAAAAACGATGTGTGGCCACAGCAAGCAAGGATGCTTATTGCCGAGACGCTGCAAAAACAAGAAACCTCATTATTTCATTATTAATATCAATTCTGATGTTTAATTATATTTCATCAATCGCTTTTCCCACCTACTCCTAATTGAGTCAAAGCCACATTCGGCAATCTTAAAGAAATATTTCTATATTTCATTTGCGTCAATTCTACGCTTGCTAGCTCTGTGTACAGTTCCCGATACGATTGTTCGGAGTACTTTCAAGTTGTCCATTCAATTTGCATCGAACAATGTTGCTGCAACACTCATTTTTGCTGCTAGTGGCACATAATGAAGTGAAGCTTCAGAACTACCGTTCGTTTTGTTTTGTTTCATTTGTATTGTTATTGTCGCTCGCTTTTGTCAGTATTGCTTTCATTTCTTTTTATTGATTTGATTAAAAATGCTGGTGATTTGTTCTGCTTAATTTCGGATGCTAGCGAGGATATTTTAGTCTTAAAAATCGGCCAATTTCGATTCAGATTCGTACAAGAGCACAAAAAAAAACGGAGCAAAAAACTCCAAAGACACGCATATTTTACGGTCATACAATTGAATAACTTGCTTTAATAAAGCTATCTTAAGAATACTTACTCACATTACAAGTGTTTACCTCTTACCATTATAAAAACATATTTCGTTTAACTTTTAATTCTATTCCAATTTTAGTATTTGATGTTGCAATAGAAATAAATGTTCTGTGAAAAACTGTCGTAGACATACAGAATCACAGACGGACAGACATCGGAGGCTTAGTAATAATAAAAAAATATTTCATCGACCTTTTAGTCAGCATGATACATACGAGGATAATGTACCTAAACCAGTAAGTATGTTTTGTTAAATATTTGGGTGGGATTCTTTTAAACGCTCATTAGGATCATAGACTGATTTACTAAAATGTTTCCAAGTAACTATGTTCTGTCTTCTCCTTTCTCCAGGTACGAGTACGTTGGAAAACCAAACATGTAGTTCGGGTATCAAAATATCCTTAATTACCAGACCGAATACATAACATATTCCTTTGTTTGTGTATGCAGGAGCTTGGGAGCATGTTTGCTTTACTCAGATTTTACATTTAGTGTTCTGTTATTTTTACTTGCTTAAGATCAACATGAAATAGATCCCTAATACTAAATAAATCTAAAATTATTTGTATCTGTCTCTTTGTCTGAAGTGAATATGATATGAATGAACTGAATACGAAGTCTCACAAAGTATTATGCTACAAACTTGAAATTTTGACAGCTAAGATTTTTTTGGACATCCAGATTTAAAAAATAAAGTGTATACATGATATTTTTGTTTTTACCACTGTTCACGTACATCACGTCATCATAACCTCCTGCTATTGGAGGAGCGTGCCGTGATAATTGACTAATGCTGTCCACTGAACATTATCGACAGCTGGCATCGGGTTCCTCGTAAAACTCCTCGTAAAACACTCGCAATTTCGTATTCAAAGAAAGTGTACGTGAAACGTACGCTTTTTACTATGTCTTTTAATTTCTAGCGTAGATAATAAAGGTTATCTGATGCAATTATGTCCACCTATCCACGGAACCATCGCAAAATGTCAGATTAGCAAAATGACGGATTCACAAAATGTCAGATTCGCAAAATGACAGATTCGCAAAATGACGGATTCGCAAAATAACGGATTCGCAAAATGACGGAATACCAATACACAACTGAAAACAACCAACAGGCGTAGACATATCGTTTATTCTTCTTCGAATAATTTGTTGAGAAGTTTCTTTCCCCCTTTGTATCCTCCACTGGACATGCCGAAGCGGAAGAGTTGCAATAACTTTTAATAAGTGGACTTATAAGCCCCTACTTTGAATAAATATGTATATCAATTTTTTTAAATAGCACTTCTATGTATTTTTTCTGTTGTGTTGTTTTGCGATGGTTCCATTGTCGAGTAGTGACATTGATCGAAAAAAAACGATTAATTAAAAATCTAATTTTCTTTTTAATAATAATCGATTTTTTTAAAATCGATTATTTTTTATAAAAAATAATCGGTTATTAAAAATCGATTATTCTTCGAATTTTATATGAAAAAAAAACTAATTAATATGAAAAATGATATTTTTTTCACATTCTTTATCCTTTTAACATAAACTTTGTAAGTGAACTTACCTACTTAAAATTTCTTAATTCGTTGCACAGATGGTGGTATTTACAAAAATCGATTAAAATGTGTAAAAATATAATCAATTAATGAAAACGATTATTTTCACATCCCCAGTTGCGAGGTTGTTTGAGCCATAAGGTGCTCTCAGAGCAGACGCTCAGTCTCGCCTTTTAATATTCATCGCTCAAAATTTCAAACCCAGAATGGAAGCACAATTGGGAGGTTTCTAAAACGCATGAACTGGCGCGCGAAATTCGGCGTCATCCGACGCCGTGGCGGAAATTGCGCGGCTCACAACTCTGTATTAACTGTCGAATTAATACGACACTTACGTTATTTGGATTATGAGCCACGTGCGCCTGGAAACTCAATTTGGTAAGATGTTTCGGGAGGATAGTATACGGTGGCAGGTGGTTACCAGCATAGTTTGGTATACAGCAGTTGTAATGAGGTAGAGTTGAGTCTATTTCATTTATACAGGGCGGAATATTTTAACATCTCCTGGAGGAAGAGTACTGTAAATACTGGAGATAGAAAATTTTTATTTTTATAAAGAAACAAATCTGCATTTCAAAGAAGTGTTAATCGAAACGGCTAAAATCTGACAAAATAAAACCCTGTATTTTTATGGTATCGATCGATAGGCTCAATCATTAGGATCAAATATCTCTAACAAACTTCGTAAATTAAATGAAAGGACAACCGTAAAATCCACTTATTTCAGAAGAGGATGGTATTTCACTTTTCATTTCCCTAAACGTGAAATGTGGTAAGCCTATGGTTTGATTATGGTACAATTACACCCCGGGTACCATTCTGCGCCTTCCTGGTTTCCTCAAGAAGATTTCCATCACCATGGATCTCTAATAATCTGTTCGGGCTATGGAGGGCTCGACCATAAGGGTTGTAGTTGTAGGTGCGCTGTGGTTGTATGCGCGGGGTGAGTGCTGACGTAAGATAGTGCGGACGTAAAATGTTTGTAGAGAAATAAATACGACCGTCACCGCTAATAGCGTTTATTGCACTAAAAAATAATGTTTTACATTACATATTGATTGAGGGCAAGCAGGCGCAGCGTCATCAATATAAAATAATGTACATAGTCCGTACATAATCCATATAAATAATTATAATAAAAATGCATTTGACCGATGTCTGTAAATAGGCGACGTTTAAGAAAATTTAATTATGAGGGGTACTCGTAGCCAAAACAATTATTTTTAGAATTTTTGTCTGTCTGGATATCTATTTGTACGCATATCAGGCAAAACTTTTTACAGTTATACCTACCTATTGTTGCGGATCTAACTTAAAATCTGGTTCGTTTTATCTTGATACGACTAGAAGTCGAGTTTTCTATAGATACGAGTATCTAAGAATCAGTAAAGGAATGAAGTCGTTATTATGGACGTAAGTTTTAGGAAATGTTCTGGCCTGGAATCAAACCTGTCACTGCCAGTTCCAGCAGGAGCCTCAGTAAAAGGAACATATAACGGTAATTTAAAACGAAAACAAGGAAAAGTTACAAAGCACAGATAGCACCAATTATTTCTTTGTGGGGGTCAGGGAAGTCGAAGCTTATTATAAGGAACTCTCCAATAGAAGACAATCCATTTGCGAAGTATCATTTGTCCCAACAAACTTGTTATTCTCGTGAATGGGAAGGGTAGAGGTACTAGAGGAGGTAAAGTTTAGATAGAAATGTTATGAAGTTTAGCTCAATCATAATCTCAGCAATTTTTAGTGAAACTTGGATAGATTGATCGTATGTTAGATGCGGAAATAAACAAATAATCTCAAGCCTTCTATCCCGTAGGGGGCCGACAGAGGTGTTGCATTTAAGGGAATACCTCTGCCGGTTAAAAATCTCGGGGATATAAATAAAGCGCCAAGTTAACAAAACTTAAGCTATTATCATCACTATATCACTACATAGTATAAAACAAAGTCGCTTTCTCTGTCCCTATATCCCTATGTCCCTATGTATGCTTAAATCTTTAAAACTATGCAACGGATTTTGATGCGTTTTTTTTTAATAAATAGAGTGATTCAAGAGGAAAGTTTAAATCTTAGCATTGCACCCGTGCAAAGCCGGGGCGGGTCGCTAGTCTCAAATAAATGTTACTTGCCCCGCTACGTTATAGCGTATAATTGTGTCTTACAATTTATTATTATTATTATTACTCTTGTCAGAGAGCAGTGATAGCCCGAACGGTTAAAGAGCCGGCCGAAAATCAGTGAGGCTTGGGTTCGAATCCTGGCATGTACCAATGAGTTTTTCAAAAACTTACGTACATATTTATCACTAGCTCGACGGCGAAGGAAAACATCGTGAGGAAACCCGCAGGTCTCAGAATTAATTCTACGACATGTGTAAACAGACCCGGTCCGGCGATGGGCTCACCACCTATCACGTTTAGGGGTCCAATATATCTCGTGAAATGTGTGTATATCCAGTAATAGAACACCTCTGCCTACCCCCTCGGGGATAAAAGGCGTGAGATTATATTATTATTATTTATATTACTCTTGTCAATTGCTGTCCACAATCTCAGCTCAAGAACCGAGCTCTTGAATACGGAATTCTTTAAGTCAAGGATCCGCTGGCTGATTAGTTGGACTTTCCAGCAGTTCCCAACTTTGATTAAACAGCTGCGAACTTGCTGCTGCATACTTTGGCTAAGTGGGCGGACCTGCATGAAATTTGCATCGCTGCACTTACATTGTAAACGCTTGTTGTTTTGATCTACCCAGATAATATCCTATGAAATAGCAGATTTCAATTTCAATTTCATTTATTTGCTTGTCACATGGTACCTACTTCACTACAACATGGTATAAAACAAAGTCGCTTTCCTCACGATGTTTTCCTTCACCGTCGAGCTAGTGATAAATATGTACGTAAGTTTTTAAAAAACTCATTGGTACATGCCAGGATTTGAACCCGAGCCTCACTGATTTTCGGCCGGCTCTTTAACCGCCCGGGCTATCACTCAGAATTAATTCTGAGACATGTGTAAACAGACCCGGTCCGGCGATAGGCTCACCACCTATCACGTTTAGGGGTCCAATATATCTCGTGAAAGTCAAAGTCAAAGTCAAAATGTTTTATTCAAAATAGGAACTTACAAGTTCACTTATTGAACGTCATTTCAACTCCACCGCTTCAGCATGTATGGTTGAGGAGAAGAAGCGGGGCAAGAAACTCCTCAACACAATATTCTTTTAATCAATTGTTACTTATACTAAATTGAGTTACATAGTTTCGTTTGTTTTTCGCTATCGTATTGCGCTGGACTGGAGGAAATCTGTTCCAAGCATCATTGTCATTTATATAATCGTCTAGTTTGTAATATGCCATTTTACAAAGTACATGTTTAACATGAGTTTTGAACACAGTTTCAGGCAATTTCAACATTTGTTCTGGTATTTTATTATAAAAGCGTATGCAAAGCCCCACAAAGGAATTATTAATTTTACGTAATCGTGACTGAAGTTGCTCTAGTTTATTTTTATTCCTAAGATTACAATTATGCCTGTCACAGTTTTTAGTATACAGTAATATATATATGTTTTTCCGTACATACATAATGTTTTCATAAATGTACTGACAAGGCATTGTTAAAATATTAATTTCTTTGAACAGTTCTCTTAGGGAATCACGACATCTTAACTTGTAAATGGCGCGTATAGCCCTTTTTTGTAAAATAAAAATAGATTCTGCATCAGCAGATCGGCCCCACAACAAGATGCCATAGGACATTAAACTGTGAAAGTAGCTAAAATAAACGAGTCTTGCTGTGTCTACATCAGTAAGCCATCTGATTTTTCTGACGGCATAAGCAGCTGAGCTCAGTCTGTTAGATAATGCAGAAATATGAGAATTCCATTGAAGTTTGGAGTCTATCGTTATCCCCAAAAAAACTGTATTATCAGCGAAATCTAATTTGTCATTGTTTAAAATTATCTCATTCTCTACTCGTCTAACATTAGGGAGTACAAACTTTACACATTTGATCTTCTTAGCGTTGAGCACTAGATTGTTTGCAGTGAACCATGTGAGAATTTGTTGAAGAGTGTCATTTACCTCGTCGAGCTTCTGAGCTTGTCTATCTACTTTGAAAATCAGAGATGTATCATCAGCAAACAACACTATCTTTGACAAACTCTCTACCATGAATGGAAGATCATTTATATATACAAGGAAAAGAAAAGGACCAAGAATCGAACCTTGAGGCACCCCAATTTTTACGGGTGCGCCCTGTGATTTACAATCATTTATTTTTAGTTTTTGTATCCTATTTTCGAGATAGGACTGTAAAATATCAAGCGCTTTACCGTTGACTCCATAATGATTTAATTTACATAGCAAGGTCTCATGAAATGTGGGTATATCCAGTAATGGAATATTTTTTGCCTACCCCCTCGGGGATAAAAAGGCGTGAGATTATATAAAGTCGCTTTCTTTGTCCTTTTATCCCTATGTATGCTTAAATCTTTAAAACTATACGCAACGGATTTTGATGCGGTTTTTTATAGATAGAGTGATTCAAGAGGAAGGTTTTAGTATAAGCATTGCACCCGTGCGAATTTGGGGCGGGTCGCTAGTAAAAGATATTACAAGTTTAGATCTATGACATGGGAGACACCCTATGACATGAATAAAATTGAACTGAAGTTACCACCATAAGCAATAAGATATATCTACCTACTTAAAATGTAACTAGCCAACTAGCTAAAACTACCCATCTATGTTATTAAGGGAGTCCCTCTGCCAACAAACTGTCTTGCAGTTTGGCAAAAGAATTTTGTTTTTTAAAATTGGGTTTATTTATCCTATTTATTTTATTTTTTATGGGATAACATCTGACTTACGTATTTGTTTCTAATTTCTGTAAATTTGAGTTTAACAACAAGATTTTTTTTTTATTCCAAAGTCTACTATTGGTATGGTATTTTTTTTAATGAAAAGTGGGTATTTCCAGAAATGGAATACCTTCGGGGATAAAAGGCGTGAGTATTTTTTTCGAAACGAACTACTATCCAATCTACGTTTATATTTCCAGAAATAGCACTTACTTAAACATGAGATTCCTTCCAATCAAACACGTCAAACACAACTCCATTCCCCGGCTACACTCGAAAAGCGTTGCACCGGGTAATTGGATCCAAGTAATTTTCTACTTGACGCGCCGAACTTAATCAGATGAAAGATGAACACACCGACATCCGGACAGCGGTCTCTGTTTAGTCTATAGTCTAGTTAATTACTGGACAGATATAAAGTTAACAAGTAAACTGATTTTAGTACAAAACACGACTGACTGCCTCTTAAACAGATTAATAATAAGGGGCCTATATGGGGCAATTTTGCTTTACAGCCACTAAACTTATTTTGGTTTAGTCCTGTCTTTGTCTTACCTCAAAAAAATAGCAGGGATAGAAGATAACCTACCGAATTTAGCCCTGCCAGAGTCGGTATACTGAACCAGCAATTATTACAATACAATAAGATTCCGATTGCATTACAAAATTTGCCTCTTGAAAAATTTAAAACAATAGTTAAGCAAACATTGCTTAAAAAAGGCTACTATAAAATTACCGACTACTTAGTAGACCAAAATGCATGGGTTTATCAGACTCAGCCATATGTAAGGCTATTCATTATAATTATTATTGAGAATCATATTTACTAGTAAGACATGAGACTAAAAAGAGCTGCCCTTGAGTTTCATGCTTTCTCTTCTCGGGGTACTGCATTTGGAACCAGCAACTCGTCGGTGGGGATGGGCTGCTGCTTACATTTAGCCAATCTTCATGGACAAGTTTAGTGTGCCTTGTTATTGACATTTCAAAGTGTATTTTATATACCTACTGAAATAAAAGAATTTTGAGTTTGAGCTGTTGGATATCATAATAAATAAATCCAGCAATACGCAAAACTTCATGCAGTGTTCGATTCAGCACCAAAACAAAATCAAAAATTCCAAGTGTCACACAAACCGTCATAATCTCCACTCCGCTTATATTAAAACCAATAACAATGAAGAGCCAATATTTCTGTATTCAAATAAGCAATCCCGCAAAAAACGTGGGTCGATTGCTGAATATAATTGGCCGGCCGGCTCAAAACTATGGACCGGCTAATTGTGTCCGTGCGCTGAATATGCATGAGAGATCGATCCCGCTAACGAGCTATGGGGGGACAACTAACCCATAATGGGGGGAGGCATGTTAGATTAGGATTGATTTTGATGTCACCGTGTTTTGGGGTTGCAGGTATGTAAAGTGGAAGTCGCTTAGTATCTGTAGGCAAACTCAACACTCAAACTCAAAATCATTTTAAGAGCAGTGATAGCCTTACTCTCGCCCATATAGCCCAGATAGCCCAACTCGTCGGTGGAGAATGGCTGCTGTTTACATTTAGCCAATCTTTATTGACGAGTTTGGAGTACCTGTTATTAGACTATTGACGCCTTTTATCCCAGAGGGGGTGTAGGCAGAGGTAGGTATTCCATAACTGGATATACCCACATTTTACGAGATATATTGGACCCCTAAACTTGATAGGTGCTGAGTCCATCGCCGGACCGGGTCTATTTTCACATGTCTCAGAATTAATTATGGGACCAGCGGGTTTCCTCATGATGTTTTCCTTCACCGTCGAGCTAGTGATAAATATGTACGTAAGTTTTGAAAAACTCATTGGTACATGTCAGGATTCGAGCCCGAACCTAACTGATTTTCATCGTGTGAAGCTGGCCCTTTAACCGTAAGGCTATCACTGCTCTGCCAGTAAATATTTCTAAAGACAGCCTTTTCATTCTTCGACATTGCTTCAACATGTTACTCTAAAAACATATCCAACTAGCTGTTTCCCGCAAAAGAACCAGCTTTAATCCTGTCCCGTAGGAAAGAAAGAATTTGTTTAAAGAGGTCTACTAATTTTGGAGCCTGTTTATACCAATAAAAAAAACACTTACCTCTACTGTAGTGTAAATAACCAGTAGTAACAATATCTAAGGAATCCACATGAATTATGTTATGTACATACGAGTAGTTTTCTCAATAGGAAATATATTGTGCCTGCAGGGGTATCGACTTTTTCATCCGCCGTTATTTCATTTGTTCGGACGAGCCGAGGCTCAACCCAGCTCTCTGCCTCTACTGTCGGGTGTATTCCCAACCACTCGATACGTGGTGCAGCATTATCCGCTGCATTGATTTATTTGAATACAAACTTTTTGTTTGTAACTTCATGTTTTACTGGCCATTAAAGTCCTCTTTGAGATGCTCTGGTTGAAATATTTTAAAATTCAAATTTCGGTGCTTCGAAACAAATATTTTTTTTGGAATTACCGATATATTGACGATCAAGAGAAGTCGTGGAAATTTCGCTTTTTTGCAAGAAAATCCGTGATTGTGGTCCAAGTTATTTTTGTGATTGGAATAATATATTTAGCTGGTCTTCACTTAATCTCTCCCCTATCTGGATTTGATTTACTTGAATTGATTTATTTATCCCAGGGATCCCTACCAGCCGATTTCGCATCGGGTAAGTTTTATGACTATTGGTTTTTTAGGGAGTATCCACGGCTAGGTTTTCTTTCGTTGTGTTAATATTAGCCTTTATTTGCAGCCGTACCCTTACCCCAAGGCAGTGCTTTTCTTTTACTACTGGAGATCCACGACCGATCACGACGTGGTTTTTCTCCTACACCGAGCAGACTGCTACTGCCGAGAGTTGGCTACGAGAGTCGACTCACAGGAACTTTTCGTAATTGAGACTCAGTGTTTTTAAATCCGCCACGTCATCCCCCGTTTTCTTTGCAAAGGCAAAGGCAAATTTGATTGCGAATAATATAGTTTAGTGGTAATTTTTATATTATCTGACATTAGGTTATTTTTAGACCCTTTTTTTGCCCTAAGTTGTCTTTTTCTTGTCGTCTTGCATTCTTTTAATAATCCTCCAAATTCTAAATTAGGGTTCATCACGTTCCCAGTTTTTTTTTGGCTTAATACGTTTCGGCTTAAATTTTAACTTTATAATATAGTCTCACTATTAATTTTACAACTATTTAAAAATAAAACAATAAAAGAAGTAATGCACTTGAGTACTATGAGTTATGACGTCACAACTCAGTAAATTTTCCTTTTTGTTGTTAAACGTTTTTATACCTTGTATAAATATCTTAGTTTTATCTTTATTAAATTTAACCTTTTTTAAAAGTGGCAAAAGTTTTTCCTTTTTATATTGCTACAGTGGGCATGTAAGTAAGTAAGTCAAAGTTAAGGTCAAAATGTTTTGACGTGACAACGTCTTATAATTCGATGGAACCGGCTGTATGCACGAAAAAGTATGACGTATGCGGCGTTCCAGTGCAAGCGAGAGCGCGCAACGAGCGACAAAGAGGCACAATCCATTCCATCAGTATTTTCTTATGACTTTATCACGTTCAACTATCGTCAGTAAGCCGACTTTACAGACAACCGATTTTTTTTTCAAAATAGGAACTTACAAGTCCACTTATTGAACGTCATTTCAACTCCAACAACAACTCTTTATTGTACAGTCAAGAGCAAGTTAAGCTTTACACTACCATTTTAGAGCTCTGATTTATACTGCGCGCCATAGAATACAGGGTCGGTTCAAAGTCCAAAGCGTCAAGCTTAGCGTGCTCTTGACTGCACACCAATGAAAATATTATGCAACAAGTGACACAATGATAAAAAAAAATACAATGGGCGGTCTTCGCTTTAAGTGATTTCTTCCAGACATCCTCAGGATGGATGCAACATGTAAAAATGACTTTTTTTAAATCTTACGTAAATATTTATCTCTAGCTCGACGGTGAAAGGAAACATCATGAGGAAACCCGCAGGTCCCAGAATTTATTCTGAGGCATGTGTAACAGACGGTCCGACGATGGGTCCACTTACCCAAGTAACATTTGAACTTATAAGTTAGGTTTATATCACAAAAAGGTTGAGTAAACGTTGTATAATCGTTTTAAGTGATACCTAACGGGCACCTATCACGTTCAGTCCAAAGAATATACTAGTGAAATGTAAGTGTTTCCGGAAAGAGAATACCTCTGACCCTTCCCATTGGGGATAAAAGTATGTGTGGGAAACATTTTGTTTTTAAGTAACTGCACCAGGACCTTAATGTTTAACGTGTGAATGTGTAGCATATTATGAGTCAATTAAAAAATCAGAGTCCGAATTCATAAAGATGCATAATGTGTGTAGGCTTTAACACCCAAGTTAAAACGGTTTCATGTTAAATAGCATGTCCTCTAATGCCACTGTATGGCCTATATATGATATACATCACCTTAGTCCACCTCGGTTGTCCATGGGTAAAAATAATTGCCCATGGTCCACCCAAGTGGACTCATTAGGTAAAGCACGGGCAAGACCCGATCATTTGAAATCCAATTTGTTCATTTTATCCAGCATATCACATAACTAAAAACCTAACCTTAAAGTTTATATTGTACTTTAACTTATAAACTATCATTATGTTAATATAATATATAATATAATATAATCTCACGCCTTTTATCCCAGAGGGGGTAGGCAGAGGTATTCCATTACTGGATATACCTACATTTCACAAGATATATTGGACCCCTAAACGTGATAGGTGGTGAGCCCATCGCCGGACCGGGTCTGTTTACACATGTCTCAGAATTAATTCTGAGACCTGCGGGTTTCCTCACGATGTTTTCCTTCACCGTCGAGCTAGTGATAAATATGTACCTACGTAAGTTTTTGAAAAAAGTTAAACAAATAAAACGTATGAAAATTGTTTCCGATACCAAAATCTAGTCGAGTTGCGAATAACCCGAACATTTATTGTTAGAGAAAATCCACGCACGATTTACATACGAGTCGCGTTTGTAATCCCGGTATCGTTTAGCGAAACGAAATCAAAGGTGGGATTTGAAAGGTAGATACGGGAATTAATTTACGGAACGCGCACTGGGATTTGGATTTTATGTCGATACTTTAGGACTTACTTTCGGAAACCTAAAAATGTCTAGGACAATGTAATCTGCTTGGATCAGAAAAGGCTGTTAGAATGGTGTCATGGGTACTGGTCAGAAATTGAATCTTTTATTTCAGTGATTTGTATTACTGTGTCTGATGTTTGTCTGTAGCTTTTCTCGCGACGAAGGACGACTGCAAAGGATGGAATTTTATTCAGCCTAAGCTATATGTTCGTCTGTTTGTCTGTTCTCACAGAATAGTTTATTTATTTATTTATTTATTCACTTACTATCTATCTTACAGGTTTGGTACCCAATGCGACAGTGTATGTGATCTATTTTTCTATATCAATATTTAAACTATAGCAAACAATATTATTTAATCTAATTTAGGAGAATTCGCTCAAGGAACAAGAGAATAGATCGATTTTTTCCGCAACCGAATTTTATGTGTGCATGGCACGTGTCAGGGACGTTTCACCGAACATAATAATTATGTCATTATGGCATATATCCTACTAAATAAAAAAAAAAACCCCGGTTATTTTTTTTATTTATGTTATTTATTTGACGGGCCTGTTGGCTCAGTTGGTAGTGACCCTGCCTTCTGAGTCGGAGGAAAATGGTGTAATTTTAAAATCGTGAGTAAATACAAGACAATACAATATTTATTGTACACCAAAAACAATACAATAACATTAAGTAAAGTACAATGGGCGGTCTTATCGCTATTAGCGATCCATTCCAGACAACCTTACAATGGATGAAACTGAGAGATTAGAACTAAATAATTATTTCTTAGTAAAATAATTATTTCTTAATTATTTATTAATTATATAATTATTTAAATACGAGCTTGTTTGAACCGATTGATGGATGTGGATGAGGCACGTGAGGTATGCCAGGATCGTAGCAGGTGGCGGTCTGTTGTCTCTGCCTACCCCTTCGGGAAAAAGGCGTGAGCATATGTAGGTATGTATGTAAATAATTATTTCGGGATTGTGATAAAATATTTCTTTAAACTTTGACCTTAATAACACAATTCAACGGTTATATATTACGGTTCAAAGGATTCAGCCTTCTGAACGTAGGACAGACGGACAGGCAGCATAATATGCTTAATCATAGGGTCAACATCCTTTGCCTACAGAACCCTAAAACGATATTATAACAGTCTTTTGTTGTCAAGCCTCTTTGAAAATGATCTCTTTTATGCGGCACCAAAATCCGATACCACCAAACTTTTTGTATCGGAACTTTGATCTTCTGTGAAGGGATGTGAAAAATAATAGATTTTTAATAATAGATTTTTTAAACTATAAAAATCGATTATTAATGAATCGATAATATTCTCACACATTTTAATAAATTTTTGTAAGTTTCTGTTAAAAAGATAAAGAATGTGAAAAAAACCGGCCAAGTGCGAGTCGGACTCGCGCACCGAGGGTTCCGTACAACCTTGCAAATTTATGGTTTTCGTAATTTTTCCTTTATCTATGCTATAAGACGTTGCTTCGAACCAAATTTCAAGATTCTGAGTTCACGGGAAGCACCCTGTAGGTTTTGATTCCCTTGCAAGTGTCGAAAATTTGCGGCATAAACGGCTGTATCTTTTGATTGCGTTGGCTTAGAAGTTTGATTTTTTCACAGCTTCAAGGGACAGTAGACCTGAGTAATTGATATAAATTTCAGCTTCATACCTCCACGCGTTCCTGAGAAAAAGGGTCTTGACAGACGGACGGACGGACGGACAGACAGACAACAAAGTGATCCTATAAGGGTTCCGTTTTTTCCTTTTGAGGTACGGAACCCTAAAAACGATAATTTTTCATATTAATTGGATATTTCATAAAACTAATAGATTTTTCAAAAATCGATTATTATTACAAAGACGAAAATCGATTACCTATTAAATAATCGATTTTTTTCGATCAATGTCGCATCCCTACTTCTGTGACCGTTGATCCCTAGAAATGTCCTCAAACAATACGGAAACTTGTTAGGAGCTCAAAGATCGTTGATTAAATACTATCGATTTTAGCACAAGTTATTGTTACCCTTTGACGTTTTGAGAGGTCCAGTAATTACTGCCGGGGCAATCGCCTTGCTTACTTTATTGTGTATTTATAGTCTATTGAACTTTATTGGTATAATTAAAACGGGGATAGATTTGAGATTTTGTGGGTCGCAGAATTGTATACTGGCCCGCGGTTTCACTCGCGTAGTTCCCGTTCCCGTGGCAATACTGGGATAATATGTAGCCTATGATACTCGCTGATAATGTAATTTTCCATTGGCGAAACAATTTTTTAAATCGGTTTTGTGCTGTAGCCGTGAAAGCAATAAATAAACTAGCTTTAGCATTTATAATATTGATTTTGATTTTTGGAAGACTCCATCTTTCACTGTACCGTGAGGATACCCTCAGGCTTCAGAATATGTTCAGAGGCAATTGTAACAGCAACATGGAGCCAACAGACGTGTTCATGAACACAAATGTTGGCCCCGAGAGGGAATCGAGGCCTCGACCTCCGACTCAGAAGGCAGGGTCGCCGCCAACTGAGCCAACAGGCCCGTTCGACATGTTAGCTAACCGAGACAGCTTAACTTGTAAACCAAAATGGCTACAGTTTATCTACACTTGAACACTGACTTGTATCTAAATTCACACAATTTATCATACTCTATCAGAGCTAATGAAAAGATATGAGTTTGTTGCGACAGTTAGCATAGAGCAGGCAACTTCAGGACGGATCATAGCCACTTATGCCGAGCGCTTCAGATGTTAATCATCATCAACCCGTACCAGCCAATTGCTGAGCTAACGGTCTTTCATCACACATGTATGGAACATAGTCTCCCATGCGAGCCCACAGCAGATTGGGAGGAGATGTTAGGCTAGTGGTCACCTAACTGTGAGAACTTTTCAAACACCCAATGGTATCTGACGTGGCATAAAATGGTTTAGATCCCGTTGAAATACTGGAATCAAATATAGCCTATTTTACTCCCTGGTAATGTAGCTTTCCTTTGGTAAAAGAAGTTGTAAAATCGGTCCAGTAGTTTTTGAGTTTTATTCGTTACAAACTTAAAAAAAGACAAGTCCTTCCTCTTTATATTATTAGTGTACAAGTGTAGATTATTTACTATTTATATTATATTACTAGCGACCCGCCCCGGCTTCGCACAGGTGCAATGCTAACACTAAAACCTTCCTCTTGAATCACTCTATCCATTAAAAAAACCGCATCAAAATCCGCTGCGTAGTTTTAAAGATTTAAGCATACAAAGGGACATAGGGATATAAGGACATAGGGACATAGGGATATAGGGACAGAGAAAGCGACTTTATTTTATACTATGTTGTGATAGTGATATTTCGAGGTCTATAACCAATGCTGACTCCCACAGCCACTTATTTTATATTACTAACAGAGTTATTCACATTCGCCGAGAATGACAAGGCATTCCAGACTAACTGCCTCGATTAATATATAATTGGTCATGCGCCACGAAATGACCGCGGAATGGTTTACGGGTCTTAATTAGACTATAAAAAACAAACAGCTTAAGATTTTTAGCACTGAAGTGAT
The DNA here is from genome assembly GCA_963855545.1 of Ethmia dodecea. Lineage (NCBI taxonomy): Eukaryota > Metazoa > Arthropoda > Insecta > Lepidoptera > Depressariidae > Ethmia > Ethmia dodecea. The sequence goes on from OY979457.1 coordinate 646,812, forward strand.
GGGAATGTTCATGGGTACTTATAAAGGTGTGTTATTTAAGAGGTTATGCAGACGGCGTTCTTTTTGTCCAAAGAACAGTGTACTTCGCATTGATTTGATGATTGACGTGACGGGCCTGTTGGCTCAGTTGGTAGTGACCCTGCCTTCTGAGTCGGAGGTCGCGGATTCGATCCCCGCTCGAGGCCAACACTTGTGTGCACGAACATGTCTGTTGGCTTTGTGTCTGGTCGTTTATAGATAATATTTATTTAAGTATGGTTATCAGTTGTTTTATTACCCACAGTACAGGCCCTCATTAGTTTGGGACGAAATAGCTGTGTGTGAATTGTGTCTCATAATTTATTATTATTATTAAACTCGCAAAGCGTGAAAAATCACCTTTATACCCGAGATAGTCAGCAAAGTTTAGTTTTTGGACCCCTAAGCTCGGTGAACCGATACCGATACGAACCGGGGTGCTGTTACATATGCCTCTAAATCAAGTCTGATACCTACGGGTTTCCTCATAATGTTTTCCTTAGACGTAGTGTCAAGTAGGTTTACAACTACGTAAATTTTTGAAAACTGTCTCTACTGTAACACATGTCGAAGCGGTGGAGTTGCAATTACTTTTGTAGCGATACTACATAGAACGCGCCAATAGACGGCCGAGTTCTAAAACCGCGCTATCGGAGGTTTCTAATGAGTTTGTATAAATGCAACTGTCCAACATCAACCGACGGCCGCGGTCTCCAGGCACGATCACCTCCCCGGGCGGAAGATCTTCACTTTTCACGACGGAGGAGCATTCCAGCTTTGCTCCTCCATAGTGTCAATTAGTGGTCTTAACATTTTTATTTAGGTATATTTAAGCTTCAAAGTGACTCTGAATAAAAATTACAATATTGACGGTTATTTGTGCCTCTGAGTGTGTAACGAATGCAAATCAATTGAGGCACATACAAATCTAGCTAACACTAACATTACGAGTTACACAACTGGGTGCAACAGTGTGTACGGCTGTCTGTCACGACAGACCTCCGGCGCTCATCAGATAGCGATGCGCAAAACACTCGCTAAGCGTTATTGCTGTGGAGTAATGTTCACAAGGGCCAAGGTACAAGCTGAAGCGATACAATATCATATTTTATTTTTTATTTTTATATTATTATGTATTTTATATATAACACACATAATAATATTATAAAATATACATAATTTAATTATAAACTAATTTAATATTACAAATGCGAAAGTAATATGTCTGTCTGTACGTTACGCAATCACGCTTAAACCACTGAACAGATTTTGATGAAATTTGGTACAGATATAGTCTAAATCCTGAGAAAGGACATAGGCTACTTTTTAATGCGAAAAAAGGGGGGTAAAGGGTTGAAATAGGGGATAAAAGTTAGTATGGAAATTAACAAATATTAGTGGGATTGGTTGTATGTATACTGTTTTTTTATTAAGTAATATTTGAATAAGGTTACGCACCTTTGATATATTTATCTCAATTAAGTTATTTAATATAGAAAACCGTTTGATTAACCAAACTGTACCCTTGGTTATACCATTCTAGAAATAAGACAGCATGATTCAGATTCTCAACTATAAAGTAAATATTTTCCAATGGACTATCCACTTACAATCTAATATTCTCTCATCCAACTATAACCGTTGACATTTAGTGGAATTGGCCCCCAGTCCGCTGCAACCTTGTCACTTGCACCAAACACCAGCGGCTATCTTCAATTTGTATTACGGCTATTAATGGGTGGGTGAGGGCAAGCGAAAAGCTTGACATACCGTGTTTAATTACAACTACACGTTATCTGCTAGGACTGCTTAGTGCCCAGTTATAGAGCAATATTCTTTATGGTCCTTAATTACTGAGACGCAATTGACAAATGTTTAAGTAGTCCCAAAGTACGCTGACTGTATTATGGGTACTACACAAGTGATAATAATACATGAGCACACCCTAATATGAAACCTGCCCCCCTAGCCAAGTGGCATTGCACAATCTAATCGAATGTTCTATTAAATTAACATGTATGGGATTGACATAAGCACTTGTCAACGAGTGCTAACGCTAATGTCAATCCCATACATGTCAATCTATAAGATCATCCGATTAGATTGTGCAATGCCACTTGGCTGGGGGGGCTGGGCAGAAACAGTCCTGTCGTCGAAAACCCGCCTCATCCGTGAGACTCGGGTTCAAATAGTACACAATTTTCACAGGTTTATTTTTCAGGGGTTTCCCTTTTTGGCAGAATATTGTTTCGTATACAATATTTAACAGAATAAGAGCAATTCCTGAAATTTGTTGGTTCAATATCTACTACTTAATCAATTTTAGCAATTTTTTATATATTGTGTTAATTTTTCTGAAAGATGAATTAGCACAACTGAATTTAAGGCTTTACAATTCCGGAGACAAAGACAGGAGTTACCAAGAATCTGGAATAGTAATACTTGACGCAGGGAAAACAAGATATAGAATCTTGGCGCCTCAAAAAGAGAAGAACTGACCCTAAATAAAAAGAAAAGGCAAGAAAGAAGCAGACATGTCATTGGTATCTTTATCAGGAATTCATAAGGAAGCACAAATCAGTCACTGCTAGTCTACCCTCAACCATTTTCAGCTCCAGTCAGCCAGCAATAAAGAAATAAATGACATCAAAAATTAGATTCCAAGAAAGCCAATTCCAAATGATCAGCGGCGCCGGCGAACGTCCAAAACAAAGGGAATTTTCAATTACCCGAAAACACAATTTTGGGAATAATCAAAGGTCCATTGCTAGAGTGGAGGCGTGTCGCACTAACGCGACGTAATAACGACGCGGGAGTCTGACAGCGCCTCAAAGGGCGGGGAGGACACGCGACCGGAAAACGGAGGATAAGTCTCGAAGGAAAACGTCCGGAATATTGACGCGATAACGTCTTAAAAATCGATGAACGCCGGCTGTTCGCATAAAAAAGTGTCACATTCCGACTGATCCGAGCGTGCAAGCGGGAGCGCGGAACAAGCGATAGATAGGCACGAACGGCCCCACTAGAAAAGTTTCTGTGCCATGTGTTAAAACAGCTTCCGCGGTCTGACTATGGGCTCACTTTTGAAATTTAGGGATCCGTAAAATGCACTAGTATAATGTGGATAATATTTCATAGGCACAAGCATATATTTTAATCACTATTTGCAAAAGTACCACAAGCAAACATAACATTACGAAAATGTGCAGTCCGATAGTTTTTTGTAACATGGTCACCCAAAATTCTTCAGACGAGAGTCACGAGATCAAAGGTCTCCGAAACGTGTGAATCGAGTTAGGGGGCGCAGGGGGTCCACACAAAAGCTTTGAGGCGTCACTAAATCCAAGCTTTTCCTGTATTAATGTGGCGCCAGGGCCGGACAATACGTAGACGCAATCTTTTTTACGCAACTTGAGTCCTCTCAGTTTTCGATGATTCCTTTTGAAAATTCCTCTTTATCTTTTGAATGTGATTTCGAAAATAATGAGATCGCTATTCTTTTGTCCTGACAAAATATTGAGCCGGAACTTTGATGTAGGGAGCCGTGTTTTTGCTCTTTTCGCGGGAGAGAAGTGGATGCCAGGCTGATACACTTGATCCAGACTTTGTTTTTAGCCGTTTTTTTTATTCCTTTTACAAATAGTATTCAATTTTAAATCGCCAAACTACAATGCAATTTGTCAATAACGCCCTTTTGTCTGTCTGTCTGGTCTGTCTAGTATCTGTGCACACATCCCGCAAAAACTACTGGACGGAATTTGATGAAATTTGGTATGGAGTTAACAGAGTAACCGGGTCAAAATCTAGGGTATTTTTCTACAAGTAACATGGGGCATAATTTTCCCATGGGAACGGGGCTAACGCGGGTGAAACCGCGGGGCGCTGCTATTTGAAATATGTTTTTTAGATGTCTTATTGTATGTCGTAGGCAACCGCTATAATGAGATTTTTGGAAATTCCCACGGGAACGGGAATAAACCTACCCGCTAGTAAATAAATAAACATACTCAGAACTCACAAGTGTATTTCTTTGCAGAAGTAATCCAGGTGTGGTCGGCGCCGGGCGGCAGCACGAGGCTGCCTTGCGATCTGGCCGCGCCGTCGCGCGACGTCGCGATGTTGCTGTGGTTCAAAGATGGCGACCGCATGCCCATTTACACGTATGTATTTAATCTCACGCCTATTTCCCATTAGGGTAGGCACTACTGACAGTTTTAGCATTGTGCAAGTGTCAAAATAATTTTGCGTGGCCAATATCAAAGAATTATAAAAGAAGTAGGTACGGTTAGCCGGTATTCAAGCGAACTCTATTGTATATTGGAACTACATCTCTACGCGTGACGTCACGAGGAACTGACGAGCTAGGCTGTGGAGCGTATAGTAATTGATATTGATGTAATATACGCTCTATGAGTTTCTAACAGTCTGTAACTTATAATAAACCTTAATAAGGCTATCGCGATATAAATTAATCCTCTTAATAATTCTTACGATTATCAATTCTCGCAAAGAGAATGCATTAGATACTTAAAAACTTAAAGCGGTCATTTTGGTAAGCTGTCTCTATGTAGGTACCTAAACACATTTTAAATTGAGGTCATTCTGGGAAGTGGTGTTTATACAAACTAATCATTTTAAATGTTGTCATAATGGGAAATCTACCAGCTGACTTATAAATAAAAAGCGGACATTTTGGGAAGAGTATTTATGTGACTAATTAAAATAACGATGCAATAGGGATGTTAAAAATTTTTCGGAATTGCTTTTATTTTGAAGATTGACTCTTGTTTACCATAAAAAAAAAATTTAAAAATGTTAGTATTTTCGATACCTGGCATGTACATACCAATGAGTTTTTCAAAACTTACGTACATATTTATCACTAGCTCGACGGTGAAGAAAAACATCGTGAGGAAACCCGCAAATCTCAGAATTAATTCTGAGACATGTGTGTTTACACATGTCAGACCCGGTCCGGCGATGGGCTCACCACCTATCACGTTTAGGGGTCCAATATATCTCTTGAAATGTGGGTATATCCAGTAATGGAATACCTCTGCCTACCCCCTCGGGGATAAAGGCGTGAGATTATACTATTATTATTATTATTTTCGATGAGAAAATCTACAAAAATAAAGTTATTTTGAATTTTTCGCTAAAAAACTAACAACTGTCAAAATGACGTCACTAACCACAAAACATTGGTCGCGATTACAGTCAGAAAGAATGAGAATGCAGAGAAGTAAACAGTCTTTGACAGCTTGTTTTGAGGTTAGTGACGTCTTAAGCTCTTATTGGTGTTTGCAGTCAGGTGACAACAGATTACAAATGTAGCATTTAAAATCATTTATAATAAATTTATTAAGTGATATTAAATTATAAAAATGAGATTTTCGATATTCTAATAATACAAACTATCATAAAATTAACACTAAACATTAATTTGTGATTAGTGTTAACATCCCTATTGATTAGTAAAAAATCGGTTGTCTGTAAAGTCGGTTTACTGACGATAGTTGAACGTGACAACGTCATAAGAAAATACAGATGGAATGGATTGTGCCTCTTTGTCGCTCGTTGCGCGCTCTCGCTTGCACTGGAACGACGCATACGTCACACTTTTTCGAGAATGCCGCCAGCTCCATCAATTTATAAGACGTTGTCACGTCAAAAATGATGACGTCACAGTTCAGTATTCAGTAAATTTTCGTTTTGATAGATCATAAGAAGTAGATACATACCATTAGGCAACTATTTAATTGCGATTGATAATGCGATATACATTGCTGGTCATATTAAAACGTGATACTAGCGTTTGATTCCTCACCTAAGACGGTTGGTCTATTGTACCATTTGTAACAGATATGGACAATCATACATTCACGTTGCTCAATCAATGGAGCGTCTTATTCTAGTTTGGTTTAATTATTGAAGTTGTGAATTATTTAGTTCAAATCGCATGCAGGCATGACAATGTTATTTTATGAACGGAAGTATTTGGTCTCAACTAATAGCCCAGGCTTTTGATAATAAAAACTTATTAAAAAGAACTAAAGATAGAACCCATCGTGATTTTTCTATTACTTTAAACGAGCTATTTTTGTATGTATGTATGTACTAGCAGCGCCCCGCGGTTCACCCGCGTAGTTCCAAAGCCTTACAGCCCATTTTTCGTGTTAAAAAGTAGCATATGTCTTTTCTCAGGCTGTAGACTATCTTTGTACCAAATTTCTTTTAAATCGGTAACAATGGGTTCTTTAAAATTATTTTAAATTGATTCAGTAGTTTAGGCGTGACTGACAGAGTTACTTTCGCATTTTTAATATTAAGTAAGGATAAGGTAGTAACGATATACAGATATTTACTAAAAACAATTAAAAACTATTTGTAGACATTAACTAATTGTACAACGTAGTGTCACTTTTTATACATATGTTGTTGGCTATACAGCTGAATATCAGTGGTCATCTGGTGCTCCAAAGATCCCATTTTGCCATTGTTTGTTGTTGTAAGATCTTATGTTATATAAACCTTTACTATTATTGTATCCTCAAGGATGCGAGGTCAAAGTTTAATAGAACATGCCCGCCATGACAGGGGGAAATTCCACTAAATGTCAACGGTTTTAATTAGATATTAATGACATGTCTATGGTCAGTCAATGGTGTTATTGTGGCACTTTTCAGAGTAAATAACACCATCAACTGACCATTGACATGTCATTGTCATCCAACTGTAACCGTTGACATTTAGTGGAATTGGCCCCTAGGTCATACGTATCCCGTCAGGTTTTAATCTCGTGGTTTTCATGGAGCTTCGATATTCGATATTCGACTCGGAATCGGAAAATCTGTCGAGGATTGGCTATTCAGAGATGTCGGTATCGAAAACGATTGACAACTGATGACAGTTGATGTCACATATGACATTAGTTTTCGATACCAACATCAGCCCATCTCGATAGATTCGTTTCGGATGTCAATAGATTCGTTTTCGATGTCGATAGATTCGACTCGAATCGAACGGAAACGGTATCGAGTCTCTGTGAATACGTCGGCTGAATACAGCTGCGTCATCGGCTTCGTGACGTCACTTAATAAGCCCATTGTCTCGCTGTGAACAGCTTAATCTGGACAACAATGGACCTGCCGATACGTGTGTCTGTGTCGTGTACTATTGACTTACATGCATCCGAGTATATCTATCTACGTATACATATAATAAAACTGTAACGAGGTCGTGTCTTTAAATGAAATATATATTTTTTAATTGCAATGTTAATTTAGATAGTTATAGATTTAAATAACAAGACACAATTTTTTTGTCTGTCTGTCTATCTGTGCACGCATCACGCATAAAAGACTGGGGCGGAATTTTATAAAGTGTGTTATAATTTCGGAGTAGTACCTACGTATTTCTCTTTTTACCCAGTGTTTTATTTTTCCGTGGGAATGAGACATTTTCCCGCCGCAAAAAGTACCCTAGGTGTTGACCCGGCTACTCAGCTATAACCACACCAAATTTCATCAAAATCCGTCCAGTGGTTTTCGCGATGACAGACAGACAGACAAAGAATTAAAAAAAATGTGTTTTGGTATCTACGTCGATAACTATATACACTACTGCTCAAATTTTCATAAAAATTTTCATGAACAGAGTTTTATTTAATTTTTTTATTTTTAATATGTATACATTTCTTGCCTTTTATCGTTCAAAACGTACCAAGTCACAACAAAATAGGTTTAAAAAAAAGCAAATGTGATTTTCAAGTAAATAGATTGAAAATAATTCTTTATTCTGGAGACATCATAAGTAAACAGAATTCCATCAGAAACAAACAAGATAAGCTCTGTGCATGCGATGCGCGGTCGCGAGAGAGTTTTTTTATTATTTACTAGCGACCCGCCCCGACTTCGCACAAGTGCAATTCTTATAATAAAACCTTCCTCTTGAATCACTCTACCTATTAAAAAAGACCGCATCAAAATTCGTTGCGTAGTTTTAAAGATTTAAGCATACATAGGGACATAGGGATATAGGGACAGAGAAAGCGACTTTGTTTTATACTATGTAGTGATGATATTATTTAGCTTTAAGGTCTATTTAAAATGTAAAATGTCATTTACAAGTCAACTTTTATGTGATCTTTCGGAGTGAGAGTGACATGCAAACTTGATCTTTTTGCCATTCGCACTCGATTTGTAATCGTTTTTAGGGTTCGAAAATTTGCTGTTGAAATTTTCACAAATTATGTATTTCTGCTTATAAATAACAACAAATACTAAAAACAAAATAAAATATTTTTTGAAGGGGGGCTCGCTAACAAAATACAACAAACGCGATTTTTATATATTTTAATGATACCTACGGAATTCGCACTTGGCCAGTTTTTAGATTTTGAAATCGCGACCGCTCTTGTCGCCGCTTCCGCCTATTCCCTGTGCCCTCTGCCGAGAGTTCGGGAATGAACGAAACCCATTTCTCCACAACCGCATTTTTTCCTCGCGGTTCATTTGGTTAATGGAATAGAAGCATTCAGCTGATTGGAGGCCTTTGCGAACGGAAACTATCTTAGTGTCTCGTGACTCTGTGAAGCGAAAATAAATAGTTTGGCGGGATCTCTTTAGACCTGACTTGACGGAAATTGTTGGAATATTTCCGACTAAAAGCGCGTGGGTTCTGTGGATTTTGCGAGAAACAAGTCGAGCGAGTAGTTTGGTAATTGGTAAATTCGTGATGTAGATACTGTTATTACCCGACTGCGCCAGAAGGAGGGTTATGTTTTTCGAGAGTATGTATGTATGTATGTACGTATTATTATTGTATGGATTTTAGCTTGAGAGGTGTCGTTAGATTTGTATTGGCAGTGAGAGTGACACTGGGTATATCAAATTTAAAAAAAAACAAAATGGCAGATTTTTGTCAGCTGTTACATTAGTATGCGTAGTTTTCTAGATTTTGTAAATTGCATTAGACTGACTATATTTAACAATTAATCTGATGTATACCTTAATGTAATTTTTTTTTGCAGACTTTAAAAAAATCGTCCGGTATAAAGGAATACCAAATTGATAGTAGCAATTTAAAAATTCTTAACAATGAGCTTTATCCCTACACGGGATAATCAATCCAAATTATGATTCAATTTTTCGTCCGATATATTTTTAATGAGGGCCCGATAAATGCGTATCGGAAGTCTGAGCTCCATCAGTCATTCTTTTCAGGCAATTACACAAACGATCAGTGGGATTGTTATTAAGATTTTATTGAATATCGTTATCATTCCCTGGCTGTATTATGGATAACAATAACCACTCTAAAGAGTAAAAAAAACCGACTTCAATCTTCAACTTATATGGTTTTCTCATGGATGCCGTTGTCGGAACTGGACGAAATTAAAATGGGACCAATCTGGAAGCACCAGCTTTCAAATAAAAAAAGAATCACCCAAATCGGTTCACCCAGTCGAAAGTTCTGAGGTAACAAACATAAAAAAAAAAACATACAGTCGAATTGATAACCTCCTCCTTTTTTGAAGTCGGTTAAAAAAGCAGTAAGTCCTTAATTTACTTGGAGAAACAATATCGGGATAACAAGACTACTTCAAAACATCAGTTTAAAAAAAAATGACTCTGCAAAATAGTGATGCAAAAAAAATTCCCAGCCTTTTATCCTGGACTATTCCATTAGTAGAAATAATTACTTTTCAACCCACTTCAAAAAAGGAGGAGATTATCAATTCGATTGTATTTTTTTTACGTTTGTTACCTCAAAACTTTCGACTGGGTGAACCGATTTTGATATTTTTTTTTATTTGAGAATTTTTTGCTTTTCGTATGGTCTATTTCTGACATTGGCATCCATGAGAAAACCATACGAGTATATTTGTAGGAATGGTAATGTAAGTAGGATGCATGTAATGGAACGGGATGTGTGTGCGAGTGAGAAGACGGGAGTGAAAGAGAGAGCAGAGTAATGGACGATGTGATATAAGAGGACGGACGTGTTTACTGAAAGTGGGAATAAAATAATAAATATAGTGCCCGACTTTCCTTTTGGGAAAATATCCCTCTACATATTTATTTTGGGCATTTTAAGAATTAGGCATTTATGGACTAAGCCAATTAAACCAGCAGAGTGACAGCACAGTTGTTTATTTCGCTACTTCAGAATACAGAGTGAACGCCTACACAACACTGATAGAGTTTTTTATAGACATCTAGTCTATAAAAAACTCTATCAGTGTTGTGTAGGGGGTAGATCAACCAATCACCGCACATCAACTGATCTACTATCCCTTTTGCATGTAATATAATATAAAAATATAATCCCACGCCTTTTTTATCCCCGAGGGGGTAGGCAGAGGTATTCCATTACTGGATATACCCACATTTCACGAAATATATTGGACCCCTAAACGTGATAGGTGGTGAGCCCATCGCCGGACCGGGTCTATTTACACATGCGGGTTTCCCCACGATGTTTTCCTTCACCATCGAGCTAGTGATAAATATGTACGTAAGTTTTTGAAAAACTCATTGGTACATGCCAGGATTCGAACCCGAGCCTTACTGATTTTCGACCGGCTCTTTAACCGTCCGGGCTATCACTGCTCTTTTGCATGTAAGTAGGTACTTTTATTTGTACTGTATGATTAATAGTATTAATACAAAGTCACTAAATTATTACAATAATAAATAATCGATTACATACCTACGGTACCTAAGTCTTAAATTGACATTAAGTATGTACGCGACAAATGGACGAATAACACAATATCACGCCAACCGATTTCGATGATTCTTTTTTAACCGACTTCAAAAAGGAGGAGGTTATCAATTTATCTGCTTTTTTTTATGTTTGTTACCTCAGAACTTTCGACTGGGTGAACCGATTTGGATGATTCTTTTTTTATTTGAAAGCTGGTGCTTCCAGATTGGTGCCATTTTAATTTCGTCCAGTTCTGACAACGGCATCCATGAGAAAACCATATAAGTTGAAGATTTATTATTCGTTGAAGTCGGTTTGTTAGTCTTTAGAGTTCAATGTTATAGTAATTTGACAGATCTCCTGGCATCGTGCTCGGCTCCATTCATCTTACGTCAGACGTCAGGAGCATCACGTGATCATTAATTATGCATTTTGTGACGTTCAGATCCTCAATTTCTCAATCGTACTTTACTGCGATGTGTAGGGGCTGGTAGTCGGGGAAAAAAATCTTTGAAAGACGATTTAGTTTGAAATTTTATAAGAGGTTTATGGATCTGGATGACGCGAGAGATATGCTAGAATCGTAACTATAAAATGCTACAACTGATGATCTAATTTTCTCTGATTTAAACAATTATTGCGTTAGCCTCGTAAAAACTAGAAAATGATTCGACCGATTTTAATAAGATTTTAAGTGTGTTTCAGAGGGTCCCCGAATGGTTTAGATTCACAATTGAACTCGGTAGGTGGCTTTGCGTTCGGGTAGGTCAACAAATATTAGGTCTGCTAATGTATGTACGAGTAAAGTGTTTACTATGGCTGTCTAAGTCATTATCATTATCATTGTCAGTGGCTTATCACTATCACTACATAGTATAAGACAAAGTCGCTTTTTCTGTCCCTATATCCCTATGTCCCTATATCCTTTGTCCCTATGTACGCTTAAATCTTTAAAACTACGCAACGGATTTTGATGCGGTTTTTTTAATAGATGAGTAGATGAGTGATTCAAGAGGAAGGTTTTAGTGTTAGCATTGCACCCGTGCGAAGCCGGGGCGGGACGCTAGTAATAAATAAATTAGGTACGAGATTTATTCGTTGCTTTTTGTTTTATGAGAGGACATTCCATTTCAATAATTGTTGATATGAGATTGTAGACATTTTAAGTAAATAAAAGAGCTATACTCACCCTAAATAATTTAATATGACCAAAAACATGAAGATAACCACTTACTGACACTAATAACACTAAGTGATAAACACCCTAAATCCTCAAAATTGATATGTAGCTTCCTTACACTATGTACTTGTAGGTACTTAACAGGAACATAACAAAATTTCAGCAAACACTTTATACCATTTCAAATAGTATGCTTTGAAGGCTTTGTTCCCTCAGTGTACATGTAAAATAGTGGAGCGAAGGATAATTAATAAAGATATGAGTCTGTCAGTGAAGCATCTTTCTCTGTTCTGTTCAGAACTAACGATACTATTACGACACGACTTCTGAATAGTATTACGATTTGCTATGTCGTTGCTTGAAAATTCTGTAACACCATTTTTAGGTTTCACTACCCAAAAGCGAAAACAGGATCCTATTCTAAGCCTCCACTGTGCGTATGTCCATCCGTCTGTCAACCGTGTTTGTTTTCTTTTGCCATTAGAACAACAAACAATAGAAAGGAGACGTTCCATCTTGGGCCTGCACATTGTACACTAGCGTGAAAAATGGAGAAAAAAATCGGTTGTCTGTAAAGTCGGTTTACTGACGATAGTTGAACGTGACAACATCATACTTTTTGGATTGTGCCTCTTTGTCGCTCGTTGCGCGCTCTCGCTTGCACTGGAACGCCGCATACGTCCTACTTTTGCATGCAGCCGGCTCCATCGAATTATAAGACGTTGTCACGTCAAAAATCTAGTGATTATCAGAAAAATATAAAAAAAAAAACATTTTCGTTTATTTAACTTGTAGATAGGCGTTTGCTCGAGAACCTTCTTAGATCCTGCCTCCCAGTTTAGGGCTATAAATGGCGTCTCACAATTTATTTATACAAGACACAGGTCTTGTAATCCTATATATTACGCTCTAGGGCAATATGTTAGCAAGGGAATGGGTTCAGCGTTCATAACACCTCCAATATGTTACGCCGAACATCTTCGCCACTTAGCAGATTAACAAATACAAGATCTTGAGACTTTGTTTTTGCCAAACATAAGATATTTAGGTATATTTCATGTCTATGTTCCAACGATACCTTATTACTAAGAGCCTTGGCAGTCCGTACGTTGTCCGAATAAATATTAAATCTTCATACAAAAGACGCATTTCTTGGCGCTTTTTGCTCGATTGTGCTATCGTAAACTAACTCGCACTAGGCTTGTTTTTCTTTATATTTTATTCCCACGGGAATGGGAACTACGCCGGTAAAACCGCATAGAACAGCTAGTTATATGATACAGTGATACTGCGCGAAGCTAGATACAGCTGTAAATAATGCTCAGTTGCGGGGACTGAGAATCTGAAAAATGCTGGGTACCCTATATAAATGCTAATACGGACCGGTTTAAATTTTGTTAAATGTACTCCAGCCAGCGGTAATATTTGATAGTTGCTTTATTACAGTCCATTTATCTACCGTTAAGATCACAATAGTAGAATCACTGTTAGTTTACCAGCTTTACATAATATGTAAATTAGGCGGGAATAGTGATGTATTTTCAGTGCTAGATAATGTAAGTTTGTTGTATAAAATGCATCGTGAGTAGATATTTTGTGATTACGACGTAGTTATGAAAATTAGGGATTTCAATTAGAATAAAAATAAATTATAATACAAAATATGTATAACTACTTCATAGGTACTATCACTGACTCATTCTACTGTCAAATCGGTTAACTCATTATGATTCATTTTATCCCCGAGGGTTAGGCAGAGGTATTCCATTTCTTCAAATACCCACTTTTCACGAGATATTCATTGGACCCCTAAACCTGATAGGTAGTGAGCCCATCGCCGGACCGGGTCTGTTTACACATGTCTCTGAATTAATTCTGAGACCTGCGGGTTTCCTCACGATGTTTTTTCTTCACCGTCTTGCTAGTGATGATTAAGTACGTAAATTTTAAAATACTCATGCCAGGATTTGAACCCGGGCTTCACTGATTATCATCATGAAAAGCGGGCTCTTTAACCGTAAGGATATCACTGCTCTCTCTCATGATTCTATGTTGGGATAATTCCTTTTTTGTGAACTATAAAATTCTTTTTGATTTTATTTTGTAATTATGGTAATGCAAAAGTGATTGTTAAACGTTTCCCTGCATTGACATGAATACCTACCCACGTAAATTTTACTCTATACGAATGTATAGGTACTATAGTGTTAAATTGTCTGCCCAAAAGACCCGCATCGTAGGATTAAGCGTCTACCAACTCCGTCTCTAGTTAGCAGTTCGGGATCAAGCCTGATTGGTTGCGCTAAGTTGGTTGGAGCGTTGCCAGGGAGGTCTGAAGAATTCCGTACCGTTCAACTCCTCAACCTTGTTGTACGTACCTGAGCGCTTATTTTCTAGCGGGTAGCCAGCGGCGCCGTTTATTCCCGTTCCAGTGGGAATTTCTGAAAATCCCTTACCAACGGTTAGCTACGATATAAGACCTACATAATCATATTTCAAGTTTCTAGGTGTAATCGTTTTTCAGTAGTACGTTTTTCTCTTTCTAACCAATTTTTATATTTTCCTGTGGAAATGTAACATATAAGACCATATTTCAAGTTTCTAGGTGTAATAGTTTTTCTGTAGTACGTTTTTCTCTTTTTAACCAATTTTTATATTTTCCCGTGGGAATGAGATATTGTCCCGTAGTAAGAAGTGCCCTAAAAGTGAAGAAGTTTCTCAGTTATCTCCATTTCTTTAATTAAAATCAGTCTATAGTAGTTCGTGATGCGTTTTCAACCAGACAGATAGACAGACAAAAATTTCAAAATTTTGTGTTTTGATATCTATATCGATAACTACACTACTACCGCAAAAAAATCAAAAAAATATTTCATGTGTAGACACGGTCCCGTTACAATTTAATACTACATTATATATGGATAGATCGGCAATGTAGCGACATCTAGAGGTACTACATAGAACTGTTCTAAGCCGCGCTATCGAAGTTTTCTAATGAGTTTGTATGAATACAACTGTCCAACGTCAACCGTTGGACCGCGCTCCCCAGACACGATCACCTCGCCTGGCGGAAGATCTTCCCTTATCATGATGGAGGAGCATTCCACCTCCGCTTCTCCATATTGGTGACCCTCAACACTGGACATCACCACAACCACAAGTAAAGCCACAAAGTCAGACGGAAAGAATACATAAATGTAGGTACTATACTAAAATTAATGAAGTCTTCATTTTCATTATTTCTTTATGTTAATTCTGAGACATGTGTAAATAGACCCGGTCCGGCGATTGACTCACCACCTATCACGTTTAGGGGTCCAATATATCTTGTGAAATGTGGGTATATCCAGTAATGGAATACCTCTGCCTACCCCCTCGGGGATAAAAGGCGTGAGATTTTTTTTATTTTTTTTTATTGTTCAATAGCTTTTTCATAGTAACTCATGTGATGGTAGTCCATAATTGTATCCAGTTTAGTGAATCAATTAAACATATATATAGACTAGCGGTTTCACCCACGTAGTTCCCGTTCTTGTGGGAATACGGGAATAAAATATAGCCTATGTTACTCAAGCATAATATTCGAGATTTAAATTGCTGAAATAATTTTTAAAATCGGTCCAGTAGTTTTTGAGTTTATTCGTAACAAACATACAAAATCTTTTCTCTTTAAAATATTAGTATAGAAGAAGAGGGTACAGGTACAGTACAACATAAATATTTTTACAAAAGAGTAAGCCTGCAAATTATGCAGAAATATAGCGTGAAATCGTATTTCCGTACGCATCAGGGATCCTTCCAGAAGTTTCTGAGCACTAATAGTGGTGATCTATTATGTCCGTCCGTCCGTCGTTGAGGATATAAATCAAAAATAAAGTGCGCCCGTATTTTTGTCTAACTTCGCGCTAGGATTGCCAAGGGGTACGTTTTCGGAGGACAAATCTCTTGAAAATAATATAATTTTAAAATTAATGATACTGTTGCGGAATGAAAGAGGAATCGGTTTGCATAATTTATTACAAATTATCCTAGCCTATATTTAAAAATTTTATTCTAAGTTATTCGGTTACTAGAACATGTAAATCGTCTCGACGAATCAGTGCTGTTTATGCGATTGCATAAATAGTGCGCAAGTCAACCGCGCTGTAGTCAGTCTGCAGATATGGCGGTTCGATGCGCTCGTATGCTACAATACAGTAAAATATTTTTGTTTTTATTTTTACTTCATTTATTTTATGGATAAAGTAACTCCAACGCATTTTGACATGTATACCTAGTTGACATTAAAACTCAAATAATAGAAAAAGAGTAGGGGGACTATAATAATGCCATTTGTAACTCGATCTAAAAGCACCCTCTGCTTAGCGATGATACTCGATAGTAGGTAGTATAATTCACCACTTATGTTAGTACATAAATTATATCACTATCTCGAGGGTGAAGGAAAACATCGTCAGGAAACTTACAGAGCTAGGAATTGGTTATAATGCATTCGTAATTTTAATAGCACCCCGATCCTGTCATTTTGATTACATTTGGTTCACAAACCTGGATACAGTTCTAAAATATAACGTTAACACAAGTTCACTTAAGAAAAGTGAGATGCAAAGAATGTACCTACCCAACTTAGATGTCAACATAGCGTCAGAATATTTTTGAAACGAGCTTAATCTAGGAAAACTATAGTAGTAATTAAATAAATGTAAAATGGTTTAAATTTTGTATATAACTAGTTAGTTACTTATAATTAAATAAGTAAGTACCTACTTATGTAACTAGCTTCTTTAAATTGATATCATGGTTTATTAACAATTAGTTGTATAAGTACATAATTACAGAAAATAGTAGTAGTAAGGAAGTAGTAATTTATCTTAGCATTTACAAAAACCGGCCAAGTGCGAGTCGGACTCGCGCACCGAGGGTTCCGTACAACCTTGCAAATTTATGGTTTTCGTAATTTTTCCTTTATCTATGCTATAAGACGTTGCTTCGTACCAAATTTCAAGATTCTGAGTTCACGGGAAGCACCCTGTAGGTTTTGATTCCCTTGCAAGTGTCGAAAATTTGCGGCATAAACGGCTGTATCTTTTGATTGCGTTGGCTTAGAAGTTTGATTTTTTCACAGCTTCAAGGGACAGTAGACCTGAGTAATTGATATAAATTTCAGCTTCATACCTCCACGCGTTCCTGAGAAAAAGGGTCTTGACAGACGGACGGACGGACGGACAGACGGACAACAAAGTGATCCTATAAGGGTTCCGTTTTTTCCTTTTGAGGTACGGAACCCTAAAAAAGACACTGTTGAAAAGTTTGAAACTTCAATATAACCAAACCAACTTCTATTTATTTTACTCATGCTATAAACGACTATAGCTACGTTAGTAACTTGGTACTAAAAGAAGAAAGAAAGAAAAATATTTATTCGGCACCTATTAAAACAAAACTATTACAAAATAACTTAAATGTAAGAAGAACTAGGCATCAAAAGGGCGGCCACTCAGCATAATGTAGTGGCTGGACACCCAAGTAGCGGAACGCTCCTCGATTCCGAGAGACCGTCTCAGTAAATAGCCAGTAAGCTGGTAACCCTACCGTGAGCTAGTGCTGCACCTGGCTCCATTCCAAAAAACTTCGAGCGTCCCGTGCCGAGTTGCGCCAATCGAGATGATAGCGTTGCTTTTGTGAAATGAATCCCGGATGTTGTAATTACCGTAGTGGTTACGTAAATCCGGACAAAAGAGCCGGATTTGTGTGAGACTAGTTTCTCCCGCTGGTACGCCTTCGTGACAGAAATAAGCGGCGATGACGCATTGTGATATCGTTGAGACTCGATACAAGTTGTTTTGAGATATGACTTTGATGTTATACCGAAGTACCAGTAGCTTCTTATCATACGTCTTATGCCTCCGACTGCAGACGGTCTTTACTTCTTAATTTACCTACTGAATGTCTTCTAAAAAGAGCTGCCCTTGAGTTTCTTGCTGGCTCTTCTCGGGGTACTGCATTTGGAACCAGCAACTCATCGCCAGAGATGGTCTGAATCTTCATGGACGAGTTTAGAGTGCCTTTGTTATTATATGAAAATCGAAATAATGTTAGGTATAGAGATATGTAGAGCTTTAAATTAATGTTTACTCCTAATTTTATTTCGATACATTCAACTATCCTATTGTCACAATCCAAAAATCATATCGAGCTGTTGTGGCTTGACAGAACAAACCAATTTGCTACTTAAACAATAATGATAATAATAATCATATCAAATAAACGAACCATGGAACTCAAATCGAGATATTCTTATTACCAGCACACCCTAATCAAATTTATGAAATAAAAAACAAAAGAAATCCCCACATGTAATTTCGCAAATAAAATCCAAGGCGCAAGCAAATAATGAGTAAATTCCCGAGTCCCGGAATTCCAAGCTTTATTCGTAAACGGAATCTCAAGAGCGCATTAAAATCCAATACTACAGGCCCGTGATTCGTTTCAATCATTAAAGGGATACCTCATACATTTGTCACATAATTACATCTCTCTTATGAAGCGCTTTATTTTAATTACTAGCGGGTGCCCAGCGACCTTGAGAGTTCATTCCCGTTCCCGTGGGAAATGCTATATCTTCGTAACGGTTACCTATGACACATAAGACACCTACATAACATGTTTAAAGTTTCTGGGTCTTAACGTTTCGGATTAGTGCGTAGTTAAAACTACTTAAAAATGCACAAAATGTTTTTTTCCGTGGCAATGACATATTTTCCTCTAGTAAAAAACATCCTAAATACTCAGTTATATCCACACCGAATTGCATCAAATACTGTCCTGCAGTTTTTGCGTGATGCCTGCACAAACCGACAGGCACACAAAGATTTCTAAAATTAATGTTTTGATACCATCTAATCGTATCGATAATTGTCTACACCGCAAATAAATTCAAAACATATTTCACTTATAGACAATGTCTCCATACAGTTGTATGTATTTGACTACTAGTTCGTGACCGCGACTCCGTCCGCATCTGTAACTCTATCCGGTCCACCGATAGACTCACCACCTGTCGCGTCCCTGTATATATACTGTTACTTTATTTTGCAATACTGAACAATATAATATTTTACAAAACTTGAAGAATATAGGTTACGAAAGAGATTTATGGTGCAAATGTTGAAGGATGCAAGGACGCTCCAGAAGGACGTTGACGGATCAAATTAGTGACGTCCTTCAAAAACGGGTCCGGAGTGCGAAGAATAAAAGAGCTTGCATGAAAAGGCTTATGGATGTGAAGGAAACGAAAGAAGTATGCAGAGAGCGAACAAAGTGGCGCTCCATCGTCTCTGCCTACCCCTGTTGGAAGAAGGCGTGAGCTGTATGAATGAACAATAATTTTAAGCAAAATTCTTGAATAAAAGGAAGGAAGGAGCAGTGATAGCCCGGACGGTTAAAGAGCCGGCCGAAAATCAGTGAGGCTCGGGTTCGAATCCTGGCATGTTCCAATGAGTTTTTCAAAAAACTTACGTACATATTTATCACTAGCTCGACGGTGAAGGAAAACATCGTGAGGAAGCCCGCAGGTCTCAGAATTAATTCTGAGACATGTGTAAACAGACCCGGTCCGGCGATGGGCTCACCACATATCACGTTTAGGGGTCCAATATATCTCGTGAAATGTGGGTATATCCAGTAATGGAACACCTCTGCCTACCCCCTCGGGGATAAAAGGCGTGAGATTATATTATATTATTATTATGTTAAATAAAAAAACCGTTATCTACACAATTTAATTGAATCTGCGCAACAGCTGCCGATGCTTTCAGTGTTCCGTAATATGATTGAGGGGCACTAAACATTTTATGTATTCTCTCAACTCCCGTCTCATTTAAGACATCTACATGTAATAAGTCAAGCAAATTGCAATTAAGTGGCCCCGGACCCACTCGATGTCAAAATTTAATTTAGAAGCCGGTGGGGACGCGGATGCTACAATTAACTCGAAATTTCGAATCTAATTATCTTGGTATTGTAGATTTTGCTTTTATCAACTCTGTAGGAAAACTCAGAGACAGGAGTACATAAAATACAGTGTGTGTCTATCCATGCGCAGTTATTTAGGGAGACTTTCTTATGTGAAAGGAGCAGTTTACAAAGGTATCTATAGGTATATTGGTCATCTCCTAATCTGCGGTGGGCTTGACTCTCTGACTATTGACCAATAGTCTGACTTTTGACCAATAGTCTGACTATTGACCAATAGTCTGACTATTGACCAATAGTCTGACTATTGACCAATAGTCTGACTATTGACCAATAGTCTGACTATTGAGCAATATTCTGACAATTGACCAATAGTCTGACTATTGACCAACGGTCTACGTAGTTATGCTTGCAGGGAAAATTGGTCGATATCGTCTGCTCTTAGTCGCTCAAACTACATTAGCTAGGCCATACCCCTATGAGTAAATTATTGTTTGCGGCCAGGTAACGGGTTGTTATTGTTAGACGTTTTAATGGTTGTAACTCGATCATAGAATAATGACCGATTTCGATTGATATATAGATGCGAATTAAGTCATGTGTTTAAGCTAAGGCAATAAAGCTTAACTGCATCTTCGAAGACTTGAATCCTTGGGTATCAGGGGCACCCAGCTCAAACTTTTCAATGACTATTTGTCAAATCGTACCCAGCGCGTCAAAGTTTCTGACTATGAGAGCGATGATAGCTTCGTTACTTACGGTGTGCCTCAGGGCAGTATTTTGGGGCCAACACTATTTCTTTGCTATATTAACAACCTCTGTGATCTTAAGCTACAAAACTGTAAGATTGTTTCATATGCTGATGACACATCCTTGACTTTCCATGGAGATAATTGGGATTCAGTGTATAATTACGCACAGCTTGGCCTAAACAGGGTTGTTAAATGGTTAACTTCGAATTCGTTGACTCTAAATGCATCTAAAACTAAATATCTAAACTTCTCGATCCGTAGCGATTCCTCCATAAGTAATTTACCTCATAAGTTAATTGTTCATTCTTGTTCCATTCAAAGTGATTCCCAGTGTGGTTGTCCTCCTCTACAATCTGCATCTAGCATTAAATACTTCGGTATCACTATCGATCAAAATTTAGTTTTTAAGGAACACATTGATTCTCTCTCATCTAAAGTTCGCAAACTAACTTACATATTCAAGAGTCTCAGGTATGCTGCTGAACCTCAACTGATGAAATCAATTTATTTGTCCTTGTGCCAATCTATACTGTCCTATGGTGTTTCTGTCTGGGGTGGCTCCTCCAAGTCTCACTTCCTACACGTGGAAAGATCCCAAAGGCTTATTTTGAAGGTCTGCCTAAGGAAACCTCGGCTGTATCCTACTTCTATCCTTTACAAGGAGACTGGAGTCCTAACAGTCAGACAGTTATTTATTCTTTCCTCCATCCTCCGTAAACATGGAAAAATTATATATACCCCTGATCATATTCGTGCCCAAACCAGACGTGAGTATCAGGTCTGTGTCGCTAGACCTATTACTTCATCTTTTGCCCAAAGATTTTTCGACTACCAAGGCGCCAGACTCTATAACATAGCTAACAAAATTTCTAATATTTACCCTAAATCACGAAGGGATACCAAGCTTGTCGTCTCTAATTGGCTTCAAAAGCTTGACTATGACAAAACTGAAGAACTATTATTGGCTCCGTCGTAATGCCTCAATACTTACCCCCATGTTCTCCCCCCTCTTTTTCCTTTCCCCCACACATATACAAACACACCCCCATACCATATGCACACACCCTTCATACAATCACCCACACTAATCATCCACACACACTCACACTCCCGACACTCTCACATCCACCAAACTGTCACATACCATAATTGCATTTATATTTAGTAAAATTTTCCCTAATTACTAAAAAAAAAAAAAAAACTTATTGTATTGGTACTTTCTAAGAGGTGGAGCCAGGAGTGCCATAGCACAGGTTATCCTAGTTTGGGCTCCTGTCTCCCACCTATCCTCTAGTTTCTTAGCCTTATCTTTGTTACATTTTTGTTTTTGGGAGAAAAATTAAAGCATTTTTTCATTTTTCATTTTCATTTTTTTTCATACTACGAGTACGCCTCGCGGCAGTCTGCAAGTCCTACCTGCTTGTAGCTGCAGCCTGGCAGGCAGCCAAGTCCATTGCAGCCCTCAGTAGTTTCTACATCCACGATTTATACGATATCTTGTTCCTGTGGTAATTTAGATTTTGAGCCGAGAAGGAATCAAATGAAATGTGCTGGAATCATCTGTGCGTTCAGTTGGTTACTCCACTCTCTGAGTTGGAGGTCGTGGGGTCGATTCCAGGGGCCACACGTCTGTTGGCTTCATGTCTGGGTGTTAATCTGGGGGCACGGCGGTATCCCCGCCAAGTCGAGCAAAAAGCAGCACGGCCGTACCATCCTTTTCTCGAAGCAATTCACGCCATTTTTGACCCCTTATAACTTCGTTGTGGATAAGATTAGAAGCCTGCATTTTCAGTAACCAAGTAGACATTGTATATACACAGTATATTTCAAATTTCATCCATATATATTTCTTCTCAAAACAATTTTAAATTTTAAATCGATAGCTTTCGTTTTTAAACCCACTTCAAAAAAGAGTAGGTTATCAATTCGACTGTATGTTTTTATATGTTTGTTACCTCAGAACTTTTTAATGGTTGAACTGATTTTGATTGTTTATTTGAAAGCTGGTGCTTCCTTGTGGTCCCATTTTAATTTGGTCCGACAATGAAGCGCTCGTAGCCCTGCGGTGCCAGTGTGTTTGTAACGATCACACTGGTTAAGAAAAGTTGGGTGCGGTCAGTCAGTGAATGGGTGACCGCCTAGTGGCATTTATATCACAAGCGCTTCCGTGTTTCGGAAGGCACGTTAAATTGTTGGTCCCGGTTTTCGTTGTGTTTACGCACAATGGAAGTCGTTAAGCCATGTCAGATACCCTTGGGTAGCTTGAAAAGTTCTGACTGTTAAGTGGCCACTAGCTTAACACCATCTCCCAATCCGCTGTGGGCTCGCGTGGGAGATTACAGCCCATACTTCCTCAGTTTGAGGAAAGACCTTTAGCTTAGCAGTGGGCTGTTACGGGTTGATGATGAAGTTCCGACAATGACCTCTAAGAGAAAACCATACAAGTCTTAAGTTTAGGATTAATTATGTGCGCGACAAATGGAAAATAGCTCAATATCACGCTAACCGATTTCGATTATTTTTTAACCGACTTCAAAACAGGAGGAGGTTCTTAAATCAACTGTATTTTTTTAGTGTTATTCGTTGATGTCAGTTTTATTACTATTTCGAGTTCTATGTTATATTTCACAAGCATCAGACAGACAAACAGAGCCAAATTTTTTTCAACACTTTGTTACAAGACCCCAAAAACCAGACTCTCACTTGTCTGGTTTTTGGAGTGTCACATGTGTGGTTAACAAGAGCTCTACTAAGACAGTGTTTAGTTTAGTGTAGTTTAGTTAAGAATTCTAACCTATCCCAATACCTAAAGTCGTCTGGAAGACATCTTCAAAGTTTACCGCTCGATAATCAACTGCGAGTTAATTTAGGAATAATGAAAAGATTTTATTATGTTTGATGAGAAGTTTGTTGAAGATCAAATTCTTAATTAAGTTCTTGTACGGTTAACGGGCTTTCTTTATATATTTCACTAAGATGTTCTAGAAATTTCTCTGCGGATTGAGTTTCGGTAATGACTTCTACACATTTTGATTGGAATCCTACCAATTTAATTAAGCTCTGATATTTAGGTGTATTGTTTTGGTCAGTAAAAATATACATTTATTTACAAAGAAAATATACATTGATTTACAATAATTACAGATAAAAAATGTCCTCCAAAGAGGAACCATGTGGGACAGTGCCCAGAAGACTGGCAGCATTCCCTCTCTGGATAGCTAGGCTGATCCTTTGATAGAGATAGCTGCCAGCCCTCTGGTCACCTGAAGCCTCGACCAAACGCACTGACAGTTCTTTGAAGAGCTGCCGCGACCCCGGACCTCACGGTCCCATGGTCTCCACCCCAAACGGCACAAATATGTAGCCCTCATTGAGGTCGGCATATTTGCGCCGCTTCAGGCGTTCAGCGGCCGCAGCCGCCGCGCCAGCGCCCACAGAGGTGGCATCGATGTGGGATGGGGCCAATGTGTCGGCACATGTGGCATCCCACACCAGCAACCTGCCATGTCTCCATGGCCCGACAGTCATACCATCAGGCCTCCCGCCACCTATTCGTGTGATGCCGTTAGGCTCAAGAATAGCTGGGATACCAGCAGTGGTGAGAGCCCTGCGGATGATGTCGTTGAGGCATGCATGGCGCGACAGGCGGCCGGCGCTACGTGCGCAAGAGAGGCCGTGGTGTCCGAGTCGATCGACAGGCTCCCCACACTGGCATCTATGGGGGTAGTTTGCCCTGACACCCAATCGAAGACAGACAGCGAGGGAAAGTGTCTGTCTATCCAATAGAGTACCAACGGTAGCAGAAGGCAATGCCCGCAGCCAATGTCCCGATTCTTTTTGAGACACTGCGAGGAGACGAGCACGCTCCGAGGTGCTGGTGCATGAATCCGTTAGATTCTTAAGCACCAACTCGCAGAGCGGCCCGTCCCAGTGCTTCTGACAAAGCGGACTGGACGGCAGACTAACAGCCGGACATGCTCCCAGCCATGCATCTCTAGCCTCCTTCAA
The DNA here is from genome assembly GCA_963855545.1 of Ethmia dodecea. Lineage (NCBI taxonomy): Eukaryota > Metazoa > Arthropoda > Insecta > Lepidoptera > Depressariidae > Ethmia > Ethmia dodecea. The sequence goes on from OY979457.1 coordinate 671,454, forward strand.
GTACGACAACTCCACGATACCCAGAGAGGGGCATATTATGCTTCCGTGGAGGTTGTACGCACTATGAGCAGAGGACAGAAACGCCGGTAGGGAAATACTGGAAATTTTGCGAACCCCCAGTCCACCAAATCTTACTGGGAGGGTGGCTTGGTCCCAGGCTCGCCCCTCTAAAGGGCTATTTAGAATTTGTTTTGGTTGTTTATAATTAAATGTACTGGGGGGTTTACAGAATTTGTGTGGCTTCCATTTAACTCTAAAATGTCTATTAGATTGTATCTGCATTTAACTTAAACATATTTATAACTAGAGAGAGCAGTGATAGCCTTACGGTTAAAGAGCCTGCTTCACATGATGAAAATCACTCTCTCTCTGGCTCGAATCCTAGCCTGTACCAATGAGTTTTTCAAAACTTACGTACATATTTATCACTAGCTAGACGGTGAAGGAAAACATTGTGAGGAAACCCGTAGTACCCAGAATGTGTAAAAAGTCCGGCGATGGGCTCACCACCTATCACGTTTAGGGGTCCAAAGAATATCTCGTGAAAAGTGGGTATCCAGTAATGGAATACCTCTGCCTATCCCCTCGGGGATAAAAGGCGTGAGTTTTTTTTATAACTATCTTAAGAGCTCCTTCACTTAAGGTCGCAAGCATTGTGGCAGCAGCAGATGCCTGCTTATTTCAACTCTTTCCAATAAAAAAAGAATTATTAAAGTGTGACAACTCTGAAAAAAAAGATACTCGTCAAATTGGGAACCTCCTCCGTATTTTTCGTCAGTTGAAAATAAATGTATTCCATTCGTAACGTATTCGCACGTCACCTATAATAAAACGGCAAACAAATTCCGCACCATTCATTACACACACGAGCTGGCTCTTGCCAAGAGCCTGAATTTTTAATGTGGACACAATCTCGTCTAGACCGGATTCAAGAGTATAATTTAAAATGCATCGTCCCAAATTTGCCCTGTACGTTTGTTCTGCCAATCCGCTGGACCAAAGCCAGCTGAGCATCCTGATACATTGTTAGTGGTAATATGGTTCTTAGTTAAGTATAGAAGCACTCCAGCTCCTTTTAAGTGAAGATACGACGAAGAGAATTGGTGGCAATTGGCACTTAATTAAGAATAGGAGCACTTTTAGTAAGCAAGCTCTTAGGTTAACTTAAAATTGAATATATAAAATATAAATATAATCTCACGCCTTTTATCCCCGAGGGGGTAGGCAGTGGTATTCCATTACTGGATATACCTACATTTCACGAGATATATTGGACCCATAAACGTGATAGGTGGTGAGCCCATCGCCGGACCGGGTCTGTTTACACATGTCTCAGAATTAATTCTGAGACCTGCGGGTTTCCTCACGATGTTTTCCTTCACCGTCGAGCTAGTGATAAATATGTACGTAAGTTTTTGAAAAACTCATTGGTACATGCCAGGATTCGAACCCGAGCCTCACTGATTTAAAAATTTGATATGATTTGAAAATTGAATATAGGTCAATACATTGCAAACAAAGTTCTTTTAAATTGTATGAGACTACTTTTGTTAAGACACGGGCATGTTGGCTCAGTTGGTAGTGACCCTGCCTTCTGAGTTGGAGGTCGCGGGTTCGATCCCCGCTCAGAGCCAACATTTGTGTGCATGAACATGTCTTCGTGTCTGGTCGTTTAATATTTATTTAAGTATTTTTATCAGTCGTATAGTACCCGTAGTACAGCCCCTGCCTAGTTTGGGACTAAATAGCCGTGTGTGAATTGTGTCCCAAAATTTATTATTATTATTATTATTAGAAAATAAATAATAATAATTTAGTCTTCACATGTGAGATATGGCGAAGGGAAACAACAGTTAAGAAAAGTTGCACCTTAAGTCTTGGCATGTAAGAGACGACGAAAGATTTAACTAGGGGATAGGGTAGGGTAGGTCACTCGTAGTAATATAATGCTTAGTTATAGGAGGACCGTTAAGTACAAGGTAAGTAATTAAATATATAATACATAACAAAATAATTTCAATTCCTGAAATTAGGTTGTTTAGTATCTAATGCTTAAACGATTTCAGCTATATTTAATTCAAGCGTAACTGAATAGGGCTACCTATGGAAACCGTACTATTTGTCTATTGATCTTTATTTAAGAAAAAAAATTGGTTAGATAAACTAAAGTACGAATGCATCATATCTATACATATAATAAAACTCTAACGGGGCCGTGTCTGTACATAAAATATTTTTTGAAAATTTTAACGGTAGTGTATATAGTTATCGATATAGATACCGAAACACCAATTTTTGAAATTTTTGTCTGTCTGTCTGTCTGGTTGTGCACGCATCACTCGAAAACTACTAGACGGATTTTAATAAAATTTGGTATGGAGATAACTGAGTACCCGGGTCAACATCTAAGGTACTTTTTATTCCAGGAAAATATCTCATTCATTAAAAAAATTGGTTAAAAAGAGCAATACGTACTACTCCGAAACGATAACACCTAGAAACTTGAAAAATGGTATGAAGGTGTCTGATATGTCATAGGAAATTGGTATAAAGGGATTTTTGGAAATTCCCACGGGAACGGGAATAAACTGAATCCAAGCGGGAAAACGCCGCTGGGCACCCGCTATTTGAAATATGGTATGTAGGTGTCTTAAATATGTCGTAGGCAACCACTATGAAGGGATTTTCGGAAATTAACACGGGAACGTGAATAAACGGAATCTGCGCGGGCAACGCCGCTGGGCACCCGCTGGTCATATCTAAAGCTCGACTACCACTCAGTGTGTATGAGAAAATGCGCTTATTCTGTGACGCGTTGTATTGTATATGACGATTTTTAGTCAGGGCAAGCCGAGCATCCTGGTTGTTGTCTCCTCTACCACCAGGCGTAATGCATATTCCTCGCAAGTAGAAAAAGACTCTAATGTGATATAATAGAGTAAATAAATATTTGTCTAAAGACAACATCTACCATCGAATTCTACCAATTCTCTGTCGGAATGAAGTGTGTATTCTTAGTTTTATCCCGGCGAAGTGGCCAAAAGACTTCTCAAATAGCCTCACACGCTTTTAAACTCGCGACGGAAGGAAGCAATACAGTGAACGGTTCCGCCCATCTTCCGCCTTGGACCAGATCCAGATAGAACTGGATTGATCTTCTGCCAAAAATAGTAACTTAGAAATTAGGAGTTTTAAAATTCATGTATTTTTACTCGATTGTTTAACTTTACTTCTACAAATGATTAGATAAATACTCGAATAAATTAACTGGTGAACCTGACAAATTGTTCATTGCACACTCTCTCACACCACACTGATGGCATGGCATAGAAATTGGCAACATTACCAACATATATACCACCATAAAAATATATAAAAATAAATAAAAAAAGTATTTAATTTTGTCAAAAATGAGGTCGTTGAACGTTCAGGAGACTTAGATGAATATATTAAAATATTGTATTTTATATTATTTTATTTAGGAATCTACATTGTTCATACCTACATACATATTATGTTCATGCCTTATTCCCGACGGGGTAGGCATTGCAGATCTGATTGATGTACTATCTCATTGAATGTTCCCGTGTGGTTCCATTTTAATTTGGTAAAGTTCCGACGATGGCATCCACGAGAAAATCATCATAACTGCATTTTTTTTAGTATATTTCGTTTAAGTCTGTTTTTACTCTATATATATATATAAATATAATCTCACGCCTTTTATCACCGAGGGGATAGGCAGAGGTATTCCATTACTAGATATACCCACATTTCACGAGATATATTGGACCCCTAAACGTGATAGGTGGTGAGCCCATCGCCGGACCGGGTCTTTTTACACAGGTTTCCTCACGATGTTTTCCTTCACCGTCGAGCTAGTGATAAATATGTACGTAAGTTTTGAAAAACTCATTGGTACATGCCAGGATTCGAACCCGAGCCTCACTGATTTTCGGCCGGCTCTTTTTAACCGTCCGGGCTAACACTGTTTTTTACTCTTTAGAGTTCTATTCTAGTTCTACGTTTAGGGGTCCAATATATCTCGTGAAATGTGGTTATATCCAGTAATGGAATACCTCTGCCTACCCCCTCGGGGATAAAAAAAGGCGTGAGAGTTCTATGTTAAATATTTTGAAGTTGGTTGAAAACGATGGTATTTGAGATAGGCGATTTTGCTTGGAGGCATCGCAGCACTGAATCAAAGGAGAAATATTTGTTCAGATCTAGAGGCACCGAGTGTTTTCTTCGGGAGAATCAATAAGCCACCGTATATTTGCCTGGAAGCAAACATATTAGGAACAGGATGATGCTATGCTTGTTTTTACAGGGTTTTTGTTGACGTAGATAAATAATGTTTGGTTTTTCTTGTAAAAGGTTACACTGTAAACGAAATGAATAAGCTTGATGTTGAGTTTACTGTTTTATTATATTTCACCAGAATCTAGCATGCAAAATTCATGAACAATACAATAACTTTAAACATACAATTAGGCAGCGATAAGACCGCCTATTGTACTTTAGTTACTGTTGGTATCCATATTGTGTTGTTTTTGGTGTACCTACAATAAAGAGTTGTATTGTATAGGAATTGCCTCCAAAATCTTTTTTTACGTGATAACGTCTTATAAATTGATGAACGCCAGCTACACGCACAAAAAGTGTTACGTTCCGCCTGAGCCGAGCGTGCAAGCGAAAGCGTAGTACTATTACTTATTCTTTGGTTGAACAAGCGATAGATAGGCACGATCGGCCTACGCGTTTGGCTTGTGACGCATCTATCAATGTTTTCTTATGACGTTATATATATATATATATATATATATATATATGTTAGCGAGGACCCCTGGGTGACGTGACGGATCAGATAATTGTTAGTGATCGTTGGTGATATTCAGAGGTCTCCCGCGCATCAGAAGTTTTTGGGATGGCCGATAGCGGTTTACTTATAAGATTTTAGTGTGGGCGTCTATTCTGGGCTGGGCAGTACTTAATTAAACTGGTTAATCAAGAAGTTACATAATAATTTTATTGAATAATGTTACAAAGTACAGAATACTTAGTGTCAACTCTCAGTAACAACCGCTCGTCGCGGAGTCTCGATACAGACTGCTCGGCACGGACTTTCGATGCGGAATGCTCGTAGTGGCGACCGCCTCGATCTTATATAGCATTTTGCATTAGCGGGGTGTAACACGTGTGTTCGACCGACGAAACAGGTGTTCAAACGATGAATCATGTGTTGTTGCGTTCCGCCTCCGATGAATGTTGCTATTTAACTCCCATACTATTGACCTAGCTCTAACATATATATATTTAAATAAATTCATAATGGGCGCACTTCTGACCCCAGACTAACCCGAAGGCAAAGACGGAGCCTACGATGGGAAGAGCTTGCCCAGAAGATGCCTCACTCGAGCCATAAAGGCTGAGTAGGTATATATGTGTTCACGACGCGACGGAACAAATAAAATTCGTAGATAGTGAATAATATGTAGTTGGTGCGATTATTGATAAGTATAATTTAAAATAGAAATATCCATCATAGACAATATGTGTAATCTGTACAAAAATTTTATTTTCTTCCAGAGTGGACTTCCGAAATGGTCCTCCAGTCCACTGGGCGGTGGCTGGGGAGTTCGGCTCCAGAACCCACTTCGTCCTCAACGAGTCTGACCCATCATCAGCTCACCTCGCCGTGGAGAAGGTGGCTCACCAAGACGAAGGCATCTACCGCTGCCGTGTTGACTACGTTGACTCTCCGACAAAGAACTATAGGGTCAATCTGACTGTTATCGGTAAGAGACTCTATGAACATAGGAATTTATATAGCATTGATACCCTTACGGTTAAAGAACCGGCTTCTAATGATGATAATCAGTAGGGCTCGGGTTCAAATCCTGGCATGTAACAGTGAGTTTTTCAAAACTTACGTTCATATTCGTCACTAGGTCGACGGTGAAGGAAAACATCGTGAGAAAACCCGCTTGTCTCAGAATTACTCGCTCGCCACCTATCAGGTTTAGGGGTTGAATATTCTTGTGAAAAGAAGGTGTTTCCAGAAATGGAATACGTCGGGGATAAAATGAGTTTTTTTAAATATGCTCATGCTTTTATCCCCGAGGGTCGGAAGAAGTATTTCAGTCTTGAAAATATCCACTCTTCACCTGTATATTTTTTGGATCCCTAAACGTGACTGGTAGTGTGTACACAAATAACCAAAGCAACATAATATCATGTCACATAATCTTCAACAGTAGGTACCTTGTACCCATATTATTTGTCAGAGTTCAATGGAATTGTGTCTATGAAAATTCTTAGAAATCTCCCAATTATCTTCTTCAAGTACTCTTTGTTTGCCATGAAATAAGTTTGTTGCCCTTGAACTACTGTTGTGACAATGACATCAAAATGTATAAGTTGAAATATTCTCCTACAATTCGTAACGTAGGTATATAAGTCATTGCGAAATTTGAAAGCTGGTTAACATAAATTATTTAGACCTAATGTAAACTTGCCAATACTAGCCAAGGCTGATCCGGAAATAGCACTATAAACCAATGTAAGGCCCGTATTACATGATCTTCAAGCAACGCACACAGATTATTCTGTTTTTTAAATAAATAAATAATAATAATAATAAAATGTAACTAATGGCCGAAAATCTGTGAGGCTCGGGTTCGAATCCTGGCATGTACCAATGAGTTTTTTAAAAACTTACGTACATATTTATCACTACCTCGACGGTGAAGGAAAACATCGTGAGGAAACCCGCAGGTCTCAGAATTAATTCTGAGACATGTGAAAAACTGTAAACAGACCCGGTCCAGCGATGGGCTCACCACCTATCACGTTTAGGGGTCCAATATATCTCGTGAAATGTGGGTATATCCAGTAATGGAATACCTCTGCCTACCCCCTCGGGGATAAAAGGCGTGAGATTTTATTATTATTATTATAATGTAACTCCGCTTAAGGATGTCAAACTGAGTTGTCGCTATATGAGTCGGATAAATCTGTCCCTTTCTAATTGCGCTTAATCACAGTAAACCATGCTTGAGGATCATTCTGTAATACGAGGCATAAAACTAAAACAATCATTTGCAGTTCCTCCGGAATCCCCTCGAATCTACGACTCTGAAGGTCGCGAGATTTTGGGGACCATCGCTGGACCCTTCAGAGAAGGCCAGGATCTGTTGCTATCCTGTCAAGCTGCTGGAGGTAAGGAAGTTTTCCAAATAGGTCAGACCTTAATCATTTTTAGAAATTTCAACGAAGTGATAAACAGGACCGTTCACTTGGAATGTTTGATTTGTTATTTGACGTTTAAAATAGAACTTCTTAAACCAATAGACATGTTCATGCACACAAATGTTGGCTCGCAACCTCCAACTGAGAAGGCAGGGTCACTACCAACTGGGCCAACAAGCCCATCAATATCAATGTAAACATTGCTCAATTTATCATCCCTTCGCTACCAGGCAAGCCTCCACCAGACGTGTCGTGGTACCGTGGGTCTGAGAGGCTGGCAATCACGCGAGATGGGTCAGTCTGTCAGTTGCACTTGCCCACTTTATCCCGAGAGATGGCGGGCTCCAGGCTCCAGTGCCGAGTGGAACCGCCGCTTCTGAAATCGCTGTCCAGAGATGTCACCATCAAGCTATTTTGTAAGTAATATTAGTAAAAGTTCTGCCTGATACACCTAAGTGTCATTTTTGAGAGTAGCTATATGAATAGTGATACTGAAATTATTGAAGACGTTGACCTGGTGAAGGCTGAAAGCTGGACCAGATAGTGGAGAGCCATAAGAGATATATGTGTGAGTGGCAGTGGTAGTCTGGTGACTTATATTATGATGATGATATGATTATTGTAGGCTGTTACCTTTAAGATGTTTCCTAAAAAACGTATAGCTCAGCAGTGGGTTGCTGATGTTGAAAATAAAAAGTCTGGCCCTAAGAGACGCTAAATCGGACTGCTAATCATTATTATCAACCCATTTGGTTTCCTAACATGAGGCAGTATGAGCTATAATATTAGGCGTGAGTCAAAGCCTATCGAGAAATGGTGTAAGGAAATGGCAAAATTTTAGATTTTTAAACCAGTCATGGGTATCGATTACGTCGACTGTATTAAAAGTGCTGAAGATAAATAAATAAATCCGAAAAACCTCTAATATTCATAACTCGACTCAACTTACGGTGGAAATTTGAGTCTTCTCAGTTAATAAATCAAATTTTAATACAAGTCTATAACCTGTTTATATAAACTATGTTACTGCCAAATGTTTGGACATAGTTTTCAACAAAGACAAAGTCAGACTTCAATGTTAAGTTTCGCCCGATGCTTGATAGTCAAGAATATTCGTACAAAATGTGACAATATATTTTTAAGCACATTTAGTTGACGGATGGTCGATTCAGCTCTCAGACTTACAAAATACAAAGGCATTACAAAAACTATAATAATACAAATTAGGCTGAAAACTTGCTACTGGAATTTAATTAAATGCTGAATATAAAAATTAAATAGCATCCCAGACAGTCAAGGATGTCTGCATACTAAGAGATCTAAATTTACATCTGAGACGTGAATAATTTTGATTTATCTGAAAACACTCTATTGGAAACATTAGCATTTGAATTTTACAAATGTTTTCTAAACAGAATCTCAAGTGAGTGCTCTTGAAGAGCTTAAGGAAATTAACTTAAAAATAATATAGGTCTGTTTTTCTTCCAAATTCTATGAACAGATGACAATACCTACGAGTTGAACCTTTACAAAACATAATCGAATAAGCTCTTTTTTGTGAAATTTTAAAACTAACTTATCAGCAATAATTGGGCCTTGCCATCAAAGTGTTGTGATTTCTATGTTTTTTCGAGGGTAGTGAGTACATTCTCATGAGTATTGCTAAGAGAATCGGAAGATGTAGGTATCTTACTTTTGATCAGAGAAACCATCCCAAAAGTCTTGAAATCCATGCCAACTTAATCCATTTCGATAGGTACTATAGAATCTATGATGCTGTAATAGGCTGAGAATGACAGTATGAAAATACACGCAAAAGGATCCAATACCCTACAAACCCTACCCTACAAAGTCGGTATATTTTTTAAAATTGCATTTTTTTACAGTAAAACCTCAGTTCATTCGAGTGACGGGTTCCGGTACCACCAGGGCGGGTCAGGAGAGATCTTTTGTGTGTACAACGCGAGGGTCCAGACCTGCACCCAATATTGACTGGTTCATCAACTCACAGATGGTGGATTCAACACTCACTGAGGTACGAAATTTGATACTCTGAAAGATGATATAACAAGAGAAGTATATAAAAAAGTTATTAATACTACAGTGTTAAAAACAAATAAGCTGCAAAAGTTTGATGGTAAAACTGCTGATGATGAAGATGGTAAAAATCACAGTTGTATTAAAAGTTGATGGTGATTAGGAGGTGATGTTATAATCATTTTCAAAATTCAAAAACGTATGCTTGTATGTTTTTGGATTTTAGACAAATCAATATAAAAGGTGTAAAAATACAAGAAACAAGTAATTTGACCAAGTATCATAACAGCTTATTTCTTGTAAGATCTTTGAAATTGTAAAAATAAACTTTAGGCAATAGAAATAGATCTGAATTTCAAGAAACTAACGAATTATTACTACATAGATGGAAGTGGATGGAGAAGTGACGAAGAGCGTGCTTACATGGCGCGTGAGGAGGGAAGACAGTGGCCGGCAACTGGTCTGCAGAGTCTCCAACCCCTGGTTCCCAGCCTACACCCTGGAAGACTCCTTAACCTTCGATGTTATGTGTAAGTATTAAATTTATTTACAACTCGCGAACAGGACTGTTCTAAAAGAGAGATAGAAAATATACCTACCACGGAATTTAATTAAAAAAGGATGTATAAGATCTAACTTATGTCACATTAGGACACTGGTAGCTGCATATCTATAATATATAAAGCTCGATTTTATATATCTATTGGTGAACTATAAAATGTTATTTATGACATCCTAACTAATATTTTAAATGTAAAAGTGAGTAAAAGTGACGTCCTTCAAAAAGCTGGGGTCTGGAGTGCGAAGAATAAAAGAGCGTGCATGAAAAAGCTTATGGATGTGAAGGAAGCGAAAGAAGTATGCAGAGATCGAGCAAAGTGGCGCTCCATCGGCTCTGCCTACCCCTGTGGGACAATTGCGTGAGTATTATGTATATATGTAAAAGTGAGTTTGTTTGTTTTAAACGCTTTCACGTCTACCACTAAATCGATTTTAAAAATTATTTCATAAATGGAAAGCTACATTATCAGCGAGTAACATAGGCTATATTTTTTTCCCGTATTTCTGCTTGTGAAGGATTTTTCTCGGGAACTACGCGGGTAAAACATACAATACATTAAAGTCTCAAGTTTCCAAAAAATAAAATATGCAGCTTTCATTTGAAATTAACTAACACAAAATAGTGACAAATCCTAGCTTGGGCCTAGTCCAGTTGCTTTTTTTCTATCACTAATCCTATAAAATATAGTCTAGGTACGACTCGTGAAGTAGCAAAAATGAGACACAATATTATCGATCGTCCTTGTCCACCCGTGGACTTCTGATTCGTGATCGGCCAATGGGTTTGACAGGAGCTGTAGAAAAATGTAATGTTTATTGACTGTGGCTAGGATACCATTAAAGTGCTACCAAGTAAACATTTAAACGACACCCCCAAAGACATATTCACTGACATGTACTTAGTTCAATAGTATAAAAAAAGAAATGGTATAGAAAACATTTATTTGCAAATTTTATTTATGAAATATATTCAGTACTATATCAGTGAGGCTCGGGTTCGAATCCTGGCATGTGCCAATGAGTTTGTCGAAAAACTGACGTACATATTTATCACTAGCTCGACGGTGAAGGAAAACATCGTGAGGAAACCCGCAGGTCTCAGAATTAATTCTGAGACATGTGTAAATAGACCCCGGTCTGGCGATGGGCTCACCGCCTATATATCACGTTTAGGGGTCCAATATATCTCGTGAAAGGTGGGTATATCCAGTAATGGAATACCTCTGGCTACCCCTCGGGGATAAAAGGAGTGAGATTATTTATTTTTTATTTATTTACTATATTATGATCAGATTAAATTTTAAAACACACACGAAATCATTTAGTCTTCAGAACAGTCTGGAAATATTTGAAATTGCAATTATGTATACAAAATTTAATTTAATTCTATATCAAGTTACTGAATGATACTTAGCAGGTATACAGCAAAGATTATCGAAGATTACATTACGTTGAAGCTTATTTTGATAGTGTTCTGCAATAATTTAATTATGTCAGAAGACCTCTCTAGACTCTAGGGTCTCTTTACATTGGCTGTTTGTTATCGATCTCTCTTTTCTTATCACTCATCTTTATTTTCATTTTCTTAAGTGCCCTTTCATAGTAAAGAGTCGTTAAGTACTTTCTACTAGCTTATGTTATTAAATTGATACTGCATTTTCTATAAAAATATGTCTGGACGATTTTATTATTCGGTGAAAATTTCTGTACGACAAAGTCATAGAGAAAAATTATAAAAAATCTTTGCAAGCAGAATTGGATTTGAGACATGTGTAACACAAATGGAATGCTTTTGTCGCATCCTAAATATTATTTATTTAAATTTTTAAGTCAAAAAACATGACTGCAGATCCATAAATCGTGACTCCCTTGCAAGTCAACCGTCACTAAGTTCCCCCAAATTTTATTGCGACATGACAGATGACACACGCAAGGTATAACTCAACGGGAACAAGTTCAAAAAGTTAAATGAGCAAACTGCTAACCCACAAGGGCTATAAACCAGCGGAGGTGACGGCGTGCGATAATATTTTAACTTGACGATATACGCTTGGGGACAAAGTTGAGGAGAACTCGACGCGTTGAGGTTTGCAACTTAACTCACCGATTCACGTTCTATGTGTGGGAATGCCATGTTTATCTACTTTTCAGTGTGATTGCCTTGGTGTTTAGCTGGATGAACATTGGATGAATGGAGATAAGTGAATGTCAAAAAATGCGTCAAGGAAACCCAGGCTTTGATGTTGGTTTGAGGACTTGTGTAACCCTGATCCGACAATGAGGTATCTGCCACGTTGAGGGGTCAGAAAAGTTCTGCAACGCGATGAGCATCCTTTCTTTAAATTACGTTTTGTATACCTAGTGGAGGAGGAAAATATTGATTTTGTAAAACATTTATCTCCACTAATAAAAATTGTGAAAACAAGAAAAAAACTATTCTGCTATCAATAAAACAATATTGCGCACTAGAAGTCTTGTTTCCAATACAATTCGTTTAAATTAAATCCTTTTATTTGCTTAGAATAGGTTTACAGGGTTTACTCGAACTAAGAACAAACAAAAATTTAGTAATGCGTACAGTTTTTTTCCCACTGCATTCAATTACTTTGCTTGCTCCAAATTTGACTATAATACAATTTTTCATTTGTAACAAATTACAACAATGTAAACTAAAAGTAAAATTAAGAGTAAAACTAAAACTACGAACTAAACTAAACTACAGGAGATGTAAAAAATGAGGCCCCCGTGGCAAGGTGCCCATCACGCAGGCGGCATGCCCGCGCTGGATGGCAATACTAATCCTTTGCGCGAGAAAGTCGCCTGCTCGGGGGTCCCCTGATGCTTCCCTGAGTCGTTTGCTGAGCTCCTTGAAGAGCCCGTGCGCGCCAGGACCCCACGGACCAAGTGTCTCGACGCCGAATGCAATAAAATCGTATTCGGCACCGAGGCGCCTGTACTTGCCCACCTTATAGAATATATAATACAATTTGAACAAAAAGTATGACATAGAACAAACTACGTAGGTACTAGGTACTCAACCTTGAGTTTGATAGTTAAACCCACATTTGCTCAACGCAGTTGTGGAAGATGTTCAGAGACGCGCGAAGGAAGCTATGAATGCACAAGTTTGCTTGTAAACCGGAGCAAGTGAGGTGCCACTAACTACACCAACGCAAATAGGGTCTTAAACCTTGTACACGGAGTAAACTAAACGGTAACCGTTATGGCAATTGCTAGTTCTTGGAAGAAACATTTTAAGGTCTAATAACAACGTGCAACAAATAAGGTTTTTTTTTTATTTGTCCAAACAAAAAGGTTACAACACTTGCTTGAAATTAAGAAACCTCACTACATCAAAGATTTATCTGTGCAAGTGTCGTTCAGTAGTAGATTTTACTTACGTGTAAACTGTAGTCTGATAATATATATTTTCTTTTATATTTACTTAAATAGCTTACCTTTTCTGGGGGCACGGGAGTGCTCCAGCCAAGTCGAGCAAAAAAAAAGCGGCACGGCCGTACCATGATTTTCTCGAAGCAATTTAATAATAATATGTATCACTTGTGAGATACATTGTGTTTTCAGGCGATGGCCAAGTCATTCTGTTTCTTTAAAACAAAAAAGATTTTTATTATTGTTTTTATTATTGATATGGTTACTATAAGATGTTGTTAGGTTATGTAATTACGTAACAATTAAAGACAGAAGATCCTTTAGTAGGGACTAAAAAAAAACCGACTTATTAATACATGGATCTCATAACTTTTTACGGTAGAAGAACTGAGTTGCGAGACTTGGGTTTTTGACAAGTTTTGTTTTTGATGGCATTTTCTTTTTCCTCAACAACCTTAAGAAACTTACTCGAAAACTACGTTTATGTCAATTAGTTATAATTTTGTCTTCGGAACTTCGAACCAAGTTGGTCATATTCGTAGGTTTCATAGGTGACACTCTGTGCAAACATGTCAATCCTAAAAATGTGTTTAAGTAGGTATACCTATGATAACAAATTAATATAGATAATTTTTATTAAATGGACAAGATCAATTTTTATCATGAAATCAAATATCATAGCATTTGACCTAAATTAACACTCCAGTTTCCGGTTTTAGTCATGTTGAATTTTGTCAGAATTTTAACACTGCTACAGTTTTGTAACTTTTCCGTAGCTTCGTTGGTATTGCGGAACATAAAGGTACCTAAATCCTTTCTAAAGATACAAGCCATCTCAGCTAAATTGCATCAAAGCCAGTGAAGCTGTCAGCCGAAAAAGGAACAAACAGAAAGACAGAAATGCTTCCGCAGAACATTATTGCACAGTGCGAATGCATATTCAGTCACCACTAGTAAGTAAGTGAGTTTATTATGTATGATCTGATCTCTGTGAAGACAAAGTTAGTGGAGCACTCGCACTTAGCCGTGCTAACACCGGAACTCACTTGCTATCTCTTCGTACCGCTTGTGATATATCGCGACCGGTCTGAACGCGTTGTTCCATTATGTGTTGCTTTATTTTCTACTAGCGGTTCACCCGCGTAGTTTCCGTTCCCGTGGGAACACGGGGATAAAATGTAGCCTATGTGCTATTCTGATGTATAAGCTATGTAACTGTAAAGTTTCATCGAAATCCGTTCAATAGTTTTTGCGTGAAAGAGCTACAAACATCTATACATCCATACTCACAAACTTTCTGTGAGTGAAGGAAGCGAAGAAGTATGCCGAGATCGAGCAGTGGCGATCCATCGTCTCTGCCTACCCTTGTGTGGCAATGGCGTGAGCCTTATGTTAAGTATTAGTGTACGAAAATGGTGAGAATGTAACCAAATCTATTGTAATCTTTGTATTTTTGATTCAAGCCCCGAACTATGCGGTTTGAGGTATCTAATGGTAAACTGGCGTCGCCGCGTCGGCGGCCGGTCGCGGTCAACAAACACGGACTTTTTGGCCGTGCGTCCGTCCGTCGGTCCCGGGATTAATGAGCTTGCGTGGCTTTTGGTTTCTAGTGTAATTGTTTGCACTACGGCCGGAAGGAAATTAATTTGGTTTGTCAGGGTACCATTTATTCACTTCATTAGAAACTCAATTTCATTTAACATTAAATTACGCAATTTATGTGAATGGCAACATTAGGAATTTTACGTAATAACGTCATAAGAAATTCGATCCGAGCCGATCGTGCCTCTCTATCGCTTGTTCCGCGCTCTCGCTTGCACGCTCAGCTCAGGCGGAACGTGACAATGAGTCATGCTTTATCGTGCGTGCAACCGGCGTTCATCGATTTATAAGACGTTATTACGTCAACATTTAATAAAAACATTCTACAACCATCAACATCAGCTTTTTTGCCTATAAAAGACTAGCTGCAGGCTCACCCCGCTTGTGAAAACTATTCCATGTGGTTATCTGCGTAGACTGCTCCTTTGATAGAGTTCTAGTCAATGGTCACCTTTTGTATGACTGTCTTTGCAGAAATAAGGAATATATTCGTCACCATCACTACTGAAGACAATATTTATACTGTACCCTTCAATTAACTAGTTCCATTTATTCATTTCATAATATCTGAATTCGACTCTCATCGGAGTCTGACGAAATTTTCCTAAACAATATAATGGGTAATTTGATATGCCAAATCATATCAGTATTCAATATCAACTTCTGATAAAGCTGGAGGACATCTAAGTTCTGCCAAACTTCAACAAATTGAAATGTGGTATTTTATTCTAGAAACATCGGTAAATATTTATTTCTCTGCGGAGACGCCACTGACAGGCGTTCCCCTCTGCCAAAAAAAAGTGTCGGTCAACACGCATACAACTAGTTTTTTTGAGTTCACAGAGTGCTTGAATTGGTAAATGTATTTGTGTGCATCTAGTTCAAGCTAGTGTTTAATTGTTTTGTCAAAAAATGCGTTTGTTTTAACATTATTTGTGTTTGTTTCCTCGTCCCCCGCGCAGAAATTGGCAGACGTTTTTGCAAAGAAACTAGTGCGCGTGACGTCTCCTGTTGGTTTAATACTCAAAGGTCTGTTTATTTATGTGAGTTAAGAGAACATTTTGCGAAAGACCTAAACACCTAAATAACAAATGTAAGGGAACTGCAGTTGTAACAATATACAAAAGCAATGCAAAAAAAATATCAGTCTTTCAATTGTTAAAACTTAAGTGGCTCTCAGCAAAGATTCAGGACCTCATTTAATGCACGTACAGAAGCAATAACAAAACTGTGGAAACAGACCAAAACAACGTAATAATTGCACTGTGGACTGGAGTCCGCCAATGTAGGAAAGCAAATCTTATGAAAAAAATCTAGAAATGTTTTAAATCGAATAACGTGTCAATAACAGAATGTTTCGTTAAAACTAGGATAACACAAAATAAAAAATAAGATCTAACCGAGGCATATTAATGAAAAAAGCAATCGCAACTCAGATTTAATAAAAATTATGCATCAAAAGTGAAGCTAGATTTATTTACGAGAATACCTAAACTTCTCTTTTGATGCCTTCCTCAGCCTTTTGGAATTCACTGCGGGATCTTGAACCTCCCAAAAAGTTCTTCTTCGATATTTTGAGCATAATATACCTAGTCAGTATATTTTTTTGATTCTATCTTCCTATATTAATAAATCATTACCAGGATCCCACCGGAAGACACAGGTATCTACCTAGTTTGGGCTCTTGTCTTTACTTATGTTCATCATAAGTCATCTTAAAATTTGAATCTCCTTTAATTATATTACCTACTATTAGCAATATTACTGTGTGAAGAAAAATAAGGATTATTTAATTTTTAATTATAAATCATATCGGTTCGTTTTAACCTTTATGTTTTACAATAGTTTCGAGAAATCATTTCCGGCAAAATAATAGTAATTGATTCAAAAATAAAAGAACTTAATGCTGACTACATTGCCTACCTTTTGAAGTGAATATTATACGCAAAGACGTTTAAAGAAAAAGTTTCTCTCTCCTAGAGAATGATTTTCTTCCAACCTCTTTATTTATACGCTTACTCTCTATTGTTGGTTCAACAAAAAAGCCACGTTGATCAGAAAAAAGAGATTCTAGTGCAACACGATGGATTCACTGCTCTCTGCCCACCCAACTCCAGTGGGCCGTCGTGGCCAGAATACACAATGTCTAGTCGAATCGAAATATTCAGTTTCAGCTTGTTAAATTTTAAATTGTGATTAGCACGGCCCTGTGGGTCCGCTTGTGTTTCCAGCTTTATTAATTTGAACTACAAAGGAATACAATTGCGTTACAGAAAATTGTTTAAATTTTACATTTCAAAGATCTCGGTAGGTGTTGGTCATACATTTTTAATGTTAACTTATTTCTTTCTAGTTGGTAGTGACTATAGTGACCCTGCCTTCTGAGTCGGCGCGGCTGAAGGGAAGCCCAAAAAAACCACTAGAAACATTTAAAATCATTTATTTCTCAAGAGTAGGTACACTTTCGTGACACGGAAAAATAAGAGAGAGAGGGAAGATAATGTCAAACACTTTTGGCGTTCAGGCGCGCGCTCGCAAAATGAGCTGCGTTCAGAAATTCCTAGGCCGAGCGGTCGCGGTTTCGATCCCCGCTCGTGGCCAACATTTGTGTGCATGAACATGTCTGTTGGCTTCGTGTCTGGTCGTTTAATATTTATTTAAGTATGTTTATCAGTTGTTTAGTACCCATAGTCCAGGCTCTGCCTAGTTTGGAACCGTTTGTGAATTGTGTCCCACAATTTAAAATTTCTAAATGTTTTATTTTGAAGGTAAGTTAAAAGTTCACTGAGAACGTACTCTTCTTATAATGACAATCAGGATTATGAAATAAAAAGTTGTAAACCATCAGTCAAGAATCTATGGCCTACGGTTCAGGGCCCGTACCACTATCTCTTAAAACAATCTTACAACAGTATTGTTTTAGAATTGCTATCGTCATACCATGACGTCCTTATAAAGTAAGCTTGTTTTAATATTGTTTAGTGTCAAATCAAATAACTTGCATTCTCTAAGCTTGTTTAGGAACACTGTGCGAAAGTGATCATGGTATTTGAAAAATTAGGCTACATCTCGTTATGGAATAGACATTTATGCGACAATCATTCGTTCTTCTACATAACTTTGTAGGAATTAAACCATTGTTATAATTATAAGAGGTCGTGGCGCGAATCTGAGTAATGTTGTTATAAGCTTGAAACAAAACTTTCTCGAACTATGATATTTGTTAAAGAGGTGGTGGTAGGCCCCCAGGACAATAATTTTATAATGTTTCAATTCTAGCTACATTGATTCTTTATAACAATACAGAGCTCTGATTGATAGTACTCAATACGAAGTGCACTCTATAATCGCGAACGTCGAGTGTGTCGTAAGTGTATGGTGTTTTGAGAGCGAGATGTTTAAATGGTTTAATTTATTCTCACTTTATTTTTATTTTTTATTTCCTTGTACTTTTCTTATATTTCCCGCCCCCCAAAAAGTTAGATATTTATTTAACAAACAGATTCACCAATACGTAGCAAACATAGCCACCAGTAAATTTTATACTTTAGGGTCTAGTTATATTCTTGAATAATTTGTTGAATATCATTTTAAAGACTGTGTGAAGGCATTTGGAACCAGCAACTCGTCGGTGGAGATGGGCTGCTGTTTAAATTTAGCCAATCTTCATGAAATGGCCTGCCCTATTATAAACTATTGAAGTTTTTATTCCATACCTAAAGAAATAAACGTATTTTGACTTTGATGGTAGTAATAAATCCTTAGTCGTAATACCGAACTTACAAAAATATGTGGAACCCTCGAATAAATCACCATCATTCTCCAAAATCAGTTCATCACTTTTTCGTGGGAGAGCCATGCTTCGGCACGCTTGGGCCGGCTCGACCGGAGTGATACCACGGCCTCACAGAAAACCAGCGTAAAGCAATGCTTGCATTGCGTTTCGTTGAGTGAGTGAGGTAACCGGAGGCCCCAATCCCTCCTCCCTCCCACTATTCCCACCTCCTAAGGCCGGCAACGCAGTTGTGACTCTTGAGTTGCAGGTGTCCATGGGCGACGGTAGTCACTTACCATCAGGTGACCCGTCTGCTCGTTTGCCTCCTTTTTCTTACAAAAAAAAACATAATTAGCAACAGCAAGAAACTCAAAGGCAGCTCTTTTTAATCTCATGTCTTACTAATACATATGGCTTACAATAATAATTATAATGAAATGAATACTGAGCACCACCGTTAATATTGATGACTTTGTTCCAGATGCTCCGGTGGCTCAGATATCTCTAGTGGAGCCCAAAGAACCAAGAATGCTTAGAGAAGACGAAAATGCCGAGCTCCTGTGTTCTGCTGACGCATCGCCACCGCCTCATAACTTCACTTTTTATAAAGAGGTAATCTACAGTACTATTAGCAAGATGAAAGATTTGTATTCTTAGTATTTTTGCATGTTTGCAATGAATAAACTCAAAAACTGCTGGACCGATTTTAAAAATTCTTTTACCAATGGAAAGCTAGAATATCTTTTAGTAACAAAGGCTATATTTTATTCTCGTGTTCCCACGAAAACGGGAACTACGCGGGTAAAACCAGAACCGCTAGTAATATTATAAAGAGGAAAGATTTTTTTTTTATTCTTAGTATTTTTGTATATTTGTACCGAATAAACTCGAAAACTACTAAACCGATTTTAAAAATTCTTTCACCATCGAAAGCTACATTATCACTGAGTAACATATGATATATATTATTCCCGTATTCCCACAGGAACGAGAACTACGCTAGTGAAACCATTCGGAAAATCTAGATAACAATACTTTGAAATTGATAAGCGGCTGACACTACCTACCTATCGACAATTTTATAAAACACTCTTGGTATTTGTAAAGAATACCGCAATAAAAAAAATACCAGAATATATTGTGTAAGGTACTCTTTTCTTAGTAGAAGGAACTCAGTTTTAGGTGACAGATAGATGAGTATTCTACAGAATATAATTTCAGTATTTAAAAATATACATATTAGTGCATTTATTTTTATGACTTATGTGTACAGGAGGAGTATTAATTCTCTTATAAATCTTCAAAATACCAAAATAAAAAAAAATACAAATTGAATATCACGAAATAAGAACGCAAATTCAGAAGTTACGCAAAATATCGGATAAACATTTCTTAAGCTAATAAAACAGCAAAGGTAATTCTGTATTCTTCCCACTAAAACTTTTTACTTTACTTTGTTACAAATCAACAAGGAATATAATACATCAAAATTTACCAGCAGACTCCAAACATCGACGTTTCGCTTTTCAACGGCCTTCGCTTTCCAAGAAATCGGACCAAAGTTCCTTCCAGCGTTGTCTAGTTAATCAAACTCAGTTACTTATTTAACGAACCGTCTATTGTGAGCCCTTTCTCGAACATTCTTTAGGAATCCAGTAATTATAGTTTCTGATTTTCCATTCTCATTGTCTATAGGTACTTTAACCTTTTCGGTTGAGAATTAGACTGGATTTTCACTATTATCATGTTGGTGGACTGTACTGAGGTGTACTAGCTCATTAGCTTCTTATACTTTTCCAGCTTTGCCTAATTAGTGTTCTAATTATGCCCTATTAAGATTGTTTCCTTTTATTTCTCTTAAAAAACAGTTACACAATAATTGTTTAAACAATCTCAATAACTACATATTTAATACATAAGTTATTCTTGTAAACTAAAAAGTTCAACTTTTACCTAAATTAATACTTTTGTACTGTACTAAAGGTAGATTTTTTTCAAGGAAAAGGAAACAGACCTTCTAATAGCTAGTTCCACTTATAGTTTTCGTTTTCCACAAAATAATTACTTGTAACTTACACTTAGTACACACTCAGCCTTTTTATCATGATTAGGTCTTTGACCCTTTGTTGTTTTATTTTTGCAATTACAATGAAACTAGCCGTCCCGATTTTGCACGGGTGCAATGCTGATACCAAAACCTTTCTTTTGAATCACTCCATCTATTAAAAAACCACATCAAAATCCGTTGCGTAATTTTAAAGATCTAAGCATACATAGGGATAGACAGACAGCGGTAAGCGACTTTGTTTTATACTATGTAGTGATAATAAATGTCTATAGGGACAAAGTAGATGAGGTTTGCTTAAAATAATAATGTGTTGAAGAGTTTCTTGCGGCGCTTCTTCTCTTTAACAATTCTGAAGCGGTGGAGTTTCAATGACTTTCAATAAGTACTTTGAATAATTTATTCTGAGACATGTGTAAATAGACCCGGTCCGGCGATGGGCTCACCACCTATCAAGTTTAGGGGTCCAATATATCTCGTAAAATGTAGGTATATCCAGTAATGGAGTACCTCTGCCTACCCTCGGGGATAAAAGGCGTGAGATTTTTTATTTTTTTATTGAATGGTCAAGATCAATTTTTATCATGAAATCAAATAGCTTAGCGTTTTACCTAAATTAACACTCCTTCCGGTTTCAGTCATGTTGAATTTCGACAGAGTTTTAACAGTGCTACAGTTTTGTAACTTGTCCGTAGCTTCGTTGGTATTGCGGAACATAAAGGTAGTGAGTTTTTTTTTTAAGTGTAGAAAAACGACTAACTAATAATACTAAAAAATACAGTCGATTTGAGTACCTGTTCCTTTTTTGAAGTCGCGCGAAAAAAAAGAATAGGGTAGTGTCCTGCCTAGTCAAATCAGTTACTTTTTATGATCTGTCAAAATGAAATTTTACTATGGAAAATGTACTGAAATAGCAAGGTGACGTCATAGTTTCTAGTACTCAATTGCAACACTTTTTTGATTGTTTTATTATTTTTAAATTTTCTGGCATCCTTGAGAAAACCATAAAAATCTTAAATTTTCATTCTTAATATGCCAACCGATTTCGATAATTGGTTAGTTGACAGCATCAGCAGCAGATATGTATTTCAGTTTTTAATTTACAAATAATTGTAAATTAAAAACCGAAATACATATTTAGAGGTGTTTTGGGATAATCTTTTAAATGAATACCTACTCGCAATTTAATTTCGATGCTGTCAACTAACCAATTATCGAAATCGGTTGGCGTATTGAGAATGAAAATTTAAGATTTTAATGGTTTTCTCAAGGATGCCAGTGTCAGAACTGGACCAAATTAAAATGAGAGAACACGGAGAGCTCCTGCTTTCAAATAAAAAAAAACATCCAAATCGGTTCACCCAGTCGAAAGTTCTGAGGTAACAAACATAAAAAAACATACGTGTTAAATTGAGAACCTAGTCCATTTTAACCAAAGAGAGTTAAATATAATAGGGCATAGAGGGGACAAAGCGAGGAAAATTTGAAGTCAAAAGTTATTCCAAGTGGAATAAGTCGAGTACAATTTCGACCGAATGATAGCTTGCGTTCATACTAACTGACATGACAAGGACATGACGCTTAGGCTTCAAAGTTTTGTATGAAAATATTCCCAATGCCCCCTCTATGCCCTATTATATTTAAATCTCTTTGTTTTTAACCGACTTCAAAAAGGAGGAGGTTATCAATTCGTCTGTATGTTTTTTTTATGTCTTGTTACCTCAGAACTTTGGACTAGTGAACCGATTTATATGTTTTTTTTTTATTTGAAAGCTGGGGCTTCCATACTGGTCCCATTTTAATTTCGTCCAGTTCTGACAGTGACATCCATGCTAAAACCATATACATAAGATAAAGTAGTTTTTTTATTCTTTATTTGAAGTTGGTTGAAAACATTTTGACTTGACTTGACTAAGTTTATTAAAACCCTCATACTACGCCTAGCTCCTACCGTGACGTCAGCGCAACTCATAATGTGTATTTAATTAACACGTAGTGAAAGTTCAATTTGTTATAATAACGCTTCATTAATTTCCGGGTAAGTGCGAAATTAGTTTTCATCCAACATACGCGGTTTTGGCTTACCCTCAAAGCTTTGGATTTTGTGCGACAACACCAAATGATGTCCTGTCATGTAACTTATGTTGTGGGGTTTCTCCTCGAGTTCTGTAGAACATGTGTGGAACATTCTAGAACTATGGTGGATATAGTATGTCTGTCGGAGAAAGACGTGAATGTGTGATGAATGGACTTTAATGCATTGTAATAATGATAAATGTGTAATGTATTATGTTAGAATTTAAAATGAATAATTGAATTAGTAAGTATACTGTTTTAACAATTTTAATAATAAATAATGGTTTTTGATTTTATGTAACCATACTTTAACATATAAATAATTTATTATAATAATTATAAAAAGCAGTATAAATAATGTCGAAACATAAAACTATAAACAATGTTAACTTAGTCCCTAAATAGACCGCCTCTGACCATTCCCGGTGCAAAAGTACCCATAATGCTGGCTGCGTTGCCTCGCTGGATTGCTATAGATAACCTTTGCACCAGGAAGTATCCAGAGCGAGGGTCGTGCCCTTTGTCACGCAACCTCTGCCCAATCTCCGCGATGAAATGCTTCGCAACTCTGCCCCAAGAACCCAACGTTTCGAAAGCAAGAGGAACAAATATGTAGGATCGTTTGAGCTCTGCATACTTTTCCTCTTTCATGCTCGCCGCGAATTCAGCCGCAGCACCTGCAACGGACACAGTGCGGCAGAGGTGTGAGGCTGCGACAGTGTTTACGCACGTCGCGTCCCAAACTAAGGACCTGCTCTTCTCCCACGGCACCATCGTCAGCCCGTCCGGCCTCTTTCGTTTCGTCTGTGCGACTAAGGCCGGGGGGCTCCAATACGCAAGGAACATTGGCCGATATTAAGGCCCTACGGACAATATCGTTAAGGGCGTGGTGTCGTGGAAACCTACCCGCACAGCGACGACAACTCAATGCGTGATGACCGTTGCTCCCCACCATGCAACCGCAGATGCATAGATGTGGTTCACACACAACGCAGCCCAGGCGGAGCGCGTATAAATAATTAATAAATATAATATTATGCTTTCTAGTCTGTACAGATACTTACATGAGAACAATAGAAAAACACGGAAAGTCACAGATGAAGTCAAAACTAAAAATATCAAAAAAGATTCTGATGCAGGAGGTCTGCAACAATGTCTAAATAATTCACTTTAATGAAGTTTTGGTCTCAAAGCATTTTTGAGGGACATAAGTGAGTTTTACCTATAAGTCTACTTCTTTTACTGCCATAAGTCAGTACTTATACCACCAAACACACTAAACATTCCGAACTTAAAATAAAAAAAAAATACAAAATTTGATTAGACACAATTTATTGTTTGAATCGATAACGCAATAAATAGGCAATACACTTGAGTAAATTAAATTATTTTAACTACAAATATATCTTTTTTAAAACGCTAATTTGAGAAAATATAATATACTTTGTATTAAAAAATGCAATCTATGTGATACGTTACACATAAATAAAGAACTCAAAATCCAACCGCTGTTAGCCAATTTACTTGAAAATACGCTAAAAACTTCATAAATTTCAAAAGTTCTTCATTTATATTAGAGTCCACTGGCGCCTTAATTACATATATTTTGAAGCTTGCCAATGAATAGCAAATCTTAAATCTACTGGTGACATCACAATTTTCTTTGTCAACAGGATCATCAGATCCGCGATGACCCGATCGGAGGCATATCGGTGGAAGACAGCAAACTGGTGCTGAGAGAGCTGAGGAGACACCACTCCGGAAGGTACCGGTGTCGGGCGCGGAATTCAGAAGGCAGCGCTCTGAGCGAGCCGCTTACTTTGAATGTCTTGTGTAAGTCCATACACGGGCTTTTAATACATACATAAAGTCAAGTCCAAAGTCAAAATTAATTTATTTTTGTAGGTAACCCTATATTCACCATAGACTAAATTCTAAAATGGAAAACCTCAAATCTAATAATTATTTCATTTTGTTCTGTTATTATTATTAATGTCTCTAAGCATTTTGTTATTTCCATCGGGAATGCAACTTTTTATATATTTTTTATGTACACTGACCATGTAAGTAATATTGTATGTCCTGTTGAAAGTCCTTTAAATAAATAAATAAAATACTCTTAGAAACTTCAATAGTCTAATACGTAGGGACACTGACTCGTCCATGGATGTTGGCTCAATGTAAACAGCAGCCTATCTCCACCGACGAGTTGCTGGTTCTAAATACTGTACCCCGAGAAGAACAAGCAACAATCTCAAAGGCACTTCTTTTTATCTTCATGTCTTACTACTATTTTTTGCCAATATTGCCTCTTTCTTGGTGGGGTAGGCAGTGAAAATAGACCGTCACTTGCTACGAACTTCTCTACTTACCTACTTCTAAATGCGTCAAAAGACTCGTCCAAACATCATCAATTTAGTGAATTTAAATAAGTCGTCGTCCTCCATCGACTCCCCCGCTCATAATACCATTGTATATTATTTGTCTATTAATACTTCAAATAAAAAATTATAAACAAAACACTCACGCACTATCCGAGTATAATTGGCAGTCGTCTGAAAATCAAGTTCAAAACCTACGTTTAATATTGTGATTAAAATACACCTACAAAAATATTTCAAAGGACATTCTGTCAATTCACGAATTTTGTAAAAGGCATGTATAAAATCGTGATATTAAAGTCAAAATCTTCGTTGAATATGTATCCTACAATACCCGTAAGCACTAACACCACCGACGAAGATATACTATAAGGTGGTTTTGTATACAGCTCGCCCAGAATGCTCAGCCGGCAGCGTGGTGCAGCAGTTGGCTGCAGCTCCAGGAGGCGAGGTGAGAGCCAGGTGTTCCGTATCAGCTCCGTCGGCCCGGGACGCTGGACCTCTGAGGTTCTACTGGACCTACAACGGGACCAGAGACGTTCTACCCGTAAGTGTTGTAGTGGTTATGATGGACGATTTTTTTCATCATCTTCATCATCAGCCCATCTTAGTCCACTGCTGGACATAGCCTTCCCTAATGAGCGCCATAGCGCCCTGTCTTTAGTTCGACGCATCCAGCATCTGCCTGCAGCCTTTTGCAGATCGTCATCCCACCGGCCCGAGGGCGTCCTACTCTACGTTTGCCAGGAGGCGGTCTCTACTCCAGAACACGTTTATCCCAGTGGTTGTTGGTTCTTTGCGAGATATGGCTGACACTTCAGCTTGCCAAATTCTGATGTATTAATTACGAATATCCTTCAGAGAAACTCCGAGCACAGCTCTTTCGATAGATCGGTGTGCGACCTTGAACTGGTGGACAGGCCCGATCTTTTTCACAACAACGCGAAGAGTAGTGGTACTAGTGGTATTGATCGGCAACGATTGCCGAAAGGCGTTCGTTAGTTATAGGCAAACTTACGAGTGACGGAGCTTAGCCCGTAACAGCTATTTTCTTCCCGGTGTTATGACGTCATTTATCACACAGATACCAGCATCGAACGTGACGGTGATGGGAGCAAGCAGCACAGTCATCCACGGGCTGACCTCGGAGCCGACTGATGATTTAGGCTGGCTAGCGTGCTGGGCTAGCAATGACATTGGGAATCAGAGGGAGCCCTGCCTGTTCAGGATCATGCCTGCTGGTAAGACATATCTATTTTAATAATAATAATATAATCTCACGCCTTTTATCACCGAGGGGGTAGGCAGAGGTATTCCATTACTGGATATACCCACATTTCACGAGATGTATTGGACCCCTAAACGTGATAGGTGGTGAGCCCATCGCCGGACCGGGTCTGTTTACACATGTCTTAGAATTAATTCCGAGACCTGCCGGGTTCCTCACAATATCTATTTTACTTTCTGTCAAATTCTCAAGTCAATGTGGTTCTAAGCAGAAAAGTACGTATGTAGGCTTCCCACAAGTTGTTCCAATGATATGCTATTATAAAGGCAATATCACAATATGCTGTTGCCAATAATGTAAACGAACCCTACAAATTTTCAGAGAAGTTTTTCGAATGAGATAGTAGGTATAACCGTACTACACCAATTACGTAATAACCAGTAATTTTCAATACTTCATTAAGTTTAACGATTATTTTTACGAGAAAAGTTAAATGAAATGGAAAATTCTACTTTGTGACATTATTAACGTAAAGTATAAAAATAAAAAGATTAAAGAGCCGGCCGAAAATCAGTGAGGCTCGGGTTCGAATCCTGGCATGTACCAATGAGTTTTTCAAAAACTTACGTACATATTTATCACTAGCTCGACGGTGAAGGAAAACATCGTGAGGAAACCCGCAGGTCTCAGAATTAATTCTGAGACATGTGTAAAATAGACCCGGTCCGGCGATGGGCTCACCACCTATCACGTTTAGGGGTCCAATGTATCTCGTGAAATGTGGGTATATCCAGTAATGGAATACCTCTGCCTACCCCCTCGGGGATAAAAAAAAAGGCGTGAGATTATATTATAAAACATTCGTTCATAAGTACCTGTATAAACAGATGATCTCATATATTTGAAGAAGGAAGGAAGGTGAAAATTGTTAGATGATACTTTCTTATTAAAATAAGAAGCAAATTGTAATTTTTCAGAAGTTACTCTGAGTGACAGGAGTTAAAAAGCATTTATTTAAGTTTTTTGCTAGATATTTAAAATAAAATTTATTTAGAGAAACTAAAAAAGGCGACTGCTTGTAAAAAACGCACTGAAAATATTTTCTAAACAAAAAACCATCTTTCTTGTGCTGTCGATAAAAAATCTACCATAAGACTCTAGAGAAAAAGACAAATCAAACTAAATCTAATTTAATAAAATCTAGAAGAGATCCAAAGAAATAGACTCTCATACATCCATATGTGCAGAACACTTTGAGTATTAAATTTAATACTCAAAGGCAAGAACACTACCCACCTTATAAGGAGTCAAATAATAATTTCACTTAGACAATTTTCAACACCACGACGATAAACCTTTCGTATTACACAATCTAAACTTAGATGAACGGGCAAATAACGTAGATCCAGTAAGTAGACGATACGGGATCACGGGGCCGTTTTCGTGACTCAGTCCTGTTTAATGTTAGCTTAATGGCTGTGGAAGCGATCAAAATGGCAACTAAACGAGGGTGTTATGCTAAAAGATTATCTTTTGAAGCAACCTTACTGAAGCTGGGGACATGATACAGAATTTCAGTATTATGTCGGTTATGACTTCATTAAAGATTCAAGAATTTTATGCTGAAACAAACTCGCCTTAACCCTCTTTAATTTTCGTAAACCAGTCGTTTATATGACTTTATAAATAAATATTAGAACCTATTTAAATGTATACATACTGCAAAAATAAACAATATATTTATAGCTAATTACTAATATTTAAACCACAAGGCCTATGGAATTCAGTATATTATAAACTAAAATACAATAATCATCAACGCGCGTTATTCCTAGTGTAAGGGCCTGAGCAGAACATATACTTTTAACATCGGCGATCGGTGATGTAGTTGCTTTTCGGAAGCTCATTGCAGCAATTAAACGCTACAATACATATTAGGATTCCAGTTGCAAAAAATCGATTAGTCATCAGCCCCTCGCTCTATTTCATTTGCACGCTGATGCAATTGTTAAAATTCATGATTTTGATACCGTGATCAAACGCAACAAGTCGCTAAAACTCGATTTAATAACATCTAATCTAACATCTTCATCATTCTATTTACTTTGTCTCCCAGCGCTCCCAGAGCCCCCAACCAACTGCGAAATAGACAACGAGGTGCTCCATTGTGAGCCAGGTCACGACGGGGGTCTGCCCCAGCGGTTCCTACTCGAAGCCCTGGAGGTACGGCCACATACCCAGGTCAACGAGGAAAATGACATCTCCACACTTAACGACCAGGTGAGCGCGGAATGTGCTGTGCCTTGATCATGTCATCGATAGCTAACATCCCTTGATAACAGGTTGTGTGGAATGATTTAACAGTTTTTATTGTTGTTATTGTTGTAATGGATGTTTCTGATAAATAGACTCTTTTCATTACTAAAGGTCTACCACTTAACAAAGATTGTTGCTGTAGTAAGTTCGCGGAGCAAGAGGGGTAACAAAAGCTACAGCAAAAAAATTGTTGCACTGCATACAAGTTGATTAGTGTTGACAGCACCTTTACATCATCCGCTCCTGCTTCGCGCAACTACCCCAGGAACCATCAAAATCAAACAATAGACCTACATACTAATATATTGTATCGGCTCTGACAATTTTACCAAAATATCCGTTCCCAAAGAGCATAAAATAGTTCAACCAGAAAATAAAATGATGTAAAACTCTGTACCATTATGGACACTCCCTGGATACAAAGCTGCCCCACTCTTACTCAACGTGTGGTCATTAATCTCTTTTTTTTATTTTTTATTTGTTTGTTCGTTCGTTCAATAATTTATTTATTTATTTATTCATTACTCATATATGATTTTCATTCATTCTGAATATGTGACCGTGGGACTCGTAAGCCCTTGTGGCATACATTATTATCTAGTGTCCAATGTGTGTCTATAGGAACTGATATGTTAAAGTACAAGTTTGACTTACCAATACATGTGAGAGTTCATTTTTTTTAATAAACTTAGTAAACATTTATTTACAAATAATACATGTGGGAGTTCCATCTAAATATAACACCATAATTGACTCACTTTGTTCAATCTAAGCTTGTAACTTACACGCATGGTGAAAATTACTATAAAGACAAAATTAATCCTATGAAGCAAAAGATTAATCATTTATCAATACTCCTAAATGTTCTCAGGGCATCACTGGCCGTGGTCTATCAGAAGCAGTTTACCGTGCGAGTAACGAGGTCATTCCACAGTTTACTCTTGACCGCTTGTCTCCTGGAAAGTATACATTCCTGGTGTATGCCGAGACTCCTCGAGGACGGTCACCCAGACCAGCTGCTATGCATAGCGTCGCTATACGGACTTCAGATGATTTGGATAGGCCTGGTGAGTTATAAGCGATTTATGGATAGGAAAATTTGTTCGATTGTGATAATATTGTACCTACAGCATGACTCTGTTAGTGTCATCAGTATATTTACGAAAACGTATTGTATGTTAAAAGAATATATCACTTTACAAAAAAAATAGTGACAGACATTGTATAAACACTAGAAATAAGAATGAACTGGCTGCTTGTGTTAGTCGATTATCTAAAGTTACCAAATCCTTTAAGGGTCAATGTATACGTTTTTACAATAAGATTCCCATTGAATTACAAAATTTGCCTCTTGACAAATTTAAAATAATAGTTAAGCAAAAATTACATAAAAAAGGCTACTATAAAATTACAGACTACTTAGTAGACCAACATGCATGGGATTAACCGACTCGACGCTATGTAAGGCTATTAATTATAATTATTATTGTAAACGATATTTATTAGTAAGACATGAGATTAAAAAGAGCTGCCCTTGAGTTTCCTGCTGGCTCTTCTCGGGGTACTGCATTCGGAACCAGCAGCTCGTCGGTGGAGATGGGCTGCTGTTTGCATTTAGCCAATCTTCATGGACGAGTTTAGAGTGCCTTGTTATTATAAAATATTGATGTTTCTAAGTGTAGGTATATTTTAATACCAATAGAAAATAAACGATTTTGAATCATGTATAGCACGAAATAAATTGATACACGATTCTCTTTATTTCTGTGACTAACTAAAGCGTATTATTCTACTAGCACAGACTTACAGTCATTTGTTTTAAGGTAGGTACAGCTACTGGGGTCGTCCCTCATCAGATCGTACTCTTAGTTCATGTTAGTAGCTCGGTGAAAATTTTTTTAGCAAATGAATTTTTATAAATTATTTTATTATTTAACTTCATCAAAGTTTATTCTCATGCTATCATAAAGTTTTTGACAATTTTGTACCAATATTGTTATACAATTTCCTTATTCCTAAATTAGTGTAATACAAAGAATCTCGACAAAATATGCCCTGTTTATTTATAAACTAGCGACCCGCCCCGGCTTCGCACGGGTGCAATGCTAACATTAAAACCTTCCTTTTGCTTGAATCACTGAATCTATTAAAACCGCATCAAAATCCGTTGCGTAGTTTTAAAGATTTAAGCATACATAGGGACATAGGGATATTGGGACAGAGACGCTTTCTCTTTTTTATACTATGTAGTGATAAATTGAAATTCAATTTCTACTTCATAAGTCTGAAGAAAAAATGTTTTCACTTCTTTCCATTTGTCGTTGTTGATCATTTTTATTATTCTTTGTAACCAAATTATCAGCTCCAAATGTAGTGTCTGTCTAGTAGTGTGTCCAAAATCTTGTAATATCCTAACTCGTCCACCAGGTTCGCTCCAAACCATGACTACAGCTCCACCACTACAGCCGCCTCCCACTGACAACAGCGTAGCTTTGTTAGTAGGAGCTGCTCTCTCCCTCATTCTGGTGACTATTCTGACCACACTCTGCGTGTCTCTTGTGGTGATGTGCAAGAAGAAAACTCGACCAAGAGGTGATACAGACCAGAGGTAAAGTATAAGTTTTCATTTGGAGTCTCTCTATAATCAGCTGACTTATATAGCAAACTACCAAAAGAAAGAGATTTTTTTACAAAAGAGGCAATTTTCGTAATAGCAGTTTGAAAAAATAAGTTTAGTTTTTAAGTAAACTGCCTGCATGTGCCGTGATTTATTCCCTTAAAAAGTTAGTGTTCAAATTCTTAACCGGTAACTAAATGGGATTTCAGATTTTGTTTAAAAATATCTCAAATTCTTCCATTAAAATTTTCCAGCACAATCACCAGAAGAAACGTGGGTGTATCTATGTATGGTGGCTCATCAATAAACCAGAACCTGGTTCCAACTGTAGTGGTACGGGGCCACCGAGGATCCAGAGTCCTGGCTGCGAGATGGTCAGGAGTACTGGAAGACATGCCAATGGCTGTTCTGGCACTGGATACGAGACCTCATGGTAAGAATTTTGCTTCAGAATCTTGTGAAGATATTAATCGCTAGTTGCAAGATTTTCACGAAAGAGTAATGTAATATAGTGATACTCGTACTTGAAAGAAAAAAATTAAACCAATAAACTTTTGATTACAGCAGACACAGACTCAAGTCACAGCGATATAGAAATGCAACATGAAGCACTAACGAGGCATATGGATAACATGGAAACACAAACAGATTCTTGAAGTCATATAGATGTTGAAATTAATGTTTTAAATAACATTAAAAATAGTCAGTTCGAGAAAGCTCGAAAAAGTCAGGTCATTAAGTTGGGTGAAGGTAGAAGAGAGTTAACAAAAAATACTACTTACACTGAGTTAATAAGAATGTGAAAAGTATCTAAATTATTAGGTTCCTTGTCTTTTATACTTAATATGAAAAAAAAACATGAATGATATTGGGAGAAAAATCAAACATTAGAATAAAATGAGCTCTTACCGAGAGTTGCTTATAATGACGAAAAGAATTAGGTATAATAGCGATACATATATTTATAATTTGAATGATATAGAGTATATAAGGACTACAAGAGCAAAGTTTAAATAGGAGTCTGATGAAACCAACGATTACTTTAAGTAAATCGCCGAAGGTGTACTTTAAATCCCTAATTTAAGATGTAAATGTAAAGTGATTGTGAAAGCATGATTCAGTATTAAAATAGTGATAATTAGAAGTGTGAAATAATAGAAGATTGAGTAGATCAAAAATATTGTGTAGATTTAGAAGAATAATGGAATATAAAGATAAGTTAAGATTAATGATTTTGATATGCTACGAATACGGGTATTAATGATGTAGACAAAGTATTGTTCCAATGTAGTTATTCGTATAGTCAGTAATTCTACAGTAAGATGATTTTAACTCACCGATTACTCTAGCTATGACAACTTTGATTCAGTCGTCAGAAAAATAACCAGATATTTTTTTTATTGAAATCTATGCTTCTTACCGGTTCTTACGGAAACACATTGAAGAAAATGTTTTGCTTGAATTCAATTGCATAGTTTTGATGATCGGAATACCCTGTTCTAATGTAAAAATACTTTTTTTATATCCTATATACTCTTTTTTTAGTTTTTCCGTTTCGTTGAAGAGATTTTGAGTTTGGAAATTACAAATTGTAATTACAAATTTCTAGGATTTTTACAATAATTGATGAACATACCTACACAAAGTTCCAAGTTCCTGTAAAATATGTACCTACTACAGTTAACATTAGTTCAACACTACACCAAAGAATCAACAAATTGAATTAATGTCAATTAATTTAACAACTTCAAGGATCAAGAAGTTCTCAGGAAATTCAAATGTATACGTTTTAGTATGACATTGTACCAAATATAAGTAGTTCTGATTAATGAAAATAAACTTTATATTTTATCAATGAACTTCCTTATTTCATTATCATTCTATTTTCACTTGAAGATTTGATTACAGTGATAGCCAATTTGGTAAGTTTCTTGTCTGTTTAAGGTATTTGGGTGAAGAGTGTATGTTTATTTATAATTTTTGAATGAAACTGCTTGGACTTGCCACAGACAGTCTTAGACTAGTACTTACTATCAGTAAAAGTTCTGTGTGACACACAAAGTGTAATTTTTGCGAGTAGCTATTTTTTCCCACCCCGTGGCTACAAAGCCCTCTCGTAAAGTAACTTTTCATAATTACATTACAAAAAAACATTTTTTTTCATGTTTATGGCCGTTTCGGGCCGGAATCGAAAAAAAATTGGTGCTACTGGCTTCTGATTGTGTAACTCTAATTAGGGACGAGGTATTAAAAACTTGAGCTTTCAAGCGACAATTCTTCCAAATACATCAGGCTTAGCGTTTGTCGATAGTACCTAAACATTGAAACGACATCACACATAAATTATTTAATAAGTACACAAACTTGGATGATTTCAAAATGATATATCCAGATATGGAACAACAATATTACGTTGGATACACATTGAATGTTCAAATAGCGTTACCTTTTCTATGCTTGTACCTACATATGGCAGAGTCAATGTATAGTTCTATGTTATAAGGAAAATTGAAAATCCAGAACACCATCTCCACGATAGTTCAACCAAATATTTTGTCACGGGCATAAATATAAAGCCAGGTACATATTGGAGCCTATTGTTACACATAAAATCAGTGAACGTAAATTGGCTTTCAATACCTTTGTACATTGTCATTTTTGTCAGCTTGAGATTAGAGCTGAACATGAACATTAGTATTGCAATATATAAATAAGATACTGTCTGATTTAAATTATTCTTTTTTTTTTGGTTCGACTCCTGGCATGTACCAATGATTTTTTCAAAAACTTACGTACATATTTATCACCAGCTTGACGGTGAAGGAAAACATCGTGAGGAAACCCGCAGGTCTCAGAATTAATTCTGAGTCAAGTATAAACAGACCCGGTCCGGCGATGGGCTCACAACCTATCACGTTTAGGGGTCCAATATATCTCGTGAAATGTGGTTATATCCAGTAATGGAACACCTCTGCTTACCCCCTCGGGGATAAAAAAGGCGTATAATTATATATATATATATTATATATATATATTGGTCCGGTAAATATTTAGTTTTATTAAAGGTGAGACTGATAATAACAATAAATTGTGGCACAAAGCAGAGCAGGGAGAGCCTGCACTATGGGTACCTACTAGAGCTGATTAGCATAGGTACATAAATATTAAACACTCAAACACAAAGACATATTCAGGCACACAACAATACAATTGTTGGCCTCGAGACCTGTGACTCAGAACCAACTTCTGGGTTAATTTTTTTTATTTTGTATTTTTTTTTTAAAGAAACAAACAGCTTATACAATACAAAGATAGATATCACATTAAGTATAAATATAGTCACAAAGTTTCCACTAATATTTAGCGCCTAGGATTACAATGAACGCGCTACTAAACTTTCTGGAAACATAGTAAGAAACAAAAAACATAGATAAATAAAATAAAATAAATAAATAATCTCACGCCTTTCATCCCCGAGGGGGTAAGCAGAGGTATTCCATTACTGGATATACCCACATTTCACGAGATATATTGGACCCCTAAACGTGATAGGTGGTGAGCCTATCGCCGGACCGGGTCTGTTTACACATGTCTCAGAATTAATTCTGTGACCTGCGGGTTTCTTCACGATGTTTTCCTTCACCGTCGAGCTAGTGATAAATATGTACCTAAGTTTTTGAAAAACTCATTGGTACATGCCAGGATTCGAACCCTAGCCTCACTGATTTTCGACCGGCTCTTTAACCGTCCGGGCTATCACTGCTCCTCTATAATAATACTATAATATTATTATAGTATTATTTAATTTGCTTAATATACAAACAAATATTTATTTTTAAACATCCAAACAACACGTGTACACTTCGCTCAACTGAAAGCGTTGGGAGCCATCAAGTGTATTGGAAGGGGTAACTTTTGAATCCATTTTGCGTCGCCCCGAGTTATGCCAAGGAAAGCCGGCTGATTAGATTAACTTGTATTTAGATTTCCTCTTCAATTTTGAGGATAAGCTTTTCGGAGTTAGCCATTATCACAATAAACGCGATGACGCAGACGATGTTGTAGCAAGTCAAATTGGAACAGGCAGTTTGCAAAGTGACTTAGTCCAGAGAAGTTTTACTGTTTTTGAGATATCTGTTGTAAGAAGTAGTCAGGTGGAAACTGTGTGTTATTTACATACTTAGATCAACAAGATTTGTCTGTCTTAAAATGGTGGGTCTATAGGTAAGTATGTTGTCCGAACTAACAACGTAGTTTGCCCGGAAATGAAATAGAAGTAGCTAGAAATCTACAAACGATGATTCATTAACAGTTCACCATACAAATACGAGTAGCTAGAAATCTACAACCTTAGTATTTCGCAGAGGATTTATTACTGATTCTTGTAATACGTTTATTAGTTGCTTTGTAGCTATAGTAAGGTAAACGCAGCTATTACCGACCCCCTTAAGCAAGTTTTGAAATTGATTATTAGAATTAAGGGTAGTGGTTGCAAACATACCAGATTTTTTTATTTTATATTTAAAAATAGATTGTATATTATATATTCATATTTTCATTTGTTTCTAAATATCATGTTTTCATTGAAAAAATAATCAAAGGATTGTTGAAGTCAATTGTTTCTATTACCGACCCACCCGAAACGCTTTGAAGCTATTACCGATTTTTATGAATCTAACACCGACCGTAAGTAAATAAAGCATACTTTTTTTCACAAAATACCGACCTACATGTTCGATTCTCAAAATAATTATTAGTTTGAGCGAAATATCCCTTTCCCAAAATATCCCGTTTTCGAAATGTCCCGTTTACTTTTATTTGCTTTTCATTTTTGTACTTGATTCATTACAATAATTATAGTTAATAAAATAATCTGAAAATGGAGATAAACTTGACTTTAAACTTTTTGGCGGGAATCCGAAGAGGGACGTCATGTTTTTTGTATATAATTTTCATTTTGCTGTGTATTTCGGGTTTTGACTCACCAAAATAGTGATAGTTTATTATGTGGCAAGTGTCCGTGAAAGTGTGCAGACAATGGAAAATTCGATAAAATGCGAGATATGGACATTTTTGGATTGCCTCAAGAAGTCAAAATGAAGTCTTCAGTAAAAGTGATATTATTTTACTGTTTATAACCAAGCTAAGTATGTAGAAAGGGTTGAAGACACTGTATTTTTGTGCATGGACTCTGAAGCAAAGCCGTTATCATTAACTAATGACGAGGCTGCATGGCGTAGTGCCTTTGCCTACCCTGTAAGGGGTGAAAAAAAAAGGAATAGAACCAACATGAAATTCGTTGTTAACCCGTAAAACCACAATAAAATGTTATTTGATTTTGACGTTTTTTAGGGGGCGCGCGGGTGCAATTAAAATTCCGCGCGTTGTTCAACTTTCCCAAAAAAATGATCTCCAAAAAAATACTACTTTGACTATCATTCTACTGTCAATGTATTTTTGTCTATGGATAGATTATGTGCTGCCACATGTAAAAAACAAAGGGGTACTATGAGTCCAAGTCATTCATTTCTGTTCGTAAATAAAAACTCGGACCTGTTTCGAGAATAATCACAGAATAATTGCTACCAATATTACCACAGTACTCAAATTTATAAACAATGTTACTAAACACCAACTAGAAAGATCGTATTATCGTCTAAGATAAACAACTCAACCTTTAGAGGCCACTTATGTTTATAATTGAACACCACTTGAAATCCGACACCGAAAATTTACTATGAAGTGGCCATTTTTTTTATGACTTGTCACATGGCGCGTGTTTGGAAGCGGTTTTCTATAAATAAAAACAAAAAACATGTGTAGCTTTGGATATCAACGGATTCCGAATTTATTCTAGATCACGGTAGTAAATTATATTCAATATCATGTATTTAATGGTGATACAAATAAGGTTTAAAGTCATCTGGGTAGGCCAGCCCGCCGGCGGGCTGCCGCTGCTTGACGGAATGGCGGCATTTTGTGCCAGCCCGCCGGCGGGCTCCTGGGGAGCATTGGGTTAATGTAGATTTCTTAATTATATTCAACAAAAATATGTTCACACATCAATATCTGGCTTACGCTGGAGAAAAAACTATCCACTTTTGGTTTCCATGGAAGAATTCCTATGATCGAAGTTGTAAACATCTCAATAAACGTACCAAACACAAATTGTGTTTCAAATTGCAAATTGGAAGCAATTTTCAAACTTAACTGGCTAAACTCCACTGGCTCCTCTGCGTGAATCTCGGAGGCTTCAAGGATTACAAGTGGAAATGCAGCGAGTTGCAGCCCATGTCACTAGTGCCCATGCTTTCCAACTTATCGCAGTGAACCTTTGAATGCTTGTGGATTCTTTAAAAGATTGTTTTCACATTTGGACCTCAATAAAAATAAAGGTATTGATTTCTCGGTGAACAAAAATGAAATTTTAGTAATATAAGAAAATAGACTTTAATAGAAATGGTAAATAGAATAACATTCATAAAATCAAAGTGAGAACATAGGTCATGTATTGTTATCTTGCGCCCCTGGAAACCTGCTGCTTGGCCAGCTAGTGCAAACCATAGCTACCATAGCCTTTCTTTCTAATTGATTAGCCTGCTTAATAGTAATTACTTCTTAAAACAATGTCAATGCTGTTATTTCACAATGCAGTTCCATGTAGTGCCGTTGAAGAGAATTGGTCTTAGTGTCAATTGTGTTGGACATAGGGGATAACTGAATCACCTGAAACATAAATATTCACTATCAAAATTCAGAGATAACTTTGTAAATGTGTAGATGTTAATAAAATAAAAACACACTGTTTTATTTTCAGCACAGAGTTTTTCAAGTTGGGATAGCGGCTGGTGCTTCTACACACATGAATCATGATTTGCTCCACCATGGCTAGCACTAATACTTTATACTATTTAAGTCAGAGTCACAAACCTGAAAATAAAAGTAAAAACTACTATAAATGTATAATTTACATGTTTTGAATAAAAATAATTAGACAATTTAATTTCAAAATTACTTAAACCCTTTGTTTTATTTCCCAAAAAACTTATAAATTTTTTTGGAACTTCCCAAGTTTAGCGCAGCCGAAGGTAAGGGTTGACTGTCGGAACAAGTTGCAATGCCGGTTCCGCACGTGTACTTAATAACTATTTTTAATACAGTTGCGAAAAAATTAAGCAATTTAATAAAATAATAAAAATACAATAAACTCAGCTAACATTTTTGGAAAATCGCGCCAATCGTAAAAGATTAAAAGCAGAGTTTTTTTTGTTTTCTTCACCCATTCTGGGTAGACAAAGGGAACTATACATACAGCCAAGTCTTCAGTACCTAGATTTTTTTTATGGATATGAAATGAAAATGAAATTTAATGACATGAAATGAAATTAAACCGAACGTAACTTATTGAATCAAATCATTAAATTGAAACAATTACATACCGTTAATCCAAAAATACCAATTATCTATATAAATAAAAATGAATTGATGTTCGTTAGTCTGATTAAAACTCCAGAACGGCTGGACAGATTTTGATGAAACTTTTTGTGTGGGTTAGAGTGGGTCCAGGGATGGTTTATACGGTGGCAGAACGACGTCTGCCCGGGCCACTAGTTAGGTATAGAATCGGTGATAGCTTCTCTTTGTTGCAATCACCGATTCATATGGATCGGTAATTAGTGTTCAATAAAAAAATGAACAAATCTTCGAAAAATAATCGATATTAATTGTAGTTTATTTCCCCATCCGATTTAATACAATAATTTGTTGATTTAGTCCTAAACTATAAAAAAATACACCATTTTCATATAAATAAGAAGAAAACTCTAAGTAGTTTCTTTCATATCCCACGTCTAAATGTTTAATAATGCGTGGCAGTTTATCGCGGAAAAACAAGTTTATAATATAACATGGTGTATGTCGCTAATAGATGCCTATAATTTTAGAATACTTAAGATTGAAATGGTGTTATAAAAACTTGTTTAATTATTATAAGCATTAACGAAAAATTGAAAAAATAAAGCATTACCTCTTAGCCATTGCCGATCCATGGGTCGGCAATGACTGCACTACTAAAATGCACTGCAGCTATTGCCGTTCTATTTTAATTTCAAAAATACTTTTAAAATCCATTAAAACATAATAATTTTGTTGCGAAATGTGGAATATACAAATAAAGGAATATGTTGAGTTATTCACAATAAATTTAGCATAAATATTTATATATCAAATATCTTAAGCAAAAAATTCGAGTACTTACCTGAGGAAGTAAGGGTTAGTATGACACGATCGGCGCACTCGCTACGTTCACAGAAACTAACGTATTTGGTCACATTCCCGTGAACCTATGTACACTAACACCAGTAAATTTATTAGGAAACATACAAGCATGTGTGTATATTATACTCTCTTGTGACTCAAATCGTTCCAAACCGATAAAAATAAGAATAAGCAGAATGGGTCGGCAATACCTGCAGATTTTCGATGGGTCGTTAATAGCTGCGTTTACCTTATATACTCTGCCTAATTTGGGACTAAGTATGTGAATTTTCCCACAATTTTGTTTATTATTATCTATTGGTTAACTAACCTAGGCCGAGTTGCAGTTTGTGGATTCCATCTTCGACTAGAACCAACATAATTTTGCTAAAATGTGTAAGTACTCTGCTAAAATAAAATAAAAATGATTTAAAGTTTCATAGGGTCCCAAACTACGAATAAGGAATTTATTCGTTATTCGTAGGTCCGAAATCACTTATGTAACTGTAAAGCCTAAGTTTAATCTATAGGTTTGTCTTCAATAAGGTGTCTACCTACTGCGAAGTTGTCTATGCCTAGATTAATACAAAGGAGTTGTATTAAAAGGAGGGCGTACCTACAAGTTTAGAATTGGTTTAGACAGGGAACGTATTAACTTAACCACGGTACTACCTAAACTACCTTGATGGAGTTTCGTGGCATTACAAGTTCAACTTGCATTAAGTTGTGAGTGCACAAAGCACACAAAGTAAACCGATTGCAACACGGATGATTATGAACTAACTGAAGTGTATTTGGTCTTACTTTGTAGCTGCGATGGTGAAAATCCTTTTATGCAGGTAGAAAAATCGTCTAATAAATAAATAAATAAATTGTAGGCCACAATTAAAAAAATTTTTTTGGGCTGTGTCAAAGACCAAGGTTTCATTGCTCCTAGGTTTGGGTAGTCAATAATAGGTTTGAAAAGTAGTCTTACTGAAAATAACCAATTGTGTTTCGACCTTTGATTATCCAAAAAATACGGCGTATATTTTGATACTTGCAAATAAACAACCAAAGAAGGGGAAGCCATCAGTTATCCGGAGATGTAATGTTTTACAGCGTTTCTTTCCTGATTGAAAGAAAAATATACTTCTGTAAAGTTTTTAGAAGTTCACTTCTTATAATAATAATAATAACAATAATTTATTACATAAACTTAGTCTAATTACAATAATGGCTAACAGAGTAAAACTTATTGCTAACTAGTGGCCCGGGCAGACGTCGTTCTGCCACCGTATAAACCATCCCTGGACCCACTCTAACCCACACAAAAAGTTTCATCAAAATCTGTCCAGCCGTTCTGGAGTTTTAATCAGACTAACGAACATCAATTCATTTTTATTTATATAAGATTAAATTTTAGAGATACCTAAACTAAGTAACTAAATACTTGTGAGTTAGGTATCATGTTAGTAACCCAGTAAAAGGTTAGTACAAAAAAAAATATTTTAATAATAAAAGAGTAAAGCTATTTTACAATAATCGAGCCTTCTACTGCAAGAAACATTTCAGGAAATTGATTAACTTTACTCGCAACATTTCACATACAATGAGTAACGTTTCGAAGACAACCAAAGTAACTAAATAAACAATCTTAATATCCAGAACCATACATAAGCCCCGCCATTCTTACCTCATAAAAAAGGGATATTTCCCTACTAAACCATACTATAAACACAACGATACCACCAATTTCCCTAGTCTCATCTTCCGCCTTATTCTCTAAACATTATAGTCCACTGTTGCTTAACCAAGTGCAAAGCTAAAGTGGTTATGT
Source organism: Ethmia dodecea (assembly GCA_963855545.1). Lineage (NCBI taxonomy): Eukaryota > Metazoa > Arthropoda > Insecta > Lepidoptera > Depressariidae > Ethmia > Ethmia dodecea. Next base: position 712,831 of record OY979457.1, read on the forward strand.
GTACACTGTGTAAGGTCTCCTAATTCCACTGTAAAAGTATGGCGCACTTCAGTTTATTGCCATCTAAAGTTAATAACTTTAAGGATGGTTCTGGAAGGCTCGAGCTGCAGGCTCACAGCTGGTACATGGGTGTTATTAATGGGTTTTTGGAAAATAATTACGCTTTTTACATGGCAGAAGGACATTCACGGGTCAAATTAGTGAATTCCTTAAAAAGCTGAGGTCTGGAGTGCGAAGAATAAAGCGTGCATAAAAAGGCTTATGGATGTGAAGGAAGCAAAAGAAGTAGGTATGCAGAGATAGAGTAAACTGGTGACCCATCGTCTCTACCTACACCTGTGGGAAGAAGGCGTGAGTATGTATGTCTGTAAAAGGTAATCAATAAGGTAAATAAAATATTGGCTACGAGGAGGTAGATAGAAGTATTCCATTCCTGTAAATACAAATTTTTGACCCCCACACTCATCGCCATCGCCAGACGAGAAGCTTCTCTAACCACATACATCGCTATAACTACATCTGTTGGAAGCAAAGATATTAAAATATAATAGGGCATAGAGGGGACAAAGCGAGGAAAATTTAAAGCCAAAAGTTATTCCAAGTGGAATAAGTCTAGTACAATTTCGACCGAATGACAGCTCGCGTTCATACTAACTGACATGACGCTTGAGCTTCAAACATACTTCAAAGTTTTGTATGAAAATATTCCCAATGCCCCCTCTATGTCATTTTATATTTTAATCTCTTTGGTTGGAAGTGACATTTGTAAAAATAAATGTGTTCTGTAAATGGACCTGAATTGCGAATTTGTCAATTATTATGAGCCCATTGCTAAAGTACGAGATATTGGTCCTCGTTTTCTAAGCGAGACCACAAACTTGGTGTTAGTTAATGGACATTATAGTACCATATCATTTGATTGTTGAAAATATATTGACTCAATTTTTTTTAATAATTGTTGTATAGTGTCTCCTTACTGTGTAGAGATAATTAAAAATAAAGAAAGCAGTCATTCGTTTGACACATCTGGAACACGATGTTTTTTCTATTTTATAACTGAATATAGAACATTACATGGCGCAGTCGGAAAACATTTTAAAGTTATATTTTATTACTCCCCAGTAAAAATAGTGTCTGTACATCTGAAAATATATAAATTGTGACAAAACATTGCAAATGTGAAAAATGCCCGAAACAAAAGAGAAGATGTCGACATCGAAAGTTCCTTGTCAAATCGCACTTCCAAATTCTATATCTTGGGAAGGAAATTTAGCAGAAAATTGGAATTTCTTCAAGCAAAAATTTGAAATTTATTTAATTGCATCAGGAAGCAATTTTAGTGAGAACACTATCAAAACGGCATTGCTGCTGAGTGCCGTTGGTGATCGTGCACTCAAGCTTTATAATACTTTTGATTTCGAAAACAGTGCTGACAAAAGCGATTTCACCCAAGTTCTTCAAAAGTTTCAAGAGTATTTTTGTCCGGAGAAAAATGTGACATATGAGCGATTTTTGTTTTTCACTCGAAACCAGAAGGAAGGTGAATCCTATGAAAGTTATGCAATGGAGTTGCGAGACCTGAGTGCATCTTGTGAGTTCGGATCTTTAACTGAAAGCTTAATAAAGGACAGACTTGTGTGTGGAATTTTAGATGTGGCTGTTAAAGATCGTCTTCTTCGTACAAAGAAATTGACATTGCCCATGGCGATTGAGATATGTTGTACTTCTCAGCGGACAAAGGAACAAGTTGAAGCTATATCCTCAGCTTGTACACATACGGCATCGGGAGTTAGTTGTGAGTTCTCCCAAGTTGACAAAATAAATCAAAGAAGGTCAGATAATTCTATGAGAAATAATTACAATCAAAAAAGGTCAGATAATTCTATCCCGTCAACTTCAAACATGACACGTCATCTTGAACCAGTCAAACGTCAGCCTATGACATCGCAGTTTCAGGAACGGAATCCGTTGTTTATTTGCAAAAATTGTGGTTATTCGCATGCACGATACCAATGTCCAGCGTACGGGAAAAAATGTATGAAATGTGGCAAGCTTAACCATTTTTCTGCGAAATGTAGAAGCATAAAGGAAGTACAAGAAATTGGAAATGAAAATAACGAAGTTGATATGCTTTATCTAGGTGCGGCTTTTGTAGATTCAATTAATAATATTCGCAATTGGTCTGTTACTTTAGGTGTTAATAACATTCCGTTGCAGGCTAAAGTTGATACGGGTGCTCAGGCAAATATTTTGACAGAAAACGCATGTGTCTCTCTTGGTTTGGATAAAAATAACTTATTACCAGTTATGACAAGGCTAACTACCTATACTGGTGAGTGCATTCCATGCTTAGGTAAGTGCAAACTCTCGTGCAAGTACAATGGCAGAATTTATTACCTTAACTTTTTTGTTGTTGCTGGTCAGTATACCAATATTCTTGGGTTAAAATCAGCTATTGACATGCATTTAGTGACACCAATGCGTGAAATAAAAACGCAGGTAGATTTCTTTCACGAATTTAAAGATATTTTTGAAGGTTTAGGTTGTATTAAAGGCGAGTATGATATTAAAATTAGAGAAAACTCTGTCCCTGTCATCCATGCGTGTAGAAAAGTACCGCTAGCTGTACAGCCACGCTTAAAGGAAAAACTAGACGAAATGGAAAAGCAAAATGTTATTGTACGAGTTACTCATCCGACTGAATGGGTAAATTCCTTAGTTGTTGTTTACAAGCCTAACGGTGATCTTAGATTGTGCATAGATCCTAAAGATCTTAATCAAGTTATAATGAGGCAACACTTTAGCTTGCCAACTTTTGAGGAAATTACAAGTAAATTATCAGGCGCAGCTGTTTTTAGCACGTTGGATGTTAAAAATGGTTTCTGGAACATAAAATTGTCAGAAGCCAGTTCGGATTTATGCTGCTTTAATACCCCGTTTGGCAGGTATAAGTTTTTGAGAATGCCTTCTGGTTTGTGTAGCGCTTCAGAAGTCTTTCAGCAAAAAATGCGTGATATTTTAGAGAGTTTAGAAGGAACAGAAGTTTTTATCGATGATATATTGATCTGGGGAAAAGATAAGGCTGAGCATGATAAAAGAATAAGGTTAGTTTTGGAGCGACTGAGGCAGGAAAACGTGAAATTAAATAAAGATAAATGTAAATTCAACTTGGAAAAGGTTAAGTATCTCGGTCATATAATAAGTAAAGAAGGGTTAAAGCTGGATGATAGTAAGATTAATTCAATTGCTAAAATGAAGAGTCCGCATGATAGGAAAGATTTGGAAAGATTTCTAGGCGTTATTAATTACGTTTCAAAATTCATTCCCAATTTTGCTATTTTAAGTTCTTCTTTGAGAAATCTTTTAAAGAAAGATGTTGAATTTTCTTGGCTAGATGTTCATGAAAAAGTTTTCCAAGATTTAAAGAAAAGGTTATCTTCAGAGCCCGTTTTGCAGTTTTTTAGTTCAGATCTTCCTGTGACTCTTTCTGTGGATGCTTCCAAAGATGGTCTTGGAGCTGTTCTTTTGCAAAATAACCTTCCTGTTGCTTATGCTTCTAAAGCTTTAAATGAGTGTCAAAAAAGATATGCTCAAATTGAGAAAGAGCTTCTTGCTATTTTGTTTGGTTGTGAAAAGTTTTTTCAATTTATCTTTGGTCGAAAAATAACTATTGAAACTGATCACGCTCCTTTGATTTCTATTGTTAAGAAACCATTAAACTCATGCACTGCACGCATACAGCGAATGTTGCTTAAGCTGCAGAAATATGATTTTCAACTAGTTTACAAACGTGGCAAAGAATTATATTTAGCTGATACTTTGTCTAGATCATTCGATATGAGTGATTCTTCAGAAATCAACTTGGATAGCGAAGAAATTGAAGCACAGATTAATTCTATTGTGAACAATATAAATGCATCAGAGTCACAGTTAGACAAGATCAAAGAACTTTCTTTGCAAGATGAGGAATTAGTTCTCGTAAAGAAGTGTATCGCTGACGGCTGGCCATCTCATAAAAACTCATTGCCTGTAAATATTAGAAAATATTGGCCGGTTAGAAATGATTTGACTTTTAAATCGGATATCATGTTTAAAGGGAATGCGATTGTAGTTCCAATGAAATTGAGGCGAGAGATGTTACAACGTTTACATTTTCCGCATTTAGGTGTCACTAAGACGTTGTTGAGAGCACGCGATTGTTTATATTGGCCTGGCATATCTAATGATATTTATAATTTGGTTTCGTCTTGTGGGACTTGTAAACTTTATAGTAATAACAACAGACAGGAGACTTTGATACCGCATGAGGTACCAAATTTCACTTGGCAAAAGATCGCTGCTGATTTGTTTGAATTGAATGGTAAAATGTATTTATTAATTGTAGATTATTTCTCAAAATTTCCGGAGCGTTCGCTTTTGACAAGTACGACTAGTGAGGCTGTTATTAATAACTTAAAGCGTATTTTTAGCCGCAATGGTATTCCGGAAATTTTCATGAGCGATGGAGGTCCTCAGTTTTCTAGTGAAAAGTTTGCTGCTTTTTGTAAAGAATGGAAGTTTGAGCATAAATTTTCCAGTCCTGAATATCCTCAGTCTAACGGTATGGTGGAGAGAACGATCCAGACTGTTAAAAATTTGCTTAAGAAAGCCTTTCATGATGGTAAAGATCCATACTTGGTTATGTTAGAGTTTAGGAATACTCCTATTTCTCATGAAATTCCTTCACCTGCTCAAATTTTTTACAACAGAAAGTTAAGAGGAATTTTGCCAATGTCTTCAGAGAGCTTTGAACCTAAAATTAATAAAAATTTAAGATCTGAATTTGTGAATAGACAATTTAAAAGCAAAGTTTATTTTGATCAAAACAAGAGAGATTTAAGACCGCTTGTTATTGGGGAAAAGGTTTTATTTAAAGTTGGTAAACAATGGAGAAGAGGTGAAGTTTTGTTTCAATTAGATAATCGAACTTACAGAATTATTTCTAATGGAGTATGTTTCATTCGTAATAGAGTATTTATCAAGCCACTAGCGTTTGTTCCATTTTATATTCCGGATGACATAGTAACACCTAATATTGTAAATGATTCTCCACCAGGGGAACCCACAGCTAGGGCTGTGTTGCATAGAAATTCTCAAGGGTTTCTAGTTACTTCATCAGGTCGTGTAAGTCGCCCTCCTGATCGTTTAACTTATCCTATTAGTTAATTGTTTATCTTTTAAGTTTATTAGAGGGAAGATGTTGTATAGTGTCTCCTTACTGTGTAGAGATAATTAAAAATAAAGAAAGCAGTCATTCGTTTGACACATCTGGAACACGATATTTTTTCTATTTTATAACTGAATATAAAACATTACAATAATGATGAGCGTACTTTTTACCCCAGGCTAGCCCGAGAGCAAAGACGGGGCCTACAATGAGACGATCTTGCCCAGAAGATGCCTAACTCAAGCCTTAAATGCTTGTGGGTTATCTGAACCCGGAAATACAGACGCCGGCAGGTAGTTCCACTCCTTGGTAGTGCGCATAATATTCCCGTCAAAAGTGGCATCATCACTTTAAGTCAGTGTCTAACTTTAAACACCGTGACACAAATAATTCAGCATGCCCTTCGAACTTTGAGTATTAAACAAACCGGAGACGCCACTGACAGGCGTTCCCCTCTGCCAAAAAAAGTGTCGGTCAACGCGCCTACCTGTTATATATAACTAGTTTTTTTGAGTTCTCAGAGTGATCGGATTGGTGAATGTATTTGTGTGCATCTAGTTCAAGCTAGTGTTTAATTGTTTTGTCAAAAAATGCGTTTGTTTTAACATTATTTGTGTGCGTTTCCTCGTCCCCCGCGCAGATATTTGCAAAGACTTTTTTGCAAAGAAACTAGTGACGTTTCCTGTTGGTTTAATACTCAAAGCCTTCGAACAACGGAAAAGCTCATAATGCAATGCCTAATATAATTTTCTATTTAAAACAATACACAGACCGCATTTAAAGCGTCACAACTTGAAATTTACGAGCTCGTTCTAACTACCTAAGTATTGCTCAAAAACATGATTCCGCAGAGTTATGGGGTTTGGGTTTGGACCAGGGCCAACTGCGCCTCACCTCGCGTTGGTTAAGAACCAATGGAGGAAACAGGTTATTAACCATGTGATTTTTATAATTTTAACAAATTCTTTACACAGAAATACTACAGCAAAAAATAACCAAATTATGTAACCCAATTTAGGATTAAGTAAGAATCTATTAATAGAATAATGTGTTGAGTTGCCCCGCTTCTTCTCTTCAACCATACATGCTGGAGCGGTGGAGTTGAAATGTCGTTCAATAAGTAATGTCCACTTCCAGGAATACCTCTGCCTTCCCCCTTTGAAAATAAAAGGCGTGTTTTTTTTTATTTATTATTTTATCATTTTCTTTTTCTTGTAAACTCCAATGCATCGTGCACCTCACAAAAAAGAGCACTCGCACAGGCTCAACACTTGATCTTACATCAGGAAATATTGCAAGTGAACAGTTGCAAGTTGCAGAAAACGAAATGTGCAGTCCCGATACATAGCTGTAATACGTTAGTTTAAGCTCGACGATCTTTTAGAGGAACAGCTTGGCGATACGACAGACATTTTTAAAGTGTAAAAAACTACTATCAGCGCCCCGCGGTTTCACCCGCGTCGTTCCAGTTCCCGTTCTCATTCCCGCGTAGTTCCCGTTGCCGTGTAATTCTGAGAATATCGGAATCAAAAGTCCGTCCTATGTCCGTCTCCTGGTTCTAAGCTACCTCCCCACCAACTTCCAGTCAAATCGGTTCAGCCGTTCTTGAGTTATAAATAGTGTAACAAACACGACTTTCTTTTATAAATACTTTTATAGATATAGATCGCTTTAATATTTAAGTTATTGGAGCAAAAACTGCTTCAATAACTCGATCGTATTCTATTTATTCTTTAGTCGCTTTTTGGCGGGAATTCGGAGGAAAACGTCATGTTTTTTCTTGTTATAAATTTCCTATTTACAAATAGCGAGTTTCGGGTTTAAGCTCATAGAATGTAAAGGTAATATATTAAAATATAATTCAAGAAAAAACATTCTTCAAATTTCATAAAGATCCCGTCTCGTCTTAAACGTGGAAGGACATGAATAAACAAATAAAAGTACATGCCAATCCGTCTGTAAGCAAGAGGGAATAATGTTGTTTTATCTGAGGAACGCACAGGGAAGCCGACGACAAGGAAAAATTAAGAATTTCATTAGCTGACAAATAACTCGGGGCATTTTATAAAACCTGATGAGGTGAAGCAAAGCTGAAAGATTATGATGAGAAATGGAGGGCTAATAATTTGCTTTCATAAATTTAAGATGCCGGATTCAAGATAAGAATTACTGTTTTTTTATTTTCAGTAAATGAGTTTATCCTCAAATGGAAAACAGGTAAAAGTTAAAATAAATATTGTAGACTTTTGCTTAGATACTGCTCATGCCTGCCTATTTCTCGACGAGGGAACTAGACAATACTCAGCCATGTCACTCGTATATCATCTACATCAATAAAACGATGTACCTATAGTTTATCTGGCTTTTCTTTGTAGGTACGTCACGTCTGATTGATATCGATATGCCTACTGTCTAGGTCATCCTATCTCGGTCTTTCCAAACCCCTTTTATAATATTTATAAATATTTCTTTCTTTCTTTCTGTCTTTCTTTATCCGCCCAATAATTATTATAATTAATTATGCTCTTCCAAACAATCTTATTCCATTATTATACTTCTCTACTGCATTTATTCGACTTTCTTGCTTCGCCCATCATATTCAGTTGTAGTTGCTCACTCTTATCATATATTATCATTCACGTTAGAAATATCATTAATCTTTTTCATAATTTTACAGTGGACCCCTGCAGTTATGTTCGACTTATATATTTTAACTCGATTGCAGCATCTTCATTAGTCTTACGTGTCAATAGTAGTTCTTTAGCAAATTACACTTTCATAAGATACTCGTGGCTTAATGATTCTGTAAATTATTATTTTAGATTATTTGAATTTCTTCTTTTATATTTCTATTTTCGTCTTCCGCAAGCTGTATAATTCGAGAATGTTCTAGATTTTTTGGTGTGCGCGAAAAGCGCCAAGTCACAGCTCCTGCACTATTATCTACTATGTACTCGCACGAGTACGTTATCGCGATCGGCCCGAAGATTTATCGCCTCCATTCGTTACAGGGCGGAACTTGTGAATTTTATTGCAGCAGGATATAAAATATAAAGCGTCGATGCCGAGATATGAGATGCGGTTCTTGTGTCTTCCTCTTGCTAAGATTCCACCTGATTAGAGGTTACAGTCACTGTAAGATCCTGGAAAGATTTGTGATTGAGATTTATCTTGCTGTGGAATAATAAACCATCTGATTCTATAAGCTATTGGTTTTGTTAGCTTTGACTTGACCATTTTACATTTTATCCCTATTATTATGAGTGTATTAAAAGTCTACCAGTTTGCTGTTATGTATGTCTTTACCAGATTTAGGATCACCTGAAGTTGTAGCTGCTACCTAAAATTGCGAACAACTTTCGTCTACAAAGTCTATTAATAAACCATATAAACTCAATTTCCGATGTATCCTCAAGGGCGTTGGTAGAGGTATTATATTTCTTATAGTACCCACATTTCTACAGTCTTATATTGTTTTCAGACCCTACGCTTGGGTTGTGAAATCCATCGTTGGATGGGGGAGTGAAAATTATATTCAATCTACTGAAATTAGATATAATATCTAGTCTAATAACCTCAACGTGTATCTTTTTATACCAGACATACTTAGTCTTGTGTACAAAGCAATAGTATGTAATATTATTAATCTTAATATTATTGTCTTAGATGAGGGCAAGTTTTTATTTGTTATTAGATTCCACCTTTTGCTTTAGCAATTATTACGAACTCTTATCTTTATGTTAAGTTAGCTTTTGCTCTTCTCCTGTTTCGGGATTGAAAGTAGCCTATACGTTATTCTGATATATAAGCTATATAATTGTAACGTATCATCAAAATCCGCTCAGTAATTTTTGTGTAAAATTTGTTTTACACAAAGATCCATCCATACAATGTACTCTCGCAAACTTTCGCGAATATTCCAAGTATTTCTCTGTTTTATCATAAAAAAAGGATGCCGTTATTCTAAAATCTGTGATGAATACCAAAGTTTCTGTAGGATACATGAATGTACCTAAACATTTTTAAACAGAGTACATACTAAATCAAACTCAAAGTCCGTAATCCCGTGTAGGGCAAAGTTGACCGGACACCGCAAAGCTATGTTAATACCAACTGCAACTCCCACCCTGGGGACCTCCACTACTCCAGTTCTTCCTCTGGGAGAAATTTGCTTTTAACGATGAAGTTCTAAATTTCGTTCGTGAAATTTTGAGTGAGGGCCAATATTGTAGTATACGAGATTGTTGAAAAGTAGTATTTTTGAGCGTATTATGTGAAATATTTGATAGAACCTTAAAACATGCATACACATACATGGGATAAGTGACGTTGCATTCGTGAATTCTGATTGATGAGTTGCAATTCAATTTAATTCTGATTGATGGACTCTGATAATTCCCTTTCTGGTAAGAAATAAAAATACCTATTTTGGGTGTTTAAATCCTAAAAACTATCTAAATATCACTAGGTCCAGCAATGGAGGTTATACTTAGAAACAATAAGCACAGTTACGATAGTAACACACAATATCATTGCTTAGAAATCATATTGATGAAATTTTCGGAATCAAATTACGTCTTTATAATCTCTCTAATAATAAATAACCATACCTATGATGCAAAGGATAAAAGAAAAATTGAAGACCGAAAAATGATCATTGTTAACCTTTCATAAGTAATTCGCATTTAAAAGCTTTTGAATAAAATGCTTAAGAAAAATTATTTTAAACATGTTTTGCCAATGAAATGAGAGACACAGTTGATAAAGAAATATAACCTACGACAACACAGACTACTAAAGGCACAGACAAACTAAAAACTCTAAGCTACGTGTAAACCGAAAGACAAAACGGCGAAGAAACATCTTGTGAAGGCACTTTATAAGATCTAAGAACCAAATACATTGAAAATGGCGGGAAATATCTCGAAAAACAACAACTGGAGCACCAAACTTTGTCTTATACATTTGAGCCGGTAAACGTCCACATTGGTTTATTAGTAAATCCAAAATCTTTTACCAACACACCAGCCAAACTAAGTCCTTGCATCTTCTCACTTATATTTGGACTATATACGAGCTTCATTAACCGATTTCAAATAAGGTTTGAAGTTCTCAATTCGTTGCTTATATATTTTTTGGTATGTTAATCCATAACTTCCTTAAATCTGAACCGATTTCGATTTTTTTGTTTGATCGAGTATACGTCAAATTAGATTAAAAAGTTTTTTAAAATCTGATGAAGAACTTTAGGTGGAGAACGGAAGTCCTCAGTGTAGTAACTACACTGATAGCGAGTGATTTGCTGATAGCATAGTATGTAAACTCACGATTTTTTTCTCGCAGGTAGAGCCATACGGTTTAGGTTTAGTAACAGTAAATAATTGATGTGGATATGAATATAATAGTCTTTTTAGTGCTATTATAGGTTATTGTAGTAGCTTTGTATTTTCCGGGATGAAAAGTAGTCTTTGTCTATCTTTAAGATATAATCCATACTGTGTATAAATAAATACATAGGTACGTGCCTATATGGCTACGAAACACACACGCACATCTCATTACAGCGCTTTAAAAGAGAACAAACACGTAACTTTTACAACACAGTTGGACAGAATAAGACCCCACAAATAACCTAGTTCTCAAATTGGGCGTAAGTCGTGACGAATGTGTATGTCAAATAAATCCACAGTGCTCAGGTATAAAAGCTTCCTGTCTGGCCGATGCTCGTCGATAACTCACAATCGCGTCTTCCTTACACAACATTTCTGTCTTGTGTGTACGTCTGTACGTAAGTTCTGACCACAGATGTTAGAGAGTTGCGGAGAAGGTATTCATCAGGATCAAAATACATTAAGTTATGTACTCATCATTGCTTAAAACGAATTCCGGTGTTCATATTTCATTTACATTGCTTGTACAGATCAGTGGGTACTCATCAAATCAAAATAACTTTGTCTTACATAAACACTTAAGCAACGTTATAAATGTAAAATTATACACTTTGAACTGGACGCCTTCTCGAGGACATGGCTGGAGGAGGCACAGGATACAGGGACAATATTATATAGGCTGACAAAAAAATAATAACAACATTTTTTTTTTCAATAACTGTAACCGTCTTCAGTAGAATACAGTCACATTAAAAAGGGGCCACTTGAATCGTAATGCATTATTTTTTACTGGCTAGCATTTTACCTCAATTACAATTGGCCTTACTTACTGAGAAACGGAGCATAGCTTTAATCCCCTCCTTGGTATTTAAGTATCTTTATTGTGTAGCTGCTAAGACAAAACGACAATCTGTTAATTGTCTACCCCAGATGATGATTTAATACCGATTTCCCATCCAAATACCACATCTCGTCTACTATTCTCAACCTCCATCTCTGGGCTACGTACGATCTTTATTGCGTCTATATTTCAGACGGTTCACGGTACGCCGCGTCTCGATATTATTTATGGGGCACGGTCGGCTACGGCTATGCCTTGTTCTACGGTTACATCTTAACGATGTTGATCGGTGATTGGTTGCCCGTTGTTTGGGAAAACGCGGCCGACTGAATAAACGAACTAAGGAGCTCGGCGGAAGTTTCTCGAAAATTCTTGTTTGAGGTTATACTTGATATTTGTTTGGTCTGCAAATTTGATCGTTTGTGACGATGTGTTTAATTTTGTTTGCTGATTTTAAGAGCATTTATTTGTGAATTTATGGTTTTATTTTCCGATGGATTGCTTTGTTTTGTTTTGATTTTCCGTTAAGATATAAGATTTTTAGTTGATCAAGTTAAGTGCGATTTTATACCAAATTAAGAAATGTGCTGTGATAATTCTGTTAGGACCTACCCTCAGGAAGATGCAGGAGGGTAGTTAAAAAACTTACATAAATAAGTTAAATTCAATTATTTTATTTATCACTTAACCGATGTTGAAGGTAAAACTTCATTTGGAAATCCGTAGGCCTAGTCTTAAAGGGTTTGAAAATACTTTGGTGAAGAAACCGTCGAGAAAGATATGGAATATCTTTACCATTTTTTCCACAAACTCGGAAAAAACCGATCCAGGCTTATGATCCTACGTAAAGTGTACGATCACGTAACTTTCGTAAGTATAAAATTCGAACATACATTTACAAACAAACAGTCTAAAATCGTTCTGACACTTCAACTGATTCTGTAATTAAGTTTTTTACTTCCGCCAGGAGCTTGGAGCTAACTTCTTGCCGTGGTGCGGGTTCGAATCCAATTCAATTAGAGCCAGGTGGCACGTAACCAACTCCAGCGGCGGTACGTGCCCTAACTATCGCTGGCTGAATCAATTCCCGTCGTATGAGACATTGTCGGCCATTGAAATTTAATGTTCCGTCCAATGGGTTAGTTTAATGTAGAAATGGAAACATAAAACTTTACGTTTTTGAAAAAAATATGATAAAATCAAATTAAATATAAATATGAGAATTTTTGGAAGGTAGGTACAGTACCTAAAGCGTACATAGTAACTATTTAGTAATTTGACGTTTTTAAAGAAAAAAGTGACGTCATTTATCAACAATATGCTTGAAACTGGTCTGAAGTTTACAAAACAGTAAGTAGTTTAGGAGCTATGATAGAAACGACGATATACATGTATCATAGATTGGTAAAACCACACCTCTATCCTCTTTTCCATCTCCATAATTATTTCAGCCACTACTGATCACAAGTCTTCCTCATGGTCATTCAAAAGAGGCGGGCGACTTTAACCAGACATCTGTTTGCCATATAAGGGAATGTTTTGCTGCCTTTGCCAGTGCATGGTCTTCGGTGGAGAACCTTTCTGCTCCATCTGCCATCTGTCTCTTAAAGTTCCTCGTCACTTTCTAGTCTCGCACTGTTGACTTGGTGACTTTTAACAGCCTGCAAATCTCATTCCAGGCCCGTACCACAATCTCTTAAAACAAGCTTAAAACAGTTTTGTTTTAAGATTGCTATCTTATTACCATTATGTCCTAATAAAGCAAGCTTGTTTTAATATTGTTTTTGTGTCAAATCAAATCACTTGGATTATTGAAGCTTGTTTTCATGTATTCCATGTGCAAAACTGATCACGCTAAATGAAAATGAGGCTGCATCTTATTATGGAATAGACATTTATGAGACAATCATTCGTTTTTATACACCACTACATACGAGGAATAAAACAATATAGCTATGTAGGTCGTGGTACTGGGTACAAATCTGAATAATGTTGTTTTAAGCTTGAAACTAAACTTTCTTGGACTATGATAGGTTTGGTAGGTCACCTGATGCGATCTCACAGTCGTTATGTACAGATGTATCGCTAAGATATCTCTCTGCGGTAGTTAGGTAAAAAGTAGACGCGCTGACTGCATTGGCAAATACATTTAACTCAGTAGCAACAGCTCCGCAACTCAGTAATGCGTTCCACATCATAAACTGGGAGGCATTAAAGAATCGTCGAGAGATATCAAACTGTGCTTGCAGGAACGTGGCAAATAAATCTATGGCAGATACGGAAATAATGGCCTCGTTGCACGCCAAACAAACTGTTTCAGATGTAAGAAGAAGTTTGTATGAAATCTTGGTTTGAAAAAGTGTTAATCGGTGGTGTTAATGTGAGGATGTTGGTCTAAGAAGCAAACAATTTTGTATGTGAACTTGAATGTAATGAGTCTGTGGTTTTTGGCGCTCTATTTACATTGACGAGGCTTGGGGTATACTAAAGCATCAAATGTGTCTAGCTTGTTACTTCAGCTTACTGATTAGTTAGTTAGTAGTTAAAAACGTGTATTTGAATAAGATGTGAATGCGTTCATAAGGTTCAATTTTTTAATTTTGACATTTTTGACATTGTAAATAAATATGGGGCTTATTTCTGTCACTTTCCTCTCTAAAGCGGTGGAAAAGAATAGAGCTAACTTAAAATTAGGAATTTTAGCTGGTCTGCAGAATCGAGTCCAGTGTCTACCTATAAAATATATTTGGCATCGACCTCGTAGTGCACAATTGCACATGAATCAATTGTTAGCAATTTTGCTAATTGAACATAAAAATATTGTTATTTAGATATAATTTTGATTAATTTGTGTAACTAAGTTAAGAAAATATATCATTTCAAATATTGTCTACAATTCGAAGAATCGAAGTGTTGTACTGGCAACACTAAGTGGGGAGCGGCATTCTACTCTCCGCTAGGAGAGCAATAGGGTGCTGCAACATTCTACGCTAAAACCTCGAAAGCGAACGGAGCTCTGTTTTGTAATTACTGTACGAGTTGAAGTAAAATCTGGTGATAATCAACAATTGTTTTAAACTGAAATCCACGTAAGTCTACATTTCAGAATCGTCAAGAATCTGCTCACTGGTTTGTAAATCTGCTCACTGGTATGTACATTTTATTTATTTTAGTCTACCTACTAAATAGTTACAATGTGGATATAATATTTGAAAGATTTAATACTATTGTACACTTGGACATTACATTTACTTAAATAATGACATTAATAATATTTAAAAATAATAATTTAAAAATAGTGACACTTGTCACTATTTTCATTTAATAAGGAATCATAACCTTATTATCAAAGCATACCGGATAGCCGGACATCGTAATCATTGCAGCACGGAACTACCCTACATACCGTAATAATCGCATAATAATATTAAATAATATTTTAATTTGTGATCCTGTAGACCTGACCTTGATCAAAAAACGACAGTGTAACTTTAGTTATTATAACGTGTAAACAATATCTATCACAAATTACGTATACTACCGCAATAATAAGTAAGCATGGCGAAGTGCGTAGGTAGACGCATATTCGCCGCACATATAATTACAATAAGACAGCAATTGGGACGGATGCACATGGTTTTAAATCATATATTTGATTTAAATTGAATATCTACATAAAAATAAGTGGGTAGAAGGATGGCTCACGTACTTGTGGCGTTATTTACGCTTAAAAATGATAAAAACTTAATCTAGGTCATGAAGTTAGTAATTTGTTTCGCATCTGAACGTTTATCGTGGTTACTCGATTATTAAATATTATTGTCTTTTTATACCACCCTTTCCCGATATACCAACTAAATGTAACTAAGTAAAGAGATCTTACTTACCTTGTGCCAGTATGCCTCACTCCCAGAGTAGTGCTCATACCCCACCATTATCGCAGTATTATAATGAAACTAGCTTTTGCCCGCTTCGCCCGCGAACGTTTGTTTCGTCCCCTTAAGGGTTGAATTTTGCAGAATACTTTCTTGGTGGATGCCTACACTGTATGAGCTATCTGTGCGGAATTTCGGGTCTCTAGACCCAGTGGTTTGGACTGTGCATTGATATATCACTAATAAGTCAGTTAGCTTATCATTTTATATATATTTAGATTAGATGAAAAATTAAATGAAATATTTTTATTTGCGAGAATACAGTCAATTCAGATCTTATTGCTGTATTAATGTATAGTATCTTCAGCTTACATGTAAGCATGCACGAGGACGATCAACTAATACTTCCTTGACGGTCCAGGCTAAGACTTGACTTTGACCTTACGTACGAACATAACGATTAAGATAAAAAAATCATTAAAATAAACAACTTTATTTTATTTATTTTAACGAAGTACAATAAGTTAACAATCAGTAAATTAGATTAACAGATTAAAAGCTAAAGGTATTGTTCTAGATTACCAAACTAATTAAACAAAAATGTAATAAATCTCAATCTATGAATAGATAATTAATTACATAAATTATATACAGTTACGTATGTGTTTAATATTAGACACAAAATATTCTCACTAGAGTGTTTCCCAACATTATCTCCCTCTTTAGAATTCCCTGGTTGGCTAAGCTCTATTACTGGGACGTTGTTGTTGCATACATGGGAATAAAAAGCGTATGTACTAATAGTGTGTTTGTATTATAATGGGTGTTAGGGACGGCCTGTCTTAATGAGGGCCTCAATGCAGACCATGATACTGAATCGAAAAGCTAAGGAATTTTCTCCCGGACGGAAATTATAGACTTTACAATTATTTTTCATTCTGTTTATTTTTACATATTCTATGAAACCACACCCTAATTTCAAAAAAAATACAATGATTTTCTCGAATACCTATTATCAGCAGTTTAAATCAAAATTGTAAGTGTGTAAACGGAAGATTTCATCGAAAGTGCATAAGTAATGAAACGTTTTATGTGTAGGTACCTACGTAGGTAGGTGCATACCTACTCATTTAAAAAAACCTAGTGGAAGTATCCTTATGTTATCTTCATATCACATATTACTAAATAAGTAATAATCATTTATTTCGGATGAACATCCATAGTGTTAGTAGTAAAAAATATATTAACTTATGAGCTAATTTTACTCAATACCTAGGGTAAAATTCTACTAAAAAGTAAAACAGAGTTGATTCCTATCACGAAGAAAGAAAAACTAATTTTTTTAGATTATTGAGTAAACAAGATTTAAGTTGTTTTACGATTCTTTTCCTTTTGTGTGTGTGTGTACCTCTATTCACGAATTTATAGGTGTTCATCAAATAAACTTCCAATAATATCAAAACAAAAAAACTCGATAACAGCTCATCTCTGGGGCGCAATCCTGCCTTGCTTCGCCACAGATTATAATCTAAGCAGACTATTATAATTGAATATGTATAATTATTATTATTATTAAATTTAAATAATGGCAGTTATTGCACTGAATGGTATACAATAATTTTGTGTAGCAAGAAAATTAAATCATGGTATTCAAATGATTTATCTATCATTGCCCAATCCTGCGTTGCTGATCCTCTCGTAAAATAAACTTTGACGTAATTTTTATGAAGTTCCATTAACTTAGGGTTTTTTTTAACAAGAACTGCGTGACAGCGAGCGGCGTGCTCGATATTTTCACGGTACAGTTTTGAGGACTTTATGATTTAAAGGAAGGAAGGATTTGTGAAGGAAACGAAAGAAGTATGCAGAGATCGAGCAAAGTGATATTCCATCGTCTCTGCCTACCCCTGTAGGAGGAAGGCGTGAGCTGTATGTATGATTTAAAATATATAATATATATGTTTTCACGCCTGTATTAACAACAACAGGCTTTGATAACCATTAAAAGCTATGCTTCAGGACCTTAATCCACGGTGGCGCCCACTGGTGAGCGCAAGAACCAAAACGAAAACGGTAGCCGACATTGAGGCACTCGTATAGAGCATGTCATTGCTCTGAGTGAATTGTCGGCCTGCACAAGAGCACTGGCGTGTTGGCAGCAAATGCCTTTGTTTTTCGCGTTTTGTCTTGTGACTATGATTTTTCTTATTAAATTGGACATTGTGAGTTTTGACTTTTGTTATAATGTCGTGAACTCTTAGCGAAGTATAAGATATAGTAATATATAACTATGTTATTATTAAATTTTAATAAATATGTTTAACCTATTAAATCCGTAAAAAGGTGTTCCATAAGAATAAGCTCAAAAATAAAAGTTTTATGTGAAACTCAAAACTTCTGGACTACAGTTGTTTAATACGTAGGAAGTTAGGTTAGGTTAGGTTAGGTTAGGTTAAATCTACTGATTCCTACCAATTTCAAAATCGGGTTTTGCAGCTCTAGCGGGTTGAGTAGGCCTATAGTAGCCGGTTACTTCCCTTGAGTTTGGAAGCGCAGTTCAATTTTGTTTACAATCGCGGGTGCTTAATTTTCATTTCTTTGTTTGCTTACCTTGCCATCAATAGATACCTACTTGTGTGTTTGTGGTGTAGGTACATTCATTCGTTTCAGTGTTTGGAATGGGTATTTCGTGCAAAGTGGTGCACTTGGACTTTTTTCTGTGCGATTACACAAAAGACAGGGTTTTAAGTGGTTATAGTGACTAAATGCGATACATCAGACATTGTGGAGGAAGGCATAAGCGATTCGTTCGATAAATTTAAAAAAGAAAATCCTGCGTCGTGCTCGGAGTGCTCCAGCAGCGTCGAGGCAGACATTTTAAGTCGTATTTTATGGGACGAGAGAGATTAAGATTTATTTTATTTACCCAAGTAGGTGGGTATAATATTAAGTTTTAATTTCGAAAATCTAATCTTTAAATTTTCAATAAAATTAAATCATTTGAATATTGCGCGTACATTTGGTGCATAAATCTACACCGCAGAAACTACAACCAAGTTACACACAAAGATATTATATAAAAAAAAAGAGATGTAGATGTCTTACTGGAGCGCGGAAGCTGGGGCTGATAAATGTAGTTAATTGGTTTAATTTTATTATTTAGTCGCAGTGCAGCAGCAAATGTTAGCCGGATAGCTGTCTCTTTCTTTATTATTTGTCCTGGGTCATCTTTAGCCGGCAGTGTTGTATCATATAAATGCAATAAGAATAAATTGTGTACTAATTGTGGACACTTGTAGCGGATCAATTTTCAAACGCGCACAGTATGAATATTCGAGTTACACATACATTAAATTCTATAATAATATAGTATCCCACATAGTATTTATTTTCCATCAATGGTTTAAGGAAAGTAAATAACGGTTTGGTGTGTTATTTTGACAACACCGACTTTACTCACCTATTCCCTGAGACGGAATGTTTTGTCCGTTTCTCAGTAGGGCCAATAAAATATCGAATTAGTAATATTTGAGATAACATTGCTATTTGTTACCATACGCTTACTGTAATTAGAGAATAAAACATTATCTATTTCAAACTTTATCACTTACTACTTACATATCACGGCTAACATATCCCTTTGGTTTTTTTATTCGGTGATGGAAAGTCCAACGAACGCAAGCATTATTAATTAATAAGATTATTAGCAGCAAACTATTAAACTATTATCAGGCTCTCTCTATATCAACGGAGGTCAAAAGGGCATTCAAGTTTTCTAAAACTATAGAGGAAAGCAGTGATAGTCCTGCTGTGGAAGAAAAAGCCTCGCAATACACAAGTCTCAAGTTCGAGCTATGGCGAGGGCATCTAATCGTATCATTAAGTTTTTCAAAAACTAGACACAAAATAGAAAGAAACTCCCGTAAGGAAATTCTCTGACTAATTAAAATGTTTCTCCTGTTTCTAAGCAATCGATTTGTGAGCCGGAAGTCGCGGTTTCGATTCCCGACCCGTGCTAACATTTATGTAAATTAAAATGTGTTTATTTCGTGCCTGTGCAACAGTATAGGGTACATGTTTATTTGTATCAATTATTTATAAGGTCATAATTACTATTGGTCCATGGGGGCTAAGCAGACAGACTTAAATTGATGTTTTCTAGAGTTTCTAAGCAATAACATTGACGAACCCGTTGGCTCGGTTGGTGGTGCCCCTTGCTTCTGAGCAGGAGGTCGCAGGTTCGATTACGGGCCCACGCCAACATTCGTGTACACATTAAAAATTCTGTTCATTTCGCGTCTGTGTATTTATCTGTAAAAAAAATAGGTACGTTTGTTCGTATCAATCGTTTATTAGCCTATAATTACGCTTTATCATAAAAAAATGTGTTAATTTATTTGTTTGTCATTCAAAATCTTAATTGGCCATGAAACTTCTGTGGACATTTCTTGATGTTTCGAAGAGTAAAATGTGATAAATCATTTACCTAGGTGAAACATGATACCTATTCCTACTGGCTATCGTTACAAAAGTAACGCGAGTGGAATGGTAAGGCAAGTCAAGTCGAAAATCATTCAAATACTATGTATTAAGGTTTATAAAGGCGTTTAAGACCCCTCGCAATCTCTCGCTACGGTAGGTTACCTACGTAACCCTATGACCCTAGGATAGATACCTACTACTGGAGAAAAGACTGGGATTTTGACGAGCTCTTGCTTAGTTTAGATGTCATAGGATACTTATTCCTCTTTTGTAAAATCTTTGGCTGAGAATATTATGAAGATCCTTAGTCTTGCAGTTAAGAAATAAGTCTATGCTAATTTAATTTTAAATTATGGTCTGAAATAACAGTTTTAGTTTTTGACAACCCGTCTCTTTACTCGCTGTATACCCAGGTGAAATATGCCTCACTACTGAGGTGCTCACATTACGTAAAGGTGAAATATGCCTCACTACTGAGGTGATCACATTACATAAAGTTGAAATATGCCTCACTACTGAGGAGATGACATTACGTAAAGGTGAAATATGCCTCACTACTGAGGTGATCACATTACATAAAGTTGAAATATGCCTCACTACTGAGGAGATGACATTACGTAAAGGTGAAATATGCCTCACTGCTGAGGTGATCACATTTAGTAAAGATGAATATGCCGCGCTACTGCGGCGATCACTAAGTTAAATTATTGTATTACTGTAAATAAGTAAATTTATATGAGATGAAATATCCCGTATCTGTGCGGTGATAGATATAGTCATGAAATGTGCTTAACTACTTACCAAAAATGAACTAAGGACAGAGAATTAATTATTAATTAATATATTCAATTTCACAGTAGAAAGTAACATCGTGATTTACTATTTTAATATAAAAACAATAAGTCAAATTAAATGTTGAATTATATTTATATATGTTATGTAATGCTAACAACAATTAATATTTTGCAGGTATCCCAGTAATCGTTTCAATAGCTATAGATGAGTGTAACTAGTGTAGCTGCAATACTTATTTGTGAAGCACCACGGGATCCTGATGCAGAGGAGCAATCAAGGAGCAATTGTGTCTCGTTTTCGTAGCGTAACAGGTCGTCACAAGCTGATCATGCCGACTTATTTGCAATTATTTCTATGAATAGTTTAATATTAAGGTTAAAACACAACAGTATCTTATTTTAAAATAATCACCAATTTTCACTACTTTAATAATAATAATGAGGCATTTATTCACCATAAATTCATTCACCGTAACACCTTGTTAAACCTATGGCATGCAATTAAAGTATTTGATAATTTGTAAAATAATTGAACTTAAGGCGAGTAGTGTCGTGAAATGGTCATCTTTGAAGGCATAAGGCTTATAAACGAGCAATCACAAAATTCCAGAAAAAATATATCTTAAGCATTGATATATAATCTTCATTTTCATAGTTTGAAAATGTTGTAGAACATTATTTACTATATGAAAAAAAATATTGCAACAAGGCTGTTTTGAATTTTAAATTCGCTTCTTCTTCTAAACTAAAAGAGATATTTTCATAGCTCTTGCGGGAAAACATTGGTAATTTATCTATCTAAAATTTTATAGTTCAGTTTTTTAAAAGACCAATTAGTTTTTACGCAAATTACGAAATAGCAGTTTCACTACAAATCGTCTCTAGCGGGTCCGTGCGGGGGCGACGGGAGCCAGTCCAGCGCAGACATTCAAGGAGAGAGGCCGCGCGCCGCGTTGCCGCTGCGCGCTCGAATTTTTACGCATTTTATGTGTAGTACAGTGTGCAAAGAGGGATGTCTTTTAAACTTTTAACACAATAAATAAATATGAAAAATTGTTACTGGTTTACAAAAAAATTAAATATGTCGAATTTCGTAATATTGGTGTAAATATACATACATTTAAAATAATGTTTCGATTAATAATTTTTTTACTCAATTTTTTTTTAAATCTCACCTACCTGTTCCAAAAGCTTAGAATATGAACACAATAACTTGCATGTACTTATAAAAATAAACACGTAAGGCTATCGCAAAGAATAATTATAAATAAACTTAATACAACTAAAACGTTGAACTATGCATTTCTATATATACATACATATAATAAAATTGTAACTGATATCTGTACATATATAAGATATTTAAGAAAAACGTATGTGTTTGGGGGTCTTCATAACGGCAGTAGAAGCCGAAACTATTATTTTTAGAATTTTTCATCATAACAAGTAATAACAAACATCATCATCCTTATGAGGCAGTCGGGTAAGGGATACAAAACATAAAGATTGATTCAAGGAAACAATAGGGGTGTTTTATTTGTTGTTGGAAACCTCAATTTATTGAAGTGGAACTGAAGATAATAGATTTTCAACCGACTTCAAAAAAGGAGGAGGTTCTCAATTCAGCTGCATGTTTTTTTATGTTTGTTTCCTCAGAACTTTAGACTGGGTGTACCGAATTTGGTGATTCTTTTTTTATTTGAAAGCTGGTGCTGGCCGTGTAGTCCAGTTCTGACAATGGCATATAGAGATAATATAAAGAAAACCATACAATTTAAAATCTGTTTTTTACTCTTTAGAGTTCTATTTTATTAATGCAAAACATTGCCATACCAACCATAGTAATGTAAGCAACGGATCCGATCCGGTCAGATGTGACCTGATCCGATCCGGTCCGATGTAACCTGATCCGATCCGGTCCGATGTGACCTGATCCGATCCGGTCCGATGTGACCTGATCCGATCCGGTCCGATGTGACCTGATCCGATCCGGTCCGATATGACCTGATCCGATCCGGTCCGATATGACCTGATCCGATCCGCTGCGATGTGATCTGATCCGATTCAGTCTGATGTGGTCTGATCCGATCCGGTCCGATTTTATGTGATCTGGTCCGATCCCATCCAATATGATGCAATCAGGTCCGGTACTATCCGGTTTGGGCCTATCGGGTCCGATCTGATCCTATCCGACCTAGTCTGGTCTGATCAGATCCGTCCAGACCGATCCAGTTCAGATCAGATCGAACCCGAATGGATCTAACCAGACCGGATCGGACCACATCGGGCTGTACCCAACCGGATCGGATCGGACGGAAAACACCCAATTCGCAAATCACTATAGATGTTCCTATAATATTTGAAGAGTTTCCTTGATTTCTCCAGACTCCCATCATCAGATCCTGACTTAATGATAGTGGGAACAACATCCGGAAAGTATAGGATTTCAAACAAAAAAAGAATTTTCGGAACCTGTCCTGTCGACTTCGAGTAATCGGGGAAAAAACCGACTAACTGAGAACCTCGCGCTTTTTTTGAAGTCGGCTAATAACATTATTAGACACAATATAAAATGAGGAAAAGATGTATAGACAATATTTATTACCATGATCCATGTTAGCTTTCACGAATCTCCTTCATTAAATCGTTTTTTTTTATTTAAGCAACTTAAAAAAAAAGAGAACGTTATCAGTGTCGAAATCTTTTATTTCTTTTTTTGTGTGTTCCCAGATTACTCGAAGACTGCTTTCTGCGATTCGGGAAATTGTTTTTTCGTTTGAAATCGTATACTTTCCAGGTAGAACCTTACTCATCAGGTCAGGATCCGATGATGGGATCCTCGAGAAATCGAGGGAACTTTTCCAATATTATAACGCACCCCCAGAACGAAAGTGACCTAAGTCAAAAAACGCAATTTGTGGGAAATGAGCAATAAAGTTTTCAAAAGCGTGTAAATTTAAATAAACTTAATGTATCTTTACCGTGTTTCATCGGAAATGATTTCTTTTTCGCGGGTATATGTATTGATCTTTAATGTACATATTAGTATCATCATATTCAATTTAAATGTATTTTAAATATTTATTTTGACATCTATACATATAATAAAACTCTAACGGGGCCGTGTCTGTACATTAAATATTTTTTGAAAATTTTAACGGTAGTGTATATAGTTATCGATATAGATACCGAAACACCAATTTTTGGAATTTTTGTCTGTCTGTCTGTCTGTCTGTCTGTCTGGTTGTGCACGCATCACTCAAAAACTACTGGATGGATTTTGATGAAATTTGGTATGAAGATAACTGAGTACCTGGGTCAACATAGATGTTGACCCTAGAGGGTACTTTTTATTCTAGGAAAATATCTCATTCCAACGGGAAAATTTTAAAACTGGTTAAATAGAGAAATACGTACTACTCTGAAACGATAACACCTAGAAACTTGAAAAATGGTATGAAGTGTGTGTTATATGTCTTAGGAAACCGGTATGAAGGGATTTTTGGAAATTCCTACGGGAACGGGAATAAACTGAATCCACGCGGGAAAACGCCGCTGGGCACCCGCTATTTGAAATATGGTATGTAGGTGTCTTAAATATGTCGTAGGCAACCACTATAAAGGGATTTTCGGAAATTCCCACGAGAACGGGAATAAAGGGAATCCGCGCGGGCAACGCCGCTGGGCGTCCGCTAGTTAAACATAAAGTAGTTCCAAATTATGTCACTTTATAGCAAAAATATATACTACTAAAGAGGCCTATACCTATAAGTGTCTTCTTTTATTTAATGTTAGCACTAAAGTAACCCAATCTAAAACAGTCAATAAAATCTAATAGATATTTTGTTATAAACAGACTTATTTCAAAAAAGTGGTCAGTTTAGTACAAAAAAAGAAATGTTATTTACTTTTACAGTATTTCCAATAAACTGGCATAATTCGAGATCCGTCGATGTTGTACTCGTCTACTCGCGACCTCTTCTGACGCAATACTAGTTCGGTCTCTTTCACACGACATGCATAGGTAAATACCGTGATCAACTAAAGTGACCGATTTATCGGCGGTCCCCCTTTTACTTATAGTTTGGTCTCTTTTTCTCCATAGGGGTTTAGAATAGGATGTTTCAGGTCAGTTTATAGCAAAATCAGAAAATACAGGAATTTTGAGTTGGGTCACTTTCATTTTAAGGGTGCGATAAATCTATGAATATTATAGTGTACACCTATTGCAATTTGGGTTTAACTAGTACATTTACTCTTGGTAAGCACCATTTGGTGAAGTGGAACTGATGATGAAGACCAGATTGGGCTACCTGAACTACTCAATGATTAGTATTTTATTTGTTGCGATTGTATTAATAATAATAATATTACTTTTATTAGTATTTTATATTATATTAGAGTTGCCAAGCATTTTATGCTCGTCCGTCACAATGCATACTACCTATGGTTAGTGGAGTTGATGGTGAAGTGGCAGGAGAACTCTTCCACAATTTTGCTTTCTAGGTTTTTGTTATCAGTTTATTATAATTACTAAAAGATGTTTGGTGTTTGAAGTAACGTTCCATTCACAAAATGTTTTGTTATGAATGTTAGATCAACGATTCATTTTTATATTGATGCAAGTTTCGTTTTGTATTGTATATATTTTATTACTGACCCTACTGCGTTATCAAGACGCGTGGTCAAAATGCGGGGAAGCCGGAGCGGGAAACATAAGCTCCGCCCTGAAGCCCAAGGCCGTTGGCGGCTACAGTCGCCTTAACTATCTGTCAAACAGTTCGTTGGCAGTATTAGTATTCTCATCTTACAATTATTTTAAACTGCCTTTCATATTAATGATTTTGACACTGACATAACATACGGTGTAATCTAGGTACAGTTAGTTTAAACACCTAATTACTTTTATTTCTGACATTGAATAAGCTATCTACTTAACAAAAATGTATTTAACTCTTTCTTGAAAGTAGTTTTTGTAACACACTGCTGTTTTATATTTTAAGGGAGTTTCATTATAAATTAATCATTGCAAAAATTTTACTCATAGGGCTTTCATATCAAGCTTTTTATGCAAAAGTGAACTGGTCACAGGCTTTTTGAACTCTTTTGATTGAAATTGTTCTATATCTAATCCACTCTTCACTCTCTCATGCACTGACAGCAGGTTACATTATTCAAATAGTTTATTACAATTATTTTCGCTTTTCTTTTTCACGCTTTTGTCAACAAGTCATTTCCTGAAAAGAATTTGTTTTTTTTTAATGATTATATGTATTATTTTGTATGTGGACATACCTTTATTCGAATGGCCGAATCGGAATAGGGACATTCCGTTAACAGGACGGCCGTCTGTTAGCAATTTTGCTAATTGAACATAAAAATATTGTTATTTAGATATAATTTTGATTAATTTGTGTAACTAAGTTAAGAAAATATATCATTTCAAATATTGTCTACAATTAATCGAAGTGTTGTACTGGCAACACTAAGTGGGGAGCGGCATTCTACTCTCCGCTAGGAGAGCAATAGGGTGCTGCGACATTCTACGCTAAAACCTCGAAAGCGAACGGAGCTCTGTTTTGTAATTACTGTACGAGTTGAAGTAAAATCTGGTGATAATCAACAATTGTTTTAAACTGAAATCCACGTAAGTCTACACAATACACCTTCAAAAGGTGGCTTCTCGACCATTGGCCGAGTTTTCTGTGGTCGAGTGGAGACCTAAGCCATCAATACCGCCTGCAAGCGACTGCTGGACCACAGTACGTCGACAAGCTTATAAAAAAAGACGAATAAAATAAACGATCCCACTTTAGGATTTCAGGACATTTCCGAGATTGAAAGAGCAATAGGAAGTCTCAGTTTACGATGGTGCTAAGACAAACACCGGTCTACCTCTGAAGAGAGTGCCTCTATACGTGGTTGACCCAGCAACCTGTTGTAACGACCTACGAAGTCTTTACGTGGAGTAAGCTTATGCAGTCGGAGAATGAGATGGATGAGAGCGGTGAGAGAGACAAAATGTCACATGTTAACGTCAAATCTATACAATATACGTATAATATTACCGTCATTTAAAGTTTAGAGGTCACATTGGTCTCTCCCATCGCTCTCACCTAACTCAAGCTACTGCTGCTGGTACAATACCATTGACAATGATAAGATAAGGTAAACGTTGTCCCAAAAGGGGTTGTCCCGCATTTTAACAGTGTGCTTTTCAGACTTTAGGAGTGACAAATAATAATACGACTTCTCACCGGCAGATGGCGTTGGAATAATACGGCCACTGACCTACAGATAAATAGTAGTTCATAAGTACGTACTGAAGATAATACACACAGTAAAATGGTTTTATTTTTTATTATTATTATTATTATTTTTTATAGAGCAGTGATAGCCCGGACGGTTAAAGAGCCGGCCGAAAATCAGTGAGGCTCGGGTTCGAATCCTGGCATGTACCAATGAGTTTTTCAAAACTTACGTACATATTTATCACTAGCTCGACGGTGAAGGAAAACATCGTGAGGAAATCCGCAGGTCTCAGAATTAATTCTGAAATATGTGTTAACAGACCCGGTCCGGCGATGGGCTCACGACCTATCACGTTTAGGGGTCCAATGTATGTCGTGAAATGTGGGTATATCCAGTAATGGAATACCTCTGCCTACCCCCTCGGGGATGAAAGGCGTGAGATTATTTATTTTTTTATTTAATTTTTTATTCATTTATTTAGGTTTACCAACAGCGGTGTAACATTTTGATACATGCGAAACATTAAAATATACATTAAATCTAAGTACACAACTAGTGAAAGGTAAACACCACCAGATACGCGCAACCGCAGTGTGTGAGCCTGCACGTAGCCCTACGGCAAGGCCTTGGGATCGGGATGGGCCACCTGGGAGAGCTGCCCTTGAGTTTCTTGGTGGTTCTTCTCGGGGTACTGCATTTGGAACCAGCAACACTTCGGTGGAGATGGGCTGCTGTTTACATTTATCCAGTCTTCATGGACAAGTTCAAAGTGCCTTATCAGGCTTATTAGACTATTGACTTTTCTAAGTGTAATTATCAATTACCAACGGAAATAAATAGATTTTCATTTTCCACTAAATGCAGGCTGTATATAGGGGGGAGGTTTTCGCAGCGTCAAGCTGTATCGTGTGTTACAATACAGCGTTTAAAAGAATGTAAGAAGTTACAGAAAATATCATTGAAAGATCAACATTTAAAATGTTGAAGAATGCAGTCTCTTTGAATGTTAGTAGCTCAACGGCAATGCATTAGCACCGTCCAGTTTACTGACCACAGTATACTGCACGTGCGTGCTGCACAAGACCTGAGCTTATACAAAGTATATACCTACCACATACACAGCTGTCAATGTAATTTAACTATGTATATAAATAAAAAACTGTAGGTAGTGTACCTTGTACCTCAATAAAAATTAAGAGAACAGCTAAACCGATGTGACCAAATAAAGCTTTTTAGTAAAATAAAAATTGGAAAAGGGCGCTGGAAAGTTGAGAATTTCGATATAAACTGAAAGTCCTTTTTCCTATAGGACTTGGACAGGACACGCGAACATTAGCCCAGTCGAACCATAATGCTGTTATACAAGCCTCACAATCAATTCTTAGGCCTTCGGGTTTGTTTTTGAGTTCGTTGAGTGAGTGATAGGTAAATATGTTCAAGTTCGAAAGACTCATTGCTATGTACAGCTCACCCCCTTAAGGACAAGAAGAGAGAGTATTACAGAAGCAAATAATTTACATCACAGTTAGATCTGAGCGAGTAAACGCACAAAAACAAAACGTAAATCAACTGGAGGTCACAAAGATGAAACTAATATCAAACTCAATTTATCAATGCAAAAAGACCGATACAAAACAATATCGCAGATAGTTTCGACTCGGAAGGCATGCCCATTACGAAATAGTTGCCGATCCAGTTCCGAATAGTTCACAGTGACACTACCATGAACTGAAACTGGAATGATCAAGTTGTGGATTCCATCGGTTAATATTAGAGATGGGTTATTTCCCCTTCGTCCCACTTCGTAGCTAGATTTGGTAGCCAGCTTCGAGATGGGACTGTTTTCTTCCCATTTCGAAGCCGGCTTTGAGATGGAACTATTATTTTCCCATTTCGAAGCCAGCTACGAAATGATACTAAAACAATCCCAACTCGTAGCTGGCTTCGAAATGGGAAAAGAACAGTCCCATCTCGAAGCTGGCTACCAAATCTAGCTACGAAGTGGGACGAAGGGGTTATTTCTGGCATGTACCAATGAGTTTTTCAAAAACTTACGTACATATTTATTACTGGCTCGACGGTGAAGGAAAACATCGTGAGGAAACCCGCAGGTCTCAGAATTAATTCTGAGACATGTGTAAACAGACCCGGTCCGGCGATGGGCTCACCTCCTATCACATTTAGGGGTCCAATATATCCAATATATCTCGTGAAATGTGGGTATATCCAGTAATGGAATACCTCTGCCTGCCCCTCGTTGATAAAAGGCGTGAGATTATATTATTTCAGTTGTAGCATGTCAAAAATCATATGAGTTGAATTTTCGTACGTCGCACTTGCTACTCTTCAACCGACTTCAAATAGAATAAAAAACCGACTTCAACTTATATGGGTTTCTCATGGATGCCATCGTCGGAACTGGACCAAATTGAAATGGGGAAGCATCAGCTTTCAAATAAAAAGTCGAAATGATAACCTCCTTTTTGAAGTCGCTTGACAAGGAGGAGGTTATCAATTCAACTGTATGTTTGTTACCTCAGAACTTTCGACTGGGTAAACCGATTTTGATGATTTTTATTTGAAAGCTGGTGCTTCCCGTGTGGTCAAATTTTATTTTGTCCAGTTCTGACAACGGAATCCATGAGAAAACCTTAGAAGTTGAATTCGGTTTTTTACTCTGTAGAGTTCTATGGCATATCAAAATGACAATGATTTAATAGAATTAGTCATACCCATCCCTAGCTTAAATTCGAGTGAAGGGTTCTGTTGACATTTACAGACATGATTTATACCTGAAAATTGTGTACTGTAATATTTAGAGGGAAGTGTTTAGAGTAGTTTCGGTGATTTGGAAATTGTTAGTCGTCAGGAAATTGACTGGTGGTTGATAAATTTTAAGCAAAATTGAGACGCAATGGACAAAAGGTAATAGAATTAAGTACTTTTATTTCGGTGGTGGTTAATACAAATATTTTAATTATATTTAAATATTTCCATTTATTTTGTACATTTCGTGCATGGTATTTGTTAAAATTATCCGCTACAATATCAAATTACAATAACAATAAATTAAATTCAAACAAAAATTTATCCACACATGCTTTAATTAATAATTTACATAATTTTACATTGTAATTTGTGAAGTGCCATAATTATTATCTATTTTACGTCCTCATCATCCACGTCAGAGGTATCAATTATATACTTGTATTCCAGCAACTTGTCGGTGGAGATGGGTTGCTGTTTACATTTAGCCAATCTTCATGGACGAGTTTAAAGTACCTTGTTATTAGACTATTGAACTTACTATATGTACTTTTTATACCTACAGAAAATAAAATTAAATGATTTTTGATTCGTGATATCTTCCGCTTGCAGTTTTGATGACAATGCAATGTGCCAATAATGAGTTGGTCTGATGATGAAGACAGAAAGTCAATTCGTTATTCTATTGTTTTTTTATAGAACACTAGCTGTTCCGCGTGGTTTCACCCGCGTAGTTCCTGTTTCCGTGGACTACGGGATTATTATATAATTGTCGTATTTAGTTATATCTAATCAAAAGCCAAAAAAATAAGTTTCAAGTTTCTAGCCATACAAACTTTCATCCCCTATTTCAACCCCATACAACCCATTTATAATATTAATAATAAATAATAAACTAAGAATTACCTCCGTGGTATTATTTCCTATATCCATACAAAAACATTGCATAGAAAACCGAGAACATCATAATATTGAATCTGCCGAAGTAATTGTTCGAAGAAACCCCGCATCCAATCCCCAGAGTGTTTAATCACATTGGAAGCTGTTTTTCCTTTTCCTGTTTAGTATTCAGTGAACGTCCCCCGGTCGTCATCAGCTTCCGGCACTTCGACGATTATTCGGGCCGCGTTAAGAGATAATCATTTCTTTCGATATAAGTGCCAAAGGGCCCTCAATTATTACGTCGGAATTAGGTGCGGCACACACGATTTTAACATGGCCTTTTTTTGGCGTGCCGGCTACATGCACGAAAAAGTGTCACGTTCCGTCTGAATCGAGCGTACAAGCGAGGGCGCGGAATAAGCGATACAGAGGCCTAAGCGTTCGACTTGTGACGCATAGTTCTCTTTTCCACTCCATTATGCAATTTTTCGTCAATGTTTTCTTATGACTTTCGAAAATTATTGTCCGTAAACCGACTTTACACACAACCAATTTTTTTAATGAAATTCGAATGCAGATTATTGAAACACCAAATTTCAGCTTTCTAGGTCCACTAGCTTCGGCTGTGCTTTGACAGATCAGAACGTAATAAGCAATTATCTAATGGACTAATCTAGCAAATTATCATTGTGTGATCGTGTAGACAACCTTACATTGAAACCGTTACACCGCCTACGTCATATCGAAAGCCTGGTTATCGCCGACTGTGCGTAGATTGGTTGATACATTATACGGTACTCAAAATCGAAAGTACGGATTTGTACGAGTACACATATATTATCTTAAATTCGTAATCTGAGCAAAATATAATAAGATACTTCCATAATTTAATATTACCAATGTATATCAATACTAAACTTAACTTTTCAAATTTTATGGCTGCCTACGATACACTATTCCGCTCTAATACCAAAAGGGGAATAATGAAAACCGGTTCTACTGAGCCAAGTAATATGGCTGATTATACCCCATTTGCCAAGTTATCAAGGTACCAAAAACTGTTTATCTATTTATTTTTGGCATTTTTTTTCTTTCTTCATGCAGAAGAAATCAATGCAGTACTCGCCAAAATAGCATTGGAAATAAAACGTGACACTCGAACTTAAAGCAATAGAAAGAGCGCAAAATAAGCACGTTGCGGGACTCAGAGTCCAGACCATGACCAGGGAAGTCCATTAGTCCAATCGGTCAGCTGCATTTAGATTTACGACGTAAATCTGCGTCGCTTCTTAGCTGTTTCAGCACTAGTTCGTAAAGTACGGGCTACGTGATAAAATTGTATAATGGAATCTCATTGACGCCATTTTGTTTTCAAAAGTAATGCCTAGGTATGGAGCAAAGATATTATAGTAAGGATGAGTTATATTCATACTGATTGCGTTTGAAAATTGATCCCCTACGAGTGTGCTACAACATGTACATACTTACTTCTTAGCGTATTTATAGGATACAACAATGACGGGGAAAGATGATACGGAACGAATAATAAAGAAAAAGAGAGATATCTGTTAAGAGTTGCGCTTAAAATACGACTTGAAATACAATGCGACTAAATAAAATGAGGTTAATTAGCTACATTTGTCGGCCTCATTTTCCGTGCTCTAGTAACATATCTACGTCTTTCTATATATAATATCTTTGGTATGGAGTGTGAGCGTGGGATGTTTTGGTGTGGAGGAGGATTAGAAAAATAGGGGTTTGAATACACGAGATTTTCTTAAAGGTTTCGTACCAAAGTGTTCATGTTGTTGACAGGCCTGTTGGCAGTTGGTAGTTTTTTTTAACCGACTTCAAAAAGGAGGAGGTTATCAATTCGTCTGTATTTTTTTTTATTGATTATTATTAAGTTTGTTACCTCAGAACTTTTGACTGGGTGAACAGATTCGGATGATTCTTTTTTATTTGAAAGCTGGTGCTTCCAGATTGGTCCCATTTTATATATTTCGTCCAGTTCTGACAACGGCATCCTTGAGAAAACCATATACCTAAGTTAAAGATTGAAGTCGGTTTTTTACTCTTTAGAGTGGTTATTTTCAATTCAATTCATTTATTTGCATGTCACATGGTTACTTATTATGGGTAGTTACCCTGCCTTCTGAGTTCATGAGCATATCTGTCGGTTTCGTGTGTCGTTGTTTTTTATTTATTTAAGTATGTTTTAAGTTGTTTAGCACACACAGTACAGGTTCTGCCGATATTGGGACAATAATTATGAAAATTGATGTTAATGATGTGAAACACATAAGTAATAAGCGCGAAGATATTTTCGCAAGTCTCAACTCAAAATCACTTTGGCAAAGTTCATGTATTCTTCGTTTATCTATATTTAGTACAGTATGTATATGTTTACAGTTTCTCACGGTGTAAGTGTTAAGTGATCGCGTCTTTATAAATTACTAGTGGTGGGAAAATGGGAATTACATATTTCATAACTATCTTTATTTATATTTTCTATGCAATTTCAATCACTATACCATGACATTTACTCACAATTGACCGCATTAAAATTTTGTTTTGTGGCTATTTATTGATGCTGTACAATAATTGCGCGACGGCTCCCTTTGGGCTGTGACAGAATCAACAGCCAGTCGCAGTCTCGCAGCTGTGACGCAGTGCTGAGTCATGGCCCTTTTGCTTGCACGATACGCTACACGCCAATCTCTTGCGTAAAGGTTTTTATTTCTTTCTTTTTGTATGTATTGTACGTGTATGTGTGTTGTCCAAGCAAATAAATGTTTTTTCTTTCTTTCTTTCTTTCTAAATATAATCTACTTATGTTACTCAGGGATATTCTAGCTTTACATTGGTGAAAGAATTTTTAAAATCGTTCCAGTAGTTTTTGAGTTTATTCGTAACACACGCAACATACAAAAATACAAATCTTTCCTCTATATAATAGTAGAATAGAAGTTAAAACTAATTATTAGTTCGTAACTTAAAAGATCAATGATGTAATAAATTAATATAATAATAATATAATAAATTTTGGGACACAATTCCCACACGGTTATTCAGTTCCAAACTAGGCAGAGCCTGTACTATGGGTACTAAACAACTGATAGACATACTTAAATAAATATTAAACACCCAGACACGAAGCCAACACACATCTTCATGCACACAATGTTGTGTTGAGACTCTAGCCGTTTCATTCACATTGTGTTCTTACTATAGTAACTAAGTTTTTAGTAAAGTCTAGTTATAGCATTATGTTGATGAATGAACGTCAAAAATAATTATTTTGTTTGTTGGCTTCGTGTCTGCGACACGAAGCCAACAGACATGTTCATGCACACAAATGTTGGCCCCGATCGGGGATCGAACCCGCGACCTCCGACTCAGAAGGCAGTGTCACTACCAACTGAGCCAACGCCCGTCCTTAGTGTTACTTCACTACATAGTATAAAACAAAGTAGCTTTCTCTGTCCCTATATCCCTATGTCTCTATGTATGCTTAAATCTTTAAAACTACGCAACGGATTTTGATGCGGATTTTTTAATAGATATAGTGATTCAAGAGGAAGGTTTTAGTATTAGCATTGCATCCGTGCAAAGCCGGGGCGGGTTGCTAGTATACTTTAAAATAGAAATCAAATCACACCTCAAATCTCATCGCTTATACTCAAACCCTACTCTACTCGGCCGTGTTATCGCCGCCCCCGAGTCGCTGTTTAGCGCCCCCAACACCACTTATTTCCACTCTAAACTTGTACCAACTACTTGGTTCACTTGTATGCAAAGCTGATAAAACCAAGTGACGTAATCTTAATAGAGCTGCAACTAGAAGAATTTACTGAAAGCCTTATTTACTTAATCATAACAATTGTAACTCACCCATGTCTGTATACAGAAGATTAACTTTTACCCGCTGCTTCACTCGCCCACGTTTATTTCACCCCCTCAGGGGTAGGATTTTGCAAAATCCTTTCTTAGGGGATGCCTACACTGTGTAAGCTATCTATGTGCAAAAAACCCAGCGGTTTAGGCTGTGCGTTGATACATACCAATCAATCGGTCAGTTTATCATTTTCTAAAATACTGGTGACCCGCCCCGGCTTCGCACGGATGCAATGCTAATACCGAAACCTTCCTCTTTAATCACTCTAACTATTAAAATCCGTTGCGCAGTTTTAAAGATTTAAGCATACATAGGGACATAGGGATAAAGGTACAGAGAAAGTGACTTTGTTTTATACTATGTAGTGATATAGATTGATCTTTCTAAACGTAATTCTTAATTACCTACAGAAATAAAAACATTTTCATTTTCAATGGGTACTCTTTTTACTACTAAGTAACATTTAATTTAACCCTTATATAAGTATACTATAAACTATAACTCTTTTCTAATATGAGCTAAACTCGAATGAAACATCACCGGCGCACGTATCAGGTACAGTCACGTACAATATTGCCACCGGCGCTATACGTCTCCGGCCTAATTCCAACTTCGCTGTACTCGAATCTGTTACTAACGCCATCTGTCAAATCACGTAGTAACCTACCTGTGACAGTTTGTTTTACGTAATGAGTTTTGTATGCGAGTCTACCGAGCTTGAGTAGCAAGTACCTACCTAATAGTCCTACTAATATTATAAACGCGAAAGTTTGTATGGATGTTTGTTGCTCTTTCACGCGAAAACTACAGAACGGATTTTGATGAAACTTTACAATTATATAGCTTATATATCAGAATAACACATAGGTCATACTTTATCCTCGTATTCCCCCGGGAACGGGAACTACGCGAGTGAAACCGAGGGGCGCTGCTAATTGTAAATAAATTTCATTAATCAAAATATAAAACAAACATTTATTGAATTTAGGTACAAAGAAAACGCTCAGAAACATCAATAATGTAATAACAAGGCACTTAACTCGTCCATAAAGATTGGCTAAATGTAAACAGCAGCCCATCTCCAGCGACGAGTTGCTAGTTCCAAATGCAATATCCCGAGAAGAACCAGCAAGAAACTCAAGGGCAGCTCTTTTTAACCTCATGTCTTACTAGTAATTATGGTTTACAATAATAATTATGGTCTATATAACATACATACATAATCTCACGCCTATTTCCCATTGCGGTAGGCAGAGACAACAGACCGCCACTTGCTACGAACCTGGCAGATCTCTCGTGCTTCCTCCACATCCATCAAACGACTCATGCATGCTCGTCGGTTTCGGGTACTCTTTATCTGGCTTTTCTTCAACACATCGCCGATCTGGTCTACTAAGTAGTATGTAGTATCGTTGTGTATGTAATTTTTGCTTAAAAAACACATTGGTATCGCAAGGTGACGAGCGCATTGGGTTTTTATTAAAACTGCTAAGTATATGATATATTTAATTTGTCGAGCACTGCGCGGTTCCAATCGGCACCGTAACAATTAAAAATCAATTGTGTTTTTAAAATCTTTATCGAATTAATTCCGAAATATGTGTAAAAGACCCGGTCCGGCGATGGGCTCACCACCTATCACGTTTAGGGATCCAAAGAATATCTCAGAACTAATTCTGAGACCTGCAGGTTTCTCACGATGTTTTCCTTCATCACCGTCGAGCTAGTGGTAAGGAGGTATGTAGGTACATAAGTTTTGGAAAACTCATTGGTACATGCCAGTATTTGAACCGGAGCCTTACTCATTATCGTCATGAGAAGCGGGCTCTTTAACCTGCTATCACTGCTCTTTAATCTTGTAAATCTTTCTTTATATTTTACTCTCTAATAAATAAATTAAATTTGTTGTCCCAGATTCCCATTGGGCAATTATTAAACCGCACCATTATTGCACCAAAAAGCAAACATTGCAACATAAATTCAAAAATCCAACGTAAATCGACTAACTCTCATGCCAATACATTTATTTATGACAGAAACAAACTGCCACTGAATAAAACTTTAAAACCAGCCAATGCACGCGTACCGACCACATTTTATCAATGAAAATCAAACATAAACGTTGGCCACGTACAAACGGTGGTCACGTACAATATTGCGCTGCTCGTCTGCTTACCTGCCGGACGATTCGCTGCAAATGTGTTCAGTTACAGCGCGGTTTAAAGCTAAGCGCCTGGGCGAAAAGATGAGCAATTACACTGCACTGTCAAATAACTTTTGTTTTGTTTGCAGGCGTTATTGAATGAATTAGATCAATTTCAAAATCTGATGATAGTTCTTTCGGGAACAACTAGTCACTGATTGCCTCTATCTTATACAATAATCGTTCGGTTTGTACACGAAGTTCACATGTTACTTTATAGTACTAGTGGATCCGAAGAAACCCCCTACAAAAGAAGAATCGATGAATTTAAAAAAAAGAGTTGTTATTCTGTTGTTTTCTTTATTTTGAAAATATTTTTAGACGAATCTAACAATTGTGAGGATGGCCGCTGTGATCTGTCACCCAAGTGCAGATTGTGCTCGTCGCTTACAGTAGGTTACGTTACACACCATTTAAATGTATTCCCAACATTAAACAGTATACAAGGACAACGGATTTCACCGTCGCTTAAACAACAAATTAATTCGGCAACATAGTTGGGAGTTGCTAATAAATCGGCGCTACTTTATCTAGTCCTGTTAGAAGTTGAGGAACGCAACTTGGTAACTCAACGCAATGGTCCGTAAATAACCGTTCATTGTACTTGGAGAAGCATTTCGTAATTATTTTCTTTGCAAAGTTTGAAGTTGAATGGAGAAGAAACTGGAAGATACGGTTGAGACTTAGACATAAAAATATTGGTTGTCTGTAAAGTTGATAATTTTACGTGATACCATCATTAGACAACATTGATGACAAATTATTGCATACTGGAGTGGAAGAGAGACAGATGTGACAAGCCGAACGCTTACGCCAAAAAGAGATTAAAAAATAATAGGGTATAGAGGGGACAAAGCGAGGAAAATTTGAAGCCAAAAGTTATTCCAAGTGGAATAAGTCTAGTAAAATTTCGACCGAATGACAGCTCGCGTTCATACTAACTGACATGACGCTTGAGCTTCAAAAATGCTTCAAAGTTTTGTATGAAAATATTCACAATGCCCCCTCTATGTCCTAATATATTTTAATCTCTTTGGCTTAGGTCGATCGATAGTGCCTCTCTTTCGCTTGTTCCGCGCTCTCGCTTGCACGCTCGGCTCAGGCGGAACGTGACACTTTCGTGCGTGCAGCCGGCGTTTAATTTATAGGACGTTATCACGTCAAAAACACAATGTTTTTATATAACTTAGGGCTTATTAGTCCACTTATTGAAAGTCATTGCAACTACACCACTTCGGTAACTATAGTTGAGGGAGAAGAAACTTGGCAAGAAACTCCTCAACAGATTATTTATTGTTTAAAACAATCAATACAAACTACAAGTTTCATGGTTTTAGTGCTGCGCTGTGCTAAAGAAAATTCACACCAAACATCATTGTCATTCAAATAATCATCTAACCTATGCCAACTATTTTTTTACACTTTTTATTTAACTTGCAATGTTCGGGTGAAATCTTGCAGACCAATTTTAAAGCAGATATCTTCAACCGATTGAGTTGAAAGGTAAGTATACTTATTTAAGTTCGATGACAATGCAAAGAGCAGTGATAGCCCGGACGGTTAAAGAGCCGGCCGAAAATCAGTGAGGCTCGGGTTCGAATCCTGGCATGTACCAATGAGTTTTTCAAAAACTTACGTACATATTTATCACTAGCTCGACGGTGAAGGAAAACATCGTGAGGAAACCCGCAGGTCTCAGAATTAATTCTGAGACATGTGTAAATAGACCCGGTCCGGCGATGGGCTCACCACCTATCACGTTTAGGGGTCCAATGTATCTCGTGAAATGTGGGTATATCCAGTAATGGAATACCTCTGCCTACCCCCTCGGGGATAAAAAAGGCGTGAGATTATATTATATTATATATTACAATGCAATTTTATGGTACCTATAACTGAGCAGGGGGCAATTCCACTAAGTGTCACCATTGACATGTCATTGTCATCTAATTATAACCGTTGTCATTTAGTGGAATTGGCCCCCTGATCTGATGATGGAGCCAGGAGGTGGATATCGCTACTTCCTAATACTCGTAAACCCTCGAGTTTGGGCTCATTTGATTTTTGATTATGCGTGCCATACATACAAAAGCCTGTTTTTAGGGTTACTAAGACTTCGCTGTCCGTACGTCTGTCCATCCGTCTGACTGTCACCAGGCTGTATCTCAAGAACCACGATAGCTAGACTAGAGTTGAAATTTTCACAAATTATGTATTTCTGTTGCCGCTATTACAACCAATAGTAGAAACAAAATAAAATAAATTTAAGGGGGGCTCCTACACAACAAACGTGTTTTTTTATAATGGTACGGAACCCTTCGTGCGCGAGTCCGACTCGTACTTGGCCGTTTTTTTTAGTTTTCATGAACTAGATTTACTTAATTTGTCTGTTGTTTTTAAATAATAAAAAAGGTTACAGACTAAAATTGCCCCAAATTAAAAGAAAACAGCATGTTATAAAATTAATTAACAAATGTTCTGCCCACATATTTGTATGATAGTAATGACGTATACTTTTTGCCTCATTTAAAGAGGAACGAAGTTTCTTTCCAAGGTATCGCATAAAATATAAAGCAACGTTACATAAAAAATAATAAATAATACATATGCCAGGATTCGAACCCGAGCCTCACTGATTTTCGGGCCGGCTCTTTGACCGTAAAGGCTATCACTGCTCTCAACGTTACATTTTGTTTTTAAAATAGTATAAGTACATTTGGGTTTTCATGGATTTCTTAACATTTAACAAGGTGTAGTAAAGGTTACGGTCAGGTTTGAAATCCAAAAGGTCAGGGGTTATATAAATAAGAATCCTAGCCTACGCGACCATGAACAAATATTATCGTAGGCTCAAATTCACGGAGTGGACAAGAAAATTACGTTTTGTATTTTATATACTTACCGTTTTTGTGACATAGAAAAAAAAATCGTCGGACTCGCGCACGGAGGATTCCGTACCATTATTTATAAAAATGGCAAAAAAAACACGTTTGTTTTATGGGAGCCCCCCTTAAATTGAGTATATAAGGCGTGAGATTATTATTATTATGGGCATTTTTATTATACTCCATATTGTTTACGATAACAATAAATAAAAACTAACCTATATTTTTTTATTGCAACTCAAATGATCACAATTTAACATTTTTGTTAACTATTTTCGAGTTCTGCACTATTATTAATTGTAGACAATAATGAAGAAACCGCGTCATCATACTCCCATGGAGAACAAAGCGGAGTGTCTATTGCTTCAATCTTATTAATCTTTGCAAAATTCACGTCCAAAATATGTCTCTTTACATCGTTGTGGACCATCGGAGCAAACCTGTGACCCCATAGTATGTCGCGCTCTGTAAAACTAGATCTAGCTTGAACATGCTGACCAGTAGTCTCTATAGTTCCTTCAAATATTGCTAAAATCTCCAATTTGTCGCATAGAAGATCTGCAGCTGAAATTTTGTGGAACGGACTCTTTTCGTCGATTACATGTATCACCGATAGTGGCCACAGGAAGAAAGTTGATTCGCAACCATCTAACTCAGTAGCCAATTCCACTTGCTCATACATATCTGCATTACTTAAATTAAACCTTATTAGAAACAGTGAGACTTTAATATCGAGTATCCTATCCTTCCTCATGTCACCGATTCTAAAAATTAAGCACAATTTATCATCTCTCAAATTCACTACGGCTTTTTTGCTGAAAACCATGGATTGCGTTCTCATCTTAGGGCGGGTTAGCTTAGCAAACAGCATGCCTACCATGATTGTCTGGAATATAGAGCTGAATATACACTGTAAACACATTGTGAGGATTGCCTGCGGGCATTCGAGAGTTATGGCTCTTCGACCGTAAGCCAATGTTGTGTGAACTTCGACGCTGAACAGAAACGCGGAGGTAAACCCGTAGATGTTTCTGAAGCAGGAAACATGGGTGCTATTCTGGTTTGAGAAGTCACTGAAGTCACCGTGGCACATCGCAATGAACCAGTAGATGCACCCGAATACCAACCAGTTGGCAGCGTAGGCGGCGACGAAGTTGAATAGAGTCCATCTCCAGCGAGCCTGGACTATGTTGATGAACAATTGTCCCATGCGATATTTGGGGGCAGGTTTCTCGATGTTAAAGTCTCCATTTCTAAACATGACTCGCTGTTTTCGCGATGACGTCTTGCGATATCGGGGATGTTCTGAAACAGTAAAAGC
This sequence comes from Ethmia dodecea, assembly GCA_963855545.1. NCBI lineage: Eukaryota > Metazoa > Arthropoda > Insecta > Lepidoptera > Depressariidae > Ethmia > Ethmia dodecea. Next base: position 753,626 of record OY979457.1, read on the forward strand.
ATTGAACTCCCTGAACCAAACTCAACAGATGTTAATTATCAGATGTCATGTCAGAGCCATGTTAGATACGATGAGGTGACTTAAAAAATTAAGTCAATTACGTCACACTTTGTAGGGGGTCGATGAATTGTATAGACACTCCATGCACACTTTTTGCAGATGACATATCATTAGTATTTGCCGCCCAACCTAACACAAACATATCCCAACTTCTCATTTCTAATCTAATAAAACTAACTGAATGGCTAAATGATCATAATCTAGAAATTAACTTCAATAAAACAAAACTAATGCAATTTAAACCCCATCAAAGAAGAACCCTAGATATTCGTTTCGTATTTAATAACATTTCAATAGATACTGTTAACTCATACTGCATGCTAGGTTTGAATATTGACACAAATCTGAACTGGAAAGAACACATAAAAAAAGTTGCTAGTAAATTATCCAGTTTCATATACGCCCTAACAGAACTTAAAAAAACTACAGATGAACCTACAACAAAAAATGCATATTATGCATATGCACACGCATGGCTTCGATACGGCGTAATACTCTGGGGAAACAGCTCGGATGCCAGCAAACTATTTCTCCTGCAAAAGAAATGTATCCGAATTCTTGCCAACATAGATTCGATGACCAGTTGTAGAACCTATTTTGTCAAATATAAAATTCTCACCCTAACATCTTTATATATTTTAGAAGTATGTATCTTTATAAAAAATAATTCAGTTATGTTCCCATTACACTCTCGCCCAAAAAATTTAAGACCTCAATTAAAATTAGCCATACCCACCTCTCAGTTACAATTTGTGAATTCAGGTCCCCAAATAATGTCTGCTAAAATATATAATGCCCTCCCCCAACACATCAAAGAAATAGAAAAAGTAAATATATTTAAGAATAAATTGAATAAATATTTAATAGATAAGTGTTATTATTCCCTACAAGACTTTTTTACTGATGATAATAAATAGCTATAGGCTAATTGATCTCATTAATAGGTAATAATAAATTATAATTACCTATAAATTATTCTAAAAATTATATAGAGAATATAATTACTTGTTATTATTATATTAAGAAATATGTAATGTTTGCTATTGATTTTAATAAGATAGATATAGATTCTAGGTACTTAAGTTATAGGTAACATTGTAAATTTATAATTGCGGTGCCCTTACAGGGTTCTTGTTGATCTTATGAATAATTATTTAAGACCTTTTTTTGTACAACAAGAAAGCAATAAAGATTATTATTATTATTATTATTGTGGCATTGTGTGATAAGTGAGCTCTTAATTTTGTAAATTTTTCAAATATTTGATTTGATATAGATTTTAATAAAAAATAAGTATAATCAGTATAATCTCACGCTTTTTATCCCCGAGGGGGTAGGCAGAGGTATTCCATTACTCGATATACCCACATTTCACAAGATACATTGGACCCCTAAACGTGATAGGTGGTGAGCCCATTGCCGGACCGGGTCTATTTACACATGTTTCAGAATTAATTCTGAGAATGGGGGGTTTCCCACGATGTTTTTATTCGCCGTCGAGCTGGTGATAAATATGTACGTAAGTTTTTGAAAAACTCATTGGTACATGCCAGGATTCGAACCCGAGCCTCACTGATTTTCGGCCGGCTCTTTAACAGTAAGGCTATCACTGCTCTTTATCACTCATCATATCACTCTCTTTCTAAAAAATAAATTAAAATAGAAATAAAACTAATTTCATAACTGCTGTTCAATTCAATATAAAAATTGAATATATGACGTCAGACTAGGGGGTCTCAGAAATGTGACTAGCTATAACAAGGACGGTTGTGTGACCTAATTTATGGATAGCCCCTTAGATACCATGGGGTGACTTAAAAAAATTTACAGGCAGGTGGCCACGCTTAACACAATTTCCCAATCCAGGGTAAACCGCGTGGGGGATTAGAGCCCGTACTTCCTCATTCCCCTTAGCAGTGGGGCACGAGTCGTTGATGATGATGTGTCCGATACATTGTAGCTGGATGGATGGAAATGATGTCTTCGTTGTTTGATTTATTGATGTTGACTATGTATTTCAATGACCGAAAAATAAAGTACTTACTTTTCTTTGGGTAATATACACCAGGGACCAGGGGTCTTTCTACATCCTGTGGTAGTTCTTCAAAGCCAACACCTCTTTTCCTAGGGATTTTATCGTCCATGTCACCAATCTACGAAAGTAAGTTAAAATCACATAAAATGTGAAAGAATTGAGCTATTTTCTTTTTTTAGGGTTCCGTACCTCAAAAGGAAAAAACGGAACCCTTATAGGATCACTTTGTTGTCCGTCTGTCCGTCCGTCCGTCCGTCTGTCAAGACCCTTTTTCTCAGGAACGCGTGGAGGTATGAAACTGAAATTTATATCAATTACTCAGGTCTACTGTCCCTTGGAGCTGTGAAAAAATCAAACTTCTAAGCCAACGCAATCAAAAGATACAGCCGTTTATGCCGCAAATTTTCGACACTTGCAAGGGAATCAAAACCTACAGGGTGCTTCCCGTGAACTCAGAATCTTGAAATTTGGTACGAAGCAACGTCTTATAGCATAGATAAAGGAAAAATTACGAAAACCATAAATTTGCAAGGTTGTACGGAACCCTCGGTGCGCGAGTCCGACTCGCACTTGGCCGGTTTTTTTTGAATCTTATTTGGTAACAATTTACCTTTAAATTCTTTTTCTGTTTTAAAAAAATATATTGAGGCTTTTAATACAAGGTATTATGTCAGCCCCCTAAAGCCTGACATTTTGAATCGTTCACCAAGGACTGTCTAATATATCTATTTTAAAAAAGTTTTAAATTGATCAGCCACACAATTTTCCAAGATTATTTTCATATCTGTAATATCCAGATTCCCCAGCTCCTTCGCATAGCAATTTTAAAAGTAATAATTATGTTTGTAAGAAAAAGAAAATATCAAGCGCCAAAAATAATCAAAGCGAAGAAACAGTTCCAACTATCTGTAAGAGAAAACAGAATAAAAACAATATTTACCGTTCCAACGTAGAAATATCACTTATTCATTCCACTGCCGAATAATTCATGTAAGCAAACAACGTGAGCGTAACCATTAGGCAGAGCGAGGACTAACAGACAGATACTGGTAATACCATAGTATTAAATTATGTAAGAACAGTATTTATACACGGGTAGCATACTCAAGATAAAGTTGTTACAGTTCTGTTTGGTTTACGACTCAATGACGGTCTAGTGTAAGAATTTTGCTCGATAGATGAGATAATATTATGGCGCCGTTTGCTCAAAACCAGCCGGGCTGTCGTCCAGATGACTTAGCATGCAAGAAAGAATCACTACATAGTATAAAACCAAAGAGATTAAAATATAATAAGGCACAGAGGGGACAAAGCGAGGAAAATTTGAAGTCAAAAGTTATTCCAAGTGGAATAAGTCTAGTACAATTTCTACCGAATGACAGCTAGCGTTCATACTAACTGACATGACAAGGACATGACGCTTAGGCTTCAAAGTTTTGTATGAAAATATTCCCAATGCCCCCTCTATGCCCTATTATATTTAAATCTCTTTGTATAAAACAAAGTCCCTTTCTCTGTCCCTATATCCTTATGTCGCTTTGTATGCTTAAATCTTTAAAACTACGTAACGGATTTTGATGCGGTTTTTTTTAATAGATAGAGTGATTCAAGAGGAAGGTTTTAGTATAAGCATTGCACCCGTGTGAAGCCGGGGCGGTCGCTAGTCTTATATAAAATCAATACGGGCTAAAATGCTGCTCTGACAAAAAATCACACAAACGTAATGGAAGGGAAGACAGCCTGTTGACAAGTTTAAATGTAGTAAAAGTTAATAAGCGAACACTATTTACAAGTCTAAATTAATAAACAGTCACATACAAAACCTCAGTGCAATACTGGGTTCGATTCTGCATTACAGCGACTAAACTTATTTTAGATTATTCCTGTCTTTATTTCACCTCAAAAAAAGAAAAGGGATAGAAGATAACCTACCGAATTTAGTCCTGTTAGAGGCTGTATTTTAGTCGTGACTTATTTACTTATGCACTAAACACGTTATGAAACGCCTTAGTTGACAGGACTAATTTTAATTTGACAAGACTAAATATCACTCGTCTCTTTTCTTCTCTATGAGAAAGAAAATGACAGGACTAATCTAAAATAAGTTTAGGCGTTGTAATGCAGAATCGAACCCACTGGACTCGATTCTACCAGCACGTCGCTTAAAATGCCTAAAGCTAAATTTCTTAAATTTAAAATTAAATTTAGTGAGTCTTAAAAACAACTCTATTCCAGGAACATCAAACTTAGTCAGTTTAGAAGGTATTTTAGCATGAACTAAATTGTTTAAATTGAATTGATCTTGTGTTGCAACATAAAAAATATATAATTGAAGGAATAAACGATATAAATACAAACGTTAAAAATAATTAAATTTATAGCTTTTTTGAAATAATTGTTTTTCATTTGTTAATTTTATAACAAATTCGTACATTTTAAAGCGTCATTTTATATAAAAAAAAATCGGTTGTCTGTAAAGTCTGTTTACTGACGATAGTTGAATGTGACAACGTCATAAGAAAATACTGATGGAATGGATTGTGCCTCTTTGTCGCTCGTTGCGCGCTCTCGCTTGCACTGGAACGACGCATACGTCACACTTTTTCGGGAATGCGGCCGGCTCCATTAATTTATAAGACGTTGTCACGTCAAAAATACTTCTTATTTAACTTTTTTTATATAGTGATAGTGTATTATGTGGCAAATGTCAAACGTAATAGTGTACCTACAGTGAAATAGGGATATTCGATAAAAAGCGTAGGATGGACATTTTCGAGTTACCTCAAGAACTAGCCGCTTTAATCTTCAGTAAAAGTGTACTATCGTGAAATGACATTTCAATAAATTTTGATGAATCTGATTATATTTTTGTGCATAGACTCTGAGGCAGAGCTAAGCTGATGGCAAAATTGCCAATGCCTTAAAATAAGATAAAAATTGGAAGATTTCTCCCCAAAAACGTTTTTTCAGTAATTATAGGGAGGGGGAGGGAGGGACGGGGGCGGGGAGGAAATAATTTGAAGAAAAAACTGTGTTTGGAGAGTTTTGCGGTTTTTTATTTTTATACAAAACTACAGATTCATAAAAATGTGTTTATTAAAACATAACTGCATAATTTACTCCAAAGCTCTGAACCTACCCCTCAGACATTTGCAATATGATGCTCCATTATATATAGGACACCCTAAACATTTTTCTAAATTATCTTTCGGACCTATGCAATGGATCCGATGCGTTTCCTAGTCTTCTAAGATATATTTTTTCGGTCTCACCATGTTCTCTGGAAAGAAAGTTGAAACATAACCTGAGAGCCATCTTGGATGAATATATTTAGAATTGTAATACACAAACAAAAAAATAAGTATATCTTTTGACTGCACACTATACGGCGGCACCCACAACAAAATGTTCGTCCTGGCTCATTCTTTCTTCTAAACTTCCTTTGGATTTTGGATAGTTAGTTTTTTCCACCTCAACTTGCACATAAAATCACTGTAATGGCCGATTTTAGAAGTAACTTAATTTTAGGAGGGACCTTTTTACTCGCCGCTAAATTTACGCAGTTTAGGCGTTTGACAAGTCTAAATTCTTTTTTTTCTGGTTAAAATGACACACAAGGAATAGCGTTTAAGCCGCTAAAGCTAAGTTGAGTTGACCGGCTAAATTTAGGATTTTTAGAAACGTCAAATTCAAATTTAATCATGTCATTTGAATTTGACAGATAGCGTAGAATAGCAAAATCGATTTTAAGAGGTTTAGCAATAATAAGAGCTTTAGGTGGTCAGCCAGAATCGAGTCCACTGTCAACTTAAAATTATTCATACTGCTGAGTTCGATTCTGCTTTACAGCGACTTAGCTTATTTAAGTTTACTCCTGTCAATTTCTTTCTCCTGGAAAAGAAAAGAGACGAGAGATATTTAGTCCAGTCAAATTAAAATTAGTCCTGGCAACTAAGGCATTTCATAACGTGTTTAGTGCATAACATGATACTGGGGCAAGTTGAAGGCAAGCGCGCTAGAGGAAGAGCTCCGGCAAGATGGTCGGATTCCATTAGACAAGCATGTGGTTCCATGCAGAGGGCAGTTCACGTAGCCTTTGATCGCGTTAAATGGAGGGATATAGTTCTTGGTCGCGATCCTCAGTCATGAGGGAACGACGAAGAAGAAGAAGAAGATTAGTGCATAAGTAAAGAAATCACGACTAAAATAGAGCCCCTGACAGAACTTAATTCGGTAGGTTATTTTCTATCCCTTTTCTATTTTTGAGGTTCGACAAAGACAGGACGAAATAAGTTTAGTCGCTGTAAAGCAGAAAAGAACCCATTATCGAACTCTACTAAAACAAAAGTACTGTCAAATCTTCTACTGAGTACAATTTTTCAGGCATTTTTAATGGCGTATCTATCTGTATTGAGGTCGATGATGACGATGATGTTGATAAAAATATACTGCGAAATGCGTAATAATATGTAAAGACACGATCGTTGAGTAAACAGAAGCTGTTTGTAATCATATGGATCAATGTTAACGTTAAACAGCTGTGAATCTGTCCATCTATCCTTGTCCACGGTACTGTGTTTTACATTAAAAAATGTTTGAAAGAAAGTAAAAAAAGAAAAAAAACTTTTTTTTCAATAAATTAAAAACAAAAGTGACATAATATAGTAATTTTCATAATTTACTTAGTAATAACGGGGCAGCAAAAAACAAAAGCAAAAGTTGGTATATAAATGAAGGTACATTGTATTTTAATAAATACGACTGCAAAATATACAGTCCAATTTAGTTCCTCCATCCGTCCACTCGCATTAAAATAGTTTGAGCGACGATGGACCGTATTCAAAGAATGTATATTCCGTCAAAAATAAAAATAAATACATAATTAAAGTTTTAAGATAGCAGTAAACTGTAATGCTGATGATAATAAAACAGTTTACTTTGTTCTTTAGAGGTAAATAAATATAAAAATACGGATCTCGCAGATTATTTTTACGAATCCTCCTACATGCGATTAAATGATAAGACTATACGGTGTTATAACTAGTCTACAACGCGTAACAGAAAAAGCGCAATTCCTCATACACCCCAATTAGTATATTAATATAAAAAAATATGATGCAATCTAATTTTAGTTGTGTATAACCAATTTTCTTAAATATCGATCAGTAATAGCACGATTTCCATAGAAAGCACTAAATTCAGCTACGATTATTTTTTATATAACACTTACTAAGCAGTGATAGCCCGGACGGTTAAATAGCCGGCCGAAAATCAGTGAGGCTCGGGTTCAAATCCTGGCATGTACCAATGAGTTTTTCAAAACTTACGTACATATTTATCACTAGCTCGACGGTGAAGGAAAACATCGTGAGGAAACCCACAGGTCTCAGAATTAATTCTGAGACATGTGTAAACAGACCCGGTCCGGCGATGGGCTCACCGCCTATCACGTTTAGGGGTCCAATGTATCTCGTGAAATGTGGGTATATCCAGTAATAGAATACCTCTGCCTACCCCCTCGGGGATGAAAGGCGTGAGATTATATTATAATTATTATACTAAAAATAGCTGAAACCGAATAAGAAGTCAATACTGAACAAACCAATTTCAGGAATTACGTTTATTCTGTTACATGTTGTATAGTTATAGATAATATCATTTTATTTAATTTTGTTTTGCGAAAGGCACGTACACGACATATGTACGAGTACATGTTGAAACTATAATAACTCTATCTATCTATACTCTATCTAAATCGACTTCAATCTTCAACTTATACGGTTTTCTCATGGATGCCGTTGTAAGAACTGAATGAAATTAAAATGGGACTAATCTGGAAGCACCAGCTTTCAAATAAAGAGAGAATCATCCAAATCGGTTAACCCAGTCGAAAGTTCTGAGGTAAAAAACATAAAAAAAAAGTCGACGAAGATTGGCTAAAAATCAGCAGTCCATCTCCACCGACGAGTTGCTGGTTCCAAATGCAGTACCCCGAGAAGAACCAGAAAGAAATATAAATACCTTTGTATGCTTTGTATGGGATCAACCTTGAAGTATACCCGACTAAACGAAACAACCATAGACATAAATAAATATCGCAATGTTTTGTGCATCTTAATAAATAATAATTAAAAAAAAGTATTTAAAAGAAGAGCAGTGATAGCCTTTACGGTTAAGGAGCCGGCCGAAATTCAGCGAGGCTCGGGTTCTAATCCTGGCAATGTAGCAATGAGTTTTTAAAAAACTTACGTACATATTTATCACTAGCTCGACGGTAAAGGAAAACATTGTGAGGAAACCCGCAGGTCTCAGAATTAATTCTGAGACATGTGTAAACAGACCCGGTCCGGCGATGGGCTCACCGCCTATCACGTTTAGGGGTCCAATGTATCTCGTGAAATGTGGGTATATCCAGTAATGGAATACCTCTGCCTACCCCCTCGGGGATGAAAGGCGTGAGATTATTATTATTATTTAAAAAAATCTATACTTATATTTTTTTTTTAAATCTCAGTCTCCAGGAATTAAGAGTACTCAGTAATAGTAGACTCCATAAACATATCGGAGGGACAATGATAACAAATCCATGACTGTCGAACCATCTGTATCGTATAATTCATTACGACATTACCTAACGTAGGATATTGTTTGGAAAGCATCGGTGTCATCTCCCAGCGCGAGGGAGTAACTCGAAAAAGCGGAAAAATTTCGATCACAATTTTTTTTTGAAGTTATTAGTTACCAGCAATCGAACGCGACTTCCTCTTAAACCCGTATTTTTCACAATATTTATAAATAATAAAATATAAGTATATAACGTATAGGTATATATTAATAACTATTATAAAGGGGAAATATTTGTATTTTTGTATGTTTGTAACGAATAAACTCAAAAACTACTTGACCGATTTCAAAAATTATTTCACTGTTAGTATTTTACAATACATTTGAGTAACACAGGTTATACTTTATACCCGTATTCCCACGGGAACGGAAACTTCGCTGGTGAAACGGAGCAGAACAGCTAGTAAATAATAAATCTAGGTATATTTTTTTCTGATTTATAAGCTTTATTCCTGCAAAGTTTCATCAGAATTCGATCATTAGTTTTCGCGGGAAAGAGTAACACACGTCACACACCCAATTTCATCATTCATCGCTTCATCATCATCCTTATATTATATACTTTTATTTTAGGGATTTTCACAACCGAATTGTGTTTAGGAAATAACCAAGGCAGCATAAAATAACCTTTTCAAACTCACTGCAATCACTAAATACAACTTCAAACTTTTGTTTTAAATTTCATTAACAAAATTTTAGTCGATCATTTCACGAACCGAAATTTCTGAAGACTCCAAATTCAACACAAAACAAACTCCTTCTCAACTCACCAAACTTAATTACGGGCAGGAGCAAAAATAAATTTTGGTCCTTACCACGTTTCGCCAGCCGGCCTCATCCCCTGGGAATCGCCGGGTGAAACAGGATTGTGACAGATGACAGGCAATCCCTCCACATCGGCGAATGTTTGTCATTCTATTAGCAAGGAAAACATCTTCAGCGCGCTAGTTTCCTATTCTTTGGCTTGCTTTAGAGATGGGACAGTATTCGGATTCGGTTTTTATTACTGTCGTAATCTACATATACTAATACAATACAATAACTCTTTGTACACCAAAAACAACACAATATGGATTTCAACATTGACTAAATTACAATGGGCAGTATTACAGCTTTTAGCGATCTCTTCCAGACATCCTAATATTATAAAGAGGAAAGATTTTTATTTTTGTATGTTTGAAACAAATAAACTCAAAAACTATTGGACCGATTTTGAAAATTCTTTCACTAATAGAAGCATTATCAATCAGGCATAGGCTATATTTTATTCCCGTTTTCCCGCGAAACGGCTCGGAACAGCTAGATTAAGAAGAAGTTTGTATGTCATATTGGCAGTACCAAACACACCACCTACCTAATAGAGAAACCTTTCACATGCAACGGAATGAACTTAGCAATACAATAAACTTATTTTTAAAAATATTTTACGTATTTTAAATCATTCACATTATTTTTTATTTATAGCAACTAACATGAAAGTAATTTATGCTAAGAACTGCCCAGCTTATAAACAACTTATATAATATAAATATTATATAAGTTGAGTTAAATATATTAACTTATGATTGAAATATCAGTAGATTTATTCGGTAGTCCCATAACTAGTTTGACGTTCAAGTAAATATTTAACTAGACTTTGCCTACGACTTTGAACCTTTACCCTTTTATTTCGACGGGCCTGTTGGCTCAGTTGGTAGTGACCCTGCCTTCTGAGCCGGAGGTCACGGGTTCGATCCCCGCTCGAGCCCAACATTTGTGTGCGTGAACATGTCTGTTGACTTCGTGTCTGGTCGTTTAATATTTATTTAAGTATGTATATCAGTTGTTTAGTACCCATAGTACAGGCCCTGCCTAGTTTGAGACTAAATAACCGTGTGTGAATTGTGTCCCACAATTTATTATTATTTTTATTATCTGTAGGTATAGACAACTTGAATCTAGGCTGCGTCATGCGTGTCAAAGTGAAACATCTACCAGATGTTAAGTTAGAATGGCAGCAATAGAAGCGTGAAAACCGTAGGTATCCAATTTGGTGCAGTAGTTTTACAAAAATACGAACGAAATTCCAAAAGTTATTGTTTTGGCTTCTATTTGATTTTATAAAGACCTTCATATTAAGTTTTTAAAAATATCTTCAATGCACAGACATCGGCTACTTTTAAAAAATATATATATGAATATAGATATTAATATTATAATTTACCTGTAACAATATATTTTATTCTGGCAGTAATGGTCTCCCTATACCAGTTGTAGCTAAAATAATTTTTATTGAGATTTTTCAGATTATGGTAATTAAATACCTAAATTTATAACTTATTATCATGCTTTATAGAATTAATATAAAATATTTAATATTGCTTCTGTTTCTGAGAACTATTTTACATAAATAAATTCGTTAGAGGAACTTGTTGTCTAAAAATTATCTTTATAACTAGAGTTTGCCCGCGACTATGCCCGCATTCTGTGATAAAAAAAGTAGCCTATGTATAATACTTATGTATAAGATATGTTACTGTAAAGTTTCATTCAAATTCGTTCAGAGTTTTACGTGAAAGAGCAAAAACCTCCAGTCATCCAACATACATGTGCTAAACAACTGGACCGATTGTGACTGAATTTTGTTTGTGTTTGAGTTTTGATTGACAACTGAAGGCGATAGATGGCGCTGCTCTCTGTCAAAGAAACAGGTCTATTCAGGCCACAAATTTCCTATACAAAACTATCTTTTACCCACGGCTTCGGATTGAATTTTTCAAAATCCTTTCTTAGTCGATCCCTACACTGATAGCTTATCTATGTGCAAAATTTCAAGTCTCTAGACCCAGCCGCTTAGGCTGTGCGTTGATACATCACCAATAAGTCAGTCAGTTTATCATTTTATATACGTAGATTAAAATATTAAATGCTTGTACCTACAGAAAAACTAAGTTGTATCAATGATAGTGAATTTGTAGGTACTATTTTATTTTTAGTTTTTTTACCGGAAATTCGGTTATATTGTTCTCTGTCGCAACACTATTCTGATATATTTGGAGAATGGTCCGGGTGGGATGTAATTAAATGGAATATACCAAACTACCTACTCCAATTGTTCGATCTAAGAATGCGGATTCAGGCTATTCAATTCCATAGGATTGGACCACAATATTTATTGTGATTACTCCAAATATACTTCGGATTCTCAAGTGTTCTCAGAATATTGGTTATCTACTAGAATAAAATCTAGGAGTCGGTTAAAGAAAATAACCTCAAAAATATATTTAGGAGGTAGAGATAATCAGATTTTGGAATACGTCTTTTGTTTTTACTTGCAATATTATGTTTGTTGGGTGGAATCTTGCAACTCAATTTTGAAGCAGATATGTTCAACCGATTGAGCTGAAATTTGGCAGACTTATGTAAGATTGGTGAAAATGCAATACTCAAGAGTCAGGAGGTGGATATCGCAACTACTCAATAGCTACTCGTAAGTTTGGACTCATTTGAATTTTTATTACGCGTGGAATACATATAAAAACAAGTTTTTTTAGTTTTCATGATCATTGTGAAACATGGGTATTTCCAGAAATCCACGGAGATAAAAGGTGTAGATGACGTAAGTGATCACTAAAGGATTTTTTCAATTCAAACAGGTTCACGGAGGCAATGCCGCTGAGCTAGTTCAGAATAATTTTTCTCCATATTTAACAGAAAAGCGCTTGACTTAACGTCCTTGCAAAAATCTTCAAAATCCTTCAGAGTGATGTGGCTCCAAAGCACATCTTCGCAAAGGGAATATAATTGAAACAGTTTGGAAGCCAAGCTAACGTTATACTGAATATGAGTTCCCTGAAGAATGTAGACACAATGAATAATGCTGTGAGGCTGCGAGTAGCTACTGGACTGCGAAATGAAATTCTTATGCTAATATCAGCGTTTTAGCAATGTTTGGGGGGTCCTGAATTGTAAAAGGGTTTCATTTTCTCGTAGGTACATGCTTTAAGTATGGAGTGCTTTAGCTTGATTTGGAAGGTCATATTTGCCTTTTTAACCGACTTAAAAAAATGAGGAGGTTTCTCAATTCGACCGTTTGTGTGTTCGCGGATAACTTCGTCGTTTATGAACCGATTTTGTCGATTTTTTTTTGTTAAAACGGAGATATCCCAGGGTGGTATATACTATGATAAAGGATCTGATGATGGCATCCCAGAGAAATCTGACTACGATTGTAGTGGGGTTTTTTTGTGTACTTTTTGAAGTCTTTTCTGAACTTTGTTTAAAATTATTCGTTTACAGTTATAAGGTGAGTAGGGTAAGCGGAAAACTTAAAATCTTTACAAATAAATAAGAAACTTGCAGTTACCTTATTCAATGAAAGTTTGTAAACTTGATTTTGCTGCTGCACTTTCGAAATTGTTATGAAATACGGAAAGAATTTTCTGGAAAATTCTATGATGTCAGTGGCGTTTTATGTTTTAAATAAGGAAGACAACTTTCTGGAGTCAGGTCGTATTACAATCGGAGTAATTTGAACTATACTTTCGTCAAATAGCTTACCTTTGTAGAATTGAAGAGCTAATTATAATAATAATTATAAATAATACTCTAACGCTTTATAATCGATAGTCCATTCCTTGAAATATCTGCTAAAAGTGACTAAACTATTTAAGTGGCTTATTGATTGTACCTTCTATAACATCAAAGAGTATATGGACTACTTTAACACTTTGTCAAGATTCTTTTAGATGGCTATTAAGTTGCTTATTTAGCTTTATGAAATAGAATCATCTTTATATATAAAATGATAAAATGACTGACTGATTGGTGATGTATCAACGTACAGCCTAACGCTAAGTCTAGAGACTTGAAATTTTGCACATAGATAGTTTATACAGTGTAGGCATCCACCAAGAAATTATTTTACAAAATTCAGCCCCTAAGGAGGTAAAATAAAGCTATTATTATTAAAAGTAGTGAACCCATTGCCGGACCGTGGTTCTATTGCAAATAGGCGGGTTTCCTCATGGTGTTTACCTTTGCTATCGAGATTGAATGTATTTTTACTGAGGGCCCCGCTGGATCGAGACTTTCTTATTTTTTGATTTACTTTAAAACCATCGGGCTACACATTATTTCAATACACGTTTAGTAAGTTTAGGCGAGGGTACTAAAGGTATATACCAACCTTATGTCTCTAGGGCCGAGGGTCCCGCTGCGTAGAGGTACACGAGCTAGTAATTACGAAAAACTTTTTTGTTGAAGCTCACCAAATGATAGTACCCATGCGGACTACAAAAATGCGTTGTTTACAAAGATTTTTGTATTCTTTTGTTCAGTGTAGTTATTCTCAAACTTATCTTATTCGAACCAACCATCAAAGGTAAACCTCAACTTGTTACCCGAACAAAAGTAGAACGGAATCTCCAATACAAAGACTTCGATCGATAGTTTAAGAGTGGGCTCTATAGCTCCTAATTGCTGCAATCCAGATAATAGCTTATGGCAGTTGTTTCGTGTTGCGATCAAAGAGATTAAAATATAATAAGGCATAGAGGGGACAAAGCGAGGAAAATTTGAAGTCAAAAGTTATTCCAAGTGGAATAAGTCTAGTACAATTTCGACCAAATGACAGCTCGCGTTCATACTAACTGACATGACAAGGACATGACGCATAGGCTTCAAAGTTTTGTATGAAAATATTGACAATGCCCCCTCTATGCCCTATAATATTTAAATCTCTTTGGTTGCGATGAATGCGGAGCACTGCTGCCTTACCATATCGGTTGTGGAGATTGATGGGGGCTGAAACTTGGGGATGCCTGTTTTGCCAGGTGGATGGTTCTTTAGCTTTTAAAAGGGCGGCAGCTATATTTGTGAATGTTTTTCCATTTTCGCCTGGCAACACTGAAAGTTATGGCCGATTGAAATTTTAGGGGAGACCTGAATTGATCTCCCGGGTGCCAATATGCTACATACGTGTTTGGTGTCATCGCATAAGGCATATCCTGTAGTTTGGCAGAAAATCCCGAAAACCAGAAAAGCAAAGATGGCCGCCACGTTATTTTCCTTTTATTGAAAAATTTCAATTTTATAATTTTTATCGGTATTTTTCAGTCAGTTGGAAACACTTTGGAAAGTTAGTTTGTGTTGTGGGTCTTAGGGCTGATTTTTCAATGGTCAGATAAATCTTATCTGGAGAATATATTGATGCTGTCACTGTCTGACACAATAGAAAAGAAAAGTGACAGGTGATGTTTATTCTTTAGATAACTTTTAAGTGACTATTGAAAAATCAGCCCTTAATAGAACAGTGTTACCATGTAAAGTTATTTTAACACACACACACACACTGTTATTTTTTTACCTGGTACCTACAAAATGACACATAGGGAATATCCTTTATTTACCAGAAAATTATCGAAAATGTCTAAAACAAGATGGCCGCCCCTCATCGCGCTACATAATACATATAAGTAGTTTGTATTTATAAGAAGACTTAATAAGTAAAGAACATGTAATGTTGAGAGTAAATTACTACTTACTAGTAGCTTCATGACATTTCTCATACAGGAATGTACATAATATTGAATTATTCGCATTGGGCTTTGCAAATTTTTGTTTTGGTATAATTGCGGGCAGCTTCATCTACAAGAGATACATTGTGAAAGAGTAAAGATTGAATGCTCCTCTATCGTGAAAAGGAAGATATTTCGCCAGGTGAGGCAAATAATCCTAGATACTGGTCCTTAGATGTCCGTAGATAATGGAAAGTTTTGTTTATTTAGTTATATATATTTAACAATCAATACATGACCTTACAGATATAAAATCTAAATTGCTCATGTTATTAACTCTAAATTTTCTATGTTGCCTGTTTGGTGTTACAACAGTAAGTTTCTATAAAATGTTGTTTCGGCATTATAAAACAGATTATCAAAATAATAAAAGTCTTGAGCGGTTTCCATTTGACTTACATTATGAAGGGAAAAGTGCTTTCTCAAATAAACTTCGCGCCAACAAGACCCACCTCGGTGTAGTTGCAAACTTGACAAGTTCAAACTCTCAGGCGAGATAGTTTCCGTCAATTAATTTGGCGTACTCAGCTGATCTCGTAGTAGATTGTGTTGCTATTAAAACCCCTTTAGGCCCTCATCCCACGCAACTTTGTTCACTAAGCAACATGGAAACATCTTAATGTTATCATCTGTGTACGCTAGTATAATATTCGAAGGCTTGTGTGTATTTGTGACTATCGATTTAGTTTCATTCATGTTAGTAATATGCTATTTTACTTTTTCGCTATTAATTATACAAGACGTATATAGTTATCGACTGCAAAACCTAGAAAACATGGTTTATCCTGCAAGTGTAGTATACAATTCGTTCTTGCGTATATCAAGTTGCAAGACATTTACATCAATTTCGTTTTTATTGAGTTATTTTACATCATGTCCGTTGGCTTCGTGTGTGGTCGTTTAATATTTATTTAAGTAATTTTATCAGTTGTTTAGTACCCATAGTACGGGCTCTGCCTAGTTTGGGACTAAATAACTGTGTGTGAATTGAGTCCCACAATTTATTTATTTTATTGTACAAGCAATGTGATAGTTCAAATCGTTTTTAACCGACTTCAAAAAGGAGGAGGTTATCAATTCGTCTGTTTTTTTTTTATCTTAGTTACCTCAGAACTTTCGACTGGGTGAACCGATTTGGATAATTTTTTTTATTTGAAAGCTGGTGCTTTCAGATTAGTCCCATTTTAATTTCGTCCAGTTCTGACAACGGCATCCATGAGAAAACCATATAAGTTGAAGATTGATCGGTTTTTTTACTCTTTAGAGTGGTTATAATATGCTGCAAAGGCACTAACATTGTCATTGTATTTAGGGTCTCTTACTGTGTAACATATTTTTAGCAGGTCTCCTTTCTGTGGTAGCCATTTTTTTAATTATAAAATGTATATTTTCTGAAATTGTTGCTACTTTTGCTGCATGATTACTAATTTCATCATAATATGATTTTACAGTAGCGATTCCGTTAGTTACTCCACCCGTTTCAAACTTCAACAATATTTTAATTACAGAATGTAATAATTTGTTATTACTCAACTATAATAATTTGTTACTATATCAGTGGGTAACAGTGAACAATTAAAGAGCGATTTGACCCGCACATATTTGAGAATGTCTGAACTTGCTAACTTTCCTCTGCTTCAACTTCTGCTCAAAGATGTTCTATTAAATATAAACTTACAAAATCCAAGTTACCTTACAACTATTCCTCTAAAATAGTTTTCGATAATTATTTATTGAGAAATATTTGATGATCAACAATCACTTTATAATGTGTCTATGTAGATGGAATATTGATGCCTACTGAAGTTGAAATAGAAATTAATGAGAGGAAGAACAGTCATGATGATAAGAATTTGTAAAAAAATTATCAACTTTTAGTTTCCATTTAAAAGGTCGTCAATGGTCTTGCCACAACGATTATTGGTAAAAAAAGTTTTTAATTGGTTACTGGAGCATAACTTTTATTCTGTCAAAGATTTAGACTTTCGGGTACAATAAGTATTTAAAAAAAAATGCATATCATCTGTAAAATGATGGAATAGCCTGAACTTTATTTTATATTAAGGACTATATATAAACTTTTTTTTTTTTTTTTTAAATCATTTATTTATTTATTGAGAGTTTTGTTACAAACATGTCACCCTCATATATGAACTTATTCTGAGCAAATAAATGATTCTGATTCTGATAGTAAGAACAATATATCTAAGAATATCATAACCGAAAAAACAATAGGACAAAATTTATGAACGCCGTCCCCACCTTTATAGCACCATAGTGGTGTAAATTGAAAAAGGAATAAAGGATCACCTTAGTAATCTCACTAAATCTCATTTAGTGTATCTAAGAATACATATTGTAAGTTTGCAGAAACTCTGTAAGACTGTTCATTACAAGAAGTGTCAACTTAATAACCGTAAAACAAGTAAAGTAATAATATTCGCAGAGCTTGCTGTTCCACCAAATGAAATTAACCCGCACGTAGCAGGCGGAACATCCAGAAATTTCTAGAAATATCCGGAAATTTCCGCCGCGACGCGGTTAAAACCGGTTCAAGCCGGTTGAGTCGCACCTGAACTGGGCGCTAATTGAATCCCCGGTGAATACGGAGGTATTAAGCTTTCGTTTACGACTGCAACTGAGAAATTTTGATATATTTTCGAGCGAAACTCTCATTGCTAACGACACGAGGTGTTATTTTCTACGACACTGAGCTCTAAGTGAAATTGAAAATAATATTTTCCTCTTTGTTGAAAATAAAACGGAATTAATAAAGGACCGTAGGAATTTTTTGTTAATTATTAAAAAAAATATCAACAGAAAATATAAAACATTTACCTACCTAGCTGGAAACTCAATTTTTATTCCTTCGCGTAAATATACTTCTTATGGAAATACAAAAGTGCACTGATGACTGCACCAAAAGCGTCCTGCAGGACTTTTAAGACAATCTTTGAATATCTGAGTCAAATTGATTTTGGTTAGCAATTACTTTCAATTTAACCTCTCAGACCATGAATCACAGACACAATAGATTTTTAATTGTGTCGCGGATCCAATTGGAACCGACGGTTCTTAACTGATAACAAATCACTTTGAAACTCACAGATTAAGGATTAAAGGACCCAAAATGGCACCATCAAAGCATAGAGAATAAAGATCAGCAGTATGTTTTTAAATGACTATCTCTCAGTACTAAATAGAGCGGTATGGTGTGAAATGTAAGTGTGATAGATTCATTTGGCATTGTTACTTTTTTTTTAAATCTCGTATTATAACATTATTAATATACATTACTCAGTTGTAGTCAATATTAATCAGCCAGTAAGAACCGCCGGATCCAATTGGAACCGAGACACAATTAAAAATCTATTGTGTCTGTGATTCATGGTCTGAGAGGTTAAATACTGAAATACTGATTTGAAATAGTATTTTAAAAAGAACAGGCTCGTAGCTTCCATTCATGAGAAATCTACCTACAACCGAATGCTGCTGCATAGTGCATAGCACTGTGCGTACTTTTCTAGACGTTCAGTATCGACTACTTAATCGTTTTCAGCAATTTTTCCGAAATAAGGATTAGCATAACTGAATTTAGGGCTACCTATGGAAACTGTATTATTATTGTTCTTTAAAAACTTGGTTACACAAAACTAAAGTACGAATGCATCATTTATTTTATATTAATATACTGATTGGAGTGTTTAAGAAATTGCGGTTATTCTGTGACACGTCGTATAATATACAAGTTGCTACAAATAAAAATAAAAGTTGAAATTCAGCTAAAAAGTGTTTATAAATACAGAGCTCCGCCAAAAATGTCTCCAAAAATTTCTCAGTGAATTCTTCACGTTTTTCCTACAGATCAAAGTCAAGGAGTGTCGGTAGTGCAAAGATATTCAGAACTCCGAAACTCCGAATTATTCGGGGCGTGTGTACTCGGGGCGGGACAAATCGGGAGTGATTTTTAAGAAACTAAGAGATCGCTTGTTTTTGTTGTATCTTGTTTTATGTTGACGTCATTATTGTCTTCGTTATTCAGTTTAACATTATTTTGATCGTGGCTTCTAGCTTTCTTTTTTTTTATTGCTGATGAGCTTAATCTTCACCCCAGACTTGCCCGAAGGCAAAGACGGGGCCTACGATGAGACGAGATTGCCCAAAAGGTGCCTGTTCACTCGAGCCTTAAAGGCCTGTCCGTTATATGAACTCGGAAATACAAAGTTCTGTTTTAAGACTGTTGTGTCTCCATAGACGAATAGTGAGAAGCTGACTGTCATGACTGACTCAGTCATCTATGAATGATGAATAACGCAATGTCGAGTGAGCGGAGCGCGGTGAACTGTACGAGCACAAAGCGCTTGCAAAACTTTATGGGGAATCTTTCGCTGTAAATCAGTTGCTCAGTTAATATTGCCAATCCATTCAAAAATTACAAGTACTCAAATTAGAAGCAAACAAAACAAAGCGTCTCACTATTCACTGTTGTTTGATAGAGTCCTGTTGGTATAGTCAAGAGCACAATAATACTAATAAAAGAAAATATTTATTTCAGGCAATATTTACACTAGTAGATCAGAGGCCCATATTATATAAGGTTGAATTTTGAAAAATCCTTTCTTAATGGATGTCTACACTGTATAAGCTATCTATGTGCAAAATTTCAAGTCTCTAGACCGAGCGGTGTAGGCTGTGCGTTGATATATCACAATTTAGTCAGTTTATCATTTTACATACATAGATATACCTTATATCTAACATACATATAAAATAACTAACTAAACTATTTTACAATGAAGCTTTACACTTGTAGTGCAGGTTTGACCTCTAAGGCCATTGTAATAAGAACGTTACAAAGTCCAATATGTCAAGCTTGACTATACCCTCAGTACGAAACCCTGAAACCCACCGAACATCACGTAACTCCCCATCCCCAAATCTCGTGCTAACTGCTAAAGTTGTGGAAGATTTTTCACAAGTTAGAAATTAAAGCTATTAACTGCAGAGGTGGAGCAGGATGTGCGATTTTAAATAATATATTGGCCGCTCCGATGCAGGCCGCCTTTTTGTTAGGAGTTTGAAGACGACAATAGGTGGAATGGAGTTTGTTTAATAGATGTGTTTTTAAGTTTCATTTATATCTCTTTTGGCTTTAATTTCGCGAAAAAATGGATTTGTTTAATTTATGTCTTGTAAAACATCGCTGTCTCCAGTTATATCTGTAGCGAGGTTATATTATAACTAGCAGCGTCCCACGTTTTTACCCGCGTAGTTCCTGTTCCCGTAAGAATACGGGGATAAAATATAGCTTATGTGTTATTCTGATGTATAAGCTATAAAACTGCAAAGTTTCATCAAAATCCGTTTTGTAGTTTTTGTGTGAAAGAGGAACAAACATCGATACATCTATAAATCCATCCATACAAACTTGCGCTTTTATAATATTAGTAGGATTGATATTATAATTTTACTAGTGGTATTGTAGTTGCAGGGACTGTAGCCAATTGTGTTTATTTTATTTAATAACACGGGACAATCTTAGTTACGTACAGTCAAGAGCAGATGAAGCTCTACACTTGTAGTGCTAGTCTAATAATTCATCTGATAATTTAGCTAGGACAAATACATGTCACTGATTTTGCTTAGTGAAATTTTAATATGTATAACTAAGATTTCCTCGTGATTTTGTACGAAATGGATGTGATTGACGATACCTAGTCTTTGTTATTATTATAATAAACCTAGTAAAATTGTTACATCACACCTATACAATAAACCTGAGAGATATACATATCGATTGTGAAACATAAATGAAGTAATAATGTCACTGTACTCGTATTTTTATGAATCGAAATTTTATAGATTTCATAATGTAGGTACATATTAATAACATAGAACTCTAAAGAGTAAAAAAAAAAGACGTGTGGCACTCGGGGACTGCCGCGGTAAAGCTATTGCATAGCATTTTGTATCAACAAGACTGCCGAAAACAAACGACGTTAGACAATGCACGGCCTTCAAGCCACACCTCCGTGCCCGTCGGAGTGGGGAGCGTGAGGTTTTTTTCGTTACGGAATTTCTGGATTCGGTCCCCGCGCTCAAGGCCCGCGACAGAAGCTATGCAATAGCTTATAAACAACAACTCATCAACTTATACGGTTTTCTCATGGAAGCCATTGTCAGAACTGAACCATATTGAAATAAAAAAAGAATAATTCAAAACGGCTGACCCAGTCGAAAGTTCTGAGGTAGGTAACACAAAAAAACACAAGTCGATCTGAGAACCTCCTCCTTTTTTGAAGTCGGTTGAAAAGGCTTTTCTGAACGTGACGAAGTTTCGCTTCAGCTCTCAACCAGGCAAGGAGTTGTAGGTACTGAACTTAAATTATCAACAAACTCTGTTCCACAAAATTTGTAGCCAGATTAAAATTTAATTATAATTGTGTTACGTTCTTCCCAAAGAGATTAAAATATAATAGGATATAGAGGGGGCATTGGGAATATTTTCATACAAAACTTTGAAGCATGTTTGAAGCTTAAGCGACGCTTAATAAGCGTCATGTCAGTTAGTATGAACGCGAGCTGTCATTCGGTCGAAATTGTACTAGACTTATTCCACTTGGAATAACTTTTGGCTTAAAATTTTCCTCGCTTTGTCCCCTCTATGCCCTATTATATTTTAATCTCTTTGGTTCTTCCAAACTTTCGGTCCTAATATTTTCAAAGTCTCAAGGAAATAGTATTACACAATTTTGTAGGCTCTATAGGTATTTGAGGTGGAAAATTACTTTTAAGTTTAATTGGGGCATTCATTTTAAAAGGAAGAGGTTATCAATTGGACTAAGTACCTATATGTTTTTTTATGTAACCTCAGAACTTTCGACAGGGTGAACCAATTAAGATAATTATTTTGTTATTTGGAAGCTGGTGCTTCCCGTGTGGTTCCATTTTAATTATGAAGAAAGGGTAGTATGTCTGTCTACTTGTTTATTTCCTTATAGCTTAGTAGTCTAGGGATAGTACCGTCTTATGCGTGAGGCCTGGGTTCGGTATACCATTTAGGTATAAAAAATCTTATGCAATTACATGTTTTGGTTTAGTCTTGACAATGGAATCCATGAAAAAGACCATATAAGTTGAAATCGGTTTTTTACTCTTTAAAGTTTTATGTTATTAGCAAAGAGATTTAAATATAATAGGGCATAGAGGGGGCATTGGGAATATTTTCATACAAAACTTTGAAGCCTAAGCGTCATTGTCCTTGTCATGTCAGTTAGTATGAACGCGAGCTGTCATTCGGTCGAAATTGTACTAGACTTATTGCACTTGGAATAACTTTTGACTTCAAATTTTCCTCGATTTGTCCCCTCTATGCCCTATTATATTTTAATTTCTTTGGTTATTAGATAGATCGTTATGGTGTTTAGAATAATATTAAGACAGATTATTTATATTGAAAGTGATCTTTATTTTACAATATTTGTTTTGTTCATTAGTGTAGAGCTTCTCATTTGTAAGGCTCGGGTTCGAATCTTGGCGAGGGCATCTACCAAAGAGTTTTTCAAAAACTTAGTTAAGTACATATTATTTTTCCATGGCGAAGGAAAACATAGTGAAGAAACCCGCAGGTTCCCGAATTAATTCTGAAGCATGTAGGTACAACAGACCCGGTCTAGCGATTTGCTCACCACCTATCACTTTTAGGGGTCCAAAGAATATACTGGTGAAACATGGAATATCTCTGCCTACCCCCTCGTCGATAAAAGGCGTTAGATTATTTATTTATTTTATACATACATACATATGCTCACGCCTTTTTCCCGAAGGGGTAGGCAGAGACAACATATTTATTTTATGTTATTTGAATATTTTAGTAATTTAACTTTCGTCTAAGGGTCCAAAAATCTACTTAATTTACCACGGGTTTAAAGTGTAAGCATAAAATTTATTCATTATACTTAAGTATTCTGAAAAGACAATATTACAATTACAATGTATTGATAGCTTGTGGCGTATATATCATTGCAATCTATAGATACACATCTGGAGTATGGAATAGTCCACTTTTCGCACATATTTGCACAGATAAACGAGTGTGTGTCGTATCGCGGCAGGGGATCGCTGGGGTCAAAGTGGGCGGGAGGGGTCGACCGTCGTACAAATTCTTATCCCCTAAGTAAATATCGGAAACTATGTTTGACTAGTTGCGATGCTCCGGGCTGTCTTGGGGTTCGGTTTCCTTCGGGCGTTTGAGGAGTTCGATTTTAGATTTTTAAACTATCTGGTGGTTTATATAAACTTTTGGATAACCGTGTAGCTGTGGATTAGACTTTTAATGGAAAGAGCGCGACATAACAAACAAAATCTATGGCTAGTCTTCATAGATCTGGAAAAAGCCTTTGACCGCGTTCCGAGAACCGCGATATGGCAAGCTTTAAGGGCACATGGTGTTCCTGAATGTTACATACGACTTATCATTGATATGTATGTAAAGGCCCAATCATGCGTCAGAAGTCCAGCAGGGTTATCGGAGAGCTTTTACATCAAAGTAGGTGTTCATCAAGGCAGTGCCCTGAGCCCACTAATATTCAACGTCGTTATGAACTACCTTACTGAACTACTTACTTAAAATTCAAAAACCAACACCGTGGAACCTCCTTTATGCTGATGATGTAGCCTTGATATCCGAAAACGTAGAAGAAATCCAACAAGACCTAGAACAATGGAGAGAGACACTTGAATCAAACGGTTTGCGCATCAGCCGAACAAAGACAGAATATATGGCCTGTAACTTCAACCCTGATGTTAGCATAAACACCAACATTAAGCTAGACGGCTCAGCCCTTCCAAGAGTAAAAACCTTTAAGTACTTGGGGTCTGTCATATCCGAGGATGGGTCCATCGAAGCAGACATAACTCATAGAACAACATCTGGATGGGCTAAGTGGCGAACGCTAACCGGAGTTCTGTGCGATCGAAAAGTGCCAGTGAGAACCAAAGGCAAAGTATATAAGACAGCAGTCAGACCTGCTTTATTATATGGCAGCGAAGTCTGGCCGACTAAAAAGATCCACGAACAAAAGTGAAGCTTTTGTTCGTGGATCTTCACACCACCCACACCACCACCATCACATCACCACAGAAATGCGTATGCTGCGCTGGTCGGGAGGAGTTACATTAAGAGACAAGGTGCGCAACGAATATGTCAGAGGAAGTTTTAAGGTGGCACCCATAACTAGCAAAATATCGGAATCCAGGCTAAGATGGTACGGCCATGTTATGAGAAGGTCGAGCGACCACGTCGTGAAAAAGTGCCTGTCCATGGCTATGGACAAGAGGGGGAGGGGAAGACCTCAAACCACCTGGTTGACGAATGTCCAGAGGGACATGAAAAATCTGGGCGTGAGTGAAGAGGATGTGTACCGGCGAGATACTTGGCGCCGCATGATTAGGAAAGCCGACCCCGTGTAACGGGATAAGGCGAGGCCAAAGAAGAAGAAGAAGTGTAGCTGTCGATTGTCACCATTACGAGTACAACAACTCAGTAAGGATAATATATCTACAATGTCTTTCTTTATTTGTATGCCTATTACTTGTGTCGTAAATTTGTTTCTATTATCCGTTTGTTAAATATAATATCTAGTTAAGCTTTTTTTTTAAATGCAGATGATATTCCGAAATAAATAAACCAATTCAGCTAGGAACTTACGTAAATATTTAATTTTATCACCAGCTCGAAGGTGAAGGAATACATCGTGAGGAAACCCGCAGGTCCCAGAATTAATTCAGAGGGAGGCTCACCATACTGGTATTTCCAGTCAACCAGTGAAACGTGGGTATTTCCGGAAATAAAATACCTACCTCTGCCTCCTCGGGGATAAACGGATTTTATAACTAGCGGTTCTGAGAGGTTTCACATGCCTAATTCCCGTTCCTCTAGGAATACGCGAATAAAATTTAGCCTATGTAGGTTTCCATTGGTGAAAGATTTTTTTAAAATCAAAATTTTTGAGTTTATTCTTCACAAACATACAAAAATACAAGAACACAAAAATACAAATCTTTCCTCTTTATAATATTAGTGTAGCAAATCACAGGTCAAAGGTTTTCTTCAGAGGCATGTGTAACAGCAACCACTTTCGTGTTTAGGTGTCCCAAAAATATCCTGTTGAAAAGTGTACCTCTAAGTATGGAATACCTCTGCCATCCCCTCGGGAATGACAACCAAAAATACTTCCAGCCGTACCATTGGACAATTAGGCGCTAACCTCCAAAGCGCCCATAGCACTCGTAAACAGGCCGATAGCGAGAATAATTCGAGGTGCCCGCGTCTTTTATGAGCTATCTCGGAGCTAATTGCGCTGGGGTTATCAACGCTATGAAATTTTGAAGAGGAGTAATATTTTTGCGCCGGTAAATGGCGACCTTGCTGCGAGTTTTGGGAAAGCGGAGTAGGGGAAAATGGATGTGGTATTATTTGGTAGTATTACCTTTTGTCAGCACTATTAGATCATAAAATTTATAATCTAATTTAGCGATCTATGTCAGTACTTTTTTTCTCGACATCGTGGTATCGTGTGTTATACTGCTAATTAATTATTGTAAAAAGTCTATTATAACCCTTTATAATATTCAATGATTAAACCACTATTCGTACTATTATTGATCGATATTTAAATTCGGTGACACGACTACTAGCTTTGGTAGAAACCTCGCTTGCTTCTCAGTTACTTCCAAAATCTTTGATACCTACTGCCTTTGAACTGTGCTTGAGCTGATTTCCATGATTGATGATCGTTCTCTAATAAGGACTTGAATCTAACAACAAGAATAACATAAATATGCCATCCTCCTACGCAAAGGTATTTAATTCCTGCAGTACCCAGTGTTCACCGGTGGGTACAAATATTTTTGGATCCTTTAACGTTACAGGTTGTGAGCCCATCGCTGGACCAGGATTCGGGTACACATTTTTCTTACATTTCTACACTAATACTTAATAAAGTCACTATCACTATCACTACATAGTATAAAACAAAGTCGCTTTCTCTGTCCCTATATCCCTATGTCCCTTTGTATGCTTAAATCTTTAAAACTACGCAACGGATTTTGATGCGGTTTTTTTAATAGATAGATTCATTCAAGAGGAAGGTTTTAGTATTAGCATTGCACCCGTGCGAAGCCGGGGCGGGTCGCTAGTATAATATAAAGAGGAAACATTTGTATTTTTGTAACGAATAAACTCAATAACTGCTACAGGACTGATTTAAAACATTCTTTCACCAATGGAAAGCTGCAAAATCCTTAGTAATACCTATAGGCTTTAATTTCTTCCTGTATTCCCACGGAAACGGAACCACGTACGCTAGTCTACAATAAACACCTTTAGCTAATTGACTGTTCTAAACAAATTACAAACTAAATATTTACCAAAACAATTCCAAACATAAAATTATGTATTCAAACATTCCTTAACAAGCGGAGATACCGTTTTACTGGTCCCCCAAATTGTACTATTGTCCCTTATCTCGTCCCTAATGTAAGGGAAAAACAAATTTTGCTCTTTTATGTCGAGGGAATGGATTTACGCGTGACGTCACAAATTGAAATTAACATTAAAAGTTTGTTATTATAAACATCAAGGTTTAAGGAGGCGCTTTTATAATTAACATTCGCGATTTTGATCGTTATAATACCTTTGAGTATTAAACCAACAGGAGACGTCAAGCACACTAGTTTCTTTGCAAAAAAGTCTGCCAATTTCTGCGCGGGGGACGAGGAAACAAACACAAATAATGTTAAAACAAACGCATTTTTTGACAAAACAATTAAACACTAGCTTGAACTAGATGCACACAAATACATTCACCAATCCAAGCACTCCGTGAACTCAAAAAAACTAGTTGTATATAACAGGTATGCGTGTTGACCGACACTTTTTTTTGGCAGAGGGGATCGCCTGTCAGTGGCATCTCCGTTATATACCGAAGCTCAGGACTGAATTAGTCTTATATGGATAGTAAGATTTTTACTTGCTTTCACACACAGACTCTATTATATTATATTAAGTAATAGTTTTCAGTGACAACCATACTGTTTGCACTCGCCTCTCATGTTTGTTGTTTCAAATCCTACTAAGGTCAAGCACCAATGTGTTTTCATATATTAATAATGAGTTTATTTGCAATAAATCGTAAGGAATCTTGAGATACCCAAATTGGTTTCAAGTATTATGTAACAGCAACCCCGGCTTGGCAATGGGATTACGTTTAGAGGTCCGATAAATGAACTGGTGAAAAGTCGGCAATTCCGGATTTTTGACTTATTTTTTTTAAATTCTTTTACCCATGGCAAGCTAAATTGTCAGGGAGTAACGTAGGTAGATTTTATCCCCGTTTTTGCCACGGGAACGGGAACGCGGGTAAAATAGCAGAATACTGCAAGTATTAAAAAAAAACAAAAGCTCCGTTTACATCCTAATTCGTGTGCGATTTCAACTCGCACTTGGCCGGTTGTAGACAATATGACAAGTGACAAAATAATGCCCTGTAATTCATTCACTCATTAATTCCCCATAAGATTTTATCGTGGGAGAGCCATGCTTCGGCACGCTTGGGCCGGCTCGACCGGAGTGATACCACAGCCTCACAGAAAACCAGCGTAAAGCAATGCATTGCGTTTCGTTGAGTGAGTGAGGTAACCGGAGGCCCAAATCCCTCCCCTCCCCCTCCCCTCCCCCTACTCCCACCTCAAAGGTCGGCAACGCAGTTGTGACTCTCGAGTTGCAGGTGTCCATGGGCGACGGACGTCACTTACCATCAGGTGACCCGTCTGGGGGCCAATTCTACTAAATGTCAACGGTTATAGTTTGATGACAATGATATATCAATGGTCAGACAATGGTGTTATTTTGACACTTTTCAGAGCAAATAACACCATCGACTCACCATGTCATTGTCATTGTCATCCAACTGTAACCGTAGACATTTAGTAGAATTGGCCCCCTGCTCGTTTGCCCCAATTTTATCATAAAAAAAAAAAAAGACACCGCAGAGTGTAAACAGTCAATGACAAACAGAATGACGGAATGACTTTCTTATTAGTTCGGTATCTGCGCCCGAGGACATCAAACAGCCCAATCTACCGGCCACAAACACCAGTAATAGAAAACTTACTGTTTACACAGTAAATGAAAGTACTGTCGACGGAGCAAGCTAGGGGAGGGAGCGGAGACGCCAAGAAGAGAAAGTGATAATGATAAATTACGAGGATTTAAAAATATCTATAATAATTATAAGATGTACATCTCCAATGGAAAGCTACATTATCAGGTAGTAACATTATATAATTTTCAACACACTTGCTCAAAACGACGTTTTTATTCCACCGATTTTTGGCTCATAATCCTAGTTAATAAACACGCGTCCTTTTTAGTATACTATTGAACGAGTGCCTTTAGTTTATTAACCCGACCAATTTACATTTGTACCCTAGTACCAAGTTGTAAGTAAGAAGAAGAAGAAGCGATATAATTGAGTCGGGTTATAACTTTTCATTTTAGCAACAAACAGTATTTATGCGAAAAATAACAGTAAATGGTAAATCCAGCTTTATTATAAAAAAATAAGTTAAATTCATTTTAAATTTTCTGTAATTTCTGTTTTAAACATTACATTTAAATTTAATTACATTTTTAATCTTGGCTGTTGGCCGATCTAGTTCGCGCCTTATAGCCGTATCGGTATCACGGCAAGAAAAAAAAACAACACGCCATTTTTCGTAAATAATTGTCGGCTATGACGAAGTTTGGATTAATTGTGAATAAAAACGCGTTTTGAGCAAGTGAGTTGAAAAACGTGCACACTTGTATCATAATGTACTATTCAGTGATAAAAGCCAATTTACTTTCGTCTATAAAATCGGTTGTCTGTAAAGTCGGTTTACTGACGATAGTTGAACGTGACAACGTCATACTTTTTTGTAAATACTGATGGAATGGATTTTGCCTCTTTGTCGCTCGTTGCGCGCTCTCGCTTGCACTGGAACGTCATACGTCATACTTTTTCGTGCATGCAGCCGGCTCCATCGAATTATAAGACGTTGTCACGTCAATACATATTTATCACTAGCTCGACGGTGAAGGCAAACATCGTGAGGAAACCCGCTGATCCCAGAATTAATTTTGAGACATGGTGTAACAGACATGGTGCGGGCGATGGACTCACCACCTATTTCTACCTTTACGTTTAGAGGTCCAAATAATATCTCGTGAAAAGTGGGTATATCCAGAAATTGAATACCTCTGCCTTCCTCGGGGATGCAAGGCGTGAGATTATTATTATTTAACATTAATTATAATAAATTGTGGTACACAATTTACACACGGTTAGTCAGTCCCAATCTAGACAGAGCCTGTATGAGCTACACACGGTTTACACACGGTTATTCAGTCCAAAACTAGGCAGAGCCTGTACTATGGGTACTATGCAACTGATAAACATACTTAAATAAATATTAAACACCCAGACACGAAGAAAACAGACAAAATAAAAATGAAAAAATAACAATGTATTTTTTTTGTAGGTAATTGAAAATTACACTTAGAAAAGTCAATAGTCTAATAACAAGACAATAAACTCGTCTTTGGAGATTGGATAAATGTAAACAGCAGATCATATTCACTGACAAGTTGCTGGTTCCAGAGTACCCCGAGAAGAACAAGCAAGAAACTCAAGGGCAGCTCTTTTTTAACTCATGTCTTACTAGTTTTTCTTGTCGCGACTGTATCTGTACTTACACCAGCAGCAATATCAAAGGTGAAAGCAAAATTCCAAAGGCGATCCATCACTGTCGCTGTAAACTCCAATCGATAAAAACACGGGCCGAGTTTCGGGACGATTAGACACTTACGCGGCAACGCCTCGATAACACGCCATTGCAATGGAGTTTAAAACAACTAATATTACAAACTAGCTTTCTCGATCGCCACGTTTATTTCACCTCCTTAGGGGTTGAATTTAGCAAAATCCTATCTTATACTGTATAAGCTATCTATTGTTAGCCCATAAATATCCATTCGGGCAACTCTATTGGAGCTACGTCTCTACGCGTGACGTCACGTGGAACTGTCAACAATCCCGCGCATTATGTCTGACGAACTAGGCTGTGACGCGTATAGTTAATTGATATAAATGTTTGCCAGAGTCTCTGAAAGTCTGTAACTTAAATAATAAACCATAATATGAAATGCTATAAATTAATCTTAGTAATATTATGTGCAAAATTTCAAGTCTCTAGACCCAGTGGTTTAGGCTGTGCGTTGATATACCACCAATCAGTCAGTTACTTTATCATTTTATAAATATAGATGATTTTTCACTCACTAGTGATTCTGTCGAACGTGTGTTTAAATGTGTTAAAAAAAACTGAAGGGTTCCGTACCACCGTACAATAAAAACACTAGCAAGAAACACCCTTTCATTTTTATTAACTTCCTTTTTTAGCTCCGTGTACATTTCAAACGTCTGCCTATTGCCATTCCTAAAATCGAGCTAAACAATCCCAAAAAACACGTTTGTTGGACAGACAGACAGACAGACGGACGGACGGGCAACGGAGGCTTGGTAATAGCCTAAAAACGTTCACGCCTTATCAACTTGATGTTATCAAATATTGTATTCTCCAAAATTTGCAAGTCTTAAATACAAATTATATAGTAGGTTAAAATGGACGTCCAAAGTGAAGATAGTTACAAGTAAAGCTAACATAAAGCGTGTATAAATCGAGAGCGTTGCAACTTGAAAGATATAATTGCAGTGACTAGGATTGAAAAACTAATGCTGAGGTGGTTTGGTCACATTCAGCAGATGAATAAAAGTTGCTTAACGAGACAAATATACAAGGGTGTTGTAAATGAGCGAGTCGGTAGAGGACGACCTTGGCGTACCTACATCGACCAGATCGGTGATGTATTGTTTGAAGAAAAGCCAGACAAAGAGTACCCGAAACCGACGAGCATGCATGAGTCGTTTGATGGATGTTGATGAAGCACGAGAGATCTGCCAGGTTCGTAGCAAGTGGCAGCCTATTCTATCTGCCAACCCCAATGGCTAAGCGTGCGATTATAAAAATGTGTGATCGGTGATCAGCCAGCTGTTAATGTTACAGGTATGTTTACTTTGAAAAATGCTTTCTATGCATCCGATGCGGAAAGATGAACCCGTGTATTAGAATGCGATCTCCTCAAAGGGTTTCCCTAGGGACTACCGCATGTGATTCTACAAAGGGTTTGGAAATGTTTCTTCAGTGTCGGTAACATCGCCTCTTATGTTATTATGTGTCTGCCCGTTTTTACCATTGATCCCTCAAACTTAGGGATCCCTTAGCAATATTTAAGGAACACCTAATTAGGAATTTTATTCATTTTCACCAACGTTTAAGTGTCACCTAAATGCTGTAATAGTTTAGTATTCGTTTTTCATCATCATCATCATCAGCCTACATTTGTCCACTGCTGGACATAGGCCTCTCGTTTTAGGGGAACCCTTAATCTAAGAAACACTTACTTAGAATGGCTTTAGGAGCTTGTTGCTGAAATTGATATGAAACTATACTAAATATTTTAAAAATCTGAAATATGACTTTTTTGTACTGACACTATAACATGTATACTAAACACAAAGCAAATAAATATTATTATAATACTAAACTAAATAATTGATAAACATACTGTTGGTATCGTTGGACGGGCCTGTTGACTCAGTTGTGACCGTGCCTTCTGAGCTGAGGTCGCGGGTTCGATCTTCGCTCGCGGCCAACATTTGTTATGAACATGTCTGTTGGCTTCGTGTCTAGTTGTTTAATATTTAATTAAGTATGTTTATCCGTTGTTTAGTACCTATAGTACAGGCCCAGTGTAGTTTGGAACTAAATAACTGTGTGTAAATTGTGTGCCACAACTTATTAATATTATACTGACACATAAATGTTGACCCCGAGCGGGAACCAAACTGGCGACCTCGCGAAACCGCGCGATTCAGATTATATTAGGTTACTTAATTTTTATGCTACTTATCAAAGTCAGCATGTTTCGTTAACATCACGTGAATAACTGAAGTGCTATTAAAAAGAAAAAAACGGCCAAGTTCGAGTCGGACTCGCGCACCGAGGGTTGTAGATATATAAGTAAAAGTTCACGCTTCGTTCGCAACTTCAAGTTAAAAAATTATTAAAAATATTTTATTATTTTTTATGATAAAAAAGGGGGCAAACGAATAGACGGGTCACCTGATGGTAAGTGACGTCCGTCGCCCATGGACACCTGTAACTCAAGAGTCACAACTGCGTTGCCGACCTTTGAGGTGGGAGTAGGGGGGGGGGGGGGCGAGGAGGGGGGGAGGGGGGATTGGGGCCTCCGGTTACCTCACTAACTCAACGAAACGCAATGCATTGCTTTACGCTGGTTTTCTGTGGGGCCGTGGTATCACTCCGGTCGAGCCGGCCCAAGCGTGCCGAAGCATGGCTCTCCCACGTTTTTATTGTAATGATTTAACTAAAAAAATGTTTTCGAAATGTATCCTTTAACTGTGCTATAAGACGTTGCTTCGTACCAAATTTCAAGATTCTGAGTTCACGGGAAGTACCCTGTAGGTTTTGATTCCCTTGCGAGTGTCGAAAATTTGCGGAAATTTTTTGGCATAAACGGTTGTATCTCTTGATTGCGTTGCCTTAGAAGTTTGATTTTTTTAACAGCTTTAAGGAACAGTAGACCTGAGTATTTGATATAAATTCCAGCTTGCTACCTCGACGCGTTTCTGAGAGAAAGGGTCTTGACAGACAGAGACAACCAAGTGATGTTATAAGGGTTCCGTTATTTCCTTCGAGGTACGGAACCCTAAAAACGGCCAAGTGTGTGTTGGGCTATTGGGTGCGGTTGCGTAGTTGCACTGAAGTTGGTTGACCATAACTCGTTGACTTCTGAGGCTTAGCTATTATAGTTTTGCTTTTCCGATATATTAAATTGATGATTTTTTATTTTTTTTTCTCGTATAAATAGATGCTAGCTAATCTATCTATACATATAAGTACATGAAATATTTTTTGAAAATTTTAACGGTAGTGTATATAGTTATCGATATAGATACCGAAACACCAGTTTTTGGAATTTTTGTCTGTCTGTCTGTCTGTCTGGTTGTGCACGCATCACTCAAAAACTACTGGACGGATTTTGATGAAATTTGGTATGGAGATAACTGAGTATCCGGGTCAACACCTAGGGTACTTTTTATTCCAGGAAAATATCTCATTCCCACGGGAAAATAAAAAAACTGGTTAAAAAGAGAAATACGTACTACACCGAAACGATAACCTAGAAACTTGAAAAATGGTATAAAGGTGTCTGATATGTCATAGGAAATTGGTATGAAGGGATTTTTGGAAATTCCCACGGGAACGGGAATAAACTAAATCCAAGCGGGAAAACGCCGCTGGGCACCCGCTATTTGAAATATGGTATGTAGGTGTCTTAAATATGTCGTAGGCAACCACTATGAAGGGATTTTCGGAAATCCCACGGGAACGGGAATAAACGAAATCCGCGCGGGCAACGCCGCTGGGCATCCGCTAGTAATAAAAATAACTCAGGGTTTCTCATTGTCTATGGAACCCTAAAAACGGTGTGAAAAATAGGTTTTGTAAACTACCAGCAATTAGGGCATGGCGTATAATTGTTAGGGTAAGAAGTGCTTTTTAAATGCCCTGAAAATAATGCCTCACTTTCAGTAATTCGTTACCGGCTGTATTTCAGAGCTGTTTTAGAGAGGAACTTTCTCACTGTAAAGGTAGCGTCGTAAATTTCAAAGTTGCTTTATACTTGGATTTAATTTGTTGGGTACACATTGAACTTTATAAACTTTTGTACTATTGCAAGGTTATAAGTCCGTTTGGAAGTTCTGTCGGCTTTCATGCGTGAGGAGGGGATACTTCCGGGTCGTACCCATGTGGGTTTTGTAGAAAGGTGAAAATGTATTAATATAAATTGTAACTACATGTCTTATGTTTACCTAGCGGATGCTCGGAACTTACTAAGCTATTCATCTACATTTACACTAATATTATAAAGAGGAGAGATTTGTATTTTTGTATGTTTGTAACGAATTAATTCTCAGAATTAATTCTGAGACATGTGTAAACAGACCCGGTCCGGTGATGGGCTCACCACTTATCACGTTTAGGGGTCCAATATATCTGGTGAATTGTGGGTATATCCAGTAATAGAATACCTCTGCCTACCCCCTCGGGGAAAAAAAAAGGCGTGAGATTATTATTAATATTATTATTATGTTTGTAACGAATAAACTCAAAAACTACAGAACCGATTTTAAAAATTCTTTCACCAGTGGAAAGCTAGAATATTCCTGAGTAACATAGGCTATATTTTATTTTCTTATTCTATCGGGAACGGGAACTTTGAAGGTTAAACCGTGCAGAACCGCTATATTACTGCAAGGTCTCGTAAAAATCTTTTATTTATTTTTCTTACTAACAACCATCCACCTACCAAAAACAAAACTTCGCGTTTATTATTAGTAAAAATCAATCATGTTATAATATACTAGCAGCGCCTCGCGGTTTCACCCGCGCAGTGCCCGTTCCCGTGGGAAAACGGGAATAAAATTTTTACTCCGTTACTCAGGGATATTGTATGAATTTGGAACGACTCGACAAAAAAAGGTAGAAGTGCCATGACTTTTTAAAAGTTACATAATTAGGTTTCATTTTCTTTTTTTGGATTTTCGCAACACGATCTTTCCACACTATTCTACTCGTTTCACTTCTAATAAAGCTATCATGGCTTCGTAAAAGTATAAAGAGTTTGCCTAACGTTTTCGCATTTAAATGAGCTATCAGTTTAGAGTAAATGTTTGTTCTTTGCAATTTGTTGATGCAAATATATACGACCTCCTTGTAGGAGTTCTTAAGAAAATAAACCATAGATTAAAAAAAGATTTCACGCACAAATTCTCGTGTTAACCTGTTGGTGGTGTAATCATCGGTGTTTTAATATTCAAATTTAATTTAAAATAAATATGTATTTGCTTATACTGATGTTTTTTTTTACCGTCTGGGAAAAAAAATATTACGTATAAGCCATCTAGAGCCGAAGTTATACACGAGATTAATTGTTAAATATGGTCATGGTTCATGCAATTTACAAAATCTAGAAAACTACGCACACAACTATGTAGCTATATTAGTTTAAAAAAAATATGGTAAAAAAAAATATTTTTAAGTAACAATTTCAAATGAATCTATTATATTTACCTCTCACACCATATTTTTTCCAGACGGTAAAAAATATTAGTTTAAATCAGTTTCATAAAAATAAGTGAATAACAACTTGATGTCTTGATGCCTAATAAGCTGGAACATGTACCAAAAAACTCTTGTAATAGTAATATCATTGTGTTATAATTGCAATGTCTATAAAAAGTAGTAATTTTATAATGATGACTACAAAACATAATTTTATACAAGCAAAAAATGTTGACGAGGTCTTTTCATGTGCAACATCATTCAAAGTCTTGATTTAATTATTTCTATTGAAGTCGTTCTTCTGATTTAACGGATATTAGGTACAATAAAAGATTACCTCCAAATTGTTAGTAATAAGTAGGTACAAGTTTTGATTAATAGTGTGGTCATACTGGTAATTGATAGAATCATTTATTCGCGACCACCCGCAGTTTTTTTGTGTTTTGATTTGTAAAACTAATATTAGTTTTGCACATAAAATGTCCCACTTTGTGAACATATAAAGAGTTGTAAAAAAAACTCACGCCTTTTACCCCCGCGGTGTAGTCAGAGGTATTCCATTTTTGGATATACCCACTTTTCACGAAATATTCTCTGGACCCCTAAACGTGATAGCTGGTGAGCCTATCGCCGGACTGAGTATGTTACACATGCCTCAGAATTAATTCTGGGACGTGCGGGTTTCCTCACGATGTTTTCCATCACCGTCGAGCTAGTGATAAATATCTACGTAAATTTTGAAAAACTCACTGGTACATGCCAGGATTCAAACCCGAGCCGAGTTAACATCTAAAGAGTTGTATACCTAGCTATTAAGGAGGGCCGATTTCGTAGATTGCAATAACCTCATTAAAATCGGTCCAATGGACGTTGAGTTATCAGCAAAAAACTGTGATCATTTTTTGACAGTTGTTTTTTTTATTTAACTTTCACTGACACTCAAATACTCAATGTTTAACTCATCTCATGACTACTTTTATTATTGCGGATGATAATTATACGTATTTTTTGAAACTATTCGCTTTCGTTTGCTATTCGTATACATCTACACTTCACTTCACTTCAGCCAATCTCCATGGACGGGTTTAGAGTGAGACTATTGACGTTTGTAAGTATATTTTTTAACTACTGAAATAAATGCTTTGAATTAATAAATGAACACAAGTAGCGAAAAGGCAATAGGAAAAGTTACTTTCGAATTTATAATATTAGTATCGAAGTTGGGACAGTACAAAGAAACACACAAAAACACCCATACTCAAACCTTCCTCTATGAAAACAAGAACATACTGGGAGAACTCTTAAAGGTATTAGAAAAGCAAACAATCCCATAAAATATTTTAAAGAAATGTTCTCAAACATTGGTAACGATGGTGACCATGATATTGGGGTCAAAAGCCCAGAAGTCGGTCCAGAGCAAATTGACACCATTTAGGCACTTTGCCCGGAGTTGCCTAAATAAATATTTTTCTATTGAAGACAGGTCTTGTATGTTTGCCGCTTCTGTTTGGATAATATTCTTCGCTTTATATAATGCGGAAATTTTCGGTGAGTCCGTCTGTCCATCTTTCGTTAAAAGGGACAGAATTTGCTCTGGACATCATAACGTGTTTTAGTATGATTGAACGTTTTTATAACGAAAAAAAATATTATCAATTTAAGGAGAGGTATTAATACGTAATAACAAAAAAGGAAATCCAAAATTTTTGATCTCATTGCTATTAGATATTTGGAAAGTATAGTTACTAAAAATTTCTGAATCTCCCCCTATATATTTTTGTCTAGGTATTTTTTTAACAAAGTTAGCTAATTTCAAAATTTTTAACAAGGATTAAGGATGTGAATTAAGAGATTTATAGATTTTTATCTACACCTTTTGTCGAATAGTCAAAAAGAAAGGTTTTGTTGAAAAAATATCCTACATAAAAAAATCAATCACCATGATTCATAACGAAAAATAATGAATCAAGTACCTACGTCCGACGTACACGTGGACGGTTGTTTGCTTTAAAGGCATACCCACGGGAATGTGTATGTGAGTGAGTGGACCTGACGTCATGTAAGCACACAGCTACGATAAAATGTATATATTTTTCATGCGTGTTTGGGTTCGATTTCTTTTCCTATTGCTGGGATTCGACATACTTACATGTTTATTGTTTATTATTATTTTAAAAAACAAATATTGCAATTATAAAATACTAGCTTTTATATTTCACCCTCTTAGGGGTTGAATTTTGCAAAATCCTTTCTTAGTGGATGCCTACACTGTATAAGCTATCTATGTGCAAATTTTCAAGTCTAGACCCAGCGGCTTAGGCTGTGCGTTGATACATCACCAATCAGTCAGTCAGTTTATAATTTTATATATATAGATATATAGAAGATTATGCCATTACGGCGATTTTAAATCGTATAATAAGTAATCATTATTTGTTACTAACGATTAATTTTATGTTTATTTCTAAAACGTTATCTGATAGCTTGTAATAAATTAAAAAGAAATACTAATTCCAAATTTAGTAGAACATAAGTAATGTCTAACATCACCTTGCATTTCATGATTTTTAAAATGGCGAACAGCAAAAAAACACATCTGGTTGTAGGACTTTTTAATTCCTTTAATTTCGTTATCCTGAAAAAGAAATTTAAATATGCCTAAAACAATCTACCTAACTGAATAATAAAGTAAATCCTACTCCACACTTTTACGGTTACAACTCCCGAATTAAAAGAAATATTGCCTACTCAATCATTTAACCATACCAGCGGATTAAAATTCTTTATTTACGCCCACGCTACGCCATTAATCATTTTTTAAAAATAATCCCGTAAAGGTTCCGGATGCCATCTCAATTTTACGTCACCGCGTGTAAATTACAAGACGTGTGAAAAAAGTAAAAAAAAGGACATTAAAAAATACGAGGCACGTGGAGCTTCGGAGCGCAAGTTGTACGGTCTGCAGTGTAGTGTGTGTCTCTGCAGGTATTTCAACGGCCTTCCTTCTCAGTTCCCTTCGGGCAGCCGCTTCGTGAGCACGTCGGGTGCGTTCAGATTTAGCGCTCCGACTCGGGGTGTCGGTGTCTAGTCTATGTAAAAAAATAAAACATTTGAGAAAAATTTGAATTAAAAAGTTTTATGGATTTTATCGTGGTTTGTGCACACTGGATTGACATAAATTCTGACAGTTTGTGATTTTTTTTATTACATAGAGCTTAGAGCATAAGTGAATCGACGTGATTTTTTCGGTTGAAAACAAAATTTGAATACAGTGGATTCAAAATTGCAGTGATAGTGACGGAAGCCTGAAATTCAGTGATAATTTAGTTTGGTTCAATTATTTTGGCGAAAGGAATATTTTACTGCAAATTTAATATTCGAGTAAGTTCTGCTTTCCAATTTTATACACATTTTATAGACCCACAGTATATTCTATGTATTCACCAGATACCAAATCTATTTAGGATTCTTAATAAATAAAAGAATAGTCAAAATTACACAAAAAATATTGTGTTCAATTTATATTCTACTCGTAGCTCTATAATTAAAAAAATAAATATGATTACTAATTCTGTTTAAATAATGTCATGTTGTAAAAATATTAGCTATTTTACAGAACAAATTGGATTGGATATATTTAGTTTTGCTGCCAGTATATTTTTTGTGATCTTATAAAACTATATTAATTAATTATGATCTCTTAAGCCGCTTAAGCTTTAATTTAAATATTTAAATGTTTTCGTAATATTATGAACAACAATAAAATATTAAATTATTGATAGAAAACTAAAAGTTTGCAAATACTATTTGAAAGTATAGTTATGTCTGCCATATAATAATTATCAGAATTTTTTTACACTTTTTAAAATACAAAATAGAGACAGATTTTGGTGATAACTGATAAGCAGATGTGTCAAAATTTAATTTAATAAAATTTTATACAACCAGTTTTTATGGTGATTGAATATTTATTTATTTCGTTACAATAATAGACCA
This sequence comes from Ethmia dodecea, assembly GCA_963855545.1. Lineage (NCBI taxonomy): Eukaryota > Metazoa > Arthropoda > Insecta > Lepidoptera > Depressariidae > Ethmia > Ethmia dodecea. The sequence goes on from OY979457.1 coordinate 793,211, forward strand.
TATATTATATATATACATTGAACGAAATCAGTTCAGCAAACCACGGGTAGCAAATTAAAAAAAAAAAACATTTTTCTTTTACTGCACTAAAAATCAACCATTAAGCAGTTGGCAAATAAGATTAAAAACGTTTTGACGTCATTGCTCAGCAATCTTACTTAAAGGAAACCGTGGATTAATTAAAAACTGCGTGAAAGAAAAAAATATTTACTTTTTTCTTGGCCAACTCCCTCGGCATCGCCATTTTCTAATACGAGACAAATCACTGCGTACCTAACTCGGCCAAGGAAACTTATATTTAAGCAAGCAAGCAATTATGGTACAAAACTTTATAATACAACTATAATGACAAAGCCAACTTGTAATTGTTGCGAAATTATAATCGCGCGGCAAGAATGTCCAAGTATAAGTACCTAGGTAATTACTCGCAGACGAAGGGTTAGATTGAAATAGCGTAATTTTAACGAAAAACTTACCGTACCTAATTGTCCATTTGTAACTATAAACATACAAACTAAATTACCTATTTTTATTTTCCTTAAATTTATTTTTATACCTACACCTGGAATGGTAGAGTTCAGTGGGAAAACATTTTGCCATTTTAACTGCTAAAAAAACACCAACACACAATGAAATGAAGTAAAATCTTTATTGCATGCAGTGCATTCTACATGCAATAAAGAATTCACTTCATTTAATTTCATATAATATGCAAATTTTATTTTTTCTTTGTGAGTAAATATATTATGTTTCATTTGATGGTAACTTAAAATTATGTTTACAAATTAAAAAAATATGTATTATAAGCAAACGAAAACAAAATAATGCCACAGTGAATATGTTCAAGTATCTTCCCAAACACAATGGAATCGTAAAGATTACGGTGCAGGTCATGCTAGAAACCAAATTGAGATTGAACATACATAAATATACTGCATATTAAAGCCTAAGATCCCTCTGCAGAATTACTGTAGGGATCGAGTATTTGCTACAAACCAAATTTTTACGCGTATTTATGATTAGTATAATATAATAATAATTATATCTACCAGGGTGTCTATCGAAATATGGCCGCTAGTATACTATAGCCACTGATTGTCATCACGTGAAGCAGGCTCTTTAACCGTAAGGCTATCACTGCTGTTAGTATAAATAAAGCGAATCAAAAAACTGTCAACCTTATTCTAAGAGTAAATTCCATAATTATTCGTCTTGATTTCTCACTAATAAAATAGTCATTACAGAAGAGCCATCCGAAGGTGTCTAAATCTCTGTAGATTTATCGTCGAGTTTGCGGACCCCTAACAATGGACCGGGATCTTGAAACGTCTTGTTTCAGTTTTCAGGTTTCATTAACGTTGAGTGTTTTGTTAAATGATTTGATGGGATTGCGTTTTGATCTTCAATTACAGATATAACAATTGTGAATCAGTTTTCACTTGACGGGTTGGCTCAGTTGGTAGTGACCTTGCGTTCTAAGTCGGAGGTCGCGGGTTCGATTTTCGCTCGGGGCCAACTTTGTATGCATGATCATGTATCTTGGCTTCGTGTCTAGTCGTTTAATATTTATGTAAGTATGTTTATCAGTTGTTTAGTACCCATAGTACAGGCTCTTCCTAATGTGGGATAACCGTGTGTGAATTGTGTCCCACAATTTATTATTATTATTATTGGTGAGCAGTGATAGCCCAGCGGTTAAAGAGCCCGGCTCGCATGCGTGAGGTCTCGGGTTCGAATCCAGGCTTGCACCTATGAGCTTTAAAAAACTTACGTATATATTTGTCACTATCTCGAAGGTGAAGAAAACCTCGTTAGGAAACCCGCAGGTCCCAGAATTAATTCTGAGGCATGTGTGACAGACCCGGTCCGGCGATGGGCTTACCACCTGTGACGTTTAGAGGTCCAAATAATATCTCGTGAAAAGTAGGTATTTCCTAAAATGGAATACCTCTGCCTACCATCTCGGGGATAAAATGCGTAAGATTATTTATTTTATTTATTTATTAGCTAATCCTAATGGTAACTACATACAAACATAATCTCATGTCTCTTTCCTAGGCAGGTAGGCAGAGACAGTTATTTCTATCAACTTAACTATATATTCGAGGCAATATAGCCAACCGTTTAGGTGTACTTCTTTGAAGGATATTTTCAGGCTCCGTAGATAAATGTCCAAAACTCATTGTCACCCATTTTACAATGCCACTATGGGCACTAATAATGAGAAAGTAGTTGTGTTGTTTGGATATGTTAAAATGATGTTTTAAAAATATGGAAGAGCTCCTAAATGTTTTTTTTATTGATGTCAATAGTAATGGTGATACGCGTCTAAAGATTTGAAATGAGTCCTCCTTCTAACATTTAATGGAGGAGTGTAAAATTCTGTAAAAATTTGCGAAGCAGAACTTTCATTGATAATTGCTTTGAACAAGATACGAGTGTATTGTAGAGTCTTATATATTTTGTAGATTTTTTGAGTTATGTCACAAAAAAAAATATAGACTTACTGTTAAGAAATACAACGTGTAAAAGTCTTGTTATCATGAGTATATTCTGACTACGGAACTCTACAAACAAAATTGTCTGCATAAAAAATATATTACTATTGACCCATAAGTCTAAGATACAAAACCACTTTTATTATTTGTTGCACACAAAAAAAGCGACAGGTGTTTGAATTGCTCAAAACGTCTTGTAATAATATAATATTGTACCTATTTTTATACTTGAGATCAATCTATCGACTTAAAAATCGATAATATAGTAAAAATAATAAATTATTACAAGTATAAGGGCAGAGTATGGTTAATTGAACCGGTTGATAAATTGTATTGAAAATCAGTGAGGCTCGGGTTCGAATCCTGTACCAATGAGTTTTTCAAAACTTACGTACATATTTATCACTAGCTCGACGGTGAAGGAAAACATCGTGAGGAAACCCGCAGGTCTCAGAATTAATTCTGAGACATGTGTAAATAGACCCGGTTCGGCGATGGGCTCACCACCTATCACGTTTAGGGGTCCAATATATCTCGTGAAATGTGGGTATATCCAGTAATGCAATACCTCTGGCTACCCCCTCGGGGATAAAATGCGTGAGATTATATTATTATTACCTATTATTATATTAAATTGTACCATCTCAAATATATTCGTACTCACTTATGATTTTTCTTTGCTGGTAACACGAAACTTTAAGCACTCACAACGCCCTCAAATACTTTTCATTTTGTAATGGCGTCCGGCGAGTAGATTCAGTATGAAAAACGACTTTGTCGATTTTTTATGCAAATTTTTATTGTACCTGATGACCCAACTCATTAAAAAGGCAAAATATAATTAAGTAAAATGTTGTTATTAGTCAATCTCAACGACGAACTAACTAGGTTTTGTTTAAGGTTATTACTTACCTGTTTTTTTTCAAAATTAAAAATCCTAAAAATACAAACCTCATGTTAAAATATCAGTCTTTTTACTTTTTTCGATAATAATATTGTAGCGAACCTCGGACTCAGCAAAAAAGTTGATCACGCAGACTGACCAGATTTTTATTGAAGTTGTCTGAACATTATTATTTAAAAATTAATGTTCGAAATTGAATACTGCGAAGTGGTCTTGTATCTCTCGTAATATTAATTTTACGTCAAACAGGATGCAGACATAATAGGATTATCTATGTCCAGCTGGTTGTCACTGAGTATATGTTTGTCACTGTATACATGTCACACAATATTGAATAACAACTTAAGTTAATGACATCAGAATTTTGTAACTCCCGAGCTAAAAGCAGCCAAGAAACAAATGGCTATACGTATGTACGTAAGTTCTACCGTGGAACCTGTACACTTAAAAGCACCTAAAGTACTTATTGGACTCGATTCTGCAGACCAGCTAAAATTCCTAATTTTAAGTAAGCCTATCCTTCTCCATAGAATACGGAAGAAAACGGACAGAAACAAACCATAGATTGAAGAGTAATGTCAAACATCTAAAAACCAACTAATTTGAACCTTATCAATGTGCTTATCTGTCACTTTTATCCATGACCTTTTTACATCGTCGCTAAAATTGCTAAACACGCCTTAGTTGACAGGACTAATTTTAATTGGACAGGACTAAATATCTCTCATCTCTTTTCTTTCCTAGGAGAAAGAAAATGACAGGACTAAACTAAAATAAGTTTAGTCGCTGTAATTCAGAATCGAGCCCATTGTATTCTACAGCGCGAACTTAACCTAATAGAAATGAACTTGTAACATCCTCTGGTTTGTCTATCAACCGTCAGTAATTCATCACCAAATATTATAACCATGTCTTCATAAGATCTAAAGAATACAATCATGTCCTAATATGATAAACATTTAACTATGTCTTTTAGTTTGTCCTTGTTTTTCGCAGCAACGGATCGATCTATTTTGTGTAGATATAGTTAGATGACCTAGAAGTTAAATGATACTTTAATCCCGGAACGCGGACGAAGTTGCGGTCAAAAGCTAGTATTACAAAACATTTTTTGTGAGAGCAGTGATAGCCCGGACGGTTAAAGAGCCGGCCGAAAATCAGTGAGGCTCGGGTTCGAATCCTGGCATGTACCAATGAGTTTTTCAAAAACTTACGTACATATTTATCACTAGCTCGACGGTGAAGGAAAACATCGTGAGGAAACCCGCAGGTCTCAGAATTAATTCTGAGACATGTGTAAACAGACCCGGTCCGGCGATGGGCTCACCACCTATCACGTTTAGGGGTCCAATATATCTCGTGAAATGTGGGTATATCCAGTAATGGAATACCTCTGCCTACCCCCTCGGGGATAAAAAAGGCGTGAGATTATATTATATTATTATTATTATTTTTGTGAGTATGTTCACATTTAATAGGCTGCCAATTTGCCACGGCTTTGTGTGGTCAGAAAACCAAGTAGGTGGTCTGTAAAAAAAGTTCTACAGTCATTGGGGCTTGACACATTGGACTCTGTAACGTTCTTATGACAATCGCCTTAGAGGTCAGACTCGCACTGCAAGTGTAAAGCTTCACGTGCTCTTGATTGTACATTCTTCAAATCAATACACGGTTTTGATTTTAATTGCACGTCGACTTATTTTCCAACACAAAAAGAATTGTTGGTTATTAAACCAACATAGTTAATTTCAAAGGTAATTTATGTTAGAGGACGACCTAGGCGTCTAGGAGATGGGCTGATGTTGGTATCGAAAACTAATGTCATATATGTGACACCAACTGTCATATGTGACACTAGTTTTGATACCAACATCAGCCCATCTCGATAGATTCGTTTCCGATGTCGATAGATTCGACTCGAATCGAACGGAAACGGTATCGAGTCTCTGTGAATACGTCTGCAGGTCGGTGATGTGTTGAAGAAAAGCCAGATAAAGAGTACCCGAAACCGACGAGCATGCATGAGTCTGCCAGGTTCGCAGCAAGTGGCGGTCTGTTGTCTCTGACTACCCCAAAGGGAAATAGGCGTGAGATTATGTATGTATGTATGTAATTTATATTTCGTCCCACATTGATGTAAATCCTACGCAGAAGCCAAAAAAAGCAACATTTTTATACTAATGTTGAAAAACTGAAGCTCCTAAGAAACCCTAAAACGGTAGAATCCAAAGCCGTAAACCCGAAAAAAATATCGAATCTCTAAGTTAATGATATCAGAATTTAATAACGCCGGAGCTGACAGCAGCCTACGACTGACGGTGCGGAAAAAAAAACCGGCCAAGTGCGAGTCGGACTCGCGCACGAAGGGTTCCGTACCATTATCTGTAAAAATAAAAATAAATCACGTTTGTTGTATGGGAGCCTCATTAAATATTTATTTTATTGTGTTTTTTTATTTGTTGTTACTCGTAGCGGTAACAGAAATATACATCATCTGTGAAAATTTTAACTGTCTAACTTTCACGGTTCATGAGATACAGCCCGGTGACAGATGGACAGACATTGATCGAAAAAAACATTTAATTTCCATTTAATAATAAAAAAAATATGAAAAATCGTTTTATTTTATTAAAAATAAAAAATAAAAAAATCTCACGCCTTTCATCCCCGAGGGGGTAGGCAGAGGTATTCCATTGCTGGATATACCCACATTCCACGAGATACATTGGACCCCTAAACGTGAATAGGTGGTGAGCCCATCGCCGGACCGGGTCTATTTATTAAAAATAATAGATGATTAAAATTCGATTATTCTAAATATAAGATTATTTTTTCACATCACTAACGGACGGACGGACGGGCGCACAGCTGAGTCTTAGTAGGTAATAGGGTCCCGTTTTACCATTTGGGTGCGGAACCCTAAAAACAGGAAAATATAATAAGCCTCCAAGTCGAAAACGAGATGTCCTATTCACAAGAACTCGTCGTAATAAGGGATTTTGGAGGGCGCGGAGATTTTTTCTGCTTTTTAGCGCACAGTGGGGCGACTATGCTTTGTGTATTACATGGGACAGGAGCTATCGAAGTAATTGATCTAAGAATGAATTTTCAAATTGAATTTATTAAATTAGTCGTCCTGAAAAAAAATCGGGTGACAATTTTGGATATTAATAGAAACCATTTCGAGCAATTTTTGCCCCTCAATAATCAATAACTTAACAGACTTAGTTTTACATGTTTAATAGTTACAAGATAACAACCCATTTATTCATTACGTATTTTAAATGTTATTAAAAGATCTTTAATAGTTATTGAGTAGTTAGGGCCTTTTAAATTTACCATTTTTAAACTAACTGACTGACTATTCATCAAAGTTACAGATCACTTTAAATTGACTTAGAATCTTTTAATTTGGCCTGACGGTAGATTATTAGGCGTGTATAAAAGTAAAAATATGTAAACTAAAAATTTACGACGTTTGGTGTAATTACTTTTCGCAGGCTAAAGCAGGTTTATATACTTTTTATGACTCCAAAATCAATACCCTGTTTATACCACGTGGTAGTCAAGAGCACATGAAGTTTTACACTTGTAGTGCGAGTCTGACCTCTACGGCGATTGGAATAAGAACGTTACAAAATCCAATGTGGCAAGCTCCACGTGCTCTTAACTGTAGAAGACGTTGTTCTTTGAGTTGTGAAAACAGAAATGATTCTCATGATGATAATCAGTGAGGCTCGGGATCAAATCCCGGCATGTTCATCATTAGCTCGACGGTGAAGGAAAACATCGTTAGGAAACCTGCAGGTCTCATAATTAATTTTGAGGCATGTGCAACAGACCCGATCCGGCGATATGCTCTCCTATCACGTTTAGGGGTCGAATATTCTCGTGAAAGTTTGTATTTCCAGAAATGGAATACCTCTACCTACTCGAGGATAAAAGACGTGAGCTTTTTTTAACCGACTTCAAAAAGGAGGAGGTTATCAATTTGTCTGTTTTTTTATGTTTGTTACTTCAGAACTTTCGACTGGGTGAACCGATTTGGATGATTCTTTTTTATTTGAAAGCTGGTGCTTCCAGATTGGTCCTATTTTGTCCAGTTCTGACAGTGGCATCCATGAGAAATCTATATAAGTTGAAGATTGAAGTCGGTTTTTTACTCTTTAGAGTTCTCTGTTTGTAACCAAAAAAATACTGTCCCGCAAAAAATTAGTCGCATAGTCACTTCACTACATGAGTGGCGGGGTGTTGTGCTCACGTTTACAATGAGTAATTGGTTCAGGGAGGGCTTCCGGATTCACCTCCGAGGGCTGAGGTCTATTTTGAATAGTATTTACTCGTAGATGTTCTTGTGTTAGAGCTTGGAATTTAGGGAGTTTAAAAAAATATAGACTTATTCATATAGTCGTCTTATTAAGGCATCTAGATGAGTTTAGAGTGCCTTGTTATTAGACTATTGACATTTCGAAAAGTGTACTTTTTATACCTACAGAAATAAATTATTTTTGACTTTGACTTTTGGTCAAATTGGGAACATATTGGGATATTAGACAGAACTAGTCTATAAAGCTTAGTTTTTTTTTATTGACGAGTATATTTATAAAAACGCAATAAAAATATACAATATATCTATGTTAAAACTACTCCCTCACTGTTTGGTAACGAAATCTCAGAAAGTATAATTGATACAAACTTGAAAAAAATAAAAATAATCTCACGCCTTTCATCCCCGAGGGGGTAGGCAGAGGTATTCCATTACTGGATATACCCACATTTCACGAGATATATTGGACCCCTAAACGTGATAGGTGGTGAGCCCATCGCCGGACCGGGTCTGTTTACACATGTTTCAGAATTAATTCTGAGACCTGCGGGTTTCCTCACGATGTTTTTGAAAAACTCATTGGTACATCCCAGGATTCGAACCAATTCAATTCGGTAATCTATTTAAAGACAGTGAGTATCCGCTAAGAAAGAATTTTTGGAAAATCTCACACGAACGGCGGAAAATAGGCTCTGCTAGGGCAACGCGGGTCAAATAGTTATTAAAAGGTACTATTTGTAGAAGATTAAATAGTTATATTTAATCTTTTTATTTTTTAATTACGTTTCTTGACAAATTAGTAAAATAGGTATTCATGTTTCATTATTTATATTCTTCTACGAGTATAAGGCTTTGTTATTCTAAAAAAAAAAAATATATTTATTGAAAATGGGGGTCCTAAAAGACATAATACTTGGCTCAGTATAGCTGGTTTTCATTATTCCCCTATTTACTCTATAATATGGGAGAGTATCGTAGGCAGCCATAAAAAAATAAACATAAAAATTCAAAAAGTTAAATTTAGTATTGATACATTGGTAAATCGCTCCATCTTAACTCTAAAAACATAATTTTAATAAGTATAATTATTGAGATGTGCAAAGATACGATATAGATTAAGAAGATACACCAAGAATTATATCTAGTCTAGTACTATCGGGAATTATCTCCGATCTTAATATCGGCAATAAGATACGGCAACTGCCCCATTAATACTGCGAAGAGCACCGTTCTATACGTGGTTCTGCCGATACGATCTTCTGAGTAATGACGGGTGTCTATGGGAAGGAAATCCCTTGCATTGATCATATTTCTCTGATTTATTAGCACTTATTGTCTTGGTTTATATCGTCTATATTTTTGCTCTTTTTCCATTGATTACCTAATGATTGTAATTTGCAATCACTACATAGTATAAAACAAAGTAGCTTTCTCTGTCCCTATAGCCCTATGTGTATGCTTAAATCTTTAAAACTACGCAACGGATTTTGATGCGTTTTTTTTTATAGATAGAGTGATTCAATGGGAAGGTTTTAGTTGCATTGCACCCTTGTGAAGCCGGGGCGGGTCGCTAGTAATCTTATATTTTTGTTCTTTAATTGCTTAAAATGTTTTAGCTTGTGCAGAAGCAGTGCACTAATTATATTTTAATGTGGTTACCCTACCACAATACTGACCTAAATAATTGTCCGTAAAATATAAAATAATGCTGTTTTAAAAGATTTTTCAACACACTTGCTCATAAAGTGGCTCTAATTTCACTGCAATTAGGCACATAATGACACCTATAATCAAACTGAGACTTTTTGTTTGCTATTATTCACTAGTGAGTTATAGATTTTTTTTTTCAATTTTGTTGCTAGAGTTGCTTTGTTCTTAAAAAAGTTTCGATACAAAAAAGATCGTATTCAATCGTACTAATAAATTAATACACAAATATGGCTTGCTCATTTCATGCAACTTCGTATTTAAATAGATCATTTCAACTTGTACGTGTTTAATAAACAAAACTTTCACTCAAATATAACTTTGGTTTTCTCTGTAAAAACTTTAAATACCCCATTTTGTACGTGGCTAAAACGCTATCCACGACAAACCAAAGAAAAAGAAACCTAATTTTTTTAGTCCATGGCCGATCGCCATTGTAAGATGCGAGCGCATAGGAAAACGAGGCTGTATGGGCCTAGATCCTTTTGCCTTTTCCAAATTATATAAATAAAAAATTGGAAAACCAATTAATTTTCCCCGCCATTGCGAATGATTATTTTAAAATGATTTTTTAGTATTATTTATTCACAAGTGTGTTGAAAAACGTCGTATGATACACGTGTGTATTGATGATTACCGTCCTCGGCTCTCTTATGACCCTCGCCTACGGCTCGGGTCTCAATGGCGCCTCAGCGGTAATCACCAACTTTACTCACTTGTACCATAATGTACTATTATTTCACTTGCCATGTATGTTTGATCGGGTTGAATCTTGCAACTCAATTTTGAAGCAGATATCTTCAACTGATTGAGGTGTTTGAGTAATAGTAACCACAAGCCACCAAGCCACTAAGCCAAATAACACAGTTCTTACAATACCGGACGGCTTTGACGGGCCTGTTAGCTCAGTTGGTAGTGACCCGGCCTTCTGAGCAGGAGGTCGCGGGTTTGATCCCCGCTCGTGGCCAACATTTGTGTGCATGAACATGTCTGTTGGCTTTGTGTCTGGTCGTTTAATATTTATTTAAATATGTACCTTTAACATTTGTTTAGTACCCATAGTACAGGCCCTGCCTGGTTTGGGACTAAATAACCGTGTGTGAATTGTGTTCCATAATTTATTATTATTATCACTACATAGTATAAAACAAAGTCGCTTTCTCTGTCCCTATATCCCTATGTTCCTATGTCCCTCTGTATGCTTAAATCTTTAAAACTACGCAACGGATTGTGATGCGTTTCTTTAATAGATAGAGTGATTCAAGAGGAAGGTTTTAGTGTTAGCATTGCACCCGTGCAAAGCCGGGGCGGGTCGCTAGTTATTAATAAACAAACGTAACAATTTACGACAGGCTTCTTCGCTACGCTAATAAAGACACAAGCAGGTTTGAGGATTAAAAAGTGACAGGTTATCATTATTTAATTAATAACTGCGGTAAAACCTTATAATAAATATTTAACACTTACACGATATGCTCACTACATAGTCACGCTTAGGGGTGCAAAAAATAGGTTAGTATATTTTGTATTTCTATAAATTTAATATAGATATACCTCTGAAAACTCCCTCGGTCTCAGCCGCTGTACTTAGGGAGCAAAATTCTACTAGGAAATATACCTTTAAACATGGAATTCATGTAGCCGTAGAAAAGTATCCTTTAGAACATTGAACGATTTGAACCAAAAACACAAAAAAAATACAGTCGAATTGAGAACCACATCCTTTTTTGAAGTCATTTGAAAAGTGGGAGTTGATCCTATTTCAATTTAGCCCAGTTCTGACAATGGCATCCATGAGAAAACCATATAAGTTGAAGTCAGTTTTTTTACTCTTTCAGTTCTATGTTATTTGAAGTCGATTGTATTGTCACTTGGGGTGATAAAAAAATGTTCCTGTATCATCTCCAAGGAGGTTGGCAGGAGTAATCTTTTGCTGGAGTTACATACCAGTTAAAATATACAGTATTTTTCTGACCTGGTGGTGACCATATCGGCGGATCGCCGTGTCACTGATGCCTCACGATTTCCTCACGATGTTTTCCTTCACCGTCGAGCTAGTGATAAAACTGTACAATAAAGTATAAAAAAAAACTGTCCTCACCAAGATTGGAACCAGAGTCTTACCCATGAGAAACGGGCTCAGTAACCACTGAGCTATAACTGCTATTTCTGCAAGAGTTAGGTTATACTTTACAAAAAACCTGCTTATGACATCTGAGGCAAGCAAAAGGTAGTCAGCAAAATACTACATTACGGTCCCATTGAAATGTCCAATCGTCTCTCAGAGCTCAGAAAATAAATTCACGCAAAAAGTGGATCCATCTCAAAATCAACCTGTGGAGGTCATCGGAATTGATTTCGTAAAATATAAATATTAATAACAAGATCACAATCTATACATATAATAAAACTCTAACGGGGTCGTGTCTGTACATTAAATATTTTTTGTTATCGATATACTACTACCGAAATATAGATAAGTAGATACCGAAACACAATTTTTTGGAATTTTTGTCTGTCTGTCTGTCTGGTTGTGTACGCATCACTCAAAAACTACTGGACGGATCTTGATGAAATTTGGTATGGAGATAACTGAGTACCCGGGTCAACATCTAGGGTACTTTTTATTCCAGGAAAATATCTCATTCCCACGGGAAAATATAAAAACTGGTTAAAAAGAGAAATACCTACTCCGAAACGATAACACCTAGAAACTTGAAAAATGGTATGAAGGTGTCTGATATGTCATAGGAAATTGGTATTAAGGGATTCTTGGAAATTCCCATGGGAACGGGAATAAACTAAATCCAAGCGGGAAAACGCCGCTGGGCACCCGCTATTTGAAATATGGTATGTAGGTGTCTTAAGTATGTCGTAGGCAACCACTATGAAGGGATTTTCGGAAATTCCCACGGGAACGGGAATAAACGGAATCCGCGCGGGCAAAGCCGCTGGGCATCCGCTAGTACTGAATAAAATTAACGGCCGTGAACTTGGCAAGTTTTTTTGATTAATTAGAGAGCGGTCGGCGGTCTGCGAACTGATACGGGGTAATTATGCTGATGATGGTACACTGAGGCACCTGTCCAACTGCCAACGATGACTGAGAAGAGAGTAGAACCAGGAAGGCAATTTTAGCTCAATCCTCGGAAGCGAGTTTGCTGTATCTCAATTTTTTTGTCTACACTAACCTACATCTACACTTCATTTACACTGATATTATAATGAGGAAAGATTACATAGTATTCGAAAAAATAAACTCAAAAATTACTGGACCGATTTTAAAAATTCTAATAAAATTCAAATATTAAAATTTACACTAATCCTAATAGTATTTTTGTATTTTTGTACGTTTATAATGAATAAACTCAAAAATTATTATACCGATTTAAAAAATTCTTTCACCAATGGAAAGCTACATTATTACTGAGTAACATAGGCTATATGTTATCCCCGTATTCTTACGGGAACGAGAACTATGCGGGCGAAACCGCGCAGACCCGCTAGTAAATGAATATAGTCTCACGCCTTTTGTCCCCGAAAGGGTAGGTAGGTAAAGGTATTCCATTTATGAAAATACCCACGTTTCCCCTGTAAGTATATTCTTTGGATCCCTAAACTTATTAAAACGATAGGTGGTGAGCCCATCGCTAGACCGAGTCTGTTACACAAGTCTCATAATTTATTTTAAATCTTGCGGGTCTCCTCACTATGTTTTCCTTCACCGTCGAGCTAGTGATAAATAAGAACGTACCTAAGTTAAAAAAAAAACTAATTGGAACATGCCCTCATCAGGATTCGAACCTAAGCCTCACGCATAAGAAGCGGGCTCTATAACCACTGGGCTATCACTGCTCTAGAGTTACGGTAAAATTAATTATGATACAACATCTGATGAGACGATGACAGCTCAAAACTCAACCCTCTCAAGTGTCATAACCATCTCAGGTTGCTATTAATTAAATCACGTAACATCTCATGTTGTGATGGGCATTCGGTAAAATTACCAGGATCTAATTACCGTGCCGGCGTATATAGACGTCCATCAATTTTATTTGTTGTCAAAGACTGATCGTTGATCCGGGTACGACATTTGACCTTGATTCCCTCGTACTTAATGGTTTCTGATATTACAAAGTAAACATCTTAGTACGTAGAGGTAAGGTTGATTTTAGAATAAAAATAGATTTTTTGAGGAATTGCCTATACTCATTTTCACAGGCGTTCAAAAAACACAGATATTGTCTGTTGTTGTCAGTTGATTTATTAGATACTTAATTTATACAAGTTATGCATTATCACTTTTATATTATTTTGAACGCGAGAGCAAAAGTCTGTTGTAATTTCACAGATAAATCCCTGAACCGATTATGACGAAATTTAGCAGAGAGATAACTTGCATTCTGAAAATTGTCAAATTTTACATTTTTTTTAATTTTTTTTTATTAACTTTTTGGAAGACTTACAGCATTTTACACCACTAAAATAAAGGAACAATAAAAAATATCAATAGCTAATTATAAGTCTCCACAATTAAAAACTAAGTAGGTAGTGCTATAGACTGCCTGGAACAAAAAAATAAAGTAAAAAAAAAATAACGTTTTAATTCAGAAACGCGCACGAAGTTACTAAATCGTAAAAAAGTAGGTATATTCATGTAACTGTAAGCGGGCGTTTATCTGAACGATAGCCTTAGTCCATCCACTATATTTGCAGAACTTCTAGAATAGTTACAAAGATAACATGACATAAATCAAAGCCTCTGCGTCACATCACTTTGATACAATCTAAAGCTAAATACAATTTTCATTACCATTTCAATATTTAACCTTTTATGAACAGTGTACCTATATTCAGTAAAACATGGTCTTTACACGAAATAGCTCTTGGACTATCTGGTAAATGGTATGGTTCAATCAAAGAGATTTAAATATAGTAGGGCATATAGGGGGCATTGGGAATATTTTAATACAAAAATTTTGAAGCTCAAGCGTCATGTCAGTTAGTATGACCACGAGCTGTCATTCGGTCGAATCACACTAGACTTTTTCCCACTTGTAAACTTTTGGCTTCAAATTTTCCTCGCTTTGTCCCCTCTATGCCCTATTATATTTAAATCTATTTGGGTTCAATTTTAATTACGACTTCATTATGAGATTCCTTGTCATGTTATGTCAATGTCATGTCATCACGTTACACCACACCACTCCACCTCACCACTTTGATGTGCATTGAAGCTTAAATCCAATTTCATTGACATGTCAATATCATTACCATGTCAATATTTAACCTTCTGTAAACACTTCTGTAAACAGGGGCTTATTATCTATCTATTCGCAATCAGCTTTATTTTGACGTACATTGCTTCTAACGTTCATAAACGCCTTTGACGGTAATGACAGATCTGTCATTACCGTCAATGTGAAAAATGTCAAATAAAGGCGTTTTCATCTCTCCGGGCGGAAAGCGTCAACTTTCGGCTCGCATAGCGCTAAACGAACCGCTTTCCGCCTCCATCGAGCTGAAAAAAGTATACACACCTCGGGAAGTATATAAGAAAGCCTCAGATCACATGTCTGTAGACCTCGGCTTCACCTCGGTCAAAGAGATTAAAATATAATAGGACATGTGACATGCCCTATTAAATTTTAATCTCTTTGACCTCGGTCGACAATTACATGTGATCTGAGACATTTCTTATTTTACTTCCCTTGGCTTGTAATATACTATTCCTATTTCAGTTATAAATAAATAAACAATCAGCGCTATTCAATCATGCCTTTACACGAAATAATTTCTGGTTTATCTGATAATTGTAGAGTACAGCTCAACTTAATTATGACGTCACGGAGCCGATCAAAGCTGATAGCATCAGGCTCGCTTATTAAGTGATCCGCTCGAGAGCCTTCGGGAAAGGGTGTCGGTTCGAACACTCCGGACGCTCATAATTATTTCGTGGAAGAGACTAAATGAACAGTCGATTTTAACTGATAAATAATAATTAATTTTGGTCGGTGCTTTTGCAATTTTCTCGAATAAAATAAAGACAACAATTATTATTAAATTATTTATCCAAGTGACTAGTCGTCCGATTAATTTGTCGTATGCATGAAATTATTTAGACGTCCGTAAACGGATGACGACTATCGGAAGCGGTGGAGTTGCAATGACTTTCTTACATGGAATAAAAACTTTTGACTTTTGGATCCCTATTTATTTAATATCAAAGCTGAGTGCAAGCTTGGTAACAAACTGATATGCAGTTAGGCGAGTATTTTTAAACTGCAATTTGTAATGCCTTAATAAATACAATACAATAAAACCAAGTCCAGGTGTTCCAGAAGGTTGCGCTGATGATGTCCAGGTGTCGAGGGTCACCAGTATGGAGGAGCGGAGGTGGAATGCTCCTCCATCGTGAAAAGGGAAGATCTTCCGCCAGGCGAGGTGATCGTGCCTGGGGACCGCGGTCCAACGGTTGATGTTGGACAGTTGTATTTATACAAACTCATTAGAAAACTCCGATAGCGCGGTTTAGAACTCGGCCGTCTATTGGCGCGTTCAATGTAACTCGGCCTTCTATTGGCGCGTTCTATGTAGTGCCGCTACAACCAGTCAAGCATAATTTGCTTCAGCGGCATATAGACAGGATTTGTTTTGTTTAATGTAATGTGATGTTAATGTGATTTTGATGAAACTTTACAGTAACTCAGCTTTCATCAAAGTCAGTCAAAAGTCAAAATTATTTATTTTCTGTAGGTATAAAAAATACAGTATAAAAAATAAATTAGAAATGTCAAAATAACAAGGCACTCTAAACTCGTTCATGAAGATTGGCTAAATGTAAACAGCAGCCCATCTCCACCGACGAGTTTGTTGCTAGAAAATTAGAAAATTGTTTTATAAATCTTCATCGCATACTACTACTCTTATATCAGGGCTATTGGACACAATTATAAACCATAGACACTCATAAAAACCTCTAAAATTCCATCAATGAGTTCTGTTGCTTTTCTGAAAAGTCAACTTTTTAGTTAAACAAATTCCATCCCATCTTTATTTCTACGTAGATACATGTTTACTTAGTGTTTTATCTCTTCATGCGAGGTTATCATTGCGGTTTCTTATTTATATTATGAGAAATATATTTATATTAAGATAATATTGTTTTAGGTCTCCTTGTAGTAAATAAAAATTATCAAAGATAATAAAAAACCCCAAGTGCTTATAAATATAATAAAGGAAAGAGAAAAAACAACCTCTACTTTTTTTAAGTAAATAATAATATTCTTAAAAATAAATGTTACTTGAATGAAGGCACTAGCATTTGCCCGCGACTTCGTACCCAAGCTGACAAAGTGAAAAAGCACTTTGTATAGGTATATAAATAAAATAACTCTGCTTCCAGGCTTCGCATGAATATAAAACAAGTACCAGATTTTAAGTTAGACATGCAACAATATCAACATCTGTGAAAACCACATCCATGTTCAATTTTTTCTAAAAAATCTGTTTTTTTTCTGCAGTTATCATAATAATGTATTTAATTTCAAAAAAAGTTTTGTTAATGCAAAAAAACTTTTTTCTTTGCCCTTTTTAATCTGCAGACGCCATATTTAAAAAAAACAGTCCCCTTATATAAAAATCTGTCAAGTCGTTTAAAAAAAAAGTCCCATACATACGAGAATAATTATATACACTCAAGAAAGATAACAACAAGTAGGGTAACAAGGTTATCAGTCCACTAAAATGTTAACATTCTAGTGTTTTCATAACCTGGGTATAGCTTAACAACTCTCTGTCAATCAAAAGTTTGGCAAATGTCATATTAAAAAAAATAAGATTCTTTCTTGTATTTTCCCTACGTTTTATTTACTTGGGACTGTTATTACAAAACATTCATTGGTTATAAAAAAAACATGTATTTAGATTCAGACGCACATCAAAATGTACCACCACAACAAACCTTTCAAAATATTTTTTCTGTCCGAAAAAAATCAACATTCGAACACGGTAAGGCTTATACTCACCCACACATACATTATCGGGGTGGATTTTACCCCTTCACAATAAGAATAAGAAAACACAAAGCGAACCGGGGGAATTGGCCGCTCTATGTAAATATTGACGGATGGACCGACCTTACAGTCCTGACTTAACCTTTTTTTCGATTATTTTTATGCCCTACTCAAAGGGTATAATTTTGACATTTGGTTGTACAACATGTTATACATATCACGTTTTCACAAACCCATGCATTGTTAAAAGGAGTCGGTCTTACTTTTAAATAAATATATTTATCTCTTTACAATTTTAGCTTCAGATATAGAAGTTCAGAATTAAAATAAGTAAAACTAATATGATCGCTACAAACACACTGGTATCGCAGAGTTATATCTTTTCGGTCTTATGGAGAAGATCCTAAGGCCATTTGACCTTGTGGTACCCTGGACATGTTTGGACAAGTCCTCCTGAGACACTAGACAATTATGGGACTGGACGTAATAAGACACTGGACATGTTTGGATACTAGTCATTATGAGACACTAGACAATTATGGGACTGGACGTAATAACACACTTGACATGTTTGGACACTAGTCATTATGAGACACTAGACAATTATAGGACTGGACGTAATAAGACACTTGACATGTTTGGACACTAGTCATTATGAGACACTATACAATTATGGGACTGGACGTAATAAGACACTTGACATGTTTGGACACTAGTCCTTATGAGACACTAGACAATTATGGGACTGGACGTGATAATACACTTGACATGTTTGGACACTAGTCATTATGAGACACTAGACAATTATAGGACTGGACATAATAAGACACTTGACATGTTTGGACACTAGTCCTTATGAGACACTAGACAATTATGGGACTGGACGTGATAATACACTTGACATGTTTGGACACTAGTCATTATGAGACACTAGACAATTATAGGACTGGACGTAATAAGACACTTGACATGTTTGGACACTAGTCATTATGAGACACTATACAATTATGGGACTGGACGTAATAACACACTTGGCATGTTTGGACACTAGTCATTATGAGACACTAGACAATTATAGGACTGGACGTAATAAGACACTTGACATGTTTGGACACCAGTCATTATGAGACACTAGAGAATTATGGGACCCAGTTATGTTATGATAATAATATAATCTCACGCCTTTTTTTATCCCCGAGGGGGTAGGCAGAGGTATTCCACTACTGGATATACCCACATTTCACGAGATATATTGGACCCCTTAACGTGATAGGTGGTGAGCCCATCGCCGGACCAGGTCTGTTTACACATGTCTCAGAATTAATTCTGAGACCTGCGGGTTATGATATGTTATGATACACTGGATATTTTGACTTACTGGAGTAGAAGACACTGGAGCTTCTCAGCCAAAATTGCGACTTTAAAAAATCACACCAATAATGAGTAACACAATCACGAAAATACTACGAAGGTCGTCCTTTCTGATTTAAGCTTTGATAATCAAATTGAACAAGATGTCCAGTTTGATGAAGCTTGGACATAATCAAACTCACCCTAACTAAATTCGGTAGTTATCAGTTCAGTCCAGTTAGTAACTGAACCTGCTAAATTAACGGGTGAATTGGGGATAACCTATTTTACTAAAACAGGGCAAAGACAAACAGTAGAACTGAACGCTCTTAATTAAATATTCTATGGTAAAGTCTGGAAGCTAGAATACGGTTTTATGTTTCGTGGTCGGAATACTAGCGATGGCTATAATAATATTGTGATAATTACATGTTTCATTATTGTTGTAATTCATCTTTTGACAAGTAATATCAATGAGGCGTTTTCGGTGACAGCTGTCACTTGAGTATTCAAAGGTGTCAATAGATGGTGCTGATAAGCATTGGGGTTTTTTTTTACCTAATCTATGGTCGCAAGAACTTGTCAAACAAAAAAAAAACAATCTGACTTTTTATCAAAATAAGGTTACGTACTCATTGCCTTGTATTTTATTTATTGTTCTGTTTGTACATTGTTTACGAGTGGTTTGTGTTACAACAAAAGATCCGAATCCACAATAAACAAAAACTCAGTCTCCTTCATCTGCGAAAATGCACATGACATGACGGACGGATGTGTCACGTAAAGCGACACATCAGTGTTGCCAATTTCTAATTCCCAATGTTGATCAGAGCCATCTAGTTCAATTTTAAGAAATATTATTATTTTGAATAATTAATTATGTTCCAGTCATAAAATATAATATAACGGCTAAGAAATATTTTAAAGTAAAATTGTCTCCAAAATAATTTGTAAGTAATTTCTCAATATCAACCGTTGAACCGCGGTCCCTAGGCACGATCACCTCGCCTGGAAGATCTTCCCTCTTCCTGGGCCTGAGCCTTCTACCTCCGCTCCTCCATATAGCTATATTTGTTTACGTATAAAAAACATGACCCCACCCAACCCAAAGTACAAGCAAAAGTTAAGGTAAACAATTCCATAATAAACGACCTCTCAAAAGTCAACACAGGAATACGAGTATAATCAAGCCGAAAAATCTCAACCGGTGAAACTCAAACTACGGAAAGTCCAACCCCCTTTAACCCTACCCCTATCCGGCTTATGTTAATTTAGGGCCCAAAATATTTGGCGCTCGTTTCAAATAATATCCGTGTTGTATAATTCCCGTGGAGTTGTATAATGAAACAACTTTGGATCTACTTAACAACATTTGTTATCCAGTTACGATTTGAAAGGTAAAAAGGATAAGCCCCTTAGCTTTGTGTTCGGTCTGATCATTACTGCGGACGTTTTTGCTAATTGCCTAGTATTTTGAGCATGGGAGTTTGATGTCGCCATGTGAGATTTCTCTTTAGAGTACATTTACAAATAATATTAAGTGTAATGCAGTCAAAGGTGATCGAACCTTAAGAACCAAAGGCTTATAATCAACTAGCAGCCCTCCACAGTTTCTACCGCGTAGTTCCCGATCCCGTGGGAACCTATGTGTTATTCTGATGTATAAGCTATATATCTGTAAAGTTTCATCAAAATCTGTTCGGTAGTTTTTGCGTGCAAGAGCAACAAACATCCATACATCCATACTCACAAACTTTCGCGTTTATAATATTAGTAGGATGGCGAAACATAATCTTAAAGTAAGTATCATGGTAAAAGCTTAGAACACGATCATAATATTTA
The DNA here is from genome assembly GCA_963855545.1 of Ethmia dodecea. Lineage (NCBI taxonomy): Eukaryota > Metazoa > Arthropoda > Insecta > Lepidoptera > Depressariidae > Ethmia > Ethmia dodecea. The sequence continues at coordinate 813,854 of OY979457.1, forward strand.
ATTAAAATTTAAAAAAAGACGTGTGGCGCTCGGGGACTGCCGCGGTAAAGCTATTGCATAGCATTTTGTATCAACAAGACTGCCGAAAAGAAACGACGTTAGACAATGCACGGCCTTCAAGCCACACCTCCGTGCCCGTCGGAGTGGGGAGCGTGAGGTTTTTTTTCGTTACGGAATTTCTGGATTCGGTCCCCGCGCTCAAGGCCCTCGATAGAAGCTATGCAATAGCTTAATAAAATAAATTAGTTTAATTTGGGCAAGTTCTAAACCGCGCTATCGAAGTTATCTCATTGTCACTACACACAGTATAAAACAAAGTCGCTTCCCGCTGTCTGTCGGTCCCTGTGAATGCTCAAAAGTCCTTAGCTTTTTTACTTTCAACACAGCTTGGGCCTTTCACGTCGTCCATTTGTTTCTTCTCTCTTATACTCCCTCGTCCCGTTTATAATTATTATTGCTCACCAAGCAGATCTCAGTCTCATCCGAGACCCACAACGCAGCAGCGCGATACAGGTTGATATTGAAGAGTGTGAATAAAAAACTGTGGGACACAATTCACACGCGGTGATTTGGTCCCAAACTAGGCAGGGCCTGTACTATGGGTACTAAACAACTGATAAATAAAACGATCAGACACGAAGCCAACAGACATGTTCATACACACAAACATGTCATGAACGTGTGCATGAACATGTCTGTTCGATCGACCTACTCAGAAGGCAGGGTTACTACCAACTGAGCCAACAGGCCCGTCATAGAAATTAATAAAACGTTAAAGTTACATCAAATCAGCAACTTTCAATAACAAAGTTATCTGTTTGTCCATCGTTATGCCGAAAGTCAAGAGCCATCTCATTACGCGCAACCAATCACAACATGTATTCTATTCGGCTCTATTGTATCGAATGCTTGACGAGTGCGGCCTCGATATCGTCATTGCCGATGCGAGTACAAGCCTACTAGTGCTGCGCAGATGTCGATGACTTATACCTTGTTACGTATCGATAATCATACTTGTTACGAACCTTAAAAAGGTACCTAGAGGTCCTTTTACTGCATTTGGAAGATGGGCTGCTGTTTACATTTAGCCAATCTTCATGGACGGGTTAAGAGAGTGCCTTGGTATTGGACTATTGACGTTTCTAACTGTACCTTTAGTACCTACAAATCGTAAATGATTTTTGTCGTTTTTTACTTTTAAATTTATGAGGAGCCAGAATGACGAAAAAGCCATTCCTGACTCTACTTATTGGAGTGTTAGTACCTATCTCCGACGTTGCTTTATTGTTTTGTTTTTATTAGTGTTTGGTATTGCAACGGAAGCATGAAATTAAAAACAATCGAAGGTGGAGTACCATTAATAGATAGAGTAAAGAATAGTGTGATCTAAGAGCGTTGCGATCTGAAAAATAACTTAGTGACTAGGATTTAATCAATCCTAGTTATGATGTGGTGGATGATGTAAGTAGATGAATCAAAGGCGCTTATACAAATATACAAGGGTGTTGTGAATTGGCGAGTCGGTAGAAGACGACCTACGCGTATTAACATTGACTACATCGGTGAGGTATTGAAGAAATGCCATGAAAAGATTACCCGAAACTGTTTAACAAACGAACTTTGACTACATTGGGTTTTGACTCGGCTTCATCAGCCAAAGGTTGCAGATACGACACTACCTATCTTTTGTCGGCACGATTATCGATAAATTACTCTCGTACAACACTATGTATTTCGTAGTAACAGCTCTATTTATTGGGGGAGTGAGCTGTATTGTTGTCAGGTAGCTTGACATGTCAGTTTTTTGTTGTCACTAAATTTGATGTTTTGGTAAATAATGATCGAGTTTGAATATCGATAAAAAAATAGTGTATATAGGTACGGTTATTAAATTTAGTCCTACACTACGATGAGAGTCAACCACTGTTATACGTAGGACTTACTTACATTTATACATACATCCAACTATCACTTTCATGGCATATTTTATCAAACGCAGTTGTGACTCTTGAGTTGCAGGTGTTCATGGGCGACAGACGTCACTTACCATCAGGTGACCCGTCTGCTCGTTTGCCCCCTTTTTTATCATAAAAAAAGGGTATGTAGGCTATACCCAATGAACTAACAGGCCAGTCTTAATCCCTACTAAACTATACAATGTCTGTTTATTACCTTCTCATGGCTTAACGGATAAGAAATATGTAAAGAAATATTTCATATTTATTTAAGTATGTTGATCAGTTGTTTAGTACCCATAGTACGGGCCCTGCTTAGTTTGGGACCGAACCGTATGTGAATTATGACTTATTTATTACTATTATTATTATTCTAAGTAAATTCTCTTCTCTCCCATTGCTGGGGGATGCCATTTTTGCGGGCAAAGCCAAACAAAAATGGATGATCAATTATGGAAGAGTGTTGGGTGCCGAGAGTGAGTGGACGGTGTGTTTGAGTTGGATGAGATATTGTAATTAGCTAATGAAAGAAACTTGCGTATTATTATGTTTTACTCCAACAATTACTTAGTGCAGCATGTGGACTAATAACTCTAAGCTCAGTTTAAGCGGGGCAAAACTAACGGTAGTGGTTAACCCTTCTTTCATGGGCCCATTACCTTTTAATCAGAGCCTCCTCTAATTAATTGGGGTCAAAGGTAAGCTGGTACCACAGCGATAATAATTTAAGCGATAAGCGGATTAGTTATACAGTAATTTTAATGTGCAAAGGGTTAGGGTAACTTAGATCCGAATTCCTATTTATTTTTAATTTAATTTTTAACCGGCTTCAAAAATTAGGAGGTTATCAATTCGTCAGTATTTTTTTTTATGTTTGTTACCTCAGAACTTTGGACCGGGTGAACCGATTTGGATGATTCTTTTTTTATTTGAAAGCTAGTGCTTCCAGATTGGTCCCATTAATTATTAATTTCGTCCAGTTCTGACAACGGCATACATGAGAAAACCATATAAGTTGATGATTGAAATCGGTTTTTTACTCTTTAGAGTGGTTAAATAAAGCTTTTTCCACGATTGCTTCCTTTATTGGTAGTCTTTCTAAAAAGTTTAATAAAAAAGAAAGAAAGAAGATATGTCTATTTCACGTAGTATGACTTCGATGACAGTTCACATTTTCCGTTTTATGCTATCTACTAATCAAAATATTTGTTTAAAAATCCTACTATCCTAATTCCTACTTACTACTAATATTATAAACGCAAAAGTTTGTATGGATGTCTGGATGGATGTTTGTTCCTCTTTCACGCAAAAACTACCGAACGGATTTTAATAAAAGTTTGCAGTTCTATAGCTTATACATCAGAATAACATATAGGCTATATTTTATCCCCATATTCCTACGGGAACGGGAACTACGCGGGTGAAACCGCGGGGCGCTGCTAGTATATTATAAATGCGAAAGTTTGTATGGATGGATGTTTGTTCCTCTTTCACGCAAAAACTACGGAACGGATTTTGATGAAACTTTACAGTTACCTATATAGCTTATACATCAGAATAACACATGGGCTATATTTTATCCCCGTATTCCTACGGGAACGGGAACTACGCGGGTTTGTATGGATTGATGTTTGTTCCTCTTTCACGCAAAAACTACGGAACGGATTTTGATGAAACTTTACAGTTACCTATATAGCTTATACATCAGAATAACACATGGGCTATATTTTATCCCCGTATTCCCACGGGAACGGGAACTACGCGTGTGAAAACGCCGGGCGCTGCTAGTAATTAATATTTTTGTATGTTATCATTTCAAAAATACAGCAAGCAATGCATTGCTTATTGTATTTTTGCAATGATAACATACTATGCTGATGCTATAATGCTGAGTGAGTGAGGTAACTGGAGGCCCCAATCCCACTCCCACTCCCCCTCCCCTCCCCCTACTCCCACCTCAAAGGTCGGCAACGCAGTTGTGACTCTTGAGTTGCAGGCTTTGAGTATTAAACCAACTGGAGACGCCACAGACAGGCGTTCCCCTCTGCCAAAAAAAGTGTCGGTCAACACGCATACCTGATAAATACAACTAGTTTTTTTGAGTTCACGGAGTGCTTGGATTGCTGAATGTATTTGTGTGCATCTAGTTCAAGCTAGTGTTTATTTTTTTTGTCAAAAAATGCGTTAGTTTTAACATTATATGTGTTTGTTTCCTCGTCCCCCGCGCAGAAATTGGCAGACTTTTTTGCTAAGAAACTAGTGCGCGTGACGTCTCCTGTTGGTTTAATACTCAAAGGTTGCAGGTGTCCATGGGCGACGGACGTCACTTACCATCAGGTGACCCGCCTGCTCGTTTGCCCCTTTTTTTATCATAAAAAAAAAAAATTAGTCGAAAGTAGTATGCATAAAACGAAAAAATGTGAACTATCACCGAACTTATGCTATGTGAAATAGACAATAGTTACTCGTACATAATAAGAAAATGGATTGGAATAGGTACCGTAGGCTCAGTAATATTTGTACAGACTCCACTTGAAAACTTGTCCCAAGACTTGAAGATAAATAGACGGATGTAATACTGTGGGACACTGACAGATGTGTTTACCGAGATTATATTACAGACTTAGCATTGGAAGTAGGTTACCTGAAGGTTAGGATTTTGTCATGGAAATGAAATCAAAGAAAGTAATTTCATTCATAAAGGAATAAAAGCTTTATAAATAACAAGCGACACGCCCCGGCTTTGCACGCCTTCAATGTTTATATTTCCTATTATCCTACTAATATTATAAATGCGAAAGTTTGTTTGGATGGATGTATGGATGTCTGGATGGATGTTTGTTCCTCTTTCACGCAAAAACTACCGAATGGATTTTGATGAAACTTTACAGTTATATAGCTAATACATCAGAATAACACATAGGCTATATTTTATCAACGTATTCCCACGGGAACGGGAACTACGCGGGTGAAACCGCGGGGCGCTGCTAGTATTCTATAAACCTTTCTTGTTAATCTGTCTTTCTATTAGTATAAAGTATATCAAAATCCTTTGCATCTTTACTATTACAGACTAGTATAGCATTGGAAGTAGGTTACCTGAAGATTAAGATTTTGTCATGGAAATGAAATCAAAGAAAGTAATTTCGTTCATAAAGGCCTAAAAGCTTTCAATTAGGTTTATAAATACAAGCAACCCGCCTCGGCTTTGCACGCTTTCAATGTTTATATAGGTGTAAATGTATACTCTACCAATGGTTTAGATAAAATAAATAAAAATAAATAATTTCACGCCTTGTATTCCGACGTACCCCGTCGGAATACAAGGCGTGAAATTATTTATTTTATTATATTATAGTTATAGTATATGGCAATAGTTATTCCATTTCTGGAAATACCCACATTTCACTAATATAATCTTTGAATCCCTTAACGTGATCGGTGGTGAGCTCATCGCGTGTGTTAGAATAATTGATTTATTTGTAACTTTGTTTTAACGAATACATTATATACGTAAATATCCTACTGACATTTTAAAAGGATAATATGATTAGATATATTAATTATTAGTATCCTATCACCGGTAAATAATATTATTTAGCAAAAGTGTGAAGTCGCTTGTGATTGGTCGAAATATCTCATGACACGAAATTAGCGGGAAAGGGTTTATAAATAGCAATGTCACTGTACCGGAGGTATTCATTGTATTATCATCTTACTTGTAAGTCGTTACTATGTTCATTTACCACGAGATTGTGTCCTGGCGCAGTTTATATACCTACCTGTAGGGTTTGCTTATTGTATAGGCTCACAGTTAATGATAGTTTATGCACGCACTGGCTCAATATCACACCGAGTATCCTCCGTCCGCCGTCACACGTACTCCGCTATCTCCCGGATCCGTGACAGTGACAGTTAACCCGTCGAGGTCCGTGCCTCTCGGGTTTTAACCCTATACTCGTGTGCATGAGACAATGTATGTTATCTATTTATAGATACACAAACACTACATCCCTTCCTTACAAATAAATTTATTTAATCAAATGAGAACATAACATAATGTTGACAATACTGTTAACAAGAAGAAGTACACACTATGTTTTCTTTTTCATACTTGCAGTGGTACTAAGTATTTAATTATTCGTTTTGCGTTCCTGACTCATGTTGTATTTCCATGTTGTCATCATCCTGAACAGCCTGCCATTGCCCTTCAACTTTCTTTAAATGAACTATATTTCGGCGTAGTCTTTGTCCCGTCTCTTCATTTCTAACGGTAACATCTCCGCCATCCGACTTTTCCACAACATGCGGTGTCGAGCTGTAGTTAGCTGTCAGTTTATTCGATTTCTCCATTTCCTTTATATATACCTTGTCCCCCTCTAGAATTTCCAAATTTTCTGCTCTTCTCCTGCGGTCTCCATACTCCTTCCCTTTTTCTTTTTGTAGTGCGTCTCTATCTCTAACTTCCGAGTCATCCGTTCTATTGTTAATGTTCTGTAGCATGGGGATTTTATCCCTGTTTCTCCTGTTGAAAAAAAGTTCTGATGGTGTCTTTCCAGTTACCGAGTGAGGAGTGGAATTATACATCATCAAATACTCCCACAAACTTTCTTTGATGTCCTTTTTCTCAATTTGGCTTATTTTAAGGCGCTTTACTATGTCACGATTCTGGCGCTCTACCTCGCCATTTTGTTGGGGCCAATATGGAACTGTGCTAAAAAGCGTGATATTACATTCTCTGCAAAAATTCTTAAACTCCTCACTCACAAATTGACGTCCGTTGTCCGCTGTTATAGAAGTGGGAAACCCTAGTCGACTGAACATTTCTTTCAGAATCTTAATTATTTGTGTGCTAGTAATGTTCCTAATTATCTTGACCTCTTTATAGCGGCTGTAATAGTCGATTATTACAAACAAATAATCACCGCTCGGTAGTGGTCCAAGTAGATCGATAGCAATATCCATCCAGGGTTCTTCGGGCAGTTCACGTCGTTTCATTGGTGCAGGAGGATTTGGCATTCCTACCAAAGTACACCCTTTACAACATTTTACCATTTTTTCGGCATCCTTGTCGATTCTTGGCCACCAGACCTTGGACCTTAGACGTCCTTTCATCGCCACAATACCTGGATGGCCTTCGTGGGCAGCATGTAATACTTGTTCTCTAAGATTTTTTGGTATCACTATTTTGTTCCCTCTTAATAGAATTTTATCGTAGAAACATAGTTCACTTTCAATAATTTTATATTTCTTCACCGATTCATCCCAACAATTCTCATAAATGCCTTTTCTTACGTAGTCAATTTCCAAGTCACTCCCAGAATTGTTTATTATGTCTTGCATGGAGATTGCTTGTGGTCGTGCCTGCTGTGCTATTTGATACACATAGGTATCGCTTAGTGATTGCACATTTCTCGGACTATGGCATAACCGCGAAAACGGGTCAGCTATGTTTGTTTTCCCTGGCTTATATTTTATATTATAGCGGTATGCCTGTAGCCTTAAAACCCAACGCTCCACGCGAGCACAAGGTTTAGATTTTAGCCCAAAAATAAATTCTAACGGCTTATGATCCGTTATAAGATCAAATTCCTTGCCGAATAGAAATATATTAAAATGCTCAATAGCCCAAACCAGTGCAAGGGCTTCCTTCTCTGTTTGACTATACTTTCGTTCACAATCAGTCAAGGTTCGATTGCCATATGCAATTATCCTAGGTCCCTTGCTGTCAGTCTGTACCAACACTGCCCCCAATCCTACTGGGCTGGCATCAGCGATCACTTGCGTTTTATCCTTGATATCGAAATAGCCCAGAGTATGTATGTTTGTAAGTGTTTCTTTCAGCTGTTTAAATGCTTTGTCTTGTCTTTCAGTCCAATAATTTTCAATATTAGCATTTTTTCCAAATTTTTTCCTAAGTAGTTCTTTTAATGGCTCTGTCAATGTATCAAGATTAGGTATCCATTTATTTATGTAGTTCACCAGTCCTAGAAAACTCTGCAATTCTTCAATAGTTCTTGGGGCTCTAAATTCTGATATGCTTTCAACATATTTTTTTAATGGCTTAACTCCCTCTGGCGTTAATTCGTGACCTAAAAAATTTATTTTATGTTTTTTGTAAGTACATTTTTCTTCATTTAGTAAAACATTATTTTCTCTCAGTACCTCTAACACTCTAGCCAGTCGCGAATCATGTTCTTCTTCGTTGCTTCCATAAATCAAAATATCGTCTATAAAATTTATAACACCATCGCACTTAATAAGCATTTTTTCCAGTATTTTTTGAAATGCTTCCGGAGCACTTGTAATTCCGAACATTAGTCTTTTATATCTATAAAGTCCTTTAGAGGATATAAATGTTGTAATATGCCGAGAATTAGGATGAAGTTCTACTTGATGGAATGCGTTTTTTATGTCCAATTTTGAAAAATATGTAGCTTTCTTTATCTTAGGTAGGAGATGGTCCATACAGGGTAACGGATGATTTTCCCTCATAATCGCTGCGTTAGCTCGTCTCATATCAACACATAAGCGAATATCTCCGTTATCCTTTAATATTGGCACGATAGGTGAAATCCAATTTGATGGTCCATGCACTTCTTCTATTATATCACTGTCCAATAGCTCTTGTATTTTTTCTTCTATTTTCTCTTCGATAGGGATAGGTATTCTGCGATAGGGTTGTGTTACCGGATTTTTTGACTCATCAATAGGAATTTCTACTAATACGTCTTTGAATTTGGGAAAAGGAGTAATCGATTCATTCTTGATATGGTTTACGTTTATGCCTAATTTTAACACGCCTAAACGCATAGCTGTATCTTTGCCTAGTAGGTTTCTGGGTCCATTTTTTATAACATAGATGGTACAACGATCGGTCCTGCCATTTGTTCTTATTACAGCTTCAAAAGAACCCTTAACATCCAGCGGTGTTTTACTTCCATAAGCCAGAAATGTCTTGTAAGGCTCTTTGATTTGGTTACAACAGACTACTTTATTGTTTTTTAAAAATTCCCAGGTACTGTCTGTTATCAAATTTAATTTACACCCCGAGTCAATGAGCATTTCTAGTTTTACTCCCCCTATTTCACATTGTATTGTTGCATCATTATCTATATTAAATATGTATTGAAGATCTTCATTGTCCAAAGAATTCACTGTATTCTCCATTCGCGGTCTTTTATAATTGTTCCTCTCATTTTCTTTTTGTTTTTCTATTCCGCGTTTTTGCTGCATAAGCTTCGTTTTGCAGCACCGTTGATAGTGTCCTAGTTTACCACACTTGTGACATTTTTTTCCTTTTGCAGAACAATGTAAGTCTCCGGAATCGTGCCTTGTACTACCACATCTACTACATTTAGAAAGAATCCCACTTGATTCCGGTGCTTTTTTAGGCTTGAAGCTCTCTTTATTCTTGTTTATTATTGCATTCACATCATTAGTTTTGCTCTTGTCCTTCCTTTCATAGCTTTCTAGTTGAAGATTTACTATTTCTAAGGTATTTGCTTCCGTTATGACTCTATCTAAGGTAACGGCATCACCCATCGTTAGGATTTTTTTTCGTAGTTCTGATGAAGTACATCTCTCTATTATTTGATCTATTATGTGTTCCTCTGGTTTATCAAATTTACATTTTCCCGCTTGATCTCTTAGCTTAATCAGAAATTTTTCAAAACCTTCTCCTTCCTCTTGCTTGATGAGACGAAAAATATGTCTTTCGTAGGTTTTATTTTGTTTTGGAAAAAAATATTCATCAAGTTTACTAATCGCAGTATCGAAAATATCTACTCCTTCAACATTTTCAATATTTGCTCCCGGCAGGTTGTAAAAGATTTCTTGTATTGCGGCTCCTCCTAACAGTAACAAAGTTGCTCTTTTTTTTGCTGAACATTTTATATCTGCTGCTTCAAGGTAGATTTTTAAGGATCTTTTCCACCTTTCCCATCTAAGTCCCACTGAGGCGCTGTCTCCCTCGAGATCTAATTTCTCTGGTGGGGGTAACAAATTTGACATCATGAATTTCCAGGATGACCTGTAAGATAGATAGATACTTTGTAAGCATTCCACCCTTTTAATTTACCATTAAGACCTAGTGACTCAACAACTACTAGCATAGTGTTTAAATATCTGTATTTTTATTTAAAGATTTTTTTTTTAGTTTTTTTTTTTTCCTGTGATATCACATTTCTAGTTTCATTTATTCGTATGTTACTTTTATAGAACTCATACCCCAATCTAATTTACATCACTGCTTGAAATTTAATTTAAATCATTACTTCCAATTAAATGGAAATCATTACTTTCAATTGAATGGAAATCATTACTTCCAATTGAATGGAAATCATTACTTCCAATTGAATGGAAATCATTACTTCCAATTGAATGGAAACCATTACTTCCAATTGAATGGAAATCATTACTTCCAATTGAATGGAAATCATTACTTCCAATTGAATGGAAATCATTAATTCCAATTTAATGGAACTCACCAATTTATTGGGTATCAGTACTTCTAATTTAATGAATGTCATAATTTCATTGGAGGTATAATTTATCTCTTAGACTGGTGATATCACAGATATTTTCCTTTAGGCATTTTGCAATGTGATACTAATGCTGATGTTGTATCCATGGTCATAAAGTACGATCACTTGATACTAATACGGATGTTGTATCCCTGGTCATGAATTACGAGTTGGTTTATGGTATGGTTCTTAAATTATTCTTTTACTTCCGGTTTTCATAGTAATGGATACTTCCGGTTACAATTTCTTTTTACTGTGTATTTCCGAAACTGAAACCATTGGTTTAACGCTTTGTATCAAGAATTGCACTAACTTATTGTAATGATATTATTATGTATGCGACTACTGTAGTAAAACTCGTAGGTACCGAATCAAGTCGATCAACGTAGGCGTCCATGGCGGACACCGGCCGCAACATACCTACACCCCTATAAAACCAAAACGTTTCGTATACTCGGTGTAAGCTTACTGTACTATACATTCATTATTGACTCGGTACTTTTAACATGTTTTCAAAGGCAAGACACCTGCTTATACTTATAACATAGGTAGGTACTTACTTTCTTTATGGAATATGGGTTTTTCTGACAAAAACTGTTTATATTCCTTTAGATTTTTACCTCGTCGCCACTTGTAGGGTTTGCTTATTGTGTAGGCTCACAGTTAATGATAGTTTATGCACGCACTGGCTCAATATCACACCGAGTATCCTCCGTCCGCCGTCACACGTACTCCGCTATCTCCCGGATCCGTGACAGTGACAGTTAACCCGTCGAGGTCCGTGCCTCTCGGGTTTTAACCCTATACTCGTGTGCATGAGACAATGTATGTTATCTATTTATAGATACACAAACACTACACTACCCAAGTACCACGATATATAAAGATAAGTATTAGCATAATTGTTTATAATATTATTATTGTGTGTCTAGTATTGTACAAAGTGTAGTGATCCAAATTGTTCCTAGAAATTATTATTGAGATGATATGATAAAAAATATAGTGTTGCTTTGGAGTTTCTTGCCAATTCTTCTCCTCAGCGATAACACACCGAATTGGCAAAATAAAAGATTGATATGAAATAGTTATTGTAGTGTTTGCTTATTACATTCCCAATAATTAGTTAAATAGTCATCCTGACATAATAATGTGAAGTAATTACATTACAGTAGGTACATGATTCTAGTATAAACTAAACATTTTAAATATCACCTTCACCTAAATAATTTGTTTCCTTTGTACCTACCAGCATTATGTTTTAGATATACCATTTAGTTGGTAACAGTTATATTAGAACAATAACAATAGTACCTACCTACCTTATCACATACCATGAGATATTATCCACCTATAACATATCTCTCTGTAGGTAGGTATGTTTTTAGAAGAGAAAATCCAATTTAACTATAAAAATCTAACACGTGCATCGCCGGACCGGGTTACCGGTTTAGATAAATAACAATTTAAATTGTTTCTGTCGACGCCATATCTTTATCTTTATTTATTTACATACATACATACAGCTCACGCCTTCTTCCCACAGGGGCAGGAAGAGACTATGAATCGCCACTTTGCCCGATCTCCGCACACTTCCTTAATTTTTGCAACACTTACTTTCATGCCCTTCTTTTTAAATGCTGCATTCGTTATATCCACCATGTATGGATGTATAGATGTATGGATGTATGTCCCTCTTTTACATAAAAACTACTGGCTATTAAATAAATTAAACACTTTCACCCGCGTAGTTCCCGTTCCCGTGGAAATACGGGGATAAAATATAGCCTATGAATTATTCTGATGTACTTATAAGCTATATAATTGTAAAGTTTCATCAAAATCTGTTCTGAAAGAGGAACAAACATCCATACATCCATCCATACAAACTTTCGCGTTTATAATACTAGTAGGATTAGCAAACCCACGCACTCCTTCTCTCTGCGAGTTTAGCCACAAAAATGCTTAAACTAGAAACTAAAGCAATTTTATTCAATAGAGCTTAGGTATTTATTTATAACAAATAATTATCCAATAATAAAAAACCCAAGTTGAAAAGATGACGAACAGAATGCCTTTGATATTCTGTGGTTTCGCCAATTTTCCGGTCACTGAGGCCAGAAACGACCGAAATGTCTTTGATCCGGAACAGTTTTTTCTCGGATTTAGCCGGAGTGGAAAAATAGAGGCTATTTACGTGTTGAATCATAGGATACCGGCTATTAGGTGCGTTTCGCACTTGGTTATTCAAAATTAGAAACGATTGCTCTCGACTCTCAGGGTTCCGTACCCCATAATGGAAAACACGGAACACTTCTCCTACGTCATCGCTTAAATAGGTACCTTTCTTTAATAAAAGTCTGGGAGTACCAAGTTGTAATGGATATCAAATACTAAGGTACTTTACAAAGTACTATTACTTATTCTGTGGGTATCTCCTGTACAAAATAAAGTTTCTAGTGCAATGCATAAAAATACACGAATCGAATTACAAACCTTCTCTTTTTTAGGTCTTACAACTTACTGCTGCATTTGAAACCAGCAACTCGTCGGTGGAGATGGGTTGCTGTTTACATTTAGCCAATCTTCATGGACGAGTTTAGAGTGCCTTGTTATTTTGACATTTCTAAGTCTACTTCTTGTACCTAAAGAATAAAAATGATTTTTGATTTTGATTTACTTACGGTCTTTCTAAACATAATTTCATACTAATTTCCAGTCACTCATTGATCATCAAAATTTATAGTGTACTTCCCCAGGCGTGCAATGTTAAAATTTGGCTAAAAAACTATCTATTGGCACAAGTATTGGATGAACCCGAATATTCTGACTAGACCGCCTTTTTTGTAATCAAGTTGTAGTTCATTCGGAGCGATATCTCCATTGCCTTTTGATTGAGTAGAGCTGCAGTAGGTACCTACATTTGAATTTGAATTTTTTTTGGCAGTTACATTACCTAAGTTATTTACAGATCCCTAAAACTGATGACTAAACAACTATTACCAGTATCTATTGTGTTGTGATGAGATTGCACTTATATAGCGATGAGGTCACATTGGCATTTGGAAACACAAACAATGTTACAGATAATTGAAACAATATAGAATACATGAGCCCCATAGGTCCCATAGATAGCTAATCGTGTATCGCCATTTAGACAGGCAAGTTAAGGCTCATAAAGAATGACAAAACTCTCAAAAACTGATGCAATAGTATATTACACACCTAGGGAAGTAAATTAAGAAATGTCTCAGATCTCATGTAATCCGATGCTTTCTTATTTACTTCCCGAGGTGTGTATACTTTTTTTCTTATCGACGGAGGCGGAAAGCGGCAACTTTTTTTAGCGCAACGGGTCGAAATTTCCCGCTTTCCGCCCGGAGAGTTGAAAAAAACATTACAATAAAGTTATAAAGAAATAAACGAGCTACGGTACATATGCTACTGAATGAGAAGAAAATATTAAAGCTTTTATTTTTATGAGAGCTTTACATACAGACAAACGAAGATTTAAAATTTATAACACCCCTCGGAAGAATCTAAAAACAATCATCACAGTCTGCATAGTAATAAAACAAACTAAAACTTGTGTTATTATGGAAACACCAAAAACAATGTTTAACTCACCAACACTAATATAATTGAAGACCTGAAAGAGTCCTCCAAGCTTTCAGCAACAGGGAGAAATCAAAATTAACAAGTTATAATTACATAAAGTCAGCGCGGGGTTTCCATAAACGTGATTAACATTGATTGCTCAAACGACTGTACATTAACTCACTCCGGTTAGCATGAAAACTTACGTTTTGAGTTTGAGTTCTACTCCGCTGCGATTACTGAATATTTTAGTTCATAATTTTCTTGCAAACTCATTTTCAACAGTCACTACTAAACTAAACTAAAGAAGGTGGTTGTCAGTGGATGCGGACTGCCCAAGACCGAAATGGTTAGCGCTCCTTTTGGGAGGCTTTTGTCCAGCAGTGGAAAGCAATTAGCTGAAATGATGATGATGATGACTACTAAACTAGAATGATCTAAGAAGAAACAGATTGGCTGACTGACTGATTGATCAACGCACAGCTAAAACTGCTGGGTCCAGACGCATGAAAGTTTGCACAAAAGGCGTCAGTGGGACTAAAACGAACACAGGCGACGCCGCTGGGCACGCGCTATTGTATAAATAATTAAAGTAGAAATCACATCGAGACTCCGCCAATGATGTTAAATATAAAAAGAGGTAGATTTCGTACTACAGCGCGATAACTGAGGCCGATAAATGTTGCTAATTAGCGCAATACTGTTTAGTCGCGTTATAGCAGCGCATGAGTAAGCGCGTGCCGAATGTGCCTATCATAACTACTCGCGATATTCTCAAAATGCCGCATTGTGTACTGCGAAAATGCAAAAACTATGGTATAAAAATAAAAAAGGACCAAGGAGTTACATACCACGCGTAAATACATAAAAATGTCGTCATATTTTAATATTTTATCAAAATTACATCATATTATTAAATATTTGAAATTATTGTTGAAAAGGGATAGCGAAAATGGACGGCAACTGCAGTGCGATAAGGCCAGATAGCGAGCACGTCCGCCATTCATAGATTATTCAATCAGAAGCGAAGTCGTAGGCACAATTTACAACATCATGTACTTAGTTATAGCCTTACGGTTAAAGAGCCTGCTTTAAGGCTGATTCATGTATGTTATATTAAAAATTAAAACATATGATGTAAATGAATTTCTTAACATATAATTAATTTTATTTAAGGTTTTTATAATTGTATATTATGTATTATTGTGACTAATTTCCTACACAGTGTTTATTGTTTGTGGAATAAATATAATTGAAATTAAAACCAGTGTAACATGAATCAGCTTTTACATGATTAAAATCAGTGAGGCTCGGGTTCGAATCTTGGTATGTACCAATGAGTTTTTGAAAACTTACATACATATTTATCACTAACACTCGACAGTGAAGGAAAACATCGTGAGGAAACCCGCAGGTCCCAGAATTAATTCTGAGACATGTGTAAAACACACCGAGTTTTTGGAAAGAAGTTCCTTAACGCGCGTTGTGAAAAAATTAAGACCAAAAGTTGTAACGACACTTTTTATAACGACACATTTTGCTATAGTTGTAAGCCATGCGGCGTGCGCGTGTCTCTCTCTCTCTCTCTCTCTCAGAAAGATAGTGACACCCGGATGGAACTTCGTTGATGGTGATGATGATGATGGTGATGATGAGATGATGGTGTTTATGAAATGATGATGATGCTGATGAGATGATGATGATGTCATGATGATTATGTGCTGCTTCTGATGATGATGATGGTTGATTGTGATGCGATGATGATGATGATGAGATGAGATGGTGATGACGAGATGATTATGATGATGATGATGAGATGATGATGAGACGATGATGATGATATGACGATGATAAGATGATGATGAGGTGATGGTGTTGATGATGATGATGCTGATGATGAGATAATGATGATGAGATGAGATGATGATGATGACCGAAATTCGTTCCATCCGGGTGTCCCTTGACACCTCTCAAGTTTTTTTTTACACATTTTTTGGTTATATTTTTAATAATTATACGAATATAATCGTGTCATATTATGTAAGTATTATAACTAGCAGCCACTATTATGTTTTAATGTTATCCAGATTTCCAAGTGACGAGCTTCAGCGACATAAATGGATCAGCAATAGTCAGCATAGTACAGGCGGAAAGAAGTGAATATGATTGGTTACCTACAAAAAGACAAACATACCAAAGAAAGAAAGAAAGTTGGTGATTGTAAGCCAATAGCTTGTTTTATTTAATGTCCCTACTGTTTGCATTTTTCACCTAGTCTATGTTGCGTTGACGTATTTTAAACGCAACTCTTGACAGATACTGTCTCTTTCTATATCATTCGTTCCGTATCATCTTTCGCCGTCATTGATGTATCCTATAAATACGCTAAGAGGTAAGTATGTACATGTCGTAGTCACTCGTAGCGGAACAATTATTTAAACCAGCGTCGTATGACTATACGCCATCTTGGTATTTAACATCATTGGACTCCGCCATATTCAATTTCCTGTATCGGTAAAAATAGGTACACGGCCTGGATCAATAAGAATTCCACGAAAACTCATTTGTTGATATTTCTTTTGTGGTTCAGACTTTATAAAGTAACTTACGATCTCACAATGACATACTTCTATATAACCTGACTTGTTACTTCTTTGTCGTAATCTAGTAAAAAAATAATTTGTGTTACTGGGTTGTTCTAAGCACTACTACATCGCAACAACGTCAGTCGAAGAGAATTACAAATGTATGGAATTGGCAAAAGCGTTCGACATGACTGTTAAGAGTGGCATTAAATAGCGACTAAATAAAATTTACACTACACATAAGTATAGTCGATGAAAGGTAGATGTTAATAGTTAGTTTAATAACCAAAAGCCAGCTAAGTGTCCTTTCACACTTTTCTTAGGGTCCTTTTACACCAATTTTGTTACCCCAGGCCCTTGACGGAATGGTGGTTTTTAAGTGGTGCAGTACAATTTGACCGCATTTGGTGCTGACTAGCCCAGCTGTTGCAGCTGCTAGCTGGCATCGAAATATTTGGTTCACGTTAATCTTGTACAGAAACAGGTTTTGGTAGAAGAATGCTAAGCGGCGTCGGATATATGCGGTAACATTAAAAGAGCTGCCCTAGAGTTACTTGCTGGTTCTTCTCAGGGCACTGCATTTGGAACCAGCAACTCGTTGGTGGAGATGGGCTGCTGTTTACATTTATCCAATCTCCATGGACGAGTTAGACTGCCTTTTTATTAGACTATTGACGTTTTTAAGTGTATTTATGTACCTACACAAATAAATAATCTTAATTTTATGGAACTCAAGCCTGAGTTGGCCATTGTGGAGAACTTTTGACAATCTTAGCAAAATGTACTTAATTCAATGTTTAGGTAAAGAAATAAAAAGAACAAACCAATTCGGACGCAGCTATCTCTGTATACTGAAGTATGTTGAAAAAAGACCTCCCTAAAAATAATGTCTTCCTCAAATTATACATGCCTCCATTTTATATTTCTCCTTGATATTCGCCTAGCGTTAAGTTATGGCTATCGATCTGCCCATCATCGTTTGGTAAACGCCGTCCCCAAGTCACATAAATTGGGTCAAAGGAACCAATCTGATATAAAAGCTGAGGTTTTCACAGAAGTTTACTCGTATAAATAAATTGCATCTGTCTGGAACTATTTAGGCCTTTGAATTATGTCAACTGCAATAGGAATTTTCAAAATTGTGTAATGCATTTTGTTTGCTGCTGGTGGGATGAACAGTGAAGCCGGATACCGAGATGTTAATAGGTACTTATACCCTTAGCTCAGCAGTGGGCTGTTACGGTTTGACGATAAGTGACTGATAATGACATTTTTAACTTGACAGAAAATTTTGACAGAAAATAAAAATAAACTATTGTATTTGCACAAAAATTGTATCTACACAACATTGTATCTCTTTTGTAACATTAAGACTCTTATTATGTTAAAATCAAGTACCTATAAATTCTTTTTCTCATTGTATCTCTTCCTTACTCGATACTTACAAAAATATTGTTAACATTAAGCTAAAATTCGGCACTCCAGGTCTATCATTACTTAAGAATCTTTAAATATTGTTATACATGACTGTCTGTTGCCAAAATAAAATAAATAAATAAAATAAAATAAATTTTTTTTATCCGTAATAACCATACAATGAAAATGACAGTTACCACGCTGGTATAGTACTAAGTAAAATAGAGTGTAATCTTATATATTAGATCTTATATATTATAGAATGGCTATCAATAATAATATGAAATATGAAAAGAGTTGGTAATATCTTCTAGTAGTTCTTCTTTTACAAAAAATCTTAGTTCCCACTTACGGTCATTAAGGAAGCTTTATGAAAATTTCATGATTCTAGATCTTGCTGTTTTAGCTGGGCGTTGATCGATTAGTCAGTCACTGAGATTCTTCTGTACAGAAGAAGATTCAAACAGACCATAAATCAGCAACAACCAATATACTTAATGTCAATCAACTCAGTTTCAAACGGAATTCGAACCCGTGTGTTTCCAAACTCTCAAAGTTGTATTGCGTTACTGCTATGCCAAAGTTTCTTTCAAAGGAGAAACGCGTTAATAAAGTACATTCTTATCTGCCCTTAGCAAAGGTAATTTGATTCCATCGGGCTTCCAAGTTGCTCGCTTACTGTACGTGACTAACCGATTGACAGCTACTTACAACAACAGTCTACTAAGATCTGCGACCTTTTGTTTCAATACTTCTAAGGGCTCTTGTTAAAAGTTATAATTTCCTTTTTCGTTTACATCACGATTTTAATGGTGGTTTTCGTCGTTACAATCATTTCGGCTTTCCGAAGTTTACGATTGATTGTTTTAAAGGTTTTGTCTACTAAGCTTTGATTTTAATGTTGATGTAAGATTTGATCTGTGGAACAAATTGTCGCCGGCGGTATTTCCGGAAAGATACGACCTTCAAACCTTTAAGAAGAGAGCGTATTCCCACCTCAAAGGCCGGCAACGCACTTGTGACTCTTGAGTTGCAGGTGTCCATGGGCGACGCTAGTCACTTACCATCAGGTGACCCGTTTGCTCGTTTGCCCCCTTTTTTTTATAAAAAAAAGTAAGATTAACGGATGTTAGATCATTATTACGATCGTAAATCTAAAGTATAGCTTTCATTGCCATTGTTACTTTTAAAAGCTATTAGAGCATAAACTTACAATTTGTATTTTTTTGGTTTGCTTGTAGAGGAGCGAAGATCGAAAGAGATTGCTCAAAGGGAATCTCTTTTAGACAACGAGGTGTTAGTGACAAATGGTCCATTAGTTGATGTAGTACCTACAGTTGTAATTATAAATGCTACTGTACGATCGTTCATAATTTTAGTTAAATCAGACACCTTTACACCACTCTTTGTTTTACACCAATAAAAATATTCAATAATTGACACAATTATTTAAAAAAGTACAGTGGGCGGTCTTCAGGTTTCTTGGTAATAAAAATTGTCGTACGGAGTGTCAAAGTAAGCCAATCGTGTTTTGGAAGCTAGCGTAACCATAGTAGCTGTAGTTCCACTAGCGAAAGATTTCTAATTTGTTTCGTGTTAGTTCCTAGAAACTTTTCGGCTGGCGGTTGAGCAGCCAACCCCTTAATTTCCTACCTTTTTTCGCGGCAACTGATCGATCCTGTCAGACGATTCCGTCATTAGAGTCGATTCAGTTGGTTTCAGTTTGCAAAAACTTGCTGTGTTGCAGTCTTTGCCCTGATAATGTAGCTTTCCGTCGATGAAAGAATTTTTAAAGTCGGTTCAGTATGGTTTGAGTTTATTCGATACAAACATACAAACATTTTAAAACTACAAATCGTTTTTTACAGTATTAGTGTAAATGTAGACTAGCTCGATTGTGAATAAAAACGTTGTAAGGATTTCGTAGTACCTAGAATTGATTCTGAGGTTTCTATCACATCACCCCGGTCTGGCGATGGGCTCACCATCGCCCAAAATATCAAATTTAAATGTTTATTTGCAAGCCACAGGTTTTACAAGGTGTCATAATATATAATACCTACTGATAAAGTGGGTTCCAGAAATGGAATACCTCTGGCTACCCCCTCGGTAAAAAGACGTAAACATATTGTTGTTACAATTTTTTATATTTCTAACATTGCTACCTTTGTTTAAATTTATAAAATATTTTAATGGACATCTTTAATACTAACGTTTCCAGAAATAATCGGTATAGTTTACATAATTGCCGAAATCAAAGAGATTTTAATATAATATGTAATAGGACATTATTGGACATTATTAGGATGTCCTAGTATATTTTAATCTCTTTAGCCGAAATATCCTTTTGAAATTGGTGATGCATTGTTTGATCTTCGTTTCCAGATAAGATAGACATAAATGTATATGCAAGTTATTATTGTGAAAACTTTGGGGGGGCAACGACATCGTTGTTAACAACTTGAAGTACAGTACAGAGTCTCTTTGATACGTGAATTTCAATATCCGCTTTCTGAGGAAATGATGTCCATTACGGTGTGTTTGAAATAGTAAACTTCGAATCGTTATCTTAGAGTCTTAAGTAAAATAAAACCAGCTAACTAAAGTATTATACTAACATAAGCTTGTTTATACCAGTCTTGTACAGTCAAAAGTACATGAAGCTTTACACTTGTATTGCGAGTCTGACCTCTTAGGCGATTTTAACATTAATGTTATAAAGTCCAATGTGTCAAGCTCTATGTGCTCTTAACTGTACAAAATATTTTATTCTAGCTTTTGCTCGCAATTTCATCCGCGTTCTGATGTAAAGTAGCTGATTTCGTTATTTAAGATGTAAGTTGTTATCCTGCCAAATTTCTTCAAGATCAGCAGTTTAGTGATTAAGGGGTGAAAAGGTAGCACAGAAAAGACAGTTACTTTCGAATTCATGATATTAGTAGAAAAGAAGAGCAGAATCACCTCTTTAGGCACCTAGAAGAATCACTTAAAAGTAAGACTGTGGTAAACTCAATACAATTGCAAGACCTGGTGCTCATTATTATCTCCTTAACGACTACACGGTATAACAATTCCCAGTACCAAAACTTTTCGGCCTCTAACCTTTACCTTTAAATCAAATTGCCGCATTATTAAACTTTTATTCACAATGTTCCTGGTGGAAACGGGAATCCTCTGAAATTTTAGTTTGTTTTTCTCTTCAGCAGTTTATATGATTCTGAAAGTGACAGGTTTGACTTTAGCTTTGTTCATATTAGTCAAAGAGATTAAAATATAATAGGGCATAGAGGGGACAAAGCGAGGAAAATTTGAAGCCAAAAGTTATTCCAAGTGGAATAAGTCTAGTACAATTTTGGCCGAATGACAGCTCGCGTTCATACTAACTGACATGACAAGGACATGACGCTTAAGCTTCAAAGTTTTGTATGAAAATATTCCCAATGCCCTATGCCCTATTATATTTAAATCTCTTTGATATTAGTTAGGATTTTGTTGCCAAGTTTGTGAGTGTAATTAAATAATCTGCTCAGATTTCATTTGCTAGAACTTGTTCACTTTCGATTTATCTTGTTGTTTCTTCTTCTAAATATGACTTACTTTGTTTTCTTTGAGCTACTTGAGATTAGTTTTAATGTGGTTTTATCTTGTTACTTTTTGTTCGGTGATTTAAGAATAATACTTTAGAGGTTGAACTACAAATGTAGTTACTGTACCTTATCTGCTTATAGAAAAGTTATTATTCTTATCCAATTCAATATAGTTAAGCTTACATAAACAAGTACTGTCTCCGATAGCTTAATTAGTCCACATTTTCTCCTCTGTAAACTCACTTTCATATCAACATTAACAGTTACAGTTTTTTTAATTAAAAGGCGATAAAAATGCAAATACAGTTACGCTTTAAACTTAATTAAATTCATCGCTCTATTGATATTCCTATCACGGTGCTACGTTTGGGTACCGTTTAATGTGGGGTGTTTTCAGTTGTGGTGTAATTTACAAGATTCCAATTCAATTAGTAGTAAACGTCGTGTTTGTAAACTCCGTTTCATTAATTAACAAGTAGCAACTTTACAAAATCAAAACAGTACCTATTTTGTTTATTCAGGTAGCGTTACTGTTTAGTGGTGGCACTAATAGTAGCGTTTTCATAGTTCTTGTTACAAGCTTTTATTGAACTTGCAATGTTGTGTGATAGCTTAGGTCAAATCTTTCAAGTGAATTTTAGACCACTTACGTCCGATTGAGCTGAAGTTTGTCATTTGAAATTTGTTGTTTCATCGACCTGATCTGATGAGGGAGACAAGAGATGCAAAATGGGGGTCCTCAATGGCTGCTAGTAAACCTGAGCTAGTTTTTTATATTATGTAATTATAGAAGACCTTGCATAGAGAATCAGATAACATACTTATTTTAGTACTAAGTCAAAATTATTTAACTCAAATGATTTTGCTTAAGCTATCCAAAACAGTCACAAAAACCTTTGCAAATACAAGTACATTTATGAAATATAAACGATCCCTTTGCAGTTCTTTTAGCCCATTCATCGTTTTAAGGGTCTACTTTTATCTCCTTATACCAGTAAATTGAGTTCTGTATGATACTTGGGGTTCCGTTAATGTCTTTTGCTTCTTCTAAGCAAAATATGGTCAAGTATTTACATAAATCTCTTTTATCCACTTCGCCTTCATTTGGACCACCCACGGCGTCGGGTCGTCAGATTACATGTTACGCATTTTTATTGTTTATTAATTCGATGTTAGTATCACAAACAGCTTCAGGATTAAAATGTTTTAACCGTTTATCGCTTTCCTTGTTTATTTAAATTTATTATGTTATGTTGTTCTGGTACTTGTTATCTTTATAAAACAGTTGTCAATCAACTTTTTTGTTATTATTATTATTAGCCTATTTCATTATCTCCCTCTTTTTTAGTGTT
Organism: Ethmia dodecea; assembly: GCA_963855545.1. Lineage (NCBI taxonomy): Eukaryota > Metazoa > Arthropoda > Insecta > Lepidoptera > Depressariidae > Ethmia > Ethmia dodecea. The sequence continues at coordinate 836,868 of OY979457.1, forward strand.
ATCAATTTGTGACGTATTTTAAGATCATTTTTATAATCTTGATTAGGTGTTATTTCCACAGTCAAAGAGGTTGGAAGAAAATCATTCTCATAGGAGAGAGAAACTTTTTCTTTAAACGTATTTGTCCACAGTGATGTGTTTATCATCAAAAACAATAGCATCATAATAGAGTTATTTTTAAAATTCGAAGCTAGTTCTATCCATCAGGTGTGATCGAAATCCTACTTATCTCATATAGTACAATGTTCTTGCCTTTGCTACCTTTGGCTTCATCACATAAAAACTAAATAAAGAAATACATACAATAGTTATACTTACATTATTATTATTAATCAGGCAAGCAGTTTACAACTGATAACTGCCTGTATCCAGATGTTGTCCACTCAAGCTTTCTCATATTTGTATGCATCGAAGTAATATTAACATCATTAAGTAATAAATGTAACTATTGTATTATTTTTAATGCTATTTCTTGAAGTCCATTAATAATTTTATTAAACACTAGCAGCGCCCCGCAGTTTCACCCGCGTAGTTCCCGTTCCCGTGGGAATATGGGGATAAAATATAGCCTATGTGTTATTCTGATGTATAAGAAGTTTCATCAAAATCCGTTCAGTAGTTTTTGCGTGAAAGAGGAACAAACATACATCCATACATCCAGACATCCATCCAAACAAACTTTCGCATTTATAATATTAGTAGGATTCTAATTGTAAAACTGTTTTAAATACAATTTCTTCGAAATCCATATTCACTTACTTCTTTGTTCTAAATTTATAATCTATATTCTCTTCTTCCAAATCTATACAGTCTACTTGAATTCATACTTTTAGGAGTTTTATGTTCAAACGTCTTATAAAGAAAAAGGTAAGATATTACTTTGAAAGAACCTAATACTACACAATTTCCCGGTCAATCTGCAAGCTCGAAGAAACTTAGTAGACCCACAGATACAGAGTTTCTCAACTGTGAAATCATTCGCTCATTTCTTGCACTGTAGTATTTTTTTAGAAATACACACATATTTATAATTAACATTCAAGAAGCAAAAGTTTTTATTATTGTTAATTTTTGCCAAAATTTTAGTTATACTCACGCTGTGTTACACATTTTTATCAGAAAGTTCTTGATAAATGAAATGGTAATTTTGAGGATTTGACGTTTTTAAAATTTACTTTTTGGAAACTAGCCCATCAGTAAGGAAAGACCCTTAGCCCAGTAATGGGCTGTTATTTATTTATTTAACTTCATGTACCAAGAAAATGTACACATGGCGAACTTAATGCCTAAAGGCATTATCTACCAGTCAACCATCAGGCTAAGCAGAAATAATTTGGCGGAATTGGACGCAAATAGTAAAATATAATCAATTAAACATAACATTACGGTAAATCCTAATACACATATATGTTGATAAAATAAACTAATACATACTATATATCGTAACAAACATAAAACAAAAATACTTACATAAAATAATCTAAAGATGATGATTTTCTTTCGAACAATTTATGTCTGACCTGATAAAAACGCACGAATTTTCCTCTTAAAACTTGCATTGGGATTTCCTAATGCAAACTGTTACAGGGTGCTGATGATGATTGGAACTAGACATTTATAGAATTTGTTTTGAGAATTGGTCCTTATAAGACGCATATATTATACCGTTTTAAAACAAGAACATACAAGGACATGTGAACAGGCATCTTCTTGGCAAGCTCGGCCGATCGTAGGTCCAGTCTTTGCCTTCGGCCTAGTCTGAGGTCAAGAGTAAGCTCATCATTAATTTAAAAAAAACATTTAGCTCCAAACCTTGGACAGTTGTAAGCGTGTGTCTATCCACTTAACTCTATATCTGTGGCGAAACCCAACTTGGTTCTTTGATCGGGATAAAGCTAATCTTTTTCGATTCGTCATTGCTTATTACTACCAATATTTTCCGAGTTTCATGAAGATTTATTGGGATTTGATGAGGATGCCTTCTGGTGATTTGTTTTATCATTTTGGTCAATGGAAATTGGGGGGAAAATATATTTAGACGCTAGTAAATTTAAGATGATCAATGTTTCTTGTATTTGTTTAGGAGATATTATATTTTAGCAATACTTTTCACAATGTTTTCCTACGAGGTAGTACAAATGGTCTTCTAAATGAGAAGTCTCTAAGATAACCTCTCTCTGTTTCCCGTAATTTGTTTCCCGTGGGAACCTCAAATCATGATAATATCGCAATGAAGTCTTCACACACTCCAAACTTCCCAAAACTCCCAAACTCAAACATCTTCATCAAATAAACAAGCAATGCAACACGAAACAAACGGTCTCAATCGATACTTTCAATCAACTCCCATGCAAATCTGGATGTACAGTCCCGTTATCCCATTTAGTTCCCATTTCGTCCGTACGTCCGGGTCCTAATTGCTGGCACCCTACTATGGGGTGGCAATATTTTGGGATATAGGACGGATACGGGTTTATGTATGCAAATTTAGATATAGGTTCGGGTGTTTCGTTGAGTTAATGTCGGGTGGAGCTCTAATATAAAGCCTTCGTTAAAATATTGAAATCTCCAATTTTGAAAGTTCTTTTTATTAAATAAACTAAACTAAATAATAATAATAAATTGTGGGACATAGTGTAAACCGCGTGTAAACACGGTTATTCAGTTCCAACTAGGCAGAACCTGTATTATGGGTACTAAACAACTGATAAACATACTTAATAAATATGAAACACCCAGACACGAAGCCAACAAACATGTTCATGCACACAAATGGTGACACCGAGCGGGAATCGAACCCGCGACTGACTCAGAAGGCAGGGTCACTACAACTAAGCCAAAAGGCCCATCAATTAATGAATGGTTGCTTGTGATAGTTATGTTTGGTCTTAGTAACTCGTATGAAGTTTTGGTTTTGTCTTTTAAAAATTAGGTTCTCTTGCAGAATCATCATCATTAATCATATTTTGAGGTCATTATAACCTCAAAATATGATTATTTTTGGCTTAATACGAATAATATTTTGTTAGCACGTAGATGTGAAAAGATGCATCTGGTAAAGAATTTTGTTATACAACTTTAATGAATTACTCTCTCATCTTTTGCTTGTATCTTTTGCATTCACATACAAAAGGTAGGCAAAGTTAAAGAGGGTGGCAGACGTCATTAAGGCAAGTTCATTTGTAAAGGTATGTGTACATGCATTGTTGTCATCATTCGGAAGGCCTGTTGGCTCAGTTGGTAGCAACCCTGCCTTCTGAGTCGAAGGTCGCGCGTTCGAGACTTGATAAACAATATGAACATGTCTGTTGGCTTTGTGTCAGGGTGTTTCATATTTATTTAAGCATGTTTAACAGTTGTTTAGTACCCAAAGTACAGGCTCTGCTTAGTTTGGGACTGAATAACCCACAATTTATTGTTATCGTTATTCAAAATCCGTGACCGCAGCCGTACCACGTAAATTTATAATCTAATTTGAAGCCGATTAGTTGGTTCTCTATTCTCCATGCGAGGAAAATGATTCAATTCAAACCGCAAATTTCAAAATGAACATTAAATGGGAACCAAATGCCATTCGGCGCTGATGGCTCCTACTGGATGATTGATTTAGACATGCAATTTAGTTCAAAGGTGCCGTATATAACTCAAGTATGTAAACATTAAGAAAGGATTTTTGAGAATTCCTACCGGAACGGGAAAAGACGAATGCAACGAGAGCAGCGTTGTTGATCACCAGCTAGTTTCTGTAATTTTGATTTCAAATCCAACAATGCCCTATAAGTTTTAAACTCTGAACTGTACCTTTATTCCTTTTATCTCAATCCTCAGCAGAAGTTAAAATACTGTTCTCTAAGCATCTGTAGATAAATCCCGGGTCCGTGTTAAAAGATTTGCAAGTTGACACGACTAAGTTTATTCAAAGCAGCAATCCTTTCATTCTGTCGGCTCAAGGGGGGATCGGTGGCTGTGTTCGACTTCATCGACTTTTGTGTAGCGGATGTTTTTGTATTCGTTGAAAGTGTTGAAGATAAACATATTTTTTTCACTTTCTTGGTTGCTTATGTTATTATCTGCTATTATATCTATCCACAAAAGACAATATTATCATACATACCTAATCTTACGCCTATTTCCCATTGGGGTACGCAGAGACAATAGACTGCCAGTTGCTATGAACCTAGCAGATCTCTCGTGCTTCAGCCACATCTATCAAACGACCCATGCATGCTCGACGGTTTCGGATGCTCTTTATCTGGCTTTTCTACAATACTGATCTGGTCGATGTCGTCCTCTACCGACTCGCCCATTTAAAAAATCCTTTTATATTTGTCTCATTAGCATCATTTATTCATATAATAGTTGTTTTCTAAAATAGGAACCAGGTGGACCGACGACATCGTCAAGGTCGCGGGTAACCGGTGGATGCAAGCGGCAAGTTGCCGTTCGTTGTGGCGTTCTGTGGGGGAGGCCTTTGTTCAACAGTGGAAGTCTTCCGGCTGATGATGATGATGATGATTAAAATAAGAAATAGTTTCGTGCATTGTTTTTGTTTTTCAAATGACTGTTCTGTTTTCTTGGAAATGCTGTAGAATCTCGTGATACTAATCTATTTAAATCTATCTATCTATCTAGCTACATTTATCGATATCACTGAGAACACATTACACAACCGCTATAAAGATGTCAATCACGTGACACCACAAGTTCTAAACCGCGCTATCAAAGTTTTCACTAGAGTTTGTATAAATAGAACTGTCAAACGTCAACATCGTGGAATAACTTCTCTTTTCTCAATAAACGAGTATTCCACTTCCACTATTTATCTGTGGATAATCATAACATGATGAAAAGTTTTATAATAACAACGAAAATATAAATGTTATATTTCTGCAAACAGTTGTAACTTACATTCAGCTGTATTTAAAAAAGAAGCCTTTAGGTATACGGAAAATATGTCGAAATTCTCCGGGAAGGAAAATTAAGAAATTCCTGATATTTTGTTTGCTCATTTTCCCTCATCCCTAAACAGGGCCAAGGGCGATCACCGGTGTATTGGGTACGTTGATTATATCATCACTCGAGCTTGTTTGCTTTTCAAATACAACCATTCATATATCGATAATTGTGTTTACCTAAAGATAAAGATGTCGAATGGTTTGTTGCAAAAATGAATGTCTTAATAATTGTGCAATCACTTGAAGCTTCAAGCATTTTATATTAAGTTTTTGAATCTGCCTGTCAAACGTAGTTTCTCAATTATAAAGTACTTCAGAAATTACTACCTATAGTTTATTGTTGAGCAAAACCCTGAAATCGTGGCACAATGGAAACGGACAAGCGGAAGACATCGAATAGATTTTCACTTGTTCTTGGAAGAACAGTGATAGAGCCCGCTTCTCATGATGATAATAGGTGAGGCTCGGGTTCAAATCCTGGCATGTACCAATGAGTTTTTCAAAAACTTACGTACATATTCATCAGTAGCTCGTCTTTGAAGGAAAACATTGTAAGGCAACCCGCAGGTTCAAGAATTAATTCTGAGGCATGTGTAACAGATCCAGTCCGGCGATGGGCTCACCACCTAACGCGTGTGGGAGTCGAATATATTCTTGAAAAGTGGTTATTTCCAGAAATAGAATACCTTTGCCAGCCCCCTCGGGGATAAAAGGCGTGAAATTATTTATTTTTGGAAGAAATCGACGCTGGTACTGCGTCACCTAGGTAATGGGTGTAATTCTTAGAGTAAGTGAAAGACAAATACTAGTGTAGGTACTAAAACATTGCCACTTGTCAGCTCTTCTGCAATTATACGTGGTTACTCCATCGCCATTATGTAGTTGTATTTGCGTTGCCTTGGATTGGTGATTGAATTCACTAATTTCGATTTTGTTCCGTTTGATTTAGTGGTGCCTACTAAATATTTCATTAACTTTGTTTGTTAGATATTTTTACTTATATTATTATATAATGCTAATAATATGTTCTTGTGTTACATATGAGGGCAGCTTTGTTTTGCTGTTTTATGAAAGATGTGATCACGCAATAATTAATAACTGTCCTCTCTTTTTCACTAATTTGTTTAATACATATTTCGGTCTCAATACCGGTGTTTACAAGTCTGCTGCCGGACTCGGTCAGTGCTTGTATTTACAAGCTGCTAAATAAATACTGCTTACAAACGTTATGTACACAAATTCGATGTCTGTTTGCTCGTGCATACTTTTGTATGATCGTTAATGGTGACCCATTGTGTGGTCAGTGAGTTAAAATTCCAGTTCGTGATCTTGCATTACATTTAAACGAATTCTTAGAGGTCAGTTGCATCGAGAAATTCAATTGTTGCAGATATTTACACTGACCTTTGTTGTTAGGTGGTTTGTCTTCTCGTTTGTCACTTATTTGGGCCGAGGCGAATTATTGCCTCTTATGCTGGCTGCAGTAATCTGTATTTATTTTAAACTGACTGACTGATTGGTGATGTATCAACGCACAGCCTAAACCGCTGGGTCTCAAGACATAAAATTTTGCACATAGATAGCTTCTACAATGCAGGCATCCACTAAAAAATGTTTTTTGCAAAATTAAATCAATAAGGGGGTGAAATTAACGTGCGCAAAGCTGCAGATAAAAGCTAGTGTACTATAATATTATCCAAAGAAGACTACAGACACCATTTACTGGCACGTGACACACACTCCAAGAAGCTACCCAAAAAACGCAACCAAATTAATCAACCGGAAAAGAAAAAGTGTACGGATAAGGCGTGCGCAAAACATGAAATAAAAATAAAGAAACTAGCTAAGGGATCCGGAATAATGGCCGGTCCATTACCCGGTTTATCCGGACACTCAGGTCCGTTAGTAAATCATCCGGGTGGCGAGTGCTTTTTCCGGACAGCCGTCGAGTTCAATTAGAACATTCTGGTCCCTCCTTATATTTCTGGGAGCTGACCGGAATTCTAATAGTCAAGGCAGAGTGAGTTTGGCTCTTTGCTGTCTTGTTGCATCCCTAACCGGCAATCGTGGCTTTAAGCCCGTCTCACACAGCGAAGTTACGATAGTATTTTTTTATGTTTAGGATTAAATGTTTTGGTATGTTGGCAGTGTATGACGTGCTTTATTCGTAACTGTCTTTAACCCGTGACTGAATAGCCCGTGAATCCGCCATCTGATATAAAAAAGTTTTCAAACTTCATCTTCCATAAATGCTCTTCCTTCGCAACTTGGTATGATGTCTTGAAAGGAATAAAAAATACTATACTAAAATAAGTACATACAATATTCAGGATATTATAATTTTTTCTCCCCAAAGAACTAATAGAGTTAAATAATAAAATAAATAAATAATGTATAATTCTATGATTATTTTAAGCTCATACATATAAAATCCTAATATGACTAGATATCTTTTCTTATTCCTGTATAACTTTTCTTTTCCTCTTTCCTTAATTGTAGGAAATATTTTTTGGTTCCAGTCACACGAAAATTATACATAAGTATATCTAAATGGCTGAAATAGTTACGGCCTAGTTAGGTAGTAGGCTAACGATGATTATGTTGTTATTGTAATTTTTAGGTTTCATTAATTTTTTTCTTTGATCCTTTGGAACCCGGCGTGTTAAAGTTAACTTTAATACTAACAATATCACGACTTTAATTTTCTAGGTCTGTCTTAAAATTCAAATTATTAATGAATATGTGGAGGAGCGTGAGCATGTAAAATAATAATAAATCTTTATTTCAGAAATGGGGTAAGACAGGATCCTATTACTAAGACTCCACTGTCCGTCCGTCTGTCTGTCTGTCACCAGGCTGTATCTCATGAACCGTGATAGTTACGCTGTTCAAATTTTCACAGATGATGTACTCATATTGCCGCTTTATCATTAAAAGAAAACAAATACTTACAGGGGCTCCCATAAAAGAAACGTGATTTTCTGCCATTTTTATAGAACCAATGCGCCAGTCCAACTCGCACTTTGCCATTTGTTTTATATTATTGAGACTATAAAAAGAAGGAAAGAATTTTGACGACTATAATAAACGATTTCGTGTTCATGTATAATGAAACTTATGCATATATGGTAGCCTTGGGTGGCTTGAAATATTGTGACAATTAGGCGGCCACTCCTTACACCATCTCCGATGCGGTGGGCTTACAATACAGATTATAGCCCTACTTTTTACTGTCAAACTGTGTAGCTGTGATAGCCTTACGGTTAAAGAGCCCGCTTCTCATGATGATAATCAGTGAGGCTCGGGTTCGAATCCTGGCCAACCTGACCTGACCTGTTTTTCAAATAGAATATTTTCTTTGTTTGCGTCAAACATGGTTCTACAGATGGAAAAAATTCGCTCAGGCGCCAGAGGTCTACTTCTCAAATAGCCCATTTCGCATTTTGACTACTTCTCTATGTGACAACTTCGCTATCGGCCCACATAGCAAACAGTCTATTTCGCTTTGTCTTATTCTCGAACTACCTATTTCGTAAACTGTCTACTTGTCAAACAACGACTTAAGTACAGATGGAGTCAAAAGTTCATTATCTTTTAAAAACATAACATCTTTTCTACCCTTCCGAGTACCTACAGTAAGGATTATACGTAAACTAGAATCGCCTTGCGGTCTCACTCGCGTAGTTCCCGATCCCGTGGAAAAAAAATATCTTGGTAGTGCATACATGTTCGCCGTAATTAAAAGGCATGCAAAAACTTAGGCATTTAGACACAATTATTTAATTTTAAGTAATTTTAAGAAGATCCCTGAGTAACATAGGCTATATTTCATTTCCGTATTTCTACTGGAACGGGAACTACGCGGATGAAACCGCGCAGAACCGCTAGTCTTGTAACAACTTTACTTACATCAACAATGTTCATCCCTATCTCCGAAACCGAATACTTGTTTATGTAGTGTCATCTTCCCCCATCTTGCACAGCGCTCTAATGTGTCTCTTTCAGTGAAAATTTTGCGGAAAATGATAAATAAGGGGTCCGACGGGAACCGAATTTTGATGGGCCCTTTGTATCGTATCTTGTTCCAAAGTGGGCTTATCCGTTCCCTGAATAATAGTGGACCGTTTACGTTGTTATTATAAATAAAGGGCCGTCGAAAGCCGATACCCAATCGAGGGAATAAATGGGATATTTAGATAAAATGATAGTTTTGTTATAAGTGCGGTGTTGTGCGTGCTTTGGTCGCTTTGAATTATAATCGAGGTTTGTTGTTTCGGTTTCAACATTAGGAACACTCTGATATTTGATTCAATAACAATTCAAACTAGGCAGAGCCTATACTATGGGTACTAAAAAACCCGAGCAGGAATCGAACCCATGAACTCCGGCTCAGAAGGCACGGTCACTACCAACAGAGGCAAAGGACCCGTTGTCAATTATTCCCACTTCTGTTAATTTCATTTTTATTTCATAGCTTGTCACATGGTATGGTACATGGGATCTTATTCTTAAAATTGTTCAAGACACATGACACCCTGTAGGGGCACCACTAAGTTATAGAGGGTGCGCTATTAATTAACTAGCAGCGCCCCGCGGTTTTACCCGCGTATTTCCCGTTCCCGTGTGAATACGGGGATAAAATATAGCCTATGTGTTATTCTGATGTATAAGCTATATAACTGTAAAGTTTCATCAAAATCCGTTAAGTAGTTTTTGCGTGAAAGAGGAACAAACATCCATCCAGACATCCATACATCCAGACATCCATCCAAACAAACTTTCGCGTTTATAATAAGTATTATTATAATAAGTATAAGTAGGATAGTAGGATTAATTAAAACATGCAATATACCTAAAACTGAATGAACAGAATTACCTATATCATACTTCTCATTAAATAAATCGTTAACCTATTCCATGTACTGTCATATTAACTTTCTTATTCATTTACACAATATTAATTTTATTTCTACTGTCTTATTTATCTATACAATATTTATTTATTCTATTAAATTTATCTATCAATGTCTGCATTGTCTTAATTCATTCAGTCACCACTGTGAGGCTGTTTTTAAGATTCTGTACCCAAAAAGTTCAAAATAGACCCTATTACTAAGATTCCGTTCGTCCGTTTAGCTACGAGTAGGCTGTATCTCATGAAACATAATAGGTAGAAATAAAGCACAGAATGCCGCTTTAACGACACATATTAAAAATGAAATAAAATTAGGGGCCCCACTTCAAGAAACGCATTATTTGAGTTTGGTGCTCTATTTTATTACCACTACTATATTTATTGGACCCATAAACGTGACAGGTGAGCCTAACAAGACCGGGTTGCTGTTACACAGGATTAATTCTGCCACAAACCGGTTTTAGCCGGTTCAGCCTAGCCGGTTCAGCCGGTCGTGCTAGTGATAAAAATGTACGTAAGTTATTTGAAAACTCATTGTTACATGCCCTTGTATGACTACAAAAAAGTCGTCTAAATGGGAAAGTTGGCAAAAAGATCCTCACTCTCACTAACCACAACACTGTCACTAATCTAAATTAATCTATACATAATATTATACTAAAGAGGACAGATTTGTATTTTTGTATGTTTTTTACAAATTAACTCAAAAACTACTGGACCGATTCAAAAAATTCTTTTACTAATGGAAAGCTAGAAGATTCTTGAGCAACATAGGCTATATTTTAAACCGTATTCCCACGGGAACGGGAACTATGCGGGTGAAACCGCACAAAACCGCTAGTCGCTTTATAAATATAGAATGTCAGGCATACATAACTTTCATCCTATAAGGCGATTCCTTTTATCTATACAAAAAGGAGAGGACATAATATGGCGTCCCTCCAGCCTTTCGGTTGTGCTTTCGGGCTGAAACATTTTGGGTTCACTGTATTATGCAAATTGTGATCACTAGTGGGTTAAAATGAGGTTTGGAGTAAGAAAGTTGGATCACCAGGCGAATTTTCAACCGACTTGAAAAGGGAGGAGGTCGCACGCTTAATAATAAACCGGAATATATAAAAAGTTAAGGATGCCCACTTTTGTTAGTAAAAAGAACTTGAAGACAGATTGAAGAATCTGTAGGTACAATCCCGCGTGCGAAACAAACGAAAATGGCCGATTGTTGGATCACCCCTCTCTTTTCTACAAAAGCACGCGACAATGCATTTCATGCGATAAAGAATCCTTCAGTTTTGCGGCGACCGTGATGTGAGATAAAGAAAACATACTATGTTTTTTTTTTGTTACCTCAGAACTTTCGACTGGGTGAACCGAGTTTGATGATTCTTTTTTTATTTGAAAGCTGTTGCTTCCAGTGTGGTCCAATTTGGTCTAGTTCTGACAATGGCATCCATGAGAAAACCATATAAGTCTTAAATTTGCATTAACCTCTAAGACCAAGCATCGCAGACACAATAGATTTTTAATTGTGTCTCGGTTCCAATTGAAACCGGCGGTACTTTACAGATAAAGCACGTGCGCGACAAATGGATGAATAACTTAATATCACGCCAACCAATTTCGATGATAATTTTTTTAACCAACTTCAAACACACAAACCTACAAAAATACAAATATTTCCTCTTTATAACATTGTCTAGATAAAGAAATATATACCTTTCATAAAGTCCGTTCCGATATTGACCCATAATTAGGTCAGGATACAACATCAGAAGATGTATCTACAACTACCAACAAGTGCCATTGACAGCAAGCATGTAACGTTACCACTAGAGCTCAGAGTTCTAAACCGCGCTATCGAAGTTCTAACATTAGTTTGTATAAATAGAACTGTCCAACATCACCCGTTCGATTGCGGTCCCCAGACGGTACACTTTCCACCTACCCTCCTCCACAAATAAATGTTTATTACTGAATATTATTAAACTGAATTGAACTTTAGGCTTCTATTTAGGGATTTGAAACATAATCGATTTTTAGAATAATCGATTAATTAGTAATGTCCTTGAAATCCATTTTGTTTTTGTAGGGTGTTTAATATTTACTTAAGTATGTTTTTCATTTGTTTAGTATCCATAGTACAGGCTCTGCCTACTTTGGGACTAAATAACCGTGTTTGAATGTTTCCTACAATTTATTATTATTTTTCGTATTTTTTTCTTAAACCTTCATGATACAATATCATTAGAAATCAGAAGCGCCCATCCACTATCGGCCTCACTTGACTATGCTTAACCTATGAAGGTTATAAACACAGGCATAGCACAGCTCTGGCCGCAACATGCTCCCGTTAATTAGAGCAGAACCGAACGCTGTTTAAAGTTTGACTGAACATTTCTATCTATATATGACTAAATCTGTAAATATAGGTTTATGTAACATTTAAAGTTAAATAAACTACCTATTTGGTTTATGTAAAAGCATTAAAGTTTAGATTAACTATGTTATTAACTTAATTAATAACCTATAATCTTGAAATTTTGCAGATATTAATAATGTTCATTATATCGTAGGCATTCGATAAGAAATTATTTAAAAAGTAATTAAAGATAAAAAAAATTTATTTCAGACACATTAATAGATAGTTCATAGTTAATTAGTAGCTTTACATTAGGTTAACGTAAGTTAAATTAATCTATTAGTAAATATTCTAAGAAACAAAAAAAAAAAGAGAAATTCGATCGGAAACGGGAAAAAAGGGCCTCTCCTTCGGCAATGCTTGTCGGATGCCATAAAAACTTATGCAAAAGTTGCTGAATTACTTAAAATCAATAAAATAAATTTGTAAATTTTAATGTTTCTATTTTTTATTACAGATTGAAGGTGAAACGAAGATAAACCAATAAGAAATGTAAGTACTTACTATTAACCATTACAAGTACCAGTATTTCTGATGTCTGAAGTTATATTGAAATAAAAATCTGTTTTTCATTTCTCCGGGCGGAAAGCGGAAAATTTCGGTGAGCTGCGCTAAACGAAGTTGCCGCTTTCCGCCTCCATCGAAAAGAAAAAAATATACACACCTCGGAAGTAATTAAGAAAGCCTTAGATTAGGTACATGTTTGTAGACCTCGGCTTTGCCTCCGTCGACAATTACATGTGATCTGAGATATTTTTTATTTTACTTCCCTAGATGTGTAATATCTATTACTTACCAAAGTACAACATTTTGTTTGACACTTAAATAAAAACACCAATCAGTATTGGATTTAAAAAATAATGTAACAATCAACCCACGATCCGTACAGATTAGTTCAGGTAAGGTCTTGTACTTTTCCGGATCGTTGGCCATCCGCTCAATCGGATGAATCGGACGAAATGGACGAATAATCGGATGGATTGGCTCGAACCGTCACCCACGGCTAGGGTTGCCGGATGTCTTTCAACATCATATTCACATTAACTATTGAATCGGCGATGAGCTCACATGGCTGGGTTTAGAAGTCTAAAGAATATACCTACTGGTGAAACAAGTATTTCCAGAAAGAAATACCTCTCCCTACAAGATAAGAGGTTTGAGAATATACAATGAGACACAGAATAAGCGCAATTCCTCACACACCCCAATTAGTATCTAATATTTAAAAATATAGAGCAATAATGGACTCGATTCTGCAGACCAGCTAAAATTCCTAATTTTAAGTTAGCCTATCCTTCTCCACAGAATACGGAAGAAAAAGGACAGAAACAAACCATAGAAAGAGTAATGTCAAACATGTAAAAACCAACTAATTTGAACCTTATGAACGTGCTTATCTGTCACTTTTATCCATGTCCTTTTTACATCGTCGCTAAAATTGCTAAACACGCCTTAGTTGACAGGACTAATTTTAATTTGACACTACTAAATATGTCTCTTTTCTTTTCTAGGACTAAACTAAAATAAGTTTAGTCGCTGTAATGCAGAATCGAGCCCAATAGTACGGTATAGCCCTAAATTCAGTTATACTAATTCACTTTTCGAAAAAAAATAACACATATTAAAAATAGCTGAAATCGATTAAGTAGTCCTGACTTATCTCAGAAATTGAGCTTATTCTGTTACATATTGTATATTTTTTAGTTACTTCTCTTTTCAAAGATTCTCAATCGAGATTCAAAATTAAACTGACATAATAAATATCTTTGTATATTATGTATCTTAATAGAGACAACCCTACGGAAGCCAACCGTGTCGTATCGAATTCTCCACTCTTCACAAATCACATGAAGACCGGTATTGGATTAAGATTTGTCCCAAATTGAGCTCTGTGTCAAAAAAGTTAAGTGTCACGTTTTAGACATCTTTTTTTAGTGTTGGAAAAGTTAAGTTTGTGTACATTTAGCTTTTTTATTGCTTTCAAAAATGATTAGACACAGTTTTAAGTGTACTCCAGTGTTTGTTGTGGTAGGTCGTCGCATGACTAAATGGAGTTGTATTTACGAAGGAAATTATGTTGTTGTACAATACTTATACAACGAATCACAAAATAAGCGCAATTAAATTTTTTCTGTTACAACAAATACTAAAAAACAGAATTGAAGACTTGATTACTTTGCCGTTTTTATAGATAATGGTACAGAACCCTTCGTGTGCGAGTTCGACTTGGACTTGACCGGTTTTTTATTTTACGTCTAACTATATTTTTTTTTAGTACTTTCAATCGGCGATTGGCCGCACGTGGTGGTTCCGTAATTTTTGTTAGAAATAATATCAAAGCGAAAGACCGCCAGGACGTAATTAAATTATCGGTGGAAAGTACTATTGAATTGTCATGCGTTGAGTTGGAGAAACACATCATTGTATGCGTATACAGACCCCCTTATAGTGTAAATTTTGATAATTTTGAGAACAAAATGGATGAGGTCTTAAAGTTGTTAAGTAAAAATAGTAAAAGTGTTGTGGTCTGTGGTGATTTTAACGTGGATCTGCTTGAACCAAGCTTGTATAAAACTAGGATATTAAGTTTATTCAAATCTTTTAATTTAATGAATGTATTTACAGATCCTACCAGAATCACAGAAACTTCGGCAACTTGCATTGACAATATCTATTGTAATTGTATTCCTAATAGTAAAACTATAATAAACAAGCTAAAATCCGATCACAGCGGTCAGTGTATTTTACTCCCTGTGGACAATCGCGATTTATCAGTAAAAATTCAGATAAGACCTGTCACAGTATGTAAAATAGAGAAGTATAAAAGAGCACTAGAGTGTAAGTTACCTTTGCCCGATCCTGTTGATTCTGATCCAAACGGCTATTTTAAGAAATTCTTTTCTGTTTTAACCGAGGAATTTGATTCACATTTTGAACTTAAAAATAAAATACTTTCTAATAAATTTAAATTTAGCGAATGGGCTACCAGTGGTATTCGTAAAAGCAGGGTCAAATTATTTTAATTGTATGAAAAGCGATCATATACCCATGATGAAAAGTTTGTGAAATATGTTAGAAACTATTTATTTATTTATCTATTCTAAAACATTCAAAAAGGTTTGTGCTTGTGCAAAAGCAATGTCCATAAGTAATACTATTAAAAAATCGGATAACACAATAAAGGCTGTTTGGAAAGTAATAAACAGAGAAACAGGTAGAGTGAAACCACGTGACCATGACTTAGCTATTCAAACGGACCACGGCCTATTTACCAAGAGTGAGGATGTGGCTAGGGAATTTGAACATTTTTTTACTA
This sequence comes from Ethmia dodecea, assembly GCA_963855545.1. Lineage (NCBI taxonomy): Eukaryota > Metazoa > Arthropoda > Insecta > Lepidoptera > Depressariidae > Ethmia > Ethmia dodecea. The sequence continues at coordinate 852,473 of OY979457.1, forward strand.
ATATACCTATTAAAACAACAGAACATCTGAACTCATCCACATCTGTTGCCATAAGTTTTCTACGAAAAAATGTAAATAGCTGTAACGAATCTCTTATATTTAGACACACTAGTCCGGATACCGTTATTAAAACTTTTAGAGCACTTAAACTTAAAAGTACTGAAGATATATGGGGCATGTCTGTTAAGGTATGTAGCTTCATCATAACCTTAGTAGCACCATATTTAGCTTATATCTTTAACAATTGTATTGACAAAGGATTATTTCTTGACCTAATGAAACATAGTAAAGTTATTCCTCTTTTTAAATCAGGAGAGAAAAAAGACCCCTCAAATTATAGACCGGTTTCTGTTTTACCAGTACTTAGCAAAGTTTTTGAAAGGTTATTGCTTGATCAAATGATTTCACACTTCAATCTAAATAACTTATTTCATAACGAAACAATTTGGCTTCACCAAAGGTCGTTCAACTACGGATGCTGGAATAGCATTACTCAAGAATATTTTTGATGCCTGGGAGAAATCTCAAAACGCAATTGGAGTTTTTTGCGATCTATCAAAAGCATTTGACTGCGTAGATCATGAGACCTTGCTATGTAAATTAAATCATTATGGAGTCAACGGTAAAGCGCTTGATATTTTACAGTCCTATCTCGAAAATAGGATACAAAAAGTAAAAATAAATGATTGTAAATCACAGGGCGCACCCGCGAAAATTGGGGTGCCTCAAGGTTCGATTCTTGGTCCTTTTCTTTTCCTTGTATATATAAATGATCTTCCATTCATGGTAGAGAGTTTGTCAAAGATAGTGTTGTTTGCTGATGATACATCTCTGATTTTCAAAGTAGATAGACAAGCTCAGAAGCTCGACGAGGTAAATGACACTCTTCAACAAATTCTCACATGGTTCACTGCAAACAATCTAGTGCTCAACGCTAAGAAGACCAAATTTATAAAGTTTGTACTCCCTAATGTTAGACGAGTAGAACAATGACAAATTAGATTTTGCTGATAATACAGTTTTTTTGGGGATAACGATAGACTCCAAACTTCAATGGAATTCTCATATTTCTGCATTATCTAACAGACTGAGCTCAGCTGCTTATGCCGTCAGAAAAATCAGATGGCTTACTGATGTAGACACAGCAAGACTCGTTTATTTTAGCTACTTTCACAGTATTATGTCCTATGGCATCTTGCTGTGGGGCAGAGCTGCTGATGCAGAATCTATTTTTATTTTACAAAAAAGGGCTATACGCGCCATTTACAAGTTAAGATGTCGTGATTCCCTAAGAGAACTGTTCAAAGAAATTAATATTTTAACAATGCCTTGTCAGTACATTTATGAAAACATTATGTATGTACGGAAAAACATATTACTGTATACTAAAAACTGTGACAGGCATAATTATTATCTAAGGAATAAAAATAAACTAGAGCAACCTCAGTCACGATTAAGTAAAATTAATAATTCCTTTGTGGGGCTTTGCATACGCTTTTATAATAAAATACCAGAAGATATTTTGAAATTGCCTGAAACTGTGTTCAAAACTCATGTTAAACATGTACTTTGTAAAATGGCATATTACAAACTAGACGACTATTTAAATGACAATGATGCTTGGAACAGATTTCCTCCAGTCCAGCGCAATACGATAGCGAAAAACAAACAAAATTATGTAACCCAATTTAGTAATAATATGTAACAATTGATTAAAAGAATATTGTGTTGAGGAGTTTCTTGCCCCGCTTCTTCTCCCAACCATACATATGCTGAAGCGGTGGAGTTGAAATGACGTTCAATAAGTGGACTTGTAAGTTCCTATTTTGAATAAAACATTTTGACTTTGACTTTTATATAAAAAATTTTTTACATAGATTTTTTGTATTAAAATATTATAAGTTATTGAATATTAAAGAATTTCTTTTTCTTTCTTTTTATAATATTCATATTAAAAATACCAAGCGTAGAATTAAACACGGAGAGCCAATATCATATTTTCTCGGTAAAAGAGGACAGTAATTCCGAAAAGCATCCCCACTTTTGCTCTGAGCTTCCCACTGAGTCTTCTTTATGTTCGGCGTGTGTTGTAAGCTGAAGCGGCTACAAACTTCTGTTTTTTATACATAACTAGCGACCCGCCCCGGCTTCGCACGGGTGCAATGCTGAATTTTCTTTGCTATAAACCATCCCTGGACCCACTCGAACCCACACAAAAAGTTTCATGAAAATCGGTCCGGCCGTTCTCGAGTTAAATCGTCAGGAAGGAAAACCCGACTTATTTTTATATAGTAGACTAGCGCATTTCGGCACCCTTCGTCCATTTCCCCGTTCCGGTTTCACCCGCGTAGTTCCCGTTCCCGTGGGAATACGGAAATAAAATATAGCCTATGTTACTAAATTTTTAAAAGCGGTCAAATAGTTTTGAATCCTATTAACTTTAAACTTAGAAAAACTTAAGGTTTTTAGGGTTCCGTACCCAAAGGGTAAAACGGTACCATATCACTAAGACTCGCTGTCCGTCCATCTGTCTATCTGTCCGTCTGTCACCTGGGTGTATCTCATGAACCGTGATAGTTAGACAGTTGAAATTTTCACAGATGATGTATTTCTGTTGCCGCTATAACAAAAAAAACTAAAAACAGAATAAAGTCAATATTTGAGGCGGTTCGAGGCAAGATAATGGTACAGAACTTTTTTTCTATAATATTAGTTTAGTTCTGTATTAACGAAAACTTATTCAAATAAATAAAATAAATAATAATCTCACGCCTTTTATCCCCGAGGGGGTAGGCTGAGGTATTCCATTACTGGATATACCCACATTTCACGAGATACATTGCACCCCTAAACGTGATAGGTGGTGAGCCCATCGCCGGACCGGGTCTATTTACACATGTCTCAGAATTAATTCTGAGACCTGCGGGTTTCCTCACGATGTTTTCCTTCACCGTCGAGCTAGTGATAAATATGTACGTAAGTTTTTGAAAAACTCATTGGTACATGCCACGATTCGAACCCGAGCCTCACTGATTTTCGGCCGGCTCTTTAACCGTCCGGGCTATCACTGCTCTCTTATTCTTAAACTTATTCAATTAAAAATATAAACTATTTCGGTAACATTCGTCACTTCATATGACGAATACTCGTTGGAATATCACGTAATATAATATAACCCACCAATTAAAATTTGATCTTAAATCGAAGCGCTGCTGTCAAATAATTCATTCGAATTTGGAAGAAAGAAATTGATCCATCAAACTTCATCCATCAATAATACAAAGTCAGATTAATTTTAAATTATTCAAAAGCCATGATTTACATCTTAATTTTATGGATCACATCCTCGAACTAATGGTCACACATTAATACTTGTCACTTCCGACACGTGTGACATTAGGACTTAAAAGAGATAAATTTAAAAATCGAAGCGTGGCTGTCGAACTATAATTTCAATTAGGTACGAGTATGTATGATAGCAGTGATAGCGTTGCGGTTAAAGGGCCTGCTTCACACGATGATAATCAGTGACGCTCGGGTTCAAATCCTGGCATGTACCAATGAGTTTTTCAAAATTTACTTACATATTTATCACTGGCTCGATGGTGAAGGAAAACATCGTGAGGAAACCCTCAGGTCCCAGAATTAATTCTGAGACATGTGTAAGTAAACAGACCCGGTCCCGCGATGGGCTCACCACTTATCAAGTTTAGGGGTCCTAAGAATATCTGGTGAAAAGTGGGTATATCCAGAAATGGAATACCTCTGCCTACCCCTTCGGGGATATAAGGCGTGAGATTATTTTTTTTTTTATTTTATTTGTATTATTGTATGTTTGTTACGAAAAAACTCAAAAACTACTGGACCGATTTTAAAAATTCTTTCACCACTGCAAAGCTAGAATATCCCTGAGTAACATAGGCTACATCTTATTTTCGTATTTCTACGGGAACGAGAACTACGCAGGTAAGACTGCGCAGAACTCCTAGTGTAGTTACCCACCTACAGGGTTTACTAAAATGTATCTACCCTCCTTATTTATGTACACAGCTTGTATAAATAGAGCTAGCCCATTAAAGAAGGTCAGATCCGATCACCGATCACATTCGATCTCGACTCTCGACACGAGCAACATCTCTCATTTCTTCAACCCTCATCGTCCTCGACATCACCTAGTGGCAGTCACCCTCGCTGCCCCTAAACTGGTGACCCCGACGTGAAATCAAATCGACCTCCGGTCTTGGAGGAGGAGTGATGTAGCGACATTACATAGAACGCGCCAATAGACGGCCGAGTTCTAAACCGCGCTATTGGAGTTTTCTAATGAGTTTGTATAAATACAACTGTCCAACATCAACTGTTGGACCGCGGTCCCCAGGCACGATCACCTCGCCTGGCGGAAGATCTTCCCTTTTCACGATGGAGGAGCATTCCACCTCCACTCCTCCATACTAGTATAAAATAAATAGATACCTACATGAATATAATTTTAAAATTAGATTAATTTAAAATCAGCTAAAGCCTTATTCTCATCTCGAAATAATGAACCTTCCTGAAACTAACGGCTACTAACAGCTGTCACTGTCAACACTTCAATTTCGACCTGTCACTTGTCACTTGGGCTCTTTAATAATTACTCCATAACTCCAATTTCATTAGTGAAATTAGTCAACGTGACGTAATAGAGCTTAATTTTTATGGGGTCCGACTCTGATTTATGTAAACTGGATTTAATTTGGGAGTTCTAATTTGAACCAGTTTTATTTAAGGGCTGTCAGTTCGGCTATAAACTATCGGGGTGGGAAAGGGTTGGCGATGACATTTCGCAATTTGTGTTGTTTGAACTATGTGCGCCCCTTCGTTTACAGGGTAGTTAATGATTAACTAGATGTAGGTACAAGGTTATAGGAAAATTGTACTAATATTATAAATGCGAAAGTAGGTATGTAATGGATGTCTGGATGGATGTTTGTTCCTCTTTCACGCAAAAACTACCAAACGGTTTAAGTTTAAGCTTATACATCATAATAACACGTAGGCTATATTTTATCCCCGTATTCCCACAGGAACTACGCGGGTGAAACCGCGGGGCGCTGCGAAGTAAGTAAATATTTGAAAATTGGACCAATCAGTTCAACCATCGATTGAGCAAAAGAATTGGTCAAGTGACTTATGAAGGCTTTCAACCTTACCACCAAGAGATTGTATGTATGATTAGGTAACTAGATACACAAGACCAAAACAGAATTTTATAGTTAGGGTGTAGGTACTTAAATCTGACCATCAGTGCAGCTATCGAAATAAGAAGCAAACAAATTTCACGAATGCGACAATGTAAAAAATGTAGGTACCTATCCATAGTTTATACTATCACATCCGGTCAAACACCGGGTTTATTCAGGCACATAGTACCAATTACATAAGCTATTATATCGAAGAATTGTTACCAGATCGGCTATAAGATAATAAATCTGGAATTCCACAGAATTGGATTGCACAGAATCGCTGTAGATCTTATCGATCATGTTTTGATCGAATACTAATGACTGTTTAGAGGAGTTTTATGACTTGCGAAAGAAAATTTAAGATTGACTAAAATATTTTAAGGACTACTAAAAAATGGAGGCAGTATAAATCATTCTGATCAAAGCATTTAAAGCTAACCACAAACGTATAAAAGCCGCTCTAAAAATATCTATATTTCTTGGAGTTTGTGGTATCTAAAAAGGTGGTTGTTTCATCGAGTTTATATAGATGACAACAAGACTATCTCATAATTTATACCCTGAAGTTGTTACAGTCTTTCAAAAAGGCCAGATTTCGAAAGAGAATCCTCTATCTGTTACCTTTTCACACCTACCGCTGAACTGATGGCAGCCAAAAGTAAAAAATAGTTTATTTTCTGTAGGTATAAAAATACACTTAGAAAGGTCAACAGTCTAATAACAAGGCACTCTAAACTCTTCCATGAAGATTGGCTAAATGTTAACAGCGGCCCATCTCCGCCGACGAGTTACTATTTCCAAATGCAGTACCCCGAGAAGAACCAGCAAGAAACTCATCAACTTAGAGTTAGCTTGTATGTACACGGAAGATGTAGGTTACCTCTTATTACGAAATAGGAACAAATTATACTTCACAAAATGAAGTTATATCTATCAAGAATGAAATCTGGGGGCACGGAAGTGCCCCCGCCAAGTCGAGCAAAAAGCGTCACGGCCGTACCATCCTTTTCTCGAACTCTATAACTTCGTTGTGGATAAAGCTAGAAGCCTGAATTTTTAGTAACCAAGCAGGCATTGTACAAACACAGTATATTTAGACTTTACACACAATCAATTACAACGTAACTATCATTCTAAATCATGAAACTTGACACAACTTTTGTATTAGTCCCGAAGTTGACAAGAAAACACCAAAGTTCGACCTTATAAATATTAAAAGCCTTATCGCGACGAAGGCAACCCTGCGTAGGACAAAACTGGCACAAACTAGATTGCCTATTTCAGAAGTGTTTATGAAAAGTTTTACAAAATGGCCGCGATTTTATCGAAATATTGGCGCGTGTTCGGATATATTTTAATAAAATACCTTTCTGTTTTTCGTCACAGTACAACTTTTCAATTTTCCGTTTCATATTTTATGGTACAATAAATGGGGATAAAGTAACAGAATGGACACCGCATGCCTGTGTTCATATATTTCGGGATTAATATCTGAGTAAACAATGATATCACTGGATATATCACTGCTTTAAAATAATTATAAAGAGACAAATCCTGATTGACTGACTGACTCATTAATGCACAGCCGAAATTCTGAAGCTAGAAACTTGAAATTTAAACTGTAGATTCCTTTTAAACCTAGGCGTCGGATAAAAATATTATATTTTTAATATATTAAGGGCTGATTTTTCAATCGTCAGATAAATCTTATCTAGAGAATATATTGATGCTGTCACTGTCTGGCACAATAGAAAGGAAAAGTGACAGATGATGTTAATTCTTCAGATAACTTTAATCTGACGATTCAAAAATCTGCCCTAAATATTATATAGAAATCCGTGGGTTTGAGAGTTTCAATTGGCTACACCATTATTTCTCCTAATATTTTGCTTTTTAAATCAATGCAGTGTGGACGAGTTTAGAGCGTCTTGTTATTATAAACTATTGACATTTCTAAGTGTATATTCCATACCTAAAGAAAATAAATGAATTTTGTATTTGGGAAAAAACACATATTCTATAATAACATTAATAACTCAACCTATAAAATATTGTAAAAAAACTTAAAGTAATAAAAAGAACTGCCCAATGTATTTTTATTTTATAAAATTTTGATCGATTAATTTTATTAAATTAACCATTAACCACTTGTGCGAATATTTTTGACCAAAACCCGTTGAATTAATGACCAATAAAGCACGAATGAACGGAGAATTTTAAATAGGATCATAAAACGTTATTTGTTAATACAAGAACAACATGTTGAATACGTTTTAAAGTAATCACCGTGTTTATAAAATATTAAGGCTGTAAAATGTTTATAGGACCCCATTCAAGGAAATTAACCTGTTTCGGCGAATTGTTTTATTAACTTACTTCTACATATTCGCTTTATTTATAGGTATTTGTTTTGTTCTCAAAAGGGTACCTAGCGAAAGTAATGATAAAACATAACAAAATCCAACTGATTGAAGAATATTACTTTGTTCACTGAATAGAGAAAAAAAAGCCCTAAAATTTAATAAAAAATAAGATAATATTTTATAATATAAATATACCTGAGCGTAAATGTTATAAGGTTTTGAAGGCAAAGATAAACTTTTAAAAGAAATATTTAAAAAATATATAGATATCTCACTCCTTTCGTCCCCGAGAGGGTAAGCCCCTTTTCACACGTACCGGTTTTCGCCGGGCCGGCGCCGGCTACCCGGCGGCGAAATGTATGGCCGATTGCCCGGTTGCCCGCCGGTACGTATGAAAGCGAACGTACATGGCCATATACTTTGCCTCCCGCCGGACCGGGCGGAAACCCGTACCTGTGAAAAGGGGCTAAAGGTATTCCATTTCTGCAAATACCCACTTCTCATAATTTCATAAATATTTTTTTTGTTTTCATTTTTTAATTTTAGGTTACTTCTAGAGAGTCGGGTAAACACAGCCCTATACCAGTAAGATAAAGAAGACATTTGAAATTTTAAAATGCAATATCTGAATTTATTTCTTTGAATGGCGAGATTTAAATTCATGGAGCATCGGAACTATTCCGCAGTCAACATAAATTGAATTTAATCAGTTGAGATCCGGACAAACGAACTTTACTACAAAGTCACATCGCTCGCTCCGTCGCCAAAACTTTCGCGGTTGGGCTCCGAAATGAGAGTTTTTAACACGCCATAAGCGGTAGCGGTTTGCACTTACCACAAAACTTTAAGTAAAAGAAAAATACTGATTACACTACCAAGGAGATGAAAAACATAACGTAGCCATATATTATAAAAATCTTAATTTTCAAATATTAGAATAACGCTGGAGTAAAATTATACAGTGGCCCTAGTTTTTAGTCGAACAATGGTTAACCTATATTGTATTCTTTCTGGTTAAAGTAACTATGCTGTTTAATGAAACAGCATAGTTACTTTAACCAGAAAGAATACAATATAGGTTGTCATATAAAAAAAAATTAGCAAACCATAATTTTGAGATGAACTAAAGGGACGCTAATATTTCATCTAAAGATTATGGTTTGCTATTTTTTTTGACGTGATAACGTCTTATAAATCGATGAACACCGGCTGCACGCACGAAAAATCTTGAATCATTGTCAATTGTGCAAGCGAGAGCTCGGAACAAGCGATAGAGAGGCACGATCGGCCAAAGCGTTCGGCTTGTGACGCAACTATCTCTCTGGCACTCCAGTATGCAATTTTCGTCTATGTTTTGTTATGACGGTATTACGTAAAATTATCGTCCATAAACCGACTTGACAGACAAAAAAATTTTATGCTAACTTTGGTCACTTTTGGTATAAATAACTAAAAAGTGTCCTTATCAGTCTGATGTTTTGTTTGTAGCTAACGTCTTCTAGTCGCGTATTTCGTGGCTCCTAGTGTTTCTATGGCGAACTTTGGCTGGCGGCGCTATAACCTTTGTTCGGCGGCTGATTGCTTTGTTCTCCGGAGGATCGAGATTTGAATTTATCATTAGGAAGGGCGCTGATGTGGTGGAACTACTGAAATATTCAGGAGGAATACTTGTTCATACTCGATTTTTGTTTTGATGTTGGTAACCTTGAATTTAGTAACTCTTAGTTTATACAGTTACAAATGGAATAGGTGCTTTGATGTTTAGTTGTACTTCTTGTAAATATCTAGAGTACTCTTGGCCTATTTCTTTTGGCATTATGTTTTAGTAAGACTAGAGTAAGACACTCGAGGCTTGATACTGTAGCGACACTACATAGAACGCACCAATAGACGGCCGAGTTCTAAATCGCGCTATCAAAGTTTTCTAATGAGTTTGTATAAATACAACTGTCCATCATCAACCGTTGGACCGCGGTCCCCAGGCAATCGCCTCGCCTAAAGGAGGATCTTCCCTTTTCACGATGGAGGAGGATTCCACCTCTGCTCCTCCACAATACGCCTCACCGCTTTTAACTCTACTAAACTAAAAGGTTATCTCAGAGATCCTCTTACAAAGACACAAACAACTTCATACGCCCGTGTTTATAAAACACCCGTCATGTAGTCCCGTTCCCGTGCGAAAATTATAACCTAATATAATATTGGTTATAATTTCATCAAAAAAATAACCTTTCCATTGGTGAAATATTTTTTTAAAATCGGTAAGTAGTTTTTGAGTTTATTCGTTACAAAGATATAAAAATACAAATCTTTCCTCTTTACAATGTATTAAATACGTTTTTTTCCTTGTTCGTCCCAAAGTTTTTATTCCTCATTCATCCCAGTTTGTATTTATTATTATTTTATTCCTTATTCGTCGCAATTAATATGCCTGATTCATCCCACTTTCGCATCACATAATATTTTGTACTGTTAGTATTCTTCTAAATGTTTGCTCAGTGGAGTCTAGGTTATTCCCACAAAGCTTAGCATCACTATGGAATTGTATTAGTGAAACACATAACCTGTTACTACAGAATTAATATTCATTTCTTAATTTATAGCTCAATAATGTAATCGATAGATTTGTAAATACCTCGCTTGGTTCGACACGTTTATTTGCCGCTGTTCTGTGTAGAGCAGGCCCCAGAATTGTTTTTTTATCTCACCAGGCGGAAAGCGGCAAATTTCGGCCTGCTGCACTAAACTTGCTGCTTTCCGCCTCCGTCGAAAAAAAAAAGTATAAACACCTTGGGAAGTAAATAAGAAAGCCTCAGATCTTACGTGATCTGAAACATTTCTTATTTTACTTCCCTAGGTGTGTAATATACTATTTTTAGATAATATGTCCGTGGTCCCCCAATAGTAAAACTACTGTCACTTACTTCAAGGAATGAAATGTTTCTGCCAAGCTCGTTGGAGATAATATTGATGTTAAACCTCATTTTAACATCGAAGTTTTTTAATCTTATATGACTATTGCTACGCTACCTTTTATTACTGATTGATTCTGTGGTGTCTTTTTCTATCTATTGTAATAATATGAACTTATATCTGTATTTATTTCACTGAAAAAAATGTTAGGTTGGATTTACCAGATTCCGTGTAAATGTTACCAAAGTTAGCGGTTGATTTCGGTCCTATCACGAATTTTTGTTGATTTTACCAAACTAAATAAGTTGGCGTTGTACCAAATTTATTTGATAGATTACACCAATCTTTTTTAGTACTTAGTAACATTTTTTACCAAAGTAATTTAGTAACATTTTTCACCAAAGTACTTTAGTATATTTTTTACCAAAATAATTTAGTAACATTTCCCACCAAAGTACTTTAGTATATTTATTTACCAAAGTACTTTATTAACATTTCTCACCAAAGTACTTTTGTAAGGGCAGGAACTACGCGGTTCTATAAGGTTCTTTACAAATGTATTTCACAACTGAGGTAATTATACAACAGATTGAATACGGGCTTGAGAAGGTGTCCACGGCTGCGAAGCACACTTCCCGAGCTAATATCTCACTAGGCATACTTAGTGATACAGACAAGACCTAACTAAGTCTTAGACGCTAGTCTGAGCATACTAAGCAATAGCGACGGTGAGTCCGAAGCTAACAGGTTAGGTAACTATCAATTATATTCCGCGAGCTTATATGATGCGCGGGGGAACCAAACCATAGCGCGGTTTACATACGTGTGGCGCCATCTATCGGCATATAGTACTCTGGTAGGGACTATATTTTGACCCCAACCTTTTTAGTTTTGTAAGATCAACCGCGAGGTCATGTTATATTTATCACATTTTCATGATAAAATCAGCCAAACCAACTTGTTAAGATTAGTTTTGTAAAATGTACAATACTCTTTGTTAATTTGCACTATGAACTCTGGTGGGGAGTATATTTTGACCCCAACCTTTTTAGTTTTGTAAGATAAACCGCTAGATCTTATTACATTTACTATATTTTTATGATAAAATCAACCGAACCAAATTGTTGAGATTTGTTTGGTAAAATGTACAATATTTTTTGTTAATTTACACCATGAACTCTAGTACGGACTATATTTTGACATCGATCTTTTTATTTTTGTAAGTTCAACCACGAGGTCTTGTAATATTTGTCACATTTTCATGATAAAATCAGCCAAACCAAATTGTTGAGAATAGTTTTGTAAAATGTACAATACTCTTTGTTAATTTACACTATGAACTCTGGTAGTGACTATATTTTGACCTCAACCTTTTTAGTTTTGCAAGATGAACCGCGAGGTCTTGTTATATTTATCATATTTCTATGATAAAATTTACAAAACCAAATTGTTGTCATTTGTTTTGTAAAATGTACAATACTCTTTGTTGATTTACACCGGAACTCTGGTACCGACTTTAACCTTTTTAGTTTTGTAAGTTCAATAGCGAGGTTTTGTTATATTTATCATAGTTTCCATGTAATTCAGCTAACCTCTGCTAATTTGGTAAATGCAACAAACCATTTTTTTCAGTGTTATTTATTTATGTAATAGCAGGTAAGAGTATGTTCAATAATATATAGTACACCGTCTACCCTAGTTCTAATCTCTTAGTTTCATCCATCCTAAGGTTGTCTGGAAGAGATCGCTAAAAGCGATAAGACCGCCCAGTGTACTTTAGTTAATGTTGGTATCCATATTGTGTTGTTTTTGGTGTACAATAAAGAGTTATTGTATTGTATAATTATTATAATTCAAATAATTCTAGTCTTACAACGATAAAACGTACACCTGTTTATTTGATTGGCAGATATTACCTACTCTTTATTTTGTTGAAAACTTGATAGTGCTCCCAAAATAATCTGAAAGTTATCAACAAATCTGCCGGTAGCTAAATTTAGGAATTAATAAGTTTCATTTCAAATAAGTTTTGACAGACTGGCAGGCTCTGGCTATATATAGAATGGGCCTGTTTTGCCATCAGTCTAAGTTACGGAATCAAATCAACAGCAGATTTGAACAGAGTTACTTCAATCCCTAATTAAAACCAGATACACAAATAACGGATCAAACTGCAGACATCACTACATACACTCGGCGTCAAAAAAATCGCACCTTTGAAAAACCACTTTTAATCCCATTTAGAATCAATGATGATGGGACTATTAGGTATCATTTTATAGGTCTAATCATCAACATTCAGCAAATCGTACTTTAGTCTTGCTATGTCATAAAAAAAGAAGTGATTGCAAAAGAAGAAGAAAAAGTTTGTTGACAAAGAATTAAAGTAAGACAAAAAAATGCTTAAAAATTACCTTAAAATGTTTAAAACGATACTTAATAGTCCCATCACCATAGATTCTAAATGTGATTAAAAGTGGTTTAAAGTATTATTTTCCGAAGGTGCGATTTTTTTGACGCCGAGTGTAGTATAAAACAAAGTCGCTTTCTCTGTCCCTATATCCCTATACCCTCCTTTGTATGCTTAAATCTTTAAAACTACGCAACGGATTTTGATGCGGTTTTTTTTAATAGATAGAGTTATTCAAGAGGAAGATTTTAGTATTAGCAGTGCACCCGTGCTAAGCCGGGGCGGGTCGCTAGTTTTTTATAAAAATAATAAAATTTCTTTATTTAGACAGCTACAGGTGCATTCGTTGTATGATGCACTTATGATTATGTTAGTAGGCATTTATAGTAAAGAGTGCAAACGAGCAGACGGGTCACCTGATGATGAGATATAGTTTACATACAGGAAAGTAAAATAAGAAATGTCTCAGATCACATGTACCTAATTGTCGACAGAGGTGAACATGAGATCTTGTCTTTCTTATCTTCTTCCCTAGGTATATATACTTTTTTCTGCTCGACGGAGGCGGAAGCAGCAACTGGTTGACGCTTTCCGCCCTAGGAATTCTTGCGAAATCTACTTCGATGTTAGAATCGATATTGCTGTATCTCTATTTTGTTATAGAGGGAAGAGAATTACCACCCAAGTGTTAGCATCGTTAGATAATCGATAGATTAGCTTAAATCAAAATTCAACCGGAACCGCCGCATTTCGAGAAAATTCTCCAAATTCCAAGTTAACTTAACGTCGTCGTTAAGCCTAATTCCATATATACAGCCACTTAAGCCGTAAAGCCGCGTTTGACTTAATTAAAAATACATTGCCATTAGAGAACTTAGATTGCCGAGGCATTTAGCAATAAAGATATGAATATCTCATGAAGTCTTGACGTCATGTGATATGATAACACAGGTTTAGCTGCGGCCACGGTTCGTCTCTGGGACTCAAGATTAATAAATACATTAAAAGTAACTTGTTTTTGACAATCTGTGTGTGTCGTTTTACTATTTTATGTAATAACACTTCGATAGTAATAAAACTGCATAACGGGTCATACTAAGACCCTAGTATCATCATCATCATCATCAACTCGTAGCAACCCACAGCTGAGCTAAGGGTCCTTCACGCGAGCCCACCGCGGATTGGGAGATGGTGTGAAGCTGTAGCCACCTAACATTCAGAAATTTTCAAACCACCCGAGGGTATCTGAAATACTGTCCTCTTATCTTAAACTTAAACAGATACAACATAACACCCTACTAAAATGACACTGCAGTCAAACTTTCGACTGTGTATATACCTACTTATTTTTTTACCGGAATTTTTGAAGCGTAATTTGCGGCTGTGAATGGTTTCACCTAGTTTCTGCTCCCGTGGGAGTACTGGGATCAAATATAGCCTATGTTACTCAGGGATATAGAAGCTTTCCATGATGAAAGAATTTTTAAAATCGATCAAGTAGTTTTTGAGTTTATTCGTTGCAAACATACAAAAATACAAATCTTTGATGTAGATTTATAAGTAGGAAACTACTTCTTTAATTAACTTTTTTAATATTATAGTTTTCAACACTAAGGTCAAGAAATCAATTTACTTTGATCCCCACAAAGGTTTATGTGAATTCGATTCTTTTTACGATCGCATTCAGAAAATAAATAAAGGAATAGAAATCGAATTCGAATTTTGAACTTTAATCAAGATGGTGACAGTTAGACGGTCTAGGTGTGGCATGCGCGAGAGCAGACATCGAGGAACCGAATTTAAATTGTCAAATTATAATATGCCGTATGATTTTAAAATAGCAAAGCAAGACGAGGAGTGTTTTGGTCAAGTAAACATTTTATAGGCTCATGGCAAATATGGAGTAAGAAAGTTGCAAAATGTTGCAATTTACTGGTTGATACTAAAATACTAGCCAAGTGACTTTGTGATTGTTGAGGAGAAGAGCAGAATTATTAAAAACAGTGAAAAAGGTAAACAAATTTATTATAGCAAACGTACGATGTGAGATGTGTGACAAGAATCTTTTAATAGACGTTGTACGAAAAGTAAACAATAACACACATCACACTAGCCAGCAGACTTTTAGACCATGAAGATGATACTTTTATTTACAGTAATGGCTGAAATACACACATTATAATTAAGTTGGTCAGTAGATGAACATTGCTTCTGTGAAATATGTGTACATGAAGACCAAATTTTTAGAGGGCAAGCAGTGTTAATTTAAAACAACATAACAGTGTTTAAACTAGCCATGGATGTTCGTGGTATAGAATGATATATGTACGGATGGTATTGACACAAAGCTTTAGACAAATCACGTGATGTTTATCGGCTGTTACTCATAATCATCATCAGCCGGAAAACATCCACTGTTGAACAAAAGCCTCTCCCATAGAACGCCGCAACAAACGGCAACTTGCTGCTTGTATCCACCGGTTGCCCGCGTCCTTGACGATGTCGTCGGTCCACCTGGTGGGAGGCTAAAATTATAATAAAATAATTCCACGAAGACTTTCACTATGCAGTCAAAAGCATACGACTCGTAGAATTATTTATGTATGTTAATGGTTATGCAGATTTAAGAACTTGGGGTGACCAGTTTAGATCTTTGTAATTAAAAGATGTTCTGTATAATTTAAAGAATGAAACACACCGAACGGGTAAATCATAAAACAGCCGAAGACGTTCATTGTAGCAAATGACAACTGACAAAGTGTCATTTAACAAGAAATTTAACAAGGGTTCGAATCCTGGCATGCATTAATGAGTTTTTCAAAAACTTACGTACATATTTATCACTAGCTCGACGGTGAAGAAAAACATCGTGAGGAAACCCGCAGGTCTCAATTCTGAGACCTGCTGTAAATAGACCCGGTCCGGCGATGGGCTCACCACCTATCACGTTTAAGGGTCCAATGTATCTCGTGAAATGTGGGTATATCCAGTAATGGAATACCTCTGCCTAATCCCTCGGGGATTAAAGGCTTGAGATTATTTATTTTTTTATTTTTATTATTTAGGTTATTTGACTTTTACACCATTTCTTATAACTCTCGTTGATATGCATGTCTTTCAGACGAGACGATGCTTTCGATGTAAAGCACCAAATTAGATGCATTGCTCTCGTTTCACATTGCCTCAGATTGAGGCTGCCTAAACTTGAACCAACACTATTGAAGCCCGTTACAATATATCGACAGCAGTTTTAGTGTGTTTCGGCCCTAAACGAAACTGCGAGGTCGTACCGTGACATGTTATGACATCCCGATGTGTGACCTGGTATCGCCTTGACTTGTTTGCTCAAGGGTTTAGGGCGCTTGATATTAGTGTTAAATACTCGTGCACAAAAATAAAATAAAATTAACGTTAATATTTGTGCTTTTATAAGGTTTTATGTTACTGTTTCAGAAAGCACTTGAAGCCTTGGTCCCGGTTCGTTGTGTTTTGCCACGAACAGTCCTTGAACTACCTTAGGGATCCAATCCTTGAAAGATTCTGAAAAGTACCCGTTAGCCTAAACATCTCCCGATGTGCAGGCGATTTCATTTCACTTACTTGCATGTCACAATGTTACATTAAAGGTCTCACAATAAATCTTAGGTGCTAATTCATGTACGGATTATAGAATGATTACAGTATAATAATAAATTGACAATGAGTAGGAATTTTTTTTTGCATCAATTTCATGTAAATTTCATTCTCTTTAATATTTTTATTTATCTAAACATCATCGCATTTTAGCCTTTACTTCCTTATAAAAGTAATCTGCCATTTTTATATCTTGTAACGTTCATTTTGTCTTTCTGGTTTATTAACTCTTTATGAATTGTCATTGTAGTCGACCATAATATGATTTTGACAAAGATATTAAAGTAAGGATGAGTTATATTCATACTGCTTGCGTTTGAAAATTGATCCCCTACGAGTGTGCTACAACATGTACATACTTACTTCTTAGCGTATTTATAGGATACAACAAGGACAGGGAAAGATGATACGGAACGAATAATAAAGAAAAAGAGAGCTATCTGTTGAGAGTTGCGCTTAAAATACGACTTGAAATACAATACGACTAAATAAAATGTGGTTAATTAGCTACATTTGTCGGCCTCATTTTCCATGCTCTAGTAACATATCTACGTCTTTCTATATATAATATCTTTGGATTTTGAAGTGTTTTGTATCCGGAATTTTAGCGTTTACCTTTATGGGTTTTCTGGGGTTGATGAAGAGATTGAACAAAAACGCGCAACGTTTTTATTACAGAAAACACAAATCGAGCTCGTGTCAGATAGTTTCTCTGACTTGACTAATAAATAGAATATTACATTAGCACGGCTCTTCACTTGAGCAAATTTAGTAAGAGATGCTTGTATTGCAAGAATTAACTTTGCAATATTAATGATAATGTTGAGTTTATCTGATCATAGAGTCGATGTCTGTCTTAAAAACGATAAAATAATGAGACTCACTCTGAGAAATCTGATATACAGAGTCTAATGTAGGTATATTGAGAATAAGTGCGGGTGGTGTTAGTTTTAAGTTCCTTTGTACGCCAGTCTGCCAATATACGTGTAATAGCTCAGACGCTTGTTTTATTCCCGTTCCTAGATCTAGATGTAGAGTTGTGGTCAGGACTACCTAGATATTCTACACAGAGATTGTTACATTGGACTTCTTAAAGGCCTGTTGGCTCAGATGGTAGTGACCCTGCCTTCTGAGTCGGAGGTCGCGGGTTCGATCCCCACTCGGGGTCAACTTTTATGTGCATGAACATGTCTGTTGGCTTCGTGTCTGGTCGTTTAATATTTATTTAAGTATGTTTATCAGTTGTTTAGTAGCCATAGTACAAGCCCCTGCCTAGTTTGGGACTAAATAACCGTGTGTGAATTGTGTCCCACAATTTATTATTATTATTATTTCAATGGAACCATCGCAAAATGTCAGATTAGCAAAATGACGGATTCGCAAAATGACGGATTCGCAAAATGACGGATTCGCAAAATGACGGATTCGCAAAATGTCGGATTCGCAAAATGACGGATTCGCAAAATGACGGAATTTTAAAGATACTTCCCACGAAACTAGGATAGACGAATTTGAAGTCTTGTCGATGAAATGATGATAATCCAGTAGATATTTTGAAGAGTTCAACAAAAATGTCAGTTAATCTATATATATATATATATATATATATATATATATATATATATATATATATATAAATATGATAAACAGACTGACTGATGGGTGATATATCAATGTACATGTCCACCGGTGCGAAGCCGGGGAGGGCCACTAGTTAGCGCATTTTACTTAAAGGAATCATTTCTTCATTTTTTAAAGAAACAAAAGTGTATTCAAAGATTTTCTAAAATTCGCTTGTATCACCCGGGACTCGAACCAGCTAAAATCTGAAACAGTAACATCCTGTACTTTTATGGTATCGATCGCTAGGACATCCGACAAAATGGAGCTCATTTCATGAAACTAATTACCGTATTTAATGAAGATGTTAGTTTACCCTTTTTCTTCAATTAGAATAAGTTAGGATTTATGGTATTTTTTTTACATACTAAAAAAATAAGTGAAAGATTTAATGGTTCATTTAATTTGCCAAGTTTTTTAGAGAGATTTTATCGTTATGAAAGACCCTAAAGTTACCTAAAGTTTTTATTTTTATTTTATTTATTTTTGTTGAACTCTTCAAAATATCTACTGGATTATCATCATTTCATTGACAAGACTTCAAATTCGTCTATCCTAGTTTCGTGGGAAGTATCTTTAAAATTCCGACATTTTGCGAATCCGACATTTTGCGAATCTGTCATTTTGCGAAAAGCAAATAGTCGGATAAGCAGAATGTCAGAATTCCGACATTTTGCAAATCCGTCATTTTGCGAATCTGACATTTTGCGATGGTTCCATTTCAATCGCCTTAGAAGTCATACTCGGACTACAAGTGTAAATCTTTATGTGCTCTTGTACAAAGCAAAACCTATAGATGATGGAGTTGACTGTTTCTAAAACCGCTATTTGCTTGAAGGTACAAAAATACATGTTATTAGTTCCACAGAAAACTAATCCTATTCCACGTGTTATGAAATATTCAAGCTAATAATATACGTAATCCGAAACTTATGAGCTCTTATTAATTATTCGTGAATGCCAGGTTTGCCCAGAAACGAGTAATCCGTGAGCATCATACAATTTTGATGGACATTTAACTACAAACATAGCTGATTATTTTCAACCGACTTCAAAAAAGGAAGAGGTTATTAATTCGTCTGTATGTTTTTTTTTAAGTTTGTTACCTCAGAACTTTTGATTGGGTGAACCGATTTTGGTGTTTTTTTTTTATTTTAATGCTGGTGCTTCCCGTGTGGTCCCGTTTGGTTTGTAACGAATAAACTCAAAAACTACTGAACCTATTTTAAAAACTATCATTGAGTAATATAGGCTATACTATATTATTCCCGTATTCCCACGGGAATGCGAACTACTCGGGTGAAACCACGCAAGAAAATAATAAATTAACTAAAACTGGGATACGGCAACGATTTAACAAGTTTTTATTATTAGACGGAACATTATGGAAATGTCAAGGTCATCGATAAAAAATATCACACGGTTTGTCAACTTTCACCATAAATCATAGCGTATTAGAATAATATAGGCGAAACATAATATGCAAATGTTTAACCTGCTCAGCAAGCATAACAGTTTTGTGCGAACTTGTATATTAATTGTTCGGAATTTCCATAGCTCTCAATCAAGTGTGAGTATTTTTTGTAGAAAACATTTTAGCATATTTTTAGATAAAGTTATTTAATAAAATATTTGTAAGTGTCTTAAAAATAAATAAATTACTTAACTGAAAAGACAAAAAATATTATTAGTAAGGACATTAAAAATACACTTCAATATGTAATGTAAATAATAATATAAATGTTATAAGGTATTAAAGGCGAAAAGAAATTATGATGAAATTTAGATGAAACAAACGTGATTTTTCCGTTTTTATAATATCTATCGTTTACATAATGGTAGGTACGGAACCCTTCGTGCTCAAGTCCGACTCATACTTGACCGTTTTTATCCATAAAACATATCCTAACCTAAAAATTACGCGCAACGACAAAAAACTAATTATTACAGAACCTTACGAACTATAAAAAAATAAACACTTACAACATAATAATCCAGTTTTCTAATAAGTAGGTACCTATAGGATTTTATGAGAAAACTGGAATTTAAATGATTAAACCAATGCGATTATTATCACTACGAATTAATTTAAAGATTCCAACTTCAATCAAAATAATAAGATTGTTGAATAATGATTATAATATTATGTTTTATTATTATTAAACTGTCAATGTCGGCTTGACGCTTCACCGGTGAATAATGAATAACGCTGGCTTAATAATCAAATTAATTAATGTTTTTAGGTGTAATATTACACGCTCCGCTGTTTATAAATTGTTCTAAATAATTACTGGCTGACTACCTATTTTAAAACAGATGTGAATAAAATTGAAATTAAAAAATGTTGAATATTTTTGGATACATAATTTTTTGTACTTCATTAATGTTTTTCCGTGTACAAATTTATCTGACATAATACGATTCTGATTCAAAAATATCTCCACTCCATTTATATAATAGAATAGTAGGCGTATTTTGGAATACATACATATGGTTCTGTAGTGGCTTAGTTGGGATTTTGTACATTGATTGATACTACAATTGATTTTTCAACACACTTGCTCATAAAGTGGCTCTAATTTCACTGCAATTAGGCACATAATGACACCTATAATCAAACTGAGACTTTTTGTTTGCTATTATTCACTAGTGAGTTATAGATTTTTTTTTTCAATTTTGTTGCTAGAGTTGCTTTGTTCTTAAAAAAGTTTCGATACAAAAAAGATCGTATTCAATCGTACTAATAAATTAATACACAAATATGGCTTGCTCATTTCATGCAACTTCGTATTTAAATAGATCATTTCAACTTGTACGTGTTTAATAAACAAAACTTTCACTCAAATATAACTTTGGTTTTCTCTGTAAAAACTTTAAATACCCCATTTTGTACGTGGCTAAAACGCTATCCACGACAAACCAAAGAAAAAGAAACCTAATTTTTTTAGTCCATGGCCGATCGCCATTGTAAGATGCGAGCGCATAGGAAAACGAGGCTGTATGGGCCTAGATCCTTTTGCCTTTTCCAAATTATATAAATAAAAAATTGGAAAACCAATTAATTTTCCCCGCCATTGCGAATGATTATTTTAAAATGATTTTTTAGTATTATTTATTCACAAGTGTGTTGAAAAACGTCGTATGATACACGTGTGTATTGATGATTACCGTCCTCGGCTCTCTTATGACCCTCGCCTACGGCTCGGGTCTCAATGGCGCCTCAGCGGTAATCACCAACTTTACTCACTTGTACCATAATGTACTATTATGGAAATGTGTGTATTATCTGGACCCATGTGCAAACTGGGGAGCTTTTATACACACGCGGAACCAGTTTTAGGGCGTGCCGGTTCCCTTACGCAATTGACTAATATACTGGTAGCAAAGGCATACCAACCTTCTAGAGATGAGACAGGACCATTATTTTAATATAAAGTTAAGAAATGACGGGCCTGTTGGCTCAGTTGGTAGTGACCCGGCCTTCTGTGTCGGAGGTAGCGGGTTTGATCCCCGCTCGGAGTAAAAATTTGTGTTCATGGACATGTCTGTTGGCTTCGTGTCTGGGTGTTTGATATTGATTTAAGTATGTGTATCAGTTGTTTAGTACCCATACATGCTCTATCTAGTATGGGACTGGATAACCGTGTGTAAATTGTGTCCCACAATTTATTATAAATATCTTACCTCGAAAGTTTTTTCGTATCTATATCTGACCTTTTACCAATAAATAAGCAGCGATGGACGCGACGTGATTAGATCTCATGGGACCGAATCGTGGCAGGCCGACGTTTCGGCCGTTCCGTCGGCCTAATTGTTTTTATTGGCCGATTAAACGAAACTATCATTGGAAGAGCATAATACTGGCGCCGACTGGAGGTTACAGTTGGGTCTCATCTGACTTTATAGGTCCTTTTTAAACTGCCTTCAAAAAAAGGAGGTTTCTCAATTTGACCGTTTTTTTTGTAGTTCGCGGATAACTTCGTGTTTGAACTGATTTTGTTTTTTTTTTTGTTGTAAAGGTGTTATCCGAACGGTGGTACCATGAGAAGGAAACCAAGATCTCATGATGGCATCTTAAATAAATCGAGGGGAACCTTCAAAAATCGTAGGGGCCACTAGTGATTTTTTTACTTTTTTTAGTTTCCTCCGAACGGGGATCAAACCCGCGACCTACGACTCAAAAGGCAAAGTCACTACCAACTGAGCCAACAGGCCCGTCACACTACACACTACTTGTATAAAATGTCCTATCAAAGTAAAGTGAAAGTTATGGCTGATTTCATAAATTTAAACGGCACAGAATCATAAAGTATCATAACTCACAGTTTTTCCCGCAAAAATATGACTACGGGATCTCTAAATCATTCCAATTCCCACTTGACCAATATTTTTGTGCCCCTAAAGCGGTTTGATATCTCGCTGCTATCGGCAGGTAGTTTACGACGGACAGTCATACTAAATTCACGAGATATATTATGCCTTTTAGAATCCTATCATGAACATTTAAGCCTGGGATACACTAGGGACAAATGTCCTGTGACGTCGGGTGGAGTGGCGCAGCGTTGCCGGACTTCGCTCGACATGTCTGGCAACATCGCAAGACACGTGTATTTGCCTGACTTTGCTACGAACACATCATTTGGGTGGGCAGGGTCTGCTCCGTTTTTTGTATGCTTTTTAACCGACTTCAAAAAAGGAGGAGGTTCTATGTTTTTTTTATGTTTTTACCTCCCTCAGAACTTTCGACTGTTGAAACCGATTTGATTGACCGGATGTTTTTTTTTTTTATTTGAAAGCTGGTGCTTCTCGTGTGGCCCCATTTAATTTGGTCCACTTCAGACTAGGCACCCATGAGAAAACGATATAAGTCTTAAATTTGCATTAAGTAGGTGCGCGACAAATGGACGAATAACTCAATATCTCGCCATCAGATTTCTATGATTCTTTTTTTAACCAACTTCAAAAAAGGGAGAGGTTCTCAATTCGACTATTTTGTTAGTATAATTCGTTGTAGTCTGTTTTTTATTCTTTATCGACAGTATATTTTTAGACCCTAAACGTAACAGATGGGGACCCCTCGCCTGACCAGGGTACTGATAACATGCCACTGAACTACTTTTGAGACCTGGTTTCCTCGGAATGTTTTCCCTCACCGTCTAGATAGTAATAAATTTATATTAATAAAATAAGCATTTATTCAGATATCAATAGACAACACATAACATTTGAATGCGTAGAAACCAAGTAAGGACTCACACACGAAGGGTTCCGTACCAAAATACAATAAAAACCGTTCTTTTTATGAGAACTACCTTTAAATAGCCTTTATTTACAAACTGAAATTTGACCATTACTTAAAAAAATTTTTTTTTACACCTTGAGAATTATCTTGCTATCCATTAACGCTTTTCTCCTCAAATAATACTATCTTTATTGCAAAGAACTTATATTTTTATATTCATATCAGAAAAGACCTCAACCACTATAATAAAAAGCAAATAACAAGTTTTATAAAAATATCTGAGCGTCCATATTGGACGGCGATTATTTCACTAAATTCCAGTTAGCGACGATAAAATATTTTGCTAAAATATTTAAATTGGAAACTGTCCCGTCTAAAAATAAAAGAGGAATTAAAATGTTCCAAAGTGTATCCGTGCTCTTTTCTATAACGACGAGTGTGGCCTACGGTAGTAAAACAAAACTCAAAATTTAACATTGTAATATTGCAGGGAATATATTAAATGATAGGTGAGGAAACCCGCAGGGCCCAGAATGAATTTTGAGACATGTAAACAGACCCGGTCTGGCGATGGGCTCGCCACCTATCACATTTAGAGGTCCAAAGAATATCTCGTGAAAAGTAGGTATATCTAGAAATGGCCTTTGCCTACACCTTCGGGGATATATAAGGCGTGAGATTATTTTATTTATTTATAGGTGTTACCTACAGCTAAAAGCTTTCTCTTCGATCAATGTTTGTACACCAAAATATACAAGCAGTGATAGCCCGGACGGTTAACGAGCCGGCCGAAAATCAGTGAGGCTCGGGTTCGAATCCTGGCATGTACCAATGACTTTTTCAAAAACTTACGTACATATTTATCACTAGCTCGACGGTGAAGGAAAACATCGTGAAGAAACCCGCAGGTCTCAGAATTAATTCTAAGACATGTGTAAACACACCCGATCCGGCGATGGGCTCACCACCTATCACGTTTGGGGGTCCAAATAGTATCTGGTGAAAAGTGGGTATATCCAGACTTGGAATAACTCTGCCTATCCCCTTCGGGGATTACACATAAAGGGAAGTAAGATAAGAAATGTCTTAGATCACATGTAATTGTCGACCGTGGCGAAGCAGAGGTCTACAAACATGTGATCTGCGACTTTCTTGTTTACTTCCCGAGGTGTGGATACTGTTTTTCTTATCGACGGAGGCGGAAAGCGGCAACTTTGTTTAGCGCAGCGGGCCGAAATTTTTCGCATTCCGCCTGGAGAGATGAAATAGTAGATTGTGTCGTAAGGGAGCAAAACGATATTTTTACGGCGAGGGCGTTTTTTTAAATCAAGAACGTAGTGAATGATTCTAGGATAGAATCCCGAACGTAGTAAGGGATTCTAATGTAGAATCATGAACGAAGTGAGGGGTTTAAAGTACGTAGCTCAAGCTAAAAATATTTTTGTGACCGAATGATACACTCTGCTTTTCATCCTCCTCACTATGCGAAAAATAACTACAAAAGCGCACGCATTGCCACAGCGAGTTTTTTCTGACAGTGTGGCACAACCATCGAACGCCATTTAGTCATGTCAGCCTAATGCGACGAAAAATGCAACTAATGTTTTGTTATACAAAAGTTTGTTTTTGTTATGTAGGTACTTAAACTACAGTGGCGCCAACCTTAGATGCAAACTTATTTTGTTTATCTTTTTGGTTAAACATGTTGAAAATTATTCTTAATTCCAAATTCCAAACACCTTTATTCGCACTTATTAAAACCCTATCGGAAGAGACTTACTTTGCTCCCTTTTATTGAGGAGCAAAACGTCACTTTTCGAATAGATGGTATGAAAAATATATTTCCTCTTTATAATATAAAATATATTAGAGTAATTCTTATATTAACTTTTCGGATTGAAATAAAAATGTATGTAGTATTTACCATTTAACTCTGAGGTGAAAGTGTAATCGCAAAAGGATCTGAATATTAAAACGACATAGTCGAAACGTGTTGTAAACGTTCATAACCCGTAACGCGTTCCATGTAAATAAAGTCCCTCGCCCACTACTTTATGGCCCAAATCCCAAGGGGCACGTAAAAACGTAACGATACGGGCAGGGCCGGAATATCCCAAGCATCACCTGTCGGCAGTACATATAAAACAACAGTAAAACTATCTACTTTATTGCAAAACTCGAATTTTTTACGGTTACCGCAATAACATGATATATTTTCTTGTGATATGCGGGAACAATAAAATTTAAATTGAAGTGATTGTTGGTTTGCTATTTGCGGTGATAGAACAATAATGGAATTTCTTCATTTTTCCAAACGAAAACCATAAACTATTAATAAAAAATATATGCTTTTTCCTTTTTGTGTGCTGTAATAACCAAACAAAAAAAAACACCCCTTTTATTCCCGAAAGGGTAGGCAGAGGTATAACATTTCTGGAAATACCCACTTTTCCACCCCTAAACGTGATAGGTGGTGAGCCCATCGCCGGACCGGGTCTGTTACATATGCCTCAGAATTAATTCTGGGACCTGCGGGTTTCCTCGCGATGGTTTCCATCACCGCTGAGCTAGTGATACATATGTACGTAAGTTTTTGAAAAACTCATTGGTACATGCCAGGATCCGAACCCGAGCCTCTCTGATTTATCATCATGAGAAGCGGGCTCTTTAACCGTAAGGCTATCTAAAAGTGCATTGCTGAAAAAAAAACTAAAATTATGATTTTTCGCGATATATTTGAATTCTAAGTAACGCTATATGAGACGTTATTTGAAACACCATAGCGAATTTTATGCAAGTTCCCCATTTGGATTTTAAACAAAGTTGCACTGTCGACTTGGCCAATTCACCACATTTTCGATTTCCGTAAAAAATATTGTGGCCACTAAATCAATAACTCCGGGATCATAGCAAATAACAGAGCGCTCAGCCGATCTAACTGCCGCAGGAACGGAATACGCCAATAAATAAGAATTTACTGTCGGTTTCAGCAACATATAAATTGGATGAAGATATTTCAAATCGCCCGAGAACCGTTGGGGTGTGCGCGATCTGTGAATTCGGGCGAATGGTTAAATTTTATAGAGCTGCATATCTGGCAGTTCACGATTTAAATTGATGAGTCCGTTCATTTTACAGTCACACTATGTTTCGTCTGTCTATTGGCTGAATTTTCAACTGACTTCAAAAAAGGACTAGCCCCCCTAGCCAAGTGGCATTGCACAATCTAATCGAATGTTCTTTTAGATTGACATGTAAGGGATTGAAATTAGCGTTAGCTATCGTTGGCAAGTGCTTATGTCAATCACATATGTCAATCTAAAAGAACATTCGATTAGATTGTACATTGTACAATGCCACTTGGCTATTGGGGTAGATTCTCAATCTACCCCAATAGATGTTTTTTTCCCGCAAATGACCAATTGTATTATTTAATCATTACATTTTTAATGATATAATTTAGGATTTACGTAACAACAGTAAAAGTAAACTAAAAGTAAAATTATGAGTAAAACTAAAACTACGAACTAAACTAAACTACAAGAGATGTAAAAAATGAGGCCCCCGTGGCAAGGTGCCCATTACGCAGGCGGCATTCCCGCGCTGGATGGCAATACTTATCATTTGCGCGAGAAAGTCGCCTGCTCGGGGGTCGCCTGATGCTTCCCTGAGTCGTTTGCTGAGCTCCTTGAAGAGCCCGTGCGCGCCAGGACCCCACGGACCAAGTGTCTCGACGCCAAATGCAATAAAATCGTATTTGGCACCGAGGCACCTGTACTTGCCCACCTTAAAGCGTTCGCGAACCTCCGCCGCCGCACAGGTCCGCTTAGCGGTCGCCGGAAGATAGGTCGACGCCAGTGTGTCGGCGCATGTGGCGTCCCACACAAGCGCTCGCCCCATCTTCCAGGGTATCAATGACATACCGTCAGGCCGCTTGCCATCATCCCGCAAAATCTGGGGCTCCAGTACTGCAGGGACGTTGGTACTGACGAGCGCCCTTCGGAGGATGTCATTGAGCGCGGCGTGACGGGAGAGGCGGCCAGCGCCATAGGGGCAGACGAGTCCGTGATGACCAAGACGATCCGCACCAGCCCCACAAGAAGCACAGCAGTGATCAACGCACACCTCAGCCCCCAGCCGGAGACCAACAGCTATGCGAAGACTGCAAGGTTCAATAAAGGTTCCCGTGTTTGGTGATGGATAGGCTGCTAGCCAGTGACCGGATTCTGGTCTGGACACTGCCAACAGCCTAGCACGGTCACTACCAGCAGAGTTATCAATTAAGGAGTAAAGGGTGGCGTGTGATGCAATGTCATCCCAGGCCCTTTGGTTTTTAGGGGTGGGAGGTAAATTTGGACTCGGTCCGGATAACCAGGCATTCGTAGCTTCAACTCTCAATCTCGCAGTTTGTTGCCACAGGGGCTTTTAGGATTTTTCCTACTAGATCTTTCGTGCTGTGAATTGAAGATAGGAAGGCCGGTAAAGCCACACAAGAAATTTTGCGGATACCCAAGCCACTGTATCTAATAGGTAACGAAGCTTGGGTCCATGCCTGCTCGCTGAGATTTATATTAACAATAGACTCAATTTGGGATTTTATACAATTGTCAATAGGCAAATTATGAATTGATTTTGATTATTCTTTATTAAAAGCGCTAGTAGCCCTGCGATGCCAGTGTGTTAGTAACGATCACGCTGGTTAAGCAAAGTTGGGTGCGGTCAGTCAGTGAATGGGTGACCGCCCAGTGGCATTTATATCACGAACGCTTCCGTGTTTCGGAAGGCACGTTAAATTTTTGATACCGGTTTTCGTTGTGTTTACGCACAAATCGCACAATGGAAGCCATGTCAGATATCCTTGGGTGGCTTGAAAAACTCTGACTTTTAAGTGGCCACTAAGCTTAACACCATCTCCCAATCCGCGAGGAGCTCGCGTGGGAGATTAAAGCCCATATTCCTCATGAGTGAGGAAAGACCTAAGGGTCTTTCCTCACTCATGAGGAATATGAGCTAAGGCTCAGCAGTGGTCTGTTACGGGTTGATGATGATTATGATGATTCTTTATTTGTTTGACAGATCGCAAGCGTGTGGATGACGACGTTTGTTTCCCAAAATCAAGCCAAACGCTTGTAGAAATTTGGAGTTTGCAGCAAAACGGCAAACGTGCGGACGCGGTATTAAATTTCGGGTCAATACTAAGACCTATGACAGGTTTTCAAAAAAAGCGTTCTTTGCTTTGCTCTAACAGACCAGTTGACCAAATTTTTCGCCTTGTTGATATGATTTTTTATTTAAAAACATTATTGTTTATCAGTTATTTAGTAGTTTTAGTACAGGCTACTTAAGTTCAAAATAAGAATGCTTAATAGCTGAAGAAAAGAAGCGAAAGGAACTCCACCAATCTGTGAATTGTTTACTTATTACAAGACAGAGAATAATGTAAGCTCCTTCCTGTAGTTTCCAGCTGCAAAATGGTACCTAAACGCAATTTCTATCGGAGAATCAGGTCGTAATCTGTAGGAATTGGGACGGTAACACGATGAAAGCGATCCAATCACGGTGGCTTTAAGATTCACCGCGCGAAGATTACGCGCGCAGCCATGTCATGGAATTATGGGGCCAAATTCACGGGAGGAATTATTTTAGGGCTGCAAGAAAGGCGAATGGAAGACGATAACGTTCTGGATCACTAGATGCTTAAATAGTCCCTTTCTTCTTTTTTAATATAAATGGCTTTTCACTGCGGGTTTTTTGATTTTCGCCAATGTCTAAGTAAGGGAGAAAATGTACGGTAACAACATAGAAATAACAAATTGAAATGAGACCACACAGGAAGCACCAGCTTTCAAATAAAAAAAGAATCATCAAAATCGCTTCAACTGGGTGAACGAAAGTTCTGAGGTAACAAACATAAAAAAAATTGGGAACATCCTTCTTTTCAACCGAATTCAAATATAGAGTAAAAAACCGAGTTCAACGAATAATACTAAAAAACTAGTCAAATTGAGAACCTCTTTTTTTTAAATCGTTTAAAAAAAGAATCATCGAAATCGGTTGGCGGGATATTGAGTTATTCGTCTATTTGTGTGATATTGAGTTATTCGTCTATTTGTCTCGCACACACTTTGCAAAAAGACTGATTTGGTTTTCTCATGGATCTCATTGTCAGAACTGGACCAAATCAAAATGGGACTACACAGGAAGCACAGCTTTCAAATAAAAAAAGAATCATCAAAATCGGTTCACCCAGTGGAAAGTTCTGAACAAATTTAAATTCAAATTCAAATAATTTATTTCAGATTATAAGTCCACATACAACATGTAGGTATTAGAATAAGCGCAATTCCTGAAATTAGTTTGTTCAGTATCGACAACTTTTTCGATTTCAGCAATTTTTAATATGTGTAAATTTTTTCCCAAAAATGAATTAGTGTAGCTGAATTTAGTGCTTTCTATGGAAATCGTGCTATTATATTTAAGAAAATTTGTTAGACAAGTTCGATTGCATATTTTTTTTTTTTATTATTATACTAATTGGGGTGTATGAGGAATTGCTGCTTTTTCTGTTACGCGTTGTATAATTAGTAACAAAATACTTAGCCTAGTGTTAGTAATATATAATAATAATAATATAATAATATAATCTCACGCCTTTCATCCCCGAGGGGGTAGGCAGAGGTATTCCATTACTGGATATACCCACATTTCACGAGATACATTGGACCCCTAAGCGTGATAGGTGGTGAGCCCATCGCCGGACCGGGTCTGTTTACAACATGTCTCAGAATTAATTCTGGGACCTGTGGGTTTCCTCACGATGTTTTCCTTCACCGTCGAGCTAGTGATAAATATGTACGTAAGTTTTTGAAAAACTCATTGGTACATGCCAGGATTTGAACCCGAGCCTCACTGATTTTCGGCCGGCTCTTTAACCGTCCGGGCTATCACTGCTCTTAGTGTTAGTGTTAGTAAATATAATTTAATTAAATCTTGCGCCGGGCTGTGTGCCCGACGCGCAGACGCATCAAATATTAAAAAAAACATAAAAAAAACATACGCTACGAATTGAGAACCTCCTCCTTTTTTTGAAGTCTGTTAAAAAGAGATTCATCGTCGATCAGCTGTTTTCGCGGCCCGACTGCGCCGGTGCGAGGGAGGGCGAAATACCAAAACGCTTCGTTTAACCTTCGATCTTTGAATGGGAAATTGGTGGAAGCAACGACACGGACCGAGGTATCTATAAAGTACAGGGGTATACTAAGAAGGCAGGGTCAATACCAACTGAGAAAACAGGCACGTAGGTAAATCCGTCTATTCCTACTAATATTATAAACGCGAAAGGAGAGTATGGATGTTTGTTGCTTTTTCAAGCTAAAACTACTGAACGGATTTTGATGAAACCTTACAGTTATATAGCTTATACATCAGAATAATACGTAGGCTATATTTTGTCCCCGTATTCCCACGGGATCGCGAACTACGCTGCTGAAACCACGGGGCGCTGCTAGTGTGACATATAATATGTCAAGATGGTTGGATGGTTTGCAAGCAAAATCTACATAACGAATTTTGATAAAACTTTACAGTGATATACCATTATCAGAATAACACATCAAATACACATATTATATTGTATAAAGTACGGGTGAGTGAAGTCGCGGGCGTCTTCTAGTCTAGTCTAGTAAAATATAAGGAAAGATCCCTAGTTTCACAGGTAGGTTTCTACTTCTAATCTCTCAGTTTCATCCATCCTCAGTTTGTCTGGAAGAGATCGCTAAAAGCGATAAGACCGCCCATTGTATTTTAGATAATGTTGGTATCCATCTTGTGTTGTTTTTGGTGTACAATAAAGAGTTATTGTATTGTATTGTAGGTTTAGTCAACTTTTTCCGAAGCTAAATTAATTTGAAACGTAAATTTCATTTCATTTCATTACTGTTAGTAATTATAATTATGTAGACTGTTCTCTGAACTTATTGTTTTCACTTTACAAACGCAACCTTCTATCAGTTTACTGCAAATATGTATAAAATTAATGGGTTTTCAATTCAACTATCAACACAAATCCGGATTTAAAACAAAATCGCGTTGTCGAATCGGACAATTTACCCAATTTTCGCCATTCCGGATAAAACCGGTTGATGGACGCCCGGTAATGGTTGTCTAACACATGCACAGTGATAAATTGTGGGAATTATTCGTGCCGTTTTATCTGGGAATGTTTTATCAAACTGCGATTCTGAAATCATATCCCGAATCACCGGTATTTTTGGTATCTACTATGTCAAAATAATTATAAAGGTATTTTGGTATTACTATAATTTCGTATTAGGTTTTGGAACAATGATCTAAAATATGGAATGTGAATCAAATTGCTGAATATTGTTTATGAGTCGGATAAAATAGTTTTTTTTAATTGAAACATAGTGACAAAAACTCGTCGCTAAGAATGGATAAACCAATTCAATCTTTATATTATATAAATCATATCAAACTCGCACATTATCTAGCACCAAACCAAAAAATACTGGTATAAACCGGTTTAATCCAGTCACTAAAACCGCAAAGAGAACCAAGAATGGCGCGCCAATTTTATCACTGTCACAAATTAACTCCGAAATAGACAACGCGGTAGACCAAACAGCGGGGCGGGATGTGGTCACGGACGGTCCGGAACCTTGTCCGGAGCGTCCGGATATGTCCGGATATTAACGCGGACTACGAGAATATGGTTGTTTGGGAAAACCAATCTTAACAAATATTTCTCATGATAATTTAAATTTCAAAGCGTCTTAACTTAAACTGCTACCTTCTTGAAATAATAAATTAGGAAAAACTAAAGGTACCCTCCATAGTAATTTATGGTTCCTGTTTTTTTTAATTCAATAACTTCCTGCCTTTCTATCGCGTTCCTACACATTCCCATAGGAATACGTTTTTTTAGTTGTTACTTGTCCTAAAATGACTCGATACCGGACATCAAATCTAAATAAAAACATTCTTGGAAAATCATCTCATGTATAATCATCTTACGTAGAAACTATTTATTTATCACTAGCTGGAGTGTTGAAGATGAAGTCCTTGAGGAAACAAGCATGTCTGAGCGAGTCACTTTGGCAAACTCCACGCGGAAAGATGTGTATGTATATAAATATATTTATATTATTCTATTAGACGTGGGAGAGCCATGCTTCGGCACGCTTGGGCCGGCTCGACCGGATTGATACCACGGCCTCACAGAAAACCAGCGTAAAGCAATGCATTGCGTTTCGTTGAGTGAGTGAGGTAACCGGAGGCCCCAACCCCCCCTCCCTCTCCCCTCCCACTACTCCCACCTCAAAAGGTCGGCAACGCAGTTGTGACTCTTGAGTTGCAGGTGTCCATGGGCGACGGACGTCACTTACCATCAGGTGACCCGTCTGCTCGTTTGCCCCCTTTTTTATCATAAAAAAAAAATTAAAAAAAATGTGACTTCTGTCCTGGGTCCTCATTGTCTATTTATAATTGTAATCGAAATTGTCTTCATTTTGACGTACAGTCAAGAGCAAGTCAAGCTTTACACTACCAGTTTAAGCTGAGCTCTGATTTATACTGCGCGCCATAGAATACAGGGCCGGGTCAAAGTCCAAAGTGTCAAGCTTAGCGTGCTCTTGACTGTACGTTGCTTCTTCCGTACATCTATAAATACAGCTAGGGAAAAAAGAGCAAGCACCGATCGCGCTTACAATTATAAATCTATACATATAATAAAACTCTAACGGGGCCGTGTCTGTACATTAAATATTTTTTGAAAATTTTAACGGTAGTGTATATAGTTATCAATGTAGATACCGAAACACCAATTTTTGGAATTTTTGTCTGTCTGTCTGTCTGTCTGTCTGGTTGTGCACGCATCACTCAAAAACTACTGGACGGATTTTGATGAAATTTGGTATGGAGATAACTGAGTACCCGAGTCAACATCTAGGGTACTTTTTATTCCAGGAAAATATCTCATTCCCACGGGAAAATAAAAAACTGGTTAAAAAGAGAAATATGTACTACTCCAACACGATAACACCTAGGAACTTGAAAAATTGTATGAAGGTATCTGATATGTCATAGGAAATTGGTATGAAGGGATTTTTGGAAATTCCCACGGGAACGGGAATAAGCCCGCTATTTGAAATATGGTATGTAGGTGTCTTAAATATGTCGTAGGCAACCACTATGAAGGGATTTTCGGAAATTCCCACGGGAACGGGAATAAACGGAATCCGCGCGGGCAACGCCGCTGGGCATCCGCTAGTATACAATAAGGCCCCCGTTTGAAGTTAAATATAGTAAACGTTATTTCAGTAATAAATTCAATTTGAATTTCAGCAAAATGATCTGTGAAATATGCTGAAATTATGGCTTTGTTATATGAAAAGACAATGAAATGCAGAATATTTTCCTGTAAACTCACCAAATGGAATGGATTCCAATTATTGTTGAAAATTTACTAAATAAAAATGTAGCGACACTACATGGACCGCGGTCCCCAGGCACGATCACCTCGCCTGGCGGAAGATCTTCCCTTTTCACAATGGAGAAGCATTCCACCTCTGCTCCTCCATACTGGTGACCCTCGACACCTGGACATCAGCGCAACCTTCTGGAACACCTGGACTTCAGAAGCAGCATCGCATCGCCATCACTCATCACTCCCACAACAACCTTCACTCAAGGTCAGCAGCAGCAGTCGCACAGCAAGCCAGAATCCGCCCAATCAGGTCCATACGCAGCCGACGCACCGTGCTACCTGGTCCTGCAGGCTCATCACTCACAGCGACAGCACTCGGCCCACGCACAGTTCACCGCAGCCCACGTCCGGATCTACACCGGCTGGTCACCCTCGCCGGCGTGGCGGTCTCTGCACACTGAACTACGGGCACTTCAACAGTCGCAGCAACCCGCTCAGTCTCGACTCACCGCAGACTTGGAGCAGCACTGGCACTTGCAAGCTATCTACGAAACAACGACGCAGCACAAGAAATCGAATCGACCTCCGGTCTCGAAGGGGGAGTGATGTAGCGACACTACATGGAACGCGCCAATAGAAGGCCGAGTTACATAGAACGCGCCAATAGACGGCCGAGTTCTAAACCGCGCTATCGGAGTTTTCTAATGAGTTTGTATAAATACAACTGTCAAACATCAACCGTTGGACCGCGGTCCCCAGGCACGATCACCTCGCCTGGCGGAAGATCTTCCCTTTTCACGATGGAGGAGCATTCCACCTCCGTTCCTCCATAAAAATAATAATTCACTGCATAAATAACGGATTGCGTGGAAATATCAAATGTACGCAAGTTTGTATGTAAATAAATATGTTCATTATTAAACGAATTTTCAGAATAATTATCGACTGACAATTCTATTTTCACAACAATTACAACTGCATCAACAATTTTAAAGAACAGTCATAGGCCTGTAGTTGGTGGGGCTGGGGTCTGAATCCTTTTGAGACAATCTACCAATATATACATAATCTCACGCCTATTTCCCTTTAGGGTAGGCAGAGACAATAGACTGCCACTTGCTAAGAACCTGTCAGATCTTTCGTGCTTCCTTTATATCCATCAAACGACTTATGAATGCTAGTCGGTTTCGGGTACTCTTTATCTGGCTTCTACAATCTAGTGTGTTTCAAAAACTTTCGTGAATATTCTACTATTTACCACTAGCTAAAGGAGAACGTTACCATGACGTCACAACTAAGAAGATTCTATCGACACCCCATGTATAAAAATATATCAACATGTTTGGCTGGTGCCAAAGAGTATGCTTTCATAGACCAGCATTATCAGTGTGTTTGAAACGATCACTGTTTGAGCTAACTCAGAGACATACTCGTATCTCGAGTGCCTCAATGTTTCGAAGGGCACGTGTTTCCTTAGTTCGTTAGGTTATGTTAGATACTCTTAGGTGCCTTGAAATTCTGACAGGTTGCCATTAGCCTAACAACTTCTCAAACTCCATAATAGTGGGCTTTTATTTGAGAATATGCTCCAAACTTCCTGATGTGTGAGGAAAATACTTAATTCAGCAGTTGGTGACAGCGGGCTTATGATAAAAGTTCTGGAACATTCTGGAATGCAAAACAAATTTGCCTCTCCAACGTCAAACATTGAATTCGCAATCGTTGATTCCCAGACATCACGTTCACCATCGATTCGCCGTTATCACTCCATCATATGATTGCTGTGGTGAGCAAACAGCAATAACTTCGCGTGAGCAAACTGCCCATTACCCGGCCTGGCTAATTGGTGTCGCTGTAAACAGAGATTAACGGAATGAAGGCGCTTTTTTGTTTGGTCGGCTTTTATTACATATCAATGGTTGCGACAGCCGGCCATTTTGTTGCTAATTTGCTCATTGTTTCGTGTTCTTTTGTGTCTGTAATCTTTTTGGTTTCCTTCAATTGCGGAGAAGTTTCAATCAATCTGTTGTATTATGAGAAAGGTAAAAACACGTTTGATCTTTTTTGATCCTCTACTTAGTGAGAAGTTTTTTTATAATGAATTACTTTATACCCGAGAGGTTAGCAGAGGTGTTCCATTTCTGGCAGCTGGATAGATACCTGCACTTTTCAGTGGTAAATTTACATTCCGTTGACAACGTGATGATGAACGTTTCAAAAGCAAGTATGGCAATAAAGTTTAAAAATTCAGAAAAACTCGTTAGTACGCCTTTTTCCCGGAATCATATGTTAGTTCTCAAGCTTGAGAAGCAAATTCACTAACATATAATAAATAAATAAACAATAAGCAAACAGCACTATTGCTGTATTATTTATTGAATGTAATTTAACATTTACACAAATTTCTGCAAGTATTCCTTTACAATGATCCAGAGAGACATTGGAATCATCTATTTATGATTCCAAATTAATTATTCTGAAACTTCATTATTAATTTCTGTTTCTACCATCTCTTTGTTGAAATATTTCTAATTGGTACAGTCAGATAATAAAGCTGGAAAATTAACATCTCCAGAATATTTGGGGACGACATTGAAGACAAACTCAATTATGTTGTATCTAGCATAACTCCGGAATCTTTATTTAACTTTTACTTAGTACCTTCAATTAGAAAGGCGTAACCGGAAGTTGGTTACTTTATAATTCATCTATAATAACTAGAACAGTATGTATGTTATTTCGTAGAAGTTAGTAATTTGGGAGATATGCTTTGGTATGACATATTTTTTTTAGTTTGGTAGGTACTAGCTTTTGCTGGTACCTTTACCTTGGTAGCTTTTCCTCGTACTTAACCAGTTAAAACACTCAGTATGGATAGATTATTAAAATATTGAAATTCGAGCTGTCTTTTTTTGGTTGATGAGCGTATAAGTATACGGACAGACATTCTTAAATATTTTTTATGTACAGACATCGGCCAGTTACAATTTTCTTATATGTATAGGTATACAACGCGTAACAGAAAAAGCCCAATTCCTCATACACCCCAATTAGTATATTCATATAAAAAAAATATGATGCAATCGAAATTTAGTTGTGTCTAAACAATTTTCTTGAATATCGACTAACAATATCACGATTTCCATAGAAAGCACAAAATTCAGCTACGCTAATTCTTTTTTTTTTTAAATTAACACGTATTCAAAATAACTGAAATAGAATAAAGTATTCGATACTGAACAAACTAATTTCAGGAATTGCGCTTATTCTGTTACATGTTGTATGTTACAGACAAATTGCAATCCAATCCAATCATTTTGATTGTACGAGTATATACGAGTAGGTTGATTATAATGTCGTTACAATGTGTTACCATCATTTTACAACCAACTGATTTACTATGTTATCTTTGAGAGCTTATATTCCAATCGCTACTTCAATGTGTTTACCATAATTAAACACTGTTATTTGACATTTAAATTATCAGTTCAATATCGGGTAATCTGTTTCGGTTACACTATTAACTTAGATCCGATATTGTTTTGTAGATTGTTTTCAAACTTACCAGCATAATATGTGCTATATACAATATGGGACAGGCGATGGGCTCACCACTTATCACGTATAAGGGTCGAATATACTAGCGAAAAGTGGGTATTTCAAGAATTATATATTAGAAATAGTTTTTTATTTTAGAACATGTAACAGAATAAGCACAATTCCTGAAATTAGTTTGTTCAGTATCGACTACTAAATTGATTTCAGCAATTTTTAAAATCTGTTAGTTTTTTCGAAAAAATGAATTAGCCCAACTGAGTTTAGGGCTCCCTATGGAAACTGTACTACATAAGACAAAACGATGAAAATCTAAAGCCAAAAATTATTACTAGTGGGCAAAAGTATACTGTGATTAGACCGAATGACAGCTCGCGTTCATACTAACTGACGTGACGCTTGATATTCAAAGTTTTTGAATGAAAATATTCCCAATGCCCAATATATGCCCTATATATTTTAATCTCTTTGGTTGAAGACGTTTTATTGATCCTCACTTAAGAGCTATCAACGACCGTAAAAATTACCACATGTTTCAAGCTCCGTCATTGAACATGGCGGTCTCTTTCAAATCATTGAAAATATTGATCCAAAAACCTTGAGTAGCCTAGTTTCCATCTGCCATTCATAACTCAGTGTTACGACCGCCTTCGTATTTAACAAGCCCAATAATATCCCATTCCTCACCCCCTACGTAATAACAGCAAATATGGAAGATCAAAGGCTCACAAACGAGGCGTTCACGTGACTGTGTCCGAATTACTCTTATCAGCTGAGGCTTCCAGAAAATTCTTGCAAAGCTTTTATTTCGGCTGAATTATTTCGGTCGAAGTTTCGCTCTATCGGCGTCCGTGATCTACCCTCGAATGGCATTGATGACGTAAGGTTTTCGTGTA
Organism: Ethmia dodecea; assembly: GCA_963855545.1. NCBI lineage: Eukaryota > Metazoa > Arthropoda > Insecta > Lepidoptera > Depressariidae > Ethmia > Ethmia dodecea. Next base: position 890,774 of record OY979457.1, read on the forward strand.
GTTTTTAGAGGCTTATAGTTTTTTGGGGCGTTTTAATGGTTTCGCTGGGAATATTTGAAGTGGCTTTCGTTCTTGGTCAAATTAATTTCAAATTGTTACTTTGTTTTTTTTCTATTAAAACACTTTCAAATTTGTTCTTGCCTCCTTTGCAATTATATTTCCATTCTGTCATTTGTCATAATTTTGTGTTGGAACGCATTGAAACTTAAATAGATGAAGTCAAAGAATTCCATCATCGTCATCTGTCTATCGTATCCAGTGCTAGGTGACGTCTCCTCTGAAGGTCATCCTACACCTGTGATCTTCATCCTTCAATAGCCAGCTTCCAATGGTTGCTTTATTCGGGCCACATCACATTTGACTGAATTCTGTCTATCACCTATATCTAAGTATATAGTTAAGAGAAGAAACTGATTGTCTTATCTACGAAGCTGAAACAACTGGCAGCGATTTTCAAAATTCCTAACGGAGCGCGGGGAATGCTGCTGAGCCCACAAGTTCGATACAAACAAGTAATCAATGTAAATAAACAAACGCAGTACTCCAAAAAGCTATTCACGAGACATTAATCACTAAAATATTGATCACGAAGCAATTTGCCCAACCGATGACTATCTACTAGACATGTTTGTGCAAAAGCCAATTAGATGTACTTGATGTACACAGACGGTATCAACGGGTAACTTCGCCGGGTAATGATTAAACGCAATCATCGCTGTGCGGTATACATTGTTGACTGATGACAATCTGTATCTATATGGACAAGGTGTCGACAAGGTTTGAGTATTACCTATAGTTTTTTAAAGTGTAATTGTAGGAATTAGTCTAATCTATATAATGATAAACTGACTGACTGGTGAGATATCAATTTACAGCCTAAACCGCTGGTTTGAGGTAAATGAGATTGTTTGGACAAATATACATGGTTGTGAATGTTCGAGTATGTAGAGGACGACGTAAGCGTACTATCGAAAAAAGTTCTTTCTGATACACCTAAGTGTCATTTTAGCGAGCAGCTATCTTTTCCCACCCCGTGGTAACAATGACAATTACAAAAAAGTGTTTCTTTCATGTTTATGACCATTCAGTGTCGATGAATGGATCGCAATAGAAAAAAAAGACGGTGTTACTGGCTTCTCATTGTGTAACTCTAATTAGGGTCGGGGTAATAAAATTTGAGCTTGCGACAATGCTTCCAAATGTATCAGGCTTAGCGTTTGCTGATAGTACCTACATCGACCACATCGGCGATGTATTGAAAAAAAGCCAGATAAAGAGCACCCGAAACCGACGACAATGCATTAGTCGGTTGATGGATGTGGATGAAGCACGTGGCAGTCCATTAGTATTAGTAGTAGACTCGATTCTGGCTGACCACCTAAAATTCCTAATTATAAGTAAGCCTATCCTTCTCCATAGAATACGAAAGAAAAAGGACAGAAACAAACCATAGATTGAAGAGTTAATGTCAAACATCTAAAAACTTACTAATTTGAACTATGAACGTGCTTATCTGTCACTTTTATCCCTGACCTTGTTACATCGTCGCCAAAATTGCTCAAAACGCCATACATGATAACACTAATTTTAATTTGACAGGACTAAATATCTCTCTTATCTTTTCTTTTCTATGAGAAAAAAAATGACAGGACTAAACTAAAATTAGTTTAGTCGCTGTAATGCAGAATCGAGCCCATTATCACAGAAGTGGGATAAACATCCATAATATAAATTTAAAAATTTCCTCTTTTAAACAACACCCAATCCCCTCCGGGATTAATCCGAAACCCTACATTTCCGAATGGACAGCGTCATCAATTTATATCCCGAACAAAACAGTATTGACGCACAAGATCATTACCGGGGATTCCGCCGGCGCTGTCACTAATTTGTATCGGGAGGACAGACGGACAAACGGACTGATTGACGGCCTTCATTAGCGAGTACCGTATTGTTTGGCAAGTGAAAATTGTGGCCGTTCCGTTTCGGATCGTCATTAGACTTGCATGTGTCTGTCATTTGTCTGTTATTCATTAATAATAAATATTGTGAGAAGATTCATGCACCATCGTTTTATTTAAGAAACATTTGTTTATTTCATAATAGCGACCCGCCATGGCTTTGCACGGGTGCAATGCTAACACTAAAACCTTCCTCTTGAATCACTATCTATTAAAAAAGACGTGTGGCACTCGGGGACTGCCGCGGTAAAGCTATTGCATAGCATTTTGTATCAACAAGACTGCCGAAAAGAAACGACGTTAGATAATGCACGGCCTTCACGGCCTTCAAGCCACACCTCCGTGCCCGTCGGAGTGGGGAGCGTGAGGTTTTTTTTCGTTACGGAATTTCTGGATTCGGTCCCCGCGTTCAAGGCCCTCGATAGAAGCTATTCAATAGCTTAAAAAAACCACATCAAAATCCGTTGCGTGTTTGTTTTATACTATGTACTGATGATACTGATACTGATTAAACTACATCAAAGACAAAAGCCTGAAATAATAAATTTAATAATCAATAGAGTTCCAACAGTCTATGTCCGAGATCTAAACATCAAACACATGTAATGTAGGTAGATGTAAAAAAAACTTCTTATACGAAACTATATAGCACAGCACATAATAATTTTAATTTAGTAATCTAAAATCTATTTACTAAAATGGAATGATAAATAAATAAATATATATATTAAGACTGATTTGTTTTTTTATTGGTGTTTCAGAGTTTATCGGAGACAAGCTTTCATACAAACAGACAAAAACCTACGAACGGTCATTTATGAATAAGCGGGAATAAATACTTAGCATTTATTTTGAAATTACAGACGACGAGACTTCAATTTGATTATTGGTAATAGATTAGTGTGCCCCTAGACTCAGATGAGACGCTGCGACAAATTTAACTTAAATCTCTCCAAATATAGTTAGATAAAAACCGACACAGTGCGAGTCGGACTCGCGCACGAAGGGTTCCGTACCATTATCTATAAAAACGGCAAAAAAAAGCGTTTGTTGTATGGAAACCCACCTTAAATAGGTATTTTATTTTGTTTTTAGTATTTGTTGTTATAGCGGCAACAGAAATACATACCTAATTTGTGAAAATTTCAACTGTATAGCTATCGCAGTTCTTGAGATACAGCCTGGTGACAGACAGACAGACGGACGGACAGACGGACCGACAGCCGGACGGACAGACGGACGGACAAACGGATGGACACACAGACAGACAGAACAGAAGTCTTAGTAATAGGGTCCCGTTTTTACCCTTTGCTTACGGAACCCTAAAAATTTAGGTTCGATCAACCGTGAAATTACCAATTACGTGATTATCATCCTCCACTAGACAGATGCGTTTAGTACAGCGTAGGTGGATTTTTAATTCAAACAGATATTCTGATATAATTGAATTTGGATATTTCATTTATATTTGAATCAGAAATATGCTGGAGTGACTGAGCTACAATTACGATTTATGGTTTTCTCATTATCGTTAGCTGCAGCCACATTCAATTAATGATTTGTAACAACTTTGTGATACTATATCTATTTGAAAAAGAGTGAACAATTTTTTTGGAATCAGTCCAGCCCCCCTAGTCATTGTACAATCTAATCGAATGTTCTTTTAGATTGACAAGTATGGGATTGACATGAGCACTCATTCCATATACATATGTCAATCTAAAAAAAAACGATTAGATTGTGCAAAGCGACTTGGCTAGGGGGGCAGTAGTATTCGAGTTTATTCGTTACAAAAATACAAATGTTTCTTCTTTATAATATTACTGTAGAGGTATATAAAAAATATATATATATACTTACTCAATTGTAAAAGCTTCACTTAGAAGTAAATTTGACAAAATGGTTACTACAACACTGCTTTTATAGTACGAAAAGAATTTCTGGAATTTAAACACTGATTTTTTCGTATTAATATTATTTTGAAAACGTTATTTTAATTAATTACATTAACTTGCATGCTTACATGTAAGCTGAATAAACTGTACATATATTAATACAGCAATAAGATCTGAATTGACTGTATTCTCGCAAATATTTCTTTTCAAAAATTAAAACCAAAATGCATTTTTCGCACTTCAAAACATTTTGAGATACGCTTTTTGATTCATGATTATCGCAATTTAATTTCGATACACTGAAAAACGCTCTTAAGTAAACAACAGTCAAACCAAACAAACCTGATTGACATAACTTGATTAGCGGATGTCGAAACCGGCTTTGGCACAATGGATTCCAATTCTGATGCATCCTAAATCAGTAATCCATTCACCAACGTGTTTAGGTGATCTATCAAAGGCACGGTGAAAGCTCTATAAACGACTAAAGATAATAAATGATCTATTCATTGTTTTGAACTAATCTCGGTGCGGGTTGTGTTTACGTTTTTAAACGACTTCAAAAAAGGAGGAGTTTCTCTATTCGTTTGCGTATGTTTTTTTTTTATGTTTGTTACCTCAGACCTTTCGACTGGGTGAACCGATTTTGATTATTTTTATTTTATTTTTATTTCGTCTAGTTCTGACAGTGGCATCCATGAGAAAACCATATAAGTCTTAAATTTTGCATTAAGTATGTGTGCGACAAATGGACGAATAACTCAATATCACGCCAACCAATTTCGATGATTCTTTTTTGAAACGACTTCAAAAAAGGAATTCGACTGTATATTTTTTGTAGTATTTGTTGAAGTCAGTTTTTTACTTTTCAGAGTTCTATGTTATTACATTGTAAGGTATTACATTGTAAGGTAACGTTTCTTCTACTCCACTATACTAACGAAGCAGTGGTCGCAATGACTTTCAATAGGTGGACTTATAAGCTCCTACATTGAATAGAAACATTTGATTTGATTTGATTTAATATAATCTCACGCCTTTTTATCCCCGAGGGGGTAGACAGAGGTATTCCATTACTGGATATACCCACATTTCACGAGATATATTAGAGACCCCTAAACGTGATAGGTGGTGAGCCCATCGCCGGACCGGGTCTATTTACACATGTCTCAGAAATAATTCTGAGACCTGAGGGTTTCCTCACGATGTTTTCCTTCACCGTCGAGCTGGTGATAAATATGTACGTAAGTTTTTTTGAAAAACTCATTGGTACATGCCAGGATTCGAACCCGAGCCTCATTGATTTTCGGCCGGCTCTTTAACCGTCTGGGCTATCACAGCTCAATTTGATTTGATTGATTACAATATTGTGACTTTTTTGTCATTATTAGGTACTTAATCTGCAGAGTGTATAACCTGAAATTGCATAGTCAAATAACATAATATTATTCTTAAATATCTATTAGCTTTTGAAGAAAATTTTAATTGGAATATAGCAGTCACTCGATTTTCCTCTTCACTAATAGCAAGAACACGAACATTGCAAATGGCGGCTCCAATGAACAAGTGTATTATTCAACGTCTGCTCTCCAAATTTAATTTCTTTCTAATCCATCAAGATTCTGAAAAGCACCTGCGAACTTGGATGTTATTTTTCACGAAAATTCGAAGCTTGTGCAAGTAAAAAACATTGTTTAAGTATAAAGAAAAAAGTATGAAGTTGGCAAAGAATCATTAGGGTAATAAAATTATTTTTCACACCTCATGCTCGACATTGCCCAATTATACATCACCTATAGCAAGTCATTATTAACCAGCGGGTTATAATGAGATTCATTACAATATTATGCCCCGGCGGGTTATAATGAATTCGTATGAAAAATTGTGCCATAGAGACCTACAGCAAAAAGAACTTATTTGTAAATCGAACTGGCCACTACAAGCCATATTAAGTAGCCTTGATTTTTTTTTTATAAGAAAAAGGGGGCAAACGAGCAGACGGGTCACCTGATGGTAAGTGACTACCGTCGCCCATGGACACCTGCAACTCAAGAGTCACAACTGCGTTGCCGGCCTTAGGTGGGAATAGTGGGAGCGGAGGGGGAAGGGGATTGGGGCCTCCGGTTACCTCACTCACTCAACGAAACGCAATGCAAGCATTGCTTTACGCTAGGTTTTTCTGTGAGGCCGTGGTATCATCATCATATTGTCTCGCAAAAGGTGATAAAAGTAGAGTATTCACCTTTGGGATAAAGCTGTTTTCGTCTTGGGAGAGCTTGAATCCCTCGCTGTACTCAGGACTCCGTTTTAATTTTTAGTCCCTCATTTGCTTAGGATTCAATATCGCGCCCGTATCATAAAACAGTGTTTCATCCCCTCGGTGTATAATCTACTACTATTCATTCAAAGGAATGATATGCGCATTAGGCCTTTTTCACACGGTTTGTAGCATCATCTTTATTTTGACGTATTGTGTGTGTGAACGTGCGAAGTGTTTTAAGACTGTATTACTGTGTGATTCGCTTCATTAAATTGCTTAATTAATATTATTCTGATGGCTTTGGAAATACACAGTTCACTTGTAAATTTTCTGTCCTCCAAACGTAAAAAGTGCTGAGACCATCAGCTGGGGTGCTGTTACACGTGCTTGTAACAGGGTTGTCTCCTGATGTTTTACTTCAACGCTGAGCTAGTCTACCTCTAAATTCTACACTGATATTATAAGAAGGAAAGATTTGTGTTTTTGTATTGTTAGCCGATAAATATCGATTCAAGCCAACTCTATTGGAGCTACATCTACGCGAGACGTCACGAGAAACTGTCAACAATCTCGCGCATTATGTCTGACGAGCTAGGCTGTGGCGCGTATGGTTCATTGATATAAATGTTTGCCAGAGTCTATGAAAGTCTGTGAAATTATTATTTAATAAATCATAATATGAAAGGCTATCGCGTTATAAATTAATCCTAGTAATAGATTGTAAATAATAGACTTAAAAACTTCTAAACTGATTTTAGTAATGTATGTTTACTTACGTAACTTTTTGAGACTTACTACGAATCAAACCCAAACCTCAAGCAACCACACTTTCAACTGCAGGGTTTTCTCTTCTTCTTAGATCTTTTAGCGTAAAATCATTATCTTAATTTATGCGTATAACTTAATTCTCTGTGATAGGAGCAAATTATGCGTAAAGATAACAAGCGACAGATTTAAGGTGTCATTTCTTCCAAAAGTTAATTGGAGCAATTAATAACTTCCTAAAAAGATAACCTTCTTTTGTAACAACGACTCAATAATTGTAATTTATTCCGAACTAATAGTTGAAGATACTGCTCTACCAAACACCAAAAGATTAAAATGTTTGTTGAATTCAAAACTTAGTATTTGAATCTCTAAAATCTTTTTTATTTATTAATATTCATTTTATGGTCCGTCAACTAAATCTTGCACGTGTATGCCAATGCAATGTTTTCATCATAGTATTAAAAAAACAATATCAAGCTCTGTTTAACGCATTTAAGCTTGGCTGCGGGTAAGAGAGACAGACTTTCATGTCTAAAATGATGATGGTGAACAGTCCAATGGTTAAAATATGTATAATGGTTATTATAACAGAGGGTCTAGCCGAGTGGTTTTGAAAACGTAAACGCCTGTCGAAAAGAGTTACAAATGTATGGGATTCACATTATCGTCTGGCAAGCGGCATTATTGCGCGGACAAGTTTATCATAGAACTCGAAAGAGTAAAAAAACGACTTTAACTTATATGGTTTTCTTAAGGACGCCATTGTCAGAACTGGACAAAATTGAAATGTGACCAGAAAATAATCTTCAAAATTGGTTCACCCTGTGGAAAGTTGTGAGGTCACAATCATAAAAAAAGCATACAGTCGAATTCATAATCTTCTCCTTTTTTTAAATCTGTTGAAAATTCACGCAACACTCTATAGGGTTACTGACATTCCCACTTAGTTCTTAATAGTTAGTACATATTATTTCAATTAAGCAAAGGCCCATCTATGCGAATAAAACTTCCGTTTCGCAACTTGGCTGCAAAGCTACGAACACCCTCATAAAAAAATTAATGGCTTAATAAATTAATTTATATTTACGCAGTTCATCCTTTATAACAAATGGCGATGCTAAATTTTATTAATGCCCAGTTTCTAGCGATTGTAATAAACCGACACTCACTTGACCAGACCGACAGAATTTTAAACGAATTAGCATATTCCATTGCATGCTGACATTAAAATAAAATGTTATTCCTTTGACGTTTTGAAATATGAAAATTACTTCGCAATGCCACACGTTTGACTCTTGTATTTGTTTTAAAGTTGGAGTCACGAAAAGTTATATAAATATGTACTTTTGAACTTCACTATCGCCTGTCGCCTATTGCCTCACCACACACTCCTAATCCAAAAAAAATTCAAATTGTTATTTTTATGTACTTATTCCTTTAAACATTTTTTTGTTTGTTTAAGTACTTAATTATTTTTAGTTGTTTTTTGTTCTTTTGTTTTTTTTTTTGTTCTTTTGTTTTGTTTGTGTGGATAGGCAATAAAGATAATTTATTATTATTATTATTACTAACTAGCGACCCGCCCCGGCTTCGCACGGGTGCAATGCTGAATTTTCTTTGCTATAAACCTTGCGGAGCCCGAGACCTTTCCAACGAATGCAAAACCGTGGAAATCGGTTCGTCAGTTCTGGAGTTAAATCGTCAGGAAGGAAAACCCGACTTATTTTTATATAGTAGATAATTGTTTAAAAAGTAAAACACTAACACCTATTCAACTAACCGAATAATTATTATTTTAAGGACACAAGTCGCACACGGTTATTTAGTTCCAAACTAGGCAGAAGCTATACTATGGGCAATAAACAACTGATAAACATACTTAAATAAATATTAAACAACCAGACACGAAGCCAACACACATGTTCATGAACACAAATGTTGGGGGTAGAACCCGCGACCTCGGAAGACAGGGTCACTACCAACTGAGCCAACACGCCCGTCAATTACAAATATGTGTTTTTGATCTTGACTAATAATTGTTTAAAAAGTAAAACACTAACACCTATTCAACTAACCGAATGAATAAAGAAAACAAAAAACGCACTCTATTAATGTCTAATAAAATTTATCGATTCGCACTCGAGTTTAACTCGTCTAATCGATGCTCGCCCGGGGTCCGATTCTAATCGGGTGGGACGAGTAGATTCGTAATCGCGACCACACGCATTTATGGGGTGAAAATTCATTGGACTATACCTTGTACGCGGCCGCGATTCCTTGGCTTGGTAGTTCTCAGGAAGATATAACTTTAGAAAATAAAAACTTAAATGCTTATTTTAATTTGTTTTTTAATTAACAGTACACTACTACTTAAGTCAATTTTCTATCTTTAAACTTATGTCTATGTGTGTAGTACGTACTGTGCATTTAGTGTGCAAAAATGAGTTTTATTTTTATTTTATTGTTATCTGTGAAGACCTGTCATTGGCTTTGTTTTTACTCAATTAAGCTTTAGATCTGTCTTATAGCTGTTGGTCTTCCGACTATTATTTTAATAAATAATCTTTAGATAATTATTTATTGATATGTACTAGTGCAACACAGTGTGGAAGAGAGATAGATGCGTCACAAGCCGAAAGCTTAGGCCGATCGTGCCTCTTTATCGCTTGTTCCGCGATATCGCTTGCACGCTCGGCTCAGGCAGCACGTGACAATTTTTCGTGCATGCAGCTGGTGTTCATCGATTTAACTATACAATATGTATCAGAAAGGTGAAATAATATTGAAGGGTGTATATGTATATCGTGTAACGAAATACCTACAAAAATATCAGATCTAATATAGCAACTTTTTTCTTTCATACAAACTTAATAATAACTTTTTATGTGTGAATTTTCGCCAACCCTGTGATTGAAGAATAAAAGCGTACGGGCTCCGTACGCGCTAGTGTCGTTGACCGTAGTAGTGGTAGGTAGCGCTGCGCGCGCAGCTGATCGCTCGCGCCGAGCGCCGGTCGCCGCCCGCGCCTTAACATACCTACCTATTTTATTCTAGGGTAAATGTTATTGGAAATAATAAAAGTTATAGCAGTAATCATTTATTAAAAAAAAATTAAAGGTAACAGCGTAGTTTTTATTCAATAATAAATTTAACTGATCAAAACATTGTCATTAAACAAGTAATACCTACCTACATACTAATTATGTAGTTTCATCAAACTTTTACACTTTGGGATTAGGGTCCAACCTACTATTTGGTTTACACACACATTAATACCGCACAATAACTCAAAATGTCCACCCGTGCGCAGTGGGTACCACCAGCCGCAGGTCCCGGCACCACGAGTAGGCGTACAGGTGCGCGACCTTGGGGGGTTTGAGCGCGGAACGAACCAGCCTCGCGCAGACGCACACACACACCTGACAAATTCTCCCGAAGCAGCTGAAGGATAACATCCGCTGCTCATCCAGCAGTCTACCTTCAGCGAAGCGCACGTGACACAGCTCCCTAACTTGACTGATATTGCCGTCAGGAGCACCGACACAAAGTCATTTCATAAGATTCACTTGAATAATCGCGAGACACTGTAGCGACTGTTACGAGTCATATTCTTTGATTATAACACGTCTTCACTCGTTGATAGATAGGAAGCAACTAAGTTCATTGATTTGAAAATGAAAGAATTTGCCGATTTCCTAAAATTTTGTTGTAGGGTTCAGTTGAAAATTAAACATAACCCTATGAAAATAAAAGACGTAAAAATAATTTTAAGCGATACAAGGATAATGAACCAATTAATTACACAATTTACTTTTGCCAATTGTGAAATAATAATAACGTGAAATAAGATAAAATACTTAGAATTAGGAATATTTTTTAAAACGGAACCACTCAATAAATAGAGGGTGGAGCTAGAGTCCTTAGTAATGCCGCCGCCGGCCCTTTGACCTTTGCGCAGTGTCCTTATTGGCCAAAAAGGAGCGCGCGAGCGTTCCTAGTGATCAATGGATTTTTCATTGATCTAAGACCGCAATCCACGTGGACTAACAAAATTCTATCAAAGACTAATAATGTCAGATATTTACGTAGGTAAATTAGTAGGTTTTCTTTAAAACTATGGGAAAAAAAATAAAATAATGATGGAGTATGGGCCTGTTGGCTCAGTTGGTAGTGACCTTCAGAACCGGAGCTCGCGGGTTCGATTCCCACTGAACAACATGTTGGCCTACAGTTGTGTGAATGAACATATCATTTTTCTTCGTGACTGGGTTTTCAATAATTATTTAAGTATGTCTATTAGTTATTTAGTACTCATAGTGTATAGGCTCGGTCTAGTTTTTCGTAGGTAAAAACACGATGTCTTATCTGTACCATGTTTAGTCACTTAAAAGAGAGTTCAACAGTATTTAGCAGCTGATTTAAGGGTTGAAAATCATTTTTTTTAATGATAACTTCAACGTTGTTTTACTCCAAATTTATAGTATATATTAAACAAGAGACATTTTTCACGAACTGTATATAAGCTACTTTATATGACCCTTAATTATTATTTCACCTTTCTGATACATATTGTATATACGTTATCAAGTCAATAAAAGAAAAGTTCAAAATGAATGAATCAAATAGTCCGACTCAATCAAGGATGCTGATATTGTGAAACTTTTGGACGTAGACAAACCCCTTTTTTTATAACCCTTATAGTTGTAAAATGTTTAAAATGAAATAATACAGAATACTGTCTTCATTAATCGCACAAGCGGATACCCCCCGAAAATATACCCGTGTGTTTTCTCAATAATACTTCGAGCAATTAAAACACGATGTTATCTTTCGGTTATATAGCCGAAATCTCATTTAATTATACTGTTTATTATCATTAGAGAGTCATGTCTATTTACATTCCTTTCCCTTTGATTCATAACGGTCTACCGGGCTTACGTGGTTTATGGGTTGACCTTTAGCTTCATATGATATCGTATTTTATCTTCCGTTTTAGTATTATGGACTCCGAGTTCATCACAAGCCTTAGCTTTATACAGCTTATATATTAATTGCTATAAATGTACTTTAGTACAATTTATCACTAAACAGTATAAAAAAAGATAAAAAAAGTCGTTTTCTCTGTCCCTATGACCCTATGTCCCTATCTATGCTTAAATCTTTAAAAATACGCAACGGATTTTGATGCGGTTTTTTTAATAGAGTGATCCAAGAGGAAGGTTTTAATATTAGCATTGCACCCATGCTAAGTCGGGGCGGGTCGCTAGTTAGTACCTAACAAGTAAGATACATTTCGTTTACTAAATAAACTTAATCCTTTGAGTATTAAACCAACAGGAGACGTCACGCGCACTAGTTTCTTCACAAAAAAGTCTGCCAATTTCTGAGGGGGGGACGAGGAAAGAATCACAAATAATGTTAAAACAAACGCATTTTTTGATAAAACAATTAAACACTAGCTTGAACTAGGTGCACACAAATACATTCACCAATACAAGCACTCCGTGAACTCAAACAAACTAGTTGTATTTAACCTGTGTGCTCAAAGACCGACACGTTTTTTTGGCAGAGGGGAACGCCTGTCAGTGGCGTCTCCGGTTGGTTTAATACTCAAAGACTTAATCTCAATAGATGTTGCTGTCCATTTTAGTAAAACGTGTAGAACGTATAGAAGTGTGCTCAAAAATCTACGGTTTCAAAAATATTCTGAGCAAGCGTAGGCCCCGTCTTTGCTTTCGGTACGACAACAAACTTGAAATACGTAATGTATCGTAGGCAACAGATTTGAAGGGATTTTCAAAAATTCCCACGGGTTCGGGAAAAAACTGCACCCGCACGAGCAATGCCGCTTTGCACTCGCTCCCATCAACTTCAAACTTATCGTCGCCGTCTCTTAATCTGGCTGGCACCCTCGTCGGTCTGAATAACCCTAATTTGTCCGTGGCAATAATATAGTAAGGGCACGTCCTTCCCATGACACGCGCCTGTTCCCTTTTGGGCTGTCACGCTATAACTTACGTTGTGGGAGAATCACAGACCATTTAGCAGTATGTAGACTCCGGAAGTTAGGCATGATGCTACGCACGGGGAGGAACTACTTAGATAATGCAAACTTGTTAATTTCGTTGCTTGGTAAGTATAATATGAAAAAAGGAAAATGTTTTTAATTTCTGTTGATAATTAAAAATTACACATAGAATGTCAATAGTCTAATAACAAGGCACTCTAAACTCGTCCATGGAGATTGGCTAAATGTAAACAGCAGCCCATCTCCACCGACGAGTTGCTGGTTCCAAATGCAGTACCCCGAAGAACCAGCAAGTAACTCAAGGTCAGCTCTACAATAAAGTAAGTAGGCTATGCATTCAAGCACCCTATTGCATATTTACAATAAAGTTTTTGCACTTCGGGGAGTGTGCCCAAGAGCTGTACGAGCGTATTCCTTCCCTTTTTTACAATCGTACTTCCAGACGTACGGCTGGGCTTCATCACTACTTGGTAGATATCCCATCTATACGCACGAAGCGCTGCAAGATCTTTTATTGTGCGCACCGCCAAGGAGTGGAATCACCTGAAGGCGTCTGTATTTCCGAGTTCATATAACCCGTCAGCCTTTAAGGCCGAGTGAACAGGCATCTTCTGGGCAAGCTCGTCTCATCGTTGGCCCCGTCTTTGCCTTCGGTCTAGTCTGGGGTCAAGTGTAATCCCATCATTATTAATAAAGGAGAATAGACAGTCTTAATCAGTAAAGAACCGCCGGTTCCAATTGGAACCGAGACACAATTAAAAATCTATTGTGTCTCGATTCATTGTCTGAGAGATAGGCTATGATACTTTGCTAGTAATTTATGGAAATTTAATGGTTCTACATCTTGAAAATCTGTTGGACAAGACTCATAGAAAAGAAGTGATGTCGGTAGCGCACAATCTATCAAATAGTTTAAGCTACAGAATATCGCAAAAGGAATCTAACCTCTGGTGTCACTTACACAAAACAAACGATAACTAAAATACCAATACTTTAAAAAAATCTATGATCCCGTTTAGGTTTACAGTTTTACACCCAAAAAACATTTCGCTCCTTTTGATGCAAGTCGGAAAAAAACACAACATTCCAGAACATAGAAGGATTCCTCCGCCATTTTCACGTGATATTTTTGGGTAATACTTAAAACCCCTCAAAATGCGCCTCGAACAGCATAACATCTCCAGTAGGGGCAACAGAGACGCGGTAATGGAATTATTACGTAACCAAAGTTTATTTAGCTGCTTCCCGCGTCTTAGTTCCCAACAAGACTGCTTCTGTTTATTTTTTTAAAGCATGTTCGTGCAGCGGTCAAAATAAACAAAAGCCCGCGAACAAAGCCGTCCTGAAGCTTTATGGGTGGGGGTAATAAAGAATTTAAACGGGAAGAAAGGAAGAAAACGCTTAGAAAAAGGATATTCAAATGAGGTATTGGGTGTCTGAAATGATACTTTGAAGAGTTTCTTGTCTTAATTTAATCTATTTATTACAATTCATAGCATACAATATGTAACAGAATAAGCGCAATTCCTAACATTAGTTTGTGCAAGCTTACCTATGGAAACCGTACTATTATTGCTCTTTCTTACGAAATTTAAATACATAAAACATAACTATGAATACATCATAATTTTATTATACTTACTAGCGACCCGCCCCGGCTTCGCACGGGTGCAATGCTAACACTAAAACCTTCCTCTTGAATCACTCTATCTATTAAAAAAAACCGCATCAAAATCCGTTGCGTAGTTTTAAAGATTTAAGCATACAAAGGGACATAGGGATATAGGGACAGAGAAAGCGACTTTGTTTTATACTATGTAGTGATAGTGATATACTAATTGGGGTGTATGAGGAATTGCGCTAATTCTCTGACTATTTGTATAGATATTACTAACGATCTTACGCATATAGGTACTTATCAAAAACTTTATGGTGTAGAAAAACATCGTGAGGAAACTCTAAGGTCCCAGAATCGATTTAGAGATATTTACTCTGCCAACAAACTGTCTTGCAGTTTGGTAGAAGAATTTAGTTTTTTTAGAAAATTAGAGCAGTGATATAGCCCTGACGGTTAAAGAGCCGGCCGAAAATCAGTGAGGCTCGGGTTCGAATCCTGGCATGTACCAATGAGTTTTTCAAAAACTTACGTAGGTACATATTTATCACTAGCTCGACGGTGAAGGAAAACATCGTGAGGAAACCCGCAGGTCTCAGAATTAATTCTGAGACATGTGTAAACAGACCCGGTCCGGCGATGGGCTCACCACCTATCACGTTTAGGGGTCCAATGTATCTCGTGAAATGTGGGTATATCCAGTAATGGAATACCTCTGCCTACCCCCTCGGGGATAAAAAAAGGCGTGAGATTATATTATTATATTATATTATAATTATTACTGAATGAATACCCAGTGGTGAATATAAAAGCTCTCGCGCATCGTGTTCTTGCGCGAATTATTACAAATTCAAAAACTATTGATTTCTATAGGTTAAAAAAACACATTTACAAACGTCAATAGTCTAATAACAAGGCACTGTAAACTCTGAAGTGAGTTAAATGTAAAAAGAAGCCTATCTCCAACGACGAGTTGCGGGTTCCAAATCCCCAAGTAGTTTTTGTAATGTCATGTCTTACTAGTAATTATGGTTTACAATAATAATTATGACGCCTACGCTCTCTAGGCAAGGTGTTTTATAGAAAAATACTTTGAGTTTAAGTTAGGAGTACAATACAGAGGATATGGAAGTGATAATACAGCAAAGTTTGAATGTGCGAAGCTCTCAGCATCATGAATGTTTACAGCAACGTTGAGATAGACGTGAACTGTGCCTTAAACACTGAAATATTACTTTTTTATTCATAATATTTTTTCATCCAAAATTCAGTAATTAAACCGTATCTTTGATATTAAATAAAGAAACTCAAATATTTAATTTGCTGACTGGTCTGAAGAAGTAAAAACCGAGAAAGGAATTAAACACGCGGGTGGAAACTTAATTAATTTTAACTTAAATTCGGTTACCCGGGAAGTCTGAGATGCTGCAGAAGCGGTTGGGTTCAGCTTGGGAGATCATGATTGTTTAGTTAAATAAAGAGTTGGGTTAAGACAAACAGTCGGGAAAATGTGCACTGCGCTCGATTACAAGCCAACGGGTAAAAAGGACAGCGTTGCGAATCTATAAATATAATATAACTGTAACGTGGCTGTATAAGAAATATATTTTAATTTTTTGTGCAGTACGGATTTGGATATGAAAAAAACAATTTTTGAAATTTTTATCTATCTGTCTACACATCACGCAAACTACTAGATTTTGACGAAATGTTATGTGGAGATAACTGAGTAACCGGGTCCATTTAGGGTTCTTTTGACTTCAAGAAAATATTTCATTTCCATTGGAAAATAATAATAAAACATTGTAAAAGTATAATTGTCATAATAACATAACTGAACCTGTTCAAATTGTGATAACCTAATTTTTAGATAAATACAGATATTGTAGTGACATAGTTTCGAGAAGACTTTATTTAAAATCTACCCAAACATGACCGCATAACAGCTTTATTAAACAGCAGCGAAAAAATAAATTTGTACTACTGATAAATTGGTGTTTTAGAGTTCGTATCGGCGTATTTGAAATGTAAATGTTGATTTTACTGCAACACAATATAACAATGTAAAGCTATGCATTTTATTTTTTAAGCTGATAAAACGTTTCATCGTAAAACTCAATACTCCAAAAATACTCCAAAAAAATACAGCGAAAAATCTGTTCTACAATGTTTGGAAATATCTGCAACTAAATAAACTTTTTAACAAATTGCATATTCGGTTATCATATTTTTACATTTTCGAGCTATCTCTCGTATCGCTCGCCAGTTAGCCGATCTCGTCCCTTTTATAATCTGTGTAGTATTGAACGTAAATAAAACGGTCGTCGAAAAACGGTGCGTCAGAAAAAAAGGGGAAAATGGATCGTTTTCGACAACAGGAGCTGATATTGCTCAAAATCGAGTGACCCCGGGTAATATTTCGCAATGGAAGCAAGCAATAAGTTTACTCGGTTCTCCTATTGTCAAACGATATTCTTTACTGGAAGGGTGAGTTGTATGACTTCGGGTGATATTGTTGACACGTTATTATCTTTATTTGCTTTTGCAATTCATACGTTTTCTTCTGCGTTGATTCTCTTGATACTTCACGATTGATACAGACATTATGTCTTTTGTAACCGTTTTATTTATTTCCACTTTCTTCGACATACACAAATCCCATACACACATTTCCTTCACTTCCCACACTTCCCACACAAACCCCTACTCACCCTCACACACTCACATTGAAAATATGTTTATATATATATTTAGCTAAGTTCTTGTAATATCATTATTAAAATATGTAAAGTTAGATATGATTTACCTACTGTTATGGAAGAGCGGAGCCTCCTGTCACAGGCATTTTTATGCTTAAAAGGAGACTCCAATCACAAGCTACTGCATTGTAAAAATCTCTTTAACGAAATAAAGTTATTATTATTATTATATTATTACTTATTTTAATTTCTTCCACGTACAATACACTACACGTTTCTTAATTACTACGTGTATTGATTATTATTGTTCTTATTCTTCAGTACGAAGTATCTATTTCACTTGTAAAAGAACAAGATTTGTCTCAAGACTGCCACTTGCTACGAACCTTGCAGATCTCTCGTGCTTCATCCCTATTCATCATATTTGTCTGATTAAGCGTATTTCATTAATCCGCTAAATTTGACCAAACTACCTCAGCATTCCTTTTTCAATCTTAGTCACTATATCATCTTTCCGATGGCACTATAATTTAATTTCGTTTTGTTCTTTTCTTCTGTTTTACCTACTTCAGTGTCCCTTATCTCTTCCATTCCCCATTATTCCTACATCTCTACCCCTAACAGAGAAGCGTAAATGATTTTTTTGCAGTTCGATATATTCTCGTAAATCGCGCTCTGTCGCGCTTGGCTGTCGGAATGGGTGTTATGCATTATTGAGGTTAGAGGGTGGATAATATATTGCTTATAGATGAAGTCTATGTTTTGGAAGATGGAGTGATTTATTTATTCGTTGACGTATTTGACGTTGAATAGAAATTCTTTTGTAGAACACTAATATTAAACTTTGATATGAGAATTTGAATAGACAAATTGCCCAAAAACTGTTATTTTAGTTTCTGAATTCGATTAGGTACAGATTTTTGTATCAGCAACAAATGCTCGCACATCTCCAAAATCTGTTTGATGATTTAGGTAAGATTTGCAAGACACTAAAATAGTGTTATTATTTTGTGTTTGTATTTATAAATTATTATTATAATAATGTGTAGGTACGCGTTATTATAATAAGGTATAATTAATCATACTGAGTTTGACTGATACGTTTTATAAAGTAAAACAGTGAAATGAAATTATCGATTTTTGGATATTTTCAAAATCCATTATTCCTCTTTTACCTGTAGATTTTATTCTGTCATTGAGTGTCAGTTGAGTTGCCATTAACAATATATTTCATGTTTTATTATATTTGTTCCAGGTCCAGTTGTGTTTCTTCCTAGCGAAAAAACTATGTAAGTCGATACAAAAATCATACCTATTTACATACTTACCTAAATGTAGGTACGTTTATAAATTACATATATTAAACAATGAAGGGTTTTCGGTCAAGTATTACTATTTATATCTTGTTTTTTTAGCGAACGTCATTCACTAGATATGTATTAAATGACGAAGGATAAATGATCTATCGAATCTTTAATTTAATTATCCTGTTTCTAATAAGTTCTCAAGTCATAAGTGGTGTTTTTAATAGCTCTCTTTAACTACAGAAACTAGGCTGCACCTCCTCAAATTAGGCCCTGACTCCGTTTTTGGTCTCGTGTTTCATCGATTAATTAACAAATAACAAGACAGAGTTGTGTACAATTAACCTGTAAGAGAGAACTCTCAAGTCATAAGTGGTGTTTTTAATAGCTCTCTTTGACTACGGAAACTAAGCTGCACCTCCTCAAATTAGGCCCTGACTCCGTCTTTGGTCTCGTGTTTCATTGACTAACAAAAACAAGACAGAGTTGAGTACAATTAACCTGTAAGAGAGAACTCTTAAGAGTTCTTTAACGAGTTGTATCAAGACGAAGACCACTCAGAGATAAAATCAGGAGGAAACTATATCAAAGCGCAACCGCGAATGGTATCGTTAAACTTTTATTGCTCTATTACTGTTTTATAACAAAGAATATCGAGAGAGCTCCGGCCCGGTATAAAGTTCTATGTTTCCGAGGTGACAGAGCAAGTTGCAGACGTAGCGAGAAAACACCTTCATGTCTACGTTGCAGGATCATTGTAAAAGCCGTGATATAATAATTTCATTACTTTTGGAGAGAGCAATGATAGCCTTAGGGTTAAAGAGCCTGCTTCACATGATGAAAATCAGTGAGGCTCGGGTTCGAATCCTGGCATGTACCAATGAGTTTTTCAAAACTTACGTACACATTTATCACTAGCTCGACGGTGAAGGAAAACAGCATGAGGAAACCTGCAGGTCCCAGATTTAATTCTGAGGCATGTGTACTCCCTCTGCCTACCCCCTCGGGGATATAGGGCGTGGACAAATAAGAATCAGTTTTTGGCTGCAACTTGCTTTATGCTTAATATATTCTGCAAAATACTCCATTATTAGGTTAGTTGCTTTCAGACAATTTTTTGGATATGGTCGCACGCGGTAATTTCAAAACGAAAAACTTAATAAGATCTTATGAATATATAAAATAAATATTTAGTCAAACAAGGAAAAAGGTATCCTCATGAATACTGCTAATGCAGTCCTTAGACTTGTAAACACGAAAAACTGTTTGTCAGTATGTTTTGATGAGAAATAAAAGATAATTCCGTCATAAATGTACATAACTTAACATTATGTACATTCAATACCGACGATGATAAATGAGCTTGATAAAGTACGTACACGAGATATAGACACATCAAGGTAACACAGTTTGTAATATTATAATAGAGGAAAGAAGGAATTGGTGAAATGAAAACACATTAGCGAATTCACTGCGCCTATAGGGACGTCACAACGTCAAAGTACTTATGGGTTACCATGGGAATGCATCACAGATTATATTGAGGCGAAAGAAATATTTCATCACACTTGCTTGCGCGACTAAAGACGGAATAGTTACTTGGCAATTTCACTTTCGTATTGCCATCCAGCGCGGGAATGCCGCCTGCGTGATGGGCACCTTGCAACGGGGGCCTCGTTTTTTTGTCTTTTAGTAGTTTGGTTCGTAGTTTTAGTTTTACTTCATGTTTTCTATTTTACCTCAATGACTTTCTTTTATTTTGGAGTTAAAGTCTGATTTGTAATTCCATGGAATTCTGAGAGCTGTCATTTCAGTAGTAACAACGATTTTAGGTGTCTCCCTTTCTCTTTCCTTTTAAGTCTCTCTTTCTTAGTAACCTTAGTACCTACCGTTGGCTTTTGCAAGTTAGCATTTTAAGTTGTCCAAATCAATGAAAAAAAAACTTGAGAGGTGTCAAGGGACATCTGGATGGACCGAAGTTCCACCATCATCATCTCATCATGATCATTAGATTTATCATTGAGCTTCAAATAGTTGTAACGACCCACACTTTTTGTTATAGAGCAGCAAAAAGCGGTCGTTACAACTTTTGGTCTTGATTTTTTCCGTCTAGCCCCCTTTCGCAACGCGCGATAAGGAACTACGTTCCAAAATCGTATCTTATTGAATCCATAATTTTAAATTAGTATTCAATATCAATTCTTTCGAAAATAACGCTCCAAGAAGTTTTACAGTGAAATCAAATTATCGGCCGACCCCGACAAAAGTCCGTCACTTACACCGCAAACAATTCCTTCTGGACTCTATAACTGTGTTTCCTTTGAACGCCATCCTTTGTGAAGCCAATTGAATTAAACAAATAAACAGAATACACTTTAGAACCCGCACTAATGAAACCCTGAAAGTGTCTGAAAAGCGAGTTGTACTCTTTTGCTTTCCTTCGCTTTGCATATACGCTTCTTTTCATTTTGAAATGATGTTTGCTTCCGCTTTATAGGTCTATTCTTTGCGAAATGGATTTTATAAAATTGAATATGGTATTTTTGTGTTCTTGGTATTGTTAACTTTATTGGTGGTAGCTATAAGGTTTAGTTTCAGTAATTCGTTATTGTCGTTAAGATATGGGCTAGGTTTGGATTCTAATCAACACAAATTAGATTTTTCTTTTATTCTAATTGAAATGTAAAATTCCCTTGACCCTTCTCCATTTTCAATTTCTGTTAACTTTTGATTATTAAGCTAAAATTAAAGTATGGTACTATTTTTAATGCTATTGCTTGAAGTCAGTTTCTTTTACTTTTTTTCCTAATTTAAGTAAGTAAGTAAGGACTATGACGACGTCTATGGCTGAAAGTACCTAAGTGTTATTCAAATTGACGAAGCGTTCTTGTTGCTGATTTATGTTTGACGACGCTTGTTGCTGAATTGTACTTTTTTAATAATAATACAATTTATTGTTAACTCAACAAAAAAAAGTAAGTAAATAAGTAACAACTCTTTATTGTACACCAATAAAAATATGCAATAAGTGACACAATGATAAAAACAGTACAATAGCCGGTTTAATGTGAAGATATATATTTAATCTATAATAACTACCACGTATCGGTTACAAAACTCGAACAGATACAAATTACCCATTTAATTTTGACGCCACACAGTCTATACATTATCCGCGACGTATCCCCGACCGTACAATTTGCGACCGCTTGACGAAGGTCCAACCCTCGCAGATTGTGACCACAAAAACTGTCCAAATTACTTACGTCCCTAGCCAGTGACTTAATTAGAGAAATTAGTAGAGGCATGTACGTTTGTACTCTGTATGTGCAGCTTATGTAGTGTAATGAGTGATATGGGTGGTCCAACTTTAGCTGTTTGCTCTGATGTTTGAAGGGTGCAAAGTTTTACGTTCGGTGGTTTTACGCAAAATCTCGTTGCGTCTAGTTACTGAGTTGTATTGTTTGTTTTTATTGTGTTTTCAACCGACTTCAAAAAAGAGGAGGTTATCAATTTGACTGTTTTTTTTATGTTTGTTACCTCAGATCTTGGGACGGAGTGTACCGATTTTGATTATTCTTTTCTTATTTCAAAGCTGATGCTTCCCGTGTGGTCAAATTTTAATTTGGTCCAGTTCTGACAAATGCCATCCATGAGAAACCCATATAAGTTGAAGGCGTTTCTTTTACTCTTTAGAGTTTTATGTTATCTATGCTACATGAAGCTAGTTTAGAGCTTTGATCGTTACATACATAAGGTGTGTAACTTGAGTCTGACAATCATGTGTCACTCAAGACAAACTGTGAAAATGTAAATCACATAGTTTATAACTTTGAAGGCGTCCAAACGGACTATGCACTGGAAAAAAGCAAAAATTCACACTGGAGTCTTAGAGTCATCCGTCTCTGTGACACAGTAAGACATGGTATGACACACGAAGTCCGACAGTCATGTGTCACAATGTCAAGACGAACTGTAGGACTGTAAGATGCACATTGAGACATAGTAGAATCTGACAGTACATCTTTATGTATCAAGACGAGCTAACATACTCGGAGTATGACATATAGGCCTTCTCAAAAATAAACTCTGGTAAATTAAAATGTATTTAGTTGACTTATATAATTATTATCTATTTTATTTCTACAACTATAAAATCTAAATTAACTATAATAACCATGCCTGTTGATACTGCCTACAGGTGTTGAAGCGATTCAATTGACTGTGTGGTCATAAAATTATATTGGCTGTCATATAACTTTGAATTGTTATGACCTTTGACAAAACTAGCGTGATGATTATGTGTTAGGGTCAACACATAGTTGCGGTGAAGCGTAAATTACGATATTTAAGGTGACGCATTGTGATTTCGTGACTGTGCATATTTGCACAAGAATCGTAATGATTTCCGGTTGTATGTATGTATGTGTGTATGGAGGAGCGGAGGTGGAATGCTCCTCCATCGTGAAAAGGGAAGAACTTCCGCCAGGCGAGGTGAATCAGAGTATAAAAAAAAATCTCAAGCATTTTTATCGCCGATGCGTAGGCGATAGACGTATTCCGTGTCTTGAAATACCCACAGTATATTCTTTGGACCTCTAAACGTGATAGGTGGTGATCCTATCGCCAAACCGGATCTGTTACACAGGCCTCAGAATTAATTCTGGGACTTGCGGTTTCCTCGCGATGTTTTCCTTCACCGTCGAGCTACTGATTAATAAGTACGTAATTTTTTGAAAAACTCTTTGGTAAGCATTTGAACCCGAACCTCACTGATCATCATCATGAGAAGTTGTTTTTTAAGACATCACAGAATCATTAAGCAGATCATCTATGTCACTGTCAAAAGACGCAGTGGCCACAGTGGTGACAAACACTGAGTCACATTCTGTGAATCCCCTCTAATGTACACTTTAAAGTTAAGTGTAGTGTTTGCGAGATTGCGTGACATAAAGTTGTAACATTTCACGTGAAGTGTTCATTTTATTTCTGTCCCAACAGCCTACCCGCCTACTGTGCTAGAGACCGCCCATGACATTACTTACGAGTTAACACAATGGCTAAGCTGTAAGTAATACTAATATTGTATAATTTTATCGTATCATCATCATCATCATCAACCCGTAACAGCCCACTGCTGAGCTAAGGGTCTTTCCTCACACATGAGGAAGTATGGGCTATAATCTCCCACGCGTTTTATCGTATGAATATAGAAAATCATGAAGTAAAAAACTCAACTTTAAAAAAAAAACAAAAATCAAGACATGTATAAGGGGCTAAAAATATTTAGAAGAAATATTTTCTCACGCCTTAGCCAGAGATGGTCGGCAGTATTCCTAAATTCTTGTAAATTAAATTACTTAGTCAAATTCCTGGCTCGAGTGAACAAGTATCTTCTGAGCCCGTCCCATCGTAGGCCCCGTCTTTGCCTTTGGGCTAGTCGGGGGTCAAGAGTAAGAGCATCTACACTAAATAAACAAAAAACATTTGACCTTGACATTTGACTTTTCACAACAGGCGCACTGCCAGACGCCGCGAGGCCGCCGGCGTCCTCGTTGACACTTGACTGGAAATCACGCATTTTTTTATCGGGCCGCCGGCGTCCTCGTTGTGACTAACTGAAATAGACAGGAAAGATTTGTATTTTTGTATATTTGTAACAAACAAACTCAGAAACTACTGGACCGATTTGAAAAATTCTTTCACCTCTAGAATGCTACAACATCCCTGAGTAATAAAGGCTATATTTTTTTCCGTATTCCCACGGGAACGGGACGACGCGGGTGAAACCGCGGAGAACCGCTAGTCATTATTAAAGAAGCCCTTTTCAAAACTGTATTTCTTAGACAACTATTCGTGATATTTTAAAACCTACCCTTTTCACTGTAGTCAGGTACATATTTATTGTGCCTACAAACTGAGGCGCTTTTATACCTCTAGGGAGTCTCCCATTCACTGACTGACCGCACTAACTTTGCTTGACCACTTGATACAAAGATTATTTTGAAGCTAAAACTCTCTTATCTGTTTCTCGGAACGCGTAATTTAATACTTCCTAACTGCGAACCGCCGATTTCAGTGTGACCTTCAATTCCAAATTGCTGTACAGTTTCACAGTAATTTGGGATGTAAATTGCCAATTTGAACACACCGCTCCACGGCGGTGTTATGGATAATTTATACTGTTCAATATTCAGTGGGCATCGGCCGGGTTATTAGGAGAAAAATTAATATCGATTCCGCTTGTATTGGTTGAATAGTCACATCGAAGTCCTTTTTGCTGTAAGGGGCGAAATACAGATACACGATTAAACAATGCATTTCACGAGATATATTGGACCCCTAAACGTCATAGGTGGTGAGCCCATCGCCGGACCGGGTCTATTTAGACATGTCCCAGAATTAATTCTGAGACCTGCGGGTTTCCTCAAGATGTTTTCCTTCACCGTCGAGCTAGTGATAAATATCTACGTAAGTTTTTGAAAAACTCATTGGTACATGCCAGGATTCGAACCAGAGCCTCATTGATTTTCGGCCGGCTCTTTAACCGTAAGGCTCTTTGATTTGACTTTGATTATGAGGGAAAAAACTCAGCTGTTAACTGATCTAACTGATGTGAATATTGATCAACATCTCAGAAATCCAAAACAAACACATCTTCGTTTCAACCGTATTAAAGCAACTATCAGTTAATATTAATATCAAGAGAACAGTATGCCTAGCATAAGGGAGCAAAGCAATGTTTCACTTATTAAATTTTCATGTTTTCTTATAAATAATAGAGTGCCTCCATTCCAGCTCGAGCTGCCATGCGCGTATAGGCAAAATGCGACTGTCTTGCAAGCAATTCTAACTGTGTCTAACGATATTTTAAGGAGGCTTTCACTTTCATCGTGAGGAAACCCGCAGGTCTCGGATTTAATTCTGAGATATGTGTAAACAGACCCGGTCCGCCGATGGACTCACCACCTATCACGTTTAGGGGTCCAATGTATCTCGTGAAATGTGGGTATATCCAGTAATGGAATACCTCTGCCTACCCCCTCGGGGATAAAAGTCGTGAGATTATATTATATTATATATTATTTATTTCACTTAGAAATAAAGAACTTGAACTTGAACTCGAGAAAAAATCTTAGCGATTCATATTTTATTCAAAAACTTGGTCTCTCTTTAACTCTGTTTTTAAATTAAAAGTAAATAAAAATGCGTTAAATTTTCACTTTCAATGTTTCATATTAACAAAACTGTGTCACTTATAAAGCGATTGATAGTGTATGATTGATGCCTATAGTTTTTCAGTCATATTTAATTGTTACTTGATCCATTATTTAGGAGTGGTTGTTATAAAATGAAACTGATTTTCACTCTGTCGACGAGTTTCTCTGTTTATTATTCTAGGTTACAAATAGAACAACAGTTACTTTGTATAGACATGTTCTTCCAAGAAGGGGGGGAATGTGAAACATGAACACTGAGGTAGCCGTGGTACCTACTGATATTTAGCCAATAAGTCAGCATATTGTATTAAATTATTAAATTCATTTTATTTTAACTCAAAAGTCAAAAAAGTCAAAATCGTGTATTTTCTGTAGGTAAAAAATACACTTAGAAGATTCAATAGTCAAATTCAAATTCAAATTCAAAAATCGTTTATTTTCTATTGGTATTAAAATATACACTTAGAAACGTCAATATTTTATAATAACAAGGCACTCTAAACTCGTCCATGAAGTCTAGTAACAAGGCAGTCTATATTATTATCTATCTATTATTAACTATATTATTATCTATCATAGCGTTCTGCTGTAAAAAGGAAATTGAAAAGAGTAAATATTATAGAAACCGTACCATGTCTCAGCACATCACTCGTCCGTGTTTGCAAAAAAGCGTCTCGTTCAAGCTTTTTCTTCATTTAAATTCTCGATTGCCTCAGAATTTCCTTTAGCGGAAAATATTTAAGTTTTCATAACTGAAGACTCCAAATCTTTTGTTTCATTTCTCGAATGATGGAGGGGATTGTGATTTAGCGTTCTTTTGCTATAAAAGTGTTTTTAAGTTACTTCGGTACGATTTTTTGCAATTTAGTGCCTCTTTGTTTTGAGTGGTGATAGCCTTACGGTTAAAGAGCCTGCTTCACATGATGAAAATCAGTGAGGCTCGGGTTCGAATCCTGACATGTACCAATGATTTTTTCAAAAACTTACGTGCATATTTATCACTAGCTTGACGGTGAAGGAAAACATCGTGGGAAAACCCGCAGGTCCTAGAATTAATTCTGAGACATGTGTAAATAGACCAGGTCCGGCGATGGGCTCACCACCTATCACGTTTATGGGTCCAATATATCTCGTGAAATGTGGGTATATTCAGTAATGGAATACCTCTGCCTACCCCCTCGGGGATAAAAGGCGTTTTTTTTTGTATGATTTTAGAGGTTGATCTCGTGATAAAAACCGGCCAGGTGCGAGTTTGTTTCGCACAAGGGTTTTGCATCAACTAACAATAAAAAACACGTTTCTATTCAAAGCGTTTCTAGGATTGATCAGAAACTCCTTGAATTTTTTTACATTTGTTGTAGCGACCGTTTTGTTGTATGAGTAATTAATAATTATGTAAAAATTTCAAGTGTATACTTATCAATTACGGTTCAAAAGATACCGAAAGACGGATGGACAGACAGAGGAGCCTAAGTAACAAGGTCCTCTTGAGTAACACTTCTCTTCGCACTTTTTGGGTAAGGAACCCTAAAAATATTGGAAAATAACCACTCTAAAGAGTAAAAAAACCGACTTCAATCTCCAACTTATATGGTTTTCTCATAGATGCCGTTGTCAGAACTGGGCGAAATTAAAAAGGGACTAATCCGAAAGCACCAGCTTTCAAATAAAAAAGAATCATCCAAATCGGTTCACCCAGTCGAAAGTTATATGGTAACAAACGTTAAAAAAAAATACAGACGAATTGATACATTGATAACCTCCTCATTTTTGAAGTCGGTTAAAAAGAGTATGCTGTAAGCCATATACAGAAAGAAAGCTGAAAACTTATCAGCGCTTATAGGCGCCGGTCTACGCAGGTAACCGGCGCAGGCATTTATATGAACAAGCGCCGACAATATTCGACAGGCGCCGGTCAGCGCTGGTGCCGCCCGCCAATTATCGTACGACATTTTGCTCGCTATGCTTCAATCTGCTTGCTTTATGTAGAATGGACCAGCGCCGATAAGCACTGATAAGTTTTCAGCTTTCTTTCTGTATACGGCTTTAGCGTTCATAAAAATCTTTGTGGCAGGGAAATTTATTTAAAACTGAAAAGATCCAGTTTACTAACGTTATACTACATCAAATTTAATTTCTGTACTTTGAATAAAGCTTGGAACCGTGTCGGCTACTTCCCCGAATTCATTTATGAAATTTCAAAATTTTCCATAGAAAACTGCCTCCATTATATGAAACGTATGAGTAAGTACACGTGAGGAACACAACTCGCTTATTTTCTCATTTAAATAACGTTGTTCAGCAAATACAACATTTAAATATTTATCAGTATAGTTACCTACAGTTAAAACTCATAACGATTTGTTCTCAGTATGTCGATGCCCAGGACGTCAACGCGATAATAAGACCCATAATGACGATTTCCCACTATGTCGATGCCCACCACGCCGCCTTCAAATGATGTAGGTTAAAGGTGTACAGTCGCAAACAAACTAATGTTTTTTCTAAATATATTATTTAGGGCGCCATGTAATCAAATAGGGAGACAATATTCGCCAAATAGTAAATAAATAAAAATATATTATATGTATACTAGCAGACCCGGCAAACGTTCTTCTATACTACTTAATATTATAAAAAGGAAAAGTTGTATTTTTGTATATTTGTTACGAAAGAACTCAAAAACTATTGAACCGATTTTTAAAATTCTTTCACACATGGAAAACTAGAATATTCCTGAGTAACATAGTTTATATTTTACTAGCAGCACCCCGCGGTTTCACCCGCGTAGTTCCCGTTCCCGTGGGAATACGGGGATAAAATATAGCCTATGTGTTATTCTGATGTATAACTGCAAAGTTTCATCACAATCCGATCGGTAGTTTTTGCGTGAAAGAGGAACAAACATCCATCCAGACATCCAGACATCCATACAAACTTTCGCGTTTATAATATTAGTAGGATTCCCGTATTCTCACAAGAACAGGAACTACACGGGTGAAACCAGGGGGGGAGGGGGGGTTTAGCAGCGTGAAAAATACTTGACAATATGAATATTAAGTAGGTAATATCGGTAGTGTAGATAACACTACCGCAAATAAATCGAAAAAAATATTTAATGTACTGACACGGTCTAGTTACAGTTTGTATAGATTAAGATTCCTTGTTTGCGAAAATAAAAAAAATAATTTCACGCCTTTATCCCCGAGGGGGTAGGCAGAATTAGGTAGGCGGTATTCCATTTCTTGAAATACCCACGTTTTCAACAGTAAATTCTTTTGACCCCTAATAAACCTTTGTTTACGAAGTAGGTACGAAAATACCTTATGTAGGTAGGTAGGTACCTTACCTTTTAAACTCCGATAATCGAGTCGTACTTTTTAGGGTTCCGTACTCAAAGGGTGCCAATGGGATCGTATTACTAAGCCTCCGCTGTCCGTCTGTCTGTCAGTGGGCTGTATCACATGAAGCGGAATTGATAGACTGTTAAAATTTTCTCAAAATGTGTATTTCGATTGCGGGTATTATAATAAAAATAAAATAATATTAAAAATGAAAGGGGCCCTTATACAATAAACGTCTTTTTAGGGTTCCGTACCTCAAAAGAAAAAAACTAACTCTTATAATAATAGGACCACTTTGTTGTCCGTCTGTCTGTCACATAAATCAGTCAAGAACCGTGCGGTTCCAATTGGAACCGTGACAATTAAAAATCAATTGTGTTTCTGATTCATGGTCTGAGAGGTAATTAAATATTATCCTAACTAATATTATACCCTCTGCCCACCCCCTCGGGGATAAAAGGCGTAAGATTTTTTAAAATATTATAATTGCTAAAGTGACTTTGTTTGTATAATTAAATCAGCTTTTAATAAAATAATAAAACATCGTAAGGAAACCCGCAGGTCTCAGAATTAATTCTGAGGCATGTGTAACAGACCCGGTCCGGCGATGGGCTCACCACCTATCACGTTTAGGGGTCGAATATTCTCGTGAAAAGAGGGTATTTCCAGAAATGGAATACCTCTGCCTACCCCCTCGGGGATAACAGGCGTGAGATATAATTTTTTTTTATTTTAATACGTTTGTAAAAGCATATACTTAGGTAATACAAATTAATAAACATTTTTCTTCTTGACTGCATTTAATATTTCGATTGAGTCGACGTGATGGGCAATCGACATGATGGGCTTAGCAACAATGTCGCGTCGACGTCCTGGGAATCGACATACTGAGAACAAATCCTCATAACCGGTCAAAACCATTTTTGACTGTTCTTGGCAGTCAAAAGTGATTTAGCCTGATTTAAAATTCAGACGAAATCTGTCAGGATTCATACGACAGGGTTAAGAAAGCAAGCAAGCAAGTGTAGAAAAACTTAATAAAAAGTCATATTTCCTCCGTTTTTGAAGTCGGTTGAAAATGGCTACATTTAGTATAGATGTTTCTTGACTACATACATACATACATACATATAATCACGCCTCTTTCCCGTAGGGGTAGACAGAGACCACTTCTTTCCACTTGCTACGATCCTTACATACTTGTTTCGCTTCGTCCACTTTCATTATTCCTTTCATACATGCTCTTCGGTTTAGGGTACTCTTGACCTGGCCTTTTTTCAAGACATCCCCAATTTGGTCTCGAAACGTCCGCCTAGGTCTACCCCTTGCAACACAGACTCGCCTTATACACTTTTTTCGTCAATCGTTCTTCATTCATTATCTCGACATGGCCAAACCATTTCAGCATACCTTTCTCCATTTTTGTCACTACATCTTCTTTCAGACCACAACGTTTCCTTATCTCACTATTTATTATTTCTTATTTCTTGACTAGCACTAAGCAAAGTCATTTAACTACAAGCTAAATTTCTTCTAGCGATTATATCGCCAAGTTTATGTGAGTAAAATGTCGCTACCCATATAAAGAGATGCTCTTAAACTACGAGGACAGCATAAACTTCTAGGAAAGTTTATGATTGTCGCATCTACTTATGATGTTCAGAAAGGCTATTTTACTGGATACTCTTATCGAAGCTCTCGAAGTTTGACTTTCATTGGCAGATGCTTCTTTATTTT
Source organism: Ethmia dodecea (assembly GCA_963855545.1). Classification (NCBI taxonomy): domain Eukaryota; kingdom Metazoa; phylum Arthropoda; class Insecta; order Lepidoptera; family Depressariidae; genus Ethmia; species Ethmia dodecea. The sequence goes on from OY979457.1 coordinate 921,605, forward strand.
TACCAAAAAACAATCTTATGCCTTTTATCCCCGAGGGGGAAGGCAGAGGTATTCCATTACTGGATATACCCACTTTTCACGAGAACATTTTACCCATAAACGAGATAGGTGGTGAGCCCATCGCCGGACCGGGTCTCTTTACACAAGATGTTTTCCTTCACCGTCGAGCTAGTGATAGATATGTACGTAAGTTTTGAAAAACTAATTGGTATATGCCATTACTCGAACCCGAGTCTCACTGATTTTCATCATGTGAAGCAGGCTCTTTAACCATAAGGCTATCACTGCTCTTATTTTTTCAATTTGCTTCGTAACTCGATATTTGGCGTTAATAGTATATATTGGTTGTATATATATAGTTGATATGGCGTTTCCTGGATAGTTGGCGGTCCACCACTGTGAGATTCTCACGAAACTTTTTGCCTCGCACAACCGATCTGTGGAACAAATTGTCGCCGGTGGTATTTCCGGACCGATACGACCTTCAAACCTTCAAGAAAAGAGCGTACTCCCACCTCAAAGGCCGGCAACGCACTTGTGGCTCTTGAGTTGCAGGTGTCCATGGGCGACGGTAGTCACTTACCATCAGGTGACCCGCCTGCTCGTTTGCCCCCTTTTTTTACTAAAAAAAAAATGTCCGAGAATGTAACTCAATATTATATACTTTTTCATCATACCTTTCCATTCCTTTAGAAACAGCAGCCCTAATTACACCAATGTTTATTTTTAAATAACTCTCTTTTGAGAGTGTAATTATTATGAGAAATTCTCTTCTATACTTGACTTTTAAAATTTCGTCCACCGTTCCACTTTCACGAGGGTCCTTTACACAACTGTCGTGTCTAATAATCTCCCTGAGAAGCGGTAATACCTGTTTACATCGCAGCAAATTACGTCGTAGCTGCCAACACATTTTTTCATTCGTTTATTAGGAGTTTTTCAGCTTATTACATTTCTTTAGTATCTGCTTGGTTGGTAGGATCAAAAGAACTGGATGAAAAGTGTTTCAAATTTAAATCAGCTACGACTTATAAATTAAAATCCACAAATCTTACCTTCCCATCTCTATTTTCCTCCTTCTCTATTTTTCTCCTTTTTACGGCTTAACCGGTGGATCTACCTTCATGAAATTTGATCGAACTATAGTTGACACCTTGAGAAAAGACATGTTACTTTTCATTATGAGTAAATACATCAGAGCGAAGTGATATCTTAAAATTCAAGGGGACTCCGTCGCATGCAACAGCCAGCTTTTAAATATAAATAAGGCCAATTATATAGCAATTTCTGTTACAGATACACTGAGACAGTCTTCATGGACGAGTTTAGAGTGCCTTGTTATTATAAAATATTGACGTTTCTAAGTGTATATTTTAATACCAATAGAAAATAAACGATTTTGAATTTTGAACAGTAATTTGAGTAATAAAGTGTCCATGGGCGACGGTAGTCACTTGAGACGGTGGACACCATCAGGTGACCCGTCTGCTCGTTTGGCCGGTTGCCCCCTATACTATACAAAAAAGTGTGCGTCTCTTCTAAGATTGGTAAAATTTCATATTAGTCAGCTTAGTATTCTGATGAATTTAATCTCAATTGTTTTCATAGCTAAGCTTGATTCTAACTTCAAAGCACAGATTATAACAGCTCCAGGATTTGGTAATGCCTAGTAACATACACCATACACGTAATATTTCGAGAAATTTTCTAATACTGATAATTTCTTTACTTTTTGTGAGTGGCCAAGTCGGCAGAGGGCAACCTAGGCGTACTTACATCGATCAGATGGGCGATGTATTGAAAAAAAAGCCGGATAAAGAGTACCCGAAACCGACGAGCTTGTATGAACCGATTGATGGATGTGGATGAGGCACGTGAGGTATGCCAGGATCGGAGCAGGTGGCGGGCAATTGTCTCTGCCTACCCCTTCGGGAAAAAGGCGTGAGCATATGTATGTATGTTTCTAAATACTGATAATTATGTAAAAATAAAACGCGAAAGGGAAAATTACCAAAAATCGTAAGAAACTAAATGTAAATTTTATAAATGTTGATAAGAAATAGAAAATAACATGGCACTATAGCCAAAAAGAGCACAAACACAGAAAAACAGCGGGCAAGGAGCAGTAATATTAAAGACATCCACAAAAGCAGAAAGTAGCAGTTGAATTTATAAAAAGAAATTATATATCACGATTCTCTCAAAATCCAGATTACATTGAATATTATATGGTTCCTTAGAAGAAAACAATTCGATTTTGTTTGTGATAATACTCATTAGTTTGCATTTGAATCTCAAACTCGTTTAACAAAAATATAATTGTGATACCTACTACAGTAAGTAGTACAAATCACACATACATAGGTATTATATCACTATAATTGCCAAGAGCCGAAGTCGTTTAAACACAAATAGTCCCCGGTTACGCCAACTGAAAAATCGTTTCCATTGAAAGTTTTCGGGGCGAAACCCACAGGAACAAAAGGCGGTCGAAACAAAAGAACCACTATAAAGAACCCCTCGGATTTTTGCCTTACCTTTTTTATTGTTACCTAACATTTTTCCCGTTGATCCACTCCCATTTAATAACCTTTTCTGCAATATAGCACGTAAAATAGGATTTTACAACTCGCCGCTTACCAATTTCGTCTGAAAAGATGTTTCTTTGAAAGGTGTTGTTTACAAGTTTTCGAGATATTAGATATTACTTTTGGCAACCGTTCATATTTGGTGCTTTCTTGTTCTTTTATCTATTCTTTTGCAAAGTAAATCTTGATATTTGAAACGAAGATTGAGACAAAAGTTCTTTGTTATTGATTTTTATCTGATTCTGCTAAGGTCCGAGTTCATTAGCGATCGTTAAAATAACAATCGTCTTTAAAATATGTGTTCATCACCATAAAAGCGTCGATTAAGTAGAATAATGAGACGTTTAGGATAATCAAACGTTTACACAACTGCTATAAAATGTTAAACACCTGATTTAGAATTCAACTATTGATCCAGAATTTCGGTGTTACAACCACTTTACTAGAATAATAAACCAATATCAATGGACTGATCAAAACAAAGTATCAAATAAAATTTCAACAAGAAAATGAGACAGTGGCTTCAATAAATACATCGCGCCATTCATTAGAAGACCAAATTAAGAGAAACCCAACAAATAAATCTGGAACCTTCGTGTTTGAAGCCTATTCAAAGTCAATGGAAATAAATGGGACATCTCTCAACTAAAACCCACTAAGAAGAAAATAATTCGGTCCCCCATAAACCAACTAAGCCGGCACCCTCGCCTCAACGCGAGTGTCCGAGCATTAGTGCCAGAAATTTACGCGCCGTTTTACGTCCCACTCGAATTTCAATGAAATGGCTGATGATGTGGAACGTGTTTTAGTTGCTGGAAGTCGCTTAATAGATAGTGAAACAGTTTGTAATAGAAGAACTTCTGGAAACAGGTCTTGTTCCAAAGATGTAACAGTTTTTGACTATTGGTCTAGGACTAAATATGTAACAGTTTTTTGACAATTGATTAACGCAACTTGCAAACACTATGGGAAGATTCGTAAATGATTTACTAAAATAAAACAAACGAAAGTTGGTCGAAGTGAAGGCGAACAAAAGTTTGGAAACTGTGTGTTGCATTGAAATTATTTGTCATAAGTATATAATAGATTTGCAAGTTTATACCCAATAATACCAACGAAGTTTCTGTTACTTCTTTTCTGCAGAATAAAACAAATATGTAGCTGGAATCTTTATATTGCATCTGTTATTACTATTCCTTGTTTTGGATCATCCGTTTTGTTTATAATTTTCGTTCATTTTACAATTTCATTGCTTTATCATATAAATGTTAGGTAATATTTACACTTTGAAGATCTTGCTTTTATTTCCCGTTTTCATCACCGTTCCAGTTTGGAAGGGTTACTTTATGTTCTTGTTCGAGGGCTCCAGTATTTTTCTACCCCGACGTATCCCCGGTAATAAACGGATTTATCCACAAAATCCTTTCTGTTTGACTGCACGGTCCATTGCCGACCTTTTTCTTGAAACATCTTTTTAGGAGCGTCGATAATATTTAGCTTTATGAAGAAGATGATGATAGCTTTGATTTTGATTTGGACAAAAACGTTTGGTAGAAAACTTTTTTATGTCTTGATATTATGAATCGCGATTAATACCTACGTAATTAATTTTACAGTAACTCTACAGGTCTTTGTGTAACGACCGAGTACCATTTCTATTCCAGTTCTGCAGTTAGCGGTAAAATTTTGATTTTGGACCCTAAATAAGAAGCACCGCCAAGAGCACCTGAAGCTCAACACATTGGACTTTATATAACGTTCTTATTACAATCGCCTTAGAGGTCACACTCGCACTACAAGTGTAAAGCTTCATGTTCTCTTCACTGTACACATCTAACATTAGTCGAGGTAGGTACACTATAACACAAGCCACAGAAGGATCTCAAGAAAGATTACTTAAATTTGAACATGATGCCTTACTCAATCGTCACCAACAATAACGCACAAATTTGAAATCATCTTGCAGTCTTCATATAAAAATAATCATCCAATGAAATTGTAATCGCAGTTATTGTGGAATAAGACCATTAAGTATTAGTACTCCGAGAAGGTAAATGTAATTCGGGCTGACATCGTTCCCTCCCCGATTGAGATTAAAAAACTTTCGGCAAAGCCTGTGGCTCTGAAAAAATTTAATGAAATTTCCAGAAAGCCACCGTCGATGACCGAGGAAGGAAGTTCATCAAAGTATTTTCTCTGTTGCGGATAGGCAATTAAGAAATTCAATTTTGTATAACTTTGCTCGGTTCGGATCTGTGTGAGGGTTGATTAATCCCAGTTCGGAAAGGAGTGAGGTTTCGAACCTGTATGGGATTACCTATATGGGAGCAGGTGAGCGGCTTTGCTGAGTTTATTTGGTTTTTTGCCCCGATTCGGATCGGGAACTGATTTCGGGTACTTTTTGTGACAAATCTAAGTGAAGCTGAGCGGTCAGTTTTACATCATATATCATCATATACCAATATTACATTAACATAAAATACTTACACAAAAAAACGCGACCCTTACGGTTACGTAACCTGGATAACATTCCAACGTTTGAGATCGTAAAAACAAACAATGTATACGGTCGAAGAGTATGGAAATGCATTGTACCGCGTATATTGAATAGATTTCCAAATGAATTAATAAGCTCATTAGAAGGTCGAACAAGTGGGCAAGCTAGACAAATTATAAAGAAACAATTACTTAAAATTAGAGAATAAATTAATAATATTATAACGAGACTCCTTAACTCAAAAAATCTTTTAAATTTAAGATTAGACGTTAAGTATATTGTGTAAAATGAATGCAATTTTTTATACGAAATAAACAGTTTAATTTTTTTTTTTTTTTTTTATCTAACAGCGATAAACTAGTGCTTTTTGTTTTTAAGCGGACTTCTAAATATTTACCGTGTGGGTGGTTGAATCTTCTATAGTATAAAAGAAATTAAATGAATTTATTAGCTCAGATTTTATGTATGAGGTAAGGTAGCTTGGTCTTTCTTCTAGTAAATACGTGCTAGTAGTAGCTCAGCTAATTTAATAATAATAATATTATTATAATAACTATGACATATTATTAGACCCCAAAATAAAAGTTATATTGTAAAGGGTTCACCACCGGTCTCGTTCAAGGGTAGGACCCTTGAAGTGGGTAGGTACGTCCAGAAGGCAAATTTTAATCACTAGGTTGATATCAACCTAGGCGTACCTACATTGATCAGATCGGCGATGTACTGGAGAAAGGCTAAGATATATAACCGTAACTGAGTATGAGTCGATTGATGGACGTGGATGAAGCCACAGGTTGTGGCAATCTGGTTTTTCTGCCTACCCTGTTGGAGGAAAAATATATCTTCTTTAATCTAGTACGCTAGATAGCTTCAATGTTGTCTATTTTGGCAAAAAAAGACAAAAGAAACCCATAATACGAAAGTAATAATCGATACCCATAAATACCTGAGAGCCCTCAAGACTAGTCATTCACATGATTTATCTCAACATTAGATACAGCTATTCCTTACCGCGCGTAAGTAGGGCATAATTGAAACAACATGATTTATTTCTAACCCCCTTTCGTGTTTTCCACCGAATTTCGTTTAGAAGGGGTACCCTTAGAATAAAGCGGGTGGGGGGAGTGAGTTATGGCCTTTTAAATTCTTTCTCTTTGTTATCGCAGCGACTTTTTCCTTGTGATAAAAGAGATTACGCCATTTATCTTTCTGTGACCTAGGAGCTACAATGTTGGTTGTTGGATTTAAAATATTCAGGGACTGAATTTGCTTTTGTTGTTCCGAGGGTGTCATAACGTTTCTTTTGCAGATCTTCCTTCTTTCAAAGGCATGATAATGTGGAAGCTTTCATTCATGAGTCTCGAGTTTTATTGCAAATACTATTGAGTTTTTCAAAAACTTAGTGTATCAGCCCCCCTAGCCAAATGGCATTGTACAATCTAATCGAATGTTCTTTTAGATTAACATGTATGGGATTGACATAAGCACTTGCCAACAAGCGTTAACGCTAATGACAATCCCATATAATATGTCAATCTAAAAGAACATTCGATTAGATTCTGCAATGCCACTTGACTAGGGGGGATGAACTATTAGACCATCAACATTATTCGTTATATTGTAGCGACAACTAGCGGTACTACATAAAACTAACTAGATGGCAAGTTCTAAACCGCGCTATCGAAGTTTTCTAATGAGTTTGTATAAATACAACTGTCCGACATCAACCATTGGACTGCGGCTGGCACGATCATCTCGCCTGGCGAAAGATCTTCCTTTTCACGATGAAAGATTCCACCTCTGCCCCTCCATAATATCATGTGACATTTTTATCTGATTTTAATAGTGACACTTCAATCAGCAGTTGGAAATGTGTGTGGTTGTATATGTAGTTAAGAAGGCATGTGATCAATAGGTAGGACCTACAATAACATACTGCTGCCTAGGTTGGTCGTGTCAATTGTAAACAACAATTTTATTTATTTATTGCTAACTGTTCACCCGCGTAGTTCCCGTTCCTGTAAGACGGATGTACGGATATAAAGTATAGCTTATGTTACTCCCTGATAATTAAGCTTTCCATTTGGGAAATTATTTTTAAAATCGGTTCAGTAGTTTAGGCGTTATTGCGTAAAACACAGACCGACAGAGTTACTTTTGCATTTATAATATAACAAGCGGTTCCGCGCAGTTTCGCCCGCTCGTCGCGTAGTTACCGTTCCTGTAGGAATACGGGGATAAAAAATAGCCTATGTTACTTAGGGTTATTGTGGCTTTCCATTGGTGAAAGAATTTTAAAAATAGGTCTAGTAGTTTTTCAGTTTATTCGTTACAAACATACAAATTGTCGCCGGCAGTATTTCCGGACCTACTTGACCTTCAAACCTTCAAGAAGAGAGCGTACTCCCACCTCAAAGGCCGGCAACGCACTTGTGACTCTTGAGCTGCAGGCGTCCGTGGTTGACGGTAGTCACCATCAGGTGACCCGTCTGCTCGTTTGCCACCTTTTTTATAAAAAAAAAAAACCTCTTTATGATATATAAGTGTAGATTATCATCTCTATAACCGTAATAGCTCCCATGGGCGATTCCTAACTACACATCTGGACTCACGTATGAGAAACTTCCGCAGCGCTAACGTTAATATAATTGGTTGGAACATATTAATGGGACGAATTAACCGTTCGCCCTCAGGACAAAGCCACAAAAGGCCGAAACGATAGCAATTCGCATTATGATTGAACAAACGCTGTTAACTCTCAAAGGCATATTTGGCATCCAATTATCATCCAGAAAATACTGCGGATATGAACTGATGGCATCTGTAGTTTAATGAAAGGTAATGGAACTAGTGAAAAAGTATTTAAGTAGATTATGTAATTAAAGCTCAAATGCAGTTATCATGCTTAGAAATTTTAGATGGTAATTTAAAAAAAAATGCATTAATTAGTTACATTAAGTACCTATACGAAATATAAACCTTTTTAATTGAAATAAGTGTTTTTGTAACTTCATTTTTTTTGTTCTTCATTTAAATAAATTCGACAAACAAAACAAATGAGAAAAATAAATCTCAGTAGTTCGACGATCGAACTAATGAATCGAACTAGTGAGAACAAACCAAAAAGCGGGTACACTAAATACAACTGATTTGTTGATTACGCGCAACAAGAGATACTTAAAGATCTTATCTTCACAACTTTCAGGTTCAATCATTCTTAAACGGAGATTACGAATGTAAAATAGTCGGGAAACATCATCTTGATTTTAAAAGACCTATTCAGAGTTAAGTCACTCGATATGATACGTATGTTTTATTACCTACATTCACCGCCATTTAGATTTTTGCGGCCTACGCTAGAATATCATTTGCTCAGAAGACTGGCTGCATTCCTTTTATTAATGACTAGCTTTTACCCGCGGGTTCGCTCGCGCACGTTTATTTCACTCCCTTAGGGATTTCATTTACCTAATCCTTTCTTAGTGGATGCCTACACTGTATAAGCTATCTATGTGCAAAATTTCAAGTCTGTAGACCCAGCGGTTTAGGCTGTGCGTTGATAGGTACATCACCAATGAGTCAGTCAGTTTATCATTTTATATATTATGTATATAGATTTTAAGATACAAAACAATTATTTAAAAAAAAAGTGACCAGTCAGAGAGAATAATAATAATATAATCTCACGCCTTTTATTCCCGAGGGGGTAGGCAGAGGTATTCCATTACTGGATATACCCACATTTCACGAGATATATTGGACCCCTAGTCAGAGAGAGTTTTTCAAATAATAAGTTTGACAAATTATTTGTCTCCGCTACAGAACATTCAACTCTATGGCTACGTTAAGAGATCACTTTAACTCTCTTATATCTGATGAACAGATCACATTAAAAATGGGGTCAACAGAACATAGTCAAACACGAGCTGAGAAAACTTTAATCACTTACACCTTTCACACAAGATCAACTCTATAAATCTTTAATCCATCGGCGTAAAACATTATTTACGGTGCTAAATTCCAAAACAGTCATTATTTTAACTAAAACAAGCAGTTTCCGTTGTTCTATTATAATGAGAGAAAATGGCGTCGCGTTAAGAATAGTTTGCATTGTGAAGATAAACTCTTGTTGTTAATTACTTTAATTAGAAAAACCAAAAACGACTAATAATAATAATAAAAGTTAATGAAAGGATTAAAAACACAACGAATCTAAGTGAATAGACACACAAAGTTACTTAAAATTGTATAAAGCATGGAAATTTGCTCACAATGTTTTTCTTCATGAATTTGTTGAAAGAATTTTTAAAATCAGTCCAGCAGGTGTATTCACGGAGCTTCGATATTCGACTCAGAATCGGAAAATCTGTCGTAGATGGGCTATTCACAGATGTCGGTATCGAAAGCGAATGTCATCACATAATGATTCGGAAAATTTTCCGTGACTGTAGTGCAGAGGGCAGACCTATACCTATTTATCTTAGGGAGTGCTAACATTTACATAATTTTAGCAAAAGAAATAAAAAATAAATAAAAACAGAAATAATTTACCACTTGCTTTACTCTGAATAAGAAACATAACTTCTGAGGACTAAAATCCGTCCTAAATAGACGTGGCTTAAAAAATGAAGACGCAATGCGTAAAAGCCGAGAAATATTATCACGTCCCGTCAAGCCCTTTGTTTCGAAGCTTGATCCCGGCTATTTGACGCCGAGAGCGTGACTAGGCAACAACTTGAGTCTAGCATTTTTCTAGTCATCCTAGAGGGGATCTTTTTCTAGTCATCTTTGCCTAGAGGATCTGGCTAGTACATAAATGTAGATAAGACTGACAAAGGAATGTATCTGCAGACTTGATTTGCGAATTTCACTTTATGTTTCTTAATACGGGCGGGCCTGTTGGCTTAGATGGTAGTGACCCTGCCTTCTGAGTCGGAGGTCGCGGGTTCGATCCCCGATCGGGGCCAACATTTATGTGCATGAACATGTCTGTTGGCCTTGTGTCTGGGTGTTTAATATTTATTTAATTATGTCTATCAGTTGTTTAGTATCCATAGTACAGGCTCTGCCTAGTTTGGGACTGAATAACCGTGTGTAAATTGTGTCCCACAATTTATTTATATATTTATTGATAAAATGGAAAATCATTGCAATAACAATTTAATTTAAATCATTTATTTCTGTTAATAAATAAAAAACCGGCCAAGTGCGAGTCGGACTCGCGCACCGAGGGTTCCGTACAACCTTGCAAATTTATGGTTTTCGTAATTTTTCCTTTATCTATGCTATAAGACGTTGCTTCGTACCAAATTTCAAGATTCTGAGTTCACGGGAAGCACCCTGTAGGTTTTGATTCCCTTGCAAGTGTCGAAAATTTGCGGCATAAACGGCTGTATCTTTTGATTGCGTTGGCTTAGAAGTTTGATTTTTTCACAGCTTCAAGGGACAGTAGACCTGAGTAATTGATATAAATTTCAGCTTCATACCTCCACGCGTTCCTGAGAAAAAGGGTCTTGACAGACGGACGGACGGACGGACAACAAAGTGATCCTATAAGGGTTCCGTTTTTTCCTTTTGAGGTACGGAACCCTAAAAAGAACTTTAAACAGAAACGTCAATAGTCTAATAACGACGGACTTTGGTCCGTGGAGATTGACTGAATGTAAACATCAGCCTTTCTTCACCGATGAGTTCTCTTTGATTTAATGTACCATCAAAGAATAAAACGAGTATGTTCACGTCTCAGTCACCGAGAGGGTCGGCAAAGGTATTCCAATGATGAATTCTCATGATGATAATCAGTCAGGGTCGGGTTCAAAATCATCAATGTACCAATGAGTTAGTCAAAAACTTAATTCATCACTAGCTTGGCAGAGAAGGAATACATCGTGAGGAAACCCGCAGGTCCCAGAATTAGTTCTGAGGCATGTGTAACAGACCCCGTCCATGGGCTCAACACCTATCACGTTAAGGGGTCCAAAGATTATACTGGTGAAATGTGGGTATTTCCAGAAATGAAATACCTCTGACTACCCCCTTGGGGATAAAAGGCGTGAGATTTATTTTAAATTATCAACTTTTTGGTATATTTTTTGGACCCCTAAACGTGAAAGACCCTATCACTAGACCACGGTGTTCAGTATCGACTGTTTAATCGATTTCAGATATTTTTAATATGTATTAAATTTTTCCGAATAATGAATTAGCATAACTGCAGTCAGGGCTACCTATGGAAAACCGTTCTATTGTTGCTCTTTATTTAAGAAAAAATTGGTGAGACAAAACTAAAGTACTAATGCATCATATTTTTTTATATTAATAATATACCTACTAATAGGGGTGTATGAGGAATTGCGCATAATCTGTGACGCGTTGTATAGCGTAGACCATCAACTTGAGTTCTTATATAAATCGAAACAAAACACGCGTGTATGCGGCCTCCCCTCCAATATTGATTTCCTACAAGGTCAAGCATCCGGAAAGTTTCCCAGTTTTACGCTGACACAGAAAAAACCGGCACCATAAAAACGTGTTGTATTCACAACTCATTTCTTTGCTCGTAAATTTAACAACTGATAATGAGAGTCATTCCGTTTGATCATATTTTGATTGTGACAACGTAGACATAATCATTAACATTAGTATGTCATCGTGTCGCCTACGCCTTTTTAAATCATATGTATATTTTCTTACAAACTATATTTGTATAAATTATGCTATGCAAATCGCTATATGGTTATAGGTTCATCAAATTTATGGTTATTAGAAAACGGTTAATTCGGAGTAAACAAAATTATTGTCATTTGTTTTGTTTGTAATAAAAATTGTCATCAATAGCTTTACGTAAACTTTCATATTATTTTAACATTGAATTAGATATTGTGACGGAAATCTGTCCGACTTTTGACTTCTATAGAAGTCACAGTCAAAAGACAGGCGACTTTCTGTGTAGTAACCTATTTCCTTTGTGTATTACTAACCATTTATATGAACATCCCATGGTTCGAAATAAAAATTATTCTATTCTATTTATTTATTATTCTTTGCGTCTTTGAAAGATGCCACTATATGAGTTGCATAATCCTGTTTCTTTCTCATTCGTAAGTATGAAAGGATTCTGTAATACGAGCCTATGAGATACGCGTAATGCTACAATAGGAGGTAAATGATGTGTAATCTCCCAATAAACAGCAAAGGCATTATAAATTACTTACGCTAGTGGTACTTACTTACTTATCTATATTCCTTACACCATACTTCTGACCATGTACATATACATATACCCACACACACACCCTCTCACTCACACCAAACACCCCCCCCACACCCCCTCACTCACCCCCACACATCCTACACACACACAAACTACCAAACTTAACTTACCTTCTATGTAACCTACATTACCTTTTCTTTTTATTCTTTGTTCTGTTATTTCCAAATACTGCAACCAAAATTAGCTCGCAATTTCTGATTGTATACTAAGTATAACATGACTTCGCCAGACTCACTGTCACCTAAGATACAGGTTTCACCTAGTTTAGGTTTCAGGGAATCTTATTTTATTGTAATAACTACAATCTTACCAAAAACCCTCTACTTGTATGCACTATTTTTGGCAAATAAACAATTTATTATTATTATTATTATAAAGTTATTCCGTTCATTATACCACGCAAATTATCTGTAATTATCATGTAACATAGCCTCACAATTACCGGCATTGCAAATCATAAAATATTAAAATTGTTCAAATACAAACATTTTGTAAAATATCAACGCCACTACCATTAAACCTCATAAATTTAGAATATGCAGATGTACAAGTAACATTTTAGATATTCAATATGCAAAATAAAATGCACATAGTAAAACGTTTCGGGCTTGAGTTTAATATAACTGAAAATATCGCGCAATAACTCATTAGAATGGGCAACCGATGAATATGGATGGGAGCATCCATAGAAAGGCGCCAGTTGCATAGAGGGCTTGGAGCAGAGCGATAGCGAGTCGCCGATATTAAAACCGACTTCAACTTATATGGTTTTCTCATGGATGCCATTGTCAGAACTGGATAAAATTGAAATGGAACACGGGAAGCCACCGCCAGCTTTCAAATAAAAAAAAGAATTACCTAAATCTGTTCACCCAGTCGAAAGTTCTGAGGTTTGTTACCTAACCGTAACGGATCGAATTGAGAAACTCCTTCTTCTTTAAAGTCTTTTGATAAGAACCTTCTACTAAAAGTACCTTCTTCAATACAAATAATTACCAAACAGTACCATTACTGACTGACTGACAGACAACGCAGAGTTTAGACAAAAGTTAACAATCATTTATTTTCTGTTGGTACAAAAAGTACCTACAGTTAGGATAACAAGGCACTCTGAATTCGTCCATGAAGATTGGAAAAATGTAAACAGCAACCCATTTCCACCGACGAATTGCTGGCATTTATGCAGTATCCCGAGAAGAACCAAGGGCAGCTATTTTTATCCATTGTGTTACTAGTAAATATGGTAGTTGACCTATTGATTTGCAACTTGGAAATATACCTTGAAAACCTTATACTTAGGTGCACTTTACAGTCACACATTTGCGTCACACGAATGATCAAGGACAATAATAGGTATGGCAAAAGATAATCCTATTTGGCCTTAAAAATAAACATTCTCGCCATGTCACAGAGAATTGTGGTCCAAGTTCAATTTCTGGAAGTAACCTCATTTTACCGACTTCAAAGAAGGAAGCGGATTTTATATTCGACCGTCTATATATTTTTTTAATTGTGTTCGCATAATATAACTTCGTCGTTTATGAACCGATTTTGATGATTCTTTTTTTGTTCGCGCAAGGTGATATCCCAAAGGTGGTGGTGGTGGTGGTGGTGGTGATGGCATTCCAGAGAAATCGAGAGGGGTTTTGCTTGGATAACAAAGAATAAAAATGTACTTACAGGTTATTGATGACGATGGCATGTGACAGCAAAGATTTATCAGAGACAGATTTATCAAATTACTAAAATTTTGTTTTACTTTATTTGAAAATAAAGAAGTAAAATTTTGAAGTAATTAGTACCTAAAATCACCTTGTATATTGTGGTCATTAACCCACATCTCCCATTACATCCGCTCTGCCTTTCTACCTCAACGTAAACACTGGTGTTGATATAATTCTTATGCAGATATAAACAGTGCTCGCTGTCGCGTCGAAAGCTAATTATACAGGCATAGCGCTCGCTCCGCTCTGCACAGACCTAACCCAAAGGTGGAAAATTCACAAACCGACCCCTGAATACGAATGAAGTTTTTGCAACCACATTAAGGCCCGTTAATATTCCTACTCTGTTTCGCTACGGAACCTTACATTTAATAAAAATATTGTAATAAATACGTTTATTATGGCATCATAAGGGAATGTCTTGACCCAAACGTCTCGTTTCAACAAAAATAAAAATGATACTTACAATAATCAACAGCTTTTACAAAATGATGATTTTTAATTAGAGACCAACACGGATGTATTACAGACAGCAAATGTAGCGTACTTTAGTGGACTGTAGGAATTATTTGTAGTCTAGGTTTATACTTACTGGATTGCTTGGAGCAGCATATATCCATGTCTGAACTCTGAACTCGGCCGTCTATTGGCGCGTTCTTGTAGTGTCGCTACTGGTTGAAAAATACGCATATTTATCTTCTTAACCAGTTTTTATATGAATAAGATATTTTCTTTTAGTAAAATGTACCCTAAATGTTGACCCTGCTATTTAGTTATCTCCACACCACATTTCATCAAAATCCAACCAGTAGTTTTTGCATGATGAGTGCACAAACAGACAGTCACGAAAATTTATAAAATGAAAAGTAAGCAGTCAGTTTTTTCAACACACACACAAATAAACTAACACTGTTTTCAAATCCCTTAAATGCTGGCAAGTATCCAATAGATGCCGTAGACGGGAGACAAGTGATGAGGGTACAAATCAACCAGCACACGTTCGGGAATACAAAGTGAGCTCTCACCAATTTACACCATAGAGTAAAATAATCCAGTGTTTAAAGCCAAGTCCTTATAGTGAGAAGACGTCAGATACGCTGTGGAATGTCAATGTGGAATGTGAAATCAAGGTCATTGCAAAAATACCAGGTATTGACTAACAATATTTTATTCTGAAGCTGTCCTACACATATCGAAGAAGTACGTATTACTACATGTCTTTTACTGGCAGCAGTTTCATATTTATTTGGTTTAATACCTTCAAGTCCGGTAGTTTCAAATACGTTTAAGCTAGAGACCTGGAAGTTTACATGGCTATGGAAAAGAATAAGCACAAAAACACATGAGTCAATGTCATTTACAAGCATAATTGCTACATTTGCATTAACAACTCACATTGATGCAGTAATAATTTATTCACAACTACTACATCAAAGTCAAAGTCAAAAGTTTTTATTCAATGTAGGGACTTACAAGTCCTCTTATCGACAGTCATTGCGACTCCACCGCTTCGGTATATGTATAGTTGAGGAGAAGAAGCATCGTTGAGACAATGTTGAAATATAAATCAAGGGTGGTGATGATCACACCAAAAGATACTTGCTTCTACTCTATAAAACAACTATACATAATAATATCTGGTTTCCGAAAAGTGTACATGAATTTGCGTTAGATGGGAGACGCGAGTGACGAGGGTAAAATTCGAAGCGACTGCGTTCCGGAATACTAAGTGACGACAAGCTTTAAAAGATCGAGTTAAGAATAGTTGCCTGGTTTCAAGTGCATGTGTATGGATAATTTATGAAAATAAACACACGCTAACACCTTATTCTAAAGGGGTTACGCAGATATATTCAATTTTTGAAAGTACCTATTTTTCATTAGTATATTTTCTGGACCACTAAAACTGAGAGATGGTAAGCAGCGGTGCTGTTACACATGCAACAGAACAGAATTCCGTGTCTGCAAGTTTCGTTACGACGTTTTCTTTCATCGTCGATCTAGTTAGACTTTTTGTTTTATTAATAAATTGTATTCAACTCATCAATAACTTGATTCAAAAAACGTTAAGAAACCAAAATGTCTATCTTCTTCTGCCTTGGATCTGAGTTTACAGTACCTTTGGTGCGGTTTGGCATGGTGTTGACGAGGTTTAATGTTAAAGATTTTCCACTGTTTCCAATATGATCCTCATCCATTAAACTAGTATTTTTCAATCTTAAGCCCAAAAGATTGTCCACCAAGTAAGTAAGCCTCAGTCATTTAGACTTTTGCTAACCACTAGCAGGTGTTTTGGTAAACCAAACGTTGTAAATCCAAACCTACATTTTGTTTTAGAATACAAAACAGTTGGTAAAATAATGACATCGTTTCATTCCCTAAAAATGTTGATGAATGTCCGACTTGTGTTGGACGGAGGCACGAGTGACGAAGGTAGCAATCTGTCCGCGCCAGGGAATACAAAGTGACGGCAACTCTCATTTTTAACTGTAGCGTATATTGGGATAACAACAATTATTTGGGTTTTTTGACAATACTTATTGAAATCTCAACGTCGTTCAAAAGAAAGGTCCAAAAAGACAAAAGACTTTGATTATTTTAGATGTCGAACAAAATTATCTGAATCTAAACAGGTTTTTAATTAAACTAACTTTGAAATCAATAATTATTATTACTATTTGCGGCCTATTCCGCCAAATGTTTTCTGCTTAGCCTGATGGTTGACTGGTAGATAATGCTTTTAGGCATTAAGTTCGCCATGTGTACATTTTCTTGGTACATGAAGTTAAATAAATAAATAAATCACGGAAAAATATCTGTTTTCAGTCCTCAAAAAACGCCGTCGCTGTCAAAATAGATACCTAATGGATTTTTATGAATTTGGCAATTGGTCCTATAACAAAATTTGTTTACTTTATTGTTCACGTTTTTGTAAATAGGCATTTTGTAGATCAGCTTAATCAATCTTTGGCAGACGATATTTTAGTCTGAAATCTTTAAGACTTCATCCTTTTTCTCCTCCTCTCAAATCACGTCCGTCTGATTCCTTTACAAATCATGTTAAATATGTCTAGAAGTACAATGTACATTTTCATTCACGTCTGTCCACAATTTCATAGTGTTTACCGAACACGTTCTTCAATTTCAGGTTATAACTCGTCTATTTCTGTACCTAGGTCTGTATTCACACGGGTAGGCTTAGAGAAGGCTCTGTACCGTGTAATTGGCCAGCTGATGACCCTCTGTCCGCTCGGACGTGAGGCACATGTCGTGACGTTAGCACAATAGATCTCATCTGTTATGCAACTGAACTTCGTGGATTTTTTGAGTTGGAAAGTTAGGACAATGAATTATATCAGGTACACAGTTTGTTGGGTTATTACTGACAATGAATTGTGTATTGTTTCGTGTTAAGTGTTCAGTGATTAGCGAAGTACACTGCTATTTTCACACTTGTACTAAACATTTAACAAATTGTGTACCAGCCAGTAGGTTTTTGTTGCCGTAAATAACATACTTTAACAGAATCAAAAATCTAAATGTTTAGAGTAAACTAAAATAAGTTTAGTCGCTGTAAAGATCGAACCCTATCTAAATTGAATAAAAGTATTTTTTAAGATTTAGATATGTAACAAAAACTTTTGTTGTGTAAATATTTTGGCATTTTCTTGCGTTTCCAAAAGATTCTATTTTGTCATTTTATTGCGTGTCCAACGGATTCTATTTCTGCATTTTCTTGCTTTACCAACGACCCAAGATGTGAGTACCTCATTAAAGCCATGTTCAACAATAACAGAAAATATACCTTCATTGAAAATGGTTTTCACAAACAATTTCTCCTCAATCCAAGATTGCAGTCTAATCTCAAATACAAAAGTCCCTTCTGGCCAGGAAATTCCAAGAAGATTCAATTACTGAATGTACAGCAATTGAGTTTCACCGTCCGATTGTTTTAACGGACCCGTATTTTCCTTATACGGCCGGAGCTAGCTATTCTGTTATTATGTAACCTATGGGAGTTTCTGTTTGTTTGACATATTGTGTAACTATTATTAGTAGGTACTAGATGTAATTGGGAGTTGAAGTAGGTCAGGAAATTGAGGTCTCTATTTCGGGTGTAATAGGCTGGTCGGTTAAAGGCTGAAATATTGATACTATGGAGGGTAGTAAATGCTTAGCAGTGTTGTAGTAGTACAGTATCACAGTATTAATTACTTACTTAAGATTAAAAAGAGCTCCCTTGAGTTTCTTGGTTCTTCTCGGGGTACTGCACTTGGAACCAGCAACTCGTCGGTGGAGATGGGCTAGTGTTTACATTTATCCAATCTTCATGGACGAGTTTAGAGTACCTTGTTATTAACAACTATTGACTAAGTGCACTTTTTGTACCTACAGAAAATGATTTTTGACAATAAGCTGATGATACTAATGAGAACTTTATATTTGCCTTTGGTGATTGAATATTGCATTACTTATTGTTTGGGTAAGACATAAGAATCTTTATTGACCTGGCAAATGATGCGTGATATTTGTTTCTACTGACTATTTCTAGATATTAAAGCATGTTATCTGTTGTCTAGTAAACTTAGAACAGGCTGTACTTTTTTTAAATAAATAAACGTTTAAGAATGGTGTCCCATATTGGTTATTTGAGCCTGGGGTGTCTCTGAATAATAATCGGGTAGCCACCACAATCAGCATTATGTTCTAATTTAGTGTTGCATGTCAGTTTCTGGTAAAATGTGCGAGACTTGAAATGATGTATACCACATACCATAAATCTATTTTCCAAATATATATAAAATGGGGTCTAGGATGTCTCTAAAGGAAAAATTCAAGGAAATTAATATACTGACACTGGCGTCACAGTATATTTACGAAAACGTATTGTATGTTAAAAAGAATATATCACTTTACAAAAAAAATAGTGACAGACATTGTATAAACACTAGAAATAAGAATGAACTGGCTGCTTATGTTAGTCGATTATCTAAAGTTACCAAATCATATAAGGGTCAATGTATACGCTTTTACAATAAGATTCCTTTTGCATTACAAAATTTGGCTCTTGACAAATGTAAAACAATAGTTAAGCAAACATTATATAAAAAAGGCTACTATAAAATTACCGACTACCTACTTAGTAGACCAAAATGCATGGGTTTAACCGACTCAGCGCTATGTAAGGCTATTCATTATAATTATTATTGAGAACCATATTTACTAGTAGGACATGAGACTAAAAAGAGCTGCCCTTGAGTTTCTTGCTGGCTCTTCTCGGGGTACTGCATTTGGAACCAGCAACTCGTCGGTGGAGATGTGCTGCTGTTTACATTTAGACAATCCTCATGGACGAGTTTAGTGTGCCTTGTTGATATTGACATTTCAAAGTGTATTTTTTATACCTACTGAAATAAAAGAATTTTGACTTTGACTTTGACTTTGACTTCCAAGAAAACACTGGACAAGTGGACACACAAAAAAGATTTATAATAAAAAAGATTTGTCAAAACAACACAAAAATCAAACAAAACACGAACCACAGCACAATATTTGTAATCAATAGAAATAAAGGTGAAATCTATCTATGAAAATCAAATAAACGTTTGACGCCATATTGTTTGCTTCCAAAACAGCCCTTCATTTTTGTGTTCTGATATGAATCGATTGGATTATTATTGTACACTAGATTTACAATGGTTGGTTAGCCGCTCTATACTAAAAAACTATTGCAATTAAAAATACATTAATATTAGGCCTGTTGGCTCAGTTGGTAGTGATTCTGCCTTCTGAATGGAATGTCGCGGGTTCGATTTCCGCTCGGGGTCAACATTTGTGTGCATGAACATATCTGTGGGCTTCTTGTATAGAGCAGTGATAGCCTTAAAATCAGTGAGGCTCGGGTTTGAATCCTGGCAAGGCAATACAAAGGTTCGAACCCTGGCCGGTGCCAATGAGTTTTTCAAAAATTACGTTGGTACAGTCAACAAAGTTGTTAGTGTTACATTTCCAAAAATTAAGATTCACTTTTCTCTTAAAGCCTTAAATGTATTTATAGTATTTTTTTGGTAAATTATAGGGATCAAAGATACCTTTGGAAATAAACATTAATCAATAAGATTTATTTATGACTTCCCCAGAAAAATGAATTCTTAGTTACTGGCCATGTAACCCTAACAACTTTGTTGACTGTACATATTTAATGACTAGCTCTACAGTGAAGGAAAATATTGTGAGGAAACCCGCAGGTCCCACAATTATTTCCGATACATGTGTAAACAGACCCGGTGCGGCGATGGGCTCACCACCCACCACCCATCACGTTTAGGCATCGAATATTCTCATGAAAAGTGTGTATTTCCAGAAATATCAATATATAACAGGATTTATCCTGTTATAAGGCGTGAGATTATTTTTATTATTAGAAAATAAAATAACGAACCTTTTCCTCTTCCAGGTAACGATCACAATAAAACCGAGTGTAAGTGCAGTGAAGTGTGATGGTGAGTGATGTGGAGTGAGGCGTGAGGCCTGGGGCCATGGGGAGGCCGCGGGGGGCCCCCAGCCCGCGGGCGTGGGCCTGGCTTGCGGTCCTCGCGGCTTTGGGCCGGACCACGGCTTACACCGACACAGAGGACTTCCTCAGCGATTTGGATAAACCAGGTAAGGGGGTTATAAATAATCTAGATTCTAGAATAGAAGAGTTGACTTCAATATATTTTATTTTGCAAATTGTGTATAAAGGTTGGTATTATGATGAAATATTAGACATCGAACATTTAGTTAGTAGCCTATGTCTATATGATATAGGAGATAATTAATAAAACTTGACGGAGTCTATGGCAGAATTAGAAGCCCAAAACAATAAATTATTAGCAACAGGTATGTAGGTACCTAATTGTTAAATAAATTAAAATAAATAAAAGTGAGCTGTGATAGCCTTACGGTTCAGGGGCCTGCTTCATATTATGATTAAAATCAGTGAGGCTCGGGTTCGAATTCTGGCATGTACCAATGAGTTTTTTAAAACTTACGTACATATTTATCACTAGCTCGACGGTGAAGGAAAACATCGTGAGGAAACCCGCAGGTCCAGAATTAATTCTGAGACATGTGTAAACAGACCCGGTCCGGCGATGGGCTCACCACCTATCACGTTTAGGGGTCCAAAGAATATTTGGCGTAAAGTGAGTATATCCAGAAATGGAATACCTCTGCCTGCCCCCTCGGGGATATTATAAGGCGTAAGATTTATTTTATAAATGAATAAATAATTATTTTTAGATTTTGCATATGTCTGACTGCCTGTCCATATGTTTGTAAGCGATAACTCAAAATGGAACCATCGCAAAATGTCAGATTCGCAAAATGACGGATTCTCAAAATGACGGAATTCTGACATTCTGCTTATCTGACCATTCGCTTTTCGCAAAATGACAGATTCGCAAAATGTCGGATTCGCAAAATGTCGGATTCGCAAAATGTCGGATTCGCAAAATGACGGAATTTTAAAGATACTTCCCACGAAACTAGGATAGACGAATTTGAAGTCTTGTCAATGAAATGATGATAATCCAGTAGATATTTTGAAGAGTTCAACAAAAATAAATAAATGAACCATTAAATCTTTCACTTGTTTTTTTAGTATGAAAAAAAAATAGCATAAATCCTAACTTATTCTAATTGAAAAAAAAGGGTAAACTAACATCTTAATTAAATACGGTACTTAGTTTCACGAAATGAGCTCCATTTTGTCGAATGCCCTAGCGATCGATACGATAAAAGTACAGGATGTTACTGTTTCAGATTTTAGCTGGTTCGAGTCCCGGGTGATGCAAGCGAATTTTAGAAAATCTTTGAATACACTTTTGTTTCTTTAAAAAATGAAGAAATGATTCCTTTAAGTAAAATGAGCTAACTAGCGGCCCGCCCCGGCTTCGCACCGGTGGACATGTACATTGATATATCACCCATCAGTCAGTCTGTTTATCATATTTATATATATATATATATAGATTAACTGACATTTTTGTTGAACTCTTCAAAATATCTACTGGATTATCATCATTTCATCGACAAGACTTCAAATTCGTCTATCCTAGTTTCGTGGGAAGTATCTTAAAAATTCCGTCATTTTGCGAATCCGACATTTTGCGAATCCGTCATTTTGCGAATCCGTCATTTTGCGAATCTGACATTTTGCGAATCTGACATTTTGCGAATCCGTCATTTTGCGAATCTGACATTTTGCGATGGTTCCCTCAAAATCTACAGCACCAAATTAGATGCGGTTTTCACAGTTGTGTTGTTGCTCAAACTTAAAATCTGACATACGTTTCATATTGATAACCCCCGAAGAAGCTAGTACATCATAAAGGTATAATTGCCTTAGAAATAATTTGATCAATTTGTATATGTTTCATTTCCATATTGTATGTTTAAAAGATATATTTAATTTTCATAAACCGAAGCGAAGCGAGGGCAAATCGCGAGTCTTAAAATATAACAAAACAGTTTTTTAGGGTGTAATGGAGCTCTAATTATAAATCTTGAAACTTCTTACGTTTAATGAACTTTAGTTTTTAATTGCTTTATTAATGGCCTTTACAGAATAGTCTTTAAGCAAAAAGTCAAAAGTGACAAATGCCCTTTTTAAGGTTCCGTAACCAAAGGATGAAAACGGGACTCTATTACTAAGACTTCGCTGTCGGTTCGTCCGTCCGTCTGTCACCAGGCTTTATCTCAAGAACCGCGATAGTTAGACAGTTGAAATTTTTACAACTTATGTATTTCAGTTGCCGCTATAACAACAAATACTAAAAACTAAATAAAATAAATATTTAAAGGGGGCTCCATTACAAAAAAGCGTGATTTTTTTGCCGTTTTTATAGATAATTGTACATAACCCTTCGTGCGTGAGTCCGACTCGCACTTGGCCGTTTTTTTTCAAGTTTACAAGAGCGTTGAGGTCACTACTCAATTACACGTGTCTCACCTCTGTCGTGACCTCACTTCTCTTATAACTGAGAAAAGTATTACTACTTATAGAACTTGCCATAATTAAAAATTAAAATATACTTTTGCCGACACAACAAATACTTAAAAAATAGTTTCTGAGAAACAAAACTTTAACAACAATTATTGAAAACGTCACAATAACTTAGTTTCACTAAACTGAGCACGTCTTAAGTTATTAAGCTCAACAACTTTTTAAATTAAGTTTCGACTAGTCCAGTGCCGGTTATTTTAGAGCGGTTTAAAAATAATACCGTATTTATGGTGAGGTAACATTTTGTATTATAATCTGTAGTTTGAACGAGTTGTTGCATTAATGATCAATCAAAACTTTGCGGAGGCGGGCAGAGCTGTGGTGTGTGAGGGTTTATCGATAAATAATTATCGAATGATTTGATTAAGTGCTGGCTATGAGTTTGGTGGATAAAATTTCGAGTGGCATGTAAATTATTCGAAACTACAAAATGTATTTTAAAATAATAAAAAGTTGTGGAACAGAATTCACACATGGTTATTCAGTTCCAAACTACGCAGAGCCTGTACTATCGGTACTAAACATAATATTTAAATAAATATTAAACACCCAGACACGAAGCCAACAGACATGTTCATATACACAAATGTTGGGCTTGAGTGGGGATCAATGTGAAATTGAAAATACTCAAATTGATGAAAAAATACATCAAATGTGATATCTAGGGTTAGACTGCTACTATACTGACTGGATAACTTCTAAAATAGGTTTATTGCGAGGAGCACAATTAAACACGTCCGCTCAGTTCAAACTATATTCAAAGAAGAAAGTTTTACGAATTACCCTCACATATATCACACCCCCACACTTATTATAAACATAAATACTAATTCTCAATAAACATACAACACTAAGTACTTACTTAAATCTAAGTGCGTGCCAAATACAAAATGCAAATTAAAAGTACTATTCTTAACTAACAAACATTTGAATAACAATGCTAACAAGTTACCTTTTCCAATATCAATCAAATTCAAAACCATATCGAATTACAGGTTTCCTAGTGCGTTTAGGACTGGGACTGTTCACGGGCAAAGGCGGCGGTGAGGACTCAGCCGGACGACACACGGCCGCTTTCTCAATAAATTCATTCTCACGATCTGTGTTTCCCCGCTCTCGCTCATACGATACACTCGCACCCACTAACCGGTTCGAGGCCTCGTTGTTAGTCTCCCCATGAGGTAACGGCTGGTCCTGTATACTAGGACTTGGAAAGGTAAGCCCTGGCAGAAACGGGTCAACTCCGGTACAAGATGCCGCACTGGGTAACGGTAAACTGGCTATTGTGGACGTATTCTTTCTTAACTGATCTACATGTCTTTTTACTAGTGGACCGTTCTCTTTTTCTATTAAATAATTGCGGGACCCTAGCGTACTCTCAACTCTGCCCGCACACCACTTGTTATTTCCTACCCCGTAATCTCTCATCCATACTTTATCTCCCTCCCTAAAATACCTCTCCGTACCGCCCGCGTTGCGGACTTGACTACGCTGCACTTCCCGGACTCGCTCCTCCACCGCAAGGTCGCTCCGTAATAAGTCTAGTCTGGAGCGAAGATTACGCCTCTGAAGAAGCATGGCTGGAGACATTCCCGTGGTGCTATGTTCCACGTTTCTATATGCTAGTAAATAAGATTGAAGCGCAATTTCTACCTCGTGGCCATCGCGAATGGCTTTTTTAACTGCCCGCTTACATAATTTAACTGCATTCTCCGCGGCACCATTTGAGGAGGGATGATACACAGGCGCGAAAGTTAATTTAATACCATTTCTAACCATAAATTCTCCGTATTCCTGACTGGAGAAGGGAGGTCCGTTATCGGAAACAATTTCCCGGGGTATACCGAAACGCGCAAATGTTTCTCTCAATACTTTAATAACAGCTGACGCTGTCGTACGTTGCATCAAGAAAGCTTCTATCCATTTTGTAGAAGAGTCTATAATGACCAAAAATGTTTTACCGTGAAACGGGCCTAAAAGGTCAACATGGAGCCGCGACCACGGCTCTGAGACGTAGGGCCAGGGCTGTGGTGGCGCGCGGGCCGGCGCCGCGCTCTCCGCAGTACACACCGCACACTGTCGGCACATCGCCTCGATGTCACCGTCGATGCCAGGCCACCACACGTAACTCCTGGCTATACACTTCATTTTCACTATACCTAAGTGTCCTGTATGTAATTCCATTAATAAAGTACTACGTAATTTATCAGGTATCACTAAACGATAACCCCACATTATGCACCCCGTGTCTAAGTATAATTCATTTCGTTTTGAAAAATAATGTTTTAAATTTTCATCATTACAATGAGTGGGCCAGCCTGATTGCAAACATAAAAAGACTTTTCTTAAAATATCATCAGAAGCCGTACTGTCTTTAATCATTTCTCTCGTTACTGGTAGGAAACTTTGAACAAAATTTAAATATGTTTTTTCGTTACTGAAACCCGCAATTTCCCTACCGTTCGCGCCGCCGGCCGGTAGCCTCGATAACGCATCCGCTGCGTTACGACCTGACGGAACGTACTCAATGTCATAATCGTACCCTGATAGTAGCACTGCCCATCGCTGCATTCTACCGGCTGCCATGACGGGTATACCAGATTTTTCTCCAAAAATAGACACTAATGGCTTATGGTCGGTTCTGAGCGTAAATCTTCGACCGTAAAGATACTGATGAAACTTACGAATGCCAAATATTATAGCCAGTGCCTCTCTCTCTATCTGCGAGTAGGCTCGCTCCGCTGAGTTCAACACTCGAGATGCATACGCCACTGGGCGTTCGCGCGGTGCGTTCCGTCCCGGCACCGGCACCATGTGTGAGATTACTGCACCGACACCGACTCCGCTAGCGTCCGTCGTCAGCACCAGGGGAAACTCGGGAGAATAGTGTGCCAGTATCTCGCTAGAAATCAACACGTCTTTAACTGTCGCAAACGCAGTCTGGCAACTCGTATTCCACTCATACTTAGCATCTTTTTTTAATAAGTTATACAACGGTTCTAACAAGGTACTAATGTTACGGACAAATTTCGCATAGTACATTACGAGACCCAGAAAAGATCGAAGCTCGGAAACGTTTTTAGGAACGGCTGCATTTTTAATAGCTTCGATTTTCTCTGGACAAGTGTGTACCCCCTCTTCACTTATTACGTACCCGAGATATGTAACCGATTTAGCGAAAAATATGCACTTCTCTTTTTTTATTTTTAAACCAAATTTTTGTAACCTTTCAAAAACTTTATTTAGATTGTCCAAATGCTCGCTGTCGTTGCAGCCAGTAATAATAACGTCGTCCAAGAAAACTCCCACGTTAGCCAAATCAGCAAACATTTGTTCCAGTTTCCTTTGAAAAATCCCAGGACTCGATGACAACCCGTAAATCAGCCTATTATATCTGAATAGCCCTTTATGAGTATTAATCACGGTGTACTTACTACTATCATCTAATACGAACTGCGCATACGCCTGTGATAAGTCGATTTTCGTAAATTTTTTACCCCCGTGAAGTTTAGTAAGCAAATCTTCCACCTTTGGAAGAGGAAAACGGTCCACTTCTAGACATTTGTTAAGAGTAAGCTTATAGTCACCACAAATTCTTATTGTGCCGTCCTTCTTTACCACCGGAACAATCGGCGTCGCCCAGTCTGACGTCTCGACCGGAGTGATGATACCGTCCTTTGCGAGTGCATCGAGCGCGCGCTCCACGGGCTCGCGCAGTGCGTAGGCGAGCGGTCGCGCGCGCAGGTACACAGGCCGTGCTCCCTCACGAATGCGCAGCCCCACCGTGCCTCCGGTGAACTGACCCAATCCGTCCGCAAACACATCAGAGAATCTGGAACTAAAGTCATTTAAATTAAACACTTCATCTTTACTATTCACTACATTACAATCAACAGTCGGTATTTTAAAATTTAACTCCTGTAACCATTGTCTACCTAGGAGGGAGGTTGTACCATTTTGTATGATATAAAGATCTAAATATTTGCTTTTATTGTTATAGGATACCAAAGGTCTAATTTTACCTACAGGAGTAACAGTCTCTCCAGTGTAATACTTTAACAATATATTACATTTAATAATGTTATAATTTTGAAACAACCTCAAGTAGTTTTCATAGCTTATACAAGAAATAGTGCTTCCAGTATCCAATTCCATTACTAAATTCTTACCGTCAACCTTAAGGGTTATCTTATACGGAAGATATTTATGCAAACTATTGAAATTTAAAGAATAATTCTTTACCTCTTCACTTCCGTGGTCACTAAATTCGTCTTCGATTTCATTTTCTACAAAATGGTTGTGAACTGACTGTCCACTGCGTCTTGGACACACCCTTTTTAAGTGTCCCTGGCAATTACAAATTCGACACACATACATTTTGAATTTACATGTATTGAAATCGTGATTGACACCGCCGCACACCCGACAGGCACGGTCGGAGTGGGATAAAGGCGCGCGGCCGCCCGCGCCGCCGGTCGCCCCGACCTGACCACTCGCGGATCGTTGAGCGGTCGTGCACGATGACGTCATCTTGCCGTGTGTCCCTCGCGCGCCAGCTGACCCGTCGTTCCGCCGATATCCCGACCTTATTATATTTTGATGCATAATAATCGCTGTGGACCTAGAATCACCAGACAAACTGGCATTACCCTCCACCAGCGCTGCATTCGTTTGTGCCGTTTCCATGGCCGTTGCTAGTTTAACCGCCGTATCAAATTTCAAATCCTCCTCCGCAAATAACCTTTGTCTCATAGTCTCACTGTGCAAACCACAAACAAACTGGTCTCTGAGACTTTCTGTGAGCCACGTGCCGAAAGCACACGACTTAGACATCTTCTTCAGTTCTGCTACGTAGTCTGCCACACCCTCGTTTTTATATTGTTTTCGTTGCCGAAATTTATACCTTTCAGCCAATAAGCTCGGTTTTGGCTGTAAGTGGTTCCTCATCGTAGTTACTAACTCTGCAAATTTTTGTGCCGCTGGTTTCGCCGGAGTGCACAAATTGACCATTAACTCGTACGCATCATTTCCAATAACCGTAATTAATGTAGGCACTTTAATCTCGTCTTTAATTCCGTTCACAATAAAATACTGTTCTAGGCGCTCGACATACGTGTCCCAATTGTCCTTGAGCACGTCGAACGGACCGATCTTGCCGACCGACATTTTATTGTTCAAAATTATACACTTCACACTTTTACACCAAGGTTGCGTTAAATCCTCGTCGCCAAATGTGATATCTAGGGTTAGACTGCTACTATACTGACTGGATAACTTCTAAAATAGGTTTATTGCGAGGAGCACAATTAAACACGTCCGCTCAGTTCAAACTATATTCAAAGAAGAAAGTTTTACGAATTACCCTCACATATATCACACTTTATCTAATACAAAAATATTGTAGGAACCTATTTTTTTTTTAAACACGTTGCATCAATTTGCATAGGTACTAGTGCACATCAGATTTAAGCAAAGAGATTAAAATTTAATAGGACATAGGGGGGGTATTGGGAATATTATCATACAAAACTTTGAAGCATGTTTGAAGCTCAAGCGTCATGTCAGTTAGTATGAACGTGAGCTGTCATTCGGTCGAAATTGTACTAGACTTATTCCACTTTGGAATAACTTTTGGCTTCAAATTTTCCTAGCTTTGTCCCCTCTATGCCCTATTATATTTTAACCTCTTTGGATTTAAGACTACTCACTGCGAACAGGACATGAAGCTTTACACTTGTAGTGCGAGTCTGATCTCTAAGGCGATTGTAATAAGAACCTTACAATGTCCAATGTGTCAAACTCTACGTGCTCTACTATAAATGTTGTGCTTGATATCTTCAGTGCACGCTTTCCAATGATGATTTCAACGATCATGTAGTATTTCTAGATAGTTATATAATATTCTGATTCACTCACTAAATACCTAGTAGTAGTAAAAAACTTTTAAACATAAAAATGTATGTTACTTAAATCTACAATTAACACTAAAAAATTTCGAACTACCCTCTATAACTTTTATGTGATATTTCCAGCTAAGAGTCTGACTGTCAGAAACGCTCAGAACACAAACAAATCCAATAAATAAAAAAGGAAAGTCGAAAGATAGCATTTGCATTAGCTCGATCGTATAGTAATGGCTGACAGGTTCGTTGTATAAAATAAAAATAAAAAAAATAGTTTCACGCCTTTTCTATCCGAGGAAGTAGGCAGAGGTATTCCATTACTGGATACACCCACATTTCATGAGATACATTGGACCCCTAAACGTGATAGGTGGTGAGCCCATCGCCGGACCGGGTCTGTTTACACATGTCTCAGAATTAATTCTGAGACCTGCGGGTTTCCTCACGATGTTTTCCTTCACCGTCGAGCTAGTTATAAATATGTACGTAAGTTTTTGAAAAACTCATTAGTACATGCCAGGATTCGAACCCGAGCCTCACTGATTTTCGGCCGGCTCTTTAACCGTAAGGGCTATCACTGCTCTGACTGACTGATTGGTGATAAATCAACGCACAGCCTAAACCGCTTGGTCTAGAGACTTGAAATTTTGCACATAGATAGCTTATACAGTGCAGGCATCCACTAAGAAAGGATTTTGCAAAATCCAACTCCTAAGGATGAGGATGATAGCGGAGACATTAGACTCTCCTCTCGTCGCGAGGTTCCTCAAGTTACATGTGAAACGTGTAAAGCAGGGAACGCCGTGACGTCATCTTGTCATTTTGTTTATTTCGATTTAAAATTAACATAGCTATAAGTCTTTCTGGTACTAACACGAGCAGAAGCGAAGCCGCGGGTAAAAGCTAGTTAAATCTATGTCAACCGCTACCCTCAGATAACCTTGAGTATCAGTTATAGGTTATTTCGCTTTCATATCCTAACCCTTATCGTAACTGGTAAAAATATGGAATCGATATCATTTTATGGTACTAAATTGAAGCTGCCCTCAACACTAATAAAATTTTATTGGCGCTTACGTTTGATTCCGTGCAAGATGTGGCGCGATTCGGATAGGTGGTCGGCATCAGAGGACGCTTAACCACCTCAAATTCATTATTCATAACAATAAAATATTTAGGTCAACAAAGTTGTTAGGGTTACATGACCAAAAACTAAGATTCTGTTTTCTCTTAAAGCCTTAAATGTATTTATAATTTTTTTTGTAAATTATAGGGATGAAAGATACCTTTCGAAATAAATAATAAATAAATAAGATTTATTTATGACTACCCCAGAAAAATAAGTTTTTTTTAGTTATAATATAATAAATAATAAAAAATTGTGGGACACAATTCACACACGGTTGTTTAGCCCCAAACTAGGCAGGACCTGGGGGCCAATTCCACTAAATGTCAGCCACTGGCGAGCCATTGTCATCGAACTACCATTCCATTATGCTGCAACTGGCACTATGACATCTAATTTGTATTCCACTAAAATCATAGTGGCATTACAATGGAATGACTATGGACTACGTTAGGTGTTGCCTACCATATATAACTATTACTACCATGCGTGTCATTAGTTTTATTTCGGGTTTTCGGCACAAAAATTTTTAGATGATTGATTTTATTTATGGTATATGTGACATTTCGATAAGTTTTGAAGAAACTTGTGTATTTTTGTGCATAGACTCTGAAGCAGAGCTAAAATCTGAATTTCGTGTCTTGTTTAGGGCTGATGGCTAAATTGCCAATGCCTTGAAATAAGGGGAAAAAAGCAATCACTGGACAGCGCCATTCCATGGTAGGAATAGTAGAATACCAAAAGTGGTGAACAATGATAGTTGAATGACTGTGAAAACTGTCAGTTAACAGAATACGAAAAGTGCCAAATAACACCATCGAGTGACCATTGCCATGTCATTGTCATCCAACTATCACCGCTGTCATTTAGTAGAATTGGCCCCCTGTACTATGGGTACTAAACAGCTGATAAACATACTTAGATAAATATTAAACGACCAGACATGAAGCCAACAGACATGTTCATGCACACAAATGTTGGCCCCGAGCGGGGATCGAACCGCGACCTCCGACTCAGAAGACAGGGTCACTAAAAACTGAGCCAACAGGCCCATCAAAGTTACTGGCCATGTAACCCTAACAACTTTGTTGACTGTACAAGAAAGCAACGTTCTATTCTAATAGTGTCAGTAATCAATACCTTATGCTTTTTTAAAGAGCAGTGATAGCCTTTCGGTTAAAGAGATCGCTTCTCATAGAGATAATTAGTGTGGCTCTGGTTGAAATCCTGGTATGTATCAAAAACTTACGTACATATTCATCACGAGCTCGACGGTGTAGAAAAACATCGTGAGGGAATCCGCAGGTCCTAGAATTAATTCTGCGGCATGTGTAACAGATGGCGTTGGGATCACCACCTATACGGTTAGGGGTCAAATATATGTACCTACTCGTGAAACGTGAGTATTTCCAGAAATATAATACCTCTGCTAACCCTTAGGGGGTTAGTTAATCTTCACAACGTGTCAAATGAGTGTTAATATTAATATTCCATTACTGATTTCCATATTCTGAGTTGAAAAAAATCGTGTAAATTGACAGCAAAAAGAAACTAAATACTTACAATGTAGGTACTAACTACGGAATATTTTAATCTTAATTCTGTAGTATTGTCGTAAATTAAACATTGAATAATAAAACATACTTGATGTGTTTTAACAATTGTGAATGGTAAACATACAGCTGATATTAATATGGTAATAACAAACTAAATTATGTAAAATATGTGATAACATCAACGAACATCAACAAAACACGGCCCATCATTCATTTTAATACAAAAACAATGGAAACCAAACAATAAATCACGCACAGACATTGAAAAGAAACGCCGACGGCTTCGTTAAACAATGTCAATAGTGAATAGCTATGCTGGCAACACTGTACTATAATAGTTTCCAGGTGAGCTTTTTGGCGTGAACGTGAAGATTTTTGTAAAAAAGAATATTACTGTGCAAATTTGATTTAGCTCATAATAGTGCGTGACGGGCCTGCTGGCTCAGTTGGTAGTGACCCTGCCTTCTAAGTCGGAGGTCGCGGGTTCTATCCCCGCTCGGGGCTAACATTTGTGTCCGTGAACATGTCTGTTAGCTTCGTGTCTGGTCGTTTAATATTTATTTAAGTATGTTTATCAGCTGTTTAGTACCCATAGTAGTAGCCTAGTTTGGGACTAAATAGCCGTATGTGAATTGTGTTCCACAATTTATTTATTTATTACCTAATTATTTAGTTATACCTAGTACCTAGTATATTGTGTGGCAAGAGTGAACTACGTAGAACATTTTTGTATTGCCTGGAGAAGTCAACGGCATCTTCATTTAAAGTCGTGTACTATCATTTTACTGTGAACCACTCGAAAGTGAAATATAAAAATAGTTTTGAAAAAAACTAAATTTTTATGCATAGACTCCGTAGCATGTCCGAAATGTGAGTTCATCAAATTAATATTTATGAGTCATATCCATGGTCTTAAAAAGAAGTTGCTAGACAAAAAAAAGTTTCGCCTTAATAGGGTAGATGTACAATCGGGTACACATGTATTGTGGATACGAGCGCCAGGCATGGCATAAGTTTATGGCGCCTTGTCACGAATGGTACGTACGAACATTTCGTGGATGTGATTTCGGTGATCTCCAGGGGTTCCCGAGGTTCGTTAAAGGGTTAAATAAGTGATTAGGTTTGAGTACTGATTGTGCGATTGACAACCTTTAGATTTTGAGGTACTTGTTTAGTTGTTGTTGTTGTAAAAAATATGCGTGGTTTAAAACCCTGTGTTTTAGAAACGACCATTTCGAAATTCAATTAATTTTTAGAATTGATCTCTTTTTCTTTTCTTTTACATTTATTATGAATGTTTTCTATTTTTTTGAGAGTTAGTCTAGAAGACGTCTATTTCAGGTATATCAACACTATCTACACTAATAAATACACTAATATTAAAAAAGGAAAGATTTCTATTTTTTGATTTTTGTATGTTTATTCCAAATAAACTCAAAAACTACTGGACCGATTTTCAAAATTCTTTCACCAATGGTATGCTAGAAGATCCCTGAGTGACAGGCTATATTTTATTCCCGCATTCCATCAGGAACGGGAACTACGCGGATGAAACCGCTCAAAACCGCTAGTTTATTATAAAGCAGCACAGTAAAAGAGAAATCGCATATATACAACAATACGACTTCAAAACCGGATCACCCTTTGAAGCTTAACACATCCAAACATCTCTTCAAATTTCATCAACCAATTCTTCTTTGTAACAAACCTTTGAGCGGGGGAACTCTAAACATTACCGTTCGTCCCCGTTTTTATTTCAGCAGATAATAATACATCAAAGGCTTAACGTATGAGCCAACCGATAATACGATTCTTACGAGATTACAGCTGTAATTTACCTCAGTCGACTTTTATTTGTAATAAACATGATATTTTTGGTACCGTTCAAACTTTAATCTATGGCGCTATGCGATGTGACCCACTCGTTTTTGGCGTTCCGTTTTTATGACACACGTGTTTCACTCTTTTTATATAGTACATCATATTTTTTCAAGTAACATCAAATACAGTACGGCTCTTTTTTAACTCGGCAGCTTTGAAGTTGTGTAAATGGCTGCTCAATAACATTTTAAAGACCATTTGGCTACAGTACCTGTATATTATTACGATTTTTTT
The DNA here is from genome assembly GCA_963855545.1 of Ethmia dodecea. Taxonomy (NCBI): domain Eukaryota; kingdom Metazoa; phylum Arthropoda; class Insecta; order Lepidoptera; family Depressariidae; genus Ethmia; species Ethmia dodecea. Next base: position 955,436 of record OY979457.1, read on the forward strand.
TAACTTACAAAAAAAATATGTACCTACATTTACTTAAAATATTTACTTATTAATACAAAAACACCTCCAAAGAGGACAAATTAGAAATAATGGTGAGTAAAAATTCTATAATTAATATTTTGTTATAATAGACTAAGAATTTAAACAATACAGTACAAACTACATGTTGCCTACACGGTTATGTTGTCGTAGTGCTAATTTACACCAAACATCGTCATTCAAATACTGATCTAACTTATAATACGCGTTAAATATTCAGAACCAAACAATTTCCAACTCCCGCTTGACAATTTTAATGTGCAGCTATATTTAATCTGTTGGTTTTGTAAATTGATTTTATGGTTAGGCTCACTGGCATTATAGATAGGACCGTCTACGCAATTATGTTTCAATATTTTGATCTTTTGTTCCTCCATGTCCAAGTAACGGATTTTTGTTATCTTTATTAGAGCTATTTGTAAGTTTGATTAATTTTGGAAATAGATTTAATTCGTCCCGTGGAGTTGCGTTACAGTGCCGACAAATACATCACTAATTGAAACATATACCTACACATGATATAAGATATATTTAAAGGATTTTAATAAAATATTTTATATCACATACACCATGCTCGGGTTCGAAAATTGTCAAAACCATTGTCGTTATGATTTCATACACACAGAGATATTAGTTTAATCTCTGTTCATTATGTTCATGGATATAGTTATTATATTATATTGGGTATTAAACAACTAATAAACATTTCTACTTAAACATTTTTTTTTTTATTTACTTGGAAATAAATCGCTGTGTGTGACTAGCCTGCCACCTTTTTTGTCAAGAGTGCCCATCAGGTTTTTTTGATTGATTTTTTTGTTTTCTTATAATAATATGTACTATAATTGCCTGTGAAAATAAAAAACCTAAGTGCCTGACTAATCTATCAACGCGAAGCCACAGAGGTCTAGATTACCCACGTACTTATACAGAGTCCAAGCGTGTGAGAACCCTGATCACATAGTCTAGAAAAAAACGAGAGGGTAGGCAGATGTATTCCATTTCTGGAAATACCCACTTTTCACGAGAATATTCGACCTTTAAACGTGATTGGTGGTGAGCCCAACACCAGACCGGTTCTGTTACATGTAAGACGTAAGTTTTGATACATGCCAGAATTTAAACCCAAGCCTCACTGATTATCATCATAAGAAGCGGGCTTTTGAACCGTAAGGCGATAGCTGCGCTAAGGTGATAACTGCGCTCTAGTCTAGAAATACCCGTAAATTAATCATCATAAACTTCTATGCCGTTTCCAAAGGAAACTATTATATTCAAATCTCGCTTAAATACTAACTCAAAACGATTGAGAGTGGCAATAAATATGAAAATTAAAAATTCCATCACAAATCCGCACAAAGCGAAAATAGACTTGCTAATAAAGAAAAATTGCATTAAAATTAGTTTCATTATGCCAAATGAGCAGTGATAGCCCGGACGGTTAAAGAGCCGGCCGAAAATCAGTGAGGCTCGGGTTCGAATCCTGGCATGTACCAATGAGTTTTTCAAAAACTTACGTACATATTTATCACTAGCTCGACGGTGAAGGAAAACATCGTGAGGAAACCCGCAGGTCTCAGAATTAATTCTGAGACATGTGTAAACAGACCCGGTCCGGCGATGGGCTCACCACCTATCACGTTTAGGGGTCCAATATATCTCGTGAAATGTGGGTATATCCAGTAATGGAATACCTCTGCCTACCCCCTCGGGGATAAAAAAGGCGTGAGATTATATTTATATTTATTTATTTATTATGCCAAACTCTATAACAAGAAAGTCTGAGAGCTAATTTAGTTCTGTGGGACTCTCAAATAGGTATTTTTATTCGCCACCACAGATAATATGCTCGGAAACTTTGGCGATTCGCATTTATAACTCTTTTTACTGCTTCCCTGGGAGGGGTGAAGTCGGGGGATATTATTATTAAGGTAAAAAGACCTTTCAGACTTTGTTAGAACACACAGTGAACGATTTTAGGGTATTAGTGGATTGTATCATAACGGAGCAAAACGATATTTTTACGGCGAGGGCGTTTTTTTTAAATCACGAACATAGTGAATGATTCTAGGATAGAATACGTAATGAGGGATTCTAATGTAGAATCATGAACGAAGTGAGGGGTTTAAAGTACGTAGCCCAAGGTAAAAATAATTTTGCGACCGAATGATACACTGCTTTTCATACCTCTCTCTGAGAAAACATATTATATTGATGGCATTGTTTGCTTCTTTTGTTAATATTTTCCGATGTTTAACTATCACTGCAGTCACTGCTACTTGAAATCATTTTAAAATATAAAATACACAAACAATTCGATGTTGTAATTCGACGTAAAATAAAATGTGAATTATGAAAAATATACTACGAAAGCGCGCGCATTGCCACAGAAATTTTTCTGACAGTGTGGCACAAGCATCGAACATCATTCAGCCTAATGTGGCGTAAAATGGAACTAATCTTTTGTTATAGTACTTAAGCCACAGTGGCGCCAATCTTAGACGCAATATTATTTTGCTAATCTCTTTGGCTAAGAATGTTGACGAATATTTTTAGTTCCAAATTCAAAACACTTTTATTCGCACTTATAAAAACCCTGTCGGAAAAGACTTACATTGCTCCCTTTTATTGAGGAGCAAAATGTCACTTTTCGAATAGATGGTATGAAAAATATATTTAAGTACTATTGTATCCGCTGGGCTATCACTGCTCATTTCACTGAAGATTTCATCTGTCTAAATATTACGTTTAATGAGATACAGATGGCTGACAGACAGACAGACAGACGGACAGACTACGGATGCTTAGTAATAGTATCTCTTTGGCACGCTTTAGGTAGATAAACCTAAAAAATTAAAACAATGGTACAATCTCACTTAGATAAAAAGAATAAAATTGAAATATTTCCCTAGGCCAAAATTTAAATTAGTTTGCATAGTCCTTTGACGGGGTAGCAACCCAATTTTGTTATATTCGCTTTAATTAAGGCAGACTCAATGTTTCGGCAAAATTTTTGAGGGGAAGACAACACAGGCGGTTCGCTGGAGTGGTGCTTGGTATGCCGAATATCTCGGGACCCGGGCTCAGTAAATAGCGGGGGCGCACGGCTGTGGCTCAGCCAAGTCAGCGAGTGTTGTGGTTGATAGGAATTCTGGCGGGTTTCGTTTTCTCTATCGAAAGTATTTACGTGGTTCACATTCTGTAGGAAGGTCTCAAAGTATTTCAATTCTAAGTTAGTTTATATATACGGAAATGTGTGTTTAAACTTTTGAAAACAATGAAGCTATAAATACAGATCTAATTCAGTACAATTAATTCTAAATTATAAGATATACGCCTCTTTTTTCTGGTAATAAAACTTCTATTTGTACTTTCAGGTTTATTTAAGGTGGAGGTACATTTAAATAATACGCAGAAACATCACTTATACTAATTAAAGAATCTTTGTTACATTATTCTATGTTAAATTTTATACGTCCATTATTAATTTCAACATAGAAAGCTTTAAGGGCTTCTTGATATTTATAAGTACCTTCAATAGCATTTTCAATTATTATAATTAGGTAGGTATTTAGGTATCTTATTTTTAATTTTAAACATAATGAATGGTGTTTTATAGTAAATTAAAGTTTCTATAGGAACTCATGCACGAAAATCACTCCCGCAAGGAGATCTTGAAACGTTATTTAATTAATTATTGTATTAACGTGACATCAAGTATTATGATTATTCCGCTGATCAGTAAGTATGCATTTTCCGAGTATCTAGAATCTACTCTTACTCGTACGTAATATACTCCTCTCTTAAATAGGAAGAGTGGAATATTAAACACCATTATATCTATAGAAAAAAAAACAGATCAAATAATAATTTAACTCTACACAAAAAAACTTGGAACGTTTTTTACAAACACTTGTGCTTTACGGAGAGGAAAAAATACTTTTAATATTTTTGAGCGGTGGTAAATGGAACGGATTTTTGTGTAATCTCCAGTAGTCTTGAGAATCGGTTGAGCTGAGTGCGTTTATTCCGTGTGAGGCTTTTTAGGAGGGATTTTAATTCCGGCTTTTACGGGACCCTGCAGAGTTGGAGATTGTTCTGACTTAGCCGTGTATAAATTGCTGCTTATGTATAAAGTGCAAAAGAGGTCTTTTGAATGTGAGGTGATAAGCCCATCGCCGGACCGGGTCTTTTACATGTGTCAGAATAAATTCTGGGACCTGCGGGTTTCCTCACGATGTTTTCCTTCACCGTCAAGCTAGTGATAAATTTGTAGGTACGTAAGTTTTAAAAAAATCATTGGTACATGTCAGGATTCGAACCCGAGCCTCACTGATTTTCATCATGTGAAGCAGGCTCTTTAACATCTATAAATTACATGTTGTTTTGTTGTTGTAGTATGGAGGAGCGGAGGTGGAATGCTCCTCCATCGTGAAAAAGGAAGATCTTCCGCCTGGCGAGGTGATCGTGCCTGGGGACCGGTCCAACGGTTGATGTTGGACAGTTGTATTTATACAAACTTATTAGAAAACTCCGATAGCGCGGTTTAGAACTCGGCCGTCTATTGGCGCGTTCTATGTAACTCGGCCTTCTATTGGCGCGTTCTATGTAGTGTCGCTACAGATAATTTAAATTTTGATTTGATTTTGAAGTATCATAAAATACTTCATGTACTCACTTATGTAGTGTAATACCACTCTTTAAATCACATAATACAGAATGTCCGTTTTGTGATGCTGTTACTGTTATCTTCGCCAAATAGACAGGCATAAAACATAATACGGCAAAAAAAGATTATAGTATCATGTATTTATGGAACAATAAACTTTTATGTGTCATTTTTCGTTTAATGTTACATGTCAAAACAATGAATTGGATCTGATAGCGATTCCTTTAGTTCTGAATAACTATAGTTTTTTTTGTTTTTTCGCCTAAGAATACTTTATTTTATTAAGTAAATTGTTGTTTGATAAATGATAATAATGTTAATATAATTCATGTATAATTTAGAAGTAATACTATTGCGTTTGGATATGTATCTGTTAGCCATATGTAATTATTAAATTAAAAAAATATTCGGGTGTCAATTGGGGTGGGGTGGGGTGTCAACAATTGGGTCTTTTACCCTATATTACGTAATGATTGATTACACCCTTCATAAAATTTTTACCCCTAAAATTACTCCCATACGCTAATTCTACGATAAACCCTTAAAATGGTAGTGTTACCTAGCATTGCAATACATAGTTCGCTCTCATAAATATTCAGTTGGATTCCGTAATAATACATTAAATGCTTGGGGCTGATATACGACCACTTTGCCATGGGGGCTATGGAGTTCATACGCATTGCAAATTTCGCTTGGGACTTCACAAAAGGTGATATATCATAGCGCAAAAAATATGGGATGGTCGTGAACTATTATGTCCGTGTCGTTTTTGGGATATACGGCTTCGGTGGGTGACTTTATGTTAATAGTTTTGGGTAGTTAAGTAAGAGTAGTGATAGTGATATTTGAAGGAAAATCGTCTCTTTCGATAGGTTCATTCCATAGAGAGAATATTTATCAAAGAGATTTTCAAACACTTGCGACAGATATATTTTTGTCACTAGCTCAATGTTAATAATTATTAACAAAAAGACTACTTTAAATAGGACATATGTATCACTAGCTCGACGGTGAAGGAAAACATCGTGAGGAAACCCGCAGGTCTCAGAATTAATTCTGAGACATGTATGTGTAAATAGACCCGGTCCGGCGATAAGCTCACCACCTATCACGTTTAGGGGTCCAATATATCTCGTGAAATGTGGGTATATCCAGTAATGGAATACCTCTGCCTTCCCCCTCCGGGATAAATGGCGTGAGATTATTTATTTATTTATTTAAATACGACACAAAAATAAGTAAAAAACCATACGACAAGTACCTACTTATTTACAGAAATGTTTGATTAGAATTTGAATTGGAATAATAATATTATGTCAACATAATAATATTATAAATAAACCTACAAACAAATTGACTTACAAAACGATTCATAATATATTCTGAGACGATTAATCCAAAATGATATTCGATTAAACCGATTTCATAATAGGTTGCGCAACTCAATGAGTATCAATGTCACTTTAACGTAGCCGTAAATTCTTAGAATGAGAAAGTAAATTATTCTACAGACTAATCGAATCAAAATAAATCTTTAAGAAGATTATCTCTAAACATAAACTTGATATTTGAGATCCCAAACGACCTTTTGTCTTTTAGTTCTATTCTGTCCAATCTACGTACGTTCGTAGCTTAAACTACTCAGAAAAAATAATAACAGTATCAAGCACAATAATGATATAAACAGAACCAACCCAAAAACCGGACTGCTTGTAAGACGTACCGATTTTTTTCTCACATTTTCGTAGTCCTATGTGCACTCGAGTAAAAATCTAGACTAAGAACACTCAAGAAAGGACGACAAATGCAACTCCACCTCGTGCTTAAAAATCCATCAAATAGTTTGAGCTACAGAAGATCACAACGATATTGTTGACACAGATACATCCAGAAACCATGAACCTCCTAGTTAAGTCGGGGCAATAGTAAGCTACATAAGAGCACTAACAACCGTGCCTTGTAACATAAATAAGAATCTATTTAACAATATCAAAGAGATCACAGTCAAAACATTCCCAAATGTTAATAAACCTAATTTCAACCTACCGAACAATCGTCGACGTACATCCCACGCATAGTAATAAGCTAAAGCAGTACGGTAAGCAAAGATATTAAACTATAGACATTGGCGTAGCTAGGGATTTTTCCTAGGGGGCCATGGCCCCAGACATGAATCCGCCGGTCGCACAGCAAGGTGGTCACGATTATTAAGGGTATCAAGTATGGATTTCAGTTATACTATTATTTTTCTTTTGTCTGTGTGCTGACCAAAACTATGTAGTTTAAGTAGCTATAGCTAGGTATAGGTACACCGACGAGAGCTCCACTCTTAAATTAGGTACCAACAACAAGGTAAATCAATCATCATCCGTGTATTGTAACAATTATATGCAGATTGTTCGTTTGTATCTGTGGATTGCAGGTTGGCGAGCGAGATAGACACAAGTGATGAGTATTTTGAAAATGGTTTTCGGTTTCGGTAATTGAGGATAAAGTTATTTTATGTAAACAAGAGAAAATTTTCTAGGGTGGGCCAACAGCTTTCTAGGGTGGGCCCGGCCCACCCTGCCCCCCCCCCCCCCCTAGCTACGCCCATGACTATAGATGAGTTATATTCATACTGCGCTCGTTTGGATATTTCCGCTACGAATGGCTACAACATGTACATACTTACCACTAGGATACAACATTGACGGCGAAAGATATACGAAATGAATTATGAAGAAAGAGACAGCTACCTGTTAAGCGCTTGAAATACAATGCGACTAAATAAAATGTGGTTAAATAACTACAATTTTCAGCCTCAGTTTCCGCGCTCTAGTAACCTCTTTTTATATATAACTAGCGGTTCTGCACGGTTGCACCCTCGCAATTCCCGTTCCCGTGGGAATACGAGGATAAAATATAGCCTATGTTACTCAGGGATCTACTAGCTGTCCATTGGTGAAAGAATTTTTAAAATCGGTCCAGTAGTTTTTGAGTTTATTCGTAACAAACATACATACATACAAAAATACAAATCTCTCCTCTTTATAATATTAGTTTACTAGTGACCCGCCCCGGCTTCGCATGGGTGCAATGATAACACTAAAACCTTCCTCTTGAATCACTCTATCTATTAAAAAAGACCGCATCAAAATCCGTTGATTAGTTTCAAAGATTTAAGCATACAAAGGGACATAGGGACATAAGAATACAGGGACAGAGAAAGCGACTTTGTTTTATACTATGTAGTGATATATCTTTGACAGTAAGGACGTAGAAAAGTCCGAGACGACTCTCTCGCACTAAAATTTTGCGGAACAGATTCTCTAAGCCAGTTTCGCTATGCAGTCGGTCATGTTGCGGCGGTGAAAAGTGTTTTAGTTCTGCATTTAAATGCATAAAACCACAGACCATTAATCTAGCCATAAAACACTGCGGACCGTTTGCGATCTTTTTATAATATATTTAATGAAATTTTATAACAGAGTATCATTTTATGTCTCGAGAAAGAAAAAAGTATTTTTTAATTAATAACTTACAAACCGATTAATAAAAGACTTCTCTAAGAGTAGAGTAGGAGCAGTGATAGCCCGAACGGTTAAAGAGCCGGCCGAAATTCAGCGAGGCTCGGGTTCGAATCCTGGCATGTACCAATGAGTTTTTCAAAAACTTACGTACATATTTATCACTAGCTCGGCGGTAAAGGAAAACATCGCGAGGAAACCCGCAGGTCTCAGAATTAATTCTGAGACATGTGTTAGTAAACAGACCAGGTCCCGCGATGGGCTCCCCACCTATCACGCTTAGGGGACCAATATATCTCGTGAAATGTGGTTATATCCAGTAATGGAATACCTATGCCTACCCCCTCGGGGATAAAAGGCGTGAGATTATATTATTATTATATATTATTATTATATATATATCTAAGAGTAAATGTGTATTTTTACTAGTTAATCTCATTCGATTAATTCAGCATCCTAGAACCAAATACAAATTAATGAAAACTTTATAATTTTACAAAACAAAAATAGAATGACCTAAAGCACCTAATTCACCAAAATCAAGAAAAATTATTATTTCATATAGCCTATAGGCATTTATCTCAGTTGCGGTACCGCTGTATCTTGTATATTTACTGTGTCCCAAGCGATGCATCTTCGAAGCATCACTTATCTAAACTTCGCTTATCTCCATGATAAGGTTCTGTATCGAACACAAAAGCATAAAATCCAGTGTGGGATCACACACGACGGTCGGACCCTTGATGACTATTTGAAAGGTTATAGCGATACGAGGCGGTGTGGGTTGAGTATAATTAGGGCTTTTGGAACCAGTATGATTGATCGTACCAAAATTTGTGATGGAAATACGAAATTAAATATGAATAGGACATTATGATAATATAGAAATTCTCGGGGTATTTTTTCGAGCTACAATGAATATATACAGCCCAGATCTACACATTTTTTTACTTATAACGGTCATTAATCAAAATTTAATTTATTTCAACATGAAGTATTATCACTACATAGTATAAAACAAAGTCGCTTTCTCTGTCCCTATATCCCTTTATACCTATGTCCCTATGTATGCTTAAATCTTTAAAACTACGCAACGGATTTTGATGCGGTTTTTTTAATAGATAGAGTGATTAAAGAGGAAGGTTTAAGTGTTAGCATTGCACCCGTGCGAAGCCGGGGTGGGTCGCTAGTAATGCATATAATCGGCACGCTTTGGCCGGCTCGACCGGAGTGATACCACGGCCTCACAGAAAATCAGCGTAAAGCAATGCTTGCATTGCATTTCGCTGAGTGAGTGAGGTAACCGGAGGCCCCAAAACCCCCTTTCCCTCCCCTTACTCCCTCCTCAAAGGCCGGCAACGCAGTTGTGACTCTTGAGTTGCAGGTGTCCATGGACGACGGTAGTCACTTACCATCAGGTGACCAGTCTGCTCGTTTGCCCCCCTTTTTTATATAAAAAAAAGAAATGTATTAAAATTCTTCACCCAAACAATAATTAAGATAGACAAGTTCACTGTTTTAAATGTTTTTTTTTTAGGTAAAATACGTTGAGCAGAAATTAATGCCTATTTGTAGTTCAAAATCTATGACTATATTATCAGGTTTAGCAAGCTGAAATTGCGCTATTTTATTTTAATTATTATCATCTATAGGTTTATTTCAGTTCAGTCTAATACCTTTCTAAGAAGTTTACTGACTGATAGCTTATTTAGATTGCCAATTAGGTTTCATTTTCCTAATCCCATCTGATTAGCGATTACTCAAGTAGGGATATTAAGTAGGTATACGATGTGCTTACTGCTTAAGTCTAAATAGGCCACCTTAGTTTTGGGTTTTGGTAAAACACACGAGTATCCATACTAATATTATAAGCCTGGAAAGATTTGTATGTTTGTTACGAATAAACTCAAAAACTACAGTACCGATTTTAAAAATTCTTTCATCTATGGAAAGCTGCAACATCCCTGAGTAACATAGTCTATATTTTATTTCCATATTCCCACGGGAACGGAAACTACGTGAGTGAAACCGCGCAGAACCGCTAGTGTTCAAATAAAGACGTGTTTTCAAGATACGGGAGAGCTAGGACAGATCCTACTAATATTATATACGCGAAAGTTTGTTTGGATGGATGTCTGAATGTATGGATGGATATTTGTTCTTCTTTCACGCAAAAACTACCCAACGGATTTTGATGAAACTTTACAGTTATATAGCTAATAATATATCAGAATAACACATAGGCTATATTTTATCCCCGTATTCCCACGGGAACGGGAACTACGCGGGTGAAACCGCGGGGCGCTGCTATAGTTATCTATAACTTCGTCGTTTATGAACCGATTTTGATATTTTTTTCTTGTTGGAAAGGTTATATCTAAACTGTGGTACCATGATAAGGAAACCAGGATCTGACGATGGTATCCCAGAGAAATCGAGGGGAACTTTCGAGGTGGCGACTAGTGCTTTTTTACTTTTTTTAGTTTTAGTTTCGGAGTGCGAAGAATAAAAGAGCATGCATGAAAAGGTTTATGGATGTGAAGAAAGCGAAAGAAGTATGCAGAGATCGAGAAAAGTGGCGACCCATTGTCTCTGCCTACCCCTGTGGGACAATGGCGTGAGATTTATGTATGTATGTAGTTTCCTGTTCGAAGTCATTTTTGTTTGTTATAAATTATTATCTGTAAATGTATGAAATAAATGTAATATTCCCATTGTTCAAATAAATCACACGTTGTAAATTCAAATGTCACCCAACACGTCGACTATACAACCTTTATTACCATCGGGATGGTTTATTATTAGATCTTTATCTATTCAGACGACTTGGCATCTTCATCCCACGATATAGTTGCTTCTGTGAGAAACGGTTTACAATCTATTGAGATAACAATGAATTGACACGAATTTTGAAGATTGATTATAAATGCAATTACGGGGAAAAACTCTCCATAGAAAAAAATACCGTTTGTTGATTGAATCTTTTTGGATTCCGTTATATAAATGTATTAATTTATTTAATACTAGCGGTTCTGCGCGGTTTCATCTGCTTAGTTCCTGTTCCCGTAACAATACGGGAATAAAAATAGCCTATGTTACTGAATGATAAAGTAACTTACCACTGGCGAAAGAATTTTTCAAATCGGTCCAGTAGTTTTTGAGTTTATTCGTTACAAACATACAAAAACATAAATCTTTCCTCTTTATTATATTAGTGTAGATATGTTTTAACAAAATCAATTGTTTTGAGCATTATATTATGTCTATTCAAAAATTATAATTGTCTGACAACTATGTGAAGCGCTCGTAGCCCTGCGAAATGACCGCGCCCATTACAAACACACTGGCATCGCAGGGCTACGAGCGGTCCATCTATTTAATCTTGACCAATTATTCTTTTCATCGCAATCCTTAATTAATTTGTACTGCGATCACTCCGCAGTCGAGTTCTATAAACTCTTAAAATCAAAACCCAAACTATTAATTCGGCAGTCCCCAGGGCATTTGGAACGTGATACGTCATTAGTTAGTTTCCAACGATGTCTCCAAGTAATTGAGTCTGGGAGCAAAATGTCAACAAACTTTACTACAACGACCTTAAGCTTGTGACCGCACTGCGTCATTATTCAAGTGAAAATGGCTTAAGGCGCATTTACACACGTGGATTTCTTGATAAGGTACTGCATCAAACAGCTGTGTGCTACTACAGGTTAAATATAACAAAGAGTAAGTAAAAAACCGACTTCAATGAATACTACTAAAAAAATACAGTCGAACTAAAAAAAAACTCACGCCTTTTATCCCCGAGGGGATAGACAGAGGTATTTCATTACAGTCGAATTGAGAAGGCTTATAGGGTTTTCTCATGGATGCCACTGTCAGAACTAGACGAAATTAAAATGGGACCAATCTGAAAGCATCGGCTTTCAAATAAAAAAAAATATGCAAATCAGTTCACTCAGTCGAAAAATCTGAGGTAAAAAAACATTAAAAAAAACAACATCCTACAGACGAATTGATAACCTCCTCCTTTTTGAAGTCGGTTGAAAAATAAATAAATAAATAACCTCACGCCGTTTATCCCCGAGGGGGTCAGTCAGAGGTATTTCATTTCGGGAAATACCTACGTCTCACTAGTATAATCTTTGGACCCCTTCATGCTTTGCCTGCATGTGATAGGTGGTGGACCCATCGCCGGACCGGCAGGCGTATTCAGGGAGTTTCGATATTCGATATCGGAAAATCTGTCGAACACTTGAGATGGGCTGATGTTGGTATCAAAACTTTCGAGATGGGCTGATGTTGGTATCGAAAACTAATGTCATATGTGACTTAAGGATTCGGAAAATTTTCCGTGGCTGTCAGAAACACCTAGAATAAAGTTTCCGAAGTCGATAGATTCGACTTCGGAAAATTTTTCACTCGATCTGATTCGAACGGAAACTGTATCGAGTCTCCGTGAATACGAATGCTGGTCTGTTTGTTACACATGCCTTAAAATTATTAACTATTATCTTACTTGGATCAAGTTTGCATCTTATTGAGCATGTATAGACTATTTCGAATTGTAGTTTCCAATTTGAACGTGATAAAATGTAGTCTTTGACCTCTCTATGACCACTAAAATGTACTTCCAACTTTCTTACTGACCATAACTTCAGAGAGGTTATGGTCACTAAAATGTACAAAACTATTTGGTGTCTTGATTAGATGTAGAGACCTAAAAAAGTTTAGCTATTTATTACTAACTTTATCCGTTCTGGAATAAAAAGTATCATAAGTTTTATTCTCATGTATATTATATAAGGTATATTACTACAAAGTTAAATGAATATTTTTTATGTCAAATCTAACAAAATTTATCCATCCAAACTCACACCTATTCTCACAAAATTTTAAATTCTAATTAATTTCTAATTTTAAATGACAGGATTAAATCTTTAGTCTCTGGTGCAACTCAGATTCTTTTTTGTCTGTAGCCTTAAAATCTGTAACGGTAACTTTTTTAAGTTTACCATTTCATAAGTTTAATATTTTATTTTATAATATCACCAAAATAGTTTACTCTCGCTGTGTACAAAAATAAACTCGTTAGATCTTTTCAAATTAAACATCTCCACATTCTAATTAGTACAAATTTTTTACATTTAAGGCTAAGTTGAGTTTAAAATTAAGCTCCCGTTTACACTGACGATAAATAAATCATCGACGTCATTTCGACGGTCGAAGACCGACTGATTTATTTGTGTAATATAAATAATTTACGTTGTTTATGTAAGCTTAGATGGGTACAGTCGTCACACATTGAAGTCTGGAAAATGTTATTTATCACCTAGGGAGTGCGAATGATAAATAATCTCACGCCTTTTATCCCCGAGGGGGTAGGTGGGAGCCCATCTCCGGACCGGGTCTTGTTACACATGCCTCAGAATTAATTCTGGGTCCTCGCGATGTTTTCCTTCACCGTCGAGCGAGTGATAAATGATAAATATGTACGTAAGTTTTTAAAAACTCTTTGGTACATGCCAGGATTCAAACCCGAGCCACACGAAAGTCATTATATCATAACCATTGTCTAACATTGTTTTACTACCAAGAAACTAAATAAATACAAATAAAATAAGACTTAAATTAAATGTAACTCACACAGCCTGTTCTAGTTACGAACTAATGTAAATATTAAATACAACTAGTCTCAGAGGCACACGATCTACGCAAGGGTAATAATACCTGTAAATGTAATTACATTTCGAGGTTTAGTCAGGGTATTTATTTGGGGAATGATATGTAATTTATTATTGTAATTACTGTTTCGGAGACAACAGTGTGGCAGCCATGAATTAGTGTGGGATAGCAAATTGGGTCCTGTATAGGAAACAGTGGATTGCATACATAATGTATTGTGCGAATAACTATTTACAAGCGGATGATGGTGTTTGGAAATTGATATGATGAACTTCCTTATTCAAATAAATAAAAAAATATGATTAAATATTGACTTATCACCTATCACGTTTAGGGGTCCAATATACTCGTGGAAAGTGGGCATTTCCAGAAATGGAATACCTCTGCCTATCAGGGATAAAAAAAATGTATAATATATATTTTTTTTGGTTCATATGAGATGTTTCTTTTTAACCCAATTCATGTCCAGTATGTCCAAAATGTAGAAAAAGCCATGGATTCAGGGAAAAACAACTTTTTAGTTTTTAGGAAATTGTATTGTATACCATCTCCTATCTTACAAGAAACTATTTAAGTTATTTTTAAAAAAGTTACACACTTCGAATGTGGTTACAACATATACATACACTCACACATATGTACAAAATTACCAACGCAGACTGTACTTTGACATATACTTTTAAAAGACAAGGTCAAACAGTGAATATATTAGGTCAAAAGGTTATTAACGATTTAAGTAATGTCCGTGTTATTATTATTAATAATAAATTTAATAACGACGGGTCTTAACAGAAATTAATGGGATTTAGTGATTGGTTGCCATAAACTACTGAATAAATTAACAGGAGGGCGAATTCGGTATTCAAAATCGTTAAAGTGTCAATGAGTTGTGTCATTATCAGAATTATTAATTAAATTCGGTATAGTTAAAATGTTATGATCGTCTGTTTGTCGGTTATTTCTAAGTTTACTTAAATTTTTCTAGTTCTTTTTTTTTTTAGTATTTCGGAGATCTGTCTAGTTCATCTTCTGATGTTATGATTACCTATTTGTTTTAATGCTTGAGTTACTTGTAAGACATGAGATTATAAAAGAGCTGCCCTTAAGTTTCTTCCTGGTTCTTCTCCGGGGAATTGCATTTGGAACCAGCAACTCGTCGGTGGAGATGGTCTGCTGCTTTACATTTAACCAATCTTCATGGACGAGTTTAGAGTGCCTTGTTATTAGACTATTGACATTTTAAGTGTATTTTTGTACCTACAGAAAATAATATATTTTTTTATAAAAAAAACGTTATACACTTTTTTTTATTTAACATTAAAAAGATAGGAAATTGAAATGACCCAAATACATTCAGATCACAGAATTCACAAAAAGCCATTGTGTTTTACATCCACGCTCATTTACGGAAAATATAAAAAGATATATGGCTAATAAAACCTGAATAGACTCTGTTATACATTTAATCGGCCGTGAGTTGACCCCAGCCCTCCATTGAATATTCATGTTATCATAACATCTGTTTGAATACGGACTGGTTTGAGAAACGTACTATATACCTTATGGATGAGAAACTGTCATTTCTTGTCGCTCAAAGTATTTGCTCAAGATATTTAGTTGTGTGATAATCACGTAAGTTTCACGATGGTTTCTTAAGCTAACTTGTATAATTATGTTCTTTAAAGGCATCAAAATGTGAGTTTCACGATGGTTTCTTTCGGGAACTTGTTTAACCAGATTCTTTTAAGGCATCGGAAACTTCTCTTGTACTGCAAGTGTCCACTTACCAGAAGGTAGCTTGTCTACTCGTTTTTCACTTTTATTGATAATAGAATTAAAATCATTTGTTCATATTTTTACTACATATCATATAGAAAAAAATAAAATAAAATTGTGGGACACAATTTACACACGGTTATTCAGTCCCAAACTAGGCTGAGCCTGTACTATGGGTACTAAACAACTGATAAACATACTTAAATAAATATTAAACACCCAGACACGAAGCCAACACTTGTTCATACACACAATTGTTGGCCCCGAACGGGGATCGAACCCGCGACCTCCGACTCAGAAGGTCACTACCAACTGAGCCAACAGGCCCGTCAAAGTATGTACCTACTTTAGAAAACCACCTACCTTTTATTCATTCATCTTAGTTACACTTATTGGTGGTCTGTTTGACAAGAGCACCCATGTTAGGCAGTCTTTTTATTGCAAGCTTTTATTTAACTTGCAATGTATGCTTGTTTGGGGAGAATCTTGCAACTCAATTTTGAAGCAGAAATACTCGTACAGTTTAGCGCTTCAATTTTGTAATTCAATTTTGTATAATAATATAAATTATGTTTAGTTTGGATGCCCGGTTAGCTGTGTGTGTTATAAATGTTTAATTAAAATACTATACGTTAAAATACGAAATACTTCTTTAGTTGCGTCAATTTTACTAGGTCGTGATTTAAGAGTAACCGTTGCAATAGTCGATAATTAAACATCACGTGGCCTTTCAAACAATTTCACTTTCAGTTATTCGAAAGTATTTTTTTACTATGCTATATAATAACAAACTAATAAAGTAGGGAAGTATAGCTTCACGGCCCCGAAACTTTTCTTTTGAAATACTGTTACAAACAATATTCGACTTTAAAAACTCGGCTGTAAAATAATATTAATTTTATATTTTTATTCAATGAATTTGTTCTATAGAGAAGCGATCTAACAAGTGTCGTGAACCCTAAAATACGGACTGAGAAATATGAGCTCGTTTTGTAAAGGATCTCGTTTGTCGCCTCAGATTCGGGGAACCGATTTGTATGAGGTGATCGAATCAGGCTTTCGACTGAATCGTGATTTGTTTACTGGAAGCAGTTTTATTTTAAGGTCAAGGTAGATTTAATAATGTATTTATGTAGTGAGGCAGTACATTGTTCATTTCATAAACACTGATATTTATTTTAATGCTTATTATTATTCGGGCTACCACAAGGGTCAATATTAGGTCTTTTTTGCCAATACCATCATTTATAGTAAATAGCGTCTTAATAAATATATAAGTTGATATAGTAAGTGATGCTACCTGTACTGCTGTAGTACATGCCGAGTAGTACCATTTTTGTTGTATTTTTAACAGACTTCAAAAGAGGAGGAGGTTAAATTCGACTGTATATTTTTTTTATGTGAGTTCGCGGATAACTTCGTCGTTTATGAACCGATTTTGATGATTCTTTTTTTTTGTGGAAAAGGAGATATCCCAAGGGTGGTGCCATGATAAGAAATCTAGGATCTGAATAACTGAGAAATCGAGGGGAACCTTCGAAAATGGTAGTAGCGACTTTTTTTAGTTGCCTGTTGGAAGTCGTTTTTTTTTAATTATTAGTATAACATTCATTTTAGTTGTGCTTATTTGTTTGTATCTCTTCTCAGAATAGTTCAAAAAGAATGTGGGGGTGGAAATGAGGCCCGATAGCTTAGAGTTTTTAAATTCGATGGAGATACATTTAAAAAAAAAACATTGTGCGCCATCTCAAAACCATGGAAAAAAGAGTAAGAAACCCTTGCTAAAAAAGTAAGTAGATAATTCTTCAATGTTTTCTAAAGGAGTTGTCTTCGTTTTAATATTCATAACTTTTAGATAAGTGTCAGTTCAAGGAGAGCCTATCATTTTGGGTATCAAATATTCCACTAAATATCCGATACTCCATCTGCATTATATATTCACGTGCTAGTAAAATTTTAATGTCGTTAGTTCCTTTATGGCTCTATACCGTCGTGCTAGTGTTATATTGTCATTAAAATCACCATAGCCCTATAAAGTAAGACCACCTACTGGTTTGCACGATATCCTTGTGCATAATCGATTACTCAGTAAAATGTGCGGAACAGTCACGATTTTCCTCAGTTTATAATGAAGTCATTGAAGCCCTGAATATTTAAATACTACATTTTAAGCCTTTAGGCAGAATAGGGCATAGAATTAAAGTCCAGAATTTAGATCAATGATCCTGAGTCGTAGTAACTACCTATTTTTTCCAATATTCAAAGTTGACTTTTTTAACAAAATTGTATTTGTTTCGCAAAATCAGAGCATCATATTTTTATGTCATAGTGCCACATAGTGCTTGAAATAGCCTTCAATTTTGCTAAGCAGGCACGATATTTGGTATAGTGATTGTGTAGAATCTCTAAGAATCACAATTACATATATCAAATTTGATTAAGGGAGCTGCAATGATTCGCATTTTATATCATTATCAGACGAAAAATCGCAGAAAATTTACAAATTGAAACTTAAAATTTTATTTTAATACGATTAAGGCTACAGCAAAGATAAAATGGAAAAGAATGATTTCCGCGCAGACCATAATAATCGAATAGTAGAACCTTTTTTTAAAACACAAAAGGTTACTCGAAATACAAAAAAGGTCTTCGAAACAAACTTTTTAATTCATAAGCTGTGTCCATAAAAGCGTGAGTTATTTAACAATATAACGCGATACAGATCTGAGATTAAGTCAGGAACGCCGCTATGCCATGTTTAGGCAGGGCAATTTTATACAATTTTAACTATAAATGAGCTCAGCTCGATCAATCTAACAGAAACATTTGTTAAATGTGCTTTATTTTGGTCTTAAAAGAAATCAAATGAACCACTGGAACCACTATTAAATATAAAACTAATTTTAAAAATTATAAAATGAAGTAAAGTAATCGGTACTCGACGAAAGAACATAAAAAGTCATAAAAAAGATTAGTATAAATATTCAAAATGAAATCGAAACAAAAATCTGCTTCAGTAAAAGCAAGTAAATTATGGCAAAACAAATTTGTTTCATATTAGAACGAAACAAATCCTTACGTAACATGAAAACCGAGTAACGCAAAAAATGAGGAATAAAATTTCTCGAACACCAAAAACCGCTTTAATGAGAAAATTCCAAAACCGTGTCTCTTAAACAAAGTAATTTTCCTTGCGTTGGATGAAAATATAACAATTTTTTAAGGCACGCTTCAACGTAAAGGGTTTGAGCTAAAGTAATCGAGTGTCATTACTCGACTATGAATAAATTACACAAGTTTCCAGTGCCAGTTTACACGGAGGGGCCCGTGCTAGAAACGGAAGCGATTAAATCAGTCTAAATTCTAATCGAAATTCTAATCAAGTTGATAAAGATGAATATAAAAAAGGTGTAATAGCCAAGTTTGTTAAACTTAATTTCACGGTGTTAGAAATTATGTTTATTAATGGTGATGACCAGGTGTTGGAAATGGTGAAAGTAATGGCAAACCACCTAGATGTTTAAATTCTATAGAAGTTATATTGATAAATAATGCTGGATTTCATTGAAAGACTCTTAAAGACTAGAAGGATAATAACTGACTGAATTTGAAACAAAGAAAGAGCTAAAGCATACTAAATTGAAATCGAACAATTGAATTGAAACAAATTAAGAATCGATACCATTTATGAGTGTTTTGATTCCTATAAAGGCCTTAGCGCTTGGAACTCGTCACCTGTTCCCCAATTCTAAGCGTACTCGCTTCGAGAGCGGAGTGAAATTCGTTATAATATCGCATTTGAGAGCGACCCGCCTGCGTTAAAACTGTGCAGGGTTTGGCCTCCGGCAAATTTACTCGAGGTGTGGCTTTTCAGGCCTTTTGAAATTATTATAATATAACCAGTAATGTGAGGGTTAAATTGTGCCGTTTTAACGTTGTAATGTTTAAGAATAACATGTTTTATTCTGGAATGTTCGATGGTTTTTGGCAGGAATTGTTCAGTGAAAGAACTCGTGTCATGTAACGGTTCGTTTGTTTTGGACAAATATTGGATTTTCGTTTTGGAACGAGTTGTAAATTAAGTAGGCGATGCCATGTTATTTACGTTAATATGATTTTGGCTTAACCTTGTCTAAGTTAATTTAAAAAGACTAACACTATAGGTACCTATTAATAGTGTTTAGATACATGTTGACGTCAGTTCACGTCAACATAATTATATCCATTACCTATATTGGTCGTATTCAATTCAGCTATTTGAATTAAATGAAAATGGGTATCATCAGTGAGGTGACGTCAAAATAATCCTAAAAACAGTTTCCGACTTCAATTCAAATCAGTAAATGCACTGAAATTTTCTCCATTCCCGGTGTGACGTTATATTCCAGAAAGTTGTCAGATTAAATCTAGAAAATACTGCTCCGTCCTTATTCACGCCTTTAATTTCTTAATAAACCTTGTCTGCAGAAGCTCTTAAATTACCTGTAAAAAACCTCTGCAAGTTGGCCTAATTAACTAGACGGTAATTTGATCAAAACAGCGAGAGAAAATGCTCTTACACAATGGCGGGCACGAAAAATGTTTTCATATTTTTTAATATTTTCCGAGGTAAAAAGGGGTTGTCTCGATGAGGAAATTGAAGGATGCCACAGTAATGGTGGCTGTTCTTTAATTTTTTTTTGGGACTTTCCTTGAAAAGTACTTTGCAAAATGACGTATTACAAACTAGATGATTTTATGAATTATAATGATGCAGCAGATTTTTTTCCAGCACAACGAAATACGACAGCGAAAAATCACCAAATTATGTAATCCAATTTAGTATTAAGTATGAATGGATTACAAGAATTAGGTGTTGAGTTCCTTGCATCGTGTCTTCTTTTTAAATATACATGCCGAAGTGGAGTTGCATTGACTTTCAATAAGTTTAGTGTATTTGAAAGTCTCTACTTAGTATGAAAGGATTTTAATTTGATTTGATTAGAAAAGATTAAAGGTTGCAAAAGTTTTCTCTTCCACGCATTACTTACTTTATCATCATTTTTATTTCGTAAAAATCTACTGCTAAGCTTTGGATCTTTAAAAATGAGCTTCCTAAAAACGGTTCAGTAGTTTTGGAGCCTATTTATTACAAACAAACACTAAAAAAACTAATCTTTCCTCTTTATAATGTGAGTGTAGATAACACAGAGAGCATTTATGAGAGGGTCTTAGGAATTACCGATTTTCATCCCCTTGCCGCCTCTTGAACTAGAAGCCGATAAACCATTAGTTACTTTAATCAAGACAATGGGGGCGCTTCTGCTTTACGACTAAACTTATTTTGGTTTAGTCCGGTCTTTGTCTTACCTCAAAAAAGAAAAGGGATAGAAGATACCTACCGAATTTAGTCCTGTCAAAGGCTGTATTTTAGTCGTGACGTCTTTACCTATGCACTAAACACGTTATGAAATGCCTTAGGACTAATTTTAATTTGACAGGACTAAATATCTCTCGTCTCTTTTTTTTCTAATAGAAAGAAAATGAGAGGAGTAAACTAAAACTAGTTTAGTCGCTGTAAAGCAGAATCAGTACCATTAACATCGTTGTCTCGCAACTTAGCCAAATCATGGTTATCTCCTCTTCTCTGTCAGCTTTAATGCTGCTCCGTCAACACGTACTCTGGTACTTCTATAACGATATTTTGTTCTCATCTGTAAGGGTTTACCCTTATACAGAGGAAATTACTTTGTCTGCAAGTTTCGCTTTGGATTTCCTGGGAAAAAATAGAATGTGATGTCATTTAGGATATGTTTAGAGGGTGGAGTATCATCTTTCGTTTTTTTAACCGACTTCAAAAAAGGAGGAGGTTCTCAATACGTAGCGTATGTTTTTTTTATGTTTCTTACCTCAGAACTTTCAATTGGGTGAACCGATTTTGATGATGCTTTTTTTATTTGCACGCTGATGCTTTCTTAAGTGGTTCTATTTTGTGGTTAATTTGGTTCAGTTCTGACAATGGCATGCATGAGAAAACCATATACGTGTTAAATTGTCATTGAGTATATGAGCGATAAATTTACGAATAACTCAATATCACGCCATCCGATTTCGATGATTTTTTAACCGAATTAAAAAAGGAAGAAGTTCTCAATTCGAGTGTTTTTTTTGTATTATCTGTTGACGTCGGTTTACTCTTTCGAGTTCTATGTTATTCATTTAATCTTTTATCATTTTAACCTTAGTTCTAATCTCTCTGCTTTGTCTGACCCATGACTGTTCTGATGTGATCGCTTAAAGCGATAAAACCGCATATCGTTATTTTTATACTTCTATCTCTTTTGTATTGGTCTTTGTGTACGATAAAGGTCACTTATTGTGATGTATTTTGTACGGAATAGAAAAAGGTATAACAAAGTTATATTGTTATCTGTAACTCAAGAAATCATGTGGAATAATTCACACATGGCCGTAGGTGACGACTTAATTGATAAATTTAATTACGTATATACAAACAGCAAACATGACTATAGTTGAACCGAAGCTCATTAAGAAATAAAATTTTAATTCCAAAAAAAAACTTTACTGTGGTTTGTTTTACTGAAATTCTGATAAGATGTTTTTTGCTCATAGTATGAAGATATACCTAACGACATATATCAAAATTAGTACAGTTATTTAGCCTTAACGAGTGTAATTAGTACTATAATATACTTGCAAAAATAAAATTTCAGTGCTATCTGAAAAAATAAAAATATATCCTAAGTAGGTACATAGCTATCAAAGAAAATCTCGTGAAAAGTGGGTACCTATATCCAGAAATAGAAAACCTCCGCCTACCCCCTTGGGGATAAAAGGCGTGAGATTATTTAATTATTTATTTTATTCTATCAATAAGGTTCATCCTAGCTTCATTCATAAAAATTGTCACTTCACCCAAATTATTAATAATATGTACCCAATCTGGGCAACACTTACATTTCTGTTGGGCACAAATTATTTTTCTTTGAAACGTTCATCCGTATTGTTAACAAAAACTCCTTGCAACTTTACAAGCGCGGGTTTCGTGTTATGAATAAATTAGAAAAGTTTGCTGTTTCTATGCGGCCACGAAACCAGACACTTGGGAAGTTAAAAGCGTTTTTAACCAATTGCAAAAAGAAGGTAACTAATTGTTATTTGTTTATGAGTTTGTATGTAAGTAAGTATGTGAGATTTTGACAGCGCTGTCTGTTTCCTTAATGGTTTCATGGATTTATGTATAATATTTCAGTGCTAGAAAAAGAAGACAAAATTTTGTTTACTGTTTTGTCTCGCTCTATGCTGTGCTAATACGGGACGAATACACGAGGAATAAGCGTCTTTTAGGTGGGTATATCCCAAGGGTACATAGGAAAAGAGCAATATTGTTGATGGTGGTATATTATAGGTTATTCAAAATTGATTCATTAGCAAAAACAAAAATTACTGTCCTAACTCCTGACTAACAAACTTAATCTAATACGAGTACATATTAAGTAAGATATAGTTAGTTGTATAATTTCAAAACCATGTGTCATAGAACTTATACACGTTTTCATTCTATTCATATGATTAATTTAGCGGTACCCTTTAGATTTTCAAACTTTTTTATATGACAAACTTTGAAAGTTAAGGTTTCATCGACCATGCTTAACTCCCCGCCACTCTCGAGGCCACACCGCGCCGCTTCCCGCGAGGTTACAATGTCTTTACGTTATCGCTCCAGTAATGGTTATATCGTCGACTGTACTCGCGGCTAACTTTTGCGCTGACTGTACTTTTATGGTGCGGACGTTTTGGCCAAATTCAAAATTGGAACGCGCAACTTTTGACGTTCCAGTCAAAAGGAGTTTGTATTACTTTGTTAATCATCACTGGTTTTGTGCTATTCGTTGCCACCCACAATACCTATTAAAAATAATTAAAATTGTGATTTTACAGCCTAACATAACATTTTTTTACATAACTAGCGGGTGCCCATCGGCTTAGCCAAAAAAGCTTTCTTAACATAATAATATGCAAAAAAATTAAGGTTCTAAATTCGGCTGCTCGAAAATCGAACGCATGACCTCCTAATGAAAGCAGGTTTATTACTTACTACTATACTACATTTTTTTTATAAGAATTTCGATATCGCGGTTTAGAACTCGTGACGTCACGACCTTGCCATCCATGGTGCTTGTTTGTTCTATTTAGCATCGGTAGATGTCGCCACAAGTTGTTGTTTCATAGAAGGTATTAATAAAATAATCAATACGCAGCCCATAACAAGCTGTTTTACATAATAAGGCAATTTACACAATTTTCTTACACCAGTATCCTAACGGGCCGCATTACACCTTATAACTTGTAACTCTCTTGATTATAATCGGTTAATGGTGTTGAAGTTGGTTATAAATGGCAGCCATTTTTGTTTTAGGGGACATTTATTTCTGTCATTTTTGCCTTCACTGTTTGCGCTGTAGGTCTACCTAATAATTAAAATAGTTACGTACTTTTAATTATTACTAGCTTTTACCCGAGACTTCGCTCGCCCACGTTTATTTTACCCCCTTAGGGGTTGAATTTTGCAAAATCCTTTCTTAGTGGATGCCTACACTGTATAGCTATAAAATAATAGTTATATAATCTCACGCCTTTCATCCCCGAGGAAGAGGTATTCCATTACTGGATATACCCACATTTCACGAGATATATTGGACCCCTAAACGTGATAGGTGGTGAGCCCATCGCCGGACCGGGTCTGTTTACACATGTCTCAGAATTAATTCTGAGACCTGCGGGTTTCCTCACGATGTTTTCCTTCACCGTCGAGCTAGTGATAAATATGTACGTAAGTTTTTGAAAACTCATTGGTACATGCCAGGATTCGAACGCGAGCCTCACTGATTTTTTAAGGGCTATCACTGCTCTTATGTATAAGCTATTTGCAAAATTGCAAGTCTCTAGTACCCAGCGGCTTAGGATGTGCGTTGATATATCACCAATCAGTCAGTCAGTTTATCATTTTATATAATATTTATAGATAGTTAATTTATCCCTTCTTAACGTCGCAGCAGAGCAAAAGGGTATTTGACTCTTTTTCAAATGAGTCACTTTTATCTATAAATTTTTACCTTGGAATATGTACTGAGTGACGACACAGCCTATAGTATTTAATTTCACCCTTTTTTTTGTTTTAAAATTTGCTATTATTGTAAACCGAAAAATTAAATTCATTTACGGGTGCTCTTGGATAAGCTTCTATTTATTGAATTGAAAACCCAACATGTCTGTTTTCTTCGTGACTGGACGTTTAATATTTATTTAAGTATGTTGATCAGTTGTGTAGTACCCATAGTACAGGCCCTGCCTAGTTTGGGACTAAATAACCGTGTGTGAATTGTGTCCCACATTTAATTTTTTTTGTGAGTTTTTCTTGAACTTACACGTACGTATTTATCACTGGATGGTGGCGATGGTCACGTGACAGTTAATAAAACCTCAAACTATACTTGTGAAAAGTCGTTTTTTCTCAGCGGACTTCCTCAGACATAAGGCGAGCATTTCATTGTAAGGTGTGACCGCGAGAAATCTGCACGTACCAAATGGCGATATAGTGTACGGGGGAATGACGTCAATATGTATGTATGTTAGAAGATTTTAGATCAGACAACAATTCTCAAAAAGTCAACCAAAAGTATATTTTCCAAGATGATAATAAAAGTAAAATAAATATTATCTATAAAATTTTAAATTGATTCCAAAGTATTCTAGTTGATTTTTACTCGATAACTTTTAAAGGTCCGCGAAAATCAGTTTGAAACTTCTCTCTCAACGTAGTTCAAAGTTTGGGGCTGAATATTTAAAGACCTTTCAAAGTCGTCTTATATAAAACTCTGTAATTGACTTTAAGCGGAATATCATTTATAAAAAGTTCATAGGCATTATCTATGGTCGACTGTACTTGAAAGAGAGTAATGTTTTTCATATTTTTCACTATAGGCTGTGTCGTCACTCAGTACATATTCCAAGGTAAAAATTTATAGATAAAAGTGACTCATTTGAAAAAGAGTCAAATACCCTTTTGCTCTGCTGCGACGTTAAGAAGGGATAAATTAACTATCTATAAATATTATATAAAATGATAAACTGACTGACTGATTGGTGATATATCAACGCACATCCTAAGCCGCTGGGTACTAGAGACTTGCAATTTTGCAAATAGCTTATACATAAGAGCAGTGATAGCCCTTAAAAAATCAGTGAGGCTCGGGTTCAAATCCTGGCATGTACCAATGAGTTTTTCAAAAACTTACGTACATATTTATCACTAGCTCGACGGTGAAGGAAAACATCGTGAGGAAACCCGCAGGTCTCAGAATTAATTCTGAGACATGTGTAAACAGACCCGGTCCGGCGATGGGCTCACCACCTATCACGTTTAGGGGTCCAATATATCTCGTGAAATGTGGGTGTATCCAGTAATGGAATACCTCTGCCTACCCCCTCGGGGATACAAAGGCGTGAGATTATTATATATATTTTGTTTTTTAATCTATACATACAAATGTTCCTTATGAAATACGTGTTTTTTAAAGAAGGAGGAGTTTCTTGCCGCGCTTTTTTTTCTCAACTATACATACCGAAGCGGACTTTCAATAAGTAGACTTATAAGCCCCTACATGAAATAAAAACATTTTGACTTGACTTTGACTTTGAAATAAAAAAAACTGGTCGTCTGTAAAGTCGGTTTACGGACGATAATTTGACGTGATAACGTCATAAGAAAACATTGATGAAATATTGCATACTAAAATGCAATAGAAATAAATGCGTCACAAGCCGAACGCTTTGGCCGATCGTGCGTCTCTATCGCTTGTTCTGCGCTCTCGCTTGCACACTCGGCTCTGGCGGAACGTGACAATGACATTTTAGTGCGTGTAGCCGGCGTTCATCAATTTATAAGACGTTATCACGTCAAAAAACTTTCCTACAAATTTAGTCCTGCGCTCGTAGCTGCGCGTCGCTCCGATTTGCGATAAAATGTGGGAGTCGCCTAAAATGAAAAGAATCTATTCGAGTAATTTCCTAACATCAAAAAAGTTTCTAAGAAACGAACTCATATTTCCGCCGCTTCTTATCTAGAAAGAATCATTCTTTTCTAAGTCTCTCCGACAGGGGTGATTTATTTCTTTCACTTATTCACGGAATTTTCACTCTTTCGGAAAGTATGGTGGAATATTTCCGCTCCTCTATGAAGTTGAACAGTGATAGCTATATTATAATGAAGGTCACCATCTCATACCTAAATGAGGTTGAGTACGAGTGTTTTCCAAAAATATTTCATCATCATCATCAGCCGGAAGACGTCCACTGTTGAACAAAGAACGCCACAATAGTAGGTACTTATATTACATTACATACAAAGGGAAGTAAAATAAGAAATGTCTACAACAGAGATGTGATCTGAGGCTTTCGTATTTACTTCACGAGGTGTGTATACTTTTTTCTGCTCGATGGAGGCGGAAAACGGCAACTTCGTTTAGCGCAGAGTGGGCCGAAAGTTGACGCTTTCCGCCCGGAGAGATAGCTGGTGAAAAATGGGTATTTCCAACGACGGAATACCTCTGCATACACCCTCGGAGATAAAAAGCGTGAGATATATTTTTATTTATTACTAGCAGCGCCCCGAGTTTTCACTCGTGTAGTTCCCGTTCCCGTTGGAATAAGGATATAAAATATAGCCTGTGTCATTCTGATGTATAACCTATATAACTTTAAAGTTTCATCAAAATCCGTTTAGTAGTTTTTGTATAAAAGAGGAACAACATCCATACATTCAGATATAACACTAACTTTCGCGTTTATAATATTAGTAAGATGGTTCACATAAACACACATAGCCACTATGGACAATTGGGTAGGCACAGAGAAAAATAAATATATTTTATGGTTTCTTTATAAAGTGGAATATAGACTTCCTCTTATGAAGTTCTTTCACTTCGTTCGTAGGTGTATCAAAGCTTAGATTTTATTATCAATAACACAGATTTTTTGCAATGTTATTTTATGTTCCAGAAATTTATTTCTTAAGAAGAATTGAATGGGAAAATATTACTCTTCCATGTTACAAAAACCTTCCTATTTCTATAGACCGGTTCCACAATGAAAGCCTTAAAAACACTATTCATTAGGTACAAGAAATTTCAAGGAACCAGAAAAAAAAGCGCAGAATACTTTACATCAATATTTTTCATCCTTTATGTTGGAACCCTATTCAAGAACTAAGGATATTATCAAGGCAACACAAAGTTACAAGAAGGAAAAATTCTACAATGAATAGCTTGAATCTTGGTAATGTAACCCGCCTACACTGTTGCTATACATTATAATTTCTAAATAATAATAAGTAGTATTTTTAAACTTGATTCATATAATACTGATCAAGTCGTGCCTAAAGCATTTTCCTTTGGCATTTTAGAAAAATTAATTTATTAAGTTTCTTGCATTTTATGCCCCTTGAAAACTGACAGACTATCTACCTTGTCAAAATCTGATGACCAGTAATATTTATTACTAGCGGCCCGCCCCGGCTTCGCACGGGTGGACATTTATTTTTTCAACATTTTGGGATGCACAAACAAATTTCTCCTAGCAACCCATAGTAAATTATCAAAAAAAAATAGACTTTGTATGGAGACTTTTAAAGAATGTTTGTGCCAAGTTTCAAGTTGATAAGACGCAAAAAACCCCTCTTCTCTATACCAACTTCAACCCCTAATTTGACCCTTTTAGGTAATGATTTTAAAATAATACAAAAATACGTTTTTCATCATTTATTTTGAAAGAGTATTTGTGATAAGTTTCAAGTTGATAGACGTAAAAAAACCACAACGTTTCCATACAATCTCCAACCCCGTTTCACCCGTGAGTTTTGAAAAATCGAGATATACCTACTTGTCTTGTTGTTTGTTTTGAGGAGTATTGTTACAAAATTTCGAATTGATACATCCAAAAATGAAGGTATTCATGCAAACTTCAACCCCCAAGGGGATGAAACCCCTTGGAGGATGGTTTTCGATAAATCTTAGAACTAATCAAGTTTATTTTCAAGAATATTTGTAAAAAGTTTAAAGTTGATACACGCAGAAATCACACTATCCCATACAAACTTTATCCCCCTCTTTCGGGGATGATTTAAGAGATGATTTTCAAAAAATCCAAAAACACGTGTCACATCATTTATTTTTAAGAGTATTTGTGCCAAGTTTGAAGTTGATAGACGTAAAAATCAAACACGTCTCCATACAAACTCCAACCCCCTGTTTCACCCCCTCAAGAGGTGATTTTCGAAAAATCCAGAAATACGTACGTATCTTGTTATTTGTTTTGAGGAGTTTTTTTACAAAGTTTCGATTCGATACACCCAAAAATGAAGGTTTTTCATACAAACTTCAACCCCCACTTTCACCCCCTTGGAGGAAGATTTTTGAAAAATCTTAGAACTAATATCTCATAGTTTGTTTTCAGAAGTATTTGTACCAAGTTTCAAGTTGATGGACGCAAAAAATACACTTCTTCGTATCAACTTCAACCCCTACTTTCATCCGTTTAGGGGATGATTTTCGAAAAATCCAAAAATATGTGTCTCATAATTTATTTCTAAGAGTATTTATGTAAAGTTTGAAGTTGATAGACGTAAAAAACAACACGTCTCCATACAAACTCCACTCCCCTGTTTCACCCCCTTAGGGGATGGTTTTTGACAAATCCGGAAATACGTGTCTTGTTGTTTGTTTTGAGGAGTATTTTAACAAAGTTTCGAATTGATACACCCAAAAATTAAGGTTTTCCATACAAACTTCATCCCCTACTTTCACCCCCTTGGAGGATGATTTTCAAAAAATCCTAGAACTAATATTTCAAAGTGTATTTTGAAGAGTATTTGTGCCAAGTTTAAAGTTGATACACGCAGAAATCACAGTATCCCATACAAACTTCAACCCCCTCTTTCACCCCCTTAAGGGTTGAATTTCGTAAAATCCTTTCTTAGCGAGCATCTACACTGTAAACGTAACCTACACACAAAATTTCATGTTTCTATGTTCAGCGGTTTGGGCTGGGCCTTGATTTTTAGATTTAGCTTCTCCTTTTATATATATAGATTATCACCACCTAAGACCACCTTTGAATATCTGAAAGCTTGAAATGGAGTATGGCTACCATGTAACGTCCATTATTTTTTGTGGGACACAATTTACACACGTTTATGCAGTCCCAAACTAGGCTGAGCCTGTACTATGGGTACTAAACATCTAATAAACATACTTAGATAAATATTAAACGACCAGACACGAAGCCAACAGACATGTTCATGCACACAAATGTTAGCCCCGACCGGGGATCGAACCGGTGACCTCCGGCTGAGAAGGTAGGGTCACTGCCAACCAAAGAGATTAAAATATAATAGGACATAGAGGGGGAATTGGGAATATTTTCATACAAAACTTGGAAGCTCGAACGTCTTGTCAGTTAGTATGAACGCCAGCTGTCATTCGGTCGAAATCGTACTAGATCTATTCCACTTGTAATAACTTTTGGCATCAAAATTTCCTCGCTTTGTTTCTCCATGCCTTATTATATTTTAATCTATTTGCTGCCAACCGATCCAACAGGCCCATCAATTTAACGTTTGCGATTGAAACCCAAAATAGCAGTGTCATAATATTTGCATTACATAGTCCTAAGCTGGTGTAAACTACTCAAGTGTTACGGCATTCGACGAATCAAGTCTAAAGCATGTATGATCGCCTATTCGTGAACACTTGTTGCTAAATCCGCTCACTACACCATGTCTTCCTCACAATTTACGTGGAACAGGAGGTGCATTGACACAGAGCACTCTACAAGCGTATATCACCCTACCCGTTTCGTTTGATCGAACACAGGCAGGGATACCTGCGTAATTCGAATACTTGCTCCAGCCTCCAACGTCAAAGCTGACACTTGATACGTCATGCATGACTTTAGTGAAGTTAAGAAATGTTTTGAGGACTGCGTTTGAGCTGTTCATAATTATTATTTGTTTAAATCTTTTGCCTCTTATATTAGAGGATGTCTAGCGGCGTTTCGCGCGTGCTGTTTATTTCCCCTTTTTGGGGGAATTTTCAAAAAAAGCCTTCATAGATAATTTCATGCTTCTACTCCGGTTTCGGATAAACGTTGATCGATCAGTCAGCCTGTCAGTTTATTCTTTTATAAACATATGTTTGTTTAAATCTGATACACAAATAGCATTATATCCAGACATAAATACAGTCATTGGGTTCGATTCTGCTTTACACCGACTAAACTTATTTTGGTTTAGTCCTGTCTTTGTCTTACTTTAAAAAAATAAAAGGGATAGAAGATAACCTACCGAATTTATTCCTGTCAGATGCTGTATTTTAGTCGTGACTTTACTTAAGAACTAAACGGAAAACGTTATGAAATGCCTTAGTTGACAGGACTAATTTTAATTTGATAGGACTAAATATGTCTTGTCTCTTTTCTTTTCTAGGAGAAAGAAAATGACAGGAGTAAATTAAAATAAGTTTAGTCGCTGTAAAGCAGAATCAGTTCCATTGGGTCCTTTCTTTGAAGTTAACTTAATTATTTGTTTTGTACTCGTAGTAAGTTTTCAACAGGTATAGACGACTAAAAGATTGAAAAAGAAATATCAATACCCTTATTTTCATCCCATGATTTCGATCACATGGATCTTATTCAAAGTCTTGGAAAGCTGGTTGAATTAATTGAATTACATCCGGACAGCTCCGATTACAACATCTAGTTCTATCCTTTATCAGGAAACCTGAACCTAATCCTCTTTGGATTGCATCTGCATCGGTTGATGCAAATACGACTGAATCTAGGATACCTACCTTTGCCTTGTCTACGGATATAGCAGGAATATCCTACTGAGTTAAGTGGTAATCTCGGCTAGAATGTCTCCTCTATAATTTAATTCTGGCTTAAATTAGCTCTGTTCCGTCACGTGTCTGATCTAACGCCTTTGATTTCGTGATTGTTCCTGTTCTTGCTATGAGATGATCTCTCTATTTAGTTTAGCACTAAAATAAATATTACAAAGTTGAAGTCCTTTTATTTTTGCTTAAAATAATTAGGCTTATTTCGGGTTTTAGTAGATTAAAATAAAAAGAAAAAACTCCCCCTTTATCCCCGAGAGGTAAGGCAGAGGTATTCCATTTCTGGAAATACCCACATTTTACTAATATATTCTTTGGACACCTAAACGTAATTTCAGAAGATTATTAATATAATGAGTTAAGTCAAAAGTAGTATTGATAACTAAGCAGGCTTCGTGCGTGTCTGGTAGTTAAATATTTATTTAAGTTTATCCGTACCCACAGTACATACTCTGCCTAGTTTGGGACTAAATAATCGTGTCCAATTATTTTTATATTTTATTCTTAGACTGTCAAATATTAGAAAATTCGACGCATTAGTAGATAGAAAATAAAAACGTGTTGCAAAAACTGAGGAATTACATAAAAATGGATGACCTAAAATTGCACGTCGTTAGTCATGACAAACAGACACTCTAATTATCCCATCACCGTTTAAAGCAATAATTCAAACCAAAACAAGCAATAAAAGGGTTTAATTATTCAAAATCAATTTACAAGCGATTGTTACAGTAGAGGACGATAAATCTAGCAGAGATCGTGTTTGGAATTAAACAATGGAACCCTATCTGAATTTATAGAAGAGAATGGGCTTTCAGAGCCTACTCGGTTTACTTTGTACATTTTACGGATCCGGGTAACTAGAGAGGCTTTTAGGAGTTAAATATACGGCCTATTTCTTTTGAGTGCAAGAGGGTACAGCTATGCTCGAATGTAATGGCTATTTCGTTTCAATACCGGCGTTGCTATCTATGTTAGCTTTTAGAGTGTTACTTTCATTATCAGCCCATATCTAGCCCAAGACTTTGTCGTTATTGGCTTTTACATCGAATAAGGATCGTCTATTAGTGGCACTTACGCTTTAAAGGCCAATACAGAAATACAAGCCACATCCGCAAACTCAATCTCAAGTCAGTTGAAATTTATAGACATCGGTTTCTCTTATATAGAAGCAAATTGCTGTAATCATAGTTATAAGTTCTGATAACCCTGTTTAAAATAAACTAGCTGGTTATTCAGACCTCAGTTTGATTCAGTGTCAGTTCAAATGAGTTTATAAAAACTTACACACCTACGTATAGCTCGACGAAGAAATAAAATATTCGCGAAGGACTAGTGGTTACCCCGTTTTGTCACCCCAAGGCTACCACGAGTAATTTCACTTACTCGTAATCACCCTGCGTGGTGTGACCAACAGTAAATGATTAAAATACAGGACTCGTGGTCACACTGCTAGTGTCGAGAAATAATGACTATAATCGTAAAGAAGAAAAATATAAAACCACAGGCCCTTTACTTGGCGTTGAGGCACGTCGTAACAGCTTTCCATTCCAGCGTTAGGTATTCCGTAAAAATACAATGCTGAAAAGTTAGTTTTTAAGACATGACGTATTATTTTACTTAATGTAATATCTTGCTTGGGATTCGGTTAGATTTTTTTTTTAATATAAAAATGCAATGAACTACTGAAGTTGTTTATTGTTTTATCGGTTCCTAATTCCAGAGTTGTATCATTTAGTTTTCGTATTTGCATATTACTCCTTTTTTTCTGAATATATAACTATAGCTAACATCTCAAGACTCAAATTCATATTAAACAATAGCTGTTACCAACGACTCCGTCTTTGAGGACATAAAATTATCGCCGCCCCTAGGAACTGCGTATTTTTCCAGGATGACAAGTAGCCTCTGTCCTTTCACAATGTCCAATCTATCTCTATACCAAAATTCACTAGGATCTGTTAACCCGTGTAACAAAGTAAGTTGCTTTCACATTTACAATGTAAGGATCATCTACGGAATACGATTCGATAATTGTTTTCTAATCTCATAAAGCCTAATGAATTACAGCGTAGATATTGAGAGGCTTATTACGGATAATTCGATCGTGTATTTCGCAAACAAATAGATGTTCTGAATAATTACTCACATTCACGTCATCATCATCATTAAAATCGAAATGATTTAATTCAATGTAGGGACTGATAAGTCCAATCATTGAAAGTCATTGTAACTCCATTGCTTCGGCATGCGTTGTAGTTGAGGAAAAATTTGTCATCAACCCGTAACCAATGCTGAACTTAGGATCTTTCCTCGAAAATTTAAAGTACATACATTAATTTTTACTTTATTTGTGTTATTCGGCAAAGGATTCTAATGCATAACACATTAAGTCCAGCTGAGTGATTGTAACTAAACCTAAGACCTTACTTATAATATGGATACATTTCTCTATACGAAGGAACCGTAATTCCAACGTATTAAAATTTCATACGCTGCAACACAAGCTAAACATCATATAATGCTAAGCTAGTATTGCACAGCTCAAAGCAAGAATCTCATTCACAATATATCGTTTCAATATTTTGTTAACATGTTCTCTCGCACGGAATTAGAGAAAATCCACTTTTATGTCAAATCGCTGCTAATCTTATAGCAAGCGAGTATTGATGTTACACGTAAAGACGAATACGAATACAATCCCAAACGTCCTACGCATAATTTTAAACGACCTCAAAATTTAGCTTTCATGATGATCTCCAAAGTATTAACTCAGGAGGCATCGCTAAATAGGTCGACACCGTCACAAATAACTTCTGCAATTTTGGCCATGTAATTTATTTATTTGATCGTCTAGTAGTGTAGGACACTACTTTGTGAATAGTAATCCAGATCCTTTTTGAGGATCATGATTTACCGTTTGCCATCAAAAGAAATCTTAACTTGATTCAACTATACTGTTAGTTTTCTATCGCATATTTATAAAATTGTCTTTCGCTCGCTTTAATCTTTAATAGCGCTGCCCACTTCAGCGCCATTCATGCCTAAGGCAATATTTCATGATAATAAAAAAAAAATAAAAATAAAAATCATTTATTCAGGATAAATAAACCCAATTTAACAACATATTTCTTCTGCCAAACTGCATGACAGTTTGTTGGCAGAGGGACTCCCTTAAAACATAGATGGGTAGGTAATTGGCTAGTTACTTCTAAGTTCATCTTATTTATGGTGGTAAATTCATTTTAATTTTGTTTAAGAGAAACTTTTTAAATTTAAATTTAAACATTTGAAATGATTGACATTCTCTTATATCACACGGTATTTCATTGTACAATTTTGGAACCAAGTACTTCCTACTTCTTTTACCATAATAATTATTATTACCACACGATGGAATCTCTAGTATTTTTCTACTATTTCTAGTACATGCTCTTGTTGATCTTGTGTGGTTAATGTAGATTTTAAATTCATCTTTTTTGAACTGCTCTAAGGCCAGCAACAACCCTACCTCCTCATGAACCGGCAAGATACGGCATTCCACAAATAATTGCTCATAGTCACTTTTTTTACAGCGTGTTTTAGTTTTTTTGTCAACTAATAGTTTGATACAGCGTATCTGTAGAGATTTAATTCTATCTAGATATGTTTTAAATGTCCTGCCGTAGCATGCCAGTCCATAAGAAAGCAGGGAGTCTGCCAGCGCATAGTATAAGGTAAACATCGTGGCCCTATCCAATACATACTTTAACTGGTGTAGTTTTACTAGCACCATTCTTAATTTTTCACATAATTTGTTAATATGATTTTTCCAAGAAAAATTGTAATCTGTAATTAAGCCCAAGTACTTGTACTCTGACACAACATCGATGCTCCCACACTCACAGGTCTGTAGCCCGCTGTGCAAGCACTCATACGTGT
Organism: Ethmia dodecea; assembly: GCA_963855545.1. Taxonomy (NCBI): domain Eukaryota; kingdom Metazoa; phylum Arthropoda; class Insecta; order Lepidoptera; family Depressariidae; genus Ethmia; species Ethmia dodecea. The sequence goes on from OY979457.1 coordinate 990,985, forward strand.
GGCCAATTATGCGTTATTATGAAGGACACTTCATATTCCCCACCCCTGTTATCTCTTATCTGATGACAGACTCGAGATAAAATCGTCTTCCCCACATTCTCACCTCCTTTCAAGAAAAGAAATAAAAATGTGTTTGGTGGGAAGAGTAAGGAGCTCCACCTCGCCCCTTACGGTGATCGCCAACCCGCAACATTCCACAGCTGCGATTGCGACCCCCCCGAACGTCCCGGTTTTGCCGGACATCCGGTCTTTTATCCCGCCGAAGCAGGATCGTTGCGGCCGAAGCCGATTGTTGCGGCCGGAGCCGATTGTTGCAGCCGAAGCTGATTGTTGCGGCCGAAGCCGAGGTTTGCCCCGAAGGGACCGTTGCGACCGAAGTCGATTGATGCGGCCGAAGCCGAATTTTGCCCCGAAGGGACCGTTGCGACCGAAGTCGATTGGTGCGGCCGGAGCCGTGTTTTGCCCCGAAGGGACCGTTGCGACCGAAGTCGTTTGTGGTGCCGAATTTTGCCCCGAAGGCGAGTTACGGCAGTCATTAAGACCTCAGGATCATTTACAGTAAGCCCCGAAAGGCATTCTCGAACATATTGATAATAAAAGTTACGCCCGAAGGCGCTTGGTGGTGAGATAGTCTTTAAGACCTCAGGATCATTTACAGTAAGCCCCGAAAGGCAATAAGTCCCGTAGGACAACTCGTTCATAGGTCTTAATGCTCGTCGTGACCCGACCTCGGTCCCTACGAGCCATCGATTCTCGTTCAGCCATCAGAAGCGCTGTCACACCCTGAATGAGCTTATAATGGTAAAACCATTAGTTTATATTGATACGCATTGCGCGCGCACTCATATGATAGTATGAAGTAACCAATGTACGTTCTGCAAATACATGGTTACCTTAAGATATATGAGGCATTCCTCATTTTCTCGTTCATTCGTGGTATCACTTTTATTATAATATCAAGCTCAACAGAAGCATGACAGACATCCCCGTCAAGCCAATCAAGATTCTAGACCCCTTTACCATGCCAATACGAATACCGACATGACTCCAGTTCCAGACTCCGAAGAGCTTACTCCTGAAGATTTGGTCGAGTGTTCGCGTACTAGACCAACAACACTCCTCGAAGATAACTTGTGTTAATGCCCAATTCGCACCGCACAGGTCCACGACCAAGCTAGATGTTGCTTTTCACATTTCAATGAGAGACGTTATCAACCTCCATCAATTAAGTGTTAGTCGACACCATCGTCTCCGTTACTTAGCACCAAAAAGCTCAGAAGTAGTCCCAGGGTGTTTACTATGAACCACAAGACAGCGCTAAGAGGTGCGTCGTCAGTCATTCTGCTACTACCTCCAATGTGTAATATTTAAAAGCGATCGTTACATCAGACGAAGCTTATGGAACATGTCCAAAAACTAAGTCCATATAAGATCACCGTGCCGTACTGTTAGGCAGTGCTGAGGCCCGGACTTTTTACCTTTTCGCACTATATCGCCAAACAGTGTTGAACAAGACAATTGTGAGTCGAAGCGTAAGCCCCAACATCACAAACAAGTCATAATGCAAGTTAAAGAACGGAGGTGTCGCCACCGCCAAGCTAGCATTGGTGTGTGCCGACATAAACACCGACCGCGGTGCGGTGAAACGTACTGACACAACCGCTGCACCACTCGGGCAGTACCACACCCCGTCAATAACTCAAACACTACAACCCCTGCCTCGTCCCGACATTTGCGTTCGAGCGGACGGCGTTAGCCGCCCTAAGATGGGAGGGAAACCCAGGTGTAACATAGGCCAAACTCTCTTATTTACTTTTATTTTGTCATGCATTTCATATATTAGGCTCGTTTAGAATATTGCATAAAACTACCATATTCCATTAATAAGACAGGGAACCCATACCTGCCTTGTCCTCTTAACTTCTGTTATTAACGAACCTTCAAGCTAATAACGCCATATGAGAGTTTTACATTTTTATTTTATTTATTTATTTATATGTCATATTGCTCAACAGGACTGACCCATGTATCATACATCCTAGGTCCAACCTTTGGTTGAGGTGGCAGCCTCGCCCCGCGACCGCGCACCCTCCCTCACCATATATGCCAGAACCCCCTCTTCGTGTCCCGCCCGGAAAAACCCGACCATCTCCGATTTGGATGAAACCTTTTGTATATCGTAGGGTCCGTGAATAGCATTACAATGGTATACTTTTTATCTCTCTAGCTCCAATAGTTCCGGAGTTATAACCGAAAAATGGTTTATCTTAATACAAGAACTATTCCCCTATATTTTCCATACTAAACAAGTCGGTTTTTCCTGAACCCTACTGAAACCAATTTCTAACTACTTTTATGAAACTTTTATGCTATTTTAACATCTCTTCGATCATACCAAGTCCTATTTTACTGAATTTTCATAATTTTTCGTATTTTCCTAAGTTTTAATATTTTTTTATTTCTGACTATATTTACATGTGTTTACATGTTTACAGCCCCACCAAGCTGTTTTATGTTCTTTTAGTATTTTATATATGATATTAGGGTTGAGGAGTTACATGATCAAGATTAAGTAGGCAATGTTATCCTCTCCAGAGATGTCATACATAATAACATACATCGCTACGTAATAGCAGTTATTAATTTTCCGTCGCCTATTACTGTACCGTGTTTGGCTCGTTGAAGCGAGTAATGGTATCTGCGAATCCTCTTAGGTTTATCTCACTCATTTGTATAAATGTGTTAGGTGTTAGTGAAATTAATATTTTGAGTTGCATTGTTTTGTATTTGTATTCTTAGCTACGCCATTTCACCTACATAATTTTTAATCATCTGGGAACAGTTTAACTTTCTATCTGTGAAAGAATACTCCAAATCGGATTTCCTGCTAGCTGTTATAAAATAAAAAATATATTCAATATTACTCCCAAAACAGTAAGCTTTCAATTAGTATTTTTTTAAATGAGTACTGTAGTTACGGAATCAATTTACAACATTAGTGTAGATAAACACAAAATAAACAAAGCTTGTAGTACAGTATGTAGATTCTCAATTCTGTATCTTGCTCAAATTAATTGCTACATGACCTCCTAGAATAACCTCCTTTGATGATAGAAATTATAATTGTAATAATACTTTGTATTCAGCTGTCTGATTAAAAAATACAAAAAAATATCTTCCTTTCCGGGTCCATAATTCATTTCGGATTCAGGTAATTCATCATCCAGAGAAGGTACTGCATAATTTTCCACCCCTTTACCAAATTCGTTTTCACATTATATTTCCTGTTAAGCTTATGATACACTGAAATGAACTTTTTTGGTTCTTAAATTATAATCTTATTCATTTTTGGTAAATGTAATGTAAAAACTCTCATGTTGTAGTGGAGTTTACACCAGTCCTTTTCTAGCTATACATATTCTGAAAGGTTGATCATCATCCTCAACCCGTAATAAACCCTTTGACTGTGTTAATGGTCTATCCTCACACTTGAAGAAGTAGAGGCCATATGTGCCCACCGTGGATTAGAAGATTGTGTTAGTTACTGTCCGAATTATTCAATCCAACCAAGGGTGAGATATGAAATCTCTTAACAACTTCTATTGTGAGTAAACAACAAAAACAAGGACTAACAGTCGAATGTGCCTTTTTAACACGAAAGGTTGATAGCTCGTGTATATTTCAAAATAGCAGACTTAAAAGTTATTTGACTGAATAAAAAAGTTGCAGGTTGATTTTTGCAGTTGTAAGCATGCAAAAACTTAATCCAATCTGACAAATCTTGATATTGAATTTAAGTCTGTTGAGCAAGGGCTAAAATAAAATCATCTCCTATCATTTTCCACGTCCTCTTATCATCATCCGAAGTACCATCTCTGAGAATACAAATGTCTACTTTCACAAATCCCGTCTCGGTGAAACAACGCCCTTGTACGGGGATATTCGAAAACAATAAAACGGTTGGACGATTTTAATCCATTCAAGGCTTTGTCTTGCGGACCGTTAAGGGATGTTTTTGCTTGATTAATCTCAGCCATCGGGCTGTAATTGTTCGTGTAATGTAAGCTTCTGTTCGGTTTGGGATCCCTCCATGATATACGAGTTGCGCTCTTATTCGTCCGCGTGGAATTTGTTATTCCTTTGCGTTTAGAAAATATGTCAAGAAGGATAATCTACATTATCTATCTATCTACAATAAAAAAATATTTGTATTTTTGTATGTTAATAACGAATAAACTTAAAAACTACTGGACCGATTTCAAAAATTCTTTCACCATTAGAATGATACATTATCCCTGAGTAACATATGCTTTATTTATGACGAAAAAGAATTAGGGATCCTTATCTGGGGGCACGGTATTGCCCCCGCCAAGTCGAGCAAAAAGCGACATTAAAACTTGACTGTACATGCCGGAATTGGAACCCGAGCTTCAGGAATGAGAAGCGGGCTTATATTTTTGTTATTAAAAACACCCATAGGTATATTACCTACAACGCGTCACAGAATAAGAGCAAATCCTCCTACACCCCAATTAGTATACTAATAAAAAGATTGGTAATGCATTCGTACTTAAGTTTTGTCTAACCAATTTTTTCTTAATTAAAGAGAGATAACAGTAAGGTTTCCATAGTCAGCCCTAAATTCAGTTATGCTAATTCATTTTTTGGAAAAACTTTACACATATTAAAATTAGCTGAAATAAATTAAGTAGTCGATACTGAACAAACTAATTTCAGGAATTGCGCTTATTCTCTTATGTGTTGTAAAGCCTAGAACACTCTCTGGTTTATAATTTTTGAATTAGTTCTTGATACTAAAGGCCATGCATATGCTCATACTAAGAAACTAATTTCCTCAAGGAACCAATAGTGAATTCTCAAAAAAAAAGTGGACTTTGTATGGACACTTTTGAAGAATATTTGTGCCAAGTTTCAAGTTGATAGATGCAAAAAAAAAACACACTTCTCCATATTAACGCTTCAACCCCCGCAGTACTTGCAGTCCGTTAGAAGGTGATTCGCGAAAAATCCAAAAACACGTATCTCATCATTTATTTCTAAGAGTATCTGTGTCAAGTTTCAACTTGATAGACGTAAAAAACAACACGTCTCCATACAAACTCCATCCCCCTGTTTCAACCCCTTACAGGGGGTTGTTTGGAAAATCCAGAAATACGCATATTGTTGTTTGTTATGAGAAGTATTCCTACAAATTTTCGAATTGATACACCCAAAAATGTAGGTTTTCCATACATACCAAACTCAACCCCTACTTTCACACCTTTAGGGGACGATTTTAGAAAAATCCAAAAATACGTATCTCATCATTTATTTCTAAGAGTATCTGTGTCAAGTTTCAACTTGATAGACGTAAAAAACAACACGTCTCCATACAAACTCCATCGCCCTGTTTCAACCCCTTAGAGGGGGTTGTTTGGAAAATCCAGAAATACGCATATTGTTGTTTGTTATGAGAAGTATTCCTACAAATTTTCGAATTGGTACACCCAAAAATGAAGGTTTTCCAGACATACCAAACTCAACCCCTACTTTCACACCTTTAGGGGCCGATTTTAGAAAAATCAAAAAACACGTATCTCATCATTTATTTCTAAGAGTATCTGTGTCAAGTTTCAACTTGATAGACGTAAAAAACAACACGTCTCCATACAAACTCCATCGCCCTGTTTCAACCCCTTAGAGGGGGTTGTTTGGAAAATCCAGAAATACGCATATTGTTGTTTGTTATGAGAAGTATTCCTACAAAGTTTCGAATTGATACACCCAAAAATGTAGGTTTTCCATACATACCAAACTCAACCCCTACTTTCACACCTTTAAGGGACGATTTTAGAAAAATCCAAAAACACGTATCTCATCATTTATTTCTAAGAGTATCTGTGTCAAGTTTCAACTTGATAGACGTAAAAAACAACACGTCTCCATACAAACTCCATCGCCCTGTTTCAACCCCTTAGAGGGGGTTGTTTGGAAAATCCAGAAATACGTGTATTGTTGTTTGTTATGAGAAGTATTCCTACAAAGTTTCGAATTGATACACCCAAAAATGAAGGTTTTCCATACATACCAAACTCAACCCCTACTTTCACACCTTTAGGGGACGATTTTAGAAAAATCCAAAAACACGTATCTCATCATTTATTTCTAAGAGTATTTGTGTCAAGTTTCAACTTGATATTCGTAAAAAACAACACGTCTCCATACAAACTCCACCCCCCTGTTTCAACCCCTTAGGGGAGGTTTTTTGGAAAATATAGGATCACGTGTCTTGTTGTTTGTTTTGAAGAGTATTTTCACAAAGTTTCGAATTGATAGACCCAAAAATGAAGGTTTTCCATACAAACGTTCAACCCCTTTTTCACCCCCTTAAGGGTTGAATTTCTAAAAATCCTTTCTTATTCCTACTTTACGTCTTAAAAACAATATCAGTGAAAAAAATCAGCTTTCTAAGTCTAAGGGTTTAGGCTGGGCGTTGATGAGTCAGTGAGTCAGGACTTCTCTCTTTATATATATAGATAAACATATATGTATATCTAAAGTAACTCTTGATTGTAGAGGAAAGTGTAAGTAATTGCCGCAATCCATAAATAAATAAACTGTTGAAGTTGAAGGTAAACTAAGTATAATCATAAAAATAACCGCGGCTGGTCAAGTAAACCATAAACTTAAGCGATTGGAGCATCCTTATCATACCTACAAGTCTGGAGAGCTAGCGAATACTAGCGATAGAACTACAGTAACAGTAATAGTTATTTCTTAAATGACCCACCTCCTGAGTTGCTATATATTTTAATATGACCTAATTACAAGTATGTTTGCCTCAAAAATTTTAAAACGTGTAGCTTTCAAATACTATCCATTAAAACAAAAAAGCATTACAACACTAATGTTGATTGCACTAATGCATACTTGTAAATTTTAGTAGTTTCTTGATACCTAAAAACTTCAGTGTCTACAAATACCCACGTATCCATCCCAAGCACTGTAATGTTTAACTCTGAGTATTCACCTAACCAGTTCAGAACTATCCAGACCAATTTCGTCTGCACTTAAAACCTTTTCAACACCTATCTCACAAAGTAATCGAAAATGCGTGTTGAATTTTCGACCCACACTTTGTAGTTCATAACTTACACCAACCAGGGCCGCAGTCTCATCATTTATTAATACAACCGGCCGGGGCGCCGAATGGGATAATGGGCCACTAATATAGCGCCCTGGTGGCGGTAATATATCGGCTACTATGATATAGCCCAATATTTGGATAGTGCCTCTACTTAGAATATTAAATATTTAAGAAGGTAGGTAAAATGTAGGCCAGACGAAAGGTACTCAAAAAGTCACAAGAACTACCTATGTCTTTGTTAATGCTTTAGTCTTCATGAAACTTCATCTGGATCTTTTTAGGTTGCAGCAACATAAAGAGTCTGATCCGTACCGTATATCACTGCCGTTTTTAACCCAACACTATTGGCACAGTTTGAATGGTATGTATTTACTATGAATACAAGGGTAAGTAAGTAAAAACCATTTAAACACCAATTTTTGAACTGTGACAGGTGATACAACTTAAACAGTTAAATGGTCAGTCTTGGTACTTTAAGAAATTTCAATCTAGAATACCATGAGGATAGTGAAATGACAAAAAAAATTAAGGAAACAACTCCAATGTAGGTAACTAAGAGATCAAAATCGCGTAAAGTTGTAAGTTATCCAAAGTGACCTTTTGATTAAAGTAAAAAGTTGTTAAGATATGCGCTGTAAATTCGTATAACATGTCTTTGCTTGGGTATTCACTTAAGCATCTCATTCCAACTCATGGTAAGCATAATGGCTCCCATCCCATAAACATAGATAAAATACATCCTTCCCATTAGACGACAAATCCTGGCAATTTACATAATTCAATCCTCAGTGCGCAGCAATTTGGTTTGAATGGCGATTTACAATAATGTTTTAGATGGAATCTAAGGCTGTGGTCGCTTAGATGCTGGAAGACACGTCACATAATTCTCAGAATGTATTTTTTAGGGCCAGCCAACCTTAGAAATGTTATAGTTGGTGGTTAACTCGCCACCATTTTTGTATAATTATACTTTTCAGTTTCGCTTTATTGTTTCGATCTATAATCACTATCACTACATACTATAAAACAAAGTCGCTTTCTCTGTCCCTATATCCCTATGTCCCTATGTATGCTTAAATCCTGAAAACTATACGCAACGGATTTTGATGCGGTTTTTTTAATAGGTAGAGTGATTTAAGAGGAAGGTTTTAGTGTTAACATTGCACCCGTGCGAAGCCGGGGCGGGTCGCTAGTAATCTTATATTTATTACTTTCTGTTTTAGCATTGTTGTAAATAGCTTGGCACAGTTTAAGAAATATTATGATTATAGTTACGGTACCTTCGTAACGAATTTAATACTATTCAGATCATTAAGGTAAAAAATAGATTATAGTAACTGGATTGCCGTCGCCTATGGACACACGAGTCACAAGTGCATTGCCGGCCTTGATGTGGGAGTACTGTCTCTTATTGAAAGTTTGAAGATCGTGTCGGTTTGAAAATTCCGCAGGCGCCAATTTGTTCCAATGTTGCTTAAAGTCAGTTTTTGTCATGTAGATATATATTTGTCCTAACTTTGACAATAATTTGTGATTACTATGAAAGAAAGTCAAGTACAGGGATAAATAAATGTAATCTATACATACCTATACCTACCTTTAGTTGGGGAACGGTAGTTGACAGAGGATCCTCAAAGCAAATATTGATTGGCGAAAGTGTATCGTTGTCTAAATTTATGTCTATATTCTGAAATCTTTCTAAATAAAGGGATAAGACCCTCTCTTTGCTTTCAATTAGATATGCCTTAATGATTTATTAATATTTTTATTAGTCTTCTTTTGAAACTGTACATACTTCATATAGGTACTAATATTATAAATGCGAGAGTTTGAGCGGATGAATTGATGAATATTTGTGAGAGTTTGAAAGGATCAATGCATGAATACTTGTTATTCTTTCACACAAAACGACCGGATTTTGATGAAATTTTATAGTAATATTGCTTATACATTAGAAAAACAAATAGCTAGCTAGTTCTGATACAACTCTGTCCATAGTTATTATAAACAATCAATTTGTTCATTATACTGTCGCGGTGCATTCTATATAACCTTCAAATCTGGTAAAACGATTTGTAATTTCAGTTTGACCGCTTTCAAAATGTACACAGAAACAGAGGCTGCAAATTCGCGGTGGAAACTAGAATTCTGTTAACAAACAGGGTTGTAATAAAGTAATAATCCTGCTGGGTCCGTAAGCGGATACACTTAACGAAACTCATTAAAATTGGAGAAGAACGGTTTTCCAGTTGGCAAGCAACCGCCAGCAGGGAAATGGTTATGTAGGAGTTGGGTGTAGTTTGTAAATTTTAATAGTAAGCTCAAGTCGGCGGATTAGAACTAAATGGAATATTATAATTTAGAACTAGATGTCGCGCGGTGCGCGAGGCCGCAAGCGGCCACGCGTGTCTCTGTGGGGTCTTATTTTGATAGAAAAATAGAGTCTAATTTTGGGCGCCCATCTTGTTTTAGCCATTTTAAGTCGAAAAATAATAAAATTTTGTTAAATATTTTTTTCATGGCAACACTGTTTACTGAGACCTACAATCGCACCATACAAGCCAACTTTCCAAAGTGTTGCCAACTGGCTAAAAAATTAAGATTAAGAAAATTGAAATTTTTCAGTAAAACAAAAATAACGGGTCGGCCATCTTGTTTTTTCTATTTTTCGGGATTTTCTAGTAAACTACAGGATACACCCTATGCGTTGACACTAAACACATCCCTGCAGCATATCGGCATCTGGGAGATCAATTCGGGTCTTTTGAGGTCTACCCTAAAAATTCAATCGGCCATAACTTTCAGTGTTGCCAGGTGAAATTCAAAAAACCTACAAAAGGTCATACGGAGAGATAAAATGTTTCACTGACTGTCACTTGTTTTTGCAAAATGGTAAAATTTAGAGTTTTTACACTTTGCGTTAAAAGTAAAAAAATACGCCAAATTCCAGGAATATTCTTAAACACGGCAACACTACGTAGCAAGACCTCCAACCCCGCCATACAAGCCAACTCGCTCAGGTGTTGCCATCTTGCCGAAAATCGACAATCAAAATCTTGTAAAATCCTTCCCTTTCTTTGAGAGCAAATCACCGGTCGGCCATCTTGGTTTTTCAAATTTTCGGGATTTTCTGGTAAACTACAGGATATGCCCTGTGCGATGACACCAAACACATCCCTTTAGCATATTAGCATCTGGGAGATCAATTCGGGTCAAGTGGGGTCTAAAACCACTCCAACTTTGAAACACTACTACGCGGCCGCCATTTTGTTTTTTCAACTTTTTTAACTATTTTCGTAAATCATTTAAACATTTCTACAGATTCCAAAAATTTCAACCGGATCGGCCGGAAAACAAAAGAGATACGATAGGCAAGCCTGGCCGCCATTTTGTTTTTTTGAAAAGTCGGAATTTTCCCGGGGTCACCCCGCCATCTTGAACACTTTTCTCATATATGACTTGTCTCCAAAACGACTCCTTCTGGGAGAACAATTATGTCAATGAGTCAGTCAGTCAGTGAGTGGTAGTCGAGCTTTATATTATAATTTAGAATGGAACACTTTATATTACTAACTTTGGTCCGCGACGTCGGTTCGGGATAATAAATAGACTTTCCCCCTGTTGATGACTGGCTATAGGCCAGCCAAATAGTTTATTTCTTTTTTTACCTTTTTCAAATTTGACAAGTATTTTTATATGTCGGTTTTGAGGGAGTAGTTTTCTTGGATTTTTCACATTAAACAGTTGTCTCGATATTTTTACTTTCTTTCATTCTAACTCCAGCTCAGAGCAGTCCGCTCCTTTACACCCCCCTTTCGAAAGGCAAGTCAAACTAAAATTACGTGACAGAATGTCACATCTCATGGTAACTGTTCTAATTGGTTCTTGAAAAGCGTTGTGATCTTATTCAACCAATCAAAATAGCTAACATGAGATTTAACAGTCTGTTTAATAATTTTAGTTTGATTTGCATAGTCAAACCGGGGGTTGGTCATTTCCTGATTGTAAAACGATGTCGCTCTTTTATTTCATAAAAGAAGAAAAAACAAACACACCTAAGAGTGTGTTTGTTATAATGTCGGACAGTAACGATACATACTTACGTGATTACTTATGTCCTTATAACAATAAGATACGATTTTCCTACGAAACCTAATCGCACTTAGCACTTACATCCAGACATATATAACATACTAGCCTTTTGGCTTCACTCGCGTACGTTTATTTTACCCTCTTAGGGGTTGAATCTATGTGCAAAAATTCAAGTCTCTAGACCTAGCGGTTTAGGCTGTGCGTTGATATATCACCAATCAGTCAGACAGTTTACGCCATCATCAGAACTGGACCATATAGGACAACACGGGACCCACTAGCTTTCAAATCACTATCACTTCATAGTATAAAACAAAGTCGCTTTCTGTGTCCCTATATCCCTATGTCCCCATGCCCCTATGTCCGTTCGTATGCTTAAATCTTAACTCTAAAGAGTAAAAAACCGACTTAAATTTATATGGTTTTCTCAAGGACGCCATCATCAGAACTGGACCATATTGGACAACACGGGACGCACTAGCTTTCAAATCACTATCACTACATAGTGTAAAACAAAGTCGCTTTCTGTGTCCCTATATCCCTATGTCCCCATGTCCCTATGTCCCTTTGTATGCTTAAATCTTTAAAACTACGCAACGGATTTTGATGCGGTTTTTATAATAGATAGAGTGATTCAAGAGAAAGGTTTTAGTCTTATCATTACACCCGTGCGAAGCCGCCCCGGCTTCGCACGGGTGTGTGGGTCGCTAGTATAAAAATAATCACCAAATCGAAAGTCGAAAGTTCTGAAATGTTCTTTAGATCGTTAAAGATGAGACATATTAATAAGTGTATTTCTTTAGTTTAATAAAATAAACTACACTAACACATACGGTTCAGCTTTCTATCTTTTTAGAGACGAAAAATAGAAGTACCCAACTGATTTATGGAATGAGAGAACAAAAACGCATATTTCACGTCCACCGTCGCCATTTTCATCGGGTGAAAAAGGTCGAATGCTTTCCATTTTTGTAAAAGAATATTTTATTTGCATTTTTACAACAATAATTCGCTTTCATTTTCCGTAACATATCAATTTCGGGTGTATGGGGAATTTGTGTCAGTAAAAACCGCTCGTCATGGAAACAATATTTAATGTACCCCGAGGCGAAGGCTGTTATCGGTTATTTAATACACCGTGATCGATGGAGGTAATATTCCACGTTACTTAAAAAAAAGAAGTACACACACACACGATTTATTATCGAGTGGGCCAGTAGTCTCTTAATCTAATCTTCTATCTACAGTGCTAAAGAATATTATGATGATAAATTTTAAGTCATAAATATTAAACCTAAATGAAAATTGTATATACTTATATTTAAATTCATCACCATTAACATAAATCTATAAAGTAGTCCTCTCTTCTGCTATTGCTGTGCCATGTACAAGGTCCATAAAATGATCTCACTTAGTTAAGTCCACCTCATATGTAACACTTAAAGGATCCAATAAATGATTGAGTATTGAGTATCTATTTGTATAGAAGAAAAAATCGACTGGCTGTCTCTCTTTCTCATTGCTACATTCTTTCACCAGGATTTCAACCCCAGAACAAAAGAGTCTTACTCAAAAACCATAGGGCTACCACGGCTCTGCTAAAATATCAGTCAATAAACAGATAGGTACTAAAAGTTCTGCCTGATACACCTATGTGTAATTTTTGATAGCAACCATCTTTTCCCACCCGGTGGCGACAAAGCCCTCCCATAAAGTAGCAATGACAATAGGGTAGTTTCCTACCTAGTCAAATCAGTCACTTTTTATGATCTGTCAAAACGAAATTTTATTATGGAGAATATACTGAAATAGCACGGTGTGACGTCATAGTTTCTAGTACTAAATTGCAACACTTTTTTTGATTGTTTTATTATGATTAAAGAACAATGGCAAAAGTCCATGTGTTTTGGGTACCCCACTTACACCTGCCCACGGAAGACGAAACCGTGTAAAATCGATATTTCTTGGACCGACTAAGATAATATGTAATCATACCACATTTTTATAAGTTGGGGTTTAAAAGTTATTCGTTACCTAGTGTATTTTGTAGGTTATTATGAGATTTTAGGTACTAAAGACGTGTAAAGAAAAAGTTTCTCTAGGAAAGAAAATGATTTTCTTCCAACCTCTTTGTTAGAAAATAGCACTGCCTACCACATGCCATATACGTTACTCTATGCCACATAGTGGCAGTAAATGATGGCTTGGGCAAAAAATATCGATACCTATATTAAAATATCGCTATTTTTCCAAATACATAATTAGCATATTATATATATCGTCGATATTTTTAATGGCGATATATCGACATTTATTTTACAGTATCGAATTCGTATCAATTTTAATATATTTTTAACGGAATTCTGGTTTCGTGTTTCATTTCATGTTAGGTACTAGATACTTGTTTAGACTCAAGCATTTATAAAAAAATACTATTTTCATCGTCCTTTTTTACGAATTTGAGAATATGTATAAATAATAATGTAAAAACTGACGATATAGCGATATTTATCACTCGATTTTTATCTATAGTATTTAGAAATGTCGATACGATAAATATCAATTTATTTTTTCATTTGGCTATCCCTACTGAATGACATGGTTGACGTGATGCCACGACGTTCAATTTTACCACAACAACAAAAAAGTTTTTGTATTAATCAAAAACATTGAAATATAATAGCATAGAGGGGGCATTGGGAATATTTTCATACAAAACTTTGAAGCTCAAGCGTCATGTCCTTGTCATGTCAGTTAGTATGAACGCGAGCTGTCATTCGGTCGAAATTGTAGTAGACTTATTCCACTTGGAATAACTTTTGGCTTCAAATAATCCACGCTTTGTCCCCTCTATGCCTTATATTATATTTTAATCTCTTTGGTATTAATAGATTTCCCAATCGATCGATTCGTGTTTCTATGATATTTTTGTTTTATTTGACTCAATACTTCCAACTGCTAGATTAATTAAAAAATATGGAAAATTTCGACTTGTTATGAGTCAATAAAACAAGCATAGTGTGATACCCCGTGGGTGTCTATTTCAGTGGGTACCAAAGCTGCCGTTGTTCTTTGTTATAAATGTAAAGTGAAAACCGAAACACATGTTTAAAGGTATTTTGGGATAATCTTTTTAATGAATGACCACTCGTAATTTAATTTTCGATGCAGTCAACTACCTCATTACAAAAAAGTGTTTCTTTCATGTTTATGACCGTTTAGTGTCAATGAATAGATCGGAATGGAAAAAAACTATGTTACTGGCTTCTGATTGTTTAACTCTAATTAGGGGCGAGTAGTAAAATTCAAATTCAAAATTCATTTATTTCAGTGGGTAGGTAGGTATACACTTTGAAACGTCAACAAGGCACACTAAACTCGTCCATGAAGATAGGCTAAATGTAAACAGCAGCCCATCTCCACCGACGAGTTGCTGGATCCAAATGCAGTACCCCGAAGCCAGCTAGAAACTCAAGAGTAGCTCTTTTTAGTCTCAGTAAAAACATGAGCTTTTAAGCGACAATTCTTCCATATGTCAGGCTTGGCGTTCGACGATAGTACGTAGGTATCTAAGTGGAATCTCCTAAGGATAAAGGAATAGCAACAAGAGTACACCCAACAGAGTACGATAAACTGCAAAGACACTTCAACACAGGACCATTTCCATGTATTTTTCATGTATTTATGCATTATAGGTTGGCAATATTCCGCTTAGTGCCGACTGTACGTTATTGCGCCGTCCATCAACGTTCGGCCATTTTGGGAGCGTGCCCGGGAATTTTAGCAAGGAAATCTAAAACAAATTCACGGATCCGGCTATAAATTAACTGTGTATTGCATAAATAAATGTAACTGTATTATATCGAAGAGTTTTTCGAAAACTTACCTAATATGTTGCCGGGTAATTTCACTTGCAGTGACACCTAGCGGTAACAAGAACTAACTAAAGCGTCGTAGACGGCAAAAGTTCTAAACCGCGCTATCGAAGTTTTCTCATGAGTTGGTATAAATAAAACTGCCCAAGATGAACCGTTGGACTGCGGCCCCAGGCACGATCACGTCGCCTAAAGGAAGATCTCAACTTTTCACGATCGAGGAGCATTCCACCTTCGCTCCTCCATAGTATTGCAATTGCGCGGACTTTAGTCAATCGTCTCCACGTCATAAATTACCATGTAATAATCTTAATCATTATTCACGTAATGATTGCACTTACGAGTGGCATTTTATATTAAGAGATTTTAAAAAATAATTTTCAAAATCGGTTCACCCCGTCGTCCGAAGGTTCTAAGGTAACAAACATAAAAAAACATATACAGTCGAATTTTTGAAGTTGTTTAAAAATAAGGGATCCCGCAGACAATGCCTCTTACCACTGGCTATTATCTATATAACTTTTAATAGTCTATTCAGTTTCGCAAAACTCTATAATCCAATATAAACTTTCCAGACGCACGCATGACCTAAGTACCTACTACAAATCCATCCAATAGAAAACAAGATTGAATCTACAACAAAGAACTTTTGAAACCAATTATATTTAATTAAAATTTTTATAGGTAAATAAATAAACCAACTAGTGAAAACCCACTGATTTTGTGAAAAAATATAGAAAACACTACAGTATCAACAGTTTACGTCATTTCAATTCTGACAGCACTATATCAATTACTAAGCTACCCCCCTAGCCAAGTGGTATTTTACAATCTTATTGAATGTTTTTTTAGATTGACATGATGGGGTTGACATTAGCGTTAGCGCTCGTTGGCAAGTGCTTATATCAGTCCCATACATGTCAATCTAAAAGAACATTCGATTAGATTGTACGTACAATGCCACTTGGCTAGGGGGGCTGGTATCCGATGATGAATTGAGGTTATAGGTAACAAGAAAGGGCAAGCAATTAACTCTGTCAAATTCAATCCAGAGCAGTGACAGCCTTATGGTTAAAGAGCCTGCTTCACATGATGATAATAAGTGAAGCTCGGGCTCGAATCCTGGCATGTACCAATGAGTTTTTCAAAACATCGTGAGGAAACCCGCAGGTCGCAGAATTAATTTTGAGACATGTCTAACAAACCCGGTCCGGCGACGGGCTCACCACCTATCAGTTTAGGGATCCAAATAATATCTTGTGAAAAGTGGGCATATCCAGAAATGGAATACATCTTCCTACCCCCTCGGAGATAAAAGGCGTGAGATTATAATTTATTGATAAAGGCAACCGTTTTTATTCGTTTTAGACTAAAGCTAAGCAGAGATAGCAAAGACAGTATTTACTTAAGAAATAGGATCCAACGTTTGTTGTGTTGAGTTTGTTGAAGATAGTCAAGCGACATAACATTACGTACAGAAAGCGTAGTCATCTAAAATTCTCACGTTTTACATTCATGCAGACCGTGAAAGAGTAAGTAAAGTACTTCTAAGGATACTACATACCCCGGACGTGACGACAGACAATGTAAATACGGGTACATTCGGGCACAAAATACGAATTTAAAAGCTCTCGGATATGGGAGGTTCTAGTGAAAATGCTCAACATACATTATTTAAAAATGGCCACCAAAAATGGGTGGCGGGCATTTATTTACGATCCCTGGGGCCGGTCCCGACGCGGACAAACGTGGGTTCCATACTCGAATTTTTATCCGCTATTTTTTTTATTTCGAATTTATTTAGTGCTCTGAGAGTGGGTTGGCTTTGGTGTATGTTATTTCGTAAATAATGGTTCGCTGTCTGTGCATGCAAATTGGGTCAAGTTGTGCATTTGTCCTATTTTATTACAGCCTTTTAGAGAAGGACTACCTACTTGAATTTGGAAGATAATGCTAGTGATCTTATCTTAAGTTTCTTTTCAATGAAATCTATTTCATACCAATCTTGTAAGTTCAGTCCTCATACTACATATTTTGTCCAATATTGAGGGAAACGCACTATCTCATAATCTAATACAACTTCCATCAACAATGTTCCCTCTACAAAATAAATATGAAATCATAAAAGGAAATAAAATGTCCCGTGACCTTCATACGTTCGCGAGTGGAAGGGTTCTCAGCAATCTGCAGAATGTTTCTTCTTTATCGAGATTTCTTCCAATAATGTACCAGATATTTCTTTGTACCGAGATTCTTTTTTTTGAAATTCGGCTTCCATAAAATTTTCTTTTGGATAACGCGATTCAAAAGAATTTATGTTATCTCTACACAGTATAAATAAAGTAGCTTCTTGCTATCTGTACGATTAGATCTTTTAAATTGCGGATTTTAGTAGGGTTCATATACGGTACATATTTTATTATAGTAAAGAAATCCGAAAATTTTAAAGATTTGTAATGTCGTAAAAACAAGTTTTTTGCCCTTAAACTGAAGCGAAACGATCGGGGATCGCTATAACGTATACTTCCGCTAGATCCTAACAAATGTTTCAAGGTTTTGATCCTTCTTTTGTTAATAGGTATCAAGACATTCAACACTATAGGAACAACAAATATCTAACTACACTTACATATTAATATAGCAAAAGTTCCAGGTGGCTTTCTTGATCCTAATATTCATCCTTCAAATCATAATTCAATTCTTTTCAAACCAGAAAAATGCAAAATGTTTTGCAAGGCATTTTTCCGCAGCATTTTTCTGGTGCGGAACTGGCGAAGACGAAAATGTCTACAATGTGTTGTGTTAGATAATTTTCGAAGTGTACACGACAGCGCCCGCACAACTTCACTTAACGCGAGCTAACTCAAAATTCAATATTCAACACGACATTTCGGTGTAAACATCGCGTGTCGTCCCTTAGTGGCGTAAGCTACAAGATATGGGCTTAGATAATAGAAGAGAAAACAAACTAAACCAACCAATTCGTGTAGATGTTGTTACTGATAAAGATGAATGTTTCACGTAGCTTGATCTTCATTGTAAGCATTGTTTTAAACTTGTGACAGGAAGATAGTAGAAGATGTAAAAGTTAAAAAAATGCAATTTTGTTAGAGAAAAAATTAACCTTTAATTTTTTATTAGAATCAACGATTTTGATGCTAGTAATAGAACAAAATGTGACTGCTTACTAGTAATAACTTAGTTTGGCCAGTAATGTTAATATTTGGCTTATCAATCTTCTAAAACAGCTCAAAACTTATTTGAAGTTTATTGCAAAATGCCAAAATGACCACAAAATATCTTGCTCGTATCCGCTTTATTGTGTCCCTTGCGCACTGTAGGTGTTTTGTTGCGTCATCGATCATCTTCAGCGACGCTTTTGCTCGCCCCGTATCGTGGAGTGCCGAAAATTACTTACCGGCACAAACGGCGCTGTTTCGGCAAAAAAGTAAGTTTCTTTTTCTTTCTTTCAGGCCAAAGGTTTTGTTCCGTTTAATAGTTCTGCCTTTTTGTGGCTTCAATTATCTGTTGTGTTCGTAGTTCGTATTCCAGTACTGTTCATTTCGTGAACGTGCATTATTGCTTTGTTTACAAATTATTTACTATCGTTTCTCAATTTATTACCCTTGTGAGCTATTCTGTTTACACAATTTTATTAGTCTATTTATTTTTATTCATACTGTAATGATTTTCTAATTTCATAATTGCTATATTCAAATTCATATTTATTCATACAACAAAGATGCACGCTTTAGTTAAGAGTCTTAACTAAAGCGTGCATCTTTGTTGTATAAATAAATATGAATTTGAATATAGCAATTATGAAATTAGAAAATCATTAAAGACTTAGCCTTTTCAGTTTCAATTAAAGTGTCAGGTTGTACCGCTTGCTTACTTGATAGTGATACTTTTAGAGATCCAATTTCACATATGTAAAAGGTTTCCACATCCACCCCTTAACACTTCCATCATACTTCTTCCAAAAAAGCTGTCTCGAACCTTCCGCGTGTATTTTACTTAAGTACAACAATATCCGACCCACTCTGCGAAATAACTTGTCTTAACAACGACGCGTTACCCGTCACGACTTCATAACGGCACGTCAGTGGTAACACAGTGAACAGGCTCCCATTATTTTTACTTTTCTTGGGTACTACTTATAAATCGTAATGAGTTTTGTGTGTTCATCTGTGTGTTTATTTGTATTACTTTGACTTAAATTTCTGAGTTCATAACTTCAGATTGTTTTCCCTCAAGACAAGTTATCCACATTGAAATTTGTTTCTGGAAGATATTTCGAGAGCTTCGGAAGGTTTTATTGTAGTGTATAGTTTTCATTAAAATCATGATCAGCTACAATATGTGTCTTTGAAACGAATAATGACTTTCTTAGTATAAACAGTTAGTTTGCTGTTACCAAATCCTAATTCATCGAACATTATGTTAATTTTGTCTAACTTACTTCCAAGATAACAGAAGGAGATTCGAATAAAACATTTTCTGGAAGTTCCGAAACCAACAACCAAACAGACGAACTCAGTATCTCGGTACCCATGGGTGTTTGTATTATTCTTTTGAGCTAAAGGCGGAAGTGCCCGGGGCTTTTGCACGAGAATAAAAAATGATCAGGGGAATGACGGAGCGGGCTGGGAGATGGATATGGGACAGTGGACATTGACGAGTAACAGGGTAAAGTGGATGGGATGTTTGAAGTACACTTTAGTGTTGGAATTACAATTATACGTTTTGGAAGACTATACAATGTTAGTGATAAGAATACACTTTTGATTGACTGTTGCATAGGAGCTATGTAGAAAATTGGTGTATGAAACCTTTTTAGGGTTCCGTATCCAAAGGGTAAAAACTATTACTAAGACTTCGCTGTCCGTCCGTCTGTATGTCACCAGGCTGTATCTCAAGAACCGCGATAGCTAGACAGTTGAAATTTTCATAGATGATGTATTTCTATTGCCGCTATAACAACAAATGCTAAAAACAAATTAAAATTAATATATAGTCGGGGCTCCCATACAACGAACGTGTTTTTTGCCGTTTTTATTTTTTAACTGAAATTGAAGTTTTTCATAATAATTCAGGGAATGGTGAAGAGGAGCGTGGAACTGTTGTTGGGTAGAATGTTCCTGAATATTGTTTTTTTTATAATGTGTTAGAATTTCAATAAACTATTAATATTAACAATGACGGTGCTGAGGCTGTATTGACTACATGGGTTACATCTAGAGAGAAGTAATCCCTATGACACGTTTAATTATTTCACTACAATATTTTTACAATCCAAACCATCCATTGAAATTATCTAACAAAGCAATTATTTTAAGCAACTATAAAAATCTTAAAAAAAGACTGCCAATATAAAAGTCATTCTAAAAATAAATTCAACTAATATCCTGTGTGGGGTGGCGTGATTTCAGTTATAAGTTACACGCACGCTGTGATTAATACCTAACCGAGGAACCTGTGTTACATGAATGTGGAACGCTACCTTCAAATTGGGCAGCTAACACATTGTTGCCACCGTCATCAAACATTTTGTTAAGTGCTTTAAAGTGGTGTGATTTAAACAGTCGTAAGCTGTTTTTCGAGTAAAGTTGAGTAAGTTGAGTTCAGACCTCAACTTCGGCACCTATATTGAGTCCAAGGCACAAACTGCGGCCAAAAAACTGGGCATCCTTAATAAGGTTAAGCGATACTTCACACCTGGACAGCTTCTAACACTCTACAAAGCTCAAGTCCGATCATGTATGGAGTATTGCAGCCACCTTTGGGATGGCTCAGCTAAATACCAACTCGCCGCTTTAGACTCTGTAGAGCGCAGAGCCAGGAGAATGATTGGTGACGAGATGATGGTGACTAAGCTGCAATCTTTAGCCCATCGGCGCAAAGTTGCCAGTCTGTCGGTATTCTATAGATTGCATTTCGGGGAGTGTGCCCAAGAGCTGCACGAGCTCATCCCACCTTCCCCTTTTTACAATCGGACTTCCAGACGCACGGCTGGGCTTCATCCCTACTTGGTGGATATCCCACCTATACGCACAAAGCGCTTTTCAAGTTCTTTTATTATGCGCACCGCCAAGGAGTGGAACTACCTGCCGGCGTCTGTATTTCCGAGTTCATATAACCTACAAGCCTTTAAGGATCGAGTGAACAGGCATCTTCTGGGCAAGCTCGTCCCAACGTAGGCCCCGTCTTTGCTCTCGGGCTAGTCTGGGGTCAAGAGCAAGCCCATTTTTTAGTAAAAAAAAAAAAAAAAAAGCTGGTACTTTGAACATTTTATTTATTCAAACACTAGAAGACTTACAATGGTGACATAAAGTAACGCCATTAGTTACGACCTGTTAGAACTCTCATGTTTCATGCTAATCCATCAAACTTGTGCATGCTATTCGGCTTCGGGTATTCTTTTGCAATACATCGCTAACCTCTTCTAATTAAGTACTTCTCTACACGCGGTCTAACAACTTTTTCCTTTCATGAATTAATTCGATGAGTGTGATCAAAACACCTGATCCAGAATTCCATTTTTAATCTCAGTTATTTTATCATCTTTCAGACTGCAAGATAAAGTAACAAGAGCTCCTTATCTAGCAATAACTTCGTATTAGTTCACTTTTTTTTCATGGTCATGTTATCCAAACACCAGAACCCTGTGTCCCCAGAGTTATTTACTCCCTCCGCCCTTTTATTAGGTGTACCGGAATTCTTTACAAAGGTCGGCACGTAACGCTCGCTCTTTTATTTTGTTTCGGCGAGGGGTGAATTAGTGCTATATACCAGCTGTGGTCAGCTATTCAATGTGCTGTACTTGAATCGTGGAAGTCATACTCATAGCTGCTTTTTAGTACTTTTTTATGGTAAACGTAAAGCTTTTTAAGGGTCTGGAGGGGTGTGGATGACACTGTGATTCTTTCTTGGGGTTGCAAGAATGCGAATGAAGTGATAAAGATGTGTGAGGATTTCTTTTTGATGTTCCAAATGTCAAGTATTTTTAATGTACAAAATAAGTTTGGAAAATGATTGGAATTTTGGCAAACCAATTTGTACGACAGTATATAATCATGAATTTATCCCCGAGAAGGTTGCCAGAGGTGTTCCATTTTTGGGTATACCAAACATTAGACCAGTGATTTTTTTTTTAACCCTAATCAAAATTAAAATGCTTTTATGCAAAAGTAGGGACTCATAAGTCCACATATTGAAATTCATTTCAACTCCTCTGATTCAGCATGTGTAGTCGAGTAGACAAAACGGGACAAGAAACTCCTCAACAAATATTTTTTTAATAAATTCTAATACTAAATTGGGTTACATAATTTAGTTATTTTTCGCTATAGTGCGAGTTTGACCTCTAAGGCGATGGTAATAAGAACATCCAAGAATTATAAAATCCAATGTGTCAAGCTTCACGTGCTCTTGACCTTTGTACCTTTATAAAAATAAACATTTGAAGTAATAACGCTATTAAGCTTCTTGATTCGCAGCCAAGTTGAAAGCATAATTCTATTGAAGTACTCTGAAAGGCTAATCTTAATCTGGGGACGGCTTATTTTCACCGACTGTCTTTGATGTAATGGCGGATTACCTCCATTGATAAAACATTTTGTCTACGGATTTCCTTTTTATATCATTTTTTTGAAAGCAGTCGTGCGATTATCTTTAAACGTTTCGTCGTTGACATCTAAAAGTCCACTAGTTTCTCCCTCACGGGATTATTTTAAACCCACGCAGTAGCTAGATTGGTACTGTGTCAAATGTTGTCATGTGGGCGCTATGCCTTTCCTCAGAGAATCATTCAAGAGGATTTGTATTGGTGAAAGTTATATTATGGTATGATCAATATATACGATTGACAGAAGCTGTAGAAATCGTGGTTGCTAGGATACCATTTAAGTAGGAGTAAAACATTGATTACCTACTTATTAAGTAATGGAATGCAGAATTATCTAATGTCCTCAAGCGCTGATAGAACGCTGATGCTTGACTGACAATACTTGTCATCATCAACTTGTGACAGCCCACTGTTGAGATGGAAACCCACCGCAGTTTGAAAAATAATGTTAGGCTAATATCAACCTTACTGTCAGAACTTTTCAAACCACCCATTGATCTGACATGACCTAATAGAATACAGTAAAATAATTACAAATGCCCTAAAAACTACTTCTAATTAGTCGGATTACCTGCGTATTATATGTCATTATAAGGAACTTTTTAATAGGTTTAATAGGTTCTTTTATAATTGAGCCTTTGTAGAAATGGAACAAGGGGTCAAGTACAGATAATTGAAACAATAAAATTATTTGAATGACTAAAAGAAATTCCTAAGAAAACTTCTTTTGGGGTTCGTATACTCCTAGGTAGTCTCTTTCTCTTTAGGTTTCGGTCGCTCATGTCTGAGGTCGTGGTCATCAGTAGGGTGGAATCTGGACCGGCTGATCTGCCTCCACCGGTTTCTGCAAAACGCGTATCTCAGAACCGTATAGAAGTTGGATGAGGCTTTAATTTACAAAAATGATTTATTCCCCAGCACAATTACTTTTTCCAAATTTTTGTCGGCCCCGCTTACTGTGGGCGAAGTATGAAAGAATACGTTATCGGCATAAGGTGGACAAGCGAGTTTTTATTCGGAAGTGAGTCAGGCAGGATTGATGCATTGGTGCGTTTCGCCGTCCAAGGTAGTCTAGTACTCCATAAATGTATATAATCGTTTTTCTCCAAAGATATCTTCGGCAAAATTCCAGTAGAAACTTCGCCTAAAACTTATTTTATCAAAGTTTTTTATAGATTGGAGTCCATTGCCATAAAAATAAATCCAGGAATCGAACCACACTATTAAACATTTATTTGTAAGTCTGATCCCTACTGTAATGTCTGAATGAATACCGTGGAACTTATTGCTGGGAAAGAACATGTGACTGTATACTGTATTATGATAATTAATCATTTCATAAAAGCTTTTATTTAATGTTGATCTGTATTTAATGATAAGGAAAAGTACACAATAACTACCATTATGAAATATAATAATAATATATTTACAATGTTTTAACCATTTTTTATTCGTAATCTAACCAGCAGCTGGTTAGATTACGAATAAAAAATGGTTAAAACATTGTGTACTTTTCCTTATCATATGAATGGGACGGCATTGAGCTGGTTACCAGCTCAATGCCGTCCCATTCATAGCAGCTTCAACAGTATTAGTCAGCCAAACGAAATGTAATACCGACCGAATAACACAAATCCCTTGTTTCAAACACCCTTTGTGACCAAGTCCGAAAGCAGTGGAGTAAATCATGGACTGGCCGCAAACAGCAATTAGCAACAACATTAATACCTGGATAACACTGGACGGTATTATCCAATATAGATAGCGGTCTAGTAATTAGATGAAAATTTGAGATACAATGCGTAACGTTACTAGATGATTACCGATTGGAAATTATAGTTCTCGATTGTGGTGTGGGTAAAAGGTTGTGGCGGATGAAGATAAATTTTATAATTAGCTTTGGTAGGAATTTATGTTTTAAATTACCACGTGTGACTGTGCATCAACTTTTGTGTTAGTTAACATACATTCAACAGCTACAGCAAGATTGAGTAACCGACGATAATGTAAAGATTGAAACTGCATGCATGCATGGAATTTTATTTGGTTTTAGTAGTAGCAGTTTCAGAATGTAGCAGTTACCAAAGTAACTCTTTTTGCTAAGTCCATCCCCATAATCACTAATAGTATAGACGAAATACACGACTAATCAGTATTTCGCATTAGCAATTCAGAATGAAATAGATGCTCACATTATTTAGCACTTTGAATTAAACTCGTTGAACCATTTATCTCCGCTAAAATGATCCGAATAAGGCTTGTTATTGAAACATGTGCATGCTACATAATATTCTTGAAACTTCAATAATACACATCATTAAATAACATAATCAGAAAAAAATGAGGTACCTATGTATTTTTTTTAACAGAATTCTCAAAATAAGAGTAAAAATCTAACCAATGGCAATAATAGCAATTGTTCCTAGCCAATCAGAAACAAAGGAAATCGCAAAGATACAATAAGCCAATCAGGAAGTAGCTCCTGGAAAAATCTATACTAGTCTCGACGCACACCCCAATTTTTAAAATTAGCATACGTATGGAAGACAAGTACTTTCACTAACACAATATCCAGGTCGTGGAGTTCCCCAGCAAAAGTTTTTGCTCGATGCAATAAAACAAGCAGAACTTTATGAAATAGGTACACAGATAACATATAGCTGTGCTGAAGCCTTAGCAGTAATGTAGTATTCTTCGCGGTTCCGAAACTTTTAGTATTTGTCGCCCGGCGGCTTGAGGCGTTGTAACTTGAAGTTTTGACAATTGTTGTGACTTCGGACCTAGTTTCAGTCTTTAGATGTTTTATTGATAATGTCTTCGGAATCATGAGAGGTTTTGTTTTATTGTTTTATGTTATCTTAGATCACGTACCAAGTTTACCTGACATGGCAGTGCAATTCGTATTTTGTGTGTGTTCGAAGTGTGACTTTTATTCAATTTAGCGATGTGACCTTTGGCGCTGTTGCATGTGTCCTGTTTTTGATTGTCTTAGGTCGACATATTTTCCTCATATTACTTACTACCCTTGAGTTTGTTGCTCGTTATTCTCGGGGAAATTCGTCTAAGGGACAGTTCACTGATCTGTCCATCTTAGGGCTTTATCTAGTTTGCAAAATTATATACAAAGCGCTTTATACTATTCCAGTATCACCAACTACCTCCTACTATCTTTTGTGTAGAGTTATCACTGTTACCATGATTAGCTGTATCAAGTTTAACAATTGCAATAACATATAAAAAGACTTTGTTAACCAAAAACAATACAATGTGAAAATTCAACTCACGTTCCTAATTCTCCATTCCATTATCCCAAATTAATGAACTCCACGTATTTATAATACCTTCTTTCATTTCATTCATCTCGCATGAAACAATTACATTCATAACCTCGCTTTATTTCAGTCTATGCAAATTTATTACGCCCGTAATTCGGCGTAATGACCCGACTGGCCTATTATCTCGCCATAATCCGAGTGAGGTAAGCATGCCACTTATTTTGTGCTGGAAATGTGAGCGTCACAATGGTTAGGATAACGTAAGCAAAGCCAGCGGGATAAGACGGGTTAAGTCTAATGTCTCGCGTTCAAGGGGAAGGGAATCTCTGAATACTGGCAGTCGTTTTGATTTGGTTGGTTTAATATATGAACCGGAGTGACCAAGTGATTTTTGAATAAAATTTAATTAAAACTTATTGTATTTTTGTGCATAGACTCTGAAGCAGAGTTAAAGCTCTTGAATTTTATTTCGTGTCGTGTTTAGTGCTGATGGCTAAATTCCCAATGCCTTAAATTAAGTTAAAAAAATATTGGTCATATATCAATGATCGAACTATAATAAATATGATTTATTATAGGTATATATTAAAACTGTAGCCACAGAAGGAAGAACTCCCAGTCAGTCGTGTCTATTGTGCTTTTGTCTCTTATACTCTTTAAGTGCTAGATCCCACCATACGCTTAACTTTACTAGTTGCAAAGGAATTTCGTAGGTCAGAAACTTGAAGAGATAAACGTAGCAATTATCTTCATTACGATCCCTGCATTTTATATAACATTTAACTTATGTGCATTTAACTTATAGCAGTGATAGCCCTGACGGTTAAAGAGCCGGCCGAAAATCAGTGAGGCTCGGGTTCGAATCCTGGCATGTACCAATGAGTTTTTCAAAACTTACGTACATATTTATCACTAGCTTTACGGTGAAGGAAAACATCGTGAGGAAACCCGCAGGTCTCAGAACTAATTCTGAGACATGTGTAAAATAGACCCGGTCCGGCGATGGGCTCACCACCTATCACGTTTAGGGGTCCTATGTATCTCGTGAAATGTGGGTATATCCAGTAATGGAATACCTCTGCCTACCCCCTCGGGGATGAAAGGCGTGAGATTATATTATATTATTATTATTAACTTATGTATCTGTAATCGTAGAAGAACTTATTAAAATCTTGTGTTGTTCTCTCTGGAATCATTCTTACAGCTGATGTGAGAGAAGTTATAAAATAATCTTTTTGTAGAACTGTTACTTGAATTTTTTTTTAATAACGAATATAATCATAAATTGTGGGACACAAAACTATTCAACTTTGCATAGCTGCAAACATTTCACGTATAAAATCGCCTTCATTTTTCAGAAACTACTGAAAAGAGAATACACAACTAACTCTGAAATAAAACGCGATGCAAAAGTGAAAAGTGCAAAGTTATAATAAAGCTGCTTTATTTTCTCATTAAGTTCGCGCTCGCCGACAACTTGCGGGTCTTGCGACACAGTTAAGCATATTCCCCGGAAAAGTTCCATAACATTATGTGGACTTAGACGAGGCTTTCGCGGTGTTTTGTTAACGTATAATAGATTGTGGGGTTACACGGTCGGGTGGAAACTTCTAGCGGTTTAATGTGGTGTATTGAAATTTTAATTACAGTTTCATTTCCGGGCTCCCTCGGGGTGGTGTACTGGGGCCATTAAATATCTTTACGTGCTTTATAGTTAACAAGTTTTAATGCTTGCAAAAATCGTTGTCAAAATCATTATGTAAGTTAAGAACATTTTGTAATTTATAGAAATTTTGCTGGATACTCAATTCGCATTTTTTTTATCATTAGACATCACATTTTGTTATAATTAAATCATTTTCGTTCTCTGTTAACATCGTGGCTTACAATCCCGAAACATTTTTAATATGGAACGAACACCTGACAGATTTATCAGAGCCCATTTACAGGGGCGGTAAAAAGCCTCAGCGGGCCAAATACATCAGATCGCCGACGCCACTTATTTATCGCCCCCTGTGGACCGTTCTGGACAGGTACAAAATGGCATGTGACCGTAAAACCGGCTTCAGGGGGTACTGTACCGTTTACACGCAATACAGCACTGATTGATGGGATTGGTGGTCGGTTTTCGAAGTTCCTCTCTTTAAATATCTGAATCTTCATCAGCTATCCATTAAAATAAATACATTAATACAAATACTTTAATAATTATCTTTGCTAGAAGTGTGTGCGGGTGTGTCTTGAGATGTGATAATATGCAATTTCCGTCATCGTCTATGTGCTACAATTGCCAAATTGAACGAACTAAAACTTCATAATTCGATCTCAGATGCATTCAATGCAATAGTAATAATATATTATTTAGCTGATAATCTATATATTTTTTTATTTGACTGGTTATTAATTTCGTGATACCATTTCTTTGAGGATTTTTTCTATCTCTTAAATGAGTACAGCTTTATCGATATTTAACTAATTCGCTCATTCTTCTCAATACACGTTTGAAACGAAAATAAGGAGGTATTGGTCGTGGTACACCTAGTCAGTTCACCTAGGTGTACCACGAACAATAAATTGTGTTCGTGGATCACCTAGGTGGACAAGCAAAGGTGGCCCACCAACAAAAAAAATTGTTCGTGGTTCACTTTACTATATGTGACCTCTTTCTTTAATTAATTGCATATGTTCTCTTTTTATCTATGAACTAGTGCCCAGCGGCTTTCCCCGTGCGGATCCCCTTCCCGTGTGAATTTCCAAAAATCCTTTCATAGCGATTGCCTACGACATAGAGGACACCTACATACCATATTTCAAATAGTGCGTGCCAATAGCGACGTTACCCGCGCGCATCCAGTTTATTCCCGTTCCCGTGGGAATTTCCAAACATGCCATCATAGCGGTTGCCTAGATACGATATGAAAGACACCTACACACTATATTTTAAGTTTCTAGGTGTAATCGTTTCTAGGTTATTTTTTTTTTAATTTTTTTTATGCAAGTATTGTCTCATACTATACTACAATCCTGCAAAGTTTCATCGACTGAGGAATTAATGTTGGGGTCTTCATACAAAAATCCGCTTCATTGCCTGGACTAATCTTATTTTTCACAGGTGAACCACGAACCATACGTTTTTACGATTATTTTTTTATGAAAGGAAAGGTGGACCACCAACAAAAAAAAATGTTCGTGCTACACCTAGGTGAACTGACGAGGTGTACCACGACCAATACCTCAAAATAAGCAGCCTTCCGCAAATATTTTTTAATTACACAGAAAACAGATTTTCCGCAAACATAATACAAGTAATTTATCCTTGAGGGATCTTCACGTCATAATCTTCCCATTATAAATCCTTATGCCAGCGTCGGCAATGATTCATACTTAAATTTTATTATCACTCAAATTTCCTTTCGGATACACTGGAGTATTATAATGCCATGAGAGTTCCAACTCTCCTACATTATGTTTACGACCTGAGAGTGGTGTAAGCGATAAGACATTTTTAATAGAAAACAAGAATAAATGTACTAATAAATGTTGAAAAAATATAAAAGAAAAGGCTCATGAAAAAGTTTAATTAATTAAAGAAAAGCAACTAAAAGATAAATTATAACAAGAAAATGTATCGAAAGTATCAATAAGATAAAATCTCACGAAATTTCATTTGGTGAAGCTAAAAGTTATTTATAACTTTAGCTTAATTGAAAAGTATCTGCAAGTTGGTATCTATATACTAAAGTTTTCTAATAATTTATCTTAGTTGGTAGAAAATAGATACTTTCTAAAATAAATAGAAACTTAAGAACTAGTAAACAAACTCACTATTAATAGTATTCAGTATATTATTATATACATAGGTATGTATCTCTCACTAGCTCGACGGTGAAAAAAAACATCGTGAGGAAAACCGCAGGTACCAGAATTAATTCTGGGACATGTGTAAATAGACCCGGTCCGGCCATGGGCTCACCACCTATCACGTTTAGGGGTCCAATATGTCTCGTGAAAAGATGGTATATCTAGTAATGGAATACCTCTGCCTACCCCCTCGGGGATAAAAGGCGTGAGATTTTTTTTTTTTCTTTATTATTATTATTATAAAACGAAAGAATGGGCAGCAACTCACTGTATTCTGATGTCAAAGTGTCACCTCTATCATCTTCTACCTATTCCCCGATTTCAGCCACGTAAGTCTCGTTCCCGTGGGAAAATTAAAGCCCATGTTTCTCCCATAAAAATAAGCTTTCCAGCCATGAAGTATCAGCTTCATTACAAACAAACATACAAATATATCTTCAAGTTGTACGAAATTCCTCATCTATACTAATACTATAAACATACCACGTTAGGACAAAGTCTAGGTAACGGTCCGGCGATGGGCTCACCACCTATCACGTTTAGGGGTCCAATGTATCTCGTGAAATGTGGGTATATCCAGTAATGGAATACCTCTGCCTACCCCCTCGGGGATGAAAGGCGTGAGATTATATTATACTAATACTAATATTACAAAGAGCAAAGATTTGTTTGTTTGTATTAAATGGGCTCCGAAACTACTGAACCGATTTTAAAAATTCTTTCATCAATGGAAAGCTACATTATCAAGAAGTAACATAGGCTATATTTTATCCCCGTATTCCCACGGGAACGGAAACTACGCTGCTGACACTTCTTGAGCAACAGAGTGGTCAGATCATGGAATAAGGTACCAGAAGAAGTAGTCTCAGCACCCACTGTCAATCAATTTAAAAATAAACTTGACAAATACCTATCCTGTGATGAGGAAGCTTGAGTGGAGAACACCTACATATACAGGCGTTTATCAGTTGTAAACTGCTTGCCTGATTAATAATAATAATAATATTTTCGAATTGATCGCCGGTTCTTTTCACTCATACCAACACCTACAGGACCGTCATAAAAAGGGGTGAGCACTGAAAAATACATCAGCGCGAGATTTTGGACTAGGTGTGAAGTTTGATCGCGTACGATGTGATTACCGTTTACGATTCCGTTGATTTATTCCTTCGAGCCCAGTTTGGGCAAACTCCTTTCAAATATGAAATATGTTACGCCTTGAGTGTTTTATAGGTTTCTAATGCTTGATACTTCTAAAAGTTGATTGTTACGCATTTTAAAGGGGGACGAAGTATAATGGAGAAGTTTTAACGTCGGCTTGGAGAGTTCGTATGGCTCCAGAATAAATTATAAAATCAAAATTGCTTTAAGTTAGTAAATAGACCCACATTTGAATATGTAAGCAGACAGGAAATTTATAGGAAAAATACTTCAATTTATTTAATTATGTTTAAATGTTTCAATTCTACTTACGTGTAACTTTTGACAGAGTTTATTTCGTTATTTCTTTAAATAATTTAACAAAATTAAAAAATAAATCCCTGTGACAGACGGACAGATAGACCTTAGCAATAGCAATACCCTTTAGAGTACGATACCGTAACAGTATAAAAACAGTATATTTTGTATTTGAGATAAATAAAAAACAAAACAACATTTCCTACAACCTTTAAAACAGTTTGAAACTCAAACAATTCTCCCTGATGACATGTCTGAGAGACATAAATTCGTAAGCTCTACCTTGTTAAGAAATAAAGGGGTCAGACTGAAATCACACGCTCATTACTAGAACCAATTCAGAAACAAAACCATATTTTAATAAAGAACAAACATTCCAGACATTTCAAAGAGAACGTGAACGCTAAATTCCACAGTCACAATACTTGTCGTCTATTCACAGAAGCAAAATAAAATTTACAACATACGAGCGCCGCAGCTCCACAAAAACCCAGACTTTGTATGCTGCAATGAAAAGACGCGACTTGTAATGTTATAAACATACCACGTTAGGACAAAGTCTAGGTAACGTACAGACGCGCTTAATATGAACACGTTTAAACCCTCTCAGAATTATCAGGTTAAGAAATAACCATGTTTCACCAATATATTCTTTAGACCCCTAAACGTTAAAGGTGGTGAGACCATCGCCGGAGCGGTTTGCGTATGCCTCAGAATTAATTCTGGGGCCTGCAGGTTTCTTCATTATGTTTTCCTTTGCCGTCGAGCTAGTGATAAATATGTACGTAAGTTTTTTGAAAAACTTAATGGTATGTGCTCTCGTCTTTCGAATCTGAGCCTCACGAATGAGAATCAAGCTCTTTAACCACAATCGTATCATTGCTTTGTGAAGTTCCAACTTTATATTGCGCTTGTATCAAACTAGAACGGGGTATGTTCACTTTGTAAACTGTAGCACGGGAGAAAAGCTGATTTACAAACGTATTCATAAACGTTGCGAGTTCAAATGAACAGTTGAAAACTTGCTGTTTGAAAAATATCGCTTGAACATAAGTCTCGTCATTGGCATAAATTATTGCTTTCCAAGTAGAAAATGTATGAGATATTTTCCAGACACGTAAGCATATATAATAAGCATACCCTTTGAATTTTAGAAAAATTGTCTTCAGTTGATTTATTAATATGCTCCTTTTGTAAAATAGAAAGAGGTTCTCGTGTGCAGTGTGATTTGACAATTTATGGCAGTTTTAAATTATATTGCTAGTACAAACATTTATAAGAATACATTATTATATTGAGGCCACAATAGAAACCAAAGCAGTAATTTAAAAAATATGGTTTCTGTTTGTCTGTCTGTCTGTAAAAAGTACTGTACAAAATTGCAGCAAACTAGTCAAACAATATTTACTTCATACGCCATCTTCCCAGTCTATCTCAACTTGGTCTTTTCATAGCTCGCGATAACTCGCGCGGAATATTCTCGAACGTTCTCGGGCCATCAATGTCGAAAACGACATTTTCAACAATGTAACTGCATTGGACCCAACAATTACTGGTTTAATTGCTTCCGCGCTATCCACTGCGGGCTGAGTTTCTGCCAATTCTGAAAGGCATTAGGCGTCAATGAAATTTAGTGCGCAGCAGTAAATTCAGCAGTTTATGTCAAGAGCAGTTCTATTGACCGTGGTGAAAATCTGTGGATTGTTGTAATTGGAATGGCAGCGTTGATTCAGGATTCATTACGAGTGTTTACTTTCGTTTTGGATTTTCAAGTTCTGATGACATCGCAAATACTTTCGGCGTAGGATTAAGGGTATTTTATTATCAGCGTATATTTTAGTTGACACGATATATAATCTCTCGCCTTTCATCCCCGAGGGGGTAGGCAGAGGTATTCCATTACTGGATATACCCACATTTCACGAATTACATTGGACCCCTAAACGTGATACGTGGTGAGCCCATCGCCAGACCGGGTCTATTTACACATGTCTCAGAATTAATTCTGAGACCTGCGGGTTTCCTCACGATGTTTTCCTTCACCGTCGAGCTAGTGATAAATATGTACGTAAGTTTTTTGAAAAACTCATTGGTACATGCCAGGTTCGAACCCGAGCCTCACTGATTTTCGGCCGGCTCTTTAACCGTCAGGGCTATCACTGCTCTTATTTGACTGTTGACACGATGTAAAAGGAAAATATTTGAAAGGCATTTTTATTTGGAAGTTTAATGGGTTTCTTTTGAAGTCAGAGACAGACTGAAATATTGAATCGTATTTTCTACCACTAACATTCTTAATTTATACCATTACCGTAATTCTAAGGTATCTAATTACGTCTTTATGTATTCTCTAGTAAAAATAACAAAATGTTTGCAAACAGTTGTTACATTTAATACACGTCTAGATTTAATTTTGTTATTTTAGGCTAACGGTAGATATAACATAATTCCGAGATTCGATGATCTATATTATGCTTTCAGCGTTTACTTGTTTATAGTTTATTTTAACTTAGTTTTTTATTCTCAATCTCGTTTCGGTCTTTAGTGTATTACTTTTGAATTTTCTTTTTTGCAGTAGGTGTCTGTGTAAAGCTTCATATTATGGTCTTGACTGTACAAAATACAAACCCTAAAAACCGGTCACTGAAAGCAAAACCGTTCAATGCTAGCATTAACAGCAATCTTTGGTACACGCAAATGTCTCCAAAAATACTTGAAGAGCCATCATCGCTAATCAACGCGCCTGCCTCGCAAACGAGTGCATCTTCACAATAAGAGGGGAAAAAACGAGCAATTCCGTCCCTTTCAGAAAGTTCTGCCTTTTGTAACGAGGGGGGGGGGGAGTGTCGTGGAACTTTCATATCTCGTTTTCGAGCTGACGGAACGTCTCAGGTTTTTATGTTCCGTTTGTAGGTATGTTACGCTTAATATTATATTGTTATGTTCGCTTCGATGTGTTATCACTACATAGTATAAAAGAAAGTCGCTTTCTCTGTCCCTATATCCCTATGTCCCTTTGTATGCTTAAATCTTTAAAACTACTCAACGGATTTTGATGCGTTTTTTTAAATAGATAGAGTGATTCAAGAGGAAGGTTTTAGTGTTAGCATTGCACCCGTGCGGAGCCGGGGCGGGTCGCTAGTGCTTAATATACAGGTGAATTTTTCAAGTGGGCGTGGATGGCTAATGCAGAAACTACTTATGAGGAATAGCGAAAATTACTTAAAGTTAAAACTTATTTTAATGAAAACTAAAACTACATCTTTGCATTTTTGAAAAATCAATATTTTTTGCCAGAAATCGAATACGTTGATTTTGAAAAAAAAAAAACACACTGCATTATAACACCATTTGATAGTGTCGCTAATAAGGATCGAATTCTGGGAAGAAATGCGGCAAACACGAAAATATTGGATTTTAATAAACTGATTCATATTTTAAAGTAATGCTTTAATTTATACCTGCATTAGGTACCTGTGCCTAGTTCGAAATGATGCTCAATATCTTTTTCATCACAAACCCGCAGCTCGGTCATCTTCACAACATTATGTTCTATTTTTTTATATTATCTCTTCGCGGTTAATGTTGTGAAGATGACCGTCGATGATAGTCAAGATGATGGTGAAGTAGCTGTATCAAGTTTTTCGTAATGTTTATAGCGATAGTGAAAGTTGATATATATTTTAAAAGGTTCCTATTCTAAGTATCGCAAGATCGCCTTGTTCCTTGAGAAAACGATAATGAACCGTCCAATAATAATGACACAGGTCTGATTTTAAGGGTATTACGAAGTTGGATTTGATCACAGCAAAGTTTAAGGGAAGTCGGGTATAGGCACTTAAGTCCAACTGGCGCTTAAAATATTTCACAAAGAATTCCGTTTTAATAAAGATTAATTTTTAGATAAAACAGGTAAAGAGCTATAGCCATTCTTTTCATAATCTTGGATAACGGACGGAGGGGTAATTTTGAGGACAAACTTTTAAAAGAGGGTCGACAGTTTATGCAATCTTTGTGGACACTGATACGGAATACCTATTAAAAGATATACAACACAATAGATTTTTAACTTGTTTTTAATTTTAGGTAGTATAGACAGAAATAAACATGTATATAAAATTGATATTATGGATTGATGGATGGGGATGATGCACGTGAGGTATGCCAGGATCGTAGCAGGTGGCGGGCTGTTGTCTCTGCCTACCCCTTAGGGAAAAAGGCGTGAGCATATGTATGTATGTATAAAATTGAGAAACTCCAATTTATTTGAAGTTGGTTAATAAAAAAACAACACATATACTAGGAATAAGTACGTATATATTCATGGTAACACTGTTGAAAATAGGTGAGAGTTAGTTCTAGAGCATCTTGTAACAGCACCTTAGTCGGGCAATGGACTCGATTCGACTGACCACCTAAAATTCCTAATTTTAAGTTAGCCTATCCTTCTCCATAGAATACGAGAGAAAAAGGACAAAAAAACCATAGATTGAAGAGTTAATGTCAAACATCTAAAAATCTACTAATTTTGACTATGAACGTGCTTATCTGTCACTTTTATCCATGACCTTGTTACATCGCCGCTAAAATTGCTAAACACGCCATACTTGAGAAGACTAATTTTAATTTGACAGGACTAAATATCTCTAGTCTCTTTATAGGAGAAAGAAAATGACAGGACTAAACTAAAATAAGTTTAGTCGCTGTAATGCAGAATCGAGTCCAATAGGATCCACCTGTCACTTTAATTGGCTCAGATCGATCAATTGGCTTAATATTTGCCACTATAAATTTAAATTTATGTAATTGAAATCAGGTATGTATTTGAAAGAAGAGTTAAGGGGTTTGAAAATAATTCTGGTGGGTATTTCCAAAAATGCTTATTTACCTTGGAGATAGGGCCTAAGCAAAGTACGCTCACATCATTCTTAATTTCTTATAGAAATCTTAGAGAAGTCTAAAATTAATAAAAATTAGAGACTATCTAAAAACTTCGGAAGAAAACACAACGACAGCTGTATCAGAAAACAAGTGGTAAGCAATAGTGAGCCGCGAACGTCGCACGTGGCATTCCTTTATTGGAACAAATATTTGTTCTAAACCCGAGTGTTTGGTTAGAACCCTTGGTTAAACTTCGGTCCGCAATAATTCTGTTGTTCACGGAAAATTGGATGAATGTTTCAACATTTGTTGTTAAGGTTTGTGAACATTTATCAAACGCTGTAGTGACAATGTATCTAATTAGAATATCTGCGTATTTTCAACCGACTTCTAAAAAAGTTCGACTTTGTTTTTTATGTTTGTTACCTCAATTTCTTTTTTATTTAAAAGCTGGTGATTCCCGTTTGGTCCCATTCCAAATTGGTCCAGTTCTGACAGTGGCATCCATGAGAAAACCATGAAGTGAGGTCGGGTTTTTTACTCTTTAGAGTTTTATGTTATTATTGAGACCAGTGGTCGGCGAGGTCACCTTTCGTATTGTCTATTGTTCTGACTCGCAATCGATTTCTTAATATTTATCACCAGCTTGACGCTGTAAGTGACCAACATGAGGAAACCCACAAGTCCTGAAACAGATTAAGGCATATGTAACAGAAATCCGGTCCGGCGATAGTTTCACCAACCTATTTTGATTAGGACTCCAAAATACAGTAGTGACAACCCCATAGGGTACAAAGCATGACCTTTTTAGGGTTCCGTACCCAAATGATAAAACCAAACCCTATTATTAAGTCTCCTCTGTCAGTTTGTCCATCTGTCACCAGGCCGTATCTTGTGAATCGTGATACCTAGTTAGATAGTTGAAATTTTCACAGATGATGTAGGTATTTCTATTGCCGCTAAACAGCAAATACTAAAATACAGAATGAAATAGAAAATTAAGGGGGCTCCCGTTACAGCAAACGTGATTTTTTTGGCGTTTTTATAGATAATGGTACGGAACTCTTCGTATGCGAGTCCAACACGCACTCGGCCGTTTTTTTTACACTGTTAAATTCAGCATTTCCAATGCCAAGGTAAGCCGATTCCACTCTTCGCCCACCCGGGTAGCTTAACACTGATTAGAGCTCATTTGAATACCAGTTCACAGAATTGTAATTTACTGCTTAACCTTTGCCTGTGGACCAATTTGTTATACACTCGATGGGATTTTGTTACTGCGGCGTTTCGGAGGGTAAATCCTGGTGGTGGATTACAATTGTAATTAATGCATGGGTTTAGAGGAAGAGATATTCTATCGACTTACGGGTGTGTACTTAAATATAATTAAATTTGTACTTTTTTTTTATTTAAGTGGTAGTGTAGAAAAATATCGATTTAGATACCAAAACACCAGTTTTTTTAATGTTTGTCTGTCTGTTTGTCTATCTGTCTGTCTGTGCACGCATCACGCAAAAACTACTGGACGGATTTTGATGAAATTTAGTATAGATATAACTGAGTATGCGGGTCAACATCCAGGGTAGTAAGATAGCAGTACCTAACGCTTGAAATAAACTTTTAAAGTCAAGCTTTATATCGTTATGTAAAAAAAATACTATACCTATGTCAACCTAATGTGATAATCAATAAATTTTTACTTACCAATGTCACTCGAAAATAATGTGATTTACAGAATCGGACTATAAGTTCCGGAGAAATAAAGGAATTTTTGTGACTTCCTTGAAACTCAATTTTATGGATCAAATTAAGAACTTTAATTTAATTTAAAAAACATAAAAGTAAAGGATGCTAAGAGTTAATATAATTAAAACAACATCCAACTTTAGGACGAACTTATTGGGACGAACAAGGAACAAATTATTTTTAATTAACTATTATTTAATTACTTTTAACTATTAAAAACTATGTTATTTTCTTTATCTTCATCTAACATTTTTTTCAATTTCAATTATTCTAGAACGAAAGTCTCCATAAAAGACAAATGTCATTACGCGTTTCAAAGTCTGTTTTATAATGGTTTTATACTTGGAACCAATTACAACGAGTTTATGGCAGTTGTAATTACGCTTTAATGCTGAGAAATAAAAACTAGTGGAAAGGACGTCAAAGCGCAAAGAAACAATCAGTAGAGGAATTCGCGAACAATCCCAATGAAATAAAAGAAAGCAATGGAAAGAGCAAGAAGTTCTTGGCACGCTATAGCTTTTAGTTAAATAGTTTAGTACTTATGTCGTTGCATTTTTTATAATTACATTTTGACAGTCTAAAGACAGCACACTAAGTCACTCAGGGTATCTTGAAACTGGTTTTAAATCTTTAAGGGCTTTGTGTGAGAGTTGCGACATAAAAAAATGCTTAATTAAAGGTAACCAGAATGTGTTTGAACACCTTAGTGAGATAGTTGGTGAGTCCAATACCCACACTCACAATTCCCATGTTTTTGGAACCCATGATGAGAAAGTTGGTGAGCCCATTGCCACGACTCACTCAGTAGGTACAGCTTCCACAGCAAATGTACATTTGCGTTTCAACAAATAAAAAAACTAACTGAAGTCAACCCTATTGTTAGGCATGAATGATGGGTAGAAAAATACGTCGAAAACAACTTTGGGTCTAGTATAAATGCCTCTAGCATCGCGTTGTACAATCGGATTTACCTAGCGATAACGTTATAATCAGGTAGGTGTATCTACACACCTACCTGATTATAAAGTTATCGCAAACGGACTATTTAGTTCAACATAACATCTCTCAAATATTAATTGTTTGGTCCCTTGTACTTATAGGCGAAAGTAAATCTGTAAATCTCTTACATTTTCACTGCTAAATAGATATCTTAAGGATGGACAGTTGAACAGGTTGTATGAAGAGGGGTAGACCAAAGAGAAGGGGGATGGATTGTGTGAAAGATGATGTGAAAGAAGAAAGTGAATGTAGAAATGATTTTTGGTAGATCTAAACAGAAGGAGAAAACATACTGCGGCGCCCCCAAATAATGGAAAAAGGTCAAGAAAATGGTGATAATGAAATGACAAATAAAATACTTGTAACTTATCAAAAATTCTTCTAAACTATAAGTACTTACTAACTTTAAATTGGACAAGTATATTATGTCCAATTTAAAGTTGTATATTATGTCCTGTTACAATGTAGACATCGTTTGAGAAAAATTATGTCTTATCCTTCCCGCCAAAAAGCTTCATCACAAAATTTAGTTTTTTAAATTATTTATTGGCCTTTTAAACAACATTTTGAAACAAAAACGATGTTGCCAGGACACAACTCGTAGTTGTTTTACTCGACACTGGCATAAAATACAAAAAGTGCAAATGCTACAAAAAAAAATCCTAGTTAAAACACGCTCCTATCTTCTCCACTACAGGAAAGGCGAACTACTCAAGACTCAAGGTCGCTCCAAAACATAATTGAATCCTATACAAACTTCCGATCCCTTCTGATCGGATTTGCGTCCCGGCCATACTTTAGCCAAGTCGGACTAGTTCTTAGTAGCTCACTAAATTCGAAATTCACAAGTCATTTCCGTAATAGATCTCGAGTAGCCGACCGCTGTTGGAGTTTACTTTGACTTTCATAATCTACTGGTGTTAGTGTAACTCTAGTTGTAACAGCTAATAGCATTGATAATTGGAGTATTCGACTGGCCTCTTGGCATTGAAAGCAGCTATTGAAACAAAATTTGTGTATTTTTTTTGTATTTATGTAGGGTTATCAGTGTTGTGCTTCTCATGATGAAAATCAGTGAGGCTCGGGCTCGAATCCTGGAATGTACCAATGAGTTTTTTTAAACTTACGTACATATTTATCACTAACTCGACGGTGAAGGAAAACATCCTGAGGAAACCCGCAGGTCTCAGAATTTCTGAGACATTTGTAAATAGATCCGGTCTGGCGATGGGCTCACCACCTATCACGTTTACAGGCCCAATATATCTCGTGAAAAGTGCGTATATCCAGTAATGGAATACGTCTGCCTACCCCCTCGGGGATAAAAGGCGTGAGATTATTATTTTTATTTATTATTATTATTTCAGTGTTATCATTTAATTAGCTATTAAATGTTCTACCTAGTTTGGGTCTAAATGACTATATATATGTGGTTTTGGTGTTTCACTATTTATAGTACCTACCTAAACTATGTATTTATAAAGTTAAAGACACGTAACTATAAATTTTCTATACTTAATTGTTAGTAGATAGTAACAATTTAAACCTTTTATTAATCAGATAGTAGCCTTTACTAAAAAAACTACGATTTAAATAAAAATAAAGAAACACCAGAATGCATTCGATTTACTTTAAAATAGAAAACATTCAAAAACAACGATAATTACAAACGGAAACACGCACATATCACAAATCATTACACAAACGGCCTAATTTAAATTCAAATTTCGAACAATAAAACCACAGACGATCGAACGCCGACCTTTTACAAAAAGAGAACGTTTCTAAAAACATCGATGTAAAAAGTTTTTGTAAAGTAACAGCGGGATCCTTAGCAGCCGGGATTTAAAAAAAAACTGTTTTATTTTTAAAGAGAGAGCAGCTGTGTCGATGTTATTGAGACAACGATCTGTTTATTGTAAGATAACTTGTGGGGGATGTTTGTTCGTGGTGTGAGCTACTTGGATGTTTTTGGGCTGCTATTTTTTTTACATCTAATGTTACCACAAAGTGCCGAAAATACCTACAAGTCCTACAAAGATAATATGTTACTTGTACAGCAGATTTATTGGGTCTTATATCGTTTTATGTACTTATTAAAGAACAAATTCATAGCTAAATGTTTTTAAGTAGGTAGTAAGTTAGTACATTTACTATTGTCGTTGTTTCATGTTGTGTCAAAATTTTGATTTTATCAATATTTCAATGGAGTTGGCTGTTTTTATTCAAAAAAATCACGTTACTTAAATTTATTTACTGAAGCTTATTCTAGAATGATTTGAGAGTTTTCCAGAATAAATAAAAATATACAATAATTATGTGTTGGTATAGGATGTTCTTACAGCCACGTCATTATTTTTGACCGACTTTCGAGTAAGTTCAATAGTACAGTCACAGTCACATTTCCATACCGATTTTCGATGATGCATTCAGTTCTTTTGTAGGTATCTAAACCTTTCCAGTTTCAGGGTATATGAGGGTCAGGCGTTGCTTCATTTTCCTATTTTTTTTCCATTACCCGTGTGGTCAGCACAGTATGTTATCAATTATCATACTGCAAAAGGTTGTGTTGGTAAAGGAATTAATTAACCCTTCTTGGAATTTCTATAGTTGGTGGATAACCCGATAACGTAAGCTATATAGGATGGTAGTTTTGACGACCGCTAACTCAGGGCAGGCTCACTATTTTTTTATTTTTTTTTAAAGTTTTTGCGCTCTTTTATGGTGTATTTAAATGA
The DNA here is from genome assembly GCA_963855545.1 of Ethmia dodecea. Classification (NCBI taxonomy): domain Eukaryota; kingdom Metazoa; phylum Arthropoda; class Insecta; order Lepidoptera; family Depressariidae; genus Ethmia; species Ethmia dodecea. The sequence goes on from OY979457.1 coordinate 1,032,687, forward strand.
ACAAACTTATTTGTTACTTCGTTATAAAATTGCTTCAACTTATTTTATATGCATCATGAGCACCATTGCAAGACATAATCCAGTTCCAAATTCTACTTAGAAAAGTCTTAACTTGTCCGCATTTTGTTGCCTACGCCAAGCTTCTTCAGGATTTCAGTTCACACGTCTTGAGCCTGTCTCTTCATCTACCTGTACACACTCTTTTCTAGAAAAGACCGCTGTTTCTGTCCTAAAAACATGAACAATTGGCGAATTCACCGAGCCGTACTAAAAAGTTTCTGCCAATTTCCAGTTAGATAACAGAGCACCGACCCTGATCAGTTGCGATGTTTCTGCACAGCACTAGCTGATTGATACCTTGTTTGTTTTTTTTTCTACATCGACCCGCAGCTGTCAGTTTCCGTCCCCTTTTGTGTCCACAAAAGTTTTTTATTCTATTTTTCGTCGCGACTGCATAGAATTTTTGTTCCCATTCCGTTCGTTGTTCGTGGTTCCATCTTCAACTATTGTGTAAATCTATAGACGGAGCATCCACCTTTTTCTCATGGGTTTGCTTGCTTTTTAAAGCGAAATATAATCTATACCTATAGCAATCTGTCTGCCTATCTGGAAGATCGTCTGAACAGTTCAACACTAAAAATAAATTATATGTAATAAACAGTCCCCAGTTTTTATCACTGAAATACTTCTTAGTGAATCTATGACTATTACACAGTAATACTGTTTACTGAGACTATATATTCTTCACATTTAAAATTTCTAAAGAAAAAAACTGTTAAGTATGTAAGGAATCCAGTTTGAAAACTCAAAGTTGACCCTCTTCTAACAGTACAAGAACATCAAAATTCAATGATATAACAGAGACAGCCGAAACAAAGCGACTAGAGCAAGCACCAACTTTCACAATCAGTTACCCAGTAATTGGGCCTGTTCCACCGTCAGCTATGAGCGCCCGATGAGATCTCTGAAAAAAGTTCACCGAAAACAATGTCCATTAGCCGAATACAGCGGGAAGTTTGCGTTCTTTACGTTTCGATTTCGTCGTAATTGTTTAAGAACTCCAAGAAAAAATCTGGAATGTTTTTTCATGAGAATAGCCCAGATAAAAGCTGCGAATGACTCGTTTTCGTGGAAATTGCCAATGGTTTGAAGGGATAATATTCATCGTTCTGTTATTTTTGGGCAACATGATTCTGACTGTCCTTATTTGTTTGGAAATGTCAATAATGTCTATGAAATCATTTATTTATTTATTTAATTTTGGGAAAACTTACAGCTAAGTATACAAAAAATATAGGCAACAAGGATAACAACTTTATGCTAAGCTATAAGCTAAGATCATGACGTGAAATCTGAAGATTCAAAATAAATACGAGATGCGGATGTGCTCAAACTGGACACAAATTGCAAAAGTTTAACTTAGCTAGGCAGTGGAAGAATAGGTACCACTTTAAAATAAACTCTATTTAATTGAAATTAGATTAAAACCAATAGAAAATTTAAAAACCTATGCCTGGCAAAGGGAGATTATGCAGTCATTGAGATTGTGAAGAAGGTCTAAGGTGTGAGGACGAATTACCGAAAGACTGCAATGAATTCAAATATTTGGACATCTGATAAAGGCACAATACATATTCATATGAATGCAAGAATCTAATCCATTACCGTTGCAAGCAACAATTGAAACAATTGATTCAAGTGAATCTTTATGGTTTTACTCTAATACAGTATAGTAAATCACAACTTGAAAGCAAACAAGACACGCATTTCAACGTAATCATTAATGAAACGCCGATACAAAGGTCCCTTTCCCGAAATCTAAAACGAACTCTTCAAGAAACTTATAAAATTGTATCCCAAGAATCGAACCCCAAACAGCAATGATCCAGCCGGTGACTGTCTGTCTGTCTGCCTATCAGTTACCGTTGAACTGTAAACTTCCAGACGCGTAAACAAACAAACTTCTGCTTCTGCTGTATACACATTTCTTGGTAGCTCCGTTTCCATTGTGTAAATAATTTAACTAACAGTTGTGGGATAGGGTGGCCACGTGGATGGATTGTCGATAGACTTGATTTATTGAATTACATTTACGCTTTAGTCATCATCAAATCTTTAAACTTTCAACATGTATTCATTATTATGTGTGTTGATACATAGATGGTACGTCATAAAAAGATTTCCAACATAATTTGACATTTCGCTTGCGTATGAATATAAAATTATAAATTAACATAATAATCGGTATGTCAAGAAAATCTTTCGTTTTTAAATTAATATGTGATTTTACAATGTAGCTCTATTAATATGAGACCATGGGCTTGTAGGGGAATGCTCTTCCATGGTGAAAAGGAAATATTAACAACTATTAATTTCGGACAATTCTATTTATACAAACTCTTTTGAGAACTTTGACGTCACGTCCTTGTCGTCTTTAGTTATTGTGCTACATAGGACGGATATACCATTATATGTAGCAGTAGTTAAAAGAGATGTAGTTACAGTTTAACATTAATTTGTTTCTTTCACTACAGAGCAAACTATACAATTACATTAAAGAATAGACCTCTGTCCGCTAGTTATGTTTACTGCTATCCGACTTTTATGCTCACAAATACGTCTTTATGTTTAAATGTTATTATCTCAAGTTTATGGACACCGTATTTGCTTGGAATTGTCGATGCGTTGGCTTTTGTTATGCGATTCGCTGAGTCTGCTCATTGTTTGTGTTTCTGTCTCTTTAAATGTATGAGAATGTGTAATGTAATTTAATCATCCAACACATTTACAACTGTTAAAAGGTTGCCAAATAAATCTTCTCCAACATAGGAGAAACCAATTATCCATCGGTGGTCTTCTATGAATATATGAATAGGTTTAGTCATATCGCTTACCTCAATCCTTTAATTGTTCTTTTTCATTTGTTTCTGGTCACGCAACGCCGTTTGATTCATTACCATCGTACTTCGGTGTAGCACCTTGAACTTTTCAGCTGATTGCTTTCTGAATGACATTAATTAATCGGATTTGTTAATTGCCATATGATTTGTTAAAGGCAAAGAGATTAAAATATAATAGGACATAGAGGGGGCATTGGGAATATTTTCATACGAAACTATGACGCATGTTTGAAGCTTAAGCGTCATTCGCGAACGCGAGCTGTCATTCGGTCGAAATTGTACTAGACTTATTCCACTTGGAATAACTTTTGGCTTAAAATTTTCCTGGCTTTGTCCCCTCTATGCCCTATTATATTTTAATCTCTTTGGTTAAAGGGTTCGTAGCCCTGCTATGTCGTATTTCTATGAAGTCTGAACAATATTACATTTCGGTGTTTTCCGTTAAACTTTTTTTACAAAAAACTAACAAACATTTTAGTGACATTTTTAAGGAGGCAAAGTAAGAGATAAGTTCATCCACAATTTTTTTCCTTTTTTTTTTGACTGCACTTTTCCGGCACTTCCTGATTGGTAGGTCATTCTTGATATGGGAGATAATGTTTGATTACAGTTCTGATTAAAATACATTGTTCTTTTGAAATACATGTGGTTAGTGAGCTCGCTTCTAATGCGTGAGGCTAATTCGAATCTTGGTGTACAGTTGAAGATTTACAATTGTAGTGCGAGTCTGACCTGTACGGCGATCGTAATAAGAACACTACAAAGTCCAAAATGTCAAGCTCCGCGATCTCTTGGCTGTCCCAAATGGTTTTTTAAAAATTTCTGTATATATTTATCACTAGCTTGACCGTGAAGGAAACAGGAAAGGGAACCTGCCGGTCCCAGAATTGATTCTGAGGCATCTGTTACAGTACTCTGGTCATAGATGGGCTCATCAGCTGTCAGTGAAAAGTAGTTAGCCATTTCCAAAAATGCCGACTCTAAGGGTGAATAAACAAGCATATTTTATTATGCATTTTTTCTTCATTGCAAAATATACGTTTTAGGCCAGTGTCAGTTTCACATATTATCCCTTTGCCTCAAAATCTGCATTTGCTTCGAGTAAAAGTTGTTTCCCACAATGCCGTGCAGTGTTAAGGACCTGACAGGGCCGTGTACGGTTAGCAAATAAAAAATGTGCTGGCGCTCGGCACTGACACTGACGTGTAGAACGGGTTCATGTAAAATGTAGCGATTTATATTTTTTGCTCTCAATTCTTTGTTAAGAAATCTATACTTCTGTACTAATATTATAAAGAGGAAAGATTTGTATGTTTGTATCTTTCTCAAAAACAACTAGACCGATTTTAAAAATTATTTTACCTATTGAAAGCTAAAATATCCCTGAGTAACTTAAGCTACATTTAATTCCCGTATTCTTATGGAAACGGGAACTATGCGAGTGAAACCGCGCAGAACCGCTTGTATAGTATATATTGCCAGTAACAACTGGTTACTCTTATTTTTTTGTCACTTGGTAATAAAGATGCAACATTGAGCAATTAGAAGATTGGCAGCATAGCGTCTGAAACGGTGCGTGGGGGTGCTTGTGCAATGCGTAGGTTATTTTGGCGAAAACGATCGCGTCCATAGTTTGTACACAATAAATTGTATTTACTTCACCTTGCAGTAGTCAATATTAGAGAAAAAAACTGTCATAGATCGTTAGTCGCCAGCAGCACGCATGACGTTTGTCAAGCGCACACACCTCGACACAGCAACTTTTTGTTGCGTTCTATTTTCAGCCAGTAACATCGTTCGAAATTCGAATGCATCTGTTGTTTTGCTTATTTTTTTGGTCCACTGTTTGTAAACGGCCTCGCTAAATCCGGCCTATTTTTGTGATTGGCCAGTGGACCGTAGCATTGGGTTTTATTTTTGACTTTCTAAATTCCAAATTCAATTTTTAGCGGATTGGTGGACGGCGATTAGAAAATTGAGGTTGGGATAATAGAGTCACAAAACTGGGTTAGAATCACACAGTGTTTAAAAATACTTTTTGTATAATTCTATAGATTTAGAGTGTATTTTTTATGTTATAGACGAACAAACATTTAAGTTCTTAGGTATCGAGTTAAAAAAAACATTCGGAGTAGTCACATACACTCTATAATAAGGAACTATTTTGAAAAATTGCGTGCTCTATAATCAGATCTATACTGGTTTTGACTGTGCTCAGTCTCTCAGTCAATATATTTATATTGTTTACACTGAATTATTGATATAATACATACAAACATACATAATCTCACGCCTATTTCCCATTGGGGTAGGCAGAGACAATAGACTGCCACTTGCTAAGGAACTGGCAGATCTCTCGTACTTCGTCCACATTTATCAAACGACTCATGCATGCTCGTCGGTCTCGGGTACTCTTTATCTGGCTTTTCCAGAATACTTACATCGATGATTGATATAATATACAGTAAAAAGAACTGATAAAAAAAGTTACTTCAGCTGCCCTAAAATTTAACTCCGATCTTGCTTCCGGAAGTTTTATTTTTCTCTCGGTAACTCCGAGACTTTTATGAGGGAAACACTGAAAAGTAATGGGTTACCAAAAGAAAAACTCTTAACAAAGAATACAAAATAGCAATTTAACTTAACCAAACCATCTTTTTCACCGTTACCCACAAGAAAATCCCATTATTCCACATAAAACTGGCCCGTAAACTTCAAGATTCCGGCCAATTCAAACTCTTGGCCGTCGAGGACACCTGGTGGCCATTCCGGGAAACTTTTCACCGGGACTCATACTTTACGGGCTTTTCAAATCGTTTGTCTCAACTCTAGTCTCGGAGGTGCTCCGAGTGTATTCCAAACTTCCCGATTGGCCGTTTTGTATTTTTTCTCGAACTTTCTCGTTTGATTTGGATATAAAGGGCTAGAAGTTTTTTGAAGTTTTTTGAGGGTGGGTCCTTTTTCGAAGTTTTCCGAGGCACTCGCCCGTTTGGGTTTATTTATTATTTACGAAATTGCGATGTTTAGGGACTTCATCTCGTTTTGGGAGACGAAAGAGTTGAAGATTTAAAAATTTTTTGTTTGCCTAAACTTTTCTGTTTAACGAGATTCTATATGGACTGAAGACTTTCGAGAATTTTATCTTATTTGTATAAATTGTCGTTGGACCCTTTAGAGAAGCGTTCATTTCTCTTAGATTGAAAATAAAAAACTCAAATTAATGGGTATCATGAATCTCATATTGTACACACATGCTAAGACTTTCAATCTATTTCATACCAGAACTGTTTCAAACACAAGCCGCTGATCAATCTAGAAGTTTCATTGTAGAATCCTGAGCACATAATCCCCTAATTCTCTTAAAGTTACAATCACAAATATGTTTCTTAGTAACTACTATTTAAATAAATAGACGATCACTATTTCATCATCATCATCAGCCGGAAGACGTCCACTGCTGAACACATCACTATTTATAGAACTTTATAATATAAAGTCGGGGTTATAAGCAACAAATTGTTATCTTAGAAGGTCTACTTCCGTAGTTTCAAATGTCAAACTGTAAACTAAAATCCGGTATCTACAATAAATCTGTAATAAATCTAATATTTAACACGATACATCTATTTAACAAAGCAAAAAGAAAACAAACTTATCTTTCCAAGATCAAAACTTGTGAATAAAATCGTAAAATATTACAATTAAGTATTTACAAGTGCCATTGAAGTCAGAGCCGAACCAAGGAGATTTTTCTTGAAGGGCCTTTTGGTTTAGTTGGTAGTTACCTTGTCTTCCGAGTCTATTGACCTCGTGTCTGGTCATTTAACATTTATATAAGTATGGTCAGCAGTTGTTTAGTATCCATAGTACAGACTCTGCCTAGTTTGAGACGAAGTAAACGTATGTGAATGGCCAAAAGAACTTACACTACATGCAGGGCCCCTAATAAAATCCGAGAATTTTACTGACAGTTCATAGGGCACACAAAAATTTGTTTGAGAGCCAATGAGCCTGGTTGAGAAACTAATAAAGATCCCAATCCCATTTTCCAGGGGCTCTTGCAGTCAACGGCGGTCGTAGTCGAACAAGACCGCGGTCGTCCTGCCCTTAGTTTTTGCCCACAACGGGCATTCGTTATAAACTTGAGCCTCCGTTGCCATATTGTGGATCTACGCTAAGTCACACGCAAAAGCAAAATAATAATCCAAATTCTAAGCTTGGGCGCAAATGAACCTGGTTGCGGCCCTTTTAAAATCACCCGATACCATTATCCATGGGCCCACGTAGCCAGCCGCGGTCGTCCGGCCATTAGATTTTGGCCGATACGGTCATCTGTCAAACTTGCGCCTCCAGTGCAATAACATTGTATACCTACTAGAAGTTGCGGGCTAAAGCTAGTTCTAAGTAAAATTCTAAGCTTGACCGCCAAAGAGCCTGTTTGCGGCCCTGTTAAGACTCCCAATCCGATTTTCCAGGCCCACGCAGCCAACGGCGGTCGCCGTTGCGCAAGGCCGCGGTCGTCCGGCCATTAGTTTTTGGCCGACACGGTCATTTGTCAAACTCGCGCCTCCAGTGCAATGACGTTTGGGGGGCGTAGAACGTAAAGTTTTATACGGTTTAAAAAATGCGTAGTGTCCGCGCTTCGTCAAAACTGTTGCAGTAGGATAAAGCTCAAATAGTTTTTTTTTACTATCAGGAGTATGATTTAAAGACTATTTGATTGAAGAATTGTTTGATTCTAATAGTGACTATTATACAATGGTTATCAAAAGTACCTACGTTAAGTAAGTAACAACTTTACAGTGAATCTATTCGCTTTCAAAAATTTGGCCTATTTCACCTGTATGGTGAAATAGGCCAAATTTTTTCATACTTGGACTTTCGTTTTACATAATATAAGTATTGTCTGTATTACTAAAATGTAATAATTTAAAAGTATTTTTAAAATAACGAACCCTTGCTATAAGGTGTTAGCATACTTTTTAAAAATATTCTTCAATAGTAATCGAATCAAAATAGCTTGGCTTAGCCACAAGCCTGCAATTGACACCAACCATACACCAATTCATACACAAAGTTAAACGTAACAACTTACATTCTATATCACAAGCCCACTGACACAATTATTTCTATGTGAGAACTTTTATACGTAGTAAAGAGAAAATAATTCCTCGGACATTGATGAATTGAGATGAAACACGACTTTATGATGGTCAAGCTATTTTGGTGCGTGTACTCATAGTATTAAAGTCAAAGTTACTAAATCAATTTTAAAGTTAGGTACAATGTATAACTCAACACAACTCAAGCAATTTCAATTTGACACTTTTTTGAGTCCATATTTTTCGAATTATACAACATGTAACAGAATAAGCGCAATTCCTGAAATTGGTTTGTTCAGTATCGACTACTTATTTATTTTTCCCAGAAATGAATTAGCGTAGCTGAATTTAGTGCTATCTATGGAAATCGCGATATTATTAATCGATATTTAAGAAAATTGGTTAGACACAACTATAGTTCGATTGCATCATTTTTTTTTATATTAATATACTAATTGGATTGTATGAGGAATTGCGCTTTTTCTGTTACGCGTTGTATAATTATCTTTTAAAACTTTTTTAACATTCACCTTTAGCTAATACACACCTTCTCTAGCGAGCTAGTTAGATTAGATGATCACAGTCAAAGTATATAGATTACTTAGCGACCCGCCCCGGCTTCGCACGGGTGCAATGCTAATACTAAAACCAAAGAGGTTGGAAGAAAATCATTCTCTTTCCTGAAGAGAAACTTTTTCTTTAAACGTCTTTGACTAAAATTTTTCTCTTGAATCACTCTATCTATTACAAAGAACCGCATCAAAATCCGTTGCGTAGTTTTAAAGATTTAAGCATACATAGGAATATATAGGGACAGAGAAAGCGACTTTGTTTTATACTATGTAGTGATTCTCGTATTACAATTAAATGTCTACTTAATAAACGTCATCGAAAAAATCCACCAGTCAAAAATGTTATCAATCAATAAAATACAAACTACATATAATATTATATTTATAATCATTGAAAAACATACTTACTTATTTTTTGATGAAACAATTATTACATTATATTATAATGTTTTACACCTACAAGCACAACAAAGCAATTGCAATTGAGCTCTAAATAGAGTAATCACAGCTCAAGTGTAATTTATGCGAGCTATAATCGGTTTAATAATCGATCCTTTGACAAGCTTTCACATGAGACAAGGCTATTGACAAGTGATACAGGTTAATATAGACGGCAATCGGGTATTTGATCTGTCTACTTGTAACAGTGATCTGTTAGATCAAGAAAATGGTAAGTATTATAATTATGTCGGACACATAAATAAGACGTGTGGCACTCGGGGACTGCCGCGGTAAAGCTATTGCATAGCATTTTGTATCAACAAGACTGCCGAAAAGAAACGACGTTAGACAATGCACGGCCTTCAAGCCACACCTCCGTGCCCGTCGACTCCGAGGATCGTGAGGTTTTTTTTCGTTACGGAATTTCTGGATTCGGTCCCCGCGCTCAAGACCCTCGATAGAAGCTATGCAATAGCTTAAAATCCGAAAGATACTAAGAAAAAAATATTAATATATACTTAGGTAGGTAGGTATTTATAAAGAAATAAAACAATAATGGTCATAAAAAACTGAGAAATGCACATGTAAAACATCGTAAGGAAAACTGCAAGCTTCAGACTTCGGTTTGAGGCTTGCATACCAGCATTGCATCAGGTTAAATAGAAACACCCTGGCAAAAATTGGTTACGCTAGAAATAGAATACGTTCTTAAAACTTTTTTAGGTTCGAAATTTTATTTTTCACTTCCAAAATATCTATTTAATCTCTTACTTCAAATAATTCTTGGCATAAGTATCATTGATCTCTTACGTAGGTATATTTCAGCTATCTATTTTAGTAGTAGTAGTTGCTCTCTATTTGCCACCATAGCTAAGCAAGTTGTTCGATGAAGTTTGGCATTATGGTACAGGATCAATCTATTTGGGTTTATGATTTTAGTTTGTCCATCGCCTCTGCCTGTGAGAAGAAGGTCTGAACTGTATGTATGAAATTTTCTTCTTTTGCAACTGGTTACAAAACACGGGTTATTCCCAGTCCTCCGATCGGAACTCCGATTGGTAGTAGGAGTAGGAATATTTTTTCTCACATCTCCGATTGTTTTTATTTTGTTTTAATAACCCCTTTTTCGCCAAAAGTACAGTCACCAATAAAATAAAACATACATAGGCGGCCAAAAGGTTCATTGTCATTGTCCTGAAATATTGTGCCCTCCTTGTTATCTCTACTTCGTGCTGCAACAAAGTGTGAGCAAACAAAACATATTTTTACTTTTTACATCATACCAGTATCATTAAATCCCTTTGAAAAGCAGTCCACCAAATTAACGTTTAAATAAACGATATCTCACAAACCTAATTTCCTTTATCATGCAAAGCACGTGTGTATCTCAGTAGTAATGTTAGACTGAAATGGCGCTTTGAACTTGGCTGTAAAGTAAACATGACGCATTTTATTGTTATTAAACTATGAATTTGATACACCTGCTACTCACATGTTTATTAGTTACATAAACATTGTACACAGCAAGTTTTATGAGGCTGTAATATTATAGTGAACGGCAATGTACCTACTTGACAAACGGGCTTGAATGTAGAATGACTGTAATATGAAATATCAAATAATTGAATTCTAAAAGAACATAACGATGGTACTACTGACGCCAAATTAGATATAATATGCGATAATGAATTTGAAATTCGAATTATCATTTGTCTCGTATTTGCACGAGAGGAAAAACAGAGAGAAAAAACAGCAGATTTTTTTGTCGCGGAGTTCACAAATTACCTACACAGGAACTTTTTTGAATCAAAAATAGTGTACTGATACAAGTTTGTGTCTAAGAGTTCATTTAAGCTAACAAAAATCAGGCTAACTCATTGTCTTGAAATTCACCTTGAAGACCACTTAGCGAGCATGGTGATACAGATTATAAATAACAACTTAAAAAAATGTCAATAATCTATTTTGATACTACAATATACAGCAAAAAACTAATAATACAATATTTAACAGAATAATATGCAGGACGCAATGAATGATTTCAAAAAGTAAGAAAATAAAACACATAAATATTATTAAGACAACTTAAACTAAAATCGCTAAACATGATATTAAACTCAAATGAATACCAAATATAGCGAAGTGCTAACAGAACCTTTTAGCGCAGAAATTTGTATTATTAGCCACTAAAATCAAAGAGGCCTTACGGGGAACTAAAAGACCAACATAATTATTAAGTTGCTAACTTTAAAACTGAGCTTAAACAAAATTGTTGTGCTAAAAGTATATTACAGATAAACTGGTAATGAGCTGAAGTTAAGGCTTCATCCCACTAGCGAACATCAACAGAAATTTCTACAACTTTTCGCGCTGCAAATAGTGTGTGAAAGAACTTTGGAATAGAAGCTTCTTCTTGTACAGATATTTCTCTTTTGATGCAGAGATGTAAGTACTTTGTATATCAGGAAGATCTTTTATGTGTAATGTTATCTTTGTTCGTCATCTTTGACTTGGTTATACAGCTAAATGTATACAGAAGTGACAGATAAAATATTTCCAAAAAAAATCAACAGCTTTTGAGAAAAAAAATAGCTTTTGCAATATTTGAAGCAAATTACAGATTTCCTAAAATACAAAGCAAAAAAGTGGAGTAGTCACTCTTATATAGTTCTACTAGCGGTTTTGCGCAATTTCACCCGCGTAGTTCCCGTTCCCGTGGGAATACAGGAATAAAATATAGCCTATGTTACTCAGGGATAACTATTCTAGCTTTCCATTGGTAAAAGAATTTTGTTAAATCGGTCCAGTACTTTTTGAGTTTATTCGTAACAAACATTAAAAAATACAAATTTTTTCTCTTTATAATATTTGTATAAATAAGCTTAACAAAACTAGACTTTTATCTAGAATGATAGCAATAAGATTAGCTTAGATAATAGAGTATTCAACTTTAAATTCCACGGTAAATCAGCCACTTAGAAAATTTAAAATAGAACGAAGGAGTAGCAACGTATATTTCATACTATCTGGTGTGAATAAGACTTTATCTTAGCAGCTACGAAACCTAACTGGGGCCAAAGGTGAAGTGTGCAACGTCCTGATAACGTCTAACGATGCGAAAGTTTGTACGCGAGCTGCAATCGTGGGGCATACAGCTAGGACTTCGAGCTACAATCGTTTGGCAAGCAGCCGACGATGATGTTGAGAAATTGATGGTTATAGAGGATGAGTCTTTACAAGGAATAGGTGTTCAAAGTTTTATAGATGATAATTGTAATGATGAAACTGTTATTGAGAAATATAAAAGCAATCTCGAAATTGATTTTGAAGTAGAGGTTTCGAACAATTACAATTGTATACAAAGTATGGTAATGTAGTACTATTTCGTAAAACATTTAGTGTTCTTACTTAGGTATTCTTATGATTGCAATAACGATGTTCTATTAAAACAATATTTACGTTTCAACAACGCTGGAACTGTCCAAATACTCGTATAAAATCTATGCCACAAAAAAGTTTAGCATAATGTATCTAAAGAAATTTTAAGTAAAATCTAGAAATTCTGAAACAGGAATTTCCTTGAGACAGAAATTCAAATTCGGTGATCACTGCTATCGGATTCTTATGGAAGAACAGACTTTGCACAAAAGATATACCCACAGGCTTATAGTGCAGTGAACTTTAGGAAGAAAGTTAAATTTTTTGCTACACCGACAACGGAATGCAGGTGAATTTATGTCGCTCACTGAATACAACAGAGGCACAACTCAAAATTTGGGCACCTTGTATTGAATTTGTGAACAAAATCAAATCAGTATTTTCGACGATGTCACGTTCAACTATCGTCAGTAAACCGACTTTACAGACAACCGTTTTTATTTTACTTTATCTTATGAAGAAGTTTGCGTTTTTCTATTATAGCGTCGATGACAAAAAAAGTAATCTTCTCTAGTTATCTAAAGAATTTGTTCATCCCGTCACACGCTAATCACCTTATGTGTTAACCATCCATAAATTTGCATAGCTATACTATATACAACCATCTATACTCATAATATACCTACTTAAGACAAAACCTAATGTAATTACTAACTTGTATCATTATACCTACATAAGTATTTTTATAGTCTATCATAACTTTTTTCAAAAACGTCTTCGAAATTTTTCTAAGAAACTTTCGATCTTAAGACAGTGTGTCTCATACAAGGAATCGCCAAGAATGCATTCTGCAGGCTCTAATCAAGCGCCATGCAATCTTGAAGCATCGTTATGCATAAGTGAGGAGGCAGCCAGCCGTAACTAACTCGATGGCTTTACTATTGCCGGGTTGATCTCTTTGGAAGCAGTTTCTGATCGATTACTGTTTATATGTGTGAGTGTATTCTTATTATGGAATTCTACAGGTGTGTATGTAGTGTTAGCTATGTAGCTCTTTTAGTTAAGGACTGTACAAATATTTTAGTTGAGTTTATTTATTTATTTATCATTAGCAGCGCAACGTGGTTTCACCCGCGTAGTTCCCGTTCCCGTGGGAATACGGGGATAAAATATAGCTTATGTGTTATTCTGATGTGTAAGCTATATAACTGAAAAGTTTCATTAAAATCCGTTCAGTAGTTTTTGCGTGAAAGTGGAACAAACATCCATACATCCATACTCACAAACTTTCGCGTTTTTAATATTAGTAGGAAGTAGGATAGAAAATTAAGTAAGCTTAAATACAATATGATTTCCTGCTATTGGGCTTAATAGTATTATGATGTATAAAACAAATTGAGCAACTCGAATAAACCATTAACTATTTAAATCACCTGTCCTTTTCAATTCCCTCATAATCAACTGTCAATTTGTCTATCACGTGCTAATTACAACAACCGGTGTCGCTACGACAGGTGTTTTGAAACTGCTAATCACAACTTGTCATTTCACAGTTCTATCTTGTCAACTTTGAATAATAATGGTGTTTTTATTGCTTATTTGTAAATGGTTACATCCGCTTTGTGCTGTCTTGTTTTGTAGGTGTCACGAAACTAATCATTTTTTTTACTTCCTTCGCCATGTGGTTCTTTTATATCTGGTGGCACGGCAGTGCCCCCTCCAAGTCGAGCAAAAAGCGGCACGGCCGTACCATCCTTTTCTCGAAGCAATTCACGTCATTTTCGACCTTCTATACTTCGTTGTGGATAAACCTAGAAGCCTGAATTTTCAGTAACTATTATTGTTTTTTAATACTCTCAATATTAGTATCGTCAGAATGTCTTGCATTATTTTAGTAGTAAATAATCATTCGTATTTAGTATTTATGTTAGTAAGACATGAGACGTAAGGACAGACCTAGAATTGAATTATCAAACCAGTTTTTTTTTCGATTATGTTTTATTTGTATTCTTTATAGTAAAAAGTAGCGGTTCTGCGTGGTTTCACCCTCGTAGTTCCCGTTCCCGTAGGAATACGGGAACAAAGTATAGCTTATATTACTCAGGGATAATTTATCTTTCCATTGGTGAAAGAATTTTTAAAATCGGTGCAGTAATTTTTGAGTTTATATATAAAATCTTTCCTCTTTATAATATTAGTATAGATATATTAGATTATATGTATGTAATTTTTATGTCAACTAAATGAAGCTTCTCTCTCATCTTTTTGTATAATAGTTTTCTTCAATTTTAGTTTCCAATTATTATTTTTTTCATTAATTTATTACATACACAAAACTGTTTCATTATGCCTTATAATAAAATCTTCCTAACTATTGGATGACATTATATTTTTATTGAAGACAGAGATATTGTTTTAAGCTGATGATTATACAGAAAAACAAAATGTACAAGATGTTGTGTGAGACAAAGTTTACAGAATATTTACATATTTATGAATTTCTTTGAACCGCTTCTTTCTTTGACATTTTTTCATATTTATTGACAAAACTGAATATATGTATTATTTACTTCATTATAGAGATAAAAAAATATCTGCTATAGATGTTGCGAATGTATTGTATTCAAACTTTCATCAAATACTTCGCTTGTTTCAGGTAAATCCACGAACAACACTTTTCAAATAACGCCAAAAAAAGGTAAATGCACACTAGCTCCATCCAGCGCAGTGTCAGAAACAGAAACTATAAATCCAGAAACTCCGAGTATCAAATAAAACGTGAAACTAGATCCGCGGGCATCCACATTCCCGGAACTGAGTGCTCGGTACTTCGGCTTTGCTCGTTATTTGAGCGAGCACAACACAGCTCCAAACATGTCTGTGACACGTGTTTGCAGACGTGCACCTGTGCTGGGCTGTAGGGAAATTGTAAGTTCACTTAACCCTACTATTTCTTCTCGAAGGGAATTCGCCTCAAAAATATGTGCCTATATACTTCTAATATTTAATTTGCATGACACTTTAATATTTGCGTGTTTATGTCTAGGCTAAATATGTGATACCATTAACCTTGATCCACCACAACTGTCACACATTTACGGCAATCAAATAATTACATTTCATTTTAAAAAAGGAGGAAGTTAAAGTTTCTAGAAATAATAGCGAATGAAAAGAACTGGTACGAAACCGCAGAGCAGCCATGTAAGATCGATTGTCTTTTGATAGCGTCATTAAGTCATCATCGTTAATTAAACGGTTGCATCAGATTTCCTCTAGCACAGAGCAATACGACAGCGAAAAATAACCATATTATTATGTTATGTTATTTTCTCATATGAAACTATCATAAAAACTTTCAGATGGTAGTATGTTAATTAATATAAACATATTTGTTGTGTCGTTTAGTTCAGATTTATTTATGTATTTTATTTATTTAATTTCATGTACATACCGCGAATAGATGTATTTTTTACGTCATAAATAATGTAGTTTTTAATCAACCAAATATAAATAATCAATCACAGAGGTATTAAAATTTAATGATTACTTATTGGCAAACTAAACCGGTTACGATTTTTGTCATCGTAAATCTTATCTGAGCTATAAATAACACCTTAACTATTCTCTCATTAAAATTTTCGCTATACCTGTATAATTATCTCTAATTGAAATATTAAACGCTTGAATAATTAAACGGCCATCATATTTGAATCGTGACTTGAAATAATGAATTTTGTCAAAAAGTCATGCGTGCACGACTCATAAATTATCTCTCTCCTTCTCGGGCATAGGGAACCAGCAACTCGTCGGTGGAGATGGGCTGCTGTTTATATTTATCCAATCTCCATGGACGAAAGTGCTTTGTTATTAGACTATTGACCTTTCTTAGTGTACTTTTTATACCCACAGAACTTTTTTTTTTACCTTCTCACGAACCGGTCGAGTTTCGTTCCAGTTTCATTCGAGAAATCTTAGTAATCATCTATTTGCGCATCCTCCGTTTTGTGAATGGCCCAGACTGTCTCCTTTTTGATTTTCAAATAAGATACGGTTTCAAATCTCATGTCGAGTTCTCTTTGCTTATTGAATGCAGTTTTTTTGAGGCTAGACCTTAGACTTTTGAGGGTTCTTTCCTCTTTGTATGCTTTGTTTACTTGGAGCAAGTACTTGACGTCTATCGCGGTGCTTGTTTGTAGCTGGATCGTTTAGATGTCAGTGACTTTCGTGTTTATTTGGATTCTGGGAAGTTGAACGTAGTTTATGTAAAGGCAGCACTTGCCAGATGTAATGAAGGAACGATGGATTGTATGGAGAAGATATAGGGCTTTGGGCTATAAATAATTTGGCTGGTACTTATTAAATGTGTAATTTGTTTAGGTAATCCACTCTTAACATAGTTTGTTAATAGTATTAATTAATAACTGATCATCATCATCATCATCATCATCATAAACCCGTAAAAGCCCTGTTCTGAGCTGAGAGTCTTTCGCCGACGCGCTATTTTATAATGATGTTAGATAATAGATTTTGGAAAAAGCGGGTTTTCTTAAGAACTTTATCTGCATCTAACTGGTGAAAAATAGCACAATTTTTATTGCGTATCTTTCTAAATCTTAGGTACAAATACTGGCCCTAAAGACCCAAGCTATCACTTCTTCAAGGAAAGGCTATAATTATTTAATAAATATGAATACTTACTTGAATGGCTTACTAACTTCACTACTGGCTTAGTCTAAACAAGTCACAGGTCTTGTGTGCTAAACAAAGTACGTAGACTTGGCTTGTCCTAACCCTGAAGTGTTAACTTAAGCCGAAGTTTAGGACTTAAGAGCCAAAACAAGGTTTGTACAGATAGGCTTGAAACTGGAAACTAACTTTATAGGCACGTTAATTATTCTGTTAAATAATTGAAGTTTCCAAAACTAGTTCGGTTTAATCAATATTGAGCAGTTCAGCTAATGGTCGCCTCACTGAGCAGATGATAATTTAGTAATTTTAGTTAGTGAAGTTTTATTGATGCGATAATAAAATTATTGAAATTCTTGATTTCTGTTTACTAAGCAATTTATATGCCTACCAAAGATATTGTTTAGAAGTGTTTAGAAGAAGTGTTATTTATCACTAGCTTGACGGTAGAAAACATTTGGGGATGCTTGCACACAATGGTTTTGAGGTATGTATACCTAGTCTTGCCATAAATACTGAAACAAAGAAAAAAAAATGTTTTCTATTGCAAATAACATTTATTATTTTTACAGTGTGTTACTTTAATACATAAATATAAAACACTTTAAAATATAAAAAGCTTATTCGAAGTGGTCTCCATTGGCTGCAATACAGTCCTTTAAACGTTGAGGCCAGTTATCAATAGAAGCACGCGCTCTTTCCATGGGAAAATTCTTCACTGCCAATCGTACGGATTGGTTTAGGGACTCCAAATTATCATGGCGTTTAGAGCAAGCCGTACTCTCTAAAACTGACCATAAATCATAATCCAGCGGATTAAGATCGGGACTAGACTGCGGCCAGTCTTCAGCTCTGATGAAGTCCGAAACGTTCGTTTCCAACCAAGACTGCGTAGACCGAGCTTTATGACCCGGCGCCGAGTCTTGCTGGAAGGACCATTCTTGGTTATTGAACATGGTGTTGTTAAGGGGCTTCACTACCTTCTCAAGAATGGTATCTTGATACACTTGTGCCGTTGTTTTGATACCTTTTTCAAAAAAGTATGGCTCAGTAACTCCTTCATAGCTAATACCCCACCAAACCATCACTGAAGTCGGATAGTGCCCACGTTGCACTCTGTCGACTTATTGGGAAGCTTCCTTAGAGCTTTGAACATAAATACGGTCATTTTGTTTGTTAAAATGTTGCTCAATTGTAAAAAAAATCTCATCCGTAAAAAATTTTTTTTTGTGACTTCCCTTTGCGTACCGCTTCAGTAGTTGTTTCGATTTTACCACCCTATTCTTTTTTAAATTATCAGTTAAGAAATGACCAGTACGTTTCTTGTAGGCTGCAAGTACTAAGTCATCTGTTAAAATACGCGACATGGTTCTAGGTGCTATCTTCATCTCCCGAGATAAAATCTTTTACTTTCGGACAGGATTTCTTCGAATTCTTTCCCTTACTGCTTTGACCACCTTTTTCGTACGAACACTACGTGGAAGGCCAGATCTTTTTCTGTCACAAACAGAGGAGGTCTCATTGTACCCATTAATAGCCCGGTACACAAACATTTTACTAATATCAAGCGTATGGAGAGTTTTAAAAAATGCATTTGGCTCATATCTACTTTGTGTAATGCAATCACAGCGATTTGGTTCTCTTTATCACCCCACTCTATTTAAATATCGCAAAATATTGTACAATGTATTGGCGCCAAAATGAGAAAACCCAATGAACAATCATATAAAAATCACAGATTCAAAATTCAAATATACCATTTTGTTTATTTTTAACTGTAACAGTATTTATGGCCAGACTAAGTATTATTAACCAACTGTTTACTAAACCTTAACTTTTAATAGATAATTGTTAATTCTCAATTAAAATGGATATCCATAATACAAAATTATGCCGGTCTGCCGACCATCTTGTATAACGTCCCTATGTTTGTTTTAGCAAAAATAATTTAATGGATCGAACTATGTTTTTATCACAAAATGGGCAAATGAGCATACGTATATAGTCATCATATCATGGCGTTAAGCGAAACTTCAAAGCTCTTTAAGAGACTGCCCTATTTTTAAATCATTCATTTTAATATTTTATTTGTTACTGTCATATTTTATTAGTTAGAGCGTTAGAGCAGTGATAGCCCGGACGGTTAAAGAGCCGGCCGAAAATCAGTGAGGCTCGGGTTCGAATCCTGGCATGTACCAATGAGTTTTTCAAAAACTTACGTACATATTTATCACTAGCTCTACGGTGAAGGAAAACATCGTGAAGAAACCCGCAGGTCTCAGAATTAATTCTGAGACATGTGTAAACAGACCCGGTCCGGCGATGGGCTCACCACCTATCACGTTTAGGGGTCCAATATATCTCGTGAAATGTGGGTATATCCAGTAATGGAATACCTCTGCCTACCCCCTTGGGGATAAAAAAGGCGTGAGATTATATATTTATTAGTTATTTTAATATTATATTTGTTACTTTAATATGTTATCTGCTAAAAGATTAGTAAAAGAAACAATGTTTGTAGCTTAACGTGATGCGGTATACAGTGTGTACCACGTTTAGGCTACGAACGTTTTAAAATTAAAGCAATTAATTTCCTAAAGGAAGTGTAGTCGTATACTTGTCATCTGCCAAAATCCCTTACAAATTAGCGTACCTAATGCTCAATAACGGTGCTATATCAGTATCTCGTCGTTTAAGTGCTTTTCTGTCACAAAATGAACTTTTTAATTAAGTTTTATATTGGACAACCCTTTTAGGGTTCCGTACCGAAAGGGTAAAACGGAACCCTATTAGTAAGACTCCGTTTTCAGTATGTGTTTCACCAGGCTGTACCTCTCATGAACCGTGATAATTAGACAGTTGAAATTCAATGCTATTTTGGAGACACCAAGACCTATTTTAAGTTGGCCCTACTGGCGTATTTGCGTAAGGCATTTCATGGTTTACCATGTCAAAAAATCTTACATCATCTAATGTTATTCCAAACGACGTAAGAGCAGAATGTATCTATTATTTAAAGAAATCAATAAATTGAAAAGTCGTAAAAAAACAAAATGGCGGGCACAATTCACACACGGTTATTCAGTCCCACACTAGGCTGAGCATGTTCTTTGGGTACTAAACAACTAATAAACATATGTACTTAAATAAATATTAAATACCCAGACACGAAGCCAACAGACATGTTCATGCACACAAATGTTGGCCCCGACCTCCGACTCAGAAGGCAGGGTCACCATCAACTGAGCCAACGGCTTCCCAGACTACACCAGATTATTTCTGGGACCCCTATACACCTGCCAAAAGCCCTTATGAATTAGCCTAGTGCCCAATAACGGAGCCAGTATATCAGCATCAAGAGCAACGGAGACAGGGACATATCTCCGGTCGTTTCGAGTGCAGACAGTGGCCCACCTGTGTCGGGGTAAAGAGAAGTTATGACTTCAATTTGGGTGCTTTTGTTGGGGTCGAGTGTTGTGTTAAGAGGTAGCGGTGGTTGAAGCGATTTTTGGTTTTGAATTAAATATATGTTTTTGTGGGCTCAATAATTGTGAAGTGATTATTTGTTGCTTATTCATATTATTTTTTTAGTTTATTTATACAATATGTAACAGAATAAGCGCAATTCCTGAAATTAATTTGTTCAGTATCGATACTCAATCAATTTCAGCTATTTTTACTATGTGTTTAATTTTTCCGAATACTGAAATAGCATAGCTAAATTCAGTACTATGGATGGAAATCGTGCTTTTTTTGATCGATATTTAAGAAAATTTATTGGACACAACTAAAATTCGATTGCATCATATTTTTTTTATGTTAATATACTTATTGGGGTGTATGAGGAATTGCGCTTTTTCTGTTACGCGTTGTATAACATAAATTGAAATAACATTCCACAAATAGGTACGCCATCTCTTATCGTTCTGGCTCTTACCCTTCCCATCACTAATCGTTTCGTACGCGCACGTCGTTGCTCCAACCCTATTTTAGACCTCGTTATTTTTGTTTCCGGACAAAAATACGGGACATTGCGTCCGATAGGACATGAATGTCACGAAATTAACTTTTTAGTGAACTTTTATTTTCTCGGAACATCCTAATTGGGAACGAATAATTGTGTATACTAGAGGAACGGTTAGTGTTGTAAATTGAAATGGAATGCCACAAATACTAGATTCACGCAGATCAAAGTATACCAAAAGGCTGACAAAAAATATAAAAAATTGTGTTTTAGTATCTAAATCGATAACTATCTATACTACTGGTAAAATTAAAAAAATATATATTTCTTGTACATACGGACACGGCCGTGTCATAGTTTTATTATATGTTTACATTATGTAGTTACCTACCTAGCTATCTCATTATTTGAGTATGTAATCCAATATTATGTTTGTTGTCGGTCCTTTGATCTGTCACGTCTACACAGCATCACAATCCAATTACTTGCACCCAAAGTTGATAATTCGATCTGGATATAGTACATATCCACATACATCTACTACATATGTTATTGTCACGTATGTGTCGTTAGTTATTTTTTTTAAATAAATAAATTAACATAATATAGGAAACTTAAATAGAATACGTCTACCAACTCCAAATAGAATCCATCGGTGTATAATATTTATCGAGAAATTATAAGTCAAGCCACATAATTTTTTTTTGGCCATGTGATAAAACTTTTTATTTTATAAATAGGCAACGGAAAAATGAGATAGCCCCTATTAAACTAATTCGTCTTCACAACTCCAACTAAATATTTTAAAGAAGGCGTCAATTACGATCAACAATAATTTTAACTTGTCCTTCTGATTTATACATTGCCATCTAATTTACTAACTCGGCCACGGATTTTAGAACTCATCACCATATTACGTTTTACAGCTTCAACACAAGTACCTTGGAAAAATATAATTCAATAATTATCTATTTTTGAAATATACATTATCTGGTACAATATACCCATCCATAAAATTATAAATATTCCTATATCGCCGAAGGGGTCGGTAGAGGTAGGTATTCTATTCCTGAAATTACCAACTTTGACAACATAACGCGATAGATGGTGAACTCGTGGAAATGGAATACATTTGCGTCTGAATCAATTGTGGGACCTGAGGGTTTCCCCACTATGCTTTACAACACTGTCGAGGTAGACATCTTCACTAATCAAGAGGAAAGCTTTGTATTTTTGTATGTTTGTAAACGAATAAAAGTTACGAATAAACTGAAAAAATACTGGGCCGACTTCAAAAATTTTTTCACTGTTCGAGTTCTGACTAACATAGGATATATTTTTTCCTCATATTCCCAAGGGAACGGGAACTACGCGTGTGAAACAACTAGTGACAAATATGAACTTAAGTTTTAAGCTCATTCAGAGGCTCACTCATGAGAAGCGGACATTTCTAAAAACAAGGCTATCCTTCTTATATGTAGATTTTTTTTTCTGTGTAACCCGATGGGAGAAGTCATAAATAATCAAGAAAACCGATACAAATATAACAGACCAAGTAAAATACGGAAGTGGGAATTAATTAATATAAGAACATAATACACAAATGCACTAAATAACTAAAAATAAGATACACACGACTTGTTCCAATCGTACTTAGTCTTCTTATGACGTTTGTTACACTTTCACGCAAAACTACTAAAGTAGTTTTAGTTAGTTATACAGATCATACCTAAAAAAACACATACTTTTTTAAATGCCGAAACGCGACCCCAAGTCTGTTTGTACTAATATTATAAAGAGGAAAGATTTGTATTTTTGTACCTTCAAGCCTTAAAGAAGAGAGCGTACTCCCACCTCAAAGGCCGGCAACGCAGTTGTGACTCTTCAGCTGCAGGTGTCCATGGGCGACGGTAGTCACTTACCATCAGGTGACCCGTCTGCTCGTTTGCCCCCTTTTTTTTATTAAAAAAATGTATTTGTGTATGTTTGTTACGAATAAACTCAAAAACTGCTAAACCGATTCTAAAAATTATTTTACCAATGGAAATCTAAAAGATCCCTGAGTAACATAGGCTACATTTTATTCCCGTATTCCCACGGGAACGGGAACTACGCGGGTGAAACCGCGCAGAACCTCTAGTACTCTTATAAAAAGAGAGAAAACTTGATTGACTGACTGATTCATCAAAACAGCTGAAACTCTGAAGACCTAGAAATTTGGAAAAAAGATTCTTTAGACCGTCGGATAAAAAAAGAAATTCCCACGGGAACGGAAATAAGCATAATGGTTACCCGTAATCAATAAAAGCGATGGAACTAGAACAGAAAATAAAATACGGATTTGAATAATACAAGAACATACAATGGCCATAAATAACTAAAAATAAGATACAGTACACAACCCGTCTCAAAGACAACACGTCAAAAATACAGTGCATTCCCGATTCGTCCATTCAATCGTGTTTATTTTAGTACCGGCCCATTGTGACCACGACGTTATTGGCCACCCGTAGGGAATGCTTTCTGAACGAATATTTATGATCTTGGACGGACATGGCCCAATATTGTTAATAGATTTCGTTTAGAAATATTGCATGAGTTGTGGGCGTTCTCAGGACAAGTGGGAGGACGTAAATTCCGACCAATAGTTTATTTTAATGTGGAATAATTAACATAAGCTCATTATTCTGTAAGTATTTTAAATTATCAACTGGAAAAACATATTTTATTCCAATATTAAATGTTATGATAAATTATTATTTTTTATACAAAACACCCACCAAGCATGTGCCTCCTACAGGTTCAAAGACAAAAGATTATACTATTGTGTCTGAATTTAGTTCGTTCACGGGTATATAATATCTATTTAATGAAAATGAACATATTGTATTTATTTCTGTAGGTAATTTATTTATTTATTTATTTACACACATTTGTGGCTTTACAGCATTGTAATTGAGAATTACACTTAGAAAAGTCAATAGTCTAATAACAAGGCACACTAAACTCGTCCATGATGATTAGCTAAATGTAAACAGCAACCCATCTCCACCGACAAGTTGCTGGTTCCAAATGCAGTATCCCGAGAAGAACCAGCAAGAAACTCAAGGGCAGGTCTTTTTAATCTCATGTCTTCTTTATAAAATGAGGAGGTATAGAGAAAATAACCTTCACTTTTGTAATCAATTTCCCATTTCACTTATCCAAGCTCATAATTCAAAATCCTAACAAGAAAATACTCTTACCATCCGAAAATTTATGAGCCCAGACCCAATTCCTCACAGATTAAACATAATGTAGTTAGTGATCTAGTTTCATATCTTGCGCCCGTTGAACCGACACATTACTCTCGCCTATCGAAACGCGCTGACATAGGGTTTTTGGCGTCCAATATCTTAGGACCGCTCCAGTCATAGGTTGAAGCGGACGAGGCTTGTTAAGTCATAATAATAATAATAATAATAAATCTTTATTCCAGGCAATATTTACATTAATAGATCTTAAATAACGTAAACAGAGGCCCATATTATATATACCTTATAACTAACATACATATAAAATATCTAACTAAACTATTTTACACGCAATGTTGGCAACGTGTGAGCGCTGTCGGCAGGTAGTTGATAAGAGGTAGGTAGCGAGAGCAGCAGCTGCAATGCAAACAAATCTGCATAAATTCTTTTTGGAAGTAGGTGTCCATTACAACGGTAGTCACTTACCATCAGGTGACGTGTCCGTCGCTGGCCCCCATAAATTATTTAAAGAAAGAATATATTTATGTAGGAATGGCAATGTAAGCAGGATGCATGTAATGGAACGGGATGTGTATGCAAGTGAGACGACGGGAGTGAAAGAGAGACGAGAGTAGTGGACGAGACGGACGTGTGTTGTGGAATAAAATTATAAATTTAAAGTGCCCAAATATAGCATTATTGCTCCAACCAACTGTAGTTTTACAGTAAAATTAATATATTTAAAAGTAATAAGAGGCCCATCCTGGCTTCCATATCAAGCAGTTTTTTTTATTGTTTGAGTTATAAAACAGTTACACGATACATTATTATACTAGGGCTAACAAAATAGATAGGTAATTGTATAACCAATCTCAATTAATAATAACAAGGAAAGTAGGTATGCTAATAGGTAGATAATATTAAATTATAAATATAATATAAGTGTAAAACATTGACACTACATTTTCTTTACTATTTATTTTAATTTTATTGAAATTTTAAGTGTGTGTGTAAATGATTGTGTGTAGTGTGTACTGGGGGGCAATTCCACTAAATGTCAATGGTTATTGTTGGATGACAATGACATCTCAATGGTCAGTCAATGGTGTTATTTTGTCACTTTTCAGAGCGAATAACACCATCGATTGACCATTGTCATGTCATTGTCATCCAACTGTAACCGTTGACATTTAGTGGAATTGGCCCCCCTGATTGATTGATGACTTACCCAAGTAGCTACAGAATGTGAATGTTAAATTATAATTGTAATATACCTCACCATATGGACGCCATACGATTAAAAGAAATAAAGTATGGAGGTGGAATGCTCCTTCATCGTAAAAAGGGAAGATCTTCCTTAAGGCGAGGTGATCGTGCCTGGGGACCGCGGTCCAACGATTGATGTTGGACAGCTGTATTTATACAAACACATTAGAAAACTTCGATAGCGCGGCTTAGAACTCGGCCGTCTATTGGCGCGTTCTATGTAGTGTCGCTACAAAAGGATTAAAAAAGATTATAGACAGAGGTTTTGAAGCACGTTTACCGATAACTGACTGGTATTTTGCCAAAATGCTCTTGATGTCTACATAATATAAGTTGGAAGCAGCCGCAGCAAATATTGTTTGTTGGAACAAAGCCAAAATACTTATTTAACCGACAAATATTCGAAGTAAAAATTACCAAAGTTATATAATAAATTTACATAGCAAAGCGTTATTACAGCATATTTTTATATATCCTTCTATGTCTTTATAATACATTAGAATATTCTGAATAATTTTCTCGAAAGAGTCGTGATAGCCTTACGGTTTAAGCCGCTTCTGTTGATAATATCAGTGGTACTCGGGTTCGAATTCTGGCATGTACCAACGAGTTTTTCAAAAACTTACTACATATTTATAACTAGCTCGACGGTAGACGGAAGACGGAAGGAAAACATCGAAAGAAAACCAGTAGCCCCCAAAATTAAATCTGAGGTATGTGACCCGGTCCGGTCACGGGCTCACCACCTATCATGTTTAGGGGTCGAATATAGGTACTCGTGAAAAGTGAGTATTTACAGAAATGGAATACGCCTCGGCGATGAACGGCGTGAGATTATTGTTATTATTATTATTATTCTTTACTAAGTTAAGAGGGTTTAAATTATAATTTCTATCATTGATAACATTCCCGCTACCGCTGGTCCCTTATCCCAAGACACACTAATCCCTGTGACGGGAAGAAGAATCGCTTTGTATAAATTTCTTGGATGCAATTAATTTCCTTATATCGGGGGTATCGACGCAGTTTTATTAACCTCTGCACCTTTCTACATCAATTCTAATGGAAATCTCTCTTAGTGAAGGTTGTAGTCGGTATTTATTTATTGTGTTATCAGGATTTCATAATAATAGGGTTGCCATCCATCCGGGTTTCCCCAGATTAATTTTACGCGCCACGCCTTTTATCCCCAAAGGGGTTAGGCAGAGGTATCCCATTTCTAGATATACCCACTTTTCACGAGATATTTTTTGGACCCCTAAACGTGATAGCTGGTGAGGCCATCGCCGGACCTGTTACAGAATTAATTCTGGGACCTGCTGGTTTCCTCACGATGTTTTCCTTCACCATCGAGCTGGTGATAAATATGTACGTAAGTTTTGAAAATTCATTGGCACATGCCAGGATTTGAGCCTGATTTGTCTCGCTAAATTCACTAAAACGATGACTAAATTTAATTTTAAGTTCTGAAAATGAATAAAAAGGTGATTTATGACATTTTCAACTGTTTTTTATTACACAGACTATGTTTAAGAAACCTGTTGACATGTCCGGGTTCTGGGCTGTATAGTCCGGGGCTTTGACGCATCTTGTCCTGGTTGCCTAATTTTAGAGATGGCAACCCTACATAATAACAGTTCACATTTACTTCCAAACTATACAATGAATAGGTACCTAAACTTCTGACAAATCCATTGAAATTATTCTGCTTATTAGCACTGACGTGAAAAAGGGGTAAACCCGCTTTTACATAATGTTGTGTCATTATTATATTGCTGCTCGAACCAATTTTTGTATTTTCCCATGAGAATAATATTTGATTACAGTAATAATCACCGTGAGAATACGGAACTAAAATATAGCCTATGTTACTCAGTGATATTGTAGCTTTCCACTGGCGAAAGAATTTTAAAATCAGTCTAGTAGTTTAGAGTTTATTTGTTACAAACATACAAAAATACAAATCTTTGATCTCTAAAAATATTAGTGTAGATTTGTGCTTTGATAGATATGCATTAAGTTAAGATTATGATTTTATTTCCATGCCCTAATAGTAGGTTCATTAAGTGACTCGCAATTTGCTATAAATTACGATGCAGTGACCAGCCCTCATTATAAATTAAATCGCGCTTCCTGTAACCACGCTAAATACTTGGTAATCGCTTCGAATTAATGTACACTTCATATTAATACATTACTGTCATTAGTGCTGGCATTACGAGTACAACGGGACTGCTACCGATGTCGATTATAAATAAACGTATCCAGGGGGCACAGATAAGTGGCTGCCGTGAACGGTATAAAAGAAATGAAAAACCATTGAACTCAGAGTTAAAAACCGACTTCAACTTATATCGTTTTCTCATGGATTACATTGTCAGGACTTAAGCCGTATACAGAAAGAAAGCTGAAAACTTATCAGCGCTTATCGGCGCTTATCAGCGCTGGTCCATTCTACATAAAGCAAGCAGATTGAAGCAGACCGAGCAAAATATCGTACGATGATTGGCGGGCGGCACCAGCGCTGACCGGCGCCTGTCGAAGATTGTCGGCGCTTGTCTGCGCTTATCAGCGCCGATCGGCGCTTATCGGCGCCGTTCGGCGCTTGTTCATATAAATGCCTGCGCCGGTTACCTGCGTAGACCGGCGCCTATAAACGCTGATAAGTTTTCAGCTTTCTTTCTGTATACGGCTTAAATTGAGAGCACACGGGAAGCAACAGCTTTCAAATAAAAAAAGAATTATCAAAATGTTGATCCAGTCGAAAGTTCTGAGGTGAATAATTAAAAAAATATATCATATAGTCGAATTGAGAACCTCTTCCAGTACAGCGCAATGCGACAGCGAAAAATAACGAAATTATGTACAGTCAACAAAGTTGTTAGTGTTACATGACCAGAAACTAAGATTCAGTTTTCTCTTAAAGCTGTAAATGTATTTATAGTTTTTTTTTTTTGGAAATTATAGGGATCAAAGATACCTTTTGAAATAAACAATAATCAATACGATTTATTTATGACTACCCCAGAAAAATGAGTTCTTAGTTACTGGCCATGTAACCCTAACAACTTTGTTGACTGTACCTAACCCAATTTAGTATTAAGTAACAATTGATTCTTGCCCCGCTTCTTCTCCTCAACCATACATGCTGAAGCGGTGGAGTTGAAATGACGTTCAATAAGTGGACTTGTAAGTTTCTACTTTGAATAAAACATTTTGACTTTAACTTTGACCTCCTTTTTTGAAGTCGGTTAAAAAATAATCATCGAAATCGGTTGACGTGATATTGAGTTATTCCTCCATTTGTCACGCACATTACTTTAATGCAAATTTAATACTTAATACTGTTTTCTCATGGATTCCACTGTCAGCATTGGACGAAATCAAGATGTAACCACACACAGGAACACACCAGCTTTCAAATAAAAAATAATCATCAAATTTGGTTCACCCAGTCGATAGTTCTGAGGTAACAAACATAAAAAAAACATACGTTTTAATAATTACTAGCGACCCGCCCCGGCTTCGCACGGCT
Source organism: Ethmia dodecea (assembly GCA_963855545.1). NCBI lineage: Eukaryota > Metazoa > Arthropoda > Insecta > Lepidoptera > Depressariidae > Ethmia > Ethmia dodecea. The sequence goes on from OY979457.1 coordinate 1,061,764, forward strand.
ACAATGCTACCACTAAAACCTTCCTCTTAAATCACTATATCTATTAAAAAAAACCGCATCAAAATCCGTTGCGTAGTTTTAAAGATTTAAGCATACAAAGGGATATAGGGACAGAGAAAACGACGCGTTTGTTTTATACTATGTAGTGATGATGCTTACATTTTATGTTCTTAAAATTAGGTAAGTATATAGACCCAACACTGGACTTGATTCTGCAGACCAGCTAAAATTCCTAATTTTAAGTTAGCTCTATTCTTTTCCAGCGCTTTGGAAAGGAAAGGGACAAAAATAAGCGACATAATATTTATTTACAATGTTACAATAACAAAATTGAACCTTATGAACGCATTCACATTTTATTCCAAAATACACGCGTTTTAGCAATTTTTGCGACGAATGTAACAAGGTCATGGATAAAAGTGACAGATAAGCATTCATAAGGTTAAAATTAGTTTTGGTATTCACATTTTTGATTTTACTCTATAATCTATGGTTTGTTTCTGTCCTTTTTCTTCCGTATTCTAAGGATATGTTAACTTAAAATTAGGAATTTGAGCTGGTCTGCAGTTTTGAGTTCATTGTGTTCTTCTCAGACGTACAAATAGTTTGCCACAAAAGATCCCAATGTCGAATACAGTTTGAATCAATATTACAAAGTCATGTTACATCGATATCCAATTCCATCACATCCCTACGTCTCAGCCTAACCGACTCCTGTTGCAATGGATAACAAGCGAATAATTGATCAGTAGCGCATTGGAGCCACCTCCATTATGATGGGCTGCCGCTGCAAGGAACAGAACCACCGTTACGGCTAGAGGGCACTAGTTTCAAAGCATACAACTAACAAGGACCGCAGTGAATGTTGTTGATAGGTATACCTAATATCGTATCTTTTGGTATTTAAAGAATTTGGTGATCCTATTCCGAAACGAGCTGCCCTTGAGTTTCTTTTCTGGTTCTTCTCGGGGTACGGCATTTGGAACCAGCAACTCGTCGGTGGAGATGGAATGTATACATTCAGCCAATCTCCATGGACGAGTTTAGAGTCCCTTGTTACTAGACTATTGACGTTTGTAATTGTATTTTTTTTATCTAAAATATGTTTTGTATTCAAATTCAAATTCAAAATCGTTTATTTTCTATTGGTATTAAAATATACACTTAGAAACGTCAATATTTTATAATAACAAGGCACTCTAAACTCGTCCATGAAGATTGGCTAAATGCAAACAGCAGCCCATCTCCACCGACGAGCTGCTGGTTCCGAATGCAGTACCCCGAGAAGAGCCAGCAAGAAACTCAAGGGCAGCTCTTTTTAATCTCATGTCTTACTAATAAATATCGTTTACAATAATAATTATAATTAATAGCCTTACATAGCGTCGAGTCGGTTAATCCCATGCATGTTGGTCTACTAAGTAGTCGGTAATTTTATAGTAGCCTTTTTTATGTAATTTTTGCTTAACTATTATTTTAAATTTGTCAAGAGGCAAATTTTGTAATTCAATGGGAATCTTATTGTAAAATTGAAATTAATTAAATTGAATTTAGTACTCACATTTTTTTTTAAAACATGTTAGTAATAATAACAGATAGGTATTAGTTTAATAAACACTGTACCTAAAGGTGTGGGTCGATTCCTGCCCGGGGCTGACAAAATTGTTGGTTCCGTGTGTGAGTGGTTTTAAGTATCTATTTGAGAATATAATGATATTTTTTTTATGTAAAATGAGAATCTATTCTGAGAATAGAAAAACCACAAACTCACTGATTTATCACGAAATTAATAAAAATTCGCAAGCACCTACATTCATAGGCAGTAGGAATAGACTACGAAAGGATTTTGTGAAATTCCCACGGGAACGGGAAAAACGGGATTGGCGCAAGCAACGCGGCGTACGCTTGCTAGTTTGTAACTACAATAGATCAAAAAGTAATTGATACCTACATTCCATTTCGAATAATTTAAGTAGAAATAAATAAAGAATACAGAAGAGAAGTGATAGCCTTACGGTTAAAGAGCCAGCCGAAAATCAGTGAGGCTCGGGTTCGAATCCTGGCATGTACCAATGAGTTTTTCAAACACTTACGTACATATTCATTACTAGCTCGACGGTGAAGGAAAACATCGTGAGGAAACCCGCAGGTCTCAGAATTAATTCTGAGACATGTGTAAATATTCTATCACATAACGTAAATAACACTGTGCTTGTTTTCACCGGCCGCATAATCTACTTGATCTGTAATGGATAGTTCCTTACACACCTTAAATGACTTGGATAGGACAGAAATTGCGGAAGTTTCAAATGCTGACATAGATAAGATTAGTAAAATAATAAATTTTAGAGATAGTGACCTCATAATCATCTGCCAAAACATAAGGAGCGTATACTGCAACTTTGACAATTTCTATGTCACTATATGCCAATTAAATACACCGCCCGACATAATAATACTTACCGAATGCTGGATTCGTAAGGATAAACCCATCCCAGCTCTTACCAATTATATCTCCTATAATACATCAAATCACCTTAATCAAAGCGACGGTGTCGTTGTTTACGCCAGGGATAGTTTTAAAGTGACCTTTAAAGAAATAATTTTAATTCATGCTTCTTGTATTCAAGTCCAAATAGGAAATAAAATCATATTAGGCATTTATCGCTCTCCTGCAAACGCCATTGCTGACAGTTTTATTGACTCACTTAAGCAACACCTGGCATCAATAAAGGCAGATAAAGATATAACTATTGTGGGTGACATTAATATTAATACTATTCAAAGGGACACTGAATTGTCACATGAACGTAAAAATAGACTTAATTACCTTACTATGCTATCTACTAATGGCTTTATGATGGGGCACAATATGCCCACTCGGGACAACAATTGTTTAGACCATGTTATGTTAAAATTAGACAAAGAAAAAATCGCTACGCACGTTGTTATCCTAAATACCTCCGTTACTGACCATCTTATGATCCTAATACATTTTTCTGACAATAGTACAAAACACAAATCCAATAAAACCAAATCAACCACGGATTTCGATAAAGCCCTTCTCAGTTTACAAAATAAACATCTAGAGGAATTATTATTCTGCAATAATCCGAATTTATTGTCGTTACTACTAATAAATAAAATTATGGATTCGCTTAAGGAAAATACCACGTTTAAGTTAATTCCAAAAAGCAAAAGAATAATTAAGCCCTGGATGACAGAAGGTTTACTACGTTGTATCAGAAACCGAAATAGCATGCAAAAAAAGTGTAGGAAAAATCCTTATGACGAAATCTTGAAAATAACTTATAAGCGTTATCGTAACTTTTGCAGTAAGCTATTAAAGAAAACAAAACGAAATTACGATAGACTGAAACTACGCAATTCTACTACAACTAAGGCTCTTTGGAACAGTATTAAAACCATCACCCATCTAAAACAGATAAATTCAGATAACCTAAAACTACTGAATATCAAAACCACAGAGCATGATTCTGCAAATTATGTAAATACTTACTTTGCTAGCATAGGGAAAAACTTGGCTGGAGATATCTTGCAGTCTGGTAGTTCATCAAATATTTCGAGTACAGCTTATCTTGAGAAATCGCAATCTAATTCATTTGTTTTACTAAACACTGATCCCGAAGAGGTCCGTAACATCCTTATGAATCTAAAGTCTAGTAGTGCCCCTGGTTGGGATGAGATACCAACTGCCTTCCTTAAGATTGCTGCAGATACTGTGGTCCCTGTAATCACTCACTTGACGAACCTCTGTTTTGAACAAGGGGTTTTCCCTCTACTACTAAAGCAATCAATTATCACCCCGGTATTTAAGGGTGGAAACGGAGACGTTGCCGACAATTATAGACCTATCTCGGTCTTACCCTGCATATCAAAAATTATAGAAAAACTAATAAACAAAAGACTTACATTCTATCTTAAAAAATACAAGATCCTTGCGGATTCTCAGTATGGCTTTCAGGCAGGGAAAAGTACCCAAGAAGCAGTTCTTTCCTTAACTTCGACTATCATTAACATCTTGGACGAGAAAAAAAAATGTTTAACAGTCTTTTTAGATCTCAAGAAAGCGTTCGACACCGTCTCAGTTCCCATTCTTATAAACAAACTGGAACATATTGGCATTAGAGGGACCCCGTTGGCTCTGCTCAGGGACTACTTATGTGATAGGAAACAGAGGGTAAAAATAGGACATATTGTGAGTGAGGATGCCAATGTAACTTTCGGTGTACCTCAGGGTAGCGTGATGGGACCGACACTATTCTTGATATATATCAATGATTTATGCAATTTATCATTAAACAATGCCAAAGTCTTTGCATACGCAGATGATACTGCAATAGTTTTTTCTGGTAACAGCTGGGATGCGGTAAAAACAGAAACTGAATTGGGTCTTACTAAAATATCCCAGTGGTTCTCAGCCAATTTACTCACACTTAACACTATTAAAACAAATTACATGTGTTTTAGCATATACAATCGCAACCAACCAGATAACCTGTGCTCCATAAAAATTCATAAATGTGACAAATCCCAAATCTCCAATTGCAGCTGTCCCACTATAAATAAAGTAGAATCTACTAAGTATTTGGGTGTTATGGTAGATCAGAGGCTCTCTTGGTATGCTCATATTGAGTTAATTTCAGGTAGGTTGAGAAAGCTGATCTGGATTTTTAAAATATTGAGGCATATTGCCGATAAGGATCTGCTAAACAAAATATACATTGCTCTAGCCCAGTCACTTTTAATATATTGCTTACCTGTATGGGGAGGTGCATCAAAAATAAAATTTTTAGAAGCTGAGCGTGCTCAAAGAGCACTACTAAAAGTTATGTACCTGAAAAAACAAAGATTCTCAACAGAGAGCCTTTATACTACAACTGGTCTTATGACTATACGACAACTATATATATTACACAGTATTTTAGAAAAACATAAATCTCTTAAATTTGATTCCAGTTTACTTACAAAGAGGCGGAAGTATATTGTAATTAAATCATCTAATACAAAAACATGGTTTGCAAAAAACCAGTTCACTCATCAATCTACTCATCTATATAACGTAGTGAATAAGAAATTAGATATATACATACAAACTAGCATATGTAGAATGCAAGAACAACCTTATAGCGTGGCTAAGGAGTTTAAATTATGAGGAAACAGAAAAAATATTGAAATATGATACTCACACAAACAGACAAACATCCATACACTCGTGCGCGTACCCCTACACACACGCCCTCTCACACCAATCTTTCTCTAATACTCACACCCTCTCACACACACAACCCCCCCCCCCCACACACACACCCCCCCCTCCAACACCCCCCCCCCCCCTCCAACACACATACATTCCTGTGGCTTCTCCATAACCGATCCCAAGTCTTTTATATAGTCGTAGGGCAGGAATGTACGTGTTAGGTTAAATTTATAATAACGGCACACTGTATTTAAAATAGATAACGAAGAGATTGGCTTTTATCTTTGTACTGTATGGCAATGGAAGAGTGGGGCATCCTGGCACAAGTATTTAAATACTTAATAGGGTGCCTTTACAATTACAATGTTAATGTTAAGCATCCTTTAAAGTTAATAAATATTTTTTCATTTTTTTTTTTTTTTTTTTTTCAAATAGACCCGGTCCGGCGAAGGGCTCACCACCTTTAGGGGTCTCGATATCTCGTGAAATGTGGGTACATCCAGTAATGGAATACCTTTGCCTACCCCCTCGGGGATAGAAGGCGTGAGTTTTCTTTTTTATATAGAAATAAATAAAATAGTGATTGAATTGCTCAGTTCATAAATAATTCATTAAAAACCCCTCCGTAAAACGTAGTTGGTAACCCAAGTACAAACTCGTATTTGTAGCACCGATGGGTAAAATGTAATTACAACCGCAACCCACATTTAATATAATAACATGACTCATTACAAATTGATTTTTTAAACTTACGTAGGTAGGCAGGCATATTTATCCATATTATTTATAGACATACTAGCAGCCCGGTACGTGCTTCGCAACGTATAAATGAAGAACCACTCGACAGATTTTAAGCAAACTTCACATAAACCATCTGCTAAATAGTCCGAATAAATCCTAAAAACTTGGTTTCGATAGGTGAGCCCGTTCTTGAGTTATAAAATAACAATGAAAAGTGGCATTGATTTTTATATATATGACGGAGGAGGGCCCCCTGCTCGCTATACTACATCAGTCATTGTTAATTATACTCAGGGGTCTCCCGTGCATCAGAAGTATTCAGGATCGCCGATACGATATCTAAGTATGTGGGCATATCTATTCTGGGCAGGGTAGTAGGTAATAATTAAACTGGTTACACAAGAAGGTACATAGTCACTTTATTAAAATAAGGTCACAAAGTAGATTAACAGACAATACGGTAATTACACTAACAGAATAACAGTCTACGAGCTATTCCAGTTACGAAAGCGGGTAGGTACTCTCAAGCTAGATTGTGGGATGGGACCTGGCGGCCCACCCACCCTCCTGAGGACAGACCCACCGCTCCGGTCTCGCCGCTCTATGGCTCTGACCTAAGCTCGGGTTGCGCTTAGTAATCTCTCTACTCATTACATCACGCCTGTCTTAACCCTACAAGTCATAGATAACTGTCCTCATACCTCGCTATTATCAAATTGTACAGACAATACCAAATGCAGCAGTGCACCAGCCCAACCCTTGGGCTGCCCGTAGATGGCTCCATCCATGGCACGACTCCATCTTCTCAGCGTCTTCACTACTTTACTGGCTAGTGACCATCTGTCTTAAGTGTCGACCAACTCCGGCGCAGGAACCAAGTAGAATGTCTTGACCACGTTCCATGTCCCACGCTCGTTGACTGTGTCGTGCATAGATTGGCGCGAATCATCGACGAACCAATCACAATGCTCCATTTCAGTTGACCTATCACGACGCAGTAGTAGTGTTGCAATGTTTATATGGTTGATGTTACGTCTGGCCTCCGATAGATGTCGCTATGAAACTCCCGTTTTATTGACTGCCTCGCCGACATATTTAGATTATATGCGCGGTTTCACCTGCGTAGCTCCCGTTTCCGTGGGAATACGGGAATAAAATATAGTCTATGTTACTTAGGGATATTCTAGCTTTCCATTGGTGAAAGAATTTTTAAAATCGGTCCAGTAGTTTTTTAGTTTATTCGTAACAAAAATATACATCTTTCCTCTTTATACAGGATGACTTTTTTTACCGTCTGGAAAAAAATGTGGTGTGATAGGTAAGTGAAATAGATTCATTTGGCAATGTTAGTTAAAAAAATGTTTTTTCTCAAAAATTTTTCTTCTTGCTTAAACTAATATACATTACTCAATTGTAGTCAATAATACACACTGAAATATTTCAAATAGTATTTTAAAAAGAAACAGGCTCGTAGCTTCCATTTATGCGCAATTTACCTACAACCGCCAGCTGCGCGTAGTACTGTGCGTAGTTTTCTAGATTTTGTAAATTGCATTAAACATGACTATATTTAACAATTAATCTCGTGTATAACTTCGGCTCTAGATACCTTATACGTCATGTTTTTTTCCAGACGGTAAAAAAAATCATCCAGTATATTGGTATAGAGAATAGATTGGCTCGACGGTGAAAAAATATCGTGAGGAACCTCGCAGGTCCCGTAAACGTCAATTATGTGGTGAGCCCATCGCCGGACCGAGTCTGTTACACATGCCTCAGAATTAATTCTGGGACCTACGGGTTTCTTCACGATGTTTTCCTTCACCGTCTTATCACAAGCTAGTGATAAATATGTACGTAAGTTTTTGAAAAACTCATTGCTACATGCCAGGATTCGAACCCGAGCCTCACTAATTATCATTATGAGAAGTGGGCTCTTTAACCTATTATGGTTACTTTTTATTAAATGTAACACATTGTCACTCAGTAATATAACAAATTATGCAGAACTGCTAAAACGCGTGGCTATAAACTCGCTTCTAACATCCGCTGCAGCTGCCACTAACAAACGGCGCCACTATACTTTCACGGTTATATGCGCCAATTCTAGTCGGTGCAACTGTAAAGTTCAGTTTTGAATTTTATCACCAGCGTTTACTGTTCGATTTGAAACGGCGTCGGTTTTCATATAGAAGACAGTATGTTTTTATGGCTGCATAAATTTGAATCAACGGATTCAGCGATTTGAAGTTTCGTCCTGATTGAACCAGTTGTTGGTGGTTTTTTTTTTATTGAAGGCACAGCACTGAAAACATAACATGTAATTACTTACTAACAGTAGTTTGTATTGTTTCGATTCTTTAAAAAATAAAGCGTTGAGCTCAACTAGGTATATCACGTCGATGGAGATCTTTGAATAAAACATTGATTTTTTGATTGCAACTATTATTTCATACCTGGTTTATTTCGTCATTAAAACCGTTATACTCTTAGTGGTCTGGGCACTTTCCTACTTTGATCGATCCTATTTGGAGAAAAAAAAAATGTTGTAAAAATGTTTGTTAAGAAAAACATTTAAAATGAGGCTTTTTTCTTACCCGAGGAAGGAAGCTAGTTCCGACGTTAGCCGAAGGCGAGGGAAATCTTTTGTAATAATAATAATAATAATAATATAATCTCACGCCTTTTTTATCCCCGAGGGGGTAGGCAGAGGTATTCCATTACTGGATATACCCACATTTCACGAGATATAGGACCCCTAAACGTGATAGGTGGTGAGCCCATCGCTGGACCGGGTCTGTTTACACATGTCTCAGAATTAATTCTGAGACCTGCGGGTTTCCTCACGATGTTTTTTCTTCACCGTCGAGCTAGTGATAAATCTTTTGTGAGGTGACAAATTATATATTTAAGTTTTATGATTAGTGCAAGAATTCAAAGATTCAACTAGATGCTGACCGTGATTCTGTCCGCTTTTTTTACGCCCATACAGACTCCATCAGTATAATAACAACGAAACTGTTTCAAGGACAACAACCAAAAGTGTGAATAGACCATTATTTTTTTACGAATTCAGTAATTGTCAATTGTAATTATCGAGGTTTAAAAGTACACGCTGGTTTATTTTATAAGCGGACTGTGCGTTTAAAAATGTTTTTTTAGTTCCTGTAATTTCTTGTCTTATCTATGACCTGGTCTTACAATAAGTTGAATATTTTATAATAATCACTCAAGTATTACTTTGATAAATAAATATACTTCTAAGAGATAATTATTTCTGCTTAGCCTGATGGTTGACTGGTAGATAATGCCTTTAGGCATTAAATTCGCCATGTGTACATTTTCTTGGTATGTTAATAATATATAATAATATAATCTCACGCCTTTTATCCCCGAGGTGGTAGGAGGAGGTATTCCATTACTGGATATACCCACATTTCACGAAATATATTGGAACCCTAAACTTGATAGGTGGTGAGCCCTTCGCCGGACCGGGTCTATTTACACATATCTCAGAATTAATTCTGAGACCTGCGGGTTTCCTCACGATATTTTCCTTCACCGTCGAGCTAGTGATAAATATGTACGTAAGTTTTTGAAAAACTCATTGGTACATGCCAGGATTCAAACCCGAGCCTCGCTGATTTTCGACCGGCTCTTTAACCGTCCTGGCTATCACTGCTCTTATGAATTTATTATATTATATATGTATTGGTATGTTACATGAAGTTAAATAAATAAATAAATAGTATATCTGAAGTTTAGTCTATTTTAGGTTGAACGTACGTAAATACAAACATAATAATACATACGCATAGCCTGCTAAAAACACAACACTTCGATTAATTGGCTTTGCCATAGTCGGGTAAAAAGAGCACCATACGAAGAGTACAATACAAGAAATGATGATTTGAAGGACTTTATAATAACAAGTAAATTCAGATATAAGGATGATATAAATAATTGCAAAAGGGCAAGATAATGGCAATGATAATGATAAATAAGTAGTTATAGTTCATGAGATCTAAAAATCAAGCTTTTGTACAGTCAAGAGCAAGTCGAGCTTTACACTACCAGTCTAAGCTGAGCTCTTAATTATACTGCGCGCCATAGAATACAGGGCCGGTTCAAAGTCCAAAGTGTTAAGCTTATCGTGCTCTTGACTGTACATACAAAAACTTGCCACACATGTGGCACACGTCATAAAAATTAAATGAGCCCAACTCGAGGGGCTTACGAGTAGTCATTGCGGTGTTACGATCTCCACCTCCTGGCTCCATCATCAAATCAGCTCGGTTTTAACAGTAATTTTGCATTGTTACCGAACTTACATCAGCATGCCAAATTTCTGCTCAATGTGCTTTAAAATTCAGTTGCAAGATTTAACCAGATCAAACATACATTGCAAGTTAAATAAAAACTTGTAATGTATGTTTGTTTACGTTAGCTCTATTCTTTTAAACCGCTTTGGAAAGGAAAGGTACAGAAATAAGCGCCATATTTATTTACAACGTCACAAATGTCAAAATAACAAAATTGAACCTTACGGGCGCATTCAAATATACGTTTTTAGCAATTTTAGCAACGATGTAAGGAGGTCATGGATAAAAGTGACAGATAAGACATCAAATTAGTCGGTTTTTACACGTTTGACATTACTCTATAACCTATGGTTTGTTTCTGTCCTTTTTCTTCCATATTATTTATAGAAGGATAGGCTAACTTAAAATTAGGAGTTTTAGGTGGTTTGTAGAATCGAGTCCATTTCTGTATTTGGAGACATATTAAAATTAACAGCCGTTTGTAGAAATAAAATTACATATAGAACTAGAGAAAGAAAACAAAGATATATGCGACCGCTATTGACTTATAAATTAATCCACAAGTATAGAAAAGCGTAGGTTAAGAGAATGACACATTGCTTGCTCCAAGAGTAGGCGGAGATTGATACGCGGTCGAGTAATGAAATAATTACACAAAGGTCGACGTCTGTACAATGCTGAGATTTCGTCACAAAGAGCTTAGATGAGAAATTCTTGGAACACTTTTCCTTTCAATAAGAGTGTCATTCAGAATTTCTTTAAGTCGTATTTCTTGAGATAAAACCTTATCGTGTCTATCAAAAGCAGACGTCAATATTTTCAAAAAGCAATTTGATATGAAAGCGAACAAGACTACTAATATTATAAAGTTTGTATGTATGGATGTTTGTTCCTCTTTCATGCAAAACGGATTTTTAAGAAACTTTACAGTTATATAGCTTATACTCATAATAACACATAGGCTATATTTTATACTCGTATTCCCACTTGAACGATAACTACACGGGTGAAACGTAAATAGATTGCGTATCTCTGACTACAGCCACACTGCAGTCGTGGCTTACATTTTGACACTAAGTTCCCTCATTTTCAGTTCACCTGGACCCGAATAAAAAGTGATTAATTTACATAAAATGTAATAATTTGGAACAGAAAAAGAATAGGAGTGATTGCGTACATGGTTCAAGAGCCCGTTTCTTGTGCCTGGAGGCTCGGGTTAGCTCGACGGTGATGCAAAACATCGTGAGAAAACCCGCATCTATAAGATGCGGGTTTTCATTCATTCATTCTGATGCATAATAATATGTAGCAAAACTCTGGTTCAGTAATAGGCTCACTACCTGTCACGCTTAGAGCTCCAAAATAAATGTATAATTGTGGGATTTTCTAGAAAATAAACAATATTATAACCGCGAATGCCATCTGTTCAATACATTTCTACAATTATAATATTGATTACCTATTTAAGATTTTGGAGGACCTAACAAAAATGGGCGATAAACAATAAAAGTTAACGAAGATACTCTTGATACCTTCCAAAATACGTCGCAAGATCAAGTCACCGACTGAATGCAATAAAATATTGATTCTCAACCCCATTTAGGGCACTTTACAAATTCATAGCCTCTTACAGCGATGCGATTCCCTTGAATTGTCGGCACAGGTGGAACAAACAGTTCTCTTTGAGTATTATGAGTTCTCTTAGGTTGTTCTCACGTCGTGTCGCGTGTCGGAACGACTTGTGGATACTTTGGCTCTCGAGTCTGCGACACTTTTAGTGATTGTCGTATGGTCCTGCTACCATAGTTGTTAAGATGTGTATCAAAAAGTTTTTTAAATTATTTTAGAAGCAAACCACAGCATAAGTTTCATATTTATTTCTCCATAGTGTTGTCAGGGCTTCCAGTGGTTATATTTTCTGATCAGAAGGCTCTAAATCGTTGAATAAATGAGAGACATCCGTTTCAATCAGCTGATTAAAATTAAATATCCAGCTCTTTCCCACGATCTACTAGAATTTACGGAATCGTCGAATAAAAGATGTGACTTTACATTATCTCGTTGACAAATCAATACCATGGATGTAAATAATGATAAAATTGCATATCATGAGGGTTTTTTGTAATGTTGAAGGCCACATCTCTCGAAGAACCGATACCCGATAGGGAAGAAAAGTTTTCGAGTGGCGACCACGAACCGTAAGACGCAGCGTTGGTAGGCCTCCCAACAGGTGGACCGACGATATCGTCAAGGGCGCGGGTAACCGGTGGATGCAAGCGGCAAGTTGCCGTTTGTTGTGACGTTCTATGGGGGAGGCCTTCTTTCAACAGTGGACGTCTTCCGGCTGATTATGATGATGATGTTTGTAATGCTTGTAAGGTAATCTCGAGAACTGCTGATCCGATTTTAAAAATAATTAATGGATACAAAGCTACATTATTATAAAGCAACATAGGTTATGTTTTAATATGAACATACCGGTATAACTGTCTATTTATATATAAAAGAAGAAACTGACATACTGATCAATCAACGTAAAGCCGAAAACTCTGGGTGTGGAAGCATACAATTTTACACAAAGGTTTCTTATTTGATGTAAGTAGGTAACCCCTAAGGGATTTTAGTAAAAACCCACGGGAACGGGAATAAACAGGATCGTCGAGGGTAATGCCACTGGACACCCGCTAGTTTACAACAAAGCAATTATCCATAGGAAGCTTTTGCAAAATTCTCTGCTCTAGTGTTCCTCAAACGCCCTGAATATCTGAGAAGGGAGCGTAATGTAATAAGAAGCCTGATACTCGGCACAAGAGGGGAATCCGCGATGCAAGGCCTTTTATTACTTGACCCAGAGCCGGAATGAGAATTTATTCTGAGGTCCCGTGGTGTAAACCTTAGTTTAAATCCAACTGATTTGATCTTGTCAACAAAGAGGTTAGAATGAATCTTCATGGACGAGTTTAGAGTGCCTTGTTATTAGACTATTGCCCTTTTTTTAGTGTATTTTTTTACCTTTTATTCTGTACAGTAACTTTTGTATCAAAAAGTATATCAACTCGACCAACTATGAAATTTTAAATAAGAATTTGACTAGCTTTTGTGGGTGACATCGTCCGTGTTCTTCATATATATATAAATTTGTCGATAGGTATGTTGCTCCGTCGCTGCGTGAAAGAAGAAAGACAAGTCCTATGATCAAGACGAATTTTGCTCCCAGAAAAAATAGTAAAGTGCAGCACAGCTTAGGGCAGGACCTTCACTAAATGCTTCCCTGCCTGCATACACCATCCAGGGGTTATTGTTTTGAGCTCTGAGACTTAACATAGTTTATGTCGAGTAGGTTAAGCCTTTGGAACGGATTTAGCATTCATTTGATTTAATTTCACATGAGACTTAAGCTGCGTCATGGAAATGAAAAAGATTTAATCCTTACATTTTCTGAGGAAAGTCTTCCAGAGATTTTTGGAGGGTTTTTTATTAAGTAGCTATATAGGTCAGTCAGTATGTAGCATATTTGTTACTCTTTTTAAAGATACACAAAGCTAAAGAATAGCTAAAGAATAGAAGAAGCGCTCGTAGCCCTGCGGTGCCAATGTGTTTGTAATGATCACACTGGTTAAGCAAAGTTGGGTAAGGTCAGTCAGTGGATGGGTGACCGCCTAGTTGCATTTATATTACGAGCGCTTCCGTGTTTCGGAAGGCACCTTAAATTGTTGGTCCCGGTTTTCGTTGTGTTTACGCACAATGGAAGTCGTTAAGCCATGTCAGATACCCTTTGGGTGGCTTGAAAAATTCTGACTGCTAAGTGGCCACAACATCATCTCCCAACCCGCGGTGGGCTCGCGTGGGAGATTAGAGCCCATACTTTCTCATGTGTGAGGAAAACCCTTAGCTCAGCAGTGGGCTGTTACGGGTTGATGATGATGAAAGAATAGCGAGAATAGTGAGGTAAGTACTAAAATTAGGAAAAGTAATGTTGGATTATTTGCGCACAGAATTTTATAGTTGTGAACCATCTGATTTTTAATTACTAAACGCTTTTGGTAAGTACTTAGTGAAACTTCTCGTAGCAACACTCGATAAAATTTTTGTCTGTAACGAGATTGAATAAATAATCTTGTACGTTCCTATGATACCTACATAGCTTCGTCTTTATAATCTTAATATTTCCTATCTTCTTCTCACAGCTTTTCTTATATTATAAATTATGTTACAAATTATTTATTAAATATTTGTTTTTAAACAAACATACACTTAATCAACAATCATCTTCATGCAGAATTAGAATTAGAATGCAAGGTCACTTAGAAGACAGACTTGTCAAATTGTATTACTTTGCCGGAACCACAGAATACAGCAGAAGAAACGAATTGTTCCATAGCATTCCTATAATAATAGCTAGTAATTAAAGGGACAGGAAACGCATAAAGCTGACGCACACTGTACGAGCGGAAGCGAGCGCAATTGCCGCGTTTGGTGTATATAATCACTATCACTACATAGTATAAAACAAAGTCGCCTTCTCTGTCCCTATATCCCTATGTCCTTATGTCCCTATGTCCTTATGTCCCTATGTCCTTATGTCCCTATGTCCTTATGTCCCTTTGTATGCTTAAATCTTTTAAACTACGCAACGGATTGTGATGCGGTTTTTTTTTAACAGATAGAGTGATTCAAGAGGAAGGTTTAAGTATAAGCATTGCACCCGTGCAAAGTCGGGGTTATAAAATAAATAACAATCACATTTTGATGCAGGTTGAATTTAAACTTAAACTTACAATTTATTCGTTTTATTACTAAACAAGAAGGTGTTGATTAGTTCGATCACTAAAACTGCGAACATTTTGTGTTATGAATAAGTATTTATGAAAAAAAAAAGGATAATGCAATTAAGATTTGTGTACACTAAAATATACTACTATCTAAACTAGGCCAAGTTCGAACTCAAACTCAAAATTCATTTATTTCAGTAGGTATATAAAATATACTTTGAAATGTCAATAACAAGGCACACTAAACTCGTCCATGAAGATTGGCTAAATGTAAACAGCAGCCCATCTCCACCGAAAAGTTGCTGGTTCCAAATGCAGTACCCCGAGAAGAGCCAGCAAGAAGAGCCAGCAAGCTGATTGACTTAATTTTTTCCAAAGAGATATTTGGACAGTAAATGATAATAATAATAAATTGCGGGACACAATTCACACACGGTCATTTAGTCCCAAACTAGGCAGGGCCTGTACTATGGGTACTAAACAACTGATAGACATACTTATATAAATATTAAACGACCAGACACGAAGCCAACAGACATGTTCATGCACACAAATGTTGGCCCCGAGCGGGGATCGAACCCGCGACCTCCGACTCAGAAGGCAGGGTCACTACCGACTGAGCCAACAGGCCTGCCAAAATGCCAAGTATATGTCTAAAAACGACCAATTGTGAGGCACTCTTTACGGAACACTAATAACACACATTCTCTTTCCCGCTTGCGCTTCTGTTCTGTCAGAGTAGTCAAAAAATAATAATCAAGTAATGACGGAACCCAGATATGAGGTCCAACTTCATCAGACCCCGTCACGTCATCGCCGATTTGTCATTACCAGTCATGACGTGTAATTATGACCTCATGTGGCTCCAAAATAATGTGACCTTCAACGGTACGTAGCATTATCTTGTGGGAAATACTTTTGACTTTTGTTTTGTTAGACTATTGAGTTACATTACATTGCTTATCAGCTGAAATCTATTTCATAAACGTGACAGACTACTATTAGCCAATTGTAACAAAAGAAATAGGAGATGTACCAAGATAATAGGTGTTTTAACAAACGCCGTAACTACTACCTGTATCAACCAACGTGTCAGAATCAATTAATGACATCATCGTCCTCTCGGTATACTAAATATCTTCTTCTTATCTAACTTCTCTACCGCTTGTATCATGGGGAGTACCAAGGAGTTTTGAAAAAGCTCTACTCACTTGAATGGTTGGCAATCCACCAATGTGTGATTTCCACAAAACTTTTTGCCTCGTACAACCGATTTGTGGAACAAATTGTCGCCTGCGGTATTTCCGGACCGATACGACCTTCAAACCTTCAAGAAGAGACCGTACTCCCACCTCAAAGGCAACGCGCTTGTGACTCTCGAATGAGGCGTTTTCGGTGAAAGCTGTCACTTGAGTATTCAAAGGTGTCAATAGATGGTGCTGATAAGCCTTGGTTTGTTTTTTTTACCTAATCTATGGTCGCAAAATTTGTCAAACAAAAAAAAAACAATCTGACTTTTTATCAAAATAAGGTTACGTACTCATTGCCTTGTATTTTATTTATTTCTCTGTTTGTACATTGTTTACGAGTGGTTTGTGTTACAACAAAAGATCCGAATCCACGATAAACAAAAACAGTCTCCTTCATCTGCGAAAATGCGTGGACCACGTATAGTGTATGGGTGTCACAATGATGGAGTTCACCAGATACCAAAAGAGCAAACAATGAAGACTCAGTGGATAACACAATTTAAAGAGTCCTGTCTCTGAAACGGTGCCTACAACACGTTTTTGATATATACAAAATTTCAACTAAAATACGGAGGGACCGAAGCTCGACTCCACGCACTAGGAATTTAGGTACCTAAAACAAGATCTGTTTTATTGCGTTGCCTGCTGACGCGTCACACTCACTCACACACATCACAACAACGGCACATGACATGACGGACGGATGTGTCACGTAAAGCGACACATCAGTGTTGCCAATTTCTAATTCCCAATGTTGATCAGCGCCATCTAGTTCAATTTTAAGAAATATTATTAATGTCATTGAAAATTCCTCATTGCAGGTGTCCATGGGCGACGCTAGTTACTTACTATCAGGTGACCCGTCTGCCCGTTTGCTATAAAAAAAACATTCTGTAGAAACACTAGTGATTTTAAATTTAACAAGTTACTCTGTCTCCTGTCACGTATATAAAATAAAGCGAAGGAATTTTAATACAGAGGAATTTCAGTTCAACAGTCAATTTAATTGCACAGAAATCCAGTATCATCCGATATTTTACTAACGGGAACAATTTAGTACGTGCTCAATCTGTGTTGGATCTGCACAATGCAAACGGTCGCAGCCACATTCATTTCATGAAATATTTACTGGAAATTTCGATAACATCTATACTAATTGTCCGAATGATGATCAATAATATAAATACTCAATTATTTAAGTCGGTGCACTACGTTTTTGAGTTATTTTTTGCACAACAGAATAATAAAAAGTACTAACTTACAGAAGGCCGACTCGAGCACTTTTCTTTGAGAGTCAAGAATCAATTGGCTAGACTACATATTTGTCATTCAGGATCTCATCTATTTTATAGTAGCTTTTATACATTAAATACATGTTTACGCTTTTTTTTAAAAGCACTGTGTGAATCTAATAATTTAAGACAGTATTAATTATGTAGGTATAAGCAAGTTTCATTCCAAAATTCAGACGTCGCAAGCAAAAGTAGGCTTACTAAAACATAATAAAACTCGGACAATGTTCGGTTACAACCGGCTTAAGTAGGACCCGACACTAATCGCGTGTTATCCTTTTTATTTTGGACCAAATTATAAAATAAGGGTCGATAAGCTCGCGTTTGGACGATAAATCACGCGAATCGCCTTCCGAATTACAAGAGTATAACAAAATATTGGCTGTGGTCGCAGCCAATTTCGTTCACTGCTCATTTCCTGGGTGCGCGGTGTGGCGAGGCTTTTATTTTCGGCGATTTTCCTACTTATACGTATAGAGACCTATGTTGTTCTATTTTTGAATGAAGACCACTCAAACTTATTATAGCCGCAAAATCAGGTGATGCTAATTCCGGACTTTTTAGGTAAGACGGAGAAAATACCGAGAAATGCTCAGTTTTAATAATAATTGACATTCTGGCTCAAATTTAAGCGAATAATGTTGTAGTAGTTGTAAAGACACAGACACAGAAGTGTCTATTTCGAATGATGAGTGATCTTTAGTTAGATTCCTAGAATAACCATTTCATATTTGAAAAAATACAAAAAAGCCTTGAAATACAGTACATAAACCAAAATAGAATGTATAGGTATAAGACTCAGAACATGCAGGTGGAGATGGGCTGCTATCTACATTCGTGGACGAGTTTAGAGTGCCTTGTTATTAGACTATTGTGCCTTATTGTGACTATTTGCCTTGTTATTGACTACCTTTCTAGGTGTACCTACCAATACAAATTCCTTATGATTAGACACTCAAAGTTACTCTTAACTCCTATTTAAATCATAAACAAGAGAATAAAAGTAAACTCGAACTAAAATCACGGAAAAATAAAGACATACAAACGAAAATAAAAAATAAACTAGCTTTCTACAATCACAAAACAGTCTAGACGTCTTTTCGCAAGAACGCACCTAAAACATCAAAATTGGAAGCGTTCGAAGGACGACGTGATGCGATTGTAAACGGACAGTGATTGCGGTTTCATTTGTGAGTAAACGACACGAAATGTTTGCCAATTTTCCTGTTTTAGTGCCCTTCAATTATCCCTTCTTTCTCGCCTTGTTAGCATTCAGTACATTCGTATCACTCGTTTCAAATTCTATGGCCTTGTCTTTGTCAATTTGTCTGTACCGTTTTTGCCTTTTATTTTTTTAGGTGCTTACATCATTTGTTCGATTTCGTTCATTTGGTTGCCAAAACTATTCTGCTTCTAATTTTGAATATATCTTTATTAACTAACCAAAAAATACTAACTGGGCGAGTGCATTTCCTTTTACAGAAAAAAATAGGCATTTGATTATTGTTTAGTCTTTGAAACTATTAGGAGATCTTTCTTATAAATAAATTCCTAAGTCTGACACTGGAGCTTATTGCTGGCGTATTTCGTGAAGCCAATTCATTTCTTGTAGATAATTTCATGAAAATACCCTTACATCAGATAAAATTCATCCTTCGTAAATTTATTTATGCTTCCGTCTTCAAATAAATTTATCAAACGAACTGTCGAAACTGAATTACGGAACAGGAATGAGAAATTACGCTGCGCCTAAAATCCCACTCCTGACAGAATTGGTGTATTGGGATTTTCAGATAGAGATCATAATTGCTAGACATACGGTTCAAAGTCATTTACAGTAAAGGTTTGCTACTGCTTTTTATATACCTACTAACTTTATGGAATTTGGAAAAATGACGATCTTGCACACAAATTGTTATCCCTTATCTAACTCCATTAGGATATTATGTTAAAAAGGATTTTCTTAGAAATCATACTTTATACCAACTTCATATAAAATGCAAGCTTCTTTATATTCTTCTTCTGTCTTAGTACGTCGTGTGCGTTGTCCTTTAGTTATGACAGAGGGCGAATAGTTACCACCAACTCTATGTAATTGAAATAAGATTCAAAACCAATGTGAATTTTTTACTGCTCATACGCCAGTAAAGGGTTAAGATATAACATACCTATAGTGTGATTTTAAACAGTATAAATGAAACTTTGTAGGTACCAGTTTCCCAGTATCACAATATTAAGAAATCGAATCATTAACATTATAGCTAAGCACAGTTTATTACATGTGAACCTTACACCACATGCAAAAGGGGTGGTCACATAATTTGGTAATAAAAAAGTTTAAACAGAATAACCAAAGCACAATAAAAAAACAGAAATTTCAGGTAAAATTACATAAATACTGACATACATAATTATATTACTTTAAGACGTATACTAAGTATGGAAAAAAAAAACTGACATAATAAAATAGTGAAAGCAAAGAGATTATAATATCAGAGGGCATAGAGGGGACAAAGCGAGGAAAATTTTAAGCGGAAAAGTTATTCCAAGTGGAATAAGTCTAGTACAATTTCGACCGCATTACAGCTCGCGTTCATACTAACTGACATGACGCTTGAGCTTCAAACATGCTTCAAAGTTTTGTATGAAAATATTCCCAATGCCCCCTCTATGTCCTATTATATTTTAATCTCTTTAAGTGAAAGCGAGTCGCTTACTAGCACATACTAGCCGAATTTGTCTATTTAGGGAATAATCGAATAAATATCAAGAAATCAAAGGATGTTCAATTCCAATTAGGAAATCCACCATTATTTTGTATCATCTGATTTCTTCGATCAAATTCTATAGGCACGCCCATGCAGCCGAGTGTTATGTGGAATGGGCTTAGCGTGCCATTACGCAATATTCGTGCTAAAGCTAAACTTTTTCAGCCCGAAATAGAGTCGGTTATTAGAATATAACAAGGGATTTCATGTCGTGATTCCGTGTGTGATTGCTCTTTAATGGTAATAATTCTTGGATTGGAAAAAATATGGGTTACGGTGAAACGACATCTTATAATACCGTTCTTACCGTTTTTCTGTTCACAATATTTCTGGCTGCTATTATTAATTTGAAAATTATTTAAAAAAAATGGAACAGAGTCTGATTTTTAGTGAGTCTTTAGACCAATGAGTCTTATAAAAACTTCGCATAATTTTTATAACTATTTCTTCTATTTATCAAGAAACCCGCAGGAGAATTGTTTCCAGGCAACACCGCTCTAAAGGAACGAAGTTCTTTTCCTAACATCCTGTACCTATAGTTTAAAGTAATTCTATAACACTAGCTAGTTAGCATAATCTGTCCATCTTGCCCCAAATCGTAAATAAGTGAGTAAATCTTTAAAATGTAATTATGTGTAAGTACTCGTCAACTCGGCAACTCGTCGGTGGAGATGGGCTGCTGATTACATTTAGCCAATACTCATGGACGAGTTTAGCAAAGTGTATTTTTATACCTACTGAAATAAAAGAATTTTGAGCTTGAGTTTGACTAACCTATGTATTTCCTTTGTGTACTACTAACCATTTATATGAACATCCCATGGTTCGAAATAAAAATTATTCTATTCTATTCTATAATATTTTTTATAAACTGCAAAAGTCGTTTCTTTAGTTCTACAGAATCTTTCTACAGAATCTTTAGTTTCTTTACTATCTACCTGTGCATACGTTTCTATTTTAATAGTAGTATTTTTTTCGCAGTGCCAACATCAGATGTGCAAGGCGTCTTAGGCAAGAAAGCTTCGCTGCCGTGTGACATCCAGCCTTTGCACCCTGACGACGCTGTGGTCATGGTACTTTGGTTCAAGGAGTCAGATGGGGAACCCCTATACAGGTAATGTAGTAGCATGAAATAAATTAACTTCAAATAACCCACAGAAGCGCTCGTATCCCTGCGGTAACAGTTTGGTTGTAACGATTACACTGGTTGAGCAAAGTCAAGCGCGTCAGTGAATGGGTGACAGCCTATTGGCATTTATATCGAGCACTTCCGTGTTTCGGAAGGCACGTTAAATTGTTGGTCCCGGTTCGTTGCGTTTTAACCTGAACCTTTAGAAACAGGAAAATTCGATGTGTAATAAAAATAGTTCATCTTTTTGTTTGTTGTGATAAAAATCCAAACATTTCCCGTGCTTAACTTATTGGGTATTGCCTTTTTTTGCTGATTTTTAGTGAATAATACTCGTACCACTTAACGTGAAATAAAAGAAGTATTTTTTTGTTTGTTTACGAAAAGCACTTTTTACTTCCCAACTTTCATTACACCACAATAATCGAAACATTTAAATCTTCTTAGCATGCGTGTTTAAAATCTTCATATCTCTACTCAGCTATGATATCCGCGGCCGAACCTACAATCAGCCGAAGCTCTGGTCCTCTCCAACTGTCTTCGGGAACCGAGCCTTCTTCAGAGGAGGGGCCACGCCCGCCGTCCTCATGATCGACAATGTGAAGGCTGAGGATGCTGGAGTCTACAGATGCCGCGTCGACTTCAAGGATTCCCCCACCAGGAATCTAAAAGTGAATTTTACTGTTATAAGTGAGTATTCAAGATTACCAGAAACAAAGACATTTTAAAGAAAAAGTTTCTCTCTCCTAGAGAATGATTTTCTTCCAACCTCTTTGGGTATAAAGATTACGTCTATACTTTAACCTTTAACATGATTGGGTATTCCAATCATGTTGCGTATATACATATAATGTGTGACGTCACAATTTCATACAACAAATGTAAAAAAATTATTCCACCCTACATGTTTCATCGTTGTATTATAGTGTCAGAATGAAATGCCATTGGCAATGGGATGTTAATATACTTAATATGAGTAGTGGATAATTAGTTAATATTCAAAATAATAATAATAAATAATAATAAATTGTGGGACACAATTCACACACGGTTATTTAGTCCCAAACTAGGCAGAGCCTGTGCTATGGGTACTAAACAACTGATAAACATACTTAAATAAATATTAAACGACCAGACACGAAGCCAACAGACATGTTCATGCACAGAAATGTTGGCCCCGAGCGGAAAAAAGGATTATATTTCAAATCTCTTCAAACTCTAATAACATCAAAGATAAAAGCTGCAGAGTTATTTATTTCTCCAATTAGTTCCATATCCACGTCTATAGTAAAGCTGGATACCCTCGTCTAATTTACAGTAATCCGGTTTTGTATGTAACTATTTCTATCTACATAATTCTACTGTCTCATTATCCTTTTTGTTCTAGTCCCTCCAAATCGCCCGACGATATTCGATGCCAAAAGACGGGACAGGACGAAATTAGTGGAGCCTTACAACGAAGGCTCGAATGTTTTGCTCATTTGCGAAGTGGAAGGAGGTAAGAATTTGTTCCCTAGTTGTACTGACAGACGTAATTAATCTTTTATTTCGTTTGACATAAATTCCTTTTGAAGTAATTGCTTTGGGATACTCGATAAAGTCTGATTCATTAATTCTTATTTTTGTGATCTGAGATATTGTTTTGTGTTGCCCTTCTACTTAGATATCATACTTGGTAAATACGATTGTAAATGAAAATTTCTCGAATATTCATCGTCAAGAGCAGTGGTTAGTGAGCTGTGAGCTCTGATGCGTGAGGACCTTGTTTGAATTCTGGTTCGGGGCATGTACAGTCAAGATCACATGAAGCTTTTATGTACTTGTAGTGCGAGTCCTCTAAAGTGATTGTAATAAGATCGTCACATGTGTCAACCTCCACGTGCTCTTGACTGTACCAATTGGATTTTCTAAAATTTACGTAAATCATCTCAGAATTGATTCTGAGGCACGTGTAACAGTGACCCCTTTTTATTGGTGAGCTCATCACCTGTCCCTTTTAGGGGTCCAAAAAATATACTGGTGAATGGGTATTTTCAGAAACGGAATACCTCATATTTACTTCAGACTAATTTTGTAACCTCAATTGAACAGCAATTGATCAATCAAAATCTTCCTCTGCAGGTAGACCACGGCCTCGCCTCACGTGGTACCTCGAGAATGTCGTGATTGACGACTCGTACGAACAGAGATCAGATGGTATCTCTATCAACACCCTGACCTTTCCCAATGTGGGTCGACAGCATCTCAACGCTCGACTTGTCTGCCAAGCATCCAATACCAACTTAGCGCCACCGGAGACTAAAGTGTTAATTTTGGATATCAATCGTAAGTTTTTGTGTTTTTATTTATGTTGTCGATTTTGTTATGTATAAGTTAAACTAGCAGCGTCCGATATATCAATAGAAATCTATGTTACCTACTCAGAATTAGTAGTAGTCAGTGTAGCTTTGTATCTGTTATGGAATTTTTACAATTAAATCAGTAGTTCCAGAGATTACCCTCTACAAACATACCTACATTAAAACCTGCAAATTACTAAAAGTGTACTAAATATAATTTAATATGGCAGTCTATCACAGATAAACACTTTGATGAACGCGGTATGAGATACAATAGACATGGTTCCACCGTATAAGGCCATCCCTTGTGATTAAAGATCTTTATCATTTATGTGAAATTTGTCTTGTAGTTTAGAAAATTATCTGATGTTACTTCGACGCCACGTCTACGTACTGCTTTAACAATACAACTATTCTCGAAGATACTATTGATCGCTCCTAAAATACCCAAAATCAACCCAGGCCCCTTCAGAAAATAGTAAAACCAAATCCTTTCTCTCAATCCTACCTCTTTGATTAAGGATTCAATAACACTTGTATTCCGATATGGAAACCTGAAAGCTTCTCAAATCTCGACCTAAAATTTTTATCAAGGGACAATCTTTCATGTTATTTCTCATAACCCCTTGACCTGTTTCTGAAAATTCTTTGTCCTTTGTCAAGCTAACAAGGGCTATTTCGTATTTTGGCTACGATCGTATTGAAAAGGGAATAACGAAAGAATTCTGCCGTGGATTAAAGTAAATATTTGAGAAGGTATTTTATAAATTTTGGGACATACTGTACCTAAGTATAATAATAGAAGTGTGCTTAATCTAAGATATTAAAACGATGTTTTTTTTAAATCATGAAACTGTTTCGAAGTAAGCCTTTAGAAACTAATCCAGATTTTTTTTTACAGTGAAACCAATAACAGTTAACATACTGAACAAAGAAAAGCAAGTATCCGCAGATAAAAGATACGAAGTAGAATGTAGGACAACTGGTTCAAGACCAGAAGCGTATGTGACCTGGTGGAAGAACAACAGGCAGTTGAAGAGAATGGCAAAAAATGTAAGTTTTGAAATTTATACTAAAGATTCTCTAAAACAAATCACACGTCATATTTCCGAAGTATTAGGCACAGGGATCCTATGCTTCTTTTAACAAAAGTAATACTTTTGGACCCCTGAACGTGCAAGGTGTTGCATGCAGTGCTGTAACTCGTTCAATACTTATGCCTCTGAACCAAATCTGTTTTGTAAAGAGGTTTTTCTTCTCCATTTAGCTAGTTAGAAATATGTACATAAGTTTTTTTCAACTCTAGGGTTTAAACTTACTTAGGCTTGAGGCATGAAAGGGTCACTTCCAACAAGTTTAACCTTTTCTTTCTGCTACAGTCAAAACACTACGTTTTATAACCATCACACCACTTTCTACAAAAAAAGCAGCTGATGAACAAATTAGATTTTAAAGGATGTACAGATGAAGTTAAGTTGTTAATTTTAGTAAAAGAAAAGAAATAGAATTAAAGTTGTCAGAGTTAACTCATCTAAAAGCGGAGCTAATACAAAAAGGGCTAAGAAAAAGAAGACAAGCTTCCAGTTTGTGCAAAAACTGTCGAGTGAATGGCGAGACGTGAGTGGAGTTAGCATTTCTCTGTCCAATGTCCAAAGTTGTAACTTTTTTTATTTTATTTATTTAATACATTAACATAGACAAAACATTTACGAAACAAACCAAAAATCACCAAGATTTGTCTGGTTTGATAGGTACATCGAGTTGAAACAAAACATTCACATAGGTATACACAAACAGTTTTATATGTTGGCGGTCGCAACGCAACACAAGCGAATCCACCCTCATCTACTTTACAAAAAATATGGAAACACGTTTATGACAAGTATAGTCAGCAGGAATGTCATGCGCAGGGTGCGGGGCAGCACCAATAGCATCCTGAAAGCGATCGGGGACAGGCTAGACTGTCCATTTGTACTGTCTTGTTGCTCTCTTCATGTATCTACTAACACATAGGTTAAGGATTTACTAACACATGAGTCATTGTTACTTGATTTTTAAAATAAATAATAATAATAATAATAGTCCGGCAAAAAAGTGTGACTTTAATTTTGATTTAATATTACTTTTTGTAACACTATTTAAGAAATTAGGACACGTCATGTCATTTAACAGACGAGGAACCAAATAGTGTGACGTTCGTTTGCCGTAGTTATTATTGGATTTTGGAGTTAGTAAACGTTTATTGGTTATTTTCCGAGTTGTATGTTTGTGAGAAATTTTTATTTGGATATCAGTATTAAAGAAATGATCTTTGAGAAGGCAGTATTGAAATTTTAAGTGTACTTGAAACGTGACTACGTGAGAATCAGATAATATACTAAATAAAATAAAAACATCAGACTACATAATCACGCCATCTGTGTAGCTTATTTTTACTGATGAACAAACCTACGGTTTGTATAAAATATTGAAAAGAATATTTTTGTTAAGTATTTTGATACAGCGTCGTTGAAATTTAAAGAAATAATGTTGACATTGTGTCTATCTTTTCATTTTGAAAAAATAATGAAAATGAAATAAAAATTGCAGTCAAGTGCCATCGTTTGTAATATTTTATCTACATCCAATTGATGCAGGCTTTTTACTCACAGTTCCACATGAAGTACTAATATATTTTTCCTGCAAATTCCCATATTCTGAGTTACAACATTCCGACTAGCCCCAGCATTTCCTTTTGCGTTTTCACAGACTTTTGTCCCATTCAGACTTATTCCCATTGTGTTTTAATTAATAGATTCTTTTCTTTTTTCGCGGGGCTAGTATAATGACTGCCGGTTATTGTTCTCGTGTCGTGTTATAGTGGTCATTAAGAAGGGAATTGTTTGGAAGCATTACTGTCTCGTTTTGTTCCGCTATCGGTTTGACGACTGACAGCTTTTGGCCATTTCAGAATTTTTTTGTGAACGTTTATTATTGTTACACTTCGTTATTGTTTTTGTTTATATTTTCTGTAATGCAATCAATCTTTTGTCCTGAAAGAGTAGACCAACATTGTCGTTCTTTGTAAGTTACACAATACTTACCTATACATGGCAGTTTTGGGTGTTTTGTTCATAGACAAAATATTTAATACCTTGTCGTTACTTCCTTATCCTTTAATTTATAAATGCGAAAGTAAGCAAAATTACTGAACCGATTTAAATGAGACAGAGATTGTTTAAAGCCTGAGAAAGGTTATCTGGAAGAGATCGCTAAAAGCGATAAGACCGCCCATTGTACTTTAGTTAATGTTGGTATCCATGACGTAATTTTTAAAGATAGAAGAAAATTATTTAGCTTTTTGATTAGATATAAAATAAAATACCACGGGAACGGGAACTACGCTGGTGAAACCCCGGGGCGCTGCTAGTTTTCATTAAAGTCATTCCTCCCACAGTTTTCCGAAAACAACGAGACTCTCAGTGTCTTGAGTCTGGTGCCCAGTGTGGAAGACGACGGGAAGTATCTGGCATGTCGATCAGAGAACAAACACATACCGGACTCAGCCATCGAGGATAAGTGGAAGCTGAATGTACATTGTAAGTTGATAAACATTAATAAGGTTTGCAAAATATCTATTAAACTTGGAAATAACAATCAGATACAAAAGCCAAAAGTGAACAAATATTTTAACGGTGAATATGGTTGAAGAAACGATATAACCATAATATATATATATATATATACAAGATGACTTTTTTTACCGTCTGGAAAAAAAATGTGGTGTGATAGGTAAGTGTAATAGTTTAGTTTGGCAATGTTACTTAAAAAAAATTTTTTTCCTTAAAATAATATACATTACTCAATTGTAGTCAATACTACACACTGAAATAATTGAAATAGTATTTTAAAAAGAAACAGGCTCGTAGCTTCCATTTATGCGCAATTTACCTACAACCGCCAGCAGCGCGTAGTACTGTGCGTAATTTTCTAGATTTTGTAAATTGCATTAAACATGACTATATTCAACAATTAATCTCGTGTATAACTTCGGCTCTAGATACCTTATACGTCATATTTTTTTCCAGACGGTAATAAAAATCATCCAGTATAGGCACATGAAACAAAGAGGTATTCTGAAATTATATTAATAGTTTGATAATTACAACTGGACAGTAAAAAAAATACTCTTGAAAATGAAAAGGACAAAATCTATTTTATAGACAAAGTTGTCACTAATGGTTTTGATGACAGAAAATTGTTAATCGTTCAAATCCCAATTCGGTGAGCTCCTAAAAGAACCACAGTTTTAATAAACGTAAAGTTTATACATAAAGCCATATCCACTTAAGCTTATCTCGTAGTCTCTCTAGTGAGACCAAGTTTTAATTAGGAACAAGTAACTTTGAAAATACCTGTAACATTTGATGGAAGTTTTGCTCAAAATTTTCGATTCGTTTCAATTAATTTTTGGATCATTCAAGTAAAAAGTTATGTAATCTGAAACCAAGTTAAATTGCGTTATATACAACCAAGTTTGAAACCTCAATTTTAGATAATCTGTTCAGGTTTTATGAGGTTTAATACTCTTTTATGTATTAAATAACCTGGCAAATATAACATAGATTTTGAAATTGCCCTTGAAGAAATCATTTTTAAGAAACACTTACAATTTCTATGGCTTGAATAACGCTCAATTTTTATTGAAACTAAAATTGAAAATATGGATTTATAGAAAGAGATTATACAAGCTTTGATTTTTATCAAAGCTTGTATAATCTCTTTCTATAAATCCATATTTTTATTAAAATATTCGTATATGTATTCAAATGTAGTATTATTAGTAACTTTGATATTTTTCACAAGGCGGAATGAATTGAGTTTTTGAAGCGTTGATCAAATGATATGAAAGAAAAACCGCAGAAGAAGAAGCAGCAAGTGACTATGTATTCACTTGCTCAACATCGTGAAAATTAAATCTAATATAAGACAAACAATTGTTATTCTTGCTATAGAAATAACTAACAATTTTGCTATAGATATACCCGTGGTAGATCTGAAGATGGGCTCCAACTTGAATCCTGATGAAATCAAGGAGGGTGACGATGTGTATTTTGAGTGCACGGTCAAAGCTAACCCCAAGACGCATCGACTTGTTTGGTTCCATGGCGTAAGTATTACTGATGATGATAACTGATGCGTTATTACAAAGCTCGACTACCTAAATAAAAATATAATACATTATTCTTATTTCCAAAGAACAGTAAGTAGGCTTTATTTCATATCATAAGAGTCGAGCTCGCTAGAGAACTCCATAGATTTTTTCAAGTTTCAAAGATTTTTTTTTATTAAAAATATGGCGTTGATTGCACATCAATCAACCCTCAGAGATTCACGAGCGAACAATGCGTTGGCATTGACAGGTGTTCCTATCGTCTTTGCATCTGGACACTTTATACAGCAAAACATTCCAAATACGTTCTAAAATAAGTAGTTATAGTTCATGAAAATTACTAGCACTGGCACAAAAAATCAAATGAGCCCAAACTCGAAGGGTTTACGAGTAGCCATTGAGGATTTGCGATATCTAAACGCAACAAATAAATAAGCTTGTAATTAAAGTCATTTGATTTCACTGTCATCTTTCCAAACAGAACAATGAAATCTACCACAACGAAGGCGCTGGCGTAATCCTCAGCGCCCAAAGCCTGGTGTTGCAGAGCGTCACCAGAGCAGCAGCTGGAGACTACACCTGCATGGCAGCCAACAGCGAGGGCAAGGGCACCAGCAACCCCGTCTCTTTGCTGGTCAGATGTGAGTAGTGTCAAGGCAGCTACCTAGTTGACTTTATTAAAATAATTCATAAAAAATAATAGTTTCTGAGAACATTGGTTTTCAGTTTGAAATATGGTAGTTCGAAATTAAGTGGCCAGTATTTTTTCATTGCTGTTACCAATATTACATACAAATGTATTTCGTTTTTTTTTTACAAAATTACAGTGAATTTTATAGTAATCGAATGATCGATCTTTTTGCTTTAATTATAATTATTAGTAGTATATACCTTTTAATTTAGTTAAGTATTTTTGTAGATATTGAGAACATCAGATCTATACTTAGATATTACAAAATAAAAATAATACCCCCGTAAAAATAAATGTCCATATTGCTTAGGAATGAAGTGTTGTTTACTTTCTATTGGAAATAGGTTTTCGAGAAAATAGCCTGTAATGCGAGACTAAAAGCCTTTTACGTCTAACCGATGGGGAGAATAGATACGGATCGAATTGTTTTATGAAGGCAGCTGTAAATACCTATCAGTACATAGTAATGAAAAGAGGTCGTAAAAATTCAATGAGATTTTAACTTCAATTACGCGAAAGTCGATATCGGTCCTTTTATTTCCTTTGCGAAATAGTCCATTGGCTTCAATTGTCTCATCATCGTCACTCGTTATATTCTTGGTTCCAGCTACTATCATACGGCCCTTAATACGGCTTATAAACTTACTTTGTTCAGTGGCTATTGGTTCTGTCTTAATTTACTCATTAAAATGAACAGTGAGCCCTTTAGTTATAAAGCCGATTCTCATTACCAAGGAATTTTTCAAAAATTTACCTACATAGGTATTTATCACTAGCTCGACGGTGAAGGAAAACATCGTGAGGAAACCCGAAGGTCAAAGAATGGATTCTGAGGTATGTGAGCAGCATCCCGATCCGGCGATAGGCACACGACCTTCAGAGGTCCAAAAATATACTTGTGAAAAGTGGATATTTCCATACATGGAATAACTCTGCCTAGTGGCTCGGGAATATTCATTTTATTTTTGAGTCCGAGACTGAGTCTACATACTGACATGTTCTAATATTCAGTATTAAACCTAAGCGAACGCTATAGATAAGCGAATAAAACTCTTTGCCACTTGGCTAAGGGGGCAGTTCTAACAAAATGTACTTGCGTCTCTTGTTTTAATCTTCCGTTCCATGAATCAACTGTTTCTAGCTACTATCGTAAATTTTTGCATGTTTTCCCAAACGCACTTTAACGAATTCGCTGTGTAAGATGTTATTGATTCTCTTACTTTTTCTTTTGGCACATTACTTCGTTACAATAGAAATATAGATTTATAAGTAATTTTACAAAAAATGGGTTGCTAAAATGATTCACTTTTCCATCAACTTCACCTGTAATTACAATCGACCCAAGTTTACATTAAATCCAAATACTAAACAAGAACGTTATTTTATCTAGTTGCGAATAAAATAACGGAACGAACTCACAAAGAAATTTAAAATTAACTATTATTGTAGCGGAGCGTGTGCAGCTCTAACAAAATTTACTGGCGTTTAGTGTAGTGGGAGCGTCGAGGGATTGCGGGATCCACTGCATCTACGCTGAACGAGACTTATATTGTCAGCTTACTTCGCCTAGTGTTGGAGGGACACGAGGAACTAGCGGTTAACGATTCTATTGTTACTGAAGTAAGGAGTTCCGAAATAGTAAATAAAAATAATAATCGTTGTTCATATGGACCCTCGGCCCTAGAGAGATACCCTGTATATATAATCTCACGCCTTTTATCCCCGAGGGGGTGGGCAGAGGTATTCCGTTACTGGATATACCCACATTACAAGAGATATATTGGACCCCTAAACATGATAGGTGGTAAGCCCATCGCCGGACCGGGTCTGTTTACACATGTCTCAGAATTAATTCTGAGACCTGCTGGTTTCCTCACGATGTTTTCTTTCACCGTCGAGCTGGTGATAAATATGATATAGAGAGATATGGTTGGTATTTACCTATAGTACCCTCACCCAAACATACTGAAAGTGTATTGAAATAATTTGTACCTCGATGGTTTTAGAGTAAATAAAAAATAAGAAAGTCTCGATCCAGCTGGACTCTTCGTAAGTAAACATGAAAATCGAAAAGCAATGTAAATCAAAATGATAGAGGATGAATTGAAAAAACTAAATGTCTTTTAGTAATCAGATATCATCAGATAAAAAAGCATACTGAAATTACGTGATACTAAACAATAGCAGTATATTGTTAGTTATCATTGGAAAAATGATCAAACTAGGTCTTATATGTATCACACAGCTAACAATGAGAGTCTTATGCGTTTTCCTCTAAACAATGAATATTCTACCTCAGAATGTAGAGGGTAACAAAATTTTAGAGCTGCCTAGATTGCTTTGGGATTTGTATGGTAGTGGTGAATGTTTTAGAACAAGATTACAGTCCCTTTAGAGAGCTCTAAATAGCAAGAATAGACTGCAAATACTGAAATTGAAATACAATTTGAATCACAAAGCGAAGGTACGTCAACAAAGTTGCTAGGGTTACATGGCCAAAAACTAAGATTCAGTTTTCTCTTTAAAGCCTTCAATGTATTTATATAATATTTTTTTTGTAAATTATAGGGATCAAAGATACCTTTTGAAATAAACATTAATCAATAAGATTTATTTATGACTTCCCCGGAAAAATTACTTCTTAGTTACTGGCCATGTAACCCTAACAACTTTGTTGACTGTACCTACTTGGTTAGCAGGAAAATTACAATTCAAACACATCTCATGAAACACGTACAAGGTACTTATGTTTAAACAAACGGCTTTTTGCGCTCTTAAATAACGTAGCGGACATAAAATTTGGAAGCTTACACAAGTTTTATTTCGAAAGTGCTGGAAAATTTAACTCAAGCGCTCAAAACAAAGACCGCTAACAAATTTCACGAGAGAAAATATTTTAAAACTGGAATTTTAGTTGATAGATGACGCGGCGTAGCAAAAAACTTAAATGCAATTCTGCCAGTAACAAGATGAGGATCTGGCACCCACCCTCTGAGTGTCTCTTAAGATATTAATTTCCCCATTAAAGCCTTTACCCCCGTAATTATCCTTAGACAAAGTTTACCTCTTTAAAGCCACGAGATTTCATGACAAACTTAGAAGGATATCAATCTGGGTTAAGTTGGATAGTTTCTTCTGTTATTTTAGTAAAGTTTGACCCTGTCATTAAAACTCAAGCGGGATCCCAGCTCGGCCAAGTTTTATAACGATCCCGAAGTTCCCTCTTGTTACACAAAGATTGGATTGTTCTTTATTGACGTAATAATGCTGGCTGTTATTTTTATAAAATGCACCGTTATTTGCGGCAACTTTATTGGCTGCTCGAGGGATTTTATTTTTATTACTACGTGCTTTGTTGGGGGAGTCCTAAGACAAAAGAATAGCAAAAGAGCAAATATGGTTAGTCACAAAGTGAACAAGTACCATAATAGTTGTCTGCGTGGTTAATCTAGCGTGGATGGTCTCTTTACAAAAGCAGTGGGATTATTTGAGTACCTAATGTGCTAGAGATACATTGTACGGCTATGATATTAAGCTTTATACTACCTCTATTGTAATATGTCAAATATTCCAGCGCTATTTATTTATTTATCTAGGTTCAGCAGCAGTTATAACACCATTTTGATACATGCGAAACATTAAATCTAAGTGCACAACTAGTCAATGGTAAAGACCGCTTGCAAAATTATAGTGCTTAACAGATACGCGCAACAGCAGTGTGTGTGTGCGGATGAGCCACTTAAATTTGTCTAGTTCTTTCAATTCGACAATTAATATTATCATCATTTCCTATTATCTTTTATGCCAAAAAACTTTGCTTGATCTTCCGCTTTCCACATCCAGTCCAGCCTTGATAAACTATACAGTATGAAGATTTCTTTCAGAGGTTTCGTAATTTACATGATTATTCGATTTCTTCAATAGCAGCATGCACAGTAATATTGTGATTACTGCAAGCCTACTATCGAAGACAATCATTGAATATCTGACAGGTTGACGTTCACGAAGATCAACAGCTATTTTTGTTATATATGATTGTCATCTATTGCTACAATGATAATCGCAATGGCTATTAATGTCAAATAAATTCCGCGATGATTCCGACATCTTCTGGTATTCAGTAACAATTTAACTGATTGTATCTCTTTCTCGTCAGATGCTCCCATCTGTGCGGAAAGAAGAGATGGAGAACTCTTCGGGGCTCTAAAGCATGAGACGGTGTCCATCCACTGTTCAGTTGATGCCAATCCTGCTCTGGTCTCCTTCCATTGGACTTTTAACAACTCCGGAGAGCAAACTGAAATCCCTCCAAAGTAAGTGATTATGCTTTATTTATTTAAAACGATGTAAATAGTAAGTGATTGCTATATTGGTATACAGGACCAATTACATATTTCAATCTCTTACAGATTCAGTTAGTAATGGTATGTCACTTTATGCTTGTGTGTGGATGTGTGCATCAAATGCGTGCGTTTATTTATTTATTTACACACACATTTGTGGCTTTACAGCATAAGTCAGAGCACCACAAGTTTCAACAAGATATACTTAAATTACTTAATTATATACATGAGCTTACTCGTTCATCATTATCCTCTTGCATTCTCTTACACTCGATCATCAACTTACCTATCCCAGTCACAAATATATCACACTCGGGAACCGTATAGAACCGTTCTACCTTCAGATAATGTTTATACTACGACTATAATAATATATACATAATAATGCTACGACTTTAATATCTTAAAATGGTCCACGGGGTGATTCATACTGCAGCGACTTTTGTTAGTGTCATAGATATTTTCACGCACAACTGTGCGATACCATTTTGCTCTTAATAAACTAACAATGACGACGCACAACCCAACCTAGTGGGTATCTTTCTTTTGAGACCTAAGTAAAGTGTTAATCACTATTTGTAATTTTTTATATGTCTGTAGATATTAAATTTGAACATTTAAGTCTAAGTCATCTGTAAATCCAAAACTGAGTCCTACCTTTATCTAAACAATCTCCAATCTCCAACACAATTCGTGAACTTAATAAGTCTGCCAAGGACAGAAACAAGTCTGTTTTATACTTAGGATTTGAAAACAATTGTAACGGTCGTATTACTAAAGTTTCGGGCGCTTTCGTATATTGTTATAAAAGTAGTCTTCTAAATATTACAGTAATAAAGTATTTTAATTAAATTTATTTTAGAAAAGATACGATAAAATACTTATGAATAAAATTGTAGGAGAAGAGGAAGAGTAAAGAAAAACCGCCGACTTTTTCTGGTTTCTGTGGTAGAAGTACGCTCGGACCGAGTTTCTATGTGGTTACAATATTATCCGTGTGTACTAGGATGCCGGAAATTAATCGGTGTATCGGACATTGTTTAGTGTATTTATGTGACTGTTTTTTTATTTAGTTTTATTTTTTCAGTGCCTGTTTGTCCATAGGTATCTATCTTTAATATTGCATAAATTAATTTACTCGTAGTCAATAACATCTTCATTCATAAATATAATATCACTTTATTAAATCTCTCTTGGCTCTTCAAAATACTCGCAATAATCCGAAATATCTTGAGCTGCCTGATTTGTGAATTCTAAATTTGAATTGCGTATTGTGTAATATATAATATTGCTTGTATTTAAATAATAAATGCCCTTCCAGCTGAGTAATGATATTGGGGTGAAACAAATAAACTT
The DNA here is from genome assembly GCA_963855545.1 of Ethmia dodecea. NCBI lineage: Eukaryota > Metazoa > Arthropoda > Insecta > Lepidoptera > Depressariidae > Ethmia > Ethmia dodecea. The sequence goes on from OY979457.1 coordinate 1,097,140, forward strand.
CAAATCTCAAATCAAATACCCATCTGTCTATCTGTTTAGGTAAAAAGAGGAAATTGACTGACTGGTTGACTGATTGATCAACGCGCAGCCAAAACCGCGGGTCTAGGCCTAGGCCTTCTAGAAGTATGAATTTTTCCACAAAAGTTCCTTAAATTACGTAAATAAGGAATTTTTGGAAACTCCCAGGGGAACGAACAAAATGGATAAACGCCACTGGTCACACTCAAATTTACACTTTTGCACTAATATTATAAAGAGGAATGATTTGTATTTTTGTATGTTTGTAACGAATTAACTTAAAAACTACTGGACCGATTTTTTAAATTGTTTCACCAATAGAAAGCTGACATATCCCAGAGTAATATATGCTATATTTTATCACCTCATTCCCATGGGAACGGGAACTACGCGGGTGAAACCGCGCAGAACCGCTAGTTCCATATAAAATGTTAAAATCCATTATGAGGTGAATTTAATGAACGTGTAATCGGCTTGACGAGGTGTTTCAGGTGAGAAATAAAATGAATTTAAAATTGATGTTCATTCGAAATGTCGGACTCAGAGCGCTTAGGTTATGTGAGTTACAGAAATAGTGCTTATATCGTATTATTGGGCATATTGGTCCCATTATTACTAGTAAGACATGAGATTATAAAGAGCTGCCCTTGAGTTTCTTGCTGGCTCTTCTCGGGGTACTGCATTTGGAACCAGCAACTCGTCGGTGGAGGTGGGCTGCTGTTTACATTCAGCCAATCTTCATGGACGAGTTTAGTGTGCCTTGTTATTGACGTCTCAAAGTGTATTTTGTATACCTACTGAAATAAACGAATTTTGATTTTGATTTTATAAAAACAAATTCTAAATTAAGTTATGTCAGTACATAGTTTAAAAAATATATTTAAAAACGTCAATAGTCTAATAACAAGGGACTCCGAACTCTTCCGTGAAGGTTGGCTGAAGGCAAACAGCGGCCTATCTCCACCGACGAGTAGCTGGTTACAAATGCAGTACCCTGAGAAGAGCCAGCAACAAACTCAAGGGCAGCCATGACTTTAGCTGCCCCTACTAATAATTATGATTTACAAAACAATTTCAAAGGCAGCCCCCCTAGCCAAGTGGCATTGCATAATCTAATCGAATATTCTTTTAGATTGACATAATGGGATTGACATTAGCGTTAGCGCTCATTGTCAAGTGCTTATGTCAATCCCATACATGTAAATCTAAAAGAACATTCGATTAGATTGTACAATGCCACTTGGCTAGGGGAGCTGTTCTTTTTAACGTCATGTCTTACTAATAATTTATGATCTACAATTTAGCTTATCCACAAATCTTCTCACTCAGGTTATTCAGCACCAACGGTCACACTTCCACTCTGAACTACACTCCTACTACGGACATGGAGTATGGAACCCTGGCCTGCTACGGTGCCAACGCCGTCGGGCAGCAGAAAGTCCCTTGCCACTTCCAGTTGGTCGCAGCTGGTGAGTTTGTATCGAACACACAGATCTATTTATACTCGTAGATAAACTACGAATATAATAATGCAGTAGAAATGGGCTTGCTAAGAATCATAAGTGGAGTACGATTGATTGATAGAATGAGGAATAATGTAATCCGAGAGCGTTGTGACTTGAAAGAAGATGTGGTGACTAAGATTGAGAAAGGAATGCTCAGGTGGTTTGGACATATCGAACGGATGGATGAAAGGCGTCTACCGAGACAAATATATAAAGGGATTGTGAGTGGCCGAGTCGGCAGAGGGCGGCCTAGGCGTACTTACAGATCGGCGATGTATTGAATAGCCAGATAAGAAGTACCCAAAACCGACGAGCATGTATGAAGCGATTGATGGATGTGGATGAGGCGCGAGAGGTATGCCAGGATCGTAACAGGTGGCGGGCTATTGTCTCTGCATACCCCTTTGGGAAAAAAGCGTGAGCATATATGTGTATATGTATAAACTACGATAACATGGCACGACCCTTCAAACTTCTGTTTTAATGTACGAGATCCTTCCTTACAAATCATATCCTATCCTTATCAATCCTTGCCATTGCTATAGTTTGACATCCATCCACGCACGCACACATGCTTAGTGGGGATTGTAGTTACTTTCACAAATACATTCAATCGCTTAGCAATCTGGGCCCCAATTCCACTAAATGTCAACGGCTATAGTTGGATGACAATGTCAAGTCAATGGTCGGACAATGGTGTTATTTTGACACTTTTCAGAGCAAATAACACCATCGACTGACCATGTCATTGTCATTGTCATCCAACTGTAACCGTTAACATTTAGTATAATTGCCCCCCTGGGGTGTCATGTTATCAGAGTTTATCTATATTATTATCTTGAATTTATTTTGTAGTAGTCTTGTCTCATAACGAGTTAGATCCAGTTACGTTTGCCATGCAAAATTTTATTATAAAGGCAGTATTTCAAAAATCATTTTGAGATTTTTCAATTAGAAGCCTTTTTATTTTCTTTATTGCTCTAAAATATGCATAATTCACGATTGCAATGACGTCATCTTGTGACAAGCATGTTTGTTTCATAATAATCTTCTATGATGCAGACTCCAGACTCACTCGCGCACTCGCGTTCCTTCGTTTGTGACTAGATGACGTCATTGTTTTAGCATACCCAATTTAGTACCTACTAAACCTCAGTCTCTAATTAAACTTCGTTTATCCAGGTCGCCCGTTCCCACTGCAAAACTGTACAGTAGCGAACCAAAGTATCGACTCCTTGTACGTGGAGTGTGTGGAGAACTTTGATGGCGGACTGCCACAAACCTTCCTTATGGAGCTGCGTGAGCTGCCGTACTTGACTGTAAGTCTGTTTTGCTGTAGTTTTATTTAAATATACAGGCGTAGTCAGCTCAGGTACTTGTTTGTATGGAGGAGCGGAGGTGGAATGCTCCTCCATCATGAAAAGGGAAGATCTTCCGCCAGGCGAGCTGATCCTGCCTGAGGACCGCGGTCCAACGGTTGATGTTGGCCAGTTGTATTTAAACAAACTCATTAGAAAACTCCGATAGCGCGGTTTAGAACTCGGCCGTCTATTGGCGCGTTCTATGTGGTGTCGCTACAGTAATCTCGTCAAAATTAATTTATTTCTGTAGGTAAAAGAAAATAGATATTTTGTTTTACCTAATTTTGTAATAAGGTGTTGTTGTGACTTTATGTAAGCATTTTTAATTTTCAATAGGATTAAATTATCATGTTTGTCCTATTCATGCCTCTGTTTTGTGTTTAACACTTCTACCCTTATATCGGATTCTACCATTCTCAATGAAGTTGGGTAATCATGATTAATTAAACACGACAGACTAACATGGCATCATATTTTAGTGTTTTCATCCTAATCACCAAAGACCTCTCATTGTCTGAGGACACAAAAAGCAAAGGTAAAATTTTCTGGGTGTATGTTTTCAATATAAGTATGTATTTTTTGTTGTACTGCAGTATAAACAGGTTAAAACTGACAGTGGCAAAAAATAAGTTAATAAAATCATTCAGAGTGGCACAATAACGGGTTCCGTTTCACCTTTTTTAAGGAATCCTAATAAAAGGCGAGGTTCAATTCTACTCAATGTTGGATCGTGTTTCTTTCCGAGCTCGTTAATTGGATGGGAATCACAATTTAGTAGCTATAACAACACCTTGTTATTTTCTATACACTCTGTTAACATTCTCCTTGTCTCAATCATAATTGCTGAAAATACAAATGGCTGATTTAGATGTTTGGACATTTATTGTCCAATTAAATACGTAAAGCTTTTTCATGTTTTTTTTATATTACTTCAGAGATCTGGATATCAAAAGCAACTAATTTCAATACTTCTATATTTGAAGACATAATTATCTTATTATCCAGAAAAACCTATGTTACCACACGACCTCTAAATGAAGTCAAGATGCCGGATGTAAGGAAGCGCTTTTTAAATGAAATTTGAAACTTAAATTACTCAGTGTCCACGGCATGGTGACGGTGAAGCCTTCATCGAAGGCTTGTTGACAATCCAATGCAGTGAACTGTCTCTAATTACACCAGGCCATTTTTGCATTGGCTTTTGTGGCATGGCTCATGGAATCTCCTCGTGTAAATGGTCCATTATTCAGATACTTAAAACTTTCTGTCTTTCACCAGCTCCGCCACAACGTGTCGACCAATCGCACTCCCCCCTACTTTGAGGTCCGAGGCCTCCCACCAGTGAGCTACAGGATCGACCTGTACTCTGTCAACGCTAAGGGGAGGAGCGACGTGTCTACAATCGAGACTGTGACACTGAAGGGACAAGCTAAATTCACTGGTGAGTATACAATATGTAACAGAATAAGCGCAATTACTGAAATTAGTTTGTTCAGTATCGACTACTTATTCGATTTCATCTATTTTTAATGTGTAAAATTTTTCCAAAAAATGAATTAGCGTAGCTGAATTTAGTGCTTTTTATGGAAATCGTGCGATTATTAATCTATATTTAAGAAAATTGGTTAGACACACCTAAAGTTCGATTGCATCATAATTTTTTTATATTAACTAGCGACCCGCCCCGGCTTCGCACGGGTGCAAAGCTGAATTTTCTTTGCTATAAACCTTGCGGAGCCCTAGACCTTTCCAACGAATGTAAAACCATGGAAATCGGTTCGTCAGTTCTGGAGTTAAATCGTCAGGAAGGAAAACCCGACTTATTTTTATATAGTAGAATATACTAGTTGAGTTGTATGAGGAATTGCGCTTTTTCTGTTACGCGTTGTATAGGTAAAAATAATAATAAATTATTTCAAGTAGGTATTTAAATCAAATGTCAGTGCGTTTGGTAGAGGCTTTAGTTGACCAGAGGGCTGGCAGTTATATCTGTTAAAGGATTAGTCTAGCTATCCATAGAGAGAATGCGAAGGGTTGGAATAATTTGGGTACTGACCCAAATGGTAGGACATTTTATATATTATGCTAATATTGTGATTCAACCACATAATTGCGACAAACACAAACACAGTGCCAACAGAACGTTACAGAACAAGGCTACATCTACAGCACATTGTTGGTATATGTATTTTTTCTATGTAAATAAATAAATAATAATAATAATAGCTTTTATTTAACAATCTTACTTTTAAATATACATTCTAAGTTACTACAATAGTGTTTTTCTTTTTTTTCTTAAAGATTGTCTTGCTTTCCAGCATAGGCCTCCCCTAGAGTTAGCCATAGTGTGCGGTTCTGTGCTTTTCTCCTCCAAGTAATACCCGCTACTCCTATACGTCGTCCTCCCATCTTCGACGTTCTCTCCCTTTCTTTATCAATGAATACAATTTTTTTAATTCAATTTTAATTAAAACCAGTTTTTGTGGCTCATTCCACAATAACCAACTCGTTACTGAAATTATGCGAATCGAATCTGCAAACGTCTTTAACGAAGCCTTACATCAAAGTTGGGCCAAAGAGGGTTAATTTACATTTAAATAACCAAATACAAATTGTCGGTTACACTTTGAGTTCGTGGGTTTAACCCTTTATTCGTTGCCGAAGCATAATATTGTTGCTGTAAATGCAGGCTAATAACCAAGGCTTGTGGTCACGCTAGCTCGGGAAAGAACTTCATTTAGGAGGCTTGCAGCAAAATCTGATACATACAATATTTGCTTTTATTATGGCTGAAACGTTAACCATAATTGAGGTTGCCCATAGTTTAAGAATGATGAACACTTACTAAAGATATAGGTACTGAATGTTTTTTTTACCGTCTGGAAAAAAATACGACTTAAAGGGTATCTAAAGACGAGATTATTTGTAAAATATAGTCATGTTAAATGCAATTTACAAAGCCTTAGCCTTAGTTAAATTACGCACACTGCTATGTTAGTATTGACCAAACGGCTGGTAGTAATCTTGTAATGTCAAATCTATTTAAAGAGGTACGGCCAGTCTTCTAGGCGCTGTCAACCACATGGTTCCTTTTAAACAGTTTTATTCTTTTTCCTAGTCCTGCAGGCGTATTCACGGAGGCTCGATACCGTTTCCGTTCGATTCAGATCGAGTAAAAAAAATTCCGAATCCTTATGTCACATATGACATTAGTTTCCGAAACCAACATCAGCCCATCTCGAAAGTGTTTGACAGATTTTCCGATTCCGAGTCGAATATCGAAGCTATGTGAATACGCCTGCTGGTCCTTGTAAACGATTTTATGTTAATTATTTTTGATATATTTTTTTGTAAATTTAAACATTTTTATTTTATAGTTATGGAATATTTAGCCTAAGTTGAATAGTTGATGTAAACAATACCTGCCTCGTTTAACGTTGCACTTCAAGAAATAGTGAAAAACAATCGGAATTCTATAAATCAGAAAATTTATCGTACCAAATGTTGCTGTTGTTCATTCATCATCAACCAACTTTGTTTCACTACAAACTTCCAGTTAATTTAAATCGCGTGCTGTAGTTGGAAAATGAGAACTGTTGATAATTTTTGAACATTTGAATTATTTATAGTTCCAAGTTTTTGTAATCCTCCTAATATTATAGACGCAAAAGTTTGTATGTATGCAAGTACGGATGTTTGCTCCTCTTTCACGCAAAAACTACTGAACGGATTTTGACGAATCTTTACAGTTATATAGCTTATACATCAAAATAACACATAGGCTATATTTTATTTCCGTATTCCCACGGGAGCGGGGATTGCGCGGGTTAAACCGCGGGAACTGCTTGTATGACATAATGAAATATGTCAGGATGTATTTTTAAAAGGATGTAAATAGCAGTGATAGTGGTAAAAGTGCCCGGTTCTGATTCGTGAGGCTCGGGTTGTAATTCTGGCATGTACCGATGAGTTTTTCAAAACGCTTACGTAAATGTTTATCACTAGCTCGACGGTGAAAGAAAACATCGTGAGGAAACCAGCAGTTCCAATAATTCTGAGGCATGTGTAGCAAACCCGGTCCGGCGATGGGCTCACCAGCTATCACGTTAAGGGGTTCTAAGAGTATACTGGTGAAACGTGGGTATTTCCAGAAATGGAATACCTACCTGCCCCTCAGGGATGAAAAAAGCGTGAGATAAAATAAATAATTTTTTCACTTCTCATGCTCTAAAAGTACGCCAATATAGCCCTACGAAGCGGGACTAAAGTGACCACTTTAGTCCCTAGGGAGCATAAAGTAATTTTTTTTTTAATTTCCTTAATTATAAAAAGACAACCTCAAACAGCCAGTAAATATCTGTAGAGTGTGGACCATCTTTATTGCGAAAATGTGAAGAGTTTTAGTTCCATGGTTTTTCCGCGAAGAAGGTGGCGCCATGTGTTTTAAATTGTTTACCTGCAAAGAGATTTAAATCTCTTTGTTAATCTGTGACAGCCTGACAGGTTTAGAAGAAAAAACTGACCGCGAAAATTTCTGAATTTTTGTCGAGTGTAAATTTGTTGGGTTTTAAATAAATTTGTACTAAATTGACAATTTTTCTCGCACTCAAAGTGAAAAGTACAGTTTCCACCTCGAGACTAAACGCCAAATTAATGTACCCTCGGTTTCATGACTCCCTCGCAAGCTCGGGAGCAAACCACCTCTGGTATATAATGGCTTCGTTTAGTCCCTAGATATAAAATATACTATACAAATTTTTAATCGCGTGAAGCTTTTTGCAAAAGTCTCTTACCCGTCTGTCTGTCTGTCAGTCAATAAGCTAATTGCCTATTACAACCCTCTATATCATTAGTCCGGAATACGATAATAAGCAGACAGTTAAATTTTCACCTATTGTGCATGTCTGATGCCGCCTGTAACAACAAAATAATAAAAATAAAATAAAATTTGAAAATAAGTCGTCTGTAATGTTCACAGGGTGTGTATTCCTATGGTCACAATGAAAATCAAGGGGGTTCGGTCAAAAGACGTGTTTTTTGGCATTTTGTGTTCGTTTGGTTGCGTGTTCGAATCCCATTCTCACTTACTTAGTCGTTTTTTTTTTTATTCATTAATGTACGTTTCTTTGATTTTGCAATGAATTGGGCACGCCGGCCTTTTGTTTATATTTATTTTACTAAAATTGAAGTTAAATATTGGACTAGGAAGAGATAATGGCTTTCTCCAAAATTATTGGGCCAATATTAACAAGACAAATGACTTGAGTGAACATTTAATAGATTTTATTAATAATTTCCCTAATGTTTATTCCTCTTTCGGAGAAATCTCAAATATTTATTCCTATTTTGATTAAAATTAATCTGTTTGAATGTTTGTTTCGGACAGAACAAATTAATTTAGAACTCGAGCGAAATGTTTCGAATTTAACTAATTTCGACGAAACTTATAAACTAAATCCTGTAGACGTAATCTCTACTTACCTAATACGTTTCAGCAATATTATTTGAAGCGAATTTCTTAAGAGGGATTATTTGAACGCCGTCCTGCGAACCGTATAATTCTGGAAATCTTTGATACACTTATTATAAAGAGGAACGATTTATATCTTTGTATGTTTATCCCATTAATATTATAAACGCGAAAGTTTGTATAGATGGATGTTTGGATGTTTGTTCCTCTTTCACGCAAAAACTACTGATCGGATTTTGATGAAACTTTACAACTATATGGCTTATACATCAGAATAACACATAGGCTATATTTTATCCCCGTCTTTCTACGGGAACGGGAACTACGTAGGTGAAACCGGTGTGCGCTACTAGTAACGAATAAATTCAAAAACTACTGGATCAAATTCAAAAATTCTTCAAATTTTCTTCAATGGAAATCTACAATATCCCTGAGCAACATAGGTCATATTTTATACCCGTATTTCCAAGGGAACTACGCTGAAGAAACCGCTCAGAACCGCTAGTTAATAATAAACAACATTAATCAGAAATTAACACGAAAATTATGTGCAGTAACCTGTAATATCAGATGGGGATTGAACTGGAATTGGCAGGATTCCTCTCAAGGCCTTCGGGGAACCTGCGGATGATCTGGAACTTAACATGCTAAGTCTTGTATAATGGAAAGCAGACTAGCTAAGCTTTGGAGATTGCTAGCTTGTTGCTATGAAATACCACTTCTGTTTCTGACACAATTATTTCTTGGTTATTTAAAAAATCTATCAATATCCGATTAAGAGATCTTCGGATGAATATTATTATAGTAGTAGATGAAATTGACAGACTAGAGACCTGTGATGTACTATGGAAACAAAAAATGTTGTTACTTTTCCAATAAAAAAATAAGAAACACTTTTCTTTGGACGCCAATGACATATTTTTATTATTATTTCAATATTAATCACATGCATCTAAATACTAAAAAATGTTTTAAAATTACCTTTACAAGAAAGCATAATCCAATAAATTTTGAATTTCGTATGGGCAGCGATATAATTCAAGAAGTCGAAACAATAAGAGACCTAGGCGTACTGTACGATAAAAAATTAACATTTTTACCTCATATGGAAAACACAGTCAATAAGGCGTCTAAAATGACAGGTTTTGTAATCAGAAACTCGAAAATATTTCAAAGCCATAAAGTTAAAATCCTCCTATATAATACATACGTCAGAAGTGTCTTGGAATATTGCAGCGTGGTGTGGAGACCACATTATGCAACGCACTCATTACGCCTGGAACGTATTCAAAAACGTTTTGTTTCTTATCTGTCGTTCTCAGCTGGCATAGCTAGAAAAAAGAAGTCTTACAAAGCCAGGCTGCAATACTTCAAAATGAACTCCTTGGATATACGTAGAGACCTACTAGATGCAATATTCCTTTATAAATTATTTAACCATAAAATCGATTGTCCTATATTGCTTGCATTATTTAATATACGCGTTCCTTCTCGAATTCTACGTAATAAGATAACACCAATGTATCCTCCCCTTAGGAGAACTGTTTTAGGTGCTGCCTCCCCTATATCGAGGCTATGCAAATTGCTGAATACTTACAGTGACTTAGTCGATATAAATTGTGATTCCTTAGGTCAGTTCTACAACAAAATGTACAATGCATTGGCTAATGATATTTAGTCTTGGTCTTATTTCCCTGTATATATATTTTTTTTTTTTGTAATTCTTTAGTTTCTTTTTTTTTTTGGTAATTCCCCGAAAAATAGATATAAATTATTTCTGTAACAGATAAACTAAGTATACTTAGTGTTACCACTTAGTTTACCTGTAATTAGTTGCTACATTTATGTTTGTTCTCCCAGCATTTTATTGTAACACATCCTATTCAATGTAAGTGACTGTTGGTAAACCAATAAAAATAAATAAAAATAAAAATAAATATTTCCTGTGAACTGAACCTAGAAACCCAAATCTTATTATTATGATGACCAATTAATCACTTGGTCTATAACAAATACACTCCTAGTCTTAGAGTGTGGTTCTCGTACAATTATCATACGAAAATCGACAATAATCGATTAAGTGTCGAGATCACTAACACTAACCGATTTAAACAATAATCAAATGTCCAAAACCATGACATCAAGTGTTTAAACATACGTATATTTTGCTAAAGATGTTGAAGACTTTCCGAAATAAATAAACTACCATAAGTTGTCGAGTCCACTATTGAATATTAAATACTCATGAGCAATGGTATGATTTGAGACCTAATTATGGTTTTGACCGGCGGTTAGTGAACACCAACTTAATCATCATATCCTCGCCTCGCTGACCTCTTAAAATCTTCCCTCTGTCCAGGAGAAAGCAACACTCTGGGCATGTCTCCGGTCCTGGCCTCCATTGCCGCCATGTCGGCTCTGCTTGCTACTGCAGTTTGCGGAGTCCTCGCTGTTCTGTATCGGAGGCATTCGAACAGACACAGGCATTTACCTGCGAAGCATGCTCCTTTGAGGTGAGTCATCAAAGGTGGGGGACATATATTCGGGACATCTATGGGTGGGCACCTATTTCTTTAAAAATAAAGAATGAAATAATAATCTCACGCCTTTTATTTCGGAGGTATTCCATTTCTTATAATACCCACTTTTTACGAGAATATTCGACCCCTAAACGTGATAAGGGGTGACCTTTCAGTTACACATGCCTCAGACTTAATTCTGAGACCTGGCGGGTTTTCCTTCACCGTCGAGCTAGTGATAAATAAGTAGGTACGTAAGTTTTGAAAAACTTTTTGGCATGAGCCAGGATTTGAACCCGAGCCTCACTGATTATCATAATGAGAAGCGGGTTTATAAGGGATCTACATGTCTTGTACGTTTATTGAGCTGGAGTATAATCGCCTCCTCGCCTCCAAAGGCACAGGCCTCTTGGTATTAACTCAAAACAAGAAAGCCTACACTTACAAATTTTGACATTTCCCTAACAGAATTCCTCCTTTCTAGTGAAACGATGTACGCAGAAAGGCAAGCCCACTGCCCAACACCAGTGAAGCAGGAGCCAGACTCACGTTCCAGCAGCACTGAGCCCCGAGGAGAGGTGAGGGGGGCGCGGGGGGCGTTGCTACATGCCCCTGATCCGAGGGAAGATGATGCAGATCCCGACATCATACCTTGTTTATATGGTAAGTAAAGTATGAGACCATACGGGAAGCACTAGAAGGAGACTTTAAATAAAAAAAAAGAATTATCAAAACCGGCTCACCCAGTCAACACTTCTGAGGTAACAAACATAGAAAAAAAACATTCAGTCGAATTGATAAAAGTTACTCCTCCTTTTTGAAGTTGGTTGATAGATAAAGGACAGATCCTTTTCCAGAATGTTTTTTTCATAGACGAGTTTCTCACACCAGTATTTCTCCAGCAGAGAGGAGGCCGGTGTCTAACGGCTACATGAGCCTGCAGAGGCCTCCGTCCACCAACAAGATTCCCAAGATGGGGGAAGACGTCCGCTCCGAGCCCGACGGCGGGGCCTACTACACCGACTTCCGGAAGAAGGATTATAGGATACCACTTACTAGTGTGAGTATTATTTGAGACCCCCTTGTATTTCAGACCATCCTATTTAGGCAATCCAAAGAGGCTTTGCCATTCCTGGACATGAAACTGACCAAGCGCCTTCTGCGCCTGGACAGAGACAGCCTGCAAATGGTGTCGGGACCATCGCTGGACACTGCTCACTGAATAAAAACCTACACACCTTAGTTGTTATATTACTGAGACGGTAGCGCATGTGCTGCCTGAGTGCGTTCACGTTGCCCAGATCTGCAAGGAAATTCTTGAAACACCAGATTCCCTTGCGGATGCTATGAGCAGACTCGGAAGTTTGATCTGCTTCTGGAGAGAGGTGGGCTGGTTGGAATAATTGGCCGACATGGCTCACGTACAATGGTCCAATTTAAGGACTAAATCCGGACATCAAAACCCTTAAAATAGAACATAGAGACCTCCTTTTGCAGCAGCAGGTATAGAGTCTTTACTCGCACGCTATCATGTAAACACGTGATCCGATTGCACACAAACGCTGGTAGCCAATCAGTGGATCGAACGGTGTTCTATTGACCTCAGATAGAAATTGATGAATATTCTTGATAGATACTGATGATATTGATAGAGACTGATGATATTGATAGATATTGATATTATTTTACATCTAAATGTCAATCCTACATAACACTAGTGGGCCCTAGAAGACGTTTTGACAAAATTCTTTCCCCGATAGAAAGCTAAATTATTCCCATGCATTGTTTTTATTGAGGCGGGTGAATGAACTACTAAAATAAAGAATAAATAAATAAACCCTTACTCTTTGTTTCAGTCTTACCATAGTTTAGGTCGAGTGAATAAAGGAGTGAACGCGTGCAGCCCAAGTTCTGCAACGGGTGTGACGTCATCGCTCACAGCGCATCGCCTTCGGCCCGAAGTCGTCACTACATCGCACAGAGTTCAAGAGAGTTGTATATAATCGAGAACTAGTAGTACCCCTCCGATGTAAATAAATAGATAAGTAATGACTGTGTTCCTTTATTAGATTAACGTTTTGTAAGTAAGTGTAAGGTAATGTACAATGTTATTGGGGCAGTAATGGCTTTTATGAAATGGAGTGTAATGCAAATGTATTAAAGTAAAGATGACTTGTATTCATACTGCGCGAGTTTGGATATTGTTGCGATACGAGTGGCTACAACATTACATACTTACCTCTTTGCGTGTTTAGAGGATGTAACAATGGCAGCGAAAGATGATACGGAACGAAAGATGAAGAACTCTCGGCTATCTGTCAAGAGTTGCGCTTGAAATACGATACGATTTTGTTTAATCTTGCAAGACATGACAGTACTTAAAATTCAATATAGCAACAACCAGACGCCGTATTGTAAAAAAAAGTCGACGGACTATCTTAAGTGGGGTTTGAATTTTCTTTTTAATTTGGTACTGACTTTCAATAAGATGACTTATAAGCCCCTACAGTGAATAAAAACCTTTTGACATTGACTTGAGCGACCTTACTTGTACAAGCACAAAGTTGTTGCGTGTATGTTGATAAAACTTTGTCTAATTCGCTCAAAGAAGAAAATAGGGCTGTTTTCAGAAAGTTTGACTTGCATCAGAATGTTTTAATGTAAACACAAATCTTATTAAACTCTAAGCCATTACTGCCAACAACACCAACCATTTTGAATACGCCTAAAGTTCCCTGTTTGTGATACGTGGCTTCAAATTGTATGAATTACGAATTGTTTGAAATCTTCAGACATACTGGCAAACGATTTGAATTTTTTTTTACGGACCTACCATGTATTGAATTAACAGTGTAAGAATCGCTAGTGCACAGTGATGAATTTGTGGGCTTGTTGGCTAAGTTGGTTGTGACCCTGCCTTCTGAGCCGGAGGTCGCAGGTTCGATCCCCGCTCGCGGCCAACAAAATGTCTGTTGACTTCGTGTCTGGTAGTTTAATATTTATTTAAGTATGTTTATCAGTTTTGTTTAGTACCCATAGTACAGGCCCTGCCTAGTTTGAGACTAAATAACCGTGTGTGAATTGAGTCCCACAATTTATTATTATTATTCTCTGTTTTTGTTTCTATTTCTCGAAATATACAATATATTTCGGTATGTTTTATACAAAATTCATGGACCTAAGTGTTAAGAATGACAGCTTTTTGCATAGTTATGTAGGTGTTTTCGGGTAGGCCAATATTGTGCAATGAAGTGAGTAGGTGTTTATTATTATTATTTAGCATCATACTATTGGCAGTTCGGGCTTTTTCCCCCATTAATCAAACACTAGATACTTGTTCCATGTAAACCGTTATTGAATAACTGCATGGACTTTTCGACTTCGTTACTAGTCGCCATTTCTGAACTGGTTTTTTTGTCCAAAAAATAAAAAGAAAGAAAGAAAAATATTTATTTGGCACATATTCAAATTAAAATATTACAAAATAACCTAAAGCTAAGGAAAAGTGGGCACCAAAAGGGCGGCCACTCAGCATAATGCCGTGGCAATAGATAACCTAAAATTGTTATAAAGTATCACCACGATACAACTGGACACGTGGCAAGAAACTTTTTTTTTATTTTTTTTGTGCAGTTATTTTCACTCAGTCTAAACCGTCTTCAAAAATAGGAGAAGGTTCTCGATTCAACTGTATGTTTTTTAAGTATGTTCGATTACTTCGCCAATTATGAACCGGTTTTGATAATTCTTTTTTGTTTGGTATAAATCAAATTTCAGAGGTGGTTCCATTTAAGTTTTATCGAAGTCGGTCGAGTGGTCAATCAGAAATCTACAAAATTTTAAAAAATGTATACTTACATCGATGATATTTTGAGTTTTATTCCTTGAAGTCGGTTTTTTCTTTGTTATTTATCATCTAAACTAACTTCATAAGATAAAATAGAAATATAGAAGTCAGGTAATTTTGCATCACAAGTTTCATCGTCAAAGTCAAAAGTAATCAAAACAATATTGAACTTTGTTAGCTATCTGATGCTTACTTAAACTTAAAATGAACGTTCAAAAACTATATTTTGTTTTTTTTATCACAGTTCGTCTCGAGTTTGTCAGGACGTCTAAAACTTTTGTTTTCTTACAGTTATTTGTTAGTTTTCGAGAACTTTAACATATAAACTAAAGTGTAGTTTTAACAACCATATTTCTATTATTAACGCCGATGTTGGGAACGAAATTGTTAAAAGACTGCGGAGAGTCGAGAATGCTATGGTTGGGCTATGAAAGGTAATAACACTGACGATCAAAAATACTAAATAGTAACAAATATCTTAAAATGTTCTAAAAACACTTTTCCATAATAATATTGAAAATTGTTTTTAGATCATTTTAAGATATTTGTTACTATTTATACTTTTTAATTCAACAAGCAATGTTTATAGTCTTATTTTTGCTCGTCAGTGTACTCTACATTATTATTTTTTTGTTTCATGACCAAAAACTTACATTTATTTCTCACCTACGGAATACATTTTTTTTACAAAGAAAACACTTTTTATACAAACAACACCAAATTGAAAAAACACACTAGAAATACAGTGAACAGAAGAGCTGCATTCTAGGTAATTAATTAAAATCGTTTAATTCTATTACACAAAACTTTAATATATTTTGATATTCTTTTGTTATACAACGGGTCACAGAATGAGCGCAATTTCTTATTTACCCAAATTAGTATATACCTATGCATCATATATTTAATTTTTCATTCATATACTACTTTCGTTTTGTCTAACTAAATTTCTTATTTAAAGAGCAATAATAGTACGGTTTCCACAGATGCCCCTAAATTCATTTTACGGAAAAAAATACCACATATTAAAAATTACTGAAATAGATTAAGTAGTTGAAAAAACTAATTCCAGGAATTACGATTATTCTGTTACATATTGTGTTTACTGTTTTTATACGCTAGTTCGATCGCTTTTTTCATAGCCCCATACAATCGCGACCACACGCGAAGTGTCGTTAAATAAAACGACAACATTTATCTCTAGTTAACGTACCAATGATTCTTTCACTTTGGATAGTGTGTTAAATTGGTAACACAATAACTTTGGTGCGTTACCTTCACTTTAAGCATCGAGTAAACACGAATTTCTGGCTTTATTGGGTGTTTATTACCTATTATCGCGGTAAACTGTTACTGTAAAGGGTCAAAGTCAAAAGTTTTTTTTCAATGTAGGGGCTTATAAGTCTGCCTATTGAAAGTCATTGCTTCTCCACCGCTTCGGTATGTAAAGTTGGGGAGAAGAAGCGGGGCAAGAAACTCCTCAACACATTATTCTTTTAATATACCTAATACAAAGTTCAAGTTACATGGTTTTAGTGCTTTGCTGAGCTGGACAAAATTTACACAATTTAAATTTACACAAGAGTTTAAGCATTCAGAGTTCTTCCGATAGTTTGTGACGGTATTGAAGAGGTTTCTTTTTTTAATTTGTGTAGAATCGATATCGAATAAAAAAAAATCAAAAAGTAAATCGAATTCGTTAATTGCATGTCTCACTGGCAGCTAAAATTAAATTTAATTCTCTAATTTCATGGCCTAAGAATCTGCTCAAATAATGAAGTTTAATCAAATTGAAATAAGTTCATCTACATTCTAAGTGGCGAACCATGTAACTGTCAATTACAATTTCATTGAACTCAAATAAATTCATTAAATCCTGAGAATATAATTAGCAAATAAACATAATATTATTATATTCTTAAGAATATAATAATATTATGTTTATTTGCTAATTAATGAATTTAGTTATTAAAACTGAATATTAACCAAGCACCGATGTTGAAATCACTAATTATTATTAATATAAACTGCTCTATAAATTTGATTCTGAGTGTATTGTTATTTCATTTTTCATTTCATTTATTGCTAGAAATTACATGTATATGTTACGGGCAACGTGATTAACTGGGCATTATTAATAAGGACCGGCCATTATTCATAATGCCCAAGAGTGATGTGCAAAGTGATTAATTTATCACTTTGATCGGCCATTATTAATAATGCTCGATCTACCGTGGTCCATAGAATAAGTCAGTGTTTGAGATAGCTTGAATTTATCACTTGGACCGAGCAGTATGAATAATTCCCTACTTGTAGCCGGGCAAAGACCTTCCTTATTTATTAGATATTTCTGTTGATTTTCTTAGTTTACTTATTTTTTAACTATTATTCATAAGTAATATTTTTATCAAAATAAAAGTAGGTAAATATTATGGTATTACATTTTTAACTGTTTATTTTTTAAATACTTACTACTTTGTTCAACAGTTTATTTTTTCATGAAAATTTTGTAAGATTAATTTAATTTAATAAACCAAAACAGTACAGTTCACCTTTTTTATTTCTTTGCCCAAGATAGAGTGGGCATTATTCATAATGGCCGGGAAAAGTCATGCTGTTTTAATCACATTGACCAATTGAGTCGGGCATTATGAATACAGACCGGCAATTATTAATAGTGCCCGGACTTATCAAATTGCCCATAACATATACACAGATGTCAAAAAGAATGCGATAAGGAAACAATGTAATTTCACCCTACGGGTATGGCAATATATAATTACAAATTACAAAATATAGAATAAATGTAATTATTTGTAATTATTTCTTTTAACGTTAATTATTGTTTAATTAATTACCTATAATATAATATATCTATATATTTAAATATAATTATTTACTAAATAGGAAAATAATTTGTTTAATTTTAGGGGAGAAGTCTTCTAAAACTGTAATTGACTAATTATAATACTCAAACATAAAGTTTGTCAGCCATTTTGAATTCCAAAGTACCAGTATTATTTTTGTACAAACGGCGTTGGTAGGTTTAGAAATTTTTATCCCTAATGTTACTAATAACTTCGTTGTAAGTATGTACATTTGTAATTACGATTTCTATGTAAAACTATTAAAAAGTCTAGTCTAATTTAGGTATAACGGTGCTAAGTATTGTACATAATTAGGTAGAACTTACTAATAGTTTCCACTTTGACTGACATAACAATTTTAAAAATGGCGTTAAAACTGTACAGGTTTTTGTACATAATTTGATTACTTTACTGCATCCTTCTATAATAAAAGTAACATAGTTTTTGTTTATACCTATGCCGGTGTTATGTCAGCCAACGTAAATATATGCCCGGTTCCAAGTGCTACCGATCGGTAATAGTAACATCGACAGTAACAAGTGAATAAAAATCTATAGTAACGTTCGGTCAGTGTTACTATTAATGATCGGTAGCACTTGTAACCGGCTGTAAGGCTATGTCAATTGCCGCTGAGTCATACCAAGTATGAGACCTAACTATTGTTGATAAAAAAAAATTGTTTCTTGTAAATGTTTCCAAATACAATGTCAAGCATTTACGTCTGTTTCATTTCTAGTAAGTCTATACTGGATGATTTTTTTTACCGTCTGGAAAAAAATATGACGTATAATGTATAGAGCCGAAGTTATACACGAGATTAATTGTTAAATGTAGTCATGTTTAATGCAATTTACAAAATCTGGAAAACTACGCACAGTAGGTTGTAGGTAAATTGCGCATAAATGGAATCTACGTGCATGTTTCTTTTTAAAATACTATTTCAAATTTTTCAGTGTGCATTATTGACTACAATTGAGTAATGTATATTAGTTTAAGCAAGAAAAAAAAATTTTGAGATAAAAAAATTTTTTTAAGTAACATTGCCAAATGAATCTATTACACTTACCTATCACACCACATTTTTTTCCAGACGGTAAAAAAAGTCACCCTGTATATTATCATCAGTAGGTATCATCACAATATAAAAATCTATAACTACAAAGTGGTCTATTACTTTCGAAGATTGAGGACAACCGCAAGCCGTCCACTAGGTACAGTCAACAAAGTTGTTAGTGTTACATGACCAGAAACTAAGATTCAGTTTTCTCTTAAAGTCTTAAATGTATTTATAGTTTTTTTTTGTAAATTATAGGGATCAAAGATACCTTTTGAAATAAACAATAATGAATAAGATGTGGTTATGACTACCCCAGAAAAATGAGTTCTTAGTTACTGGCCATGTAACCCTAACAACTTTGTTGACTGTAACTATTGCAGTTCCGACGTCGCAAACTATCAAATTTGCACTTTCAAAATAGCACATGCGCATCACTACATAGTATAAAACAAAGTCGCTTTCTCTGTCCCTATATCCCTATGTCCTTATGTCCCTTTGTATGCTTAAATCTTTAAAACTACGCAACGGATTTTGATGCGGTTTTTTTAATCGATAGAGTGATTCAAGAGGAAGGTGTTAGCATTGCACCCGTGCAAAGCCGGGCGGGTCGCTAGTAATATCATAAATCAATCTTCTCTTATACAATATGTCACAAAATAAACGCAATTCCTGAAATTAGTTTGTTCAGTATCAACCACTTAATCGATTTCAGCTATTTATAATGTGTTAAATTTTTTGTAAAAACTAATTAGCACAACTGAAATTAGGGCTTCCATACAAAAAACGTATTTTTTTGGCGTTTTTATAGATTTTCAATAATACCTACTAACTGTGAAAACCGCAATTAATTTCGTTAAGTAGTGTTTACGTGATGCGCCTGCAGAGATTCAGACGACAGACAAACAAAGAGACTCTGTTCACAACCATATCCTTTGTACAGACATCACATAGTAACGAGTTTATTATATCGATATTTCCAATAACTTCCACTCTAAGTCCTAGTAAGTAGGTATATTTAAATCTCTTTACTTAAAACAAACGAAGTAGGTAGGCACTTTCGTTTCCCAACAAAAACGCTCTGTTCTTTAATTAGAAACGCCCAAAAAAGCAACGAAACCCTATATTATTCGTATCAATTACTGGAGGGTCGAAACCAAAGATTCTAGATTTGTCCGTGAAACTTTTAATTGAGACCGATGGCAACAAATACCTGATGTTGACACCAAAATGCTCTAATTGATTTACAGCCCATTTCAGGTCCTACCAGTGGGACGGGTAATAGAGTTACTAGTTTTGGCCCGCGACTTTGCCCGCGTTCTGGGATTAAAAGTTGTCTATGTTTTATTTTGATGTAAAAGCTATATCACTGCAAAGTTTTATCAAAATCCGTTCATCTGTTTTTGGGTGAAAGATAAACAAACATCCATCCATCTATCCAATACATTCATCCACCTCAAGTTTTACCTACTTCTAAAATACGCGTTTATTACAATAATATTCCCATTGAAATAAAAAGTCTATTGAGAAATTGAATACAATAGTCAAACAAAAATTTAAATAAAAGCGGAACGATTTGAATCGAATTAGGTAATCGTCTTATAACAACTTATACTTACAAGTCTACGTAGTTTGGATGACAATACTTGGTATAAGTAGGTACATTGGTATCATCGAGCTGATCTGATGATTTTTTTTTTATAAGTGAGAAGGGGGCAATCGCGCAGACGGGTCACCTGGTGGTAAGTGACTACCGTCCATGGACACCTGCAACTCAAGAGTCACAAGTGCGTTGCCGGTCTTTGAGGTGTAAGTTATGAAATGATGGAGTTAGGAAGTTGATAAAAGAAGTCCTGAATACTTGTAAACCAGTCAATTTAATTATGTAGTTTCAGCGAGCGCCAGACACTACACCTACCTACTTGTTGTTTTAGTTATTTTTTATTGTGATTTCGGAAAAAGTAAAATTATTGTAATTTTACTGTCGGTATAAATTTTACGTCACATAATATTTACAGCAATGGCAATATTTAGGATTACATCTTAATTCCTAATTTGAATTCGTAAATCGACATACGTTTGATTTTAAATTTTACATTTCCTATTACAACATTATTAATCATCTTACAACAAGATTAGGAACAACATCACTACATTTAGTCATCCTCCAAAAAAATAATAGTGTTTAAATCAAGGGAATACGGTTGGCATTCGAGTGACAGCGGTTTCGATATATGATTTTAAGATGTCAGTTATTTGAACGACATCTGTCGTAGATATTTTTAGGGTTCCGTATCCAAAAGGTACCAACAAGACCATTACTACCTTACTACTGTTGCTGTTGTCCGTTCCTCTGTCTTTCTGTCCGTCTGGCTGTCAGTGCATTGTATCTAGACCCCAACAGGAAGACAGTTGAACCTTTCACAGAATGTGTAGGTATTTCTATTACAGTAAAAATAAATCATAATCAAATATAGTTTTTTTTATTGTTTATGGTAGAACGGAACCTTTCGTTCGTAAGTCCTATTCGCACTTGACCGGTTTTTAAATACATTGAGTTTTACAACGCCCCCCGCGGTCGAAATCTGTTATCCGCTTTTATGAGTGACGAGATTTATTGTGATTTTATATTTTTCACTTTTACTGCTACATTAAATTGATAAAACGTATTTCTGTAATTTCGTCATCAACATTTCGTCCGTAAATTTTTGTGCCGTAATAAAAATACAAATAAAAAGTTTTCGATTTTAATTTATATCGGAATTTTAATGTTGTTACTATGTAAATTAATTGTATCAATATGTTGGTTTGAAATGTCGAAATTTATTACGTCCGTATTTGCTGTGATTCAAAAACTGTACAGAATTGTATGCTCATACAATTCTCTTATCTTTTGGAGACATTAGTTTTAGGTACAATTACTATTTCTTAGGTAAATTTATACATCACTATAATTACAGATAACTGTGCAAATTTCGACAGAATATCTACAAAAAAAAAAAAACAAAGACCCAAAAATAATTTATTTTAAAAAATTAAGTGTGGGTGGGCAGAGGACAGTCAAGAGCTTTACACTTGTAGTGCAAGTCTGACCTCTAAGGCGATTGTAATAAGAACGTTGCAAAGTCCAATGAGTCAAGTTCCAGGTGCTCTTGACTGTACATGCAATCCCAATAGAGCTCTAACTGTGTAAGACCATAGACTACTTTTTATCTAACCTCGCGAGCGAAATAGCGAGTAAAAGCTTAGTTATAAATGGAAAAATTAAAAACCCCAGACAATAAATACATTTAAACACAACAAACAAACGGCTGGACCGATTTTCTTGAACTGTAGTCAGAGTCACTTTTCAAACAAAAAATACTGAATCAAAATCGGTTCAGCCGTTTTGCGAGCTACGAGCGAACAGACAGATACACAGAAACACACGGCAAACTTAACAACTGTTTTTCGTCGAAAAAAAATAATAATAATATAATCTCACGCCTTTTATCCCCGAGGGGGTAGGCAGAGGTATTCCATTCCTGGATATACCCACATTTCACGAGATATATTGGACCCCTAAAACGTGATAGGTGGTGAGCTCATCGCCGGACCGGGTCTTTTTACACATGTCTCAGAATTAATTCTGAGACCTGCGGGTTTCCTCACGATGTTTTCCTTCACCGTCGAGCTAGTGATAAATATGTACGTAAGTTTTTGAAAAACTCATTGGTACAGTCAAGAGCACGCTAAGCTTGACACTTTGGACTTTGACCCGACCCTGTATTCTATGGCGCGCAGTACAAATCAGAGTTCAGCTTAAACTGGTAGTGTCAAGCTTGACTTGCTCTTGACTGTACATGCCAGGATTCAAACCCGAGCCTCACTGATTTTCGGCCGGCTCCTTAACTGTTCGGGCTATCACTGCTTCCAAAAGTAAAGCAACAAAAGCTTGAGTTGTCAAAATAATATCAATTACAGCGGAGTGTAACATGGTATCGACACCAACGGGAAGTGGATATCGAAGTCGTTTCCTACAACGCCTTAATTGGATGCCGAACAAAAGCTTATCGAGCGAGCAGGGTGCGGTCCCAGTGTAGGCGACTAATCTTTAAGTCGCAGCACCACGCGGTTCCAATGGGCACCGTAACAATTAAAAATCAATTGAGTTTTCTTTTATGGGCTTAAGAGGTTAAGTAACTAGTGGCTCGGGTAGACGTTGTCCTGCCACAGACATCAGCGCCACCTATTGGAACCAATTGTGAATCTTACCTATCCATGGACCCTCTCAAACCCAAACAGAAATTCATCAAAATCGGTCCCCCCATTTGAGATTTTGGGGGACTAATACTAGTGGCCCGGCCAGACGTTGACCTGCCACAGACATCAGCGCCACCTATCGGGTCCAATTGTGTTTTTAAACCATCCAATTATCCACTCAAATATACACAAATATTATTTCCAACTCAACAGGCAGGGCACCAACATAGCTAACAGGCTGTTTAACTGCGTCACTTGCATATTGCGATCTTCTATTAAATCAAGCACAATGATTTAACCATTTTTTTTATTTTTTATTGTACTTTTATGTTTATTCCAAAGCGTGTTCCGTATGACTACTTCCTTCTCCTCAGCCATAGGTACCTAGATGCTGAAGCGGTGGAGCTGAAATGAATTTCAATAAATCCCCACTTTTGAATAAAACATTTTGACTATAAAACGACTATTTATGTTGTTTTTATGTACATATTGTTAATTAGTCTTTAGATTTATATATTTATTGTCAATTGTAATTATTACATAAAAAGTGAAAAAGTCTTCCTTTTGACTATATTTATTTATGTATCGTATTGTATATTTTGAAGTATTGTCGAGTTTATATCCAAAAACCGCAACTCGTTGTCACAACGCCTACACCCTTATCTCTCCGCTCTCTCGTTAATAAGTTTTCATTCTATTAATTAATTACATGTTTAATTAGCGAAGATATTGTTTTACCATCTATCATTCTAAAATCTGAGAGGTTCATTATTCTGTTCTTCAGACGAAAACTTAAGTTGACAATGAATGGCGGCCATCTTTAAATGTAAAATTTTTGTCAAGTGGTGAAAATTATGTTACATTAATGTCATGTGTGTGATTATGCAATTCATCATCATCACCCCGTAACAGCCCACTGCTGAGCTGTCTTTTCTCACACTGTGGAAGGGCTATATGTCCCACGCGAGGTCACCGCGGATTCAATCCGTGGCTAACCTAACCTAACCTAACTGTCAAAATGGCGTTCTCGTAGGTCGTGGCTGAAAACCAGTGGCTTTGTGTGTGGCTTTGCTGCACTGAGCTGCGCCCATTCGAATTACTGCAGCACACACATGTTCGTAACTGTTGATTACCACTGTTTTATATTGTAGATGTTATTGTAAGGTTTGTTTAATATGTGTGTGTCTGGAGATTCAAATAAATGCTTATTCTATTCTTCTTTTCTTCTTCTAAAATTTTTAAGGGTATCTGACTCGACGACTTCCATGGTCGTCGTCGTCGTCGTCGTCGTCCAAAACACAACGAAAATCTGGACCCTTCAAAACTTCAAGAAGAGAGCGTACCCCCACCACAAAGGCCGGCAACGCACTTGTGAGTCTAGTTGCAGGTGTCCATGGGCGACGGTAGTCACTTACCATCATTCAGGTGACCCGTTTGCTCGTTTGCCCCTCCCCCATACCTACTATAAAAAAACAGTTTAACGTGCTTAAGTAGTTTGACCCTTACAATTTAATTAATTCTGCAGTAGGTCCCTATACTATACAAAATTTGTTTAACGTGCCTATGTAGTTTGATGCTTACAATTTACTAAATTCTGCAGTAGGTTAGCGTGGGTGATAATCCTCATAAATTATTAGTGGAAATTCCCATACATAAACAGTAAGCTCACAAATTAATGATTTAAGATCAAATATTTGGCATTTTGCTCAAATTCCGCTGAAGATATTTCCATCAATATTGTTTATTGAGATGCCATTTCCTTATAGGTGACTATTATTCCATTAAATATAGGCCTTTATCGACGAGCGTAGGATGATTAGATACTTTATTTCGTTAATTTTGAACTTAATTGATTAAAATTGGTATTTAAAATTATACAATTTGATTATCATTTAAATAATTTTGGCATATGGGGAAGTCAATTACTTTTATTTTAACATTGGAATGTGAAATCTACTAATTGAATATTAATACTAATAGGATTTACTACCGTTTTGGGCAGTTTTACGTGAATCACAGACAAACGACTTCAGTCAAAGATTAATTATAATATGCAAACTAGTAGCACAATCAAAAAATGTTCTAAGACAAAGACCCAACTTTTGCACCGATTCACCATAATCTGTCACATAAAAAACACCTGATCAGGACAACTTTAGTAGTGTACCTAACAGAAAACGTTACAAAGACACAACTTTAGCACCGATTCACCTTAATCTGATAACACATAAAAAACAGCTGATCAGGACAATTTTAGTAGTGTACCTAAGTATGGTAGTTTTGCTTGTGACATCTATTATTTGATTAGCTACAGGGGTACACACTTTAAGATAATAAAAACAATTTAAAATACACCATAAAATATGCAAAATTAAATTAAATTATTATGTTTATATTTTATCTATCATTACCATTTCACTGCTAAACCGCTGAACTTATCATTGGGGGACTCAGCGCAGGATATAGATCACTACGAGTACTTGATGCTCTCGCTAGTCATGGAGAAGGTTCCCTAAGATAACAAATACATAAACTATAATCTTTATATCTATTGAAAAACTATTATAGCTATTGAAATAGGCTATCGCAGAGTTAACGAATTCTCGGGCAAAGGCAATATTAAATGAAAAGACGAAAAAACAAACTGACTAAACACGAAAATTAAACCGAAATTATCAACTCAAACATTCATTGCGGTAAATCATCCATTAATCCCGTTTGAATAAAAATTGAATCGTCATCGAACGCAGTGCAATTAATCATGGAATTAGTATAATTGTGGTGTAATCATTTTGTGCGTTTTGAAATTTGGAGCCACGAAGAAGGCCTCTAGTTCACGTAATACTTTTGCAGATTATTTTTGAAAACATATCTGGATAGAGCTGGTTTTATTGTAATAAAACAAATATCACATCATCTCCTATCAAAACTCAAATGGTATCTAACTTCGCGTTGAACTAGAATCATGAATTTTGGCAAGAGACAATGTCCTATAGCACAAGTAAATACACCCAAAAAAGACACTTCAATTTGCAGTTGGTATACATACGATATATACCTACCTACAAGATGAATCATATAATCAAAATGAGTTCGTAATAGGGATTGGCGTTCAAAATTAAGAGGCTTTATGGCCAACATTTTTTAAGAATCACAGCTAAACTTGGTGTGGCGTATCAATAGCCAAACACTAGGCGGGGATAGAAACCCTCCGGCAATTATAAGAGGATGGAGATGAGAACACAAGTTATCTACGAAATTCAATATAACCAAAGTATGCAGATAAGTACTCACCAAGCTCCAGGCGTCGCGCACTTCAAGACTGGCCAGCCCCTCTGTAAACTTATAGAAGAGCGGAGGTGGAATGCTCCTCCATCGTGAAAAGGGAAGATTTTCCACCAGGCGAGGTGATCGTGCCTGGGGACCGCGGTCCAACGGTTGATGTTGAACAGATGTATTTATACAAACTCATTAGAAAACTTCGAGCGCGGTTAAGAACACGGCCGTCTATTGGCGCGTTCTATGTAGTGTCGCCACAAACTCAAGTGTTATTTTAAATTAATGAACTATGATAACAGCAATGACAACAATACAGTCACTTATTTACACTAATACGTACCTTTTCTTCTTCTTCACTTACCCAGAGACTACCGAAGGCCGCTAGTGCAAGCAGATGGTATATAGCATTTTGTAAACAGTTATGCTGCGCAACCAAAACCTATTTTTAACCGACTTCAAAAAAAAGGTTCTCAATTCGTAGCGTATGTTTTTTTAAACTTTCGGCTAGGTGAACCGATTTCTATGATTCTTTTTTATTTGAAAGCTGGTGCTTTCCGTGTGGTCCCATTTTAATTTTGGCCGGTTCTAAGAATTGCATTTGCATTCATTCATGAAAAAATTCATGAGAATTCATATAAGTCTTAAATTTGCATTAAGTATGTGCGCGACAAATGGACGAATTACTCAATATCACGTTAACCGATTTCGATGATTCTTTTCTTAACCGACTTCAAAAAAGGAAGAGGTTCTCATTTCGACTGTATTTTTAGTATCTTTCGTTGAAGTCGGTTATTCTTTAGAGTTCTATGTGAAATCACAAAAATTGAAAAAACGGCTTCGGCTATCTGCTGCTCTCGTGGCCATAAACAAATGACACATTAATTTATGGAGCAGGTATACCATAAGTAATAAATTATAGGTTCGTCTGTCGAAGTAATTAATTATTTTGGTTGTTATTCATTTTATGTCTAACTATTCGTTAGTAATAACAATTTAATGTTGTTTAATCGATTTTTGTTGTTTTGTTAGAATGTTTATTTTCTAACTTTTCTAACTCCTCTCTGCATTACTGTTTAGGGATGTCATTGTAACGGCTAGGCTTAAAGTCTTGCTTACATTACTTTGTTTAAAGTTAGACAATGTTTAAACAGATATTGGACTCGATTCTGCAAACCACCTAAAATTCCTAATTTTAAGTTAGCTCTATTCTTTTTCACCGCTTTGGGAAGGAAAGGGACAGAAATAAGCGCCATATTTATTCACAACGTCACAAATGTCAAAATAACAAAATCGAACCTTATGGACGCATTCAAATACACGTTTTTAGCAATTTTAGCAACGATGTAAGGAGGTCATGGATAAAAGAGACAGTTAAGACATCAAATTAGTCGGTTTTTACACGTTTGACATTACTCTATAATCTATGGTTTGTTTCTGTCCTTTTTCTTCCGTTTTCTATAAAGAAGGATAGGCTAACTTAAAATTAGGAATTTTAGGTGGTTTGCAGAATCGAGTCCATTATCACTAGGGATGCCTCGATACGCCTTTTTGCCGATACGATACCGATACTCTTATAAAAATATCGGCGATAATGATACCGATACCGATACGCTTATTGAAGTCAAAAAGGAAGGTAGAATAAATTAAACACAATTAATTAATAGTTTTAGTAATATCAAAATTAACATTTTAAAAATAAAGCGTGGGGTTTTTTCAATTCATTTATTCCATTTTAAAACAATAATTATTGTGTAGGAAATTGTATGCACATAATATAAAAATACATTGATTACAAATTAGACCAACATAATATTATAACCTATATACCTAAATAATAATTACAATGTCAACATTAAAATCTCATAAAATTCATAGTACCAACTTATTCAACAACACAATTCAGTAACAAAATTAAATGTCAAATTTAAATAAATTATTATTATTCAATTTGAGTCAATAAATTCACTTACACTATAATAACATTTTTCCAACAAAAAACATTTTACAACATTTTTAAACACTTTTACATTCTCAATTATCTTATAATCTACCGGAAGACTATTGAACATCCTTATAGCCTGGTGCCTCACACTGTGCGAAACAATTGTAAATTTTTGGGAGATGGAATAAGGAATGTCCTTTCTCCGCGTGCATAAGCGCTTTTTTCTTTCATCTGTAGTTTCATACTTCACCGACCACTTTACCAAATGCGTTAGCGTCACTAATGTATATAGGCTGGGTACAGTTAAAATTTTTAGCTGTTTAAACAATTCCCTACATGACTGCCATGGTGGAATGCGTGCAATTGTTCTAATGGCTCTCTTTTGTAATGCAAAAGCTTTATTTATATTGTAGTTATAACTATTTCCCCAAAAAATTATGCTATATCTTAGGTGTGATTCAACTAGAGCATAGTAAACAATCTTTATTTGTTCGAGAGTTACTTCGTCACGCAGACTCCGTATAGCGTAGCAGGCCGAACCTATCTTGCCCCCAATTTTTTCAAGTTCATCTTTCCAATTAAGGTGTGAATTTAAGTAAATGCCTAAGAACTTAACAGATTCCACTAGTGTTATTTTTTTTTCATTTAAGGTAATGTCTAAAGATTCCTTGTTTCTTGCTGTAGTTCTGAATAACATTACATTTGTTTTGCTAGTGTTTAGAGTGAGCCTATTAAAATTAAACCATTCATAAAATAGCAAGAGGGCTTTAGTGGTTTTTTTCGATAGCTCCTCCGAGTTATCGGCCGAAATGATGGCATTGGTATCATCCGCAAATACAACTATCGCAATGTCATTGATATTTTTATACATAAAGTTAAATAAATCGTTTATAAAAATTACAAAAAGTAGTGGACCTAAAATAGAGCCTTGGGGAACACCCCTCCTTATCTTCTTTAATTTGGATCGATATGTTATTTCTTTTCCATATTTAGTGTGTTTAATATCGACAAACTGAAATCTATTTGCTAAATAAGATCTAAGTAATTCCAATATTTTCCCTCTAACACCATAGTGAAATAGTTTATTTATTAATATTTCATGATCAACCAAATCAAAGGCAGAGCTGAGATCAAGGAATAGACCTGAAACTTTCTTTCTTTTATTTAAGTTCAGAATTACATCATCTACAAGTGTATCGAAGGCTTCACTAGTGCCGACGTTTTTTTGGTATCCAAACTGTCTCCTATTTATAATATATTTAGATTTTAGATGTTTTACCAGACGTACTTTAATTATCTTTTCGAACAACTTTGAGAATAATGGTAAGACGGAAATCGGTCGATAATTTTTTGGCTCTGTCCTCAAACCTTTTTTAAATACAGGAATAACTTTGGCAATTTTTAGTTGATCTGGGAATATGCCGTCATCACTGCACATGTTACAAAATGAGGATAGCGGTTCTGCTAGAATATCAATATTATCCTTTAAGACCGCTATTGGCAAATCATCATATCCGCAGGACCTCTTATTCGCCATATTATTTACTATGTTAAAAATTTCTGTTGAAGTGATTCTCTTCCACCCCATATCATTTACTACAATTGGAATATTTTCATGCAGGATTGTCATAGAAACACTAGTATTAGAGTGAGCGTTACTGTTATTATGATCAAAAGTATTCGAAAATGCCTCAGCCACATCTATTGGCTTTGTGATGATTTCATTATTAATTTTTATTAACATTTGAGAATTTTCGACATTGATGTGTTTATTTCTATGTTTATTAACTACACTCCAAATGGCCTTTGAGCTGTTTTCAGCCTTATTTATTTCCCTCTGAATGGCATTTTTTTTTGCACTTCTTATTACACGCCGAAAAATACGAATATAATTTTGTTTATATTGAACTAATTTTGAATCGCAAAAAGATGTATGTGCTGTTACCAGAAATCGTTTCATTTTACTTGCTGTCTTAATCCCTGTAGTGGTCCATTTTATCTGAGTTTCTTTTTTAAAAAAATATTTACGTTTAATTTTTCTGAAACTTTTCTTGAAGTTATCAAAAAAAATTTTTAGGAATCCATTAATACCATCGTTTGTCCAGTCATGTTCCATAATATGCTGTCTAAACTTGTCATTATTAGCCTTACTAAAATCCCTTAACTCTTTTGTAATGTAGTTATTATGATCTTTACTACCCTTACATCTTGGTACATGTAAGTGGCATACGAGGCCTGCATGCCCATCTGAAAAGCCGTTATGGTCTACATTAAACGCTACAATGTTCTCAGCAGATAAGTTAGTTATAAAATTATCAAGACAAGAAGATGATTTTCCACAAACGTAAGTAGTAGAAAAGCAAAGTGGTCTGAAATTGTAACATCTAAGCAGACTTAAAAACTCAGACTTATACTTATCATTAGTCAATAGGTCTATATTAAAATCACCACTTATAACACACTTTTTGTCGAAAAAATATTCTAATAATTTTTCTAACTGAGTCATGAACTCATCGAAATGCTTTCTTTTGTCATTTCTGTATACACACAATATATTTAAATTAGAAGAAGTATCTTTGACTCCACATATTTCAAAAAACTCTCTTTTATATAGATTGTCGCAAATAGACAAGGAATCACAATTGTTATTAGCTAAACTAAGTATGAGACTACCGCCTCGTTTCATGTTTTTTCTAGTGTTGTAAGATACTAATTTATAATTTGTCATGTTCAAAGAAGAAATATTGTCCTTGTTTAGAAAATGTTCGGTAATACATACATAATCTGGTTTATTATCATATGAATTAAGGTAAAGATCTAGTTCATCTTTCTTAGTATTGAGTCCGCAAACATTCTGATAAAAGATACATAAATTTCTTAAACTAGCATCTTTAAGAGTATTACTGGAAACTGTGACGTTATCAGAAACAGTATAATCTAATGTGTTTTTATAAAGTAACTTATTCACGAAAAAAATCACATTCAGTTTGCGTTGCGTTGCAACACTTTCATTTTGTTAGTAGGCCTCTTTTCATTATGTATCATTGATTTATATTTATAACTTAGCATTATTATATCGAAAATTAAAGATCTACACGTATTTATTTTATCTAGTCTATGGTTTTCAAAGTAACAAAAATTGGAATAGTGCAAATTATTAGTGTTAGCACTTATTAAGCGGTTTCCCCGAGTATAGTTAGTTTGTAGGTCGTTTGTAACGAAATAGGTGGGACAACACGCTCCTTAACATTACATTTTTAAAGGGCGGAATTTGAAAAGTATCGTAGAATCTTCCATAAAAATATCGCCGATACCGATATATCGGTAAACCCGAAGTATCGCCGATATATCGGTATCGGTATCGGATCACCCCTTATTATCACTTTTTTACATTATTGTCAAAGCTCTTCTCAGACATCATCACTATTGACAGCATCTTTTCAACTTGTCACCGATGTATTTTGCGAACATAGCTTATGGACTTCCATTGTTCGTAAAGAAAAGAAAAACCGGGACCAACTATCGAAACAAGCCAGGTCAGATACCTACCTAACCAATTCTGGCAGTTAGGTGGCCACTAGCCTAACACCATCTACCAATCTGCGGTGGTGCTAAACTTCCTCAGCAGTGGACTGTTAGGCTCAAAAAAATATCATCATCAACCAGTAAGGCTCAATTCACACCGAGATGGCAGCGGCCGGCAGCAGCAGTTTCAGTGTCATAAATAATTTTGAACTTTATCTTTAACACTTTTACAGAGTATCGCTTGAGAAACTTTAAAACGTGGCGCAGCCGCCCGCGGCGCCGCAAGCGCTCTGACGCCTCCAAGACGATGACTACTA
The DNA here is from genome assembly GCA_963855545.1 of Ethmia dodecea. Classification (NCBI taxonomy): domain Eukaryota; kingdom Metazoa; phylum Arthropoda; class Insecta; order Lepidoptera; family Depressariidae; genus Ethmia; species Ethmia dodecea. Next base: position 1,129,086 of record OY979457.1, read on the forward strand.
TCAAGCGATACTGTGTTTTATTGTAATGAAGATAAAGTTTAAAATTAAAATGAAACTGCTGCTGCCGACCGCTACCATTTTGGTGTGAATTGAGCCTTACTGGTTGATGATGATTTTGCCAAAACGATGTACCTACCTACTATACTGTTACACATTGCCTCCGAATCAATTCTGGCCTAACGTTTTCCTTAACTGTTCAGCTAGTGATAAATATATACGTTAGTTTTTAAAAGCCGGGCCTCACGGCAAGAATCGGGTACACTTCTAACATGGTAATCACTATCACAAAACTCCAAGCTGTAAATTCGTTCATGTGATCCTTTTATAAAGTAGGTGTTGCTTTTAAGATCGATTTTAACACATTCAAAGTGGATGCAAAGAGGTTGAACAAAGAACTTCTTTCATCTGAAGCTGTCACAGAGCATGTTACAAACAAAACCACACTTATCTTGAGCATGTTTCGAAACAGCCTTCTGCTGAAGTAGGTATCGGTGGTATGCGAAATATGACAGTATTAAACAATTACAAGCAGATTTTACGCATTCTCTGCTATTGTGCATACAATAATAATTATGGATTACTTAAAAAGTGTTTTTGTTGATTGGGTAGACTGTTTAGTCAAATCGTAGCATTTTCACATTGATATAACTTGTGATGTATTTAACTTTTGATTGATATCAATTACGACTCAGTTGGTTAATAACTACATAGTATAAAACAAAGTCGCTTGCTCTGTCCCTATATCCCTATGTATGCCTAAATCTTTAAAACTACGCAGCGGATTTTGAGGCGTTTTTTTTTAATAGATAGAGTGATTCAAGAGGAAGGTTTTAGTTTTATCATAAAATGCTTAACTCAAGGCGGCAACGCAGTTGTGAATAGGACTCCATGGGCGACGGTAGTCACTTACCATCAGGTGACCCGTCTGCTCGTTTGCCCGATTTCCTCTTATAAAAAAAACTCACTGTTAAATTCCCATTGTAATTAGCTTCAGGCAGGTTATTTTTCCGTTTCTATCTGATGTTTACCTAACTTTTTTTAATTGTTAATTACAAATAATTTAAAAAAGCATAATGAATTACATTTACAAAGGTGGTTTTGAAATAGTATTTTTGAAGAAGGATAACTCGCACTCAAAGAGATTGAAATATAATAGGACATAGAGGGGGCATTGGGAATATTTTCAAACAAAACTTTGAAGCATGTTTGAAGCTCAAGCGTCATGTCAGTTAGTATGAACGCGAGCTGTCATTCGTTCGAAATTGTACTAGATTTATTCCACTTGGAATAACTTTTGGCTTCAAATTTTCCTCGCTTTGTCCCCTCTATGCCCTATAATATTATTTTAATCTTTTTAAACTTTTTCTTTACACGTCTTTTGTACCTAAAATCTCATAATAACCTACAAAATACACTAGGTAACGAATAACTTTTAAACCCCAACTTATAAAAATGTGGTATGATTACATATTATCTTAGTCTGTCCAAGAACTATCGATTTTACACGGTTTTGTCTTCCGTGGGCAGGTGTAAGTGGGGTACCCAAAACACATGGACTTTTGCCAATGTTCTTTAAGTGAAAACAGCTTATCTAAAGTTTCGATATCTTGCAGGGTTTAGAAGATATGAATATAAACTGGTAAACCGAAGTGAAGCGAGGACTGGTCGCTGGTAGGAAATAAAGTCACTAAGCTGTAACATGAGTATGCAGATCATAATGAATCCAGAAAACTCAGTTTGACACACAATATTCCTAATAACATAGAACTCTAAAGAATTAAACACCGACTTTAACTTACATCGTTTTCTCATGGATGCCAGTGTCAGAACTGGACCAAATTAAATGGGACAATACGGGAAGCACCAGCTTTTAAATAAAAAAAAAATCTTCAAAATCGGTTTATCCAGTGGAAAGTTCTGAGGTAAGAAACTTAAAAAAAACAGAGTCGAATTTATAACCTAATCTTTTTTTGAAGTCGATTGAAAATGCTTTTCATTACTGTAGGACAAAAAATAATCTCTGATCCAAATTACATAATAAAATCATTGAGCAAGGTGAACATTCTTAGAAAGCAAATATTGGATACAGAGACGTTTAAAGAAAAAGTTAGAAAATAGAATGATTTTCTTCCAACCTCTTTGATTTGATATTTGAGTTGCTATGACAATGAATGTCCATTTTAGTGATTTCGCAAAAAGGAATGATTTATTTGGCAAATGAAACAAGACTTAATCTTACGCTATCCATCCAATCGGAACATAATCTGTTTGAGATCGCGTGTGCCCGCAATCAAAATTGACTCTTATTTGAAATATCTATAGTATATTTACAATCGAATGATGACTTTGTGTTTGCTTGTATAACAACATTTAAAGCAGTTGTAGTTATGCTCGTTTGATTTTCACATCTTAATACTTTTTTGTAAAAGATTAGATGATTTGAATGACAATGATGTTTGTTGTAATTTCCTCCATTACAGCACTGGAAACATAACCGTTTTAATGTTACCTGTAATTTTTACTTTTTTTTAATGTCCAATCGAGCAGAGAGCCATGAACAGACGTGGACAATAGCAATCCTATTGAGTTTTGTATCTTATGGTTTGACGGGTGTTATTTTCGTTTCTCGACCGGCTTCAAAAAGGGAGGAGGTTATCAATTCGACAATGTTATTTTTTGTTTGTTACCTCAAAACTTTCAAATCGGTTCACCCAAACCGATTTTGATGTTTCTTTTTTTTTTAAATGAAATCTGATGCTTCCCGTGTGGTCCAGTTCTGACAATGACATCCATGAGAAAGTCATATAAGTTGAAGTTAGTTTTTTACTCTTTAGTGTTCTATGTCATTCTTGTTATAACCTATTTTGGAATGGTAGTAGCTGGAATCACGTTCAATGAGTGGACAAATTGAAACATCTTAAATCTGAAAGAAAGATTCTGTAGATCGATGTAGAGTCAAGAGCACATGAAGCTTTATACTAGTAGTGCGAATCTGACATCTAAGGCGATTGTAAAGAAAGTTACAAAATCCAATGTGTCAAGCTACACGTGCTGTACCATTTAAATGGCGATAAACAAGATCTGCAGGAGTATTCACGGAGCTTCGATATTCGACTCGGAATCGGAAAATTTGTCAAAGTTGGACTATGGTCAGACAGAGGTCGGTATCGAAAAAGAATGTCATATTTAACATAAGGATTCGGAAAATTTTCCGTGGCTGTCAGAAACGCTTAGAATACAGTTTCCGAAGTCGATAGATTCGAATTCGGAAAATTTTTCACTCGATCTGAATCGAACGGAAACGGTGTCGAGCCTCCGTGAATACGCCTGCTGTTAAGATCAATGCCAATATTTTTTATCTTCACAGAGTTAGCACTCCCGCATACCGCCTTCCTTACTCTTGTTGGACCTTTAGCAAAATAATAAACAGCCTCGGACCGGTCCAAACAAGAACTTGGTTCACACAAAGACAAACGGGGTGTTTAGACTAAAGTATCTATATTCGGTTTATGAGTGCCGCGGGTTAACTGTCTTTGGGGAAGTGGTCGTCGTAAAATTCAACCCTACGAGTTGTTCTCGACTCGACGTACAAAGTGTTACATTGAATTTGCAAATTTTGTAAGCACAACAAATTTTAATAAAATAATATAATCTCACGCCTTTTATCCCCGAGGGGGTAGGCAGAGGTATTCCATTACTGGATATACCCACATTTCACGACATATATTGGACCCCTAAACGTGATAGGTGGTGAGCCCATCGCCAGACCGGGTCTGGCGATGGGCTCACCACTCTGTTTTTTAGCTATTGGAGATAATTTATTCATAATTCGACAAATCTGTTGTTTGCCGAGGGTCTTATACCTACAGTTCTTATTTTATATCGTCAAGGAAGTCTCATCATGACTTACTGTATATTACTAAATGAACAATGGGTTCGATTCTGCATTACAGCGCCTAAACTTATTTTAGTTTAGGATATTTGTATAGCCTTCTCGGAAACGGCTGTAATTTGCTATTGTATATTTTACAAAGAGGTTGGAAGAAAAAAATTCACAGAAACTTTTTTTCAAACGTCCTTGATTTTTTAATATAATTAGTTTTTGGTACCTAAAACCAAATAACTAAACTGAAAAGATTCAAGGTCCTACTTCTATTGGCTGAATAAGAAGTGTAGCCTATGATACTGAGGCCAAGAGATGAAAACGATTCTAGCGACACTACATTCTGTTAAATCTATTGAACTATTTAGGTTACTATCTGTTCCAAATAAAAACTTTACCTTGATAAACAATACCTTCTGCTGCAATCTGGTAACTGCAATTGGGTAGAACGTTTTGGAGTCCAGATAATATACTGTTGAAACGTGGGTATTTCAAAGGAATACCTCTGCCTGGTCCTCTCGAATAAAAGGCAAGTTTTTTTTTATTATTTGTTTATAACAATAATGTGTTGAGGAGTTTTTTACCATGCTCTTCTCCACAACCATATACATACCGAAACTGAAAAGTCGCAATGACTTTCAATAAATTCCCCTACATTGAATAAAACATTTTGATTTTAGAATTATTTAATTTTATTACACAGTACGACTAACTAAACCCTGCTGTATTTACTAAAATGTCAATATAACGAAACCATTTGTTTTCTAAATTCAAAATCGGAAAGACAAAGGGTCTTCTGGGACATCTAGTTCGGACCCTTAAAGGATCTCCTGATAAATTAACGTTGAGAACATCCGCTCGGATTAAGGAGTCATTTGCCTAAGTAAAGGCGGGCATTATCAATTTGGTATGAGGTTTACGGCCGCTGCTGCGTAAGCTTAAATCATGAGCTACTGAACGTGTTTGTGTTTAGTGTCCGTGTTTAGTGTTAGTTATGGTCACTGCTGAAGGAAGATTAGTGCTGTAAGACTGTAATGCTAATGGGGCTATAATTGGAAACGAAGGGGACTCAGGACGCGAGGATGTGTACCAAAATATACGAGTACGACTGTACTATTTGATTCAGAAAATAAAAGGAAGACAGATGTTGGTGTTCATGCTTAGGCAGATTAACTGAAGACACATTTAATGACGACACAGAGAATGTTAATATGATAGAAAGTCTAGGAGCTATAATCTACATCTACACTTATATTATAGAGAGGAAAGATTTGTATTGTTGTAAGTTTGTAACGAATAAACTCAAAAACTACTGGACCGATTTTAAAAACTCTTTCACCAATGGAAAGATCCATTATTACTGAGTAACATAGGCTGTTTTATTCCAGTACTCCCACGGAAACGGGCACTACACGGGTGAAATCACGCGGAACAGCTAGTTCTTATAAAGAGATAACATTGTTTCTAAGTTTTGTGATTACCTTTATAGAAGGTATGTTGGTAATCTCTGAAATTCCTGGTTCTAAAAATTCTACCCCCGGTACAAAGCTCCACTATTCCCCAGAGAAATAAACTTCTTTATGCAAATGGACATCTTCAGTACCAGAGGTGTCACTGATACCCCGCCGACCTTAGAAGGTGTCACCGATACCCCGCCGACCTTAGAAGGTGTCATAAATACCCCACCGACCTTCGAAAGTTCTATTAACATACTTTTTTAAGAACTTCGTGTCATGGCACAATGCGAAAACCTCAGGAATGCCTAAAATGGAACCCGCTATAGTTATAAATTTAGTGCTCGTTCCCATTGTGCTAACTGACAGGTGTTTCAGCTTACTAAACTATAATATTTATATGGAAATATGTTTCACAAAGCATTCGTGCGTAAATATTTACTTGCACCATCCATTGAACGTTGACCTACCTACTAAGTATAGCTTCTATAGTTTTCGGATCAAGTTATAGTAGCTAAGACCTCCGTTTTTATCTTACGTTATAGTTATTTTCGCTTGTTTTCATCTTTATCTTTTTGATCGTTGTTTATTTTGCTCCATTTACAGCAGGTGTTTCGTTTCACCTGGCTTTCACGACTGATTAAAGTCGAAAGGTTTTATTTGCTTTTTATAAGCTACGAGATTGTCTTTTGTTTGAAATGAATTTATAAGTAGTAGCTGAAAAAGGTCAAGTATCAATGTAGATTTCTGGCATGCAATTACGCACTCTCTCATAATATAGCACTCTTTTACTATTTATAATCACACAAATACCTACTTCTTAACTTGTAAAGAACTATATTTTCTATCTAAAGTATTTTGATCTGGCATTATTCTTTCACCTTAAGATGTATAACAGTGTAGATACAGCTATCTACACTGTTATACATCTTAAGGTGAAAGAATAATGCCAGATCAAAATACTTTAGATAAAAGAGTGCTATATTATGAGAGAGTGCGTAATTGCATGCCAGAGTGTTAATAATCATTTTTATGCGGTGAGTCTGTAAAAATTTGACCGCCTTACACTATTTCACGAAATCTCTGAATTTCGGAAGGCACGTTAAATTAGTGTTCCCAGTTTTCGTCGTTTTTACTCTTAATGGAAGTCGCTAAGCCTAAACTTGGGTACCAAAACTGCGTAACACCATATCTCAATCGATGGTCTAAGATTATAATCCATACTAACAGCTAGGCAATGTAGGCAATTGCAGGTTTATTATGGAATGGGTTCGATATCATATTCAATAGGGGTAAGTCAGATGACAGTGATTTTTAGATTTTGAAACAGTACAACTAGCTGAAACTAGCAACAAGAATATATTAAAACTAAACGCAGACACTATTGTTAATGATCGCAATAAATCTGAGCACTTCAATACGGTTTTAGGTCAGGTCATAGTCGGCGAGAGATCTTACGAATTGTAGACCGAGCATTCTAATTATGCGGGTGAGCCAGTGATAAATTAAAGGGCAAAAGTAGATACGATCCAAATTGTAGAAGAACATTATGGCTCTGATGGCATCACTCTATACAACGCGTAACAGAATAAGCGCAATTCCTCATACACCCCAATAAGTATCTATACTAATATGATAAAGAGGAAAGATTTGAATGTTTGTATCTTTGTTACGAATAAACTGAAAAACTACTAGACCGATTTAAAAATTCTTCCACCAATGGAAAGCTACAATATCTCTGAGTAACATAGGGTATATTTTGTTCCCGTATTCCCATGGGAATGGGAACTACGAGGGTGAAACTGCTAGTAGTAATATAAAACAATTATGATGCCTTCGTACTTTAATTTTCTCTAATAAATTTTCTTAAATAAAGAGCAGTAATAGTACGATTTCCTTATAGGTAGCACTAATATTCATCTATGCTAATTAATTTGTCACGCAAAAACAACTGAACGGATTTTGACGAAACTTTACGGTTATATAGCTCATACATCAAAATAACACAATCATAGTCTATATTTTATCTCTGTGTGTCCAAGGGAACGGGAACTACGCGGATGAAACCGCGGGGCGTTGCTAGTGACACAATATAACCAAATTTTTTTGTGTTTTGCTCCTCCCATTTTACACTAGTTTTAGTCCACATAATATATAAGACTAGGTTCTGTAACGTTATGTAAATGTAACATTTAATATGCTCTCATGTAGGTGATGAAATTAATTATTAGAATTACAAGATGTTTTCTTAAGGCTGTGTCAACAAGTCTAAATTATTTTAGGTAGCTTGAACTAGACTTGACTGCGTTGACATTTTGAAATAATACAGTTATTAGAAATAATATTGTGTCTATGTCATAGTCAGACCTACGTTCGGTCGCTTCAAATTTGGGTAGATAATTCTCAGGTCTCAAGAAGTCAGTCAAAGTCCAAACCAATCGTGTGAATCTTCTCCCTGAATTCATTTGATTTAGGACGTTAGCTCTTAAATAGTATATTACACACCTAGGGAAGTAAAACAAGAATTGTATCAGATCACATGTAATTGTCGACCGAGGCGAAGCTTACTTCCCAAGGTGTGTATACTTTTTTCTTATATTATATAATACGAACAGAAGAAAGCTTACGATTGAATTTTCGTTGCGTTCTTCCTTCGGGGTGGTCTCCGGGAAACGGTTTCATTATGTTGGGGTGCAATGGAAATGCATTGTCAGCAACAAAAACGTAAGGCACATTTACATCGCCATCACAAAGTGGTTCAGGTTGTGGTAAATGTAAAGAATTTGTTTGAAGTTTTTCGAATAAAACACAATCTCTGAATACTCCACCGTCACTGATTCTACCCTTGTTGCCTACATCGCAAAACATAAAACAAAAATTGCGATCCACTAAAGCCATCAACACAATACTAAACGAATGCTTATAATTAAAATATTCAGAACCACTGTGAATCGGTGACACCATGACAACATGTTTACCATCGATTGCTCCCAAGCAATGAGGAAATGTATCTCTAAAATCAGATTCCTTTTGTAGCCATTCGTTTTCATTTTCAGGTAACTTGATCATGTCCTTCAATACAGATATGAGAGCAGCACAACATTCCCTTACAATATTGGAAATCACTTGGTGAGACATCTTGAACAAATAGTGTAAGCTTCTGTAGCTATCTCCTGTAGCTAAATATCTTAAAGTAACTGCTAGTCGAACTTTGGCAGGTATGGTTTCACGAAATCTTGTTGTTTGTTTTTCTATCAAAGGCCCAACTCTGCTTAAAATCAATTCGAAATCAGTTGCTGACATTCGAACGAATCCTTTGAACTGGTTGCTTGGTTCAGCTAGTAGGTCGGAGAATCTTTCCTCCATAGAGTTCCTGCATTAAAAAAGTTGAATAAATATTCGTATTACTTCAAAAGTATACTTCGATGTATGAAATTTCGTACTTATAACAGATATTTGTTCTATGATATGTATGAATGACAGATAAATAGACAGAAGAAAAAAACTGACAACAGAAGAGAATAAAAAGTTTGACATGGTAATACCGGTCATTGTTATATTTGAAAACCAAAATTTAAGCTAATAAACATATTACAGTGTACGATTCCTGTGCATTTGTATCATCCACCATCTTCTTTTTCTTTGTTTCCTTTTTTTCTTCATTCGGTAATGATTCAATAAATTCAAATAATAAAAATTCACACTCATGAAATACAGCAGAGCTCTGTCACCGTCCATCTTGCTTGGCAAGTACGCCGTTTTTATCGCCAATAATGAGCATTCACGTTGATTGTTCTAGTGTAGCCACCCACATTAACGCGTTAAAAATTATTGCAATAATTATCGCGCCAATGGGCATTGACGTTAGCCGTTAGTGTGGCCCCAGCATATCGACGGAGGCAGAAAGCGGTAACTTTGTTTAGCGCAGCGAAAGTACTGGTGAAAAGTAGATATTGATAAGTCCCTCGGGCATAAAAGGTGTGAGCATAAAAAATACTTATATAACTATTTAAAACAAAAATGCATGGAACAAAACTGTAACGTTCGGATCGCTTTAAAACTTCGCTTGTACACATACAGCTAATGGGGGTAGCTTTCGATGAACTTTTTACAGCGATCTCATTGAAAAGTGCTCACGGCTGATGCTGGAAAAAGCCCAATTACTGGGCTTATTGTGAAAGTTGGGCATAGCTTTACTGACCCGTCTGTTTTGTTTACACGACTGACTTTGTTTATCCATTCCTTTGGCATACTTACCCATACCATTATTTTTATGTTATAAGGCAAACGAGTCAGCAACTGTATTCCATTTTTTTATTTCATGACTGGTGGTAAGGCCATCGGTTCTGCTAGACACATGTTTTGAGACAATTCTGGAACCTGCGGGTTTCTTCACGATGTTTTCCTTCACCAAACAACTAGTGATAAGTAGGTATGTAGCTTCGTAAGTTTTTAAAATTGTGCCCGCTAGGATTCGGGCTGACTTCAACACACTACTGCGAAATGAGTGTGGTATATCAGAACAACTATCCAGTACAAACTCACTCATATTAATCCAACTGCTCCCATCGCGTGCTTGTGACATTATGACGTCATTCTGGCACAACACGCATCGCCCGGAGCCCCCGACCCCGCACGGCCAGCTGCAAACTGGCAACGTCGTGCGCGTCGCCCGCATGCTCCGCTCGATCGCAGCCGCGGTGTGGCAACGTCGCATCGCCCGGTCCGGCAGTTCCCCCGTTGTCGACTCCGTCGTACTACGCGTCTATTAAATTTCGAGGTTAGGAAAGCAAATTGCGCAGATTCTGTAGCATTTTCCTGGATGTTTTCCCTGTTGGCGTTGAAATGGACATGTGTTTCGCCGAGCGCTTAATAACAGAGGTCCAGAAAAGGCCACCGCTATGGAACAAGTTTGACGAGAATTACACGAATCGTGCGATAGTGGATTCGTTGTGGATTGACGTTGGAATGGTCTTGCAAAGAGACAGTAAGTAAATTAATTGTAACTGACAAATTATTGCGTAGTGGGCATTCACACGAAGTTATTTCGTTCCAAAACAGTACCTACTTGTACAGTCGAGATCAAGTCAAGCTTTACATTACCAGTTTAAGCTGAGCTCTGATGTATACTGCGCGCCATTGAATACAGGGCCGGGTCTAAGTAGGTACAAAGTGCTTAGCGTGCTCTTGACTGTACCTACATGTGCGGTGTTTAATATTTATCTAAGTAAGTAGGAACGTATATTTTGCAGTTGCATGAACCTATTATTATTATTTATTAAACTGTGTACCTACAGGTACTACATACACTACAGCTAATATAAAGTATCAACATACAAACATAGATATTATTTATTTGAAGGACAATAAAAAAAATGTGGTGGCTTACCTTTTAGCGGAGTTGGTAGTGAGTGGCTCTGCCTTCTGAGAGGTCACGGGTTCGATTCCCGCTCGAGTCCACACTTTATGTGCATGAGTATGATCGTTGTTTTCGTGTATGGGCGTTTAAATATTATGTTACTTTGTTTAATAAATATTAGTACCCATAGTACATACTCTACCTAACTTGAGACTCAAAAATCGTGTTAAATGGTGTCCAACTATTTATTACTATTGTTCGTCAGTCAGATAAATAAATCTCATATATAAACGTAGATCCCGGACAAGGATCGAACCTGCGAAGAATCTTTTAGAATGTAGAAGCACTATGCAATTTAATATTGATGTGGCGTCATTGAAGGCTTGTCAAGCCAACTACTTTTTTTGTTTCGCGTTATTTTTTATTCGTGATATCCTATTAGTATGTATTTATTAAAATGATATAATGTTCCATGCTTTAATACACATCATATCCAATAGAAATAACATAGGTATTTCTCTAGGTAACATAGGTATAGGTATAACACAGTATAGTACTGAATAAGGATAACTAATATCAGTAAAAATTCAAAATAGCGTCGTAAATAATTTCGCTATCTGTCACTAGATATAGATATACTTAAACAAACATATTATTTATCTTAACGGTAATTTTTGAAATGATTAATTAAAAAAAAGTTGTATTTGTTATTACTTACTTATTGGCTCAGTTGGTAGTGGCCCTGCTTCTAATAGTAGGTCACGGGTTTGATTCCCGCTATTATGATTTCAATTCCGGACAAACCGAACCGCCTGCCATCTGAGCAGGCCTTAAACGTATAAACCTCTCAGCAATTCAAACGCTTTTGACTCGATTTTATATTTTTTTTTAATTTTACTTTTTCTTTCAGAAGAAATACTAAAAAGCAAATGGCGAAATATTCGAGACCAATACCAACGCGAACTAAAGAGGCTGCAAAGACTTCCCAACGGCGAACTTGAAGAATACTGCGGAAAATGGTCATATTTTGAGCGTATGACCTTCCTCAGACACATTTTACTACCAGGGATTATCAGTAGAGTTAAAAAAAAAAGTTTTCCAAAAACACAACCGACTGGGTTGCCATTAAAAAAGACGCAGGGTGAAATTGACAACATGTTTGATGTAAATACTACTACTACGGTTGTAAGCGTAAGTATTGACCCATTAGATTCAAATGACGACGCAAATGATAGCGAAATAAACATTATTAAAACTGAGCCGTCTTCCGATGTGGACGACTGTTCAAATTGTTCGTCTATGAGACAATTTGAGATTGGTGTCAAAAGAACTGCTGAAGCTGAAACAGAAGAAATGGTCACTCAAACCAAGAAAGCGTGCACAACATTGCAAGAGTTTGGCTCAAGTTTCAATGGAATCGATGACGATTTCTGCTTTGTGGCATCTTTAGTTCCATATTTGAAAAAACTGACGCCCGTTAGGAAGTTAATAGTTCGTAACGAAATACAAAGTTTGGTAATTAAAGAGTTTTTATGTGATAAATGTCGACGAAACGGCCAGCAAAAGTTTTGCTCGTGCACGAAAATGTAAATTTATTTTTAAGTTTTTTTTTCTAATGGTGCGGGCGACTTAATGTAATCTGTTAATTTAAAAGTACAAATTTGAAGAGTCCTATTAGATATCTGCCTGTGGACATTTCTAAAGCAAAGAAATACAAGTCCTACTAATATTATAAACGCGAAAGTTTGTATGGATGGATGGATGTTTGTTCCTTTTTCACTCAAAAACTACTGAACGGATTTTGATGAAACTTTACAATTATATAGCTCATACATCAGAATAACACATAGGTTATATTTCATCCCGTATTCCCACGGGAACGGGAACTACGCGTACCTAGACATTCCAATGTCACTTTGAAGACTGTTTTAATTTTGTAATAATAATAATAATTTATTTCCACATAAACTTTAAGAGTATACCTACCGACTTTTGAGTTTTAACCAATTAATTTTACTCAGTATTTTTTATCTGAAAATATTGTAAATAAATTTACATTTTGTTAAACGTATAAATATACATACAAAGTCCTCTTTGGAGGAAATTTTTTATCTGTAATTATTGTAAATGAATGTATGTTTTCTTTGTAAATAAATGTTATTATAGTCTTAAAGTTAAAGGTAAAGTAATATAATAAAGTTTTGGTTATTATGTGTTATACAACGTTTGTAAAAGTGGCGGCAGATCAAAAAATAAATGTATTGTATGTACTCTCCTTCGGTGGTCAAACTGTCTTAACGAAATATACAACAACGTCAAATTATATCTTGTTTTATTCCGTCGAAATTTAATCCCTTTATTTACAACTTCGATGTCACCCAGATGTGATTAACTGAGTGGTCACATGAAAACTTGGATAATAGTTGTCGTAAAGCAGAAACTTACGATTATGCTGCGATAAAATTTATACCGAATTGCCATCGAGTTTTCTTATGAGTACTTACCGCAAAGGGTAGACATTGTGTCATAAAATGTATGTTGGAACTATAATGTAGGTACATAATTAAGTATTATGCTTGTGCAAGGCCGTTAACGAAAACGAGTAAGGTACCTACATTCACAGTACGTACCTACGTACAGAGTGAGGGTGTCATACTGGACATACATTTTAACCTATATACACGATAATATGACGTCGGCAGTGATCTCTCTTGTATAAGGCTCGGGGCTTGCATCCGGGTCCAGTAAAAACGATTTTTATCTCTCCGGGCGGAAAGCGGCAAATTTCGGTCCGCTGCGCTACACAAAGTTGCCGCTTTCTGCCTCCGTCTCGTTAAGAAAAAAGTATACACACCTCTGGAAGTAAATAAGAAAGCCTCAAATCACATATTTGTAGACTTCAGCTTCGCCACGGTTGACAACTACATGTGATCTGAGACATTTCTTATTTATTTTAACTTCCCTATAGGTGTGTAATCACTATCAATACATAGTACCTATACTCGTAAAACCAAGTCGCTTTCTCTGTCCCTATATCCCTATGTATGCTTAAATCTTTAAAACTACGCAACGGATTTTGATGCGGTTTTTTTAATAGATAGAGTGATTCAAGAGGAAGGTTTTAGTATTAGCATTGCACCCGTGCGAAGCCGGGGAGGATTTTTAGACTAAATTTTGCATCGGGGTCCAGCACTGGTCTCTCATATTATAGGGGTCCGAATAATAATATAAAAAGTGGGTACTTCTAAGAAACTCTTTCAGAAGAAGGTAAGTAGGTACTTTTGTTGATCCCCTTGGGGCTAAACACTTTGTAGGTATTATTGAAAAAAGCTATTTGGCCAGCAAATTTCTTACAAGAAAACCCGTTGAAAAATAAATAAAAGATTAAGAATAAAGTGAAGAAGGGTTTTGAAAGGATAATCTGGCTAGAAAAGTACAAAACAAAACTTTCCTTTCTGACGTCGAAACCAAAGTTTCTTGCTACAATTGACGGGCCTGTTGGATTATTTGGAAGTGACCCGCCTTCTGAGTCGGAGGTTGCGGGTTCGATCCCCACTCGAGGCCCATAGTTGTGTTCATGGACATATCTGTTGGCTTCGTGTCTGGGTGTTTAATATTTATTTAAGTATGTATATCTGTTATTCAGTACCCATAGTATGCCTAGTTTGGGACTGAATAACCGTGTGTAAATTGTGTCCCACAATTTAATATTATTTTATATTTCAGATATACCTAAGATGTCACTAGCGAAACATCAGAGGTTTCGAGATGTATAATATTCTAAAATTAAGATGAAAAGAAATTTATGAAATTAGTATTAATAAATAAGTATTGTAACACCCCGAATCACATTTAAACAGTAAACGTAATTACTCCAATGTATCGCAGATTCCGCGCAAAGGAATGCTATTGGAATGCAGCCGATACGTGCACTTATGAATCATTACGCAGACACGAGGTGGCGCTGTACCGAACTCTGAATCGCGCTATCAAGAGTCGCCGCGGAAACATGACGTTCGTCGATACATCTTGTTTCAGTTAGTTTTAATACTCCAAGTCGTTTACGTTACGACAAGGCTTGCATTTGGTGATCGCGTCCTATTTGGAACGACCTACCGAGACTTGCCAACGTTATAAACCGACTATTATACAGTCCGACTTGCATCCGCGGTTCGCATCCTAATTGGAACGGGCTCGTGGAACAAGTTCGGCTTATAAATATCTTTTTGTTTGAACACTGGTGGTGAAGTTGTAGTTATAAATAATATATGTCCTAATATATATATTTGACATCTATTACACTGGCGCCCAACGTGGGGCAACCCAAGTTTTATGAAACAAATTCAGGACGTAACACTACCTACCCAAACACAAAGATGACGACCATGTCTGACAGGCTGGAACTAGATGCAGCTTATAATGAATTGAAGAGGCGACTAACCTCAGCTCCAATTCTACGACAAGCAGATGAGTCACATCTCTATATTATAAAAACAGATGAGTGCAATTACGCACTAGGAGTGGTTCTCGTCCAGGGGGAGGGAGAGAATGAGCATTCTGTGGAAGTCATGCATTTCAAGTCGACTCCTCACTTCAGGCGAAAGAAATTACTCAAACCTTTACGAAAAAGAGGATGCCCAAGGAAGGCACCAATGACTGCGAAGCCAGCAGTAACCAACCGTGGCCGTAGACGCCCCAGGAAGAATATGGCTTAAATTAAACAAAACAAAATTACTGTCCTCTTCGTCGGGACGACTTCAGGGCCAGAGGGGGAGAATGTAACACCCCGAATCACATTTAAACAGTAAACGTAATTACTCCAATGTATCGCAGATTCCGCGCAAAGGAATGCTATTGGAATGCAGCCGATACGTGCACTTATGAATCATTACGCAGACACGAGGTGGCGCTGTACCGAACTCTGAATCGCGCTATCAAGAGTCGCCGCGGAAACATGACGTTCGTCGATACATCTTGTTTCAGTTAGTTTTAATACTCCAAGTCGTTTACGTTACGACAAGGCTTGCATTTGGTGATCGCGTCCTATTTGGAACGACCTACCGAGACTTGCCAACGTTATAAACCGACTATTATACAGTCCGACTTGCATCCGCGGTTCGCGTCCTAATTGGAACGGTGTGCATCTGGATTGAGGGCCCACTTTTTAAATTATTGCGAAACGAAATGATACTTACAGGGCATTTACTTAAAATTTTGTAAAACCTAAAGCAAAGATTCTTAAATTTCTTAAACGTGAATCAAAAGAGTTATGGTCAAATAGCTTGGGCCCTCAATCCTGACGCCTGCATAAAACGGCATAGTCGAATCTCAGAAAGTACTATCCCTGGGATAATAATTTTTATTCGAGTATTTAGTTAGGAATTTGTTAAATACATTAAGAAATTGTCAAGTCTTAAGAATGCGACAATACAGATTTATGGCGGTTTAGCTTGGGCCCTCAATTCATCAATTTTGATATTGTAGAATCAGCAAAAAATATGAGTTTTTCTAAGGAAAGATATTAATACGACTTTAATATATTTGAGTTCCATATCTCGGAAAATTTGTTAAAAAGAAATAACGACACAAAAGTTAATTGTTAAAAAGTTATTGAAATTCGTATTTTTTCAAAACGTCTGAACTGAGGGCCCAAGGTTTTTGTCAGTATTGACTAGACTAAGCTTTCTACACTACCGCACTTTAGGCTAAGTATTTTAACAAATTCTTAACTAAAAGGCTACAAAGCGTCCATTCTTCTAAATGCCGTACTTTAGGAGAAAATTGATTTTCGATGTTTTATATGAGAAAATTCAGTAGGGTGACCATAATGTTTATCGTAAGTATAAACAAGTATTCGTCGTGATCATGTAAGTAGTATTTTGTAAAGCGCAGATACAATATATATAATTATACAACGCGTAACAGAAAAAGCGCAATTCCTCATACACCCCGGTTAGTAAATTAATATAAAAAAAGATGCAATCGAACTTTAGTTGTCCAATTTTCTTAAATATCGTTCTATAATAGTACGATTTCAATAGATAGCATTAAATTCAGCTATGCTAATTCATTTTTCGGAAAAATTTAACACATATTAAAAATAGATGAAATCGAATATGTAGTCGATACTGAACAAACTAATTTCAGGAATTGCACTTATTCTGTTAAGTACATATTGTATATAATATATAAAGCTCGATATAATTATATACGATTATCTGTGCTGTGCCTTCACCTACGTATGCGTGGAAAAATAAAATAAGAAAGTGCCAATAATCAATGAAATTATGTACCTATTGGACGTATTAAAATTATAACCCTGTATATTAACAACTAGCATTGCTTTGCGGTTTCATCCGCGTAGTTCCCGTTCCCGTGAAAATACGGGAATAAAATATAGCCTTTGTTACTCCCTGGTAATGTATCTTTCCATTTTTAAAAGAACTTTTCAAATCGGTAACGTGGTTTAGGCCTGTTCCCGTGGGAAAATTATAGCACATGTTACTCCCAGAAAAGTACGCTTTCCACTGGCAAAACATTTTGTTTAAATCGGTAAAACCGGTAGTATTGGAGCCTTTTCAATACAAAAAATCAAAAAATTCCTCAATCCTATATATTCCAGTTCCCGTGGGAATATCAAAAAATCCCTTCATAGCGGTTGCCTACGACATATAAGACGCCTACATAACATATTAGAAATTGCGAGTGCCCATCGGCGTTACCTGCGCGGATCCGGTTTATTCCCGTTCCCGTGGGAATTTCCAAAAATCTCTTTATAGCGGTTGGCTACGATATACAAGACACCTATATTTCAAGTTTCTATGTGTTATCGTTTCGGAAAAGTACGTATTTTCTTTTTTCACCTGTTTTTATATTTTCCCGTGGGAATGAGATATTTTTCTGGAATAAAAAGTACCCTAGATGTTGACCCGGGTACTCAGTTATATCCATACCAAATTTCATCAAAATCCGTCTAGTAGTTTTTGCGTGATGCGTGCACAACCAGACAGACAGACAGACAGACAGATAGACAGACACAAATTTTAAAAAATGTTGTTTTGGTATCTATATCGATAATTATATAGACTCGAAGAGATTAAAATATAATTTATATTGAAATCTCTTTGTATAGACTAGATAAAATAGACTCGTTAAAATAGACTCGTTAAAATTTTCAAAAAACATTTCATATACAGCCACGTGTAGATAAAATTTTTACATATTTAGCTTACAAATAAGGGTACTCACCTTAATTTGTTTTTAACAAGAAAATAAAATAATATGAAAAAAAACAATTTTGTTTATCATAATTTTTCAGACAGTTGGCAACATTTTGGAAAGTTGGGTTGGGAGAGATGAGGAAGACACAGTATTTTTGTGCATGGTCTCTGAAGCAGAGCCATTTTACTAAGATTAATAATAATAGGAAAGTAATAAGGCTATTAGGACTAGAATCCAAAGGCCGCTAAACAATAAAAAAAAACCATACAAGTATGGAGCGATTGTGGGTCTTTTTTTTTTAACAAACTTTTTTCAACAGTAAAATAATAGCACTTTTACTAATGACTTCATTAAGACTTCTTGAGGCAATCCAAAAATGTTTATCCCTGGCATTTTATCGAATTTCCCATTCACTGCACACTGTCACGGACCCTTGCTACCACAGAGCTAGATTAATGATCTGTGCTTGCAAAATAGGTATAATATACTATCACTAATATGAGTCAAAACCCGAAATACACAGCAAAATGAAAATTAAACAAAAAACATGACGGGGACGCGCGTACGTCAGGCGTCAAAAATACGAATACTATGATAACCATTTAAATAACACCTTTTATTAATTTTGGATCACACAAAACGTAATCGCTTCCGACAACAACTTATGAAATATCTTCTAAGAGGGTACATGCTGATTTGTCTCAAAAAAGTAACAAAATCATATACACCCTACTGAATTTTCTCATATAAAACATCGAAAATCAATTTTCTCCTAAAGTACGGCATTTAGAAGAATGGACGCTTTGTAGCCTTTTAGTTAAGAATTTGTTAAAATACTTAGCCTAAAGTGCGGTAGTGTAGAAAGCTTAGTCTAGTCAATACTGACAAAAACCTTGGGCCCTCAGTTCAGACGTTTTGAAAAAATACGAATTTCAATAACTTTTTAACAATTAACTTTTGTGTCGTTATTTCTTTTTAACAAATTTTCCGAGATATGGAACTCAAATATATTAAAGTCGTATTAATATCTTTCCTTAGAAAAACTCATATTTTTTGCTGATTCTACAATATCAAAATTGATGAATTGAGGGCCCAAGCTAAACCGCCATAAATCTGTATTGTCGCATTCTTAAGACTTGACAATTTCTTAATGTATTTAACAAATTCCTAACTAAATACTCGAATAAAAATTATTATCCCAGGGATAGTACTTTCTGAGATTCGACTATGCCGTTTTATGCAGGCGTCAGGATTGAGGGCCCAAGCTATTTGACCATAACTCTTTTGATTCACGTTTAAGAAATTTAAGAATCTTTGCTTTAGGTTTTACAAAATTTTAAGTAAATGCCCTGTAAGTATCATTTCGTTTCGCAATAATTTAAAAAGTGGGCCCTCAATCCAGATGCACACATTGGAACGGGCTCGTGGAACAAGTTCGGCTTATAAATATCTTTTTGTTTGAACACTGGTGGTGAAGTTGTAGTTATAAATAATATATGTCCTAATATATATATTTGACATCTATTACAGTATTAAATAAATAAATATTTCAACCGATTTTGATGAATAAATTAGAGACAGACGACGATTTTATTAAAACAAAACGTTATTTAACATTGAACAAAATATTAAATATTCATACAGTTTTATATTACATAACATTTTTAAACTCATGTTGAAATATAAGTTTTACTAGCTGATGCCCGCGACTTCGTCCGCGTGGAATTTGTTATTCCTTTGAGTTTAGAAAATATATCAAGAAGGATATTATACACTATCTATCTACAATAATATTATAAAGAGGAATTAAGGATTTTTATTTTTGTATGTTAATAACGAATAAACTGAAAAACTACTGGACCGATTTTAAAAATTCTTTCACCATTAGAGTGTTACATTATCCCTGAGTAATATAGGATATAATATCTATGACAAAAAAAATTAGGGATCTTTACTAAAACTTGTCTGTACATGCCGGAATTGGAACCCGAGCCTCGCGAATGAGAAGCGGGCTCTTTAGCGACTGGGCTATCATTGCTATTTAATATTTTTGTTATTAAAAACACCCTATATACAACGCGTCACAGAATAAGCGCAATTCCTGATACGTACCCCGATTAGTATACTAACATAAAAAGATGGTGATGCATTCGTACTTTAGTTTTGTCTAACCAAATTGCTTAAATAAAGAGCGATAACAGTACGGTGTCAATAGGCAGTCCTAATTTTAGTTATTCTAATTAATTTTT
Source organism: Ethmia dodecea (assembly GCA_963855545.1). Taxonomy (NCBI): domain Eukaryota; kingdom Metazoa; phylum Arthropoda; class Insecta; order Lepidoptera; family Depressariidae; genus Ethmia; species Ethmia dodecea. Next base: position 1,149,252 of record OY979457.1, read on the forward strand.
CGGAAAAACTTTACACATATTGAAAATAGCTGAAATCAATTAAGTAGTTGATACTAATTTCAGGAATTGCGCTTATTCTCTTACGTGTTGTAAAGCCTAGGACACTCTCTGGATTATGATTTTTGAATTAGTTCTTGATGTCAATGGCTACGCATGTGGTCATAATAACAAATAAATTTCCATAAGGAACCCATAGTGAATTCTCAAAAAAAAGAAGTGGACTTTGTATGGAGACTATTGAAGAATATTTGTGCCAAGTTTCAAGTTGAAGATAAGGAAATCTTGTTGTTTGTTTTGAGGAGTATTTTTACAATATTTTGAATTGATACACCCAAAAATAAAGGTTTTCCGTACATACCAAACTCAACCCCAACTTTCACCCTTTTAGGGGACGATTTTCGAAAAGTTCAAACACACGTATCTCATTATTAATTTCTAAGAGTATCTGAGTATTTGTGCCAAGTTTCAACCTGATAGACGTAAAAAACAACACGTCCCCATACAAACTCCAATCCCCTGTTTCAACCATTTAGGGGGGTTTTTTTGAAAAATCCAGAAATACGTATCTAGTTGTTTGTTTTGAGGAGTATTTTTACAAAGTTTGGAATTGATACACTCAAAAATAAAGGGTTTCCATACACATCAAACTCAACCCCTACTTTTACACCTTTAGGAGACGATTTTAGAAAAATCCAAAAATACGTATCTCATCATTTATGTCTAAGAGTATATGTGTCAAGTTTCAACTTGATAGACGTAAAAACCAAACGTCTCTATACAAACTCCATCACCCTGTTTCAACCCCTTAGGGTTTTTTTTTTTGAAAAATCCAGAAATACGTGTCGTGTTTTTTGTTTTGAGGAGTATTTGTATAAAGTTTCGAATTGATACACCCAAAAATGAAGGTTTTCCAAACATACCAAACTCAACCCCCACTTTCACACCTTTAAGGGACGATTTTCGAAAAATCCAAAAACACGTATCTCATTATTTATTTCTAAGAATATTTGTGTCAAGTTTCAACTTGATAGACGTAAAAAACAACACGTCTCCATACAAACTCCATCCCCCTGTTTCAACCCCTTAGGGGGTTTTTTTTGGAAAATCCAGATTCACGTGTCTTGTTATTTGTTTTGAGGAGTATTTTAACAATGTTTCGAATTGATACAACCAAAAATGAAGGTTTTGCATACAAACTCTCAACCCCTTTTCTACCCCCTTAAAGGTTGAATTTGGAAAATTCCTTTCTTATTTCTAGTCTACGTCTTCAAAATAATATATGTGAAAAAAATCAGCTTTCTAGTTGTAAGGGTTTAGGCTGGGCGTTGATGAGTCAGTGAGTCAGGACTTCTCTCTATAGATATATAGACTAGATGTCGCGCGGTGCGCGAGGCCGCAAGCGGCCACGCGTGTCTCTGTGGGGTCGTATTTTGACAGAAAAATAAAGTCTAATTTTGGATCAGCCATCTTGTTTTAGCCATTCTATGCGAATTTTGTCTTTTTTTAGTATAAGTCGAAAAATGATACAATTTTGTAAAATATTTCTTTTCATGGCAACACTGCTTACTGAGACCCACAAACGCTCCATACAACCCAACTTTCCAAAGTGTTGCCAACTTGCCTAAAAATACCGATAAAAATTATAAAAACCCTATTTTTTCAGTAAAGAGAGAATACCGGAGCGGCCATCTTGTTTTTCAAGTTTTTCGGATTTTTCTGGTAAACTACAGGATATACACTATGCAATGACACCAATCACGTCTCTATAGCATATTGGCTCCTGGGAGATCAATTCGGGTCTTTTGAGGTCTACCCAAAAAATTCAATCGGCCATAACTTTCAGTGTTGCCAGGCGAAATTCAAAAAACCTACAAAAGGTCATAGGGAGAGATAAAATGTACTGTAGACTGTTACTTGTTTTTGCAAAATGGTAAAATTTCGAGTTTTGACTTTTTGCATCAAATTTAAAAAAATACCCAAAATTTTGGGAAAATTGTTAAACATGGCAATATTTTGTAATGAGACCTCTAACTCCGCCATACAAGCCAACTCGCTCAGGTGTCGCCATCTTGCCGAAAATCAACATTCAAAATCTGATAAAATTCATCTTTTTCTTTGGGAGCCAATCACAGGGCGGCCATCTTGGATTTTCAGTTTTTCGGATTTTTCTGGTAAACTACGGGATGTGCCTATAAAAATGACGTGCCATTTGTAACTGCACGATGTCGGCAACCATGCGTCTAATTCGGGTCAAGTGGGGTCTACAATAGCCTAAACTTTGAAACTTTACTATGCAGCCGCCATTTTGTTTTTTCAACTTTTTAAATAATTTTCGTAAATCATTCTAAAAGTTTAACCGATTCCAAAAATTTGAGTCAAATCGGCCGGAAAACAAAAGAGATACGATAAGCAAGTCTAGCCGCCATTTTGTTTTTTTGAAAAGTCGGAATTTTCCCTAGGTCACCCCGCCATCTTGAACACTTTTTTCATACAAGACTTTTCTCCAAAACGACTCCTTCTGGGAGAACAATTATGTCAATCAGTCAGTCAGTGAGTGAGTGAGTGAGTGAGTGAGTGGTAGTGGAGCTTTATATATTATAAATTTAGCACCCCATACTATTTTTATCCCACTTAAAGTATGATTACAGTCTCGATATTTTATGTCTATGTTTTAGCGTATATTTTTAGTTGTCAGGGATTTAAAACTTAAAATTTTTACTTCAAACAGTTTCTGAATAAAATGACAGACGAACGGACAGATGGCCAGATGCCGAGGTGATTTCGTAAGTGTTCCATTTTTGAAAGTGGGTTTTACACAAATAAAGTTTATTACTCAATGTAGTACTGGCTTTGGGTACTGGTGCCTCCAGCGGTATAATAATAAAAAAAATCTCACACCTTTCATCCCCGAGGGGGTAGGCAGAGGTATTCCATTACTGGATAAGTATACCCACATTTCACGAGATACATTGGACCCCTAAACGTGATAGGTGGTGAGCCCATCCCCGGACCGGGACTATTACACATGCCTCAGAATTAATTCTGGGACCTGTGGGTTTGATCACGAATGTTTTCCTTTACCGTCGAGCTAGTGATAAATATGCACTTGCACATAAGTTTTAAAAAAAACTGATTGGTACATGCCAGGATTTTAACCCGAACCTCTTTGATTATTAGCATTTGCAGAATTAATATATCCTTTTACCCATGTACTCGGTAATTCGGCGTCCCTTTGGCACCTTTTAAGTAAGGAACCCAAAAAGAAAACGTCAAATATCTTTCCAAAAACAAAGGCCCTACCCACCTGAATAATGTAGTACTAAATCAATGAGCCAAACCATACTGGTAGATATACTAACAATGATTTACAACGTGCACATAAATTATTCAGAGAACAAATCGGTATTACCAAGTAATCTCTAATATAAAACAGCGTGATTGGGAATTTATTAGTGTAGTTCCGTTGTAAAAACAAATAGTTAATCTTGGAATTTGTACATTAATAAAGTCGAGCCAGTCGAAGTTAGGTTTTAAGATTACTTTGTACTTTTGAGTCACTAAGTTTTAAGTAATTAAACACGAATCCCTAATGCGTGTAAGGCAACGAAAGTTATAAAAATACTTATTATATCCCATTTGGCTGGCTTCGCGTCTGGTCGTTTAATATTTATTTAAGTATTTAAATCAGTTGTTTAGTACCCATAGTACAGGCCCTACCTAGTTTGGGACTAAATAACCGTGTGTGAATTGTGTCCCACAATTTATTTATTTATTATTTATTTCTGTTTTCTACAGGCTAACAGTTTTGGCTACTGGCTGCTGGTATAAAAATATGCTCCCATATATACAAAACATACCTACATCAAAAAAATATTACCTTCATGGAAAATATTCTCATGCACTTACATATTATACATCCCAAAAATATCACTAACATACTGGGTAATGGTATCTAAACTAATCTACATCTACATTTAATAATAATATCTACACTAATATTATTAAGAGCAAAGATTTGTATTTTTTCACTTCTCATGCTCTAAAAGTACGCCAATATAGCCCTACGAAGCGGGACTAAAGTGACCACTTTAGTCCCTAGGGAGTGTAATTTTTTTTTTAATTTCCTTAATTAGAAAAAGACAAACTCAAACAGCCAGTAAATATCTGTAGAGTGTGGACCATCTTCATTGCGAAAATGTGAAGAGTTTTAGTGCCATGGTTTTTCCGCCAAGAAGGTGGCGCCATGTGTTTTAAATTGTTTACCTGCAAAGAGATTTAAATCTCTTTGTTAATCTGTGACAGCCTGACAGGTTTAGAAGAAAAAACTGACCGCGAAAATTTCTGAATTTTTGTCGAGTGTAAATTTGTTGCGTTTTAAATAAATTTGTACTAAATTGACCATTTTTCTCGCACTCAAAGTGAAAAGTACAGTTTGCACCTCGAGACTAAACGCCAACTTTATATACCCTCGGTTTCATTGACTCCCTCGCAAGCTCGGGAGTCAAACCACCTCTGGTATATAATGGCTTCGTTTAGTCCCTCGATATAAAATATACTATTGTATGTTTGTAACGAAAAAACTCAAAAACTACTGGACCGATTTTAAAACAGCTAGAACAGCTGGTAGTATACAATAAAGGCTGATTCACGTTACACCGTGCGGGTCCAGGCCGGTCCCTGTCCGGGACCAGACGGGCCCCATCTATAGTATAGTTTTGGTATGAAGTGCTTGATCTTGGCCCGGCCCCCGAATGGGGCACGGCGTCGAAATTTCGAGGGGTGTTATTAGGATGATTCACGTTAAACCGTGCCGGCGCACGGGGCCCGGCCCGGACCCGGCACGGTGTAACGTGAATCAGCCTTAATGCAGATTTTTTATTCTTAGAATGTGAAATAATAATAATAATAATTTATTGCTTAACACACGTTGAACAAAATTACAGTAAATAGAGGTAAACGTATTATGCACTAGTAGTGACAACTGACTCCCAAACTAGGGCTACCTGTATTTTGAGAGTCAGTTTTCCTCCGTAGAAGCCATTTAAGTGTTACAGTTACCTACAAAAGCTTTGTAGTATATAAATCGGTATAACACAAGACATATAAAAGGAAAGAAGTTAAAAGTGAGAGGTGTGAGAGAGAAGGGGGAGAGTGTTGTGTGGGGTGTGTGTCTCGTGTGTGTGAGGTGGGGGTGGGGGATGCGTCTGTGAGTGAATTTACAATAGTAAGGAGAATATATCAGTATATTTAAGGATTTCGTTTGAGTATTTGAAATGATGGTCAGGTGCACAGTAGGTATACTACTTGACGTAAGTAGAGTAAAAATAATGACGTGGCAAAAAAGAACATCCTATACCAACACTGAGACGGTGTTAGCCAAATAGTGGAAGCGGAACACCCTATATAAGGCACACAGCGGCCCGCATCGAGTGTTTACACAGCATTAGCCGGAACAGTTACCGGTTCGATTCTCTGTTGACACATTTATCGGTACCACTGATTAGATCTTCAACGAACCCCTGCTTTGTGTTAAGAACTTTGGACATGATATATTTTACAATATGTAACAGAATAAGCGCAATTCGTGAAATCAGTTTGTTCGATCGAATCTAATTCAGCTATTTTAAATATGTATAATTTTTTTTCGTAAAATGAATAAGCATAACTGAACTTAGGAGACGTACTCTCTTAATTTAAGAAATTTGGTTAGACAAAACTAAAGTATGAATGCATCATATTTTTTTATATTAATCTACTAGGTAATTGGAGTGTAGGAGGAATTGCACTTATTCTCGTAAAATCGTTTATTACAACAATGAAAAAAAAAATTGTTGTGTTTTGAGATGTTTTTTTTATAAATTATCAGTAGCAATTTAATTAAATACACTCGGGTACCTACCCTACTAAAATTGTTAACATATTACAATCGTTAATAAGCAAACAAACTTATTGTCTTACAAAATAATCCCACACTAAATCGGCATCAAAACTGTAAAAGAACAAAAAAGAACAAGATGAATATTCAACAGACCCTTTTACCGATTATCTATTTATCATTACTCAGCTCAAGTATTTTGGGGAAAGACAAATGTGCCTTCAACCTTACGGTATTATTATGGTAACGGTGAGCGATACGACAACCTATTTAATAATTTGAAATAAAGTATGCTAATACAAATTATTTGAGTGATTATAAAGTGTAAAAAAGATCTGCTTTCATACGTGATGAAAAGGTTGTTAAAAATTTATTCTAATTTGGTAGGTAGGACTTGTCGCTCAATCAAGAGAAATATACCTACTACACAAAACAAGTTTATACATTTGCAGCTTTAAGGCTGATTCATGTTACACCGGGGCGGGTCCGGGCCGGGCCCCGTGTGTGGCACGGTCAACATCTATAGTATACTTTTGGTATGAAGCGCTGGCCCGGACGGGGCATGTCAGGGCCCGGACGGGGCACGTCCGAGCCCGGACGGTGCACGTAACTTAAAAATCAGCCTTTACACACAAAGTTTGAGAGTGCTTTACATAAGTACCTATTTACATTGATTGAACAATTATTTAGGCACAAAGGAACTTTACATTGATTATAATATTATAACATCATACTAAAGAAAGAATCAGTGTCAACATGTACCAGCTTTCTAGGTATTTTTAACCGACTTCAAAAAAGGAGGAGATTATCAATTCGACTGTATGTTTTTTTTATGTTTGTTACCTCAGAACTTTCGACTGGGTGAACCGATTTTGATGTTAATTTTTTTCGTCCAGTTCTGACAAAGGCATCCATGAGAAAACCATATAAGTCTTAAATTTGCATTAAGTAGGTATGTGCGCGACAGATGGACGTATAACTCAATTTACTTAATTAACAGATTTCAATAAATATTTTTAACCGACTTCAAAAAAGAAAGAGGTTCTCAATTCGACTGTATTTTTTTAGTATTATTCGTTGAAGTCGGTTTTTTACTCTTTCTATGATATCTTATATTATGTGAAACATGGGCTATAATCCCTCAATCAAGACGACCACAGATTCGGAGGTAGTTTTAGGTTATTACCTATCAGATTTTATTAGCTCCAACTGGACTGGTCTTGGTCTAAATATAAGTTTAGAAAAGAGACTCATGCCCATTGTAAAAACTATCCATAATACGCCCGTGGCTTAGCTTGGTCATCTAATACCATAAAGTTTACATTACTCCATTGTTATGAACATTCCTTTATGTTGTCTGTAAATGTTCGATTTAAGTATCTATCAATAAAAATTATGTTCGTTTTAGCAAGTTATCGTAATTGGTTTTCGTTGGCCGTATAATAGTGTGAGGTACTTTATTGGTATTTTAATTTATTCGTCTTCCATTTGTTTACGTAATAATCATTTTTTATTGCTTTAATCTTTATTGTTATTGACCATTAAAGAGTTTTATTTGAGAAATAAGAATAGACAATCAATTAAATCTTCCATAATATTTCGATACCCATTATAATAACGTCACGAAATGGCTGACAAATTGGAACTTACATACATACATACAGCTCACGCCTTGTTCCCACAGGGGTACGCAGAGACGATGGATCGCCACTTTGCCCGATCTCTGCATACTTCTTTAGTTTCCTTCACACCCATAAGCCTTTTCATGCACGCTCTTTTATTCTTCGCACTCCGGACACCAGCTTTCTGAAGGACGTCTCTTATTTGATCTCTAAATAGAAATTTATTTACTGAAAAAATATGAAACTAATTTACTGATAAAAAGTACTATATGCTTTTCATCTGTGACTTGGGATCTGAAAATACATCGAAGTGGGTAGATTCCCACTTACGGAATTGAAATACCTCTTCGAGAATAAGGTGAAAGGATGTATTTTTATTGTACCATATTATTATTACTATCGGAAGTACAAAACAGTGTTTGACACTGAGAGCTTAGGATTTACAGGCGATTTATCACATGTTAGTGTCACAACCGAGCGGTATAAAATATGGAGAAAAAATAAACAGCGTTTGAGAGTTTCGGGTGGATATACAAGGCTAGATGTATCAAGTGATACGTTAACTGGAGTTGCTGAGACAGATTTACTGTTGTTTAGTTTTCAATATTCATCATCATCATCATCCATCTGCCTATCTGATTCCACTGCTGGACATAGGCCTCCCCTAATGAGCGCCATAGCGCGCTGTCTTCAGCTCGACGCATCCAGTATCTGCCTGCAGCCTTTCGCAAATCGTCATTCCATCTGGCCGGAGGGCGTTCTACACTACGTCTGCCGAGTCGCGGTCTCCACTCCAGAACACGTTTACTCCAACGGTTGTCGGTTCTATATGGGAAAAAAACTACTATTGGTTTAATACTACTGAAGGACTGTTTTCTAAGTTGGTAGTAGCTGTGCCTATTTTTTCAAATGCTGTGTTTGATACAAGACAGCCACTTATGTTTTTGTGGTTGAACAATGTACAATTTTGTTCGACCTAATTGGTCTAGATTAAATTAACGAAATAACTACTGACTGAGAGTGTTAAATCTGAAAAGCAGGGCATGTAAAATTACTCAAGACGTAACAGAGAAGCTATTGCAAATGTAATTTATAACAGTAGGTTGATTGTGCTGTTTATTTTTGGTTGTATAGTTTGTCTACTTATCCAAATAGGACAGTTAAGAGTTATGTAATATTTTTGGTGACTTGCACACTATTAATGATAGCAAGAACTTGTATGTTATTCATATACCTTAGAGAAGCAGCATTTTATTAGATTTTTAAAACTCTTTGACTTAAGTGAAAGTATGCAAAATGCAAATCCAAAAGTTTATTTAACGAAAACCATTTTTAAAAATAAAAAAAATACCCTATTATATTATACTAGCGCTTCTGCGCGGTTTCAGACTAGTAGTTCCCGTTCCCGTGTGAATATGGGAATAAAATATAGCCTATAAGAGAAGCCTAGTTATTCAGGGATATTTTAGCTTTCAATCGGCGAAAGAATTTTTTAAATCATTCCAGTAGTTTTGAGTTTATTCGTAACAAGCATATAAAAATACAATTCTTTCCTCTTTATAATATTGTGTATACTAAAAGCTTATTTGTGTACACCCAAAACCCAACTTCGACTATAAAGCGTAACACCCAAATTCGGTTCAACGTACAATCTCTGTAATAAAAACAGAAATGAACTCATTTACACCTTTATTACTAACTTCTAATAATAAAGCGCACCTGAAGCCAGAACGGACGCAGGTAACGATAACGAGCTACAGTTTCTAATAGGATCGTTGTTTAGCTCTGAGATAAGTGAATTTGTGTCCAATGGATTTGATGCATGCAGATTTTGCAGATTATCGTGGGAGAGGCACGCTTGGGCCGGCTCGACCGTAGTGATACCACGACCTCACAGAAAACCGGCTTAAAGCAATGCATTGCATTTCGTTGAGTGAGTGAGGTAACCGGAGGCCCCAATCCCCCCCCCTCCCCTCCCCCCTCCCCCTACTCCCACCTCAAAGGCCGGCAACGCAGTTGTGACTCTTAAGTTGCAGATGTCCATGGGCGACGGTAGTCACTTACCATCAGGTGACCCGTCTGCTCGTTTGCCCCCTATTTTTCATAAAAAAAAAGAAAAAGAAGATGGCGTAGTCGGACAGAATCCTCAATAATAAGAGTACCTACTTATTACACAAATTAAAAAGTATCGCAATTAATATATAGCTGTGATAAAGAGCCTCACGGTTAAAGAGCCTACTTCACATGATGAAAATCAGTGAGGCTCGGGTTCGAATCCTGGCATGTAGGTACCAATGAGTTTCTCAAAACTTACGTACATATTTATCACTATCTCGACAGTGAAGGAAAACATCGTGAGGAAACCCGCAGGTCCCAGAAGAATTCAGAGGCATGACGTAACAGACCCGGTCCAGCGATGGGCTCACCACCTATCACGTTTAGGGGTCCAAAGAATATCTCGTGAAAAGTGGGTATATCCAGAAATGGAATACCTCTGCCTACCCCCTCGAGGAAAAGAGGCGTGAGATGTATTTTTTTTATTTTTAATAAGTAAAGTTGTTTCCAATGGATTTGAGGCATGCAGATGGCGTATAGGTACTCGCAGAGAATCCTCATTTATAGGTATTTATTACACAATTATTTTTAAATATCTCAATTTAATTCAATAGTGCTAATCAACCACTGAAAAAAAATCAAATTATTAATAAATCGAAAAAAACTATAAAAGTGAATTCAAATTTTACATTTTCAAATTTCTCGCGTCGTTGTTTTGGGTTCTATTGCGTTTACAAATCGCCTCTAATATATTTTTTCTTATAAATCTTCTATGTACAGACAGCGACTATTTACAATTTTATTATAATATGTATGTATTTACTACTACTTCCCTATATATGAACTCTCTATAAAGACATATTTATTTACCTGGTTGATTGTTAAGGTTCCGCCAATGATGTTATATTTAACATCATTGGGTTCCGCGACAACTATGTTTTTTAAAATTTACACATCTCCACAAACTGTTGTTGTTCGTACTGTATGTGGCATGATAATAGTACTCATGTCCATTATGTAGTAAAACTTGACCTCTACCGCGAGTTATTATGCTTATTTGTTCGGACATTTTTAGATCAGAATTCTAGTTGCAATGTTTATTACGAATAAAAAACAATACCTACAGCTGACATTGTAAAACAAAAGAAAATTATTTTATCTTTAGTGGCCAAGAGGAAATAACAATTAATTACGAAGGAGTTTTCTATCTCAAGTACCTATTTGAAATTGTACACGTGTCTCCGTATCTCTTTGGATAATGGTACTAGTGGGACTAGTGGGATAAGACTATACCACTTGTACCATTAATGGTACAAGTGGTATAGTCTTATCCCACTAGTCGCTGTACCATTAATGGTACAAGTGGTGCAAGTCGGTAGCAATTGTACCATCAATGGTAAAACTCAATGGTACAGCTGGTCCGGAGGGAATTTATGATCTGCAGGATTTTCATAAATTATTTGAACGTGACTGCAATGCCCCTTCGTCCCATTTCGTAGCTAGATTTCGTAGCCAGCTTCGAGATGAGACTGTTCTTTTGCCCGTCTAAGAAGACATAGTCTCAAACTGCGTACCACCGTATCACACAACAATCCTTACAGACACTTCTTGAGCATCAGAGTGGTCAGATCATGGAATAAGCTACCAGAAGAAGTAGTCTCAACACCCAATGTCAATCAATTTAAAAATAAACTTGACAAATACCTATCCTGTGATGAGGAAGCTTGAGTGGAGAACACCTGGATACAGGCGTTTATCAGTTGTAAACTGCTTGCCTGATTAATAATAATAATTTGATAAAAACTATGCACAACCAAAACAACAGTAAATGGTAAAGGATTACTCATTAAAACCTATCTGATCCCAGAACTGCTACGTGGTGCTCACGGTGTTTTTCAAACTGCGCTCCTTCGAGAGCTTTTTAAATCTCGCTGCTGTTTTAAAGTCCTCTTTACGAGTTTCAGAAGTTCAATATCTGTCTATGGTCGAGATCGGAGCGCTGTGGAGATAAAATATTGTTTTTCGTCCGGAAAATCTTGTCTCATAAAAGATAGTGGGATTCAGCGGTCCACCGCAAATGTATGGAGCAATTTATCTGGAAGAGCGACGGTAAATCAAATGGTTACGGTTTTAGAATGTTCGGATGCATATTGTGTTTGCCTCTGAAATGTTATTGAACCTTTTGTTGTCACAGAAAAGTTTTATGTTGTACGTAGTATTTTTTTTATTAGATTGCCCAACAGAGACACAACGTAACGATTGACATGAAATGAAACATTTTGTGAAAATTTTAGCGGTAGTGTTTATAGTTATCCATGTAGATACCAAAACACAATTTTTAGTAATTTTTGTTTGTCTGTCTTTTTTGTGCATGCATCACGCAAAAACTACTGGACGGATTTTAGCGGAAATTCCCAAGGGAACGGAAATAACCTGGGTCGCACGGGCAATGTGGCTGGGCACCCGCTAGATAATACATTAAAATATAATAGTAATGAGCAACAAACACCGACAACCACACTAAAACTAATTACTTATGCATTATTTCTATCGAGATGGCGTACTACATTCTATGATGGAAGCAAACCGCTTTGCACAGTGGTAGTGGGGACCAAAATAAGCGATTTTTAACCTCAGCATCGAAACTTTCGTCCAAACTCAAACTCAAAATTAATTTATTTCAGTAGGTCTGTGAGTATTAAACCAACCGGAGACGCCACTGACAGGCGTTCCCCTCTGCCAAAAAAACGTGTCGGTCAATGAGCATACCGGTTAAATACAACTAGTTTGTTTGAGTTCACGGAGTGCTTGTATTGGTGAATGTATTTGTGTGCACCTAGTTCAAGCTATTTAATTGTTTTGTCAAAAAATGCTTTTGTTTTAACATTATTTGTGTTTGTTTCCTCGTCCCCCGCGCAGAAATTGGCAGACTTTTTTGCAAAGAAACTAGTGCGCGTGACGTCTCCTGTTGGTTTAATACTCAAAGCAGTAGGTATACAAAATACACTTTGAAATGTCAATAACAAGGCACACTAAACTCGTCCCTTAGGAACACAGAGGGCGCCACTTAAATAACAATATTTCAAAGAATCATACAAACTAAAGGGCTACACCGATTTCAAGTCTAACTAAGACATGTTCAAAGTAATTATGCTTAGTTTCTGCTCCATACATAATTTAAGCTAAGATTGGTCAGATTGAAAGTCGTCTATACCTACAAGAAAATATATTTTTGACTATTAAATACAATAAACACTACAATAGAGAATTAAGCCGGGACATGGTGAGAAAATGCAATGAGATTTGAAAATCTTGCTTAGATATAAAAAGTCGTGAGTAGGTTCACAAATAGGATCTGGGGTTTTATAATGAATTGATTATTTAGAGGAACTACAATGGATTAATAAATGGACTAAATATTATGATACTTTAAAGCAAATAAATAATCTCACGCCTTTTATCTGAGAGGGTGTAGGCAGAGGTATTCCATTTCTGCATATACGGTACCCACTTTTCACGAGATATGTTTTGGACCTGCGGGTTTCCTCACGATGTTTTCCTTCACCGTAGAGCTAGTGATGAATTATGTGCGTAAGTTTTGAAAAACTCATTGGTACATGCCAGGATTCGAACCCGACCCTCAGTGATTATCATCATGTGAAGCAGGCTCCTTAACCGTAAGGCTATCACTGCTCTTTACCTATACTTTACTAAAAGAAAAGCGTCACGTAAAAACCGAGTGCAGTCATAGTATATTTTATATCGAGGGACTAAACGAAGCCATTATATACCAGAGGTGGTTCGAGTCATGAAACCGAGGGTATATTAAGTTGGCGTTTAGTCTCGAGGTGCAAACTGTACTTTTCACTTTGAGTGCGAGAAAAATTGACAATTTAGTACAAATTTATTTAAAACCCAACAAATTTACAGTCGACAAAAATTCAGAAATTTTCGCGGTCAGTTTTTTCTTCTAAACCTGTCAGGCTGTCACAGATTAACAAAGAGATTTAAATCTCTTTGCAGGTAAACAATTTAAAACACATGGCGCCACCTTCTTCGCGGAAAAACCATGGAACTAAAACTCTTCACATTTTCGCAATGAAGATGGTCCACACTCTACAGATATTTACTGGCTGTTTGAGGTTGTCTTTTTCTTATTAAGAAAATTAAAAAAAAAATTACTTTATACTCCCTAGGGACTAAAGTGGTCACTTTAGTCCCGCTTCGTAGGGCTATATTGGTGTACTTTTAGAGCATGAGAAGTGAAAAATGATTATAACGCTTCCCAGTTAAACTAGACTCCAAACGACAAACAGTTATTTCAAATTCAATGCAATTCTATTGTTCTATGCAAACGTAATTCATGAACCCAAACAATGTGTAAGATTCTATTACGTTATGTTTGTAGAGATAGAAAAAAAAGTATGATATCTTAAAATAAAATTCCTTCAAATTAAGAGTTATAATATTAATAAATTGTGGGACATAATTCCCACACGTTTATTTAGTTCCAAACGAGTCACAGCCTGTAGTAAGGATAGGTACCTACGAAATAAATTATAGACATACTTAAACAAATATTAAACACTCAGACACTAAGCCAACAGACATGTCCATGAACACATGTTGCCCCCGAGCAGGAATTGAACCCGCGACCTCCGACTCAGAAGGCAGGGTCACTACCAACTGAGCCAAAAGGCCCGTCAAAGTTGCACACAAAATAAGCACCGAACATTACCAGTGTCCGCATTTCACAAACTAAGTGTCTAGAAGTAGCAATTGCTTGGGTCGGTTGCCCTCACTGGACACAGAAACCACGGTTCCCTGTAATCGTGTCCTGTGCCAGCAACACTTTTGCGCAGCGCCTTTCTGGAACTTGTCAGGATCACTTTAATTAGTTGTATCTAAATCTACTAATACTAGCTTAACATTTTATATGTTGCAAACGCAGAGCAGTTGTCTAAGCAAACGTAAATAATTATTAAAAAAATAATCGTTTTCAAAAATCCACTGAAAAGACTGCAATGATGATGTTTTTAACTTGATGACTTGAATGTATGAATTCAAACGTAAGTATTATCATACTATTGATGACTGACTACAGGCCAGCAAATGTATTTTTTTTTAACTTATTTAAAATTGTCAGTGTTTTTGTATGTCGGTTTTGTTTCAGTTGTCTTTTTGAGTTTTGCATTAAACGGTGGTCTCCATAGTTTGAATTTCTTTTATTAATTATATAGCTATCTCAGCCCAGGTAGACCGCTCCTTTATAATAGTATTTTTGGAGTGGGTGCCAAGCTAACTCGGTAATAAAATATGTACATACACACGATCATAGAACGTCTAAGTCTGTTTGAAGGTTAAAAATCCTACTAAAATATATACTTAAATCTATTTTTTTTCTAACCATACCCAATCAAAATAACATAACAATATCAAAAAGAAATTGAATGAAAAAACTGCCAAGGTTACGTGACAGTATAATTTGTGTGACAACAATAGTCTGTTGTCCGATGAATATTTATGTTGGATAGTTGTTGAACAATATGTTGTTGTGGGCGGGTGTGGAACACAGGGCTGTGATATTGTTAGTGTTATTTTATTACAGCTTATTAAATTACAGCTAATTCACTTCGTAATTTCAACACGCACTCAGATATAACTATGACTGTACACATAAATATCTACACGTTCATGAGAGTACATGTTTTTAAAAACTTCATATATATCACTAGCTCGACAGTGAAGGAAAACACCGTGAGGAAACCCGCAGGTCCCAGATCTAATTCTGAGGCATGTGTAACAGATCGTCCGGGTACATAATTTTAGGCGCATAATGTCAAAAACGCAAAATGACAGATTCGCATGTTAACGACAGATGCGAGACGTTATAAGATTTCCGCAAATTGCCAGATTCGTAGAATGCCAGATTTGCAGAATGCCAGATTCGCAGAATGACAGATTTAAAAAATGTAAACTACCATTTACCGAAAAAAAAAAGTCCACTAAATACAAGTTTAGGTATTTAAACATAATATTATTATGGACTATAAAACTCGCTTTCTCAAGCACCACTACGAAGTGAACTAGCTGTGAGTTTATCAGAGCTATGGTGTCACATATCACACCTACATGCTATTGTTCTATCGATAGGTCAACAAAAAAATGCTCGATGGTGACTTGATGAATGACATATTCCTTTGTTGTCGAGGGTTTAGCAATCAGTCTGCTTCACTTACCACAAATGACCTCTGAATAGGTCATTATATTTTTTGGCGCTAATTATCGACGAACCAATCACAATGCTCCATTTCAGTTGACCAATCACGACGCAGAGTAGTGTTGCTATGTTTATAATGGGTTCGATTCTGCTTTACAGCGAACAAACTTATTGCAGTTTAATCCTGTCATTTTCTTTTTCCTAGAAAAGAAAAGAGACGAGGGATATTTCGTATAAATATTTCGTGACAGGACTAAATTCGGTGGGTTATCTTCTACTCCTTTTCTTTTTTTGTGGTAAGACAAAGACAGGACTAAACTAAAATATGTTTAGTCGGTGTAAAGTATAATCGCCCTAAATGTTAATGATGCGTCCGGCCTCCGATGCACTCCCGTACTATTGACTATCCGCCGACATATATAAGTATAGTTATTGTTTGTAAACATACCTTGAGTCATATTTATAATCAATCGGCCCTCAAGCCGCTTGTAGACATAATCGGGTGTTTCTCATTGACCTCAAATTCTTAAAATTGTTATTACGTACACGTTCATTTAAATGTTAACCAGTCGTCACATAAATACCTTTTTGCCAGTGTCATTCATCATTGTCTATCTTTTAAAAGCCTGTTGTTTTAATAGCGATATCAGATTTCTTTTTCTATCAGTAGCTGTCAACTTACGTTCAATTGGGTTTAACTATCATAATTTTATTCTTGTTTCGTCGTTATGAAATGAATCAGCTCCAAGATGACTGGCATTAGACTTCGTAGGAAACAAAACATTGGGCTCGATTCTGGCTGACCAGCTAAAATTCCTAATTTTAAGTTAGCCTATCCTTCTCCATAGAATATGGAACGAATAGGACAGAAACAAAATATGTAAAAACCAACTAATTTGAACTTTGTATGTTACTTTTATCCATGACTTTGTTACATCGTCGCTAAAATTGCTAAACACGACTTAGTTGACAAGACTAATTTTAATTTGACAGGACTAAATATTTCTCGTCTCTTTTTTTTTCTAGAAGAAAGAAAATGACAGGACTATACTAAAATATGTTTAGTCGCTGTAAAGCAGAATCGAACCCAAGTATTTTTTAATAAGAGTAAGTAGCTCTTGCTCGTATTCATCAGGAATTCTTCTTCAAGATGTTTCCTCATTAATGAAGCCCGTGGCTCTATTTACTACACCTACTTATGTAATTTACCTCTATTATAAATTATAATATCTTTGCTTAGAGAATCGCTAATAGAGGGGAAAGCAGAGGTATTCCATTTCTTTATATACCCACTTTTCACAAGATATGCTTTGGACCCCTAAACGTGATAGGGGTGAGCCCATCGCCGGACAGAGTCTGTTACACATCCCTCAGAATTAATTCTGGGACCAGCGGGTTTCCTCACGATGTTTTCCATATGTAACAGAACAAGCTCAATTCCTGAAATTTAGTTTGTTCAGTATCGACTACTTAATCGATTAATAGGTATGTGATAAGTTTTTCCTAAAAAAAGAATTAGCTTAGCTAAAGAACAACGGCAGCTTTGGTACCCACTGAAATAGACACCCACGGGGTATCACACTATGCTTATATTATTGACTCATAACAAGTCGAAATTTTCCATATTTTTAAATTAATCTAGCAGTTGAAAATATTGAGTCAAATAAAACAAAAATATCATAGAAACACGAATCGATCGATTGGGAAATCTATTAATACCAAAGAGATTAAAATATAATATAAGGCATAGAGGGGACAAAGCGAGGATTATTTGAAGCCAAAAGTTATTCCAAGTTGAATAAGTCTAGTACAATTTCGACCGAATGACAGCTCGCGTTCATACTAACTGACATGACAAGGACATGACGCTTGAGCTTCAAAGTTTTGTATGAAAATATTCCCAATGCCCCCTCTATGCTATTATATTTTAATGTCTTTGATTAATACAAAAACTTTTTTGTTGTTGTGGTAAAATTGAACGTCGTGTCATCACGTCAACCGTGTCATTCACTAGGGATGGCCAAGTGAAAAAATAAATTGATATTTATCGTATCGACATTTCTAAATACTATAGATAAAAATCGAGTGAAAAATATCGATATATCGTCAGTTTTTACATTATTATTTATACATATTCCCAAATTCGTAAAAAAGGACGATGAAAATAGTATTTTTTTATAAATGCTTGAGTCTAAACAAGTATTTAGTACTTACTTAACATGAAATGAAACAGAATTGCGTTAAAAATATATTAAAATTGATACGAATTCGATACTGTAAAATAAATGTCGATATATCGCCATGTAAAATATCGACGATACATATAATATTGTGATAATTATGTATTTGGAAAAATATTGATATTTTAATATAGGTATCGATATTTTTTGCCCAAGCCATCATTAACTGCCACTATGTGGCATAGAGTAACTTATATGGCATGTGGTAGGCAGTGCTATTTTCTAACAAAGAGGTTGTAAGAAAATAATTTTCTTTCCTAGAGAAACTTTTTCTTTGCACGTCTTTGGTACCTAAAATCTCATAATAACCTACAAAATACACTAGGTAACAAATAACTTCTAAACCTCAACTTATAAAAATGTGGTATGATTACATAATATTATCTTAGTCTGTCCAAGAACTATCGATTTTACACGGTTTCGTCTTCCGTGGGCAGGTGTAAGTAGGGTACCCAAAACACATGGACTTTTGCCAATGTTATTTAGGGCTTCCTATGGAAACTGTACTGTTATGCTCTTTAAGAAATTCGGTTAGACAAAACTAAAGTACAAATGCATCATAAGTCAAAAAAGTTTTTGTTTATATTAATATACTAATTGGGATGTATGAGGAATTGAGCTTATTCTGTGACGCGTTGTACACAATAAAGCTACGATGCACACCATGCCTAACATTACTTAACCTTTGTACCATTAAAAACTCATCAACATCGTTAGCACATCAAGAATGACTGTTATTTAAAAGCCTAAAACAACAGTTAACCCCTGGACTGAATCAATAATGCAGACCAGTTGGTAGGCAAAGGGGCGTCTTTCAATCAACCGTGATTGCACTAATCCTCGGAATGGAGCCAAATTGTTGTGGCATTTAACAAATTGGTGCCGGCCCTTGGAGTCGAATGTGATTACACTGCGATGGTAATGAATAGTTTGTTTGTTTTGTACAATTGTTAGTTTTACAGTAATTGATTACCGGAACTAAACATTGTTCGGGAAAGGTCGATAGATGGCACTGATATACTCTAAATGATGTTACAAGCATTACCCACTGATAGATTTTATACATTATTTGTATTTATATTCCTAATGTCCTTTGCTTTTAATATATTGAGAACAATTTAAAAATTGTAAACGCAAAAATTTGTGAGGATGTATGTTTTACCCAAAAAATAAAGCGGATATTGGGTTCGATTCTGCATTACAGCGCCTAAACTTATTTTAGTTTAGTCCTGTCATTTTCTTTCTCATAGAGAAGAAAAGAGACGAGTGATATTTAGTGCTGTCAAATTAAAATTAGTCCTGTCGACTAAGGCATTTCATAACGTGTTTAGTGCATAGGTAAATAAGTCACGACTAAAATACAGCCTCTGACAAGACTAAATTCGGTAGGTTATCTTCTATCCCTTTTCTTTTTTTGAGGTAAAATAAAGACAGGAATAAACTAAAATAAGTTTAGTCGCTGTAATGCAGAATCGAACCCATTGATGTAACTTAACAGTTAATAAGCTTTTTTTTTATAGCTGGTGGGCCTACTCTTGACCCCAGACTTGCCCGAAGGCAAAGACAGGGCCTACTATGGGACGAGCTTGCCCAGAAGATGCCTGTTCAGTGTTCACTCGAGCCTTGAAGGCTGACGGGTTATATCAACTCGGAAATACAGACGCCGGCAGGTGGTTCCACTCCTTGAGTCTCTCCACTCCTCCTCGGTGCGCATCGTTTAAGAACTCCATGAACATGTTACACAAGTTGATTTCAACGCATGCATTTTCTTGTGAATTTAAGTCACTGTGATAGCTTTGGTCGTCCAATTCGAGACACAGAGTTTATACTTTTTACATTAATATTATGCGTATAGAGCTTCCATTTTGACACTCTTGAAGATATGATTTACGATAATTTAATTTTTTCCACGCCAACAGAAATCTTTGAAGGCAAAGAGATTGTCACGATAAGCCACGGCCTCTCATACCAAAGTTTGTTTCTTTTATGTGCTTATTTATTTGTTGTTTTTTATAAAGTTTTCTTGTTCGTCGGCTCTCTAACTCTTAAATCGATCTGATGGTATTTTTGTCTAAGACTAAGTAACCATAGATTAAAGGCAGTTCACATACTGTTGCAAGTCTATGCGATACCGGGTCACAAACATTTTAGCGATCTAGTGTAGGTATATAGTCGCACCCACATCATCAGCCGGAAGACGTCCACTGTTGAACAAAGGCCTCCCCCATAGAACGCCACAACGAACGGCAACTTGCCACTTGCATCCACCGGTTGCCCGCGACCTTGACGATGTCGTCGGTCCACCTGGTGAAGGCCTACCAACGCTGCGTCTTCCGGTTCGTGGTCGCCACTCGAGAACATTTCTTCCCCATCGGTCCATCTTCTTGACGCCTTCTAATTCCCAAACTTTACGGTCATAAAATCCAAGTAGGAATCCTACTGCTTAATCAGTTAAGAACCGCTGGTTCCAATTGGAACCGAGAAAAAAATTAAAAATCTATTGTGTCTGTGATTCATGGTCTGGGAGGAGGAGGGAGTACTTGGATTAAAAAAACTGTTATTGACATACTTTCTACAGAGAAAAGCCAATTTTTTACTGTTTAAGATGGAGATACAAGACGTAGTTTTTTTTAAAGCTATTGCATAGCTTCTATCGCGAGCCTTGAGCGCGGGGACCGAATCCAGAAATTCCGTAACGAAAAAAACCTCACGCTCCCCACTCCGACGGGCACGGAGGTCCGAGTCCGAGTCCGAGTCCGAGTCAGAGTCCGGGACCGGGTCCGGGTCCGGGACCGGGTCCGGACTCGGACCCGGAACCGGACCCGGTCCCGGACCCGGACCCGGACCCGGACCCGGTCCCGGACTCTGACTCGGACTCGGACTCAGACGATACTCCGATACTCCCTAGGGACTAAAGTAGTCACTTTAGTCCCTAGGGAGTATAAAGTATTTTTTTTTTAATTTCCTTAATGAGAAAAAGACAACCTCAAACAGCCAGTAAATATCTGTAGAGTGTGGACCATCTTCATTGCGAAAATGTGAAGAGTTTTAGTTCCATGGTTTTTCCGCGAAGAAGGTGGCGCCATGTGTTTTAAATTGTTTACCTGCAAAGAGATTTAAATCTCTTTGTTAATCTGTGACAGCCTGACAGGTTTAGAAGAAAAAACTGACCGCGGAAATTTCTGAATTTTTGTCGAGTGTAAATTTGTTGGGTTTTAAATAAATTTGTACTAAATTGACAATTTTTCTCGCACTCAAAGTGAAAAGTACAGTTTCCACCTCGAGACTAAACGCCAATTTAATATACCCTCGGTTTCATGACTCCCTCGCAAGCTCGGGAGTCAAACCACCTCTGGTATATAATGGCTTCGTTTAGTCCCTCGATATAAAATATACTATTTTGGCTTCCCCTCTGAGTGCTTACCAAAATTTTATTAAACAGTAGCAGCTCATTGCAGCTCAAAAATAATTACAGCCATCCAGAATGACATAAAATGCTGATAGGTTTTGTAATGTTTGCTGGCCATGAGTTGCTGACCAATTAGCTATTTCTGCTTAAATAAAATAAAATAAATAAATAAAATAAATTAATAGCTAATTGGTCAGCAACTTATTTCTGCTTACAGATTATATTTTTCTGCTTACAAAAATACGAATACTCTGCTAACCATTTAAATAACACCCGTGTGGCTTGAAGGCCGTGCATTGTCTAACGTCGTTTCTTTTCGGCAGTCTTGTTGATACAAAATCCTATGCAATAGCTTTACCGCGGCAGTCCCCGAGTGCTACACGTCTTTTTTAAATCTAGTGGGCATAAGGTACCATGACTTTCAAAAACTTACGTACATATTTATCATTAGCTCGACTGTGAATTAAAACATCGTGAGGAACCCGGAGGTCCCAGAATTAATTCTGAAGCGATTCTGAATAATGTGTAACAGACCCGATCCGGTGACAGTCTCACCACCTATCATGTTAAAGGTTCTAAAGAAGGGAACTGTGAACTGCTTACAATGAAGTGAAATGTGGGTATGTTTCTCCTAAAATGGAATACCCTCTTGGGGATAAAAAGATAATCCAGTCATATACTTGTAACATCTCAGACGCTTGCTTTATTCCCGTGTACCTATCTATGTATGTACAGATTGTTACCAGCCCCCCTAGCCAAGTGGCATTGTACAATCTAATCGAATGTTCTTTTAAGCCTGCGCAGACGACGGACTTTGTCCCCGGAGGACAAAATCCCCCGAATCGTAAAAACCGTCCACCGAGGACTTGCCGCGGACTCAACGCACACGGTGTGTGATCATTTGTCCCCCGAAAATTTAGAGAAGCGCACGCTATGGAAGCGAATATTCTGAGATTACGTTTGTGTTGTAATTTACATGAAGTTTAAGAAAAAGAGAAGTACTTTTAAAAGAGAATACTGAGTCCATCCCTTTATATCGTATCGATTAATGAATGGATATTTTCAGTCGAAGCATGCTCAGTTGAAACCATAAATTTAGAATTTTTTGCTATGGTTGAAACAATATCCAAAAAGATTCTTCAAATATTATAAAACGTCGGTTGGAATTTTGAGGAGTTATTGTCAATTGTAAAACCCTCTAAAAGTTATTCTGACAATGATGAGGATGTGCATTGGTCCAGAAGAAAGAATTGTTGTTATGAATTGGTCAATAATAATAAATAAGCAAAAAATACCATATTTAGTTTTTTCCCAATTCGACATTAAATCCCTACATGGTATTTATTTTTCATATTTTGGTAATCGATTTTTAAATATCGATTATTTTTAAGAAAATTAATAATTTTTCAAAAATCCATTATTATTAAAAAGAATAATCGATATTTTTTTCGATCAATGTCACATCCCTATCGAGCGCGCAGCGAAAACTAAAGTGTGCCGTGTGCGTTGCAGCGCCTAGTCAAGTAGTCACGTTAGTTCTATTTTTTCGGGGACTGCCGCGTACTTTTTCTCCTGTCCCGCCCCTTGGTGTCCGCGATTATTCGGGGGACTTTTTGTACGCGATAATTTTAATACCTCGTGTGCGTTACTCGATGCAGTTGTATGCGATCTATTTCGGCGGACAAAAAAATACGGGGACAAAAGTGTCTCGTCTGCGCAGGCTATAGATTAACATGTATGGGATTGACATAAGCACTTGACAACGAGCGCTAACGCTATTGTCAATCCCATACATGTCACACCCCACACAGTGGCGACGAGGATGGGATTATTTATTGTGTTTTATGTAAGGTGTGTTAGAAATACTTTTAAAAAGACTGACACCACACAGAACGTTCAAGTATCCGGCTAGTCTTATTCAAATTGAAATAACAAAACTCCGTGTGCCGGGGGCGGCCCAAACAAGTTTTTCAAAAAGCAAAACACCAGGAGTGGCGTTGGAGGGTGTCTTGCCGCAAGAGCTCTCTGGGGAAACAACTGAAAGGCTTTTCTGGGGTTTACGCTTTGAAGGGTTTCGAGTTTCAAGATGGTAGATTTATATTCTTACTAGCGGGTGCCCAGAGGCGTTCCCCGGATCCAGTTCTTCATATATTATTTACTCACATGGTTACATTAAAGATATCATCAATAAAAGGATTACAGTAAAATAATAAATTTGGAATAAGTATTTTCATTTTACATCACTTTTATGTCCATTAATAATTTTGATTTGTTTGAGTTTGTTCTGGTTTCCGTGGGAATTTCCAGAAATCGCCGAGATATAACACATCTATTTACCATTTGAAATGAGAAATTTTCTTTAATGTTAATAGATACACAGACATAGGTGTTTTAACTCACGCCTTTTACCGCGAACCGAGAGCGTAGGTTAGAGGCATTCCATTTATTCAAATACCTACTAACGTTTCACCAGTATATTCTTTGGACCCCTAAAAGTGATAAGTGGTGAGCCCATCGCCAGACCGGGTCTGTAACACATGCCTCAGAATTAAATCGGGGACCTACGGGTTTCCTCACGATGTTTTCCTTCACCGTTACGGCAATGGATTAACCACAAAATTACACTAGTCACTGGTATTTCCAGATATGGAATACCTTCCCCGACGCCTTTAGAGATGAATACGTGAGCATGCTAATTAACTAAGCTACACCAATCTTCAAAAAACATGTTGATGTTCTTAAAACATTGCCCTAACTTACGAGATTTACCATTTAGTTTCAATCAATGGATAAGTTGGTTGAATTTCAAAATTACGAGCTTTCCCGAATCTGGAATGAACTTTGAAGTAATTTCAGCAATCAATCATAGCCCGAAGTCTCCCTGTCAATAAGTTTGTTTGCTTTGTCCTCAGAGAGGGTCATTTCCGCTTTCTCTTCCGAGCAAAAATGTAGCGTCTTTCAATTTCCACATCTTTACTTACTTACTTTAAAAGAGGTAGTCTGTCTATAGAGGTAGGTTGTCTCATCTATCAATCTATATATTATATATACATAAAATGATAAACTCACTGATTGGTGATATATCAACGCACAGCCTAGACCGCTGGGTCTAGAGACTTGAAAAGTTAGCTTATACAGTGTAGGCATCCACTAAGAAATGATTTTGAAAATTCAACCCCTGGGGGTGTGAAATAAACGTCTAATAAAAACATACATTTTCTGTGAAACGTCGGTATTTCTAGAAATGGACTACCTCTGCCTACCCTTCCGAGGATAAAAATATTGAGATATTTGTTCATGTACAGTCAAGAGCACGTAGAGCTTGATACATTGGACTTTGTAACGATCTTATAACAATCGCTTTAGAGGTCAGACTCGCTCTACAAGTGTAAAGCTTCATGTGGTCTTGACTGTACGTACTAAAGTTAAGTTAAAAGTTACTAAGCAGTATTACAAAAACTAATACTCATTACTTTCATTAGTAATGAGTATTAGTTTTTGTAATACTACTTAGTAACTTTTTAACACAGAGCGATTACGTACTGTTAGCCGACAAATATCGATTCAAGCGAACTCTATTTGAGCTACGTCTCTACGCGTGACGTCACGAGGAACTGTCAACATTCCCGCGCGTTATGTCTGACGAGCTACGCTGTGGCGCGTATAGGTTATTGATATAAATGTTTGCCAGTGTCTCTGAAAGTCTAACTTAAATAATAAACCATAATATGAAAGGCTATCGCGTTATGAATTAAGCATCCAATAGTACGTACGTAATGCTATGGAATAGGGCGGCGCCAAAGAAGTTTATTATCTAACTGTTGTCTAGTAACCTAATAAATTGAATCCGATGATACCTGAAACCTAGCAATCTTTCATTCAGAAATCTACATTATTAATTCAGCCCATGACTATTAAAAAGCTTTCAAACATAAATCTGATCTGAGTGAAGATGCGAATAGACCTAAACTCGTGACATAGACAAATTATACGCTATTTACAGTCATTTGTTATTCTGATTATCATCAGGGCTAGTTGGGAATAATGAACAGGTGTTCGAATACGCGGCAATAGTAGTTACCGATTAGTTGCTTGTACTTTTAAGATTAGTGTGATTCGACCAACATGAGGCTTTTCGGCTGGAAATTAAAATATCCCTGAAAATAAGGTTTCCATTGGTAAAATATTTTTTGTTTACAAAGCGGGTGTCCAGCGGCTTTACAGTCCAGTCTATTTCGACACATAAAACATCTACATATACCATATTTCAAGTTTCTCAGGTGAAATAGTTTCTGAATAGTACGTATTTCTCTTTTTAACGAGTTTTTATATTTTCCCGTGGGAATGAGATATTTTTCTGGAATAAAATATTACCCTAGATGTTAACTCAGGTGCTCAGTTATCTCCATACCAAATTTCATCAAATTTCTTCAAATAGTTTTTGCGTGGTACGTGCACACACAGACAGACAAAAATTTCAAAAATTGGTGTTTTGGTATCTACATCGATAACTATAATATTATACACTACCGCTAAAAATTCAAAAATTATTTCATGTACAGACACGGCCCCGTTTGAGTTTTATGATGTGTATAGTTAAAGATAGGTTCATTTATAATTTTCTTATCCTTTTCCCATTATTTGTGGTCAGCGCAGTATGTCTTCTTGTATTGATGTCTATCAACCTTCATATTTCCATCATCCTTTCTTTGGTCTACCCCTCTAACGATAACCTTCCACATTCATATCAAGCACTCGTCTTAAAGTATCAACATTATAATTATTAGGATTTACTGTTAGATGAGTATTATGTTTCACTCATTGTTTTAATTTATTATTTTCGGTCAATTCCGCTAAATTATTTCTGCTTATCTCGATGGTTGACTGGTAGATAATGCGTTTAGGCATTAAGTTCGCCATGTGCACATTTTCTTGCTACATGAAGTTAAATGAATAAATAAATAGCCTAACCTATTTCCTCAAGTATCCCATTCAAGACCATTTTGTGTCTTCCTCCCCCAAAACGTCACTCCGAGCAGAAACCGCCGTATTATCGCGCATTCAACAGATCGCAAAACATCTTTGTAAAGGGAATTTTATTAACATCGCATGGAAATCCAGCCAAGGCTCGCCTGACGAGGGTTAAACCAGCTACAGATATCCAGGGCAACCGTAATTGAATCTGGTGTTTTATTTGAGGATATATTATTTTGAAACGATTAAAAAGAGGAGGCTATTCTTATGTTTTACCCTAAGTTTACCTATTCATGCAAGCATAGTATGTACCTCTATGCATAGTATGTTCCTTTAAAACGTACTTGTGTTTTTTCTTCTTGGAATTAATAAAGGAACAGTTTTAAAGATAAATAATAAATAAATTATGGGACACAATTCACGCACGGTTATTTAGTCTCAAACTATAGGCAGAGTCTGTACTATGGCTACTAAATAAGTGTTAGAAATAAATATTAAACACCCAGGCACAAAGCCAACACACATGTTCATGCACACAAATGTTGGCTCCAAGCGGAGATCGAACCCGCGACCTCCGACTCAGAAGGCATGGTCACTTTCAACTAAGCTAACAGGCCAGTCATAGATATTAACAGTTTATTACTTGTGCGCCATTTACCGCCTCTCTGATTTTACCTTTATGACAAAGGGCTCATCTAAAGTCTTCCATCTTTCTGTAGTATATCCTATTCCAGCACAACGCTTCTATTCTCATCTTCCCTGCGTTTTTTTCACCCAGTTTGGACCAATAAAAAGCGTGGAAAATAATAAAAAATCTGTAGATAGTTTATAGCAAAAACCGCTGGTCCCTGGGCCCATCACTATGCTCATAACCTGTCTAAGCACGCACAGTAGCAATTTGTCCAGTTTTTGTGCGTGCTGCCGCGGTAATTGTTAGTATTAATTCAGCGCCATGTTATAATGTAGGGCACGCGATGCCGGCAATATTATTATACTGAATTTATTTTTATTGACACATAAATTTACATTACAATTTGAGAGCGAATAAAACTGTACTTATTTCTTTGGGACTTTTTGCTCATTATAAAGTTTACTCCCTCATTTTTATCTCTGATCTGGGGCCTTATTGTCTGTTTGTAATTGTAATCGGAATCTTCATTTTGACATACATAGCTTATTCCGTACATCTATCAATACAGTTAGTGAAAGAAGAGCAAGCACTGATCGCGTAACAAATGTCAAATGAAGACGATTACAATTAAAAACAGACAATAAGGCCCCTGGTTTTTATTTTCTATTATTTTATTGCATAAGTACCTACTAGGGATTGACTAGTTGAATCTGTAGAAAATAAGATGCAGGTTAAAATTTAAATTTTAAGTTTCGAACAGAAATATATTTTGTTAACGAATAAATAAATGAAATTAAATGTGGATTGAAATAATTTTATTAAAATTTAAAACGAACTGCTCCTAAAGTTATGAGTTAGGTATATCGGAAAAAATCAATACATACGAACTCAAACTTTATTAAAATTAAAGTACCTTTTATAATATAACATTAAAATTCAATTAAGAGGTTTCGCCGGCCTTAATTCCGGATAATACAGCTAACGTATAATGAATTTTATGACTGTATGTCTGAATTTTATCATATTACCGTATTAAATTAATGAGAACCTCCTGGGGGATGGATAATGATTAATGAATTTGTAATAATGGTTATGAATAAGATTTAATAAGAACTTTTTAAAAATAATTTTAATTGTCAACAATAAAAACAATATTTATCAAAGAGAAATTTTATTCCAACTTAAAAAAAAACCTTATTTTCTGTAGATACAAAATAGTACATTTAGAAAGGTCAATAGTCTAATAACAAGGCACTCTAAACTCGTCCATGAAGATTGGCTAAATGTAAACAGCAGCCCATCTCCATCTCGTCTGCTAAAATGGCGATACAAATCTGCCGTCTCTTATATCCTTCATTCCCTCATCCCCAAAGGGTAGGCAGTGGCAATTAAATCGAACCCAATAGAGAGTGAACTGCAAAACGACGGCATCGGAAACATGTAAGCAATGTGTTTTACACTAACCAAAAAAACTATTACAATACGGGCCTGTTGGCTCAATTGGTAGTGACCCTGCCTTCTTAGTCAGAGGTCGCGGGTTCGATCCGTGCTCGGGGCCAACATTTTTGTGTTGAATATTTATTTAAGTATGTCTATCAGTGTTTAGTGCCCATAGTACAGACTCTGCCCAATTTGGGACTGAATAACAGTTTGTAAATTGTGTGCCACAATTTATTATTATTATTACTAACCAAATAACCGCCTAAATCCAATTCATTAAAACATGAAAGGAATTCAGCAATCAGTGAAGGGCCGCTCAAAAATTCCGCGGCACTCAAGCGTGGCGAACACGAAACAAATCGTAACCGGATTAATCTGGCGCTTTCCGGTTTTAATCAGATAACGATTTTAGTTACGCAGTTAAATTATTTGCTAGGCCTTGGCTTTCTTAGTTATTAGTTTAGCTGAGCTGTGTAAAACCAATTCAGCCCACTTAGTTACCTACATAAATCCTAATGTCTGTATAAGATCCCTCTTTGCGCTTTTGTCATTAGTCAATCATATATTTTGGTATTCAAAACTCATAGTTGTATTATACTGTAATAGATAGTCTGTATATGTTTGTGGTAGATGGGTAAATTAAAGGTCGCTGGGTTTATTGTGAAGATATTCTAATTAAATAGATTAAATAGTTTAAAATTTTGTATTGTAGAGCAGTGATAGCCCGGGCGGTTAAAGAGCCGGTCGAAAATCAGTGAGGCTCGGGTTCGAATCCTGGCATGTACCAATGAGTTTTTCAAAAAACTTACGTACATATTTATCACTAGCTCGACGGTGAAGGAAAACATCGTGAGGAAACCCGCAGGTCTCAGAATTAGTTCTGAGGCATGTGTAAATAGACCCGGTCCGGCGATGGGCTCACCACCTATCACGCTTAGGGGTCCAATGTATCTCGTGAAATGTGGGTATATCCAGTAATGGAATACCTCTGCCTACCCTCTCGGGGATGAACGGCGTGAGATTATTTATTTTTATTTTTATTTTGTATTGTATTTGTAATTGTGATCTAAATAAAAAAATATATTAAATTTACAGTTCTGTATAAAATATCAGGTGAAGATAAAAAGCAAAAAGAACATGGATTGACACTTAGTCAAAATTAGAAATAAAAAACTAAAAAGATTCATCTTCTTCTGAACAGTATCTATAGTTGCACTGCAACATAACGTTATTCGCTTCAACGTGTGATGCTGCATGAGATGATGAGGTGAAACCGCGGGGCGCTGCTAGTTTGAATAAAAAGGGGGGGTAAAGAGTTAGTAAGGGAAACATTGAACACAATGAAAACCCTCTTTCAATGACGTTTCATTGAATTAACCCTGCTGCGTGCCGTGCTGAACGTAATTAGAGATGTTAATTCAATTCCGGCACCAGCGCGCACGCAATCTTTTTACGCGCTCAAGACACCTTGTGATTTGCGCTTTGCAGTGATTTGATTAACTTTCGGTTTTGTCACGAAATATGTACATGATCAAGGTTTGGGAATTTAATTTAAAAATATTCCGAGAGCTTTGTGTCTTAATACCGAACAAAACACTCGACAAAAATTCTGAAATTTTCGAGGTCATTTTTTTCTTTTAAACCAGTCCCAGACCAACAATTTAAATCATATGCCGGGACATTCTTTTGCGGAAAAACCATGAAACTATAACTCTCAACATTTTCGCCATGGAGATGGTCCACACTTCACAGATATTTACTGGCTGTTTGAGTCTGTCTATGTCTCATTAAGGAAATTAAAAAACAAATTACTTTTCACTCCCTAGAGACTAAAGTGGTCACTTTAGTCCCGCTTCGTAGGGCTATATTGGCGTACTTTTAGAGCATGAGAAGTGAAAATAAATTTTATATTTCCTTTGATTACTTATAAAGTGATCTCCCTAGCTGTCTCTTAAATTCGTGTGCATGAATATGTTTGTTCGAGTCTGGGTATCTATACGTATTTATGTATGTTTATCAGTTGTTTAGTACCCAAAACTAGGCAATGCTTAGTACAATACGGCCGTTTTAACTTGGCTTCTCTGAACATAGGCTTCGCCTGCGCAAACCCCCCCCGTACCGCCAAATGGTCCGCTAAAAATCTTATTGCGCAGCCATTTGCGCAACTTCAGAGTGGTCAAGTTATAACGGCCGGGGTGTAAATGACGTGACAAAATTGAGTCACGCGAAAAGAATGTGATATAAATCCTTAAACCTCCATAAACTACCTAGTGCTAAATTTTCTTGGTCAATCGTGGAAAGATCTTATACTCGTATCAATATTTGTTTTTTTTTATAGGCATGTTGTACATAGTCCTATTTAAGTAAATGATATTAATGAAACTTGTCATCTCTGATTGCTACCCCAAAAACGTTACGAGGAATCTAATAAAATTAAATAACGGTCTCCACATGGTGTAACGTAATACATAATTACAAACCTACAATCTGACGGGGAGTGGCATTTGGATCGTGTTTTTTACGAAACACGTCCTAAATTGCCAGTTACAATTACATAGGTATATATACTCATACATTGTTGGTTACAAGGTTCTATTTTTATAGTTTGTTCCTTGTTGGTCCCAATCAAAGAGATTAAAATATAATAAGGCATAGAGGGGACAAAGCGAGAAAAATTTGAAGTCAAAAGTTATTCCAAGTGGAATAAGTATAGTACAATTTCGACCGAATGACAGCTCGCGATCATAATATAATATATAATATAATCTCACGCCTTTTATCCCCGAGGGGGTAGGCAGAGGTATTCCATTACTGGATATACCCACATTTCACGAGATATATTGGACCCCTAAACGTGATAGGTGGTGAGCCTATCGCCGGACCGGGTCTGTTTACACATGTCTCAGAATTAATTCTGAGACCTGCGGGTTTCCTCACGATGTTTTTCCTTCACCGTCAAGCTAGTGATAAATATGTACGTAAGTTTTTGAAAAACTCATTGGTACATGCCAGGATTCGAACCCGTGCCTCACTGATTTTAGGCCGGCTCTTTAACCGTCCGGGCTATCACTGCTGCTCGCGATCATACTAACTGACATAACAAGGACATAACGCTTAGGCTTCAAAGTTTTGTATGAAAATATTCCTAATGCCCCCTCTATACCCTATTATATTTAAATCTCTTATTTATTTATTTATTTATAGGACTTTCAACAGGACATACAATATTACATGGTCAGTGTACATAAAAAATATATAAACAGTTAATTGCATTCCCAATTAATGAAAGTCACAACATTAATAACAATAACAGACAAAAAAATAAAAAATTTTTGGTTTTACATTTCAGGATTTAGTTTAAGATGAATGTAGGGTTCATTTCTTTTTGAATCTCTTTGGTCCCAATAAGTTCGTCCCAAAGTTGGAATTCTTGTTTCGTCCCAGTTTGTATTCCTCATTCGTCCCAGTTTGTATTTATTATTATTTTATACCTCATTCGTCCCAATTAATGTGCCTGATTCGTCCCACTTTCGCTATGCCTTAAATGTCACATAATATTTTGTAAAACACTTCGTTTTATTTTAGCAATTTATGTATTTAAAAGAGTATTGATGTCATTTTAGTTAGAACTAGATTTTATGTTTTCACCGATTTCATGTCTCCAGGCGGACTGATGGCCGCTGGAGCCGACACGTGTTGGAGTGGAGACCGCGTTTGGGCAAATGAAGTGTAGGGCGCCCTGCGGCTCGATGGACCGACGACCTAAATAAGGTGGCTGGCAGTGGATGGATGCGAGCTGCCCAAGACTGGAATGTTTTGCGCTCCTTGGGGGAGGCTTTTGTCCAGCAGTGGACAGCAATTAGCTGAAATAATGCTTTTTTTTTACGAGGAAGAGAGATAGATTTATGCTAATATAGCTGGGTCTTTGTTTATCTTTAATGTAAAATCTTAGTAGAAGATGGATTAAATTTTTTTGTTGATTTCGTGAAAGAGCTTAAGATATAACTTTATGGGGATATTTATATTTAATATAAGTATTTTAATAAAAACAATTGCAAGTTAATTTTAAACGTCTGTTTTTTATTAATAACAAATCGTCGCTAGCAGTTGTCTAAAATAATTTAATCCATTAAAGACTGAGTTTTTTCATAGCTGAAGATTTGCGAAATTCTTATATATCTTTTAGATATGGATCCTAACAACACATAAACAGAGAAAAAAAAATTGTGCATAACATAGTTTTTGAAAAAATTACGGGTGCCGTATGGCACCGCTAGCTTCATATGTATGCAACAATTCTTGTCTGAATAAAACACATTTCTATGAGAAAAAAATTATTATTACTGAATTAATCATTGTAATTTAATGAATACATCTAAATATGGAATCGATAATTACATGTAAGGCAAAGACCAACAACACATTTACAACATTCGGATCAAGTTTGGCTTTTGCACGTTCCATAAGCAGTTTCGGCACGTAAGTACCTCAACGTACCACGTACGGTAAGCACGTCATGTACCCACATTTTTGTCGTGCTACCGGTGTTTTTCCCAAGTGGTGCCTGATCATCATTCGAGGCCTGTTCACTAGGCGAAGAGCTATCTAACATCGATTCCTGAGATGTTTGAGAGCTTCATGAAGTGTTAGAATCCCTGTAACCAATTTTTTTTATACATTTTACGAAAGTTATAGTTTCAAACAGTTTATGTACAATGATGTGTCATTGATTTCACAAAATCTTTAAAAAAATACATATAGTTCAGCATCACAGGTACATTTTCCAAAATACACGTTATTGGCCTAGCGGTGCCGTACGGCACCCACATGATTTAACGCATGCTATTTACATATTTCTAGCTCATTGGGAATTAAAAAGTATGTAATGAGCTTGCTACATTATTACAAAGTGTAATAAAGCCTAATATTGGATGTACATAGCCAACAGATAAAAATATAATATACTTACGTGAAACGCATATCCATTTTCGAGCACTTTTTTTCACCAATGAACTTTTCAATGCTAGTGTATCCATAAACTGCACTGTGATTTTCTAAATTTGTCATTAGATAAAAGTCACATCTATAATCAATGGAAATTGATAAAAAACAATCATAATTGAAGATGCATTTAACGATAAAAATGCTAAAGTTTTATATGCTTAAATCGGGTGCCAAACGGCACCCGTAGGCCGTAATGGGTTAAATAGCAAATGTTTCAAATGAACTTCTGAAATCAAATTAGTTTAGTAAGAAGAAAAAAAATTATTGTTAGCCTACCACTATTCTTAAATGCACCGAAGCGAAGAAACAAAGAAAACACGACAACACTAACACTTTTTCCTTTATTAAATCGCTAAACATTGTATTGAATCGCGCAGGTATATCATCCACATATTTATCACCATTCCCCACCAAAAATATATGAAGAGTCATTGCGTGTGACATAATAGTTTTCCGACCCATAACTAAGGGCTCATGTGGCCTCAATGTGTCCTCAATGCTACAGAAAACATGTAAATAGGGTACCCCACTGTATCTTTAACCCATTTCACCCATTTTACCTCGAGTGAATACCCTTTTACGTGACAATACGGCGACATAAGAATAAGGGCCCATCCATTTGTACCGGTAAGCCGGTACACCGGTTCGTGCCGGTATTTTCCGGTACGTAACAAGTTTCGACGTGTTCGCGTGACGGCGGAGTGTCCCTCCATTGTTGGACATCCGTAGTGTGTCTTTGGTACAATGCCGGTTTACTTGGTATGTATCTTTAGATATAGCAATGGTGTTGATGATTTTTATACATGTCCTTTCGTAATCATAGTTATGGGTATTTATGATCATGTCGAAGGGTCATAGAACTAATTAAGTATTTAGCAAATAGTGCATAAGTACGATGCGATTTATCGCATACAGAATAAAGGGTGTCTAATAAAATAAAACCGGTTTTTATAGAGATTAAACTACCCATGCACACTAATAGTAGGTATTCGTCTACTTTTAGGTAATAACTATTTTTTCTAATTCCATCGGGCACATGAATATAGTCTTAAAACAAATTTAATAAGTAATTCCTCATTCAATTAGCGCCAAACAGTGGACCCTGTTGTATAGGAAGATGTTATATTATTTAAATGCATTGCCGCAAAGCTTCACTAAAAATTGACAGCCCGTTTTGTGAATCCACACCTTTGCAATCAAAAATATCTTCACAATATACATTCATTATTATACATTATATTACATTATATATATACATTATATATTATACATTATTCATACATTATCGGCAACTAACACTCCAATCCTTTACCGTAAAGTATTTCCCCACACCTCTAAGTATACTTCCGCTACCGGTTCCGCTTGCCGGAACAACAACTAGCCGGTACTTCGGGGCGATATTGTACCGGTTCGTACCGGATTTACTGGAATACCGGTTGGGCAGAGGGTTAAGCTGTTTCATGAAATACGCTGCAAACAGCTACGGACTATAAATCCATAAGGTTCTGTTTTGTCTTCCGGGGATGTTAACGGAAATTGTTGTGTTTTCCAGATAAAATACTGTTTGATGTTGAAAATAAAGGTAAATACTGTAAATAATAACAAAAGTGGGATAAAGTTTAGACAATTTAACCCTAAATTAGCGTGGAAGAGTAATGCGAAAGTCAAACCAGAAATATTATTTATGTAGTGTAAAAAAGACATGGTCCCCTTCTTTGGTTGAGCGTCCTTCCAATTTCAAACAAGGAAATAACGAGAATACAACATCACACACAATCAAGATTAGAATGAAGAAATTTTGTAATCTTTCACATATTTCTTGGAAAAGTCTGTTGTTTCTGAAATTTTGTCGTTTGTGATGTTTTTCTATTTCCAGATTATGTATTTTGTTTCTGACATTGACTTATCTTTATGGTTTATATTCTTTGTTTAATCATAAGATTAGTATAATCTTTATAACAACCAATTACTCATATATCACAATCGGACAAACAAGACAACAAAGCCTGTATAACACAGTCTAAAAATAAATATCTTTCTAAGTACATATTTAGTCTTTGAATTCACTAACATTTTTGAAAAGCGCTTCGAACTTAAGCGCTAAATGTCCAAGTAAAAGTTAACGATTATAGTTAACAAGCAGAAAAAGGAACAAGGAACGGAAATCACAACTAAAACGAAATAGGACGAGCGCTATAAAAGTATTCGAGTTCTCTGGAGATAATGAAAAAAGTTGGTCAAATGATCACTCTGCCTTCCGGCCGACTCCGCCGCATAACTGCATCCTGTTGTGCTCTGGGATACAATAGACTTTTTTAATATACATTATACACATCTAAAGTATACCTTATTGTGATGTAATCTGTATTCCCATTTGCAATAAAAACGTTGGGTCCTTGGGGCCCAGAAACAAAAGTTTTTGTAAATGAGCTCTCAGAGCGTATCATCGAGGCACCACAAGATCCAAGAGCTGGTAGCTTCTTTTGTCAAAGTGTCTGCATACCACCGTGTCTGGTACCATGCCTCAATGTGATGCTTTCTAGGGGAGGTCTTTAATTTATAGTTTAAAATGTACAACGACATTCTTTTGTTTACTAAATAAATGATTAAAATCTAGATCTCACCTAATTTAAACCTATAACGGACCTAAGTTTTTGCATCCAGCTCTCGCCACACACATTTTATTATGCATACAACCCTTGCTACCGACTATTTGCAAAGACAATAAATCATAATACATAATAATTAAAATAATTTATTTCTGTAGGTAAAACAATAATTTACACTTAGAAATGTCAATAATTTAATAACAGGGTACTCTAAGCTCGTCGATGGAGATTGGCTGAATGTAAACAGCAGCCTATCTTCCGACGACTTGCTGGTTCCAAATGCAGTACCCCGAGAACCAGAAAGAAAATCAAGGTACAAACAATAGTTATAAGCCCTACCCTATTTCAGACAAACAACAATTTAAAAGTAAATATTACTAGAATGATATTACGTAGTTTGGTATTACGCCTGCGGCCCTCTTCTTTTGATCCAGTACAACTTTTGAAAGATAATTACTTCCTAGATGTAAAAACTGCCGTCCTTTATGCTGAGTGGAGCAAAGTTCGCTTTTAACTCGTCTAATAAACTATGAAGCTAGTTTAACCCAAAGACTTCAACTAATGTTTCTTTTATTTTCAAGAGTTTTATGGAATGTTTAAACGACTCTCTGTGGGTTTTGTTCTACTGTTACTCTTTACTTGGGAAGGTTTTCTGAGCGCAGGAAAATAATTCTAAAAGTTATTTGCCTACAAGTAAATATTTCACAATAGTTTTTCGCCTAATGAGAATATTTCCGCATATGAAATGCATTGTAACATTTTTCAATTCGCAATGTGTTCTAGTTCTAAAAGGAAATTATCATAACGCTGTAATCTATATTATTTTTAAACATGGCAGTACATACCAGAGCACTGAACTGCATGATACCAAATGCAATACATACATAAAAAAACGGCATAGTGCGAGCCGGATTTCGCAAATTAAAGATTCTTTACTACCGTACACAAAAAGCGCGAAAAAACACGTTTCTTAAATCAATTTTTTGATTTTGTTTTATTTAATATTTATTATTTGTTTTGCAGCGGAAATTGAAATTCATTTTTTGTTCATGAGGTACAGCCCACTGACAGACAGACAGACGGACGTACAGCGGAGGCATAGCACCCTTTGGATACAGAACCCTAAAAAGTCTACACCAACACGGCCTAATTAGCGGTTTAATGATGTATAATTTGTAAAGTACTCACACTCGACTCAGAGCTTTGCTTGCGTGAGTTTGCATGTAAATAAATGTAAAGAGACCGATTACTCAGAAGTTTCACGTCAATTAGCACTAGCAAGTGACTTTTACTCGAGTGTTATAAATATTTGGGTTCGGAATTCATTTTAAAAAGAAATAATTATGTGCAAATAAGCTGCCCTTGCAATAATTTGATAATTATGTTTTTGAATAAAATCCTGTGACAAAAGAAATAAACTGCCGAAAATACTTACATACATAAAGCTCACGCCATTGTCATACAGGGGTAGCCAGAGATGATGCATCGCCACTTTGCTCGATCTCTGAAAACTTCTTTCGCTTAATTTACATCCATATAAGCCTTTTCATGCACGCTCTTTTTTTCTTATTCTTCGCACTCCGGGCCCCATCTTTTTGAAGGACGTCACTTATTTGATCCGTGTACGTCCTTCTAGGAATTCCTTTTTTCCTTGCATCCTACAACATTCGCACAGTAAATCTGTTTCGTTAGTCTTAGAAAATCTGAACTAAAAAACCATAATCAACTTCAAAACTCCAAAAACGACAACCATGTTTGGAGTGAAGGAAGCTCGAAACTCGAATGATCTGCCATGTTCGTTTTACGGCATGGTTGCCCTCTCTGCCTACTCCAATTGGAAACAGGAGCGCTTACAACTATAAAAAATTGTGTAATTGTGATGGTATCTACAATAATTATACAAATGTAGAAAAGTTCAGTTGCCATTTGTCTAGGGGGCAGAATCACGAGGTCATAAATACAGCGATCCAACAATCGTGTTAGCGGTGGATTGCACCCTCAGGGAAATCTCTTTGGAAACCAATCTTTGATGCAACACAGTTATTCGTAACACTATCTCGTAGTCTATTGCTTTGACAATGCGCATTGGTTAAATAATCTTTGTTCGTGCCTTGAAAAAATCTGTTCATATTGTTGTGTCTATAAAGAGCAGTGATAGTCTCATGCAAGAGGCTCGGGTTCTGATATGAGTATTCAAAAACTTACTAACTTATCACTATCTCGACGGTGAAGAATACATCGTAAGAAAACTTACTCTGCCCAAAATTTATTCTAAGGCATGTTTTATCCTGGTCCAGCGATACACGCACCACTTGTAACGTTAGCACCAGGTAAAATATAGTGGTAAAAATGGAATACTTCTAGGGACCTTTTGTGAATAAGGCGTGATCATATTTATTATTAAAAATGAAACTTCACCTGCAATGTGAGCGCAAAACATTATATAAATTCCCGAGTTTCAATAGTTTAGTTCAACACATGTACCCATATTCCTCCGGGATACACGGTTTGATCTCGAACTGCACGCGATTTAACAATAAGTTTACCGATTGCTCTGAAATAGCGAACGATAACGTATCGGAAAAGGAGCTATCTGCCAGAATAGCTGTGAAATAGGAAAACTGGTGAGCAAGTTGTGGTGCAGTTTCTGCCAACTTTATATTAACTTTATTGCCTTGCAAGTAATTTAGTTTATTTTTCCCATTTACAAAATAGGAAAAGTATATTTTCGTCGACGTCGATCTAAGTAAGTATATATTTCTATCCATGGATTAGTATCTAGAAGAGAATTGCATCCTGTACGATTAGCCTTCTAGCCTATTTTCAAACGAAGGTTTCATTCGCATACATTTGTAATTTTATTCGACCCCTGTTTAGGCCTTCTGGATACCATTAGTTCCCACGGTTCCTTCTTGAAGGACTTAAGCATCCATAAAGCAAAAATAAGCTGTTTTTGAAAATTCTAATCTAGCCCTACAAACAGATGACTTGATACAATATTTAAACATTTTAACAGGTCCATTCCATTTTGTATATTGTACTCCTAAATTAATAATAATTTCAAAACACGCCATAACACAAAACCAATTTATAACCCGCATTCAAGAACCAGCCTGCTTTCAATATTTATTCGCGAAGATCTTTCTAGAAGTGCGCATCATAATTCTCAAAGCAATAACAGCAAGAGCAGAATCTATAGCGTCTCGAAACACTAACTCAATTTCAATACGCAATAAAAACGGAGCAAGCCGGGGTGCATGAAATAATACTCAGCCAATGAAAAGGAAGCTCCACGGATAAATCGAAGGAGGGCGATGAATTTTTATGCTCTCCATTTGGATGATATACGAGTTTCATTGTGGATGCATTTGGGTAATGTTCCTTGGAGTTGATGAAGGGTATCGCGATTCGAAGTCGAAAAGTGTCTTTAAGACTTCCGGCTACAGAAGAAAGGTAGAAAGTTAAGAGGCATCAATTGAAGTAAAAACGAACATCAATGTACAAAAATATTATAACACTTAGAGATTTGGAGCAAGTACTACACCCACATTATCTAAAATGACATTTTCCAGTTTCGGGTATTCATCTGGATGATAAATAAAGTTTCCTCTCTCCGGGCGGTAGGAGCTACCAAATTACGTAGTTCCGATATCTCAACTAAAGATATCCTGGAAGATAAGTATGTACGGTGTTTACCAAATTGTCTCTGTCTCTTATATCAGGGTTTATCCCACTGAGAAAAACCGTTCATTCATCGCTTCAAAGCTCACGAAATCTCAAAGCAAAATCCTAAGAACAAAACACAAAGAAAACCTTAAAGTCCAGCCCTTAACAAAGGAGCACACAATAAATGGAACAGCCCCTGGAATTAGGCAATGCGTAGACTCGCCCATTCGTCCGTCTGTCCGTTTCTGTTAGTTGGGCCTCATTCGGGTAACGCTCACCTGGGGATCTGAGAATGAAAACATACGGTGCAATATTTTGAACCGACCCGCCTTGAACTTAAAGTTGATATTATTTTTTAAATAAACAAAAATAAAGTGGCTATTATAATCTTGTCCCACTAAAAGCTGTTGCAGTAAAATAACTACACACTCGTACTCAAACTTTCTTGTAGTTTTATCAGTTTTTTTAATATATCCCCCTCCCCCTACCCCCACCTCAAAGGCCGGCAACGCAGTTGTGACTCTTAAGTTGCAGGTGTCTATGGGCGACGGTAGTCACTTACCATCAGGTGACTCGTCTGCTCGTTTGCCCCCTTTTTCTTATAAAAAATTACTAATAATAAATAAATAAAAAGGTATTCCATTTCTGGATTTACCCACTTTTCACGAGATATTCTTGGACCCCTAAACGTGATAGGTGGTGATTTATATTTCTTGATTTAAATGTATGCCTTGCTTTTCCACTGAGTTTATTAGACAATGAAATCATTTAAAAACAAAACAGGAATAAGTATGGTGTTTAATTGTATTTTTGATTTCCGACACAACAAATGTTAATTATTAATTAATCTATTTTCTGATATAGACAAGTCAAATCGTAGATTTTGTAAATTTTCAAAAACTTTGCAGCTTTGCTTAGTGCCTATTACTTGTGCTAAGTCACTAATGAGTGGGTGTAAACAAACATATACTCACACCTTATCCTGGAGGGAAAAAATAAACATACCGGGAAACATTCAGTGGAACAAAATGTCGCCTGCGGTATTTCCGGAATGATACAACCTTCAAACCTGCAAGAAAAGAGCGTACTCCCACCTCAAAGGCAACGCACTTGTGACTCTCGAGTTGGAGGTGTCCATGGGCCACGGCAGTCACTTACCATCAGGTGACCCGTCTGTTCGTTTGCCCCCCCCTACAAAAAATAAATAAATAAGTAAGTCGATATTTAAATTAATTTAAATCTATCCAATTAGCGATTAAACATGCAATGAGTTCCCATATGTTCCATCTTAATAGTAAAGATCTTTTCGGCCTACATTCGATTGGATAAGATTAGATTAAATACCTTGATCCTAAGTACACCCGCGGGACCGACTTTATGGTCCTTAAATGGTTTTAAGGGACCTTCTTACAGGCGATGCATCAAAGGAGACGTTTAGTTAATATTCGGGGGCTTTATTACTTTATTTTGTATACTTAGCTCTTTTCTCTCTTTATTCTTTTTGGGAAAAGAATAAGTAATCATTGAAATTGTCTTCAGATCTCCACTAAACATATCACTACGTAGTATAAAATAAAGCATCTTCTAGCTTTCTGTCCCTATGTATGCTTAGATCTTTAAAACTACGCGACAAATTTTGATACGGTTTTTTTTTTTAGAGTGATTCAACGGGAAAGTGTTAGTACAGCATTGCACCGGTGGCTAAGCCGGTTGCTGGTACCCTATAATTTCGTGGTAGGTTTCCTAGAGGTCTCACATAATGCGTCGCAAATAGGAGCTTCAAGCGCGTTTCAAGCGGCACTCATGTATTTTACTATAGGATTACATACACTGAATAGTACAGTCAAGAGAACGATGAAGAAATGCGTTACAGTATGTGCGTCTCCTTAGATATACAATGCGTAACAGAAAAAGCGCAATTCCTCATACACCCCAATTAGTATATAAAAAAATATGATACAATCGAATTTTAGTTGTGTCTAACCAATTTTCTTAAATATCGGTCAATAATAGCACGATTTCCATAGATAGCACTGAATTTAGCTATAGTAAGTACCTAATTCATTTTTCGGAAAAATTTAACACATATTAAAATAGCTAAAATCGATTAAGTCGTCGATACTGAACAAACTAATTT
Source organism: Ethmia dodecea (assembly GCA_963855545.1). NCBI lineage: Eukaryota > Metazoa > Arthropoda > Insecta > Lepidoptera > Depressariidae > Ethmia > Ethmia dodecea. The sequence continues at coordinate 1,191,134 of OY979457.1, forward strand.
CAGGAATTGCGCTTATTCTGTTACATATTGTAGTAAATGATAATTATGAAACAATATGGTAGTAGATTGTATTTAAATTAAATTACGAGTGAACATTTAAAAGATAAAAATTCCAATTCTAAATAAAAATGTACCTATTCCAATTTAAAAAAGGAAATACCTTCCCCGGTTTCCGATAGGTAAATCAAAATAAAATTCTGATTGGTTAAAAAACCTAACACTTTTATTTAACCAATCAGAACGCTAGCATGTGATTAAACAGACTGTGAGCATTTTTTTTTTATTTGCCGTTCGGAAACCGTCGGATGATCTATCAAAAAAGTGATGCAATCGAATACTTAAAATTATGAAGTGATATATATTTTTTTTTATGATGAAAAAATTGAGCAAACGAGCAGACGGGTCACCTGATGGTAAGTGACGACCGTCGCCCATTGACACCTGCAACTCAAGAGTCACAACTGAGTTGCCGACCTTTGAGGTGAGAGTAGGGGGTATATTATCTATATATTATATTAAATAATAAACTGACTAACTGATTGGTGATGTATCAACGCACAGCCTAAACCGCTGGGTCTAGAGACTTGAAATTTTGCACACAGATAGCTTATACAGTGAAGGCATCGACTAAGAAAGGATTTTGCAAAATTCAACCCCTAAGGAGGTAAAATAAAATATAAGCTAGTAGTTTCATATTCAGTTACATTTGCTATAATAAATTTGCGTTTCATCAAGGTTTTAACAGATGATAAAAGTTACTGATTCGACTAGGGATTTAAATACCCAATAGCATTCCCTAATCCAGTATTTCTTTTTAAAAAGGTAACCCTCATTTTATTCCTTCGTAAATCTTCGGATTTACGCTTTTATTTACTCCGGTCTGTGGACTTTTATGAGCTACTCATGATAATACAAAGTACATACAAATAACGATATTAGTAGGTAATAGAGTAGATGGGGTAGGAGTTATTGTACCTCGTGGTTGTATATTTTGTCGAATAAATAAATAAATATGCTTACGCCTTAATCCCGAAGGGGATCGGCAGAAGTATATCTATCTTTAAAAAAAAATCGACCCTTAAATGTGTCATGCGAGCCTATCGCTGGACCGGGAGCTGTTACACATCTTCTTATAGTTGACGAACGTATTACATAATGATTTTATTTTTTAATAATTAAACACGAGTTACGTAAAGTCGTCATTTTTCGCTTTCGGATAGGCTGTTATGAATGAAATATAACCCCAGTTTTATTTTCATTATTATCTAAATACTAAAAAACGGTATTTTGCATTACCTTCTAAACTATGCTATAGATTTTGATACGGTTTTCAAATTCATCTAAAAAATTTCCTTCGAATATTTTATGTATAATTAGCTTTTCCCCGCAGCTTCGCTCTCGCACGTTTTCTTCACCCCCTTAGAGGTTGAATTTTGCAAAATCCTTTCTTAGTGGATGCCTACACTGTATAAGCAATCTATTTGCAAAATTTCAAGTCTCTAGACCCAGCGACTTAGCCTGTGCGTTGATATATCACCAATCAGTCAATTTACCATCCTCCTAATATTAAAAATGCGAAAGTTTGTATGGATGGATGTAGGATGTTTGTTTCTCTTTCACGCAAAAACCACTAAACGGATTTTGATAAAACTTTACAGTTTTATAGCTTATACATCAGAATAACAAATAAGCTATATTTTATCCCCGTATTCCCACGGGAACGGGAACGCGGATGAAACCGCGGGGCGCTGCTAGTTTTATGTATATAGATTACATTGCTTTCGATATTATTACTTTTCATCTCATTATAACATAGAAGGTATCTTTCGTTCTTCTCTAACTTCCCGGATGTGAGCTTAATTTCTATAAGCGGCACAAAGGGATACATCCCTAATGCAGAAGCTTATCGTTTCTTTTGTGTGTTTCACTTAGCTGTAACCAGTCGACACACGCAAGCTGCTCTCGTATTAAGGGTGCTTGCAGACGACGCCATTTCTTTTCGACACGAGAATCAGAGGGCCTAGAAAAGTGGCATTCTACTAAGGGATCGAATGATCTTATAGACTGACAATGTATGGGATTGACATTGATATTATGTCACACGGCATACTGGTGTTGGGTCGAGCTGCCAACGCGGAATCCATTTTTAAGCCAGGAGCCATTTACAGATTCAGGTTTCGTGATTCCATAAGATAATTGTTTAAAGAAATAAATATTTTAATAATGCCATGCTAGGTGACCAGAGGGATGGCAGCTATCTTTGTCAAAGGATCAGCCTAGCTGTCCAGAGAGGGAATGCGGCCAGTCTTCTGGGCACTGTCCCACATGGTTCCTCTTTGGAGGTAATTTTTTGTCTGTAATTATTGTAAGCCATGCCAGTATATTTATGAAAATATTATGTACATACGGAAAAATACATCTCTTTTTACAAAAAAAGTGTGACAGGCACAATTGTTGTAAACATGGACGTCTTTGATTTCAGAGTATACACGTGATAACATGCAGATCAAATTAGTGACGTCCTTCAAAAAGCTGGTGTCCGGAGTGCGAAGAATAAAAGAGCGTACATGAAAAGGCTTATGGATGTGAAGGAAGCGAGGGAAGTGTGCGGAGATTGGGCAAAGTGGCGATCCATAGTCTCTGCCTACCCCTGTGGGAAGAAGGCGTGAGCTGTATGTATTTATGTAAGATGCAGATGTTTTTCTTCACATCCGACGTAGTGACAAATGTGTCTGTAAGTTTTTGAAAACTTATTACACATCATCATTTGACCCGAGAAGGACCCGAGCCGCAAACATGAGAGGAAGGTTGACTTTTAATAGGAAGTTCATTAAGTAAATAATCTTAGCTTCTTTTATTTAGAGCAGTGATAGCCCGAACGGTGAAAGAATCATCATCATCATCAGCCGGAAGACGTCCACTGTTGAACAAAGGCCTCCCCCATAGAACGCCATAACGAACGGCAACTTGCCGCTTGCATCCACCGGTTACCCGCGACCTTGACGATGTCGTCGGTCCACCTGGTGGGAGGCCTACCAACGCTGCGTCTTCCGGTTCGTAGTCGCCACTCGAGAACCTTTCTTCCCCATCGGTTATCGGTTCTTCGAGCGATGTGGCCTGCCCATTGCCACTTAAGCTTGCAGATTCTGAGAGCTATGTCGGTGACCTTAGTTCTTCGGCGGATTTCCTCGTTCCGGATTCTATCGCGCAAAGAAACTCCGAGCATAGCTCTCTCCATAGCTCGTTGGGTGACTCTGAGCTTATCTAGGAGGCCAGCAGTTAGGGACCACGTTTCTGTGCCATAGGTCATCACTGGCAACAAACATTGGTTATAAACCCTCGTCTTCAGGCACTGTGGAATTTTGGACGAAAATATATCGCGTAGTTTCCCGAACGCTGCCCATCCGAGTTGGATTCTTCGGGCGACCTCTTTGTCGAAGTTGGACTTACCTAGTTGAACAGTTTGTCCAAGGTAAACGTACTGGTCGACAACTTCGATAGCAACGTTTCCAACAAATACCGGCATGGGTGGAACATGTACATTCGACATAATTTTCGTCTTGTCCATATTCATTTTAAGACCCACCTGTTGAGAAACGTTGTTGAGGTCTCCAAGCATAGTGTTCATATCCTCCAGCGATTCAGCCATGATGACTATATCATCGGCGAAACGAAGGTGGGTGATGTATTCGCCATTGATGTTGATGCCAAATCCGTCCCAATCCAAGAGCTTGAAAACGTCCTCCAATGCGTTCGCGAACAGTTTAGGAGAGATGACGTCTCCCTGTCTCACGCCTCTTTGCAATTGGATTGGTTCCGTGCTCTCGTCCTGCAATCGGATAGACATAGTGGCGTTTCTATACAAACACTTCAACACTTCTATATACCTATAGTCGATACGGCATCGCTGAAGGGACTGTAACACTGCCCAGGTTTCGATGGAATCAAAGGCTTTTTCATAGTCCACAAACGCTAAACATAATGGCCGATTATACTCCTTAGTCTTCTGTATAATCTGACGGAGCGTATGGATGTGGTCTATGGTGCTAAAGCCTTTTCGGAAACCGGCTTGTTCGGGAGGCTGGAAGTCATCAAACCTACGTTCGAGACGATTTGTAATGACCCTCGAGAACAGTTTGTACACATGGCTCAGGAGTGAGATGGGTCTATAATTCTTCAACAAGGTATTGTCACCTTTTTTGAAGAAGAGCACCACCACACTCCTATGCCATGCTTCTGGCGTTATACCTTCGAGTATGACGGAATTAAACAACTTCTGGAGGACTAAAAGTACTGGTTTTCCACCCGCTCGAAGGAGTTCTGTCGTGATTCCGTCATCTCCCGGCGCCTTGTTATTCTTAAGCTGTTGGAGGGCCATTCTAATCTCATACAGGCTGATGTCTGGGATATTCTCAGTGTAGTGTCGGGTCAGTCTCGCTCTAGTGTCCTGAGCGGAGCTGCCAACGGGTTGTCGTGTTGAGGTGTACAAGTGCCCATAAAACCTCTCGAGCTCTTTCAGGATCTCTGGTTTCGATGAGATGATACTGCCGTCCTCGATCTTCAGTTTCGTCATTTGGCTTTGCCCAATAGACGCATTTTTTGCGAACACTTTGGAGCCCTGGTTTCGCTCAATTGCGGTCTTAATACATTGTGTACTATAGGACCGCAAGTCGTGTCGCATGGACTTTGAGATACGTCTATTGAGTTTACCGTATTCCGACATATCAACTGAAGATTGCAATCTCATCTCAGACCGGTCTTTCATTAGCTTAATAGTAGTTTCCGAGAGCTTTTGAGGCTTTTTCCGGCGTGGGGCTTTGAAAAACTTAGACCCCACTGCATGGACAGTTTTCACCAACCCGTTGTTTATCTCATCCACTGTTTCGCACTCTGTTAGGCACTGGAAGCGATTATGCAGTTCGAGTTGAAAGTCTTCGGGATTTTGGATTTGGGCAGGATTAGGGCGGAGCGTGGACTTCACCAGACGTGACCTCTCAAGCTTAACATCGATATTCAATGTGCCTCTGATGATCCGGTGATCGCTACCGGTTTTCACCCTGCCGATCACGGAGACGTCATTGAATATTCGCTTCTTGGTCGTCATGATGAAGTCGATCAGATTTTTGATGGAACCATCGGGGCTTATCCAGGTCCACTTTCTAGTCGGGCGCTTCTGGAAAAAGGAGTTCATCGAATAGAGTCCTTCCTTTTCCATGAAGTCAACCAGCCTCTGGCCCCTCTGGTTTCGCTGTCCATATCCATATGTCCCCACTCTCAACTCATCGCCATTCCGTGTGCCCACCTTTGCGTTGAAGTCCCCCATTACAACGGTGAAGTATGATTTGGAGGTATGCATGGCTTTCGATATATCCTCATACATAGACTCTACTTCCTCGTCAGGGTGTGTCGAGGTCGGCGCATATACCTGTATGACCTTCAGCGAATACCGATCGGTGATTCTGAGTATTAGGTACGCTACCCTGCTCGACACACTATCGACCTTTACTACGTTGTTAACGAGGGGCTTACGGACGAGAAACCCAACACCACCCTGGGATTTTTGGTCTCCTTCCCGGAAGAAGAGCATGTTGCCAGAATCCAGGATTATCGTGTCCTGTCCCTCTCGTCTTATTTCGCTTAATCCCAGTATGTCCCATCGCAACTTGCTCAATTCCTCCTCCAGCTCTACAATCTTTTCGTCAGTCCTCAGTGTGCGAATGTTGTGTGTTGCCAGGGCCAAAGTCCGTTTGGGGTAGTAGCGGGGTATCTGCCGGAGATTCTTCGCACCCCCTGCTCCACCGTTACCTGACCCGCTACCGAGGTCAGGAATAGCGGAGCTGCCGGGGACTGGGGGCCGTGGTCTGTTTTTGTCTGTCATGGTGTGTGGGAGGGGGAGGTTGCCATAATCCCCGCGCTTGGCAGGCGTCTTGGGGATCGCAGTATAACTGTTAAGTACACGGAAGCTGCTGCTGCCCAACTTCCGGATTTTTCCCTTAGTCGCCTTCTACGACACCCTCGGGATGATGTGGGTGGGTGCTATTCTGGCCCGGACACCCCACGGAACGGTGAAAGAACCGGCCGAAAATCAGTGAGGCTCGGGTTCGAATCCTGGCATGTACCAATGAGTTTTTCAAAACTTACGTACATATTTATCACTAGCTCGACGGTGAAGGAAAATATCGTGAGTGGTCTCAGAATTAATTCTGAGAAATGTGTAAAAAGACCCGGTTCGGCGATGGGCTCACCACCTATCACGTTTAGGGGTTCAATATATCTCGTGAAATGTGGGTATATCCAGTAATGGAATACCTCTGCCTACCCCTTCGGGGATAAAAGGCGTGAGATTATATTATTATTATAGTTTCTTTCGAACGTGTAAAAACGGCTAGTTTAAAAAAAAAAGAAACAGAACACAATGATAATATTATTATGTACAAATTACGAATTGCACAAATCACGAGTTGTACGAACTGCGAATTTGAAAGAATTGAGAAAATGTACCAACTGGGCATAATTCTTTTAAAACACGAAAGAGTTTATGATATAACAAAAAAGAAAAAAAATCAATAAAAAAATAATTTAATACCACCAGGCGAGCACCCAAATAAACGTACTACACTCTATACCATGCATGCTTCTAACCTGACAATGTTTAACTCTCCAATTCGCAACATCAAAATATCGGGTTTATTTTGAAAGCAATTTTTCATCTGGTCAAAGTTATGGCTGGCGTAGTGCCAAGCAATAGCGTCTACACAGACCACGTATGATTACTTTGTGTTGATTGTATTTGGCACTTAGATCGAATTGAAATATGCTTTACGGCATCTAATATCTTAAATTTTCTGTTCTTTTTAAAAAAAATCTTTGATCAATATTATTGACTAATGTGATTCAATTATTGGCTGGGTGCGCGATGACAGCGCCCACTAGTGGTAACAATTAGGGCGGACTTTGAAATGTCAAATGGCTGGCTGTCATTACGAAAAGTAAGTAAAAACAAAAATAATTTCAGTGAAACAACGTTATTTACTTAGGTCCTGTTGGATATTGTAAGTCTAAAGCGTCGATAATAATGTTGCCCTTTTTTATTTCCCGTCAAAAATGCCACAATCAGTAAATTTCAAGCAGTATACCTACACGGACTTTCTCATGGCTTCACGGGAAATAAGTAAAGAAATAGACAAAATTTATCGACTAGAGCGTTTCATGTATCTTGTAGACCATTATTTATAGCAGTACTGTCGAAAATAATGCAGACTGTTGTGTATTTTCAGTTCAACATGGCCAAATTGATTATAAAAACTGGATTCCGCCAATAACGCACAATATAGTTTTTCAGCCACAAACCACCACAAAAGGCAAACAGTTAGTTTTGGCTCAACATGTGCAAGATGTAAAAGAAATAAAATGTGATAAATCAAATGAGCTACACCATTGAAGCTAGTGTAATTAGACAAACTTTAGTGACATCAAAGCCATACAAAAGATCATTGAAGTCGTTGATCTTGTTTTCAACTTGCTCTTGGAAATTTATAGAATTTCCGATCACTATTTTTGCCATTATTCTTGCAGTTGACTACGCAACAGGTTTCGTTACCCATGTTCAAGTATTTATTTCCACTAAGGATGCACGAATACGTAAATTTCTTTAGTAAAAAGTGACAGTTCGTCTGAGTTTGTCCGACCCGAGTTTCTTTTTTAGCCACCATGGGCGCTGCGATCGACTCGTGGTTCCCCCACCCCCTACTTCGCACCCAGCCAATATTAGAGCTGTTTAAGGTGCCAGTGCTAAAATTTGCTGTATTTCTGAGATTCGATATTTTTTTGCTATAAACAAACATACTACAGGTTATTCTCTTACTGCTGCTAAGTATTTGTCCAAATTTATTTAAATATATGGCGTTACAGTTTCAAAAATTTACAGAAACTTCATTGACAGATCCTAATAATGTAACGAAATTATTGTAAATTTATCCGTTGTTGCTACACTCTACGCAGCCTTTTTAAGAACCTAAAATTATTAATAGAAATAATTAATTTCAGAACATCTGCAGAAACTAAGGCCCGTATTAAAAAACGATCCTAATATGTCAGAAAGATATGCCGCTATATGGGTCTTTTAAAGTAATTTATATTCCGTTATTTTACTCAAGATACCTTCTAACCAGATTTCTAGTGAATTGTCAGAAAGAGGAGTACTTACTTGATAGTAAAACGGTTTATGTATATAAGTATCTACCTTAATCCATTGGTAACTGTAGTGCACCACCTACCTTCATCTGTTTATCTCAGTTACATCCATCCTAAGGTTGTCTGGAAGAAATCGTTTAAAGCGATAAGACCGCCCATTGTACTTTTTTATCATTGTGTCACTTGTTGCATATTTTTATTGATGTACAATAAAGAGTTGTTACTTACTTACTTACTTACTTGGTCAAATTTTACCAATTTCTACGTTGTCGTCGTCGTTCACACATCACATCGTTCCGTCTACGCAGGCTCTTACAACCGGAAGTGACGCGGGTCGCCGAAGGTTTTGCGGCTAAGTAAACTTCCGCCGGTGGTCCCACCGGATGTGAATTCTCCCATTTGGCGGTAACGGAGAGAGCGTCCGCCATCATTGTGTATCGTTTTGCTTTGTTTTTGGAATGTTCGCTGAGCGCGTTTTTGTATTTATTGAGGATGGGGCGGAACATTACCAAGTGAGGTTAACATTGAAAGAATGTATAACTGCAAATTTTTATTCCCTATCCATACAACTTCAATATAGAATTAGTTAACATACTATGATACCTACTAAAAAAAACAGCAGCTGATTTACACTAACGATAATAATAATTATTATTTTGTGACACAAGTCACACACGGTTATTTAGTCCCAAACTAGGCAGGGCCTGTACTGTTTAAGTATAAATAAATATTAAACGCACATAAATGTGGGCCCCGAGCGGGGATCGAACACGCGACCTCCGCCTCAGAAGGCAGGGTCACTACCAACTGAGCCAACAGGTCCGTCGAATCCAGCGTCATTGGATCATGCAAAAATCATAGTAAAAACAATACCATTGTGGCAGATGTCCAAGTGCTGAAAATTATTTATTACTAGCAGCGCCCCGCGGTTTCACCAGCATAGTTTCCGTACCATTTGAATACGGGGATAAAAAATAGCCTATGTGTTATTCTGATGTATAAGCTATATAACTGTAAGGTTTCATCAAAATCAGTTCTGTAGTTTTTGCGTGAAAGAGGAACAAATATCAACATACAAACTTTTGCGTTTATAATAATTACTAGCAGCGCCCCGCGGTTTCACCCGCGTAGTTCCCGTTCCCGTGGGAATACGGGGATAAAATATAGCCTATGTGTTATTCTGATGTATAAGCTATATAACTGTAAAGTTTCATCAAAATCCGTTCAGTAGTTTTTGCGTGAAAGAGAAACAAATATCAACATACAAACTTTTGCGTTTATAATAATTATAAGTAGGATTACATTGCTTTATTCAGATTAATTCTGTTTAGAATGTTACGTTATATTACGCCTCCCTGTGATTGACTAAGAGAAAGTCGCAGGAAGATCGTTGTATGCGAGTAATTCCCAAATTGATATGTGAACTCCGTGAACCGCAGCCAATAGGGGTAAAGTCCAAACCAATAGCTGTCACTGCTTTCCACCCGATTTGTCGAAGCGGACTTTCGGACCAATTGGAAAGTTGTTTTCGGTATTGTGTCCTTTGTTTCTGAGTATAGTTAAGTAGTTTTATTTCTTTTTTAAAAAAGATGTTTACGCGATTAATATAATTAATATTATAAGTTTTGAATTGCTCAATTAATCACTACATAGTATAAAACAAAGTAGCATTCTCTGTCCCTATATCCCTTTGTCCTTATGTCCCTTTGTATGCTTAAATCTTTAAAACTACGCAACGGATTTTGATGCGTTTTTTTTAATAGATAGAGTAATTCAAGAGGAAGGTTTTAGTGTTAGCATTGCACCCGTGCGAAGCCGGGGCGGGTCGCTAGTATTATATAAGTTGTGAATTTTAGTGAATATTATTTATAAGTTTATTTTTATTTTTTAAGTCGGTGATTTTAGATTAATGGTAACCATAAATTAAAACTCTGTTTATGTTTATCGATTGTTTAGTACCCATAGTACAGGCCCTGAGAAGTTTGGGACTAAATAACCGTGTCTGAATTGTATACTACAATTTATATATTTATTTTATTTATCTAATGTCCCAGTCACTGCACACTTTCACGGACACTTTCCACATAACACTATCACTATTATAAGTCAAAACTCGAAATATGTGCAGTTGAAATACTATTTTAAAAAAATGACGTCTTTCTCCGGATTCCCGCCAAAAATCCCAGACACTACTAAATGTTAAGTCTTGCCATTTAACCAATAAAAAATCCACCTATAAAGATAATAAAAAACTTGTTATTGTATTCATAAAAACTCCAATTAAAAATAAACTGGCAACTTTAGGAGCCTTTAGCAACAAGTTTTTGCAATTTAACACTCACTTTTACCCGATAATATGGTAATGGGGGGTTATCAGGCAACACCGGAGGGGGTAATTATGGTGATCAGCCCGCGCTCTGCTGATCTGAGGAGCGTGTTTGCGCTTCATGCTAAAACGTAGATAGTGGAACGGGAGTTGGTAATAAAAAACGTTGTATTATAATGGCTCATGATTTTTTATAAGCTTACTGGATCTTGTTCATCTAAGCTAGCTTGGATTATTTTAAAAGAGTTTTGCAGGTATTTTTGTAGGTCAGAACTTGGAATGCCACATACTCGGGGAGAATTTCTAAGAAAAGGTAAGAATACATGTTTAGTTTTTCCTTATTTAAACTAACTTTTCGCTATGACTTAGCCCCCATTTCGTTACGAAAAGTAAGCTATTTCATCAAGATCGGTGCAGTTTTTGGTCCATGAAAAGGTTTTGGTAGGATAATTGACATAGTTAATTTTGTATTATTATATTAGTGGGAATTGTACAAACTGTAATCGCATATAAAAAAATTGATGCCTTCGTTACAAAATACTACTTTTGTCTGATTTACATATTGTTAAGATAGTTATAGTCGTTTAGGTAAGCTTTGGTTAGGTAACTAGTTTAATTACAAATCACCGATCACAGAAATCGTTAGTATAAATCTCGAAAACTGTTAACCGTTCTAGCAAAGCCTTGTATTTCAAAATATTCTCATCCAAGTTTCCTCGCCATATTGTAGCCGACTCCCGGGCTATGTACCCGGGTACCGCAGGAATATTTACGATCTGTAACACTACATAATGTATGTAACGTCGATCGACGGGTAAATTACGCAGAATTACAGCCGATATTATTATAATACTCGCACCGAAATGACGGGCGTCAAGAAACGTACGTGCGCGAAACAATTTGGAGCGAGCAATACACGTATATTTCAATTTAATTAGTTCTTAACAAATTAAGTGCATATTGAAATTCATAACTAGTTCATCGGTGAAATAAAGCATTGTGATGAGAAGCGCAAGGGTCAGAATTGATCAGGGTCCATCGGTCACGTTTATATAGGGGTCCAAAAATAAGTTTCTGAATAGTGGATGCCTATTTTTAGGATTGAAATGCATCTGCCAACCACTTAGGATATGCTATCAGTTTATATTTAAAATATGTTGCAAGTTGCCACAATGTAGAACTTTGAAACTTTACCCTAGCGCATCGTTGTAAGAAGTTTGACATAAGTATGTTGAATTCCACATTCACACATAATTGAACAGGGCGTTCTAAGACGATTGACTCTAAAAGTTTCTTTTAAGACAAATACCGGCACACACCTAATTCCTCATGATATTTCCGAAACTATTACGTAACTTGAAATTTGTGAGGTAGGAGTTTCTTGAACCGCTTCTTCTCAACCATATTTGTTGTTGAAATGACGTTCAATAAGTCGACTGGTTTGAATAAAACATTTTGACTTTGTAGGTTTCTCATACGATTCGTTTTTCGAAAATGTTTAAAAAAGGGATTTACGCAGTAAACACCACAGGGCATAAGTTTTGTCCTCTCCCAAAATATTTGACTATACTCTCTCTCTCTATCTCCACAATCGACACAGACTCCATGTTTGGAGGTAATTCTGCGTAAAAAATATTCTGATACCCTTCAATAAGGTTTGATGGATGCGAAAAACATTTTATGTGCGAAATTAGAGGTGCTAATTTACACTCTTATGATACGATACACCTTCAGGCGGATAATTCGTTGATATTTTTTATCTGTGTTTGGATCTACTCTTTATCTACGAGACTGTAAACAAGTTTTACCTGTGTGTTGATAACGATTCCTTTTTCTTTGACAGGCCTGTTGGCATTGGTTCGATTCCCGCCCTACCTACAAGTTGGTTTCGTGTCTGCTTGTTTATATGTCTGCAAGTATGTTTTTATCATAATTGTTATCATAAATGTATATTATAAAGTATCATTTGGACAAAATCCTTCCCCAAGTAGCGCCAACCATTCCGGTCTTGAGCAGCCCGCATCTATCCACTGCCAGTCACCTTGCTTAGGTCGTCAGTCCATCATCTTTTCCAATTCCTTTGTGTTTTTAGGGTTCCGTACCTCAAAAGGAAAAAACGGAACCCTTATAGGATCACTTTGTTGTCCGTCTGTCCGTCCGTCCGTCCGTCTGTCAAGACCCTTTTTCTCAGGAACGCGTGGAGGTATGAAGCTGAAATTTATATCAATTACTCAGGTCTACTGTCCCTTGAAGCTGTGAAAAAATCAAACTTCTAAGCCAACGCAATCAAAAGATACAGCCGTTTATGCCGCAAATTTTCGACACTTGCAAGGGAATCAAAACCTACAGGGTGCTTCCCGTGAACTCAGAATCTTGAAATTTGGTACGAAGCAACGTCTTATAGCATAGATAAAGGAAAAATTACGAAAACCATAAATTTGCAAGGTTGTACGGAACCCTCGGTGCGCGAGTCCGACTCGCACTTGGCCGGTTTTTTCCAAACAACAATGTCTTTAATTTAAGTCAGAACCATAATCAAACCTTACCTCCCATATTTAGAACTACCTACCAATCAGTGAGTTCCGGAAGAGTGCAATCAAAAGAAAATTAGCGTGGACTTTGTGGATTGAAATGGAAAAAGTTGGTTGGAAACCCACTCTTGGGACGCACTTGGTTTAATTAAAGCCGTGTTCAACAGCCTTCGTGTACTCGTAGCGGTTTTCTTTGCAGTTAATAGGGCTATCTCGTAACACCACTTCTTAACTTCAGTTCTTTGACTAGACTTAATATTATAAAGAGGAAAGATTTGTATATTTGTAACGAATAAACTCAAAAACTATTTGAAAAATTCTTTCACCAATGGAAAGCTACATTATCAGGAAGTAACACAGGCTGTATTTTATTTCCGTATTCCACGGGAACGGGAACGATGCGGATGAAACCGCGCAAAACAGCTAGTAAAAGATAAGTATAAGTATAATCTCACGCCTTTTTTATCCCCGAGGGGGTAGGCAGAGGTATTCCATTAATGGAAATACCCACATTTCACGAGATATATTGGACCCCTAAACGTGATAGGTGGTGAGCCTATCGCCGGACCGGGTCTATTTACACATGTCTCAGAATTAATTCTGAGACCTGCGGGTTTCCTCACGATGTTTTCCTTCACCGTCGAGCTAGTGATAAATATGTACGTAAGTTTTTGAAAAACTCATTGGTACATGCCAGGATTCGAACCCGAGCCTCTCTGATTTTAGGCAGGCTCTTTAACCGTCCGGGTTATCACCGCTCTAGTAAAATATAAAAATGTTTAATAGATTATACTTATAAAGCTTGCCATCAACTAAAATGGACAGTTTATCTAAGCATCATCATCATGTACTTGGTCTTATCCCATTACTTGGCGTCGGCGCAGTATGTTTTTTTCCTTCGATTTCGATCTATCATTCGTCATATCTAAATTCACTTCCATCTTGCACATATCATCCTTCACACAATGTATCCATCTTTTCTTTAGTCTACCCCTCTTTCTATAACCTTCCACATTCATATCAAGCACTCGCCTTACAACGTTACAGTTTATCTAAGCATCAAAATTAAATGAGGAAATCTGAAAGACTGCAAAGTGTACCTTTAACTAGGAACAAAGGATTTATTGATTTGCAGAACAACTGCGAGACAAGCCCGAGGGTTGTTAGAAACAAACTCAATACGTTTCCAATTACAAGGGGCAAGTTTTGCGAAGCAGAGGGAAGTAGGACAGAAGGGAAGGCGAAGCGAGTTGTGAAGTTCGACGGATGCCGATTACCGATTATCTTGCTAATGTGAACGTAGTTTATTGGTTTTTGATTGTGGCGTTGGGTTTTTCGAACGTTTTGTGATGTGTAGTTTCGTGCGCAGCAACTTCTCAGTAGCAATTACTTGCTATTATATGATATTAATCAATATATTTACGTAATAGCGGTCTTGCGCGGGTTCACCCGCGTAGTGACCGTTCCCATGGGAATACGGGAATAAAACTTAGCCAATGTTACTCAGGGATATTGTAGCTTTCCATTGGTGACATAATTTTAAAATGGGCTTGGTAGATTTTGAGTTAATTCGCTGTGCTGGAGGAAATCTGTTCCAAGCATTATTGTCAAAGTAGAAAAACTTGTTTTATATATTGTGACATCAACTTCTGATGACAAGGATTTTACTAGCAAAAATTAATACCTGCCGAATAATATGACCCAGGTGAGATCCCTGTGGGATACCTTATTTAACATGCATCAAAACAGTTTGATCATGATTACGGTAGTAAACAAAAAATCCAAAAAATCATTAAATAAAGGAAATAGGAACGTACGTGAACGAACAAGCATTGAATTACTTAAAGTTTCTTGTATTGGCTGTACACTTGATATTAGCAAGACTCCTTTGTAGTTTTTCCGAATGGGAGACTACGTCCGGTTTCCGGACGTCGCTCGTACCGGAAGTTTGCCGGGCGAGGAGGGGGCTTCCGGTGACGTCACTGTCCTTGGCGTTGCGGCAAAGTCTTCGATTTCTATTGCCTTGTTCAGTTTGTTGATCTCACTAATAAACGATGTGAACGTTAAACCGTTGTTCTTAGTTTTTTGTATTAATAAACTAAGAAAATTGTCAAGCCAAGTCCGTGGCTTGATAAATAAAAATAAAACGAATAGTTGACCCCAAAGTAAGGTTATCTCCCAATCCTCCTGTGAGATTACTTCCTTATTATGTGAGGATAGATTGTTAGATCAGCAGTGGGTGGATAATAATAATAACTCTTTCATTACTAAATAGTCTTATTTAATTAAATATTGAAGTCATCCAAATATCTCCACCAACTCTAATGAATAGGCAAGTAATTAGAATAACAGATTTGTCCAATAAAGTAGTAAAGGTACCTCTATATAATTATAGTATCGTCAACATAGTGTAGCATAAAGCTCCAATTTTAGTTTGCTACGCAACTCTTTGGTCTTATTTTGCTTTTTTCTTCTAGGATTTTTAAATTTGGCGTTCCTTTTTATGAGAGGAGAACACAAAGATTGGAAGTTATGTCATCACTTAATAATTATATAGGTACCTCAAGCTTTTTAAGGATAAAATTTCTAACTTCTTTATTACCAATCTGAAAATGAAATAAAAATTATATAATGAATATATAATAATCGGAAGTGAATATTTATTTGCCATTTTTAAAATTAAGCATCTGAAGCCCCACAGTTTTGGTGAGTTGATACGTCTTTTAGGTTTATTCCAACCTTTTGTACGGTTTAGTACTTCGATTTCACCTGCAAACCAATTGTTGCAGGGGTTTTTATTTCCGGCTAAGAATTTATTTTAAATAAATTAGTTCCCACTTATACCAAGCTGATTGTTTATTTATTTCTTTTACGCGATCAGTCAGGTAAAATGTGACAAAATTTTTCTTTATCCGAGCATACGTCACAATAGGTAGTATAAAAGAAAGTCGCCTCCTACCGTCTGTGTGTCCCTATGTAGGTATGCTTAGATATTTAAAACAACTGATTTTGATGGGGTTTCAATATATAGAGTGATTAAAGAGGAAGGTTTTAGTATCAGCATTGCACTCGAGCGAAGCCGGGCGGATGGCAAGTAATTTATGAAATCTCCAGATAAAACGTCGTCATATTATGTGAAAGTATAAAACAATGTTAGTCCAAAATATAATTAACTTCATCGATCTACATTAACGTCGTTTAATCACGTCATAAACACTTGATAGATCATTCATAGTGGATCCAATTTATGTTCTCTAATAATGATGTCGTCAAAGTAGATGAGTTTTCGGCACTTAAGTGTTAGTGTTTAGCCGTAAACTGCTGTTGGTTTAGCGAATCAGTCGGAACCAATCAAATTCTAATTATTTGTTTTGTTTCTGTAGTCTCAATGCTGGACGGTAGATGGAGCCAAAAAATCATGGAGTAGATCGTCAGCACGTGACCAGACGATATCACGGGGATAGCGCTGATAATCTGCAAGAGAACGGCTTTTCCCGTTTGGATCTTGTTTATTCCTCCTTCAATGTCTTCTTAGTGCTTACTTACGCCATTTCAGGAACGTTTGTTCCAAATTTCATGCTTCTGAGACCTAGCGGTTCCAGCTAATCGATCCGTCAGATAGCCATTCTGTTTGTTAACCAACTTCAAAAAAAAGGAGGTCATCAATTCGACTGTATTTTTTTATGTTTGCTACCTCAGAACTTTCGACTGGGTGAACCGAATTTTATGATTCTTTTTTTATTTGAATGCTGGTGCTTCTCGTGTGGTCCCATTTTGGTTGATGGAGTAGGAATAGAATGGGTTTAATTTGGTCCAGTTCTGACAATGGCATCCATGAGAAAACCATATAAGTTGAAGTCGGTTTTTTTACTCTTTAGTATTCTATGTTATTCTCTATAATACCTATGCAGATAAGAAACTACTAGATACATAAAATAATACTGTAAAATTTCCGTTGTTCTGTAAAAATGTCTACAAAAACGCTCTAATGAAAAAGCGATAAAAGTGAATCCCCCAAAAAATCTAACCATTCATCATTGTCACTGAAATGTCAAATTAGTACAGAGAGAAGTATTGGAGTCTAGGTATTGATTTTATCCATCATCATTCATCATAACCGTGTGATTTTCCTCAAAAAATGTGTTTCGCGGTACTTAGTGGTGTGAACACGGTTTTCAAGTTATCGAGATAGGGTTTATGAGATTTTTATAAAAATGCGATTGATTGATTGTTTGCTTTCAAGATGTAGGCTGTTTTTTTTTTATGATATAAAAGGGGGCAAACGAGCAGACGGGTCACCTGATGGTAAGTGACGTCCGTCGCCCATGGACACCTGCAACTCAAGAGTCACAACTGCGTTGCCGGCCTTTGAGGTGGGAGTAGGGGGAGAGGAGGGGGATTGGGCCCTGCGGTTACCTCACTCAACGAAACGCAATGCATTGCTTTACGCTGGTTTTCTGTGAGGCCGTGGTATCACTCCGGTCGAGCCGGCCCAAGCGTGCCGAAGCATGGCTCTCCCACGTCTGTTTTTGTAGGTGATTTCACATTTGGTTTATTTCTTTAGGATTTTCGACGGGTTTGTTGGCCCGGTCCGGCGATGGGCTCACTACCTATCACGTTTGGGGGTCCAAAGAATATGTGGCAAAAGGTGTCTATATCCAGAAATGGAATACCTCTGCCTACCCCCTCGGGGATATAAGGCGTGAGATTATGTATTATGTTGTTGGCCTAGTTGGTAGTGACCCTGCCTTCTGAGTCGAAGGTCACGGGTTCGATCCCCGTTCGGGGCATACATCTGTGTGCTCAACGTGTTTGTTGCCTTCGTGTGTGGTCGTTGAATATTTATTTAAGTATGTTTAGCAGTTGTGTAGTACAAAGCCTGCCTAGTGTGGGTCTAAACAGCCGTGTGTTAATTAGGGTCCCACAGTTTAATATTAGATATTATTTATTATTATTATTATTTTTTTTACCTGTCATGATATATAATTATGTAAGCTCTTGCGGTTTTTACAAAGACTTGTACCTGACTGAGGCTGTTTCATGACAAGGAAATATACTCTGCAGATCTCTTTATACAAAAGAGGGCATACACTCAAAAGTATAACTGCTCTAAAACATCGCCCTTATCGAATAGACAAACTATCTTTCAACTTATACACATAACTCATTCGACCAATACGAGTAAAACTAACAATTTATTTTCCCCTGCCTCCTATAAAGTAAACATCCGAAAGGCCTAAGATTAATAACTACTCAGCCCATAATGGCGGCGTTTTGTTTTATTGCAGAAGCAGTCTTGACGTGCCCCATTAGATGCGGTGCCCATTCATTCGTTCCTTCATTCGCTCTCATCCGCTCACTCATTCGTTCTACGATCACCTGGGGACCAGCGGATAATCGGAAGGGATTACAGTACTGTTTCCCTGTTTTTTGTTTGTTGTTTATTTTGTTAAAAGTTAAGCCAAATGTGGAGGTTGTAATGTACCTTTGTAATGTGCAGAGTTTCAGGTTTCATAAAAATAAATTTTATATTATGATGTTAGTGTCGAAGTTTTTCGTCTGGCAACACTAAGCGAGCTAGACGTCATTCGTCAGCTGTTCTTATTTTTATGTTTTTATAATTAATTTTCTTGTTAAAATAGTCCCAAAAATAGTTACAAATGAGTTTGTAAACATCATACATTCAAATTCAGTGAAAGAAATTGTGAAGTTCCTAGTATATTTGTAAAACCACGGTGACGAAACCGACGGCCCGTCAGTTTGGATTTGAACTTGTTGGTTCAACGGATAAACCCGGGGAGTATTGCTTTTTTTCTAATGTGTTTTATGCGATTAACCAGACAAAAATATCTATAATTACTAACAACCAACCAAAACATAGACTCCACAAGTCTCACTTAGTGAGAATCGTCACTTCTCACACTCCAGCGCCGTTCGTTCGGTCTCTGTTTGTTTGACGTACAGTGGAAACAATACTTGATGACTAAACACTAGCTGCACACATTATTTACATGAGAAATACTATACTATTAAATACTAGATATCCTATTATATGTATAGTATAAAATACATGTAGGTAGGTACTAGGTAACAATAATATATTCACTAAACTTCCCTAACTTTGACTTATTATTCTTCTTTATCTACCTATTTTATTCCACTTTATTTATTGCTTTTTTTAGTCTCTTCTTCTCATTACGTTTTATTTCTAATTTCCTTTCTCATCTTGCACTACTTTCAAATTTAAGTACTAAATACCAAACTCTGCTAGATATTTTTAAATTTATTGTTCTACCGTTTTTCTACCGCTTTTACCCGGTTATTTCAGAAAATCCAGTATGACGACCCGCAGAATGCTGTTGGAGCAGAAGCTGCATCACTCACTGGAGGAGTTGAGAAAATCAGAGGCCCTTGTAGAAAAACTGACAGCTGACTCATTGACGGGTGAAATAAATGACTTAAAGGCAAAAATTTACCACCTTACTTCGAAGATTGCCGATTCTCGGTCGTCCTATGACGAAGAATGCAAGAAAGCACAGGCAGAAATATGTAGCCTCAAAACCCTAAATAACGCCTATATAGATTTCTGTGTGGAGCAGCAAACAGAAGTTGAGAAGTGTGAGTTACTGCAACAACAGCTTTCTGAGACTCTCCAAGAACAAATACTTTTACGACAAGAACTTGAGAAGTACAAAAGCCGCCTAGATGTTTCCCTACAAACCGAGTTAGCCGACATAAACGAAACTATTGTTGGACATTACAATATTCAATCCACCAGCGAAAATAAAAAAATGAATAGTGGAAGAAAAGCAAGAAAATATTTGAAATTAAAAAAATTCATTGAAAAGACGAAGAAAAACATTAAATGTCTTAAAAGGTTTCACAAAATTCAGCCCCTACGACTAAGAAAGACACCACTTCTTCATCAAATAAATGAACTGCAATCACGCATAAAAGAAATGACTGGGAAGCAGCAATACACCCAAGGTCTCCTCGATACTCTGTCAGCGGCCACCAGTGAATTGCTCCAAACACAAAGGGAGACTCAGAAGTTGGTGAGCCAAGTGCTGGAGGATGATGAAGGTCAGGTGGAGAAACCAAATAACCCACCCTCGTCTCGTTCCTGTGTCTATCATCTACGCATACACCCCCGTACCCATCACTACCACGCAGCCAGCACCCGCTTGCCATTGCACCAACCTTCAGTCACCAGAGCAAGCTGCCATCCAGTCCCTATCCATCTGTGATGCTGAATAAACCAATTTTAAAGACTGTAGTGTATTCAGATAAATTAGGGGTTGGCTTAGGACCGTACCTTGACAAATGTATGGACCAGCAGGTGATCAGCATGTGTTATCCTGATGCTTCATTCAGCTATATAGTTGACAAAATATGCAATGAAAAATGGGATGAATGTACTACCATACTTGTAATGACAGGTAGTATTATGCATAGCAGTAAGCTAGAATTTAATAAAAATATTGAGTTGCTTCTCAACTTAAACAAGAAACAGGGTTGCAAATTCATCTTAAGTACTCTTCCTTATTGTCAGAATTTGTCGGAAGAACATAATAATTACAATAAGACTATTTATAATATAAATTCATTTATTTTCAACACGACATGCCGTCATAGCGACGCTATTTTGTATTATGACATTAACAAAATTATTACACATTTTAGGATGACTAGGGATACAATGTATCTGTCAAATAAATCTAAGCGACGACTAGCTACTTTGTTAGCTCCATATATACACGACATTGTTATAAGCAGTATAACACAGTCACTTGTACCTGTTAGTAGCACTACTAATGTGAATTTAAACTGTTAAGTCCGACAGCAGAAAGTCCCAAACCTATAAATTCTGTAAATCAGGGACTTTCTGGCCATAACATTATCATCTGTAAGACGAAGGAAAAGCATAGATCTTTAAAGTTAGTTCATCAAAACATTCAAGGCTTTTCCAGCAAAGAATTAGAAATAGAACTATTCTTAGAATACGAAAAAGTTGATATTTTTTGTGTGACAGAACATTGGCTTAGAGTCACAGAAATGATGTTTGGGTTTGTAAATTATACAGCTGTCAGTACTTTCAATCGGCGATTGGCTGCACGTGGTGGTTCCGTAATTTTTGTTAGAAATAATATCAAAGCGAAAGACCGCCAGGACGTAATTAAATTATCGGTGGAAAGTACTATTGAATTGTCATGCGTTGAGTTGGAGAAACACATCATTGTATGCGTATACAGACCCCCTTATAGTGTAAATTTTGATAATTTTGAAAACAAAATGGATGAGGTCTTAAAGTTGTTAAGTAAAAATAGTAAAAGTGTTGTGGTCTGTGGTGATTTTAACGTGGATCTGCTTGAACCAAGCTTGTATAAAACTAGGATATTAAGTTTATTCAAATCTTTTAATTTAATGAATGTATTTACAGATCCTACCAGAATCACAGAAACTTCGGCAACTTGCATTGACAATATCTATTGTAATTGTATTCCTAATAGTAAAACTATAATAAATAAGCTAAAATCCGATCACAGCGGTCAGTGTATTTTACTCCCTGTGGAAAATCGCGATTTATCAGTAAAAATCCAGATAAGACCTGTCACAGTATGTAAAATAGAGAAGTATAAAAGAGCACTAGAGTGTAAGTTACCTTTGCCCGATCCTGTTGATTCTGATCCAAACGGCTATTTTAAGAAATTCTTTTCTGTTTTAACCGAGGAATTTGATTCACATTTTGAACTTAAAAATAAAATACTTTCTAATAAATTTAAATTTAGCGAATGGGCTACCATTGGTATTCGTAAAAGCAGGGTCAAATTATTTGAATTGTATGAAAAGCGATCATATACCCATGATGAAAAGTTTGTGAAATATGTTAGAAACTATTCTAAAACATTTAAAAAGGTTTGTGCTTGTGCAAAAGCAATGTCCATAAGTAATACTATTAAAAAATCGGATAACACAATAAAGGCTGTTTGGAAAGTAATAAACAGAGAAACGGGTAGAGTAAAACCACGTGACCATGACTTAGCTATTCAAACGGACCACGGCCTATTTACCAAGAGTGAGGATGTGGCTAGGGAATTTGAACATTTTTTTACTAATATACCTATTAAAACAACAGAGCATCTGAACTCATCCACATCTCTTGCAATAACTTTTCTACGAAAAAATGTAAATAGCTGTAACGAATCTCTTATATTTAGACACACTAGTCCGGATACCGTTATTAAAACTTTTAGAGCACTTAAACTTAAAAGTACTGAAGATATATGGGGCATGTCTGTTAAGGTATGTAGCTTCATCATAACCTTAGTAGCACCATATTTAGCTTATATCTTTAACAATTGTATTGACAAAGGATTATTTCCTGATCTAATGAAACATAGTAAAGTTATTCCTCTTTTTGAATCAGGAGAAAAAAAAGACCCCTCAAATTATAGACCTGTTTCTGTTTTACCAGTACTTAGCAAAGTTTTTGAAAGGTTATTGCTTGATCAAATGATTTCACACTTCAATCTAAATAACTTATTTCATAACGAGCAATTTGGCTTCACCAAAGGTCGTTCAACCACGGATGCTGGAATAGCATTACTCAAGAATATTTTTAATGCCTGGGAGAAATCTCAAAACGCAATTGGAGTTTTTTGCGATCTATCAAAAGCATTTGACTGCGTAGATCATGAGACCTTGCTATGTAAATTAAATCATTATGGAGTCAACGGTAAAGCGCTTGATATTTTACAGTCCTATCTCGAAAATAGGATACAAAAAGTAAAAATAAATGATTGTAAATCACAGGGCGCACCTGTAAAAATTGGTGTGCCTCAAGGTTCGATTCTTGGTCCTTTTCTTTTCCTTGTATATATAAATGATCTTCCATTCATGGTAGAGAGTTTGTCAAAGATAGTGTTGTTTGCTGATGATACATCTCTGATTTTCAAAGTAGATAGACAAGCTCAGAAGCTCGACGAGGTAAATGACACTCTTCAACAAATTCTCACATGGTTCACTGCAAACAATCTAGTGCTCAACGCTAAGAAGACCAAATGTGTAAAGTTTGTACTCCCTAATGTTAGACGAGTAGAGAATGAGATAATTTTAAACAATGACAAATTAGATTTCGCTGATAATACAGTTTTTTTGGGGATAACGATAGACTCCAAACTTCAATGGAATTCTCATATTTCTGCATTATCTAACAGACTGAGCTCAGCTGCCTATGCCGTCAGAAAAATCAGATGGCTTACTGATGTAGACACAGCAAGACTCGTTTATTTTAGCTACTTTCACAGTATAATGTCCTATGGCATCTTGCTGTGGGGCAGAGCTGCTGATGCAGAATCTATTTTTATTATACAAAAAAGGGCTATACGCGCCATTTACAAGTTAAGATGTCGTGATTCCCTAAGAGAACTGTTCAAAGAAATTAATATTTTAACAATGCCTTGTCAGTACATTTATGAAAACATTATGTATGTACGGAAAAACATATTACTGTATACTAAAAACTGTGACAGGCATAATTGTAATCTTAGTAATAAAAATAAACTAGAGCAACCTCAGTCACGATTAAGTAAAATTAATAATTCCTTTGTGGGGCTTTGCATACGCTTTTATAATAAAATACCAGAACAAATTTTGAAATTGCCTGAAACTGTGTTCAAAACTCATGTTAAACATGTACTTTGTAAAATGGCATATTACAAACTAGACGATTATATAAATGACAATGATGCTTGGAACAGATTTCATCCAGTCCAGCGCAATACGATAGCGAAAAACAAACGAAACTAGGTAACCCAATTTAGTATTAAGTAACAATTGATTAAAAGAATATTGTGTTGAGGAGTTTCTTGCCCCGCTTCTTCTTCTCAACCATACATGCTGAAGCGGTGGAGTTGAAATGACGTTCAATAAGTGGACTTGTAAGTTCCTATTTTGAATAAAACATTTTGACTTTTGACTTTGACTTTGACTTTGAAGTAGGTAAACGCTGGCCACTACTAATATTATAAATGCGAAAGTTGGATGGATGTTTGTTCCTATATAGGTACTGATTTTTTTTTACCGTCGGGAAAAAAGATATGACGTATAAGGTATCTAGAGCCGAAGACGTTATAAACGAGATTAATTGTTAAAAATAGTCATGTTTAGTGCAATTTACATAATCTAGAAAACTACGCACAGTACTACGCGCAGCTGGCGGTTGTAGGTAGATTGCGCATAAATGGAAGCTACGAGCCTGTTTCTTTTTAAAATAGAATTTCAAATATCATACCATACCATACCATCACCTATCTATTAAAAAAACGCATCAAAATCCGTTGCGTAGTTTTAAAGATTTAAGCATACATAGGGACACAGGGTTATAGGGATATAGGGACTGAGAAAGCGACTTTGTTTTATACTATGTAGTGATGTAGAGATACATCAGAATAACACATAGGCTATATTTTATCCCTGTATTCCCACGGGAACGGGAACTACGCGGGTGAAACCGCAGGGCACTGCTAGTGTTTTTATATTTAAAAACATAGGTTTAATTTTGAATTGATGTCAAGATTTTGTGATTGTCAAAGCAATGGTTTCTTGTGTCTGCTGGATTTTAATGAATAATTTATTTACTTTATACCGTCGCTATCTCTGATATATACTATAACAATAATAGTTAGGTAGGCAAGTCTGTCTGGACTTATTTCTCTTCATCTGGATTTATCCAACGAATAATAAGGCTTACTCGAAGATTAAATTGGAAAATGCTATCTTTGAGATAAAGTTGACTCCACTTTGGATGAATTTGTTTCCTGATGATTTCCACTTTTGATGAGCTAGTGATCAATATGTAAGTTTTTGAAAAACTCATCGGTACATGCCAGGATTAGAACCCGAGCCTCACTGATTTTCGGCCGGCTCTTTAACTGTCCGGGTATCACTGCTGCTGAAATGAAAATCATATAAAATGTATAAGTACGGATATATCCTAAAAAATAACGTGACGAAACACACAACTAACGTATAATTTAAAACGTTTAACACAACATACCTACAACGCGTAACAGAAAAAGCGCAATTCCTCATACACCCCAATTAGTATATTAATATAAAAAAAATATGATGCAATCGAACTTTAGTTATGTCTAACCAATTTTCTTAAATGTCGATTAATAATAGCACGATTTCCATAGAAAGCACTAAACTCAGCTACGGTAATTCATGTTTTTTTAAAAATTTAACACATATTATTAAAAATAGCTGAAATCGAATAAGTAGTCGATACTGAACAAACTAATTTCAGGAATTGCGCTGTTACATGTTGTACGAGTAGGTATATCGACCTTCAATGGATAAATATTCTACTAAACATTTCATACAGCTCCAATAATAATTAGTATAATAATAATAATATGATATAATCTCACGCCTTTCATCCCCGACCGAGGGGGTAGGCAGAGGTATTCCATTACTGGATATACCCACATTTCACGAGATATATTGGACCCCTAAACGTGATAAGTGGTGAGCCCATCGCCGGACCGGGTCTGTTTACACATGTCTTAGAATTAATTCTAAGACCTGCGGGTTTCCTCACGATGTTTTCCTTCACCGTCGAGCTAGTGATAAATATGTACGTAAGTTTTTGAAAAACTCATTGGTACATGCCAGGATTCGAACCCGAGCCTCACTGATTTTCGGCCGGCTCTTTAACCGTCCGGGCTATCACTGCTCCCGTCCCGTCGTAATAATTAGTACCAATTTTATACATACGTAATAGAGATGTATCAAAGCCACATTGAAAAGACAAACCATTTTCCTGTCCCAGTAAATTCTGAATTCGGTCCTCTCCCTAATTAGGTTATGTGGACCTTTTCTCCATACGACTTTGATTCAACATTTTATTTCTAGGAAAAAAAAAACATTGTATCGAATAAAGAAACTCAAGTGAAGTTATCACCCTAGTGGATAAAGCCCCAATTAGCTTTTTATAATTATAGCTTTACCCCCGGCTTCGCTAGCGCACGTTTATTTCACCCCCTTTGGGGGTGAATTTTGCAAAGTCCTTTTTTAGTGGATACCTACACTGTCTAAGCTATCTATGTGCAAAATTTGAAGTCTCTGGACCTAGCGGTTTAGGCTGTGCGTTGATATATCACCAATCAGTCAGTCAGTTTATCATATTATATAATATAGATTTAACCAACTTGTTATAGCGATACGAATATATTAACCCGATAAACAAAAAATATTAAAAACATTGTGTGGTGTAGGTCGCAGGAGTGTGTATTTGAAAATGAATGTAGTTTTCATCCATTCAAGTACTTGCAACGGTCACATATAGAGGACCAAGGCGTGAACCCTGAGGAACTCTAATGATAAAATTGGAACACATGGTAACAAACAATATAACATTAAATGAAAAATTTATAAAACCCCCGACACAATAAATCATATAAAAACAAACGGCTGAACAGTTTTTTATAAAACATTGCTAAAACACTCGGGATAAAATTATCTACGACTAAACGTAAATCCGTTTAGGAGCTACGATACCACAGACAGATACACAGACAGACACGTTAAACTTATAATACCCCTCTCTTTTTGGGTCGGAAGTTAAAAAAACAAAAGTCGTCAGTCGTAAAACCAGCCGACATGGCGACAACAATCACAAAGAACAATCCCGCAGAAGTTAATCAGCGAATGTAACCACACCAGATGCCCTTGCGAGACTCGATTGCCTTCTAAAGAGCTATTTTATAATAATTTTAATTTACTAATTGCCAGTCCCAACGACCGCAAGGGATAATCAGCAAATTGCCTAATGATATTATTTCGAGTATCCGATAAAGGACCGACCCTTGAGCTATGGTGGAAGTGTTGGAAGAAAGGCGAGAATTTCATAAAACAAATTGATTGTCTGTCAAGTCTGAGACGATAATTTTACGTGATAGCACGTTATGAAAAATTTCATATTGGAGTGGAAGAGAGAAAGATGCGTCTCAAGCCGAACGCTTAGG
This sequence comes from Ethmia dodecea, assembly GCA_963855545.1. NCBI lineage: Eukaryota > Metazoa > Arthropoda > Insecta > Lepidoptera > Depressariidae > Ethmia > Ethmia dodecea. The sequence continues at coordinate 1,218,214 of OY979457.1, forward strand.
CCGATTGTTCCTCTCTATTGCCCGCTCTCGCTTGCACCAAAACCTTAAACTACGAAGAGCGTATAAAAGTGTATGATGAAAGTGAGGTACTGAATGTCAATAATGAAACAATGTGTAAAGCTTCTTAAAATCTTAAAAATAGCGGTTCGACGAGGTTTCACCCGCGTAGTTTCCGTTCCTGTGGGAATACGGGAATAAAATATAGCCAATGTTACTCAAGGATCTTGTTATTGTTGTTGTTGTTACTCGGGAGGGAGTTATAGGTAAGGTATGGGTTCAAATCCTAGCGAAGAAACCGTCCGTCACGACTAAGGGTCTGGGGATACGGATTGAGCGTTCTTATTATTATTAATATTACTAATTACTACTAATAATTGAGCAGTGACTTACTTCTGAATATTCTTAAAACTTAAGGTATGTCCTTTCGATAACGATAATTGTATATTTTATTGTTTCATTTACACCACACTGTAGCAGTCTTAGAGTTCTTTTCGTATTAAGCCTTCGCAATTTTGATATCGCTTGTACCGATAATCTCTCGTAAATGTTTATTATCTATGTTTTGGGATAAATGTTAACTGATTTTATAATTCATGTTTATAATTCTTTTGAATTTGTATCGGTTGTGTGAAGTTGCTGGTTTTCACAACTTGCAAACGCATCGCGTCGAGCGATTCGGAAACAGCACTTAAGCTGAAAACAAATTATCGGACGCGGCTTAAGGACGCGGTTGATAGCCGCGATCTAGATAATGAATGTACACAGAGCTTTGCAAACTATCGAAATTATGTCGTGGACGTAACCTTGAGCGTTCGGACGTCCGACAGAAATCTGGCGTACGGAATTCAAAAGACTGTGAACACGTATCAGTCGCGGCTGTCTGCCGCGTCCGTCTGCAGCGTCCGTCAGCCGCGTCCGATAAATTATTTCCAGCTTTACTGTCACACTGTAACTGGTTGGGAAAAATATTCATCATCGACTAACAGGTGTCACTGGTTGGTGAAAAAATAATTCACTTCGGGTAACACTGTTATTCGAAGAAAAATTTTATTACCATCCAGAAACACTAGTTTGTTAATTTAAAAAAAATCTCACGCATTTTATCCCCGTGGGGGTAGGCAGAGGTATTCCATTACTGGATATACCCACTTTTTACGAGAATTTTCGACCCTTAAACGTGATAGCTATAGCTCGTTATAGGTAACTTATTTTTGTCTACTGTGTTACTAGTGGGATAGCCCGGACGGTTAAAGGAGCAGTGATAGCCCGGACGGTTAAAGGAGCAGTGATAGCCCGGACGGTTAAAGGAGCAGTGATAGCCCGGACAGTTAAAGAGCCGAAAATCAGTGAGGCTCGGGTTCGAATCCTGGCATGTACCAATGAGTTTTTCAAAACTTACGTACATATTTATCACTAGCTCGACGTGAAGGAAAACATCGTGAGGAAACCAGCAGGTCTCAGAATTAATTCTGAGACATGTGTAAACAGACCCGGTCCGGCGATGGGCTCACCACCTATCACGTTTAGGGATCCAATATATCTCGTGAAATGTGGGTATATTCAGTAATAGAATACCTCTGCCTACCCCCTCTGGGATAAAAAAAGGCGTATATATATATGTTACTAGTGGTTGAGATGGAATCTATATCGTTCGGAAAATATTCGTCATCCAGTAACAGCCGGAAGAAGCCGGATACAATGTGTTGATGTAAATGGTTCAAGATCGTCTGGATCGGCGGTTTGTATTGGTGTATAAATGACCTACCCAACCGAGTGCAACATGATATTGTACTGTTCGCAGATGATACATCTCTACTTTTTAAAATTAAACGACCTATTAAGTCTGATGACGAAGTGAACAGTGCAATTAATGATGTTGTCAGTTGGTTTAACGTTAATAATTTACTTCTCAATGAGAAAAAAACTAAATTTGTACATTTATCTTTATCAAATGTTAAACGAACTTTAAACTCAGTTACAGTTAAAAACGAAAAATTAGAATGTGTAAACACTACAGTATTTCTAGGAATAACTCTAGACTCTAAGTTACAGTGGGGACCGCACATTGATACGTTGGCGAAAAGGCTCAGTTCTGCTGCATATGCCGTAAAAAAAATACGTAATATGTCAAGCGTAGAAACAGCTAGACTTGTCGATTTCAGCTACTTCCACAGCTTGATGTCATATGGCATTCTACTGTGGGGGAATGCTGCTGATGTCCAGAGAATATTTATTTTGCAGAAACGAGCCATTCGTGCAATTTATAAAATGGTGTGCATCTGGATTGAGGGCCCACTTTTTAAATTATTGCGAAACGAAATGATACTTACAGGGCATTTACTTAAAATTTTGTAAAACCTAAAGCAAAGATTCTTAAATTTCTTAAACGTGAATCAAAAGAGTTATGGTCAAATAGCTTGGGCCCTCAATCCTGACGCCTGCATAAAACGGCATAGTCGAATCTCAGAAAGTACTATCCCTGGGATAATAATTATATTTCGAGTATTTAGTTAGGAATTTGTTAAATACATTAAGAAATTGTCAAGTCTTAAGAATGCGACAATACAGATTTATGGCGGTTTAGCTTGGGCCCTCAATTCAGCAATTTTGATATTGTAGAATCAGCAAAAAATATGAGTTTTTCTAAGGAAAGATATTAATACGACTTTAATATATTTGAGTACCATATCTCGGAAAATTTGTTAAAAAGAAATAACGACACAAAAGTTAATTGTTAAAAAGTTATTGAAATTCGTATTTTTTCAAAACGTCTGAACTGAGGGCCCAAGGTTTTTGTCAGTATTGACTAGGCTAAGCCTTCTACAATACCGCACTTTAAGCTAAGTATTTTAACAAATTCTTAACTAAAAGGCTACAAAGCGTCCATTCTTCTAAATGCCGTACTTTAGGAGAAAATTGATTTTCGATGTTTTATATGAGAAAATTCAGTAGGGTGTATATGATTTTGTTACTTTTTTGAGACAAATCAGCATGTACCCTCTTAGAAGATATTTCATAAGTTGTTGTCGGAAGCGATTACGTTTTGTGTGATCCAAAATTAATAAAAGGTGTTATTTAAATGGTTATCATAGTATTCGTATTTTTGACGCCTGACGTACGCGCGTCCCCGTCATGTTTTTTGTTTAATTTTCATTTTGCTGTGTATTTCGGGTTTTGACTCATATTAGTGATAGTATATTATACCTATGTGGCAAACACAGATCATTAATCTAGCTCTGTGGTAGCAAGGGTCCGTGACAGTGTGCAGTGAATGGGAAATTCGATAAAATGCCAGGGATAAACATTTTTGGATTGCCTCAAGAAGTCTTAATGAAGTCATCAGTAAAAGTGCTATTATTTTACTGTTGAAAAAAGTTTGTTAAAAAAAAAAGACCCACAATCGCTCCATACTTGTATGGTTTTTTTTTATTGTTTAGCGGCCTTTGGATTCTAGTCCTAATAGCCTTATTACTTTCCTATTATTATTAATCTTAGTAAAATGGCTCTGCTTTGAATTTTTTGATTTTTTGTATTGAAAAGGCTCCAATACTACCGGTTTTACCGATTTAAAAAAAATGTTTTGCCAGTGGAAAGCGTACTTTTCTGGGAGTAACATGTGCTATAATTTTCCCACGGGAACAGGCCTAAACCACGTTACCGATTTAAAAAGTTCTTTTAAAAATGGAAAGATACATTACCAGGGAGTAACAAAGGCTATATTTTATTCCCGTATTTTCACGGGAACGGGAACTACGCGGATGAAACCGCAAGGCAATGCTAGTTGTTAATATACAGGGTTATAATTTTAATACGTCCAATAGGTACATAATTTCATTGATTATTGGCACTTTCTTATTTTATTTTTCCACGCATACGTAGGTGAAGGCACAGCACAGCTAATCGTATATATGTAATTATATCGAGCTTTATATATTATATACAATATGTAACAGAATAAGTGCAATTCCTGAAATTAGTTTGTTCAGTATCGACTACATATTCGATTTCATCTATTTTTAATATGTGTTAAATTTTTCCGAAAAATGAATTAGCATAGCTGAATTTAATGCTATCTATTGAAATCGTACTATTATAGAACGATATTTAAGAAAATTGGACACAACTAAAGTTCGATTGCATCTTTTTTTATATTAATTTACTAACCGGGGTGTATGAGGAATTGCGCTTCTTCTGTTACGCGTTGTATAATTATATATATTGTATCTGCGCTTAAAAAATACTACTTACATGATCACAACGAATACTTGTTTATACTTACGATAAACATTATGGTCACCCTACTGAATTTTCTTATATAAAACATCGAAAATCAATTTTGTCCTAAAGTACGGCATTTAGAAGAATGGACGCTTTGTAGCCTTTTAGTTAAGAATTTGTTAAAATACTTAGCCTAAAGTGCGGTAGTGTAGAAAGCTTAGTCTAGTCAATACTGACAAAAACCTTGGGCCCTCAGTTCAGACGTTTTGAAAAAATACGAATTTCAATAACTTTTTAACAATTAACTTTTGTGTCGTTATTTCTTTTTAACAAATTTTCCGAGATATGGTACTCAAATATATTAAAGTCGTATTAATATCTTTCCTTAGAAAAACTCATATTTTTTGCTGATTCTACAATATCAAAATTGCTGAATTGAGGGCCCAAGCTAAACCGCCATAAATCTGTATTGTCGCATTCTTAAGACTTGACAATTTCTTAATGTATTTAACAAATTCCTAACTAAATACTCGAATAAAAATTATTATCCTAGGGATAGTACTTTCTGAGATTCGACTATGCCGTTTTATGCAGGCGTCAGGATTGAGGGCCCATGCTATTTGACCATAACTCTTTTGATTCACGTTTAAGAAATTTAAGAATCTTTGCTTTAGGTTTAACAAAATTTTAAGTAAATGCCCTGTAAGTATCATTTCGTTTCGCAATAATTTAAAAAGTGGGCCCTCAATCCAGATGCACACTATAAAATGGGGTCTAGGATGTCTCTAAAAGAAAAATTCAAGGAAATTAATATACTGACACTGGCGTCACAGTATATTTACGAAAACGTATTGTATGTTAAAAAGAATATATCACTACAAAAAAAATAGTGACAGACATTGTATAAACACTAGAAATAAGAATGAACTGTCTGCTTGTGTTAGTCGGTTATCTAAAGTTACCAAATCCTTTAAGGGTCAATGTATACGTTTTTACAATAAGATTCCAATTGAATTACAAAATTTGCCTCTTGACATCTCTACCTCTTGATAAAATAATAGTTAAGCAAAAATTACATAAAAAAGGCTACTATAAAATTACAGACTACTTAGTAGACCAACATGCATGGGATTAACCGACTCGACGCTATGTAAGGCTATTAATTATAATTATTATTGTAAGCGATATTTATTAGTAAGACATGAGATTAAAAAGAGCTGCCCTTGAGTTTCTTGCTGGCTCTTCTCGGGGTACTGCATTCGGAACCAGCAGCTCGTCGGTGGAGATGGGCTGCTGTTTGCATTTAGCCAATCTTCATGGACGAGTTTAGAGTGCCTTGTTATTATAAAATATTGACGTTTCTAAGTGTATATTTTAATACCAATAGAAAATAAACGATTTTGAATGAACAGTGTCGGTATGTAAATTAATTTATCACTAACCAGTGACACTGTTACTCGATGACGAATATTTTTCCCAACCAGTTACAGTGTGACAGTAGGGGGTGTTACTGGACGGGCATATACCAGCGATTCCACACCCTCCCTCAAAATCTTCTTTTAATCCGTCGTGCACCGCTCGGTTCCAATAGGCACCGTACAGATTGCCTAAAATTGCGGCAACCGTAAACCGGGCTATTTAATTGTAGCAACTGGCAACTTTTAGGAAACTTTTAAAAAGTTGACAGTTGCCAAAATTAAAGTTGCTTGCGTAACATAGATTATAGAGTTATAGAATTATAAACACAGCTAAAGAAAATTTGCTGAATGAAATCTATTCATTATCCAACTTTATACTCGGTGCAAAATCCATAGAGAGAGTCACATATAATCCTGGAGAGGCTGTGAAAATGCTGAAAGCAAATTCAAACACAGATTAGTGATATAATGAACGACCTGATTATACAATTGTAAATGCGAGTTTTGGGTAAAGCTTTGACGTTTGCGGCTACATACGAATCGAATTAGCATTTGTACCAAACAATCCCACAAAAGGCTAGTTTGCTGGACTACAGGATTCTAATTTGTTAATCTAAATATAACGCAAACTTTGTCCTCATTTTCTCGTCGAAACAAAACTTTATTCAGTCTAAATGAAGCAATATTTTTTTATCAAAGTTTCAAATAAAAACTTATCGAAATAATGTCTTGTTATCCCTATTGAAGTTCTAGTCTCTTTGTTATCTTAGACTCTGTTTAATATTCAATGTTCTAGTTCTTTTAAAACATTATAGCTATAAAAAGTATTTGTCTAGTTTCTTGGAATTTTTATTCAATAGTTATCATTTTTTTATTGTCGTAGAAATTATTTTTCAAATAAAATCTCCATCGGAATAAAACATTTAAATTAGGAACGCAAAGCCCGGTCTCCTTTCATTTCTTTTTATTTATTATTCGATGTTATTCCTCCTTCAGATCTTCCGGAAAACTCGAGGACTTTTTATAATATCAGATATTATCTACTAGTATTTGTAGTCCTATCCAGGTCTATGTTATTATTGCAAAACATAGATAAATGCCATATATATTTAGATGAAGAAATTGTTTGGCTGATGGACTGATCAATCAACACAGCAATTTGCACAAAGGTTCCTTAAATGCCGTATATGTGAGCACTAAGAAAGGAGTTTTGGAAATTAACAGGATCTACGACGACGACGCATACATACATAAAGCCCACGCAATTGTCCCACAGAGCAGAAAAGATGTATTGCCACTTTGCTCAATCTCTGCATACTTCTTTCGCTTCCTTTACATCCATAAGCCTTTTCATGCACGCTTTTATTTTTCGCACTCCGGACCCCGGCTTTTTGAAGGATGTCACTTATTTGATCCATCAACGTCCTTCTGGGCCCTCTTTCCGTGCGTCCTTCAACATTCGCACCATAAATCTCTTTCGTTACTCTTCTTTCATCCATAAGTTCTAAATAACCAAACCAGCGTCACATACCCTTTTCTATCCTTGTCTTCTTTCAAACCACACTTTTCTCGTATATCCGCATTCCTCACTCTATCACACAATTTCACTCACTAGGACGCAACGCTACCAAAATTTCAATCTAGTGATGACCTATTTATTACTAAAGTCACCTAAAGTGATCAAAACACTCCAGTGACCGATCTCTTAAGAGACTTCGTCGAAACTTGTGCCGTCGCTAGTAGTTAGAGGGATGGGCCCGAAGGGATCATTTCACTACTAAACTTGTTTCTGAGTACCCTAATTGGCTTGATAGGTGACTTTTTCTTTACTGATTAGTTTTTGGAACTGATTAATGAGGATCAGAGGGCATAATGTCGTTAGTTCTTTGATGTAGAAGGGTTATTTGGTTAAACAACACAAAAGACACAATAAACAGTATTATCAAAGGTACAGAGCTTTACAATTTTAAATATCGTACTCTATTTTAACGTGAATATTTTTGATTAGATGTATTGTATAAAGCGCGTCACACACGGTGAAGATAATATAAAATATATATTATCTTAGAGCATATTATAGAATATCGCTCACCATAGAAATCCTATGAACCATCACACACGACGAAGTTAATTTATATTTTATCTTCAGTATCTTAAGATACCGAGCGAATACGCAAATATGGAAATATATATTTCGTATCTTAAGATGTTATCTTAAGATACGAAATATACACATCTTAATATAAATACATGGTGTTTTTGTGTCGGGCTCCGGGAAGGGAGAGGAGAGGGGGTAACTTCGCACGAAAGCTGTTGCCTTCTCTGTCTACCTAAGCTAGTTTACTACGCTGTAGACTGACGTATCTTCAAATAGGTTAAATTTGCCGCAGGTTTTTCTCTTTTTTATGTGAGGGTCTATCCAAATTTTTCTCCTTTTGGAATGTGCTACTGCAATCTGCATTTCACATTCTATATCAGAATCATCGTCTGAGGAGCTGTCTAATAAATCAAGAAGTAAGGTAGTATCACTTATAGTCAAGTGTATATAGAACTCTAACAAGGAATACGTGTGGCACCAACGCAGACTCGTAAGGAAATGAACAGGTTTTTTAATATTATCGTATCTTAGCCGTGTGTGATAACCTAAGATACTATAATATTTTATATTAGGGCATCTTAAGATAAAATATTATAGCATCTTCACCGTGTGTGATGCGCTTTAACCGGTAAGTAAGTGACGTCTGGAAATATAAGATACTAGCGACGCGCACTCGCTTTGCTTGGGTTTATATCTATAGGTACTTCCATACTAATATTATAAAGAAGAAATATTTGTATTTTTGTATGTTTGTTACGACTAAACTCAAAAACTACAGGACCGATTTTAAAAATTATTTCACCAATGACAAGCTAAAATGTCTGAGTAACATAGACTTTGTTTTATTCCCGTATTCGAACGGGAATGGGAACTACGCCGTTGAAGCCGCGCAGAACTGCTAGTTTCTTATAAATAAACTTCTTATATTATTAATTTATTCAATTATATTTAAACGACAGTATTTAGTAGAAAGGTATCATAAAAATACTTCTTTAACATCCAACTTTAATCCACATCTTTACTGAACTGTGTAATCATACAAAAGCGATTCCAAAAGACTGTTTACAATTCCATACAATTAACCCAAACATTTAAGTAGTAAATTAAACCTCAGAAGAGGGACCTAGCCAAAATAATTGTTCAGCCGACCTAATTCCAGATAATGCCACAGAAATTTATCTGTCGCTAACAAAAAGAGGAAATTCAAAGGATCACGATATCGGCCCTGAATTAATTCTCCTGCCCGCATTTCTCGCAGTATATAAAGTCTATCAACCTCGTGATTACGGTGAGGCGAAATGTAGCTCGTGTGGGAAGAATTTGCTTTACAATAATTTATTTTTTGGATATTCAACTGCGTTTAATATTACTATTCTAAATAATCACTACTTAGTATAAAACAAAGTCGCTTTCTCTGTCCCTATATCCCATGTATGCTTAAAACTATAAAACTACACAACGGATTTTAATGCGTTTTTTTTAATAAATAGTGTGATTCAAGAGGAAGGTTTTAGTATTAGCATTGCACCCGTGCGAAGCCGGGGCGGGTCGCTAGTAATATTATAAAGAGGAAAGATTTGTATGTTTGTAAAGAATAAACTCAAAAACTACTAGACCGATTAAAAAAATTCTTTCACCCATGAAAACCTGCAATGTGCCTAAGTAACCTATGCTATATTTTATCCCCGTATTTTAACAGAAACGGGAACTACGCGGGTGAAACCGCACGGATAGGCTTAGTTTACAATAAGTACCCAACATAACTGTCAGAATAAAAATCATCAGGCCTAAAATTTTGTGTTACGATCATACAAAATTATCGCTTTATGAGTAAAGGATACGCAAATACTCGATGAGGATGATAATATTGGTTGAGGAACGATACAATGGTTCGTTTACTGATGTTTACTTTAAAATTGTCCTTTGATTCTTCGAAGTCGTCCGATATGTCGGATGAATAAAATTATTTAGTCGTCCGTAAACCGGATGACTAGATTTCATCAAATTATCGCTAGCTACACTTCTTTACTTTTAGCAACAACTTTATCGTTTTACCGGACGACTAAATAATTTTATTCATCCGATAACCGGACGAATAATTATATTTATTCGTTTGTTTATTATTGCATTTTAATAGTTCATGACGCTAAAACTATTCCGATTGATGCATTATTCAGTTCTATACCAACATTATTATGGTTTTAGTGCCTACACACGGTAAGAGCATTAAAAGTATAGACCACCCACGTAGATCCACGCCTTGCGATAAATTTGTCTTTAAAGATGCGCGAATATCCATTACCGACGTCACGACTGCTCCGCCCCCTAGTGAAGCAGGGCGTAGTGGCTCAGCTAGACTACACACAGATGTTTAAAAAAAAAATTGACACCAATTTTTTCCACGAGCCAGAGGTATTCCATTTCTGGATATACCTACCCACTTTTCACGAGTTGGACCCCTAAACGTGATAGGTGGTAAGCCCATTGCCGGACCGGGTCTGTTACACATGTCTCAATGACGTGAATGGCGAACCTTTCTACAATACGCCTCGACATCATACGACAGCGTTTCATACAAAAAGTATTTGACCGTGCCCCGGACGGAGCACGCCCGGGCCCGGCCGGGGCCCGGCCCGTTGTAACATGAATCAGCCTATCTGTCTTTTCTTTAATACATCTACAATCTGGCCAATCTAGTACTAAATGAGAGGGCGAATCGGTAGAGGACGCTTAGGCGTATTAGCAAGCTTGGCTAGATTGTCGATGTATTTAAGAAAAGTCAACTCATTAATCCGCTAAATATGAGCACACCACCTCAGCATTTTATTTTCAACTAGCGACCCGCCCCGCCTTCGCACGGGTGCAATGCTAACACTAAAACCTTCCACTTGAATCATTCTATCTTTTAAAAAACCGCATCAAAATCCGTTGCGTACCTAGTTTTCAAGATTTAAGCATACAAAGGGACATAGGGATATAGGGACAGAGAAAGCGACTTTGTTTTATACTATGTAGTGATAGTCACTTATTGGGTTCGATTCTGCATTACAGCGACTAAACTTATTTTAGTTTATTCTTGTCTTTATTTTACCTCAAAAAAAGAAAAGGGATAGAAGATAACCTACCGAATTTAGTCCTGTCAGAGGCTGTATTTTAGTCGTGACTTATTTACTTATGCACTAAACACGTTATGAAATGCCTTAGTTGACAGGACTAATTTTAATTTGACAGGACTAAATATCACTCGTCTCTTTTCTTCTCTATGAGAAAGAAAATGACAGGACTAAACTAAACTAAGTTTAGGCGCTGTAATGCAGAATCGAACCCATTGTCTGCTTCTTATAATTTAGGTAGTTAGTTTACCAAGTAAATTTCGGTAAGCTGTTGTTTTTTCAATAAATTCATTGTATTGACTTAACCTGGACACTTTAAGGAGTGTGTCCGAGACTTTATAGCTCGTATGAAACTATGTTCATGAACATTTTATTTATGTTCAGTGTAAACACGCTACGATTTCGTGTCCCGATATAAATGAGTTTGTGATGTTGTAAATTAAAATGTTTTGAACATTGAATTAAAAAAATCCTTTTATAAAGTACTAAAATTATAAAGGGCTTACTGTTACCGGGTTGCTTTAGGTTTTAATCAATCTTTTTTTTTCTTTTGAATGACATTTTGGAAAAGTCGAGTAGGAGTAAAGTAGGTCGACCTTTTTGCAGCCACTTTGACGACTTTTTGTGAAGTCTATTACCGATATGTTGACTTTAAGTTTTCATTAAGTTTCCTTCACTGACTTTTGAATATTTATTTACTATTTTTATCTTTTTGAATACTAAAAATCCTTACTCAGATAGGTACTTTGTTTTTAAATTGTTTCGAAAAGGAGACGTTTCATGAATGTATGGAGACTGGGCCTGCACCATGTACACCAGTTTTTTAGATAAATATAAATAAAATAACTATAGTTTTATTCATGATTTTGCTCATATTTGTCTAGTTTAGTTGTACAATAAACTTTAATTTTCATTAAACTAGCATGTCGTAGACTAAAAAAAAAAATTGCGACCTGACCGGTATTTTGATGTTAGTAATATTTCAATATTATGATTTAACCTCTCAGACCATGAATCACAGACACAACAGATTTTTAATTGTGTCTCGGTTCCAATTGGAACCCGCGGTTCTTAACTGATTAATGCGGATCCATAGAAGTTTAATTACTTTTGTGCAAGTTAAATAGATAGAAATGATTTTTTAAAATATTTTTGTGATAATCACTAGATTTTTCTATATATTTCACGCTGGTGTACAATGTGCAGGCCCAAAATGAAACGTCTCCTTTGTAAAGATGGCCGCTCAAAAAAACTATTTCGTGTCTGGGTGTTCAATATTTGTTTATGTATGTTTATCAGTTGTTTAGTTTGTGTAACACAATTTATATTTATATATTTGAAAACTACAACGTTTTAGCACCAAATTGAAACTGCCGACTAAAATAACAAACAAAATATGAACTATCCCCCCATTCTATCGTGCCTCTCGATCCATTAGCCGTCGGCGTGGCGCGTCCGGTTCCGGTACGGAAGCAGGCTGAACACACGCCGACCCTTGATATCGAGCGTGAAGAAAAAAAAAATTGGGAACTGAGCGATACATTTCTTTTTGAGCAAAGTTTGTGAAACCTAGCGAAGGCATGCATCAAAGTCCAAGTCAAAATGTTTTATTCAAAGTTCACTTATTGAACAATTTCAACTCCACTGCTTCATCATGTATGGTTGAGGAGAAGAGCCGGGGCAAGAAACTCCTTAACACAATATTATTTTAATCAATTCTTACTTAATACTAAATTGGGTTACATAATTTTGTTACTTTTGCTGTCGTATTGCGTGCGCTGTGCTGGAGGAAACCTGTTCCAAGCATCATATCAATGAGTTTTTCAAAACTTACGTATAATATAAATATAATCTCACGCCTTTTTTTTTATCCCCGAGGGGGTAGGCAGAGGTATTCCATTACTGGATATACCCACATTTCACGAGATATATTGGACCCCTAAACGTGATAGGATGTGATCCCGTCGCCGGACCGGGTCTGTGTACACATGTCTCAGAATTAATTCTGCCTGCGGGTTTCCTCACTTGTTTTCCTTCACCGTCGCGTCGAGCTAGTGATAAATATGTACGTAAGTTTTTTAAAAACTCATTGGTACATGCCAGGATTCGAACCCGGGCCTCACTGATTTTCGGCCGGCTCTTTAACCGTTCGGGCTATCACGGCTCTTACGTAACGCTAGCTAAAGTAAAAAAGCAATGAAAGATATATTTTTACATACTTTTCTCTGGAATTATAGAATTCCACGTAATACTATGAAAAATCTGTATAATATACTTAGGTGGATAAACAAAATGGCCCTATATCCCCATATTTTGGACGCCTGTCATCTCACTTATACGCGGTTTGCGAAGTTTCTTTCGAATTACTGTGGAATGATTCCTTAGATTTCCCTTCGGGCCATGACATGAGAATCTTCAAAAGGCGGTTTTAAGGTTTAATCATATCTCGGCAACGCATCGCTGACTCTGATATTGCATTTTGATGGACGACGATGACCATTTACCAAATGCTTAGTGGACAATCTTTTTTTTTATTCTCATTTTATTGTCCAATATATAACCACATAAGCGAAAACTACAAATACTTTTTTTTATCTTCGAATTCATATAACAAACATTTCATTTCATTAAAAAACAGTCACTTGTCTATTGTAGAGACTAAATTGTAAGTTTACATGTGTTTTAGATCTGGCTACAACCCAATTGCGTTTGCGGTACAAGCTAGTAGTGTCTGAAACCGGCTGCAAGTCAACCTTATTTCTATTAGTCTTGGGCATAGTCGTTCGCCATTCGGAGCGCTCAATTTAGTTCTCAGTCCTACAGCGAATTAGTTCACTCATTTATTTAGTTTTTTTAAGCTATTGCATAGCTTCTATCGAGGGCCTTGAGCGCGCTGACCGAATCCAGAAATTCCGTAACGAAAAAAAACCTCACGCTCCCCACTCCGACGGGCACGGAGGTGTGGCTTGAAGGCCGTGCATTGTCTAACGTCGTTTCTTTTCGGCAGTATTGTTGATACAAAATGCTATGCAATAGCTTTACCGCGGCAGTCCCCGAGTGCCACACGTCTTTTTTTTATTATAATTATTTTTTATTTTTGTGGAGGTAATCAAAAAACTAAATATGTTTTTCATATTTCTAGTGAAAAACTATAACCATAGACTCTAAGTTGTACTTTAATAAGAAACTCTTGTAGCCATGCAGCGCCACTCCATAATAGAGAGGACCCCAGAAAAATAAATATTCTAAAGAACTAAGAGCGAGATTGTAGACGAACTAGTTCCCCTAAAAGCGCTCTTTCGAACTAGGTCCTTCGCGAACTACCCAAGACTTATTTCTACAATATGCTCCTGTGTCGGGCAACAATTAAATTTGGAACTTGTGACCCTCTTTACGTAATGTATTGTCACCTACTGACCCTTGTGTGATGATGATGCCGTCTCGAATTGGCATTTCGACTTGTGTTTATTAGTTATTGCAGGCAGTTTTTAGGATACAGCTGTAACATGACGGAAGGTGCTATTATATTCATTATAGCGGGTGCCCGGCGGCGTTGATTGCGAGGTTCCAGTTTATTCCCGTTCCCAAGGGAATTTCTAAAAATTCCTTCATAGCGGTTCCTTATGCCGTATAAGACGCCTACTTAGCATATTTCAAGTTTCTGGTCGTATCGTTTCGGAGTGTAAGTATTTGTCTTTAAACCCAGTTTTTTTTATTTTCCAGTAGGAATGAGACATTGTTCTTTTAAATTTATCTTGTTGGCAAACTGGTCAGGTACAGTCAAGAGTATTGTGAGTCTGACCTCTAAGGCGATTGTAATACTAATTTTTTGATAATTTCAGCTAATTGCTGTCCACTACTGGACAAAAGCCTACCCAAAGGAGTGCGAATCATTCCGGTCTTGGGCAGCCCACATCCATCTGCTGCCAGCCACCTTCTTCAGGTCGTCGGTCCATCGAGCCGCAAGGCGCCCTACAAAGGAAGCTCTTTTTAATCTCATGTCTTACTAGTAAATATGGTTTATAATAATAATATAATTAAAAGCCTTACATAGCTTCGAGGCAGTTAAAAAAAGTTATGTGGAGATGTGTTTTTTGTTTCCAAGACTAGTGGCTTTTTGCCTATCGCATAATATCATATTATTGTATAATATTTCACACTATTGGGAAACATTTTGACCTCATATCGCTTGACGTCAAAAGGTAGTAGATCCTTCGGGAATCGGGAATCTTACCAGTCTAACAAAGGTATAAGTATAATTTCAGGCCTTTTATCACCGAGGAGGTAGGCAGAGGTATTCCATTACTGGATATACCCACATTTCACGAGATATATTGGACCCCTAAATGTGATAGGGAGCCCATCGCCGGACCGGGTCTGTTTACACATGTCTCAGAATTAATTCTGAGATCTGCGGGTTTCCTCACGATGTTTTCCTTTAAACAACAAAGGTATTTTCAACCAACTTCAAAAAAGGAGGAAGTTCTCAATTACACTATATGTTTTTTTGTATTGTTTGTTACGCAATTACTCCACCAATTATGAAACAATTTTGATATTTCATTTTTGTTTGGTAGATCATACTTCAAAAGTGGTCAGATGGGTTTTTTAAAATTAACAAAAGTGTTAAAATTGTATCCATCGAATATGTTTTAGTGCTATTCGTTGAAGCCGCTTTTGTAGTAGGTGTTTTTATTGTAAATAAATAAATAGTTTTCAACAGCCAATTCGCACCAACCCTCCCAAGTAATTTCCAAGTCTTCCTGTATTCTACCCGCGACTTCCGCGTAACTTAAAGGTCGGTATCAGCTCACATGTGTGCGTTACCTCGTGTCTTACCCTTAACAAAACACTACTTCTATCGCCCATTGTTTCGATTACTCAATTTATGTCTTTAAAAGTTTTGAGGTTTTTAACCCACCTATTTGCTGTATATAAGAAACTAGCGACCCGCACGGGTGCAATGCTAATACTAAAACGTACCTTTTGAATCACTCTATCTATTTAAAAAAAAACCGCATCAAAATCCGTTGCGTAGTTTTAAAGATTGAAGCATACATAGGGATATATAGGGACAGAGAAAGCTCCTTTGTTTTATACTATGTAGTGACGCAGTGGTAGCCCAGTGCTTAAATAGCCTGATCCTGATTCGTGAGGCTCGAGTTCGAATCGTGGCATGTACCTACCAATAAGTGATTCCAAAAGCCTAAATATGCCTTTAGCAATCTCAACCAACTGCGCTAATTAGAGTAGCTGTAGTTTTTGGCGTTATTAACAAAAGGGCGTCTCGATTAGCAGTCCAAAACTCTATGTTTGATAAACTACGTAACTAACTTTATGGGGCCGAAGTGACCCACAGCGGCGCTTAACTAGTTAACAAAATAGCACTTTGAGTTTTTGTCAACTGGTGTCATGGGGCGTGACTTTATGAGCTGGTAGTTTGTATAGTTTTTATTTTAAACTAGGCGTTGCCCTCGCGTAACCCGACTTTTGTCGTTGTTTCAATATTTTAGAAGATACACGTAAAAGACTGATACTATCCAATATCAACACAAAAACTACCAATTTAAAAGTAAGCTATTTTGGAATTTATTTTTAACTAGCGGACGCCCAGCGGCGTTGCACGCGCGGATTCCCTTTATTCCCGTTCTCGTGGGAATTTCCGAAAATCCCTTTATAGTGGTTGCCTACGACATATTTAAGACACCTACATACCATATTTCAAATAGCGGGTGCCCAGCGGCGTTTTCCCGCGTGGATTCAGTTTATTCCCGTTCCCGTGGGAATTTCCAAAAATCCCTTCATACCGGTTTCCTAAGATATATAACACACACTTCATACCATTTTTCAAGTTTCTAGGTGTTATCGTTTCGGAGTAGTACGTATTTCTCTATTTAACCAGTTTTAAAATATTCCCGTGGGAATGAGATATTTTCCTAGAGTAAAAAGTACCCTAGATGTTGACCCGGGTACTCAGTTATCTCCATACCAAATTTCATCAAAATCCGTCCAGTAGTTTTTGAGTGATGCGTGCACAACCAGACAGACAGACAGACAGACAGACAAAAATTCCAAAAATTGGTGTTTCGGTATCTATATCGATAACTATATACACTACCGTTAAAATTTTCAAAAAATATTTAATGTACAGACACGGCCCCGTTAGAGTTTTATTATATGTATAGATGTATAGATGGGGATTTATTCTCAACATCCCTCCGGCGGTGCGTCGTGATACTATCGCACGAAATTACACTTCCTTCCTTATTGCCGGCAATCGTGAATGCGATACAGATTATAAATATGCAAAGCCTGTGTAGACCAATTGTAGGCGACAGAGTGATTCAATAAAAAATTGCCCGTATATATAACACTAGTGAGCAGACTTTGGCAGATGTATTCCATTTCTGATAAATACCCACGTTCCACGTATATTTTTTGGACCTCTAAACTTGATAGGTGGTGGTTCGTTTAGGGCAGCGGGTTGAAAGTGGACGCTTTCCGCAAAGAGAGATGAAAAATAAATTTTGACCAATAACTTGCTATATTTTAACTTATTCGGAACACTGTGGGAAAATGATCACGCTACAATAAAATTGAGGCCACATCGCATTTTGTCAGTAGCAGGGAATAGACAATAATGGGACAATCATTCGTTCTTTTACATGACCTTGCACAAATAAAACAATATTATTTTCATCTCTACGGGCGAAAAGCGGCAACAATCTGTGTTGAACAAAGTTCCCGCTTTCCGCCTCCGTCGATAAAAAACTATACCTACACACCTCGGGAAGTAAATAAGAAAGCCTCAGATCACATGTTTGTAGACCTCGGCTTCGGGTCGGTCGTCAATTACATGTGATCTGAGACATTTCTTATTTTACTTCCCTAGATGTGTAATATACTATTTCACGAATCGTAGTCATGTCGTTTTAACTTGAAACAAAACAGTCCTGCCCCCCTAGCCAAGTGGCATTGCACAATCTAATGGAATGGAGACCGTCAAGTTAGAAGCCTCACCATGGAATTGAGCTGTTCTGATAATGTCAAACAACTCTTCCTAAATAGTGCCAAATAGTGCCCGAAGCATATAAATAGTGCTATCATACTTTCGGAGATATTCAGGTCGTTCAGTGAGGCTGCTATCTTGACGTCAAGATAGCAGCCTCATCTCAGTATACAAAAACCACAGCACTGTTCTTGAAGAACTATATACCAAAAAACTCTTCTTAAATAGTGCCTTGGATTTGCAAAGTTTCAGAATTAGTGCTTCAAAGGAACCGAAGATATTAGGGTACATTGATGAGGCTTCCAACTTGACGTCAAGCTGGAAGTCACATCATCAACGAGGAAGAATTTCGAATCGAGACTAATGCCAAAAATCTCTTCCTAAATAGTGCCTCCGGAATCAAAACAAAGCGGAACGATTTAACTTGTATTTTAGTCAATAAATGATGATAAACTTCCACGTACATTTTGGATTCGGTACAGATAGGAATAAACCAACTAGATCAAAATGGAGGCTCAGCTTTATATAGAGCAACATCTCAGAATGTATTTTTTTTGTTTTTTTTTTTAGATAGGGGTACAAATTGTGATGATTTATCAAGTATCAGGATGCGGAGTGGTTTAGTTTTTGAGATATAATTTTTTGAAGAATTATAACTTAATCATTTATAACCTCAAATATCAAAGAAAACACAATGTCCAATGTCAAACTTCAAAAGAGCGTTTTAAAAAAATTTTGTTCATTGATAAAAATCTATTGGTTATTTATATTAAAACCTATTTCTATTTAATAGTTAATGTTTTGTTACGGAAAACATTTATTAAAATATTTAAATTTTCTTTCATTGCCGTGTCCTAAACATGTTTAAACAATATTGTTTTATCTGAGGATGAATGTCAACAGGTCCATTAAAATCTTCATTTCCTTGGATTTTTATTTTTAGTTTTTCAAACTAAATCGAGTTTTTTTACAATGTATTCTAGCTTAATATCTAGCAGATAAGGGTGTATTTCAACAGGCCCATAAAAATCTTCATTTCCGTGGTTTTTTTATCCTTAAGTTTTTTTAAAAACATCGCTTTTATTTAAATTTTCTTTATATTGTTTGTATTCTTGATGAATATGTAGCAGATAACTTTAAAAAGTAACGAGATATACAAGATTAAAAATTTTGTGCCACGGCGATGAAACATACGTGCACGGCAATGAAACAAGCGTTCACGGCAATTAAAGAACTGTGCCACAGGATTGAAAGAATCAAACAACGGAAATGAAAATCCATATAAAACATAATATTTTATATACTTACCTGAGTATTATACTTACATAAAATATATACATGCCTGTCTCCGAGAGGGAAAGGCATACTCAGACTGTCTCTCCATCGGATCCTTTAAATTCCTACCAGTCCACAAACAATGGCTTGGTTCTACCCAAAGTTTGTGTTTGGGAGAAAGATTTGGATATAATCTTTGAATTTTTTTATCTTGTGTCTGCTACTTCACGCCGCAGACCTTATAGTCGTAGTTTTTTTTATAATTTAATTATTTAGTGGCACGCACGAGCATCAATGTGTTATACCTTTTTATATTTATTATAAAATAGCATAAGAATTAAATTATTTAATTCTTATCCTATTTTAGCTCAGTGGCGCATAATGCGTAAAGGTGGAGCTATACGATTGGCAATTACGGTTTTATACAAATAAATATAAAAATAAATATATACTTATTGATGCTCGTGCGTGCCACTAAATAATAACTAAACACACACTGAGCTAAAATAGCATAAGAATACGTACGTAATTTAATTCTTATGCTATTTTAGCTCAGTAGCACATTGTAATAGTTCCATATTTTAATTGGTAACCCTTTCACTAAGACCGGTTAAAGAAGCCATCTTGTCTTTTCAATTGCCTTAGACACGTTCGGTTCCGGGCTCGTACATTGTATGTATTTTATACTTTAGATTTCTAATAATTAATTGCTCAAACCCCAAAAATAGAGCTTTTTTTATTTCTCTTGTTCCTGTATCGAACATCTTGTACATCTCATTAGTTTTTTAAGTTATCTGCTACATATTCAGCAAGAATACATACAATATAAAGAAAACTTAAATAAAAGCAATGTTTTAAAAAAAACTTAAGATTTTTTTTTATCAATGAACAAAATTTTTTTAAACGTTTTTTTAAAGTTTGACATTGGACATTGCGTTTTCTTTGATATTTGAGGTTATAAATGATTAAGTTATAATTCTTCAAAAAATTATATCTCAAAAACTAAACCAGTCCGCATCCTGATACTTGATAAATCATCACAATTTGTACCCCTATCTACAAATAAAAAACAAAAAAAAATACATTCTGAGATGTTGCTCTTTATAAAGCTGAGCCTCTATTTTGATCTAGTTGGTTTATTCCTATCTGTACCGAATCCAAAATGTACGTGGAAGTTTATCATAATTTATTGACTAAAATACAAGTTAAATCGTTCCGCTTTGTTTTGATTCCGGAGGCACTATTTAGGAAGAGATTTTTGGCATTAGTCTCGATTCGAAATTCTTCCTCGTTGATGATGTGACTTCCAGCTTGACGTCAAGTTGGAAGCCTCATCAATGTACCCTAATATCTTCGGTTCCTTTGAAGCACTAATTCTGAAACTTTGCAAATCCAAGGCACTATTTAAGAAGAGTTTTTTGGTATATAGTTCTTCAAGAACAGTGCTGTGGTTTTTGTATACTGAGATAAGGCTGCTATCTTGACGTCAAGATAGCAGCCTCACTGAACGACCTGAATATCTCCGAAAGTATGATAGCACTATTTATATGCTTCGGGCACTATTTGGCACTATTTAGGAAGAGTTGTTTGACATTATCAGAACAGCTCAATTCCATGGTGAGGCTTCTAACTTGACGGTCTCAATGGAATGTTCTTTTAGATTGACATGTATGGGATTGACATTAGCGTTAGCGCTCGTTGGCAAGTGCTTATGTCGATCCCATGTATCTGTTAAATCTAAAAGAACATTCGATTAGATTGTACAATTCCACTTGGCTACGGGCTGAGTTTCTTAAAAGACAGTAAATGTATATACTTCCAATCAAGTTCTATAAAATTAACCCGCATTCCAAGAAATAGAACAACGATAATATATTTATCAACAATGACGCAATCGGTTTTCCTTCAACATCCGCAAAATAGGCGGCAATATGCAACACGACAGACAACAGAATTTAAATACAGAAACACAAATCAAATGCAAATGAATCCCAGATTTAAATTAAACCAACATTGATCATGAAAATAGAGCGGATGTGTCATTGTTGTGACCGGCCTATTAAATAATAAAATAAATATCATATTTATCTAGGTTAAAAATATTTCGGCTGCAAACAACACACTAATAATAATCCCCTGACCTTCAAACTAGGTGATCCTGTGTTTTGATGGTCAGTGGTTTTACGATGAAAAACAGTTGTTGGGTCGCGGGATGGATCCCCACTCGGGGTCAACATTTGTGTGCGTGAACATGTCTGTTGGCTTCGTGTCTAGTCGTTTTATATTTATATAAGTATGTTTAACAGTGGTTTAGTTCCCATAGTACAGACCCTGCCTAGTTTGGGACTAAATAACCGTGTGTGAATTGTATCCCACAATTTATTATTGTTTTAAAGAAGAACGGTCACGCCCCATAGAAAAAAAACCCAGACCCGACAGAAGTGAGACATATCTCAGTTTTTTTGTTATTTTTTTATATAGTTAAATTGTATATTTTTTTTATTCAAAATCAGTGGCTAACACCAAAATATTGCCTTATGTTTTTGTTCAAACGATACAATAAAAAAAATAGAATTTGCTTATTTATCTCAAAAATCATAAATGTATGTAACTAAATGACGATACAATAACTATAGGATGTTCTAGGTGACCTGCAGGGCTAGCACAATCACGTTATGTCGCGGAGAGTAGCGCGACAAAGCGTTCGGTCCCTTTCACTTAGCAAATATCGGAGCGGGATAACATGCGCGGGAGAGTCGAGTAGCGCCTATCGTGAGATGTAGCTGGATTACATTATTTTTGATGTCCTAGTACAACAATCAACTTAGGATTCATTAAAATCGTGGTATTCGATGATTTATTGCAGATCAGTGATTTAGGTACCTATCTTTGGAGTTCTATGATCTATAACAAAAAAAAAACTAATATGTTCAAATAAAGTTTTATTACATTTCTATGTCCCTTAAAACATAATCCATACCCAGTGCGGGGTGGTCAAAGTGATCTTGATGCCTAGCCCACCCTAAATAATAGACAACACTAATGACGTGTGCGCAACTTCCTAATGTCCTTTTTCCATGGTAACACGAGCAGTAATATTCGGTTATTGCGTTTATTCCATTTATATTCTCATCAAACATAATATAAGTATAATATATTTTTGTTGTAATGTGTCGCGAATGAATTCTGCACCTGATTAATGTATTATTGATTCTGCCCTCTACTGCTGCTGGATGTCTATATATTTCCATATCATATACTCCCGTGCTTTTTAAATGTTCACTACAGTAAGACCGGGCTAACCTCACGTGATAGGTGCCAATTGAGAATTTAATTAAGTCTTCAATTGTTAGTTGTGGAAAATCAACTTCCGGATCATTTCCAGTCATCCTGTGAAACGTCACTCTTTGTCTGTTTAGATTATTCTCTTCCACATACTCGGCCAGTCGATTAGGGCGTTGTATATTTCGATTAATTATTTCAATGAAATCTTCTGTGTAAGGACTGTCTTCGTACGAATCTTGAAAATAATTAATCAAAGCTGCAGCAATTCGAAAATCTTCAAATATATGCGGCACATGTTTGTTGAAAACTCTGTTTCTGAAGATCTTGAAGTCGCGCTTGAATCTGCCGTTTATAGTTTCGACGACCCATCGCACCATCGTAATAAGTCTCGATTTATTAGCTTGGTCGGTGCTTAATTGCGTGTCTTGTCTTCGTTTGCTTGGCGGCGTATGAGCATCATAGCCATATGTTTCAATTAAGGGAATTGAATCCCGAAAGCCTCGGTCCAAAATAAATACGTCTCCGTGATGAAATAAAAAATTGAACGGTCCGTCTTCAATCGGTGCATCATGGTTTTCTAATATCATCTTCATTATATCAGCATCGCTGGTCCGTGCAGAGTACGGACCTGTTACGTCCAAAATATATCCATCCGCACACACGATCATGAATGGTTTTATTAGATTTTTATACTTATGAAGGCTATAAGTGCGGCGTTGAAATAAAAAGTTAGAACTTTTTTCTATATAGACGTAAGTTCCATCGAATGTAATTATTGCTTTTGGTGATACTTCGTTACCAAACAATACATTTGGTGTGACCCGGTTGCGGGCTATCACTTCGTCCCTGGTTATATGGTCTAAGCCAAGGTGCATCGGAACAAAGTCAGTAGTGAGACACTGCCTTACTGTATTTATTTTTCTCCCAACAGTTCGCTCGGATATATTAAAAAGTGAAGCGATTCTATTATGCGGCTCGCCTGATCGAATTTTACACAAGTACATAGCCATGTCATTTCGTGGAGTATTTGAGGACTGATTAAGGCTTGGTATTTGACTCAGCAAATCGTTGAATGTGGCTCTGTTTCTTCCAGTCCAAAAGCTTAACTCCTCGTCAGAAACGTCATCGACATTGAAGTGTGACCTTTGTTCTAAGGCTTGTCTATACATGTTAATGATGTCGCCAACACTCTCCGCATTCAAGTCGGTCATTTGATTTGTTACATTTTCAGGAATCTCTTCTATCGCCATGTGTAGTAAATGCCATTGGCAAATGCGGGCAAGATTTGGTACATAAAAGTTGTGATAGCTAAGGAGTTGTACCTTCACCGAATTAGGCATTTGACGCAGGGAACCGTTGTTGCAGTTGTCAATTAAACATCTCCGGGCCGTATTAGAAGCGCGTCTAACTCCTTGCACATTTACAGCTGCAGCTGGTGGGGTAGGAGCAGGTGACGCTTGTCGCTCTTGATTAATTGAAGCATTGATTCTATGCCGACATGAGTGGCAAACCGACCGAGTTCCATCAAAAGCTATCTGTAACAAAACATAAATACATTTTAAACAAACTAAAAATATGGCTTACCTAATGCTACCATTATATTATTATGAAATCCAACTAAGACTTATTATTATTACATATAGCAATACTGTCCCTTCCTGTCACCGCTCTCAACACGCTCACAATGTATGTCGTCTACTTCTCATTATGAAAATAAAATAAATGTCTGAAGAAAGTCTTTATTAATTCAAGTCTACAACTGCGCCTAACTAAGAATATAACATGTTGTCAGAAGATGAGCAGGAGAAAGGTGAGAAAAAGTCACAAAAGGGAAAGGTCGCGGCGTCGCGCGTCACAGTCAAGACAAGAAGGCGTACACGCAATTACTAGCACTGAACCTCATTTACCTATATTTTTTACATACATACATAAACTCACGACCCTAATCACTTACGGGGTTACCTTATTTTATTTCTATAAAGTATAAAAAATGAGGCAGCAGCAACAAAGTAAATCATAATACTTAAGACACATGATGTTGTCTATTTACGCCACCGTAATAGGTATCTTACTATAAATATTTTACAGTTCGACACGCTTTTGTATTGCGAAAGACTTTAATTACAAATAAGTACCAAAAATTAAAATAATACATACTTCACCACCAACGATGCGCAATAGTTATTCTACGAAATCTCTTCGAGTTTCCAGTAATCGTTCATTGAGAACGTATGAACGACGACGACGTAGTGCACATTCACACAGAACACCAATATTAATATTGTCAGCCATGTCAACGAACCACTCAGAATGCAAAAATCAAGTCCGGTATAGAGAAAGCCAAAAATCAACGAAAAAATGTAACCTTGAAAACAAAAACGCACAGATCTCAACACATACTGTATACGCAGAATGACCAATAGCAAAATGACACATACTGTATACGCAGAATGACTAATCGCGGAACGACCTGCTTCTCACAGCTGATACGCATAATGACCAATCGCAATTTGTCTATCTAATGGAAATAACGTGAATTGCTTTGCAGAGCAACATATTTTTTTAAATATTTTGTGGATTAGGTAATTTACCTACAATTTATTAAACAGTACTCACAAAAAGTACTCACAAAAAGTCCTTTGATTTTGAATATGATAAAAGAATTATTGAAAAGAAATAATTTGAGTTAGCCCCTTACTTTTACAAACCAGTTTCATCATCATGCTGGAAACAAAAGACTTTCATACTAGCTGTTCGTAACTTCGTATATTCTCTTTGTTGAGATAAGATGGTACTTTCCATAAACATAAACAGAACAACCTCTTTAAGAAAAAAAGTAAGTATATTCTATTAAAAAGCCTCATCTACCTCCCTTAACGAATCCATGAAGATAACGGTCCCCGCAAAAAATACAGTTCCTTATTTAAAATGCGGATGTTTAATGGAGCGCCTCGGTTTCTTGCGGGATTATTTCAGGGAACTTCTTCTTTAGCCGGGTAATACATAATTACTTAGTTAAGGGACAAAGGGACGTGCGAATTCATAAGATTCCCCACTTCTGCAAAAAGAATTTAGGTCCGTTCTTGAATAATTAAATTTTGGTGGATAACTTTGGTGGATCGGGCAAACAATGGATGCTTCTTTCTTTGTTGCGCATAATTTTAATCTTGTCTTTCTACTTTAGATTTAATATGAAAGTTAACTACATACCTACCCAGATTTATAGGCTAAGTTTCTATAGGATATAATGTTGAATAGAGCAGTGATAACCTTACGGTTAAAGAGCCTGCTTCACATGATGAAAATCAGCGAGGCTCGGTTTCGAATCCTGGCATGTACCAATGAGTTTTTCAAAACTTACGTACATATTTATCACTAGCTCGACGGTGAAGGAAAACATCGTGAAGAAACCCGCAGGTCCCAGTATTAATTCTGAGACACATGTAAACAGACCCGCTCCGGCGATGGGCTCACCACCTATCACGTTTGGGGTCGAATATTCTCGTGAAAAGTGGGTACCTATACCCGGTAATGGAATACCTCTGCCTACCCCCTCGGAGATAAAAGGCGTGAGATTATTATTAGTATTATTTTAATTTTTTGTCGAAGCCACTTCACCGTGCAATTACGAGTATATTTAATTGGCTAAAGAAGAAATATTTGCTTTCCTAACTTCAAAGCTCTAATCTCGAAAATGCAAATTTGCAGCTTTAGTTTAGTACAGTTTTATTACTAGCGCTTCGTCAAATTAGCACTAGCACTAAACATGACATTAATAATCATTTATTTTTCAACACCTCGACCAGTCTGTAATCCCAACACGTTTACTAGCCTGCTAAGTGGTAACATCATACACAGTTTTGAAACACCTCTTCAATCACACCTCCCATTTGCAGCTATGCTGTCTATGATGCGTTCACTGACACAAAGTGTATCTTGTAGGTTTGCATTTTAGCATCCTACTAGATATCCTAGTGGTTAAAAAGCTCGCTCCTCATTTACGAGGCTCGGGTTTGAATCCTGGCATGTACCAATGAGTTTTAAAAAAACTTGGTTGTCTATAAAGTCGGTTTTCGGACGATAATTTTACGTGCTCACCAGCTTTAGGGGTCTAAATTATATACTGGTAAAAATATGTCTTTCTCTCGTGGATAAAAAAAGATAGTTTTTTTTAAATACAAGTACCTGTAACCGTCTTTCATCACTAATTAATAAAAACAATGAACTTCAAAGAAACAACTTTTCATTTTTTATCAACCCTAAAACATAACATGACCTTACGACAAAAAACCTGGGCGTGTTTAATGGCTCCCCAAAACGCATCACTTCACTTAATTTTACCAATTCTCTCTCCATCTTCGGTCGTGCGTCCATCAATCCTCAACCTGTTGCATCCTGATCAGCATTATTGGCGGCAATTTACTCTGATGGTCGCGATATCGCCATGTCATTATCACCGGGGCATCCAATTTGTACTTAATGGTGTTACCGAACCAGATGGAACCAGTTTTTTAATCTTTCCTCTCAACGGGTGATTTCATCCCAATTAGCGAATGAGGGTTTGCACGAAATTATTTTGCTATAAACTATATAATATGTTTAGTTTTATACGTCCTAAGGTTATCTACTGGTACTGTATTTGAAACCAGTAACTCGTCGGTGGAGATGGGTTGCTGTTTACATTTAGCCAATCTTCATGGACGAGTTTAGTGTGCCTTGTTAAAGTGTATTTTATATACCTACTGAAATAAATGAATTTTGAATTTGAATTTGACTTGCAAAGTGATTGCTAAAAATGATATGACTACTACTAGAGCAGTGATAGCCTTACGGTTAAAGAGCCCGCTCTCATGATGATAATCAGTAAGACTCGGGTTCGAATCTTGGCATGTGTACCTACCAATGAGTTTTCCGAAACTTACGTACACATTTACCACTAGCTCGATGGTAAAGGAAAACATCGTGAGGAAACCCGCAGGTCTCAGAATTAGTTTTGAAGCAAGTCTAGCAGACACGGTCCGGTGATGGGCTCACCACCTATCACGTTTAGGGGTCGAATATTCTTGTGAAAAGTGGGTATTTCCAAAAATGTAATACTCTGCCTATACCCCCTCGGGGCTAAAAGGCGTGAGACTATTATTATGTAAGCGTCAGGTCCGCTGGACCAAGTGCGATATTTTATGTTTGGAGATTATCAAATTTCTGTACCTTTTTAGTACTATTTGGTACCTCGATTAAAAAAATTTGTACCTCAACGAACAGTGAAAAAACAAGAAAAGAAAGTGGTCAGCCATTCTGACGTCAGGTCGGCTGGACCAGATTTAGTTCACATAGTTAGAGACAATATAACTTAATTGTTTCTTTGTTAATATTCTGTACCTTTTTAGTACCTTCACAAATCTTTTTTGTAAAATTTTAGGACTTCCCAGAAAAAAGTTACGGATGAATGAAATTTTGGTCTAGGTACTAGCAGCGCACCGTCTCACCCGCGTAGTTCCCGTTCCCGAGCAAATACGGGGATACAATAAAAACTATGTTACTCAGAGATAATGCGGCATTCTAATGGTGAAAGAATTTTTGAAATCGGTCCAGTAGTTTTTGAGTTTATTCGTTACAAACATGTAAGA
Source organism: Ethmia dodecea (assembly GCA_963855545.1). Lineage (NCBI taxonomy): Eukaryota > Metazoa > Arthropoda > Insecta > Lepidoptera > Depressariidae > Ethmia > Ethmia dodecea. The sequence continues at coordinate 1,246,257 of OY979457.1, forward strand.
TACATACCCAGAGGTGAAAGGTCGGATGTCAACAACCGACATTTTCTTTCTTACACTCGCGGACCCACTTTATACCCGGATCCTTAGGAAGTTCCAGAAATGTCTTCGTAGCGGTTGCCTACGACAATATAATACACCTACATACCATACTTCAAGTTTCTAGGTGTTATCGTTTTGGAGCAGTACGATTTCTTTTTATACCCAGTTTTTTTTCCCGTGGGAATGACACATTCTGCCGCTGTAAAAAGTACTTTTAGATGTTGACCCAGTTACTCAGCTATTTCTACACCAAATTTCATCTAAATCCGTCTAATAGTTTTTGTGTGATGCGTGCGCAACCAGGCAGACAGAGACAACAATTTCAAAAACTGGTGTTTTTATATCTATATCGATAACTCTGGACATGAAAAGCATTAAGTCATTTGAGTATTAAACCCACCGGAGATTCCATTGACAGGCGTGCCAAAAGGGTATGAGCAAAGCTCATTCCTGTTATATATAACTTTATATATAATTTTTTATAAAAAAACTATAGTTGTCTTGAGTTCCGCGTCAGTCTATAAAAATCACGGTACGCGCGCAATGACATGATCTAAAAATGCCAAATTGCAACGTATTTTCGTGTAAAAAGAGATCCGAAACATCCAGTGTACAAAAGTATGACGTTAATTTCCATCTGTAAGTATTATTTTGTCTAAAATATTATGAAATAATGCATAAAATATGCAAAAAAACTACAAAAAATTGTCATCAAACAGTGTTGCTACTAAATCGTACAAAATCAAATTATAGGTATTTTAAAAGTTATATGTACCAACATTTAATTTACATCCGCTATTGTTAATTGTATTTAATACCTACCACAGAATATATAACAGTACCTACCTACTATTACTGTATAGATGCATTATGAATAAATGATAGATCACTGTTTACATATCTTTTTCTAAGTGAATACTTTAAAAATCATCAATATTAAGTATAAAATTAGTTTAAGTACTTTATTATTTCAATATATATTAAAGTTGTCTATTATTCGGCAAAATACGGACTTATATTATAAATACATTGGCTACACTGCAGCAAAGTTAGTGATGCGACAGTACAGTACAAAAACAAAATACGATATCGACTTCATTCGGCTATTTTTTTTTTTCAGATTTCCAAAAGATGCGCTGATTCGGGATGTCTGGATCCAAGCTAGTGCAAATCTTGTTTCGTGGACGCCTACTGTCAAAAAAGAAATGAAAAAGAATTCTTAGTCATATTTACATATCATTATGTTCTTTGAATAAAGATTATTGAAATAGTCATTTAGTTTTTAAGAAGTTACACCGTCCGGCATACATGTGTGTTACGCCTCGTTAAGTTCGACAGGACAAATCAATCTGAGACACTGAAGTCCAACTTCTATTAATGCTGATTTCCTAGCCTTGAAAGTTCAATCTTCTATGATAATAGGAGCAACGCACAAACCTGTATGATAAGAGGTGATACTACACAATCGCTCAAGCGGGGGCGGATTCTTCGCTGCCGCCAAAAGCTCAAGTTGCATCCATTAGTAGAGCTTTTTTTCGTAGGTGACTCGACCCACACTTACCGGATAACTCAGCCCGCGGGTTCAGTCGACTACTATTTTACCGATAAGGGTTCATTCAGCCCGCGGGTTCAGTTGACTACTATTTTCCCGGGAAGGGTCCACTCGGCCCGCGAGTTAAATCAACCACTAACATACTGCTTTATCTCAGCCCGGTGTAAACGGCTACCTATTTTATTTGAATGGGTTCTTCCTAAGGGTTTGCTTATACTTAATCCTGCTAAAAACCAATTTCAATTTTTAGCCCAAGCAACGGGGAGGTTGTTACCCGCATTAAATCTTCAGTTAACAGGATGACGAAGTGTCATGAATTTAAGGTATAATTAAAACAAACAAAGAAACTCATAGTTATTTACTATTTGCGGCCAATTCCGCCAAAGTATTTCTGCTTAGCCTGATGGTTGACTGGTAGATAATGCCTTTAGGCATTAAGGTCGCCATGTGTACACTTTCTTGGTACATGAAGTTAAATAAATAAATAAATAGTAAGGTATATTTACCGTTAATATGATACAACACGTAACAGAATAAGCGCCTGCCTCATACACGCCAATTAATATTTAAAAAATATGATGCCTTCTTACTTTAGTTGTGTCTAACAATATAAGATTAACAATAAGAGCAGTGATAGCCTGGACGGTTAAAGAGCCGGCCGAAAATCAGTGAGGCTCGGGTTCAAATCCTGGCATGTACCAATGAGTTTTTCAAAAACTTACGTACATATTTATCACTAGCTCGACGGTGAAGGAAAACATGCATCGTGAGGAAACCCGCAGGTCTCAGAATTAATTCTGAGACATGTGTAAACAGACCCGGTCTTGCGATGGGTTCACCACCTATCACGTTTAGGGGTCCAATATATCTCGTGAAATGTGGGTATATCCAGTAATGGAATACCTCTGCCTACCCCCTCGGGGATAAAAAGATTTATTTATTTATTTATTTAATGGTTAGGTACTGGACCCTGGGCAACCTCCGATGCAACCGCACTGGGATAACGATAGAAGGATAATGATGATTTTACCATTTAAAAAAAAATATATGCGAAATTAATTTACGTACGGAATAAAGTTGTTCGATTCAGCCAGTGGGCGGAAAAGACCCTTAAGCAGTAGCCTGTGGGCTGAGTAAGCCCCTAAGCGGTAGGTAGTGGTCGATTGAGCCCGTGGGCTAAGTTGGTATTTAGCGATAAATTAGTGGGTGAACGGGCCCGCGGGCTCAGTTAACAGAGTAGGTCAAGTTACCCATAGAAAAAATAAGAGTGTCAACTTAGCCCGCGGGCTAAGTGGTCTGTGGGCTCACATGACCACAAAGCTTGTGAAAAAGTGGTTTTGGTCGGATGTTCAGATCCGACAAGAACTATCTACACTACCGCAAAATTTTCAGGTTGACACGGCCTCGTTGCAGTTTTAATTAATGTATAAATTTGATAGTATGCTCCACCATATTTAGAGTAAGTAGTATTCTTGTTAAATAAAAATTCTATATAATATAAAATACATAATATTATATCTTTTGTTGAGTAAATATAATTCTTTATGACATTTTTTCATTTTTCTTTTTGTCATCTCCCTTATGTTACTATGCTATGCTAGAGAACTATTTATTTACGTACACTGTGGCATCACCGAAACACTAGGTACCTCCCTACATCATAGATGATTCCAAATTTTAATGAAAGAAGTAGTTGACTGATCTCATTCAATTAGTCATTATAATTATTCACATTACTGGTAATCAGTACAGTCAGTTGATCTCGCATACAGATACATAGAAATTATTTTTATAATTTAACTTTGCCCCTTAGGTACATTCAGAGAACACTAATGCACATATTTTTTCATTTACTATGAGATATTTGTGAGTAAGTGTACAAAATATTGACAGCTAACTGCCCTCTTATTGTGCTTATAAGAAAGTTTGTCTGTCACGTCACTCGCGTCACACAGATCCTCCGTTAATAAGGCGTTTTCCACGGCTGTATACGAATTTTCGAAAAATTCGAATTTATGTAGAATGGCTCTTACTAAAAAATTTGTAAAAAACCTCCTTGCTTACTTTCTAAAAGGTATCTAAAGAAAAAGTTGCTCTCATTTACAGATTCTAGGTATTTAGTATGCATCAAGAATTGGGGAGCAAAATAGTAGATTGTTATACGAGGGTTGAAAAGAATCAATTCAAATAGGAAGTATTTAGACGCCCGAGCACAGCGAGGGCAGATATAGTCCGAGTAGGAATTGATAACTTTCACCCGCGATAAACATTCTACTTTTCAAATAAGTACAATGAAAGTAAACGGTACAAAAATACAAATATAAAAAAAGACGTGTGGCACTCGGGGACTGCCGCGGTAAAGCTATTGCATAGCATTTTTTATCAACAAGACTGCCGAAAACAAACGACGTTAGACAAAGCACGGCCTTCAAGCCACACCTCCGTGCCCGTCGGAGTGGGGTCGGTCGGTCGGTCCGTAGGTCGGTCGGTCGGTCGGTCCGTCCGTCCGTCTGTCGGTCGGTCGGTCGGTCGGTCGGTGGGTCGGTCGGTCGGTCGGTTGGTCGGTCCGTCCGTCCGTACGTCCGTCCGTCCGTCGGTCGGTCGGTCGGTCGGTCCGTCCGTCGGACGGTTGGTCGGTCGGTCGGTCGGTCGGTGGGTCGGTTGGTCGGTCGGTTGGTCGGTCCGTCCGTCCGTCCGTCCGTCCGTCCGTCTGTCGGTCGGTCGGTCGTCCGTCCGTCCGTCCATCCATCCATCCATCCATCTACTATCATAACTTGGGTTTGGATTATGCCCAATAAACAAGCCACGCCTCCGTGCCCTTCGGAGTGGGGAGCGTGAGGTTTTTTCGTTACGGAATTTCTGGATTCGGTCCCCGCGCTCAAGGCCCGCGATAGAAGCTATGCAATAGCTTAAAAAACAGAAACAAAAATCATCACAGCATATTTACATAAATAATAAAACATAAATTATTGTATCTTAAAAATAATATATTCACTTTACGAACAAAACAATGAAGAGATTGTATAAACACTAGAAATAAGGCTGGCTTACTGTTTATGTTAGGCGATTATCTAAAGTTACAAAATCATATAAGGGTCAAAGTATACGCTCTTACAATAAGATTCCCATTGAATTACAAAATTTGCCTCTTGAAAATTTAAAACAATAGTCTGATATGCAAAAGTTACATAATAACAAAGGCTACTATAAAATTACAGACTACTTAGTAGACCAACATGCATGGGATTAACCGACTCGACGCTATTTAAGGCTATTAATTATAATTATTATTGATTTACTAGTAAGACATAAGATTAAAACCAGTTTTTGAAATTGTTGTCTCTGTCTGCCTGGTTGCGCACGCATCACACAAAAACTATTAGACGGATTTAGATGAAATTTGGTGTAGAAATAGCTGAGTAACTGGGTCAACATCTAAAAGTACTTTTTACAGCGGCAGAATGTGTCATTCCCACGGGAAAAAAAACTGGGTATAAAAAGAAATCGTACTGCTCCAAAACGATAACACCTAGAAACTTGAAGTATGGTATGTAGGTGTATTATATTGTCGTAGGCAACCGCTACGAAGGCATTTCTGGAACTTCCTAAGGATCCGGGTATAAAGTGGGTCCGCGAGTGTAAGAAAGAAAATGTCGGTTGTTGACATCCGACCTTTCACCTCTGGGTATGTATCTTACATGTTTGTAACGAATAAACTCAAAAACTACTGGACCGATTTCAAAAATTCTTTCACCATTAGAATGCCGCATTATCTCTGAGTAACATAGTTTTTATTGTATCCCCGTATTTGCTCGGGAACGGGAACTACGCGGGTGAGACGGTGCGCTGCTAGTACCTAGACCAAAATTTCATTCATCCGTAACTTTTTTCTGGGAAGTCCTAAAATTTTACAAAAAAGATTTGTGAAGGTACTAAAAAGGTACAGAATATTAACAAAGAAACAATTAAGTTATATTGTCTCTAACTATGTGAACTAAATCTGGTCCAGCCGACCTGACGTCAGAATGGCTGACCACTTTCTTTTCTTGTTTTTTCACTGTTCGTTGAGGTACAAATTTTTTTAATCGAGGTACCAAATAGTACTAAAAAGGTACAGAAATTTGATAATCTCCAAACATAAAATATCGCACTTGGTCCAGCGGACCTGACGCTTACATTATTATTACAATTTTTTATCTTATATTGTAGTATCTTCATGATGAATGAGTCAGCCAATGGCATTGATTTTATGAATATATAAGACTAGCTGATGCCCGCGACTTCGTCCGCGTGGAATTTGTTATTCCTTTGCGTTTAGAAAATATATCAAGAAGGATAATCTACACTATCTATCTATCTATCTACACTAATATTATAAAGAGGAAAGATTTGTAGTTATGTAACCATGTTCATAACGAATAAACTCAAAAACTACTGGACTGATTTAAAAAACTCTTTCACCATTAGAATGTTACATTATTCCTGAGTAACATAGGCTATATCTATGAAAAAAAAAAATTAGGGATCCTTACTAAAACTTGACTGTATATGCCAGGATTTGAACCCGAGCCTCACGAATGAGAGGCGGGCTCTATAGCCAGTGGGCTATCATTGCTATTTATTTATATTTTTGTTATTCAAAACACCCTTTCCATTTCAAGGGATATACAACGCGTCCAAGAATAAGCGCGCGAAGTAGACTTTATATGGAGACTTTAGAAGAATATTTGAGCCAAGTTTCAAGTTGATAGTAGAAAAAAACCCCACTTTTTCATACCAACTTCAACCCCTAGCTTCACTCCTTTAGGGAATAGTTTTCGAAAAATCTAAAAACACGTGTCTCATCATTTATTTCTAAATGTATTTGTGCCAAGTTTCAAGTTAAGAGACGTAAAAACAACACGTCTCCATACAAACTCTAACGCCCTGTTTCACCCCCTCAGTTTTGAGGAGTATCTGTACAAAGTTTCGAATTGATACACCCAAAAATGAGGGTTTTCTATACATACCAAGTTCAACCCCTAATTTCACCCCGTTAGGGGACGATTTTCGGAAAATCCAAAAACACGTATCTTCTCGTTTATTTCTAAAAGTATTTGTGCCAAGTTTTAAGTTGATACACGTCAAAAACAACACATCTCCATACAAAATCCCACCCCCTGTTTCACCCCCTTAGGTAATGTTTTTTACAAAATCCAGATATATGTGTCTTGTGGTTTGTTTTGAGGAGTATCTGTACAAAGTTTCGAATTGATACACCCAAAAATGAGGGTTTTCCATACATACCAAGTTCAACCCCTACTTTCACCCCGTTAGGGGACGATTTTCGGAAAATCCAAAAACACGTATCTACTCATTTATTTCTTAAAGTATTTGTGCCAAGTTTCAAATTGATACACGTCAAAAACAACACATCTCCATACAAAATCCCACCTCCTGTTTCGCCCCCTTAGGGGGTGATTTTTACAAAATCCAGAAATACGTGTCTTGTTGTTTGTTTTGAGGAATATTTCTAAAAAGATTCGAATTGATACACTCAAAAATGAGGGTTTTCCATACATACCAAGTTCAACCCCTACTTTCACCCCGTTAGGGGACGATTTTCGGAAAATCCAAAAACACGTATCTACTCATATATTTCTTAAAGTATTTGTCTCAAGTTTCAAATTGATACACGTCAAAAACAACACATCTCCATACAAAATCGAACTTCCTGTTTCGCCCCCTTAGGGGGTGTTTTTTAGAAAACCCAGAAATACGTGTCTTGTGGTTTGTTTTGAGGAGTATTTCTAGAAAGATTCGAATTGATACACCCAAAAATGAAGGTTTTCCATACATTACAAACTCAACCCCTACTTTCACCCCGTTAGGGGACGATTTTCAGAAAATCCAAAAACACGTATCTACTCATTTATTTCTTAAAGTATTTGTGAAAAGTTTCAAATTGATACACGTCAAAAACAACACATCTCCATACAAAATCCCACCGCCTGTTTCGCCCCCCTAGGGTGTGTTTTTTACAAAATCCAGATACACGTGTCTTGTGGTTTGTTTTGAGGAGTATTTGTACAAAGTTTCGAATTGATACACCTAAAAATGAGGGTTTTCCATACATACCAAGTTCAACCCCTACTTTTACCTCGTTAGGGGACGATTTTCGGAAAATCCAAAAACATGTTTCTCATCATTTATTTTTTAAAGTATTTGTGCCAAGTTTCAAGTTGATACACGTCAAAAACAACACATCTCCATACAAAATCTCACCTCCTGTTTCGCCCCCTTAGGGGGTATTTTTTACAAAACCCAGAAATACGTGTCTTGTGGTTTGTTTTGAGGAGTATTTCTAGAAAGATTCGAATTGATACACCCAAAAATGAAGGTTGTCCATACATTACAAACTCAACCCCTACTTTCACCCCGTTAGGGGACGATTTTCAGAAAATCCAAAAACACGTATTTCATCATTTATTTCTACAAGTATTCGTGCCAAGTTTCAAGTTGATATACGTAAAAAACAACACGTCTCCATACAAACTCCATCCCCCTCTTTCACCCCCTTATGGGGTGTTTTTAGAAAAATTAAGAAATACGTTTCTTGTTGTTTGTTTAATAGAGTATTTTCACAAAGTTTCGAATTGATACACCCAAAAATGAAGGTTTTCCATACAAACGTTAAACCCCTTTTTCACCCCCTTAAGGGTTGAATTTCAAAAAATCCTTTCTTAGTGCTAACCTACATCTTAAAAACAATAGCTGTAAAAAAAATCAGCTTTCTAGGTGTAAGGGTTTAGGCTGGGCGTTGATGAGTCAGTCAGTCAGGACTTCTCTCTTTATACATACATACATATAATCACGCCTCTTTCCCGTAGGGGTAGGCAGAGACCACTTCTTTCCACTTGCTACGATCCTTACATACTTCTTTCGCTTCGTCCACTTTCATTATTCCTTTCATACATGCTCTTCGGTTTAGGGTACTCTTGACCTGGCCTTTTTTCAAGACGTCCCCAATTTGGTCTCGAAACGTCCGCCTAGGTCTACCCCTTCCCACACTTTCATTCACACTCGCCTTATACACTTTTTTCGTCAATCGTTCGTCATTCATTCTCTCGACATGGCCAAACCATCTCAGCATACCTTTCTCAATTTTTGTCACTACATCTTCTTTCAGACCACATCGTTTCCTTATCTCACTATTTCTTATCCTGTCACTCAGTTTAACTCCTATCATACTTCTTAACGCTCTCATCTCAACTGCATTTATTCTGCTTTCATGTTTCTTCTGCCATACCCAACTTTCACTTCCGTACATGAGTGTCGGAGCCAACACCACCCTATGCACAGCCAAACGAGCCTTGTTAGACACCTTCCGGCTGCTCATAAAAGAGTGCAAAGCTCCATTCACCATGTTTCCTGCATTCACTCTTCTTTCAATATCACTCTCACACTTTCCATCTCTTGTAAACTTTGAACCCAGATACACAAACTCATTCACCTGTTCAATTTGTTCGTCTCCAATCACGATATTGCACTCTGTCACTGCCTCATCTCTTTCAAACACCATCGCTTTCGTCTTCTTTACATTCATCTTCATTCCCTTTCTAACAAAAGATCCACTCATAGCAGTTACCATCTCCTGCAACTCCTCGGCCGAAGACGCAAGTAATACTTGGTCATCAGCATAGAGAAAACATTTGACGAGTAACTCATTCATTCTCAACCCACTTTCATTCTCTTTTAAATCTGTCAAGCAATTGTTCATGAACAGATTAAACAGCCACGGTGACGCTACACATCCCTGTCTAACACCTTTTTCGATATTAAACCATTCAGTGTATGCCCCGTTTATCCTCACACAAGCACTGGAATCCCTATAAAGAGATTGCAATGCTCGTATGAGGATACTGCTCACACCGTTCACGGACAATGCTGACCACAATTCATTCCTCACCACTCTATCATAGGCCTTTTCTAGATCCACGAACGCGCAATAGACCTTCTTGTTTTTAGCCAAAAACTTTTCGGCTATGCACCGCAAAGAAAAGACCTGATCCGTACATCCCATTCCCTTTCTAAATCCCGCTTGTGCATCCCATACTTTTTCGTCTGTTTCATTCACAACCCTTTCAATCAACACTTTCGCATACAATTTACCGACGACGCTGAGAAGGCTTATACCGCGGTAATTTATGCAGTCCTGCCGTGACCCTTTTCCCTTATATAATGGCACGATTACAGCTTTGCACCAGTCTCCCGGTACTTGCCCATTTTGCCAGCATAAATTGAAAAGGCGGTACAGCTGGCTAGCCACTATGCCCTGTCCAGCCTTCAGCATCTCGACGGTAATCCTGTCATACCCTGCAGCCTTACCTAATCTCATACTTTTCAACGCTTTCACTATTTCATCCATCTCACTTTCATCAACATTTATACCATTTTCCATGGCAGGTGCCGGATGTTGTACCTGCACCTCCTCTCTTTCAAACAAACTTTCAAAATACTCTTTCCATCTCTTTAACACACATTCTTCTCCTTTTATAATGCTCCCATCTTGACTCCTGATTGTATTCAGCTCCGAGGTAGAAGTTTTTCCTCTGGCTGTTTTGATGGATTTCCAGAAAAACTTGATGTTTGACTGGAAATCTTCAGTGAGCCTCCTATCAAAATCATCCTTTCGTTCTTCTTTCTTTCTAGACACAACTTCTTTCGCTGCTGATTTCAATCTTTTATACTTCGTCCTTGCTTCCTTTATCTCGTCATCCGTTGCCTTTTGAAATTTTTGGTTAGCTTTTGTTGCTAACCAATCCAACCACGCTTTCTTCTTTTCTTGCACAGCCCTTTGTACATCTTTATCCATCCACACATTATCGTTCTTTCTTCCTTTCCTTCTTTTAGCTACTCCGCATACCTCAATAGAAACACTTACGACCCCTTTCTTAAATGTCTCCCACAAATCTTCAATCACACCTATCTCTTCTATGCCTTTAAAACTTTCTTTCAGTTTCTCTACATACTCGTCTTTCTTTTCTTTCTCTTGTAGATTTTCCACTTTTACTCTGTCCAGAACACTCGTAGGCTCGGCCCCTCGGTGTCGCCACCGTTTAAAGAGGCCACTCATTCGGGCTATGACCAGGAAGTGGTCTGTGTCGATTCCTACTCCGCGGTATGCCCGAGTGTCTAGCACTTTCTTCCTCAGTCTTTCATCCACAATTACAAAATCAATCATACTTCTAGACTCACCCTCATCTCTTGTATACAAATGGATCTTTTTGTGGTCAAACATTGTGTTGGCCACGCAAAGATTCCATTCCAAGCATACTTCAAGCAGGCTTCTCCCATTGTCATTCACTCTCTCGTCCCCAAACGTACCCAGAACTCCTTCATACCCATCACGCTTTACTCCAACCCACCCATTAAAGTCCCCTAACATCACGATCCGTTCATTTTCTCCGCATTTATTCAAGACCTCTCTCATGCTATCCCAAAATTCCTCTCTCTCTTGTTGGGCTTTTAATGACCCACTTCCGCGCAGATCCGTCGGTGCATAGACCCCAAGGATAAACAAGCGAGTGAGTCCGACTTTTAACCTAATCCAGAGGAGTCTTGGGCTTACACATTCATGCTCCATCACACATTCAACCATTCGAGAGGAAAGAATCACACCAACTCCCTGACAGCCTCGGCTGGTTTGGGGGACTCCCGACCAGTATGCCGTGTAGGGACCATGAACCGTGGTGTCACATCCCTTCCTCTTGGTTTCGTTCACGCACAGAATATCAATGCATCGTTCATCCATCATCTGACATACTTCATCTACCTTACCATCCATTCCTCCTCTTACATTCAACGTAGCGAAGCGGCTCTCCATGGGCCGCTTTTCACCCCCGCGAGAAACGAGACGTGATGGGTGGCGAACCACATCGCCGCCATTTTGGTTAATTAAATTATTTTTTAAATTATCCATTGCGTTCCCACGAGTAGCGAGGGAAAGGTTTGTCCACCCCAGCAGAGCCCCGCATGCCAGGGTAAGGCTGGCCTAATTCTGGGTCGCCCGGTCCCAGGGCAGTGTGGCACGCTAACGACTAGGCTTGCCCCTAGCCATGCATCCATCCGCGCGGCAGACGTTGGATTGGCGGAGAGGGTAGGAATAGGGAAAGGGAAGGATAGGTGGTGTGAAAAGGAAGATTGGTAAGTTAGAGTGGGAAATCGGAAATGTAGGATATTACCGCCCAGGAGGGCAAGGGATAGGGCAGTAATAGCTAGGGAAGCCGGGGTCGCATACCCGTATACTATACCACAACTACCGGACAGGGAAGTTGGGAAGTATCCCATGACTAATATATAATATATAATCTCTCTTTATATATATAGATTTATTATAATGACATTCTTAGGCTGACGTAAAATACTAATATTGCGAGCATTAGCACTCGCACTAGACTATTATTCACTATAATGGCAAAATATTACCTATTTAAACTGCACGAACCATAAATTAAATAAAACATAAATTTTAAAACAGCGCATCGTACCCACTTTAGGGAAAATAAATCAAGAAGAAATATCAACGCAATTACAACCAATTAAACGCCATCTTATCTTGGCGCCGATTTATATTTTAAATTGCGTCCAGTGCGCTTCGAAAGACGCAATAAACAATGTAAAAAGGGCCAAGTACGTCTTACTCGCATTGGTTCCGTCCAAAGATATTAAAGTAAACTAATATAACTCATTCATACTGCGCGCATTTGGATACTGTTCCTCTACGAGGGGCTACAGCAGGTACATACTTACATCTTAGCGTATTTATAGTAGGTATATAAAAATGACGGCGAAAGATAATACGGAACGAATAATAAAGAAAAATACAACTATCTGTCACAAGTTGCTCTTGAAATACGACTAGGTGAAAAATGCAAACATTGGACTCGATTCTGCATATAAAAGAAAAGAGACGAGAGATATTTAGTCCTGTCAAATTAAAATTAGTCTTCTCATGTATGGCGTGTTTAGCAATTTTAGCGACGATGTAACAAGGTCATGGATAAAAGTGACAGATAAGCACGTTCATAGGTAAAATTAGTAGGTTTTTAGATGTTTGACATTAACTCTTCAATCTATGGTTTGTTTCTGTCCTTTTTCTTTCGTATTCTATGGAGAAGGGTAGGCTAACTTAAAGCTAGGAATTTTATGTGGTCAGTCAGAATCGAGTACGGCTGCTACAATGCGACTAAATAAAAAATTTGGCCAATTATTTACGTTTGTCGGCCTCAGGTTCCGCGCTCAAGTAAGATACCTACCTACCTACCTACTACCTCTTTTTATACGTAGGTAATGTCTTTAGGTTCCGTTGGTGTATTATAAATGGGTACTTATTATTATGAGAATTTTATAACTTACGTACATATTTATCACTAGCTCGACGGTGAAGGAAAAACTTCGTGAGGAAACCCGCAGGTCTCAGAATTAATTCTGAGACATGTGTAAACAGACCCGGTCCGGCGATGGGCTCACCGCCTTTATATCACGTTTAGGGGTCCAATATATCTCGTGAAATGTGGGTATATCCAGTAATGGAATACCTCTGCCTACCCCCTCGGGTATAAAAAAGGCGTGAGATTATAATATAATAAATAATCATTTTATAAAAAAAATAAAATTATAGCGGTATTGACGGACTTCTACTACTTTTCATTACTCACATCATGCATTTTTACCATATACTCGTAATATACGTAATAATGAGCGACTCAACGTCTCGGATACAACGTGTTATGTTATATAAATGACCAGCAGCGCCCCGCGGTTTCACCCGCGTAGTTCCCGATCCCGTGGGAATATGGGGATAAAAGATAGCCATATCACAGCCTACTAACTTATTTCATCAACATAAATATTACTGTACTAAACTTCAAACTAATTTATACAACATGTAACAGAATAAGCGCAATTCCCGAAATTAGTTTGTTCAATATCGACTACTTATTCGATTTCAGTTGATATGTGTTAAATAAAAAAAAATATATTAGCTGAATTTAGTGCTTTCTATGGAAATCGCTATTATTAATCGATATTTAAGAAAATTGGTTAGACATAACTAAAGTTCGATTCATATATTTTTTATATTAATATAGGTGTGTAATTGGGGTGTATGAGGAATTGCGCTTTTTCTGTTACGCGTTGTATAAAATACAACTTACTTTTCTTCTGAATTTACAGACTAACAAGTACAAAAGCTAAGTTTCACTTTTGCTCACGGAACCTTAATTGCATGGTGGCTATCGGGACAGGATCTTGGCTCCCAGGACGTTTACTCAGTCGATCGTCGAAAACGATTAGTTTAAAACTTTTTTCACACCGTCTAGTAACTCCCCCTTGTTAAAAGGGTCTAATCTTTCTTATTAGTCAGTTAATGGTTGACTGAGTTGAATTTAACTAAGTTAAAATATAGGATTATTTGAATGTGATGACTCCCTACCTCAAGTAGATCTTGCTCCTACTGTAGATGTGCTTGAGGAGGAAAGAGATGAAAGCGAGATTAGTATGCATGATATTGAAAGAACGATGAAAAGTATGAAGAAAGGTAAGGCTGCAGGGTATGACAGAATATGTGTCGAAATGCTGAGAGCTGGGAAAGGGCTGGTAGCTTCTTGGCTGTACTCCATTTTCAAGAAATGTTGGACCAGCGGTAAAGTGCCGCAAGATTGGCGTAACGCCGTAATAGTGCCTCTTTTCAAGGGAAAGGGGTCGCAACAGGATGCCAAAAATTACCGCGGAATCAGCCTTCTCAGCATTGTCGGTAAATTGTATGCAAAGGTATTGATCGAAAGAGTGATGAGAGAGACAGATGAGAAAATATGGGATGTACAAGCGGGATTCAGAAAGGGAATGGGGTGTATGGATCAAGTCTTCTCCCTAAGGTGCCTTACAGAAAAACACCTTGCCAAACATCAGAAGGTGTTTTGCGCCTTTATATAGATCTGGAGAAGGCTTATGACCGAGTGAGGAGGAATGAAATGTGGGATGTACTGTCCAAGTTTGGGTTGGGGAGCCGGTTGATAGATGCACTGAAATCACTCTACGAGGATTCCAGTGCATGTGTCAGACTTAATGGCGCCTACACAGACTGGTTTAACATCTCACGGGGTGTTAGACAGGGCTGTGTAGCATCGCCGTGGCTCTTCAACCTATTCATGGACAGCTGTTTGGATGATTTACGTGAGAGTGATTGTGGATTGAAAATGAGTGAGACCACCATCAAATACCTCTTGTACGCCGACGACCAAGTCATCCTTGCATCGTCGGCGTCTGAGCTGCAAAAGATGTTGGATATAATGAATGCAGCATTTGAGAAGAAGGGCATGAAAGTGAATGTTGCAAAAACGAAAGTGATGATTTTTGAAAGAGAAGACTGTATGACAGAGTATGATATAAAGATCGATGGTGAGAAAGTTGAGCAAGTGAAAGAGTTCGTGTATTTGGGTAGCGTGTTTACAAGGGATGGAAAGTTTGAGAAAGATATTGAAAGAAGAGTAATGAAAGGAAATGCAGTGAATGGGGCCCTGAATAGCCTTGTGAGTAGCCAGGTCGTGTCGAACAAGGCAAGGATGGCTATGCATAACGCGGTTCTGGTCCCGACGCTGATGTATGCGAGTGAATGTTGGGTGTGGCAGAAGAAGCATGAAAGCAAAGTGAACGCCGTGGAGATGAGATCGTTAAGGAAAATGTGTGGAGTGAAATTGTGTGATAGAGTGAGGAATGCGGATATACGAGAGAAGTGTGGTTTGAAAGAAGATGTAGTGACAAGGATAGAAAAGGGTATGTTACGCTGGTTTGGTCATTTAGAACGTATGGATGAAAGAAGAGTAACGAAAGAGATTTATGGTGCGAATGTTGAAGGATGTAAGGAAAGAGGACGCCCCAGAAGGACGTTCACGGATCAAATAAGTGACGTCCTTCAGAAAGCTGGGGTCCGGAGTGCGAAGAATAAAAGAGCGTGCATGAAAAGGCTAATGGATGTGAAGGAAGCGAAAGAAGTATGCAGAGATCGAGCAAAGTGGCGATCCGTCGTCTCTGCCTACCCCTGTGGGACAATGGCGTGAGCCTTATGTATGTATGTAAAATATAGGGAAATATTTGAGATCTAAGTTGTATGCTTAGCAGGCCAAGTACGTATTTAAGTTACTTAGTTATGTATTAGTATTAAGTGTTTATTGATAAAATACAGTCAAGCTTGCCAGCAAACTGCTATTCAGTTTGGCTAGTATTTACAAACTAAAACATGTGATGCTTATTGTATATATGTTAACGGAAATGTATGAAATCCGTCATTGTATATAATTCCTAGGAAATGTATGTAAATCCTAAAATCGCACGGAAATGTGTGAAGTAAATTTTATTTTACACTTTTCCTAGGAAATCTATATATTTCCTTAACAGCAATCGGAAATGTAAAACATTTGAGATATTGATGGGTACGTACTCGGACGAGGGGAGCGTAGAGACAGCGGGACGAGGGGAGGGTATTGCTTCGCCTGATCCGGCGATCGCGCTAGTGCCGCGTAAACTGTCAGTGCGCACGCACGTCGCTATTGTTCAAAATGGCTGCCGAATCTCGCGTCGCACTTATGAAAGAACGATTTTATAGTACTTTAGCGTCATTAAGATTGTTAACAAGCGCTAAGAACACTGCTTTTATTGAAGATGAACGTTATGAAAAGTTAATTGAAGAGGTTTCTGCGGCAAAAACAACTGCTAGAAAGACTTCTCGTGATTATTGGTTATTGCGGCGATACGATGTTCTTACCATTGATCAGAAAAGTAAGCTTATTTTTCCTGTTAAAGAAACAACAAGCACGATTATTTACTACGCTTGTGATAGCGAGTTATTCGACATATTACACGAGGCACATATTCGAATTGGTCACGGTGGAAGAGATCGCATGATAAAAGAGGTATGGAGTCACTACAAAAACATAACACGTAAGGATATAGAAACTTATCTTGAACTTTGTGAACCATGTCAACAAAAGCAAAAAAACATAAAAAAAGGCATTGTTGTGAAGCCTATTATATCGTCAGAGTTTAACTCTAGATGCCAAGTAGATCTGATAGATTTTCAGTCCCAGCCCGACGGTGATAACAAGTTTATAATGGTGTATCAGGATCATTTAACAAAATTTGTTGTTTTACGGCCACTTAAAACAAAACGAGCTGAGGAAGTGGCTCACACTTTATTGGACATATTTACTCTACTTGGTGCTCCTGCAATACTTCAATCAGACAACGGCAGAGAATTTTCTAACCGAATTATTGACAATTTAAAATCATATTGGCCTACTTTAAAAAATATTCATGGTAAACCCAGGCATTCGCAAAGTCAGGGGAGTGTAGAAAGAGCGAATCAGGATATTGAAAATATGTTGACCACGTGGATGCAAGATAATGATAATTCACATTGGAGTGAGGGTTTGAGATTTGTCCAACTGATGAAAAACTGAGCTTTTCATGCTGGTATCAAGCAATCTCCGTATGAGGCTCTTTTTGGGTGTAAAGTAAAAGTTGGTTTACAGTTACCCAATGATTTCACGCAAAATGTCGAAACTGAAGAAGATTTGGAGAAAATCATGCAGGACCTTACCAAAAAGGAAGAAGATTCCAAAGTCACTGCATGTGAACTCTCTAAGGTGAACACGGAGGTAGAGATAAGCCAAGTTTCTAACAACGTTTTAGATCAACGCAAAACAAACACGCAGCCTCCAACTTGCACCCTCCAATGCAGCTTCTGTTCACAAGAAACTACAGAAGCTCACACATGTAGAGAATGTGGATGTGCAATCCACGCTATTTGCGCTGTTGCTGAAGAATCAACCGAAGAAGGGTTTGGATCTAAAGTTTTGTGTCCACTATGTTCAAAAAAAGATAAAGTACTAGACAATCGTCAAAGTGCTAAGAAAAACCTACAACAACAGGCCGAAAAAATGCTGAAATTGAGTGAAAAAAAATTGGCCCCTGTACCTATTGGCTCTTCAGTACGAATTGCAGTTCCTGAGGTTGATAGAGGACGAGGTGATGCACGTAACATTATAGGTGTAGTTTTGGCTAAAACCGATAATGAGCTCTATCAAATTGGTACCAAGAATGGAATCTTAAAACAATTATATGCTCGATCTCAGATTAATGTGTGTCCAAGAGTTCTTCTTGATGCAGAGGATGTACCGAGTACCGAGATTGCACTACGGTCAGTTGCCAACCTACAATCTACTGGAACCGGCCAGGGATTCAAAAAGTGCCTTTGCAAAAAAAACTGTGCTACAGCAAGATGTCTGTGTTTTAAAAATAAAGTAATGTGTACTTCCAAGTGCCATTCGAGCTTACCCTGCAAAAATAAATAGCCTTATGGACTGACAAAATATTATGAAGACTTTCAGAATTTGAAAATAATTAGTTAATAGATAGTTGATTTTTGAAGCATTAATTAGTAACATAATATGAACATATTATGACTGTTACCCGATTGTCTCAATGAGTGCTATAATAAAAAAATATTCTCATTTTAACAACGTGTTTTATTACAGAAAGCATTTATTTTATAAATTTCCTAATACGATATTGGAATTCTATACAATTCCGAGGAAATGTACACATTTCCTAGGATATCTATGCATTAAACAGTTTTTCAAAAAATATTTCATACATTTCCTATATAGCATAGGAATTGTACACATTTCCTAGGATTTGTATACAATTCCTTGATTTAACACATTTCCGGTAACATATATATAAATAAATAAATATTTTTTTAATTGAATTGGATCAAATAAATTTGAAGATCAAACGAGCAACGCTTTATATGATAAAGATATTTGTTGTTGGAAACTACCACTTCAACAACAGTGGGCTGGTATGGGTTATATATATATAATCTTACGCCTTTTTTATCCCCGAGGGGGTAGGCAGAGGTATTCCATTAATGGATATACCCACATTTCACGAGATATATTGGACCCCTAAACGTGGTATAGGTTGATGACTGATAATGATGGTAGTAGGTATAGTAATCTCTGGTATTCTGGATATTCTTTACTTTTTAAAAGTTACCCTATCATTTAATATTGACAACGGAGAAACGGTACTTAAGTATTTAAGAAGTCTCACAAATTAATTGCAATTCATGTGTAACGGTCCGGCGATGGGCTCACCAGTAACGTTTGGGAGTCAGAATATTCTCGTGAAAAGTTTGTATTTCCAATGGAATACCTCTACTCCATACCTACCCCCTCGGGGGTAAAATGCTTAAGATTATTTATTTTAAAATATAATAAAACCAATGAACTTGGAATGAAAGCGAATACATCATTCTACTAAGAAAGAAACATCAAAATGTCACCTTTGTAAAGTCTTTGAGGCAAGTGAAAGCAAGATACATTATTAAAGAAGAAGCGAGGTAATAAAACTGCACTGGTCTGGCGACATTCCCTCGCTCGGTAAGTTAATACAAGCAAATCCACAGATCTAAGTGGAACGGAAATGGAACGAAAAAGTTTACCCCCAGTTTCCAAACATTAATTAGCTGATAGTCTATTAAACTTATGTTAATTGTTTGAATAAAATCGAAAGGCTTTTTAACAACCAATCAGTTGACATAAGATTTAATAGTCTGTAAACAAAACTTTTGACGGGCCTGTTGGCTTAGTTGGTAGTGACCCTGCCTTCTGATCCGGAGGTCGCGGGTTCGATCCCCGCTCGGGGCTAACATTTGTGTGTGTTGACATGTCTGTTCGCCTTCGTGTCGGGTCGTTTAGTATTTATTTAAGTATGTTTATCAGTTGTTTAGTACCCATAGTACAGGCCCTGCCTAGTTTGGGACTAAAGCCGTGTGTGAATTGTGTCCCACAATTTATTATTATTATTTCCTATTATATTAACTATGAGAGGTAACAGCATGCCCTACAAATGTGCAGGCAGAGGCATGTCTTACAGCACCACTGTCCTGCGATGGATTCACTGTCTGTCACTATGTTCACGCCACTTATTGCATTTTGTAAGTTATTTTTGTTATAGGTTGTTTCTATTTAAAATAAAAACGCATCAAAATCTGAAGCGACTTTGTTTTATACTATATGAAGTGATAGTGACGCAAATTCGAAATTTTGACATAGATAAATTCGAAAATAAAATTGCTAGCAAAACTTTATTTCACTTTTACTGATATTATAAAGAGGACCAGTTTTGTATGTTGGTAGGAGGGTAATCTCTGGAGCTACGGGTTCAATTTACATAAATATTTTACTGAAAACATCCAGCATTATTCCAGAGTGAGGCTAATTAACAGTGATGTGGATAAAACAAAATAAAATAGGCTCTTCTATTCTAGCTTAGCTCTGGAAGTAAGCTAGCCATTTTAAGTTTCGTTTGGATATTTGCCAGCATTCGCAGCATTTGCCTGCTCTGTACTGGTTTGCAGTTCAATGACTTCTGGGGGTGGTTAAGGAAGTGTAAAAATGCCTCACGCTGTCCTGTATTCCCACATTTCATTTGGATCATAAGATTTTTCTTTTTTTATACAATTTCTCTTTTTATATTTGAAATTGAAGTTAATTGTCATACACAGGGAGTTTGTATGTATGTTTAGTAAACAAAATAGGCTAATGTCTAGTTTGGGACTGAAATAACCGTGGATTGTGTGATTTAATTACCTATAACGACATAGGCACGAGTAGGTAACAAACAAAATAGGTTGTTACCTATGTACATAATATGCGAAGAATTCAGACTATTGTTTTTGTTTAAATTTTCTGTAATTTTGCGATAACCTCAAATTAATTAAAAATACTTTATAGGTAAAGTTTAAACATAATATTATGCCCATTTTTATTCTTTATGTGTCAACAGAAGACAACAAGATTATTTACAGCTCTTTTCTTAAAAGGAGGAAGTGTTCAATTTGACTGTATGTTTTCTTTTATTATTATTATTTAAATTTGGTCCAGCTCTGACAATGGCATCCATGAAAACTATATGTATAATTTGAAGTAAATTTTTTACTCTAGAGTTCTAGGTTAATACAATTTAGACACGCCATTTAAACAAAACATTCGTTCCAGTGTAACAAAATCCCTCGGCTATGTCCACAGACTCCCCCGATTAATATTGATTAATACTTATTAATATTCATAGCGGACGATCCATCCGCGGATACGTTTTACCGCATTAAATGTCCATTCTCCTTTTTAAAGGGAACGGGAATTAATGGGTCGGTAAATCTGCGTCTGGTTTCCCTTTTTAAGGGTTCTCTAGGACCGGATGACATTTCTCTTGTATGTCCGTCAGTTTTAGCATTTTAATTGATTGTCGTTTTAATCTATCTATACTTATTTATACTAATATACCTACTAATCCTACTTCACTATCACTACATAGTATAAAACAAAGTCGCTTTCTCTGTCCCTATATCCCTATGTATGCTTAAATCTTTAAAACTACGCAACGGATTTTGATGCGGTTTTTCTTAATAGATAGAGTGATTCAAAATTAAAGGAAGGTTTTAGTATAAGCATTGCACCCGTGCGAAGTCGGGGTGGGTCGCTAGTAATATTATAAACGCGAAAGTTTGTATGTATGGATGTTTGTTCCTCTTTCACGCAAAAACTACTTAACGGATCTTGACGAAACTTTACAGTTATATAGCTTAAACATTAGAATAACACACAGGCTATATTTTATTCCCGTATTCCCACGGGAACGGGAACTACGCGGGTGAAACGCTAGTAGTATAGATGTCTGTGATAGGTTATTTGTCTAACTTTAAGTAATATGGTATATGAGGTTGAAGTGCCGCGTTTTGGAATAGTGTTTCTGTCTCAGCAATTAAAATTATTTACCAAATTTATTTTTCAAGAATGCTAAATTAGCTACTAACTATAAGTAGCTAATAATGCTAAACGAGCTAGAGCTAGAGTGCAGCACTCTAGCTCTAGCTCGTTTAATCGTCATGCCATCACTACATAGTATAAAACAAAATCGCTTCCCGCTGTCTATCTGTCCCTATGTACCTATGCTTAGATCTTAAAAACTAAGCCACGGATTTTGAAGCGGTTTTTTAATAGATAGAGTGATTCAAGAGGAAGGTTTTTATATACCATATACCTAAACGAAAGGGCGGGTCGCTAGTTACAATAAAAAAATGGATTGCATGTAGTCTTCTAGACACTTAACCACATGTTCCTGTTTGAAGGGTATTTTTGAGTTTGTCATCAATCGATGTTTTGTTTTATGAAAAAATATAATAAAGTCTCATGGAAAACTTACTATAACTATTATTAGTTTAGTAACGCTTAATCGTTTTAATATCATCAAGTTCACCAGCCTGATGCTATATTCTTCTTCTAAAAATTGAGACTGCAAAACCTAATTGTGTGAGTAATGATCACACTTGGCAATTTTTTGCCATACATTGTCAGTAATGCCTTCGAATGAATGGCACAAAACGATTATTTTGACTCTTTATAACCCTTGATGCGGGTTTGATTTGTGGTCATTTTTTTTATTTATTTTTTATTATCCACGGTTTATGTTTCAGGCGTTACCGAGGGATCATCCTCTTTTAATGGGTTTGTAGCGACACTACATAGAACGCGCCAATAGAAGGCCGAGTTACATAGAACGCGCCAATAGACGGCCGAGTTCTAACCCGCGCTATCGGAGTTTTCTAATGAGTTTGTATAAATACAACTGTCCAACATCAACCGTTGGACCGCGGTCCCCAGGCACGATCACCTCGCCTGGCGGAAGATCTTCCCTTTTCACGATGGAGGAGCATTCCACCTCCGCTCCTCCATAGGTTCTTGATATTACTCAGTAAATGGACAACATAGCCTACTTGATAACTAAGTGTCATCCAGGTACTTTATAAAAATAAGTCGGGTTTTCCTTCCTGACGCTATAACTCCAGAACGCCGAACCGATTTCCACGGTTTTGCATTCGTTGGAAAGGTCTCGGGCTCCGTGAGGTTTATAGCAAAGAAAATTCTTATAAGCAAGCACCCGTGCGAAGCCGGGGTGGGTCGCTAGTTGTTTATACTTCTATGCGTTGCGTCAATTTTAATTGGTCGTAGTCCAGTAGTATTTATTTATTTTAATAACTATTTTAATATATATTATTATTTTATTATTATCACTACATAGTATAAAACAAAGTCGCTTTCTCTGTCCATATATCCCTATGTCCCTTTGTATGCTTAAATCTCTAAAACTACGCAACGGATTTTGATGCGGTTTTTTAATAGATAGAGTGATTGAAGAGGAAGGTTCTGGTGTTAGCATTACACCCGTGCGAAGCCGGGGCGGATCGCTAGTAATATATAAACCTCGACTACCACTGACTCACTCACTCACTGATTGACATAATTGTTCTCCCAGAAGGAGTCGTTTTAGAGAAAAGTCTTGTAAGAAAAAAGTGTTCAAAGTGTGTGTTATTGTTATCAAATAAAGGTGATTTTTAGTTTACAAAGAAAATATACATTATTAAACCAAATAAATAATCTCACGCCTTTCATCCCCGAGGGGGTAGGCAGAGGTATTCCATTACTGGATATACCCACATTACACGAGATACATTGGACCCCTAAACGTGATAGGTGGTGAGCCCATCGCCGGACCGGGTCTATTTACACATGTCTCAGAATTAATTCTGAGACCTGCGGGCTTCCTCACGATGTTTTCCTTCACCGTCAAGCTAGCGATAAATATGTACGTAAGTTTTTGAAAAACTCATGGGTACATGGACACAGGATTCGAACCCGAGCCTCACTGATTTTCGGCCGGCTCTTTAACCGTAAAGGCTATCACTGCAAATATACATTATTTTACAATAATTACAGATAAAAAATGACCTCCATAGAGGAACCATGTGGGACAGTGCCCAGAAGACTGGCCACATTCCCTCTCTGGATAGCTAGGCTGATCGCTTTGACAGAGATAGCTGCCCGCCCTCTGGTCACCTGAAGCCTCTACCAAACCAATAAATGAATATAATTATATTATTATGAAGTTTATTTAATTTCGCGGCGCTCTTTCAACCATGTAAAGTTGTACTATTTTATATGCATGAATGCAAAAAAAAATTGTAAACAAATATGAATAAATTTCTAAAAATATCATGTGAATTTTACACAGCTTATGTGAATCCCATAAATTTCTCATTCTATAGGGATTACCGTATTAAAAACATGCGTTATGAGAGAACCTCCAAAGCGCAGAATAATGGCAAAATTTCGGCGGCTTATTAGAGTATTACATCATAAACCCGTAACGGCCTAATGCAGAGTTATAGGTCTATCCTCACATAATCTATCTATATAAATAAAAATGAATTGATGTTCGTTAGTCTGATTAAAACTCCAGAACGGCTGGACAGATTTTGATGAAACTTTTTGTGTGGGTTAGAGTGGGTCCAGGGATGGTTTATACGGTGGCAGAACGACGTCTGCCCGGGCCACTAGTTATGTATAAATACTGTTATCTCTCAAAGAGCAGCCGGCTTTCATCGATTTATAAGACACTAGCAGATGCCCAGAGGCGTTTCCCGCGCGGATTCCGTTTATTCCCGTTCCCGTGGGAATTTCCGAAAATTCCTTCATAGTGGTTGCCTACGACATATTTAAGACACCTACATACCATATTTCAAATAGCGGGTGCCCAGCGGCGTTTTCCCGCTTGGATTTAGTTTATTCCCGTTCCCGAGGGAATTTCCAAAAATCCCTTCGTACCAATTTCCTATGACATATCAGACACCTTCATACCATTTTTCAAGTTTCTAGGTGTTATCGTTTCGGAGTAGTACGTATTTCTCTTTTTAACCAGTTTTTATATTTTCCCTTGGGAATGAGATATTTTCCTGGAATAAAAAGTACCCTAGATGTTGACCCGGGTACTCAGTTATCCCATACCAAATTTCATCAAAATACGTCCAGTAGTTTTTGAGTGATGCGTGCACAACCAGACAGACAGACAGACAAAAATTCCAAAAATTGGTGTTTCGGTATCTATATCGATAACTATATACACTACCGTTAAAATTCTCAAAAAATATTTAATGTACAGACAAGGTCCCGTTACAGTTTTATTATATTCTATAGATTAAATTCAAATAATTTATTTCAAATTCAAATCATTTGAATTTATCACTTCAAAACGTTTCATTAGCACGGAAACATCGTCAGGAAACACACAGGTCCCACCATTGATTCTGAGGTATCTGTAGCAACATTACGGTCCGGCGATAGGTTATCCAGGTGGGATCCAAACCAATATTATGTATAGGTCACTATGTTATTGTATAACTGAATCTACCTAGTGAAATTATAACCCTTTACAACCGAAGAAAATATAATTTACTTAGACTTCCTTGGAATTCACATGACTTTTTCATAGGTGCCTAAGTACCATGTGAAATAAATTTAAAAATCCTGAAGTCTCTGGTTTCCTGAAAACTTACCCTCACGAGCGGGGTGGTTAGGAGATAGCTCGAGAGTGAGTTTTGTTGAGTCATTCTCATTTTCATATATTTGTGCAACTTGGTCATCGTTGAGGGGTTTTTATAAAAAAAAAGATATTAAATGATTATACGTACAGGAAAATTATGTTTAGTTAAAAAATATATGAATATCTATTTAGTACGTGTCACCTAACCTACACGATTGTGCGTCCTTGATTTTGAGTCAAAATAAACGCATAAGTAAGTATGGTAGTTTCAAATTACATACATATAGGTATAAAACAATACTTATTAAAGTAAATCACACAAAAAAACTATAGAAATTGTATTTATTTAATGAATAACTAAATACTTACCCGGGCGAGTTTGCGCGCCAAAAAACGCAGGCATTCTTGATAGTGTTTACGGGCTACTAACAGGTTCATACTCGTTCGTAAGAGTTTTTTTCCAAGAACTAGATAGTCTCACAATAGATCGATGATGTCGATTTGTTTATTCGCCAGAATTTTTGAAAATCAAATCTCACTATCGTATCAAGTCGGTTGTAAAGGGGTAATGCAACATACCTATGTATCTTTTGCAAACAAAAATGTTAAAGCATAGTTAAAGTTTCTTTACGTACATCATTTATTTCTGTTTTAACAAAAAGTACACTTAAAAATTTCAATAGTCTAATAACAAGGCAGTCTAAACAAGTCCATGAAGATTGGCTAAATGTAAACAGCAGTACCCTGAGAAGAACTGCGATATAAATATAATATAAATGAGAGTACCAGCTAGGGTTCAAAATCAGTCGTTAAAAGCAATCACTTGCCGTAAACTCATGATGGAATAATGTTAATACTTCATACTGATACTCGAAAACTCCGACAATATCGGAATAAGAAATCTAAACTTCTAAATCGAGCACCCAACTCCGTTCCACACGAACCCATCCAAGGAGGACGTTAACGCTCCCGTTAACGTTAGAATTTTCCAGAACTAGTAGAAAAACTTAGTTTAACTCCGCCCGACTGTATGACAACTGATAACAGCAGTCGAGTTGCGACACTCTTGAGGAATGGGAGTTTGCAAGTTCGCGAGACGTTCGAACTGGAGTGGTATTCATTTCTGGAAGATTTTTTGAGTTTGTTCGCTTATTTTGTTTGCATAAAGCTGAATCACCGGTCAAGTATCGAGTTCTTTTGGATGCAAGAAAATGAAATGAAAATGTATTTTATTCTATAGGTAATAAGAATTATAATTAGGATTGTCAATAGTAGTATCAAGACACTAAACTCGTCCATGAAGATTCGCTAAATGTAAACAGCAGCCCATCTCCACCGAAGAGTTGCTGGTTCCAAATGCAGTACCCCGAGAAGAACCAGCAAGAAACTCAAGGGTAGCTCTTTTTAATCTCATGTCTTACTAGTACAAGAGCTATTCTAACAAAAATGCTACCTGACCGGCTACCAATAATACAGTGTGGGACATAATTCACACAAGGTCAGTAAAAAATCGACTTCAACTTATATGGTTTTCTTATGGATGCCATTGTCAGAACTGGACTAAATTAAAATCAGAGCATACGGAAAGCACTAGCAATAAAAAAAGAATCTTCAAAATAGGTTCACCCAGTAGAAAGTTCTGAGGTAACAAACATAATAAAAAATACCTGAGTCGAATTGATAACAGCTCCATGTACAATTACCAACCATACATGTGCCCATAGGTTGCAGCACCACCAATAAAAAATTTGATTAACAATCTGATATTTTGGCTACAAAAATAATAATTTTGCTTAATTGGCAAAGCTTCTAAGGTAACTAAACCATGACGCGGCTTAGAAAATGCGTAACGCTATTTATTGGAATAGAGGAGAATGAAACTTAACGTGCATCGGTATTATATTTACGTTTACTATTTGTACACTCCTCCTCTAAGAAGTCAGTTGAAAACTGGTAGATTTTGATACAACATTTAAGTAGATACTTGGCGGATATTTTATTTTAATTTGATAGAAGCGAGTCACTACGCTATTTGATAAAATCGACTGACCTACAAAGAAAAGATTGCAGTGAAATATTTGTCGCACGAACAATTTATGTGGCAACTCCTCATATTCTGAAGTCCCGTCGCATTCACACAAAACTTTTGATATAACCTCCATCACGATCCAGCCTACTGAATATTTCATTAAGACGCTCATTTTTTTGTTGAAGCACAGAAATTTGCATGTTATGAGTTAGGAACAGAGGTATCTTATGAAATACTTCAATCTTTACGTTTTGTTAATGGCACTCTTATTACGATGAGAGTTAATATACTGCAAGTGATTTCTGCTACCCAACAATAGTCTTAGAGTACATACAATTTATTATACCGTGTTGCTGGAAAAATCAGTGTTAAAGCAGTGGAACCAAAACTTTTTTTTTAATAATACTAAGTGGTTTGTGTTTCATCTGACAAAAGTTGATGTTGCCAGATATAAACAAATCACTTGTGAGATTTCACACAATAAACAGTGGAAAAGGAGTTCTTCTGACTCGTGTCTAATTTCAAACAGATCATGACCTTGACTTGTATTTTTTTTTGTCCGTTGCGTTTCATCCATCCAAAAAGGTTGGTACCAATCTTGAAAAGTTCTGGCCGTTAGGCTACCAATCGCATAACGTCAACCCTCAAATGAGGAACTCGCTTTTGGAGATCTAGAAATTGAAATTTAAAGCTATGGTAATTTGGCCTCATTTTATGAAATTACGACGTCTGAACATATTCATTCATTTATTTATTGCCAGTCATGTATTTACATTGTATCTACGTGTTACAGACCCAGGAAGCCTGTAACACCTACACTGTAACCATAATAATATCCTATTTGGGTAAAGCGAAATCTAAAGGGCTTCAACTAACAATAAATATTCATGCTTTCCGGTAACACTCCAGAACAGTACCTAAATCCAATATTTGTAGATTGTATCCTAAATATAATCGTATCGGCTTAATAGAAGAATAATAGACAGAAAACAATTATTTCCTTAGTAAAAGTATTTTCATGTTTTTTGTTAAATGGTACTTCGTGTTCGAACTGTGTACACAAAAACAAGCAAGTAAACATTTTGTTCTTACACGAGACCAAGTTCATTCGAAAATAGTTTCCAATGCTAAATGTCAAAGTTAAGAGGTGGAACAATTTTCCTTTGACATTTCAAACCAATAAGGTAGGTACAAACAACCGAGAGAATGAAATTCCATAAATCACAACAGTACGAAAATAATGACTTTAGTTTCAACAAATCTCAGAATTTTCACCGGCTAACAAATTCAGTACTGAAATTACATCTGAAAGGAAATATTACGCCGGCCGCCAGAATAATTGGAATCCGCTCATTGGTGACGAAACGAGGGTCCCAAGACCATAGGGCCCCAGGCGAGAATCGGATGGCAAATAAAACGCGAACCGAGCTTTGTCGCGCCCCAAGCGGACCTAAGATTCAATTTGTCACGAATCTGAATATGGACCAAGGTATAAAAATACTGAGTTTCAAAATAATATTGTAATCTAGAAAAAAAACCATTTTGATTCAATAACCGATAAAATTGTAGATGAGAATTAATTGATGAAGAGTTCTCAATGATCCAGCTGCTTTCAGTTCTTAACATACGTACTATTATAGCAGACCAATGGACTGATGATGGAATTTTAGAAGAACGCCTATGTTCAGAAATAGGTCAATGATGTAGAAGAAAACTTTTTTCAGAATCTTGCAGAGTTATTAATACCATTGTCACTAATAGCTTACAATAAAGAAGACAAATATTCGCCATTATCATTCACTGTACATTTTTCTATTATTTGTCATCCACGCCATGTTATTTTATTTCTAAAAGTTAAAACATACTAGACGTTTAGCTTTTAGAAATAAGATAACATGATCAAGAACATCATTGATCAATTTATTCCTGTCAGCCATATTCACTGTCTTCTTGTAGGTACAGAATAATATTATTACGTTTCACACAATCCATCTTTATTTTGTTTAACATGTCTTTATTTTGGTTTTGAAGGAGTTTCCTGCCATGTCTTATCGTGGTGATTATGTCTCTTTTAAACAATGAACTTGGAATCATTCTTAATCTGGTCGAAGTTATATCCTTAAGAACCAGTGTCTAATCAACAACATTTTTTTTACAAAGTACGCACTAATTGGACCACAACCTATATCTCCAAAACTCATCACTTGGGCAGCAATTGGTAACAGAGAGGACAGCCCCGGGGGATCCTGGGATTTTTGTCGTCCGACACCTGCCCGGATCTAGTTTCTTGTTTGTGAATTCTTATTGAAGACTGACAGAAGCGGCTTACAATGTCAGGGAGACATCGTATCGTTGTCTTTTAGTAATTATCTTCGTTATCATTTTTTACAAGCTTTTATTTAACTTCTTATATTTGTTCGGGTGGAATCTTACAACTTAACCTTGAAGCAGATTTCTTCAAACGATTGAGCTGAAATTTGAGATTGGATGACAATTCATGGTAAGCTATGTGAAGTCATTCTAAATATAACATGGCTGAATACCCAAGATAGCGAACTACCTAGTTATTTTTAATGCAGTCATTCTAGAGGGGTATCAAATTGAAGAGTTTGCTAAGAATAGTTCTAAAAATGCTGCCAAAAATAAAACAAGTTTTTTTACTTTTTTTTTTCAATAATCATCTTTCACCTTCATCAGATCATTTGATATATGATATTTGATATTTGATATAGATAGTGCAGTTACTGATTTTAGGACTACACTTCATAGTCAAGTTTCCTGATTCTCTTAAAGTTGCAAAAGTTTGTCCTAGTCACAAAGCCGGTCCTAAAAATGATCCTGGAAATTATAGGCCTATATCGGTGCTTCCAGTCATGTCTAAGATATTTGAAAGAGTTCTATACACAAGATTGTATGAATATCTTACCAAAAAAAATTTTTTAATCCCACAACAATACGGTTTTCGACCAAAATCGAACACACTTTCGGCTGTAACTGACCTGATCACCAAAATTAAAACAAATATAGATAAGAAGCATATTGCATTGGGAGTATTTATTGACCTAAAAAGGCCTTCGATACCGTTAGCCATACAAAATTACTCCAAAAGTTATTTAATATTGGGGTAAGAGGTCCGGCTTTAACTATCTTCCATTCCTATCTTGAAAATCGTTATCAAATTGTTAAAATGGGAGATTTTAAAAGCTGCCCTCAAAAAATTAATTTTGGTATACCGCAAGGATCGATACTAGGATCGTTGTTTTTCTTGATTTATATTAATAATATTGCTAATCTAGAACTAACGGGGCACTTGACTTTATATGCTGATGATACTTGCCTATTTTATTTTGGTCATTCTATCCATGGTATCATCTTTGACGCTCAAAAGGATCTCAATCTTAGTAATGAGTGGTTTCTTTACAACCTTCTAACAATTAATACCTCAAAGACCTCATACATGATTTTAAAAGCTAAAAATAAGAAAATCCCACATTATGAACCTCTCACCTTAAATAATTTCCAATTACGTAGATCAAACAAAGAAAAGTACCTCGGATTATGGTTGGATGACCAACTGACATGGACGCCACACATTGAGCATATTAGATCAAAACTTATCTCACTTACGGGTGCCCTGCGACGAGTAGCAAATTGTATACCGTATAAATCACGAACTGTTATTTATAATTCACTTATAAAGTCACATCTTGAATATTTAGTCGAAGTATGGGGTTCAGCCTCAAAAACTAACCTAAAAAAACTGCAAACTACACAAAACAAAATAATCAAAGTACTTTATCACCTAAACTATTATACACCCACAGACATATTATACAAAAAACTCAAACTATTCAATCTTACCCAAATATATACATACAATACATGTATTCTTATCAAAAAAAATATTTCTGATACTATCCATTCGACTACAATCATAACAAAACGGAAAATTAAACTTAACCTAAGAAATAAAAACAAACTAAACCTAAGACCACCAAGAACAAATTATGGTAAAAAGAATATACTATTTGAGGGTGCGCAGATATTTAATAACTTACCAGTCGAAATCAAAGACTGTGAAAATTTGTATTCATTTAAAAAAAAACTTAAATCCCATGTTCTATATAACCTAAAATAAAATAGTTTACTGTGTAAATAAGATATTTAGATAGATATTTATGTTTCTACTAATATTTGTAAATGTTTACTTGTGCCAGGGAAACAAGTTAATTTTAAATAATATGTGTTACTTAATCTCAAGTAAGTGAACTGTATTATTTAGTTCTTTTGAGAAATAAAGTTCTTTAAACCTAAGAGTTTGCTAAGAATAGTTCTAAAAATAAAGTGCTGCCAAAAATAAAACAAGTTTTTTTACTTTTTTTTTTCAATAATCATCTTTCGCCTTCATCAGATCATTTGATATTAGTGCAGTTACTGATTTCAAGACTACACTTCATAGTCAAGTTGGTAATCGCACAGTCAAGTCGCCGGCGGCCCGATTCAAAAATGTGATTTTCAGTCAAGTGTCAACGAGGACGCCGGCGGCCTCGCAGCGGCTGGCAGTGCACCTGTGGTCAAAAAGTCAAATGTCAAGGTCAAATTTTTGTTTTTTGTAAGACGGTTTTCTTCATAGCTTAGATGGAGACTTAATTAGTTTGAACCCTAGGGTAGATATTATGCTCTGACATATTCCATTTCCATCTTTCGGTTTCTATGAGCAGAATTTCTAGCCAGCAATGAATTGCAATGTATCTACACATCACCCTTAGCCACTGCTGAAGGACTCACACATCATACATACGGATCTTTGGCTATGTACTCACATGTATGATTTTATACCGCTTGAAGGTAACGATGGCAGCATCCACCACTGTGCGGTTAACGCAAAACTTTTAACCACGCACAACCAATCTGTGGATCAAATTGTCGCCTGCGGTATTTCCGGACCGATACAACCTTCAAACCTCCAAGAAGAGAGCGCACACCCACCTCAAAAGTCGGCAACGCACTTTTGACTCTTGGGTTGCAGGTGTCCGTCCATGGGTGACGGTATTCACTTACCATCAGGTGACCCGTCTGCTTGTTTGCCCCTAATAGTGTAAAAAAAAACGTAGAAAATTTTCTCTGTTTTTATTGCTACAAAATTTCTTGTCGCGTTTGTCGTTCTTAACGAGCAAAAAAAATATTTTCTATAATATTCCAGAGATAAGAAGTGTTAGGGCACCCTGCGGCACGATGGACCGACGACCTAAAGAAGGTGGCTGGCAGTGGATGGATGCGGGCTGCCCAACACCGGAATGGTTCGCGTTCCTTGCGGGGACGGCTTTTGTCCAGCAGTGGACAGCAATTAGCTGAAATGAAAAATAATGAACGAAAAAGATATATCTCACCTCACTCTTCAAAATCGATCGAATCGATTAAGCTGCAGCATCCTTCGACATGATATGCTCACATACATACACACATTCGAAAAACTTTACCCCCCCTAGTCCAATGAAGTAAGTTTTTTGCTTGGACAAACAAACGAATCCAAACAAGAACTAATAAAGTAGCACAGTGTAAAGAATCGATTGTGTTCGATTTGCGCTCGGTATGGCTCTGAGGGGAAATCTATTAGCCTCCTTAGGTCGTCCCTCGCGTTCGGTTTCCCATATTGTAGCCATCTCCGTCGACGAATGCTTTCCATGGTTGTTTTGTTTCGTATTTGTACTTTTTTCTGATATATATGGCTACAGAATCTGTGGATGTATTGAAAATAAAAAATGTTTCTTTTCTTTCTTTTTTGTATTAACGTTTTTGATGTTTTTGCTCAAACTAGTACTAGTACTTTTTTTCTGATATTGTTCTGGCTCTGGACTTTATCGAACTATTGAAAATTAAAAAAATTAAATGCTTTCCTACTTAGGTTTTCATTTTTTGGTGCTAACAATTTGTGTTTTATATAAAAGTTTTTGATGTTTTTGCTCAAAATAGTACTTTTAGTTTTGTGGATAAGGAATAGTTTCTTACTTGTTACAAAAAAAGTCTACTAACTATAGGCTTTCGTTTTTAGATATTCGTGATTTTAATCAGATTGTATGAATCTATTTTAAGCTTTATATCATCAATCCGGTAGGTGAGTCTTTTCTTAAACAGATTCTGAGTGATCAGATTTTTCTAAATAACATACAATGTCTTTACATCATTTTGAAATATCTCCTTATGTAAAAATATAATAATTTTGTTATGAATATTTGAGTTGAGAACTTTACTTAACATTAAGTCTTACTTAAATGCCTCAGAAAAGGTCGAGAATTCGACGGCCATGCAGTTTCCCGCCATAAAGTATTATTCACTTGCTCTATAAAAGTCACCATAGGTATTGGGCATTTACTAGAACTAGGAATTTAATTAGAGTGCGCTTATGCTTGCTTCAGATTGGGATAGTAACATGGTAAATTTTGTCACGAACTTGAACACCTGCACTTATGCATGAAGTCTGAGTTCGATAGCTGGCGAAAGCATTACAATTGGGTTGTTATTTTTTTAATATCATATATAGATAAATATTTTATAACAAAAATAAAAATTGATTTTAAGTATTCGAAAAAAAAACATTGGGCACTTAAATTTACTGAATTTATTAATTATTTTTGTAAGGTCTACGTCACCTAAACTTTATCATTTTATCTAAAAAAGTATTTGAAATCGTCACTTGGGTATTCTACTCTAGCATTCAAAATATATTTCTTGGTCAGTTTAGATAATAAACAGCATAGGGAAATTTTTTGAGTCCAATGGAACACTGTGCGATGGGCTCATCACCTATCACGTTTAGGGGTCCAATATATCGCGTGAAATGTGGGTATATCCAGTAATGGAATACCTCTGCCTACCCCCTCGGAGATAAAAGGCGTAAGTTTTTTTATTTTATTTTTTATTTATAAGAGCAGTGATAGATAGATTTGTGATTAGTGAGCCCACCTCTCATTCGTGAGGCTCAGTTTTTCAATAACTATTATCACCAGCTTGATGCTAAACTTCGTGAGGAAAGTGACGGGTACCAGAATTGATTCTGAGGCATGTGTAACATTGCACATTGGTCTGTCGATAGGTTTAACACCTATATCACGTTTAAATCATAATCACAATAAAGACATTTCATTTCATTTCATCATTTCATTTCAATTAAAAATACACTATGGTAGAAAGAGAAGATATCTAAATCAAATATTTATGCTAACCCCTCGTACTTATTAAATTACACTTATTTAATTAATATTCAATTACATTAATATTAATAATTTTATTTAAACTAATCTACACTAATATTATAAAGTGGAAAGATTTGTTTTTCTGTATGTTAGTTACGAATAAACTCAAAAAGTGGTGGACCGATTTTAAAAATTCTTTCACCAATGGAAAGCTAGAATATCCCTGAGGAACATAATGTATATTTTATTCCCGTATTCCCACGGGAACGGGAACTACGCAGGCGAAACCGCGCAAATCCACTGGTATGTTATACACTAGCTGGACTCCGTAGGTTTGTCTAGACTCATGTGAACACAGCACCGTAACTTAACGATACAATTTTAAGCTATAAACTTAATAACCCTCAGCGGTGGTGCGATCAAAAACATAACGACCCGATTTTGAGCCGTGTTTTAAATGAAACAATTATATTTTCATGAATAAATTATTTCGCTATCGTGAATTGATTTAATACGTGAATTTTGGAGCATTTTAGACGAGAATTGAGACAAAATTGGTTTATTCACGGTGAAGAATGCGAACGGCGTTGTTAGGATAATTCGAATTCCATTTGGTTCGTCTAGTTATTTTGTACAAGCGCAAGTGAATATTTCATTATTTTTTAATGTATCTCATGCTGCTATTTTGTGTAAATATGTTTTATTTTTATTACTTGAAAACCAATAAACGCAATTTCGGGAAAATATTTATCTCACTCAAAGGACTCTTTTAGGATTATTTTGATATATTAAATTCTTTGAGCTACCAAAATAGAAAAAGTTTATATTATTTTTTAAACATAAACAATGCAGACGTGCTGTGTAGGTACAGTATACATAAGTAGACTAAATATATAGTTAAAGGTAATTTATATAAAAAATTAAACTAGTATTTATTATAAATGTCTTTGTTTATATGTTTCAAGGGTTAAAAACAGGTCTTTTATTAATAAAAAAAATCTTTTAAACTCATACCATTTTATACAGAAGAACGAATACCATTTTAGTCTGGCAAATTTTTCGGAAAATAGTTTGTATGTACTCTGCCGTAAAAATAAAAAAAAAAGTCTAATTTAAAAAAAAAAATGTAAATACATTTTTAGCAATTTATTAAAATAATAGTTAAAAATTGCAATTTAATTTTGGTACAATTAACATGGCGTATCTATTGTAATGCTATGTACACTGAAAAGTCTCATACTCATTTCGAAACTATCGAAAAAGGCAGCAGAAACTCTGGTAACAGTTACACTTTCACAACGAAAAATCAGCTCCATCGGCCTTGGGTAGGAATTACAAAAGGCCTAGTACATTTTATCAGAACAATAATCAATAAAGCTAGTGCTTAGCTGTCGGAAAGGTGATTCATTATTCACAGCAAAGGAGATACTATCTCTGGGTGTAAAATTACACTTCCTCCCCTTGTTAAGGGAGGGTTGGGTAGGCCAAGGGCCGATCCAGTGTTCCAGTCAGGGGGGTCACAAAGTCGAAGTCAGGACAAGCTCATTCGGTTACACTAAAAAATCCCAATTTATAAACAAAAAAATAAATAACATAGAACTCTAAAGAGTATATACTCTTTAGAGTAAAAAAAAAACGACTTTAATCTTCAACTTATATGGTTTTTATAAAGTCGGTTAAAAAAGAGCACATTGTCGGATTACGCGTGTCGTTTTCCATCATATAAGTATTTATTTTATTAAATTTGTATTGACACTAAATAGAACGCGCCAATAGACGGCAGAGTTCTAAACCGAGCTATCGAAATTTTCTAATGAGTTTGTATAAATACATTTGTCCAACATCAACAGTCGGACTGCGATTTTCACGATAGAGGAGCATTCCACTTCAAATTTTAATTACAATTTTAAATTAGAAAAACTATCATAAGCTCGACGGTGAAGGGAAACATCGTTAAGAATCCCACAGGTCCCAGATTTAATTCTGAGGTATTTCCACAAATCTTAAGTCTACCTACCCACTAAAATGATGGTGCCATTTTATTTTTGAAATTAGAAAAAATAAAGAATATTTCGATGATAAATTTTAAATCACATAATATATTATTATAAACCTAAATAAAAACCTTATATACTTACCAAATTTTAAATTCATTAACATAAATCTACATAAATAAAGAGCAGTGATAGCCGGGACGGTTAAAGAGCCGGTCGAAAATCAGTGAGGCTCGGGTTCGAATCCTGGCATGTACCAATGAGTTTTTCAAAAACTTACGTACATATTTATCACTAGCTCGACGGTGAAGGAAAACATCGTGAGGAAACCCGCAGGTCTCAGAATTAATTCTGAGACATGTGTAAATAGACCCGGTCCGGCGATGGGCTCACCACCTATCACGTTTAGGGGTCCAATGTATCTCGTGAAATGTGGGTATATCCAGTAATGGAATACCTCTGCCTACCCCCTCGGGGATGAAAGGCGTGAGATTATATTATTATATTATTATTATTAACATAAATCTATAAAGTAGTCTTCTCTTATATTAATGCTGTGCCCTGCACAGGGTCCATAAATTGATCACACTTAAAGCTGGGGTCCCACGGTCCGCTATTCTACGGATCAGCTACACTCAGCCGACGAGCACGGACGGCGACGCACCGCAGGCAGGGCCGGTCCAACGGTGCGTGTCGGTGTGTGTAGATGTTTTTATGTTGTCATAATGCAAAGCGAAAGAAAGAGAGAGAAGAGCGCACCTTTGAAGTTACCGACTCACGATGGATACGGGCGCACCGCCACAGACGTTCTGTGCTATCACGGACGAGGCCGGTCCCACGGTGCGTCGTGCGAGCTGGTCTGCGTGCATCCGCGATTTTACGGACCGTGGGACCCAAGCTTATGTAAACTTATGGTATTCAATAAATGATTGAGTATTGAAAATGATCAATGCTGGAATTAGAACAAACCCCAAGGTCATGAACCCCACGGCCCACATGAACCCCCCTGGGTCCGCCCTTGCTGGAGGCTTGTGGTAAAACAAATAATGGCTGTTATAGCTGCGAGGCATGAAATGAGCAATTGATTGAGAAAAGGGTTGAGTGAGCATGCAGCTTTAATTATTGTTGGTTCCGTTTCGTATGGAATTGACCTGGTTGGCTTGCTGGGAAAGCATTGTTTTTTAAAGTATTGGCTGATTTAGAATAGGACTACGTTTAAAATTTAAAATTGAAATAGGACCACACGGGAAGGACCACCTTTGAAATAAAAAAATCATCCAATTCTTTTGGCTAAGTCGAAAGTTATGAGTTAAGTTTCTCTTAAATAAAATTAAAATGAATTTACCACTATAAGTAATAAGATGTAATTACTTAAAAGTAACTAGCCAATTACCCATATATGTTTTAAGGGAGTCCCTCTGCCAACAAACTGTATTGCAGTTTGGCAGAAGAAAAAAAATATTATAAAATTGGGTTTATTTATCCTGAATAAATGATTTTATTATTATTATTATTATTAACATACCAGCTGTTCTGAGGTAACAAGCATAAAAAAACAAACGTGTATAATTGATTACCACCTCCTTTTTTGAATTCGGTTAAAAATAATGTTGCTTCATTTTACTAATAGTTTTCTTTAACACAGTTACCTACAAATTGTACTGGTTATTTATACAAAAATTGTAAAAATGTTGACTTAATTTTTTTTTCTTGAATATACAGATTTCAAGGGTAACAACCCAATATTAGCTCCAAATCTCCCTAGAAAGTAATAACCTAACAACTGAAGTCACTCACCATTTTCTTGAATTTCGCGCGCAAAATTGTCGACTCACATAAATAACTCCGGCCACTCCACTTTTTGTTTTTATTTACGAGTCTGAGAGCATATCAGGGTTGTCGACCAACGAGAAATATGGTGGATACGTGAGGACTTAATCTGTCCGACCGCTAGCTAGCGAAATGTGTAAATAATTTTTACGTGCGGCTCAGTGGCTGTTTTTTGCGCGACAAATGCGGAGTCAATTTTTATAGCGGGAAAGTTTTGAAGGTTTTTTTTGGAATGTCATTCTTAGGTAACACTTTATTGTCTTATATATTAATGCCAGCAATTATCAGGTATCACGTTTTGCCAGGTGTAAGCGACAAATATTACCCAATTGTAAATTCTAGCTTACATTTACAATCAGTAATTTGATTAATACAAATAAAACGATCTATCTAACGAAACGAAACTGTCATCGGGAAATGAATTGTCAAAAATACATTTCCCGATGACTCTGTTGCAGCCGATTTGAAAACTCCGGCTGAATACGATTTCTTTTACTTTTTAAGGCCACTTTTGCTATAATACATTTCCCGAAACTATCGGGAAATGTATTATAGCAAAGTTTCGGGAATGTATAATACATTTCCCGATGACAGGTTCGTTTCGTTCGATAGATCGATTACAATTCATCCGAATCATTTCGGTATTTATATAACAAAATCATTAAATATTCATTTCTAAAATCTAACTAGTGTCATATCTATCAGAGCCTTTGCTAAAACACTATAATATAAAAGCTTGAATACGCTCAATAATAATTTGAGAAGACTGTAAACCCTATAAAAAAATGGCATAAAAGTATAACAAATCGTATTCAGCCGGAGTTTTCAAATCAGCTGCAACAGAGTCAGCGGTTTTCGAGTTGGATAGAGGAGGCAATCTCACAATTTGCGACGAAAGGGCTTTCAATTTGAACATGTATAGTCGTTGGAAGAAATGCATGGCAGATACCTAGAATAAAACAACAAATTTTTGACACCCTACCAATTAATTGACACCCCAACATTAATAAGATAAAACCGCCGGTTTTATTTGATTATTCTAAATATAATTTTGTATCATAATATCGTTAATTTTGAATAAAGCTGTTGGGGTGTCAATTAATTGGTAGGGTGTATTAGGGTGTCAATAATTGGGTGTTTACCCTATTATGTTATGACTTGTCATATAGACTGTTGTCTTGACAGTCTTTTGGAGTTAATTAATGATTGCGTATCAGGTTAATTTCATTATTTATAAATCATAGAAAACCTGTCCATCTATTTAACCAAAGAGGTTGGAAGAAAGTTATGAGAAACTTTTTCTTTAAATGTCTTTGTATTTAACATTATCATTTAAACGTAAAATAAATGACGATAAAATACTCCTTACTACAAACTAAATTGCATTTTCATTGCTTACGTTAGTCAAAATTCGGTAGGCTTACAAAAGTAAAGAAATAGTTTTGTTCTTTTACTTTTAATCAATATTGTTGCATTATTTTTAAATTCT
The DNA here is from genome assembly GCA_963855545.1 of Ethmia dodecea. Classification (NCBI taxonomy): domain Eukaryota; kingdom Metazoa; phylum Arthropoda; class Insecta; order Lepidoptera; family Depressariidae; genus Ethmia; species Ethmia dodecea. The sequence goes on from OY979457.1 coordinate 1,285,864, forward strand.
CTCTCACGATGTTTTTCTTCATCGTCGAACTAGTGATTAATTTGTGCCTTAGTATAAGCACAGACCAGTTTAAATAAATAAGTTAACGAAAAAATAATTCGTTTATATAGCCGGACTCACTTTCCACTCACTACACAATATTTAATATCTTTATTGCATATCTAAGTTTACATTAGTACCTAAAAAATACATACCAAGTCTCCAATACAATCATTATATTAATTAAAATAATTTTTTAAGTAATGTTATTTCTAATTTAGAATATTTGATGATTTGTTGCGTAAATACTGTTTTAATTTAAAGTTGCAACACCCTTACATGGTCCATGTACTATATATTAATTGTACCTTACCACCTCCATTCTATGTAGGTACATGATGGAAAGCTATGAATCAAAGAAAAAACGATTCTTTAAGTAATGAAAAGTAATTCAATTGTTCCTTATTTTAGTTTTGAGATTTATTAAAATCTATCAACCTGTTCACCAAAGAAATCGACTCACATTATTACATACACCTAAAAACATTACCCTCCTGACGCAGTGGGGTAATTTAACCCTTGCACTTTCCTCTTTAACGGTACCTGCGAGCGCAAAAGAGTTATTCGGCAAAGTCCCCGTGCGTTCTATTGAAGACACGCGGAAAGAAAAAATCGGGCCTCCTTTTTTTCTGGAGCGCTTTCAACCCATGAAAGGGGTTGTCAATATTTTGAGCGGGATGAATGGGCCTCTGTAGTGGATGTCAATGCAAGCTTAAGTGTCTCGGGCGGTTCTCCATTGGGTGGCAATTGACGAGAAAAAAACAGATTTCAATACCACTTAGGCGTGAAGTGAAATATTGATTCACTGTTCATTACTTTTGTGGGATTAGGCGCAGAATGCCACATTCGCAAAATGCCACATGCCACATTAGCAAAATTCCACATTCTCAAAATGCCACATTAGCAAAATGCCACACAGCAAAATGCCACAGTAGCAAAACGCCATACTAACAAAGTGGCATACTTGTCTAACTCCCTTTCTTGCAGTATGTTCGAGAGTGTGGCATTATGCGAAAACGGCATTTTGCGAATGTGGCATTTTACGATGTGGCGTTTTGAGAATGTAGCATTTTGCGAATGTGGCATTTTACGATGTGGAGTTTTAAGAATATGACATTTTGCGAAAATCGAATGTGTCATTTTGCGAATGTGGCATTGTGCGCCTAATCCATATTTTGTGTTATATGTGTTGTATTCTTGTAGTAAAGAAACGATCAAGCTAATCTTGTTGTGTAAGAGTTGGTGAAGTTGGGGCTTGTAGAGCTAAACGTGTAGAGTTAGAAGCGTATCTCTATATGAGATCGTATAAATTTTTGACAGAGCGAACCTTATGATCTCATCATGCTAACATTTTACATTAAAATGTATTGGTGGGATACATGTTGTACAAAAGTTTAGTTACCAAATGTAATAACATTTATCGAATATTCGCAACAACGATGCAGCAGAATTCCGAAGCGTAGTATAGTTTTCGACTATCAAAATAGATGGTAACTCCAGTCGAGTTTATAATACTCGTAACAGGCAAAACTTTAGACGACTTGAAGTGTTTGCGAAAGCAACTGTTTACTGTATCTCCGGGCTAAACTGTTCTTGTAAGATAAGTTGTATTATTATATTGCTAATAAGGCTAGAAGTTGTTTTCGGATAGGAGAGACTCTTAAGGAACAAGACGCTGGTTCCGAAAGTAAGTTTCTTCACTCAGTTAACAATGTAAAATGTGTCGAGTTTCACGTGAATGAAATGAAAATGTTTTTTTTTTATTTTGTCTACACAGTCCTTGTACATAGTTCAAATTATTGTACAGTTATATATTAGATAAGGAAGAACATTAGTGGAGACAGGAGCCCAAACTAGGTAGGTCCTGTGTCTTGTGGTCCTGGTCTACCTCCAACGGTCGGTAAGTTTAATTATTCACTAGAGAGGGTATGGTAGAAAAATTTATCTTCATAAATACAACCAAAATCAACTTGAAATTGTAACAAACCAAAAATAATTATTAAAACGAAATTATATTAAATTTAAATTATATTACTAGATATATATTTGGTAAATTAATTGGTGATTATGTATGTACTATTTGAATTATTTTGATTAAAAGGTTAATCAATCATAGAAAGTTGCAATAGTATTTGTTCCAGTAGCTAGGTGAAGGAAAACATTGTGAGGAAACCCGCAGGTCCCAGAATTAGTTCTGAGGCGTGTTTAACAGACCCGGTCCGGGGATGGGCATACCACTTACCACGTTAAGTGGTCCAAAGTGGTGAAATGTGAGTATTTCCTTAAATGGAATAACTCTGCCTACCCCCTCGGGGATAACAGGGGTGAGATTATTAATAACGTTCTAACACCACTCTCAATGTGACTTGATATTATCACATCAGTTTCAGTCAATCTCCACAATATCACAAAGAACACACGTGGCGAAATTGCCAAAAAATATTCCCCGAACAATCCGGTAAAATTATCGCCTTTATAACCCGAAACCGCGTCGGCAATGGAAACGCGCTCATATCTGCCTCCTTTTGAAGCTCAAAGCCAATTAGATGCGGCGACAACACGAGTACCAGGATAGCATCGCTGCCTGAATGCCATGTTTTTCTTTTGCCGACATTTTCTTTTGAGGGACCTTATTCAGTTAAGTCTCCTCGAAATTTGAGATTATGGAAGTTGGAGACTGGGTTATGCAATTTGAAAAGATGAAGGTGTGAGTCTTTGATGGTTTTTTGAAATAGATCGACAATCACAATATTAAAATAGCTGTGTAATTTAGCACAAGAAATATGTATAGAGATCATCATCACAACATGGTATAAAACTAAGTCGCTTCCCGCTGTCTATCTGTCCCTATGTATGCTTAGATCTTTAAAACTACGCAACGGATTTTGATGCGGGCTTTTAATAGATATAGTGATTCAAAGAAAATGTTTTATATACCATACGAAGTCGCTAGTTTATTATATACAAAGAGATTAAAATACAGAGGGGACAAAGCGAGGAAAATTTGAAGCCAAAAGTTATTCCAAGTGGAATAAGTCTAGTACAATTTCGACCGAATGACAGCTCGCGTTCTACATGACGCTTGAGCTTCAAACATGCTTCAAAGTTTTGTGTGAAAATATTCCCAATGCCCCCTCTATGCCCTATTATATTTTAATCTCTTTGATTACATAATAGTGTTTTCTAGGTTAATCTATATAAATCTGGACTGATGAATTTAGTATTAACTGTGAATTGTTAAAACAAATAATGTGTTGAGGAGGTTCTTGAATGGTTTTTTCTCCTTAGCATGTGCTGAAGAAGTGGGTTACACTGACTTTCAATAAGTGGACTTTTTGCTAAGTACCTAAGGGGATTTTCAATAGAAACAATTTGAATAGGATTAAAAAAAACTCATATTTCTAAACTCTCAGCTCTTCCTGAGTTTATTCTTCATACCATTTACAGATCTAGTTCACTTTGTTAAAACATTGTGAGCCATTTTCATCACAAACAAATTTAAATTTTCATAAACGAAGAGCTATTGATCATGAGCGCGAAATACTTGAAGCCTCAACAAACTACGCCGCTATTCGATAGTTACATTGAGGCTATAGTCATAAGCGGACGCGACATAAAACTTAAGCGTGAACTAGCTGTCACCGTCTCTCAGTCACCTGTCACCTGTCAACAGGCCAACTGTCAAATCGTCTAAGTCAAATCATTTATTTCCTGTAGGTACAAAAAGTGCACTTAGAAAAGTGAATAGTCTATTATCAAGGCACTCTTAACTCGTCCATGAAGATTGGCTAAATGTAATCAGCAGCCCATATCCACTGACGAGTTGCTGGTTCCAAATGCAGTACTGAATTTTCACTATACACTTGATCCATGGCTTAATTACAATTTTCCAATATATACGAAGGTCTACTAGCTTTTTGTTATATGTTACCTTGTTACTATTTTGTTAAAGATGATAATGACTGAATGAATGATGATAATGATTTCCATAGTAAATACTATTAGGATCAATTTGAGCAAACTTATTTTTACGATCTTCACATGAGCGTAGGCCTCCCACAAGGTATACAGATGACCTGGTGAAAGTCACTAGTAAAACAGTTGACATCTTTCAGTTGCTACGACGTAATCTTACGAAAAAGAACAAATTATTTTATACAAAAATACCTACTTCAAACCGGAAACTAAAAAAGTAAAACAGTACTAGTCGCCACTACGATTTTGGAAGGTTCCCCTCGATTTCTCTAGAATGCGATCATCAGATCCTGGTTTCGTTATCATGGTATCACCATTAGATATCTGTTTTGCAACAAAAAAGAATCTTCAAAATCGGTTTATAAACGAAGAAAATACACAAAAAAACGGTCGAATTGAGAAACTTCCTTTTTCTTCCTTTTTTGAAGTCTGTTAAAAATAAACAGGTACGGATAAACATTTCCCGCTATCGCTTATACGATCGCTGACGCTCTCACCCCGTCCATAGCCTAACAGTAATTCGTGAAGCTTCGCAGCAGGTGCAGGACATGCAGCCCAAGGCGAGGTGGATGTGGCATGTTCCCTTAGGAGTTGAGTGCACCAGATGCTGAGCACTTCCTTAAATGAGTTTTTCTTTCATCCCGTGATGTTTACCTATAATAGGGTATTTCAATGTATCGAAATTAAAGGGTTACATACATACATAAATAATCTCGCGCCTATTTCCCATTGGGGTAGGCAGACTGCTATATGCTACGAACCTGGCAGATTGATGAAGCACGAGAGGTGCTTCATCCACATCCATCAACGACTCATGCATGCTCGTCGGTTTCGGGTACTCTACTAGGTCGCTATCTACCGACTCGCCCATTCACAACACCCTTGTATATTTGTCTCGTTAATTTCATTCATGCTACTTTCATTCATCCTCTCAAATTAAATGTTAGTAATAATTAATTAAAAAGCTTATCCGAAGACACCTCGGAAAACGCATTTTCATGTTACAATTATAGGTAGTTGTAAAGTGAGAAAACAATCTAAAAAGTAATGTAATATGACGTCACTCAATACATTTTCCATAGCAAATTTCGTTTTGACAGATTGAAAGAAGCATCTCATTTTACTAGGCAGTCTTGCTCTGTGCTCGAGAAAATCTTTTCCAAGCATCATTGCCATTTATATTATGACTAACATCGCCACGGGATTTCAATTACATAGTTCCCGTTGCCGTGGGAATAAATATAGCTTACGTTGCTCCCAGATACAATGTATTTGCATAGGTGAAATATTTTTTAAAATCGGGTTAGAGCTTTAGGCGTGACGTAACAAACAAAAAAGGCATTTTTGCATCTTTAATATTTATTCAGGATAGTATTGGACTCGATTCTGCAAACCACCTAAAATTCCAAATTTTAAGTTAGCCTATCCTTTTTTATAGAATACGTAAGAAAAAGGACAGAAATAAACTATAGATTATAGAGTAATGTCAAACGTGTAAAAACCGACTAATTTGATGTCTTATTTGTCACTTTTATCCATGACCTCCTTACATCGTTACTAAAATTGCTAAAAACGTGGATTTGAATGCGTCCATAAGGTTCAATTTTGTTATTTTGATATTTGTGACGTTGTAAATAAATACGGCGCTTATTTCTGTCCCTTTCCTTTCCAAAGAGGTGGAAAAGAATAGAGCTAACTTAGAATTAGGAATTTTAGGTGGTTTGCAGAATTGAGTCCATTATGATGTTACACTTTGAGCAGAGACACCTTCGTAACTCCCAAACATAGTAAGTGATGGATGAAACTCTGTTTAATTAAATGATAGCTCAACTTGAACGTATAAGTCAAATTTAACCGAGTGAAGTGCCGGCTCAGGTGCTGTCTATAATAAAACTCGGCAGTTTCCGAACAAGTTTGTGCAGGAATTAGTCGGCTTAGAGCTTTTGGGGTTTACTTATGTGTATACCTTTTGTGTTATGTGTACCGTTTTTATACAATCTGCAGTATTGTTTACGAGGCTGTAGGTACAGTTATGAGTAATAACATAGAAACATCCTTAAATTTTAATTCATTACAACATTAAATCGCAAAATTAAGTATGCTGCACTGTGGCCAATAATTTATGTAAACGCCAAATTGTGTCAAAATAAACTAGGTACTCATTTTTATAAAATTACTAGCGACCTGCCCCGGCTTCGTACGGGTGCAATGCTAACACTAAAACCTTCCTCTAGAATCACTCTATCTATTTGAAAAAACGCATCAAAATCCATTGCGTAGTTTTAAAGATTTATGCATACATAGGGATATAGGGACAGAGAAAGCGACTTTGTTTTATACTATGTAGTGATTTTAAACAATATAATATACTTACAATATATTGGAAGTGTGTTGAAGTTATTTCTGATGTTGTTTCGATTAGGTAGGTATATTAATGTGGAATGAATGTATACCTAATTTGGACGTAGTTTAATGGTTAATAAAAAAAAGTTTAAATGTTACACAATTATAAGAACAAATTGTCGTTCATTTCTTTCTAGATTGGTATAAGTTAAGATAATTTTGTAAATGTGACAAAGTACATATATTATTGCTCTTGGCTGTACAAGGAGTACCGATGGCGAAAAAAGGTTCGAGTGGCTACCACGAACCGAAAGACGCAGCGTTGGTAGGCCTCCCGCCAGGTGGGCCGACGACATCGTCAAGGTCGCGGGTAACCGGTGGATGCAAGCAGCAAATTGCCGTTTGTTATGGCGTTCTATGGGGAAGGTCTTGATTCAACAGTGGACGTCTTCCGGCTGACGATGATCACCAGGAGGACGCTATTTTGTTGAAGGATTCTAAAGTGGTGCCTTTAGATTTGCCTTGATCTCCACCACTAGAATCAAGGTCATATTTTTAGTCTTACATGTAGTTGGGTTTTCGGTGGTTTATGGAAGTCCATCCGCCCTCCTAGCGGAAAGTTATGGAACTAAAATTTAATCCAAAATTATTATAACTGCCAAATTTACTTTGCTTGTTTATTAAGTTGTCACGCCTAAGCCACAAAAAAGTTTTAAAACATTTTTCACCTATTGAAAGCTTCTTTATCAGGGAGTAACATAATTGTAACTACGCCGGTAAAACCGCGGGGCACTGCTAGTACATAATAAAACTAAAACATAAACCCGAAGAACATCGTGTGCCGTTGGATCAGAAAGCGTAAATTTCAAGCAGTAATTCAAAACTTACTGTCCGATTAATTTCGCAGAAATATTGCTTACTAAGTGAGCTGGGTTCTTTGAAGTGACACCGACGGTTCGTTATTTTAAGCCAAATTATAATGACTCGGCAAGTAATAAAGTTTTTACTGAGTTTCAGATTTGCAACTAAATTAAATTTTAGTATCTTTATGGCTCGGTCACCTCTGAAGACTTGAGATATGGCACAGGGGTTTCAAGTATATATTTTTAACATTTAAAACCACAAGCGAATGTGTGTATGTGTAAAAGGGTGTCTCAATAAAATCGCAGTGTATATTTCCCCAATTTTTAAATGGGTGTTCACAATGTTAACGAGTTTTTATTTTATATAGCGCAATTTTTTTTATACCTAATCGGAACATAGGTGACAGCTGTTAGCTGAAATGGTATTTCAGAGTTGCCGTTTGCACGAAAAACTATTTTTTTTTAAATAGTGCATTTACGTTGTACGTTTTTAGATAATATCCGTTTTTTGTTTTTTGAAGATGTTACAAATGGTATTAAAAATCAGTTGCTTACCTCGCTTAGAAGAACTAAAGAAGCGACTTTGTTCATACTATTTAGATATTTATTGTATAGATTCAAGCGTAAGGAATACAGACATAACTCATTTTATCTAATACCATAGAAATTTGTTATTTTAATTAAAAAAAAACACGATCGCGAATATTTTTCCCTTCTTACTAGCCAGTATATTTTCCGACAAATAGCAGAAATAAAAATAAATTTTAATGTCAATTTTCACAAGATATATATAGAGCTGCTAATTTTTTTAAGTGTTTAGAAACTAGAACAAAACATTTCTATTCTCTCACAAAATAGACTCAACAATTGCACTCTATTGAATGGTTCCTTGAAAACAGAAGGACTATAAACCACGGAATCGCATCTGTCTGGAGAGCTGAAGCTGTTGGCACCCGGCCGATATCCGGACGGGGTAAACACCCTACCAAGGATTGTCGATTCCAAGTTATTGTGACAATGATCAGTTCTTACTTTATCACGCTTTGAAATATTAAAGCGTGATAAATTAAGGATTTTCATGGATGCCATTGTCAAAACTAGACCAAATTACCACACAAAAAGCACCAGCTATCAAATAAAAAAAGAATCATCCAAATTAGTTCACCCAGTAGAAAGTTCTGAGGTAACAAACATAAAAAAAACCAAACCATACGTGTCGAATTGAGAACCTCCTCCCCCTTTTTGAAGTCGGTTAAAAATAAGTTATCCAAAAGAAGATTTTTTTTCGTTCGTTTGATAACGCTTTACCACTAAAAGATTGGGAGAGGTATTCCATTCCTTATAGTAATAATGAGTATTCAGCAGTATATTTTCGGATCAATAAACGTGACATGTGAGCCCATGTGAACTCGAGTGATAAACATGCGTCAGAATCCATTAGATCCACCGTCGAAGTCACTAAACATATAAGTACCTTCGTATTAAATAATAAAATAAATAGTTCTCCTTTTTTCCTTTGTTGTCGTAGGCATAGGTCTTCCATTTCTGGAAATATCCACGTTTTACCAGTGTATTCTTTGGACCCCTTAATGTGGTAGGTGGTTGTTTTTTAATTTACATTGTTTACTGAGTGAAGAAACTGGCGGTGAGCCCATCGCCGTACTTGGGTCACCTGGGTGCTCTTACACGTGTTCCAGTATTGATCCTGGGTCCTGGCGGTTTCCTTACAATGTTTTCCTTTAACGTGATGAATATTATAAACACGTAAATTATTTTTTAAAAAGTGTCACGTTCTGTCTGAGCCGAGCGTGCAGGCGAGAGCGCGGGGAACAAACGATAGAGAGGCACGATCGCGACAAGCGTTCGGCTTGTGACGCATCTATCTCTCTTTCACTCCAGTATCCAAATTTTACATCAATGTTTCAAAAAGGCGTTATCACGTAAAATTATCGTCCGTAACCCAACTTTACAGATATATGCCATCGCCAGGATTCCAACGCCAGCCTTACGAATAAAAAGCGAGCTCTTTAACCACATGATTATCACTGCTCAATATGTCTTTAGATTTAGAACTCGCTGTTAAAAATCTAAAATGAATTTCATGCATGTGAAAAAGTAGAAAGAGTAATACAAAATCTCGATACTTCGCCAGACCAATAGTAGCTCCGTGCCAAGATTAGACAGGCCGAGACAATTTCATTCGGCATGTCGCTCCGGGACAAGCCCTGAATAGCAAGGAGCCGGTCTGAACCGGGTGAAACCGGTTTCTCTGCACCGGTTATAAGCAGATAGAACGGCTTCTATGCGGACCAGCCGGGCAAAATGGACGCTGATTGTATTATATACAAGCTGGAAGATGTTTGTTTTTGATTAGATTGTTAGTAACAAAATACGTTTCAATTATTGCATTGTCTATTTGGCTAAGCTGAAACTTGATATTCTTTTTAGAATTGGAATCATCTTTATTAAATACTATAGCGGTTCTACGCGGTTTCATCTGCGTAGTTCCCGTTCCCGTTGGAATACAAGAATAAAATATAGCCTATGTTAATCGAGGATCTTTTAGCTTTTCATTGGTAAATTCTTTTTTTAAATCGGTCCAGTAGTTTTTGAGTTTATTCGTAACAAACATGCAAAAATACAAATCTTTCCTCTTTATAATATTAGTATAGAAATATGACTCCAATTCGAATTCCTGATATATTTTCGCTTCGATTTTAGCGCACAAAAACGTGTTTGTACGAGATCACATAACATATATTTTTAATTCTTTGATTTTCTCTACTATAATAAGCATGTATTATGTATATGTAGCTAATGTAGCAGTGATAGCCATACGGTTAAAGATCCTGCTTCACATGATGTCTGTGAGGCTCGGGTTCGAATCCTAAAAAAATAAAAAATTTCCTTTTTATAATACTAGTGTAGATGTAGATATAATCCAATGCAAGGAGACATAAATATACAATATTTATTAGTTTATTAACTTTTCTTCCCATTCCGAACTTGAACTGCATAAGTTATTGCAGTAATAGGTAGTGAAATATTGTTGCGAATCGAACTTAAGTTTATCAGCATAAGAAAGAGTTCGACTGGTCCCAAGAACGTGTTAAGGGTAAGCTTTATTAAAATTTTAAACAAAATTTTAAAATATATTATGTGTAACTTTAGTCAAAATTTTAGTAAAAATCTAGTACAAATTTTTGTCGCAAAAAATTTTAGTCTGCATCATGAATTAACTGTAACACAAGACTGAATAGCGTACAAGTCTATGACCATCGTACTTAAAATCATCAGTATATTTCTTATTTTCTCTTTACTTTATTGCATGTCTTATTATTCTAATTATCCAAAAGTAGTATTAATTCAGTAAGTAATTAATACGATTTAAGTTCATACAAAAACGATTTACGTTTGTTTAATTAATATATAACACCTTTTTTTTTAATCATCTTATTGCATTCGTTTAAAGCGATAAGATAGCTTTACCACATTTTTTTAAGTGAAAACTTCTTTAGCGGCGTTGAGCACTTTTGTGGGATGGGTAAAAACTGTGAAACTCGCGTCAGGTCACGTGTGCTGATCGAAAAACCGTAAGACGGTTGGAGAGTAGTGTTGTAACACCGAAATCGATAATCAAGTTTTCACTTCTGCGGCACTCCCGGAGTGCAACCCTCGTTTTTTTTTTGTGGCAGCAGTATCACAGTTGCTACAAGTATAGTAAATATAGAGTTGTTACTTACCATATTACTTTGACAGCTCAATCGATTATTATACCTTTCACTGACATTAGAGCAGTGATAGCCTCACGGTTAAAGAGCCCGCTTCACAGGATGAAAATCAGTGAGGATCGGGTTTGAATCCTGGCTTGTACCAATGAGATTTTCAAAACTTACTTACATATTTATCACTAGCTCGACGGTGAAGGAAAACATCGAGAGGAAACCCAGAATTATTTCTGAGACATGTGTAAATAGACCCGGTTCAGCGATGGGCTCACCACCTATCATGTTTAGGGGTCCAATATATCTCACGAAAAAGGTGGTAATTGGTATATCCAGTAATGGGATAAAAGGCGTGAGATTATTTATTTATTTTAATTTTATGTATCACTGACACTGAACTCAATAAAATATCCACTAAAAATCGTCAACTGTTTCTCCATTACTTCAAGATTGAGGGAAACGACTCAGAAACTCAAAGATAGCGATAACCAGACTCATGCATCCAGATGAGATGCAGGTTTAAGATTCGGGTGGCAATAAAGTAAAGATAAAATTGAGTGTCACGTTGTCTACTCAGCTTTTATGAGCTTGTTTATATTATATAGGTGTATGTTTTAGGATATATTGCTACTTAAAACTATACAAAGGTCAATAATCTATTTAATGTGTATGTCGCCATGTACATGTGAATACCTTTAATTGGTTGCCTGATGTTTATATTCATTGCTCATTATTATTATAGCTGTTGGTCTCCTTAAAAATAAGTAAATAAAAAAAAACTCAGGATTGTTATTCCTAAGTCATAGTTATTAAATTTTTTTAAATACCCACGTATCACCAGTTTACCATTTGGGCCCCCAAATGTATATGTATAGGTGGTGTGCCCATCGCCGGAACGGGTCTGTTACACATGCCTCAGAATTAATTCTGGGACCAGCTGGTTTCTGCTGGAAATAGTTTTTTCAAAAATCTGTTACTTATATTTATACAGGTTGTATTGACTTACCCTTAACGCTTTCATATTATTCCGATATGAAAATAACTTGTCGATAACTAACTTTGCTCTCAAGATGGTTTGCTCAGTACGTAGCCTGTGCTTTTCAGTTATATCATAGTATACTTGTGAAGTTGTGAAATAAGAAAATATGTTAGGAAAATACGTATTGTTATATTTTCTTATAGTAGTGATAGCCGTGGCCTCGTACGTGAGACTTGGGATCGAATCTTAGTAAGGGGCATATACTGTCAAGAGTTCATAAGCTTTACAATTGTAGTGCAAGTCTGACCTCTAAGGCGATTGTAATAAGAACGTTACAAAATCCAATGTATCAAGCTCTACCTGCTGTTTACTGTACCAATTAGTGTTTAAAAACTTAGGTAACTTATCACTAGCTTAACGGTGAAGGAAGACATATTGAGGAAACCAGCAGGCCTCATAATTGGTTTAAAGATATATGTAACAGTCAAGTTTATGTGTCCGAAAAATACACTTAACAAGACTGTTTATTTCCAGGATTGGAATAATTCTGCCAAACGTCTCGTGCATAAAGCGTTGGCATATACTATTATATTGTCATTTATTATTATACAAATAAACAATATACAATTATACATGTAGATTCCGTGGAGTCTACGTCCAGACGTTGCGATAAAGGGATTTCACGGTGAGTAGGCAGTTCGTAGCGCGGCTATGGCGTAGCTTGACCGCTTCGGCATGCTACGAAGTGCTACGAAGCTTGCTAGGAATTTGTAGTGAATTTGAATCAGAATCGCAGTATAGAACTATTTGTACTGTAAACGATAGCAAATAAAATAGTTTTATATAAATTGTATTTTTGTTTGTTTGTTATGATTATTCGTATTACACAATACGTATTTTGAGTTTAAACTCAAAAACTACTAAACCGATTTTAAAAATTCTTTCACCTATGGAAAGCTAGAAGATCCCTGAGTAACATAGGATATATTTTATTCCCGCATTACCACGGGAACGGGAACTACGCTGGTGAAACCACGCACAACTAGTTACACTAGCTAGTTATAAATGTGTACCCCCGTCTGTCTGTTTGCTTCACTTCTGAACTGGTTGACCGATGTTGCTGAAATTGGCAAGACGATATTTTTTCACGTCTTGAAAACGAACATAGAATATTATCATACTAAGTATTTGTCACATTAGAAAAATGGTCGATAGGTGACCTAGACCTCATGGGGGTCATGACCCCAATGGCCCCGCATATATCCAATCCCCTTGTGCCAATTCAAGCGGATTCGCAGGCAACAGCTAGTACCAACATAATGAAAATGAAAATGTATTTATTTCTGTAGGTAATTAAAAATTACACTTAAAAAAGTCAATAGTCTAATAACAAGGCAGCGCATCTCCACCAACGAGTTCAAAAATTAAATGCAGTACCCTGTGAAGAACTGCGATATAAATACACTTTTCGTCAGAAAAAACGAAACACTTTCCTTTTTATGGTTTCTGTCCTAATTTAACACAAAATAGTTTTCATTCCATGAATAAAATCACATAATTGTTTAGCTGGCAGTTTGGTCATTACAGTGATAAGCAAAAATTCAAAATTCAAAATTAGAATTTCATTTATTTATCCTATAAGTAAATGAAATGATTCACTCAAAGAGGTTGGAAGAAAATCATTCTCTTTCCTAGAGAAACTTTTTCTTTAAACGTCTTTGGATTCACTGTTTTGAGATAAATATGTGTTTAGAGTTGGAGTACATTTCACCTTTGAAAACTAAAAATTAGCGCTTATCTTAAAACTTTTTGTTCTGTGTACTGTCACTTTGGAACGTCGGAAAAAGTTTTTCGAATACCGAGAAGAACCAACAAGTAACTTAAGGGCATATCCCATTCGACCAAGTAAATAGAGCACTGGCGAACTAGTCGAGCGACCACACTCGTTTAGCGTCAACCGGGCTCAGTGTCACCAAGCGATAACATCTCAGCTTCACGGCTTTACAGTTTGTGACCAGTGCCGTAACTAGTGCCTAGGTGCCTAAACAGGGCGCAGATTCTGAAGGGGCGCAGAAATGACTAGACCAGGAATCATCCAAACAGTTCGATCGGAAGGCAGCGTGGACAAACAGATTGTCAAATCAAATCAGATTTGATGGTTGCAGATAGTAAAAAAAAAAACTCACGCCTTTTATCCCCGATTCGGTAGACAGAAGTATTCCATTTCTGGATATACACACATTTCAATAGATATTCTTTGGACCCCTAAACGTGATAGGAGGTGAGTCCATCGCCGGACCGGGTCAGTTACACATGTCTCAGAATTCTTTCTAAGATCTGCGGGTTTCATTACGATGTTTTCCTCACCGTCGAGCTAGTGATCAAGGTGAAGGAAAACATCGAGAGTAAACCCGCAGGTCCCAGAATTATTTCTGAGGTATGAGTAACAGACCCGGTCCGGTGATGGGAGTAATTATCAGGTTTAGGGTTCTAAATAATATACTGATGAAACATAAAGCGTGAGATATCTTTTTTACGTTCTTGGTACGGAACCGCGAAATAGCGATGATTCATTAAAATTCTCTAACAATCTCAGCAGGTGTCCAACTCACCCGTGTACAGACAACAAAATTGATATAAAAACTTCTGACATTACCAAACTTTACCGCGTGCTATTGGCGTAGCCGTGGCTGTCATCAAAAAAGTCAAGTTGGAATCGCTTCTAATCTACATAATTGCATTAGGAGCTCCGCAGTGTTTCATAAAAAACCGGCCAAGTTGAAGTCGGACTAGTGCATGAAGGGTTCCGTACTAACGGACATTAACCCTTTAACGGGCATAGGCAGTTTAAATTTTTCATTGGTTTTGAATCTTATTTCAATTACATAGAGTTCAACTTATTTGATGAAATTGATGTTATTGAATTTTTTTTTGTGATTATTTGTCAGATATTTATTTGTTAGATACCTATATTTAAGTTCACACACAGTATGCTATTATTTAAAAAATTGAATTGAATATTTGATGGTAACTATTTACCCTCTGCCCGGAGCTCGCAACAGTATACAGAATTACCCTTGAACGAAATAATTGTACATAGAAATCACTTTTCGCCGTCCATCGGCACAAAGAAAAAATCTTAAGCAGATACTTTCGTTAAATTGTTACAAAAATGCAGCAAAAACCCGTTTTATACATATTTTATTTTTAACTTACCTTAAATTTTGTGCGGTCAAGCCGCAAGTTCTTGCGGGTACGAAAAAAACACCCAAGCTTTTATCTCTCAGAATTGTTACCAGAGCGGTTTCTAAGTGTTTTCATAGCGAATATAGGAATAAACACTAATATACCTAGTCTTGCCATAAATACTGAAACAAAGAAAAAAAAATGTTTTCTATTGCAAATAACATTTATTATTTTTACAGTGTGTTACTTTAATACATAAATATAAAACACTTTAAAATATAAAAAGCTTATTCGAAGTGGTCTCCATTGGCTGCAATACAGTCCTTTAAACGTTGAGGCCAGTTATCAATAGAAGCACGCGCTCTTTCCATGGGAAAATTCTTCACTGCCAATCGTACGGATTGGTTTAGGGACTCCAAATTATCATGGCGTTTAGAGCAAGCCGTACTCTCTAAAACTGACCATAAATCATAATCCAGCGGATTAAGATCGGGACTAGACTGCGGCCAGTCTTCAGCTCTGATGAAGTCCGAAACGTTCGTTTCCAACCAAGACTGCGTAGACCGAGCTTTATGACCCGGCGCCGAGTCTTGCTGGAAGGACCATTCTTGGTTATTGAACATGGTGTTGTTAAGGGGCTTCACTACCTTCTAAAGAATGGTATCTTGATACACTTGTGCCGTTGTTTTGATACCTTTTTCAAAAAAGTATGGCTCAGTAACTCCTTCATAGCTAATACCCCACCAAACCATCACTGAAGTCGGATAGTGCCCACGTTGCACTCTGTCGACTTATTGGGAAGCTTCCTTAGAGCTTTGAACATAAATACGGTCATTTTGTTTGTTAAAATGTTGCTCAATTGTAAAAAAAATCTCATCCGTAAAAAATTTTTTTTTGTGACTTCCCTTTGCGTACCGCTTCAGTAGTTGTTTCGATTTTACCACCCTATTCTTTTTTAAATTATCAGTTAAGAAATGACCAGTACGTTTCTTGTAGGCTGCAAGTACTAAGTCATCTGTTAAAATACGCGACATGGTTCTAGGTGCTATCTTCATCTCCCGAGATAAAATCTTTTACTTTCGGACAGGATTTCTTCGAATTCTTTCCCTTACTGCTTTGACCACCTTTTTCGTACGAACACTACGTGGAAGGCCAGATCTTTTTCTGTCACAAACAGAGGAGGTCTCATTGTACCCATTAATAGCCCGGTACACAAACATTTTACTAATATCAAGCGTATGGAGAGTTTTAAAAAATGCATTTGGCTCATATCTACTTTGTGTAATGCAATCACAGCGATTTGGTTCTCTTTATCACCCCACTCTATTTAAATATCGCAAAATATTGTACAATGTATTGGCGCCAAAATGAGAAAACCCAATGAACAATCATATAAAAATCACAGATTCAAAATTCAAATATACCATTTTGTTTATTTTTAACTGTAACAGTATTTATGGCCAGACTAAGTATAATACAGAAAAAACACGTTTCTGGTATTTTACATTTAATTCAATAAAATTTTCATAGTGCCTATAGACTTGGACTGGCGATGGAGAGGTCGAATATTCTCGTGTAAAGTGGATTTATCCAGTAATGGAATACCTCTTCCTACCCCCTCGGTGATAAAAGGCATGAGATGATTTTTTTTTTTTTGCCTATATAAATGTATATACTGTGAACTGTCTTCCTATTACGGTTTATGAGGTACTCGTACAGACATACAGACGGACGAAGAGCGAAGGCTTAGTATTAGGGCCCCTGTTGGGTACGGAACCCTAAAATGTTAAAGGACACCTGCGTAGTAACTTTTGCCCCTAAAAATTATTTATTTCAAACTTCTTTCATAAATCAGGATAAACTTGTTTACGAAGTAATTTTAAAAGCGACCCGTTTTTTCTGTGAAATATATTAGGATAAAAGTGCTACTGGAATATTTAATAAATTGTCTCATTTTGCTCTGTTTCTCTCTTTTATAAACCTGTTACTGCCTCTTCTGAGTTATGGGTATTTCTATAAATACATAATTAATATTCAAATTTACTAGAATATTAAATAAATAATAATAAAAATAATAATCTCACACCTTTTATTCCCGGCGGGGTAGGCAGAGGTATTCCATTTCTGGATATAGGTACCCACTTTTCAAAAGATATTCTTTGGACCCCTAAACGTGTCTTCCAAATGTTTCAGGCGGCTTTTTTTTTGACACAATTCACACACGATTATTTAGTCCCAAACTAGGCAGGGCCTGTACTATGGGTACTAAACACCTGATAAACATACTTAAATAAATATTAAACGACCAGACACGATGCCAACAGACATGTTCATGCACACAAATGTTGGCCCCGAGCGGAGATCGAACCCATGACCTCCGACTCAGATGGCAGGGTCTCTACCAACTGAGCCAACAGGCCCGTCGATAGAAGGTATTTGCATTTCATCGACAAGACTTCAAATTCGTCTATATTAGTGACGTGGGAAGTATCTTTAAAATTCTGTCATTTTGCGAATCCGTCATTATGCGAATCCGTCATTTTGTGAATCTGACATTTTGGGAATCCGTCATTTTGCGAATCTGACATTTTGCGAATCCGTCATTTTGCTTATTTGACATTTTGCGATGGTTCCCTTTTATCAAATTTTATAATATTTGGAATTGTTTCAAAGACAAGCCGGATTGGGTCTCTGTGACTACGAGTGTTTATGTCACTAGCTTTTATAAACAATTCCCCATGCTGTTTAACAAAAACACAAATCTCATATGTGTCGATAGTAGGTACATTGAATCAACAACCCATTAGTATATATTATCATCCGGAATCAAATCCGGACTATAGAAATAAAACGGACTTACTTTCAAAATGGCTATGACTTTTCGTTTGCTATGCAAAGATTTTTGAATAGAAAAGAGTGCGTTTGCTTCACAAACGGGGCGCTAAAGTGGTGATCTAAGGAAGCAACGCCACGAAATGCTAAAACGCTTGCTAAAATTATCTGTGAAGTTGAATATCAGAGGGAAACGCAAAACCAATGCACGTGGATGTTTAACAAAGAGAGTAGTGAAATTACTAACATTTATTTAAAAAGAAAAACAATATTTTTTGCATAATGTTCACATACCTACTCTATTCCTGGCAATACTAACTTTTCTCTTATACTAGAGATAAATATTCAGAAGCTAGTAACACCATTTTTATTCCGTTGCTTTCATCGGCCCGAAATGGTCATAACTGTTTTTTTATTGTAATTATTTCTATAAGCGAGGACTTTGTCGTCACAAGATACCGCATTGAAAAAAAATCCCTTATGTCAGCCGAAACTTATACCCTTTTCCTCGATTTTAAAGGACGCCATTTTACTTTTAGAATTCGCGGTACCCTAATGTTCATATAAGGGTATTGCGTCCCCTTGGTTTATTTTTCCGGAATAAAAAGCCTTTGCATGTAGACTTTACTATCATCCTGCAAAATTTCATTAAGATAGTTCCCACCTCTTTAACTATGAAAATATAACAAATGAAAAAGAATCAAATTCACTTTCGCATTTTTAATATTACTACTGGCTTATGTAGAATAGTTGTGCTGATACATACAACAGCGCCATCTATCGGGTCCAATTCTGAATCTAAACCATTCAAAAACACATGATTCAAACCAACACTTTTTTTTATCGAAATCAGTTAATCCATTTTCGAAGTTTTGCGAAACTAACGAACGTCTATTTCTTTTTATATAGTTAGTATTCTCTAATCAAATAAATCCTTTGCGATTCAAAACACTCAAACTTATTTAAGGACAGAATTCCTTTTAATATCCAATTTAGAATGGATTCCAAAAGAATGTAATCTCCAAAAGTTCTCAAAGATATTATAATATTATTCAAAATGGCGTTTCATCCGATATTTACGATTATGGGTGTAATCCTGAATGTTCGCTGGGGGGCCGACCAGCCACTGTTCTTAGTTATAACTCCCCAGAGCAACACCTTCGGAAGGAATAGGTAACTGAAGTTTATGGGGGCGAACGATTTAGCGAAAAAGGTGGACCAAAGTTTTCCGGACGCGAACGCAGCGGGAACTAGGGTCGTAAGGGCGCAATAGTTACACACCTAGGGAAGTAAAATAAGAAATGTCTCAGATCACAGTCATGTAATCTGAGGCTTTCTTGTTTACTTCTCGAGGCGTGTATGCTTTTTTATTATCGATGGAAGCGAAAAGCGGCAACTTCGTTTAGCGCAGCGGGCCAAAATTTGGCGCTTTCCGCCCGGAGCTCGGAGATATGAAAATACATTGCCGTTCCGTAGCTAAAGGGTGCCAACAGGACCCTATTGCTTTAGTAATAAAGCCTAAATCTTTCAGACCTGTAATTTTTTTGACGGGCCTGGTAGTGACCCTGCCTGCTGAGTCAGAGCTCGCGGGTTCGATCCCCGCTCGGAGCCAACATCTGTGTGCATGAAAATATCTGTTGGCTTCGTACCTGGTCGTTTAGTACGAGTATTCATTTAAGTATGTTTACCTATCAGTTGTGTAGGTACCCATAGTACAGACCCTGCCTATTTTGGGACTATATAACCGTGTGTGACTTGTGTGACACAAGTCACACACGATTATTTAGTCCGCAGCACAAGTTGTGTCCCACAATTATTAGTATTAATTATTTTAAAAAAAACTTGGTATCACACTAGCAAGTATGCATATCGTCTTAACCGTCTAAACTCGGCAGTTCACAATGAAAATGATTCTCTCACCAGAGAAGTATTTCAAATTAACGTTAAATAAGGCAGGTTCCCACGTTCCCATCTCATTCCGTTTTTATTTTAATACGAGTACTTTCTCAGCGTTAACCCTCTGGTGGGCACTGTATTCTGCCGCAACATTCTATGCGTTAATTAAAGTTTTCAAAGGAGCTTCCTTCAAACTTGCCTGCGGCCGCTGTAAGTAGAGCTGTCAAGCGAGCAATCTGCGAATGCTACTATAGCAAGTTATATTATGAATGTATACTAATATACTTAATACACTTGTTCACATATTTTTACAAGATGGAGCGACTAGCGTTACTTTTTCTTAAAAAAAGTTAATTTAAAAAACCAAAAACCCGACTGCCTAAAAAGCTTAAACAAGACCTATTAGTGCATGAGATTGTTGTAAGATTGTACAGCACATGGTTTTTACTTCCTACTTCACTAAAAGGTCTTGTTTCCAGCTTTTTAGGCAGTCGGGTTTTTGGTTTTTTAAATTACCTTTTTTTTTTCGTACTTTTTAGTTAGTAACCAACTTTAAACCGTTATAAGACCTAAATGGTCATTCGAAATGGAAAATGGTAAAAGAAACCCAAACATGATTTTCAAATACCTATTCAATGACATATTTACCACACTTAACATATTTCTTCATTTTTTTTATTTTTCTTTTTCACAATTTGGCGCCAAAAATCCTTTTTGTTTTTTTGAAATTTGATATACCCAGTGTCACTCTGACTGTAAATACGAATATAACGACACATCTCAAGCTAAAATCGATCGCGCCGTTCAGAGCGTGCCAAACAATTATACATACATACAAACATACATACTCTCGAAAAACATAACCCTCCTTCTGGCGCAGTCGGGTAAAAAGATACCTGCTTGTCTTATCACCGAGGTCGGTAAAGCGACTTTATTACTAGTAGGGCAAGAAAATGAGGAATGTCTAATGCAAAATTAATTGTCTGTTAAGTTACTTTATTATATGAGTTAGTTTGACAATGGGTTCGATTCTGCATTACAGCGCCGAAACTTATTTTAGTTTAGTCCTGTCATTTTCTTTCTCATAGAGAAGACAAGAGACGAGTGATATTTAGTCCTGTCAAATTAGAATTAGCCCTGTCAACTAAGGCATTTCATAACGTGTTATTAGTGCACATGTAAATAAGTCACGACTAAAATACAGCCTCTTAAAGGACTAAAGTCTATCTAAAGGTTATCTTCTATCCCTTTTCTTTTTTTGAGGTAAATTAAAGACAGGAATAAACTAAAATAAGTTTAGTCGCTGTAATGCAGAATCGAACCCAATGGTATTTTAACTTGTCACGTTAATGCACTGGTGAAAAGTGTGTATTTTCAGGAATGAAATGGCTTTGACAATTCCTTCATAGATACAGGCTTTAAAAAATGTTTGGTAAAAATCGTAAAAAACTGTGGTATCCCATATTTTTGTTTAGTACCATTTCAACCCTCCGCTTTTTAATTCAAAAGGAGGTAAGGCAAAAAACTGTATGAAATTGTTACAACAATAGTTTAAATTTCGCTGTAAAATTGAATTAAAAAGCGGTCTCGAAAATTCAGAGCAGTCAAAAATCAAAATCAAAAATCAAAAATCGTTTATTTTCTATTGGTATTAAAATATACACTTAGAAACGTCAATATTTTATAATAACAAGGCACTCTAAACTCGTCCATGAAGATTGGCTAAATGCAAACAGCAGCCCATCTCCACCGACGAGCTGCTGGTTCCGAATGCAGTACCCCGAGAAGAGCCAGCAAGAAACTCAAGGGCAGCTCTTTTTAATCTCATGTCTTACTAATAAATATCGTTTACAATAATAATTATAATTAATAGCCTTACATAGCGTCGAGTCGGTTAATCCCATGCATGTTGGTCTACTAAGTAGTCTGTAATTTTATAGTAGCCTTTTTTACGTAATTTTTGCTTAACTATTATTTTAAATTTGTCAAGAGGCAAATTTTGTAATTCAATGGGAATCTTATTGTAAAAGCGTATACATTGACCCTTATATGATTTGGTAACTTTAGATAATCGACTAGCACAAGCAGCCAGTTCATTCTTATTTCTAGTGTTTATACAATGTCTGTCACAATTTTTTTTGTAAAGTGATATATTCTTTTTAACATACAATACGTTTTCGTAAATATACTGTGACGCCAGTGTCAGTATATTAATTTCCTTGAATTTTTCCTTTAGAGACATCCTAGACCCCATTTTATAAATTGCACGAATGGCTCGTTTCTGCAAAATAAATATTCTCTGGACATCAGCAGCATTCCCCCACAGTAAAATGCCATATGACATTAAGCTGTGGAAGTAGCTGAAATAGACAAGTCTAGCTGTTTCTACGCTTGACATATTACGTATTTTTTTTACGGCATATGCAGCAGAACTGAGCCTTTTCGCCAACGTATCAATGTGCGGTCCCCACTGTAACTTAGAGTCTAGAGTTATTCCTAAAAATACTGTAGTGTTTACACATTCTAATTTTTCGTTTTTAACTGTAACTGAGTTTAAAGTTCGTTTAACATTTGATAAAGAAAAATGTACACATTTAGTTTTTTTCTCATTGAGAAGTAGATTATTAACGTTAAACCAACTGACAACATCATTAATTGCACTGTTCACTTCGTCATAAGACTTAATAGGTCGTTTAATTTTAAAAAGTAGAGATGTATCATCTGCGAACAGTACAATATCATGTTGCACTCGGTTGGGTAGGTCATTTATATAGACCCGAAATAGAAAGGGGCCTAAAATGGAGCCCTGCGGTACACCAATACAAACCGCCGATCCAGACGATCTTGAACCGTTTACATCAACACACTGTATCCGGCTTTTCAAGTAGGACTTTATTAAATCAAGAGCGCGGCCTTGTACTCCGTAATGACGTAGTTTTCTGATGAGAATTTCATGATGGACACAATCGAATGCCTTAGATAAATCACAGAAAACCCCAACAGCATCCTGCGACTCCTCCCAGGCATCAAACACATGATTTACTAGCTCAACACCGGCATCGGTTGTCGAGCGACCCCTAGTGCAGTGCTCAACTCAACTCTTTACACTGGAAAGAGGTCACAATTTACTTTTTTAGTCAGTGACTTTACTACGGATTTACTTCTCGCTATCTTTTACAACTAGCTTTACTATGGTTTGAAATAGCGTAGATGAAGATAATTAAGTGAGTAAGTATGTAACAATATTGTACTCTAATAAAAATATGCAATAAGTGACTAAATGACTCAAGAAAGTTCAATTTACATATAATAATTTATGATCATGAACAAGAACAGGACGGACCTGTTGGCTCCGTTGGTAGTGACCCTGCCTTCTGAGGCAGAGGTCGCGGGTTCGATCCCCGAGGTCAACATTTGTGTGCATGAACATTGAACATGTCTGTTCGTGTCTGGTCGTTTAATATTTATTTAAGTATGTCTATCAGTTGTTTAGTACCCATAGTACAGACCCTACCTAGTTTGGGACTCAATAACCGTGTGTGAATTGTGTCCCACAATTTATTATTATTATTTAAGTATGTTTATCAGATGCACCAATAGCCTGCTCTCTCCAGTAACTCAATAGCCCTGTGTGAATTGTGCCACAATTTATTTATTACCCATGGTACGGCCGCACTGGCTCTCAAAACCCTGCGCCGTAATTCCACAATGGGGTTGCAGTAACAGCGCAGCGAGTGTCAACAGTGCGAACAATGCCACTGGAGTGCGTAATCGTGCAGTTTAGGGTTAATACTGAGCATGGAGCAGTTAGGGGTTGAATGGCAAAAATGTTGAGATGGTTTAATGATATTTATGCTGCTATAGTGTGTAGGTTTTGTATTTATATTTTCCTAGCGATGGGCTCGCGTGAAAGATTATGTCTAATACTTCCTCATGTGTAAGACCCTTAGCTCAGCAGTGTTAGTGTTGTTACAGGTTGATGATATTTTACCGAAAACAGGACTTCAAACAAGAAACTAAAAAAAGTAAAAAATCACTAGTTGCCACTACCCTTTTCGAAGGTTCCCCTAGATTTCTCTGGGATGCCATCATCAGATCCTGGTTTCCTTATCATGAGATATCTTCTTTCCAACAAAAAAAGAATCATCAAAATCGGTTCATAAGCGATGAAGTTATCCGCGAACATACATACGGTAATACATACATACATATAGGTACATCCATATGCTCACGCCTTTTTCCCGAAGGTGTAGGCAGAGACAACATACGGTAATATACGGTCGAATTGAAGAACCTCCTCCTTTTTTGAAGTCGGTTTAAAACTGCTTTTATAAATTCAAAGTGGGGACATAAGGGGGACATAGTCTTAATGAAAGTCGCCGCTTCGGTATGTATAGTTGAGAAGAAGCGGGGCAAGAAACCCTTCAACACATTACTCAATATTAAATTGGATTACATAATTTGGCTATTTTTTTTTTCAAATAAAAATAAATAAATAATCTCACGCCTTTCATCTCCGAGGGGGTAGGCAGAGGTATTCCATTACTGGATATACCCACATTTCACGAGATACATTGGACCCCTAAACGTGATAGGTGGTGAGCCCATCGCCGGACTGGGTCTATTTACACATGTCCCAGAATTAATTCTGAGACCTGCGGGTTTCCTCACGATGTTTTCCTTCACCGTCGAGCTAGTGATAAATATGTACGTAAGTTTTTAAAAAACTCATTTGTACATGCCAGGATTCGAACCCAAGCCTCACTGATTTTCGGCCGGCTCTTTAACCGGAAAGTCTTTAACTGCTCTTTATTTTCAAAATTTTCTCAAAACAACATTTTCATTAATATTATTATTAGTTCTGTTATCTTATTTGCAGTTCCATTTTTCAAATACCTTAGTTACGTAAAGTTTAACATCAGTTTTGACAGGCAAACACTTTTATACAATCCTACTAATGTTATTGCCAAAGAGTATTTGTTAATTAGCCCTTCTTTGACACAAACACCTACACTATATTTGGAGAACCGGACTTAGCCATAGGCTACACGGACAAAATCGGTTGTAAAAGTTACCAGGTAAAAGGAAAAAATTTACATTACAAACATCGTAACAATTTCAACTCAGTCATCAACATCATCAACCCGTAACAGTCCACTGCTGAGCTAAGGGTCTTTCCTCACACATGAGGAAGTATGGGCTTTAATCTCACGAGCCCACCGCAGATTGGGAGATGGTGTTAAGCTAGTGGCCACTTAACAGTTAGAGTTTTTAGAACCACCCAAGGGTATCTGACACGGCTTAACGACTTCCATTGTGCGTAAACACAATGTAAGCCGGGACCAACAATTTAACGTGCCTTCGAAAACACGGAAGCGCTCGTGATGTAAATATAGGTTTTCACCCATTCACTGACTGACCGCACCCAAATATGTTTAACCAGAGTGATCGTTCCAAACCTTTGAGTATTAAACCAACCGGAGATGCCACTGACAGGCGTTCCTCTCTGCCAAAAAAAAGTGTCGGTCAACACGCATACCTGTTATATACAACTAGTTTTTTTTTGAGTTCACGGAGTGCTTGGACTGGTGAACGTATTAGTGTGCATCTAGTTCAAGCTAGTGTTTAATTGTTTTGTCAAAAAATGCGTTTGTTTTAACATTATTTGTGTTTGTTTCCTCGTCCCCCGCGCAGAAATTGGCAGATTTTTTGCAAATAAACTAGTGCGCGTGACGTCTCCTGTTGGTATAATACTCAAAGTTACAAACACACTGGCACCGCAGGGCTACGAGCGCTTCAACATCAACACAGTTCCATCATTATTCATAATCACGCTGGGGTAGTTGAATGCATTAATAGAATTATATACAAAATGATACCATTTGCTGTATTTATCTGCATTGCAGATGATGTTGCCCTTTTATTGCGTGCTTTAGGCTACGGTCTAGGACACAAGCGGAGGCGATGTAGAATAATTCTTGGGGTCTTGAAATCTAAACCTTTTTTTTGGTTTTAACGCAAAAGAATGTAGAATTGAACATTTAGGTATTGACTACTACAACTAAAATGTTTTTAAATTGATAATAAAAACTTATTAAGACATAAAGAAACATAATAAAACACTTAAATTAGTATTGAAAATATGGTAATTATAATAAAAAAACTTTTTTAACATATTTTTTTGAAGTGAAAACTTCTTTAGCAGCGTTGAGCACTTTTGAGGGATGGGTAAAAACTGTGAAACTAGCGTCAGGTCACGTGTGCTGATCGAAAAACCGTAAGACGGTTGGAGAGTAGTGTTGTAACACCGAAATCGATAATCAAGTTTTCACTTCTGCCGGCACGTGCAAGTGCAAGCCGTGTTTTTTTTTAGTAAGATAAATTTATAAGTAGGTAATTAATTGTAAATGCATTCCTAATACTTTCATTGAAATATCAGAATTTGATTGTGTATTAAGAGTATTACTTAGATATTACTAACTACTTACAATTTTTATACCAACATTTAACCAAATACGAACTTCACCTTTTACAAAAATACCGAAGTAAAGTTATTTTTCTATATCATAACATCGTGGATAAAGAACATCTATAATTTAGAAGTTCTGTGCCCTCAGTGTAAAAAACGCATTCATTTATAACCGACTTCAAAAAAGTAGGTTATTCCACTGTATTTTTTTATGTTTGTTTCCTCAGAACTTTTGACAGGGTAAACCGGTTTTGATGATTCTTTTTTTAATTGAAAGCTGGTACTTCCTGTGTCCCATTTCGATTTGGTACAATTCTGACAATGGCATCCATGACAAAACCATATAAGTCTTAAATTTGCATTAAGGATGTGCTCGACAACTGGACGAATAACTCAATATCACTACGACTACGACTACGACTTCAAAAAAGGAAGAAATTCTCAATTCGACTGTATTTTACTATTCGTTTAAGTCGGTTTTTTACTTTTTAGAGTTCTATGTTATTCTAAGCACACGTTAACATTGTAGAATCTCGTTATCCGCTATCGCTTATCCCATAGCCCACACTCCACTTGTCGCATCCACAGCAGCTGAATTACGGAGTGGCCTGGCTAATTGCTGCGAACTTAAATATTAACGCTGTTACATTAATCCGTGTTGCCAAAACTCCACACATCTGCCTTCCATGACGGTTTTTTAACTTGTATTTATATAATACTAGCAGCGCCCCGCGGTTTCACCCGCGTAGTTTCCGTTCCCTTGGGGATACGGGGATAAAATATAGCCTATGTGTTATTCTAATGTATAAGCTATATAACTGTAAGGTTTCATCAAAATCCGTTCGGTAGTTTTTGCGTGAATGAGGAACAAACATCCACCCAGACATCCATCCAAACAAACTTGCACGTTAATAATATTAGTAGGATTGAACTCTAAAGAATAAAAAATTGACTTCAACAAATAACATTGAAAAAAACAGTCGAATTGAGAACCCCTTCCTTTTTTTTAAGTTGGGTAAAGAAAAGAATCATTGACATCGGTTGGAGTTATATTGAGTTATTCGTCCATTTGTCGCGCACATACCTTATATGGTTTTCTCATGGATGCCATTGTCAGAACTAGACCAAATTAAAACTACTCGGGAAGCACCAGCTTTCAAATAAAAAAGAATAATCAAAAACGGTTTACCCAGTCAAAAGTCATGAGGTAACAAACGTAAAATAAAGATTTATTATTATTATTCATTGAAACAGGCCTTCACCAAACATTTTCATCTGGGCCTCATACATGAAAGACGAGTTCAATTCAACAGCCCTATTACTGTTTTAATATAGGTAATACTTTTTAGCTAACATGGTCAAAGCTTCTTATAAAACCACTTCAAAGTTTTCATCGCAACAAATTCAAATTCAGAATACTAACAGGCAACTTCGCTGCGTTTTAGCGGCAATAGGAATATTGTGTTTGCATCGATTTCGTGCTGGAATTGCGAATTTCAGTTGGATTGTTCGCAGCTGCACCCTTTGTCGGCTCTTCATTATTTTCCTAGTTTTCAAAACTTGAACTCGAGATCGTTATTGAAATCACTACAATCGACGGAATTAACGACTTTGGAAGTTAATTGCTGTTTCTCTGAGGCATCGGAAGATTGTTAAGTAAGTAATAATAGTAATTAAATGTTTATTGTAATTCAAACCTAAATATTAAATTAAATTATATCTTGATAGATAGATAGCAGTTATTCATATTCCTGGTTCGAAGATGTAGCAGTAAGTAAACAAAAAAAACTTACGTTATTAAATCATTAAGCTTACATATACAACGCGTAACAGAGTAAGCGCAACTCCTGAAATTCGTTTGTTCAGTATCGACTAGGTACTTAATCGATTTTAGCTATTTTTAATGTGTAAATTTTTTCCGAAAATTGAATTAGCATAGCTGAATTTAGTTTTATGTATGGAAACTTTACTATTATTGCTCTTTATTTAAGAATATTGGTTAGACACAACTAAAGTACGAAGGCGTCATATTTTTTTATATTGATATACTAATTGGGGCGTATGAGAAATTGCGCTTATTCTGTTACGCGTTGTACTTGTATATAACCTTAACCAATATAACCGCAGCCCAAAGAATAGAATGTGGAAAGTACCTATTGTTAGAATGTTACCTTTGTGTGTCATATTCTGAAGCTCAAAACGCAAAAATATTAAAAAAAATGAATTGTATTTTATTACAAAAAAGTTCGCTCTTAGCCACTTTAAGAGTTATATCACTGTTAAAGCGCAGAACAAATTCACAGTTCCAACATCAGTAAACACGTACAGGGCTACAATTTGCAATGCATCCCCTTAAAAACAGACCAAAAATAAAGCCAGCACTATACCAACCTTATCTCAATAAAAGTTGACGTGTTATCTCGTCCGAGGCACGTTAGGGACGTGACACGCCGTCACGTGGCGGTTCGTGGCCGAAACGTGTCTCAAGACTGGAGTGCGGGACAGCTTTTATTTGACTTTAACGGCCCTGTAATAGCGCTGAATGGTCTCTTTGGTATCATTTATTATCTAATACATAAATACTTACAGTATACTTAATATTAGCAAAAAACTCAATTCGTTTGATAAATTTAATGCCGTTCGTAGAATGTTCGATTCGCTAAATGACCGACTCACGAAAAGTTGTAAAAATTATTGTTATTTAGGTACCTTTTCGAATACACAACACTTGAATACCTTTGATTAATCTCAAACATCAAGCCAAAATCTGCACTGTACCTACTTACACACGTGTTCATACAAAGTTATTGAAGAGAACCAATAATTAAAGTCACACACGTATCAAATTGGAATAAATCGGAACCGCCTCGGTTTTCTTGCTCGATTTTGGACCGAGGCGATACGATAAAGCAGATTAAGGTGCCTTGTAGTAGGTAATTTCATGCAAAGAATACTAAACGGGTCGAGATGAGGTGGTACGATCCATTATAGAGTTGATATGTATGCAACAACCGTTAGACAGATGGGATTACGATCTGCAAAAGGCTGCAGGCAGAATCTAGATGCGTCAAGCTGAAGACAGGGCGCTATGGCGCTCTTTAGGGGAGGCCTATGCCCAGCAGTGGACAAGTATAGGCTGATGATGATGATGATGATGATGATGAACCTTTAGAAGGCTAGATTGCCAACTAAAAGGCGTTCCTCAGGGTGAATAGAACACCGTCTTATCTATAGATAAGTTCCCAGTAAGTATATTATGATAAGTTCCCTTGAGTTTGTTGCTGGTTCTTCTCGGGGTACTGCATTTGGAACCAGCAACTCGTCAGTGGAGTTGGGCTGCTGTTTACATTCAGCCAATCTCCATGGACAAGTTTAGAGTCCCTCGATATTAGACTATTGACGTTTCTAAGTGTGTTTTTATACCTACATACATAAATTATTATTAGCAGCCAGCGTCCGAGTATACTCGGGTCAGTACCTAGCATCCGAGTAGTAACCCAAAACAATAAATATTTACTGCAATGTTACGGGACATAAAACTGTAGATACAAAGCTTACAAACAATTCCGCTGTAATTCCACTCCCAAATTCCAAAGTAGCATAACAAACAAAACACGAGCGAATAAGCAGAAAAATACACGGAACGCAACCGAAACTCGGCAAATCAGCCGAACCCGATCAAACTCTCCAATTGAAAACAGATTTGCAACCCAAATGAGAGAAACAGAATCCCTCGCAGAATCAGCGTGGCAATCGACGCAATTTGTTTTATCTGCGAGAAACAAACAAATAAATTCTGATTGAGCGATTAAGGTACACCTTTCGATCGGGATCCAGACGGATGGTTGGATTAGGATTGGCAGACGGCTTTCATTCGCCGGCGTAGGATTGCCGGCCGCGGGACGCATACGAACTAGCAGAGTGTTTGTGGTGCAGAGTAGGCGAGAACAGTCTAACAATTACCATTACATACAACATAGAGAGCAGTGATAGCCTTACGGTTAAAGAGCTTCTTATCTTCTGATGATGACAATCAATGAGGCTCGCATTCAAATCCTGGCATGTACCAAGGAGTTTTTAACAAAAACTTATGTAGCACAAAACATTCGGAGATGAAAACCAAACTACGTTTATCCTCAAGATGTAATCTACTGGAAAAATTCTGACAGGTCAGCGTAGCGGTTTAAAGAAAGAAAAAAAATGGAGCGATTCCACAAGGACCTTACTAAAGCAGCATGGACGGCAACTTCTAAAACACGCTATCGAAGTGTTCTCATGTATTTGTATAAATACATCTGTCAACAATCAATCGATGGACCATGGTTTTAACGATAGAGGAGCATTCCAACTCCGCTCTTCCACAAACACAGTTATTTTGGTGTATAAATACAATTTTAATTACAAACCAAACTGTATTCTAGATACTAGAATTGAGCTGAAACAGCTGATGAAAACATGTATTTAAACAACCAGAAAAGACGACAAAAACCACGTCCAGGTCAATCAGTTTCCAAGAACGGATGAGAACAACAGATAGCCTATTATGTCTCAGAATCGTTACATCACCGGATGGACAATAATAATGGCGAGAATCTAACCAGCGACTGATTAACTCTTCATCCCCGTAAATTGCACAATTGCTTAAATACAGGAACGTAAGGACTAATGATCAATTAACGTGCCTTGAAGGCAATTGAGCTCGAAATTGATTCCACTTAGTTAAACATCTAATGACTATGCTCCAATTTATTTAACATACAAAGGGCCACTATCATTTCCATCGTAGTGCTGTAGATATTGTGATCTGTAAGTTCTACAAGTGTGTCAAAGTTAAATCGAAAACGTATTCGTCTGACTTCTCGTCTCGTCTAATGAACTCTGTTTTCTTTTCACTGATGAACCGTCCTGTCTCTGATGCACCTTCGTCAAGAAAATTGTTAACATCCTTGGGAATGACATAGATTCTTCAAAAATTTCATGTTTCTTTTAAAGTTCACGCAAAAGTGGTGAACAAAACCTAAATTACATTAGATAAATTTATATTGGAAGTCCATAGATTGTTTATTCCTTCTCGCATAAAAAAAAAATTGGTTGTCTGTAAAGTCGGTTTATGGACGATAATGTTCCGTTATGACGTCCGGACACCGATGAAATTCCGTGAAACCGAACGCTTAGGCCGATCGTGCCTCTCTATCGCTTCCGCGCTCTCGCTTTTACGCTCGGCTCAGGCGGAAAGTGACAATTTTTCGTGAGTGTAGCCGGCGTTCATCGATTTATGAGACGTTATCACGTCAAAAAATGATCAATTAATAAATCTTGCACAAATACTTTACTACTCACATTCCTCCCAAAGCCAACCACAAGACACTAAACTATTCGCAGGGCGCTTCAACTGAAGTGCGAACGCCCCAAAGTGTCCTCAGCGACAAACGTCCTCCAGCGAGACATTTATAGCACTACACATCTCGTAGTGGGTCCACTGATTCGCCTACACTACACTTAGGGGCTAGCCAGACCGCAGTCCGATAAGCGATCTTTTATCGCGAATTGATGTATGTTTGACCTAATACTCGCGGGTGCGTTCAGAACACGCGATCGGGGAAGCAACGATGCTATTACATGTAGCCCGAAAATTGATTAATAACGATAAAAAATCTGAAAGTGTTTCCTGGCCTTATTTGGCATTCTGCATTGGATTTACGACCGGCAGCCGGGGTCGCGTTGTGAATCGGTTATGGGTTTCGGATTATAAAATTGAGATGGTTGCCAGAGATGGTTGTATTGGTGTTGTTAAGTATTTATTCGGTATTACCGATTGGTTTGGAGTCGTGATCAGGAAAAAATACTACATCGGCGAACATTAATATTTCAACATTGCCGAAATGCCGAAAAAGTTGTACTTTCAAAATCCTTATCTATATATAAAATGATAAACTAACTGACTGATTGGTGATGTGCACAGAGTAAACTGCTGGGTCTAGAGACTAGAAATTTTGCACATAGATAGCTTATACAGTGTAGGCATCCACTAAGAAAGGATTTTGCTGAATTCAACCCCTAGGGGGGAGCCGCGTATAAAAGCTAGTCAGGCGAGTAGTGTCGTGAAATGGTCATCTTTGAAGGCATAAGGCTTATAAACGAGCAATCACAAAATTCCAGAAAAAATATATCTTAAGCATTGACATATAATCTTCATTTTCATAGTTTGAAAATGTTGTAGAACATTATTTACTATATGAAAAAAATTATTGCAACAAGGCTGTTTTGAATTTTAAATTCGCTTCTTCTTCTAAACTAAAAGAGATATTTTCATAGCTCTTGCGGGAAAACATTGGTAATTCATCTATCTAAAATTTTATAGTTCAGTTTTTTAAAAGACCAATTAGTTTTTACGCAAATTACGAAATAGCAGTTGGACAACAAATCGTCTCTAGCGGGTCCGTGCGGGGGCGACGGGAGTCAGTCCAGCGCTGACATTCAAGGAGAGAGGCTGCGCGCCGCGTTGTCGCTGCGCGCTCGAATTTTTACGCATTTTATGAGTAGTACAGTGTGCAAAGAGGGATGTCTTATAACACAATAAATAAATATGAAAAATTGTTACTGGTTTATAAAAAAATTAAATATGTCGAATTTCGTAATATTGGGTTTAAATATAGTGATTAATAATTTTTTACTCAAAATTTTTTTAAATCTCACCTCCTACCTCTTTCAAAAGCTTAGAATATGAACACAATAACTTGCATGTACTTATAAAAATAAACACGTAAGGCTTT
This sequence comes from Ethmia dodecea, assembly GCA_963855545.1. Lineage (NCBI taxonomy): Eukaryota > Metazoa > Arthropoda > Insecta > Lepidoptera > Depressariidae > Ethmia > Ethmia dodecea. The sequence goes on from OY979457.1 coordinate 1,318,944, forward strand.
CGCAAAGAATAATTATAAATAAACATAATACAACTAAAACGTTGAACTATGCATTTCTATATATACATACATATTATAATAAAATTGTAACTGATGTCTGTACATATACATATAAGATATTTAAGAAAAACGTATGTGTTTGGGGGTCTTCATAACGGCAATAGAAGCCGAAACTATTATTTTTAGAATTCATCATAACAAGTAATAACAAACATTATCATCCTTATGAGGCAGTCGGGTAAGGGATGCAAAACATAAAGATTGATTCAAGGAAACAATAGGGGTGTTTTATTTGTTGTTGGAAACCTCAATTTATTGAAGTGGAACTGAAGATAATGGATTTTCAACCGACTTCAAAAAAGGAGGAGGTTCTCAATTCGGCTGCATGTTTTTTTATGTTTGTTTCCTCACAACTTTAGACTGGGTGTACCGAATTTGGTGATTCTTTTTTTATTTGAAAGCTGGTGCTGGCCGTGTAGTCCAGTTCTAACAATGGCATATAGAGATATAAAGAAAACCATACAATTTAAAATCTGTTTTTTACTCTTTAGAGTTCTATTTTATTAATGCAAAACATTACCATACCAACCATAGTAATGTAAGCAACGGATCCGATCCGGTCAGATGTGACCTGATCCGATCCGGTCCGATGTGACCTGATCCGATCCGGTCCGATGTGACCTGATCCGATCCGGTCCGATGTGACCTGATCCGATCCGGTCCGATGTGACCTGATCCGATCCGCTGCGATGTGACCTGATCCGATCCGCTGCGATGTGATCTGATTCGATTCAGTCTGATGTGGTCTGATCCGATCCGGCCCGATTTTATGTGATCTGGTCCGATCCCATCCAATATGATGCAATCAGGTCCGGTACTATCCGGTTTGGGCCTATCGGGTCCGATCTGATCCTATCCGACCTGGTCTGGTCTGATCAGATCGGTCCGGACCGATCCAGTTCAGATCAGATCGAACCCGAACGGATCTAACCAGACCGGATCGGACCACATCGGACTGTACCCAACCGGATCGGATCGGACGGAAAACACCCAATTCGCAAATCACTATAGATGTTCATATAATATTTGAAGAGTTTCCTTGATTTCTCCAGACTCCCATCATCAGATCCTGACTTAATGATAGTGTGAACAACACCCGGAAAGTATAGGATTTCAAACAAAAAAAGAATTTTCGGAACCTTTCCTGTCGACTTCGAGTAATCGGGGAAAAAACCGACAAACTGAGAACCTCGCGCTTTTTTTGAAGTCGGCTAATAACATTATTAGACTCAGTATAAAATGAGGAAAAGATGTACTTACATAGACAATGTTTATTACCATGATCCATGTTAACTTTCACGAATCTCCTTCATTAAGTAAATCGTTTTTTTTATTTAAGCAACTTAAAAAAAAGAGAAAGTTATCAGTGTCGAAATCTTTTATTTCTTTTTTTGTGTGTTCCCAGATTACTCGAAGACTGCTTGCTGCGATTCGGGAAATTGTTTTTTCGTTTGAAATCATACGATTTCAATCAGGTTCTACCTGGAAAGTATACACTTTCCAGGTAGAACCTTACTCATCAGGTCAGGATCCGATGATGGGATCCTCGAGAAATCGAGGGAACTCTTCCAATATTATAACGTACCTCCAGAACGAAAGTAACGTAAGTCAAAAAACGCAATTTGTGGGAAATGAGCAAGAAAGTTTTCAAAGGCGTGTAAATTTGAATAAACTTAATGTATCTTTACCGTGTTTCATCGGAAATGATTTCTTTTTCGCGGGTATATGTATTGATCTTTAATGTACATATTAGTAACATCATATTCAATTTAAATGTATTTTAAATATTTATTTTGACATTAAACATAAAGTAGTTCCAAATTACGTCACTTTATGGCAAAAATATATACTACTAAAGAGGCCTATACCTATAAGTGTCTTTCTTCTTTTATTTAATGTTAGCACTAAAGTAACCCAATCTAAAAACAGTCAATAAAATCTAATATATATTTTGTTATAAACAGACTTATTTCAAAAAAGTGGTCAGTTTAGTACAAAAAAAGAAATGTTATTTACTTTTACAGTATTTCCAATAAACTGGCATAATTCGAGATCCGTCGATGTTGTACTCGTCTACTCGCGACCTCTTCTGACGCAATACTAGTTCGGTCTCTTTCACACGACATGCATAGGTAAATACCGTGATCAACTAAAGTGACCGATTTATCGGCGGTCCCCCTTTTACTTATAGTTTGGTCTCTTTTTCTCCATAGGGGTTTAGAATAGGCTGTTTCAGGTCAGTTTATACCAAAATCAGAAAATACAGGAATTTTGAGTTGGGTCACTTTCATTCTAAGGGTGCGATAAATCTATAAATATTATAGTGTACACCTATTGCAATTTGGGTTTAACTAGTACATTTACTCTTGGTAAGCACCATTTGGTGAAGTGGAACTGATGATGAAGACCAGATTGGGCTACCTGAACTACTCAATGATTAGTATTTTATTTGTTGCGATTGTATTAATAATAATAATATTACTTTTATTAGTATTACTTTGATAGAGTTGCCAAGCATTTTATGCTCGTCCGTCACAATGCATACTACCTATGGTTAGTGGAGTTGATGGTGAAGTGGCAGGAGAACTCTTCCACAATTTTGCTTTCTAGGTTTTTGTTATCAGTTTATTATAATTACTAAAAGATGTTTGGTGTTTGAAGTAACGTTCCATTCACAAAATGTTTTGTTATGAATGTTAGATCAAAGATTCATTTTTATGTTGATGCAAGTTTTGTTTTGTATTTTATATATTTTATTACTGACCCTACTGCGTTATCAAGACGCGTGGTCAAAATGCGGGGAAGCGCGGAGCGGGAAACATAAGCTCCGCCCTGAAGCCCAAGGCCGTTGGCGGCTACAGTCGCCTTAATATTATAAATGCGAAACTGACATTGTTTGTTTATTTGTTACATTATCTATGTATGTACCGTGTATTTTTTTTAATACAGTTATAGGAAACGGTTTATGTGTACAAATACCTTAATCCGTTGTTAACTTTAGTGCACCACCTACCTTCATCTGTTTATATCAGTTACATCGTAAGATTGTCTGGAAGGAATCGCTTAAGGCGATAAGACCGCCCATTGTACTTTTCTTGAAGACTGTGTCACTGTTTGCATATTTTTATGGGTGTACAATAAAAAGTTTTAACTTTTTACTTTTTTTGAGTTACGCCGAAGATGTTGGCTGTTGTATTCCCGCACAGTTATATGAGGTAATTACCTAGTTTATGTGGTCGGTTTTACGTTGTTTCCTTCTCACCCAACTACAGAGATCCATTCGTCCCTGTCCCCATAAACCAGCTTTGATGAGAGAACCCGTTTGTAAACGAACAAAGGGTACAACACCCCCATTTCCGGCGAGGCTAAAAACCGGTAGCGTTTTACATTAATTACCGCAGCACAATCCACGGTTTGTAGTATTACTATTTTACACGCTGCCAGAGCGTTTGGCAAGCAGTTTGATAATAAGTTTTAAAAGTTCCAAACAGTTTAAAAAATGCATATTAATTGTTATAATTAATTGGAGAACTGTGTTGAAAGTAAGTGAACTGGTAAGGGGTAGGCACAAAAAAGTTTTCCGGTGATGGAAATCATCGTAAGGAAACTCCAAAATCGTTCTACATAGCAGCATCTCTGTCTGGGAAATTGGAACCTCTACCAATAGTAGCCCATCTTTATTTCTATTTAATAGTAATACAAGTATTATTACACATCAATAACTATTTGGGGGAATGGATCCGCTGTTAGAATGGTAGAATGCTCCTCCATCGTTAAAAGTGGCGATCTTCCGCCAGGCGAGGTGATCGTGCCTGGGGACCGCGGCTCAACGAATGATGTTGGACAGTTGTATTTGTTAAAACTTCGATAGCACGGTTTAGGACTTGTGACGTTACGTGATTTGTTGCGGTCTGTGCCGCTTTGGTTTGTTCTATGTAGGACATCTATCGAGATGTCGCTAACTATAATGAACTGACGCTTTCGCTTCATGGTGGCTTTGATCACTTATAATAATAATATAAATTGGGACACAATTCACACACGATTATTTACTCCCAAACTAGGCAGGGCCTGTACTATGGGTACTAAACAACTGATGAACATACCTACTTAAATAAATATTAAACGACTAGACACGCAGCCAACAGACATGTTCATGCACACAAATTTGGGCTATGATGCAGAAAGGACGGTCACTACCAACTGAGCCAACAAGCCCGTCAATGATGCATTATCTGTGTGCCTTTCACAGAACGAACCAAAGGTTTTGTTTTCCATCCTTAATGTCAGTGTGTCTCGGATACGAACCGTTGCCAATGCGGCGGTAGTTGCAGCCGCCTAAATTTATAGCGCGCATTTAACTCGCATACTTTACGTGTTGCGCACTTAGCGGGACACTACATTACTGCTGTTACGACGCGTATTGGCGCACAAACTATCAGTGGATGTACCGTCGAGTATTTTTTCACCAGGAAAAGTTTCTGGGGTATGTATATAGCAGTGATAGCCTTACGGTTAAAGAGCCTGCTTCACATGATGATAATCAGTGAGTCTCGGGTTCAAATCTTGTATTTTGCCCCTTTATGTATATTGTCGCTTTATGTATAAAGATTTTGAAAAAATATCAGATTTTTCATGATTTTTCAGAGTTTTTATGCATATTGCCGTGAAGTGGACGGTATTTTATGTAAAAAAAAGTGAATGAAATTTCGTCGAAAAAATCAAGTTTTTTTTTTATTAAAAATACTTGCGGCCATATTTCGATAGGGGCACCCTTATAGTTATTGTTAAGATGTTCAGAATGAGACCAACAAATATTTCGATATCAATTTATATTCTTGAACAGAACACAATTCAATGACAACCGCCTTCAACCAAAGAGAGTCTAACCACACCGCCTCTCTGTCCAAAGAACTCTATAACTCCTAGTCTCTGACATATTTTAATCTCTGGATTATTAGCTGTATTTCATTGTAGCAGCACCATCTCTTGATTTAAAGCATTAACTCGACAACCAACGCCATCCATGGTCTGAGCGTAGTACAAATACATGCCGAAGAATAGGATGGCGCATACGTTGCTTCCAATTTCTTTCACAATATATATTCTCCTGATCATAAATATGCGTAAAAATTTGGTTTGTAGCTTATACTCGATCCCTATACTTTTTTGCGACCGGATCTCGTACTATTACCACGTATGACGTTCAGTGGTCCAAAAATATACAAGTGAAACGTGTGTATTACCAGAAACGGAATACATCTGCCTCGGGCGTAAAGGCGGGATCATATATTGTTCATGATATTATATTTAAAATGAAATGAAAATGAAAATGTATTTATTTCCGTAGGTAATTGCTAATTACACTTAGAATTCAATCGTCTAATATTATGGCACTTTGAAATAGACAGTCAAAGCTCGCGCACCAAACACGGAACATCCTGAAACCATTAGGCATAAACTAAATGAGGATGAGGCCGATGAATAATAAATAAGGGTCCGTCTGAAAGCCTATTCTGGCTCCTAAAATAGCTAACGCTAATCTCGGGATACATTTTAAATGCTATGTTTAGCCTTTTGTTGTAAAATTTAATTTTGGACTTTAATACGGGATGATAAAGATTTAAAAAAGAATAACTAAATCATTTGATTCAGTGAATACTTGACACTGAAATCCTAATAAACGATACACGGTTATAGCAAAAAAAATATGTTGGCAACAATTTAGTCATGGAATTATTGATCAAAGATAAAATCTGTACAAAAAACTGATGGGAAAGTAAAATAGAAATAATGGTACCTAAACTGAAGCTTTCAGAAACCAGACTAGAACAATTTATACATACAAAAATTTTAAAATTTCCGTTGTCTCAAGGTCAACGTCCAAATAAATTGTAATATTTCCACGAAAATGGTAAAAAATTTTCCTCGTGCAACTCAACGGGCGTGTTATAGTAGAATGTGAGTGGGAAATGGGAATACCGGGATAAACTATAGCCTATGTTTTATTCTGATATATAAGCTCTATAACTGTAAAGTTTCATAAAAATCCGTTCTGTAGTTTTTGCGTGAAAGAGGAGCAAACATCCATACATTCATAAATACAAACTTTCGCGTTTATAATATTAGTAGGATGATAAAAAAGGTAACAAATACAATTGACGAAGCACAGTAACAGGAATACACATTAACAAAAACAAATAGTTTTAAACATAAACGCAACTTTTTATTAAACAGAACGTAGTTATAATTAGACGGAGCACACATTAAATATACAGTTACAGTTGCCCGGAGGCACGAAGACTTAGAACTACATGAAATAGTCTCTCTAAACATATATGATGTAATTAAAAATACACGTAAAGACCAGACTGGGGTTTACGTAGACGAGCGGTTTAAACGCTCCTAATATTAACTAGATGTTAGGCGCGGTTTCACTCGCGTAGTTCCCGTTCCCGGGGGAATACGGATATTAAATATAGCCTATGTTACTCAGGAATATTGTAGTATTCTAATGGTGAAAAATTTTTTAAAATCGGTGCAGGAGTTTTTGAGTTTATTCGTTACAAACATACAAAAATACAAATATTTCCTCTTTATAATATTAGTGTATAAAAGTTGCTGAAAGTAATTATGTATTCCTCTGAGGAAGCATATCGCTGGTGCAGTTGATCAACTAAAATTTATTTATTGAATTAAATTATTGACTCAACAACTAAGAAATCAAATTAATTTTACTTTACTGTTTTTAAATTGATATTTTTGAAATCGGTATCTATCTTTTAAATAAAATTAGATAAATCTATAATATAGTGTAACTTCATGAAAATCACCTTACACACAACAAAAAATAATTTAATAATATAATGAATTGTACTAATTAATAATTGAGGCATGGGTAACAACACATCTATCTGAGTGATCAAACAAATATAGAACTGATTAAAAGTGGATATATTTCCTAATAGAATACTCGAACACGCTCGGGGGTCGTAAAGGCATTAACATAATTTTACTTTAAAAAGTCAAAAATCATTTATTTTCTGTACGGTTAAAAGGTACACTTTTTTATTTTTTGTTTTTTTTTTTTTATTTTTAATAAATAAATTGTGGGACACAATTCACACACGGTTATTTAGTCCCAAACTAGGCAGGGCCTGTACTATGGGTACTAAACAACTGATATAAATACTTAAATAAGTAATAAACGACCAGACACGAAGCCAACAGACATGTTCACGCACACAAATGTTGGCCTCGAGCGGGGATCGAACCCGCGACCTCCGGCTCAGAAGGCAGGGTCACTACCGACTGAGCCAACAGGCCCGTCGAACTTAAAAACGTTAAACAAAGGCACTCTAAACTCGTCCATGAAGATTGGCTAAGTACCAGTTGACTGCTGTAGGGAAAAAACGCCCGTCTGTCCAAGTCAGTGGTCAAACCGTAGTTCACTATGGACCGTGGAGCAACCGCAACTGCATTTTGCTCGGCGAAATTAATGTACTCCCGCACACCCGCTGCGGGCGACCAACTGGCCAAGTCAACAGAAGTTCAAGTGTTGGTGTACTGAATCCTTTGTTTGTTTAATGGGAAATTATTTTGGTATAGTTTGGACAATGTTTAAAAATAAAAAACAGCAAACGGAAGCCAAAGTACCTGATTATTTATTACGTTCCCGTGGGAATACGGGAATAAAACAGCCTATGTTACTCAGTGATAATGTAGCTTTCCACTGGCAAAATGATTTTTTAATCGGTCCAGTAGTTTTTGAGTTTATTCGTAACAAAAATACAAAAATACAAATCTTTCCTCTTTATAATATTAGTATATATAGTATAGACTAGATGTCGCGCGGTGCGCGAGGCCGCAAGCGGCCACGCGTGTCTCTGTGAGGTCGTATTTTGACAGACAATAAAGTCTAACTTTGGGCGCCCATCTTGTTTTAGCCATTTTTTAGTACAAGTCAAAAAATAATAAAATTTTATTAAATATTACTTTTCATGGCAACACTGCTTACTGAGACCCACAATCGCTCCATACAACCCAACTTTCCAAAGTCTTGCCAACTGGCTACAAAATGCCGATTAAGATTAAGAAAATTGATTTTTTTCAGTAAAACAAAAATAACGGGGCGGCCATCTTGTTTTTTCTATTTTTCGGGATTTTCTGATAAATTACAGGATATGCCCTATGCGATGACACCAATCACGTCTCTATAGCATATCGGCATCTGGAAGATCAATTCGGGTCTTTTGAGGTCTACCCTAAAAATTAAATCAACCATAACTTTCAGTGTTGCCAGGCAAAAACCAAAAATCTTACAAAATGTCATAGGGAGAGATAAAATGTTTTACTGACTGTCGCTTGTTTTTGCAAAATGGTAAAATTTAGAGTTTTGACATTTTGCATTAAAAGTAAAAAAATACGCCAAATTCCGGGAATATTCTTAAACATGGCAACACTACGTAATAAGACCTCCAACCCCGCTATACAGACCAACTCGCTCAGGTGTTGCCATCTTGCCGAAAATCGACAATCAAAATGTGGTAAAATTAATACTTTTCTTTGGGAGCAAATCACCGGTCGGCCATCTTGGTTTTTCAAATTTTCGGGATTTTCTGGTAAACTACAGGATATGCCCTGTGCGATGACACCAAACACATCCCTTTAGCATATTGGCATCTGGGAGATCAATTCGGGTCAAGTGGGGTCTAAAACCACTCCAACTTTGAAACACTACTACGCGGCCGCCATTTTGTTTTTTCAACTTTTTTAACTATTTTCGTAAATCATTTAAACATTTCTACAGATCCCAAAAATTTCAACCGGATCGGCCGGAAAACAAAAGAGATACGATAGGCAAGCCTGGCCGCCATTTTGTTTTTTTGAAAAGTCGGAATTTTCCCGGAGTCACCCCGCCATTTTAAACACTTTTCTCATATATGACTTGTCTCCAAAACGACTCCTTCTGGGAGAACAATTATGTCAATGAGTCAGTGAGTGAGTGAGTGAGTGAGTGGTAGTCTAGCTTTATATATTATAGACTAGATGTCGCGCGGTGCGCGAGGCCGCAAGCGGCCACGCGTGTCTCTGTGAGGTCGTATTTTGACAGAAAAATAAAGTCTAACTTTGGGCGCCCATCTTGTTTTAGCCATTTTAAATCGAAAAACAAAAAAAAAATTGTTATATATTTTTTTTCATGGCAACACTGTTTACTGAGACCCACAATCGCTCCATACAAGTCAACTTTCCAAAGTGTTGCCAACTGGCTAAAAAAGCCGATTATTATTATGAAAATTTAAATTTTTCAGTAAAACAAAAATAACGGGGCGGCCATCTTGGTTTTTCAGATTTTCGGGATTTTCTGGTAAACTACAGGATATGACCTATGTGATGATACTAAACACATCCCTGTAGCATATTGGCATCTGGGAGATCAATTCGGGTCAAGTGGGGTCTAAAACCACTCCAACTTTGAAACACTACTACGCGGCCGCCATTTTGTTTTTTCAACTTTTTCAATAATATTCGTAAATCATCTAAGCAATACCACAGATGCCAAAAATTTGAACCGAATCGGCCGGAAAACAAAAGAGATACGATAAGCAAGTCTGGCCGCCATTTTGTTTTTTTGAAAAGTCGGAATTTTCCCGGGGTCACCCCGCTATCTTGAACACTTTTCTCATATATGACTTGACTCCAAAACGACTCCTTCTGTGAGAACAATTATGTCAATCAGTGAGTGAGTGGTAGTCGAGCTTTATATATTATAGACTAGATGTCGCGCGGTGCGCGAGGCCGCAAGCGGCCACGCGTGTCTCTGTGGGATCGTATTTTGACAGAAAAATAAAGTCTAATTTTGGGCGCCCATCTTGTTTTAGCCATTTTAAATCGAAAAACAAAAAAAATTGTTAAATATTTTTTTTCATGGCAACACTGTTTACTGAGACCCACAATCGCTCCATACAAGTCAACTTTCCAAAGTGTTGCCAACTGGATAAAAAAGCCGATTATTATTAAGAAAATTTAAATTTTTCAGTAAAACAAAAATAACGGGGCGGCCATCTTGTTTTTTCTATTTTTCGGGATTTTCTGATAAATTACAGGATATGCCCTATGCGATGACACCAATCACGTCTCTATAGCATATCGGCATCTGGAAGATCAATTCGGGTCTTTTGAGGTCTACCCTAAAAATTAAATCAACCATAACTTTCAGTGTTGCCAGGCAAAAACCAAAAATCTTACAAAATGTCATAGGGAGAGATAAAATGTTTTACTGACTGTCGCTTGTTTTTGCAAAATGGTAAAATTTAGAGTTTTGACATTTTGCATTAAAAGTAAAAAAATACGCCAAATTCCGGGAATATTCTTAAACATGGCAACACTACGTAATAAGACCTATAACCCCGCCATACAAGCCAACTCGCTCAGGTGTTGCCATCTTGCCGAAAATCGACATTCAAAATCTGGTAAAATTCATCTTTTTCTTTGGGAGCCAATTACAGGGCGGCCATCTTGGTTTTTCAGATTTTCGGGATTTTCTGGTAAACTACAGGATATGCCCTGTGCGATGACACCAAACACATCCCTTCAGCATATTAGCATCGGGGAGATCAATTCGGGTCAAGTGGGGTCTAAAACCACTCCAACTTTGAAACATTACTACGCGGCCGCCATTTTGTTTTTTCAACTTTTATAATAATTTTCGTAAATTATCTAAGCAGTACTACAGATTCCCTAAATTTGAACCGAATCGGCCGGAAAACAAAAGAGATACGATAAGCAAGTCTGGCCGCCATTTTGTTTTTTTGAAAAGTCGGAATTTTCCCTAGGTCACCCCGCCATCTTGAACACTTTTCTCATACATGACTTGTCTCCAAAACGACTCCTTCTGGGAGAACAATTATGTCAATCAGTCAGTGAGTCAGTGAGTGGTAGTCGAGCTTTATATAATATAAATAATAATGAATAAATAAACTTTGGGACACAATTTACAGACAGTTATTCAGTCCCAAACTAGGCAGAACCTGTACTATTGGTTCTAAACAACTGACGAAGATACTTATTAAACACCCAGACACGAAGAAAACAGACATGTTTATGCACACAAATGTTGGCCCCGAGCGGGGATCGAACCCGCGACCTCCGACTCAGAAGGCAGGGTCATTAGTGAGCCAATAGGCCCCTCAAAATAAGGTTGTTGGAACCTATTTTTTTTATTAGTCAGGGACAATGTAGCATCCTATAAGTGAAATATTTTTTATCCACTCTGATTCTTGTTCACTCGATTAGATATTAGTCGACAATTTAATCCAACTCCTAAAATATTTTGATACCTATGACTCTCCATCAACTAACGCCATCTCTCAATCAAGTCCATTACGTTACTATCCTAGACAACGCTTGAAATCCCAACAGCCTTTCCATCAAACCGCCCTGACAGCAGCAAATCAAAGAGGCCTCTATCCCAAGCAGCAGTTAATCCAACTGCTAGAAATATTTTAATACCTACGACTCTCGATCAACTAACGCTATCTCTCAATAACGTAAATTCCTGCACTATGCTAAACATCGCTCGAAATCCCAAGAGCCTTTCCATCAAACCGTCCTGACAACAGCAAATGAAAGAGGCCTTTATCCCAAGCAGCAGTTAATCCCACTGCTAGAAATATTTTGATACCTACGACTCTCGATCAACTAACGCTATCTCTCAATAACGTAAATCCCTGCACTATTCTAAACATCGCTCGAAATCCCAACAGCCTTTCCATCAAACCGTCCTGACAACAGCAAATGAAAGAGGCCTTTGTCCCAAGCAGCAGTTAACCCACCTGCTAGAAATATTTTCATACCTACGACTCTCGATCAACCAACGCTATCTCTCAATAAAGTAAATTCCTGCCATAAGCTAAACATCGCTCGAAATCCCAACAGCCTTTCCATCAAACCGTCCTGACAACAGCAAATGAAAGAGGCCTTTGTCCCAAGCAGCAGTTAATCCAACGCGGTGCGCACAAAGTGGCGACGCGTCAGATTGTCAGCCGGCGGTCAGTTTTCATTTGTCACCCGACCGCGCGTCCGACACAGCTGTTAATTACTGAATATTTCATCGGGTTTGAGAATGGACCTCATTTGACGGTGCATTAAATCGTTTACGTTGAGCTGGTAATTGAAGTCGGGCAGATTTTTTGGAGTTGGAATCTTTGTTTGGATTTAAAGGCAAGAGAGTTGGGCCTTAGACACAAGCAAAAAAAAAAGTAAAATCTCACGGATTTTATCCCCGACGGGGTAGGGAGAGGTATATAGGTATATAGGTATTCTATTTCTGGATATACCTACTTTTCACGGAATATTCTTTTTGGGCTCAAGCTCCATACTTTTGTGCCAGATGTGTTTTGAAAGATTTCATGATTTTTCTGTTAGAGTTAAAGAACATCGGCAGCTTTGGGTACCCACTGAAATAGACACCCACGGGGTATCACACTATGCTTGTTATATTGACTCATAACAAGTCGAAATTTTCCATATTTTTTAATTAATCTAGCAGTTGGAAATATTGAGTCAAATAAAACAGAAATATCTTAGAAACACGAATCGATCGATTGGGAAATCTATTAAAATACCAAAGAGATTAAAATATAATATAAGGCATAGAGGGGACAAAGCGAGGATTATTTGAAGCCAAAAGTTATTCCAAGTGGAATAAGTCTAGTACAATTTCGACCGAATGACAGCTCGCGTTCATACTAACTGACATGACAAGGACATGACGCTTGAGCTTCAAAGTTTTGTATGAAAATATTCCCAATGTCCCCTCTATGCTATTATATTTTAATGTTTTTGATTAATACAAAAACTTTTTTGTTGTTGTGGTAAAATTGAACGTCGTGTCATCACGTCAACCATATCATTCAGTAGGGATAGCCAAGTGAAAAAATAAATTGATATTTATCGTATCGACATTTCTAAATACTATAGATAAAAATCGAGTGATAAATATCGCTATATCGTCAGTTTTTACATTATTATTTATACATATTCTCAAATTCGTAAAAAAGGACGATGAAAATAGTATTTATTTATAAATGCTTGAGTCTAAACAAGTATCTAGTACCTAACATGAAATGAAACACGAAACCAGAATTCCGTTAAAATTATATTAAAATTTATACGAATGCGATACTGTAAAATAGATGTCGATATATCGCCATTAAAAATATCGACGATATATATAATATGCTAATTATGTATTTGGAAAAATATCGATATTTTAATATAGGTATCGATATTTTTTGCCCAAGCCATCATTTACTGCCACTATGTGGCATAGAGTAACGTATAATAATATGGCATGTGGTAGGCAGTGCTATTTTCTAACAAAGAGGTTGGAAGAAAATCATTTTCTTTCCTAGAGAAACTTTTTCTTTACATGTCTTTGGTACCTAAAATCTCATAATAACCTATACAAAATACACTAGGTAACGAATAACTTTTAAACCCCAACTTATAAAAATGTGGTATGATTACATATTATCTTAGTCTGTCCAAGAACTATCGATTTTATACGGTTTCGTCTTCCGTGGGCAGGTGTAAGTGGGGTACCCAAAACACATGGACTTTTGCCATTGTTATTTGGGTTTGTATAAAAAAACTTTGGTAAACTTATTAATAAAAGTCGATCTGTCAAGGGATGGCCTTTGTTCAACAGTGGACGTCTTTCGGCTGAAGATGATGATGATGATGAGAATAAAATTACTTATAAACAAATCGATGTTCTGATAAAAATCGATATTTTTGTTTTAGGGTAACATAATTCAGTTTTTGCATTGAGTATTTGTTTTCTTCCGCTCCACAAATTTTATTAATGTTTCAAAAAGTACAAAGTTCTTGATTCCGCTAAAAACCAATTATAAACCTTTCACCACTCAAACCGAAGTAGCAAATCTAAAAAAACATTTTAATAAAGTATTCAAATAGGATTGCTAGCTTTTAGTTCGGGACAAAGCTAAACCGCCATGAATTGGTCAACGGTATACTGTTGACAGAGCGGTGTCAGCAGACTTGACACGTTTCAGAGAGCGGACACTGGTTGGGTTGACACAGCCTATGGTACACCAGTGGCGCAATCCCGCACGCGGCTAGGTAGACTTCCGTGGGTTGCGGACGATCGCAGATGCGACAGACGCTCTCGGCTGATGCGACGAGCAACTATTGCAGCAACTGGCAACTAGCTGTTTACATATATTTCAATGGAACTGCGCACACGTAGCAACTCGAGTTGTGAGTTCTGGTGATCGACAACATTTTTCAGTTGCTGCAATCGGTGACTAAGTTAGTTTCTAGCCGCAACCAGCAACTGCCGAATTTGTATCGGTTGTGTAAAGTTGCTAGTTTCCCCAATCGCAACGCGTCGAGCGGTTCCACACCCTTCCCCCTATTATATATCGAAGTTGCTTACAGATTGCCACACAATTGCTTCTACCGTAAACCGGGCTATTTGGTTGCAGCAACTTTCAGAGGAAACTTTTAAAAAGTTGATAATTGTTTAAACTATTTCTCCATAATAATATGTAAAGTGCCTATAAAATGACAGAGGCAAGAGCGTAGGCAGGATTTGCTTAGGAGCTGATCATAATCAGATAAAGTACAAAAAAGTATATGTATTAAAATGTTGTTTTAATCTATATGAACCAGCGAGATAAGAGGCCGAACTAGGTAGTTATAAGAGACAACATTTTACTTTACATACGTAAAAGCCTATGAGGATTTTGGCTGATCCCGGTTAACTGGGGGTCTAAAAAGGCCGTTTCGGGTGAATCATAATAGGATTCTATTTCGATTCATATTCGAAATTTTCACCAAATACGAATCTGCTAATGAATTAAATTGTCAGTGAATCACTAAAATAAGAGACCATTTTACGAAATTTAGAGGAATTGCTTAGGATTTGCTGGGAATTCAGAAAAGGAGAATTGCTCAGAGGAATTGCTCAAAGTGGCCATTTTAGACCCACTGTTCTATTCTAGGACTCATTGAAAGATCTAGGCTTAAAAAAATACACAATTCAGCCTAATTCCATTATAATGCAAACGGTGGCGTGGCGTGGTGGTGGTGTTTTAAAAGGATTGTTAAACTTGTTTTTATAGTATGTAAAGAAATAATTTACAATATTTTCTGCTTCACCTACTGCATTTTTTCTGCTGTGGCAAGCACAATAACTCATGGGCTAAGCCACCTCTAAAATGCAATTCTCCTGTCAGATTTCAGAAACGAATGGGAGGTAAATTTTTTACTGGACATGTTTCAAAAAGCCATACCGAGTGGTAATAAAACTACCTAAGTCTGTAGTTTAAGGCTAGGTTTCAAACCATTTAAAAATACTGGTTTCATTAAATACTGCTATTTATGAATGCGTGTACCTGAATTTATTTTATTTCAGTCTTCGTCGTTCTTAACTCAATTTTTTTAGTAAAATAAAAATAAAACTGTAAATATATGATTTTGGCACTGTATCACTAAACTCAATTTGGGACTAAATAACCAAGCGAACTTCTAGAAATACAAACAATAATTATAAATATGTGGGATACTATTCAATCCCATGTGGGATTAAATAGTATCTAGTAGTGAATTATTGTTTGTATTTCTAGAAGATTATTTATAAACTATTTTTTACTAAGTTTATTTTGAGTGTAGTTATACACTCCCTCACTCCAGTTACATGCTAAAAGGGAATCAAACTAGTTAGGTAGTTCTCTTTACACAAAGTCGCTTCCCGCTGTCTGTCTGTCCCTATGTATGCTTAGATATTTAAACCTACGCAACGGATTTTGATGCGGTTTTTTTAATAGATATTTTATTTTATAAAGTGATTCAAGAGGAAGGTTTATATGTATATTTTTGTTCCTGTATTTCCATGGGAACGGGAACCGCAGGGCATACATATTTTTACTCAAAATCAAAAGGAATCAAAAAATGAAGAGTAAAATACAAACATATTTACTAAAACCCGAGTCAACACTACTGGGCTTACGACCATCAATCTTGTCGTCTGACGGCCCGACGCGGTCAGCCGACGCACCTGCTAACACTGTGCTGACACCGCCCCACGGGGTCGCGACATGTGACTAATTCGTTGTCAAACGACTGTTGTTGAAATGTCGGATTTACTAATTTTTTAAACAGTTTATAGTTTATATATATTTATAGTTTACTTTTATTTGTTTATTTATTTATTTTATTTTAATTCATGTTCCAAGAAAAGGCGTGATGAATTGATGATTGAATCCATTTTTTTTAAATAAATATTATTTATCATTATCTCGGCGGTGAAGGAAAATATCGTGAGGAAACCCGCAGGTCCCAGAATAGATTCTGAGACATGTGTAACATCACTCCGTTCCGGCGATAGACTGTCCTGTCACGTTCCAAAAAATATACAGGTGAAAAGTGGGTAGTACAGTCAGGAGCACGCTAAACTTGACACTTTGGACTTTGACCCGGCCCTGTATTCTATGGCGCGCAGTATAAATCAGAGCTCAGCTTAAACTGGTAGTGTCAAGCTTGACTTGCTCTTGACTGTACCTATTTCCAGGATACTGCCTTTAATACTTTTGCGTCGTGCTACACGTAAGCACACTTTTATTTTATTTTTCCCTAACACTAAAAAAAAAAACTCCTCGAGGGGGTAGGCAGAGGTATTCCAATACTGGATGGATATACCCATATTTCACGATATACATTAGACCCCTAAACGTGATAGGTGGTCAGCCCATCGCCGGACCGGGTCTATTTACACGGGTTTCCTCACGATGTTTTCCTTCACCGTCGAGCTAGTGATAAATATGTACGTAAGTTTTTAAAACTCATTGGTACATGCCAGGATTCGAACCCGAGCCCCACTGATTTTCGGTCGGCTCTTTAACCGTAAGGGCTATCACTGCTCTAACCCTAACGCTAATTGCGCAAAATCCTCGAAATCGGGAACGCAAGACTGAACTGATGTTATTAATTTTTGGGAATTTTTGTCTTCATATTTTACAGCGACAGTTTTAGAAAAAAAATTCTCAGTAAATTCCTGAGAGAGAAACTCCCATTGTATGGATGAAGGATTATTTATACAGAAACTAACAATCACTTTATGCATGCATATGTTATCCACGAAGGAGAATCGAAACCGCAACATCTGCCTCAGATGGCAGAGTCACTACCAACTGAGCGAACATGCCCACAATCCGAAAAAAAAATAGAATATAACATAGAACTCTAAACAGTAAAAAACCGACTTCAACTTATATGGTTTTCTCATGGATGCTATTTTTAGAACATGACCACACGGGAAGCATCAGCTTTTAAATAAAAAAAGAATCATCAAAATTGGTTCATCCAGTCGAAAGTTCTGAGGTAACAAACATAAAAAACTGTCGAATGGATAACTTCTTCATGACACATAACAATTTAAACGAACAGATTCATCACATTCCCGCATTTTTGCACCGGATCCCTCATTAATTCCGCTCCGGAAACCGATAAATCATTTATCGATTTATCTGTCGCATCACTACTGCCGCCGCGAAAGAAAGAACCCAACTCAAAAACCGTTGTTTACGAAATTCCATAAAATCATAAAAGCTGATCAAAGTTGCGATGACGGCTGATGATGACCCAAAAGGCCAAACAAATAGAAACATATTTTTTTATTTACATTTTATTTTTTGGAAATTTTATAGATACCTACAGTTTTTAAAATAAACATTCTTAACACAAGTTTGTTCGTCAGTCTATTTGTGTCAAGGTTTTTAAGAAATGACTAGAAGTAGGTATCTAAGTTTTTATCTAATAACAAGGATAATAAAGTCTCTCTCTTATTCTTCTTATTTTTTCTTTTTGTGTATGTCAAGCTATATATATATATAAACAAACACGGGTTGCACTCCGGGAGTGCCGGCAGAAGTGAAAACTTGATTATCGATTTCGGCGTTACAACACTACTCTCCAACCGTCTTACGGTTTTTCGATCAGCACACGTGACCTGACGCGAGTTTCACAGTTTTTACTCATCCCACAAAAGTGCTCAACGCCGCTATAGAAGTTTTCCCTTCAAAAATTAAACTACATTGTGATGAAACCCGCAGGTCCCAGAATTAATTCTGATTCATATGACAGACCAGGTCCGGCGATAAGCTCACCAATATTACGTCAAGAAGTCCAAAGATTATACTGGTGAATGTGGGTATTTTCTGAAATAGAATTTACCACTGCCTACTGTAAATCGAGTAAAATAACAATCAAAAAATGTCAAATTTGAGTTTTATCTCTCTTTATCACACAAGGCCATAAATAACCAGAAATATCGTACATTGGGAAACTATTTGTCCGTGTGTCCGGCAATGTGTCGATGTCGTCTGCCCTGAATGACGTCACGCGGATATAATATGAAAGTATTCTGACTGACGTCATTGGACTGAGTCGGAAATACATGGTCTTTTTAAATTATGTACAAATATTAAATAAGATAGTTTCTTGAAATTTTTGATCCACTCTTTAATTACTTGTAATTAAAGAGTGGTTCAAAATAAAAATCAATACCGAAAATAGTTTTGTAAAATTATTTTCGGCAATGATTTTTATTTTTCATACGTTACCTACTTTACTAAATATCATCGATTATTACAAAAAATTAAAAAAACTAACAGGCTGCACATATAGGTACAAATTACAATACAAGCACACTACTCAATCAAAAAGTGCGCGAAAGTAACAAAATAAATAAATAAAGCCGACAAAAATAAATACTTAGCATTTTTTTAGTTATTGCAAAGTTAGTTTATGCAAAGCATGTTTCTTACAAAACAATATTTTTTTGTTAGAGAAGAACAAGAAAAACCAACGATTTTTTTTTTTTATATGTTAATTCTATTTCTCTTAGATATTTGTACCCTTAAAATATTTAATAATAATAATATAATCTCACGCCTTTTATCCCCGAGGGGGTAGGCAGAGGTATTCCATTACTGGATATACCCACATTTCACGAGATATATTGGACCCCTAAACATGATAGGTGGTGGTGGTTAAAATATTTGCACTTGGTTTAAAATGAACTTATATTTAAAAAAAGAAGCTAACTAGGTAATTGGCTGACGACTGATCTATCAACGCACAGCCAGTCCCGCTAGGTTTAGAAGTATGACATTTTGCACAAAGCATCCTTAAACGACATCAGAGGCACTAAGAAGGTTTTTTTAATTCTTACGGGAATAAATCGGCTCTGCTTACCCTCGGGAATAAAAACGTGAGTAAACTTCTTTATTTTTTGTTTAAAATATGCAAACCCTATACGACACAGCCTCGTCTACTCGTAACCGCGAGTTAGGCTTCCTCCAAACGAATTCGACATTGAAATTAGTAGTCCGCTTCTAAGCCTGTTGCAATTTTCATGTATCAGTGTTTACAACGTGGCACGCAGCATGGCACGCCCCGGGCATGCAGGTGCCACCACAGGCCGGATTTATGCCTCGATTTGTCATCGCGCCAAACCGCATGCGTTAAACATGGGCATGCACGTAAAGCATGCATGATAATGGCTACTGAGCGTAAAACATTTTAATAGGGCCCGACTCTTTTAGTCGTGGTGGTTAGTGTTGGTAACCACCTATTTCGAGGGTTCGGTGGCATCACGGAATATATACTTCATAATAATAGTAATAAATTGTTGGACATAACTCACACACGGTTATTTAGTCCCAAACTAGGCAGAGCCTGTAGGTACTATGGGTACCTACTAAATAACTGATAGACATACTTAAATAAATATTAAATAATATTAAATACTCGATACACGAAGCCAACAGATATGTTCATGCACATAAATGTAGGCCCCGAGCGGAAATCGAACCCACGACCTCCAGCTCAGAAGGCAGGGTCACTACCAACTGATCCAACAGGCCCGTCAAAAATAATAAAATAATATAATTTATGTAAGTAATAATATGTAATTTCCGCATAGTGTTTTTATAAATTAGTACAAACCGCTTGCAAACCCTAGTGAAAGCGGCAGCCAACAATGTCATCATATGAGTAAGTATTTTGGGACCGATACGACCTTCAGGAAGAGAGCGTACTCCCACCTCAAAGGTCGGCAATGCACTTGTGACCCTTGAGTTGCAGGTGCCCATGGGCGACGGTAGTCAGTTAGTCACTTACCATCAGGTAACTCTTCTGCTCGTTTGCCCCCTTTTTTTTTAAAAAAAGTATAGACACACTATGCGAAATTCTAGGCCCCAGAAATTTCTGGAGCCGACCGCAACTCTTTCAGGTATTTTTGGAGTGTCTGCACTAACTTGCAAATCCTAGTGATCGCAGTGCTGCAGTGGTCATCAGGTGCATAAGTAGACAGACAATGCCGAAATAATTCGGCTT
The DNA here is from genome assembly GCA_963855545.1 of Ethmia dodecea. NCBI lineage: Eukaryota > Metazoa > Arthropoda > Insecta > Lepidoptera > Depressariidae > Ethmia > Ethmia dodecea. The sequence goes on from OY979457.1 coordinate 1,339,428, forward strand.
AAGTTTTGCGGCCGACGTAACTTTTTTTTTGACGATGGTCTTACTCTAGACTTGCCCGAAGGCAAAGACGAGGCCTACGATGGAACAAGCTTTTTATTTACCGATTTAATTAATAAGCACACAATATACTTAACGCTATTATGCATGCATTGCCCAACAAAACTGTGTCAACAGTTTGACTGTGGGATTCGCAGTCTCTCTTTATACAACAGAAAAACCGCAATTCCTCATACACCCCAATTAGTATATTAATGTAAAAAGAATAGGATGCAATCGAACTTCAGTTATGTTTAACCAATTTTCTTAAATATCGATTAATAATACCACGATTTCCATAGAAAGCGCTATATTCAGCTACGATAATTCATTTTTTTGAAAAATTTAACACATTTTAAAAATAGCTGAAATCGAATAAGTAGTCGATACTGAACAAACTAATTTCAGGAATTGCACTTATTCTGTTACATGTTGTATATTATATCATATTACAATTTTTTGATATTATATTTAACAATGATAACAATTAACAAGAAAAAAATTTCTATTGGTATCTCGTCTAATAATTTCAGGAAGACTATTAAATAAGTATGGGATTCGTTTTTGAAGAGTTCCATCACCATAATAATTACTAATTCTTGGAACGAATAATTTCCCTGAATCCAGGGTTATCGTATTATAGGCATGATTAGCGGATTAGGCCCAGAAGATGCCTGTTCACTCGAGCCTTAAATTCTGACGGGTTATACAATATGTAACAGAATAAGCGCAATTTCTGAAATTAGTTTGTTCAGTATCGACTACTTAAATATACAGCAATTTTTAAGATGTGTTTATTTTTTCCGAAAAATGAATTAGCATAGCTGATTAATTTAGTGCTATCTATGGAAATCGTGCTATTATTGATCTATATTAAAAAAAATATTAGACATAACTAAAGTTCGATTGCATCATCATTTTTAATTGCGTGCTTTTTCTGTTAGGCGTTGTATAAACCCGAAGACACAGACGCCGGTATAAGTATCGCTGTTAAAAAGCATTGCAGGCGTAACCAAGTACAAAAAATACCATCATAAAAAACTAACAAACTATAACCCTCCCTCGAAACACCCCTTTTAATTTGTCCCCGCTTTGCACCAGGGATATATTTTGCACAAAACACACAACCCCGTAAGATTAGTTCCATGATTAATTACAGTCCACCGCCATACGTATGAGCGAATTCTATGCTGGCACCAAAGATATTAAAATATAATAAGGCATAGAGGGAACAAAGCGAGGAAAATTTGAAGTCAAAACTTATTCCAAGTGGAATAAGTCTAGTACAATTTCGACCGAATGACAGCTCGCGTTCATACTAACTGACATGACAAGGACATGACGCTTAGGCTTCAAAGTTTTGTATGAAAATATTCATGCCCCCTCTATGCCCTGTTATATTTAAATCTCTTTGGCTGGCACGAATAATTATTACGACCGTTTAATTGCAGTCGGCATGGGAAATGAAAAGGTACGTACAAATTATGCCTCATTACTTATGAAATAGTAACATGAAAGTATGTTTTACAGTACAAAATGTTTATACTCACACGTTGCTGTGGTATTTAATTTCTCTTGTGTATTTATCGAATCACTAAACGTGACATGTAGTAATCCCATGGCCGGACACGGGTGCGGTTACACATCAAAAGTCAAAATGTATTTATTTTCTATAGTAAATTGCAAATTACACTTAGAAAAGTGTAATGTATAGAGCAGTGATAGCCTTACGGTTAAAGAGCCTGCTTCACATGATAAAAATCAGTGAGGCTCGGGTTCGAATCCTGGCATATACCAATGAGTTTTTCAAAAACTTACGTACATATTTATCACTAGCATCGTGAGGAAACCCGCAGGTCTCAGAATTAATTCTGAGACATGTGTAAATAGACCCGGTCCGGCGATGGGCTCACCACCTATCACGTTTAGGGGTCCAATATATCTCGTGAAATGTGGGTATATCCAGTAATGGAATACCTCTGCCTACCCCCTCGGGAATAAAAAATTGCGTGAGATTATTTATTATTTTATTTATTAAAAGTTTAATAACAAGGCACTCTAAACTCGTCCATGGACTTTGGCTAAATTTAAGCAGCAGCATATCTCCACCGACGAGTTGTTACGCTGGGTACAGAACCAGCAAAAAACTCAAGCGGAAAAGGTTTAAATAATTAATATACATATTATAATAACTTGTGTACACAATTCACACACGGTTATTCAGTCCCAAACTAAACAGATCCTTTACAAATGATGGCCCCGAGCGGGTATCGAACCCACGACGTCCGAATCAGAAGGCAGGGCCATTACTGACTGAGAAAACAGGCTCGTCAATATGGTAGTAACCAAGCCGTGCGTCCAATCATCGTGTATAACTTATAATTTGCTGAATACGGTATGACAAGGACCCTAAATTGATATGCAAGGGTTCTACAACCTTAGTGTTGACAAGAGGATCTCTGTTAAATATGTACCTATCTCAGAGCCAACAGCCCCCCTAGCTAAGTAGCATTGCACAATCTAATCGAATGTTCTTTTAGATTGACATGTATGGGATTGACATAAGCACTTGCCAACGAGCGCTAACGCTAATGTCAATCTAAAAGAACATTTAATTAGATTGTGCAATGCCACTTGGCTAGGCGGGGAGGCCCGTTAAAAGTAGCAACCTTACTCATAACTAGTTACATCACAACGTCAACTGCAAATATGCAGTGACCGTAGTCGGTGACGTTGACGTTGACGCAAAGAACACCAGGGCGTCGGCGCGGGTAATTCGGCCATTAATCTCGTGACCGCCGCGCCATGTGCACTGCTCGTACTGCATCATAAATAGTCAGATGTTTACATTGTACGACACGATTAATAAATAAGTAAATAGAAAAAAAGAATAAAATAAAAGAGAGAATTCCTATATATTATGTTATTCGACCCCTAAACGTGCAAGAATTTTAATTCTAAGACCTGCGGGTTTCCGCTCGATGTTTACCTTCACCGTCTAGCTAGTGATGACATTATTCATCACTAGCTGGACGGTGAAGGTAAACATCGAGCATTGAGTAATTGGTACATTCCAGGATTTGAACCCGAGCCTTACTGATTATCATCATGAGACGCGAGCGTCTTAACCGTAAGGCTATCACCTATTAATGGACTCGTTTCTGCATTACAGAAAGAAAATGACAGGACTAAACTAAAATAAGTTTAGTCCTGTCATTTTCTTTCTCCTCAAAAATAAAAGAGACGAGAGATATTTAGTCCTGTCAAATTAAAATTAGTCTGCTCATGTATGGCGTGTTTAGTAATTTTAGCGACGATGTAACAAGGTCATGGATAAAAGTGACAGATAAGCACGTTCATAGTTCAAATTAGTAGGTTTTTAGATGTTTGACATTAACTCTTCAATCTATGGTTTGTTTCTGTCCTTTTTCTTTCGTATTCTATGGAGAAGGATAGGCTAACTTAAAATTAGGAATTTTAGAATGGTCAGCCAGAATCGAATCCACTGCTCCTGCAAATCATAGATGTTAATGAAAAACTTGCCTAGGGATTATTGTTACATCGTATGCAGTCGAACAGAATGACATAAATTTGCACCAACTAACCAACGTTGACGCTGACCCAAAGATGGCGGGTTGAACTAGACACCTTGGAAAAAGGAGAAGTGATATTTGTCTATCGATGTAAAAAGTGTGGACTATTAATTTGACTATTAAGAAAAAAGAAGCAGTCACATGTAAGCAAGTATATCGTGAAGTATAAATCAGGCACACAAGTTGTACACAACGCACATTTTTCACAGCCCGCATACATAGTTTACGTTGAAAATATTAGCGGGAAAAATGTTCCGGAGTTATTTATTTTAGTGCCACCGGCGCCAAGGATGGGATTAAAAATCCCGAGTATTAGCACTATTATGTTTTTCATTTTACTTGTCGCGTCGTTTCTTAATTAATTTAATAAATTATGGGACACTGGACTCGATTCTGACTGACCAGCTAAAGTTCCTAATTCAAGTTAGCTCTATTCTCTTCCACCGTTTTGGAGAGGAAAGGGACAGAAATAAGCGACATATTTATTTATTATGTCACAAATGTCAAAATAACTAAATTGAACCTTATGAACGCATTCACAACTTTTTCAAATACACGTGTTTAGCAATTTTAGCGACGATGTAACAAGGTCATGGATAAAAGTGACAGATAAGCACGTTCATAAGGTTCAAATTAGTAGGTTTTTACATGTTTGACATAACTCTTCAATCTATGGTTTGTTTCTGTCCTTTTCTTCCGTATTCTATGGAGAAGGATAGGCTAAAATATAAAATTAGGAATTTTAGCTGGTTAGCCCGAATCGAGTCCACTGAGATGGATGCGGTTGTTTGGTCCCAACTAGCAGCAGGTCCCAACTACTGTGTAGGTAAATAAATGATCTCACTCAGTTAATAATAATAATAATAATAAATTTCTTTATTAAAGGCAGTTAAAGCCTCAAGGGTCTGTTCTCTCTGCAACCCTCTTTCTGCTCCACATCAATGACATGCTACAACCTAGCATTGTTGGCTACGCAGACGACAGTACGATTGTAGAGAGATATTTGGCCAGTGCAAGAGCCGGTAGGGAAGATATACGTTCACAGAGAGAGGCCATGGTAGAGAGAACGAACTTGGCCTTAAGTCGCGTCTCCCAATGGGGTGACGCTAATCTGGTCACTTTTAATGCCACCAAAACGCAGGCCTGTCTGTTTTCCGCTAAACGGAGTCCATTTGACCTGACTCCTACTTTTTCGGGGTGCATCTGTACCTACTACCGGCAGCCTAGAACTTCTTGGCATGGAGTTGAGTTCAGACCTCAACTTCGGCACCTATATTGAGTCCAAGGCACAAACTGCGGCCAAAAAACTGGGCATCCTTAATAAGGTTAAGCGATACTTCACACCTGGACAGCTTCTAACACTCTACAAAGCTCAAGTCCGATCATGTATGGAGTATTGCAGCCACCTTTGGGATGGCTCAGCTAAATACCAACTCGCCGCTTTAGACTCTGTAGAGCGCAGAGCCAGGAGAATGATTGGTGACGAGATGATGGTGACTAAGCTGCAATCTTTAGCCCATCGGCGCAAAGTTGCCAGTCTGTCGGTACCTATTCTATAGATTGCATTTCGGGGAGTGTGCCCAAGAGCTGCACGAGCTCATACCGCCTTCCCCTTTTTACAATCGGACTTCCAGACGCACGGCTGGGCTTCATCCCTACTTGGTGGATATCCCATCTATATGCACAAAGCGCTTTTCAAGTTCTTTTATTATGCGCACCGCCAAGGAGTGGAACTACCTGCCGGCGTCTGTATTTCCGAGTTCATATAACCCACAAGCCTTTAAGGATCGAGTGAACAGGCATCTTCTGGGCAAGCTCGTCCCAACGTAGGCCCCGTCTTTGCTCTCGGGCTAGTCTGGGGTCAAGAGCAAGCCCATTTTTTTTTAGTAAAAAAAAAAAAGACATAAAAAACCCATAAAACAATATATATATATATATATATATATATATCACAATAGAAATAAAAATATTAAAATAAACTAATAACATAACGTTAGCGCGTCACTTCTTATTGGGGTTTCGATGAACCGACAGCCAATAGGTAGGTAAAGATAGGACTCGGCATTCCTTCGGCCATTGTCAGAGTACGCAGTCTTTCCCAGTATGAGGCGATGCGAGTCCTAACAACAGCAAAAAAATCGGGCAAACGATCGTTTGCAAACATGCTCGACGCACTGCAGAATCGTGGAAATCCCTTATGGATACGATAAGCATAATTGTATTGCACCCTCAGTTAAGACCACCATATGTTAACTTATAGAATGCAATAAATGATTATTGAGTAGTAGTATTACTGAGTATTGAGGTACTACACCATCTGATAAGCACACATAAATACATAAACATCTACATTGAGAAACATATTCAAAAGGGCAGTTCTTTAGTCACTATTTAAAATTCCTGTCACTGCCCAAAGACTTACAAGAAATAGAGATAACAATAAGTTAACGTTGCCTAGTTTTACTAATTATTTCGGCCAAAGATGTAGAAAGTACCTTATTCCTTTAATCTATAATGACTTTCCGTCAGAGTTAAAATGTACAGATGTAACGAAACAAACGTTTAAAAAGAAAGTAAATAACTGCCTTGTAAATAGAATAAGAGATAAGATACAAAAATCATAAATAAAAACGCATGTAAAGTACTCACAGCTTATATTTAGTAATAGTTAATAGTATTTGGAGCCTCGTCTGTCAACAAACCATTGTATGGTTTGACAGCATGTTCAATAAGTAGATATAAGCAAAATTTACTGAATAAAAAGAATTATTATTATTATTATTATTATTATCACTGCTCTATAACTTTGTATTTCAATAACACAAAAACACTTCCAGATAATCTGGTGAGCTTACAAAAGAGCCCTAATTAAGAGCCCGCCGCACAGTGCAGCGAGTGATTTATGCTGCGATTTGTCGCCGAGCCAAAACGGCCTGATTCGGCCGCTCTGTTTTCCGATAAACAGTCTGACATTTCGCTTGTATTGTGTGGGCACAAGTGGAGTAACCCTAGGCAAGATACTGTGGAGACTTTTTTAATGTTCACTTTTGACGAGAGTATTCGACCCCTAAACGTGATAGGTGAGACCATCGCCGGACCGGCAGGCGTATTCACGGAGCTTCGATATTCGACTCGAAATCGGAAAATCTGTCGAAGATGGGCTATTCACAGATGTCGGTATCGAAAACTTATGTCATATTTGACATAAGGGTTCGGCAATTTTCCGTGGCTGTCAGAAACGCCTAGAATACAGTTTTTTTTCACTCGATCTGAATCGAACGGAAACGGGATCGAGCCTCCGTGAATACGCCTGCGGGTCTGTTACACATGTCTCAGAATTAATTCTTGGACCTCGATGTTTTCCTTCACCGTCGAGCTAGTAATAAATATGTACTTAAGTTTTGAAAAACTCATTGGTACATGCCAGGATTTGAACCCGAGCCTCACTGTATATCATCATGAGAAGCCGGCTCTTTAACCGTAAGCCTATCACATATACAAAACTTTTCTCATTTTCCTGTCTAAATAGCAGAGTAATCCGCAATCTGCTTGGCCATGAGGAATGGCCGTGCAATCCGTTGTTCCGGCGGTCACGCTCCATGCTTTATAGCCCTCTTACAGAGCTCTCCAGACTAGCTCGTGCTCTTATAAAGGGGTTTAGTGTATTCGACCGAACTACAGCGGACTCTTTATTGCCAGAGAATTGAATCTGGCTGTTATGTTTTAAAATATGCACGGTGTATTTAAAATTCGTGTTTCGAATTTGTAAAATATTTTTTAATGCCTATTATTACTCCAATACCCAATGGTCTGCCTACCTCAATGGGAAACAGGCGTCAGATTATGTATGTATGTATGTATTGTTTACTCGTATTGTGATGACTCAACGGATTAGGCGCACAATGCCACATTCGCAAAATGCCACATTCGCAAAATGAGACATTCGCAAAATGCCACATTCTCAGAATGCCACATTCGCAAAATGCCACACAGCAAAATGCCGCAGTAGCAAAATGCCATACTAACTAAGTGCCATACTTGTCCAACTCCCTTTTCTGCAGTATGTAGGCCGATGATTTACTATTGCTCTACTATTGCTGTGCCCTGAACAGGGTCCATAAATTGCTCTAAATTAGTTAAGACCACCTTGTAAACTTAAGGGATGCAATAAATGATTGAGTATTGAGTATTTATAAATTAGAAAATAAAACTTTTTTAATAATTTTAGTATGTATGTATTTAATCACATTTATTAATTTCCATTTATTTTAACACAAAATAAATTGAAAATGTAAACTGAAATTATGAATGCTGCTGAGAATCATAAAAACTTAATAACAAAATATTATAACTTTTTTTCAAAAAGCATATTTTTTTGTATTTACATCATTTAGCTGTTTTATTGTAATTTTAATTGAAATACTTATAATAGCATTTAATCACATCACACAGATTAGTAAAGTTTGCATCAAAATCCGTTCAGCTGTTTTCACGTGATGCGGACTGATGCGCGATTAAATAAACAGACAAACAGACAATTTTTTTAAGTATTGGAACATGTACTGTTATTGATTCTAAGTAGGTATCCCCAACAAACTTTTTTTGGAATATCTTCCATGTACAGACTTTCAACCCCCCTTATTATATTATAATATATATAAGTATAGATTAGATTTCCATTAAATTTGCATCATTGATTCTACAAATTGTTTGTAATAAAGTAGTTCTTAAGGTTTTCGCTAGGTGGCGTAATTCGTTAAAAGATAAAAAAATAAAAACATTCGAGAGTGTGGCATTATGCGAAAATGGCATTTTGATAATGTGACGTTTTGATAATGTGACATTTTGCGATGTGGCGTTTTGAGAATGTGGCATTTTGAGAATGTGGCATTTTTCGAAAATCCAATGTGTCATTTTGCGAATGTGGCATTATGCGCCTAATCCGACTCAACCTTTACCAATATATATTGGATGTTTTTTTTAATGTCTGGAAAAAAATATGACGTAAAAGGTATCTAGAGCCGAAGTTATACACGATATTAATTGTTAAATATAGTCATGTTTAGTGCAATTTACAAAGTCTAGAAAACTATGCTCACTACTAGGCGGTTGTAGGTAGATTGCGCATGAATCGAAGCTACGAGCCCGTTTCTGTTTTAAATACTATTTTAAATATTTCAGTATTATGTAATATTGACTACAGTTGAGTAATTTATATACATTTTATATAAAAAAAATAACTAATAATTCCAAATCAATCTATTACACTTACCTATCACACCATATTTTTTTCGAGACAGTTAAAAAAATCAGGCGGTATATACGACTTGTCTGAAAATACTAGGGATTTTTAAACATACTTTAGAAGCATTTTGGGGCTTAGCTTTTTCTAAAATTGGTTTTCTTCACTGTCGAGCTAGTGTTAATGTAAATAGTTCGGCAAGTGCCGATTCTTCAGATAACAAAATGTTTCGGTTTGTATAGTAACTTTGTAAGTGCATAAGTTTATCGAAATCGAACCCGGGACTCGTGTATTAGACGCTTACACACTTACTCGTACATATACCTCAACAACACCACCCTTGAACCTTGAATAGCCAAGTTGGCCTTTACTCCGAAAAACATGATCTCCTCAGCTCCTAGAGTAGTCGAAAAGACATTAGATTTGTCTATAAAAGGTCAATTAAAATCAAGTGCAAATATTATAAGGGTATTTACAAATTTAGAAAAAGAAATTACCCATTAAGAAAAAAAAAATCTTGTTTTTTTCTAACCAAAAAATACCTATTATTTTGTAAACATGCTTTGAAAAAATCCTCTCTACCGCACTACAATGCCAATTTTGTCGGATTTCTTTTGATATTTTTGCGCAATTTTTGATTGGGTAGTGTTCGTGTTTTGTTTATGTACATACAGCGTGTTAGTTTTTTTTTTTTTTGTATCTATGTTATCTAGTAAAGTCACGTATGAAAAATCAAAATCCATGCGAAAAATAGTTGCTTGTTCATTATTTTATCTATTACTTTAATATTTGCACTTAAAAATTATCTATTACTCCCTAACTCAGTACCAATAGATAAGTATAGGTAGATCGGTTCCAACAATTCACTTGAAATTTAAAGCTCAACTCACCTAACTTAATTCCACAACATCATTCATCGGGAAATTTTCACCGCTGCCTCCAAACGACCTTGAACAAAACCTAACCTATCCCAGCCTGTAATTACGCATGTCGAGCAACGAGACTAGGCGCCGAGTGTGCGGTGCCTTGTAAATAGCTCATTAAAATGAATTATAACGCTCGGTACAAACCCTGCATTGTCCTAGCGCGTCGACTCGATCGATACGCTGTGTGATGAAAATTTGCGGCTCTCAGAAATTTCTTGTGGTTTCTATGAGGCAACTTCTACTAAGTTGGTGTATACCATTATATTTGTATACTACCTGTCACGTTTGTATACTATCTGAAAACTAGAATGGTAGGAGGAAGAAAATATGGGGGGCTGGAGTTGGCAGATGTATTCCATTACTGGATATACCCACTTTTCACGCGATATATTGGACCCCTAAGCGTGATAGGTGGAGCTCATCGCCGGACCGGGTCTATTTACACATGTCTCAGAATTAATTCTAAAACCTGCAGGTTTCCTCACAATGTTTTCCTACACCGACGAGCTAGTGACAAATTTGTAGGTAAGTTAGGTTAGGTTAGTAGACAAATTTGTAGGTAAGTTTTTGAAAAAAATATTGGTACATGCCAGAATTCGAGCCCGAGACCTCACGCATATAAGGCGGGCTCTTTAACCACTGGGCTATTACCACTCACAATTAATTAGTTCATTAATATTTACAACAGATATCTTAATTGCAGAAATGCAACCAAATTTTTCCGAAATAAATACTTAAACCGTTGCACAGTTTAAGCGTTCTTCGAAATACACTATAAATATTCATTCATCAATTCAGTAACTAAATCAAACGAGCAAAGCCCGACGTTGAAAGGCTAAAAAGTGCAGTTAATTAACTTACTGGAAAATATTACAGCGAAAAGCAACGCGGCTATCTGTTGGCATTTGAATTTCGAGCGACTCTTCAGCACAGATATCTTTAACTAGTCGGAGACAGATAGGACACTCATCCGTTTAAGCAATAGTTCCTAGAAGTTCACCGAGCGCTAGTGTCGCATAGTGTTGTGAAAGTACCCCTTTCAATTGTAATCGATATCGATATGGCTAGTGATGTGCTTATAAAAAGATCGATATAGGGCCACTGTTAAGTTTTATTTTGCAAAAAGCAATAAAAAAACAATTCGAAGTTATTTCTTTATTTATATATATTGTAATCATTATGGGAGGCCTGTGTCCAAATTTAGGCTGATGATGATGATGAAATTGTTTATAATGTTATACCAATTATGATTGCGCATTCTAATATCAATTTCATACAAAACTTATTAATTTCTTTTTTATGAATGGTGCAGCCTAACCAGTAAATTAGTTTATTAATTTGATAATATTATTCAAAGTATGGACCAAAGAAGTTACTTCTCTGTACATCATTAAAAAGTTTTTGGTAAGGATAAGCTAAGTTGCTGTTCTTTAATCTCAAAGTTTTCTATTTCATTTGTAATATTTGTATGTTCTTTTGCAATAATTGCACTTAAATTTTGGGGACATAGAAATTTACTAATGGGTCTTGATTTGGATTTCTTTGAAAAACGTCCACAATATTATGCTCCTTGAACAGCAACTTTCCTATCCTTTCAAAGCTTTCTATTATCGTGATCCATCCTTCTAACGAAGGAACACACCCATAATGTGTTTTATTATTTTTTATAGTTTACTGGTTGAGTCTACAAATGAAACATTTTTCATAATGTCCTTTGATTCATGCCAAAAACTGAAATGCTCAGATTCGGGTTGAATAGAGCCGAGCTGTGAAGCTTTCCTTGTTTTGTTGTTGTTTTTTAGCCATTGACACAGTTTATCTATAAATTCTACTGCTTCCCCTGTTGTTTCCATGGTTTCGCTGACGGGCTCTCCTTCGAAAGTTTTTCTGTAAGCATACAACTTTATTATAGAAAAAAAAAAGATCCAGACTACTCAGTAGACCAGCATGCATGGGATTAACCAACTCGACGGTAAGGCTATTAAACATAATTATTATTGTAAACCATATTTACTAGTAAGACATGAGATTAAAAAGAGTTTGAGTTTCTTGCTGGTTCTTCTCGGGGTACTGCATTTGGAACAAGCAATCCGTCGGTGGACATGGGCTGCTGTTTACATTTAGCCCATCTTCATGGACGAGCTTAGAATGCCTTGTTATTAGACTATTGACCTTTCTTAGTGTACTTTTAGTATGTTTAGAAAATAAATTATATTTGACATAAAAAAAAATGATTTTAGAAGCAGAATATAAACAATGATATATACTTACCATCTTTTACTATTTTAACAGTGAATTCATTGACCTCCGTTGCAGATTTTAAATAGGTGTGTTCACTTGAAAAAAATCCATCTGGAAATGGAAAATATACATATTTAAATAAAAATTAAACAATTTGATCAGATTGGTCAGAAAATCTTAATATTCAAAAGCTTACCTGAATTACTCAGTGGGATGCCATGCATTGTTTCCGCTTCAGTGAGAGATTTTATTTGGTCTGAGGGGATACAAAACAGCCTGAATGCGATCACCCTTTCCGTCAAATTAGTATTTAGCAGTGTTTTTGACACACAGGTTTTTTCTGTAATTGGTGTTTCGACAACCCACTTAACTCTTCATTGTGAGTATTAATTTGTCAAGTATTAGAAAAGATAACCATAGTTCCCGTACATCATCGTTTCTCGGAAAATTATACAAGTGATGACGACACTCACACAACACTTTATAGTTTGTCCACTTTGCATGTTTACTGATTACTTTGTAACTCAAGCTTGAAAGCGAGGAATACACAAAGTAATCAAACTACAATGAAAATAAAGTAAAACAAATGAAAAACCAAGAAACAACAGAAAAACAGCTGGCCGGCACAATGACAGACAGTGTGACCAATATGACAAGTAAAATAAAAGTGTGACGTTTTGCAAGATGGTGGATACTTACTACCTACCATACTACAAATAAAAATTAAATGCGATTGCAGCGCTTCGTGAACGAATCGGTACTAACAAGTGTCAAGAGTGTCACAGGCCTGCTCTTCAGTCCGCCATCTTGCTTTGTTTTGTTTTTTCAACTCCATTTATTTAGTGTTGCCGGAGAAATGAATCTTTATGGCATAAATTAAAAATTTTACCTGATTGATAGTTGAATTTTTATTTTCTTGTACATATATTTATGTCCTTATTTCACGTTTAGGGGTCCAAAGAATATCTCGTGAAAACTGGGTATATCCAGAAATGGAATACCTCTGCCTACTACCTCGGGGATTTGGAAATCCACTCCACTGGAAATCCCAAACACGCTGTTCTCAAACAAATAAACTACTCGTTATCTTCGGCAGTAAATCTACCAAGTTTTTAACAATGAAAACAGCCATTCCGAAGCTCATTGCCAATTTTCCTAAGGCACCACAGCCTAGAAAAATACCAAAAAATCTTTCAAATCACTGGAACTTTCCAGAAAGTTCCACTCGAATATCCTATAACATATTTCACTTTCCCGATTCACTGAGATAAGGTTCCAAGTGGTAGCTAAACGAGGAGGCATTTGTAACTAATTACGACTTTTTCTCTTTTTATGTCGGGTTTTACAGCGGCTGAGAGGCTCTTTGAGATAATGTACTGACATTTATTGGGTTAAGAATGTTGTGGAGATAATTTTGTTGGGAGCAGGTAGCGGGAATGGGGAAATATACAGTTTTCCATTGAAATAGACAGTAATAGTCTCTTATGTGCTACTCAGAAAATAAGGCTTTCAGTCCAAGTCACAGTTTATTACACTATTTCAAGCTTTTCGTTTAGCGAATGGAAAGAAATATGGATGCTCGAAATGTTTGCTACTATTTTTTGGAGGCTAAATAAAATAACTGTGGAATAGTGGAGCTGGAATGCTTCTTTGAAATGTTCCGCCAGACAAGGTGATCGTGCCTGTGGGTATCGCGGTCCAAATGCCGATGTTGGCCAGTTCTATTTATACGAACTCTTGTGAAAACTTTGATAGCGCGGTTTAGATCTTGTGACGTCACGTGCTTGCCCTCTTTGCTTGTGTTCATGTAGGACAGATAAATAAAATGTCAGTCAAGCAGCAGTGACCCAATGGCGGTACTAAAGTTACGTTTTGACATATAAAAAAAATAATGATTTGACGAAGTACCAAGTAAAATACCCAATAAACAACAAAATTAATAAAAATACGGGTAGAAATTTTGTAAAAATTACAGAACCAACCAACCACAATAAAAATAAGTAATGCTACGATCAAAAGGTCCTTGTCAAAGATGTCAATGCATACATAAAGACAAATAGACGGGTATAATAAAACTATACCAGTTTCTCGTTTAAACATTTTCGAGAACTTTCTTAAAGATGAGCTAAGTGCCGGAGCTTAGCTTATTGAAAAAAAAAATCATTTTTGCAGACCGCTTAAGGTTAATACCGGGGTTTATTTAATGTCTGCCTTTCCGCCCCGCCGTGGGTTGATGACAGGCGGATTTACAGGAACAAGTAAGTGTATACGTAGAAACGCCCCATTCTTCGGCCAAATAATACATAATTATGTACTATCGAAAAAATTTTTTTAGCGAGCAGCTATCTTTTCCCACCCCGTAGCGAGAAAGCCCTTACTTATAGTAACAATGACAATTACAAAAAAGTGTTTCTTTCATGTTTATGACAATTTAGTGTCGATGAATGGATCGGAATATAAAAAAAAGACGGTTTTACTGGCTTCTCATTGTGCAACTCTTATTAGGTTCGGGGTGATAAAAACTTGAGCTTGCAAGCGACAATTCTTCCAAATGTATCAGGTTTAGCGTTTGCTGATAGTACATACATACAGCTCACGCCTTTTTCTCACAGAGGTAGGCAGAGACGATGGATCGCCACTTTTCCCGATCTTTGCACACTTCCCTCGCTTCTAGTACTTAAATAAATATTGTTGATGCACACAAATGTTGGCCCCGAGCGGGTATCAAATCTGTGACCTACTCAGAACGCAGGGTCACTACCAACTGAGCCAACAGGCCCGTCGAATTTTAGACTTCATGTTACAAATTCACATTTTAAATTATTTTTCAGCTTTAGAAACTTTTCAATTATGAAGGATGTTGTCACATATGGCTCAGAATAGCCATATGTGACAGCATCCCAGCGATGACCTCATCTCGTGTCACGTTTAGGGGACCAAATAGTTTCCTAGATACCCAATTTTCGGGTATTTCCAGGAAAAGAATACCTACCTTCCTAAACCCCCTCGGAGAAACAAGTGTGACTTTATATATGTTTAATAAATTACTGGCAAACAGGTGGCATTGGCATGACTATTATCCAATCATTGTTAACTGGCGTTCTCGTAGGTCGTGGCTGAAAACCAGTGGCTTTGTCTGGCAAAGCTTTGCACTGAGCTGCGCCCTTTTTGAATTACTGCAGCACAAACATGTTCGTAATTATTGATAGGTTACCAATGTTTTATATTATATATTTTATTTAAAAATTTATATTATATATGTGTGTCTGGAGATTTTAATAAATGCTCATTCTATTCTATTTTTTTAAGGAATATTTGATTAGGAAAACATACAGTACCTAAATCCACAATTACTTTCGACGAAGTACATAAACAAAAGTCGAAATGGATTAAATTAATTCCAGTTTCAAAGCTGCAGTCTTTTCGTGGAAACTCAGTGATGAATCAAGTTATCTCTGCAAAATAGTTAGACATCTGCTTCCGAAGAGGGTTACTAAGATTTTAACTTACTCATTGATTGTCCTTCAATTTAATGACTACAAACAATACAGGGTGACTTTTTTTACCGTCTGGAAAAGAATATGGTGTGATAGGTAAGTGTAATACATAAATTCATTTGGCACTGTTACTTCAGATACTTTATATGTCATATTTTTTTCCAGATTGTAAAAAAAACATCCAGTATGTGTAACAGCGACCCGATTCGGAGATGGGCTCACCTATCACATTTAAGGTTCCAAATATTATTATTTTTCAAAAATGGAATACCGCTGCCGCGGGCACAAGGTGAGTTTTTCTTATTTTTTTATAAAGCTTTCCCTCGATTTACCCATGGATCATCGAGCATACTTACATAACTTTTCAGTGCCCTTTGAATTCAGTTTTTGGATTTCCTTTGTGTTATATAATTGTAGATATTGAATGCTTTGTACCAAGGCCCTTACGATCCAACCATATCCTTACGCCCACAATATTCCTTACAAACTTTTGTGATAGTGTATAGTGGTGCCTGGAAAATGTATAAATCAATTAGACTTCACACGAGTCTGATATTTAGTAGGGCATCATACGGATGTTTTCTGCACTTTCTCCAACAATAAAATTCAATACTTTCTACTTTCTGCCAGTTATAAGAAAGTCCAATGCTAGATTTTAAAGAACACTGTCTCATGTTTCGGCTTGATAAAGAAAGAGATAATAAATCAATGATGCCTTAAACTAGATGACGTCTGAGTTTATTTACTGTTTGTATTTTATAGTGAATATTAAGTGAGTTTGGAGATCGTAGTAACGCAGCAGAGTGCAATTACTCGACTGAACAATTACTGGAACAAGTTTAAGATGAATTTTAATGAAACTTTTGAATGCACATTCCATAAGACTGGGTGCCGCTCACTGAGATTGTTTAAATAAATAATTTTATATCAAATCTCACTTAAAAGATTAAAAATTGAGTGTGGTTTTTAAGAATTAAGTAATAGAATAAACTGTAGGACACAATTCACACATGGTTATTTAGTCCCAAACTATTAGGCAGGGCCTGTACTATGGGTACTAAACAACTGCTAAACATCTATATCTATACATATAATAAAAACTCTAACGGGGCCGTGTCTGTACATTAAATATTTTTTTTAAATTTTAACGGTAGTGTATATAGTTATCGATATAGATACCGAAACACCAATTTTTGGAATTTTTGTCTGTCTGTCTGTCTGTCTGTCTGGTTGTGCACGCATCACTCAAAAACTACTGGACGGATTTTGATGAAATTTGGTATGGAGATAACTGAGTACCCGGGTCAACATCTAGGGTACTTTTTATTCCAGGAAAATATCTCATTCCCACGGGAAAATAAAAAAAACTGGTTAAAAAGAGAAATACGTACTACTCCGAAACGATAACACCTAGAAACTTGAAAAATGGTATGAAGGTGTCTGATATGTCATAGGAAATTGGTATGAAGGGATTTTTGGAAATTCCCACGGGAACGGGAATAAACTAAATCCAAGCGGGAAAACGCCGCTGGGCACCCGCTATTTGAAATATGGTATGTAGGTGTCTTAAGTATGTCGTAGGCAACCACTATGAAGGGATTTTCGCAATTTCCCACGGGAACGGGAATAAACTAAATCCAAGCGGGAAAACGCCGCTGGGCACCCGCTATTTGAAATATGGTATGTAGGTGTCTTAAATATGTCGTAGGCAACCACTATGAAGGGATTTTCGGAAATTCCCACGGGAACGGGAATAAACGGAATCCGCGCGGGCAACGCCGCTGGGCATCTGCTATACTTAAATAAATATTTAACACCCAGACACGAAGCCAACAGATATGTTCATGCACACAAATATTGGCGATCTTTTACTCAGAAGGCAGGGTCACTACCAACTGAACCAACAGGCCCATCAATCACAAAATTAATAATCGTTAAAAGGTAAATCTTACTTCTAATCTCCATTTAGTTAGGTAACTACTAACTAGGGTTTTTTTTTAGAGAAAATAGAAGAAAGAGAGAGAGAGAGCTAGTACGTGTAACAGCACTGCAGCGATTGCATTAGCTATCACCAAGGGTCACGTTTAGAGTTCTGTTAAATGGGATATGAAGTGATGAGATTAAGAAGAGCTGCCAATGGGTTCGATTCTGCAATACAGCGCCTAAACTTATTTTAGTTTAGTCCTGTCATTTTATTTCTCATAGAGAAGAAAAGAGACGAGTGATATTTAGTCCTGTCAAATTAAAATTAGTCCTGTCAACTAAGGCATTTCATAACGTGTTTAGTGCAAAGTAAATAAGTCACGACTAAAATACAGCCTCTGACAGGACTAAATTTGGTAGGTTATCTTCTATCCCTTTTCTTTTTTTGAGGTAAAATAAAGACAGGAATAAAGTAAAATAAGTTTAGTCGCTGTAATGCAGAATCGAACCCATTGAGTATCTTGCTGGCTCTTCTCGGGGTACTGCATTTTGAAACAGCAAGTCTTAGGTGGAGATGGGCTGCTGTTTACATTTTGGTAGACAATCTTCATGGACGAGTTTAGAGTTCCTTGTTATTAGACTATTGACTTTTTTAAGTATATTTTCTATAAGTACCTATAGAAAATAAATGATTTTGACTTTAATTTTGACTTTGAGTATGTTTGTTTATTTATTTATTTTGCTTACAAGAGCTGTGTTGCATTGAAGATCAAATAAAATAATTTTTTTAACGCCGTTGACTATGCGATGGTCAAACAATGACGGCGAGTAGATCAAATAACTGAGCCATTTTACTATTATTATTTCAGTCCAAATTATTGATCTCAACAACACGTTTTTTTTTTATGTCCATAAAATGTTATTTATGTGACTAGCGTATCTCAATAGACAGAACGCCTAGCGCCATCTTGCAGAAACGTCCCGAAACACGCCCCAAACTAGGTTTGGTAATTTGTTATGCTTTAGTCGACCGGTGGTAAATTCGGAGAGTTAAGTACATTATTATTAACCCTGTAGTCTATTACCTACTTCAAAGTAAGAACGATTTAATGTAATTCAAGAAAAAAAAACATAATAATATATTATTATCTCTTTAAGCATCTCCTAAATATGACTAGAAAATGATTAAGTAGGTACATGTTTTCAACAATAGGTATACATACATAAATATTATTATGATCGTGCCTTTTTTCCGAAGGGGTAGGCAGAAACCATAATGACACCTGCCTCGAAACTGGTCCACCTTTCGCGCTTCATCCATAGTCATTAATGCTCTTCGGTTTTCTTCAGTTTATTTCTTTTATTATAAATAAGTCCCCAGTTCATTTTCACAAACGTTTCATTAACGAAGTCAAAGACGGCACCATAAAGGAGCTTGCAAGTGTTGCAACCGCTGCAATGCGGTTATATCCAGTTATATCCAGTTCGCGGCACACCGAACCGGCGCAAACTAGCTCGGCGAAAGATTACAGGATGTTCCAGCAACTTGAGAGATGTTATTAAACATCTACGGGCTAGAATGTAAATTAGAACGCAAATTACGAGATGTTGAACTTCGGTGCATTAACTCAGACATTTTCCCCTTTATGATAATGTTGTGATACTTGTGATGATAAAGACAAATTAAAATATAACTGTGAGTTTACGAACACTAACTTTTTTTTTTTTTTTTTTACTTTATTTAACATCTTAACATAGGCAAAACATTATCATACATAGCATTTATAAACCACTAAGGTTTGCTTAATGATATCAGCAGTCTGCACTACTACTACTTAGTTAAGAATTAAGACCTACGACGTTTAGACATTTTTTCAACCTACTTCAAAAAAGGGCGTGGTTATCAATTCGACTGTATGTTTTTTTTATGTTTGTTACCTCAGAACTTGCGACTGGATGAACCATTTTGATGATTATTTTTTATTTGAACGCTGGTGCTTCCCGTGTGGTCCAATTTGGTCCAGTTCTGACAATGGTATCCATAAGAAAACCACATAAGTCGGTTTCTTACTCTTTAGAGTTCTATCTAGTTTAGAGTTTTATCTTTCTAGATGTAAAATTGGGGGAAAATTATCAATATTTTTTTTTTGTTTTACTATATTTGCAATAGGGTTGTGTCCTACCTAGTCAAATCAGTTACTTTTTACGATCTGTCAAAACGAAATTTTACTATGGAAAATGTACTGAAATAGCAAACCGTGACGTCATAGTTTGTAGTACTCAATTGCAGCACTTTTTTTGATTGTTTTATTATTTTTAAATTTGCTATAATTGTAAATTGAAAATCGAAATACATATTTTGAGGTGTTTTAGGATAATCTTTTTAATGTATGACTACTCGCAATTTAATTTCGATGCTGTCAACTACCCAATTATAGGTTTTGTCCTTAAACCAAGTATGGTCTGTTTCCTATACTATGTTGCTTTGATGCAGTTCAATCGAGAACCATACATCGATACATGAGGTGATCTTTGATAATTCTAAAGGGCCGATGTATTTGCTAACTTTTAAGGTCAGTTATATTTTTGTGCAAATTTAAAAGGTTACTTACCAGGTCATTGCAATATTTTAAAATCTATCTTTGTTCATCTTTCTTCACTTTAATGACTTTCTTCTTTGTAAGTGTTGGAGATAATTAATTCAAAAATGAAATAATTAGAATAAAAGGTTTCGTTGTCTTATCGCTTACCGCAAACAGAAAGAAAATTATTCACCCTTTGATGCTATTTTTCAAGTAACAAGCCAGTGATAAATCGAATTAGTTGCGTTTTGCGACTGGTTGAGACCTCGAAACTACATCAATAGGGCTGCTGCTCCAAAAAAATAAAAATGTAAAATATTTACAGTAAAATAAAAAATCAAGACAATCATGTATGAAACGAGTACCTACGTATGAACCGATTGATGGATGTAGATGAAGGGTGAGACGTGTGCTAGGATTGTAACAGGTGGCGGTCTGTTGTCCCTGCCTACCCCTTCGGGAAAAAGGCGTAAGCATACGTTAAGTATTGTTAGCCGATAAATATCGATTCAGGCGAACTCTATTGGAACTGCGTCACTGCGCGTGACGTCACGATCAAATCGGCGATGTATTAAAGACAAGCCAGATAAAAAGTACCCGAAACCGACGAGCATGTATGAACCGATTGATGGATGTGGATGAGGCGCGAGAGGTATGCCAGGATCGTAGCAGGTGGCATATGTATATTTATGTAAATAAATAAAGATAAATTAAAAAAGCAACGGCATTTTGACAGCCCTAAAGACTGCAGGTCACACGGTTGTGCTCTTCAGCGGGAAGTCCGTAACGCAGTTAGCGAGTTAGACACCACGGGAATCCCCGGAATTGGTAATGGAACCTTGGGACAATCTTGTTGTTTGTGTTGGAGTGGTTTTGGATAGGCTTGAATGTTAAGTAAGTTGTAAGTTGTTCGAGTTAGGCTAAAAGCTTCAATACAAATTGTATCACAGAACAACAATTGCATTAATTATTGAAATACTTTTTTTTAACACATTTACAAACGGTTACTTATTCCCAAACTAGGCACAGCAAGGGTACATTACTAGTTTACTGAGCAACTGATAATGATATTTACATACATGTGAACACACAGACACGAGGCTACATAGACACATGTTTTAACAGAATATTATTTTTGGACCCCTAAACGTGATAGGTGGTAAGCCAATCGCCAGACCGGGATGCCTCTGAATCAATTCGGACTTCCTTAAGATGTTTTCTTTCGCTGTCGAGCTAGAGATAAATGTATCAAGTGTTTAAAAAATAATTCGAATATGCGATTCGCGGGCATATACAATTTTTTCTAAAAATTCTGGCGAGGTCCAGGATGGTCCAGAATTAGAAGCGGGCTCTTTAACCACATGACTATCACTGCTCCAGCAGCAATTAATATAGATGATAAAAATAGCAAATAGGTTTCTATGATTACATTTAAAGCAACAATAACTATTGTAGACACCTCTCACTCGGGTTATGGCAATAAGATATCCAATCCAAGTTTTAAATTATATTTTTAATTCACTCAGCACTATTTTTTATATTTTACACTTTTGTATTGTGAACTTACAATAATCACTTTCACGACACGTCCGAACCGTTAAAGATCTGAGACGATAATGACGCTACTCGTGCCGTGACTGCCACTGGAAGGCAGAGCCCCCCCACTCAATGTGAAAATACTTCTTAGCCACTTCCGGCGCTGACCGGAAGTGGGGTGAAATTTAATAATTTATAAAAATCAATTTTAAAAATAGTAATATCATTTTAGTTTATCAAATGAAAAGCTAGTTGAATAAATGTATTCTAAAAGACTACCCCCGGAAGTCATACTCAGTACTCTTACACTATTCACCGAAAAATCCCAGTATGGAACATATTCAGAGCTAAAATACAATATTTGACGGTCGATACGGATTCATTCGTCACTCGAACTATCAATCTCGATGACAATGAGTCTTCGTTACGACGAACGTCAGCTGCAATTGGAGATATTCTGCTGAACTGTAAATGGTTGACATGAATTCGCAAAAGTCCATCGAACGTTGAAGCTATTTCCAGACATTTATTTATTGCAAGTTACACATAACACCCTGTCGAGCACGGCAAAATATATCATAACAAAATTGAAATTATAACTAGAGGTTATAGAATAATACTAAACATAAACATTAAAATAAATTATAATAAAAAAAATATAATATTAATAAAATTTGATTTAAAAAAATAACTTAGATAAAATCTAATTTTTCTACTAGCTATAAATGATTTTCCTGCAAGAATTCTTTCACAGAATAATAGCTTTTGCTTTGGAGTAACAATTTTTTTTTATATATTGTACGAGTACAAAATTCAAAAAATTCAAAATTCATTTATTTCAGTAGGTACATATAAAATAGTACGAGTACCTACTTAGGTGCTAAACATTAGTGAAAGTTGTTGGCTTACTTTAATATTTTTATTTAATGTAATATCTATGATTTTTTATTTTTGTTATAAATTTGCAG
Source organism: Ethmia dodecea (assembly GCA_963855545.1). Classification (NCBI taxonomy): domain Eukaryota; kingdom Metazoa; phylum Arthropoda; class Insecta; order Lepidoptera; family Depressariidae; genus Ethmia; species Ethmia dodecea. The sequence continues at coordinate 1,361,972 of OY979457.1, forward strand.
ATTTACAGATTATAGGACACACTGTCTTATTTTAGGCTATAAGTCAATTGCTTGAACACATAACAACACGACAAGTCGTGAGCCCATCAACGGGTCGTGCATAATATCTCAGAGTAATTTGTGGGGCCTAGTATTTTTTGTTACTTTTCGGACAACCTACTGACTTTTGAATAAATACGGTTTTATTAATGACAGAGTTAATTACCTACAGCATAAATAATTAATAATATTAGTCATAAGAAAATATTATTAAAAAATCTAGATACCTAACCAGTCAAATACAATAGTGAAATACTGGTACACTCGAAATTACACAACCCTGATCGAACCCTACTAAAACAAAAGCGCACATAAATCTTCAACGAAAGAACAATTTTATTCCCCAATTTTGACGTGACAACGTCTTATAATTCGATGGAGCCAGCTGCATGCACGAAAAAGTATGACGTACGTTCCAGTGCAAGCGAGGGCACGCAACGAGAGACAAAGAGGCACAATCCATTCCATCAGTATTTTCTAATGACGTTGTCACGTTCAACTATCGTCAGTAAACCCACTTTAAACAGACAACCGATTTTTTATTGTTACTTGTGTAACTGATCGTCTATTAGTAATCGGATGCTACTGTAGTTTCGGTACACCCGCAGTGCACACAAACACCCTTAAAACCAAAGGTTCAACTCGTCAGCAAGTTAAATTAACCTGGTGACCAAGTTGCTGCAAGTTTGCTTCGAATAGCGGTTTCTAGTGAAACTAGGTGAACTCCAGCTGTACTATGATATCGTCTACTTGATTTGTTTGTCACATTGTTTTAAAACATATATTGCATCCGCCATGCATACAGCCGGAATTATCAATAGTTCCGAATCTTATACCTCTTGCAGTATACGACGGCGAGCAAAAGCAGCAAAAAAAGTTGTTAAGAGTGCTTTATAAAGTTAAAATAAAAAATAGACAACTAGCAAATGGCGTCGCTTTTTAAATATTGATGGAAGCATGATTTCGAATTAAAAAAGCTTTAAAAAAAATACATACATACATACATAATCTCACGCCTATTTCCCATTGGGGTAGGCAGAGACAACAGACCGCCACTTGCTACGAACCTGGCAGATCTCTCGCGCTTCCTCCACATCCATCAAACGACTCATGCATGCTCGTCGGTTTCGGGTACTCTTTATCTGGCTTTACTTCAACACATCGCCGATCTGATCGATGTAGGTACGCCTAGGTCGTCCTCTACCGACTCGCCCATTCACAACACCCTTGTATATTTGTCTCGTTAGACGACTTTCATTCGTCCGCTCAATGTGACCAAACCACCTGAGCATTCCTCTTTCAATCCTCACTATATCATCTTTCAAGCCGCAACGCTCTCGGATCACACTATTTTTCACTCTATCTATCAATCTTACTCCACTAATGCTTCTTAATGAACGCATTTCGACTGCATTTATTCTACTTTCATGCTTCTTCTGCCATACCCAACACTCACTGCCATACATCAACGTAGGTACTAACACACCATCATGAACAGCCAGACGTGCTTTATTTGTCACATTCTGGCTCCTCATAAAGGAGTGCAGAGCTCCGTTAATCATGTTCCCTGCATTCACCCTCCTTTCAATATCACTGTCACACTTTCCGTCTCTTGTAAACTTACCTCCCAAATAAACAAACTCTGACACTTGTTCTACTTTCTCGCCTTCAATCATAATATCACATTCAGACATGTCCCTATCTTTCTCCAGAACCATTACCTTCGTCTTGCTTTCTTTTAAAAAAAATGTTCATCTAAATACGAAGACTGATACTTATTAAATATTTGTTATCCCAAAAAAATAATTTAATAATTAGCGAACTGAAAACCTTCGACCACGAATAAAATTTTAAACCTCACACTAGATGTCGATTCCCCAGACAAGTCCGTGAGCGGCAAATCGAAAAACTTTAAATAGGTCCATTCTCATTTCCCCCTGCCCCGCAGCTTCGCCGGGACGTGGTGCAATTAAAAGAATTGCCCCACGACGATCCTATTTGCTGTTGGCATGGAAACACACGGGATGATTATAAAAAAAAACTGTAGGTACAAAAATTAGGCTTAGAAATGACGATAGTCTAATAATAAGGCACATATTGGCTAAATATAAACAGCAATTTTAGCAACTCATCAGGAGTTGCTGGTTTTAAATTACTGTTTTTCAAAATTTGTATTACACATTGTAACGAATAAATTAAAAAACTACTAGACTGATTTTAAAAATTATTTCACTATTAAAAAGCTACAATCTTCATTTCAGCCAATTGCTGTCCACTGCTGGACAAACAAATCCCCCAAGGAGAGCCAACCATTCCGGTCTTGGGCAGGACGCATCCATCCACTGCCAGCCACCTTCTTTAGGTCGTCGGTCCATCGTGCCGCAGGGCACCCTACACTTCGTTTACCTAAACGCCGTCTCTACTCCAACATGTATCGGCTCCAGCAGCCATCAGTCCGCCTAGAGACATGACCGGCCCACTTCCACTTCAGCGTACTGATTCTCCGCGCGATGTCGGTGATATCCCTGAGTAATATCGGCTATATTTGATTCCAATATTCCTACGGGAACGGAAACTACGCGAGTGAAACCGCAGACGCTAGTAAGAAATAAACAAAACGCAGCGATTCCAAACGCGAAACACGACCGTATAAGTCCCAGTAGACTTTGTTTGGGTAGCCTCTTTCAGCTCATCACTATAGTAGAAATGCCGAGATTAAGAACAACCAACTCGGAGGTGTTAAGTGGAAACACTTGCGAAATTAAGTAAACCCTAAGTGGTGGTAGAAAAAAGGAACTAGACTTAAAACCAGGGTTAAGTGTGGGCCACACAATAAAAACGTTCCTTGTATTGTTTTTTTTTATAAAGCGGTTATAGCAAATAAATAAATAATCTCACGCCTTTTATCCCCGAGGGGGTAGGAGGTATTCCATTACTGTATATACCCACATTTCACAAGATATATTGGACCCCTAAACGTGATAGGTGGTGAGTCTATTTACACATGTCTCAGAATTAATTCTGAGTCCTACGGGTTTCCAAACGATGTTTTCTTTCACGAGCTAGTGATAAATTTGTATAAATTTTTGAAAAACTCTTTGGTACACGTCAGGATTCGAACCCGAGCCTCACTTATTTTCGGCCAGCTCTTTAACCGTAAGGCTATCACTGCTCTATATACGAGTATCTTTATAGTAATAAGTACTTAACTTAACACATTCTGTTAAAATTTCAAATTACGGCTCATGAGATAGAGCCTCTCTTTATTTAGATAGAGCAGAGTTGTGAAAAAATAATAGATTTTTAGAAAAATCAATTTTTTTTAAATAATCGATTTTTTAAATATAAAATAATGGATTCCAAATTAATCGATTATATTTTTAACCATTTTAATAGATTTTTATAAACAGCACCATCTGTGTGAAGAATAAAGAAATTGGAAGTAGTCCAATAACAAAGTTTATGTTAAAAGGAAAAATGTGAAAAAAATATGATTTTTCATATAAACTGTTTTTTTTTCGTACAATCGATTAATTTTAATAACATTAATCGATTTCTTTAAAAATAGATTAAGTATTATTAAAAAGAGAAAAATAGACTTTGAATTGATCGATTTTTTTAGATCAATTTCACATCCCTAGATAGAGCCCACTGACAGACATACTTAGAAATAGAGTCCCGTTGGCACCTTTTGGGTACAGAATCCTAAAAAGCAAGTAACGTGCATAGACGTACAAAATAGATGGTCAGAATCTCTATAAACAACAGCTGAAGTACTGCGTACGAGCAGTCAGGGACATTGGGCTGCTAAATTGGCGCCATAGCAACTCCCCAGGCCTACATAGTCCGGTCAAATTAGACCAAAAAATAGGGGTGAGGTTACAATAATTCCCCCTTGGCTGAAAATTGGTAGTAAGTAGTAGTTTGACCCCGAGTAAATTTTTTTGCCTGATCGATGAGGACTTTCCACATTTCTTTTATACTAGTGTATTGAACAATCCTACCAATTTTCAGCTAAGTGGGAATTATTGTAACCTTGGATGTCGAAATTTACCTGACTAAACAGCCACTGAGAAAATGTCTCACTTCTACCTTAGCTCTGTCTCACTTCAACGTAATTTTTCTTAAAACAACAATGGCCTCCTAACCTTTTTACCAATAATTTATTTGACCTTTTCACTAGCAACAGGCAATAAATTGAAAAAAGTTTCCCGTTAACGTCCCACAGTTCTAAATCCCGCGGGATTCGCCGACGTCCCGCGATCACCGGGGATTTGTTCCCGTTCAACTCGTGTTCAGGCTTAGGTGGGTTCGGAACTTATTTTACCCCTGAAGGGTAAAGGAGGCTAAAAGGAGAATGTTCGATTATTTAAAACTACCTTTCACCCGCGTAGCTCCCCTTCTTGTAGGAATACGGGGATAAGATATAGCCTTTGAGTATTAAACCAACAGGAGACGTCACGCGCACAGTTTCTTTCCAAAAAAGTCTGCCAATTTCTGCGCGAGGACGAGGAAACGCACACAAATAATGTTAACACAAACGCATTTTTTGACAAAACAATGAAACACTAGCTTGAACTAGATGCACTCAAATACATTATATTAAATAAAATACACACACACGGAAATAGCCAATCCAAGCACTCCGTGAATTCAAGACAACTAGTTGTATATATAACAGGTATGAGCGGTGCTCATAACTTTTTTTGCAGAGGAAAACGCCTGTCAGTGGCGTCTCCGGTTGGTTTAATACTCAACTATGTTACTGCCTGATAATGTAGCTTTAAATGTGTTAGCTATTTTTGAAATCGGTTTAGTGGTTTAGGGGTGAAAGCGTAACAAACTAACTTTCGCATTAATAATATCAGTCAGAATTAGAATTCTCAGTAACCATACATAATTATAAGTATGTAAATGTTCCTAAGCAAAGCACACGGACCCATTCTATTAACATAAGCGCCAAGAGACCTAAATTCTGTTTTATTACAGACATCTGTACTCCATTTGGGTCTCGAATAAACATTAATCTTGCATGAATGTAGGGCTTCAAACCGTACGCGTAACAAATGGCCACCAAATCGTACGGGACTACTCTACGAGACAGTTAATGGTTATCATAACATAACACATAATATCACTATCACTACATAGTATAAAACAAAATCGCTTCCTCTGTCCCTATCCCTATGTCCATAGATTTAGTATACTAACGTTAAAGATTGGCAATAGAGCCAGTACGGCGAGACCTAGAAAATTGACACTTCTGTGCGTGTAACGTAGATGTGTGCAAGACAAATAGTGCTCTCCCTGAACTTGTAGCTCTCGATAAGAAATGGGCGTGTGGTTTATTGTGTAGTTAATATCTTTGCCAGTCACGTTATCAAAATGTGGTTAATCGATATTGCGACAATCATTATAAAATTGACGTTAGAAATATAAGAAATTCACGTATTTAATATTTCGCTTGAATCAATTCGTATACATTCAGAACATTTATATAATAAAAAGCAATGTTATGACCTATCCATTTATGTACGATTTAATTTTCAGTTTTCTATAATCATTGCATTTAGAGAATTAAATCTATCAATCGCACTTACATTTAAATTTTAATTTAAAATGACTAATTGTGTGGATTTTCTTTCCTAGATGAATTACAACCGGTACTGCACACATTACGCGAGATTAATTACAATAAGCGAGATTTGTTTCGTTCACAACTGACGTCGGGCCGCTAGAATCCCTTAGAGTTTACAAAGATGGTCTCGTCTCTCTATCTCGCTCTAACACACGAGTACCTATGTTCTTTCTCTGTCGCAATGCCAATCTAACTATAATAAATCTATGCCTATGTCCTTATGTCCTTATGTCCCTATGTATGCTTTTAAATCTTTAAAACTATGCAACGGATATTGATGCGGTTTTTTTTAATAGATAGAGTAATTCAAGAGGAAAGTTTTAGTATTAGCATTGCACGCGTGCGAAGCCGGCGCTGGTCGCTAGTATACTATTATATAACATATAGCTGTTATAATAACGTGACTCGACAAACGTAGTGTAGGACGCCCTCTTTCCAGATGGAATGACGATCTGCGAAAGGTATGCTGGATGCAAATACAATTCATTTATTTTCTGTAGGTATACAAAATACACTTCGAAAAGTGAATAGTCTAATAACAAGGCACTCTAAACTCGTCCATGAAGATTGGTTAAATGTAAACATCAGCCCATCTCCACCGACGAGTTGCTGGTTCCAAATACAATACCCCGAGAAGAACCAGCAAGAAACTCAAGACAGCTCTTTTTAATTTCATGTCTTACTAGTTATTATGGTTTACAATAATAATAAATATTAATATCATTGAGTCGGTTAATCCCCTGAATGTCGGTAAAAGTAGTCTGTGGTTTTATAGTAGCCTTTTTAAGTAATTTTTGCGGATTGATTTAACTATTCTTCAAGAAGCTAATCGTATAAAATCGTATAGAAATCGTATAAATTAACCCTAATAAGATTTGGTAATTTTATATAATAGGCTAACATAAGCAGCCAGTTCATTATTTTAGAACTTGTTAATGACTAATAACTTACTATTTGTATGAAACTAGGTTCCCAAATTCAATCTGTCATACATTTTTGTGGGACAATGTAATTATTATTTATGTACAACATTGCAATAAATTATTTAATTTTATTATTATATTTAAATAAAATTGTGTTAATAAAAAGTGTAATACTCATACTCACGTTTGTACTAATTGAACTGACCCTTAATAACATAGCTCTAAAGAGTAAAAAAACCGACTTCCACTTAAATATGGTTTTCTCATGGATGCCATTGTCAGAACTAGAACAATTGATGTGGGTAGTCCCATTCAATCCCACGGGAAGCATCAGCTTTCAAATAAAAAAAAAAACATCGAAATCGGTTTACCAACACAGTCAAAAGTTCTGAAGGTAACAAACATAAAAAAACATGCAGTCGAATTTATAACCTCCTGCTTTTTTGAAGTCAAATTTGAAATCGAAATTCAAAATCAAATTTTTTTTATGAAAATATTCTCAATGGCCGGTTTATGTCCCAGTATTTTTAAATCTCTGGTCTTATTAGATTCCGTTTTCACAATAATTCGGTAAAAGATAAAATAACAATAAATTAATATCATTTTCTCACTAAAAAAAGGTCGTTCTTGTTACTTGTTCATCGAATAACATTATTACCTACAAAAACCAATTTGAAACACAATGCTTTACACAAAGGTCCAATTGGAAGGAAAATTGGTACATCCAGCTATTTTATTTACTTATTTCACTAGAAATTGGGTATTTACACGTAGTTTGGATTCAGGGGAATGCTTCTGATTTCAAAAGGGATTGGCAGAATTACCTTTTCATTATCGGATACGAGGGTAGTTTAGTTTTTAGTATGACGTCATCGTTATCTATAAAAATAAAAAATTAATTATCTCACGCCTTTTATCTCTGAGGGGGAGGCAGAGGTATTCAATTACTGGATATACCCACATTTCACTAGATATATTGGACCCCTAAACGTGATAGGTGGTGAGCCCATCGCCGGACCGGGTCTATTTACACATGTCTCAGAATTAATTCTGAGTCGCTGTCGCTCGACTTGAAATTGTGCACATAGGTAGCTTATACAGTGTAGGTATTCACTAAGAAAAGTTTTTTCAAAATTCAACCCCTAAGGGGGTGAAATAAACGTGCGCGAATGTAATAACGAACGAACCTTAGGACCTTGGTAAGTGGCTTGGAATCTATATAAATATCATAATGTATGATGGATGTTTGTTCCTCTTTCACCCAAAAACTACTGAACGGATTTTGATGAAACTTTATAGATATATAGCTTATATATCAGAATAACACATGGGCTATACTTTATCCCCGTATTCCCACGGGAACGAGAACTACATGGGTGAAACCGCGGGTCGCTGCTAGTAGCCTAAATTTGGTAGTGATGAAGTAACTATTTTGCTGCAAAGTTCAATCAAAATCATTTTATTACTTTTTGTGTTAAAGAGTAACAAATATCCATCCATTCTCACGAATTTGCGCTTATATTATTACTAGCGGTTCTGCGCGGTTTCACCCGCGTAGTTCCCGTAAGATGAAATAATTTCTCCCGTTTTTTACACATTTACCACTATATCTTTGCTCCTATTGGTCGTAGCGTGATGTTATGTAGCCTATAGCCTTCCTCGATAACTGGACTATCCAACACAAAAAGAATTATTCAATTCGAACCAGTAGTTTCGGAGATTATCGCGTTCAAACAAACAAACAAACAAACAAACAAACTCTTCAGCTTTATAATATTAGTATAGATTAGTAGTAGAATAGGATATCTCCTTGTACCTATATGTAGTACAGCAAGGTATATTTTTGTCAGGTTTTAATCAACATCGGTTCATTAACGGAGTTTTGTGGCTACAGAGAGTGTTGAACAATGTTCTGTCGCAACATCGTTTGTCACTACAACGTTAGTCACTAAAGTGTTTATCGCTACATCGTTTGTCGCTACAACGTTTGCCGTGGTAACGTTCTATCGCTACAAAGAGTGTCCAACAATTTATCGTCCATCGTTTAATGCTACATAGTTTGTCGCTATAACCTTTTGCCGTGGTAACGTTCTGACGCTACAACGTTTATCGCTATAACGTTCTGACGCTACAACGTTTATCGCTATAACGTTCTGTCGCTACAACGTTTTGTCTCTGCAACGTTTGTAGCTACAACGTTTTGTCTCTGCAAAGTTTGTAGCTACAACGGTCTGTAGCTACATTGATTGTCTAGGTTTCTATTTTATCGCAATTTAAATAAAATGTATATTCTTTTCTCTAAGCCTTTTGTTTCCGAAAGGTGTAACTTGAAAGTGTTTAATATAATAGTTAAAGATTATCAAAGTCAATAACAATGAAATTCTCGTTAAAATCCATTTAGCACTTGGCCAAAACTAGGCGTGCGGTGAAATATATTATTAACTATGCCTAGGCTGTTATTTAGGGTCTCTAGGTCATAAATTACTAAACTAGGCTAATGTCCTAGAGTTGTTGTATATTCAGGCGTTAATAATAGAGAACGTAGATGTTTATCATTGGTTTCTGAGGAAACCCTCAGGTCGGAGAATAGGGTAGTGTCTTGCCTAGTCAAATAAGTTACATTTTAAGATCAGTCAAAACGAAATTTTACTATGAAATAGCAAGGTGACGTCATATTTTGAAGTACTCAATTGCAACACTTCTTTTGATAGTTTTATTATTATTAAATTTGCTATAATTGTAAATAGTCCACTTAAAAAAGAAGCTACTTTTTACGGTAGAAGAACTGAGTTGCGAGACTTGGTTTTTGTACAAGTTTTTTTTTTGATGGCATATGTTTTACTGAAGATAGGTTAAGACATGTTGTTATTAAATTTTATAACACATTTGCTCGTAAAAGGTGTCTTATTTCACCAATTTTAATATCGTTACCTATCTCATTACGCCCAAGTGCGGTAAGTGTAAAGTAAAACGCACGGTTTTTCAAGATGCTCCGTCTTAAAACGAACGGTACTTTTTAAAATCTCAGCAAAGAGTTTTTATGTCAAAAAAGTTGTCAACATTTTATGATTAAAATTAACTTTGGGAGATAAAATATATTAAAGAAATATTTATGTACATAATTATTTAATTTAATTAATTTTGACAGTAAATTACAACCAATCTGTAACAAAAACACAAAAATATTATTTTACTTTATTAGTAATAAGTACTGGCTGTTTTTTGTGCCTTTTCCTAAAAAAAAAATGATGATGCGCGCCGCGCGCTTTTTTTTAACGCTATATTGTTTTTATTCGTTTACCATAGTCGGAGTTTTATTTTATTTCCTCGCAAATGTGTTATAAAACGTCGTATGACATACGTGCGCTTTGATAATTACAGCCTCTGCTTACTTGTAGCCCTCGCCTACGGCTCGGGCTAGCAATATCGCCTTGGCTGTAATTTTCAACCTACCGCACTTATATCATAATGTACTATTATTGAACATGTTCGACTTGCAATTGGCCAATTTCTTCTTTCAAAGTTTTAGCTTTATGAAAAACAGTAGTCTACCTGTCATGATATAAGAGAAACTCTATTTTATTTTTGAACACCATAAAAGTACAGCAGTGATAGCCCGGACGGTTAAAGAGCCGGTCGAAAATCAGTGAGGCTCGGGTTTGAATCCCGGCATGTACCAATGAGTTTTTCAAAAACTTACGTACATATTTATCACTAGCTCGACGGTGAAGGAAAACATCGTGAGGAAACCCGCAGGTCTCAGAATTAATTCTGAGACATGTGTAAATAGACCCGGTCCGGCGATGGGCTCACCACCTATCACGTTTAGGGGTCCAATGTATCTCATGAAATGTGGGTATATCCAGTAATGGAATACCTCTGCCTACCCCCTCGGGGATGAAAGGCGTGAGATATTTATATATATATAAAAGTACAGTTACATACAAAATTAACAGGACATTTTATACCATTGATCCAGTGTACGCTAGTTCAAATTCGTATTTACATGCAAATGAAAGCGCTGACGCAGGTAACTAGTGCTGTATCGCTTTATTAAATTCTCATTTCGTCGGATCGAAGCGACTGAACGAGGCACAGTGATTGCTAGTATTCTGCCACTAGTGTTGTTAGATAGAACGTTATCGATACTTCAATAGCAACAATAGTCAGATTGGTAGTTCAATGTGGTAAGTATGTCAACAGTATCGATAATATAAAAAAATTAACCTACCAATGAGTTTTACAGAAACTTTGATACTTTTTTATCACTAGCTTGGCGGTATAGGAAAACATACTGAGGAAACCCACAGGTTTCAGAGTTCATTATGAGGGAGTGAGACCCGGTCCGGCGATGCTCTCACCACTTATAACGTTTAGATGTCGAAATGATATACTGGTAAAACGTGGGTTTTTCCAAAAATACCAGCGGGTCTAAAAAGGCCGTTTCGGGTGAATCATAATAGAATTCTATTTCGATTCATATTCGAAATTTTCACCAAATACGAATCTGTTAATGAATTGAATTGTCAGTAAATCACTAAATTATGGGACCATTTTACGAAATTTAGAGGAATTGCTTAGGATTTGCTGAGAATTCAGAAAAGGAGAATTGCTCAGAGGAATTGCTCAAAGTGGCCATTTTAGACCCACTGGATAGGTAATAGGCGTGAGATTATTTATTTTATTTTTCCGATTTAATTTTTTTTATTGTTGTTACTCGTATATCGGCAACACATTCTGTGAATATTTCAAATGTCGTCTACCTCATTAACAGGGTTAATGAGACACAGGTCAAACGGACAGACAGTTAAGGTTTAGTAATAGGTTCCATTGTCCACTTCGAGTACGGTACTCAGAAAACTATCGATAGGGAACATGTTTTATAGTAATCTATCGATATTTGTATAACAGCTTGGCAACACTATAACGCACTGATCTACTTTGGCTTTGGCAGGTGTTGGCTTGAATGTAGAATGAATATGTTGCCAGTTCTTCGTGATGTTGTCATCAGAAGTTATCAAGTTTTTGTGTTTTCAACCTATCAGGTCTATTGGGTAACAAATCCAGGGGGCCAATTCTACTAAATGTCAACGGTTACAGTTGGATGACAATGACAATCCCATGGTCAGTCGATGGTGGTATTTGCTCTGAAAAGTGTTAAAATAACACCATTGTCCGACCATTGACTTGTCATTGTCATCCAGCTATAGCCGTTGACATTTAGTGGAATTGGGGCCCTGGTCATCTGCGTATCAGGTAATTTTGCGTTTCTGGCAGAATGTGTGGAAAGGCACAAAACGGATTAGGACTCTTTTTTTTATTACTGCACAATGGTTGTCCAAAAAATAAAGTAGTTGCTTAGGGAGGGGAATATAAAAGTCGAAAAATCTATTCTTTATGGGGAGATGACTTATTTAATGAATTTGGAAAATATTAGCTTTATCGTTTTGCCCGCAACTTTGTCCATGTTCAGATCATAGCTTTCATTTTGAGGAAAAACATATTTCCTCAAAATGAAAGCTATGTATCTGTCAAATAAAGATCCTTCAAGATACAAGTTACCACTGCAAATGAAGATCAGTGCAATGGTTTAGTTGTGTAGACCCATATGGACCTGCCGTTCCCAAACGAGGACACCTGTCAAAGTACCCCCAATTTTTTTATATTTCATTTTTTTTCTGTTTTCAATGACGATAAGTGTTGTTAAACAGTTTATCTTCGTGTTATTAAACAAAACAGTCATTAGAGTCTTGTAAAAGTGTTTTTATCGTGCATTTTGTGCAGCTGTTCCATGCATCAGTGAAATTCAAAAGTAAGTAATTATTATTTGTAACTTTTTCGTTTACGTGTATTTGTTTTATTACGTTTTATAAATAAGTACATCATAAACTACAAAATAAAATTATATTCCAATAGAATACTTGAACGTTGGTTGAAAAAATAGTGGTTTTATAACAGTGTCCCCAATTAGGGCCAGTGGGCACGTAAGATAGCATATATTTGGTATTTTTGTTTCCAGGTCAACTTCGAATAAATAACGGACAACGGCCATTTAGCAGTCAAAATGACTACCACGGTCTTCAGGAAGCACTTGATGCCGTGATGATTGACGATGACGATATTTCAGATATAGTTTTAGTTGCACTTTCCCCAGAACCGTTCTCACCGATGAAAAGGTGACGATTATATTATACAAAACAACGTTATGCAGCTGGATATACCAGGTAGAGTAGAAATATTTACACAGAGATGAAGAGGACTGGGACAGTAGCGACGTCGTCGTCGTAAACAGCAGCCCATCTCCACTGACGAGTTGCTGGTTCCAAATGCAGTACCTACCTCGAGAAGAGCCAGCAAGAAACTCAAATAAGTATACTCAAAAATATTAGTCCGGGGCAGTGGTCCAACTGCTCTGTCCAACTAGTTGGACCATGGGTCTGTCCAACTTTAAAAATAGTTATGGTCATAGCATACCTGCGCGTTCCCAAATTAAATAAATTCGTATTTAAAAAAAATATGCACATGTTTTAGTTATCTTAGCTTGAATACAAAAAGGCGTCTCCACAATTTCCAAAGTACACATCGCACCGCAATAAAGCCGCTTCAGACTGGTATAAAGTAATAAACCGACCACGAACCGCGCCGTTGCGTTATGAATGTTATGATATATGTTGGAATTTGTCATCCGCCGCACTATTCTAACTACAAATGCTAGTAATTTACGGGGGTGTTTTCAATATTCGCTGCTCAAATATTTGCATATAAACTTTTGAGGATACTAGCGGCCCGCCCCGGCTTTGAACGGGTGGACATTTATTTTTTCAACATTTTGGGATGCATAAACAAATTTCTCCTAGCAACCCATAGTAAATTATCAAAAAAATAGACTTTGTATTGAGACTTTTAAAGAATATTTGTGCCAAGTTTCAAGTTGATAGACGTAAAAAAACCACACGTTTCCATACAATCTCCAACCCCGTTTCACCCGTGAGTAAATCGAGATATACCCACTTGTCTTGTTGTTTGTTTTGAGGAATATTTTTACAAAATTTCGAATTGATACATCCAAAAATGAAGGTATTCATGCAAACTTCAACCCCCAAGGGGATGAAACCCCTTGGAGGATGGTTTACGATAAATCCTAGAACTAATATATCAAGTTTGTTTTCAAGAATATTTGTAAAAAGTTTAAAGTTGATACACGCAGAAATCACACTATCCCATACAAACTTTATCCCCCTCTTTCACCCCTTTAAGAGATGATTTTCAAAAAATCCAAAAACACGTGTCTCATCATTTATTTTTAAAAGTATTTGTGCCAAGTTTGAAGTTGATAGACGTAAAAATCAAACACGTCTCCATACAAACTCCAACCCCCTGTTTCACCCCCTCAAGAGGTGATTTTCGAAAAATCCAGAAATACGTATCTTGTTATTTGTTTTGAGGAGTATTTTTACAAAGTTTCGAATCGATACACCTAAAAATGAAGGTTTTCCATACAAACTTTAACCCCCACTTTCACCCCCTTGGAGGAAGATTTTTGAAAAATCCTAGAACTAATATCTCATAGTTTGTTTTCAGAAGCATTTGTACCAAGTTTTAAGTTGATGGACGCAAAAAATAAACTTCTTCGCATCAACTTCAACCCCTACTTTCATCCGTTTAGGGGATGATTTTCGAAAAATTCAAAAATATGTGTCTCATAATTTATTTCTAAGAGTATTCATGTAAAGTTTGAAGTTGATAGACGTAAAAAACAACACGTCTCCATACAAACTCCACTCCTCTGTTTCACCCCCTTAGGGGATGGTTTTTGAAAAATCCGGAAATACCTGTCTTGTTGTTTGTTTTGTGGAGTATTTTTACAAAGTTTCGAATTGATACACCCAAAAATGAAGGTTTTCCATACAAACTTCATCCCCTACTTTCACCCCCTTGGAGGATGATTTTCAAAAAATCCTAGAACTAATATTTCATAGTGTATTTTGAAAAGTATTTGTGCCAATTTTAAAGATGATACACGCAGAAATCACACTATCCCATACAAACTTCAACCCCCTCTTTCACCACCTTAAGGGTTGAATTTCGTAAAATCCTTTCTTAGCAAGCATCTACACTATAAACGTAACCTACACACAAAATTTCATGTTTCTATGTTCAGCGGTTTGGGCTGGGCCTTGATTTTTAGATTTAGCTTCTCCTTTTATATATATAGATAAAGTTTGTTCAAATTTATTGAAAATGATTTATTCCGTTACATTACACTTAGAATAGTCAATAGTCTAATAACAAGGCACACTCGTCCATAAAGATTTTCTAAATGTAGACAGCAGCCCATCTCCACCGAAGAGTTGCTGGTTCCAAATGCAGTACTCCGAGAAGAACCAACAAGAACCTCAACGGCACTATTTTTTAATCTCATGTATTTTTTTATTCAAATTAATAATGTTATAATTAATAAATAAATTGTGGAACAACATTCACACACGGTTATTTAGTCCCAAACTAGGCAGGGCCTGTACTATGGGTACTAAACAACTGATAAACATACTTAAATAAATATTAAACGACCAGACACGAAGCCAACAGATATGTTCATGCATACAAATGTTGGCCCCGAGCGGGGATCGAACCCGCAACCTCCGACTCAGAAGGCAGGGTCACTACCAACTAAGCCAACAGGCCCTTCGATATGATAGTAACCAAGCCGAAAAGAAACCTATGCCTTTACTTCACTATCACTACATAGTATAAAACAAAGTCGCTTTCTCTGTCTCTATATCCCTATGTCCCTATATCCCTATCTATGCTTAAATCTTTAAAACTACGCAACGGACTTTGATTGGTTTATTCCACTTCACCTATGCTTATTAACCCAGGTGCGGTTTTCTTAATAGATAGAGTGATTCAAGAGGAAGGTTTTAGTGTTAGCATTGCACCCGTGCGAAGCCGGGCTGGTCGCTAGTAAGGTATAAACTACATTCCTGCTAAAATCATTAAGACCGAGTCCCGTTTTTCGGGTATGTAGGTACCTACTTCAATTTCCTAAAACCATTTGATAATAGGAACCTGGTTCCCATCCAGCTGTTAATAATACGAAGCAAAATGCTACTCCAAATATGGAGTGATAAAAAAAACCCCTCATCTTTATAGGAAAGCAAAGCACCTCCAAAAACAAACTTCGCACAATACCCGCTTTTTGCTCTGTCCCACCGTTATGGAGGCGAGGGACTAAAGTATGTAATAATTACGGGTCCATGCCGAGGTTATTATATCGCCATTACGCACAGGGGTCCTCCATTTTGTAATGAGTGATCATAGAACTACCAACGAAATAGAACGGATGCTACTCAAAATACAAGCTAAGCAGATAATTTAAAACCAAATTAAGAGGACAAATCAACCGTACAGTTTAACTTGATAGCAAAGAGATAAAAATATAATAAGGCATAGAGGGGACAAAGCGAGGAAAATTTCAAGTCAAAAGTTATTCCAAGTGGAATAGGTCTAGTACAATTTCGACCGAATGACAGCTCGCGTTCATATTT
This sequence comes from Ethmia dodecea, assembly GCA_963855545.1. NCBI lineage: Eukaryota > Metazoa > Arthropoda > Insecta > Lepidoptera > Depressariidae > Ethmia > Ethmia dodecea. Next base: position 1,378,120 of record OY979457.1, read on the forward strand.
TTTTTTTCTTGTTTTAAGGCATTGGCATTTTAGCCATCAGCACTAAACACGAGACACAAAATTCCAGATTTTTAGCTCTGCTTCAGAGCTATGCACAAAAATACATGTTTATTATCGAAATGTCACTTGATTATCAACAGTAAAACGATAGTCCACTTTACTGAAGATTTTAAAGAGGCTTCTTGAGGTAATTCGAAAAAGTCCATCGCACGAATTTTATCGAATTTCCAATTAACTGCACACTATCACGGACATTTACCACATAATATACTATCACTATTATAAGCCAAACTCCAAAATATACGGCAAAATGAAAATTTTACAAAAAACATGACGTCCCTCTTCGGATTCCCGCCAAAAAGCCTGCTCGCGTTCATACTAACTGACATGACAAGTACATGACGCTTAGGCTTCAAAGTTTTGTATGAAAAAATTCCCAATGCCCCCTCTACGCCCTATTTTATTTAAATCTCTTTGCTTGATAGTAATAAATTACTAGTTTTTTTCTTAAAAGAGAAAAGGGGGCAAACGAGCAGACGGGTCACCTGATGGTAGGTGACTACCATCGCCCATGGACACCTGCAACTCAAGTCACAACGGCGTTGCTGGCCTTTGAGGTGGGAGTGGTGGTGGTGGGGGAGGGGGGAAGGGAGGGTGGGAGGGAGAGGGGGTTGGGGCTTCCGGTTACCTCACTCATACAACGAAATGCAATGCAAGCTTTTCTGTGAGGCGGTGGTATCACTCCGGTCGTGTGGGCCCAAGCGTGCCGAAGCATGGCTCTCCCACGATTAATGGGATTATGCTATGGCTTGATTACTTGATAATAACTTGATTTTATTGTTAAAAGGGCTTGAAATGAGTACACGAGGCAAGCGTTGAACGTGAACTGGTATTTTATTTATAACAGTGTGAAATGCTGCGTAAACAATATAAAAATATGCTTGTGAGGATAAACCGAACAGTTTCTTTACTAAAATTATTTCACCAATGGAAAGTGGAGGGATGTTTCTATGTTGACTCATGACTACACCCTTCCAGGTAATGAATTAAATGATGGATGAATAGACCTCTCTAAATTCTCTAGATCTTCGTCCATAACGGTCCGCCATATTATGCATAAGGTTTTTGTGGATACGTAAGCTATTAAGTTATCATGGTTTTACATTGACTTAGTAATGAGGGTCACTGGGGCTGTGGCTCCTTGCCTTATTATCGTTATTCGTCATTTCCTTTGTTAGATAAAGTGAATAATAAAAGTTCAATATCTTTATTGGCAAATATGGTTACATTTCTAGTGTTGATGTCAATAATCCTCATATTGACATAATTATAGCTCTTTGGTAAGTCGGAAGTTATAAAGGTTGTGTCGTTTTGGCGACACCTAGCGGTACTGCAAAGAACTTACTAGAAGAGCATAAGACGCCTCTAAGCCGCGCTATTGAAGTTTTCTCATGAGTTTGTATAAATACAACTGTCCAATATCAACCGTTGGACCGCGGTGCCCAGGCACGATAACCTCGCCTGGCTGAAGATCTTCTATTTTCACGATGAAAGAGTATCCCACCTCCAATCCTTCATAAGGTGATTATATTTTTATAATCTGTGAAAGTTTCCAATTTAAATTACGAAGATAAACTTGCAGCACAGATAAATAGTCTTGGGTAGTTCGCGAACGACCTAGTTCGAAAGAGCGCTCTTTTAGGTGAACTATGCGAACTAGTTCGTCCAGAATCTCAATCTTAGTTCTTTTAAATATGTATTTTTCTAGCGTCCGCTCTATTATGGAGGGACGCTGCATGGCTAACCCATTTGTCGGTTTTTTACTCTTGCCGCTCTAACAAGAGTTTCTTATTAAATTATATAAATTATTGTCTCTGTATGGTTAAAGTTTTTCACAATAATAATAAGAACAAAATTTCTTAGAACTATTTAAGAACATAATTATCTCCATAAATAAATAAAAAATAAAAAACGAACTAAATGAACGAACTAGTTCGCGTCAGGGCTGCGAACTAAATTGAGCGCTCCCAATGGCAAACGACTATGCCCAAGACTACAGATAAATAGTCACTTCAAGCAAATAATGTTCGAAACATTAAAATAACAACCAGTAACATCCTACCGCAATGAAATGGGTCGTACATCGCACCGGGTGCTTTAGAGCCCCCGCGCATTAGGCGGCCAGGTCGCGCGGCCAGCATATGTAACGGAGTACTTAGTTGGCCGCAGTGACCTGGCCGCGCGACCTGGCCGCCTAATGCGCGGGGGCACTTAAAACGATCATAGTAAAATGCATTTGTTGGCTTTGAAAACTACGACTAATGCTCATTTACATGAGGAATGGAATATTGACGAAAGTGTTGGTACTATCACAGAGTACTAATACGTGATACTATGAATCTAGGGAACGTTTTTTGTTAACTGTCATTGTGTCATACCATACTATTACTTATTCTGCAGAAGCGCTCGTAGCCCTGTGGTGCCAGTGTGTTTGTAACGATCACACTGGTTAAGCAAAGTTGGGTGCGGTCAGTCAGTGGATGGGTGACCGCCTAGTGGCATTTATATCACGAGCGCTTCCGTGTTTCGGAAGGCACGTTAAATTGTTGGTCCCGGTTTTCGTAGTGCTTACGCACAATGGAAGTCGTTAAGCCATGTCAGATACCCTTAGGTGGCTTGAAAAATTCTGACTGTTAAGTGGCCACTAGCTTAACACCGTCTCCCAATCCGCGGTGGGCTCGCGTGGGAGATTATAGCCCATACTTCCTCATGTGTGAGGAAAGACCCTTAGCTCAGCAGTGGGCTGTTACGGGTTGATGATGATGACTTATTCTGTGCTAATACATTACACATGCGATGTTTTCCTTACCGCCGAGCTAGTGATAAATAAGTAGTATATAAGCTTTTTGAAAAACTTAGCTGAGATTCGAACCCGAGGAACCGAGAACGTTTTGCTATGACTGTCTTTTTTTTATTAGAGCCTACTTTCAAGACATAGGTACATGGTAGGTATCGAGCAAAGGAGCGATAAGGCTCTCTACGCACAATGACCGGGAATGGCGCCTGCGTGATGGGCAACTTGCCCCGGTGGCCTTACTTTTTACATCTTTTGTAAACTAAACTAGTTTAGTTCGTATTCTATTGTACCCCAATTAAATCTTATCACGTCAAAAAAAAATGAAATAGTGGTATTTGATATCTGCAAATCGATTTCATACTCCCTGACACTTCCGCCTTTCATATTATTTCACGGACCCTATAAGAGATATAATATGAAAGAGATGTCTGCTCCGTCGTAAACCACACGCGCGTGCCTCTGACGACGATCTGACGACACGGACACGTGACGACTGACTAGTATTTTACTTCCATCTACGCTGTCGATCACAAGTACAAAACTCTGGCCCCCCTGGCTAATTAACAAACCACGTTTTGTTCGGTTATTTGGTATAAATATACCTAACTGGTAACTTTATTAATAGAAATAGAATATATTAAGAATATTTAGTATTACTTACATTTGTAAGTAATACTAAATATTCGATTATCTAAAGTTACCAAATCCTTTAAGGGTCAATGTATACAATAAGATTCCCATTGCATTACAAAATTTGCCTCTTGACAAATTTAAAACAATAGGTAATCAAAATTTACATAAAAAAGGCTACTATAAAATTACAGACTACTTAGTAGACCAACATGCATGGGATTAACCGACTCGATGCTATGTAAGGCTATTAATTATAATTATTATTGTAAACCATATTTACTAGTGTAAGACATGAGATTAAAAAGAGCTACCCTTGAGTTTCTTGCTGGCTCAATGTTTACTCGGTCGCTCTACAAAGCCACACTCATGGCAAGCTTAGCGCTTGCTCAACTCCATCAATTTCGACCACCATAAAAACCACCTGGAGCAACATAGTGTTAGCGTTTAGAAAGTTAGATAGATAAAAAGAGTAGGTTTTATTCAATATTGTTTAAATCTTTAATTTGTATTAAGTAATTATAGTAAAAGTATCTCAATTGGTATCATATTTTTGGCAACTCTGCTCTGAGATCTTTGTAAAAATATATTACTATCTGTGGAACACAATGGTTGTCAGTTTTCGGGTTTAGTTCACTGCCCATAAAAATATTGTTATTCAATTAGATTATATAGTAAAAGTAAGAAGATGTAATAAAGGAGTATTGGAATACCTACATGAAGTTGTTTATCTTGTATCAAAATCAGAATCGGGATTAACTGCGCGCCCATCTCCAGTCAGGTTTGATATTATAAAAAAATAGGTAGGTAGGTATATTGGAAGGTGAGTTTTTAGTTTTTGTTTTGATCTTTTTGATACATAAATTGGAAACTAGATATCAGCGAACCTTTGGTGAAAAGGAGAATATGCAGAGTATTTGTGGAATTATATTAAACCTGAACACAAATTATTGAATATGCATCGGCATTTACACAACGCATTTTACGCATTGTATCGGTAGGTTGCTACCTATGCTATAATACAAAGAGATTGAAATATAATAAGGCATATATTAAATCTCTTTGCTATAATATGAGAATGTTATACTATGAAAAGGTACTTATGCTAAACGTGTTTCTATTCTATGCAAAGACCAACTGAGGTAATATTCTGCTGTGTGAAAATTGGAAATAAGCAAGAACTAACTATAACCGTTTGCCTAGGACAGTTCACAATATTTTATGGTCATTAAGCTTTTATAATATGAGTGTTCAAAGAGTAACTATTAGGACTGTTCTGTGTCCACCTGTCTCTGATTGTATGACTTGCACTGTCTTGTGATCCAATGTATACTAATAATGGGTGGTTGAGTTTAAGACTGGTGTCATTGAGTAACTGGCACTATGTACTGTTATTATCTCTCAGGTAAACACACATGATAAATATCAGCACCATATAAAATGATGGTTGTCAGATGAGAAATGTATAATAATGTATAATGTGGTGAATCTTATTCTCATATTTTAAAATAATTATGGGCACAGACACTTAATATCCAAATGTGTGGAACGGACCACAAATTTTATATTTTAAAAATGTCTATCTCAGTATTCTCAGTGATGTGTCTGGTTGCTTCTGGTCATCACTTGTTGTGATTGATTATTATAATATTTTGCTGACCATTTTACTGAATTTATCATAATGAAAAGGAAATAGTTATGACAAGCTATTAATGGGTTAAATTTAAATACTGAGTTTGTGTATGGAAATGTTGGACATACATGAATATGATGTGCTTGTGGTGTCTTTTAATTTGATTACAGGAGTTACTATAGCTATATGGATAATTGGGAAGTAGCAATCAGCTGGGCTGAATTGGCTGTACTTTGTCTACCCCTCTTGTGATCAAACATCATCTACTCTGCATGATAAGATCAATGGAAAGTTGTAAGTTGACATAACAAGGCTGTGTCTGGTAAGACTTACTGGTATTTTATACATTACATGTTACAGGACATGACAAACTAAATGTGTGTTAAAATATATTTTATGGTGAGTCTTAACTAAATTTAAATGCATAGAACTCACATGGAATGTTAGTGGAAGAGGAAATAATTCTAAGAATATTATGTTTTGCTGGTTGGGGCCTCAGACATTTCTGTTTTTTAGAATAGAATAGAATAGAATAGAAAACACTTTATTCACTTGGATAATACACTGAAACACAAACTAAATACAATTAACAGAGAGGAGTACAGAGCAAGAAGATGGTCGTGTAAAGCGTATCATGCAAGCAAAAGGGTCATGGCTCAGCACTACGTCACAGCCGCGGGGCTGTAACTGGCTGTTGATTCTGCCAGAACCCGAGGAACGCGGTCGCCGCTCAGTAGGTCAACAGAGCTCTCATTTATGAAAAACAAATTATAAATAGAAAAACATAAATCACTTGAAATACATGAAATTAATACATTTATAATAATAGCAATTATAAGTAGGCAGGTCCAAAAATTATAAAAAATTTTATAATTAATGTTTTTTAAAAGAATAAAAAAAAATAAAAAAAAGATATATCAAAAAATTCCAAAATATGAAATATATGAGGTATGAGGTATCACGTCAGTAAAAGTTGATCTGCAAGTAAGTAAGCTTTATATTTTTTTTTTAAAGTAGAAATCGAACCAGAAGCACGTAATGGTGGGGGAATGTTATTCCAGCATTTACTGGCGTGATACCTGAAACTCCCACGAAAAGCCGTTGATTTATGTGCAGGTATAGATAATGGGATGGAACAAGTTCTTATTCCCAATCCATCACGATTACTACGCCATGTGAGTTTTTTAAACAGATAATCTGGTGTCTTTGTTTTAATTACACCAAACATCAAAATTGCCATATATAGTTTACATCTTGCATCCATTTTAAGAATGCGGGCTTTATTCAGGTATGGTGTTACATGAGTGCGAGGAGGTATTTTAAAACAAAACCGGGCACATGCATTCTGGACACGCTGCAACAAACGGTGAGACTTTTGCAACAGGCAGGGACCATAAAGCTGGATACAATAATTGATTTTGGAAAGAACAAGAGCATCACACAGTCTGATACGAAGTTCCAAGGTGATATAATCCCTCATTCTGTACAAAATTCTTAGTCGAAAAAAACAATTACGGGTTACTTCAATAACATGATTCACGAAATGCAAATTGCTATCAAAGAGCACGCCAAGATTACGAGCTTCATCAGTTCGCTCAATATCTACCCCCATCACAGAGATCTTAGGATTACATTCTAAGATCTTGGAAACTCGAGTAGTCGAACCTAAAATCATGTATTTGGTCTTACCAGGATTTAGAACGAGTGAATTCTTATGTGACCATGCGGAAAGATTATTGAGATCTTCATTTATATTGTGTGTGACAGTACTAATGTCCTTGACAGTTAGAGGCAAGTACAGCTGTACATCATCAGCATAGAGATGAAATTTGCAGTGCTTAATCGAGTTCTTGATGTCAGCTGTGTACAAAACAAATAATAGGGGTCCCAGAATTGAGCCCTGAGGCACTCCGCGACTTACAGGGCTTAACGCAGAGGATATGTTAGAACCATCGGACTTTGTTATTATGGTTTTTTGGTAACGTCCCGCGAGATAGCTATCAAACCATTTCACGGAAGGATGGCTAAAACCGTAATAAGCCAGTTTAGAGAGCAAGAGGGACGTATTAATTGAGTCGAAAGCACGGGAATAATCTAGCAATACAAGTATTGAAGCTTTACCAGCATCCTGTGATGTAAGTATATTGTCAACAACGTCCAGGAGAGCAGTTGTTGTGCTACGGTTCCTTCTAAATCCTGACTGGTGGTCAGGAAGCAGATTGCAACTGTCACAATATCTAACGACTTGGTTATAAACAATTTTCTCAAGGATCTTAGACAAATAGGGTAGAATACTAATAGGTCGCAAGTCTTTGACGTCATTAGGACATTTGGTTTTAGGGATCGGTTTTATTAAAGAGGTTTTCCATAGAGAAGGGAACTTGGAAGTTTCTATAGACCTATTAATTATGACGGTAATGAAAGGAAGAGTATATGGAAGAGTTAACAAAACTATATCCATATTAATGTCATCAACACCTCGAGCATTAGATTTAATGTCTAAGATAGCTTTACCTACCTGGTGCTCGTTCACCGGGAGTAAACCAAAATGATGATTATCTGTATCGCTATATTTGTGGAACTCATAATACGATAAGGTTGAAATGCACGCGTCAGTATTACCAGGAACATCCAAAAAATGACTATTTATCGCATCAGGGTCGTTCAAATGAGAGGGCAAATCTTCAGATGCATTAATATGTTTTAGTTCAGTGTTCTTAAGATTTTTCCACAAGAGTTTGGAATTTTTCATATTTGAATTAATGTACTGGTCATAATAAGCCCTCCTTTCGCAACATAAACTAAAATTTGCCAGCGATTTCAAAGATTTATACTCTGTTTTGTACTTTTCATCATCGGATCTACGAAACTTAGTGTGTGCCTCATCCCTTAAATGGAAAATATGACGGACATTACTGGTAAACCAGGGTGTAAGCTTATCACGCGCTGCAATGGTCCTAATAGGCGCATGCTTTTCAAAAAGGCTGAATAGGTTTGAATTGAACTCTGACACCATTTCATCAACACACTTGAGTTCTGTAATCTTTGCCCAATCCATCCGCTGGAGATCCAAATCAAACTCAGCGATGTTAATGTCCTTAATTGGCCTATAAGCTATATGCTTTATCGGTTGTTTAATCTTTTTAAATTTAAACTCGGCATAAACCATAGCATGCCCTCCAAGTTCCGGACACTGGTGCGTGCTTACCTTTAATGGTGAAAGATCAGTACATATTAAGTCTATGAGAGTGGCTGATGTATTTGTGAAGTGTGTAGGTTCCTTTACATGGTTTGAAAGATTTATGCATTGCAGAAAATCGTTCAGGCGCAAGCACTTATTATCCGATTTATCTAATAAGTTAATGTTGAAGTCACCTAGAAGAATGATGTGATCGTACACGGTAAAGGATGAAATACTCTCCATGAGCGCGTCAAAAAACGAATCTACATTTTGCCAAGGTGGGCGATAAGCCGTGCCAATCATAACCTTTTTACCATTAATAGAAAGGGACACCCACATCTGTTCAATGTTATCAGAGGAGGGGGGGTGGGGGCAGACACGCGCTTTCAACTCGTTACGTAAGTAAAAGCCAACTCCTCCGCCGCGTTTACGCACGCAGCGCGGACGCGGTATGTGTCGCAGTCGATAACCGGGCACTACAGGGGCACAGGCCTCCTCACCTTTCCTTAGCCAGGTCTCGTTTATTGCCAGAACATCCGGTAGAAAGTTTAAAATGGCTATGTTAAATTCATCGTACTTGGAGTTGATTGACCCAGCGTTATACACACCAACCCTTAAGCACTTATTCTTACCCATTTGTAAGTAAAAATAATTGTGTCGCGAGTGGGTAGTTTGTGATTAAGTCGTAAAAAAGATAATAATATATAGGCGAAATTCGATGTGAGGCAGTGTGTTCGGCAGACTGGATAAAATAACTCCTTGGTGCTTGCAAGAACGCTTTACACGACAAAAGATACGTAATTAAAGACTGATACGAATATTTCAATGACATCAAAAGCTCAAATAACAAAACAAATCGGGATGAAACGTTACATTTAAGGTATATAAAACACACGGGTAAGATGGCATGAAAATACAACATGCTAATTCCAGGATCCAAGAAAATTTGAATAAGTGAAGATAACGATTTAAAGTTATATAATGATAAAATAATAATACAAGTTAAGTGACAGCAATGAGAACTGGACACAGACAAATTAGTAAAAAAGGGTCTACACAACTTATAAAGACACAGAATTGAGAAATTAAAATTAAAATATGAACGGAATTTTGCGGTCATAAGCATAAAGCCTAAGGTGGGTAAAAAACTACTATAATAACTATAATAACTTCGGTTCAAAAAATCAAACATAAACAGTATTATTAGATGTATACACAAAAAAGAGAGGCAGTAACATCTACATTGTTTGCTATTGAGTGGCACCAACTGCGTCGGGGCCAAAAACCCGAGAGAGGTCGGATTCAGCACGCAGACGATGACGAGGGACTTCACGGCCACCATACTGTCGGGCAAATATTTTGCCACCGCGAGTTTTGACAATAATGGTTGATCGTTACTTTTAGAAAGATAATGTATGCAGTCTTAATTCGGACCAATGGTTGCGAAAGTGTATCGGTTTATTATTGACCATTTATCCGAGTGTTTTGAAAATATCACAAGTTAACTCTATGCATGCAGTCTTATAATTAAGTCAAGGACCACCACAACTGGTGGTTATGCGTACCTTTCGAAGCACTGAAAGAATTTAAAGTTAGCAAATACAATGTTGTAGTGTGAAACAGCACAAAGGAATGATGAGAATTGTACTCTGTCACATACTAGGGTTGGCATGCAATTTTAGTTAATATTTGATACAAATTTATTACATTTTATATTATTTCCATTGTATGTTGCCATTCATGTAAGTCAGTTTGTCTATTAAATTATTGGACTGAGAACCACTTGATGAAAAGTCAATCAAAAGTTGATGGTTGGATGTTGAGGTCAAGCGTTGAGAAAGTGAGTTATCATCATCAACCTGTAATAGCCTACTGCTGAGCTGAAGGTCTTTCTTCACATAATTATGAGGAAGTAAAAAGTTACTTGATACTGTCGTAAATTATTCTCAAAATCATATTTTGGTCAATAATGTGATTGAAAAGGTTTCGGTGCTACCGTTATCTAATTGTATGATGTACATTGAATTGAACATATTTTCAAGTTTATGTTATGTATTACGGATGTGTACATGGTGTTCTTAAATAATAATACTTGTACGCACCCACCGTGCGTTAGTGCCATATAAACTGAAACGTGCTGAAAGATTTACAAATAATAATTATAGAAATGTGTGGTTATATCTATTTCGGAACAGCCCTGCAATTCTGGGACTGTTGGTTGTTTTACATTGATCTTATAGTCCATCTAGCTATGTTGTACACTGATGGTAATGCAATGCTAATATTTCAGTTGTGTGTTTTATGTGATGAATTATTTGACTAATGATGGCTTACAATGAAGCATTGGAAAAGAGTGTGACATATTATTTTTAAGTGTGATCAGATGATCATATATTTTATTTGTACAATCTCATACCCGAGGCTTATTTTGGTGATTGTTAATGATAATAACAATATAAAATAAAATGCGACATGTCAGCACATGAGTAAAGAAACGGAACAGAGACAAAGCTTCTAAGGAGCGTGCAAAATTCTTACCTATTTTAGTAGGGTTGGCAAAGGAGAATAAAATAAACAAAACGTTTATTAGACTTTTATTTGTACATTAGATTATTTACAAATTACCTACTCTAAATATTTTTTTATAACTTTTTATTTTTAATAAATTATTAAATCTTTTAATCTAATGATGAATTCTAAATCTAATGGATATAAAGTTTTTTCAAATAATCATTAAGGACGCTTCCACATGGCATAATATTTTTACAATCTTACACTCGATTCAGAATATAATTAGGTACCAATATTTACAATGTTTACGTCGAGTTTATTGTAATGAGTAATTAAAGAATCTTTGCCCATATTTATAGGTTGTTCAGGTCTATTAACAAACAATTTTATTTCGTCACATATGTGATTTTCGAGACATTCATGCAAACTGTACAGTAGGTAACCATTTTACACCTCCGAATCTAATTATTTACACTTTCTTGACTTTTTAGTTTAATACTTTATTCTACCATAAACAATTTAAAATAACCATTTCTCACTAAGCAGGAGCGCGAAACAAATACGGCAACCATTGCGCGGCCCTCGGCATTTCTACTGACCGAGCCGGTTTTATCCAGTTGCGGCGCGTATGTGACGCAGCGCTAGTAGAAACGTACACAAGCATTGCATGCTTGTAGTAGTGTACCTACGACAGCGCGGTTGTATGAAGCTTTGTCTCTGTTCCGTTTCTTTACTCATGTGATGTCAGTATTTAAGGTGCGAAAATCAAAATACCTATATAAAATATGAGCATAACAATGTTGTTGGAGGTAAACCAATGATCAATGATTATTGTCAAGTGTGATCTGTATAATCATATGATATTAATCTCTTAAGCCAAAAGAATGAGACAAGGTTCTGTCGCGTATTGGAGCCGCACGGTGCTCGACTGATTTAAAGGGTATTTGTTAACACAATGGTGAGGTTCAATGATGTAAATATACACACACCGGCACAATTAGCGGAACAGAAAAAAAAGGGAGTATTTACGCATTTTTGCGTGTTACTGGCCGGCTAAACAAGCTTTTTTTAAATTTGGGTTTTAATTTAAAAATGGAATACTAAGCGACTGCCCTTTTTTTCATTCTTTTGTTTTAATTTTCATTGATTCATTTTTTCCACCGCTTGTCCGTTTTTAGAAGGTTCGTGAATTCCATTTGAAAAGCTTTGAATTGCAGTTTTTGAGGCTTTTGAGTTTTTTCGCATATTGATAATTTACGAGCATCTAATTATGCCTGATTTAACGCCATCAGAAATCATTAGGGCAGATCAAATGAGGAGAAATGGTCAAACCTACAGATCGATTGCCAGAAGCCTTCGTCGATCGTTATCAACGATTTATCGTAGCATCCAACGATACAGATTGACGAATGCTCTAGTGAGAAGGAGAGGACAAGGCCGGAAAAGGTGTACTTCAAGGAGGGATGACCGTTTTCTCCAACTTCAAGTCCGACGGAACACGAGACTAACGGCGGTGCAGGCTCGAAATTTACTGGAAGAGGTACGAGCAGTAAGGATGAGTGAGCGGACAGTTCGTAGAAGATTCGAAGAAGTGGGTATAGGCTCGTATGTGCCCGCCAAAGCCCCAAAACTTGAGAGACATCATCGCACAAACCGTCTACACTTTGGTCGTGAACATCGTGATTGGGACTTCGACGACTGGGGACAGGTTCTTTTTACTGATGAATGCAGAGTTATGTTAAATCAAATTGATGGAAGGCAGCGAGTATGGAGACGCAAAGGAGAACGGTATATCCAGTCTAATTTTGAAAATACAGTTGCATATGGCGGCGGTTCAATTATGGTCTGGGGAGGAATATGTTTAGGAGCTCGTACGGAGTTAGTAGTGGTCGATGGCGGGAATCTGAATGCTGATCGGTATATCAGGGAGATTTTAGAAGAACATGTTGTGCCATTTGCCCCCTTTATTGGTAACAACTTCATTCTAATGCAGGATAATGCTCGGGCTCACAGTGCTCGCACAGTACAGACATACCTAAACCATGTTGGTATAACGGTGATGGAGTGGCCAGCACGGTCCCCCGATATGAACCCTATAGAACACGTCTGGGACTTGCTAAAGAGGAGTGTAAAGTCAAGAATGCCCCCTCCCAATAATCTCAACGAGTTGCGAAACGCATTACTTGAAGAATGGCAGAGGTTGCCCCAAGAAACCATTGATAACATCATCCGCAGCATGCCCAGACGGATGGAAACCCTCATCAGAGCACGAGGAGGAAACACTCGATATTGAACAGTCATTGAAATTGTTGTTAAACTTTGGAAAATCTTGAATTTTCTGCTGTTTCTCTATAATTAAAAATCGAAGAAAAATGCATTTTGTTTAATTTAATTTTTATTTTTATAAAATTTTAAGTATGGTGTTACAAATGAATGTCAAAACATGTTAATTTAATTGTTGTTTCATTTTAAATAATATATTGTTTAAAAATTACATTCATTGTTCTAAATTCCCTCTTTTTTCTCCTTTTTTTTTCTGTTCCGCTAATTGTGCCGGTGTGTGTAGTTGAAACTATATTTTGATGAACAACAGTGGTATAAATTGCAATGTGTGAATTCTCACTGATGGGAATGAAAGCCGGTTATTTATTTCAGGTATAATTTTAATGAATCTATGGTGACTGCACCTATGCTTATAATATGTTGTGTGACCATATGTGATATGTAACGTTGGTTTTGGATTAATATGTTTCTCTTGCAGAATGTCTCTAAGTTTTGCTATGGTGAGTATAGTAATAAAAAAATAATAAAAAAAACACGCAGTGGTGAGTGTGCGTGGTAGTTACAATGATAAACGAAAGTAGAAATGGTTGCACTACTATGGGTTCAATGTAGATGTAAGACCTATTATTAACGGTTTGTTTGGGTTAAAGACCAAGTTGAATGTACTATCATGTAAGACCTATTATCGAAGGCATTTTTGGAATAGTTAGCCAACACTGCGTTTTGTTATCATGACATGTGTATTAGTGTGAATATAATTAAATGTTTATTTTACTACTCCGACTGGTCACAAACTAGTAAAAGTTAACAGGGTCATTCAGTTACAAAATGGTAAGACCAGACCAGACCAGAGGGGTAAGAGGTGGACAAAGGGCCTATGGTAAGAGGCATAGTTTGTTCAACTCTATCTAGTGGAGAAGTAATAAGAAGTATTATAAGACAATGAGATAATGGTTCCTGCTGATCTTTATTAAAATAACAAGTTATGTAAATAATGCCTTTGGGGCGGATAAGTATAATGCCTTTGGGGCGGATGAGTATTGCAGGAATTAAATCGCAATCATTATGGTGTCTTTTTATATAGAGTCGAACGGCTAACCTACAGGTTTCTAGATTTCTGGATGTGTTGCTAAAGTTATTGCCGTTTTACATTGAGCTGTCGAATTGCCTTTGGGGCCTGATGTAACTTGTTCTCAGATTATTCACAAACGCTTGCCTCCGGGGCCTGCACAGCGTCTGCCTTCGGGGGCCTGTACAGCGTCTGCCGTCAGGGGCTGAAGTACTGCCGTCAGGGGCTGAAGTACTGCCGTCAGGGGCTGCTGTGCTGCCGTCAGGGGCGCAATGTGCGCGGGCGCAAAGTGCGCGGGCGCAAAGTGCGCGGGCGCAAAGTGCGCGGGCGCAAAGTGCGCGGGCGCAAAGTGCGCGGGCGCAAAGTGCGCGGGCGCAAAGTGCGCGGGTGCAAAGTGCGCAAAGGCAAAGTGTGTAATCTCAAGGTGCGCAAAAGCAAAGAACTCAATGCTCATAATATTCTATGTTAACATGTGCTAAGTGCACAATATTGGTTAAAATTAGTTACGCCTACTATGTGTAGCTAAAGTGATATCTGTTATGTAATTTTATAATAGTATTTATAACACAATATTTGCTCGTGAAAGGTGTCTTATTTCACCATATTTAATTTATTTGGAATGTCCTAATGAGTACAAAAATGGATAGCTATTGGAAAGTAAATTGGTGCATGCTGATCTACTTGCATCAAGTGACAATGCTGTGGATCGGGCTCGACTTTAAGCTGTTTCTGAGAAGGAGTTTGAGGGTAAAGATTATAGAACCCCATACAGATTTTTGTTTATGTATGTTTGTTTAGTTTCTATTGGATTGGGATATTGTAGTATGTATATTTCACCATATTGAAATTGGTGCGTGTTGTATCATTACGCCCAGGTGCGGTGATGTGATGTGGAACGCACGGTTTATCAAGATGCTCAGTTTTTAAAACGAACGGTGCTTTTTAAAATCTTAGCAAGGAGTTTGTATGTCAAAAAAAGATGTCAACATTTTATGATTAAAATAACTGGGAGATAAAATATAATAAGGAAACATTTATGTACATAATTATTTAATTTTATTAATTTTGACAGTAAATTACAACCAATTAATCTGTAACAAAAACACAAAAATAATAATTCACTTTGTTGTGATACTGGCTGTTTTTTGTGCCTTTGCCTAAAATTATTTAATGTATTTAATTTAACTTAATGTACTATTACCTACCTAGTGATACATCATTTATGATTATATAAATTTTGAAGTAAGTAGTTCACGAGGACGTGAACAGATATCAGGATGGACGAACTGTTAGCGTTTAGAAAGTTAGATAGATAAAAAGAGTAGGTTTTATTCAATATTGTTTAAATCTTTAATTTGTATTAAGTAATTATAGTAAAAGTATCTCAATTGGTATCATATTTTTGGCAACTCTGCTCTGAGATCTTTGTAAAAATATATTACTATCTGTGGAACACAATGGTTGTCAGTTTTCGGGTTTAGTTCACTGCCCATAAAAATATTGTTATTCAATTAGATTATATAGTAAAAGTAAGAAGATGTAATAAAGGAGTATTGGAATACCTACATGAAGTTGTTTATCTTGTATCAAAATCAGAATCGGGATTAACTGCGCGCCCATCTCCAGTCAGGTTTGATATTATAAAAAAATAGGTAGGTAGGTATATTGGAAGGTGAGTTTTTAGTTTTTGTTTTGATCTTTTTGATACATAAATTGGAAACTAGATATCAGCGAACCTTTGGTGAAAAGGAGAATATGCAGAGTATTTGTGGAATTATATTAAACCTGAACACAAATTATTGAATATGCATCGGCATTTACACAACGCATTTTACGCATTGTATCGGTAGGTTGCTACCTATGCTATAATACAAAGAGATTGAAATATAATAAGGCATATATTAAATCTCTTTGCTATAATATGAGAATGTTATACTATGAAAAGGTACTTATGCTAAACGTGTTTCTATTCTATGCAAAGACCAACTGAGGTAATATTCTGCTGTGTGAAAATTGGAAATAAGCAAGAACTAACTATAACCGTTTGCCTAGGACAGTTCACAATATTTTATGGTCATTAAGCTTTTATAATATGAGTGTTCAAAGAGTAACTATTAGGACTGTTCTGTGTCCACCTGTCTCTGATTGTATGACTTGCACTGTCTTGTGATCCAATGTATACTAATAATGGGTGGTTGAGTTTAAGACTGGTGTCATTGAGTAACTGGCACTATGTACTGTTATTATCTCTCAGGTAAACACACATGATAAATATCAGCACCATATAAAATGATGGTTGTCAGATGAGAAATGTATAATAATGTATAATGTGGTGAATCTTATTCTCATATTTTAAAATAATTATGGGCACAGACACTTAATATCCAAATGTGTGGAACGGACCACAAATTTTATATTTTAAAAATGTCTATCTCAGTATTCTCAGTGATGTGTCTGGTTGCTTCTGGTCATCACTTGTTGTGATTGATTATTATAATATTTTGCTGACCATTTTACTGAATTTATCATAATGAAAAGGAAATAGTTATGACAAGCTATTAATGGGTTAAATTTAAATACTGAGTTTGTGTATGGAAATGTTGGACATACATGAATATGATGTGCTTGTGGTGTCTTTTAATTTGATTACAGGAGTTACTATAGCTATATGGATAATTGGGAAGTAGCAATCAGCTGGGCTGAATTGGCTGTACTTTGTCTACCCCTCTTGTGATCAAACATCATCTACTCTGCATGATAAGATCAATGGAAAGTTGTAAGTTGACATAACAAGGCTGTGTCTGGTAAGACTTACTGGTATTTTATACATTACATGTTACAGGACATGACAAACTAAATGTGTGTTAAAATATATTTTATGGTGAGTCTTAACTAAATTTAAATGCATAGAACTCACATGGAATGTTAGTGGAAGAGGAAATAATTCTAAGAATATTATGTTTTGCTGGTTGGGGCCTCAGACATTTCTGTTTTGACAATAATGGTTGATCGTTACTTTTAGAAAGATAATGTATGCAGTCTTAATTCGGACCAATGGTTGCGAAAGTGTATCGGTTTATTATTGACCATTTATCCGAGTGTTTTGAAAATATCACAAGTTAACTCTATGCATGCAGTCTTATAATTAAGTCAAGGACCACCACAACTGGTGGTTATGCGTACCTTTCGAAGCACTGAAAGAATTTAAAGTTAGCAAATACAATGTTGTAGTGTGAAACAGCACAAAGGAATGATGAGAATTGTACTCTGTCACATACTAGGGTTGGCATGCAATTTTAGTTAATATTTGATACAAATTTATTACATTTTATATTATTTCCATTGTATGTTGCCATTCATGTAAGTCAGTTTGTCTATTAAATTATTGGACTGAGAACCACTTGATGAAAAGTCAATCAACAGTTGATGGTTGGATGTTGAGGTCAAGCGTTGAGAAAGTGAGTTATCATCATCAACCTGTAATAGCCTACTGCTGAGCTGAAGGTCTTTCTTCACATAATTATGAGGAAGTAAAAAGTTACTTGATACTGTCGTAAATTATTCTCAAAATCATATTTTGGTCAATAATGTGATTGAAAAGGTTTCGGTGCTACCGTTATCTAATTGTATGATGTACATTGAATTGAACATATTTTCAAGTTTATGTTATGTATTACGGATGTGTACATGGTGTTCTTAAATAATAATACTTGTACGCACCCACCGTGCGTTAGTGCCATATAAACTGAAACGTGCTGAAAGATTTACAAATAATAATTATAGAAATGTGTGGTTATATCTATTTCGGAACAGCCCTGCAATTCTGGGACTGTTGGTTGTTTTACATTGATCTTATAGTACATCTAGCTATGTTGTACACTGATGGTAATGCAATGCTAATATTTCAGTTGTGTGTTTTATGTGATGAATTATTTGACTAATGATGGCTTACAATGAAGCATTGGAAAAGAGTGTGACATATTATTTTTAAGTGTGATCAGATGATCATATATTTTATTTGTACAATCTCATACCCGAGGCTTATTTTGGTGATTGTTAATGATAATAACAATATAAAATAAAATGCGACATGTCAGCACATGAGTAAAGAAACGGAACAGAGACAAAGCTTCTAAGGAGCGTGCAAAATCCTTACCTATTTTAGTAGGGTTGGCAAAGGAGAATAAAATAAACAAAACGTTTATTAGACTTTTATTTGTACATTAGATTATTTACAAATTACCTACTCTAAATATTTTTTTATAACTTTTTATTTTTAATAAATTATTAAATCTTTTAATCTAATGATGAATTCTAAATCTAATGGATATAAAGTTTTTTCAAATAATCATTAAGGACGCTTCCACATGGCATAATATTTTTACAATCTTACACTCGATTCAGAATATAATTAGGTACCAATATTTACAATGTTTACGTCGAGTTTATTGTAATGAGTAATTAAAGAATCTTTGCCCATATTTATAGGTTGTTCAGGTCTATTAACAAACAATTTTATTTCGTCACATATGTGATTTTCGAGACATTCATGCAAACTGTACAGTAGGTAACCATTTTACACCTCCGAATCTAATTATTTACACTTTCTTGACTTTTTAGTTTAATACTTTATTCTACCATAAACAATTTAAAATAACCATTTCTCACTAAGCAGGAGCGCGAAACAAATACGGCAACCATTGCGCGGCCCTCGGCATTTCTACTGACCGAGCCGGTTTTATCCAGTTGCGGCGCGTATGTGACGCAGCGCTAGTAGAAACGTACACAAGCATTGCATGCTTGTAGTAGTGTACCTACGACAGCGCGGTTGTATGAAGCTTTGTCTCTGTTCCGTTTCTTTACTCATGTGATGTCAGTATTTAAGGTGCGAAAATCAAAATACCTATATAAAATATGAGCATAACAATGTTGTTGGAGGTAAACCAATGACTACTATTATTGTCAAGTGTGATCTGTATAATCATATGATATTAATCTCTTAAGCCAAAAGAATGAGACAAGGTTCTGTCGCGTATTGGAGCCGCACGGTGCTCGACTGATTTAAAGGGTATTTGTTAACACAATGGTGAGGTTCAATGATGTAAATATACACACACCGGCACAATTAGCGGAACAGAAAAAAAAGGGAGTATTTACGCATTTTTGCGTGTTACTGGCCGGCTAAACAAGCTTTTTTTAAATTTGGGTTTTAATTTAAAAATGGAATACTAAGCGACTGCCCTTTTTTTCATTCTTTTGTTTTAATTTTCATTGATTCATTTTTTCCACCGCTTGTCCGTTTTTAGAAGGTTCGTGAATTCCATTTGAAAAGCTTTGAATTGCAGTTTTTGAGGCTTTTGAGTTTTTTCGCATATTGATAATTTACGAGCATCTAATTATGCCTGATTTAACGCCATCAGAAATCATTAGGGCAGATCAAATGAGGAGAAATGGTCAAACCTACAGATCGATTGCCAGAAGCCTTCGTCGATCGTTATCAACGATTTATCGTAGCATCCAACGATACAGATTGACGAATGCTCTAGTGAGAAGGAGAGGACAAGGCCGGAAAAGGTGTACTTCAAGGAGGGATGACCGTTTTCTCCAACTTCAAGTCCGACGGAACACGAGACTAACGGCGGTGCAGGCTCGAAATTTACTGGAAGAGGTACGAGCAGTAAGGATGAGTGAGCGGACAGTTCGTAGAAGATTCGAAGAAGTGGGTATAGGCTCGTATGTGCCCGCCAAAGCCCCAAAACTTGAGAGACATCATCGCACAAACCGTCTACACTTTGGTCGTGAACATCGTGATTGGGACTTCGACGACTGGGGACAGGTTCTTTTTACTGATGAATGCAGAGTTATGTTAAATCAAATTGATGGAAGGCAGCGAGTATGGAGACGCAAAGGAGAACGGTATATCCAGTCTAATTTTGAAAATACAGTTGCATATGGCGGCGGTTCAATTATGGTCTGGGGAGGAATATGTTTAGGAGCTCGTACGGAGTTAGTAGTGGTCGATGGCGGGAATCTGAATGCTGATCGGTATATCAGGGAGATTTTAGAAGAACATGTTGTGCCATTTGCCCCCTTTATTGGTAACAACTTCATTCTAATGCAGGATAATGCTCGGGCTCACAGTGCTCGCACAGTACAGACATACCTAAACCATGTTGGTATAACGGTGATGGAGTGGCCAGCACGGTCCCCCGATATGAACCCTATAGAACACGTCTGGGACTTGCTAAAGAGGAGTGTAAAGTCAAGAATGCCCCCTCCCAATAATCTCAACGAGTTGCGAAACGCATTACTTGAAGAATGGCAGAGGTTGCCCCAAGAAACCATTGATAACATCATCCGCAGCATGCCCAGACGGATGGAAACCCTCATCAGAGCACGAGGAGGAAACACTCGATATTGAACAGTCATTGAAATTGTTGTTAAACTTTGGAAAATCTTGAATTTTCTGCTGTTTCTCTATAATTAAAAATCGAAGAAAAATGCATTTTGTTTAATTTAATTTTTATTTTTATAAAATTTTAAGTATGGTGTTACAAATGAATGTCAAAACATGTTAATTTAATTGTTGTTTCATTTTAAATAATATATTGTTTAAAAATTACATTCATTGTTCTAAATTCCCTCTTTTTTCTCCTTTTTTTTTCTGTTCCGCTAATTGTGCCGGTGTGTGTAGTTGAAACTATATTTTGATGAACAACAGTGGTATAAATTGCAATGTGTGAATTCTCACTGATGGGAATGAAAGCCGGTTATTTATTTCAGGTATAATTTTAATGAATCTATGGTGACTGCACCTATGCTTATAATATGTTGTGTGACCATATGTGATATGTAACGTTGGTTTTGGATTAATATGTTTCTCTTGCAGAATGTCTCTAAGTTTTGCTATGGTGAGTATAGTAATAAAAAAATAATAAAAAAAACACGCAGTGGTGAGTGTGCGTGGTAGTTACAATGATAAACGAAAGTAGAAATGGTTGCACTACTATGGGTTCAATGTAGATGTAAGACCTATTATTAACGGTTTGTTTGGGTTAAAGACCAAGTTGAATGTACTATCATGTAAGACCTATTATCGAAGGCATTTTTGGAATAGTTAGCCAACACTGCGTTTTGTTATCATGACATGTGTATTAGTGTGAATATAATTAAATGTTTATTTTACTACTCCGACTGGTCACAAACTAGTAAAAGTTAACAGGGTCATTCAGTTACAAAATGGTAAGACCAGACCAGACCAGAGGGGTAAGAGGTGGACAAAGGGCCTATGGTAAGAGGCATAGTTTGTTCAACTCTATCTAGTGGAGAAGTAATAAGAAGTATTATAAGACAATGAGATAATGGTTCCTGCTGATCTTTATTAAAATAACAAGTTATGTAAATAATGCCTTTGGGGCGGATAAGTATAATGCCTTTGGGGCGGATGAGTATTGCAGGAATTAAATCGCAATCATTATGGTGTCTTTTTATATAGAGTCGAACGGCTAACCTACAGGTTTCTAGATTTCTGGATGTGTTGCTAAAGTTATTGCCGTTTTACATTGAGCTGTCGAATTGCCTTTGGGGCCTGATGTAACTTGTTCTCAGATTATTCACAAACGCTTGCCTCCGGGGCCTGCACAGCGTCTGCCTTCGGGGGCCTGTACAGCGTCTGCCGTCAGGGGCTGAAGTACTGCCGTCAGGGGCTGAAGTACTGCCGTCAGGGGCTGCTGTGCTGCCGTCAGGGGCGCAATGTGCGCGGGCGCAAAGTGCGCGGGCGCAAAGTGCGCGGGCGCAAAGTGCGCGGGCGCAAAGTGCGCGGGCGCAAAGTGCGCGGGCGCAAAGTGCGCGGGTGCAAAGTGCGCAAAGGCAAAGTGTGTAATCTCAAGGTGCGCAAAAGCAAAGAACTCAATGCTCATAATATTCTATGTTAACATGTGCTAAGTGCACAATATTGGTTAAAATTAGTTACGCCTACTATGTGTAGCTAAAGTGATATCTGTTATGTAATTTTATAATAGTATTTATAACACAATATTTGCTCGTGAAAGGTGTCTTATTTCACCATATTTAATTTATTTGGAATGTCCTAATGAGTACAAAAATGGATAGCTATTGGAAAGTAAATTGGTGCATGCTGATCTACTTGCATCAAGTGACAATGCTGTGGATCGGGCTCGACTTTAAGCTGTTTCTGAGAAGGAGTTTGAGGGTAAAGATTATAGAACCCCATACAGATTTTTGTTTATGTATGTTTGTTTAGTTTCTATTGGATTGGGATATTGTAGTATGTATATTTCACCATATTGAAATTGGTGCGTGTTGTATCATTACGCCCAGGTGCGGTGATGTGATGTGGAACGCACGGTTTATCAAGATGCTCAGTTTTTAAAACGAACGGTGCTTTTTAAAATCTTAGCAAGGAGTTTGTATGTCAAAAAAAGATGTCAACATTTTATGATTAAAATAACTGGGAGATAAAATATAATAAGGAAACATTTATGTACATAATTATTTAATTTTATTAATTTTGACAGTAAATTACAACCAATTAATCTGTAACAAAAACACAAAAATAATAATTCACTTTGTTGTGATACTGGCTGTTTTTTGTGCCTTTGCCTAAAATTATTTAATGTATTTAATTTAACTTAATGTACTATTACCTACCTAGTGATACATCATTTATGATTATATAAATTTTGAAGTAAGTAGTTCACGAGGACGTGAACAGATATCAGGATGGACGAACTGTTAGCGTTTAGAAAGTTAGATAGATAAAAAGAGTAGGTTTTATTCAATATTGTTTAAATCTTTAATTTGTATTAAGTAATTATAGTAAAAGTATCTCAATTGGTATCATATTTTTGGCAACTCTGCTCTGAGATCTTTGTAAAAATATATTACTATCTGTGGAACACAATGGTTGTCAGTTTTCGGGTTTAGTTCACTGCCCATAAAAATATTGTTATTCAATTAGATTATATAGTAAAAGTAAGAAGATGTAATAAAGGAGTATTGGAATACCTACATGAAGTTGTTTATCTTGTATCAAAATCAGAATCGGGATTAACTGCGCGCCCATCTCCAGTCAGGTTTGATATTATAAAAAAATAGGTAGGTAGGTATATTGGAAGGTGAGTTTTTAGTTTTTGTTTTGATCTTTTTGATACATAAATTGGAAACTAGATATCAGCGAACCTTTGGTGAAAAGGAGAATATGCAGAGTATTTGTGGAATTATATTAAACCTGAACACAAATTATTGAATATGCATCGGCATTTACACAACGCATTTTACGCATTGTATCGGTAGGTTGCTACCTATGCTATAATACAAAGAGATTGAAATATAATAAGGCATATATTAAATCTCTTTGCTATAATATGAGAATGTTATACTATGAAAAGGTACTTATGCTAAACGTGTTTCTATTCTATGCAAAGACCAACTGAGGTAATATTCTGCTGTGTGAAAATTGGAAATAAGCAAGAACTAACTATAACCGTTTGCCTAGGACAGTTCACAATATTTTATGGTCATTAAGCTTTTATAATATGAGTGTTCAAAGAGTAACTATTAGGACTGTTCTGTGTCCACCTGTCTCTGATTGTATGACTTGCACTGTCTTGTGATCCAATGTATACTAATAATGGGTGGTTGAGTTTAAGACTGGTGTCATTGAGTAACTGGCACTATGTACTGTTATTATCTCTCAGGTAAACACACATGATAAATATCAGCACCATATAAAATGATGGTTGTCAGATGAGAAATGTATAATAATGTATAATGTGGTGAATCTTATTCTCATATTTTAAAATAATTATGGGCACAGACACTTAATATCCAAATGTGTGGAACGGACCACAAATTTTATATTTTAAAAATGTCTATCTCAGTATTCTCAGTGATGTGTCTGGTTGCTTCTGGTCATCACTTGTTGTGATTGATTATTATAATATTTTGCTGACCATTTTACTGAATTTATCATAATGAAAAGGAAATAGTTATGACAAGCTATTAATGGGTTAAATTTAAATACTGAGTTTGTGTATGGAAATGTTGGACATACATGAATATGATGTGCTTGTGGTGTCTTTTAATTTGATTACAGGAGTTACTATAGCTATATGGATAATTGGGAAGTAGCAATCAGCTGGGCTGAATTGGCTGTACTTTGTCTACCCCTCTTGTGATCAAACATCATCTACTCTGCATGATAAGATCAATGGAAAGTTGTAAGTTGACATAACAAGGCTGTGTCTGGTAAGACTTACTGGTATTTTATACATTACATGTTACAGGACATGACAAACTAAATGTGTGTTAAAATATATTTTATGGTGAGTCTTAACTAAATTTAAATGCATAGAACTCACATGGAATGTTAGTGGAAGAGGAAATAATTCTAAGAATATTATGTTTTGCTGGTTGGGGCCTCAGACATTTCTGTTTTGACAATAATGGTTGATCGTTACTTTTAGAAAGATAATGTATGCAGTCTTAATTCGGACCAATGGTTGCGAAAGTGTATCGGTTTATTATTGACCATTTATCCGAGTGTTTTGAAAATATCACAAGTTAACTCTATGCATGCAGTCTTATAATTAAGTCAAGGACCACCACAACTGGTGGTTATGCGTACCTTTCGAAGCACTGAAAGAATTTAAAGTTAGCAAATACAATGTTGTAGTGTGAAACAGCACAAAGGAATGATGAGAATTGTACTCTGTCACATACTAGGGTTGGCATGCAATTTTAGTTAATATTTGATACAAATTTATTACATTTTATATTATTTCCATTGTATGTTGCCATTCATGTAAGTCAGTTTGTCTATTAAATTATTGGACTGAGAACCACTTGATGAAAAGTCAATCAACAGTTGATGGTTGGATGTTGAGGTCAAGCGTTGAGAAAGTGAGTTATCATCATCAACCTGTAATAGCCTACTGCTGAGCTGAAGGTCTTTCTTCACATAATTATGAGGAAGTAAAAAGTTACTTGATACTGTCGTAAATTATTCTCAAAATCATATTTTGGTCAATAATGTGATTGAAAAGGTTTCGGTGCTACCGTTATCTAATTGTATGATGTACATTGAATTGAACATATTTTCAAGTTTATGTTATGTATTACGGATGTGTACATGGTGTTCTTAAATAATAATACTTGTACGCACCCACCGTGCGTTAGTGCCATATAAACTGAAACGTGCTGAAAGATTTACAAATAATAATTATAGAAATGTGTGGTTATATCTATTTCGGAACAGCCCTGCAATTCTGGGACTGTTGGTTGTTTTACATTGATCTTATAGTCCATCTAGCTATGTTGTACACTGATGGTAATGCAATGCTAATATTTCAGTTGTGTGTTTTATGTGATGAATTATTTGACTAATGATGGCTTACAATGAAGCATTGGAAAAGAGTGTGACATATTATTTTTAAGTGTGATCAGATGATCATATATTTTATTTGTACAATCTCATACCCGAGGCTTATTTTGGTGATTGTTAATGATAATAACAATATAAAATAAAATGCGACATGTCAGCACATGAGTAAAGAAACGGAACAGAGACAAAGCTTCTAAGGAGCGTGCAAAATCCTTACCTATTTTAGTAGGGTTGGCAAAGGAGAATAAAATAAACAAAACGTTTATTAGACTTTTATTTGTACATTAGATTATTTACAAATTACCTACTCTAAATATTTTTTTATAACTTTTTATTTTTAATAAATTATTAAATCTTTTAATCTAATGATGAATTCTAAATCTAATGGATATAAAGTTTTTTCAAATAATCATTAAGGACGCTTCCACATGGCATAATATTTTTACAATCTTACACTCGATTCAGAATATAATTAGGTACCAATATTTACAATGTTTACGTCGAGTTTATTGTAATGAGTAATTAAAGAATCTTTGCCCATATTTATAGGTTGTTCAGGTCTATTAACAAACAATTTTATTTCGTCACATATGTGATTTTCGAGACATTCATGCAAACTGTACAGTAGGTAACCATTTTACACCTCCGAATCTAATTATTTACACTTTCTTGACTTTTTAGTTTAATACTTTATTCTACCATAAACAATTTAAAATAACCATTTCTCACTAAGCAGGAGCGCGAAACAAATACGGCAACCATTGCGCGGCCCTCGGCATTTCTACTGACCGAGCCGGTTTTATCCAGTTGCGGCGCGTATGTGACGCAGCGCTAGTAGAAACGTACACAAGCATTGCATGCTTGTAGTAGTGTACCTACGACAGCGCGGTTGTATGAAGCTTTGTCTCTGTTCCGTTTCTTTACTCATGTGATGTCAGTATTTAAGGTGCGAAAATCAAAATACCTATATAAAATATGAGCATAACAATGTTGTTGGAGGTAAACCAATGACTACTATTATTGTCAAGTGTGATCTGTATAATCATATGATATTAATCTCTTAAGCCAAAAGAATGAGACAAGGTTCTGTCGCGTATTGGAGCCGCACGGTGCTCGACTGATTTAAAGGGTATTTGTTAACACAATGGTGAGGTTCAATGATGTAAATATACACACACCGGCACAATTAGCGGAACAGAAAAAAAAGGGAGTATTTACGCATTTTTGCGTGTTACTGGCCGGCTAAACAAGCTTTTTTTAAATTTGGGTTTTAATTTAAAAATGGAATACTAAGCGACTGCCCTTTTTTTCATTCTTTTGTTTTAATTTTCATTGATTCATTTTTTCCACCGCTTGTCCGTTTTTAGAAGGTTCGTGAATTCCATTTGAAAAGCTTTGAATTGCAGTTTTTGAGGCTTTTGAGTTTTTTCGCATATTGATAATTTACGAGCATCTAATTATGCCTGATTTAACGCCATCAGAAATCATTAGGGCAGATCAAATGAGGAGAAATGGTCAAACCTACAGATCGATTGCCAGAAGCCTTCGTCGATCGTTATCAACGATTTATCGTAGCATCCAACGATACAGATTGACGAATGCTCTAGTGAGAAGGAGAGGACAAGGCCGGAAAAGGTGTACTTCAAGGAGGGATGACCGTTTTCTCCAACTTCAAGTCCGACGGAACACGAGACTAACGGCGGTGCAGGCTCGAAATTTACTGGAAGAGGTACGAGCAGTAAGGATGAGTGAGCGGACAGTTCGTAGAAGATTCGAAGAAGTGGGTATAGGCTCGTATGTGCCCGCCAAAGCCCCAAAACTTGAGAGACATCATCGCACAAACCGTCTACACTTTGGTCGTGAACATCGTGATTGGGACTTCGACGACTGGGGACAGGTTCTTTTTACTGATGAATGCAGAGTTATGTTAAATCAAATTGATGGAAGGCAGCGAGTATGGAGACGCAAAGGAGAACGGTATATCCAGTCTAATTTTGAAAATACAGTTGCATATGGCGGCGGTTCAATTATGGTCTGGGGAGGAATATGTTTAGGAGCTCGTACGGAGTTAGTAGTGGTCGATGGCGGGAATCTGAATGCTGATCGGTATATCAGGGAGATTTTAGAAGAACATGTTGTGCCATTTGCCCCCTTTATTGGTAACAACTTCATTCTAATGCAGGATAATGCTCGGGCTCACAGTGCTCGCACAGTACAGACATACCTAAACCATGTTGGTATAACGGTGATGGAGTGGCCAGCACGGTCCCCCGATATGAACCCTATAGAACACGTCTGGGACTTGCTAAAGAGGAGTGTAAAGTCAAGAATGCCCCCTCCCAATAATCTCAACGAGTTGCGAAACGCATTACTTGAAGAATGGCAGAGGTTGCCCCAAGAAACCATTGATAACATCATCCGCAGCATGCCCAGACGGATGGAAACCCTCATCAGAGCACGAGGAGGAAACACTCGATATTGAACAGTCATTGAAATTGTTGTTAAACTTTGGAAAATCTTGAATTTTCTGCTGTTTCTCTATAATTAAAAATCGAAGAAAAATGCATTTTGTTTAATTTAATTTTTATTTTTATAAAATTTTAAGTATGGTGTTACAAATGAATGTCAAAACATGTTAATTTAATTGTTGTTTCATTTTAAATAATATATTGTTTAAAAATTACATTCATTGTTCTAAATTCCCTCTTTTTTCTCCTTTTTTTTTCTGTTCCGCTAATTGTGCCGGTGTGTGTAGTTGAAACTATATTTTGATGAACAACAGTGGTATAAATTGCAATGTGTGAATTCTCACTGATGGGAATGAAAGCCGGTTATTTATTTCAGGTATAATTTTAATGAATCTATGGTGACTGCACCTATGCTTATAATATGTTGTGTGACCATATGTGATATGTAACGTTGGTTTTGGATTAATATGTTTCTCTTGCAGAATGTCTCTAAGTTTTGCTATGGTGAGTATAGTAATAAAAAAATAATAAAAAAAACACGCAGTGGTGAGTGTGCGTGGTAGTTACAATGATAAACGAAAGTAGAAATGGTTGCACTACTATGGGTTCAATGTAGATGTAAGACCTATTATTAACGGTTTGTTTGGGTTAAAGACCAAGTTGAATGTACTATCATGTAAGACCTATTATCGAAGGCATTTTTGGAATAGTTAGCCAACACTGCGTTTTGTTATCATGACATGTGTATTAGTGTGAATATAATTAAATGTTTATTTTACTACTCCGACTGGTCACAAACTAGTAAAAGTTAACAGGGTCATTCAGTTACAAAATGGTAAGACCAGACCAGACCAGAGGGGTAAGAGGTGGACAAAGGGCCTATGGTAAGAGGCATAGTTTGTTCAACTCTATCTAGTGGAGAAGTAATAAGAAGTATTATAAGACAATGAGATAATGGTTCCTGCTGATCTTTATTAAAATAACAAGTTATGTAAATAATGCCTTTGGGGCGGATAAGTATAATGCCTTTGGGGCGGATGAGTATTGCAGGAATTAAATCGCAATCATTATGGTGTCTTTTAATATAGAGTCGAACGGCTAACCTACAGGTTTCTAGATTTCTGGATGTGTTGCTAAAGTTATTGCCGTTTTACATTGAGCTGTCGAATTGCCTTTGGGGCCTGATGTAACTTGTTCTCAGATTATTCACAAACGCTTGCCTCGGGGCCTGCACAGCGTCTGCCTTCGGGGGCCTGTACAGCGTCTGCCGTCAGGGGCTGAAGTACTGCCGTCAGGGGCTGAAGTACTGCCGTCAGGGGCTGAAGTACTGCCGTCAGGGGCTGCTGTGCTGCCGTCAGGGGCGCAAAGTGCGCGGGCGCAAAGTGCGCGGGCGCAAAGTGCGCGGGTGCAAAGTGCGCAAAGGCAAAGTGTGTAATCTCAAGGTGCGCAAAAGCAAAGAACTCAATGCTCATAATATTCTATGTAAACATGTGCTAAGTGCACAATATTGGTTAAAATTAGTTACGCCTACTATGTGTAGCTAAAGTGATATCTGTTATGTAATTTTATAATAGTATTTATAACACAATATTTGCTCGTGAAAGGTGTCTTATTTCACCATATTTAATTTATTTGGAATGTCCTAATGAGTACAAAAATGGATAGCTATTGGAAAGTAAATTGGTGCATGCTGATCTACTTGCATCAAGTGACAATGCTGTGGATCGGGCTCGACTTTAAGCTGTTTCTGAGAAGGAGTTTGAGGGTAAAGATTATAGAACCCCATACAGATTTTTGTTTATGTATGTTTGTTTAGTTTCTATTGGATTGGGATATTGTAGTATGTATATTTCACCATATTGAAATTGGTGCGTATTGTATCATTACGCCCAGGTGCGGTGATGTGATGTGGAACGCACGGTTTATCAAGATGCTCAGTTTTTAAAACGAACGGTGCTTTTTAAAATCTTAGCAAGGAGTTTGTATGTCAAAAAAAGATGTCAACATTTTATGATTAAAATAACTGGGAGATAAAATATAATAAGGAAACATTTATGTACATAATTATTTAATTTTATTAATTTTGACAGTAAATTACAACCAATTAATCTGTAACAAAAACACAAAAATAATAATTCACTTTGTTGTGATACTGGCTGTTTTTTGTGCCTTTGCCTAAAATTATTTAATGTATTTAATTTAACTTAATGTACTATTACCTACCTAGTGATACATCATTTATGATTATATAAATTTTGAAGTAAGTAGTTCACGAGGACGTGAACAGATATCAGGATGGACGAACTGTTAGCGTTTAGAAAGTTAGATAGATAAAAAGAGTAGGTTTTATTCAATATTGTTTAAATCTTTAATTTGTATTAAGTAATTATAGTAAAAGTATCTCAATTGGTATCATATTTTTGGCAACTCTGCTCTGAGATCTTTGTAAAAATATATTACTATCTGTGGAACACAATGGTTGTCAGTTTTCGGGTTTAGTTCACTGCCCATAAAAATATTCTTATTCAATTAGATTAAATAGTAAAAGTAAGAAGATGTAATAAAGGAGTATTGGAATACCTACATGAAGTTGTTTATCTTGTATCAATAGTAGGTATATTTTGAATTGTACCCTCACGTGTCCACATTGCTCGAAAAAATTGGCTGCGTTAGCCACATCAGGCTGCATGAGCACCGATTCATTGACCGGAGTCGACAGCGGTTGCCTTAGCCGAAACCAGCTGCAACCTATCATCATATTTTTATTACATAACTATGACAGATTTTGTCTACGCTGAGACATTAACAGGAAAATAAAACATTTTCCTTCAAGAAACCTAGCAATCTTATTACAATTTAACATAGGGCCCGAAGGTCGACGAACCCGGATCCTACACCTATCGGAGTTGCCGAGAGCAGTAGCGCAAGCAATTTATTTTTTGACACATAAATCCCTACCTCAGAGGCGCGTGACCCTAAATATCGAAGTAGCTTTGACCTTTAACCATAGCTACCTTTACAGAAACATACGGGACCTTCTTCTATGCTTAGATGTTTTTTTTAATCGACTTAAAAAAATGGAGGAGATTCTAAATTCGAAGCATATGTTTTTTTTTTGTTTTTTGTTTGTTTGTTACCTCAGAACTTTCGACTGGGTGAACCGATTTGGATGATTCTTTTTTTATTTGAAAGCTGGTACTTCCAGATTGGTCCCATAATAAGTCTGATGTGCGCGACAAATGGACGAATAACTCAATATCACGCCACCCGATTTCGATTATTCTTTTTTAACCGACTTCAAAAAAGGAAGAGGTTCTCAATTCGACTGTATTTTTTTCAGTATTATTCGTGGAAGTCGGTTTTTTACTCTTTAGAGTTATATGTTATTATCTGTACTTCTGTAATTGTGCCACTTAAAAAAACGCACTTGCATTTCACCAGGGAATTTTTCAGACCGATAAATGGACTGTAAATGTTACAAGTGATGAACCCATTTAAGTACATCCCCATACCATACTAAGCTTTAGTTTCATTACAGGTATCTTCTTAATTTTATTAAACAATAAAGAGATATCGCCTCCCAATGCACGACAATAAAGAAATAAAATAAATAAATACCTACTTAATTTGCCAATTTATTTGAACATCACTATTTAAGCAGAGGCCTTTGATTTGTACATAAACTTTATTTTTAATTTTTTAGGCATTTACAAACTTTAAATGGTTATAGATCCGAAATGGTCCTAAAAATTTTAATTTAGCGCGTGGTCTAGTGGTCGGTATATTGAAATTTGATTGATGTAATGTTAGTCGCAAAAGGAGCTGCCCTTGAGTTTCTTGCTGGTTCTTCTCGGTGTACTGCATTTGGAAAAAGCAACTCGTCGGTGGAGATGGACTGCTAATTACATTTAGCCAATCTTCATGGACGAGTTCAAAGTGCCTTGTTATTAAACTATTGACCTTTCTAAGTGTACCTTTTGTATCTACAGATAATAAATGTTTTTCACTTTTTTTGACCAATAATACATCGTCGAGTTTGTTCCCGTAACACAACTTCATGATCGAGTAGCCTGGGCCGCGTCTATGTAGTATTTACGAGGGCAACGCGTGACGCTTCCGTTTTCTTATACGTAACGTGTTTACAGCTCAGTATCCATTGGCCCTACCACGAGTTATTAGAGGATTTTATGAAAAGCTTTCTTTTATTATACTAGCAGCTCCCCGTGGTTTTAGCCACGTAGTTCCCGATCCCGTGGGAATTCGGGGATAAAATATAGCCTATGTGTTATTCTAATGTATAATCTATATAACTGTAAATTTTCTTAAAAATCCGTTTTTAGTAGTTTTTGCGTGAAAGTGCAACAAAAACCCATACATCCATACTCACAAACTTTCGCTTTTATAATATTATTAGGATTTCCCAACTGCGTAAGGTAATGTGTAGCCTTAATCAAAAATCAAAATCAAAAATCGTTTATTTTCTGTAGGTACAAAAGGTACACTTAGAAAAGTCAATAGTCTGTTTTGTGTTTTGAACTTAAAAATAAAATACTTTCTAATAAATTTAAATTTAGCGAATGGGCTACCATTGGTATTCGTAAAAGCAGGGTCAAATTATTTGAATTGTATGAAAAGCGATCATATACCCATGATGAAAAGTTTGTGAAATATGTTAGAAACTATTCTAAAACATTCAAAAAGGTTTGTGCTTGTGCAAAAGCAATGTCCATGTCTATTAAAAAATCGGATAACACAATAAAGGCTGTTTGGAAAGTAATAAACAGAGAAACGGGTAAAGTGAAACCACGTGACCATGACTTAGCTATTCAAACGGACCACGGCCTATTTACCAAGAGTGAGGATGTGGCTAGGGAATTTGAACATTTTTTTACTAATATACCTATTAAAACAACAGAACACCTTAACTCATCCACATCTCTTGCCATAACTTTTCTACGAAAAAATGTAAGTAGCTGTAACGAATCTCTTATATTTAGACACACTAGTCCGGATACCGTTATTAAAACTTTTAGAGCACTTAAACTTAAAAGTACTGAAGATATATGGGGCATGTCTGTTCAGGTATGTAGCTTCATCATAACCTTAGTCGCACCATATTTAGCTTATATCTTTAACAATTGTATTGACAAAGGATTATTTCCTGACCTAATGAAACATAGTAAAGTTATTCCTCTTTTTAAATCAGGAGAGAAAAAAGACCCCTCAAATTATAGACCTGTTTCTGTTTTACCAGTACTTAGCAAAGTTTTTGAAAGGTTATTACTTGATCAAATGATTTCTCACTTCAATCTAAATAACTTATTTCATAACGAACAATTTGGCTTCACCAAAGGTCGTTCAACCACGGATGCTGGAATAGCATTACTCAAGAATATTTTTAATGCCTGGGAGAAATCTCAAAACGCAATTGGAGTTTTTTGCGATCTATCAAAAGCATTTGACTGCGTAGATCATGAGACCTTGCTATGTAAATTAAATCATTATGGAGTCAACGGTAAAGCGCTTGATATTTTACAGTCCTATCTCGAAAATAGGATACAAAAAGTAAAAATAAATGATTGTAAATCACAGGGCGCACCCGTAAAAATTGGGGTGCCTCAAGGTTCGATTCTTGGTCCTTTTCTTTTCCTTGTATATATAAATGATCTTCCATTCATGGTAGAGAGTTTGTCAAAGATAGTGTTGTTTGCTGATGATACATCTCTGATTTTCAAAGTAGATAGACAAGCTCAGAAGCTCGACGAGGTAAATGACACTCTTCAACAAATTCTCACATGGTTCACTGCAAACAATCTAGTGCTCAACGCTAAGAAGACCAAATGTATAAAGTTTGTACTCCCTAATGTTAGACGAGTAGAGAATGAGATAATTTTAAACAATGACAAATTAGATTTTGCTGATAATACAGTTTTTTTGGGGATAACGATAGACTCCAAAAGACTGAGCTCAGCTGCTTATGCCGTCAGAAAAATCAGATGGCTTACTGATGTAGACACAGCAAGACTCGTTTATTTTAGCTACTTTCACAGTATAATGTCCTATGGCATCTTGCTGTGGGGCAGAGCTGCTGATGCAGAATCTATTTTTATTTTACAAAAAAGGGCTATACGCGCCATTTACAAGTTAAGATGTCGTGATTCCCTAAGAGAACTGTTCAAAGAAATTAATATTTTAACAATGCCTTGTCAGTACATTTATGAAAACATTATGTATGTACGGAAAAACATATTACTGTATACTAAAAACTGTGACAGGCATAATTGTAATCTTAGGAATAAAAATAAACTAGAGCAACCTCAGTCACGATTAAGTAAAATTAATAATTCCTTTGTGGGGCTTTGCATACGCTTTTATAATAAAATACCAGAACAAATTTTGAAATTGCCTGAAACTGTGTTCAAAACTCATGTTAAACATGTACTTTGTAAAATGGCATATTACAAACTAGACGACTATATAAATGACAATGATGCTTGGAACAGATTTCCTCCAGTCCAGCGCAATACGATAGCGAAAAACAAACGAAATTATGTAACCCAATTTAGTATTAAGTAACAATTGATTAAAAGAATATTGTGTTGAGGTTTCTTGCCCCGCTTCTTCTCCTCAACCATACATGCTGAAGCGGTGGAGTTGAAATGACGTTCAATAAGTGGACTTGTAAGTTCCTATTTTGAATAAAACATTTTGACTTTGACTTTGACTTTGTCTAATAACAAGGCACTCTAAACTCATCCATGAAGATTGGCAAAATGTAAACAGCAGCCCATCTCCACCAACGAGTTGCTGGTTCCAAATGCAGTATCCCGAGAAGAA
Source organism: Ethmia dodecea (assembly GCA_963855545.1). NCBI lineage: Eukaryota > Metazoa > Arthropoda > Insecta > Lepidoptera > Depressariidae > Ethmia > Ethmia dodecea. Next base: position 1,412,993 of record OY979457.1, read on the forward strand.
CCAGCAAAAAACTCAAGGGCAGCTCTTTTTAATCCCATATCTTGCTTGTAAGTATGTTTAACAATAATTATTATTAAGCCTTACATAGCGTCGAGTTGGTTAATCCCTTACATGTTGAGTAGTTTGTAAGTAAGTTTGTTCCTGTGAGAGCTGATTTCGATTAATGGTAGGTCAATGGATTCCTTCTAAATCTTTCGAGTGTCACTGGCAGAAGTCATATTTCAATATGTCGACATCCAGCCGCCATATTGTAGAAATGAAAAATATGTATACGTTTAATATAATATTTATTTACCTTTAAGAATACAATTCGATTAACAAGAGAAATATAAGATAATACACCACAGGAAACTACAATATTAAATCTCTTTAATGTCTTAAACATACTTTCACTTAAATTAATTATAGGGAAAATCCCACGTTCAGTTGCTTAGTGCCTCTGCTCACTTCCGACTCATCATAAACACGTCAATACAAACATGAGACCTTTAGTATGGGCCTGTACATGTATGTGACAACTGTATTAAGGGTATCACTAGGGTTGGGGTTTTCAAAGACTTGACTCGGAATATTTGAAGATAAAATAACAGATACTATCTAAATCTTAAAAATATTGGTCTTGCACTGCTGCTGCTAGTGGTAAATACGTACGAAAGTTTTTGAAAAACTCATTGCCCACGTGTATCCATATGATATTAGTGTAGATTATTTCACGTAGTTTATTCGTTTGATGTATAGACCATAATAGCCTGTGGTTTGATTAAACAAAAAACATTGTAGAAAATTTTTCGCCAATGCTCATATCACGCTGTTGAAATTTTCAGTTCATTTTGAAATGAAATTGGTATCGAGTTCTGATTACGCATTTTTACGATTTTAATTTTCAACCGTCGGTCAGTAGCGTCGATGGTGCTGTAACGGTATTTTTAACGGTATTTTATCCGGTGTTATTCCGAAATTACGGAACTGGGCCCCAACGCGGCAGTTCAATAAACATTTATATTTTTACGGTTTCATTTACTGGCGTCAGAATGTAAATAACGTAGGTATTATATACTTAAAAGTTTATGGTAAATAGGAAGTGAAGTAGTTCAAGGGTCTATTTGCGTTTATTATCATGTTATTTTATACTTCGAATACAATCTTTATTTCAACTCAAGACTACTTACAAATGTTTTGTAATGTGCAATGTCGCTACATTGCACGCAAGTGCAATGTGCAATGCAAGTTGGTAAAAATAAATTATTTTTAGTTTATTCCCATGTATGCCTATGGGGGACGCCTTTATTCAACAGTGTACGTTTTCCGGCTGATGATGATGATGATGATTCCCATGTACAATCACTACATAGTATAAAACAAAGTCGCTTTCTCTGTCCCTATATCCCTAAGCCTGTCCCTATGCTTAAATCTTTAAAACTACGCAACGGATTTTGATGCGGTTTTTTTAATAGATAGAGTGATTCAAGAGGAAGATTTTAGTGTTAGCATCGCACCCGTGCGAAGCCGGGGCGGGTCGCTAGTACTAAATATATTCATACATTTTACATTACTTATGGAAGTATGGAAATAAAATACAAAGTTCGTAAAAATATTCGGTATGTATTTTCTAATTATAGGTATTTTTTTAATAATCTTTCACAATAGAGGTTGTTTCACTCGTTTCGAAATATAACTCTGATGTAGCATTTGCATCGTTACCCAAAATTATCATAAAGATTCTGAGTTTGACGGCATTATAAAAATAACGGTTATATTCCGAGCGTTTCTTTAGAACGAGTAACAGTTTTTATAACGAGGACGTTATTCCGATGAAAATTAAATTAATGTACTTAAAAAATTTACTCTGAAGAAAATCGTAAAAATACACTTTGTGAATTAATGGCTTAAAAGTTGAATACTTTTATTTTTACGGAGAGAATTAAATTCATAATAACATTTTGCATTAAAAATTCCCATAATATAATTATTTTAGGTAGGTACCTACGAGTACTAGCATAAAAATAGAGCTATCAAAATTAGGTAGGTATAATATCATCATGTTTTATACTATCTTTTGTATTTTATCTTTCTCAAAATCTGCAGAAAAGATTTTGATGGGGTTCAAAGTTGAGAAAAGAAGCGGGGCAAGCAACTCCTCAAAACGCATTATTCTTTTAATCAATTCATACTTCATTCCAAATTGGTTAACATGGTTTGGTTATTTCACGAACCTGTTGGCGCAATTGGTAGGGACCCTGCCTTCTGAGTCGGAGGTCGCTCGTTCGATCCCCGCTCGGGGCCAATATTTGTGTGCATGAACATGTCTGTTGGCTTCGTGTCTGGTCGTTTAATATTTATTTAAGTCTGTTTATCAGTTGTTTAGTACCCATAGTACAGGCCCTGCCTAGTTTTGGACTAAATAACTGTGTCTTACTCAATTAGTAAAGAAAGTCTGATGAAAGTAAAAGAGTTGTTAACGTCACAAAAAACTGTGAAGTGTTCTATAAAATAAAATAAATAATCTCACGCCTATCATCCCCGAAGGGGTAGACAGAGGTATTCCATTACTGAATATACCCACATTTCACGAGATACATTGAACCCCTAAACGTGATAGGTGGTGAGCCCATCGCCGGACCGGGTCTATTTACACATGTCTCAGAATTAATTCTGAGACCTGCGGGTTTCCTCACGATGTTTTCCTTCATCGTCGAGCTAGTGATAAATATGTACGTAAGTTTTTGAAAAACTCATTGGTATATGCCAGGATTCGAACCCGAGCCTCACTGATTTTCGACCGGGCGCTCTTTAACCGTCCGGGCTATCACTGCTCTTGAAGTGTTCTAATTATAAAATTACTAGTGACCCGCCCCGGCTTCGCACGGGTGCAATGCTGATTTTTCTTAGCTATAAACCTTGCGGAGCCCTAGACCTTTCCAACGACTGCAAAACAATGGAAATCGGTTCGTCAGTTCTGGAGTTAAATCGTCAGGAAGGAAAACCCGACTTATTTTTATATAGTAGATGAATACCTATTTCAAATATGCGCTTTGCACTGTACTGGAGTAAATATGATCCAAGCATTGTCATGCTTATAACCATATACCTAGTTTGTAAAACGCTATTTTGCAAAGTAATTGCTTTGACCATGCAATATGCTATAGTTTAAGTTAAGTTAAGTTTTAGTACCTACCTATAAACGTATATTAGGTATTTTCTTTGCCTACCCCCTCATTAATAAAAGGGTTGAGATTTTTTTGAGCTTGGTATATTAAAAGGGAGTAAAAAAAAGTAATGTTTTGGTAAGTTCTGTGACAGTCAAAAATCTGATGCCAAAAAAGTTGTACGAATCTTCACAGTTTCGACATGGGAACACATTTGAATAATGTCGACTCAGGATTTGTTGGAAAAAATCTGAATTTCAAATCTGGATTCGGACACGGATATTGCACACATTTCTGTGTGTTATTTAACTGTGGTTAGCGAGCAGCTAGGGTACTGATTAATTGGTTAACATTGTGAAGTAAAGCTCCGGAAAATAACCTAGTGTATGTACCTACATATGAGATGTTTTTTATTTGTATACTAGCTTTTACCCGCCGCTTCGTTGGCGCACGTTTATTTCACCCCCTTAGGGGTTGAATTTTGCAAAATCCTTTCTTAGTGGATGCCTACACTGTATAAGCTATCTTTGTACAAAATTTCAAGTCTCTAGACCTAGCGGTTTAGGCTGTGCGTTGATACATCACCAATTAGTCAGTTAGTTTATTATTTTATATATATAGATAAAGCAATTACTTTGCCAATTATTATGAACTGATTTTGATAATTCTTTTTTTATTTGGTAAATCATATTTCAGAGGTGGTCCCATTTTACCGAAAACGGTCGAGCGGGTATTAAAAAATCAACAAAAGTCTAAAAATTGTATACATCGATGATATTTTTATTAGTGCTACTAGTTGAAGTCGTTTTTAGGGTTCCGTAACCAATGGTACAACGGGACTCTATAGTAATCTTAGTAAAGACTCCGCTGTCACCAGGCTGTATCTCATGAGCGACAGTTCGACAGTTAAAAATTTTACAGATTATGTATCTCTGTTGCCGCTATAATAACACACTAAACCACTACAAAATATAAAATAAATAAAATAAAAATATAAATATAATCTCACGCCTTTTTTATCCCCGAGGGGGTAGGCAGAGGTATTCCATTACTGGATATACCCACATTTCACGAGATATATTGGACCCCTAAACGTGATAGGTGGTGAGCCCATCGCCGGACCGGGTCTGTTTACACATGTCTCAGAATTAATTCTGAGACCTGCGGGTTTCCTCACGATGTTTTCCTTCACCGTCGAGCTAGTGATAAATATGTACGTAAGTTTTTGAAAAACTCATTGGTACATGCCAGGATTCGAACCCGAGCCTCACTGATTTTCGGCCGGCTCTTTAACCGTCCGGGCTATCACTGCTCACTACAAAATAAAATAATAATAAGTAGATAATGCCTTTAGGCATTAAGTTCGCCATACATTTTCTTGGTACATGAAGTGAAATAAATAAAATAATTAAATAGGGCTCCCATACAACAAACTTGATTTTTTTGACGTTTTTATAGATAATGTTACGGAACCCTTCGTGAGCGAGTCCGACTCGCACTGGGCCGGTTTTTTTTTTTTAATCTTTAGAGTTGTTTTTATTTTCTCTCAATTGATAGGGCTCTTAACGAATAAACGACATCGAATTGAAAATAGGCTTTTTAATTAAGCCTCGGACCCCAGTTTGATGGGTTACAAATTATTTAAGAGCCGGACAGCTTTTCCGGAACCTTCTGTTTAATCAGGGGATTACGACTTTAAAGTGAAAGAATAATCGGCGATTAATGTATTTTTTATTTTGAAACCTACTTTTGCTCGATACTTCTGTGCAGTAATGAAATTCTTAAAATCCGCTCACTATACAATAGCCTAAGATCCGGCTGCAAAAAAGTGTAGGGATCGAGTATATATGCTACAAACCAATTTTTACGCATATTTATGTAAGGAGAATATACCTATATCTACCAGGGTGCCTTATCGAAATATAGCCGCTAGTATTTTTTATAAAAAAAAAGAGTATTGATTTTTGAGATGAAATTTCATTCACTTGTTTTTTTACATAAAATATCGTCTACTTCATGGCAATATACATAAAGACTCTGAAAAATCTGCTGATTTTTCGTCCGATTCGTACTACAATATGTAACAGAATAAGCGCAATTTCTGAATTCAGTTTGTTCAGTATCGACTACTTAAATAGATTTCAGCTATTGTTAGTGTCAAATTTTTCCCAAAAATGAATTAGCATAACTAAAAGGGCTACCTATGGGATCCTAAACAATTCGTTATGGAAGCGATTTGGTTAGACAAAACTAAAGTACGAATACTTAATTTTTTTTATATGAATTTACTAATTGGGGTGTATGAGGACTTGCGCTTATTCTGTGGATTGTATAGATTACTAGGCTTTTAGGAGTAAATGAAGATGAAATATTATTATGTACCTACATGTAAAGTACGAATTTGATGTGCCGCATTCAATGTGCCGTAGTTTTGCGTAATATGGCCGGATAGACAGACAAAAAATCTAAAAATATTTGTTTTTCCTTCTATTGCTGTACACTGTACAGTGGCGTTGAAAAGTGGTTATATAAAGCGGAACGCTCGCTTTATATTAAGATTAAACTAAGAATATTTTCGCAAAATGGGACCTTGTCTCGTGCACAGATGTCCGCCGTAGTCACGACAGCGTAAACTGGCGAGAGAGAATTCTGCAACTGAAGTTAAATGCTACATGCAAATTCTTCCTGCTGTCTTGAATTGCTTTGTAACGCTAGATTCTTTTGAATTAATTCAGAATTAATTCTGAGACATGTGTAAATAGACCCGGTCCGGCGATGGGTTCACCACATATCACGTTTAGGGGTCCAATGTATCTCGTGAATTGTGGGTATATCCAGTAATGGAATACCTCTGCCTACCCCCTCGTTGATAAAAGGCGTGAGATTATATATTATATTCTTTTGAAATAAGACTATAGTTTTATCTGCACTTGTATTCAAAGGTAAATATTTTTTCTATATTTGCTTGCTCTGAAACTGGAACGATTTAAAAAAAACTGACTGTATAACGGGCTATAATTTTCCCACAGGAATGGGACTCACGCGGGTGAAATCGATAGGTAACAGCTATAAGTTATATAAAGTATTTTCTAGTACCTGTAATATTAAAGTTAACACAACGATAAAGAACACCTAACGACGCCGACTTTTCAAATCCTACTACATAACGAAAAATATGTTTTTTATCTCAGAATCAAAAATGTTGAAGAAAGCATGGCTGAGTAATCATGTATTCATTGCTTTTATTTATTTAAATTAGCTATTCTTAGCTAGGTACTTTATTTCAAATGTAAATATTTTTTAGCCACTTCAGCAACAACCATAAAAATTTCAAGAAGGCAAATTGTTTCTCAGAACAAAAGAAGTTTAAAGAACGAAGACAAAACTTCATTACCCCACTAGCACGACGCAGATGTCTCGAGGGTGACGCACCATAAACCGGCTAAATCGTTCGTCGCCGGCCATTTGCATAAACATAAACGAGAAACAAACATGGCCGCCGTGAAAAGTGTAAATGATCGCCACTATCAATAAAGATGCACGGAGCAGAAGTTATGTGGGGATAACAGTTTTCTGCTCCACTATCTCTTTTGTTTTTTTTTGCGAATTTCTGCTGGTTTAGTGGGTTATTCCTTATTGTTAAGGTCTAGTTTTGTTTATGATATTTTGTTCGTGCTAGTCGTGATAACTTGGCAAGAATTTTTCTCTGAAACATTGTGCCAGGCGGGCGGAAAGTGGCAAATTTCGAACAAAGTTACCGCTTTCCGCCTCCGTCGATACAAAAAAAAAGTATACACACCTCGGGAAGTAAGTAAATAAGTTAGCTTCAGATTATTCTAATTTTACTTCCCTAGGTGTGTAATTTACTGTATATCATGTACATAGGTAGGTAGGTCCTTAACTAAAACGTTGTTTTATCAGCATTAATTTAATGGCTAATGTACGTATGTTTTAAGGGTTCCGTACCCAAAGCCACACTATTCCCGAGTGACACAAACAATTTATCATTGGAACGGGTGAAATCGCGTGGCGCAGCTTGTATTTCATAAAGATATAAAACCGATTAATACAATGCCTCAGCATTTTTCCCGGCAAGCATTACACACAACTAGACATCCAATTCAATTCCATTTTTTTGTTTCCCAATACAAATCCGCAATATCAATAAACCATTACCAGCCCCGGGAACATTATCAAAACGAATAAAACGGAAAAATATAATATTCTCCCAGCGTCAGCAAAAACTCGTACCGATTCTAAAATACGTGTTTATTTTCACCACTTTTTATGTTAATTATATTTGGATGGGTACATTTTTCTCTGTTTTCACGGAGGGGCTACATTTTCCCGCTACAGAATTTGAATTTCAAATTAAGAACAAATCCTGTTCCACGGTTATTCAAATTTATATTCGGTTGAGGGCCAATGACACAGAAATATGAGAGCGATCTTTCATTTTACCGGACGATTAAGTCGGAGCACTTTTGTATGCGATTGTTCTTCATCTACTACGCGTTTAAATACTACTGAATACAGCGATGTGTCTTTGCAGATACATTATTTTCTCCAAAGTTTTTTTTAAATTTGCAATCGTGATACAGTTTACAAAATTACCACAAGATAGATACTGGTACGGAACCCTTCGTAAGGGAGCCCGTCTCGCACTTACCCGGTTTTTTAATCTACGCTAAAAGAAATTTTTATGAACTTTGTTATAGTACATCGATTTATTTGAAAGTCAATTATGAAGTGCCTACTTCCATATGCAAACCCAGCGCCTTTGACCGAGCTTAATTGCTGGCGAGTCAACACGAGAAGAAACCTCATTAAGGGAAGGAACACCCTCCCGCCCCTCCTCCCTCTTAAAGGGTCGGCGTAATGTTATGTATGTAACTAAATATGTCAATGCGTTATATTAAAATGACTAAGACACATTTGCAGTGATGTGAAATGCAGTATTGTATTGCGCGTACGAGTACGGGGTTGCCCGCGCGGATCAAGTTTATTCCCGTTCCCGTGGGAATTTTTAAAAATCCCTTCATAGCAATTGCCTACGGCATATAACATCTATACATACCATATTTCAAGTTTCTATGTGTTACCGTTCCGAAATAATAAGTATTTTTTTTTTATCCGTATTTTTGTTTCCCGTGGGAATGAGATTTTCCTGTAGTAAAAAGTACCCTATAGGTATATGGACTCAGCTATCACCACACAAAATTTTATCAAAATCCGCCCATTAGTTTTTGCGTGATGCTTGCACATACAGAGAGACAGACAGACGGACAGACAGATAGACAAAAATTTCAATAATTAGTGTTTTGGTATCTAAGATAAGTTTACCTACCCCAAAAAAAATTAACAATATTTCATGTACAGACACGATCCCATTAAGTTTTATTATATGTACTTAGGTATATAGAATACTAGCAGCGCCCCGTGGTTTCACCCGCGTAGTTCCCGTTCCCGTAGGAATACGGGGATAAAATATAGCCTATGTGTTATTCTGATGTATAAGCTACATAACTGTAAAGTTTCATCAAAATCCGTTCAGTAGTTTTTGCGTGAAAGAGGAACAAACATCCATCCATACATCCAGACATCCATCCATACAAACTTTCGCATTTATAATATTAGTAGGAAGTAGGATAGATGATGAATGTATGCACAGCAGAACCCATAAAATAGAATACATATTTTACAGACAGCCTCTTGTCAACACTAAGGGTGTAGAACCTTGCATATAAATTGAGGGTCCTTGCCATACCGTATTCAGCAAATTATAAGTTATGCACGATGCTTGGACGCACGGTTTGGTTACTATCATATTGACGGGCCTGTTGTTTCAGTTGGTAGTGACCCTGCCTAGTCTATTTCTGACAATGACATCCGTGAAAAAACCATATAAGTCTTAAAAATTGCATGTATGTGCGTGACAAATGGACGAATAACTTAATATCGCGGCAAACGATTTTGATGATTCTTTTTTTAAACGACTTCAAAAAAAGAAGGGATTCTCAATTCAACTGTATTTTTTTTAGTATTATTCGTTGAAGACGTTTTTTTACTCTTTAGCGTTTTATGTTATTTGAAGTCGCTTGAAAAACACTAGCTAACACTTCGTCATCAGTAGGTATCACTACATAGTATAAAACAAAGTCGCTTTCTCTGTCCCTATATCCCTATGTCCCTATGTAAACTTAAATCTTTAAAACTTCGCAACGGATTTTGATGCGGTTTTTTTTTATAGATAGAGTGATTCAAGCGGAAGGTATTAGTGTTACCATTGCACCCGTGAGAAGCCGGGGCGCGTCGCTAGTTATATTATAAAACGCGTTAACACAAAAAGGTTCGTGGATTCACCGCTGTATTATCAATGTCTTTCCTACAACGAAACTTTCTACCCTTTCTTTCGCAATTGCTTATCGAAACTTCAGCGCCATTACCCGCTAGTAGTATTGTTTTATCTGCGAACTACGTTTACTATGTTCAGAACAATTTTTTGCATATTTAAGCGCGATTGAGCCAGTTTATCGAGCGTGGCGAGTCTGATACGACCAGATGGTGGAACATGGGTTGAGTTGTCCTTGTTTATGCTAAAGACTGGGGTTTACCTACTGTTTAGCGATGGGCGAAGCCGTTTATTCAGTACTAGCGACCCGCCCCGGCTTCGCACGGGTGCAATGCTAACACTAAAACCTTCCTCTTGAATCACTCTATCTATTAAAAGAAAACCGCATTAAAATCCGTTCCGTAGTTTTAAAGATTCAAGCATACATAGGGACCTGGGACATAGGGACAGAGAAAGAGACTTTGTTTTATACTATGTAGTGACTAGCGGGTGCCCAGCAGCGTTGCTCACGGGGCTGCACTTTATTCCCTTGGGAATTTCCAGAAATTCTTTCATGGCGGTTGCCTACGACTTAAAAGACACCTACATACCTTATTTCAAGTTTCTAGGTGTTATCGTTTCAGAGTAGTAGGTAATTATTATCTTTCCGGTGAAATGAGATATTTTCCTGTAGTTAGTATTTTGTTTGTGCACGCATTACGCAGAAACTACTGGACGGAATTTGATTAAATTCGGTGTAATATATTTAATTAGTCAATAGAAATATCAGTAAAATGGAAAAATGTGAACTGTCACCGAACCATGCTACGTGAAATAGACTATAGTAAAATAATATAGAGTGGTAAGTGACATCTAAATAAATCAATTTGTAACTTCCTAACATACTCGTAGCTACAAAGTTGTATCCCGTAACGCAATATAAAGTACTCATAAAACACCTGCATCTAACTTCACAAAACAAATCTGCGAAAAAGGACAGACTGTACAAAAGTCCACTTCTAGCTTCAGCTTTGTCGACATTCTATTTGCCAAAACACCTGCACTCCAGTGAGCGAGTGTACGTAGTGTACAGAAAATGTTGCGCTTTTGTGCTCCATTGTACTGTTTAAGGATTTCGAGAATTCTGGAAATATTACGTGGAATTTTGTATAGAAAATCATGATTTTATATTTGAAACTTCCTAACTTTACAAAGCTGTCACTCATATTTTTGAGCAAGTTAGTATTTGTTGTATGAACTTTATATGACATTTATTGTTGGGCTTGTTGGCTCAGTTGGCACCCTGCCTTCTGAGTCGGAGGTCGCGGATTCGATCCCCGGCGCCAACATTTGTGTACATGAACATGTCTGTTGGCTTCGTGTCTGGTCGTTTAATGTTCATCAGTTGTTTTCTCTCTAAGCTCGAACTAGTCGGTCTCTGACCTAAAATCTGTATTTTAAAATAAGCTTTCCCTATATTTATTTATTTATTTTTTTATTTACACACACACATTTGTGGCTTTACAGCATAAGCCAGAGCACCACAAATTTCAACAAGATATACTTAAATTACTTAATTATATGCCTGAGCTTACACGTTCATCATTATCCTCTAGCATTCTCTTACACTCGATCATCAACATACCTATCCCAGTCACAAATATATCACACTCGGGAACCGCATAGTGTAGGCGGTTGAGCAGCGCGAGAGCGCGCGGCGCAGGCGACTGCATGAGCAGGTTGGTGCGCGCGGCGGGCACACAGCACAAATATGTGCAGTCGGATTTTTGCCTAATAATATTGATCACTATAATCTTCTCATGTTCTAAATATTATAATATCTATATTCCTACAATTTTTCTATAATAAATAACCCGATAAAACCTGATAAACCGTGACAATAAACTGAAAACAGTATTAATAAACCATTTGGCTGCTGAAACACTCGTTTATACTCATCGTCCTCCAGCCCTCCACGAACCCTTGACCTTCACTCCGTGCCCTCATCTCTCCGTGCCCTCATCTCTCCGTGCCCTCATCTCTCCGTGTCCTCTTCTATCCGTGTCCTCATCTCTCCGTGCCCTCATCTCTCCGTGTCCTCATCTCTCCGTGCTCTCATCTCTACGTGCCCTCATCTCTCCGTGTCCTCATCTCTCCGTTTCCTCATCTCTCCGTGCCCTCATCTCTTCGTGTCCTCATCTCTCCGTTTCCTCATCTCTCCGTGCCCTCATCTCTCCGTGTCCTCATCTCTCGGTATCCTTATCTCTACGTGTCCTCATCTCTAAGTGTCCTCGTCATCATCGTGCTGGCAGTTGCAGCTGAGGCGTGGGCCGCAACGCCGCAAACTGGTGTAATAGATACAAAACATAGTCAGGGCTAGGACCTGGTATATGAGTTATGAAAATATCTCTTTCCCCAGCGGGCACAATAGTATTTCTACGAGTATCGCGAGTGGGAAATATTACACCTTATTCGTTTCGCTTTAATTAAACTTTCGATAGCTGCTCGACGTTGGACGGAGGCTTGTAAGTAAGTAGGTGGGAGAAGTTAATTGAAAATGTCTGTTTGTGATAACCGGATAAAAGTTTCACCTTCATCATCATCATCAACGTACAAAGTCAAAAGGGTTAATGTACAGTTTGTTTTGGGAGGCGCATCGCTAGCGCACGTTTATTTCACCCCCTTAGCTGTTGAATTTTGAAAAATCCTTTCTTATTGAATACCTACACTGTATAAGTTATCTATGTGCAAAATTTCATGTCTCTAGACCCAGCGGTTTAGGCTGTGCGTTGTTCACCAATCAGTCAGTCAGTCAGTTTATTATTTTATATACCTATATAGATTTTATAAAAAAATTGTTCGAGCCATCTATCTGTATATTAAATCATCATCTACATTCATTTCCTTACACACAAACCATCATCATTATATATTTTTTTAAACCATGGCCAGTAACATACCTCATGTCGTCACCGTTCAAAGCCGTCAGCGTGGAAATTGGAGCAGCTTTCAATAACTGAACTGATCAATTACGGCTCTCAAATATTGGACACGTATGTTCGTACGTCTATATACGACTGTGAACTTATATGTAGGGATGTAACATTGATCGAAACAAATCGAATATTTAAAAATCGATTATTCTCTTTTCAATAATAAATGATTTTCGAAAAATCTATTAATTTCACTAAAAATAATCGATAATAACTACGATAAAAATACTTATTAAAATGAAATAATATAATATATATGTTTTAACATAATTAAAAATTAATTAAACATTTTATTTGAAATTTATGATTGTGAACATACTTCAAATTTCTTCATTCGTCGCACAAAAAAAAATGATGTTTACAAAAATCGATAAGCGGTGTAATTTTGGCAGCATTTTTTCTTTTATATTTTTTATGTGTGAGATTCATCATCAACCCGTAACAGCCCACTACTGAGCTAGGGTCTTTCCTCACACATGAGGAAGTATGGGCTATAATCTCCCATGCGAGCCCACCGCGGCTTGGGAGATGGTGTTAAGCTAGTGGCCAATTAACATTTTTTGTGTAAGATTATAATCAATTAAAGAAAATATATTTTTTTTCATATTTAAATAATAATAATAATGTTTATTTTTGTATACCAAAACTTAACCTAATTACAGGTAATACACTCAATTTGAGACTAAGTGCAGGTGTCGTGAGGCTAAGGTTCAAGCTAAGTTGCAGCCAACAGCTAAACTAGGAAAAACCTGTACTATAGCTGCTAGTCCCCATTTAAGATGACTTGGTGTGCCCTTTCTGCCAAATATCCGACTATTTCAAAAAATATCGATTATTTTTTCACATCCCTACTTATATGGGCGTCGATAAACGTATGCTTCAGTCCTCGAAGCTTTTGAATAAACGTTTGGTATTAGCAGGTTATTAAAATCTTTCCCGTTTCGTGCGATTCATTTTGAGCTCGTTGGAAGAAGGGGATTCAAAGAAATGTTCTGTTATATCGATATCGTACTGGATGTCGGATATACAACGAGTAACAGAAAAAGCGCAATTCCTCATACACCCCAATTATTATATATTAAAAAAAATATGATGCAATCAAACTTTAGTTATGTCTAACCAATTTTCTTAAATATCGATTAATAATAGCACGATTTCCATAGAAAGCACTAAATTCAGCTACGATAATTCATGTTTTTGAAAAATTTTACACATGTCAAAAATAGCTGAAATCGAATGAGTAGTCGATACTGAACAAACTAATTTCAGGAATTGCGCTTATTCTGTTACATGTTTTAATAGCAACAATAATCAGTACGTATTTGATTAAGTGAAACCTTGAACATACAACAATATTATTTCAATATTACATAGTGAGCAGTGATAGCTTACGGTTAAAGAGCCTGCTTCACATGATGATAAATCAGTGAGGCTCGGGTTCGAATAGCATGTACCAATGAGTTTTTCAAAACTTACGTTCATATTTATCACTAGCTCGACGGTGAAGGAAAACATCGTGAGGAAACCCGCAGGTCTCAGAATTAATTCTGAGGCATGTGTAACCGACCCGGTAGGGCAATGGGCTCACCCCACCTATCACGTTGAGGGGTCAAATATTCTGGTGAAAAGTGGGTATTTTTTCAATCAAAACAAACTCTATTATAAATACTCTTATGATAGAAGTTAATAACAAACGTCGTTGAGGTCGGACATAAGGTTCGCGTCGACATAATCCTGTTTATTCTTCAATTCGCAACGGGAACGTGAGTGGCCGCCGGCGCTTCGCTGCCGAAACGATTACGTGACCACAGAAGCGACAACAGAATACAGGTTTTTAGATCGTTTGGTCGAGTCTCTGAGAGGCTGGTGATTTACAAAAAACCTTCCAAATGCGAGTCGGACTCGCGCACGTGCCATTATTAATAAAAAACAGGAAAAAAAAACACGTTTGTTGTATGGGAGCCCCCTTCTTTTAATATTCATTTTATTCTGTTTTAGCTCCAACAGAAATACACCATCTGCAAACAAATTCAACTGTCTTAACTATCACGGTTACATAAACCGTGATAGTTAGATACAGACGGACAGACGGACACCGGAGTCTTGGTAATAAGGTTACCGTTTTACCCATTGGGTACGAAACGGATCTATGATTGCACAGAACATTGCTTAACGAAAATCTGAACTGGATTTAGAGACAACCTTAATTTCTGTTGAAAAAAATCAACATTGGTCGAGGTCAGCTTAAAAACTGCAAAATTAAGTTTTTACTTGCAATTTTTTAAATATAAACTACGGATTCCTCATTGCTTGCTTGCATCAGAAAGACATTGCTTTCCGCCAAATTTCATTATTCGAGGTGAACAGTAAGTAGGTACTCTATAGAAACTCATTCTCTTACCAGTGTCAAAGAATGCGGCACAAAAAGACTTATTAGTATTGATTGCCTTGACTAAGAAAATTTATTCTTTTACTGTTCCAAAGGCAGTAAATTTAAGTATTTGATATAATTTTAATGTGATATATTCTAGAGTCAAAGGGCAAGGAAGTGATTCTGTGAGAGTTCATTTTTTTCCTTTTCATGTAAGTAATCCTAAAAGTACTACTTCTAAATTACTACTTCCTACTACTATTATAAACGCGAAAGTTTGTGAGTATGGAAGTATGAATGTTTGTTGCTCTTTCACGCAAAAACTACTGAATGGATTTTGATAAAACTGTACAGTTACATATCTTATACATCAGAATAACACATAGGATGTATTTTATCCCCGTATTGAAACCGCAAGTCGCTGCTAGTATATTATAAACGCGTTTTTTTAAATGATGAGGTTGTATGTATGGATGGATAGGTATTTGTTGCTATTTACACCAAATCTTGTGAAATGATTTTGATAACGCTTGTATTGCTAAGAGTTAACAGTTAAATAGCTTATTTCTCTACATTTTATCTCTCGACGCGGGCGAAGTGGTGGACAAAAGCCAGTAAATAATCTAATTTAGTTGTAGGCAGAAAACAAAACATACCTAGCCTAATCTTATGCAGTCTTTGTTATATATTCTTTGCCACATCCCGGGTCCGTTTTCATTTTGTATTCAGTCCCATTACTTTAATCCGTCGGCGGGTCGGTCCACGCAATAAGCATCACAATTGAGCGTTGTCTTGCTTAGGTGACGACTAAATTTGCGCCTTTATTCCTTTTCCTAACTTTTTCTTTGATAGAGTTTGGCGATACGCAGCCGTTCATAGAATCTTATACTATTTTTTTCAAGACAATTACTTGGTTCTCAATTGAAAACTCTACTTGATTGAACGAGAATGGGTTAGGAACCAGTCCGGACTGATAACGCTGTGTAATGCAACCGAAGGCTGGGCCACCTGATTCAATTACTAGAATAGCTATCAGTCCGAGATACTCCACCTTACACATTTTATTCGCTCGGTTACAGCTATATGTGAAATAAAACCTGTGTGAAGGCTCTGTCTTTAATGGAAAGTTTGCGTTTACACCGAAGTGAACGCGTTTAGAACGAGTTTACATATATCACAACCATGCCGCATCGGAGCGACAAAATGTGGTCAAGTGTGAATAGTGTCGCAGCAGCTTTTTGCAGTTGCGTTGTTGTACCGGCAAAATGTCGTTGAGTCTGCGATGTGGCCGGCCGCTCGCAGGTGGTTCCGTTGTGGTTGCGATGTGGTCGGTATCACTGATGTGATCGATAATGACGGTAAATGTGGTACGTGTGAATACAATTCATTTTCAATACAAAATATGCACCCGACCACGTGATGCGGTTGTGGTGTGGAAAATTCCTATGTTTACCAACTTATTTATAAACACCTTAACGCAAAAAACGTTCGCTTTGAGCACTTGGTTCAAGCGCATTTAACCCAAGCACATTTTAGCTCAGGTACATTTAGCTCAGGATCATTGAGCTAAAGCGCATTTGGCGAAAGCAGATTTTTCTCAAACGCATTTTAAATTATATAGTCCATCCATCTTAATGAAGTACAGTCAAGAGTACATGAAGCTTTACACTTGTAGTGCGAGTCTGACCTCTAAGGCGATTGTAATAAGAACGTTACAAAGTCCAATGTGTCAAGCTCCACGTGCTCTTGACTGTAGGTACTAGAATACTAATAAGCATACATGTTCAATCATGCTATAAGGCCTCCCCCCCCCCTCATTACGCGCAGATGCATGAAACACATGTTATTAAATAGCATTTTTAGATAACATCATACTGCTGGCGATTCTGATTTACACCTACTAAACTTATTTTGATTTAGTTCTGTCTTTGTATTACCTCAAAAAATAAAAAGGATAGAAGATAACCTACCGAATTTAGTCCTGAAAGAGGCTATATTTTAGTTGTGACTTCTTCACTTATGCACTAAATACGTTATCAAATGCCTTAGTTGACAGGACTAATTTTAATTTGATAAAAAAAAACTCACGCCTTTTATCCCCGAAGAGGTAGGCAGAGGTACTCCATTACTGGATATACCCACATTTCACGAGATATATTGGACCCCTAAACGTGACAAGTGGTGAGCCCATCGCCGGAGCGGGTTTATTTACACATGTCTCAGAATTAATTCTGAGACCTGCTGGTTTCCGCACGATGTTTTCCTTCACCGTCGAGCTAGTGATAAATATGTACGTAACTTTTTGAGAAACTTATTTTAATTTGACAGGACTAAATACCTCTCGTCTCTTTTTTGTATAGGAGAAAGAAAATTGCATGAGTAAATTATAATAAGTTTAGTCGCTGTAAAGCAGAATCAGCAACACTGGACTCGATTCTGCAGACCAGCCTAAATTCCTAATTTTAAGTTACCCTATCCTTCTCCATAGAATACGGAAGAAAAAGGACAGAAACAAACCATAGATTGAAGAGTAACGTCAAACATGTAAAAACCAACTAATTTGAACCTTATGAACGTGCTTATCTATCACTTTTATCCCTCACCTTTTTACATCGTCGCTAAAATTGCTAAACACGCCTTAGTTGATAGGACTAAGAAAATGATAGACTAAACTAAAATAAGTCTAGTCGCTGTAATGCAGAATCGGGCCCATTGTCGTCCTTCCTTGTGTATCTTTATCAATATGATCAAAATAGACGTTACACTCCTGTGTGAGTGGCGGCCTTTGTGCCGACTTACAAGTGAGCTCTCAGCTGTAGTGCTTGCGTGTCGTCACGAGTGTCGTTCCGGTAACAGCTTCTTTGCTTCTGGCAAAACAAAACTGGTCTCAAAGGCGCGGGTTTCAAAATGTTCCTGTGTAAATGATGCCGCGATTATCTACGAGTATATACAACAGAATAAGCGCAATTCCTCATACCACCCCAATTAAAATATATGATGCCTTCATAATTTAGTTAGTAGTCTTAAATGTCGATTAATAATAGCACGATTTCCATAGGTAGCACTAAATTCAGCTATGCTAATTTTTCAATTCAATTCAAAACTTTTATTTCAGACAACAGACATCCATTAGGTTGTTAGTTAGGCTTAAAACTATGTTAGTACTTATAATCTACAAGTGATTTTGTAATTATTATATAATATATCTATATAATTTATTTTTCGGAAAAAATTAACACACTGCAAATTCAATATCACTGTAAAGTTTCATCAAAATCCGTTTACTTGTTTTGCGTGAAGGAGCAATAAACATACAAACTGTCGCGTTTATAATTTACTAGTATATACAATGTGTAACAGAATAAGCGCAATTTCTGAAATTAGTTTGTGCAGTATCGACTACTTAATCGATTTCAGCTATTTTTAATATGTGTAAAATTTTTACGAGTTGAAATAAATTAGCATAGCTGAATTCAGTGCGGAAATCATGCTATTATTGATCGATATTTAAGAAAATTGGTTAGACATAACTAAAGTTCGATTGCATCATATTTTTTATGTAAATATACTAATTGGGGTGAGGAATATGAGGAATTGCGCTTTTTCTCTTACGCGTTGTATATAAATCTTGGCCATATAGGGTCAGTAAATATAGAACCTTTTCAAGGGTCCGCATGCATCAAAGTTCCGATAGGACAATCAAGATCGGACCTTAAGCGTTTGTAGGAGAAAAATCGCAGGGTACTCGGAAACAGAGATAAATATAGCCATTGGGTCAGTCCACATTTCTTGTGTTAGTTTCGCGTGGTATTTTAGTGGCTTATCTTTGAGGTAAGAAGCTTTTTCAAGGATGACTAACAGTAGAAGACTAAGTAAATAACATAAAACTCTAAAGAGCAAAAAGAGAGCAAGAAGAGCCATTTAAAGAATAAAATAAAGACATGAAAACTAAATTCTTTGACATTACAACCCCCTCTACTCCCACCTCAAAGGCCAGCAACGCAGTTGTGACTCTTGAGTTGCAGGTGTCCATGGGCGACGGTACTACTTACCATCAGGTGACCGTCTGCTCGTTTGCCCCCTTTTTTTAGAAAAAAATAAAAAAGAAACATTGGCAAAACAAAAAATAATAATAATAATAATCTCACGCCTTTCATCCCCGAGGGAGTAGGCAGAGGTATTCCATTACTGGATATACCCACATTTCACGAGATACATTGGACCCCTAATCGTGATTGGTGGTGAGCCCATCGCCGGACCGGGTCTATTTACACATGTCTCAGAATTAATTCTTAGACCTGCGGGTTTCCTCACTATGTTTTTCTTCACTGTCGAGCTAGTGATAAATATGTACCTACAACGTAAGATTTGAAAAACTCATTGGTACATGCCAGGGTTCAAAATGAAAAATGCGGTCCCAAAAAAAAAGTTCCAACAAAAGCAATATTAGACCAGTCATCACCCCAACAAACTTTTTACGTTCAACATACCCAAGCTTAAAAACACTTTCTGCTAGCCCGCGTCCATCTCGCGAGTTTCATCAAGTCGCATATTGCTTTCCATAAATTTCACGTACGGTGTTAGTAAGGATGCTAAGTTATCGCTAGCGGGACTATTTGATAGTGTGCTGTGGATCTTGTCCCGGAGTGTCCCGGTAACTTTGTAACGTCCCGTGTATCGCATTTATGGTGAGTCAGAAATCTATGTAAAAATTTTAGGAACGGGACATTTTGAAAATTGGTCGTTCCTTGAATTGGACATTCTGCTAACCGGACATTCTGCAAACTGGATGTTCTGAGAATTGGACATATTGCGAATTGACATTGAATTCTGCACCAAAACTGTTAAAGGTTTAAGTGTAGTAGTTAATAAAACTTGACTACTACACTTAAACCTCAGGTGTCTCAAATAAAATATAAGTATTTCACTGTTTTTCGTTTCCCTTTTTCCATTATTTGGTACTGCACACTAAAGAACACTATACTACTACTGTCCATACGATTTTGACCTTTTTTTATGACCGGGCACAAGCTAGACTTCAACGTTTTTTAAATGCTGTTGCTAGTGACTAATACGGCATTGACGGACATGGAGAAATACAACTTAATAAAAGTCCAGTGTAATTCACAGTTTTACATATTTAACAATAACTCGACAGTGAAGGGAAACCCACAGGCTCCAGCATTGGTTCTGAGACTGAGAATATAGTTTTCAGGAATGGAATACCTCTAGAAACCTTGTTTGGAATAAGGCGTGATCATATATTTTATAATAACAGTGATTTGATTGTGGCCATATAGTAAAGTCGATTTTTCAAACCCACCTTCCAAGACTGTTCGGGTTCTGTATCTAATACTGAAAACCTTTCTAATACAGTAAATTTATACCAAATAAATTATAGAGAGCCCAACAGATAAATTATCAAGATTGCAAAAAGCGGACCGCTATTTCATCCAAGAATATCCGATATCTTCGGGACAGCGAACGTTCGGGACAAAACTGGCGCATCACTATATGTTGAGAAGGTATTTTCCCGTGACGAACCCGGTATATATCACGGGGGCCGACCAATTTCTTGACCGAAAAATTTATAACGGTCCCCTCGGCCTGATTTATGGGGTAGACATTCCTGCCCGGCCTATCTGTCGGCCTCTCGGCCTAAGTGAATGCGGGGACACGAATCATTCATATCGCGAATTGAATGCTTTTGAGTATTCCAAGATTTCCACTAGCAGATAATATCGTTGTTGCCGATGTGCTGGCAGCTTTAGTAATATATTTAAATTTAGAACCTTTAGCCTTTTTATAGTTTTGTCTTTTGTTTATATTTTATTGTCAATAAAAATCTGTTGGAAAAATATGGATTTTCTTCAACAAGAACAATCGTCATTTATTTATTTATTTATATACATACATAATCTCACGCCTTATATCCCCGAGGTGGTAAGCAGAGGTGTTTGATTTCTGGATATACCCACTTAACACCAGATATTCTTTGAACCCCCAAACGTGATAAGTGTTGAGCCCATCGCCGGTCCGGGTCTGTTACACATGTCTCAAAATTCAATCTGGGACCTGCGGGTTCCCTCACGATGTTTTCCTTCACCGTCGGGCTAGTGATAAATATGTACGTAAGTTTTGAAAGACTCATTGGTACATGCCAGGATTCGAACCCGAGCCTCACTGATTTTTATCATGTGAAGCAGGCCCTTTAACCGTAAGGCTATCATTGCTTAGTTTATTTATTTACAATGTATAGCACACAGACAGAGCCAAAACACTATAAAAGGCAACAAGAAGTGAAAAAAATACACAAAAGTAATCACGTAAAAGTAAAACACAAAATTATTATTCTAAAAATTCACAAAAACACAACACTTCCTTGCATACACATCCATCCATCCGCAAACACATCAAACCGCGTCTTTGAAGCCAAGAGTGCATTATTAACCTTATGAATAAGATTTATTATTTTTCTGTTTATAAAACCTCATCAATAGTATAACGTATGTAAATAAAACCGGCCAAGTGCGAGTCGTAGTCGCACAAAAATGATTCCGTACCGTAGTGTAACAAAAAAAAACGAGTTTCCTTTAAAATCTTTCATTTTATTTAAAACTAGCGAGTGAACTAGAGACAAATCTAATAAATCAAAGATCATAAAAATCGGTTCAGCCGTGATGATGATCGGTTTCAGCTAAGGGTAATCCGTCATCATCATCATCAGATTTATAATGTATGGTTATAGCTTCAACTGAACTACATACCCTGAACTGCGTGGTCTGCTGTCAACCGTTAGCTGGTAAGGGCATAACTTGAGAACAGATGGACTGACTTGTATAAATAAAATATTTACGAAAAGAAAATGTTTGCAAAATTGTCCGCAGAATTTGAAAGTTTGGGAGTTCAGCTATGAATGTGCTTGCTTCTTTCTATGAGATTTTTGTATGAACTCAAGAATGGTGTCAGCTAGTTAATAATTTATTATTAGTAATTTCTTTAAATGTTCATTTGAAAACGTAGCCAAAAGTCTAAAAATATACAACTTCTCTCCTCAAACTCTATCAGAACTCAATCGTGTCTGAACAAGTGCACGTAAGTTACTTGTACAACACGTTTGCGGGTCCCACTGGTGGTAGGTGGAGTCATTTGCATCCAAATTGCCACTGCTTCCATGGCGCAGAAGCTTAGCCGGGTAGACTACCGATGATGTTAATGTACTTATAGATTAGGCCATTACTAAACATGTTCAGACTTGTTTGAATTATATCTTAGAGGTATCTACATCTACACTTCTAGTACTTCTAAATACACTTTAGACTAATATTACACTAATTTAATAAAGAGGAAAGATTTGGATTTTTGAATGTTTTATTTTTTGTTGTTTGTTTAAACTCAAAAACTATTGGACCGATTTCAAAAATTGTTTCATCAATAGAAAGCTACAATATCCCTGAGTAACAAAGGCTATATTTCATTAACGTATACCCACGGGAACGACAACTACGGGGGTTCGTGGTATAAGTATATAGCGGTATTATATAATATGTTATTTAAACCTCTAAGACCAAGCATCGCAGACACAATAGATTTTTAATTGTGTCTCGGTTCCAATTGGAACGGGCGGTACTTTACAGATTAAGAGTGATACTGAGTACCTAATGAAGTCTTCTCTATTATATGAAACCAGTAGCGTCTGGTTTCACCCGCGCAGTTACCTATTGCGTGGGAATACGGGGATAAAATATAGACTATGTTACTCTCTGATAATATAGCTTTCCATTGGTAGAAGAATTTTGAGGGTTCTAAAAATTAAAAGTATCTGCCTATTACGGGAGATAGTAATAGACGAACAGATAAACGCAGAAAGAAACAGCTTAGTCTTAGTATAGGGTCACAATGGCACCTTTTGGGTACGGGGATACATTTCCAGAAGATAATTATACTACTTTCCATCTTTCAATCTAGGTCGGGAGCAAAAACTAGTCCTTTATAACCTCATTCCAAACTATTCACGGTCTAGTTACTCCCATTCTAGACTGACATAAAACCTCCTTGTTACTAAAACTCCCTGGCTAATGAAAGGTATGAATCGTATCCAGAAGAGTCGTTAATACAATGACGTCACACGACGCGCCCGTTTGTTAAAGTGTTATAATCGTGATATGTGAGATTATGACGTCATCTCAAGTGCTCACTCGAGCGGTGCCAGCCCGATAACGTTGGTTCGGGACACACGGGCGAAAAGGCAGAACAACACATCAGAGCGATGCTCTAAGTAGAAACTTAGAACATCGCTGTCTGTTGCCATACTGAACTTCTGTTTCGCGCGGCCTGCTGTAGGAAGCAAAGATAAACGACAGAGATTATTACATTTTCCAGTTGCCATTTCAGCGCTATCGCCATTTTGAAATCTGTTTAATCATTTAATCAATTAAATTCAAATTATTTATTTGTGTAAGAAAAAAATACTCATAGAAACGACAATAGTATAATAACAAGGGACTCTAAGTTCGTCCATGGAGGGTAGCTGAATGTAAAAATTTGCCTTTCTTCATCATCACATTGACCTGATGCTGCAACATCACCTGAAATCTGTTTTTTTCAGGTCGGGGGTTTTTACCAGCGCGATAGCAAAGACAGAGTTATGTTTTTCACGCGTATCTGGCTACGTATGCCCAGTTTATACCATTTAATTGTAGATATTTCAGATGCTGAGACTGCTGCTATGAACATGTTGGTGTGTATGCCTCCGACTGTATAATTTATAATACCTCGTTGATAGCCAGATAATAACAATTCCCAGGTACTTTCTGCTAAATTCTTTCGCCATATCATTTCCATCTATTTGCAGTGTTTGACGGAGTCATTATTTTATTTTTTTAGCATACATACATAATTTCACGCCATTGGGATAGGCAGAGATAACAGACCGCCACTTGCCACGGACCTGGCAGATTACTCGTGCTTCCTCCACATCCATCAAACGACTCATGCATGCTTTTCTTAAACACATCGCTGATCTGTTGTAGGTAAGCCTAGGTCGTCCTCTGCCGACTCGCCCATTCACAACACCCTTGTATATTTGTCTCGTTAGACGACTTTCATTCATCCGCTCATTGTGACCAAACCACCTCAGCATTCCTCTTTCAGTCCTAGTCACTATATTAATTTTTTAATTAATTTTGAATTTAGGTTTTTCTGTCTTTTACTCGCTTACCTACCAAAAGAGCTGTGTGTCCGCTCTCCAAACAAACGATGGCGGGGGGATAACTCCATGTGTTAAAGTAAACGTCGTTTGTAACAATGGGGGAATCTCGCCAGTCCGTGGCATGATAGCCGGTTCCCGGCATCCAATCCCGGACTATTTCCCGGAGAAAATCCCGGGCTATTTGGGAATATCGGCGCGATAGTTGACGTAGTGCACTTTGTCTGGTTATTTGATTGATGTCGGCTATTGAATGATTGAAGGGCCTATCAGTGACGATTATTTGTAAAGCCATATTTGGTGCTTCTTACAGTTCTTTCAGTTTCAGTTGTTAATCAAATAAAAATTAACAAAACAGTTTGATGGGCCTATTGGTTCAGTTGGTAGTGACCCTGCCTTCTGAGTCGGAGGTCGAGGGTTCGATCCCGGGCCAAAATTTGTTTTGCATAAACATGTCTGTTGGCTTCGTGTCTTATTGTTTAATATTCATTTAAGTATGTTTTTCAGTTATTTAGTACCCTTAATACAGGCCTTGCCTAGTTTGAGACTAAATACCGTGTGTGAATTGTGTCCCACAATTTATTTAATTATTATTTAGTTACACTTTATCACTGAGAGGGTTGTTAGAGATTTTACTTTGATAAAATACCCACTTTTCAATAGGCTTGTGTAAAAAAATGCTTACCCTTTTATTCCGGAGCAGTTCAGTATGTAGAGTTATTCAATTTTTAGAAATACTCACTTTAGACCTGTAAGTATATTTTTGGACCCTTAGGGTCGCGACACATCTGCGGAACGTACAGCGCCGAAGGTTCGGTGAACAACATACATTATGGTTAATGCGGGTGGCTGATCCATTTATGTTTAAAGTGAAACTTCAATATATGTGGTTCACCGAACCTTCGGCGCTGTACGTTCCGCAGATGTGTCGCAACCTCTAAAAGGATAAGTCATTTTTTTTAATAATCAAAACATAGTTCATTTGTTTATATTCGTAACCTAAAGGAAAATGATAAAATAATTTCTTCTCAAGACATAATATAGCAAATTCATTTTTTCCTTCTAATATTACATTCCCTTTCTTGTATCCTCACAGGAAAATAGAGCTTCTCTTTCGCTCTAGTGCACTAATAATATTGTTATCCTTGTTAAGGAAAAGTCGGAGTACAATTTATTTTTTCATCGGAAATATAAAAATTGAGAATGTTCGAGAAATGGAAATAGATTTAAATATAAACATAGAGCTACTAAAGAACCGACAACCGTTGGGGTAGACGTGTTCTGGAGTGGAGACCGCGACTCGGCAAACGTAGTGTAGGGCGCCCTCCGGCCAGATGGGATGACGATCTGCGAAAGGCTGCAGGCAGATGCTGGATGCGTCGAGCCGAAGACAGGGCGCTATGGCGCTCATTAGGGGAGGCCTATGTCCAGCAGTGGACTAATATAGGCTGATGATGATTATGATGATGATAGAGCTACTCGTAACATTAGGAAAATCTTTATACAAATTTTGTTATCTCAAGCGTCGCGACCTATTTGTATCACACTAGACTGATGCCCATTTTCAACAACAAGCCCATAAAGAAATTCCACGTCAGTGTATCACTATCACTCACTACATAGTATAAAAAAAGTCGCTTTCTCTGTCCCTATATCCCTATGTCCCTTTGTATGCTTAAATCTTTAAAACTACGCAACGGATTTTGATGCGGTTTTTTTAATAGATAGAGTGATTCAAGAGGAAGGTTTTAGTGTTAGCATTGCACCCGTACGAAGCCGAGGCGGGTCGCTAGTCTTAAATAAAAAAATCCCCTACAACGAATACTTACTTAAACTATTACAGTGTAGGTACCCACCTACAGGTTTACTAAAATGTGTCTACCCTTCTTATTTATGTACACAGCTTGTATAAATAGAGGTAGCCCTTTAAAGGAGGTCAGATCCGATCACCGATCACATTCGATCTCGACTCTCGACACGAGCAACATCTCTCATTTCAACAACCCTCATCGTCCTCGACATCACCTAGTGGCAGTCACCCTCGCTGCCCCTGAAACAGGATTTAAGTGACACTTAAACGTTGGTAAAAATGAATTCCTAATTACGTATTCCTTAAATATTGCTCAGAAATCCCTAAATTTAAGGGCTCAATGGTGAAAATGGGCATTAGTAAATGATAAATAAATAAGATTTTATTTTATATATTTTTATTTATTTAGTACCTTAGTTAATAAGTTTCAGATTACGATTTTGTCCGCTTTGGCTACTCTATGGTCTAGTCTATTTAAATCTCTTTGGAGAAATAGAAACAAGGGGGAAGAGTAATTACTAATTACCATAAATTCCTACTAATAATTGTAGTCTAGATCCTTCTTGCAACTTGCAAGCTATTCCCTGCCAAATTTCATCAAGATCGGTTTAACGAATTCGCCTTACAAATAGAGGGTATGGCTGTGGTGTTTTGTTTTTTAATTTATTTATATTAGATTACACTTAAATAATAAAAAGCCTCAAAGCTAACTAGAGTTTGTCTTCTCATGCCATCCGCTCGCATATTCGAGAGTATTTATCTATCTATTTATTTCAAGTCAATTCAATTTTATTTTTATTATTTGTTTCCAGTACGTCTAAACACCTAAAACTGTCTGATTGTAAAATGCACTTTCTTTTAATAAACATTACCCTTTTTGGCCTAGTAGGGTAAATGTAGTTTAGGCATAATACTCTTGATGAAGACGATGTAATGACACTTGACACACAAAAATATAGCCACATTCCTTCTTCTGGTGCAGTCGGTTAAAAGTAACAATTGATCTCTTCTAGGTTTCAACAAACGAGATAATTAATAGTCAAGAAGTCATCAATTTACTTTTTTAAAGTAAACACAACAAACAAAACAAAGTAACTTTATAATTGTGACAAAGTGTAATAAATTTAATACGAGCACACAATTACAAAGCAGAGCATGTGTAATTGCAGACTGCGAATACATTGTCACACTTGCGAGTACGGTCGCCATAATTCTAATAGTTTTTGGGACAAGACTCTTAAACATACATTTTATACAAAGTTACACCCAGTTCCTCAGTATTCTGCGACTACTCAATATTCTGGAGAGAGAAAAATCATTTCGCAATGACACATGGCTAGGATGTGAAAGAGATAATGATAGTAATTTAGATAAAATAAAATAATCATCAGTAATAGGAGAAATATTTTTACTTTTCAACCGACTTCTAAAAAGGAGGAGGTTCTCAATTTGGTTCGGTTTTCTCATGGATTAAATTGGAAAAACTAGAAATCGGACCACACGGGAAGCACCAGCTTTCAAATAAAAAAATAATAATCAAAATCCGTTCACCCAGTCGAAAGTTCTAAGGTCACAAACATAAAAAAAACATACAGTCCAATTGATACCCTCCTCTTTTTTTGAAGACGGGTGAAAATAATACCAGGCATGAAGTATTACCTACTCTTCTGGTGATTACATAAATTTTTAGAATATAAGTAACCACTTTTGCTAGTTCAGCTACGTGACCAATATTTTATCACACAGTGTAGACGCATTTTTTACAAAAGTCCCAAAAAAACCTTCAAATATAGCCACTCTACTTGCGTTCAGGCTCAGAGAGACAACGCATACGCCACAGGGTACTAATTTAGTTCTAACTAGAGCGAATTGCTCACTAAGATCCGGTGCAAGTGGAGTCGTCTTCCGTAGAGCTTCCAAAACAGCTTCATATATACAGGGTGTTGAATAAATAATAATAACAGAAAGGGGCGTAGAAGAGAATACAGTCGCAGTGCTAACAAACCAGGGATTAATCAAAACTGAATAAAGTATGACGTTATTGCAACAAGAATTATCTTCGACCATGCTAAACTACTAAAAACTGAATTTTGACAGCACCGAACTGAACTTCGAAACAAACGACTGTTTTAAAAGACTTGGGATGACCATTTTCAACTAGAATCAAGACTAAACTTGACTAGATGTCAGGAGTGAAGAGAATACGGGTATAAAATATAGCCTGTATTACTCGCTGATAATGTAGCTATCCATTAGTGAAAGAATTTTAAAAATTGGTTTAGTAGTTTAGGCTTGAAAGCTTAACACACAGACAAACAAACTCACTATCGCGTTTATAGTATTATTTAGGAAGTTACAGTAATATTTCTCATAGTACAGGCTCTGCCTGCCTTCTACATTTATTATTAACCTTCTTTCGGTGCCTTCGGGCTGGTTTGCGGTCAAGAGTAAGCTCAAATTAATAAAAAAAATCATGTCAGTGTTGACATGAAAACTGGAAGTTTTTTTAATAATAAAACAGCACAGTTGCACATTCTCCCACTGTAATGAGGCCGGTCCCTCACAATGGGACCTCGTTAGCGCACAATGGGTCCCAAACACCCGCCATGACGCCGTATCAATTGAAACGTCACTTTTGTTTGCCCTCGTCTTCCTACGGAAATGAGTAACCTGAGAACTTATTAAAATGTCAAAAGAATCCGATCCTATTTTTATTAAAACGACTTCAAAAAAATGAGGAATTTTCTCAATTCGACATTCGACGACTGGTTTTTTAAATATTTAATTTAAGAAGCGTTAGACTGCGATCCTTAAAACCTCGAGTTCACCTGAGGCTAAAATCCATGTTTAATTAACCCCACAAAACTGGACAGTCCAAGCGTTTTTTATCCCATTTGCAATTTTACTCCCCCAATTCCAGGGGACTTCAAAATTTGCATACAGGGAGCGGGAATGGATGGGAATGGCTCAAAAATGGGGAGGTAATCGTTGGAATTCACATAAAGGGAGGTGTGGTTGGGAAGCAGGAAATAGTGGATACGTTTTAAATATACATGGTTCAAATTAAGTTTAAATATTTAAAGGGTACCTACGCAGATCAAAAAAAATACAAGAAACTATTTTATGGATATATTTTTATTTTTGATACGCTTCTTTACTAGATAACATCGATTAAAAAATAAATTTTAAAAATATACTACGTTGTACATAAACACTACGAGTGGCGTTTTGGTGCGATAGTAAAGATATGTGGTATGGAAAGCATGTTTACAATTATTATTAGTTTTTGTTAGAAAAGATTACTATATATATAGATAACTACTTGGACTGAACACGAAGATAAAAAAAAAAACAATTTTACATGCGAAAATCACGAAGCTTTTTACAGCAGAAGAGACAGTTCAATAATCTCCGGTTCAGATGTGATGTTGTCATGACAGAAAAAGGAATCAATTTAAAATTTTGAAAAATAAAAAAAAGAAACTATTCAAATCGGCCAGAGAAAATTAGTATTTTAAAGTAAAGAGTATAAACCAACGCTCCAATAAAAACTCTTCACGTAGCATGTTAATGCTACACTATCTACTCTATAACTATCTTGACTAGTGTATAACATATCGCCATTTATTTGACTACTTTTTGCTTGTCATTGAGTATGCCACATCCGGGTGTGAATGCGCCATTCGACATCCGGGCACCGTAATCTCGCCGCCGACACGGATATAAGTCAATTTAGCCGCTGTAATACACCTCGGCGGGACACTGCTGACGCGACGTTATTAATTTTTCCGTTCTGACGGCAGGAGTGTCACAATTGTAGACTATTTGAAGTACCTGTGCGTTTTTTCACGGTTGTGTCTTTTTAAATATCAAGGTTTTTAGAGGCAATATTTTTAAAAGTTTATAAAGTGAGTTCCGCTTCTCATGCGAAAGGCTTGGTTTTGAACCGCATCAAAATCATAGGGACATATAGATATGGGGACAGAGAAAGCGACTTTGTTTTATACTATGTAGTGACTAGCGGTTCTGCGCGGTTTCACCCGCATAGTTCCCGTTCCCGTGGGAATACGAGAATGAAATATAGCCGTTACTCAGGGATCTTCTAGGTTTCCATTGGTGAAAGAATTTTTAAAATCGGTCAAGTAGATTTCGGGTTTATTCGTAACAAACATACAAATCTTTCCTCTTTATAATATTAGTATAGATTACAAAAATAATATTTATCACTAACCCGACAATGAAGAAAAACATCATGAGGAAACCTACTGGTCCCAGAATTAATTCGGAGGCATGTGTAACTGTCCAGCGATGGCCTCATCACGTTTAGGGGCCAAATATTATACTGGTGAAAAGTGTGTATTTACAGAAGTGGAATACTTACTTCTGCTGCCTACAGGCTTATTTTATTTTATTGTTTGTTACATATGTGCTTCAGAAGGCATTTTGAACATTTGATATTACGATGCTCCTGATTTTTTACTGTGTTTACTTTACATTCCTACCGTTTTAACCGTTCTTCAGTTTAAAGCATTGCATTTTTGGAATCCTGAACGAGATTTTAAGCATCATAAAATCAGAACCAATTCCTCGTAATATTTTCCTTCGCTATATAGTGGTAAATATGTATTTTCCTCTAACTATATTTTCGTACCACGGGCTATAGGTACATACTTATATGTGTATTACTCCAACTATATGAACTTATAAGACTGGTCCGCAGCGAAAACATGCATACAAATTTCCCTATGGAAAGGTTCTTGAACAGTGTACAAAGACCTCCTTCGTCCCCCCACCTTCATAGAAAATAGGTACCGTTCGGGTCAAAAGAATAACCTGTGGAGGGTCAGCAATAACTGGATGCCATTTTAGTAATATCGTATGGAGTATAGAAAATGATAGAAAGAATATTTTATGAGAGCTTTCCAAGTTTTTTTCGGTTGTTTGTGCAAATAAGGTGTCAGTTTAATATTTTAGTACGTTTACTTTACTAAAGCAGTTACCGCCTACTCTCGCCTAAGGCGTGGTTATAACGGCAATATAAATGATGGATCTGTTAGCTTATAGTTGGTAGTGAACCAGCCTGTCATCCTGTCGTCCTGGGCCTCGAGTTCGAATACTGGCGATGTGTACCACTGACTTTTTTAAAAACCTCGTAGGAAACCCATCGACCTCAGAATTGATTCTGAAGCATGTGTAACAGCATCTGGCGATAGTTTAGGGTATCAAGAACGTATTTCCAGAAACAAAATACTTCTACCCACCTCCTCAGAGATTAGCCGTTGTCATCAATTCCACTCCGAACCAAAGGTCTGATTACCTCCACAGTCTACGTATAATCTTTGTCTGTTCATCTATCAAACATATCTATGACAGAGATAGTAGATCTGTTACATCATATAAATCATGGGTCAGTGGCTGATGCTATGATTGAATGGTTAACAGTGTCGTCAAGCGTGAACCGGCACTGAGCCCTGTCAGGACGTGATTGAGTGGTAACAACACAGAACATGGAACACTGTAGTATACAACGCGTCACAGAATAAGCGCAATTCCTTATACACCCGAATTAGTATATTAATAAAAAAATATGTATTTGTACTTTAGTTTTGTTTAATTACAAAATTTGCCTCTTGACAAATTTAAAATAATAGTTAAGCAAAAATTACATAAAAAAGGCTACTATAAAATTACCGACTACTTAGTAGACCAAAATGCATGGGATTAACCGACTCGACGCTATGTAAGGCTATTAATTATAATTATTATTGTAAACGATATTTATTAGTAAGACATGAGATTAAAAAGAGCTGCCCTTGAGTTTCTTGCTGGCTCTTCTCGGGGTACTGCATTCGGAACCAGCAACTCGTCGGTGGAGATGGGCTGCTGTTTGCATTTAGCCAATCTTCATGGACGAGTTTAGAGTGCCTTGTTACTATAAAATATTGACGTTTCTAAGTGTATATATCTTATACCAATAGAAAATAAACGATTTTGAATTTTTGAATTTTGAATTTTTAACCAAATGTCTTAAATAAAGACTAATAATAGTATGGTTCCATAGGTAGCCTTAATTTTAGTTATGATACCAAATTTTTCGGTAAAATTTAACACAGATTAAAAATTGCTTAAGTATAGTGGATACTGAACAAACTGATTGTATTAATGGGGAGTTTTCGGTGACAGCTGTCACTTGAGTATTCAAAGGTGTCAATAGATGGTGCTGATAAGCCTTGGGTTTTTTTTTACCTAATCTATGGTCGCAAGAATTTGTCAAACAAAAAAAAAACAATCTGACTTTTTATCAAAATAAGGTTAGGTACTCATTGCCTTGTATTTTATTTATTGTTCTGTTTGTACATTGTTTACGAGTGGTTTGTGTTACAACAAAAGATCCGAATCCACGATAAACAAAAACTCAGTCTCCTTCATCTGCGAAAATACGTGGACCATGTATAGTGTATGGGTGTAAAATACGGAGGAACCGAAGCTCGACTCGACGCACTAGGAATTTAGGTACCTAAAACAAGATCTGTTTTATTGCGTTGCCTGCTGACGCGTTACACTCACTCACACACAACACAACAACGGCACATGACATGACGGACGGTTGTGTCACGTAAAGCGACACATCAGTGTTGCCAATTTCTAATTCCCAATGTTGATCAGCGCCATCTAGTTCAATTTTAAGAATGTCATTGAAAATCCTCATTGCGCTTATTACATTATGTTACATATTGTTTAGTTTAGTCTTGGAAAACTGTCGATAGATTCACGTAAAATGGTTAAACGTGAATAAATTAAAATTAAAGAAACTTTTTGAAAACAAAATTTTGGATTTAGAGTGGCGTCGTCCCTTTATTTTTCTGAACACTACTGAGCGATTCTTTTAAATTCCCACGGGAATGGAAAAAAATATCCGCGCGACCAACGCCCCATGGGCACCCGCTACAGTCTATTTCACGTAGAATGGGTTCGGTAACAGTTTACATTTTTCCGTTCCACGCCTACTACTTTCGACTAATAAAAATTATTGATAAAAAAATAATTAATATTTTATTATTTATTTATCATTGCAAAAATACAATATTTTTTATTAGTCCAAAGTAGCATGAGGATAAATGTGAACTGTCACCGAACCCAGCTACGTGAAATAGACTATAATTATACCTACATATTATTAATCTTTATCATTTTATGTGCGATGAAAATTGCAATACAAAACATTAACTTTTTCAAAATAGTTGCTTTTAATAACCTCTGTGTTTTTGAAGTAAACACCTAAAAAAGTATACTTTGTGAAAACGCCGTGGATGTGAACAGCGTTGGCTCTCGGGTATATAATTACGCTCGGAGCACGGGGAGGGGTGCTGAAAAGACCTTAATTTTGCCGACAATTATCCTGAAGACGCAGAGTCTAGCGAGCTCTGCTGCTAATTTTTTATGGGCCAATTTAAAAGTTGAAAGCGTTTTGAAATCAAAACTAATTTAATTGTAATTATTAAATGGTAATAGAATACCAAAAAATAAATTTAGAAAGATTAATTGTCTATAAATTCGGTTTACGGACGAACTTTACGTGATATTACTTTTATATTTGCATCACAAGTCGAACGCTTAGGCCGATCGTGCCTCTTTATCGCTCATTCCGAGCTCTCGCTTGCACGCTTTATTCAAGTGGAATGTGACAATGAGTCATGCTTTTTCGTGCGTGCAGCCGTGTCTGTACATTAAATATTTTTTGAAAATTTTAACGGTAGTGTATATAGTTATCAATATAGATACCGAAACACCAATTTTTGGAATTTTTGTCTGTTTGTCTGTCTGTCTGTCTGTCTGGTTGTGCACGCATCACTCAAAAACTACTGGACGGATTTTGATGAAATTTGGTATGGAGAGAACTGAGTACCCGGGTCTACATCTAGGGTACTTTTTAATTCAGGAAAATATCTCATTCCCACGGGAAAATAAAAAAACTGGTTAAAAAGAGAAATACGTACTACTCCGAAACGATAACACCTAGAAACTTGAAAAATGGTATGAAGGTGTCTGATATGTCATAGGAAATTGGTATGAAGGGATTTTTGGAAATTCCCACGGGAACGGGAATAAACTAAATCCAAGCGGGAAAACGCTGCTGGGCACCTATCTTTACACAACTAAAATATATGCTACTTAAAGAACATTTTTTTAATGATAACTTAAGAGAAGTGATTCAACATCCTGTATACACGCGGGCTGTCGCTCAAAACCGGTTGCGTACGACTAGCGCAAACAATACCTACGGCGAGCGGACGACGTCGTATCTGGTTCCTCGCCTGATTAATAACCTACCTAATGAATTGCGTACTAAAATTACTCGTAAAAATATTAAATCTACTCTTAAGACCTATTTCCAGCAGCACACTGAACTGTCAATGGCTTAGAAATGTACCCACCGATTCCAGTCTGTATGCTAGCTACTTACCTAGTTTGTTATTTTTTTAAGTTTGTTATTTTTATTTAATGCCGATGCAGACTGCTGATAGCATTAAGCAAACCTTAGTGGTTTATAAATGCTATGTATGATAGTGTTTTGCCTATGTTAAGATGTTAAATAAAGTAAAAAAAAAAAAAAAAAACCCGCTATTTGAAATATGGTATGTAGGTGTCTTAAATATGTCGTAGGCAACCACTATGAAGGGATTTTCGGGAATTCCCACGGGAACGGGAATAAACGGAATCCACGCGGGCAACGCCGCTGGGCATCCGCTAGTTGATTAATAAGACGTTGAGCATTTTTAAAAATATGATCGTACCTTCAAAAAATTGCAGTTTTTGGACTTTGTGTTAAATTTGTATTGTAGTAAATGAATATGAAACCTTGTACTGTCTAGATTACTAAAATAAGTATGGTTCTCAATTTAAATAGGAATTTTCTGAAATATTTATTAAAATATAAGACCACTCAAAAAATTGCTTCGGTTTTGTTACCATAGTAAATTTGAAATAATAATAATAAAAATGCAACTGATTTTAACATTGTAAATAGACTTTTCTTGAGACAACAGTAACAGTTATTGAATTCAACTATTAAATACACTTTATGTTTAACATAAAATTAAATAAATTGTCACTGATGCAGTAACAAAATTTTTGGTTCCAAAACGACATCAATTTTTCCTATAATTGCCATAAAATTTACTGTGGACGATTAATATTAATCAGTCACCTTATAAGTATCATTTATTTTCAATTGATGCTATCTTTCATTGTAATTAATGAATAATTTACGGAGAAAAGACTTGAAAACATGATGTGATTCGAGGGACAGTAACGAAACTGACGGTAACAAAATTGTAAAGCAGGGTATACATACTAGGTAATCAATTTCCTAATATGCAAATCAAAATTAATTACTTTTTCAATATTTTTATTACATAATTATTAAGTTAAGGCACTTAAGCAGTCTTGTTTATATAGACGCGTTACATTCTGTAACACCTTACCTTACTTTCTATAAAAATTCTTTATTACCAATTTCTGATAAAATATGTTTCTTTACTTAGGTCTTTTAAAAAAACAGTTTTAAAACTAAAATACCTATGCAGTAACGATAACTATTATAAAAGTAAAATAGTATATCAGTTTAGCAGTCCCTAGATTTTTCGACTTGCGTTTAGCATATTGTTACACCTAGCATATCACACCCATTTACAATGTGGCAGAATTAATCAAAAATTCAAAAACTCCAAATTGAAAATGATATATTCCTAATATAAAATCGATGAATTTTATTATATCTTTTTTAAATTCCTATTGCCGTATTTACTAGTATTTCTTTAATAATCAATCCCTTTTTATTTTACAATGTAGGCCTAGCTTAATAGTTCGGTTTTGTTACTTTTCATTGTCAGTCTATATGTGACCGCCATAAAAGTAACAAAACCGAAGTAACGTTGGTCTTCCTGGTTGGATACATATTTTTTTATTTAGTTATTAAATTATCGCAACATATAATGGAAGCTATTGAATTATTCCTTAATAAACACTCCTTTCTTCAAAACCAAACATATTTTCAAATAGTTCTTATAATATTGAAAACCTTGATAACATTCCTGACTATAAAATTTGTTACGGGCTCCAATCACACTGTACGACACCTCACAAAGTCAAACGAAAACCGACAATGACGGTTTATGAATAATGGCCGCATGAATATGTTTAAATGTTGCCATATAACTTTTTAAAAACTGTTTTTGGTAATTATTTCTGTTCAAAAATACGGTAACAAAACCGAAATGTCGAATGCCAGCGAATTCCAGGGACAATCATTATATTAATTTATATCTTATAAGCTGGGGTTAAAGGTTAAATTCGTTTATACAGTATCAAAGAATAAGGGTTATTTTCCTTAAAAAACACAGCTTAGTGGGGTGACCATATTATTTATAGAAAAAATACTAGTAATTTAAAGTTGAAGTTTTCAATATTGACTGGGGACAGCCAAAATCAAGGGGTATCTCTAGACAAATAATTTGTTAATAATTAATCCTTATAAATTATCTCAGTAAAACGTATCTCAAATTAAAGTTAAATAGATATATTAATTATTTTGTACCCAATCTAAACACAAATATGTCTAGATTTTCTAAAAAAAAATGTGAATTTCAGGGACACACCGAAATCGGGGTGCGACCATTTAAAAAAACATGCCCTATCACGTCAAAAAATCATATCCTAAAGAAGGAACCACAGGTGGTTTGACTACCTACATTAATTTTCGGCAATTACAGTATTTTTAAGCACAGATTCTACGAAAGTTTATAAACAACATCATTGTTTTTTAGATTTAATTTACTGTATGTTACAGTACCGAACACAAGTCATGCAATTTTCTATTGTGAAAACTGGAATCAGTGATTAACAGCTGTTAGTCTGCAGGCATATTATGTCCGTTTGTATGTCACAGCTGTTTATTTACTTCGGAAAATTGGGCACTGTGGATATGATCAAGAATAATAAACCCATAGATTTAGTATACTTAGATTGGCATTGCAACAGAGAAAGAACATAGGTACTCGTGTGTTAGAGCGAGATAGGGAGACGAGACCATTTTTGTCAACTCTACGGGGTTCTACCGGGCCGACGACAGTTGTGAACAAAACAAATCTCGCTTATTTTAATTAATCTCGCATATTAAAAGAGTAAGTTTGATGTTTAATAGACGTAAACAGCTATGGTTACGTGTGCAGTACCGGTTGTAATTCATCTAGGAAAGAAAATCCACAGAATTTGTCATTTTACATGTAAGTGCGATTGAAAGATTTAATTTTCTAAATGCAATGATTATAGAAAACTGAAAAACAAATCGTGCACAAATAGATAGGTAATAACATTGCTTTTTATTATATAAACGTTCTGAATGTATAAGAATTCATTTAAGCGAAATATTAAATACGTGAATTTCTTGTATTTCTAACCTCAATTTTATAGTGATTGTCGTAATATCGATTAACCATATTTCGATAACGTGACTGGCAAAGGTATTTAACTACACAATAAACCACACCCCTATTTTTTATCGAGAGCTACAAGTTTAGGGAGAGCACTATTTGTCTTGCACACATCCACGTTACACGCACAGAAGTGTAAATTTTTTTGGTCTCGCCGTAGTGGGTCTATTGCCAATCTTTAACGTTAGTATACTAAATCTATGAATAAACCCGTACCATAAGTCGTAGACAAGAGCTACGCTTCTCGTAGCAATTTGCTACGCTCTAACTAGTTTAAGTCTACGAGTACATAGTGTGACTATTATTATGACACTACTTCTATACTAATATAATGAAAAGGAAAGATTTGTATTATTTATTTTTGAATGTTTGTTACGAAGAAACTCAAAAACTACTGAACCGATTTTAAAAATTCTTTTACCAATGAAAAGCTAGAATATCCCTGAGTAACAAAGGATATGTTTTATTCCCGTATTCCCACGGCATCACAAAAAAAGATGAAGAAACAAGAAAAGATGTATGATTTATCATAACGACTTTTAACACATAACCGGTGATAAAACTAGACAGAAATACATTAGGTACATACCAAATTTTCAGTAACGCCCTGAAAATCGCTTGTTGCTTATGACTTAAACAACACGCCCCCAGTAACTTAATTTAATTATATAAACTTAAGCACATCTTGCGTACGTTTAAGTATATTCCCAAGTGCTTGATGTAAATTTTGTTTAGAAAAACATATTTTAGACATAAAACACTTTTTATTTAGTATAATGCTTTTGAGTGGTTAATGTAATGGCGCCGTAAAAACATTATTATCTCGTTTGAATAAAAGTTGCAGATATATTTAATGGAAATGAAGTATCTCCATCTTGTAGTAAAAACAAGATTTACGCCAGTCAGACGGCTCCACTTTTTAGCTTATATTTCAACTAGATTTATTTCGTGATTTCATTCGCGGTTTGCTATAAAAAGTAAATATCTCAAATTTTCAAAGTTCAAAACATTTCTTTTTCAAATTTTATCAAGGTCGTTCCATAGACCCCATAAATTTGTAAAAGACCTCCGCAAAAGTCTAAGAGACCGCTTCTTCTCCTCAACTATACAATACGAAAGCGGTGGAGTCGCAATGACTTTCAATAAGAGGACTTATAAGCCCCTACATTGAAAAAAAGGGAAAAGTGGGTATTTCTGGAAACGAGATACCTCTGCCCATACCCTCAGGGACGAAGTCGTCAGAATAATCTTTGTCAATTAATAATTATTATTATTAAGGAGCAGTGATAGCCCGGACGGTTAAAGAGCGGCCGAAAATCAGTGAGGCTCGGGTTCGAATCCTGGCATGTACCAATGAGTTTTTCAAAAACTTACGTACATATTTATCACTAGCTCGACGGTTAAGGAAAACATCGTGAGGAAACCCGCAGGTCTCATAATTAATTCTAAGACATGTGTAAACAGACCCGGTCCGGCGATGGGCTCACCACCTATCACGTTGAGGGGTTCAATATATCTCGTGAAATGTGGGTATATCCAGTAATTGAATACCTCTGCCTACCCCCTCGCGGATAAAAAAGGCGTGAGATTATATTTTTATTATATTATTATAATTAATAATTATTTCCAGTTTGGTTCATATTCCCATTATTTATAAGGGGTCCGAGTGTGGTTATTAAAAAAAATCACCTAAATTGAAACGGAACCATCGCAAAATGTCAGATAATCAAAATGACGGATTA
Source organism: Ethmia dodecea (assembly GCA_963855545.1). Lineage (NCBI taxonomy): Eukaryota > Metazoa > Arthropoda > Insecta > Lepidoptera > Depressariidae > Ethmia > Ethmia dodecea. The sequence continues at coordinate 1,452,086 of OY979457.1, forward strand.
GCAAAATGTCGGAATTCTGACATTCTGCTTATCTGACATTTTGCGATGGTTCCATTAAAACATCACCTTAAGTGTATATGTACGGACACTCAGTGGTTTCTTGCGCCTAAATTACCGCCCCATCCCTAACAAGTGTTTAATTAGCGCCCCTATTTATAAAGCAAACAAATTAGCCTGTCGTTGTGGACACAAGTGTGTCCGAGCGTTTAAACTCGCGTATGAAAGTGGAAAATTTTGCTGATGACATGCAATGGTGCAGGGATGTATTCAGGACTAGCGGGTGCCCAGTGGCAGATCCGTTTATTCCCGTTACCGTAGGAATTTTCAAAAATCAGACATATAAGACACCTGCATACCTCATTTTAAGTTTCTATGTGTTATCGTTTCGGAGTCGAAGGTATTTATCTTTATACCCAGTTCTTAATTTTCCCGTGGGAATGAGACATTTTCCGGCTGTAAAAAGTACCCTAGATGCTGACCCGGCTACTCAGCTGTAACCACACCAGTAGTTTTTGCGTGATGTGCACAACTAGACAGACAAACGGACAGACAGACAAAAAGAAGACGTTCCACATTATAGAGAAAAATATAGTTATTATAAAAAATAGATTAAAAAGAATCATTTCCATTTTTTTAACTTTCACAAAAGTAATTATACTTCAATGATGATCCATGAAATCATATTGAAATAATACTATTTCTAACTCCTTACACCCAATTTCCATGTTATTGTAAATTAGTCCGACAAACTCACCACGTCAACCTAAAGTCCACGGCCTCACAGACAACCAGCGTAAAGTAATGCATTGCATTTCGTAGAGTAAGTGAGGTAATCGGAGGCCCCAACTCCCTTACCCTCCCCCCTCTCCCTACTCAAACCGCAACGGCTGGCAACGCAGTTGTGACTCTTGAGTTGCAGGTGTCCATGGGCGACGATAGTCACTTACCATCAGGTGACCCGTCTGCTCGTTTGCCTCCTTCTCTTATAAAAAAAAAAACAAACTTCAAAATAATGTCAATTGTCATTTTACCGGTCAGGTCGCCATTTTTATGACTGGGTCCATACCTGTGTCTAACATCAAACTGTAGTTGGAAATAGTTGGACAAACTGTAACAAATGAACAAGTTAGCTTGTGCACAATTTAAACTTGCGTTATAACAATGTTTGCTCGAAGCCTTGTAAGTGGTTTAGAAAATAAATTTCGTTAGGTTAGGTTAGGAAGGTTACTTCCTTTATCCCTTTACTGGTATACACCACCATGTTGCAGTCGATCGCCATATATACTGGCCGGTTAGCGGCGTTGCCCACGCAGATTCTGTTTCCCCGTTCCCGTGGGAATTTCCGAATGTTATGCTTTTAGACCCAGCGCAGAGGTTTCGGCTGTGGGTTATTTCTTCTTTTATATAATTACTACCTGTTCACTTAACCACCGTATTTTCCGTTCCCGTGGGAATAAGGGGATAAAAAAAATTGTTGAGAGAATTTTTTAAATCGGTCCAGTAGTTTTGGAGTTTATTCGTTACAAAAATATAAATCTTTCCTCTTTATAATATTATTGTAGATATAGATACAGAAGAATGGAAAAATAAGGTCTCTTAACAAAATAAAATAGGTATATCTTCTGAACCCTGCAAGGTATCGAAACACATCAACTTGTGCTCGTGAGTTCCAAACGCTTTCTAATATTGAAAGTAGCCTTTGCCCTTCCTATAGATGCAAACTACATGCAAGCTTCCTTTCAAATTTCATTAAGATCCGTTCAGCGGTTTAGGCTTAAAAAGTAACAAACAAACAGAATAAAACGGAAAGTAACTATATTGTAATTAAAATATTAGAGTAACTTTCGATTTGGTGTGTGGATAAATAGAAAACTAGGTATTTTACATTATACTCGCAAAGTTTGATTAACCTCTCAAACCATGAATCACAGACACAATTGATTTTTAATCGTGTCTCGGTTCCAATTGGAACCGGCGGTTCTTATCTGATAAAAGAACAAAATGTATTTTAATATTCTTTTCACTTCTCATTCTCTAATATATATATATATATATATATATATTATAATATAATCGAGGAGTGTAGACCATCTTCATTGCGAAAATGTTGAGAGTTTTAGTTTCATGGTTTTTCCGCATAGAAGGTGGCGTCATGTGTTTTAAAAGAGATTTAAATCTCTTTGTTAATCTGTGACAGGTTTAGAAGAAAAAAACTGCCCGCGAAAATTTCAGAATTTTTGTTGAGTATATTTGTTCGGTTTAAAATAAACTTGTACTAAATTGACTTGATGATCGATTGAATTACTAAATTTAATTTTTCTCGCACTCAAAGTGAAAAGTACTTAATATACCATCGGTTTCATTATAAAGCAGAAAACATTATCTCCATTAGAGACAAAATTTTAATTTGTTTACTGTCGTCACATCCGCACACGCTAAAATACTTTTAGCGCTGTGCTTAAAAACGTAGCAAGTGACAGGCAGACAGACGGATAAACAGGGCCGCTTTGTGATGCAAATCCTGGCACTCCAGCTAAAATTCAGCGGAGATGGCTGGAGAGTCCTCGTGGACGAACAAAATGTCTGTAGGAGTTTGCATTAGCTAATAAATATATGGAATTTTCACATTAACGGGCCTGTTGGCTCAGTTGGTAGTGACCCTGCCTTCTGAGTCGGAGGTCGCGGGTTCGATCCCCGCTCGGGCCAACATTTGTGTGCATGAACATGTCTGTTGGCTTCGTGTCTGGTCGTTTAATATTTATTTAAGTATGTCTATCAGTTGTTTAGTACCCATAGTACAGGCTCTGTCTAGTTTGGGACTGAATAACCGTGTGTAAATTGTGTCCTACAATTTATTATTATTATTATTAACACAAATATACATGCATTTTAAATCAAGTGCGGACGTTCAGAAGGACTTTCACGGATCAAATTAGTGACATTCTTCAAAACGCTCGGGTCCGGTGTGCGAAGAATAAAAGAGCGTGCATGAAAAGGCTTACGGATGTGAAGGTAGCGAGAGCAGTATGTAGATAACGAGCAAAGTGGCGATCCATCGTCTCTGCCTACCCCAGTGGGAAGAAGGCGGGGGCTGTATGTATCTAGGTAGCCTCTAAATTGATTAAAATATAAACGAGGTACCTACTCGTACTACTACTTTGAAGCTCAAGCGTCATGTCAGTTAGTATGAACGCGAGCTGTCATTAGGTCTAAGTCGTACTAGATTCATTCCACTTGTAATAACTTTTGGGCATTAAATTTTCCTCGTTTTGTACCCTCTATGCCTTATTATATTATAATCTCTTTGATTCCAACCCTCCTCGAACCCTTGACCTTCACTCCGTGTAATCATCATCACTAAGTGCCGGCGGTTGATGAAGAGTTGGCTGCAGTGTCTCAGTGACTCCCAATAGCTAATGCTCTGTCCTACATCGTTTTCTCGGCCACGTCCGAAATGCTGAAAAAGACGCTCTACACCCGACGCCTGCGGAATATTTAGCAGCTGTGTTTACCGACCCGAGCATGTGGCCGCTAAAATATAGCGCCTCGGATCGGCGATTAGTTTGCTTGCTAAACAACCTCTAGAAACAACTTTAGCAAGGGCCTAGATAGTCTACGTTATTAATGATAATATAATTTATTACTTCTTACATTGTCTACAATAACTATAATATAATTTAAGCCTCGTTTTCAGCCTCAGACGGCTACACTTATCACTACATCACTACACAGTATAAAACAAAGTCGCTTTCTCTGTCCCTATATCCCTATGTCACTTTGTATGCTTAAATCTTTAAAACTACGCAACGGATTTTGATGCGGTTTTTTTAATAGATAGAGTGATTCAAGAGGAAGGTTTTAGTGTTAGCATTGCACCCGTGCAAAGCCGGGGCGGGTCGCTAGTAATATTATAGAGAGGAAAGATTTGTATAAAAATATACGAATATACTCAAAAAGTACTATACCGATTTTAAAAATTATTTCACTAATGGAAAGCTAAGACATCCCTGATTAACATAAGCTATATTTTATTTCCATTTTCTTACGGAAACAGGAACTACGCAAGTGAAACCGCTAGTTTGTAAATAAGCAGGAGTCCGAGTAATAAAAATAATTAATAATAACTGTGGGACACATCACACAAGTCACACACGGTTATTTAGTCCCAAACTAGGCAGAACCTGTACTATGACTACTAAACAACTGATAAACATACTTAAATAAATATTAAACGACCAAACACGAAAGCAACGGACATGTTCATGCCCACAAAAGTTGGCTCCGAGCGGGGATCGAACCTGCGACTCGACCAACTAAGCCAACAGGCCCGTCAGTACACTCAGATCACGTTTTTATATGATACAAGTACCGTCCGAGTAGGGATATGGTCTTAACACGTTTGTACCGTAAAGACGCCCCTTTAATTTATTAGTTCTTCCACAATTAAATATGGGCACCTACAACTGCTTGAACTCGAAAATAAGTGGAAAATAGTCTTAGGTAGTTCGCGAACGACCTAGTTCGAAAGAGCGCTCTTTTAGGTGAACTATGCGAACTAGTTCATCCACAGTCTCGCTCTTAGTTCTTTTAAAATATTTTTCTGACGTCCGCTCTATTATTGAGTGGCACTCCATGAATGGCTGACCGGATAATTTTTTACTCTTGTTACTCTTACGCGAGTTTCTTATTACATGTATAGTTAAAGTATTTCGCAATTATAATATGAAAAACATTTCCTTATCGAACTATCTTCATACATAAAAAAAAACGAACTAAATGAACGAACTAGTTCGCGGTAGCACTGTGAACTAAATTGAGCGCTCCCAATGGTGAACTACTATGCCCAAGACTAGTGGAAAACAGGACCACCAATACAATATATATGTACCTGTGCTATGGTAACCTGGATGCCAATTCCACTAAATGTCAACGGTCATAATTAGATGACAATGAGATGTCAATGGTCAGACAATGGTGTTATTTTGACAGTTTTCAGAGCAAATAACACCTTCGACTGACCATGTCCACTTTTTAGATAATACCTACTGATAGGAAACAATTTATACCTACGTAATGGAATTCCAGGGAAATATTTTGAAACTTAAACGGTAGAACAAAATCGATTATCTAATTAAGGCGCTGACTTTTGGCTCGCTACTGCCTGTCTTAAAAGCGCAACACAAAATTAAGTTTGAAATTGCTTCGCATTGAAGTTGACTCTTTCAGCAATTTCTCATGGAAAATTAACGCTTTTCAAGTGAAACTCAGACCACGCTGCCAGCAGACACTGCTTAGTCAAATTTTGTTTGAATATGAAAGAGCAAAAGACAGTGCAAAATCCCCCACTACTATTATTCTCTAACACACTCTGTCTGTACATCTGCTATAGTCATCTTTTCATGGCAAAACCGATAGCCCGTTCTAGAAAAAAATTGTAGTAACAACTACTACAATTTTTTTCTAGAACGGGCTATCGAGGACGCTAGTTCACATTTTGAGGAAGGCTACAGGTGACGTTGATTCCTGAAAAAACTGACCCAGTATCCTAAAGTTAACGCAGACGGATTCGCGGACAAAAGCTAGTGAATAATAATAATGATGTTACGAGTAAATAGTAGTTTCTGCTAAACCTATTCGTGCGATGTACCTTTTTATACAATAAGAAGACGTTAGCAATTTTTAAGCGTATTTAAGCGTACTAGTAAAAGCGGCAGCTTCATAGCTAGAAAAGGAAGCTCTATTATCCCTTTCTTATAGAGCTTAAATATACAAAAACACTAACGATTTTAAACAGTGTTCTAATAACTTTAGGGTCAATTTTAATTGGTCGTATTTTATTGATAACAGTAGACATTCATCATTCGATTTTTTTATTGATTTCTCAATCCATAATAGAAAATCACATGTGGGTGTACCACAATCATTTTGATATACCTCCTAACGTTTGTCATTTTATAATTTTCGCAACCTTTACCATAACCGGTGTCTCATGAAACTGGTATTACTGCTGAATTACTACAAGAAACTTAATCACTATCACATATGTAGCCGTGGAGCCTAAGCTGGTTCACGTGCTTACAAGCGGGGTCTACTCGTCGAGTAGTCTGTGGCTGAAACGCAGGCGGGATAGTGACTGAAATTGAATCAACGTTAATGGGTTTACCCTTTGACGTGCCGCGGTCGCGTAGTGATCGTTTACGTGACGTCGACAGTAAATTGCGTTTTAATATTTTGTTTTTAATTTGATTTGATGCGCTGCAGATTATTGGTAGTAGCTATTAGATTTTATTGATATTACAAATTAGTGATGACAAAGGCATAATTTGACTGACCCTTTCTTTTACCGTATCCTAATAGTCCTTCCTCAAAATGGATCTATCGCCTAATGTGAAAGCGACTACATATAACAAAACTTTAACGTGTATGTACATAAAACTAATAATAGTTCATAAAACATAGTTCTAATCTCTCAGTTTTATCCATCCTAAGGTTGTCTGGAAGAGATCGCTAAAAGCGATAAGACCGCCCATTGTACTTTAGTTAATGTCGGTATTCATATTGTGTTATTTTTGGGGTACATGAAATAGTTATTCTTTGGTATAAAATATCTTTTTAAAATTTTAATGGTAGAAACTTATCGATTTATTTTAAGCAACATTATCAGGGAGCAACAAAGTCGATATTTTTTCCCGTATTTTTACGGGTACGGGAACTAGGCGTGTGAAATCGCGGACCGATGCTAGTCTACACTAAAAATCTTGTGTCTTAGAAGTGACCAAGGAATCTGGACCCAAACTTTTACGAATGCTCTTAAATATCGTATTACTTTTAAACACGATCTAACTTTAGAGACAAGACCGCCACCTTGGTGAGGTAGCGGCGACATTCATAAGCGAAGCGATATTAAGAGTAATAACCAGAGATCGGCATTAGGTAGTTTGATTAGGTCCCATAGTAGGAAAAGTTGCTACGAGGATGTAATATGGAGTTGTTAAAACCACCACTTTATTTGGGACTTCTGAAAATTTCCCGGAAAATTTCCGAGATTTTTATATAGCATCATATTTACTTACTAAATATAAACTTCTTTTGTTCTTAGGTGATTTTCTCTACAGTGGCCGGTTATGGAGATAATCAACAAAATCTGCATATTTGTAATAGTACATGACATCTCTTTATCTAAAAAAAATGTGAGTTTCGGTCCCATCCGACACAAAGCACACATATGAAATTTGGTATTTCATATGTGTGCTTCGATTTAAAAGTAGGAACATGGTGGTTTTAACAACTCCATATTATATCCTCTACCTACTTTGGTACCAAATCATACTTCCTAATGCCGATCTCTGGTAATAACGAATAATACGTCTTAATGTCTGTCCGTTATGCTATGGCTAATTTAAAGCTGTAAAATATAGTTTTTTGTTATGTCAAATAATAATTGTATCAATAATTTTATGTCTTTAATACACAACATTTCATTTTCTGAACGTCTTTAAACTATAAGTTAGATTGAAAGTAGATACAAAAGTAGAGTACACATATTTTGTGTTTTAATTAAAAAAAATGGCCATAAAAATAGTAATTAAAACCTAGAAGTAGTAGATTGCAATTTCGTAGGCTTTCGCTACGGAACGTCTAGTCACTGAAAACAACATTGAACGTAACTGTTAAATCGCAGTTAAACTCATTCCTAACTTCATTCAGTTATCCGCTAACGCCTAACCACCCAAACGCAAGCCCAACAAAGTTGAGCAGCGGAGACAACAAGCAAATGCCAGCATCTGTTGCTAACTTCACTCATCTCAACTTTGCTGTCGCCTCTGGTGTTCAGTGTCAACAGTGAGTTAAATTATTAACTACACTAGAACCACTTTAAGTTTCGTATCGTCGTGTAATATCTTGTAAGCCCAGGTCTCAAACTTTTTCATATCTTGTAACAACAAAAACGATATGTGGTACAAATTGAACTGTCAACGTGAATTTCCCAGACGGTCTTGAAACAAGTTTGGTGGCAAACAATATTTGTTTAGAGATCTTTAAGGGATTTTATTGAGTTTCATTGTTAGAGGTCTCTGACTGTCTGTCTGTCTGACATTCGATGTCGATTCTACAAACGTTAAAATATTATACTGTTAGCAGCACCTCGTGAACGCGGTGGGGTGATCGATGTTGTCAATCCCTTCACTGACCAAACCTTTATATACTGACAATGGTTTTTCATCGCTCGTTGTAGACAGACGTGCAGACGCAATTCTTGCCATCTGACTCATTTTTATTGAGTTTTGTTTGTTGTTGTCAGAGTTTGCTCCACTTCTGATTAAAGTCAAGGATTAATAATTGTTTACATAATTGACAAATGGATTGCGAATTATTAAAATTGTTAAGTTTAATATTTAGTTTTGAAATAAAACCGTTACATATGAGTATAATTATTTATTTTATTGTAAATCTGTTATCCTCGCTAAAAAATACTGACTATTGAAACTACTAATGGATAAATACTAGTACTTTTGTGCTTGGACTCAACAGTTACAACAGCTACAATTTATGTGTTTTACAAACATTTTTCATTCTGGTATTGACCTTCAGTTACGAGTTGGACCTGGAACCTATAAAGACAGTCATCATCATTATTAGCAATTTCTGACAATAACTCTGTTGGTACACTTAGTGGAATTGTAATTTAATTGATCACAAATCACTCAATAGTTTTAGCTTTCAATGGTTATCCCTAATTGATTGTCATATAATAGCAGTAAAGTATTCATTTGAAAAACGATTTTGGTTGTGAGCAGAGCGTTTTTGAATATTGTTAATCTTTAAATTAACTAAACAACAACCACTTAAGTGAATAAAATATCTACCAAAAATCAGATCAAAGTTACTTGAATTGTTTCATCCACAACGGGACAATGGAATATTTTCGCAATCTGATTATAACGCAAAACATGCTCTGTATCAATCGTTCTTACCTCCTTCACAGTACGAGAGACAAAATCATTTGCAAAATTATTTTAATTTTAACTATCAGCATCATTTTAGGTACTTTTGTGTACGAATTATTCTTTTCCACCATCAAAATTGGAAGTGGGAAGAGAGTTTTACAATCCTTCGTCACTTACGAGCTACTGTACCTGGCTGTTGGAGCAAAGTGGAACCAAACCTTTATTGCTATCAAAAGATTAGAGGACAAATGTGGTATAGACGATGAACACGCTGCTATAACCAAGTCGAACGCAACATCAGCAGCTATACAAGGTGTAATTGCATCTGCATTGAACTTGGTAGCTGGAATTTTATTGATGGAACCAAGTGTCGCAGTGATATTCGCTGTAGCAACAACTGCACATGACGTCGAAGTTGATTTTGTTAGGTTGCTGATCAATGGATTCAATATCAGATTATCCAAACTCAAAGACTTATCTTCGTATGAAGGAGCAAAGGTGTACAGATACGTCCTCATGGCAGCATCGCATTTGAGTGAAGAGTTCAATTCTAGGGTAAAAATCAATTTAATTTTTATAATACTTTGTGGTAGCATTCATAAGCATTATCAACCGATTTCTCTCGTAGGTGCCGTAAAAGAGGCAACTCCGATTAAGACCACTATTTCTTTCGAACATACGGTCTGGGATGGCGGTGGGTTATTTGTCAATAATAGGATATCCATGAAGATTGGACAGGCGATTTAAAATATTTCGAAGCCGAAAAATTTGAACATGCTCTAGTGGCAAGGGAATAACGATGTTTTTTCTTGTTCACAGATTCTATTGATGCTAGCTGTGACATTAATCAAAACAATAATCTACATGTCCGTTATTGTTTTAGCAGAATTGGAACTGGTAATATCTATCGCATTTTTCCGTTAGTGTCCCCTAGTCTCCGTTCGTCAGTTATTTGCACATTTTTTTCTTTACCATAATTTCAGTACACTGCAGTACTCGTAGTGTGGCGGCAGATCAAATCTCTTCACGCTCTGTGTCTGCTGTGCTCCACAGCTAGCAAAACTAAGACCATCTGCGAGAGTCTGACCTACGAAGTTGCGAAGAGACTAGTTTTCAACACGGGTAATAGAACAGAAAACATATAGTACTATGACTTATTCTTTACTCCCCCTCCCTCCAGAATCCAGAACAATAGATTTTTTAAGGAAAGATGGTATCAGACTTATGGTCGTAAAATCGTTGGCAATTTGCATACACGGACCCTAAATATTGGAAATGGTAACAAAAGAAATACAAAACCATTTCTGGGATGAGTGAAATCAATACCAGTTAATAGTATAGGCGGAGAAAAGCAGCAACCTTCACTTGAAAACTGAACATCTGACCTCATTACAGTAAATTTTCGGTATACCTCTGAATGTATGGATGGATTGTATGAAGGATGATAAGTGCAAGAAGGAAGTTAAAGTAGATAATAATATGTTGGTTGATAGGGATGAAAAGAAAAAAAAATCTGTGCAGATTTATGAGAATGTATGATGACTTTAAAATACAAATAGCTAACATGGTCAAAATAACAGATTCCAACCAGTACGAGATTTCCCGTCGACTGTACTACAGCGTTCGAAATCAGAGACCAAAATACATGGACAGAGCCATACGGTCCATAAACCTGGTGATTCCGTTGAAACTCATCGACGTCAGTGTGAATTACCTACTGATAGTAGTTCAGGTGAGTTTATCTACCAAAGATTTCGACATCAGAACCTTAGGACCAAATACCTAGGAATTTGAGTACCTATTATGCAATACTAGAGTGTGGTTCTGCGCGGTTCGCGTAAGTCGTGGAAATACTTGATACAATAGCCTATGTTACTCAGGGATGTTCTAGCTTTCCACTGGTAATAGTATATTTTATATCGAGGGACTAAACGAAGCTATAATATTACCAGAGGTGGTTTGAGTCAATAAAACCGAGAGTATATTAAGTTGGCGTTTAGTCTCAAGGTGCAAAATGTACTTTTCACTTTGAGTCCGAGAAAAATAGTAAATTTAGTACAAATTTATTTAAAACCGAACAAATTTACACTCAACAAAAGTTCAGAAATTTTCGCGGTCAGTTTTTTTTTCTAAATCTGTCACAGGCCACAGATTAACAAAGAGATTTAAATCTCTTTAGAGATAAACAATTTAAAACACATGGAGCCACCTTCTTTGCGGAAAAACCATGGAACTAAAACTCTCAACATTTCCTCAATGAAAATGGTCCACACTATACACATATTTACTGGCTGTTATTACTTTTTACGTAATCGTAAGACTAATATTGGCGTACTTTTAGAGCATGAGAAGTGAAAAAGAATTTTTAAAATCGGTCTAGTACTTTTTCAGTTTATTTATAACAAATATTTCCTCTTTATAATCTACTATATAAAAATAAGTCGGGTTTTCCTTCCTGACGATTTAACTCCAGAACTGACGAACCGATTTCCATGGTTTTGCATTCGTTGGAAAGGTCTCGGGCTCCGCAAGGTTTATAGCAAAGAAAATTCAGCATTGCACCCGTGCGAAGCCGGGGTGGGTCGCTAGTATTATATAGATTTATTGAAACACGGTGAAAAGTAAAAGTCCGATACTACCACTACTAAAATAATTACTAGGTAAAGAGTACCTAATGAAATAGGGCAATGCCCAAAAAAGAAATAGATTTGAGCTAAACGAATGGATGAATCACAAAAAATATTCACTAACAAAGCACTTACTTAGTCCGATCCCCCATAATTCTGTGTAACTAAGTCAGCATAGTCCCGGGGGTGTGTTTTTGTTCCCTCTTTTTAATTTCCGCTTCAAGGGTAGGGTGTAGCCGATGACACTCCAGACAGCCTTTTATCTTCGCATTTGAATTTCGCTCAAGGATTTTTATTTTATATTATGTACGAGTATCTTTGTTCTTTTTTCTAGCTGCTCGTTTTCATTTATATTTTATTCAGTCTTAATTTTTTAGTTTAATCCATTCACTGTCAGAGGAGATGGTATTTTTTTGGCAAATCTAGATAAATTCAGAGACTCAAATTCATTTTTGAGTCTTTGAAATTCTTAAATTCATTTTGTTCTGGAAAACTAAGTACCTATTTTTATCAAAAGTGAATACTCAACTAATTACTTTTTGTCTTTCAGTTCTACATGGCGTACAAATAACATCTTCAACTTTAACAACAACATTGAAAACTATATTCATAACCATTCCTCTTAATAATCTATTTAAATTAAATTCAAAAATTACAAAATTTAAATTATAAATGCAAAAGTAATTGTATGATTGAATATCTGCTATGTATCTTTTTACCCTAAGCCGGTATACCGATTCGGATGAAATATGTCAAAACGATAAGTTAAAGTTTGAGGCAGGATATGCTGTCCATTTTATGACGGAAAACTACAAACCTAAAGCTTACGTGGACGTAGTCCAGGGCAAAAGCTAGTGTCTTAAAAATTTCTTTGAAAGAAATACGACTTTAATATTATGACGTCATACTATAAACCATTTGTCATATCACTAGAAGAGCTTTCAAGTCTCAGAATCAGGAACACCGACCCTACCCTACTCTTGTGCTGATTTCTATAGCTTTGCTACCAGTATATTGTAGCTGCTTCATTTTGGGTCTTCAAACCTATTCTTCGAGAGAACAAGAAAAACATTTTTATGATATTGCGACTTTAGGCTTTGGATAATTCAATCATAATACAAGACGCAAGTCATCCCAACGACTATAGAATCACAAGAACTTGTATATTTCCCAAACGAACTTTGGTACTGATTCTGCTTTACAGCGACTAAACTTATTTTAGTCAAGTCAAAGTCAACAGTTTTTATTCAATGTAGGGGCTTAAAAGTCCTCTTATTGAAGTTAGTTAGTTGCTTAGTTTACTCCTGTCATTTTCTTTCTTCTAGAAAAGAAAAGAGACGAGAGATATTTAGTCCAGTCAAATTAAAATTAGTCCTGTCAACTAAGGCATTTCATAACGTGTTTAGTGGTTAAGTAAAGAAGTCACGAATAAAATACAGCCTCTGACAGGACTAAATTCGATAGGTATCTTCTATCCCTTTTCTTTTTTTTAGGTAAGACAAAGACAGGACTAAACTATAATAAGTTTAGTCAGTGTAAAGTAGAATCGCCTCATTAATCACTAGCTCGAAGCTGAAGGCAAACATGTTTCTGAGGAATGTTAACTACACCCTGGACCGCTGATAGACTCACCACCTGTCGTTTAGGGGTTAAAAAACCGACCAAATGTGAGTTGGAGTCGCGCACAAAGCGTTCCGTACCATTATGTTTTTTATTATTTGTTGTTATAGCGGCAACAGAAATACATCTATGAAAATTACAATTGTGTTACTATCACGGTTCATGAGATATAGTCTGGTGACAGACGGACAGACAGACAGACGGATAGACAGACGGACGGATGCCCATGTACCCTCGCTAATGAAAAAAAAACCGGCCAAGTGCGAGTCGGACTAGCGCACGAAGGGTTCCGTACCATTATCTATAAAACGGCAAAAAAACAAGTATGAGAGCCCTTAAATATTTACTTTATTTTATAATATAAAATAATAATATAATCTCACGCCTTTTTTTATCCCCGAGGGGGTAGGCAGAGGTATTCCATTACTGGATATACCCACATTTCACGAGATATATTACTTTATTTTGTTTTTAGTATTTGTTGTTATAGCGACAACAGAAACACATCTGTGAAAATTTCAACTGTCTAACTATCACGGTTCATGAGATACACCTTGGTGACAGACAGACAGGCAGACGGGCGGATGCCTATGCACCCACCCTCGTTAATGGAAAAATTACTGAAACCCGGTCGAAGCCACTCAACAGCTATTAGAAAAGTAGGTACAGTATCTACAAAGAGTGCAATCCTTGGACTGAATCTCCATAGAAAACGGTTTTTGAAGGAAATGACCCATTACGGAGCCGCGGACCCGACGCCTCAATAGCGCTCGAGGTGACAGCCAGCTGAGAATTAACCCTTGATTGCTACACTGGGAAAAAATAACGAAAGTTTTGTGTAGATAAGACCTATCAACCGACTACGTAAGGCTATTAATCATTAATTATTATTGTAAAATATATTATCCTAGGTGTGTTCGTGGACCGGTGGGACTCACTGCTTTTGCGTAGTAGGGTGCAATCCCATACCAAAATTGCAATGTAATTTAATTTTGTTTGTTGACTAACACTTAATTCTTAAGTTTTTAGTTACTAACATTATTTTGTTTTGTTATCTTTTATATATTTATTTATTTTCATTTATAATTTGATTTGTGCTTGTGTTACATTTTATCATGTATTGACTAAATCTGAGTCTGAAATAAATGATTATTATTATTATTATAATATGGGCCATACCTGAAATATTTTTTTATTATTATTATTATATTGAATAGTACATAAGACATGAGATTTCTTGCTGGTTCTTCTCGAGGTATGCATTTGGAACCAGCAACTCGTCGGTGGAGATGGGCCGATGTTTACATTTATCCAATCTTCATGGATGAGTTTAGAGTGCCTTGTTGTTAGACTATTGACCTTTCTAAGTGTACTTTTTGTACCTACAGAAAATAAATGATTTTTGTCTTTTTTTATTTGACTTGTTTATTAAAAACTATTGGTCGAAAGTTTGAGTATTAAACCAACCGGAGACGCCACAGATAGGCGCTCTTCCAAAAAAAAGTGTCGGTCAACGATCATACCTGTTATATACAACTAGTTTTTTTGAGTTTACGGAGTGCTCGGATTGGTGAACGTATTTGTGTGCATCTAGTTCAAGCTTGTGTTTAATTGTTTGGTCAAAAGATGCGTTTGTGTTAACATTATTTCTGTGCGTTTCCTCGTCCCCCGCGCAGAAATTGGCAGACTTTTTTGCAAAGAAACTAGTGCGCGTGACGTCTCCTGTTGGTTTAATACTCAAAGGGTCGAAACGATGATGAAATTGTCGGGAGTATTATGTCCGAATGTCACAAATAGATAAAAGTCATGTCCACATTAAGATTGTGAAATTCCATTAGGGGTACTTTTGCATTTAAAAATGATCCCTTAATGGTCTCTCCTTTGTTTCAGCTCTCCTCACTCACCTGCTAAATTGAGAGAAGTTTTATTACAGAAAATTGTACATTTAGGTTTTGTTTCCGATAGACACACTTTGCACATTTTGTGAAAACATTTCTTTAGATTTCATCCTCAGTTTTTGAATCTTTGAAACATTTTCAAAGCAAAGATGACAATTTTGGGCTTAACTTACGTCGTAAGAGAAGACTGAGAGCTTGGAACAAAAACGAATGGAACCAACCATTGTTGTTGAGTGCCTTTCTGGTTCTTCTCGGGGTACTGCATTTGGAACCAGCAACTCGTCGGTAGAGATGGGCTCCTGTTTACATTTAGCCAATCTTCATGGACAAGTTTAGAGTGTCTTGTTGTTAGACTATTCACTTTTCTAAGTGTACTTTTAGAACCTACAGAAAATAAATTATTTTTTACTTTTAAATAAAAATAAAATAAAATAAAAATAAACTTTTATTTATTTACACACATTTGTGGCTTTACAGCATAAGCCAGAGCACCACAACTTTCAATAAGATAGAATTAAATTATTTAATTATACACAAGAGCTCACACGTTCATCATTAATTATTCTCTAGCATTCTTGACTTTTGATTGGTCGAATTGCAAAATAACTCGTCTGATAGAAGCTATTATAAAATAAATATATTCCCATTAGATATTTATTAGAACGAACAAACAAAACTATATCATAAATCTTAAGAATACCGCCTAATATCCCATGGGAATGGACACAAAATATGACGTATTGCATCATATTCAATTTATTAGTTCAGAGGCTCGTATGAGTTACCTGCCTACATTATTTCCCTTGTGACTCGACGTTTCGTTATTGCATGGCTTCTTCGTGACATCATATCATATTATGCAATAAACTTCTTGAATGTTGCATGTTAATTTCATAATTTATGCATACCTACTACTTCCAGCTTTAGAGTAATAATACTTTAGTTTATACACGACTGCCAAGGAAGCTGCCCTTGAGTTTCTTGCTGGTTCTTCTCGGGGTACTCCATTTGGGACCAGCAACTCGTCGGTGGAGATGGGCTGCTGTTTACACTTAGACAATCTTCATTGAAGAGTTTATAATGCCTTGATAATAGACTATTGACCTTTCTAAGTTTATTTTCTATATCTACAGAAAATTGATGAATTTGTATTTGAAGCGCAAAAGAGCAGTGATAGCCCTGACGGTTAAAGAGCCGGCCGAAAATCACTGACACTCGGGTTCGAATCCTGGCATGTACCAATGAGTCTTTCAAAAACTTACGTACATATTTATCACTAGCTCGACGGTGAAGGAAAACATCGTGAGGAAACCCGAAGGTCTCCGAATTAATTCTGAGACATGTGTAAATAGACCCGGTCCGGCGATGGGCTCACCACCTATCACGTTTAGGGGTCCAATATATCTTGTGAAATGTGGGTATATCCAGTAATGAAATACCTCTGCCTACCCCCTCGGGGATGAAAGGCGTGAGATTATAATATTATTATTATATTATTATTATAATTATTATTATTGTATTTGAAGTGTGCGTATCTTGTTTGTAAATTTCTTTAATTACCTCGTACGTCTTCCAAACGGAAAGAAAATTGGACTGGGCTTCAACCCTACTTGGTGGATATCCCACCTGCACGCACGAAGCGCTTTTCAAGGTCTTATTATGCGCACCGCCAAGGAGTAGAACTTCCTGCCGGGCGTCTGTATTTCCGAGATCATATAACCCACAAGCCTCTAGGATCTAGTGAACAGGCATCTTCTGGGCAACCTCGTCGCATCGTAGGCCCCGTCTTTGCTTTCGGGCTAGTCTGGGGTCAAGAGTAAGCCGATCACAAAAAAAATGGAACTAATAATGTAAGAACAGCGTTAAATGCATTCACATAAAAGTACAACAGTGAAGCAGTTTGCTGTCGGCTTTTTACAGAAAATTACGGCGTGCGCAACGTGACATGTTGACATTCTGAGCCTTTTTTTTTGTTTGAAATGCTTTGCGCATGGCTCGTATAACGGGGACAACAGCTAGGTTATGACAGAGAGGGCTGTTACACATGAATCAGTATTAATTCTGGGTCCTGCTGGTTTCTTCACGATTTTTTAGCGATAAAATATGTATGCAAGTTTTTGATAAACTCGTTAATCCCTGGCCCTCGCCAGGATAAATCAATACCTCATGGTACATAATTATATTTTATTAATATCCTATTAAAAAATAAAATCAAGTGTCTTTCAGTTTTTTTATTCAAACATTCACAATCATCGTTACATTTATCACGTTATCTTATAATTTCAGTCGATTTTTCCTAAAACAACGTCTTATAGAAATTTTCTTCAACAACAACATGATTTGACAGAAACTTAACTGTTAACGGTCTTAAATTTAATTGCGCATTAGGCACTCTATAATTAGGTTATACATAGGTTTGGGATGCATTTATCTAGGTACTTCAAACTTCACGCCTGTTTCAATGGCATCAGATAAATTAAATATTTTTATAACACTGATTCAATCTTAAATTACGTTCATATCTGCGTGACAATTTATCAGAATCATGAAGCAGGCCACACATTTTATGGAACAGACCACAAATTTATGGGACGGGCCACAAATTTATGGAACAGGTAACACATTTATGGAATATGTAACACATTTATGGAACAGGCCACACATTTTGAATTACGCTATCTAATTAACAGTATTTATTAATTTATAAACTTCAAACGTAAATTTATCTTAACAATCTATAAATTGATCAGTTGCGTAGTTTTTCGAATATTTTACCAGTTTTTATTATTATTATCATGGTACTTAATATTAGTTTTTAGAAAAGTTTTATATATTATTATCGATAGGTAACTACAGAGGTAGGTGTCAACCCTGACGAATTTTGAAGATAGATTTAATATTCAGATTAACAGTAGCTGAATATAATTAGACTATTAAGGATCATGTATTATTTTCCAAATGTACCGATTGACAAACTAGAGGCAAGACAAATAATGTCACAATATAATAATACAGAATCGAAATAATTTCATGAATTTACTAACCAATGAGCACAAAATACTTCATGATTTTGTTTATTTACAAAAGCCCATAGAATGATTTATTAAAAAAGTCTTACTGGTATAAAATTTGGTTCATCTTTGAAAGTTTCTGACCTATAAATTTTTATTAAGACATTTTTTTGTCATATTTTTTCTAAATAAGTTTAGCTTAGCATATCTTTAATAATTTTGGTGCCTATCTAATTAAAAATTACTGAAATATAAATATTTGGGCGGATAACTACACAATCTTGGAATACGTCTAATGACCTACTAAAGTAACTATTTATAATTTATTGTGAAAATTCATTCGTTGACTGAATTTTATTCACTTTAATACCTACTATGTATATAAATTAATTAAAATTTACATTATTACTTCATCAACTATTATAAAAATCAACACAAGTTGACATATATTTATTCAAATAACATAAATTATGCAATTTGACAAAATGTGTCCTGTCTAGGATACAATTATTATTAATAATAATTTGTGGGACACAATTTTATTTACACACGGTTATTCAGTCCCAAACTAGGCAGAGCCTGGGTACTAAACAATTTATAAACACACTTAAATAAATATTAAACGACCAGACACGAAGCCAAAAGACATGTTCATGCACACAAATGTTGGCTCCGGGGGATCGAACCCGCGACCTACGACTCAGAAGGCAGGTAGTACCAACTGAGAAAACAGATCCGTCAGTACTTAGGTACATTGAAATACCCCATATCTGGGACATAAAAATGATTTTTACCTTTCGTAATTTACAAGGTAAATGGACTCGACTCTGCAAACCACCTAAAATTCCTAATTTTAAGTTAGCTCTATTCTTTTCCACCGCTTTAGAAAGGAAAGGGACAGAAATAAGCGCCATATTTATTTACAACGTCACAAATGTCAAAATAACAAAATTGAACCTTATGCACGTCTTTAGCAATCTTAGCAACGATGTAAGGAGGTCATGAATAAAAGTGACAGATAAGACATCAAATTAGTCGGTTTTTCCATGTTTGACATTACTCTATAATCTATTGTTTGTTTCTGTCCTTTTTCTTCCGTATTCTTTAAGGAAGGATAGGCTAACTTTAAAATTAGGAATTTTAGGTTATTTGCAGAATCGAGTCCAATAACTACCATAAATACTATAGACTTATATACAAATATTGACATTCGTTTTTGTCTTATAAAGCACTTTAAAGCGACGATAATACACATTCGATGATTGTAGTGAATCTTCTTCTAATACTTTTATCTAAACTAATTATAGCTTAACTAAAATAATAATAATAATAATAATATAATCTCACGCCTTTTTTATCCCCGAGGGGGTAGGCAGAGGTATTCCATTACTGGATATACCCACATTTCACGAGATATATTGGACCCCTAAACGTGATAGGGGGTGAGCCCATCGCCGGACCGGGTCTGTTTACACATGTCTCAGAATTAATTCTGAGACCTGCGGGTTTCCTCACGATGTTTTCCTTCACCGTCGAGCTAGTGATAAATATGTACGTAAGTTTTTGAAAAACTCATTGGTACATGCCAGGATTCGAACCCGAGCCTCACTGATTTTCGGCCGGCTCTTTAACCGTCCGGGCTACCACTGCTCTTCAACTTCTCTTTTAGCTTAACTACTAACTACTATAACTAGCGGTTTCTGCGGTTTCACGTAGTTCCCGTTCCCGTGGGAACACGGAGATAGAATATACTACTCAGGGATATTGTAGATTTCCATTGGTGAATGATTTTTTTCAAATCTGTCTAGTAGGTTTTGAGTTTATTCGTTACAAACATACAAAAATACAAATCCTTCCTCTTCATAATATTAGTTTAGATGTCATATCATACATTACAATCATTTTCTTTTGGATAGATTTTCCTTAAACATTAAAGATTCTCTATCATATTCTAAGGACATAGTCTTACCAGTCTCTAAATTAAGTTCTTAAACCATAAAATTGTATGTCTTAGGACAACGTCTATAATTATGAATTCCACTTATTTCACCTAGATGAAAAGTTTTCAAAAAAGTCTTCAGTTTCTTTTTGTCCTTAAGACACAAAACTTTATGGTATAATATAACTTTATACTAATTAAATATTATGTCTTTAACAACAACCTAAATATAAAATTTATTAATAATCCCTAAGACAATTCTTTCACAAGTCTCTTTAGTCATTTTGTCCTTGAGCATAAACCTTAAGTTTTATATCTTTAGAACAACCTCCTAAATATAAAATCCACTTATATCCCCTGGACAATAATTTCTTAAGTCTCCTATAAACTTATGTCATTACGACATAAAGTTTTATGGCATGTAAGTAACGTAACCTAAGCCCACATTACACACAACTTAAGTGGCAGTCTATATGCAGCTTTCCTTGACTTTCCTCGCCATAGTGACGACTTCTCGACGCGCCGCCTTGATTTCAGCGCTCCTGGCTGTCACACCACGGTTCACTCTGATGCTTTGTGAAGACTGTTGAATAAAAAATAACATTTACTGTCTTAATAAGTTTTGATGATAGCGGTTCAAGAGCCCGCTTCTCATGCGTGAGGTCTCGGGTTCGAATCCTGGCATGTACCAATGATAACTTTGGTACATATTTATCACTAGCTAGACGGCGAAGTAAAACATCGTGAGAAAACCTACAGATCCCAGAATTAATTCTGAGGCATGTGTTACAGACCCGATCCGGCGATGGGCTCACCACCTATCACGATATGAGGTCCAAAGATTATACTGGTGAAAAGTGTGTATTTCATGAAATGCAATGGAAAAAGGGCACATGTGCCGTTTGAAGTAGAAAACATTGAGCCGTGGGGTTTGGAGGCACGGCAGCTTATCAAAGAGCTATTAGTACGTTTAGTCGAGGCTCCAGATGACCAGAGGATCAGTCTAGGTATCCAGAGAGAGAATGCAGCAAGTCTTTTAGGCGTTTTCCTACGTTGTTCCATTGTCTAACTTCAACAAAGAGGTCGCCCGAAGAATCCAACTCGGATGGGCAGCGTTCGGGAAACTACGCGATATCTTTTCGTATAAAATTCCACAGTGTCTAAAGACGAGGGTTATTACCAGTGTGTGTTGCCAGTGATGATTTATGGCCCAGAAACGTGGTCCCTAACTGCTGGTCTCCTAGAGAAGCTCAGAGTCACCCAACGAACAATTTAGTGAGCTATGCTCGGAGTTTCTTTGCGATATAATCCGGACCAAGGAAATCCACCGAAGAACTAAGGTCACCAACATAGCTCTCAGAATATGCAAGTTGAAGTGGCAATGTGCAGGCCACATCGCTCAAAGAACCCCGATGCCCAACGCTGGGGAAAAAAAGTTCTCCAGTGGCGACCACGAACCGAAAGACGTAGCGATGGTAGGCCTCCCACCAGGTGGACCGAAGACATCGTCAAGGTCGCGGGTATTGAGATATTTCTTCACACATAAGAAAGTATAGGTATGATGACACTTACAACGCTAGCTGGCAAGTCGAGGCAGTGGTCACTGTATATCCTGTGCCCATCCCCTTCTCCTGGACCGGGTAACATGGTGTAGTCTCCAGACTTCTTGTCTGAAACAAGAGTAGTAATGACTTTTTATTATGATAGTAACTGTTAGTCGTGACTTGGCTCATGGAGCTGTAGTCCCAGTTAGTCACAACGAGGACGCCGGCGGCCCGATACAAAAAAAATTAGATTTCCAGTCAAGTGTCAACGAGGACGCCGGCGGCCTCGTGTCTGGCAGTGCGCCTGTGGCGAAAAGTCAAATGTCAAGGTCAAATGTTTTTTGTTTCTTGCGTCTAAATGGGTTAATATTATAAAGACAAAAGATTTCTATATGTTTGTAACGAATAATCTCAAAAACTACTGGACCGATTTTAAAAATTATTTCACCAATAAAAAGCTACAATATTCATGAGTGACATAAGCTATTTTGTATTCTCCTATTCACACAGAAACGTTAACTACGCGGGTGAAACTAGTAGCTAATAAACAATTTTCCATGGATAATTTTAAAGGTAAAGTAGGGTAATCTATATCACTTTCAGAGTTTTCAACTATCCATTTCTATGTTGCAATATGATAACAAGTTAAACAAGCCATCACATTATCTCGTTAACATTTTAACGGGCAGAGGGCAAATAGTTAGCACCAAATACTTATTGAATTCTATGTAATTGAAATAAGATTCAAAATCAATGAACAATTTTAATTGCTTTTAAAGGGTTTAAGTGATTCATATAGCACAACAGCCATACCACAAAAGTATTTTTAAATATTACAAAAATAACTATTGACCTTTACTTGCACGCATCCATTTTGCGTCCCAGTTCAATTCGCCAACTTCAAATTGACGTTCAAATGGTAACCAAATGGTATTAGACGCTGTCAGTTTTTCAAACATTGTCTTAGATAGTAGTTCTGTAGAGTCGTTTATAGAAATGTTGAAAATTACTCCACCTGATTCCATGGCAGAGCAAGCAACAATGAGTTTTTCAAATCTTGCGTTTCTCTACTTTGAAGATGTAGGAAATTATGAAATTGCATACTGAGGAGACCCGCGAGCCTCTGGACTTTATCTGAGGAATATTTGACAACACTCCTGCGATAAGCTCACCCCCTATTACGTTTAGAGGTCCGAAAAATACACCGACAAAATATGAGTTACCTACTTTCAGGAAATGGAAGACCTTTTCTCTTCCAACCCCTACATTGGTGAACAGTGGATTTACTTGATACGAAATAGACGTAACGTAACCGGACCAAGAACTTACCGTAATGACAAGGTATGATGTCAGGGTCAGACTCGATTTCCGCGCTGCCGTCTTTCAGCTCGTACTGGCAGTAGTCGAGCTTTGGAGACCCGCAGTATGTGTTGGTGGTGTCTTGCTTCGTGAGGGACTCCACGCTGCGTTCCAAGTATAGCGCATTGCTGTAATAGAACGTTATAGTTGAGAGATTGATTTATTATACATACATACTCATACCTAGGGTAGCCAGAGACAATAGACTGCCACTTGCTACGAACCTGGCAGATCTCTCGAGCTTCATCCACATTCATTAAACGAGTCATCTAGCTCGTCGGTTTCGGATACTCTTTATCTGGCTTTATTTCAATACATCGCCGATCTAGTCGATGTAATTACGCTAAGGTCTTTCTCTACCGATTCGCCCATTCACAACACCCTTGTATGTTTGTCTCGTTAAGCATCTTTCATTCATCCACTCAATGTGACCAAACCACCTAAGCATTCCTTTTTCAATTCTAGTCACTATATGATCGTTCAGGCCGCAACTATCTTGAACCATAGTATAATACTCTATCTGTTAAAGTGACCGCAAAGGATGAAAAGATGTGTAAACTTCAAGAGGGTACATCGTTTAGAATTAATGTTACCAACAGAAATACTGATATTTCAAAGTGCATGAATAATGCTAAGATTAACTGTTTTAACCCTACAATAATGCAAAAATGTTGACAACTGAGTTCATTATTCCTACTTTTTCATCTATCACTACTTCCTTTCAAATATTATAAATGTCAAAGTTACTCTGTCTGTTTCTTTGTTAACTTTTTACAGCTAAACCAGTAGATTGATTTTGATGAAGTTTCACACCTTCAGGAACGACGTAGGCTACTTTAAATCCCGAAAAAATAACAAGGGAACATAATACCATAAGGTTAACACAGACGGAGTTATCTGTTAAAAGTCTAGGTTTTATCATACTTTTTGTACTTGCATATGTCAAGGATGATTTTAAATATACAAGTTCTCATAAAGGCTCATTCAGACCATATAGGCTTAAACAGTTTTGGCAGAAACTTGACTCTAATGTACCTATTAAAACTGACTCTCACACAGACACCGCTCGACTAATCAGGTGTGCAGGTGTGCAGGAGTGTATCCCATCCTCGTCGCCAAAACTATTATGTTTTTAACACAAGTGAAACATTAATTAATTCAGGTTTATTATAAACAAGCTTATACGCACACTAACCACAGATTAGTAAGAGAGCGAGATCGGATAGACGACACATAAAATTTTTACAATAGTTCGTTCTCTTTTGTCAAAGGGATGAATGTTTGTGTGGAAGGTCAACTTCATAAGTTTTCATCAAGTTACATCTCAAAATACTCACTCAGTCGGTGGATGCTTGACACCCTGTCTCCTGGCCACGTGTCTCCTGTACAGCACAGTGATCACCCCACAAACTCCAGTGCAGAGTAAAGCTGCTACAGCCAGCAGTGACACTAGCATTGGCGACAGTGGAAGAGGGTTACTAGATCCTATAGAAAAAATGGTTGAGTCTATAAATAATACGTTGGCTAACAGGGCAATGATTGCAAATTCCTATGGTAAGTGTGTGTTAGAATTGGTATTGCCATATTTATAGACACTATTCTAGTGGATAGAGTTGCTAGTTCTGCTTACAGTAACAGTAAAATTTGCCTCAGTCCGGTGAAGAAAGGGCTAATAGAAAATTTATATTTGGAAAAAGTGCATTGATGCATTTAGAAAACGATAAATTGTGAAACGTATATGCTTTACTTATTCCAGAGATGTCATGAAGTTAGTTAAAATGAGAGTGATACAGATAATTCCATATTAATCTATTTCTTTTGCTATTCTTACTGTTCCATCTTATCTTTTGTACAACATTGTCTAGAAGCTTGTCACAAAGATCTTTTGACAAAATTTACTAAAAGATTGATGTTTACCAAAGCATATTTATTAATGGCTCTTGAAACACAATGTTCAACAACTTGAAATGCTGAAGTAAAACTAACTCGTAGGCACTCACAAATTGAGTTTCCAACTAAACTGCAAGCTATGAATTTTCCAAGAGATACCTCCCACAATCAGCAAGTTAAATAAAATTCTGTAGGAAACAGGTCATCCGTTCCGGACTCCAAACAAATAAAACTTACTTTAAACTTACCAAACTTATCTTAAGGAGTTGAAGAAAACCTAACTCACAGTGAGTTCGCTTCGATTCTTGTACCGATAACTTTAAAAACTAGGATTTTCTACTACATTTACGTCAGCATTTTCGTGTCTATACAACGCGTCACAGAATAAACGCAATTAGTATATTTATATTAAAAAAATGCATTCGTAATTTACTTTTGTCTAACTAAATTTCTTAAATAAAGAGCAACAATAACACGGTTTCCATAGGTAGCCCTAAATTCAGTTATGCTAATTCCTTTTACGGAAAAAAATTACACATATTAAAAACTTCTGAAATCGATTAAGTCTTCAGTTTTGCTGGCGATTAATTCCTCAGTCCCGAATAAAATGTAGTCTTTATTGATAAACAGAAAGCACAGACAAAGGATAATGATCTTACTTACCAACATACTTATCAGGCGAGCGTAACGCCACAGTGTATAATGTTACAGCTTCACTTTTCCCTTTAGCGTTAGCTGCGTAAATGTTCAAAGCATAAGGAGACGCCCGGTCCAGCCCGTACACTTCAAAATTTGGAGTGTAGTTTGAGGATATATTGGCACAGACCTAGAAAATAAAGATTTCTACAAAAAAACAATAAAATTTGAAAAAAATATATCTTGTAAGAGGACAAATTATTTTAATCGTCTCGTTGGCACTCTTTGAGTACAGAACCCTGAAGTGACAAATGAAAACTAAGATGTAACAAACGATTTTTCATATACCACGTTTTCATTGCTGCCTGCATGTTACTGAATTTATTTCTACAGGAAATCTGAGAGAGAATAATATTTTATACGGCTATGTTTAATTGTTTATATTTATGAATGTCTATAGCTTCTAACTACTCATTGCATAGTTTAAAGCACTGCATCTAAGTTACGTATTCGCAATAGACTATTATTATATCACAAATTACTCACAAGTCAAATATAATAAATTGTGTTTGGTATCCAATTTGTATATTCTGACTGGTGTCGTTAAAGTGAGCTTTGATGGAAGTAGAGTAGAAAACAAAATCAAAGGTCTTTGGTAAACAAAAACATTTAGACCGGGTTTTAGTTTTAAAACTTCTCATATTTCATTGGTCAGTTCTATAACTCAATTTAAATGGATGCAGATTAATGGATATAAGTTGAGAAGTTTATGTTTGCTCCGGTTGAGTCGAGGAACATTCATGCAGGAAATTTTGAATGCAATAGAAGAGAGTTGTTTGGTGTTGGTAAAACCCTTGGGAAACCGGTAGCCACGTAGGCTACGATTTTCATATGCAAATCGCTAGGATTTAGAACAGGAATATGTATACAATATTATACTACCAATTGCGGATAATCTATTTAAAATTAAAAAGGATGAATTCACTAATGATGTTGACCAACTTCTGCTATGGAAAAAAAAAGAAAATCCAAAGCAAATTTTATATCATAAACCAGCTTAATGTCATATGGCATTCTACTGTGGGGGAATGCTGCTGATGTCCAGAGAATATTTATTTTGCAGAAACGAGCCATTCGTGCAATTTATAAAATGGGGTCTAGGATGTCTCTAAAGGAAAAATTCAAGGAAATTAATATACTGACACTGGCGTCACAGTATATTTACGAAAACGTATTGTATGTTATAATAGTACATTATGGTACAAGTGAGTAAAGTTGGTGATTACCGCTGAGGCGCCATTGAGACCCGAGCCGTAGGCGAGGGTCATAAGAGAGCCGAGGACGGTAATCATCAATACACACGTGTATCATACGACGTTTTTCAACACACTTGTGAATAAATAATACTAAAAAATCATTTTAAAATAATCATTCGCAATGGCGGGGAAAATTAATTGGTTTTCCAATTTTTTATTTATATAATTTGGAAAAGGCAAAAGGATCTAGGCCCATACAGCCTCGTTTTCCTATGCGCTCGCATCTTACAATGGCGATCGGCCATGGACTAAAAAAATTAGGTTTCTTTTTCTTTGGTTTGTCGTGGATAGCGTTTTAGCCACGTACAAAATGGGGTATTTAAAGTTTTTACAGAGAAAACCAAAGTTATATTTGAGTGAAAGTTTTGTTTATTAAACACGTACAAGTTGAAATGATCTATTTAAATACGAAGTTGCATGAAATGAGCAAGCCATATTTGTGTATTAATTTATTAGTACGATTGAATACGATCTTTTTTGTATCGAAACTTTTTTAAGAACAAAGCAACTCTAGCAACAAAATTGAAAAAAAAAATCTATAACTCACTAGTGAATAATAGCAAACAAAAAGTCTCAGTTTGATTATAGGTGTCATTATGTGCCTAATTGCAGTGAAATTAGAGCCACTTTATGAGCAAGTGTGTTGAAAAGAATATATCACTTTACAAAAAAAATTGTGACAGACATTGTATAAACACTAGAAATAAGAATGAACTGGCTGCTTGTGTTAGTCGATTATCTAAAGTTACCAAATCCTATAAGGGTCAATGTATACGTTTTTACAATAAGATTCCCATTGAATTACAAAATTTGCCTCTTGACAAATTTAAAATAATAGTTAAGCAAAAATTACATAAAAAAGGCTACTATAAAATTACAGACTACTTAGTAGACCGACATGCATGGGATTAACCGACTCGACGCTATGTAAGGCTATTAATTATAATTATTATTGTAAACGATATTTATTAGTAAGACATGAGATTAAAAAGAGCTGCCCTTGAGTTTCTTGCTGGCTCTTCTCGGGGTACTGCATTCGGAACCAGCAACTCGTCGGTGGAGATGGGCTGCTGTTTGCATTTAGCCAATCTTCATGGACGAGTTTAGAGTGCCTTGTTATTATAAAATATTGACGTTTCTAAGTGTATATTTTAATACCAATAGAAAATAAACGATTTTTGAATTTTTGAATTTTGAATTTTCTTCCGCTCTTCTATTTTTTCTTTACCCTACTCATATAGGGTCCAGAAATTATGTGTAATCTTAGACTTAACACAAATGTAACTTTATGAAATGACAATAACACAGATTTCCTCAAGCACAGCGCAATATGACAAAGAAAAATAACAGAATTTTCTATTAAGAGTTGATTAAAAGAATAAGTTGTTGAACAGTTTCTTGTTCTGCTTCCTCTCCTCAGCTACGAGTATAATATAAGTCGAAGCAGTGGAGTTGCAATAACTTTCAACAAATGATGATTTGAACAAAACATTTTTCTTTTAAATGATTAAAATTGTATTTGAATTGTTTAGTTACCATCAATGAAGGTAGCTCCAATGCCTCCATGATGAAGACCTGCGGAAGACCGCCGTCGAAACCCTCGATGCAGTCTACGATCAGGCCAACCGAGCTGTGGTTCACTATCGAACAGTTCTGGAGGGAAGCGGGTCGACCTGAACAGAGCACCATAGCAGTTTTAGACTGATGTTAAAATAAAATAAATGAATGTGATCACACCTTTTATCCCAGAAGTATACCAGAGAAATACCTAGTTTTTTCCAGTATATTTTTGTACCCCTGAAGGTGACAGGTAGTGAGCTTATAAAGAAAGAAACAAAGAAAATATATTTATTGGCAGAAATAAATTGAAAACATTTCTCGGCACCTTGATAACTTGGCAAAGGGGAATAATCAGCTTGTCTTATAAATAATAATAATAATATAATCTCACGCCTTTTTTATCCCCGAGGGGGTAGGCAGAAGTATTCCTTTACTGGATATACCCACATTTCACGAGACATATTGGACCCCTAAACGTGATAGGTGGTGAGCCCATCGCCGGACCGGGTCTGTTTACACATGTCTCAGAATTAATTCTGAGACCTGCGGGCTTCCTCACGATGTTTTCCTTCACCGTCGAACTAGTGATAAATATGTACGTAAGTTTTTGAAAAACTCATTGGTACATGCCAGGATTCGAACCCGAGCCTCACTGATTTTCGGCCGGCTCTTTAACCGTCCGGGCTATCACTGCTTGTCTTATCAAGCCATGATACTTGGCTCAGTAGAGCTGGTTTTCATTATTCCCCTATTTTCTCTATAAGTTTTTATGAGAGCGGGATAGTGTATCATAGGCAGACAAAAAAAAAATTCAAGTGGAAATGAGAAAAAATCTTGATTTTGTATTGCGTTTGTTGAATTGGTTATATTATTGTGTCCAGTAGTGTCATAAGGGATACAATAAGTAATAATCACCTACAGTCTGAAAGTAGCACCCGGAGCGGAGAAGCTGAGAAGTCAATGTTATGCAGAGGGATGAGAGTACTGTTGCAAGACGAGTGCTTTATATGAACGTAGTGTGTTATTGGAATAGAAGTATAGCAAAGAATATATGGATGGATTGTGTAAAGGATAATATGGCCAAGAAGAAGTAAATGAAGATATGATACTTGATATAGTGATAAATAAAAAGAGAAAACGTACTGCACTAACCCCAAATAATAGGGAAACGGCATGAAAATGATGATCATCATGCGTAGTGTTAATCTTCTAGGAGAAAATCCTATATTTGGCAGTGGACTATTACAGCGACAAACCTTATTAAAAAGCCGCCAATACAATCGGTTTAGAACGTAAATACAACAAGCAGTTTTGACACGGAATATCAAACAGAAGGCCGTATAAAAAAAATTAGTTTCCCTTTGCCTTTATAAAAACATATCAATATTTTTTTAGGTACATGATTGTAGATGTTATTTACAATATCAACTGATATTGAAGCTGTATAAAATGTGACAAGAGGTTCCGCTATTTTATTCACAGGAGACACTAAAGCAATACATATTTTCAAGACATGTTTTTTGCTAAATTATATTTTGCAGACACAGAC
Organism: Ethmia dodecea; assembly: GCA_963855545.1. Taxonomy (NCBI): domain Eukaryota; kingdom Metazoa; phylum Arthropoda; class Insecta; order Lepidoptera; family Depressariidae; genus Ethmia; species Ethmia dodecea. Next base: position 1,481,983 of record OY979457.1, read on the forward strand.
ACTTACATTTCATTCTTGCAAAACACATAATTGCTAAGAGATGCGATAACCTCACACAAATGAATTTGCTGGCGCATATAGGCTGCCCTTAGCCAATCAGAAACAAATTAGGCCGAACTGGTGAACCCCCTAAAGCGGTCGAAATTAGGTAAATTCACTTGTATTTAAGCTCTGTAACTTCCATAAATATTATGTAATTATTATTATAACCAAAGATTAAATTAGACTTACCTGCAGCAACCAGCTTATAAATACACGGCATTTCCTGCTTTCCAACGTCATTTGAGGCTGCGCAGAAGACAGTACCGAACTGCGACTCCTTGGCTGGTGTGAATCGCAGCGTCGAGGTGAAGCCCGTGGTGGTGATGAGACTGGATACAGTATTCATAATGAGTCACCGTCAAATTGACACTAGTGATACTAAAGGCACCTGTCTGCTTCGACTTTAAAAATTTGATTAAAATACAGTATCCTCAAGAATACAGAGTAATCTTCAAGCCAAGTGCCCCACGAGAATTAAAGTATAATAATTATATTCTATCATATTTCTGTTCCTGACGGATTGTTTCTGTCATCATCGTCATTATGTTTCTGTCATATTTACCAAAATCAGGTTTATTTCTGTAAATAATATGATCACAATTTTTTTCTTAAGGGTTTCGAAGTGGCAAAGGAAAAGAAATAGGAGACAGGCTGTTTTCTCTACTAGACTGACAATTTTGAATTTGCTATGATACCAAGATGATTTCTGGCCTGGCTGGGCTGTCGATGTGATCTATAAAGGTATGTCCATTTGGTGACTTACCTTGGATTGAATTCCACGTAATCTCCGGAACTATTGTAAGTCCATGTAAAGACTGTTGGAGGAGGGCTAGAATCAACTGCACATTGAAGAGTGACAATCTCCTCTCTGAAGGCACTGTAGACCTCGCCTCCTTCTTGCATTTCGCATACCGGGGCATCTGTGTTTGAATTTGAAAGTCACTTTTGTGGTATATGTAGTAGATGGAGGCAAAGAGTCCATCCTACTCGGATGCACGTCAATGAGCGATACTACAGAAGAGCATTTGTATTGGTAACAAGATCGATCAAAATTAACAGCAGTGGCCTATAGTGACAGAACCGATAGCAGTCACGTTCATTAGTCATGAGGATACGACAAAGATGAAGAAGTATAGTAGATGATATTTATGATTCGTTATAAGACCTGATTATAGTTTTGCCTTAATCACCTTTTTAACCTCTTAAACCAATAAAATGAAACACAATTGATTTTTAATTGTTAGGGTCCCCATGGGAACCGCGCGGTGCTCGACGAATTAAATAAGTTTATGTCTTAAAACTTTGTCACGTCTTCAAATTTAAATTGATTAAGAACATACAAGACATAAGAACATTTCATAGGAATTGCATGATGCCAGTTTTTAATATATTGTACTTGATAAGTAAAACTTACATCGTATTTGCAGCGACACAGGGTTACTACTTGCCCCACCCTCGCTGTTGTAAGCAAGACAGCTATAGTCCCCTGCTGCTGCCCTGCTCACACTCTGCAGTACGAGGCTCTGGTCACTGAGTATGATGCCTGCGCTTGCGTTGTGCTGGATTTCTTGTGTCTGTGTAGAATGACGTCATAAATTAACCGAAAAGGCAAATTACTTCCATAAACATATTACAACACAAGCGAAAAAGAGATTGTGAGTGGCCGAGTCGGCAGAGGTCGCCCTTTAGGCATACCCACATCGATCAGATAGGCAATGTAGGGAAGAATTGTCAGATAAAGAGTAGGTACTCGAAACTGAGGAGCATAGAGTCGAATGATGAATGTAACTGGAGAGATCTTAACTGTACATACACACGTACTTAAAGTAATGCCGATCGCTCATTCGATGTAATTAATATCCGTTTCTATAACCAAAACCGATAAGCCTATTATAACCATGAAAATTCAAAAACAAAATTTCATATATCGATGTTATCGATTAAATTTTGAAACAAAGGTTATTGTGACGTTGTAATCTGAACAGTATATGGCAGTGTATAGTGGCATATTGAATGGCAGTGGCAAGTCAAGCTCGTAATAATTATATGATATGGCTTAGTATTCTGATTTTACTTTGTCCGTTACCTTGAAATACTCCGAACACAAGTTAGCGGGATATTTTTGCCTATACTGGCTACCTAGTCTTTAGGATTACCCCTGTCATGCATTGCAGCTTTTTATTTTTGCAGAATGAGGAAAATCCCCATTACCCAAATGTTCAGTCGGTAGATAAATTATATACGTAGAGCTCATTGATGTAGATTAGAAAGTTAGTGTTGGGCCAAGCACACTACCTTGCGGGACGCCAAAAGTTATTTATTGCTCTTCACTAACAAACCTATAGTAATAGACTTAGACCAAGTTACAAGAGACAATATTGTCTCTGGGGCATGTTTGGCTTCTACGGCAATCAATTTTTTACTGTCATTCATTACTGAGGGCTATTTACAACTTTAATTGCAATCGGCTTCATTAAATAAATAAATTACCGTCAGTACCTCTAAAGCTGCCGCTGATCAAATGTGACATAAAACCGATTCCCATTCCTATAATAAATAGACAATAATGCATTATATTGTCTTTTAGCTTCTGAATTCGGCGCAAAACATTCCTCTATGTACGTACCTACATAGTCAACAGGTACTCAGGAGATCAAGAAAATAAAGTGAAGAAATACAGGCAAATAATTGCAGTGTTTCCAAGAAAAGATTCTAAGCTCCATGTTTACTTGGCAACACCTAACATTCAACATATTTGCAAAACAGTCAGTTGGTGCAAACGTTTAAATAAAAATCGTTGTATGTCAATATATCGGAGTCTATTTCACGTTTCACACTTTTTACCGTTTCACGCCTATACTACTTTCGACTAATAATAATATTAGATTAAAAAATATTTAATATTTTATTTATTTATTTATTTACTTAATTATAGGGAGACCTACACCTATAATAACAATAATATATAATAATATTATTTTATCATTTCAAAAATTCAATATTTTTTATTAGTCGAAAGTAGCATGAGCAAAAAGGGAAAAATGTGAACTTTCAGAGAACCCATGCTATGTGAAATAGACTATAGTTGTCGGTCGCCAATTAGTGCTTAAGTCGTTAAGCCATGTCAGATATGCTTGGGTGGCTTGAAAAATTCTAGCATTTAGGTGGCCACTAACCGTCTCCCAATCCGCGGTTGGCTCGCGTGGGAGATTATGGCCCATACCATACATGGGTAAGGAAATACCTTTAGCTCAGCAATGGGGTGTAATGGTTGCTCAATGGAATAGCGATACGGATCATTTCAATATCACTACATAGTATAAAACAAAGTCGCTTTCTCTGTCTCTGTATCCCTATGTATGCTTAAATACCCTAAAACTACGCAACAGATTTTGATGCGGTTTTTTTCAATAGATAGAGTGATTCAAGAAGAAGGTTTTAGTCTTAGCATTGCACCCGTGCGAAGCCGGGGCAGGTCGCTAGTAATTTATAAAGTAGAGGTATATGAACTTCTCACCATTATATTTTAGGAAACGTAAACGTAAACCATGAGTACCTACAGTTACACATGCCTCACAAAACATGTAAAGTTTTCGGTTTTCCTCGCCATAGTTTCCTTCACCGTCGAGTTATAGTCGTAGATACAATTAATATCTATGTTTATTGAAAAACTCATTGGTTCGAAATGCCCTGACCTGGAATCCACCCCGGATTACAGAATATGTATAGTACAGTCAAGATCACATGAAGCTTTACACTTGTAGTGCAAGTCTGACCTCTAAGGCGATTGTAATAAGACTGTTACAAAGTCCATTGTGTCAAGTTCCACGTGCTCTTGACTCTGCACGTACCCGGATCTAACCTTTAGACATCATTTTCTATTTTTGGCATGCTCTTGATGACCGGAGTCCCGAGCTACTTTGCCATAGAGTGCAATTTCATGGAATTCGTTAATAAATACTTGTTTAAAAAGCCCGTTTCAGTCTACCTTGAAACGTTGGAGAGCCATGCTTCGGCACGCTTGGGCCGGCTCGACCGGAGTGATACCACGGCCTCACAGAAAACCAGCGTAAAGTAATGCATTGCGTTTCCTTGAGTGAGTGAGGTAACCGGAGGCCCCAATCCCCCCTTCCCCTCCCCTCCCCTCCCCCTACTCCCACCTCAAAGGTCGGCAACGCAGTTGTGACTCTTGAGTTGCAGGTGTCCATGGGCGACGGACGTCACTTACCATCAGGTGACCCGTCTGCTCGCCGTATTATTGACGGCTATTTTGATTTCATTAGTTCAGTCAGCACCATAGACATAATTAACCAATAGGTCTATGGTATTGGGCCGTTCACAATACGCCTATAAAGTAACCAAAGAGACCCAGAATATTTAGTTTTATTACCTCTGTGCAGAGATAAGAACAGTTTTCATTATTGAGGTAAATACCTACGGCTCGGCTGGTTGGATGAGATTGTGGAACTAATTCACGAAGATAAGCTACGGCTAGACAGAGACGAAAAAAGACCTGACAATAAACAGTTAACGAATTATGATTGTAGTAATTCTAAATACATAAGCCAACATACAAAATTCTAAACAGTGATAGCCCGGACGGTTAAAGAGCCGGCCGAAAATCAGTGAGGCTCGGGTTCGAATCCTGGCATGTACCAATGAGTTTTTCAAAAACTTACGTACATATTTATCACTAGCTCGACGGTGAAGGAAAACATCGTGAGGAAACCCGCAGGTCTCAGAATTAATTCTGAGACATGTGTAAACAGACCCGGTCCGGCGATGGGCTCACCACCTATCACGTTTAGGGGTCCGATATATCTCGTGAAATGTGGGTATATCCAGTAATGGAATACCTCTGCCTACCCCCTCAGGGATAAAAAAAGGCGTGAGATTATATATTATTATTATTAAAATTCTAAATACATTTAGGTCAGGGTTTAGAAGAAGTTTTTTGGTAATTTAGGTAGTAGATAATAATTATTTCTATTTAAGTATATTTTTGACGAAGCCTGTTGCTGGTCCTCGAAACAGTTTTTTTTCTATTCTTCCGCTTTTTTGGCGAAACATGTTGCTGATAATTTGTAGAATAGTAAAATGACTTATGGAGTTAGAAGAAGCAGCGGTCCATTGTATCTGCCTACCACGTCGGGAAATGGCGTGAGCATATATAAGTATGTAGTTTTGTACAGCTACGCTATCACACTATCTGGTGACAATTTCTCCTGACCCAATGCCACGTGAGTCTGGAATTAAAAAGTGGGTACTTTTAGGAAAGGAATAACTACAATCCCCGTCGGGCCAAAACAGAAATGTTTATAGTTTAAGCGATTAATGTTTTGTACATAAAAGTGGAATAAACCTTGAATTTAGGCTATACCAGTCGTAGTCAAACCTTTTGGCAGATTGTACAGGTACTATCAGTAAAAGTTCTGCCTGATACACCTAAGTGTCATTTTTGCGATCAGCTATCTTTTCCCACTCCGTGGCTATAAAGCCCACTTTTATAGTGGGTAACAATGACAATTACAAAAAGGGTTTCTTTCATGTGTATGACCATTTTGGGTCGAAAAAAATTGTGTTACTGGCTTCTAATTGTTTATCCCTGATTAGGGGCGGACGGGGTAATAAAAACTTGGGCTTTCAAGCGACAATTTTTCCAAATGTATCAGGCTTATCGTACAACTGAACTCAACTGTTCGTGAGAATTGGTCCTTATGTCAGATAAAAATACCTCCCATTGTGACCGGTCAAGATTGAACGAACCATTATCACCGAGCATTCCTGGTGCAAACACCATTACGCTTGAATGAAGTCTTCGCTCCCTCCATCACTCCTCAGACTAAATATAACGGTCCCACTCGCACTTATGATAATTCGGCCATTCGTCTTCTGGCCCTTCGGCACATATGTATAAGGGTGTCTTAGGAAATGAGAGAAATATTTATGGGGGCCATCACTATTTCTCACCGTTAATAAGGATCCTGAATAGGCACGAGTTTGTATCTCGGAGTGAATTATAGGTGAAGGAAACAACTGAACGGAACTAGATTTGTTATTGTTATTATCTCAGAATAAATAATTGTTCAAGTATAGAAAGGCTAAAGAGAGACCGCTCAAAGCTATCAAAATATAATCTTACGCGCATAAAAGGCTATATTACGCACAGTGTGCGTGATTTTGTGGTTTGCGGTCAGTCATAAGCAATTCGACTAGGGTTGTTTTGCACTCTTTTTAATAAAATTGTAAAAGAGAGTGGGGTCTGCATAAATTTTTTTATTTTTTATTTTTTTTGTTAGGTTCATAAAACTGGGTACTATTCAGAGACGTTCTTGAGAGTAGGAGGTTAACTTTAAGACTAGAGAATAATACCCTACTCGATATCGTCGTACCCTACGAAAAAAGACACAATTGCAAAACCCCTACTTTTCAGGAGAAGGTATTTTTTACTTTTTTCGAACTGTACGGAATTTATAAAGTTTTTAACGATGCAGTTAAGTCCGTAAATGTGCTAAGCTTCATTTAAAATAAATAATATTTTACTTTGATAGATTTTCATATCAATTTTGTCCCTTAAATCGTTATTCGCCGTTATATCAATTAAAAAATGGAGCCTAATGGCTCTTATGTCCTTATTCCGGGGATTTTTTTGTAGGCCTAAGCGTATTAGTGGCTTTTTAATAATATGTTACTTACTTTTTTCCACGACTTTGTCCGTGTTCCGAGGTTACAAGAAGTCTTTGTCCTTCTTCAAGATGCAAGTTATATCTCTGACAATTTTTATTAAAATCAGTTCAGTCAAATAGCCATGAAAACGTAATAGCGTAAATTATGCATTTAATATTTTACTTTGACTTTGTTTATGGTTTAAATTTAAACAGAAATATATAGTTATTTAAAATGTAAAAAAATAAACGTTACGGACTATCTTTATCCTAAGGTTGTCTGGACGAAATCGCTTAAAGCCGACCGCCCGTTGTACTTTTTTATCATTGTGTCACTTGTTGCATATCTTTATTGGTGTACAATAAAAAGTTGTTACTTGCTTACTTACTTTATATTTCCAAGATACAAAATACTGTCTACGATTATTATAAAGAAAATGAAGTGGTAATTATTTTACTTTTATTTAAATCAATTTTGCACATATTTTACTCTAAAACAATTTAACTTTACAACAGTAAAAGAGTTTTCCAAATCGCATCAGTAGGTAGTAAAAAATATTGTCTCTTACAAATAAATTACATCACGCCTTCTATCCCCGGGGGGTAGGCAGAGGTATTCCATTACTGAATATGACACATGACTTTACCTTTTTATAATTAGTGTAGAAGTGTAAAGATGGAGAAGAGAATATTGTAAGAGATACCGTTTATCAGCATGGAAAGAAAAAACGCTAAGTATATTTATTTTATTCAAATTCACAAATTCTATAAGTAATAAATAATAACAGTGATAGCCTTACTGTTAAAGAGCGAGCTTCACATGATGATAATCAGTGAGGCTTGGGTTCGAATCCTGGGATGTACCAATGAGTTTTTCAAAACTTACGTACATATTTATAACTAGCTCGACGGTGAAGGAAAACTTCGTGAGGAACCCCGCATGTCCCAGAATTAATTCTGAGACATGTGTCAAAGACCCGGTCCGGCGATGGGCTCACCTCCTATCACGTTTAGGGGTCCAAAGAATATCTCGTGAAAAGTGGGTAAGTATATCCAGTAATGGAATATCTCTGCCTCTGGAATACCTCGGGGATAAAAGGCGTGAGATTATTTATATATTTATTATTATAATAAATAATAATACCATGTCAAGTATATGTTTATTATTAGCACACCAACTCGGCTATATGAATATCACTATCACACTTTTTAGGAGCCGAAAATTACACCTGTGAAAAGTTGTAGGTATAGTTCTAGAAATGGAACTTTGTACCAACCCACTCCGAAAGCATGAATAGGTGTTTATTTATCTTACCAAATCAAGTTGAATTTGAAATATTTTTAAATAATTCCTTAATTGACTATTCTTTCACATTACAGGCGAATATCTACCTTCCCGGATACCTAAAATGAATAAAATAAAATCATAACCACTAACCTCAAAAACTAACGAAATAAAAAAAAAATGAGACCTTGTATATAAAGTTCTTAATGTTCTTGTAATTAAAATAAAATTAGCCTTGATTTATTTATCATAAAAGTTTTTATGAGAGCATGTACGGAATTAGGGCTTTTTAACTAAAAGTAAAAAGCCCTAACCGCCATTATGGCCCAAAAATAAATACATATATTTATTAATTTTATTGTTTTAAAACACCCGAGAGGAAATTTCATATAAAGGTTACAACTAAGTAGACAAGTAGCATAAAAAATAATTGTGTTAATATTCTGATATAAAAAGATATTTAACAATATAAAATTTCACCGTAGAATAAAGACCTAAGTGTCATTAGAGCCTTACATTCTCCTTAGTAATACAAAAAAGAGTTTCCAGCTAATAGAGCCACAAGTGCAATAGTGGCCTTATTCCGCGTAGTTGCGGAAACGAAACTGTTGTACAAAATAAACGAATTCTGAGCAATTTCACAACACCAATCTGTATTTTATAAAGTAAATAATAAACTTTAATACATATTATTAATGTTTTAATAACAATTACAATGTTCCGGTGATGCGATTTTCCACAGTGAATGCGTTATAAAAAATAAAACTTAAACTCGTCGACCGCATTTTAGAGTTTACGTTTTAATATCATCCTTGGGATATCCGGTTCATCTTTCCTATACATTTGCATTATCATTTGTCTACCTCCCTGTCTTCGTTTCATTTTTCATTTGTAAGCGTTTTGTTTTTATAATATTTCTGTGAAACGAATACACACCGTACTTCTCTGCTGTCTTACACTGTCCGCCGAATATTGGCAGCAATGGCGCTAGCGCCCGCGCCCGACTCCCGCGTTTTACGCGAAAAAAGGTATAATGGCGGTTATGGCTATATTCGTCGTTCAAAATAGAGCGGGCGCAGTTATGCCTTTATTTTAAACTTTAATTTCTACATGATAAAACCAACTTTTTTATGATATTTTGAGATGTAAATATGGCATTTTGATTGTAGAATCCAAATCCGAAATAAAAACAAAAAGCCCTTATGGCCGTTAGGGCTTTATTCGTAGGGTACGACGATATGAACACAACATGGGCATGAAGCAAGCAGTTCAATAAGATTTAACGACTAATTTAGTGCCTATATAAACGTTGTGAGTAGTTCTACCTATCACTTAAGCTAAAGTAAGAGATCAAAAATTATGGTTAAACATTAAAAATACTAGAAATGGTGTTCTTAGTGAGGACTACCGAACCAGAAAATATATCTAGATCAGATCGAATGGTATTATATGACGAACACATACGGTAAATCGGCCCGTGCTTACCGAAGACAGTCCTAAAAAAGGGAAGAGCAAACGTTTTACGGTTTTGTAGACGGCTACCGGAACGAGGGACAGGCAAACAAAGACGTTCGAGAAGATCAGGTGAATCAATGAAACCGTTAATTAACTTAAATAAAAACATTATATCAAGCATTTTTCTGCGCGTGCTTAAGGATTTTAACTTATAATGAGAAAGGCGCGACGCATATGAAGTTAAGTGTTTACTTTTGAGATTACAGTACGTTACATGGTACAAGAAGCGCTTCTGGATACGCTCGATCCTGTCTGAGTGCACCTTATAACCGGGATTCCAGACAATCGAGCAGTATTCTAGATTGCTACGGACCAAACAATTAAAAATTAGAATAGATATTGAGGGTTCTTTAAAAATTTTCAATTGCCTTGAGACGAAACCTGCTAGGCGTGAAGCTTTATTTATGATGAGATCAACATGATTACGGAAACTTAATTTAGCATCAATGATGACACCCAGGTCACGAATTGGGTAGTTGACAGCATCGAAATTAAATTGCGAGTAGTCATACATTAAAAAGATTATCCCAAAACACCTCAAAATATGTATTTCGATTTTAATTTACAATTATAGCCAATTTAAAAATAATAAAACAATCAAAAAAAGTGCTGCAATTGAGTACTACAAACTATGACGTCACGGTTTGCTATTTCAGTACATTTTCCATAGTAAAATTTCGTTTTGACAGATCGTAAAAAGTAACTGATTTGACTAGGTAGGACACAACCCTATACTACTGACTTCAGATAGTGATAGATGGTTTATAGAATAGTTCCCAGAGAGCGGCATTTGACGCCTGGTAAACTTAATGTGGTAACATTTGTCTATATTTAGAACCATACCATTGTCAAGACACCACTGGTGTACCCTGTAAAGGTCATCCTGCAATAACTGGGTGTAGTCATGGTTGCTAACAGCCCTATAAAGCTTGAGGTCGTCGGCATACAACATAAAGTTAGATTTAATTTTAAGTGAGATGTCATTGATGAACATGATAAAGAACAGAGGCCCAAGATGGGAGCCCTGGGGCACACCGGATGGTATCGCTATTGCCTCGGACTTAAATCCATATATAGACACAAGCTGCGAGCGATTGCGCAGGTAGGACTCACACCATCTTAACAGTGAACCATGTATGCCCATCTGCTCTATTTTATGTGAAAGAATTAATTTATAAATTGCTTCATAATGCACCGTCTTTACCTATCCTAAATCTAATCCCCCAGTTTCATCCATTCGAAGGTGGTCTGGAATCTGTATTTCTGTTACTTCTGCCATAAATAATAGGAAAAAGGCAGAAGTAAAATATCTGTCTTGTGACACGGGAAATAAAGTTGACATTTCAATAACAAAAACATCAGTTCATTTTGTATCGTTTGACGCAGCAGTATGGAAGATATGTGATTACGACCAAACGTTCATAATAGAGTTAGAACTACAAAACGAGGATTTTTTACATACTCTATACATGTATCATCGTAGTCCAGGCAATGAAGCGGATTTTTGTATGAAGACCCCAACATTAATTCCTCAGTCGATGAAACTTTGCAGGATTGTAGTATAGTATGAGACAATACTTGCATAAAAAAATCCAAAAAAAAAAACTAACCGAAGTTAGGTATTTTTACAGAAATACTTATTTATTTGATATCTTTGTTGGGAAAAATGCTCAGTCTAAATTTTCTTCGCCAGCAATATTCATGTGTGTTAAGAAAGCTATATGCGAAATATCTAAAAAAAGCTCCTGGTAGAAACAACAAAACTCAGACGTACCTTGTACGGGAAAATTGCTCAGTCCATTTTTTAACTGGAATGTCATTTAATAGTCGCTGTGGACTTACAATAGGAAAATCCAAAATAAAAACCGTCTCGCTATATTATTTTCAGAAATTATGAAATAATCGACCAAAAAAATATTTTTTTTAGTATTAAAACCTAACTTCGGTTAGGTTTTTTTTTGGATTCTTTTATGCAAGTATTGTCTCATACTATAATACAATCCTGCAAAGTTTCATCGACTGAGGAATTAATGTTGGGGTCCACTACCTTTATTGCCTAGACTATCGAAGAATTGATCAAATCCCGATTGAAAAACTTCCTGAGCAGTCCTAGTTTCAGAAAAAATAGCAAATAAATGTTTTTGAGATTATATTGAATAAGGCTTTATACTATCCGTTTCGGTATTAATATCAAATGATACAGCACAAATATTGGAAAACGCAAATATTTATCATGTCAAATGTATTTACTGAACCCATAACAAAACTCTGTAGTTGCAATGTCAACATGATAATGATTGTACCGAAAATATGGTCATGATTTTGTTTATACAGTTTGGAGGATTTTTAAATACGAACTGAATAGTTCCATTTGAGACTGTTTTTAACTCTTGTCAAAAAGCCTACAATACGCAAATATCTCACCTTTTAGTAATACCTTGAAAAATTTTAAGAATGGAGTAAATAATTATTTGCTCAAACAAAGAAAATAAAAATAAAAACTATTGTTTCTGCACAAAATTAGCATCTACACTTTATTGTATTTCCTTTGTAGCATTAGGACGTTTACTATATTTCTATATCATGTTAAAATCAAGTACCTATATATCTATATCTATACATATAATAAAACTCTAACGGGGCCGTGTCTGTACATTAAATATTTTTTGAAAATTTCAACGGTAGTGTATATAGTTATCGATATAGATACCGAAACACCAATTTTTGGAATTTTTGTCTGTCTGTCTGTCTGTCTGTCTGGTTGTGCACGCATCACTCAAAAACTACTGGACGGATTTTGATGAAATTTGGTATGGAGATAACTGAGTACCCGGGTCAACATCTAGGGCACTTTTTATTCCAGGAAAATATCTCATTCCCACGGGAAAATAAAAAAACTGGTTAAAAAGAGAAATACGTACTACTCCGAAACGATAACACCTAGAAACTTGAAAAATGGTATGAAGGTGTCTGATATGTCATAGGAAATTGGTATGAAGGGATTTTTGTAAATTCCCACGGGAACGGGAATAAACTAAATTCAAGCGGGAAAACGCCGCTGGGCACCCGCTATTTGAAATATGGTATGTAGGTGTCTTAAGTATGTCGTAGGCAACCACTATGAAGGGATTTTCGGAATTTCCCACGGGAACGGGAATAAACTAAATCCAAGCGGAAAAACGCCGCTGGGCACCCGCTATTTGAAATATCGTATGTAGGTGTCTTAAATATGTCGTAGGCAACCACTATCAAGGGATTTTCGGAAATTCCCACGGGAACGGGAATAAACGGAATCCGCGCGGGCAACGCCGCTGGGCATCCGCTAGTATTTCATATAATCATTGTATATCTTCCTTACTCTATACTTACAATGTTAAAATTAAGCTAAAACTCGGCACTCTAGGCCCCTCTAGCCAAGTGGCATCGCACAATCTAATCGAATGTTCTTTTAGATTGACATGTATGGGATTGACATTAGCGTTAGCGCTCGTTGGCAAGTGCTTAAGTCAATCCCATACATGTCAATCTAAAAGAACATTCGATTAGATTGTACAATGCCACTTGGCTAAGGGGGCAGGTCTATGATTACTAAAGAATCTGTAAATATTGTTATAACATGACTGTTTGTTGCCAAAATAAATAAAATAAAAATAAAACTGCGCTATTAAAAAAATAGAAATGCCACGGAACTTGTAAAAAACTTACCCCTTTATACCAGGTCAATCGATGCGCCTTTGGATTTGCCTTCACACTACACTCGAAGTACACATCGTCTCCCTCCTTGATGTGGCCAGGGTTGAGGCTGGAGCCCATCTTCAGGGTTACCACTGGCACATCTGCCAAGCAGAGCAACTGACATCGTAGAAATGATAAATTAAAAAAAAACTGGTATTTTGATCAGTGTACAGGTTCACCAACGTTTATGGGTCCAAAGGTATATTTACTGGTGAGGTGTGGATACGTTCAGAATTGGAATATCTCTGCTGAACCCTCGGGTAATTGTAAATCATATTTAAAATAAAATAAATAAATAATCTCACGACTTTTATCCCCGAGGAGTTGGGCAGAGGTATTCCATTTATGGATATAACTACCCACTTTTCACGAGATATTCTTTGGACCCCTAAACGTGATAGGTGATTAGGTCGCCGGACCGGGTCTGTTACATATGCCTCAGAATTAATTCTGGGACCTGCTGGTTTCCTCACGATGATTTTCCTTCACCGTCGAGCTAGTGATAACGGTACGTAAGTTTTGAAAAACTCATTGGTACATGCCAGGATTCGAACCCGAGCCTCACTGATTATCATTATTTGAAGCAGGCTCTTTAGCCGTAAGGCTATCACTTCAAAATTATTTATTAACGGCAATTTGTCCCATTTAATTTATACATTCTGAAAATTCGTCATTAATCAGTGACTACCGAAAAACTTTTCACAAAAGTCACGCACCTCCCAAAATACAAACGGATTTATATTTGATCTCATAAGCGCAAGGCATGCTGTTAAAAACGTATAGAAGCAAAAATCTAATATTGCGTTCAGTGCCATTACTAACACAATATTGTATTATACGCCCACATTATACATATGACATCTATTTTTCCATGTTGGCCATAATAATATCACGCCATACTCGAGGGAAAGGCGTTCAATTTTGGAAATGGGTACCCACTTCTCCCCAGTGTTTTATTATTTTAACCTCACTCGAACCATACTTCCTCATGTGTGAGGAAATACCGCTCAGCAGTGTGCTGTTACGGGTCGTTGATGATGTTTTGATGGCATGTATTTTATCTGCTGACGAGTATTGGGATCTTCCAAACAATCCCAAAGGTCTATAACTAAAATATTTGGATTTCCATAACACAATAATGAATATAGTTTCCCAATAGTTGTAATGGTAACTTCCATGAAATATCTGTTGCAGAATCAAAACAATGTTGAAATACAGCCATAATTGGGTCAGAGATGATGAAGCCAGAGGGACGTATTGTTGCCCGAACGACACTGTTTATTACGGATGTTTAACTGAAAGTTTCCTATAATCGACATTGAGCTTTTAATGTTAATGATATAGATATTATAATGTACTTGTAGATATAAAAGAGAGGGGAGAGTTAAATAAAGAGTAATAAGAATCTATTCTAACCGTTTATAGAGATAAGAGACGATTGGTCAGATAAATTTCCAAAGACAAAAATAGTTATTTTTGTAGAGGGAATCTCTCTTTTATAACATGCTAAAATAACAAGGTAAAAATTTTTTAGGCTTCCTTTGTTCCTAGTCGGTTCGGGTGGATTACATACATGCAAGATAACAATACATTGTATACAATATTACGTCGTAGATTTGTTACCAGACCGGCTACGAGGTTAATCCCTTGATAACGATGACTGTCGGCCCTCTGGTTACCTAAAGCTTCGATCAAAGCTCCTTGATTTCACAAATGCGAAGACACTGTAGCGATACCTAGCGGTACTACATAGAACTTTTCTAAACCGTGCTACCGAATGAGTTTGTATTCACATTCCCCAGACATGATCACTTCGCCTGGCGGAAGGTCTTCCGTTTTCACGACGGAGGAGCGTTCCACCTCCTCTCCTCCATAATAGTATTTTGTTTTTTGCGATCCAACAAAAGACACCAAAAGCAAATGTGTACCTAACTTCCTAACTTAGAAGCAGATGTAATTCCGTATTACAATATAATTTTGCCGGTGTAGCAGACACATTTTAAAAGCACCATCTGCTGTGAAGACGTGTATTTCGACAGCTGTGCGCTGCAGTGCCTTTTATTACCTTCCCTCTGTTGCATTGTCCAGAGAAAATAACACGGAATTGGGAAGTCAAACAATTAGAACAAAGGATGTTGAAGGAAATTAAAGTTTATATTACGGAAGACAGACTCGGAATATTCAAATAGGAGTGGCTTAGAGCAAGAACGGACTGGAGGTTTCATGCTGTGTCAGTAATTAAATGACAGTGATGGTATATGTACTCGTATTTACGATAATATATGTATATACATTCGTTTTTGCTTTTAGGAAAAGTAGGAGTTGTAAACAATACCAACCAAAATTGTGGCCACCTAACTATCAGAGTTTTGCAAGCTACCAAGGAGTATTTGACATAGCTTTTCGATTACCAAAAAAATCAGGCCTTTTATCCCCGAGGGGGTTAGGCAGAGGTATTCCATTACTGGATAAACCCACTTTTCCTGAGATATTCTTTGGACCCCTAAACATTGTGCATAACCCAACAAAATCAGGAACAACGGTTTCGGAACTCGCGATATCACCTAATGTTTGCAGCGACATCTATCTATTCTACATAGAACTAACTAAGCGCAACAGGCAGCAAGAAAAGCAAGTGACGTGATGTTCTAAACCGCGCTATCGAAGTGTTTACACGAATTTGTAAAATACAACTCTCGAACGTCAATCGTTGAACCGCCCGGCGGAAGATCTTCCCTTTTCACGATGGAAAAGCACCTTCTGAACAAGTGTGTCCAGCATTGCATAACCAACATGATCTTAAAGTAACATATTGTGAGCTGAAAACAGGGCGCTATGGCGCTCATTAGGGGCGGCCTATGTCCAGCTGTGGACAAATATAGGCTGATGATGATGATGATGATATTGTGACATACTCACAATGAATGTTGAGTAACCACCGATCTTCGATGGTGCTGAGCGGGAGCCGAGGGTTCTCCACCCTGCAGACCAGGTACAGCGCGTGGTCTTCAGCCTCTGGCACGAAGGTCAGGATGCTCACCGTTGAGTTGGGCTCCGAGAACTGGATATTCAGGACAAGAACAATATAATTTAGTTAAACGCAATACAGTACAGTGTAATGTGCAATGCTATACACTTTGTCCAATGGAAGGCAGTACCATAGTTTAATGCCATACAATACACTGTACAATGCAATGCACTACACTGTTTTTACTTACTTACACAGTCTAAATGAAAACCTACTATCAAAGTGAATTTAGTGGAGTGGATAGGATTTCATCCCTAACAATGCCTGAACCTATTGTGGAGAGAAATGGATTTTATATTTTAAATTAAAAAGTAATTAATAAACAAATGTTGGTTTTAATGTTATAATATAAAACCAACATTTGTTTATTATTTGGCAATTTAGTAAGGTTGTTTTTATTGTTAGTTCCCTTTACGTTAAGTTTTTTGTGCGAATTCTTTTGTCCTCAACCATACCTGCTGAAGCGGTGGAGTTGATAAGTCCCAAGACATTTTGAGTTGGATTTCATTTTGAAAAATTACTCATACTTTTTATACTCTTTTTGTTGTTGTTGTTGTTGTTCTCTACATGTATCTACTAACACATAGTTTAAGAATTTATTACTGACACATGAGTCATTGTCATCAGATTTTTTTTAATAAATAATAATATAATATAATCTCACTCCTTTTTTATCCCCGAGGGGGTAGGCAGAGGTATTCCATTACTGGATATACCCACATTTCAAGAGACATATTGGACCCCTAAACGTGATAGGTGGTGAGCCCATTGCCGGACCGGGTCTGTTGACACATGTCTCAGAATTAATTCTGAGACCTGCGGGTTTCCTCACGATATTTTCCTTCACCGTCGAGCTAGTGATAAATATGTACGTAATTTTTTGAAAAACTCATTGGTACATGCCAGGATTCGAACCCGAGCCTCACTGATTTTCGGCCGGCTCTTTAACCGTTCGGGCTATCACTGCTCTAATAAATAATAATACATAATGTTCATAAATTAGCCTGTAATTTAGGGTAAGAACATTTGAGAAAAATCAAAAGTTAACAAATATCACTACAAAACCTTACACAATAATTACCTACATTATCCTTGAGCAAGGTAAACGAATCCAAATTTATGTTTTCGACTATTGTACCAACAATAATTATTTGTAAAAGCGACAACATTACCGCTTTTGAATTTTGTATTTCAAACAAATGTTTACTGTATACTTTATCATAATAAATTACACGTGCCAAAGTTTTGTACGTTTTGTTTATCAACCCCTTACCAAAATTTTAATTTTTAGAAGGTTTTTTCAGCCTAAATTGGTTCTACACGACTCGTCCTTGGATGGCGACCAGTGAACCGATGACATGGTAGAAGTCGCAGGTACAGTCAAGAGCACATAAAGCTTTACATTTGTCACTACACTTTTATGTGCTCTTGACTGTACAAGCGCTACCAAGCAAGGGTTTGTTTCTTTCTGAAATTTTAAATAATTAGAATCATTTTTTTAAGATCTTGCTCCAACTTGTTTGGCATTACCTCCTAGATCCTACTTCTATGATTTCATGGAAAACGTTACTGTTTTTTTATTATTTTTTTTAATGTCGACGGGTAGGTATTAGGATGATTCACCCCGGACGGGGCCCGGCCCGGACCCAGCACGTTGAAGAGGTTCTCAATTCGACTGTATTTCTTTAGCATTATTCGTTGAAGTCGTTTCTTTACTTTTTAGAGTCCTATCTTATTGTAATACATCTTATAAAATGATAAATTAAAAATGGTGGCTGCACATAAAAACGAATTTAGAGCCAAACAAAACAATAAATTAAGTTTTATTACAGCACTGTCATGACATTCTTTTGTGGAAAGTATTCTACTAACACACAGACAATGTTTTGAGTCAATTAAGCCGGAAGATAACGAGACGGGTGCCATTTCGTGACTCACTTTCTTTTGTCAAAGCGTGACAAACAGCAATATTGAATTCAATAAAAAAACGGCCAAGTGTAAGTCGGACGCGCACTAAAAAATTCGTTTCTTGTACGGGCTTGTAGAACACTACTAGAACGCGCCAATAGACGGCCGAGTTCTAGACCGCGCTATCGAAGTATTCTAATGAGCTTGTATAAATACAACTGTCCAACATCAACCGTTGGACCGCGGTCCCCAGGCACGATCACCTCACCTAAGATCTTCCCTTTTCACGATGTAGAAACATTTCACCACCGCTTCTCCATAGGCTCTTAAATTTTATGGTCTTTGTTAGTAATAATTGTTGTTGTAGCGGCAAAAGATACATATTATGTTGAAATTTCCATTGTCTACTTCTTACCGTTCATAAGTTTCAGCCCAATGATAGACAGACGGACAGCGGACCCCGCCGGGAAACAGGCGTGAGCATATTGTATTGTATGTAATAATAATAATAAAAATATTTATTTATAAAAAAATTGTTTTCATGCTAACAGAGATCTTAGAACTATATTGACAATCCAATGACAATGCCAAATGTACAGTCAAGAGCTTATGAAGCTTTACACTTTTAGTGCGAGTCTGACCTCTAAAGCGATTGCAATAAGAACGTTACAAACTCCAATGTGTCATACTCTACGTGCTCTTGATATTAATAATGCAAAGACAAAATAATTTTTGGATATTCTCTGAAACTACTGAACCGATTTAAAAAAAAAAAAAAGACGTGTGGCACTCGGGAACTGCCGCGGTAAAGCTATTGCATAGCATTTTGTATCAACAAGACTGCCGAAAAGAAACGGCGTTAGACAATGCACGGCCTTCAAGCCACACCTCCGTGCCCGTCGGAGTGGGGAGCGTGAGGTTTTTTTTCGTTACGGAATTTCTGGATTCGGTCCCCGCGCTCAAGGCCCTCGATAGAATTTTATTTATTTATTTTAAAGATCTAAATACTAACAGAGTTTGAAACTTATACTAAGAGCTGTAAAAACCAGCGAAGGCTTGTGAACAGCTAGTGAGTCCGGAATTATAGTATTACTTATACAGTAGTAGGTACATGCACAATATCAATGCTTATTCCAGAATATAATCTAAGTTCTTATCGTTTATGTAATACTTTTTAATATTTTTGACTGCTTTAGAGCTGGCGAGGTATATTTCTTGTATGTCTTTTGGAAGGCAATTTATTATCCTAGGTAAAATATAGTTATATGTTCTTTTTCCATAGGTATTATTGTAAGTAGGTAAATTGAAAGTGTTCATGTCTTTGAGAATTCTTAAGTTTTTATTACGTTGTTTTTTATTTAAGGTTGTTATTTGATCGTATTCTTCTTTTAATATAGATAGTTTAATCATATTTTGTATAGGTAGAACTTGACAGTGTTGGAATAGGTCTGAGTAGTCTTTACGGTACTTTAGTCTTACATTGTTAGGTACGATGTTTTTCAATAGTCTTATCTGTAGTTTATATATCTGATCTAGGTTAGTTTTGTATGACCTACCATAACTACACAGACCGTAACTTATTATGGATTCATCAAGTGCTAGGTACAGTAATCTTAAAGTGTTATAAGGAAGTTTATATTTGAGGATGATAAGTCTACTCAGGATGGATCTTAGTTTATTGCATATGTATGTTATGTGTGGTTCCCAATTAAATCTGGAGTCAATGACTAACCCTATGTAGGTGTGTTTTTGAACGAATTCTATTGTAATACAATTACATAAAGTGTGGAGTATGTTTTGTATGCAGAAGCTATGCAATAGCTTAATTATCCAATGGAAAGCTTTATTTTTGAGGTAGTAATATGAGCTTTCATTTTCTCACGAGACTTGGAAATCACGGGAAATTACTCTATAACATAGTTTCTAGTAAACGTGTAGCTTCTGCTTTGATAATTCCTACTTCACGCATCGCCAAGTAAATAAATAAAATATATTTCCTACTAAAATATCGAGATGTAATTGAGAGATCAGTGCCGACGTGTTTGAAAACCGTTCCGTCAATGTTTCCCTAGAATTACTTACGCTTACAAATAAATCCCCCAAATGATTTGTTTTCATACTTTGACATGTTTGTTTTGAGCCCTGAAAATACGCCACCGGGGTATTATTTATTTGTCCACGTAACCTCGGTAATCCATCGCACGTGTTCACTAATGTTGGGCTTTCTTCATCAATATAAATGGACCAATATAATGTACGTACAAAGCCGTAACAAAAACACATGACACATAGCGGTGTCTATCCGATCTATTATTTAGTAATAAGTTCTACGTATAGTTCTTATTAATTTAATATCTATAATTCGGGTTCGAGCGAACATTTGTGTGCATGAACATCTCTGTTGGATTCGTATCTGGGTGTTTAGTATTTAAGTATGTTTATGAGTATTACAAAAATTTCCATCTAAATTTAATTTTACAATAATTTTAGCCACTTATAAACGAATAATTATAAATAACAATGTAAATAAGGTCGAAACATAAAATTATAAACAATGTCAATTTAGTCCCCAAATAAATTTATGAGTTGTTGAATACCCATATAGTACAGGCTCTGCCTAGTTCGGGACTGAACGAGAGAATGTAATTCTATGGACAAACTTCCACCTGTTGACTGCCAACAACGAAAATGATGTTAATGATGATAATAATTTTGATGGTGACATTTTTTGTCATTTTTTGACATTTTTGTAATTTTTTGTCATTTTTGAAACTTTTGACATTTTAGACCTTTTTGACATTTTGACATTTTTGAACTTTTTACCATTTTAACATTTTTGACATTTTGAAATTTTTGACATTTTTGACCTTTTTGACATTTTGACATTTTTTGACATTTTTGACCTATTTGACATTTTTGACATTTTTGAACTTTTTGACATTTTGACATTTTTGACATTTTTTGACCTTTTTGACATTTTTGACCTTTTTTGACATTTTGACATTTTTTGACATTTTTGACCTTTTTGACATTTTTGAAATTTTTGAAATTTTGTCATTTTTGAACTTTTTGACATTTTGACATTTTTGACCTTTTTGACATTTTTTGACCTTTTTTGACATTTTGACATTTTTGACCTTTTTGACTATTTGACATTTTTGAACTTTTTGACATTTTTGACATTTTATGACCTTTTTGACATTTTGGACCATTTTTGACATTTTGACATTTTTGACCTTTTTGACATTTTTGAGCTTTTTGACATTTTGACATTTTTTGACATTTTTGAAATTTTGACATTTTTGAAATTTTTTGACCTTTTTGACATTTTTGACAGTTTTGGCATTTTTGAGATTTTTGAAATTTTTGAAATTTTTGACCCACGGGTCTGAAATGCCCAGTCCCTTTTGACCCACGGGTCTGAAATTCAAACTCGATCGAGGTATTGACCTAAGGTATCTACTGACCGAATTTGAAGTCAATCGGTCCAGTAGATCCGGAGATATCCTGTCGACAGACACACAGACACACAGACACACAGACACACAGATACACAGACAGACATCTTACTCAAACCATTAACTTCCTCTTATAATGCTACGCAGGAGGAAGTTAATAACCGTATGTAAATTGTGGGACACAATTTACGTATTTATTTATTTCTTATTTTAATTGTTTTGACATAGTACCAGAACGCTTAATCAGACTTTAATAAAATTCAAACTTGAAAAAAACAATGAATTTTATTATAGCCTGGTAATTTTATTATGGTCTAGCTTTATTGCATTGTAACTGACTATTTTTTTAACATCCAAGTAAGTCTTTTTTGACGCAATTTAATGAATGAAAATGCATTTATTTTTGTAGGTAATTGAAAATTACACTTAATAGAGTCAATAGTCTAATAACAAGGCACTCTAAACTCGTCCATGAAGACTGGCTAAATGTAAACAGCGTCTACCGACGAGTTGCTGGTTCCAAATGCAGTACCCCGAGACGAACCAGCAAGAAACTCAAGGGCAGCTCTTTTTAATCTCATGTCTTACTAGTAATTATGGTTTACAATAATAATTATCATTAATAGCCTTACATAGCGTCAAGTCGGTTAATCCCACGCATATAGGTCTATTAAGTAGTCTATAGTTTTATAGTAGCCTTTTTTATGTAATTTTTGCTTAACTATTGTTTTAAAGTTGTTACTTACAGCCCGTGTCCCCCTCTTCAATGGCCTGTTGTCCTTCCACCAGGACAGCTGAGCAGTGGGTCTCGAGCCTGTGGTCTGACACTCCACTTCATAGGTCCTGTCTGCGGACAGCTGCCGACCCTTGTTCAATATCTGGACGGTCAGTGGCCTTACTGCAACAAACTTGTTCAAATCAAGTTACATGAATTAAAGTACCAAATTTTAAAAAAGAGGTATCCCATTTCTGGATTTACCCACTTTTCACGAGACATTCGTTGGACCCCTAAACATCGCTGGACCGGGTCTTTTACACATGTCTCAGAATTAATTCTGGGACCTGCGGGTTTCTTCACGATGTTTCCTTCGCCGTCGATCTAGTGATAAATATGTACGTAAGTTTTGATAAATATAATAATAATAATATACTCTCACGCCTTTTTTTTTATCCCCGAGGGGGTAGGCAGAGGTATTCCATTACTGGATATACCCACATTTCAAGAGACATATTGGACCCCTAAACGTGATAGGTGGTGAGCCCATCGCCGGACCGGGTGTGTTTACACATGTCTGACCTGCGGGTTTCCTCACGATGTTTTCCTTCACCGTCGAGCTAGTCATAAATATGTACGTAAGTTTTTTTTGAAAAACTCATTGGTACATGCCAGGATTCGAACCCGAGCCTCACTGATTTTCGGCCGGCTTTTTAACCGTCCGGGCTATCACTGCTCCACATGATAAACTCATTGGTAAATGCCAGGATTTGAACCCGAGCCTCGCCTTGATTATCATCATGTGAAGCAGGCTCTTTAATCGTAAGGCTATCACTGCTAAAATAAGTAATTGAAGTTCATAAAAACTAAAAAGCAAGCTTATGTACGTATAGCACGCGTCATAAAAAATCAAATGAGACCCAATTCGAGGGGTTTACAAGTACCTAGCCATTGAGGAGTTGGGACATCCACTTCCTAGGTCCATCATCAGATCAGCTCGGTGGTGCCATAATATTGCATTGTCACCGAACTTACATAAGTATACCAAATTTCAGCTTAATCGGTTGAAAATAATAGCTTCAAAATTGAATTGCAAAATTTCACCCGAACACAAGTTAAATAAAAGCTTGTAAAAAATCAATTAGCATTTTATACAAGGTGAAATTTTTTAACCGCACTCAAAATTCTGATGTGACGATCTCACGAGCCATAGTAGATACGTAGAACGGCCAAACATATCAATCATGTGCTGTGCAAAACAGGATAAGCTAATCGGTCGTTGAGTTCTTGAACTAATTGTATAAAAGGTTTGACCTGACTTCTCGACAAAGGGCAGTCGCGGTGTACAGTCAAGAGCAAGTCAAGCTTGACACTACCAGTTTAAGCTGAGCTCTGATTTGTACTGCGCGCCATAGAATATAGGGCCGGGTCAAAGTCCAAAGTGTCAAGCTTAGCGTGACTGTACAATGCTTCAACTGCTCGTTCAAAAAATGAAAATAAATATGACCAAGTTTATTTTTCAGACCTCTAAACCTGAATATATCCGACAGAGAACCGAACTTATCGACATAGCTCAAAGAATAAGCAAGCTGAAGTGGCAGTGGGCCGGCCATATCTAGCGAAGAACCAACAACCGTTGGGGTAAATGTGTTCTGAACTGGCGACCGCGACTCTTCAAACGCAGTGTAGCCTAGCAGAGCAGTGAAGCCTTATGATTAAAGAGCCTGCTTCACATGATGATAATCAGTGAGGCTAGGATTGGAATCTTGGCATGTACCAATGAGTTTTTAATCCTTATGTACATATTTATCACTAGCTCGACGCTGAAGGAAAACATCACGAGGAAACCTGCAGGTTTCAGAATTAATTCTGAAGCATCTGTACGTAACTGATCCGGTCCGGCGATGGGCTGTCCACCTATCACTTTTAGGGATGGAATATTCTCGTGAAAAGTGTGGAATACCATTGGGGATAAAAGGCGTGAGATTTTTTAAAATCCATTTAACATCTATTTGCATAACTCACAGTTGATATCCAATATCAGCAGTCTGGCCTGTGGTGGAGCTAACGGGGTGTTGGTGGCTTGGCAGACCAGCCTCGCGTTCAGATGCTGTCGACCCACGCTGGGGAAGGTGAGGTTATTCACGGTGATACCACCAGGCTTCTGCTCGTAAGAATCGTCGATGATGGTGTTCTCGAGCAGCCAGGTGAGGCGAGGTGGCGGATCACCTGGAGAAGAAGAGCTGATATGTTTATGAGGAATTAGATAAAGGTGTCGAATGACGCTGTAGTGACGTCACGAACATCTGTCAGGTTCATGAAGGTGTAGAATTTTGTGCTGTAGTGCCATCTAGTCTGCTGACGCTTGTTGTTCTATATATCACGGATAGATCTGAAGCGGAAGCGGAAGCTTCAAGAGAATAGAAAAGAAATTTGGTTTTGTGGCTTCACGTAAATAAAAGTAAAATTTGTTTTTATAGGAAGAGCCCGTTTATTATTATATATTTGTGTCTAGTTTCTTAGATACTAGTCACATGCTAAATCATAGTGAAATACAAATTTCGACTTGAACTTGGACATATACGGCTAGATTGAACCATTCTAAGATAATTGAGCTAAAATTTACAACATTTTTTTCGCTGCTTATGAGTGGTTGCCATAGACATGTTGTTGCTAATTGTTTCGTTATCACTAGGGTCTTCTGATTAAAAATCCATCTCAACTTCAATCAGATTCGAAGAAGATTTTGGAAATTAAAGTAGGTAGGTATTGAATACACATTAACTGCTAAGGTCTAGTAACCAAATACTATACTAAAATAGTACTATCAACGATGGAACCACACAGTTTATTCATTAATGATTCTTTTTTGAAAAAAGTTGAAGTGTGTACCAATTTATTGATTAAAAATTCTGACAAGTTTTACTGAGCCTTTCTTGTAAGCAAATAAGGTTGCTTTTTAACCGACTTCAAAAAGGAGGAGGTTGTCAATTCGTCTGTTTTTTTTATGTTTGTTACCTCAGAACTTTCGACTGGGTGAACCGATTTGGATGATTCTTTTTTTATTTGAAGCTGATGCTTTCAGATTAGTCCCATTTGAATTTCGTCCAGTCCTGGCAACGGCATCCATGAGAAAACCATATAAGTTGAAGATTGAAGTCGGTTTTTTCACTCTTTAGAGTGGTTAGGTTATCTAATAAGAAGACATCAATATCTCACGCATAAAACTCACCTCCATTGGTCTCACAGATCAGTTCGAGGGTGTCCCCCTCATCATATGGCTCCAGGAGTCTCGTCTGGTCTCGAGTCTTCGCGTCCAGAATGACAGGTCGATCTGAAGGAGCTATGTTGGACAAGGACAGAAAATCTATATCCCGCTGTCAATGTAATACTCATATCTTTATGTTTAATTTTTTATTTGAGTAGCTCTTCCCGTCTTCCTCGTATTGTAACTATATGTTAATCCAGGTCATTAACTGTCTATGTACCAAATTTCATCCAAATCCGTTCAGCCGTTCTTGCGTGATTGAGTACAAACATACAAAACTCTCACATTATAATATTTGTAAGATCTTTGCTCAGCCTAATATTGTACTAGCTGTATTAATTTTGAACTAAAATTTAAAACAAGGTCTAAAATGTATAAAATTACTCATGTAATAGAATAAGTTGTGGTAAGAGCAGTGATAGCCCGGACGGTTAAAGAGCCGGGCGAAAATCAGTGAGGCTCGGGTTCGAATCCTGGCATGTACCAATGAGTTTTTCAAAAACTTACGTACATATTTATCACTAGCTCGACGGTGAAGGAAAACATCGTGAGGAAACCCGCAGGTCTCAGAATTAATTCTGAGACATGTGTAAACAGACCCGGTCCGGCGATGGGCTCACCACCTATGACGTTTAGGGGTCCAATATATCTTGTGAAATGTGGGTATATCCAGTAATGGAATACCTCTGCCTACCCCCTCGGGGATAAAAAAAAGGCGTGAGATTTTTTTTTTTTTTTAAGACAGTATTTACGCAGTCGCATAGGTGTGAACTCATAACATCATATATATTACAGTACAATAAAGACAAAACAAACTCCATGGATAAATTACATTATTATTACAATGTAATTAATAATATTAATTCCGTTCTAGAGAACGAGATCTATATAAAATTCGAGATGCCCACGACTTCGTTCACCGTAGAACTATTATCTCACACAAAACTTTTATAGATAGATAGAAACTTCTGATATCTATACTCTATACTAATATTATAAAGAGGAAAGATTTGTATTTTTGTATGTTTGTTACGAATAACCTCAAAAACTACTGGACCGATTTTAAAAACTATTTCAAAAATGGAAGATCTCTGAGTAACATAGGCTATATTTTATTCCTTTATTCCCACGGTAACTATATTACTGTAAAGTTTTATCAAAATCGTTTTAGTAGTTTTTGCGTGAAATAGTAACAAACATCCATCCACCCCCAGGAACTTTTAGGTTTATAATTTTAGTATAATCATTAATCATATAAGGGTCAATGTATACGCTTTTACAATAAGATTCCTATTGCATTACAAAATTTGCCTCTTGACAAATTTAAAACAATAGTTAAGCAAACATTATATAAAAAAGGCTACTATAAAATTACCGACTACTTAGTAGACCAAAATGCATGGGTTTAAACGACTCAGCGCTATGTAAGGCTATTCATTATAATTATTATTGTGAACCATATTTACTAGTAAGACATGAGACTAAAATTAAGAGTAAAAAATATTTTTTAAAACAAGCTTTTATTTTAATGCGCTAAAAAGAATAAAATAAAGTTTTCCATTAAAACTTTGACTATCCTTAAACGTCATTACACAATTTACTATGTAATAAAAGCTTGTCGCGAGATTTAAGTACTCATATTCAAGTAAAAGAATTTTCTTTTCAGACTAAGTAAATATAAGTTTAAGAAAAAAATTAATTCAATCAGTTATAGTTATTAATATATTTATATATTTACTATATGAGTACTTAAATCTCGCGACAAGCTTTTATTACATAGTAAATTGTGTAATGACGTTTAAGGATAGTGAAAGTTTTAATGGAAAACTTTATTTTATTCTTTTTAGCGCATTAAAATAAAAGCTTGTTTTAAAAAATATTTTTTACTCTTTAATTTATTTTTTACTTTTTAGTTGGATTTAGAATGACCTTACATGGCTAACCATGCATATATACAAAAGTACTCGTAAAGACAAATCATACGAGCCCAAACTCGATGGGGTTGTGTCGTTTAATTACCTAGTTCCCATAGCCATCTTTCAGCTCCATCATCAGACCCTGGTTACCATCTAATGCCAAAGTACTCGTCAAGACGAATCATACGAGCCCAAACTCGAGGGGGTTATGTTGTTTAATTACTGAGTTCCTATGGCCATCTTCCAGCTCCATCATCAGACCCTGGTTAGCATCTAGTACCAAAGTACTCGTAAAGACAAATCATAGGAGCCCAAATTCGATGGGGTTGTGTCGTTTAATTACCTAGTTCCCATAGCCATCTTCCAGCTCCATCATCAGACCCTGGTTACCATCTAGTATTAAAGTACTCGTCAAGACGAATCATACGAGCCCAAACTCGAGGGGTTTACGAGTAGTCATTGAGGAGTTGCCACATCCACCTCCTGGCTCCATCATCAGATCAGCTCGGTGGTGCCATAATATTGCATTGTCACCGAACTTACATAAGTATACCAAATTTCAGCTCAATCGGTTGAAGATATCTGCTTCAAAATTGAGTTGCAAGATTCCACCCGAACATACATAGTTACATACATTGCAAGTTAAATAAAAGCTTTTAAAAAGAGCTGCCCTTCAGTTTCTTGCTGGCTCTTCTCGGGGTACTGCATTTGGAACCAGCAGCTCGTCGGTGGAGATGGGCTGCTGTTTACATTTAGCCAATCCTCATGGACGAGTTTAGTGTGCCTTGTTTATATTGACATTTCAAAGTGTATTTTTATACCTACTGAAATAAAAGAATTTTGACTTTGAATTTTGACTTTGACTTAGTAGAATTAGTACTTTATAATTATTGTAATTACTCATTATACCTACATCTATCTACACTAATATTATGAAGAGGAAAGATTTGTATGTTTGTATGTATTTTACGAATAAACTCAACAACTAATGGACCGACTTGAAAAATTCTTCAAACATTAGAATTCTACAATATCCTTAGTAAATTATGCTATGTTTTATCCCCGTATTCCCAAGGGAACGGGAACTACGAGGATGAAACCGTGTTGAACTGCTAGTCTATTATAAGTTGGTGCACAAAATTTCAAGGTTCAATCAAAACATCTTGAAATAAGTTTTGTTACAGGGACCGATTAAAAGTAACATCAAATCATTTTAAACAGTTTTATTATTGCATACAACACTACATACAATGTACAGACAAATACAAACTAAAAGCATAGTGTAAGCTTTGCACTGCGTGCGATCCAAATCCGACAAATGATAATTCCACAAAACAAAACACTACTAGTGTGTGGGAATAGGCTTTTTGACCGACTTCAAAGAAAAAAGAGGAGGTTCTCATATCTGAGGAATGTTTTTTTATAGTTTCGGTAGCCATCTCAAATTATTTAATGCAGTTTGTCGAGCTTTACTTATGTTCAATTATTAATAAAATATTATTTTCTTAATGTAAAATTTTGTCAAAATTTATTTATTCTGTAGATAAAAAATAATTATTATTGTGTGGAAGTCAAGATAAGAAAAGCAATCAATAAAAGACTAAAGTAGTGACTGGTTCAATACAATTTAAAAAGTTTCAAATACCAGGACGCATAAAAAAACATTTTATTTTTAACTTTTTTTGGGAAAATTATACATGATTTTTTAATGCCCATCCTTATTTATTCAGATTACAATGATTCTACTAAAGCTATTTTGTCCAGTGTTAAATAGTCTATTCGTATATCGGAAATCGGATCCAATACAAAAACACTGATTCAGTATTTTGACAGTGTTGTCTCATATTCGGATCAAACGCAGTATATAAGCCCACGAACACCACAGCAACAAGCATAGTGTACAATAAACCTACTAATATAACCAATAAGGTTCAAGTTACAAAACAAAGCATTGAGTTTCATAATTAATGAAGCCAATTGATTAGTTTATATAAATAAAACACTTATTAAGATAATAATAATACTAGGTATTAGTTTGCCATCATAATAGTTGACTTAGGTTAATATATTAAGTTGAGTTGCGTTGATTACTTCAGTCGATGCTTTATTAGTACCTTTAAACAAAAAAAAAACTCAAATGAAAACTCCGATAGAATTCTCAAATCTAAAATTGCACTCAAAAATATAAAAGCATGCAGATACAGCCACCATAAACATCTAAGTAAGTACAGTCAAGAGCACATTGAGCGCAGCTTTAAAGTTGTAGTGCGAGTCTGACCTCTAAAGCGACTGTAATAACACTAATAACATTCCAAAGTCCAATGTGTCAAGCTCCACGTGCTCTTGACTGTACCAAAGAGATTTAAATATATCATAACAGAATATTTTCATATTTACAAAAACTTTGATTGATCTCAAGAGTCAGTTCGGTAAGAACGCGAGCTGTCTTTCGGACGTATTACTCTATACTTATGACCACTAGGTAATAACTTTTGGATTACTATTTTGTTCGCTGTGTCCCCTCTATGTCCTATTATATTTAAATCTCTTTGGTAACTTTTTTTACAAGATATACATTTATTTACAAAGAAAATATACATTGATTTACAATAATTACAGATAAAAAATGTCCTCAAAAGAGGAACCATGTGGGACAGTGCCCAGAAGACTGGCAGCATTCCCTCTCTGGATAGCTAGGCTGATCCTTTGACAGAGATAGCTGCCAGCCCTCTGGTCACCTGAAGCCTCGACCAAACGCACTGACAGCTCTTTGAGGAGCTGCCGCGCCCCCGGACCCCACGGTCCCATGGTCTCCACCCCAAACAGCACAAATATGTAGCCCTCATTGAGGTCGGCATATTTGCGCCGCTTAAGGCGTTCAGCGGCCGCAGCCGCCGCGCCAGCGCCCACAGAGGTGGCATCGATGTGGGATGGGGCCAATGTGTCGGCACATGTGGCATCCCACACCAGCGACCTGCCATGTCTCCATGGCCCGACAGTCATACCATCAGGCCTCCCGCCACCTATTCGTGTGATGCCGTTAGGCTCAAGAATAGCTGGGATACCAGCAGTGGTGAGAGCCCTGCGGATGATGTCGTTGAGGCATGCATGGTGCGAAAGGCGGCCGGCGCTACGTGCGCAAGAGAGGCATGGGGGTGGTTTGCCCTGACGCCCAATCGAAGACAGACAGCGAGGGAAAGTGTCTGTCTATCCAATAGAGTACCAACGGTAGCAGAAGGCAATGCCCGCAGCCAATGTCCCGATTCTTTTTGAGACACTGCGAGGAGACGAGCACGCTCCGAGGTGCTGGTGCATGAATCCGTTAGATTCTTAAGCACCAACTCGCAGAGCGGCCCGTCCCAGTGCTTCTGACAAAGCGGACTGGACGGCAGACTAACACCCGGATATGCTCCCAGCCATGCATCTCTAGCCTCCGTCAAGTACGACAACTCCACGATACCCAGAGAGGGGCATATTATGCTTCCGTGGAGGTTGTACGCGCTATGAGCAGAGGACAGAAACGCCGGTAGGGAAATACTGGAAATTTTGCGAACCCCCCGTTCAACAAATCTTACTGGGAGGGTGGCTTGGTCCCAGGCTCGCCCCTCTAAAGGGCTATTTAGAATTTGGGAGAGATATTTTTGTAAAGAAAGGTCCAGACTATCTAATAAACTATCAAACTTCCAAAAATGGGAGCAGCGGAGGACATATGTCAATTTCGGGACGAACAGGCAAGACCGTATTATGGACTGAGCCATATGAGGGTTAATTTCGAGGAGTCTGTCCGAGCAGTCGTTAAATTTAGAAATTTGCTCCTGAACAAAACTCGAGAAAGATTCATCGAGAATCGGGGCTCCTAGGAGACGAAGAGATTCATTTCCGAGAATTTTTATATTTGGGGCTAAATTATTTAACTGCGTTATGATGTTAGATTTTATGTCAGACGGTACTGACGCCGAAACAAAAAGCTCGCATTTTGAAAAAAATAAATCTAAACCGATTAAACGAAAACTATCCATTAGTGAACGGAGGTCACTAAGGACCGCAGATGCTTCGCCTCCTAGGGTTCCGTCGTCAAGATACCAAATATTAAATTTTGAATTTAGTTCTGAAATTATAGGGTGGATGGCGAGGCTAAAGATAGCTGGGCCAAGCGGGTCGCCCTGTTGGCAACCTACAGCCGAATTCAATAAATGGTTCCAAAGATATTTGTAAATTTGTGGGGTCTTTTTTTTTATTTGTGACAACAGGGCGCCCCGGTCCACTGAGTTGAAAGCATTTTTGACATCTACCTTCAACAAAACTTCACCACCATCATTGAGGACGTACGTCCGGGCTGCGTGTACTGCTGCTTCGCATCCTCCCTTGGTTCCGAACCCCAGTTGAATAGGTTCTAATAGGGACGAAACATTTGGAAGGATGTTTTTGCAGCAAATTTTGGAAACAATTCTCCTAATGGTGCAGCCCACCGCGATTGGCCTTATCCCTCCGTCTTTTTTTTTTCAATGCGGCAAGATTTGCGCCGTATAGAATGTCCGTGACTTTGGTAACTAAATACTAGTTACAACGAAATGATATTTTTGTGTATTTTTTCCCTCACCAATGATAATATTAAAAAGTGTAAAAGGTAAATAACACGTACATAAATACATACTTGAAACATACAATCACACCATCAAGACAGGCTTTTCCGATCTACACCCCACCCAGTGAACGCCTGACGTACGCAGTCTAGCTCCGACCACCGCACAGTGAAGACGTGGTTAAATACCGACTTCAACTGGTATATCTCAGAACTTTCGACTGCGTGAACCGATTTTGATGATTCTTTTTTTATTTGAAAGCCTGCGCTTTCCCTCACGGAAAGTCACTATAATTTCGTCCATTTATGACAATGGCATCCATGAGAAAACCATAGTAAGTTGAAGTCGTTTTTTTTCACTCTTTAGAGTTCTACCTATGTTATTCTGTTTGTTTGCAACGAATAGACTCCGAATCTACAAGACCGATTTAAAAAATTCTTTCACCACTAGAAAGCACACTTTTCTGGGAGTAACATAGGGATGTGACATTGATCGAAATAAAATGATTAATGAAAAACGATTTGTCTTTTATTAATAATAATCGGTTATTGAAAATTTTATTAATCTTATAATAAAAGATTCGATTTTAAAAATCGATTATACAAAAACAAATACCAATTAATATAACAAAATAATTTTTTTACATTCTTTATCATTTTAGACTTACTTAAAATTTCTTTATTCTTAGCACAGATGGTGCTGTTTACAAAAATCGATTAAAATGTGTAAAAATATAATCGATTATTTTTTCACCTCCGTAACATGGGCTATATACAAAGAGATTAAAATATAATAGGACATAGAGGGGGCATTGGGAATATTTTCATACAAAACTTTGAAGCATGTTTGAAGCTCAAGCGTCATGTCAGTTAGTATGAACGCGAGCTATCATTCGGTCGGAATTGTACTAGACTCATTCCACTTGGAATAACTTTTGGCTTCAAATTTTCCTCGCTTTGTCCCCTCTATGCCTTATTATATTTTAATCTCTTTGGCTATATATGTATGTATATGGGAGTTACGCTACGAGCAAATAAGAGTATTTGACATCTTTAATTACTGTGAATCTTGATCGTGTTGGTACAAACCCAAAATATGTTCTTTTGAAGGAAATTAATTGGACAACGTAATTAATGTACTCATTACACACTTTGGTTCTCCATGTGAACAGTACGCTCTCAATTCCACGCATCGTAACTGGGACAATACAATTTTCTTTCGGAATAACTAAATGTTTTCAGTAAATATCTTTAAAATATTTACAAAAGGTACATAAACTTTTTATTGTACACTAAAAGCAACTACAAAAAAAAGAAAATTATAGGAGTTTTAAAAACAAGTACTTATGTATGTTTCGATAATAATACGATAGCCATAGTTCAAGTTTTGACAAAAATAATATTAAACTGATGAAATCATAAACTGGAAAACTAATTATTTAAATGAGACCATTCTTAAGGTCTGTCCAATGCAAAAAGAATCACCAAATCCGAACCAAAAAAATATACAACGCGTCACAGAATAAGAGCAATTCCTCATACACCCCAATAATATGACCGCACCCTTAGAATGAAAGTGACCCAACTCAAAATTCCTGTATTTTCTGATTTTGCTACAAACTGACCTGAAACAGCCTATTCTAAACTCCTAAAGAGAAAAAGAGACCAAACTATAAGTAAAAGGGGGACCGCCGATAAATCGGTCACTTTAGTTGATCGCGGTTCACCTATGCATGTCGTGTGAAAGAGACCGAACTATGTAGTATTGCGTCAGAAGAGGTCGCGAGTAGACGTGTACAACATCGACGGATCTCGAATTATGCCAGTTTATTGGAAATACTGTGAAAGTAAATAACATTTCATTTTTTGTACTAAACTGACCACTTTTTTGAAATAAGTCTGTTTATAACAAAATATCTATTAGATTTTATTGACTGTTTTTAGATTGGGTTACTTTAGTACTAACATTAAATAAAAGAAGAAAAACACTTATAGGTATAGGCCTCTTTAGTAGTATATATTTTTGCCATAAAGTGACGTAATTTGGAACTACTTTATATTTAATGTCAAAATATATATTTAAAATACATTAAAATTTAATATGATGTTACTAATACGTACATTAAAGATCAATACATATACCCGCGAAAAAGAAATCATTTCCGATGAAACACGGTAAAGATACATTAAGTTTGTTCAAATCTATACGTTTTTGAAAACTTTCTTGCTCATTTCCCACAAATTGCGTTTTTTGACTTAGGTCACTTTCGTTCTGGGGGTGCTATGTAATGTATTCGTACTTTAGTTTTTTCTAACAAAATCTCTTACACAAAGAGAAATATTAGTACGGTTTCCATAGGTAGCACTAAATTCAGTTGTGTTATAATTTTTAGGAAGTTATACAGTGAAGGCATCCACTAAGAAAGGATTTTGCTAAATTCTGTAAGGGGGACAAACGTGCGCGAGCGAAACAGCAAGCTAAAGTCGCTTTCACTTTTTATGAAAAGTATAAATTCTGCTCATTAGCAATGTACGGAAATGATAGCATTGTGTCGGGATATGCAAACCGGCAAAGTTCGATTTTCTCTGCTTCTTTCACGTCTAATACCTATCTTTGAATCATCAAAGCATGCAATTGTGGCGGTTCCCACAGCAACCTTTTGATGCATCTCCTCGGTTCCACAAATAGCATTATATAACGTTTCTGGAGACCTCAATTGTTGTAACTGGTTAGTTTGCGGATTTGCTTGCGTGCGTATGTGGATGTGTGCCTTTCAAGCAAATACTTCTTTCGCGCGTACTGACGGACGCGATTTCTATAGGCTCGGCTTCAGCTAGTTTTCCCCAGGTTATGCAATTTAGATTCTACTCTAATGACATAGAACTTATTTTAAAATCTTTTCAAAAACATCGCGTACGCACAGCAACCACGTAGCCACCGCGCCAGTCTACTAATGAAAAGATTTTGTAATAAGTTTTATGTAATTAGAATAGAACCCAAATAGCAACAACATTTAGGGAAAACGAGAAGATGCAATTTTAAGCTAGCTTATAAGCTAATTTTATTCTAAAGACAATTAATGAATTCGCTTTTTAAAAATGTATTCCTTGTAACTTAAAAATATACGCAGCATCGCGCCTTTTGATAGCCAATTCCAGGAACTAAACAAAGAGAGGAACTCCGGGAATAAAAATAACAGCCTGTTAGTATCAAAATCACAATGGCATAAGGACCAAAATGTATATCTCCAGAATACTTAGTTCATTATTCATTTACAAACATTCATTATGATCTTTCCAAATTATAGAAGAAGACAGAAGCTGCAACTGATGGCAAACTTTGAATAAAGGTTCTTTGTTACACAACTCTTAAGATTTAGAACTCCTTAGAGCCGTGTTAAACAAGATAAATAACTAACAGGGTACTGACGATAGACAGAGGTCCAAAGGAAAGGACCAGTTGGCATCCTTTAGCAATTCTACCAACTGAAGAAACCATTACTTGAGAAACAGATCGAATTGAGCTAGATGATTCTATTTATACATATAATATAATATAACATCCCACATCGATGCCACCTCTGTGGGCGCTGGCGCGGAGCGCCTGAAGCGGCCCAAGTATGCGGACCTCAATGAGGGCTACATATTTGTTCCGTTTGGGGTGGAGACCAGGGGACCCTGGGGGCCGGGGAGCGGCAGCTCCTCAAAGAGCTGTCAGTGCGTTTGGTCGAGGCTTCAGGTGACCAGAGGGCTGGCAGCTATCTCTGTCAAAGGATCAGCCTAGCTATCCAGAGAGGGAATGCAGTCTTCTGGGCACTGTCCCACATGGTTCCTCTTTGGAGGACATTTTTTTATCTGGAATGCATATTTTCTTTGTAAATAAATATAATACTGTAACGTGTCTGTCCATGAATTTTCATGTTATTTTTATGCGGCAGTGTAGATAGCTATCGATGTAGATATGAAAACACACTTTTTTTTTAATTTATCTATCTGTCAAGTGTGCACTCAGTACGGAAAACTACAAAAACGGATTTTGATAAAATTAGGTGTGGAGATAACTGAGTAACCGGGTCAACATCTAGAGTAGGTACTTTTTACAATGTCTGATTCCAACTGAATAATAAAAAAAAACTGTAAAAAGAGAAATACGTATTACTCCAAAATGATACCAAATAGAAACTTGAAATATGCTATTAGGTGTCTTATATGTCCTAGGCAACCGATATGAAGGGATTTTTAGAAATTCCCACGGGAATGGGAATAAACTGAATCAACGTGGGCCACACCGCTGGGCACCCGCTAGTCTTATAATGTATAAATCTGAAAAATTTGCGAAACTGCGTATTGTCCGTTCTTTAGTAGGTATGACGGAGAGTTTTAAATATTCATAATTTTCCAAATTAAAAGACTTCACAGTTTTTTTGTGACGTTAACAACTCTATTACTTTCATCAGACTTTATTTACTAATTGAGTTAGACACAGTATTTGAATTCCTACAATAAACGGCTAATTCAATGGTTCCATTCAAATAATTTGAAACGATAGAACAATGTCTCTCAAAGTCAAATAAAAAGAATTGGAAATCCAAAAACAGAGTTTGAAGAAACAAAACTCATTAACTGAAGTCAAATAGAAGCCTCCTAATTTAAAGAATCAAGAGAGATAATTACATTAAGTTGCCGAATGTAAACGGACTACGTTTCGGACAAGGGACTTTCCAATTTGGAAGTGTTTTACGTCACTAACAATTACAAGGTAAAACAAATTAGGAATCGCATTAGTGGAGCTTGATAACTGGAAAAAAAGTAATGAACAAATAGATAAAGAAAAACTAACAATATTTGTGAGGACTACCCTCTGTAGCAATACTATACAGGGTGAAGATTTCAAGTGGGCGTGCTAGGCTAAATCAGAAACTATGAGGAATAGCGAAAAGTGGGTACTAAAAGGAGTAACGGCTTCGATTTTACTGAAAACTAAAACTGCATCTTTGGATTTTTGAAAAATCAATATTCATAGTCAGGAATCGAACACGTTGATTTTGGAAAAAAAACAACACACCCTGTATTATTACACCGTTCGATAGTGTCGCTATACAGGTATATTGAGGTGAGAAATCTTGAACCTTGAATCAGTAGATTTGCAAATAGATCCTACTTCCGACTGTACTGTACCTGGATAGTGCGACAAACCAATTTTGATTGTGGTCAAAGCAAACGATCAACACGATGCACTTTACAGAGACAGACCGCCTATTGTACTTTGGTTAATATTGGTCTCCATATTGGGTTGTTTTTGGTGTACAATAAAGAGTTAAGAAATAGAGCAGTGATAGCCCTGACGGTTAAGGAGCCGGCCGAAAATCAGTGAGGCTCGGGTTCGAATCCCGGCATGTACCAATGAGTTTTTCAAAAACTTACGTACATATTTATCACTAGCTCGACGGTGAAGGAAAACATCGTGAGGAAACCCGCAGGTCTCAGAATTAATCCTGAGACATGTGTAAACAGACCCGGTCCGGCGATGGGCTCACCACCTATCCACGTTTAGGGGTCCAATATATCTCGTAAAATGTGGGTATATCCAGTAATGGAATACCTCTGCCTACCCCCTCGGGGATAAAAGGCGTGAGATTACATTATATATTATTATAATAAAGAGTTGTTGTATTGTACGGTAGCGAAAGATCGCTACATAGGATGCTTCTAAGCATAGGTAGATGTATGCTACATAGAAGTGATCCACTAAATCACTAAATTGCTACGCAATATCGCACGGAATCAGCCTTCATCTTGACGAAGGTTATAGGTTGTATGCACGGATGAGGTTTAGGGCAAAAACTAATCACTACATAGTATAAAACAAAGTCGCTTTCTCTCTCCCTATATCCGTATGTCCCTATGTATGCTTAAATCTTTAAAACTACGCAACGGATTTTGATGCGTTTTTTTTTAAAAACATTGCACCCGTGCGAAGCCGGGGCGGGTCGCTAGTAGCTTAATAATTCAATTCACGACGATTGATATTATTATCTGTGATGATCATGAAAATTATTGGTACGTAAGTAATTGTACGAACCAATGAAAATGATGATGCAAATCAAAGATATTATATATAGAAAGACGTAGATATGTAACTAGAGGCCGGAAAATGAGGCCGACAAATGTAGTTAATTAACCACATTTTATTTAGTCGCATTGTATTTCAAGTCGTATTTTAAGCGCAACTCTTAACAGATAGCTCTCTTTTTCTTTATTATTCGTTCCGTATCATATTTCCCTGTCATTGTTGTATCCTATAAATACGCTAAGAAGTAAAATTATGTACATGTTGTAGCAGGTTGTAGCACACTCGTAGGGGATCAATTTTCAAACGCAAGCAGTATGAATATAACTCATCCTTACTTTAATATCTTTGATGCAAATCATGTAATTAAGGATGAATTGTACGTGATTTAGTAAAAAGTCAAAATACTTGCTTTTTGAAGCTCTTAATGGTATGATAAATACAAAATCAGCCTCCACATACAACAGCATGAATTGTCTGTCTGTAGATTTTATTTGGTGAATAGTTTCTATCAATTTTCTTATATATCCATATTGGAAAACTATACTTGTCTATTTTGGTACATTTGCACACAGCTAAGCTCAACAGAATCACAGACTTTTGCTATGTTCTAAACCTAATCTCTTCACAATATTGACATTTCTCACCCCTAGGGGGTTGGCAGACGTATTCCATTCATGGAAATACTTACTTTTCAATAGTATTCTTTTTAGAACCTCTAAGGGCTGAAACACAAAGTCAAAGTTGAAAGTTTTTATTCAATGTAGGGGCTTATAAGTCCTCTAATTGAAAGTCATTAAGACTCCACATAACCGAGTTCCGACACCGCAACGCCATAATCGTCAGTGCTACTCAATAGATTACTGCATTAGACAGTTTTGAGAATTCCTATTAATTGTAACTATCCTACGTCTCTTCTCTTAGGTTTCTTTGTTACCTTTTCACTGCTTAACTACTGAACTAATCTTGAAAAAAAATTGGTTGTCTGTAAAGTCGGTTTACTGACGATAGTTGAACGTGACAACGTCATACTTTTTCGTTAATACTAACGGAATGGATTGTGCCTCTTTGTCGCTCGTTGCGCGCTCTCGCTTGCACTGGAACGCCGCATACATCATACTTTTTCGTGCATGCAGCCGGCTCCATCGAATGATATTGTCACGTCAAAAACTAAGTAACGTAACTTGTATCTTCATGTATGAACGCAAATGAAGTCGCGGTCAAGCTGGAGTGCGATTTTTGAATCTCACTGGTGATATCAAAATCACCGGTGACTAAAATTATCACCGATGACTTTTATGTCACCATTTTCCAAAAGACGTATTTTTGAAAGTCACACGCTGTTTTCAATAAATCGTCGCAATCACAAAATATCACAATCGAGCCCCGCTGCTAATTCTTCCGAAAAACATACTTTGGCACTTTTGACAGATTTCACATACGTCAACTGTCAAAAACAATCACATGGTGATTTCAATTACGAGTGGGTAGGGGCACTCGTAAATCGATATCAAAGGTATGACAAATGTAAGTCACCGATGAGTTTCAAAAATACGAACTTTTGGAAATCACTCACATCGGTGAGAATTAGTCACTTGGTGAGATTCAAAAATCGACCCCCAGGATTAATATTTTATGAACATGTTAATTTTATTCTGTTCCTAGCACATTTGCTTTGATATTCAGATATAACATAACCTAAAACAACTTTAGTCTACTCTTTGACCTTTGTCTCTGTGAATGTGTTTGTAGTATTTCAATGTAGATTTATCTCTCAAAATACATTTGTAGAATTGGTTACGTGATGCTTTCACTTTCATAGAAAAGGCTGATACTTCTTACTGCTCTACAAGTTAATTTAATAACAAATCAGGCTTCAAGGCATCCTGGAATTGTATTATCCCAACAAGATATTCTGATATGACAATTCTACTTAATTGAATGGAAAAACTGAGCTGAGACATTCGGCGTGGTCTTTTAAAAATTTACTCTTTACGTTTCACCAGCGTAGTTCCCATTCCCGTGGGAATACGGGGATAAAATATAGCCTATGTAACTCAGGGATATTCTAGCTATCCATTGGTGATAGAATTTTTAAAATCGGTCCAGTAGTTTTTGAGTTTATTCGTAACAAAGATACAAAAATACAAATTTTTCCTTTCTATAATATTAGTGTAGATAGATTCAAATCTATTTTTAAAAGAAAATTGTCTACAATTAGTAAATAATTAATTATGGGAATATTAGGTTTTTTATTTATTTCTGCTTACACACGGCTTATTGAATTATCTACTATATAAAAATGAGTCGGGTTTTCCTTCCTGACGCTATAACTCCAGAACGCACGAACGGTTTTGCATTCGTTGGAAAGGTCTCGGGCTCCGTGAGGTTTATAGCAAAGAAAATTCAGGAAAACTTTCAACAGAAAAGCGGGAAAATCTTATAAGCATTGCACCCGTGCGAAGCCGGGGCGGTTCGCTACCTAAAGATACAAATATATCTTTTTGTAGGTTGTAAAATCAATTATCACCATCATTCATCATTTAGAGTTTAGACTCTACGAGTGCCATTACTATTAGACTATCGACCACGCCGACCTTTCTAAGTGTACATTTTATACCCACAGAATATCAATGTTTTTTACTTTTTTTGACTCTTACAGTTAGTTTCAATGTAGCTGTTTAGTTATTTATTTTATTTTAGTGTTCTAGTGCTCTGTTAGAAGCATAAGTGCAGTGGCATATAGTACAGCACAAGCTGAGTAGGGTCCGATTAGGCACAAGTGTTAGTTGATGTTTTAAATTTTATTTCTTTAATACGGGGATTAAATATACCCTCTTTTACTCCCTGATAATGTAGCTCTCCATTGGGACAGAATTTTTAAAATCGTTTTAGTGGTTTAGGCGCGAAAGCGTAACAGACAGACAGAGTTTCTTTCGCTTTTATAATAATACTAGAGACCCGCCCCGGCTTCGCACGGGCACAAGGCTAATACTAAAATCTTGAATCACTCTATCTATTAAAAAGATCGCATCAAAATCCGTTGCGTAGTTTTAAAGATTTAAGCATGCATAGGGACATAGGGATATAGGGACAGAAAAAGCGACTTTGTTTTATACTATGTAGTGGTTGTGATTAATAGGGAAGTAGTGATTTAGTTTTTTATATATTTATTGAGTCTAATAATTTTATTTTTTTTCAAAGAATGATTTTCTACGAATTTAGTGCCCTCAAAACCTATAAAAAGTCCATCGAGTTACCCAAACATAAATCTAATAACCTAATTCAAAGAGGAGTAAAGCAGCTAGTGCCAAATAAAAGGAATGCTCGCGAGGGAATGTAATATTTTTTTTATTTATTCCTTTTACTTCGTTCCAATTTGAGTTGGTGCTTAGCGGAAACTAATTTCGTGGAATATTATTGAAAATGGTCCCGTGTAATGGTTTCCTCGGACGTTATAGAAATTGAAAACATTTTTAATGAAATACAAATCGTGCTACGTGTCTCACTTCTTTTATTTTCTGGAAGTGTTTTAATAAAAATAATTTAAAAAACACGCCTTTTATCCCCGCGGTATTCCATTTTTGGAAATACTTACTTTTTACGTGTTAGGTGGTGCCCATCGCCGGACCGGGTCTGTTACACACGCCTCAGAAGTAATTCTGGGTCCTGCGGGTTTCCTCACGATGGTTTCCCTTACCGTCGAGCTAGTTATATGTACGTAAGTTTTAGAAAAACTCATTTTTACATGCCAGGATCGGGACCCGAGACCTCACGAACAAAAATTCCAAAATTACTTAATTTTTTTTACTTTGTATCTTTATCCATATTAAAAAAGGCCACGTCAGTTCCTGACGCGGAACGTGGCTGAGTGACTTAAAAGTTGCCTTTGAGGAATATTCATTAAGGAAAATTGACCTGTGTGCTTATTTTACAAAGAGTTCTTTTCTGAAATATCAAAAACTCGAAATATTTGTTGGTGTTCAAAATGCGTTCAAACTAAGAGTCACTCTCAAAACGAGACCAGTAAAAATTATATATTTAAAAATGTATAAATTAAATTATCTATATATATAAAAGGAGAAGCTAAATCTAAAAATCAAGGCCCAGCCCAAACCGCTGAACATAGAAACATGAAATTTTGTGTGTAGGTTACGTTTATAGTGTAGATGCTCGCTAAGAAAGGATTTTACGAAATTGAACCCTTAAGGGGGTGAGAGAGGGGGTTGAAGTTTGTATGGGATAGTGTGATTTCTGCGTGTATCAACTTTAAACTTGGCACAAATACTCTTCAAAACGCACTATGAAATATTAGTTCTAGGATTTTTTGAAATTCATCCTCCAAAGGGGTGAAAGTAGGGGATGAAGTTTGTATGGAAAACCTTCATTTTTGGGTGTATCAATTCGAAACTTTGTAAAAATACTCCTCAAAATAAACAACAAGACACGTATTTCCGGATTTTTCAAAAACCATCCCCTAAGGGGGTGAAACAGGGGAGTGGAGTTTGTGTGGAGACGTGTTGTTTTTTACGTCTATCAACTTCAAACTTTACATAAATACTCTTAGAAATAAATTATGAGACACATATTTTTGGATTTTTCGAAAATCATCCCCTAAACAGATGAAAGTAGGGGAGTTGAAGTTGATACGAAGAAGTTTATTTTTTGCGTCCATCAACTTGAAACTTGGTACAAATGCTTCTGAAAACAAACTATGAGATATTAGTTCTAGGATTTTTCAAAAATCTTCCTCCAAAGGGGTGAAAGTGGGGGTTGAAGTTTGTATGGAAAACCTTCATTTTTGGGTGTATCGATTCGAAACTTTGTAAAAATACTCCTCAAAACAAATAACAAGATACGTATTTCTGGATTTTTCGAAAAAACAGGGGGTTGGAGTTTGTATGGAGACGTGTTTGATTTTTACGTCTATCAACTTCAAACTTGGCACAAATACTCTTAAAAATAAATCATGAGACCCGTGTTTTAGGAATTTTCGAAAATCATCCCCAAAGGGGGTGAAAGTAGCGTTTGGAGTTTGTATGGAGACGTGTTGTTTTTTACGTCTTATCAACTTGAAACTGGGCACAAATACTTTTAGAAATAAATGATGTGACACGTGATTTTAGATTTTTTGAAAATCATCACTTAAAGGGGTGAAAGAGGGGGATAAAGTTTGTATGGGATAGTGTGATTTCTGCGTGTATCAACTTTAAACTTTTT
Source organism: Ethmia dodecea (assembly GCA_963855545.1). Lineage (NCBI taxonomy): Eukaryota > Metazoa > Arthropoda > Insecta > Lepidoptera > Depressariidae > Ethmia > Ethmia dodecea. The sequence goes on from OY979457.1 coordinate 1,525,390, forward strand.
ACAAATATTCTTGAAAATAGACTTGATATATTAGTTCTAGGATTTATCGAAAACCATCCTCCAAGGGGTTTCATCCCCTTGGGGTTTGAAATTTGCATGAATACCTTCATTTTTGGATGTATCAATTCGAAATTTTGTAAAAATACTCCTCAAAACAAACAACAAGACAAGTAGGCATATCTCGATTTTTCAAAACTCACGGGTGAAACGGGGTTGGAGATTGTATGGAAACGTGTGGTTTTTTTACGTCTATCAACTTGAAACTTATCACAAATACTCTTAAAAATAAATGATGAGAAACGTATTTTTGTATTATTTTAAAATCATTCCCTAAAAGGGTGAAATTAGGGGTTGAAGTTGGTATAGAGAAGAGGGGTTTTTTGCGTCTATCAACTTGAAACTTGGCACAAATATTCTTTAAAAGTCTCCATACAAAGTTTATTTTTTTTTGATAATTTACTATGGGTTGCTAGGAGAAATTTGTTTGTGCATCCCAAAATGTTGAAAAAATAAATGTCCACCCGTGCGAAGCCGGGGCGGGCCGCTAGTATTTCCTAAAATCTAACCTTTTTGTACTGCCAAATAAACTACAGATACCTAATATATTGGCTTTATAACCCCGTAAATTATTTGGAATGCCTATACTTATGCAATCAAATAGGTAAGTTCTAGAATATTCTCAAAAATTAAAAGTTATACGGCATCAATAATTCTTATTTTCATTAAATTTATGGGGCTTAAGAACTTCTTATTGGCGTTTTAAAATGCATGACAATATTCTCTAAAATTTATATTCTAACCCACTACTTGATCAGCTAAATAAAATTTGAAAAATATTTCAAAATATAAATTAATATTTGATTATAAGTAAGTATTTTATAGTTTATAAATAATACCAGCGACCCGTCTCGGCTTCGCACGGGTGCAATGCTAATACTAAAACCTTCCTCTTGAATCACTCTATCTATTAAAAAAAACCGCATCAAAATCGGTTGCGTAGTGTTAAAGATTTAAGAATACATAGGGCACTGTCCCTATGACAGAGAAAGCGACTTTGTTTTATACTATGTAGTGATAGTGATATATCGATACAACCACAGAAACTACCTACTTGTTTCCTTTTTCATTTCATGTTACAAATTTTCCGCTGTATGTATATTATCTCAGAGCAGGATTCAAACATCAATTCTCTTTTCCAAAGGATTCTTGTAACTTTTGCAAGGCTAATAGAAAAGTGCCGAATTGCCATAATAAAATCTGGAACGAATCCAAGCGAGAAGCAATAAATTTCACGAAAATTGGTACAGTAGTTCCCGAGATATTCATACTCTAATAAAAATACTTACCTTTTCGAACTTGCATTGACTTTGCGCATAAGTTCTACTTTGAGTTAATAATAATAAATTGTGGGACACGTCACACACGGTTATTTAGTCCCAAACTAGGCAGGGCCTGTACTATGGGTATTAAAACAGGCTTCATGGTCAAATGAGCCCACATACCACTTAGCCCGCGGGCTAAGTTGACACTCTTATTTTTTCTATGGGTAACTCGACCTACTGTGTTAACTGAGCCCGCGGGCCCGTTCACCCACTACAACTTATTATATAAAAATACTTTTAAATAAATATTAAAAGACCAGACACGAAGCCAATAGATATGTTCATGCACACAAATGTTGGCCCCTAGCGGGAATCGAAACCGCGACCTCCGACTCAGAAGACCACTCCCAACTGAGCCAACAGGCCAGCCAAAAGTTTCCTGAGTATTTTCGTATTTCATAAATATTTTATAACCCACGGTGATTTAATCCCAAAGAGATTAAAATATAATAGGACATAGAGGGGGCATTGGCAATATTTTCATACAAAACTTTGAAGCTCAAACGTCATGTCAGTTAGTATGAACGCGAGCTGTCATTCGGTCGAAATTGTACTACACTAGGATGCAGAGTCCCACATAACATAATATACATAGCAGTAATGCATTTTCCCAGGGTAGCAAAAAAAAAAGGCTCACTTTCAACGAGGCTATCACTGTGTCGAAGTATCTACTGTTTTAAAATTTATAAAATGACCCAACCTCCCATGGAATTATTTTCCGGCTCATCGTAAGTGGTTTTCTGGCACCCAAATCTTGTAGCAAAAAGTCCTTTGGAAATGCAAAAGGAAACCGAATCTCTTCAACGAAAAACTCAAAGGAGAACGCCCAATTAATTTTATATGAGACTCGTGCCGTGTTGTGGATAAAGAATGAACGGATGAAGAGAATTCCAAATTCAAAATTAATAACGCTGAAAAATGAGTAGCATTATCCGGTGATGGATTTATACTTTAATAAAAATTAACATTAAATAAATATGCCTTGTATCGTACGAAAAAACTTTCTCGAAAATCTACCGCCCCCAGGCTGCTGTCGCCCCTAGTACCTAGCCCTAAGCGAACTATTGAAAAATCCAGGGATGCTAAAGTAACGGTGCTGCAAATGGAATTCTATTTGATTTGTTATTTTCTCCATTCGATAAAGAAAAGGGTAGGATCATGATAAGATTTAAGACAATGTTTTATAGCATTTTCGTGGGTTCTATCGTGTGGAAATTGTATGTCGAACGAGCTAGCCTGCCTCACAAATAACAATATAGGTGCGGAACAATTTTTATCTAAACACGTACGTCGTACACCAACAAAAAATATAGGGGTCGGTAACGGAAGTTGTAAAACTTTATGATAAAACTAGCGACCCGCCGTCGCTTCGCTTCTGTTTTTTATTCAGTGTTTCTACTATTTTATGCATGTATTAATACATATAAACCTTACTTTTGAAAATACATTGCGTAGTTTTAAAGATCTAATTATATATATAGGGACATAGCCGCGACCGACGAAAGTCTACCTTAGGGATGAGCTACACGAGCGTAGCATTCACAGCTGACACAAGAATGAGTGATGGCGTGGTGAGACAAGGTGCTAATGTATTAAAGTTTTTGTTTTCAATGCGATCATTTGCAAATAATTATTAATTTTCAGTTCTCTTTTAAAGTTGTTGTTTCAAAAAACGATCCAAACCCAAAATGGTAGGCTTTCACTTTTAACAACAAATACTAAAAAACAGAATAAAATATTTTTTTTTGCCGTTTTTACAGATAATGGTACGAAACACTTCGTGGGCGAGTCCTACTGGCACTTGGCCGTTTTTTTTAAACTCATGTTTCGAAGGTTCATTCGGCGCTCGCATTCTGCCCAGTCGTAGGAGATACTGGGCGCGTATTCTCATTCCAAAGTTCATGCATACTTTTATGAAGGTCTCCAGAGTAATGAAAAGCAAGAATATATAATGTGATAAACTGACTGACTGATTGGTGATATATCAACGCACAGCCTAAACCGCCGGGTATAGAGACTTGAAATTTTACACATAGATAGCTTATACAGTGTAAGCATCCACTAAGAGAGGATTTTGCAAAATTAAACTCCTAAAGGGGTGAAATAAACGTGCGCGAGCGAAGCGGGTACAAGCTAGTAAAATATAAGATATCGGTCACTAATAACAGAAGCAAACTTTAAAAGGTCGCACAATCCACACCATCAAAGCATAAACAATCTACTATAACACTTACTGATGACTGTGAAGTTCAACTTGGTGTTCCTGGTGGGGGAATTCTTGAAGTCAACCCTGCAGCGGTAGACCCCAGCGTCGGAGACCATCACGTTGTCGATGAGCAAGACGGCAGGTGCAGCCGCGGCGCGGAAGTAGGCTCGGGAGCCGAAGCCAGAAGGAGACGACCAGAGTCTCGGCTGGGTGGCCAGACGTCCCCGGACATCGTAGCTAGAAGGAAAGTTCATTCTTAGACATCTAAACTTTTACATCTACATATTTTTACTCCGGTTACCTCACTCACTCAGCGTAAAGTAATGCAAGCATTGCTTTACGCTGTTTTTTTGTGAGGCCGTGGTATCACTCCGGTCGAGCCGGCCCAAGCGTGCCGAAGCATGGCTCTCCCAAGACGACATCTACACATCACTACATAGTATAAAACAAAGTCGCTTTCTCTGTCCCTATATCCCTATGTCTTTATGTTCCTATGTATGCTTAAATCTTTAAAACTACGCAACGGATTTTGATGCGGTTTTTTTAATAGATAGAGTGATTCAAGATTTTAGCAATAGCAAGCCGGGGCGGGTCGCTAGTATATTATAAAGAGGAAAGATTTGTATTCTTGTGTGTTTGGTCATTTTGCGAATCTGACTTTCTGCGAAACGCGAATGGTCAGATAAGCAGAATGTCAGAATTCCGACATTTAGCGAATCCGTCATTTTGCGTATCTGACATTTTGCGATGGTTCCCTCAAAAACTGCTAAACCGACTTTTTAAATTCTCTCATCAATGGAAAGCTACAATATTTCTGAATAACATAGACTATATGTTATCCCTGTATTCCCACGGGAACCGGAACTATGCCGATGAAACCGCGCAGAACAGCAAGTAATAATAGTACATTACTGGCAACGGTAGATAATGATGATGAGTTTACTATGTAATTTATGTGACTATTAAGACACGACAGATATTGATTTTGCATGGATTTTTGGTCCCAAGATTGTATATTGAAATACCGTGATATAAGGGAATGTGAATCATTTAGAATGTTTAAATTTAAAATGTTTCTCTTCTTGTTAACAAAATAAAACTGAAGTTACCACCATAAGTAATAAGATGTACTTACTGAAAAAGTAACTAGGCAATACGCTAAATCTACCCATCTATGTTTTTAAAGGAGTCCCTCTGCAAACAAACTGTCTGGCAAAAGAATTTTGTTACCTAAAATTGGGTTTATTTATCCTGAATAAATGTTTTTTTATTGATATAACTTTTGCCGGCCACTGCTTGCATGTATTCAGCCAGTACAGCAATTTCGATCAAATGTCCAAGCATGTTTGAGAGAAATACATATGCTCACGGTTACTTATTAATTTTTTACAATATTTTTTGGACCGCTAAGCGTAATAGTTGGTGAGCCCTTCGATCGCCGGATTGCTGATACACATGCCTCACAATCAAGTCTGCGGTGTCCTCATCAATGATTTTCTTCACTGTCGAGCTAGTTATAAATATGTATGCAAGTTTTCAAAAACTCTATTTGTATTTCCGTCACCACTATTTTAATATTCTAGTCGATGTTGCTGAGATATACATACAAAGTGGCACAGTTAATTCCTTTTGTGTCATTTTGTTAAGGAACCACATATTATTTTATTATAAGGAAGCCTAATTACCAATAATGCACGCAGACTCCCTTAGAGCATATTCGAAATCATGGCTTCCCAGTTCATATTTCAATATTAACTTTTTAATTAATTTACAAAAATGAAGTCGAAAATGAGTTCGGATTAAATTTTAATTAAACATTCCTGAATTTAATTCAAGTGGAAATAATAAATAATAATTGCGAATCATGAATTTTACGAACTGTCCAAATTCGACGAATTGAGAAAATGTAACAACTGCGTATAAAACAAAAATTTAAAAAATATAACTTAAAAATAGCATGCATTTTACAAAAGCTTAACTACTAATCTGAAATTAAAAGAGGTAAGGAGTCTATAAGCACAGATCATTGGTGTGTAGTAGGTAGTGCTGAAGCCTATCGCCGGACCGTAAAAATATATATTGAAAGAAAGAAAGAAAATAAATTTATTATACACGAAACAAAGAACAAACAAGAACAGAAATAAAATAAACTGGTAAAAAATAGTGCCTAATGGGACCCCACTCGGCTTGTGCTGCAGCATTAGCCACAGCTGGTATTCTGCGGGGCCCCGGGGGCACACGGCTAAATTCACAACTTACTACATACAAAAAGGTATATTGTACCTACTAACAGCGCCCTGCGGTTTCACCCGAGTAGTTTCCGTTCCCAGGGGAATACGGGGATTAAATGTAGCCCATGTTACTCCCTGATAATGTACTCGTAGCTTTCGATTGGTGAAAATTTGAATCAGTTCAGTTGGTTTAGTCGTGAAAGCGTAATAAACAAACAATGAAAGTCACTTTCGCTTTATAATATTTAGGATGGTATTGTGTAATATATTGTGTAGTAAGAAAAACAACTTAAACAACATAAAACCAACTAACACTTGTCCGGTAAAGCTCCCTAATACTTACCCGGGTTGTGGCAGAATGAACAGCCAATCACAGCCCCGCGGCTGTGACGTAGTGCTGAGCCATGGCCCTTTTGCTTGCATGATACGCTTTACACGACCATCTTCATGTTTCTTTACTGATTTGTTAACTGTTTTTTTTTTGTGTATTGTTCAAGCAAATAAAGTGTTTCTATTCTATTCTATAATACTATCATTACAACATTACCTGTAAAGCGGCTCCCCATCGGACTCTTTGAACCACAGCACCATGGAGACCAGGTCTTCAGAAGCCAGAGGCTGCGTGTCGCACGGCAACGACGCCTTCTTCCCCAGCACTCCTTGCACATGCGCAGTGGGGACTGTAACAAGATTTTTTTGAAAGCACAGGTTTAGATTCGAAAGTCAATTATTGGAAAATGTGCAGAAACTGCGATTGCAAATTGGAATTTATATCATAGCTGATCCGTTCCCGTGGGACAATTATAGCCCATGCTACTCCATGAAATGTAAGCTTCCCATTGGTGAAAGAATTTTCAAAATCGATTTAGTAGTTTTGGAGCATCACAACCAAAAATACAGAAAACCAAATCTTTCCTACAAAGGGTAGGCACCCGCAACGATCCTGGCACACTTCTCGCGCCTCACCTACATCCATCAATCGGTTCATACATCCTCGTCGGTTTCGCTGGCTTTTCTTCAATACATACATCTCTAAAATTGCATATCTTTATAAAATGAGTTAGATTAGATGAACTGTAGAGATATTTTCCATAAAACTCAGCTAAAAAGCCTATTATAATACTGTAGTCATATGCAAAATACTTTGACCTGCTGTTTAATCCCAGCATACAAAACCGTAGGTCAAAGTGAGCCAAACTTTTTTCAGTCAACACTTCGCTGTCCCTATGCAAACATCCCCTGCATTGGTATTCCTTTTGCGAGTGATTCTGACAGGTGACTGAGTGGGGTTGCAGCTTAAATGCTACGCAGAGCATCTCCTGACCGCGGACACTTCGCAATTGCTTCTGTGATACTCTTCTGAGATATGAAGCCCGAATCCTCTCGAGGTTTGGAACAATGTGACAGTCAAAACACTGTACTCGTACGATGTACGAAAATACTGTAACTATTCTAATGAAAGAACATTATTCTGTATGATGCCTAAAATTTGTAACGATATACTATTCTTAAATGATAAAAAAAAAAAACGGCCAAGTGCGAGTCGGACTCGCGCACCGAGGGTTCCGTACAACCTTGCAAATTTATGGTTTTCGTAATTTTTCCTTTATCTATGCTATAAGACGTTGCTTCGTACCAAATTTCAAGATTCTGAGTTCACGGGAAGCACCCTGTAGGTTTTGATTCCCTTGCAAGTGTCGAAAATTTGCGGCATAAACGGCTGTATCTTTTGATTGCGTTGGCTTAGAAGTTTGATTTTTTCACAGCTTCAAGGGACAGTAGACCTGAGTAATTGATATAAATTTCAGCTTCATACCTCCACGCGTTCCTGAGAAAAAGGGTCTTGACAGACGGACGGACGGACGGACAGACGGACAACAAAGTGATCCTATAAGGGTTCCGTTTTTTCCTTTTGAGGTACGGAACCCTAAAAACATCAGGAATGTCCTAAAAAGCAAACTTAAAAAATATCTACTACATCAACTCCTATAATTTTAACGGAAAATTGTAGAGTAAAGAGCGATATGCCAAAAAACTGTTATTTACAGTTTGGCCCAAATATTGTAAATTAAAAAAGTTGTCAATAAACGTTTTTATTATTATTATTAAAAAATATATATATATATAATTACCTTTTACAAATAATATAATGTACAATGTCACACTCGCCAAACAACAAAGAAGTTTGTCGGCGAGAATAAAGTAATAATAATAGTAATATCTGGAGACCTTCAAGTTGGAAGCCTCATGATAGAATTGAGCTGCTGCTATCTTGACGTCAATATAGCAGCCTCACTGAACGACCTGATTATACCTATCCGAAAGTATGATGGCACTATTTATATTTAAGACTAGCGGTTCTGCACGGTTTCACCCACGTAGTTTCCGTTCCCGAGGGAATACGGGAATCAAATATAGCCTATGTTATTCACGGATCTTCTAGCTTTCCATTGGTAAAAGAATTTTAAAATCTGTCCAGTAGTTTTTGAGTTTATTCGTAACAATCATACAAAAATAAAATCTTTCCTCTTTATAATATTAGTAACTAGCAGCGCCCCGCGGTTTCACCCGCGTAGTTCCCGTTCCCGTTCCCGTGGGAATATTGGAATAACAAGTATCCTATGTCTGCCTCCTGGTTCTAAGCTACTCGTACACCAATTTTTAGGTAAATCGGTTCAGCCGTTCTTGAGTTATAAATAGTGTAACAAACACGACTTTCTTTTATATATTAGACTAGCGCCCCGCGGTTTCACCCGCGTAGTTCCCGGTCCCGTAGGAATACGGCGATAAAATATAGCCTATATGTTATTCTGGTGTATAAGCTATAGAACTGCAAAGTTTTATCAAAATCCGTTCGGTAGTTTTTGCGTGAAAGAGGAACAAACATCCATCCAAACAAACTTTCGCGTTTATAATATTAGTAGGATTATAGAAGAGTTGTTTAGTATTATCTATCAGAACAGCTTAATTCCATGGTGAGGCTTCCAACTTGACGGTATCTTTAAAAACATACACTTAGATACGTCAATAATCCCACAAGGTACTCTAAACGCGTTCATAAAGATTGGTTAATAAATGTATACAGCAGCCTCTCTCCACCGACTTGCTGGTTCCAAATGCAGTATCCCGAGAAGAACCAGCAATATACTCAAGGGCAACTCTTTTTAATGTAATGTCTTACTACGAGGTGCTTATCACTGATATAATAATATATATAATATAATCTCACGCCTTTTTTATCCCCGAGGGGGTAGGCAGAGGTATTCCATTACTGGATATACCCACATTTCACGAGATATATTGGACCCCTAAACGTGATAGGTGGTGAGCCCATCGCCGGACCGGGTCTGCTTACACATGTCTCAGAATTAATTCTGAGACCTGCGGGTTTCCTCACGATGTTTTCCTTCACCGTCGAGCTAGTGATAAATATGTACGTAAATTTTTGAAAAACTCATTGGTACATGCCAGGATTCGAACCCGAGCCTCACTGATTTTCGGTTATCACTGATGCAACGTCTATTGCGTTGCTTGTGAGGAATAATGTTGATTCTTGTTCAGCGTATACCCGAAGAGGTAGGCACAGATATTCCATTCCTGGAAATACCCACTTTTCACCAATTAATAACAAGTCTGATGAAAAGTAGAACTCGAAACCCTTTAATAACTAAATTACTTGTTTTCAAATTCCAATAAAATTTGAAGGCCCAATATGGAATTAAATTGGTATAATTCGTTTCATCTGAACAGTCTTACGTGATTACATGAAATCCCAACAAAGTGCCTAGCCAAATCAGCCAATTTACTAAACTGCGGGGTATTATTTTGAAATCTGTAGGCGTAAAGTTTCTGAGTTGAAACGAGTGGCATTCTACTGAATATAAGCTTTTTGGCACAGTTGGGGCCTATCATCTGTGATCTCTCGTTTGGTAGAGAGGTTGCTAAATATTGTTTTCATCACTCCGGGCGGAAAGCAGCAACTTTCGGCCAGATTCGCTAAACGAAGTTGCCGCTTTCCGCCTCCGTTGAGCAGAATAATGTACACACTTTGGGAAGTAAATAAGAAAGCCTCAGATCACATATTTGTAGTTACAATTTCTTATTTTACTTCACTTGGTACGTAATATACTATTTTTTTGCTTGATAATACACAATCTGACGAATTGAGAATCTGATGAGTTGAGAATCTGGTCAGTCTGGTGATATAAGATTCTAAAAAACTTCTCATAAGCGTCGAATTCGATTCCCGTACCTATTGGGGGCTCGAATCCTGGCATGTTCCATGAGATTTTCAAAAAGTTTACGTACATATTTATCACTAGCTCGACGGTGAAGGAAAACGTCGTGAGTAAACCCGCAGGTCCCAGAATTGATTCTGAGACATTTCCAACAGACCCGGTCGGGCGATGGCCTTACCACCTATCACGTTTGAGGGTCCAAAGAATATAATGGTGAAACGTGGGTATTTGCAGAAATGGAATACCTCTGCCTTCGCCCTCGGGTATAAAAGTCTATTGATTTTTTTTATACGGCCTCTTTAATCAATGGCCTATCATTGCTTTATAACTTACTAGCGACCCGCCCCGGCTTCGCACGGGTGCAATGCTAATACTAAAACCTTCCTCTTGAATCACACTATCTATTAAAAAAAACGCATCAAAATCCGTTTGCATACATAGGGATATAGGGACATAGAAAGCGACTTTGTTTTATACTATGTAGTGATAATTATTTGTTATACCTTGTGTTGTTGCTATTTATTTAGTGCAATACAATATGTAAGAATAACTATTAGTTTACCTATAAAATGTCATTGGGCAGTGAACATTCATTTATAAGCTTTCACAGAATAAATTGGTAAATCATATGACCAGATTGGTCTATTGAGCCGCTGACGGCGGATGTTAGCAATTGGCTTGGCTTGCAGTCTATAGTGATCAAGTCACACAGCTCTAGAGTTCAGTGAACCCATTATCAAACTATGTGCAGATGGACAATGGTAATTTAATACGGGTAAAAAACAGACGGACAAATACTTTACGCTTGTGGCGCCGTGTCTGTGGCGCATGATTTTAGATTCTGTGGATAGGTGTCAAAAAACCGGCCAAGCGCGAGTCGGACTCCCGCACAAAGGGTTCCGTACTATCTACACTCATATAATACATACATACACATGCTCACGCCTTTTTCCCGAAGGGGTAGGCAGAGACAACAGCCCGCCACCTGCTACGATCCTGGCATACCTCACGTGCCTCATCCACATCCATCAATCGGTTCATACAAGCTCGTCGGTTTCGGGTACTCTTTATCTGGCTTTTTTTATTTTTATGTTATAGTTATAAGTATAGATTAAGTAGATATACGCGTGGCTGCGTCCACGAGAGTTCAGTTGGAATACATGCGCTCCTACCTACCGGTTGTTTCAATTATTGGTTAGTGAATTCCTCTCAGATAAAACAGTGGCGACGGACGACTCGAACTAATCGCGTGCTCTTTTGTACCGTGTGTAAATATTATATGCAGTGCAATGTCGAAAATTTCTTTGGGTTCATTTTTGTTTAACCATGAAACTCAAGAATGGTCTTTATATAAAGATAGACTTGAAAAGTGGTTTTTAGCAAACGATATAGGAGAGGAAGCTGACAAATCCGGTTCTAAACGTAGGGCGATTTTATTGAGTAGTTTCGCGGAACAGTCGTATAAGCTTGTGAGAGATCTCGCATTACCCGCGGCAGTTGGTGCACTCGACTACCAAGGCGTGGTGAGCTTACTAGATAAGCATTTTAAAGCAAAAAAATGCGGTTTCGCTGAGAGAGCTCGGTTTCACACCGCCGTACAGCAACAACATGAGAACCTGGCGGAGTGGTCAGCTCGAGTCCGGGGCCTAGCTATCGACTGCAGTTTTGCGGCTAACACACTTGATGAGACGCTACGGGACCGATTTGTGATTGGCATGACACCGGGTCCTGAACGTGACCAACTTTTTACGAAGGAACTAGAGAAATTAACGATGAGCAAAGCGTTAGAAATTTCGGATAGTGTTCGCAGTGCAAGGCTGGGAGCACAGCAATCGGTTCCTGCATCAACTATGGCGGGATTAGAGAATCCTACAGAATCCGTTCACGTGCTCAAAATGTCAGCAAAGCAAAACACGTTCCGTGCGGCGGCCATGCGGTCGCCGGGGCACGGTGCTACACCGGCTACAACGCAGCGACCCAGCGGCAGTGATACCTGCACAGCATGCGGCTATACAGGACAACGAGAGAATTCGTGTCGTTTTACTCGCTATAAATGTAAAAAGTGTGGTGTAAAAGGCCATTTAAAACGGATGTGTCCTAATAAATCGCAAAATTTTATCGAGTGCTGCTCAGATAATAATGAGGATGACGGTAAGCGAATAATTTCTAATATTCGTACTTATCACGGTGAGCCTATGAAGGAATCTGTCCTAGTAAATGGTATTGAAATAGTTTTTGAAGTAGATACGGGTTCAGCAGTTACCGTAATATCAGAGGATATTTATAAGCTACATTTTTCCCATTTAGAGTTGAAATCTAGTAATATCATTTTGCAAAGTTATAACGGTAATTCAATTAATACTCTTGGAAAACTACCATTAAATTTTTTTTATAAAAATAAAACCAGTAGTTTGGATGTCTATGTAGTACGCAACGGTGGCCCACCCCTGTTAGGGCGTGACTTCATAGCACGTTTCAATTTGCAAATCTTATCAGTATTAAAAATGTGTACTGATTCTAATTTCACAAACCAGCTTATTTCTAAATATCCAAAGCTATTTTCAGACCAACTTGGTTGTTGCAACAATTTTGTAGTTAGTTTAAATCTAAAACCAGATTCGAAACCCATTTACTTTAGGCCTAGACCACTACCATTTGCTATTCGTAAAAGCGTGGAGGGTGAAATCGATCGCTTAGTAAAATTGGGAGTTTTAGAACCAGTCAAATATTCGGAATATGCTAGCCCGATTGTACCGGTTTTAAAACATGATCATAAGATAAGATTATGTGCGGATTCTTCAGTGACTATTAATAATCAACTGTCAGTGGAAAAGTATCCCTTACCGAGGACAGAGGAACTGTTTACAAAACTACATGGTGGTATACAGTTTAGTAAACTAGACTTATCGCAGGCATATAACCAATTTCGCCTCGATGAATCGTCACAAATGCTAACGTGTATAAACACGCATAAGGGTCTGTTTAAATATACTAGGCTGGTTTTCGGCCTTTCAAGCGCGCCAGCAATTTTCCAAAGGGCAATGGAAACCATTCTGCCTGGCCTTGATGGGGTTTTATTATTTTTAGACGACATATTAATATGTGGACGTGATCAAAACGAGCATTTGGAACGATTACATGAGGTATTTAGACGTTTGGAACAAGCCGGTTTAGTGTTGCAAAAAGAAAAGTGTTCCTTTTTCCAGGATTCAGTTTCTTATTTAGGGTTTGTTATCGACCGTTACGGAATTCATAAATCACCCGAAAAGGTAAAGGCTATGCTAGAAGCTAAAACACCAACAAATTTAACTGAATTAAAATCATTCCTCGGGATGGTTAATTATTATAGGAGTTTCATCAAGAACGCTTCATCAATTTTATGCCCTTTACATAAACTATTACAAAAAAATGTTAGTTGGAAATGGGAAAAGGAACACGATGATGCTGTTAGTTGCATAAAAAGTGAATTAGCGTCTGAATCAACATTAGCACACTTTAACCCCGACGCACAGCTGATATTAACAGTAGATGCATCACCGAGCGGCCTAGGAGCAATCTTATCACAGATTGATAACAGCGGTATTGAAAAACCGGTTTCATTTATGTCGCGTTCTCTTTCTAGAAAAATTATAGCCAAATTCAAAAAGAGGCGACGGCCATTGTATTCGGTGTAAGGAAATTCCATCAATTTCTGTATGGACGGTCTGAGCAATTTATTTTAAAGACGGACCATAAACCTTTACTTTCAATATTTAGTTCAGAAAAAGGTATACCGGAAGTGTCCGCAAATAGACTTCAACGTTACGCGATATTCCTGTCGGCCTACAATTTTAAAATCGAATATGTGAGTAGCAACCACAATTCTGCCGATTTTTTATGTAGGTCAGTAAAGGAAAAACCTCACCAGGATTTAAATGTCACCGACAACGCTACATATGTAGGTTTTGTAAGCGAGGGAGACAGTTTCTTATCTTTATCCGAAATTCGCAATCGCTCCCAATCGGATGACATATTATCTAAATGTTCGCATTATATTTTAAATGGATGGCCTAAAAAGCTAATTAACAGCGTTTTGAAACCATTTTTTGATTGTAGACAAGAGTTAGCTATTGAAAATGGGTGTATTATGCGAGGGCATAGACTCATAGTACCACAGGGATGTCGCGGTAAGGTTTTAGACGAACTTCATATGGGTCATTTAGGTACAACTAAAATGAAGTGCGAAGCTCGTAACCGGTTCTGGTGGCCAGGCATGTCAACTGATATCGAGCGCCGCGCGGCATCGTGCCGCGTGTGCGCTACGCTCAGGCCCGCCCCGCCGCGCGCCCCTCTAACGCCGTGGCCATTCCCCCCGCGCCCCTGGCACCGGGTGCACATCGACTTACTGGGGCCAATTAGCAACAAGGTATTTTTAATTGTGGTCGATGCTTACTCTAAATGGGTTGAGTGTTTTGATGTTTCCTCGGGATACAGTTCCAGGATTGTAATTGAGAAGCTTTGCGAAGTGATGGCTAGATTCGGATTATTTCATACACTATGTAGTGACAATGGAAGCTCTTTCACATCTTCCGAATTTCAACAATTTTGTGTTAGAAATGGAATAATTCATTTAACGTCGCCGCCTTACAATCCCGCTAGTAATGGACAAGCAGAAAGCTATGTAAAAATAATAAAAAAGGCCATAAAGTCTATTATTTTATCGGGAACAAATTCTAAGGATTTCAATAATAAGTTACAAGAATTCTTATTGTACTACCGTAATTCTAATCATAATACTACGGACAGATCACCTTCGGAAATTTTGTTTGGTGATAAGTTAAGATGTCGCTTAGATCTTATTAATCCTAAAACGGTGTTACCATCTGACCCAGCGCTCGATAAAATTGTAAAAGATAATCAGTGCTTGCAGTGTGATAATTACTCGGGTAGCCGCATAGTCAGTTTTGATGTTGGTGACGTAGTTTTAGTGAAAGTTTATCGCTTACAACAATCTAACTGGACTCAAGGCGTAATCGTCGAAAAACTAGGTAACTCGTTGTTCCTTGTGCGTCTTTTGAACACGGACCAGATACTTAAAAGACACAAAAATCAAATTTTAAAATACAAAGGGGGAAGCAGCAATGTAACTCATCGTCACACTGAAGGCTCCGATACAAATGTCGCAGAGGAGATTATTATTCCGCCATTCGTGTTTGCACCAACTAAAGATCTCTCTGGTGAGGAGGGAAATGCGTCGGCTACAATTTCCGATGGTGACAGGAGTGAAGAGTTACATTCATCGTGTTGTGCTGCAACTACCGGCGGTGGCACTGGACACAGACAAAGTGACTCACTTGCACAGCAGTTAGAGAGCGGTTTAAACGACGAAGCCGAGACTGGAAACACTGAAAGTGAAGGGCCCCCGCAGTTTATGAATCTTCCTGAATCTGCTACCGTGGTTCAGACAAAAGAATACTCAAAGAGGAATCGACCTCAAATTGACTATAGGAAATATTTTTAGATTAAATAGCTCGTAACTTGTGGTGGAGGGATGTTATAGTTATAAGTATAGATTAAGTAGATATACGCGTGGCTGCGTCCACGAGAGTTCAGTTGGAATACATGCGCTCCTACCTACCGGTTGTTTCAATTATTAGTTAGTGAATTCCTCTCAGATAAAACACAATACATCGCCGATCTGATCGATGTAAGTACGCCTAGGTCGCCCTCTGCCGACTCGGCCACTCACCCCTTATGTATTTGTCTCGTTAGACGCCTTTTATACATCCGCTCGACATGTCCAAACCACCTCAGCATTCCTTTCTCAATCTTAGTCACTACATCCTCTTTCAAGCTACAACGCTCTCGGATTACACTATTCCTCATTCTATCAATCAATCGTACTCCACTCATGCTTCTTAGTGAGCGCATTTCTACTCTCTTGCTTCTTCTGCCATACCCAACTCTCGCTACCATACATTAATGTAGGTACCATAATAATAATAATATAATAATAATATAATCCCACGCCTTTCATCCCGGAGGGGGTGGGCAGAGGTATTCCGTTACTGCATATACCCACATTTCAAGAAATACATTGGACCCCTAAACGTGATAGGAGGTAAGCCCATCGCCGGACCGGGTCTATTTACACTAATATTATTATTATAAAGTGGAAAGGTTTGTATTTTTGTAACGAATAAACTCAAAAACTGCTGGACTGATTTAGAAAATTCTTTCACCAATAGAAAGCTACAATATCACTGAGTAAAATAGGCTATATTTTATTCCCTTATGCCCATGGGAACTGGAACTACGCGGGTGAAACCGCGCAGAACCGCTAGTAAGCCACCTATAATATTTATTTTATTCTGTTTTTTAGTATTTGTTGTTATGGCGGCAACAGAAATTTTTATTAATAGAAATACATCATCTGTGAAAATTTCAACTGTCTAACTGCTATCAAGGTTCATGAGATACAGCCTGGTGACAGACGGACAGACAGACAGACAGCGGAGTCTTAGTATTAAGGTCCCGTTTTACCCTTTGGGTAAGAAACCCTAAAAACAATCTGAGTCTTTCATCTTACCACACTGTTAGGGTTAAAAATATAACGGTGAAAAGTGTACCTACCATTTTCAAAAATGGAATACCTGGCGAACCGTTAGGGGACAACCACATAATCATATTTATTTTACTTTTAATATTATTTGTATTCATCATGAGCGACTCACTTCGCTTCGGTTTATCAAAATAAAATATATCTTTTGAATCCTCCATGACATAGAAATGAAACACATACATAAAAATAAATATAGTGCCTGTTTTAATTACCATGATTTGTTGCATAGAGGTAGTAGGTAAAAGAGAAGTAACTGCTTCCCGAAATTGAATGAAGTTAGATCGGGGCTATTCTGACACGGGTAAAGGTCCTTTACATGCGAGTGTTCAACATGACCAATAGAGCCTACAAAGTGGTCAAGCGTAAACTCTCACGATATCGAATCTCGCCTTCACCGGATTCGGAGAGTGGCCAGTTTCCAATAGCGTAACAGACATACATGATTGAGCTATATAAGGCCTGCGCTCACTGGGGGACTTCATCACGGAAAATTGGAAATAAATATGAAAAGTCTTATAGGAACGCATGGAAGACAAACAAACAAATATACACATTTATATATTACACTAGCGGGTGCCCAGCGGCGATGCCCGCGCGGATCAACCTTATAGGACTTATCTCAAGTTTCTTGGTTTTATTGTTTCCGAGTGTACGTATTATCTTTTTAATCAGTTTTTATATTTTCCCGTAGGATTTTCCTGTAGTAAAAAGTACCCTTCATGACCCAGTTACTCAAATATCTCCACACAAAATTTCATCAAAATCCGTCAGGTAGTTTTTGCGTTATGCGTACACAGACAGAACAATAGAGGTATGGACAGACAAAAAATTCAAAAATTGGTGTTTTGATATCTAAATCGATAACTATGTACACTACCGCTGAAACTATCAAAAAATACTTCATGTACAGACACGGTCTAGTTTTATTACATACATACATACATATGCTCACGCCCTTTTCCCGAAGGGGTAGAGTTTTATTATATTATGTATGAATTAGGTATACATTATCACATTAGGCATGTGTATATTATTATAATTACATAATCATAAGGTCAGTTTACTTGCGAAAACGACGCTAATATATTAGTAATGGGTACTGGTGAAAATGGTTTTCATTATAAACTCTATCACAGATACCGAAGGTTTATTTTGTCGATTGACTTAGATTAAGCTCGGGGGAGGATAAACATAAGAAGGGAAAGGCCATTTGTGTAAACAGTACCGTCTTGCAGAAGTTGTTTTGGTAACAAATGGCTTGTGTATATAGGGATGGGTATGGGTAGTATTAATTCATTTCCATTCGATGAAATTACTTATTTTTTCCAGATTTGAAATGTCACAGGCAATGATTTTTAATTACAATGAATATAATAACATATGTAATTTGTTAAAAAATAAAACTAAAATCATAAAAAAAATTAACATTGATATTATGGTCACTATGAGATGTTGTTAGGTTAGCTAATTCCGTAATAACTTACAGTACGGCCGTTTCAACTTGGCAGCTCTGAAGTTTCGCATGAAAATTTTTTAGCTACCGTTTGGCAGTAGGAGGTTTGCGCAGGCGAAGCCTATGTTCAGAGAAGCCAAGTTAAAACGGCCTTACTGTAAGACAGAAGGCCTTAGTAATTACTAAATAAATTAACCGACTTGGTATTACATGGATCTCACAACTTTTACGGTAGAAGAACTGAGTTGCCAGACTTGTTTTTTTTTTTCAAGTAATGTTTTTGATCGTATTTTTAATTACTACCTGTTCCCGGTTTTATAAAATATCATCCTAGGTTGTATAGCAAGTGCATCGCATGAAAATTCCTTTAAAATATGATTTTTCGCATGCTACTCCTAAAACGACCAATCTCTACTTGTGTAACACAGAAAAAACCATCTCCAGATTCAGTCTTCAATCATTCTGGAAGCCATTACCAAAAGTAAACTATTTACTTTTGAGAAAACATCCATCGATTTCGTTGAACTGTTATTGAGTTATTTCTTTGTAGTTTTCTGTGAAATTGCTGTTTCAAACGCCGAAGATAATTGTTAGAATTGAGATAAAAATGTCTGAAACATGTTCGGTTCACACCACCACTTATTGGTCTGTTGTTTAAACTTAAGTTAGGCAATTTATTACAATGTGGTGTCAATTAAAAGAAAATAAAATGAAAAAGTTCGCGCTGTTTGTCCTCGAGGCGGTCGGCAGAAGTATTCCATTGCTAAAATACTCACTATTCACCAATAATACCAAATAGTAAAAATAATGTTTATTTATTTTGGGACACAATTCAGCAGAGCGAAAGACCTAGACACGAAATCAACAATTTATAATATTCATTTACAAATGTTTGAATCGAAACCGCGAACTTACAGAGCTCAGCTTGTAGTTAAAGAACAATAGTTATCGACCTCTAGGAGGTCGGCCAACACTTGAGGGGTAAGACAGGGCACCACTATCAATACTAATCTAGGCCCCTCATAGACAGAGTAAGTTTAACTTTTAAATTGAATTGAAATAGCGGTTAGTCTTGACTATCATTCAAAGTTTTGGAGTACTAATAATAAATACAATAAAAGTGTCTAAAGGTCAATATCAAGGTCTCAATAAGACAAGTTTGCAGCAGCCGTGGATATGCTTAATTAAAAAATGTTCCCGCCTTTATCCCCAAGGGTCGAAAATTTTCGAAATATCCACGTTTCAGTATATTACTGGGACCCCTAAACATGACTATCTAATTTTACTAATATAAGAAATGCGAAAGTTTGTAGATATGGATGGATGTATGAATGGATGTTTGTTCCTCTTTCTCGCAAAAACTTCAGAACGGATTTTGACGACACTTTACAGTTATATAGCTTACTAGCAGCGCCCGTTTTACCCGCGTAGTTCCCGTTCCCGTGTGAATACGGGGATAAAATATAGCCTATGTGTTATTCTGATGTATAAGCTATATAACTGTAAAGTTTCATCAAAATCCTTTGCGTCGTTTTTGCGTGAAAGAGGAACAAACATCCATACATCCATCCATATAAACTTTTGCGTTTATATATTAGTAGGATATACATCAGAATAACACATAGGCTATATTTTATCCCCTTATTCCCATGGGAACGGGTATTTCATATAGCATGGGTTCGGTGACAGTTCACATTTTTCCGTTTTAAGCTTACTACTTTCGCCGCAGAACCCATGCTATGTGAAATAGACTATAGTGAGCCCATTGCCGGACCGCGATATTGCTACACATGCCTCAGAAACAATTCTGAGACTTTCTGGTTTCCTAAAGATGTTTTTCCTTCACCGTCTGAACATTTCTTATT
Organism: Ethmia dodecea; assembly: GCA_963855545.1. Lineage (NCBI taxonomy): Eukaryota > Metazoa > Arthropoda > Insecta > Lepidoptera > Depressariidae > Ethmia > Ethmia dodecea. The sequence continues at coordinate 1,545,366 of OY979457.1, forward strand.
TAAAAAAAAAAAATCTTACGCCTTTCATCCCCGAGGGGGTAGGCAGAGGTATTCCATTACTGGATATACCCACATTTCACGAGATACATTGGACCCCTAAACGTGATAGGTGGTGAGCCCATCGCCGGACCGGGTCTATTTACACATATCTCAGAATTAATTCTGAGACCTGCGGGTTTCATCACGATGTTTTCCTTCACCGTCGAGCTAGTGATAAATATGTACGTAAGTTTTTGAAAAACTCATTGGTACATGCCAGGATTCGAACCCGAGCCTCACTGATTTTCGACCGGCTCTTTAACCGTCCGGGCTATCACTTTTCTTATTTTACTTTTATTATATTAGCCTAAAAACTTGAGACAACGTGTTAGAGATTCTGTCACTGACTTATACGGACGGACGTGACGATATTATAAGTGTGTCTGCAGAATGCTGAGAAATATTTCAGCAAATGGCCCTTCAACGACAAAGGTTGGAGCTAACCAAAAGTAGGCTTAATGTTATTCGGGGATGATAAAAAGGTGTGGTAATATCAAGGGTCGGGCCAGACAGTGCAAAAATGCTGATATTTTAAAAATGTGAAGATGGTTTTCTCTTGGCATAAAGTTTTAAAGTTGACGGGCCTGTTGGCTCAGTTGGTAGTGGTCCTGCCTTCTGAGTCGGAAGTCGCGGGTTCGATCCTCGCTCGGCGTCAATATTTGTGTGTATGAACATGTCTGTTGGCTTCGTGTCTTGTCGTTTAATATTTATTTAATTACTAGCAGCGCCCCGATTTCACCCGCTTAGTTCCCGTTCCCGTTGGAATACGGGGATAAAATATAGCCTATGTGTTATTCTGATGTATAAGCTGTATAACTGCAAAGTTTCATCAAAATCCGTTCAGTAGTTTTTGCGTGAAAGAAGAACAAATAAATACATCCATCCATACAAACTTTCGCGTTTATCATATTAGTAGGATTTTTAGGATATCTATCAGTTGTTTAGTACCTACCCATAGTACAGGCGCTGCCTAGTTTGCGACTAAAAAACCGTGTGTCAATTGTGTCCCACAATTTACTGTTATTATCATTACATTCCTCATGTAAAACAAAAGATTTATCACGCGGTTTATCGATTTGTCAAACAGATGTCTACCCATCGTATCCGGGCAGTCCGTATATTTACTGCCGAGTTGTGGACCGCTATTTGAGTTTGGCACATCTCCGGCTGTTTGCTGAGTCAGTGAAGGATTGCAGGGATCGAATACGGAATACCAACTGAATCTTTATGACTTGGACAGAGATTTTAGTTTTAAAGTGTCTAAGTTCCTGTTGCCGTGGCAATACGAGGATAAAATATAGCCTATGGTACTCCCTGATAATAATAATAATCTTGCGCCTTTTATCCCCTAGGGGGCAGGCAGAGGTATTCCATTTCTGGATATACCCACTTTTCACGAGATATTCTTAGGACCCCTAAACGTGATAGGTGGTAAGCCCATCGCCGGACTGGGTCTGTTACACATGCCTCAGAATTAATTCTGGGAACTGCGTGTTGCCTCACGATGTTTTCCTTCACCGTCGAGCTAATGAGAAATATGTACGTAAGTTTTGAAAAAGTCATTGGTACATGCCAGGACCCCAGCCTCCCTACTAGCTGTAGCTTTCTATTGGTGAAAGATTTCTTTAAATCGGTTTTGTACTTTCGGAGCCTATTCAACACAAACAGAGAAACAAATATTTCCTTTTTATAATATTAGTATAGAAGTATAGAAAAGTTTCATGGTTGTATAACTGTCTATCTGTAACCTTTGTAGCTGAATTTACAAGAGTTTGATCACATTGGAGGAGTCTATGTTTTATACTGTTTATTAGTTTAACTTCGTGTACCAAGAAAATGTACACATGGCGAACTGAATGCCTAAATGCATTATCTGCCAGTCAACCATCAAGCTAAGCATCAGTTTAGGTGTACCAATAGCAAAGAGGGGTGGAAAATAATTATGTATTCGCCCTTGTAAAGTTGGACGTGAATGAATTAAAACCAAATAGGTACCTACTTACTTTGAAATGTCATTAATTGCTTCGCAGATGGCCATTACACATCCAAACAAATTCAATCTCGGCTCAGAGACTCGAAAACCTTTTTTTAGAAACTTGGATATATTTAGATAGAATGCGAAATAGGTGAAGAATTCCAAGAATACCCAAGAACCATGCACATAAAAGCTGAAAGAGAGAGCTTACAATAGTGGGCTATCTCACAAGTACGCAGACCGCCTTCAAAGCCAGCCATAGACCTATTATGAAGCCAGCCTATAAATACCGACCGCCTTACGTAAACGCTGATTCCAGGATAGTCGGGATTTTATTAAAGTTTTAAGGACAAGTGGGCACTTAAATCTGCCTCCGCTTTCGTCTGTAGTCATTCAAATGATTTATTTGGAAATGGCTGCTTTCTACAGCTACTTTCTTAATTAGTTACATGTATCCAATGTAAAGGACATATAGAGCTGATATATGAGTATGTCAAATCTACATTATCTTTCTTGACGAGTCAATTCCTGGTATTGTTAATTTCAATTCAACTGCTTGTATAAAAATAATTAATCTAAAGAATAACTAGTAACGCAAATAATACCATAGGTATTATTTTACGCTTCTAAAATGATTTAGGTATTGTTCAAAATCAACTGAAAGATTTAAGTCACAAAAGAAAAAGCAAGTTTCTATTTCTATGATATTAAAAATCTATTGATGGACACAATTGGTTATTTGGTCACAAGCCAGGCACGCCGGTGTTATTAGGACTGATATACATATAAACACAAAAAACCATCAATCTACCTAAAATGAATAAAATTAGGAATGAATACATAAGAGGGATTGATAGCACATGTGACTCAGAAGTTGAGAGGTAATCGTTTGTCGTGGTACCGACACATAATGAGGAGGGATGAGAGTAATGTTCTAAGGCAAGTGCTTGATATGAACGTGGGAGGTATAGGAAGAGGGGTAGACCAAAGATGGATGGATTGTATGAAGGATGATGTTGCAAGAAGGAGGTGAGTGTGGATATGACGGTTGATAGATCTATAAATGAAAAAAAGATACTACAGAAAATGGCGATGACTAGTCAAAAGTCAAAATCTTTATTTTCTGTAGGTATAGAAAATACACTTAGAAAAGTCAATAGTGTAATAACAAGGCACTCTAAACTCGTCCATGAAGATTGGCTAAATATAAACAGCAGCCCATCTCCACCGACGAGTTGCTGTTGCAAGAAACCGAAAATCATGTTCATGCATACATATTGGCCCTGGGCAAAAAACCTTTCTACGAGATTGTGATATAGGAGGCAGTCACTACCAACCAACTCATCTAGCAAGTCAGTGAGCAGACAAATAATATTTTAGAAAATTGAGAGTTTATATGAAAGTTCGTAATTTTAAATATCATGGGGCATACCTAAACGCGGCAGTATTTATATAATTTTGGTCGTGATTGTAAGACTATCGACGCGCTGGGTATTAAGCTGCATAATAATGTTTATAAAAAAAAAACTGTCTCCTTTTGTCCCCAAAGGGGTTAACAGAGGTATTCCATTTCTGAATATACCCACTTTTCACCAGATATTCTTAGGACCCCTAAACGTGATAGGTGGTGAGCTTATCACCTGACCGGATCTGTTACACTTGTCTCAGATGGTATTTTTTTCGTCTGGAAAAAATATGACTTATAAGGTATCTAGATCCGAAGTTATACACGAGATTAATAATTGTTAAATATAGTAATGTTAAATGCAATATACAGTCTAGAAAAGTACACACACTGCGTAGCAGCTGGCGGTTGTAGGTAAGCTACCCGTTTGTTTTTAAAATACGGTTTCATACTTAGATTTCAGTGTGTAATTTAAGCTACTAACCAACTAACAAACTATGGACTACATTGTCTGAAATAAAGCATTTTTATTTTATTTTTTACTTTATTATTTTTTAATATTGACTACAATGGAGTAAAGTTATTTTTTTGTATATTGTTACCTACTAACAAAATGGGTCTTTATAGTCTATAAAAAATCCAGTATAATGTTATCAGATATACAAAATTTATTAGACAAAAAATATTTTTTGAAGTAACAATGCCAAATGAATCTATCACACCCTTTGAGATCACACCATATTTTTTTCAGATAGTATAAAAAAAATGGCGGTATATCTGTGCTCACCACGTGTGTTGCGATAAACAGTAAACAATCTGGTCAAGCTAATTTAATCCATTCGGAGTATTTCGGAGTTCATGGCGAAGGGTATCAGGGCATTTGGTCTGAAGTATCTGCAGCGGGTCGACGAACTAATGAAATCGTAAAATGTGGAAGGGCAAATGTGACTTTCGAACGAATCATACATATTTTGATTGAGATGATGAGACATGTGTACCTAAGGGTAATGGGTTCCCCACTGTCACATTAAAGGATCAGTAAAATATAAATACTAGTAAAAAAGTGGACTTGATTCTGCATTACAGCGCCTAAAATTATTTTAGTTTATTCCTGTCATTTTCTTTCTCCTATAAAAGAAAAGAGACGAGAGATATTTAGTCCTGTCAAATTAAAATTAGTCTTCTCATGTATGGCGTGTTTAGCAATTTTAGCGACGATGTAACAAGGTCATGGATAAAAGTGACAGATAAGCACGTGCATAATTAAAATTAGTAGGTTTTTAGATGTTTGACATTAACTCTTCAATCTATGGTTTGTTTCTGTCCTTTTTCTTTCGTATTCTACGGAGAAGGATAGGCTAACTTAAAATTAGGAATTTTAGGTGGTCAGTCAGAATCGAGTCCAGTGGTGGTATAGATACTTCCAGGAATGGAACTCTGCCTACCCCCTCTTGGATAAAAGGACTAAGGTTATATATTTTATTTATTTATTTATTCCCTCCCGGTAAAACAATTTACAAATCTACTTGATTTTTCATCCATCGGATGAGCATCATGTTGACGTTTTTGGAAAATGATTCCACTAATATAGGTCATCTCGTTCGTCAACAGAGACTGAAATTCAAAAAATCATTGCATGGCAACTCTGTTTATAGTTGGAAATATAGTTTTGATACTTGCTATTCATTAAATTAAAATTCAATAACGGTAGCTTAATATTTACTAAATAGATTTCAAAAACAAACTACAGTAAGTGAAGGAAGGGAAAAAAAATCATGGCAATCAAAATCATTTATTTTATTTTAAATCTAAAATTACATTAATCCTTTGTCAGTGCAGAATCTGTCACTCGTCAGTAGTTGGCTGTTAGATACTCATTTTGTGTCTTTAAACATTATTTTAGGAACAAATCACTTAATTTTTTTATTGTTACTTTTATGTTTTCTTCAAATGAATAAATACGTATTAAGACCAATTGACTCCTGCGAAATGAAATAGAATGTGCAATCACAGTGAAAAGTATCAAAATCTCCATCTCATACTAACCAATGCACTGAAATATTTCATGTAAACGCTGTTATATTTGTTTGAAAACTACATCTCTTTCTACTTGTTTTTCTTAAAATTTACTAATCATTGCAAAAATAACGTTAGTATTAGTGTTGGTCGATACATTTTCGGAATAAAAACTCAGTCTCCAGGAGCAACTTTGATTAATCGTTGCCAGAAATAAAAACTCGGACGTGCCTCGATTATTCTGATGAGAAGTCTATATTCATTTTGAAAGCAGTTGATTTTTTTCCTAATAAAGCAATTTAATCCGATTGGAATTCCAAGAACCCATAAAATATTCGGCCCTTCAATTTGTTCACCGTTGTATCAAATCAATACTTTTATAGGACAAAGCTGGTGTGAATTTAATGGGTTGTATTCAATGATATTAAATAAGAACAGATATTTTACCTTCATAGTAATTTGCTTTTTAAATCTGTGCCCAGCAATCCAAAACTACACACAGTATTTAATTTAGTAATTAGTACATAATTGGTACTCTTCCGAAAAACACACGATGGCCTTTTTTTATTTATTTTGAAGTAGACACAGGAACCTCCGGTGCGTCACGCCGCATTGCGCTCGACGCAGACTGACTACAAAACCTGTCAATAGGCCGGTTTTTAAGTCTTCACTACGCGCGCCCTTATAACAAATCTGCCTCTTGTCTTATTTAATATCATTGGTTGTATTGGTTTTTACATTAAGAACAAAAATTACCAACTTTATCGAGCCTATCTACATACACTACCGCAAAAAAATTACGTTACAGCTTTATTAGATGTGTAGAGCAGTGATAGCCTTACGGTTAAAGAGCCGGTCGAAAATCAGTGAGGTTCGGGTTCGAATCCTGGCATGTACCAATGAGTTTTTCAAAAACTTACATACATATTTATCACTGGCTCGACGGTGAAGGAAAACATCGTGAGGAAACCCGCAGGTCTCAGAATTAATTCTGAGACATGTGTAAATAGACCCGATCCGGCGATGGGCTCACCACCTATCACGTTTAGGGGTCCAATATATCTCGTGAAATGTGGGTATATCCAGTAATGGAATACCTCTGCCTACCCCCTCGGGGATAAAAGGCGTGAGATTTTTTTTTTTTTAGATTTATCTGCGAAGTGCGACAGCGTAACGACATTTCCGTGAATACATGAAGATGAAGGGATTTTTAGGAAATTCACACGGGAACGGGAATCAACGGTACTCAAATAAAAAACAATCAATCGTGCCTATTCCTGTAACGGCTGCATCCCGTCTCTCGCACAAAGGGTCGTGGTAAACAAATAATTGGCCCAATTGGACCAATCGCGGCCAACTGGTGGGAAAAAGCCGGGTTCAAAGCTGTGCATGTTTATCCTGGAATGTGTGGTCTGGAGTGTGAGCTGCGAGCGTATTGATGAAATTATATTCATACAGTATAGTTTTAGTCTAAAATATCTTGCCAATATTAAATACTAGTTCCCTTTCCAATAGGAATACGGGAACAAAATATAGCCTATGTTACTAAAGGATATTCTAGCTTTCCATTGGTGACAGAATTTTTAAAATCGACCCAGTAGTTTCTGAGTTTATTAACAAACATACAAAAATACAAATCTTTCCTTTTTATAATATTAGTATAGATTAGCTAAAGCTAATTCCTATTCGTGTAAATGAAAAACTACACCACTGAAATTAGTAATTAGTGTTAGCTAGATATAGACTTGTAGGGGAAACAGGAACGCCATCTATTATGATAACTAGAACTAATGAGTCGTGTCGCAGCAACGCGGTCTAGTCTATGAAGATTGGATCTAATCGTTGTCAGTGTTACTATGTTAATTAATTGGATCGATTAGAAGAAATGGCAACCCAGAAGTAGTTTTGAATTTGAACGGCTGTCAATCAAAGGACAAATTAATGGAGATTATGATCGTTGCATGGTTACGGTATTGTCGTTATTCCTAAATAATACTGAGTCTGCGTTGAGGAGTCTGAATAAAGGATTACGCAAGTGAACATAAGCCAAGTGAGAGGAGTCACAAGGTAAACGTGACAGAGCTGGAACCTATGCACCAGCGGTGCCGTGGAAGGCGAGATGGGTCATTGCTGCATCAGGTAATGTTTGCACAATGAATAGACAATAGCGAGGTAAGGGGACAGTTGACTTGTAGGGAATCAAGACATGCGCGAAGTAAGCAGTAAAGAGGGATTACTGAGCGCAGCCCGCGTTTAGGTCAGTGCCATAGAACGGCGAGACCATGGGATGGTGGTGGGTCTGTCCCCAGGAGGGTGGGTGGGCCGCCTGGTCCCATCCCACAATCTAGCTTGAGTACCTACCCGCTCATGTATTTGGAATACCTTTAGCAGACTATTATTCTGTTGGTGTGATTATCGTATTGTCTCTTGATCTACTTGGTGACCTTACTTAATAAAGTGACTATGTACCTTGTTGTGTAACCAGTTTAATTATTACTTACTACCCTACCCAGAGTAGATACGCCCACATAGATATCGTATCGGCTAATCCTGAATACTTCTGATGCGCGGGAGACCTCTGAGTATCAATAATATTGTAATGAGTGATGTAGTGTAGCGAGCAGGGGCCCCTCCGCCGTCAGACTTATTTACTTTCAATGTTGACTATAAATATTTATTGGAATTTAATTTTCGTAAAAACGTATTTATGAAGTTGGCAAATTCAACATTTTGGGAAATGATAATTCAACATGTTAGGAATTCAACTTTATGGGATTCAACATTCTGGGAAATCAACTTTTACGGAATGCAACTTTACGCGAATTCAACTTGATGGTCCGAAAGGGAAAGTAGTTGTAGTCAGTGAAGTAATTAGAAAATGCATTAAATCATAAAAAAAGGTTAACCTTCACTATTCCCGATGAGGTAGAGGTATACCATTCCACAGATATTATAATACTAGTACAGATACCTCACGCCATACAACGATACGCGACCGCGCTAAGGAGCGTTACTGGGAGCGTTAATTTGGTTTGCTCTACAGCTGTGACAGGTGGCGCTAGTGTCAGCCAGAAAAATTAAGCAGGAACGATGAACCTACAAAAAGCTCAAGTCTAGCTAGATGGCGCTATTTCTGAAAGAATGGTTTTTATTTTTTTTACGAAATGTGCTTTCCGAATTAATACCTCTAAAAATGTTTCCCGTATTCTATAAATAAATATTGAACTGTAAAAAACTCGAAAAACTCGAACATAAAGGGACGTTGTTTTTAAATAAGCACGCACACATGCATAATATAGAATTTTAAACTCCAACTGATAGGTAATTTCAAACTTCACTTGTGTGAGATGTTGGCGTAATCATGCAAGAGCCCGACTCTTTGCGGAAAGTATTGGGTTCATATCCTCATTATGAAGCAGAGAGATTTAAATATTTAAATCTCTTTGGTAGGTAATAACCAGACCATAAGGTCTGGTTATTACCCTTTGAAATCTACTTCAGTATATCTGATACTGAAGTAGATTTCAAAGGGTTCAGTAGTGTCTGTGTGGTTGAATAACAATAAACCGGCCAAGTGCGAATCGGACTCGCGCACGAAGGGTTCCGTACACGGCAAAAAAATCACATTTTTTGTATAGGAGCCTTATTTTTATTTATATGGTATTTGTTGTTACAGCGCGGCGGCAACAGAAATACATAATATATATTTATCACTAAGCTCGACGGTGAAGGAAAACATCGTGAGGAAACGCTAAAGTCTCAGAATTAATTCTGAGACATGTGTAAATAGAAGCGGTGCGGCCATGGGCTCACCTATCACGTTTAGGGGTCCAATGTATATCTCGTGGAATGTGGGTATATCCAGTAATGGAATACCTCTGCCCTACTCCCTCGGGGATAAAAGGCGTGACATTTTTTTTTATATTTGTTTTAGAAATATGTAATCTGTGAAAATTTCAACTGTCTAGCTATCGCGGTTCTTGAGATACAGCCTGGTGACAGACAGACGGCCGAACAGACGGACGGACAGACGGATGAAGAGACAGCGAAGTCTTAGTAATAGGGTCCCGTTTTTACCCTTTGGGTACGGAACCCTAAAAAACATTCGTACTTCCAATATTTATTTTATAAAAATAGCAGGCATAGTGGGATAGGTAGGATACTTCCTACCTACCTATGATTTCCATTACCTAATCCAGTAGGATTAGATAATTGAAATCATAGGTAGGTAGGTAGGTGCAGTCAAGAGCATGCTAAGCTTGACACTTTGGACTTTGACCCGGCCCTGTATTCTATGGCGCACAGTATAAATCAGAGCTCAGCATTTATAAAATGGTAGTGTAAAGGTTGACTTGCTCTTGACTGTACAACTCTACTTGTATTAGATAAGAATGTCCTACTGATATAATAATCAATACATCAATATTTTTGGCTCCCTTTTATATTCGCCTTAGATAGAATAAGTATAGGAAGAATTGAGTTTTTATAAAAAAATACTACGAGTTTAGGAATATGTTTTTGTATAAATTCTTCATTTCATGGACTTGGCAAGTGCGTACTAGGTTGATTGAAGTACCTGACCAAAGACTTTTAAAGAAAAAGTTTCTTCTCCTAGGAAAGAGAGTACATAATTTTCTTTCTACCTAACATTATAACCACAGACCATTAATCTAGCTAGATGACGGGAGTATACGTACTTCGCGTGTCCAACTGGAGTCAAATTGACTTCAGTCTACGCCGCGTCATTTATTCCGCGTTCGAACGTCGTTGCCTCCGAACATCAACCGCCATCTCAAAAAATGACTGTTTGTTCAGTATTATGTTGTGCAAACTATACAGGAAAAGCTGACCCAGATAATGGACATGTTTCCTACTACAGGTAAGTAAATTTCTTCAATAATTATCTTTAATCTATTTAAAAATCATTTATTTCGGGTTCGTTGTGGTTTTACTATGAAAAATAAGACTGTGTGTGTTTACTTCTTGTTCATGATACATTGCCTGCTTTAGTAGCAAAGTTGTAGGGCCTGCTTATATTAAACACGCAATGGAAATGTAACAATCGATCTTTAGCTTTGTTTGTTCGGCTTCTTGGTAGGGTTACTATTCTCATTTTGCTGTCAAATGAAGCAAATAGTGATGTACACCTTTCGATTCTTCACGATTCTTATAGATTTTTCGAATCGAAACAGAGGAATAATAATGTTCGTAAGTGTACATTATTTTTGTTGCAAAAACATTTATCTCTGAATAACATTCATTATAAATTACAGGTTTCCAAGTAATCCACACTTGAAACAAATGGATGGAAGCGACCGGCCGAATAAATTGGTTTCCAACAAAAAATAGCCGAATTTGTTCTAGAAATTTCCACAATAGCTGCTTCAAGGAAGGGAAAAAAGTTCGACTACTGCTTCCAGAAGTAATACCAACCATTGATATACTGAAAACATCAACATGTGAAGTAGTTAGTAGATTGATATTCGGCTCGATATTCTAGATTCACTAGCATTGTTTTCTAAACCTAAAATTATATTATCTGATACATATAAGTGTTAGTTAAAATATTTAGAACCGAAGATTCAACAATTTTAAAGAAAATAATTTTGGAGAATTTATTGAAGAAACTTACTTACCTGTAGTAGGAAACATGTCCATTATCTGGGTCAGCTTTTCCTGTATAGTTTGCACAACATAATACTGAACAAACAGTCATTTTTTGAGATGGCGGTTGATGTTCGGAGGCAACGACGTTCGAACGCTGAATAAATGACGCGGCGTAGACTGAAGTCAATTTGACTCCAGTTGGACACGCGAAGTACGTATACTCCCGTCATCTAGCTAGATTAATGGTCTGTGTCTCATACCATACTACAATTCTGCAAAGTTTCATCGACTGAGGAATTAATGTTGGGTTCTTCATACAAAAATCCGCTTCATTGCCTGGACTGCAAAAGGCTAGTTGATTGTATCCAAATAAAATTTTCATAATATTATAAATTACCTGAAAACACCTCTACAAATGTATTTCAATTTTACAATTACATATATCACGACTACATTTTAAAATAATAAAACGATCAACAAAGTGAGGCAACTGAATACTAAAAGTGATGACGTAATATTATATTCGGGTCATTTTTATTTTAATGCTATTGCGTTCTCAGTAAATTAAAATCACAGTACTTAGCTCTATATTTTTTAAACCTTTCTCCTGGTTAGATTTTTTAAGCTATTGCATAGCTTCTATCGCGGGCCTTGAGCGCGGGGACCGAATCCAGAAATTCCGTACAAAAAAAACCTCACGCTCCCCACTCCGACGGGCACGGAGGTGTGGCTTGAAGGCCGTGCATTGTCAAACAAAAAATTAAATAATTATTAAGAACTTCTTAATCATATATTTGGTTTAAGGTACATATCTATTTAATGTCTTAATTGCGTTTCCCTATATTAAATTATCATGAAAGCAACACACATTTTTTTTTTCATTTAGTAACTAAAAAATGTGGTGTTTGGAAGTTCAGGTGGCAACACTTTCTGGGACGGTAGAGGTCATTTTCTATCTAACAACTATTCTCATATTTTTTTACGAATCTATGAAGATAAATCGATTTGACATTTTGAATGAAAATTGCCTTTGAATCGATTTCGCGCGGACAACGGGGAATTCACATCACTAAATCGCTCTTGTGACGTCACAGTAGGTAGAAAAAAAGTGACACGGTTGGTTTTCATACAGATTGAAGTACTTAAGTTATCTAGCTAGATTAATGGTCTGTGATTATAACTAACATTTTCAAATCGCAAGAACGGCAACAGCGCACGATCGCTGTGATCCCGCGCGCCCGCCGCGCGGTAGCACGGAGCGGCAACTTTGCCAAACTTGTGCACGTACGCGACAGATTCTTACACACACATTTATATGGTTATAGTTCCACCGTCATGTGGAACAAACTGCAACCTAACTAAACTAAAGCCCAAGAAGTATTTATTTCTGCCGCTAGAGGACCAAATTAAAACTATTTTAAGTCCGATTTAGGGGCTGATTTATTGATTTTTCCATTTTAGGGTATACATTTATTTGCAAAATATATTTTTCAGCGTTATATTTCACCATTACTGCTTTTTACATAATCTTTAATTATTAATCAATACCCGTAGAGCCATCTGTCGAGATAAGTTTAAACTACAAGTTTCGTTGTATGGAATGAGACCCCATGACCATTCCTAGAAATACCCACTTTTCAACAGTTGGCTTTCACATATTGGTGTAACCTCTAAACGTAATTGCTGTGATGTTATCATTTTTGGTACCTTTTTTTCTAACTAGCGACCCGCCCCGGCTTCGCACGGGTGCAATGCTAATACTATAGTATTCTAATATCTGTGCTAATACTAAAACCTTCCTCTTGAATCACTCTATCTATTAAAAAAACCGCATCAAATTCCGTTTCGTAGTTTTAAAGATTTAAGCATACATAGGGATATAGGGACAGAGAAAGCGACTTTGTTTTATACTATGTAGTGATAGTGATTATTTTAAAATTTGCTATGTACTTTGAGATAATCCGTTTAATAAATGATTACTTGCAATATCGATACAGTCAACTATCTACTCTACATTATTTTACTTATTAAACACTCTCTTTTAACTCGGATCCCACTTGTGAGAATTGTTTACATTGTTGACCCCCGGTGCTGCGCGGGAATACATCACGTGGCTGTGGATGGACAGCTTCAGTTTGATATTGACATTAAAGTAATTATGTTTCAGCTAAAGGTTTCTTTTTGAAACAGTCGGAACGTACTTTGTAAACATTGAGTTTATGACTGTTTAATTCTAGTTGTAGACAAAAAATAATGTCGTAGTCATCGCTACTTTTGACAATACGCACTTATAATGATGAAGAAGTGGCAGTATGGTTTTGCGCACCTAGGGACCCTAGGGTCCTACCAATACCTCTGAAAAATCTATCATAGTTAAAGAAAGTTTTTTTACTCAGATTCGTACCACGAACTCTTTTATCAATGTTGTTTTATTCCTGCATAGTGATGTACCTAAAAGAACGAAGGATTGTCTCATAAATGTCTATTCCATGTCAAGATGCATCCTCATTATCAACTAGGATGAGCACAGTAATAAATAATAATAAGAAATTATGGGACACAATTCACACATGATTATTTAGTCCCAATCTAGGCAGCAGAAACAACAGTGTTCCTAAACCAGCTTTAATAATGCAAGTTATTTGATTTGACACAACATATTAAAAAAAGCTTACTTTATAAGGACGTCATGGTAGATAGCAATACTAAAACAGTATAAGCTTGTTTTATGAGATGGCGGTCCAGGGCCTGACGACTCTTTTGACGGTCCTTTAGTGTGGTGACCACAAATTTTAGTCACCTAGCCTATTTAGTCCAGGGGTATTTAATGATACTGAATACTTTATTGCATTATCTATGTCTACTTACATTTATTGATTTCAAGACCCAATTAGACGAGGATAGGGCACACTAATCTAATAATAATACCTGTCGCCATATTAGGCGAGGCCTGTATCGTGAAGTTGAATGATGAGAGAGAGTTGATTGTTGAATGTATGAGACGTGTAATATCTCATATCATATCATATCATAGGTATATTTATCGGTAACTCGACGGTAAAGAAAAACATCGTGACGACACCCGCAGATCCCAGAATTAAATCTGAGGCATGTGTAACGGACCCGGTCCGGCTTTGGGCCACCACCTATCACGTTTAAGAATATACTGGAAAACGTGAGTATTTAGAGAAATGGAAGACTTCGGGTACTGACATATCGGACATAAAGGGCGTGAGTTTTTTTATAGTGCAGTCTGTGGCATTAAATCTTCCCAAATAAGCACTAACAAGTTTACAAAAGTACGAATCTCGTGTCATCTCTAAAGTTAGTCGGTCAGTTAAGTTTTCCTTTTAATTTCGAAAGTTGCTGAACTACTAAAGTGGCTAGAACTATGTCTGCAAGTTGGAGCAAAAGAAACTAAGTACTAGAGAAACTTGGCCGTACTCATCCCATTTAAAAACATAAACTTTCTGAGTTAAGGCGGGTGTGATCAACAAGTAATATTGCTTATTCAGATGGTGGATGTGTTTTAAACTGGGCAGGTGCCATATTGTCTACTTATAATTGGAATCTGAATCGACTTCTTCGATGTCATATACAGTAAATGATCCTTCACAAACATACACTGTGATTTAAGAAAGGTTCTCCCGTTTCCAACTCTCATAAAAGTATTCTATGCAATCAAAACTCCAAAGGCCTATCCTAAAACGAAATCACTTTAAAATTCTCAAAAAGTTAAGGTTTCCCGAAACTGGCGTAAAACAGAAAACAAATCTAGATAAATTCCACCCAAACCTCCGAAAACCTATTACGCGTAATTCCACAGAGTACACCTTAAACTTCCCAAAAACAGTCCCGAAAACAATTTGTCCTTAATTTCTGGAAGTTCCCTTCGGAGTTCCTTATCGTGCTTAATTTGTTTGAGGGGGTTGTGTCGTTATCTCAATTGGACCGGATCGGCGTATCCGAACGCCTTGCGTGTTACACAAGTATCCGATCTTAGCCGTTTGAGTTCTGTCAAAGTTTGCCGCCAAAGTTCTGTAGAAAATACACTTAGGAGTAAATTTTTTATTTTTTTTTATATATACAGACTTTACTTTTTTTATTATTTACAGAAAAACAAAGACAACCTATTTTAATCTTGCTTAGTCAATATCAAAACATTTGTAGTAAGGACTGTATACGAAAAGTCCACAGAAAACCTTTCAAGCTGTTTGATGACTGTCACTATTTATTTATTTATTTATTCAAACAACTTAAACTAGCATTACAGATTTTTCAAATCTAAGGCGCTAGACAAGGCTACAAAAGTTATAAAAAAGTAAACAAGGAAATTAAATATAAAAATAAAGTAAGGATAAACTAAACCATTAATACATCTCGCTCGTAAAACACCATACACTCACGACACACACTCGTCGATGCATCCGCGAATACATCACACTCCGGGGCCACCGCCAGGAGCGCGCTGAGCAGCGCAAGCGCCTTTACCAGTGGCGAGTTACGGTGTGCCTCTGTCCGCGTCGTCAGTATAGCCAGCAGGCGGTGACTACGGCAGCGCATATAGTTGTCTGGTACAAATAGGCGACAAGTCTGTGTTACCAGCAATGGGCAGTCGTTTTCTCCTCGCAACATACGACATACTGAGGTTATCAACTATGTTCACCGATAACTGGTCTTTAAGGGCCGGTATTTCCTTAGAGATCAAAATTGTGCTTGTTTTAGTGCCTGATCGACGTGGGAATCCTTAACAGTAACTAACAGATTGATACACCACCAATTAAAATATCGGTTTCAAGGCGGTATAATTTCAGTGGTAGTGTATTGATAGTTATCGAAGTCTGTTTGCACGCATCACGCAGAAACTACTTGACGGATTTTGATGAAAGGTGTGGTAAAAAGAGCAAATACGCCCCACCCCGATACCAAGAAACTTTAAATATGGTATGTATGTGGTAACTTATAGGAGTATGTCGTAGGCAACCGCTAGGAAGGGATTTTTGAAAATTCCCATATTCCCAGAATAAATTGGATCCCCGCGGGCAAACTTGCTTTTCAACCGCTAGTATTAGGTACAACTTAAAGCTGATACCTACGAGTAGATTTCAATTTACATTAAAGATGTATAAGCTATCCTACGTCGATAGATATTATATCAAAATTGTAGCAACACTACATAGAACGCATCAATAGACGACTTTTCTAATGAGTTTGTATAAATACAACTGTTCTACGTCAACCGACGGACCTCGGTTCTCAGGCACGATCACCTCACCTGGCGGAAGATCTTCCCTTTTCAAGATGAAGGAGCATTCCACCTCCGCTCCTTTATAACATTTTTAACCAAACATACCTAATTTGTGAAATAGCATCGACAATGTTGATTCCCATCGTTAGACATATCGGTGTACCTAAGCAATGTAATATGAACTTGTTTTCAAGGCCACGAGAGCATTGAGACGGTATCTAATTTCACGAACCATTAAACCAAAATTTGGTCTTTATGTTATGAATTTGATTGTCCCACTGTGGCTATCACTTCTTAGTTTAATAGTACGGCGACCCTACATCTATCTCTCAGATTCATCCATCCCCATTAATCTCGACATAGTATAAAATGAAGTCGCTATCCGCGTTTGTCTGTATTTATATCCGCTATAGCTCTTCTTAAACCACGCAACGGATTTTGATAGAAATAGCGAAAACGAGGCAGATTTTTGTATATCATAATAAACCGAAGTAAGGCCATAGCGGGACGCTATTTACTTAGGCGACATCGCTCATTGTACTTATTTTCTTTTGTTTCTCTTTGGTGTCCATTATAAAAGTGTTCTAGTGTCTCTATGTATTTTTTACATCGGCTATTAGACTCTGCTTGTTTTTTGTCAGATATTGTTTTCTTATTACCATGTTATTCTGGAAAAATGACACTGTTTTTCAAAGCGTTCGCAATATCCAGCATGTAATGTAAACTAATGATCAGACCCAGCGTCGCTCGCTTTCATTGCCTCCTCCGTAATGTCATTATCTTTTTCCTTAAGGTACCTGAGACATAGTTACATTATACTGTCACGAAGAATTTTTGATGACAAAATAAAATAAACCGGAATAAATAATGATGTGAAATTTGCTATATTCTGGGTTTGCTTGTGATTGGAAATAAAATCAACTGTATGTGGGTAATGACTGTTGTTATTATTTATTTATCTTTTATATCAGATGTTGTACATTAACCGTTAACACTATTACAGATAAGTTGAAACTAAAGTTATACCAGACTAGTTAATCGGCAGAGCCGGGTTCACGGGGCAAATAATATAACTTAACTGTAAAATCCTAACGAGGTTATACCACCAATTAGGTTAAATTTATCATTAATATGTTGAAATTTAAAACACCTACTTGATCATGGTGACTTATCTAAAAAATAGCTAGAAGCGCTACACCATTCTTAAAAACTCGGAGCTCGGAGAAACTGGCACGGTGAGAAACACCGTAGTCATCGAATAAATTTGCAACGAAGAAACTTGGGCATTGAAACTTAGGTACTGTAGAAATTTGCGTATCGTAGAAACCTGCGTATTGTAGAAATTTGCGTATCGTAGAAATTTGCGTATCGTAGAAATTTGCGTATCGTAGAAACCTCCTGCAATTAACAGGAAAATATTATCTACATGACTTTACTCGGAGACGGTTAAAAATTATTTATAAAGTTGGAAAACAGGACCTAATTGGAATTAGCAATTGCACATTTACATACCTTGTGGGGGAGAAGAGTCAAGCTTGAAGCATCAGGATCTCATGTCAACCCCGGAGGTTTCTTACAAAAATGTGGGTATATCAACCCATACTGCAATAAAATAAATTCTCTATAAACCACAATATTTATGGAATTCAACCAATGCAAATGGAGAAGTTACAAACTAACAGCTTACCAAATTGGAATATAGAAGAATACTTCAGGAAACATTATTTCTTTAACAATGAGTTTCCTAATAAAAATTTGAAGTAGGGTAGATTCTGCAACGAAACACAAAATGTTTGAAACTAGAAAAAATCAAGAAATCATCATGATCTAACATCGTTTAAGTGTTGAAAGATATATCAAACTCACCAGGATGTTCAAGTTTGAGCTCAAAAGCATCTGCTTTTGTAAAATGTCGCTAGCCAAGTTATTTCGACGACATCACGGCTAAGAAAGAACGAAGTCAACGTTCTGTATTTGGAAGACCATCTCTCACACACTTCCCGAAAAACACGGTAACTGTAGGCTATCTTGACCTCAAATTCACAAGACACAATTGTGCAAAAATCATAGTTCAAAACTGTTTGACATTTAAGTGATCTCAAATATAATAACACAACACTATTTTCCCTATATTATTATTATTTATAACTTTACAATGCATTTAAATTGAATAACTTATTTTTGTCAACAAAAGGAAATTCTGTCGTAGAAATTGACAACACCGACTTCTTTTTAAATTGAAGTTTGGCAAAGGCAAAAGCATCATCACATTCTGCCTATTTTTGAGTCACAATATTAAATGTTTCAATACGAAAGTACAACGTTACAATACCCCCCTTCCAAGAAAAGATCGCTGCCCTCAGCGATTATCACAAACAACAAAACAACAAACCAACAGTCAGTCACCAAAAAAACAACAACTTGAACATAAAAAAATTCAAGTGTAAAAACTATTAACAACACAAAAAAACAACAACATAAAACACTTGTCATCCGACCACCTGTACTCACACCCTAAATAGCCAACAACCAGGACTGTTGTTACACTTTCCAAAAGAACCATAACCCTCCTGACGCAGTCGTGTAAAAAAAAATCTCTATATGTCCGGGCATCTTAAACAAAATCAAACAAGCAACCACTTGAACATTCTGAACCAAACCAACAAAAAAAACTCTGTCTAACCTACTCTAGTCTCAATACACTTGACTAGTAAGTAGTTACCAAAGTTTAAATATAAGGTGTAATCACCCATGTATACCTTAAAACGTGTTCTAATGAACCTGTATATAAAAAAAACATAAAGACGTTAATAACCAAAACGTAAACGCCACCAAAATTGTGGTTTGTCGTCTGACTATACCACGACCAAAAAAAACTTACCTACTCGTATTATAACAACAAATGTTATACAAAAGTAACAGAAAAAACATAAACTAAACCCCTCTCTCAGCGCGACCACGGTACACATTTATTTCTCGGTTAGGTAATCTATATTAAATTCATACTTCACATCCAGACAATCGTCACATTCTTAATCACCTATCATTCATTCATCTTATATACGCTTCTTACATACTATTCACCTTTCTCCCATCCAGTAGAACAATTAAATACATTTGTCCACTAGCCCTTACTATTGGTGCTATGATTTTCCGTATAATCATATCACTACGAAAACCTAACATGTAACCGTTAGTAACACTTATTTACGCCTTAAAATCTTTGACATGCCAAGAACCTATTGGATGACCGTCCAGCCTTTCCAATTCGTAAACCAATGGTGATATACACACATTTACTACATTTTTCATACTTTGGTGCTAGCTTTGCCATTTTAAACATAGCTGCATCACTCTGTGTATAGGTGCACTTCCACACAATATCACCAACCGAAAACCTTGCTGGCCGACGTCTCAAATTGTAATACGTCGAGTTTTTCGCATGCGCTTGATGCATATGTTCGCGAACTTTTGCGAATATGTCCTTCAAGCAACCAAATTCACCGGCATATTCATCACGTGGCATGGCAACTTCGTACTCCTTGTTCGGTTCCTTATAAAAGCTTCCGTTTATGACAGGTTCTCTAGCGTGTACCAGAAAAAATGGAGTAAACCCTGTGGATTCATTTACAGCGCTGTTTATGGCATATTGTATCTTATGCAGCTGTAAATCCCAAGTACGGTGATCTTCCTCCACGTACGACGATACTGCTGTCATAACCGTTTTGTTGTAACGCTCTACTAGGTTTACCTGCGGAGTGTATCGAGGACCATAATGCAAATTAGGTACGTTGTATCGCTTAATCAGCTGTCGGAATTCCGATCCCGTGAATTGTACTCCATTATCTACAATTACGGTTTCAGGAATACCATGTACAAGCATCACATGGTTCTCAATATTTTTTGTTACCGCGGCACTTGTTGCACGGCGTAAAGGAAATAACATTGTATACTTTGAAAAGCAACATGTAACAACTAAAAGATTTGTATAACCGGAACGTGACCTGGGTAAAGGTCCGACAATATCAATTGATATTACCTGAAAAGGTCTAGAACAGACTTTGGGCTTCCCCATAAGACCAGGAGTAGCTTTGGTTGAGTGTTTATACGCATTACAAACATCACACGTCTTAATAAAATCAACCACGTCTTTATACATACCGGGCCAGTAATATCTGAGACTGAGCCTTCGGTGTGTTTTAAAAATACCAAGGTGTGCTGCAGTAGGTTCCGCATGATGCTCCCTAATGACAGTTAAGCGTTTATCTTTTCGCACTACCTCCTTCCAATCGAATTCTCTAATTAAACTGTATTTGCATTTGCTGTAACGTAGTAATTTACCGTCTTTAATGCAATAGTTAGGATAGTTCGCTGGAAAAGATGAACAACCGTTCAACAGCCGATCGTACCACGCATCATCCACCGCAGAGCTTGACTGACCGATCGCCTCAACCTTCAGTAACCTGGACAAAGCGTCTGGGACAACATTGTCTGTGCCTTTTCTGTGCTCGATTTCAAAATTGAACTGAGACAGACGGCATCCCCACCTAGCCAATCTTCCAGTTGGGTTCTCAAGATTCATAAACCACTTCAACGATGAGTGATCCGTGATAACTTTAAATTTTCGACTACCTAAATACGCTTGAAACTTTTCCACAGCGAAGATCACGGCAAGAGCCTCCCGTTCTGTAGCACTGTAGTTCTGCTCACACTTACTAAGTGTTCTGCTTACATATGCTATTGGATGCTCATGACCGTCAACTTCCTGTGAAAGCATTCCGCCCAAACCATAGGCTGATGCGTCACAATGTACAACAAAAGGTTTATCAAAATCGGGGACAGCTAAAATCGGTGCAGATACCAATGCATTTTTCAGTGTGTTGAAAGCTTCTTCCGCACTCTCACTCCACTCAAATTTCGGTGAATTTTTCCCTTTGCTCGTCAGCTTATTGAGAGGTGCGGCAATAGTTGAAAAATTTCGAATGAAACGTCTGTACCAGGAGCATGTCCCTAAAAATACTTTCACCTCTTGTGCAGTTTTTGGTGTCGGAAAATTCAAAATGGCTGACACGTTTTCTGGATCCGTTCTCAGGCCATGCTCGTCCACCACATAACCTAAATACTTAATAGTATTTCTAAAAAATTTACATTTTGCAAAATTAATGGTTAAATTCGCGTTTTTTAATTTTTCCAAGACACGGTTCAAAAGTAACAAATGTGTTGAAAAATCAGAAGAGCAGATAACTATGTCATCTACATAACAAAAAACTAAACCGTTCTCGACATCGCTACAAAAGTTTTGGTGGAGAAGCATATCCATGAGTCGTTGTTGCCTAGCTGGAGCACCACAGAGACCAAAAGGCATGACCTTGAACTTAAATAGTCCGCGGCCAGGCACTGTAAAACTTGTCTTTTCCTGTGAGCTCTCCTCTAAAGGAATTTGCCAGAAACTAGAAGATAAATCAATACTGGAAAGATATTTAGCTTCTTTCAAACTATCTAAAATCTGCGGAATATATGGCACAGCATAAGAATCACCTTTGGTTACCGAATTGAGTTTACGGCAATCTAAACAAAATCGCCAGTCACCATTTGGTTTCTGGACTAATAAAACTGGATTGTTCCACGGATTTTCACTAGGTGTTACTACGTCAAGATCTAACATTTTATCTAATTCTGTGCTTAAAGCAGCCTTCTTTTCCGGAGAAAGAGGATACTGTTTTACTTTGATTGGCATAGCATCACCCGTGTCTATCACGTGTTGTATAAGTGAAGTTCTACCTAATCCCTTAGAACGTTTTAAAGACATCTCAGCAGACATGCTGAGATGTCTTTAAAACGTTCTACAATAGCAGAAGCAAGTTCTTGTTGCTCTGATTTTAATGCTTCAAAAGGCTGTATTGTATGTATTTGATTATTATTTATCTGACAGCAGAAGTTCTCAGGGGCTTTTCTATAATCGATAGAACTAAAAATTTCTGGAGCAATGCTAAATGCATGCCAAAAGTCACAGCCGAAAATAACGTTCGATACAATGCTGTTCACTACGTAAAATTTTATTACCTTAGTAGTGTTATTAAATGTAACCGGAATGAACATAATACCTGAACAACTAAGTTGAACACCATTTGCAACACTACAAGTGTTGTCATAAGTTTCTTGTAAAAAATAACCAAGCTCAACAAATCTTTTATGTGCACCATTTCCTAATATTGACACACACGCACCTGAATCTAACAAACCAATTATCTCCAAATCGCCTACTTTTACCTTTAAATAAGGACGTTCGTCATTGCTATTTGCCGAAAATAAAACTTGAGCAATCGAACCATAACTATAAAATTTCTTTATTGAATTTAAACATTTTTCTGATTTAAAATTGTTATGGTTCGTCCTATCTAGTTTTTTGAACCTTTATCATTCTTTTGTTTATTATTTTTGCACTTGGGACAAGTTCTGATAGTGTATCCTAACTGACCACAAGTGTAACAACGAACGACGTTTGGAGTTTCTGTACACGTCTTAAACTCGTGATTGCCCTTTCCACATTTGAAACATACAGACTCATTCTGCGCTTTCGACGGACCGCTAACCGGTTTTCGTACCAATTGCTCTTTCTTCGGATGATTGTGAACTACCTCTGATACCTGAGGTTTAGTTTTCCCTTGATACGTAAACTTGGAATTAATTACCGTGCTAGACTGCTTTGGCGGTTCCGTAAACAACTGCGCGCGTTGCTGGGCAGCTTCGAGTCTACGGCACATAGCTTTTAAATCTTTAACAGTACTGACATCAAACATTGCCAGTTGTTGTGTAAAAGTAGGTCTAATATTGTGTAACAAAATATCAAGCTTGTCTTTTTCAGACATCTGCTCTTTGAGACGAGAAAATAAATAACTCATAACCGCGAAATAAATGTGCACCGGTTCGTCTACGCCTTGAGTTCGTGAACGAATTTCACCCATTAGGCGATAATCAAAATCAACTACATCAAATTCCTCCAAAATTACCGCTTTCAACTGTTGCCAATCGGAAACCTCTGATTTAATACCCTGATACCAGATATATGCGCGATCAGAAAATAATTGTGAAACCGATTTGTAAAGCTGGTCATCGGAAATACCTTTTGCAGCCTTGAGTTCGTCTACCTTTTCTAAGAACGACCTAGGATCAGTGCCATCAAACTTTAAGTTCCATTTTGCAAGATTGTTACTATCTCCCGTACATTGAACGTTAACGATAGTGCGACGAGTATCACCAGCTTCCTCATCACCTGAACCTGGTTTCTCTAACTTGTATAGCAACTCATTCAATTCTCCAGCGAGACCTGTCTTTCCTAGTAACAATGCAGGATCATCAGTCATAACACGTGATAACCTATGAAACAAATGGTACCCCAATGCCTTAGACCTATAAAAAGCCGTCTTGTCTTTTGACTTTTCATATTTCTCAAATAAAGTACGCAAATCCTGGGATTTCTTGGTAATTATATCAATCTCCTTTTCAGGATCAAAATCCGTCTCGATAATAGCTTCCGAAGGACATTCGACAACTAAAGTTCGTAATTGTCGTTTTAAACCTTGAACAGTACTAGCCGGTGTTTCAGAACGAATTGCAACTTCATAGGTCAATTCATCCTTGTGCAGTGAGTAAAATTGAATTTCTCGCTCCATATTGAGAAAAAAAATTTTTTTTTTTTTCAAACTAAAAAAAAAACCGTAAAAAAAATATCGAAAACCACGAAATCGGGTTATGTCAAGCCGTATAATTAAATTATGCAAAGAAAAAAAATTCAAATTTCTTACACCCTGTATACACTTTTTGTGAGTCACACCCTGTATATAGTTTTTTTTATATAAAATATTTTTGTGTGGTATAACCTTAACAATATTTGCTGTATATCACTTATTTATAGTAAACCATAAAATATTTATTTAAACTTTAATATAATAAATTTAAACTATGAATTCCCAATTAATAAATTTTTGTAGTGGTTTTGTTTATACACACTATAAACTTATATCTAAACCTGAAATAGATCAACACAGTTCACAATTTTTTTATATTTGGTGATATAACCTTTACCAAAAAATCTATC
This sequence comes from Ethmia dodecea, assembly GCA_963855545.1. Lineage (NCBI taxonomy): Eukaryota > Metazoa > Arthropoda > Insecta > Lepidoptera > Depressariidae > Ethmia > Ethmia dodecea. The sequence continues at coordinate 1,569,754 of OY979457.1, forward strand.
ACAAGCAAACACTCAAAATTCACAAAATTAAACAAAATAACATGTGGGCGCCATTTGTCACGAAGAATTTTCAAATGGCAAAATAAAATATACCGGAATAAAAGATGATGTGAACTTTGCTTGGTTCTGGGTTTGCTTGTGATTGGAAATAAAATAAACTGAATGTGGATAATGACTGTTGTTATTATTTATTTATCTTTTATATCAGATGTTGTACATTAACCGTTAACACTATTACAGATAAGTTGAAACTAAAGTTATACCAGACTAGTTAATCGGCAGAGCCGGGTTCACGGGGCAAATAATATAACAACTGTAAAATCCTAACGAGGTTATACCACCAATTAGGTTAAATTTATCATTAATATGTTGAAATTTAAAACACCTACTTGATCATGGTGACTTATCTAAAAAATAGCTAGAAGCGCTACACCATTCTTAAAAACTCGGAGCTCGGAGAAACTGGCACGGTGAGAATCACCGTAGTCATCGAATAAATTTGCAACGGAGAAACTTGGGCATTGAAACTTAGGTACTGTAGAAATTTGCGTATCGTAGAAACCTGCGTATTGTAGAAATTTGCGTATCGTAGAAATTTGCGTATCGTAGAAACCTCCTGCAATTAACAGAAAAATATTATCTACATGACTTTACTCGGAGACGGTTAAAAATTATTTATAAAGTTGGAAAACAGGACCTAATTGGAATTAGCAATTGCACATTTACATACCTTGTGGGGGAGAAGAGTCAAGCTTGAAGCATCAGGATCTCATGTCAACCCCGGAGGTTTCTTACAAAAATGTGGGTATATCAACCCATACTGCAATAAAATAAATTCACTATAAACCACAATATTTATGGAATTCAACCAATGCAAATGGAGAAGTTACAAACTAACAGCTTACCAAATTGGAATATAGAAGAATACTTCAGGAAACATTATTTCTTTAACAATGAGTTTCCTAATAAAAATTTGAAGTAGGGTAGATTCTGCAACGAAACACAAAATGTTTGAAACTAGAAAAAATCAAGAAATCATCATGATCTAACATCGTTTAAGTGTTGAAAGATATATCAAACTCACCAGGATGTTCAAGTTTGAGCTCAAAAGCATCTGCTTTTGTAAAATGTCGCTAGCCAAGTTATTTCGACGACATCACGGCTAAGAAAGAACGAAGTCAACGTTCTGTATTTGGAAGACCATCTCTCACACACTTCCCGAAAAACACGGTAACTGTAGGCTATCTTGACCTCAAATTCACAAGACACAATTGTGCAAAAATCATAGTTCAAAACTGTTTGACATTTAAGTGATCTCAAATATAATAACACAACACTATTTTTCCTATATTATTATTATTTATAACTTTACAATGCATTTAAATTGAATAACTTATTTTTGTCAACAAAAGGAAATTCTGTCGTAGAAATTGACAACACCGACTTCTTTTTAAATTGAAGTTTGGCAAAGGCAAAAGCATCATCACATTCTGCCTATTTTTGAGTCACAATATTAAATGTTTCAATACGAAAGTACAACGTTACAATACGAGACCTTGCCTGGAATACCAATTAGGTGGAGACAGTGTAGTTTCTAACAACTATGCTAACTATTTATGTTTGGTATACCTATTGCAAAAGATTTTAGTAAAATATAGTCATCAACCCAGTAGGTTTTGAGTTTATCTATCTTCTATCTATACAAGTATATAAAATGATAAACTCACTGACTGATTGGTGATGTATCAACTCACAGCCTAAACCGCTGGGTCTAGACTTGGATTTTTGTACATAGATACTCGTAGCTTATACAGTGTAGGCATCCACTAAGAAAGGATTTTGCAAAATTCAACCCCCAAGGGAGTGAAATAAACGTACTCGAGCGAAGCCGCGGGTACAAGCTATTCTAACCAATACAAGAATACAAATATTTCCTGTTTATAATATTAGTGTCGATGCAGATAGATTGAGTCAAATGATCACAATGATTTTTTTAAACTAGGACCAGTTAAAACTTTCTAAATGTGTAGGAGTTTTGGACAATGTTTACCGGATTTTATAGCAAAGTTTTTCAAATAGCTCCAAGTTTCCCTTTCTAATCATTTGGGACGAAAAATGAAAAACGTTTTACACTTTATTTAACAATCTGTAAATTTCTTTTATATTTTAATTACAAGCGGTTCTGTGAACTGAAATTTAAATTAGCTGCTAACAATAAAATAAGTTTTTTTCTGCTTTTGACGGTGTACAGTCATTTGAGACACCCAAATGCCTAGAATTTCACTCTCCACTCGTGTAATAAGGTACACATTATTCAGTGGGTACCTGTATAGTGAATCTATACTAATATTATACACAGGAACGATTTGTATTTTTGTATGTTTGTTACGAATAAACTCAAAAATCACTGGACCGATTTTTAAAATTCTTTCACCAATGGAAAGCTAGAAGACCCCTGAGTAACATTGGCTATATTTTATTTCCGTATAGGAACTACCCGGGTGAAACCGCTCAGAACCGCTAGTATTCAATATAAGAATAAGCTCTTGTTATCCCAAATTAATAAATAAGTTACAGAGATTTGCCCATCCTACGAATAATACTACTTTGGACAAATCTTTCCTTCGCATATTTTATTCGTGTTATTCGTAAAATATTGTAGAAAATCCATATCGTCCATGCATCTTCTACACTATGAAGTCGACCGTTTTCCATTCTATATTCAAATTGAAATCGTTATAGAAATGTCCTTCGTCTATCTCTCTTACCCGCATCTTCTATCTCACTCGCACACTCATTCGGTTACTCATCTCATGCGGTACACGGATGCTAACACACTCATTTCCACATAGCCTTTATGACTATTTATTTATTTGTATATGTTGTCTGTATATTAGCTTTACTTGTAATGATGTAGACTAATCTTGGAAATCACATTAAACCTAGGACTTTTAATTGCCATAGGTAATAGGTATCTACTTACTGACTTGAAACTGAAGTGTGTGTATAGGTTGGATGACAAAACAATAATTTTGTATCATCGAGCTGATCCGATGATGGAGCCAGGAGGAGGATAGAGGAACTACTCAATGACTCCTCGTAAGCTCCTCGAGTTTGAAATCACCTGTTTTTTTTTTAACGAGTGCCATACAAAAGAGTGCTAAGCGATAATAAATATATATATATATATATAATCTCACGCCTTTTTTATCCCCGAGGGGGTAGGCAGAGGTATTCCATTACTGGATATACCCACATTTCACGAGATATATTGGACCCCTAAACGTGATAGGTGGTGAGCCCATCGCCGGACCGGGTCTGTTTACACATGCCTCAGAATTAATTCTGAGACCTGCGGGTTTCCTCACGATGTTTTCCTTCACCGTCGAGCGATAATATTATTATTAACTAGCGACCCGCCCGGCTTCGCACGGGTGCAATGCTAACACTAAAACCTTCCTCTTGAATTACTCTATCTATAAAAAAAAACGCATCAAAATCCGTTGCGTAGTTCTAAAGATTTAAAATATAGGGACATAGGGATATAGGGACAGAGAAAGCGACTTTGTTTTATACTATGTAGTGATAAACTAAAAAGTCACAGTTAAAGATTTGTTTCCTCTAAAACTGCCGTGATAAAATGAAAAAAAAAAAACAAAATTTGGTCTCTGTCTTTCTCGTGAGTACATAAATATGAGACAAAACCGATTGCTTCTTGTAGGTATATACCTACTATACTTCGGGTATCTCTAAAACGGCTCCAACATTTTTTATGAAATTTTGTAAAGATACATGTACAGTTTTGCATTTTAAGTTCAACAGAATAGTTGTACTTATTTCCTGTATAAACGCAATTTCATATAAAAAAAAATTTTTTACATAATACGGCCACTCATCGGCAGAAGGCGTTAGAATAATACACTTAATCACCGATAGATGGCGACGCTGATGGTAGCTAGTGCTTCAAGTTAGTGCGATATAATCTAAGAAAAAAAATTTACAGGGCTCCCGCTATTATACTATATTGTCGGGTCAAAAGAAGACCCAAACTAGACATCGACAAAAGTCCGTGCAATTATAAAACCACTAGTGACATTATAATATCACGGCTTTACTAATAACTGGGTTATTACCGTGCTACATACTATGAGAGCCTATTTAAGTAATTCACTTTGCAAACTCAAATAGTTGTGACTACAAACACGGGTCGTACGTAAATATTGTACATACGTAAGCTTTGAAGCAAAATAAGTTCTCTGAGACCATCTTGGCTTGAAAAGGAACTTTGAGAGGCATTTAGACCCTTGCAAACTTTGCGCATCCCCGATTCGCAGAAATCGCAGCAATGGTACAACTGAAAAGAAAATAACTGAATAAAATAACTGAATAAAATTTATGAGCCTGTGCATGTTTATCATAGTTTGTCTGAATGGGTATTTTAAAATTATCTATAGGTTTTTCTTATCATTTTTCATTTCGAATGTCAATATTTTATTATTTTAACGATTTGAAATTGGTTAGTAACTAAAAGTGTAAAATAAAAAAGTAAATTTAGAAAACTAAATAACAGAGATCAAGTGGTTACTAATATTATTAAAAAATTAAATACGCTCACACCTTATTCCGAACGGGGTTTTACAGTGGTATTCCATTGCTGGAAACCTACCACGAACGCTTGACAAATTATCAATGTTGACCATTTGTATCCTACATTCTTTTCATCGTTGTATTTTAGGACCCATAAAGGTAGTCTCAAACATTTTTTTGTAGTATAGGGGGAAAACGAGCAGACGGGTCACCTGATGGTGAGTGACTACGGTCGCCCATGAACATCTGCAACTGAAGAGTTACAACATCGGACCAGAATAAGTACAATTTAAAAAATAATATATAAAAAATATTTAAAAAATATTAAGTATTGATGCTTTCTTACTTTAGTTGTCTCTAACAAATTTTCTGAAATAAAGAGCAATAAAAATACCTGAAATCGATTAAGTAGTCGATACAGAACAAACAAATTGCAGGAATTGCTCTTATTCTGTTTCATGTTGTATATAACACATTCCTCGAACTTCAATATCTTCAAAACTGCGCCAAAGAAATGGACTCAAATACGTACACACATACACCAACTTAACCCTGCCTTTAGTACAGTTGGGCCCAAGCCACAAACCCAAGGTATAATATTATTAATAATAATAAATAATTAATCTTTATTTCAGGCAATGTTTACATTAATAGATCTTAAATAACGTAAACAGAAACCCATATTGATAACTTATTTTGAAGTCGACAATCGAAGAGCTAAGTAAGACAGCATTTGTTATAGGTATTTTAAAATAAGTTATAGAAAATGTATCAGTCCTGTTGATTACCTTAATAAATAAATAACGCATTTCCAAAAAGGTCGAACTCTAAGCGAACGGAAATTACGATTTAACAAAAATAATCGTTTCATTGAATTGTTTTATGAACATCGCCTAAATCTTGATGATTCCAACGATTTTTTATAGCTTCACATCAAAAACTTGCGTTTGTTTTATTACGGAAGCGATGCTAAACAGCGAAAATAGTTGGACGTCTTTAACAAAATAGGGCAGTTAACGACTGGTGCAGTTTTTAGAGTTGGTTTTAACTCGTCTGCGGAGTTAGTTAGCTACTTTTAGTAATCGACCATTTGCTTATTTCTTTACACCTTAATTGTAATACTTTATTGTGGACGGAAAATAAAGTAAAAAAAAGATAAAAATGTTCCTTTATCACTAGATCAATGTTTCCGCAGATATCCAAAATCAATATCAAATAAAATTTAATGTACTTCTTACTCGTAGTTGGTGAGTTACAAGTGAAATTAATTCTACTATCTAATTTATGAAACGTGTAAAAATCCAAGAGGTTGAAAGAAAAATTGGGAACAAAACTTTTTATTCAAGCGTCTTTAGGTTATGGTTCAAATTGGATGAAATTTGAAATATACTGTGTTTATACAATTCTTGCTTGGTTACTGAAAATTCAGACTTCTAGGTTTATCCACAACGAAGTTATAGGGGGTCGATAATGGCGTGAATTGCTTCGAGAAAAGGATGATACGGCCGTGCCGCTTTTTGCTCGACTTGGCGGATAATATTATGCTGCTCTTCTTTTATTTGTGGTGTAGAATAAATAATTAATGGTCGAATCCAGTCCACCATAATATCATAATTAATAAAACATTCATAAATATAAATTACATAAGCCACATCACAATTTGGTTATTGGAGCGAAATGCCTTTGTCGACTGAAAGCTGTACTCATTAAACCATTTACTGATATTTCATGAGCTAATTAATAGAATAATATTGGGTTCGATTCTGCATTACAGCGCCTAAACTTATTTTAGTTTAGTCCTGTCATTTTCTTTCTCATAGAGAAGAAAAGAGACGAGTGATACCTATTTAGTCCTGTCAAATTAATAAAATTAGTCCTGTCAACTAAGGCATTTCATAACGTGTAATAAGTCACGACTAAATTCGGTAGGTTATCTTCTATCCCTTTTCTTTTTTTGAGGTAAAATAAAGACAGGAATAAACTAAAATTAGTTTAGTCACTGTAATGCAGAATCGAACCCATTTTTGTTGCAAATATAACATATTGTGAGGGATAATATATATTTGAAACCCGCAGGTCCCAGAACTAATTCTGAGGCCCGAAACGAGCCCACCAAGCATTGAGAAGTGGTATTAGGCTACAGTGGCCATTCAAAGGGTGTTTGATTTTGAACAGACTTCAAGAAAGGAGGAGGTTCTCAATTCGACTGTATTAGTATATTTTATATCGAGGGACTAAACGAAGCCATTATATACCAGAGGTGGTTTGACTCCCGAGCTTTCGAGGGAGTCATGAAACCGAGGGTATATTAAGTTGGCGTTTAGTCTCGAGGTGGAAACTGTACTTTTCACTTTATAGTACAAATTTATTTAAAACCCAACAAATTTACACTCGACAAAAATTCAGAAATTTTCGCGGTCAGTTTTTTCTTCTAAACCTGTCAGGCTGTCACAGATTAACAAAGAGATTTAAATCTCTTTGCAGGTAAACAATTTAAAACACATGGCGCCACCTTCTTCGCGGAAAAACCATGGAACTAAAACTCTTCACATTTTCGCAATGAAGATGGTCCACACTCTACAGATATTTACTGGCTGTTTGAGGTTGTCTTTTTCTCATTAAGGAAATTAAAAAAAAAATACTTTATACTCACTTTAGTCCCGCTTCGTAGGGCTATATTGGCGTACTTTTAGAGCATGAGAAGTGAAAAATATGTTTTTTGTATATGTTACGCGATTACTCCGCCAATTATGAACACATTTTGATAACTCTTTTTCTGTTTGGTAAATCATATTTCACTTACTCTTATTTTTCTAACTCCTTAAATATTCCCATGATGGTATAACTATTTATACAAGTTTATACGGAACCCCTGGTGAGCGATTTCGTTCAAAATGTGGTGATAGACAAGTCACGCAGGCTTTATTACATTCAAGGAACCCATTACGATCAACATAGAAGTGGCTACCGCCTGCGGATCTCCAAATATAGATAAAGCTGGGAGTAACTTTTGCGAAAGTTCGGAAGACGCGATCGGAAATTGGAGCCACGAATTATCCATCGAACATAAAATTTTGTACAAAGTGGCTAGTCCATTTTCAGCGAACACTTTTTAAGCTGTGCACTCAATTGAGAAGTTTTCAATTTAACTTTCTTTTGCAAGTATTGCTTTATTATTTGCCTCGATTCTGCGCCGTATCAATCGCGTAGTTCTCGTTTAAGTGGAAATACGGGAATAAAATATAGACTATATTACTCAAAGATATTGTAGCTTTCCATGGGTAAAAGAATTTTTATAATCGGTCCAGTAGTTTTTGAGTTTATTCGTTACAAACATAAAAAGATACAAAAATACTTATCTTTTCTCTTTAGGTATAATATTACTAGCGACCTACTAAAATAAAATTTGTTTTCCACATTCAACGCCAAAATAAAAAAAAATGGAGTGATTTTGATTATCCTGCACTGCAATTTATTGAAAACATCGAATCAAAATTTATATTTAACTTATTGTACCAAGAAATGTTCGTAAAAGTACCATTTAGTATTACTTTGCAGTAAATATGAAGGCAATATTTTTATAGCGGTCCACAACCGAAAAATTATGTGAAACGCAAGCAAATAAATAAATTTCGGAATTCAGGATAACCGCATGACTTATCATTCCATGTTTGAATTGAAATAATATGCGGTCCTCAACAGCCAAGCCTCACGTAGCGGACCTCATTTTCAAAGATTTTCAGTGACATCTATCAAAACTTGAAGACGGGCCTGTTGGCGCAGTTGGTAGTGACCCTGCCTTCTGAGTCGGGTTCGATCCCCGCTCGGGGCCAACATTTGTGTGCATGAACATCTGTTGGCTTCGCGTCTAGGTGTTTAATATTTATTTAAGTATGTTTATCAGTTGTTTAGTACCTATAGTACTGGCTCTGCCTAGTTTGGGACTGAATAACCGTGTGTAAATTGTGTCCCATAATTTATTATTATATTATTATTATTAACTTGTTACCAACCGTTTATAAGATTTCCCATTGAGGTTTCATTTTACCGCTCAACTTACTTTGATTTTCCCTTAACCGCAACGCAGCCCTTGGACAGGCTTAAAGATTAAAGAGTTTACGTCGATAAGGAAGACCAAGGGTACCTATTAATAATAATAATATAATCTCACGCCTTTCATCCCCGAGGGGGTAGGCAGAGGTATTACATTACTAGATATACCCACATTTCACGAGATACATTGGACCCCTAAACGTGATAGGTGGTGAGCCCATCGCCGGATCGGGTCTATTTACACATGTCTCAGAATTAATTCGGAGACCTGCTGGTTTCCTCACGATGTTTTCGTTCACTATCGCGCTAGTGATAATAATAATAATAGGTAACTTATTTTATATTTATAGATAACCATTCGCATAATAACAGGACTCATTCATTGACTGAACATCCATTACCTCACGTCAAATCCCATCTATTTTTCCTCTTTTCAAATCCTTTGACATGTCATGTCAACATTTACGATTTCCGATCAGACTACCCAAAATAAGAGAATTTGTCCCAATGTATATAACCTAATGTAGCTTGCTATGATGAATATTGGAAGGAAAACGGGTGTGCTTTCAATTCTCCACAATAATATTTTGTAGTTATTGTGTAGTATTTCTATTGAGATATGCATTATAATATTACTTCTTTTCAAAGAGGCAATAGGCAATAGAGGCATTGGGAATATTTTCATACCAAAACTTTGAACTCAAGCGTCATGTCAGTTAGTATGAACGCGAGCTGTCATTCGGTCGAATCACACTAGACTTTTTCCATCATGTAATAACTTTTGGCTTCAAATTTTTGCTTCGTCCCCTCTATGCCCTTTTATATTTAAATCTCTTTGCTTTTTTTTAAGGATCATGGTTCAATGTACAATTCCAGTAAGAAAATTCTATTCAAAATGAAAATCCACAGACTTTTTATTTCCGTGAGTGTGAAGCCGCGCTGGTCCAGTTTATTCCCGTTCCCATGGTTTTTTTTTTGCAGAATCCAAACTCGATACACCAACAGCTCAAAGTTTTATCGCGATAGAGTTAGTGATTTCATCATTCATCAAATCAAATGAAACCATTTATTACAATCCCTACGTTGTAAGTACATCTCTTTGAGTACCTATTTTAATACTCAAAGTTACATCTATACTAATATTATAAAGAGGAAAGATTTGTATTTTTGTAACGAATAAACGCAAAAACTTCTGAACCGATATTCAAAATTCTTTCATCAATGGAAAGCTGCAATATCCTTGAGTAACATAGGTTATATATTATTCCCGTATTCCTACGGGAACGGGAACTACGCGGTTAAAACCGCGCAGAACCTCCTAGTGATAGTATTTACATTTTTGTTATCAAAAGGGGTCTTAAGCACTGCAATACGATTTAGAAACGCGACACATAATATAGGCTACTTTTTAATCCATACGCGGACGAAATCGCGTGCAAATCTAGTCAAGGTCTGTGTTCCTAATTTCTCACTCTCAAAATACAAAGCAATAACGTGTTCCGTCCCTTAGGACTAGGAAAGCTAAGATACAGTCTTGTGTGTCGGTAATTACGCGGCGAATCGGAATACAGAAATGGGTGAAAACGGCGAGATAAGAAGATGGAAGGAGATTTTACACATATACCATTTCAGAGTATAAGCCTTTTTGGAAGTGGAGGCCCGGTTTCCTGAAAGGTTCGCCGGGCGCAAGAGGTTCGTGGGGCACAAGAGGTTCGCGGAGCGCATGAGGTTCATTGATCAGTCAGTCAACCAGTCAGTTTCTTCTTTTATATATGGATTTTGTTTGCCCCTACCTATCTAAACAAATGTCAGTATATAATATAATAAATTGTGGGACACATTTCACACACGGTTATTTAGTCCCAAACTAGGCAGGGCCTGTACTATGGGTACCAAGGAATATATAAACAACTTAAATAAATATTAAACAACCACACACGAAGCCGACAGAGTTTGTTCATGCTCACAATTTTTGGAAATCGAACCCACGACCTCCGACTCAGAAGGCAAGGTCACTACCAACTGAGCCAATACGTCTCAAATGTATGCTCACACCGTTTCTCCGAAGGGGTCGAAAGTTTTATTCCATTCCTGAAAGTATTTGCATATCACCAGTGTATATTTCAGACCTTTCAGACGTCACAGATGGTGAACCCGTCGCCGGACAGGGATGCCTTTACACAGTTACTTAAAAATTGTTTGAAGATTTATTGTTTCCAAATCCCATTATTTGGCCATTAAAGCCAACTTGATAAAGCTCCTTGTACTTAAAGCTAACAATTTCCGGAAAGGATTTAAGTACCTATGAACCTAAAATCTCTACGGAGAGCAGAGTAATCCAGTAGTCGACCAAGTAATGACTAGCTATAGAATTTTAATTACCGCTGAAACATTTGAATATAGGCCGTCTCTTACTACCCGTTAGTTTCCATCGGGTTCGAAGGAGACAGCATACTTCTATCTACTACTACAAGTGACTACATTAGAGATGGGCCGAACATGGGTTACACCGAATACGAACATTCGGCCGAATATTCCGTTAAAACTTTACCGAACCGAATATTCGGCCAAATTAATTCCGCTAATACGCTATTCATGTCAAAACGTGTTTACGCAAAGCGCGCCGGATTGAGCCGTACCCTTCCGCCCGCTACCCCGCCGTCTCGAAACTTGTCATTTCGGGATCTAGACGGAAGTTAAATTTCACGCGTGCGTTTGTTTATGCTCGTATTTATTTAAACAATATAGTTTTTTCGTGAAAACAAGTTACATTACGCTATAAAATGAGTAGTAAAAGACGTCCAAATATCTAAAACTATTATTTATCTCAAACTACAGACAATATACCTATTATATTATTAATATCCCCTTATTAATACCCCAAACAATACAGTCATAATAAAGAGAGCTTGTTTACCGAACATGTGGTATTTGAACCGAATATACGGCCTAAACCGAGTATTCGGTAAACCTGCTGAATATGCCGAATATAAAACGAATATTCGGCCCATCTCTAGTCTACATGCGATAGACTAGCTATTGGTCCACAAAGTTACTCTGTAACTACAAACAATAACAATTTCGGGTCACGGACTCCTTTCAAAGGGAACACTATTATATTCGTGAAAGGGTTGTGGAAAATCGTGAGGCAATAATAATAAAATCATATCTGAGACTTATCAGATTACATAACAAGTACTTAGCGGACCATTTTCTGTTTACAGAAGGTATCTAATTCGAGTCCAAATCAATTGGATTCGAACATACCTTGTTATTATGGAATCTAATTGAGCTGTCAAACAGCCTTGGAGTTAGGCAGCAAAAACCATGTGAAATACCTACATGCATATAATAAGCACCCTTTTTTAGCCGACTTCAAAAAAGGGAGGAGGTTCTCAATTCATACATCCTCCGTCAAATCTGAAGCGATTTAAAAAAAAAACCTTTCGTCGGGTATACCTCAAGGGTGGTCCCATATAAGTTATGTGAAAATTTTATGAAGAACTTCAGGTGGAGAACGGTACTCCGCAACAGACATAAACAAATCAGTCACTGCGCGTATAGGTTTAGTAACAGTAGGTAATTGATGTTGAATATGCTAATAATAGTATTTTTATTGTTATTCATTGAAGTCTGTTTATATTTTTGTTTCAAATTATGGCTGAAAATCTGCTATTTTGCCGCTGAGCTATGGCCCTTTTGTCATGTAGTTGCACAGACACCACAAATCGTAGATTTACTTATTTCACAAAATTAAGCATTTTGTTTATGTGAAACATATCTTTATTATTTAAAAGTAGACAGGCACCGACAAAAGCGATTAAAATAACGACTATTGGAATTCTAAATTAATAAATGAGCTTGATTTAATTAAGTTTAACACTTTTATTACATGGCTCTGAATGAATATTAATAAAACTAAATGAATCGTTTCATTGTAGAACTTGTGACGTAAAAGAATAGATAGATAATCAAAGTGTATACATTTCCACACACTTCCGAGCTATGTTCTAAATATGACAATATATCACCATTCTTTTTGCTGTAAGATTTTTTTTACGATTATTCCTACGCTTCGCAAGGGTGCAGTTCTGATACTAAAACCTTCTTCTTAAATCACTGTATCTATTTAAAAAAAGCGCATCAAATTCCGTTGCGAATTTTTTTAAAACTAAGCATACATAGGGATAGATAGACGGGAAGCGACTTCGTTTTATACTATGTAGTGACTATAGCCAAAAATTCTATTCGAATAGATTCTGGTACAGTCAGATTGAAACTTACTTTTCTCCTAGATCATGGAGAAAAAGAAAGCTTGTTTGAATATAATTTATGACAATTTATGTAAAATCTTGACAATTTAAGCCTGCGGAACACAGTGCGAAAGTAATTACGCAATATGAAACGTTATCAAAAGTCTGAATTTTAATTCCGGCGAAATCTGACAGCTGTTTCAGTCTGCCTCAAGTGCTCTAATGTTTCAGTAGATAGTTACGACCTCTCTTTTCCTTTCCTTTAAAGGTTTTTTTTTTTCTCAACACTGCATGGAAACGCCAGAATTCACGAAATAAAAGTTATGACATTTTCGTTTTATATTTCTCATCAAGCCTGACATTAATGAGACAACCGTTCGATCTTTTCAATTATAGATCTTTTTGTTGCATTATATCAGGAATAAAATATTCAGTAATTATTAATTTAGAGGAAGATATATATATACAGCAGGCGTATTCAGGGAGCTTCGATATTCGATATCGGAAAATCTGTCGAACACTTTCGAGATGGGCTGATGTTGGTGTCGAAAACTTTCGAGATGGGCTGATGTTGGTATTGAAAACTAATGTCATATGTGACATAAGGATACGGAAAATTTTCCGTGGCTGTCAGAAACGCCTAGAATAAAGTTTCCGAAGTCGATAGATTCGACATCGGAAAATTGTTCACTCGATCTGAATCGAACGGAAACGGTATCGAGTCTCCGTGAATACCTACGCAGGTCTGTGATTTTAAGCTTGATACAAGACGTTACTGAACTATTATTGAAGTTATATATGTAGGTTATTAAATATACATTATTCTTTTCGATTTACACTTCATTACACATCCTCCTTTTTTATATGGGCATTTATCTAAATTTAATTTAATCAACCACCTGTTGCAGGTATAGTTATTTTGTTATTTAATCACTTGTATTTTTTATTCATGTACAATAAGGAGTTGTTACTTAGCTATAACTTACTTACGTTAGATGCTTACAATTAAAATTCAACTAATTTCCATAATTCCGCTTAAGTATGAAGCCGTAAGCGTCTGAAGCAAAATAATTACATAAGCGCCTCTCAAATCTTGCGAGCGGCAAATTTAATTCCGTCTACTTTGATACACTTTTGCGATTTATATAACTTGGCAGTATGAACGTACCCTCCGTGTTTCGGAAGGCACGTAAAGCGCTGGTCCCGGTTTACGTGTGCTTACGCACAATGGGAGTTAAGCCATGTCAGTGTCGGCTTGAAAAATTCTGACAGTCCCTCGCAGGTGGCTAAGCTAAGCTAGCTTAACACTATCTCCCAATCCGCGGTGGGCTCGCGTGGGAGACTATAACCCATACTAAACTTCCTCATGTATTAGGAAAGACCCTTAGCCCAGTAGTGGGCTGTTGCGGGTTGGTGGTGATGAACGGGTAATAATAGAGGACCCGAGTATAAGACGACCTTCACCGAGCTGGTTAATGGATGAAAAGTATTTAAATATGTTAAAAAAGATATCGCGAGTGGGTTGGCTGAGATATTTCAGTCCAGGATATGATTAACTAAATATTTAAAAATTCCCTTTTTTAAACATTGCACTGGTTTGGTTAATAGACAAATTACATACCAATCGAAATATGAAGTCTATAGAATATCATGAAATTATTCATTAACCAGCTCGGTGAAGGTCGTCTTATATTCGTATCTTAGACTATAATCACAGAATAAGTAATAGTACTACGCTATAATGTAAATCTCGAGGCAGCTTACAGTTTGTGCTAATCACGAATAGGCATTTGAACGTACATAGGTCACACTAAAAGTTTCCGGAACTGGCCACTTACATAAACAATATTTAAAAAGTAACTACAACATTAGAAAATTTAACTCTTTGGCTGTAGAATGCAGTTTGTTTCATCTGACTGTCAATTGTTTTTACATTGTGGCGCTATTTTAAAAATTGCGTGTCTACATTAACATGGATTAAACTCGGGAAAATTTTCGTAGTATGATTTTCTACGATTTTAAGTATAATTTGACAGCTTAACAGAGCATCGCTCGGCTTCAATCTGCTTTTGGGGATGAAGCACCATGCAAGACGACTATTTATAGCTGGTTTCCAGAATTCAAGCGCGGTCGTGTCAATCTCAGTGACGAATCTCGCGATGGTCGCCCGTCCACCGCTGTGAACAACAAAAACATCGATGCTGTGCTCCGTATGATTGAAACAGACAGGCATGTGACCTACCATGAGATTCGCGCATCCTTAGACATAGGCATGAGTCAAATACAGTCAATCCTACACAAACATTTGGGTGTGAGAAAGCTGTGCTCACGGTGGATCCCACACAATTTGACCGAGGCTCAAAAAACGGACCGCGTCACTTGGTGCAGTGCCATGCTTACCAAATTCAACGAAGGTACGTCAAATTTGGTGTGGGACATAGTAACAGGTGACGAAACATGGATTTATTGCTACAATCCCAAAACAAAGCAAAAATCACGCGTATGGGTCTTTCTAGATGAGCCGAAGCCAACCAAGGCGGCCCGCGTGAAAAGTGCATCTAAGTGGATGATTGCTTCTTTTTTTTAATAAAACTGGACACGTGGCTACTGTTGCTTTAGAGAATCGTCGTACCGTGAATAGTGACTGGTACACGACCATTTGTTTGCCGGCAATTATTGACAAACTCCGTAAAAATAACCGGAAACGTCGTATCATCTTGCACCACGACAATGCTAGTTCCCACACGGCCAGACAAACAAACGAATTTTTGAAGGTGAAAAACTTAGAACTTATGAGCCATCCTGCATACAGCCCCGACCTGGCACCTTGTGACTTTTTTCTGTTCCCAAAAATTAAGAACCAATTACGCGGTCAACGATTTTCATCACCAGAAGAGGCTGTCGAAGAGTATGAAAAACACGTTTTTGAGGTCACCACGGAGGAGTGGCACAAAAGTTTTCAAAATTAGTTTAAGCGCATGAAAAAGTGCATTGACGCAAAGGGAGAATATTTTGAGAAACAATCAATTCATTTTTGACCTTTAATAGTATTTTTTTCTTATTCATTCCGGAAACTTTTAGTGCGCCCCACGTATAGCACTAAACTGCACTCTTTGTGTTGTCAAGATGAAATTATAAAATACATTGTGTCTGCAAGCCCTTGGAGCTGTTCAAAATTCTACATCAGCGCAAAACGTCAAAACAGACAAGGGTTTATATCACTTACTTTAAAATTCTCAATGAAATCAAATAGTGTTATAGGGTACTTATGACCTAGAATATGAAATTAGACAAGAAAGTCTTAATATAACACAATTAAAGGGAAAAACCGTAAACCGTGAGTTTATAGATATATCACAAGAAAAGCATTTTTGGATATTACAAACTTAAAATTACAGTTGGTAACCTGACCGCGACCTAAGTCGATGTATTCCAGCTGCAAATTCAAGTTTTTCACTCAATCCAGTTAATTTTTTGCGGTAGAGTCAAACGAAATGACGTTCAATAAGTGGACTTGTAAGTTCCTATTTTGAATAAAACATTTTGACTTTGACTTTGACTTTTACTTCAGTAATATTACCTAATTATTTTGGTGAATGTAGCTGTACTGTGTGTAATTACATACCTCAAGTTCGTACGGAACCCTGCGCGCGCGAGTACGATTCGTAGTTATTCTATAACCTGAACCTGTCTGTCCATCTGTCTTCATTCTCGTTCATTAAGAATATAGAACCAGAGCTAAATTTTATGCAATATCCTAAAAATAACTTTTGCCACGTGCCTACAGCAGGATACAAACAATTTCCTGAAGGAATAAAATATTTTTCCGGGATAAAAATAAGGCTATGTTACGTCCCGGACCTCCAACTATCTCTGTGGAAAAAATCACATCGATTCTCTGCTCCGTCGCGTTGTCAAGAAAGCATAAACAAACAATCAAATAATATTAGGTAGTTTCCATGGAAATTGCTATTTTGTATGGAGAATTTAAGGTAAACCAAATTATTATTAAGTACTTAACATTTTTCTCGAGATTCTAAAAAATGAGTTCTATAACGTAGAACATCATTAAGTTTAGTCAGCAAAAATATTATTTTTTAATTTAAGAAGAGCTCTACAGATAAAACTAATTAAGCATCGAATCGGGCAAGATATGACAAACTCTGTGGTAGTTATTTATCAAGTAGGTATTAAAAACCCAAAAAAACATCACTCAATTTCACTAGTAAGTACCTACCTATAGGTAGTAAAATTTTCATTGAAATCGCATAATCTCAATGACACAAAAACATTAGTCATATTTTTTCGAACCCAATATTAAGCTATAATTAGGATAGTACTTACTTGGTCTATCCAGGTCACTGATAAATTCATCGGACTCCATGTAAGCGTCAGACACAGCTGATAACAGGACCAACACAAGGACCAACATGAGCATATTCTGGACCACCACTGAACCCGTGTGGACCAACATAAATGCGCCTTTTGTGTTCAACATAATTCCTTTACGACACATTTTACATCCATACACTTTCAACTTCAGCAAAATTATAGTTTAATGGAAACAATTTAAAAGGTTAAAACAATTTTAATTAAACTAAACACTAAATACCGCAAAACTAAATGAAGGGCAATAATTTTACAAATTCGAATTTAATTCACTGTAATCAATCACTTTTACTTCCTTAGTTCGGACGTATTAAGTGGTGGAAATTATTGTTTTTTTATCACTTACAAACCGATTGGAATATTGCTAACGGCAAGCACGTGTTACCCATAAACAATGGGTAAACAAATTTTGGGAGCGTACGCAAAGGGCGTGCGTATTCAACTACGCCTCGGGGCAAACTGATCGGAAAGCGATGAATACGCGCCGCGGAAAACAATTGAAAATCGCGAGAATTTCCAAATTCGAATTTAATTTGAATTTTCGAACACAAATCTGTGATACTCGCTCTCTTTTGGCGGGAATCCAAGAGGAGCGAACGTCGTCGCATTTATTGCGGTGGGAAAAGATTGACTATGTAACATTTATAGTATTTTATTATGCAAATGTTCGTAAAAATGTGCAGTGATCAAAAAATCATGAAAGAAGGATCGGGCTCACCACCTCCCAATTTTAGGGGTCCAAAAATATACGGGTAGAAAGTGGTTGTTTACAGGAATGGAATATCTCTGCTGACCCCACCGGGGATAAAGGCGAGAGCATTTTTTACTTCTTTAAATAAGACTCCTTGCTTATACAAAAATGTACATCTTTATTCTTGGTCTGTTCTAAACCCACAACGCATCTAAAATTAGCTGTCTTTACGCAAAAGATGTTATTTACGTGCAAATGAAGGAGCTGTAGGTACAGTCGAGAATTCGTAGAGTTTTTCGCATTGGTCTTGGTAACGTTCTTATTCCAATCGCTTTGGAGGTCAGACTCGCACTCAGGTGTAAAGCTTCATGTGCTCTTGGCTGTACATAATTATAACCTAGGGATTGTATAATAGTACATTATGATATAAGTGCGGTAGGTTGAAAATTACAGCCGAGGCGATATTGCTAGCCCGAGCCGTAGGCGAGAGCTACAAGTCAGCAGAGGCTGTAATTATCAAAGCGCACGTATGTCATACGACGTTTTATAACACATTTGCGAGGAAATAAAATAAAACTCCGACTATGGTAAACGAATAAAAACAATACAGCGTTAAGAAAAAGCGCGCGGCGCGCATCATCATTTTTTTTTTTAGGAAAAGGCACAAAAAACAGCCAGTACTTATTACTAATAAAGTAAAATAATATTTTTGTGTTTTTGTTAGAGATTGGTTGTAATTTACTGTCAAAATTAATTAAATTAAATAATTATGTACATAAATATTTCTTTAATATATTTTATCTACCAAAGTTAATTTTAATCATAAAATGTTGAAAACTTTTTTGACATAAAAACTCTTTGCTGAGATTTTAAAAAGTACCGTTCGTTTTAAGACGGAGCATCTTGATAAACCGTGCGTTTTACTTTACACTTACCGCACTTGGGCGTAATGAGATAGGTAACGATATTAAAATTGGTGAAATAAGACACCTTTTACGAGCAAATGTGTTATAAAATCTTTTTTGAGTCTTTAAAATCTTGTACAAGTAGTGGAGGACGGAGTCACATATTATGGTAGTAAATTGCTTTTTTACGGACTGCGATTGCCTTCTGTATTTATAGGACATTTGAAAATCAATTTTTGGAAGTTTTGCTTTGAAGATCTTTCGGATCTTTTATTTGTTTCAAAGAGATTATAATATAATAAGGCATAGAGGGGACAAAGCGAGGAAAATTTGAAGTCAAAAATTATTCCAAGTGGAATAAGTCTAGTACAATTTCGACCGAATGACAGCTCGCGTTCATACTAACTGACATGATAAGGACATGACGCTTAGGCTTCAAAGTTTACTATGTACTATTTATTTACCTATGGGATCAAAGAGATCAAAATATAATAGGGCATAGAGGGTACAAAGCGAGTAAAATTTTAAGCCGAAAAGTTTTTCCAAGTGGAATAAGACTAGTACAAGTTCGACCCAATGACAGCTCGCGTTCATACTAACTGACATGACACTTGAGCTTCAAAGTTTTGTATGAAAATATTCCCAATGCCCCCTCTATGTCCTATTATATTTTAATCTCTTTGTATGGGATAGACAGCTGTATCTCTCTTTTTTATGTATACCAGTTTTAGTTTCTTTATATACTTATAATACTTACTGTTTACATAAACTTAATTGGCATTTTAGATTATTATTTCGTGGACAGATAAAAAAACGGCGAGTGGGAGTCGTCACAGCTCTACGAGATTGCTGAGTATTTGATGTTTCAATTTGACAACTCCACGAGTTCCTAAGAAAAAGAGTATTTACAGGCAGAGAGACAGACGGGCAACATCGTGATCCTTCAAGATTTTTTTCTTATGAGAAACAATACCCTAAAAATACAAAAAAAAAAACAATTGATAAAACTTACTCGTGTAATCCAATTATAGCAGATTATCAGCAAGGTTTGCTTTTCATGGAATTTCTTGAATGAAATTTTCGATGTGGCCTCGAATAATTTAATGAGTCTTGTTTTTGAATATTTTCTCAGGAAATTTTACTTATGTTTTTGTCTAACGTAATGTTGTTGTAACTTACAACAACATTACGTTACAACTTGTAAGAATGTGATAGTGCAAGGCAAGGGTGAATCCAGGGGTCATGACCCTCCCCTCCCCTGGACGGAGTCTAGGTCTTCCTAGGAGATTTTTTTTTCATGTACAATATGTAACAGAATAAGCGCAATTCCTGAAATTAGTTTGTTCAGTATCGTCTACTTAATCGATTTCAGCTATTTTTAATACGTGTTTAATTTTTCCGAAAAATGAATTATCATAGCTGAATTCAGTGCTATGTATGGAAATCGTGCTATTATTCATCGATATTTAAGAAAATTGGTTGGTCACAACTAAAAATCGATTGCATAATTTTTTTTTATGTTAATATATTAATTGGGGTGCATGAGGAATTGCGCCTTTTCTGTTACGCGTTGTAAAAAAATTAATGATGGCAAACACATAATTAAGCGAACGACACGCCTAATACAACTAAGTGCAATCTCTCTTTTTTTTAGTATAACATTCCGACTTTATGTATGTTTGTTTCTTTGTGGCGCTCTATTGAGATTTGAGACCATACCATAGATATAGGATTCTAAATCTATGGACCAAACACTTGGGTCAATTTTGATAATTTTACGTCAATCGATTCGTCTTTTAATCTTGCAAGTGTCACTAGCGATATGACAGTAATCTTTCAATATGGTGACCAAAAAATTCCTTAGTGTCAAAACAGAAAGAAATGAAAGTCAACGAACTATGTTGGTACCAAAGAGATTTAAATATAATAGGGCATAGAGGTTACAAAGCGAGGAAAATTTGAAGTCAAAAGTTATTCCAAGTGGAATAAGTCTAGTACAATTTCGACCGAATGACAGCTCGCGTTCATACTAACTGACATGACAAGGACATGACGCTTAGGCTTCAAAGTTTTGTATGAAAATATTCCCAATGCCCCCTCTATGCCCTATTATATTTAAATCTCTTTGGTTGGTACAGTACAGCCGGTACGGTCGCCTTCAAATTAGCCGCAAAGCGCGTCTGCAGCTCTGCAGCCGCGCCCCCCCTGACTTGAAAGCAGGAACCATCCTTGCCTTAGTAGAAGAGAAAAAAATTTAAGGCCTGTTTTTGGAACTTTTTATCCCAGTCTTAAAAATGAATGAAAATGAAAATGTAGATAAGTATTTATTTTCGTAGGTAATTGAGAATTACACTTAGAAAAGTCAATAGTCTAATAACAAGGCACTATAAACTCATCCATGAAGATTGGCTAAATGTAAACAGCAGCCCATCTCCACCGACGAGCTGCTGATTCCAAATGCAGAACCTACCCGGAGAAGAACAAGCAAGAAAATCTTTCTCTTCAAACTTACGAGCGTACTCAAGGGACCTTCTCGGGACTATGGTATAGTTCTATTGTAATGAAACTGTCTTAGTAATTGTTGTAAATAAATATACACACGCCTTATCCCCGAGGGGGCAGAGGTACCTACTCCATTCAAGCACAAAATTTTCTTCTGTGTAAATACGCATCTATTTCTTTTCCACTCCAATATGCAATTTTTGAAAAATGTTTTCCTATGACGTTGTCACGTTAAATTATCGTCCG
Source organism: Ethmia dodecea (assembly GCA_963855545.1). NCBI lineage: Eukaryota > Metazoa > Arthropoda > Insecta > Lepidoptera > Depressariidae > Ethmia > Ethmia dodecea. The sequence continues at coordinate 1,591,380 of OY979457.1, forward strand.
AAAACCGACTTTACAGACAACTAATTTCTTATGTGTTATATTTTCCGAAAAATTTATTAGACTGAATTTAGGGCTACCTATATTATTGCTCTTTATTTAAGAAACTAGCGGGTGCCCAGCGGCGTTGCCCGCGCGGATTCCCTTTATTCCCGTTCCCGTGGGAATTTCCGAAAATCCCTTCATAGTGGTTGCCTACGACATATTTAAGACACCTACATACCATATTTCAAATAGCGGGTGGCCAGCGGCGTTTTCCCACTTGGATTTAGTTTATTCCCGTTCCCGTGGGAATTTCCAAAAATCCCTTTATACCAATTTCCTACGACATATCAGACACCTTCATACCATTTTTCAAGTTTCTAGGTGTTATCGTTTCGGAGTAGTACGTATTTCTCTTTTTAACCAGTTTTTATATTTTCCCGTGGGAATGAGATATTTTCCTGGAATAAAAAGTACTCTAGATGTTGACCCGGGTACTCAGTTATCTCCATACCAAATTTCATAAAAATCCGTCCAGTAGTTTTCGAGTGATGCGTGCACAACCAGACAGACAGACAGATAGACCGACAGACAGACAGACAAAAATTCCAAAAATTGGTGTAATATATATATATAATATATAATATATATAATATAATATAATAATATAATCTCACGCCTTTCATCCCCGAGGGGGTAGGCAGAGGTATTCCATTACTGGATATACCCACATTTCACGAGATACATTGGACCCCTAAACGTGATAGGTGGTGAGCCCATCGCCGGACCGGGTCTATTTACACATGCCTCAGAATTAATTCTGAGATCTGCGGGTTTCCTCACGATGTTTTCCTTCACCGTCGAGCTAGTGATAAATATGTACGTAAGTTTTGAAAAACTCATTGGTACATGCCAGGATTCGAACCCGAGCCTCACTGATTTTCGGCCGGCTCTTTAACCGTCCGGGCTGTCACTGCTCTTTTGGTGTTTCGGTATCTATATCGATAACTATATACACTACCGTTAAAATTTTCAAAAAATATTTCATGTACAGACACGGCCCCGTTAGAGTTTTATTATATGTATATAGATATAGATTTGGTCACACAAAACTAAAGTATGAATGCATCACATTTTTTTTTAATATTAATATTGCGCTTAGAGAGCAGTGATAGCCCGAACGGTTAAAGAGCCGGCCGAAAATTAGTGAGGCTCGGGTTCGAATCCTGGCATGTACCAATGAGTTTTTCAAAACTTACGCACATATTTATCACTAGCTCGACGGTGAAGGAAAACATCGTGAGGAAACCCGCAGGTCTCAGAATTAATTCTGAGACAGGTGTAAACAGACCCGGTCCGGCGATGGGCTCACCACCTATTACGTTTAGGGGTCCAATATATCTCGTGAAATGTGGGTATATTCAGTAATGGAATACCTCTGCCTACCTCCTCGGGGATAAAAGGCGTGAGAGATTATATATATTTATATATATATATATATATATATATATATATATATATATATATATATATATATATATATATATATATTGCGCTTATTCTGCAATGCGTTGTATATAGAAAATGTATATATTTAAATACTAAATTGCATACAGTCCCTTTTGACAGAATATTTATCATCCCAACATACCTAGGAGACAGTTGAAGAATATACCCAATGTTTTATGTATTTGGGGCGACCAACGTAAGTCGAATGCGAGCAAATATGTATTCCATCGACACATAAACTAATAGATTTGCCTATGAATTTGGTAAGCAATCTCGAGAATTTACATTATATTGGAGTGTGTTACGTACGTTAATGACATCGTGTATGTCACGTTTCCCTTGTTCTTGTTTTACTCCCGGATAGTCCAAGCTAATCTACATCAAAACTTCTCCACTAATATTATTAAAAGGAAAGATTTGTATGTTTGTAACGAATAAATTCAAAAACTACTCGACCGATTTCAAAATTTCTTTCACCATTAGAACGCTACACTATCCCTGAGTAACATAGGCAATATTTTATCCAGCATTCCCACGGGAACGGGATCTACGCGGGTGAAACCGTGCGGAACACCTAGTTTTAAATAAACCGGACCATGTTGACTCATCTATTGGAGACCAATATTTTTAGGCATATCGATTATAATTATGTACATACTGTACTCATTTGCCTTTTTTGCTATTTTGTTTGTTTTAGAAATGGTACTTTCACTATGGCAAAGCATCTAGAAGTACTATGCTAAGCATCTAATTAACATTTAAACATTCTATCTTTTTTATATTAAAGAGATAAGTTGTTTTAAGCATACTGTCTTCGTCCAATTCTAAGTTTACTAATGAGACGGTGAAAATCGCGTATTCTGAGAACATTATTTTGAAGCTAGAATACAATACTATTATGCCTTTTTTGCTTTTATCTAAGCTATTATGGTGTGAAATTTTGAAGACCTTCGATATTTAAAGTGCTTATTATTATTACCATTACTGTAATATGAGCTTGTAATATCACGCATTTTACCCTTCGGGGCATGCAGAGACGTTGAATCTCCATTTACGTCCTTTTCATATTGGACCCTTAAATGTGATAGGTGGTGAGCCCATCGCCGGACCGGGTCTATTTACACATGTCTCAAAATTAATTCTGGGACCTGCGGGTTTCCTCACGATATATCCAAGATATCTCGTGAAAAGTGGGGATTTCCCGTAATGGAATACTGCCTCCCCCCTCTGCCTACCCCCTCGGGAATAAAAAGCATTAGATTTATTTTTTACCCTTTTCATCAGCAAATAATCACTTTCATACTGTACTCATACTATTGCTTATTTTATCGATAGATCGTAGATACTTATTTCTCTTTAACGCACTTGTTTTGTACTTTTAGTCGAAGGAAAGTACTTGATTCGGCCTTCTGTACGTTAGTACAGTCAAGAGCACGCTGAGCTTGACACTTTGGACTTTGAACCGGCCCTGTGTTATATGGCGCGCAGTGTAAATCAGAGCTCAGCTTAAACTGGTAATGTAAAGCTTGACTTGCTCTTGACTGTACTACTAGGTATATGTCCTTTAAAATAAAAGGTTGAGATTAAAGCAATCTATTAAAGGAGCGATTCTCAAAAATTAGGAAAAAATGGATCAACTCCAATTTCAGATAAATAAATGTTTTTAATTGTTTACTCTAATAAAAGTATTTTTAAGAAAATTAATGAAGCTTAATAAATTCGTATTTGTACTGATTATCTTTTAATCTTTAGTCTGATCCGGTCTTTATTAAACTTAGTTCTTAATATTGTTTTCTTGGAACGGTACTTAATTTAGGGGAGTATGTTGATTCATAAAAAAACTATCTTTGTCTGCAGTCTCACCCACGTTTTACTTATACTACATTGTATATGCAAAACCAGCAAATCCTGAACTTTGGTTAAAAATAGGATCTCCTGTGGATCTCATACATCCTATTTTAACCAAAGAATGGATCAAGTTGAATCTCAAATATAAATATGAACCGCGTCTAAAATTTTAAGGCAGGATTTTTATCATTTAAAAACTTTTTATATGTTTCCTACTTAAATATAATAAAATTGTCACTCCTCATTATACATCCCAATTAGAAATTAACATAAAATATATATGAATTCATACTTTAGTTATGTCTAAGCAATTTTCTTAAATAAAGACCAAAATACTATTTATATACTACTTATTCTGTTACGTATATTGTATACTTAAACGTATTGTTATTAAGCTCCTGGAGAGAGTTGGTATTCCATTCCTGGTTCCACGTTTCACCATTATTATCATTAGTTTGGACCCCTAAACGTTGCAGGTAGTGACTCCATCGCTGGGCCGGGAGGGTGTTGTTACAGATATCTTAGTATCTAAGTGTAATGGTTCTTCTTATAGAACAACATCCATCCTTCATTAGGATTGTAAAACAATCCCCGAAGTAAAATCAAATAACAAAACAATATTATTTAATATCAAAGTTGAAACACCAAAACTAATTTGTTCAAACATGGCTTAAACACATGTTGAAACTTTGGCAGGTTTCATATCAAACTGTCAGTTTATAATCGTTGTCCAATCAATTGGGACCTGTACAATCTACTTTATATCTTCGTTTTACAGGTCGTACCTAATTGGCTCAATTGTGGAAGTTTAATAACTTTTATTGTTGTCATGTTTATTTACGTTATAAGGGACATGTAGCTTCACTCTGCATTCTCTATCGCTCGTATCACGGAATTGTTCGGACTTATACCGGCCACAGCGTTTCGCCAACGTTAGACGCGACAAAACTATCATCCACAACACTTGGATAGTTGGCAATCGACCACTGTGTGATTTTCACGAAACTTTTTGCCTCGCATAACCGATCTGTGGAACAAATTGTCGCCGGCGGTATTTCCGACTGACACGACCTTGAAACCTTCAAGAAGAGATATTCCCACCTCAAAGGCACTTTTGACTCTCGAGTTGCAGGTGTCCCTGGGCGACGTTAGTCACTTAACATCAGGTTCCGTTCGTTTGCCCCCTATACTATAAAAAAAAACATACCACCTTTCTCTGAATGTTATGGTTCCTAGGCACTGCATTTTTTTAAGGGAGTTTCTATTAGAGTTTATATATAGATAGAAATGAACAGATAAAGAAAATTCAGGAAAATTTAAATATGTAATATGGGTTTAATATGTAGGTAATATTCAGTGCGCAATAATGGATTCGGACCATTTATCTGCAAATTTTAGCTGATGAGTTAATAGTAATTTAAAAATTCTCTTCCAACCAGCTCAGTATAATCCACTGCACTGTGAGTAGTTGGATATGGGAGTGTCATTTTTTGCATTCCATTTTCAAAGCTTTTACAGAGAATGTGCTTTTTTAATCCATTTTATTTTAAAATGTAGTCTGCCTATCAGCAAACTAAGCCCTGTATGCAGTCGAATGTTTTGTGGTATTATTTATGGGATACACACACTAGACAGAGCTCATATTAAGGGTAATATGTAAATACACTAAAACACACCTAAACACGAAACTAATAAAAAGTCTTTATACTTTATACACTTATACTGTAGAGCTGTAATAACCCTGTGAGGCTCGGGTTCAATTCCTGGAAAGGACATAATATACCAATTAGTTTTTCAAATACTTAACTACGTGTATATTTATCACTAGCTCGACGGTGAGGAAACCCGCAGGTCAAAATATGATATGGTTGCAACAATTGGGGCAACCCAACAAGAGGCAACTCTTGTTAAAATTAAAAATATTAGTCAAAACTCAAACATAAAAGTATAGGTAGTCTAAATTGTGCGAAAGTAAATTCCAAATTCCTTTATGAATACCAAAGTTACAATTAAATAAAAAATCTCATGCCTTTTATCCTCGAGGGGATATAGGCAAAGGTATTCCATTTCCGAAAATTGTGGGTACCTACCCGCATTTCACCAATATAACCGCCGTTTTTTGTACTTCAAAACCACTGAACCGATTTAAAAAATTCTTTCACCGGTATAAAGCTACATTACCAGGAAGTACCATAGGTACATATTTCACCCCCGTATTACAATGGGAATCGGACCTATGCGGTTAGAGCCCCCGCGCATTAGGCGGCCAGGTCGCTGCGGCCAACTAAGTATTCCGTGACATATGCAGGTGCGCACTAGGCGACCAGCGGTCACGGAACAAAAGTTGGCCGCAGCGACTTGGCCGCGCGACCTGGCCGCCTAATGCGCGCGGTCTTACAGCTATGTCAAATAAAGACGATTCCGATTCAAAAATAGGCAATAAAATAAGGCCTCTAGAATAAGATTAAATCACATCAAATTACATATTAGTTGATCAAACCCCAATTTTAGTCGCAACCCTTGCCCGTCACGGACCTCAAAAGCCAACTTCGCTACGTCAAATAGGCATTATGCAAATTTTATATTTTCTCGTGTTCGAAAACGGCTTTGGTCTTTTTTCGCTCAACATACATTAAGATTGAGATGAATATGGTAATGAAAACTGTGGGAACATCGCAATGACAAGTGTAAGCTGCTTACAATAATTGGTGAATTTTAAGTTTTTTACGAACCGAAAGACGCAGCGGTGGTAGGCCTCACCAGGTGGACCAACGACATCGTCAATGTCGCGGGCAACCGGTGGATGCAAGCGGCAAGTTGCCGTTCGTTGTGGCGTTCTATGGGGGAGGCCTTTGTTCAACAGTGGACGTCTTCCGGCTGATGATGATGGTGAATTCTTTGTTCAACAGTGGACGTCTTCCGGCTGATGATGATGGTGAATTTTTTTCGTCCGAAATCTGTTAAATTGAGATTGTTTTTGAAGTTCATAAACCTTCTGACCCAAAGGTCGTGATGCCACTGGCAGCATTGTGAACTTATTGTGTCGGAGATCCCTTGCATCAGAAATGATCCAGCAACGACGTCCCATCTCTTTAATTAAAACCATGCCCTGTGCATCCCATACTCCATTCGTCTCCAGAGCTATGGGTACAAAAATATAATTATTTCACCAGCGTAGTTCCCGTTCCCGTGAACCCCGTAAATCCCGTGGGAATACGGGGATAAAATATAGCCTATGTGTTATTCTGATGTATAAGCTATATAACTGTAAAGTTTCATCAAAATCCGTTCAGTAGTTTTTGCGTGAAAGAGGAACAAACATCCATCCATACATCCATCCATACAAACTTTCGCATATAATATTAGTAGGATAATATAAAAATTAATCCCTATCCAATTTCGACAATTATTTTTTCATATCTCATACTCGGAAAGTAGTGTATGTTTGATCTGAGTACCGGGTCGGAAGCGATGATTCCCACCACAGAGAGATTCAGGGCTGGGATTCCCGCCCTCGGTCGGGAGAGACTCATAGTAATTGCTTCCGGCCTTAGGGCGGGAATGAATTAAAAAAAATAGTACTAAATTTGGCAAAGACGGTTAAAGAAAAAGTTTCTCTAGGAAAGAGAATGACTTTCTTCCAACCTCTTTGGGTACTTACTTAGTAGGGATACGAAACTTTTTACATCAATTAGAATAAGAAAAAAAGGTGCGGCCTTGTGAGTGTAGGTATAAGCAAAAAAAAATAGCTCGCGCGCGGGGCGGTACGCGTTCCATATTTAAGAAAAGAGTAACTATTACTCTTTTTTTAATTTTAATGGTAAGATGTGCCAAATTCAAAATCTTGTTTTTCATCGACACTAATAAGCACAGAACACTATTACTCGGCTACAATTACATATTATTATAAAGAGAAAGGATTTGTATATTACTTTTGTAATGTTATTTATGTTAGGTACTCTATGATGTAGTATTTAAATACGCTTAAAAAAAGTTTCTCTTTCTTCCAACCTCTTTGGTTGTGTTGTTGACAATTTTGTTTTTTTTTTGTAGGTAGGTACCTATTATTGCGTTTTTGCATTTTTGTAAAATTGTAATTTTTTTTGTTTACTTTCCTTGAATTCGAAATGAAAAGTAGAGTGTTTAACGCGGGTGGAAGTTATCAATTACTTGAAGAATTGATTCCTTCCGACCCTTGTATAACAATCTACTATTTTGTTGTGTTTGTTATTGTCAGGAGAAGGTTTAAGATAATTTAAGAAAACATTACGACCATTTTTACTCTTCTTATGTAACCTTATGGTGTTAGGGTTTGTAAAGGCGTGACATTATTATATTTATTATTATTTATAGTTACTTATTATGAGATTAATTTTGCAGGCTATTAAAAGTTGTGTTCAATAAATACCAAAAATCTTCCAATAATAAAGTTTTATTATTAGCAGTTCTAATAGGTCCCCCTTTAGAAGTCAAAACAAATACACACACCGGCACAATTAGCGGAACAGAAAAAAAAGGGAGTATTTACGCATTTTTGCGTGTTACTGGCCGGCTAAACAAGCTTTTTTTAAATTTGGGTTTTAATTTAAAAATGGAATACTAAGCGACTGCCCTTTTTTTCATTCTTTTGTTTTAATTTTCATTGGTTCATTTTTTCCACCGCTTGTCCGTTTTTAGAAGGTTCGTGAATTCCATTTGAAAAGCTTTGAATTGCAGTTTTTGAGGCTTTTGAGTTTTTTCGCATATTGATAATTTACGAGCATCTAATTATGCCTGATTTAACGCCATCAGAAATCATTAGGGCAGATCAAATGAGGAGAAATGGTCAAACCTACAGATCGATTGCCAGAAGCCTTCGTCGATCGTTATCAACGATTTATCGTAGCATCCAACGATACAGATTGACGAATGCTCTAGTGAAAAGGAGAGGACAAGGCCGGAAAAGGTGTACTTCAAAGAGGGATGACCGTTTTCTCCAACTTCAAGTCCGACGGAACACGAGACTAACGGCGGTGCAGGCTCGAAATTTACTGGAAGAGGTACGAGCAGTAAGGATGAGTGAGCGGACAGTTCGTAGAAGATTCGAAGAAGTGGGTATAGGCTCGTATGTGCCCGCCAAAGCCCCAAAACTTGAGAGACATCATCGCACAAACCGTCTACACTTTGGTCGTGAACATCGTGATTGGGACTTCGACGACTGGGGACAGGTTCTTTTTACTGATGAATGCAGAGTTATGTTAAATCAAATTGATGGAAGGCAGCGAGTATGGAGACGCAAAGGAGAACGGTATATCCAGTCTAATTTTGAAAATACAGTTGCATATGGCGGCGGTTCAATTATGGTCTGGGGAGGAATATGTTTAGGAGCTCGTACGGAGTTAGTAGTGGTCGATGGCGGGAATCTGAATGCTGATCGGTATATCAGGGAGATTTTAGAAGAACATGTTGTGCCATTTGCCCCCTTTATTGGTAACAACTTCATTCTAATGCAGGATAATGCTCGGGCTCACAGTGCTCGCACAGTACAGACATACCTAAACCATGTTGGTATAACGGTGATGGAGTGGCCAGCACGGTCCCCCGATATGAACCCTATAGAACACGTCTGGGACTTGCTAAAGAGGAGTGTAAAGTCAAGAATGCCCCCTCCCAATAATCTCAACGAGTTGCGAAACGCATTACTTGAAGAATGGCAGAGGTTGCCCCAAGAAACCATTGATAACATCATCCGCAGCATGCCCAGACGGATGGAAACCCTCATCAGAGCACGAGGAGGAAACACTCGATATTGAACAGTCATTGAAATTGTTGTTAAACTTTGGAAAATCTTGAATTTTCTGCTGTTTCTCTATAATTAAAAATCGAAGAAAAATGCATTTTGTTTAATTTAATTTTTATTTTTATAAAATTTTAAGTATGGTGTTACAAATGAATGTCAAAACATGTTAATTTAATTGTTGTTTCATTTTAAATAATATATTGTTTAAAAATTACATTCATTGTTCTAAATTCCCTCTTTTTTCTCCTTTTTTTTTCTGTTCCGCTAATTGTGCCGGTGTGTGTATCTGAGACAGTTTTCTTAGAAATCTATACCCGTAAAGAAATACCAGTGATTCACTTACTGATTTATCACGATCTCACAGAGACTTGAAATTTATCAAGTAAGATCTACGAGTATATTATATTATCTGCTCAATCATACCATAAAAAACTTCTACTAGACTTAGACGTTTTTTTTTAGTCTGTGTAGGTAGGTATTTATTATTTACTAGCAGCGCCCCGCGGTTTCACCCGCGTTGTTCCCGTCCCCGTAGCAATACGGGGATAAAATACTTCCCATTCCCGTATGAAAAGGGTGATAAAATATAGCCTTTGTGTTATTCTGATGCATAAGCTATATAAATGTAAAGTTTCATCAAAATCCGTTCAGTAGTTTTTGCGTGAAAGAGGAACAAACATCCACATCTATACAAACTTTCGCATTTATAATATTAGTAGGATAGGATAGGATAAGTGCAATTCCTGAAATTCGTTTGTTCAGTATCGACTACTTAATCGGTTTCAGCTATCTACATCTACACCAATATTATAAAGAGGAAAGGTTTATTCTTGTATTTTTGTATGTTTGTAACGAATAAACTCAAAAACTACTGGACCGATTTAAAACATTATTTCAACAATGGAAAGCTGCAATATCCCTGAGTAACATAGGCTATATAGTCCATGTATTCGACCGAGAACGGGAACTACGTGACTGAAACCGCGCAGAACCGCTAGTTTTTAATATGTGATTTTTTTCCGAAAAATGAATTAGCGTAACTGAATATAAATATAATTTATTTAAGATAGCGAGTGTCCAGCGGTATTGCAGACGTGGATCTAGTGTATTCCCGTTCCCGTGGGAATTTCAAAAACCCCTTCATACCGATTGCCTACGACATATGACACCTACATACCATTTTTCAAGTTTGATGTGTTCGTTTCAGAGTACCTAGTAGGTATTTCTCTTTTTAACCAGTTTTTAATTGGAGTAACAGAATGTGTAAAGGATGACTGACCTTGGTACGTGCATTCCTTCTGTTTGCATGACATTTGTATTGTTCTGTATTGGTATTTATTAAGTGGTGTGGAAGAAGGTTTTCTTTGTAATTTCAGTTTCAACATGATCTTCTGGTAATATTTTTTCTCGGCTTCTTCATTTTGTAACAAATAAATACAAAACTCAATTGACATTTGCATTGAACAAATATCAAAAACGTCACCAAGACATTGTCAAAGAAAAAGAAAATAGCAGTAAAGCAGAAAAGAGTATGAATATAACAATTAGCACACCCAATTTATTCGGTTCCCAATGATCCCGTTATTCCCGTTCCCGGGGGAATTTCCAATAATACTTTTATAGTAGTTGCCTGTATACGTATATATCGTTTCGGAGTAGTACGTATTTCTCTTTTTACTCAGTTTTTTAAATTTTCCCGTGAAAATGATACACTTTCCCGCGGTTAAAAGTACCCTAGATGTTGACCCGGCTACTTAGCTATAACCACACCAAATTTCATCAAAATCCGTCCAGTAGTTTTTGTTTCATGCGTGCACAACCAGACAGACAGACAGACAGACAGACAGAAAGACAGACAGACAAAAATTAAAAAAAAATGTGTTTCGGTATCTACATCGATAACTATATACACTACTGCTAAAATTTTCAAAAAATCTTTCATGTACAGACACGACCCCGTTAGAGTTTTATTATATGTATAGATACTTAGTTGTCGGCTGACGACACATCGGACATCACACTTTTATTCTGATACCCGATCCTAAAATCATATTATAACGTTGTTCAATGAGCCGTCTACCGCATTCGTTTTTTTGGTGATTACTCTGATTTTGTGTTACCTAATTTGGGGACAACGGGCCTGGTTACATAGCTAATAATACGTAAATTAAAATTATAATGTAAGCTCATTATGTAATTGTTTGTTGTCCTAAATAAATAAATATAGCACGTAGCGACCCATTAAAAAAGAGATTTCCAATTTCCCACGGGAACGGGATAAAACGGTAGCCGCGCAAGCAAAGCCTGGTGAAGTTTAAGCACCATACCTACCTGTTTATTTCAATAAATATAATTTACCTGTTTCAGACAGTACCCGTTCCGTCGTTCATCCTTTCGTCCGTTTTAATCAGTTTAATCTTGTAACGGGCACAAGCAGTTTAAATTTTTAATTGGTTTTGAATCCTATTTCAATTACGTAGAGTTCAATATTGGGTTGTAAATATTTGCCCTCTGCCCGGTAAAGTGTTAACTTTAAAAAGGTTCCAAATAGAATTTTATTCCGAAACATTTCTCTCGTCGACTTTCCGCGAGCAAGAGGGCACATTATAATAATCGATGGTGTCACTTTAGGGCTCATGAATATCTTACATCCCTCGCAAGAGACATATTCTGCTTACCCCCAAATGGGCCGGCGTAACGTTCTCCCGTAAATTCGAGCGAAGCGTAATTTCGTGTAACTAATGTGCCTGACTCGTCGGCCTCATAGCATATACTATGGCGTAAAGTAAGTAAGTAAGTAAGTAACAACTCTTTATTGTACACCAATAAAAATATGCAACAAGTGACATAGTGATACAGAAAAGTACAAGGGGCGGTCTTATCGCTTTAAGCGATTTCTTCCAGACAACCTTAGGATGGATGTAACTGAGATAAACAGATGAAGGTAGGTGGTGCACTAAAGTTAACAATGGATTAAGGTACTTAAATACATAAACCGTTTCCTATAAATATATAAAAAAAAAAAAAAAAAACACAATACATACATAAAGTAAAGTAATTATAATAAATCAATGGAAACTGGATTGGTAGGTGTAATAGGTGATTTTATGTTTGTAGCAAGCTTTAATTAGTTGATGCTTCAGTTAGGTAGCAGAGATTTATCTTTATGTGCAATAGCATCGTGTAAAGAAACTCTTTACAGTTGGTAGTTCTCTCACTTCTGAGTCGGAGGTCGCGGGTTCGATCCCCGCTCGGAGCCAACATTTGTGTGCATGAAGTCTGTTGGCTTCGTGTCAAGTATGCCTATCAGTTGTTTAGTACCCATAGCACAGACTCTGTCTAGTTTGCGACTGAATAACCGTGTGTAAATTGTGTGCCACAATTTATTATTATTAAAAGTACTAGGCAGGTATATCATGATGTCCTAGTTAAAATCGGCAAAGTCAAAACGTTTAGTCAAAGTAGGGACTTACAAGTCTACTTACTTTTTATTTTACTATTGACTCTTCTAAGTGTAATTTTCAATTACCTACAGAAAATTAAATACATTTTTATTTTTCGTTTACTTATTGAACGTCATTTCTACTCCACAGCTTCAGCAGGTGGAGGAGAAGAAGCGGGGCAAGAAACTCCTCAACACAATATTTTTTTAATCAACTAGCGACCCGCGCCGGCTTTGCACGGGTGCAATGCTAACACTAAAACCTTCCTCGTGAATCACTCTATCTATTAAAAAAACCGCATCAAAATCCGTTGCGTAGTTTTAAAGATTTAAGCATACATAGGGATATAGGGACAGAGAAAGCGACTTTGTTTTATACTTTGTAGTGATTCTTACTTAATACTAAATTGGATTATACTAATCTGTTCCAAGCATCATTGCCATATACGTATGCATAGTCTTCTAGTTTGTAATACGGCGTTTATCTGCTTCTAATCAACCGAAGAATCGGTCGGCAATATCCTCCGTGGAAAAATTTGTACCTACAAATGAAAAGGATATTAAAACAAACATCCATACATATATACATATGCTCACGCCTTCTTCCCAAAGGCAGAAACAATGGAGCGCCACCTGCTACGGTCCTGGCATACCTCTCGCGCCTCAGCCACATCCATCAATCGGTTCATAAATGCGCTTCGGTTTCGGGTACTCTTTATCTGGCTTTTCTTGAATACATCGCCGATCGGATCGATGTAAGTACGCCTAGGTCCTCTGGCGACTTAAAAATAAAAACAAAATAAAATAAATAATCTCACGCCTTTCATTCCCGAGGGGGTAGGCAGAGGTATTCCTTTACTGGATATACCCACATTTCACGAGATACATTGGACCCCTAAACGTGATAGGTGGTGAGCCCATCGCCGGACCGGGTCTATTTACACATGTCTCAGAATTAATTCTGAGACCTGCAGGTTTCCTCAAGATGTTTTCCTTCACCGTCGAGCTAGTGATAAATATGTACGTAAGTTTTTGAAAAACTCATTCGTACATGCCAGGATTCGAAACCGAGCCTCACTGATTTTCGGCCGGCTCTATCACTGCTCTTAAATAAAAACAAAAATTCAACTAAATCCAATTCCTTGTGAAATAATAACTCAAAAAGGTCAAACAATGCTTTCGAGTCCCCCATTTGAGTTTTATCAGTTTATTTTTGACCGCTTCCAGTCTATTACGTGATTGGAATAAATTCTCGCGTTCAAAAACACCGTTGTTTGCACGACTGCCGGTAAAATCGAAATACCAGATCTTTAATCGGCGTGAATTTGACAATAAATAGATACCGGTTTTTGTTATTTTCAAACTAAGAGATTAAAATATAATAGGACATAGAGGGGGCATTGGGAATATTTTCATACAAAACTTTGAAGCTCAAGCGTCATGTCAGTTAGTATGAACGCGAGCTGTCATTCGGTCGAAATTGTACTAGACTTATTCCACTTGGAATAACTTTTGGCTTCAAATTTTCCACGCTTTGTCCTCTATGCCCTATTTTATTTTCATCTCTTTGTTTTCAAATAACCGACCCATTGACTCTAGAGCGACATCAGGGGGCTAATTCCACTAAATGTCAACGATTACAGTTGGATGACAATGACATGTCAATGGTCAGCCGATGGTGTTATTTGTTCAGAAAAGTGCCGAAATAACACCATTGTTGACCATTAATATGTCATTGTCATCCAACTATAACCGTTGACATTTAGTGGAAATGGCCCCCAGTGCCAGATCTCATGCCTGAGGTCGTATTGTATCATGTAACAATGAATTTCTCGAAACTTATATCCACAACGAAAACCTTACTACTTTTGGGTATTTTTATATAAGATCGAGCTTTATATTATCTTACTATCTGTTCCGCGCGGTTTCACCCGCGTTGATCCCGTTCCCGTGGAAATACGAGAATAAAATTTTATTATTTCATTGGTGAAAGAATATTTAAAATTGGTCCAGTAGTCTTTAAGTTTATTCGTTACAAACATACTGTCGGGTATATGTGTAAAAGTGTGGTAGGTAATCAGAGATTTATAATAAATCAGTCAACTGCTAACCACCGGCTTTCATTGACGTTACACATACAAAGAAATAAATTTTAATGATAGTAAGTAAAAATGAAGCCGATTGGGATTAAGGTTAATGCACAACAAGCCTCCTGTACAATGTATCGCTCTCGGTCAAAGATATTCATACTAATGGTCTCTGCTAATATTATAAAGAGGAAAGATTTGTATTTTTGTATTTTTGTTTTGTTGTATGATTGTTACGAATACATTCAAAAAGGACTTATTTTAAAAATTATTTCACCAAAGCTAGAAGATCTCTGAGTAACATCGGCTATATTTTATTCCCGTGTTCCCATGGGAACGGTAACTACGCGGGTAAAACGGCGCAGAACCGCTAGTTATATATAAGAAGAGGTAGACATCTTATTATACAACCGACAAATGAAGATAAATTTATAATAAATTAGTCGCATTTTAGCAGCCAATGTTTGCATTTTTCGCCTAGTCGTATTTCAAGCGCAACTCTTTACAGATAGCTGTCTCTTTCTTTATAATTCGTTCCGTGTCACGTCATTGTTGTATCCTATAAATAAGCTAAGAGATAACTATGTACTATCAGCAAACGCTAAGCCTGATACATTTGGAAGAATTGTCGCTAGCAAACTCAAATTTTATTACCCCAACCCTAATTAGAGTTACACAATGAGAAGCCAGTAACACCGTCTTTTTATTCTATTCCGATCCATTCATCGACAATAAATGGTCATAAACATGAAAGAAACACTTTTTTGTAATTGTCATTGATACTATAAGTGAGGGCTTTGTCGCCACGGGGTGGGAAAAGATAGCTGCTCGCTAAAATGACATCAGGCAGAACTTTTTTTGATAGTAATGTTGTAACCTCTTGATGAAAATAACTCATCTCTACTATCTATATTTGCTCTCGGTAGCTTCTCGGGGTAATGTTCGTCACGTATGATCAAATTACCACTTGATCCGCGTGGGAAAGCAGCACAGTCGTAATACTAAGGTGAATCACTCATTATTACTAGATGCACATCGGTACTATTTCTGACGGCTCTAACAAGAGCGGACTTGGGAGCAGTGCACTCTGTTTAACAGACTTCAAAAAATTCGACCGTATATATTTTTTTATAACACATTTGCTCGTAAAAGGTGTCTTATTTCACCAATTTCAATATCGTATTGTATCTCATTACGCCCAAGTGCGGTAAGTGTAAAGTAAAACGCACGGTTTATCAAGATGCTCCGTCTTAAAACAAACGGTACTTTTTATAATCTCAGCAAAGAGTTTTTATGTCAAAAAAGTTGTCAACATTTTATGATTAAAATTAATTTTGGGATATAAAATATAATAAAGAAATATTTATGTACATAATTATTTTATTTAAATTATTTTATTTAAATTATTTTATTTAAATAATTATGACAGTAAATTACAACCAATTAATCTGTAACAAAAACACAAAAATATTAATTTACTTTATTAGTAATACTGGCTGTTTTTTGTGCCTTTGCCTAAAAAAAAATGATGATGCGCGCCACGCGCTTTTTCTTAACGCTGTATTGTTTTTATTCGTTTACCATAGTCGGAGTTTTATTTTATTTCCTCGCAAATGTGTTATAAAACGTCGTATGACATACGTGCGGTTTGATAATTACAGCCTCTGCTTACTTGTAGCCCTCGCCTACGGCTCGGGCTAGCAATATCGCCTCGGCTGTAATTTTCAACCTACCGCACTTATATCATAATGTACTATTATGTGTGGGCAAATAGTACTATAATTTTCTAGTTAGTATACGTTAGGTCGTGTTTTTTGCACAATGGCAAATTGACGATTTTGTATTTTATATCCATTCAAATGTTTAATATACTACACTTTACAAACGAATTACGTGTATCAGGGCCGGATCTATCATATGGCTTTTAGGCTTCAGTCCAGGGCCCCGTGGATTCCAGGGGCCCCCAGCTAAGTCAAGTCAATGTCGAAAATAGACGATAATCCGAAAAGAATCTGTTATTATTAAATTAAACTGATCGTAAGGTTTTCCCTGCGAATCCTGCTATTTATCAATCCCATTCAATTCATTTAATTCAAGTCTACGTTGTGTTGGTACTTCAAACTTAACTGAGTAATTACGTTGGTCTCTAAGTAGTATAAGCCCAGGGGCCATGGCCCCTATGACGTCTGACGTGAGGCTCGGGTTCGAATGCTGGCATGTCCGAATGAGTTTTTCAAAAACTTACGTACCTACATATTTATCACTAGCTCGACGGAAGGAAAACACCGTGAGGAAACCCGCAGGTCTCAGAATTAATTCTGAGACATGTGTAAATAGATACGGTCCGGCGATGGGCTCACCACCTATCACGTTTAGGGGTCCAATATATCTCGTGAAATGTGGGTATATCCAGTAATGGAATACCTCTGCCTACCCCCTCGGGGATAAAAGGCGTGAGAGAGATTATTATAATTGTAACAACATGTACCAATTCTCGAGGTAAAGAATAAAAAAACTGGAAGATTATTTGGTAGTAGTATAAATAATAATTCTTTGTATAACAAACCTAGCCTAAAGGGTTTACAGATGTGTTACGGTTTTGTTCAGGCAAAAGAAACCTGTGGCATATAACTCAAAGGGAATAGCTAATTAATTATGATACAAAAATATAACAAATTTTGCGTTTACATTAAAGCAATTTCAAAATATTTTTATTACATATTATTTCGATATTCCGCTCTTATACCATCTTATAGAGTAAATAGGGGAATAATGAAAACCAGTTCTACTGAGACAAGTATTACAGCTTGGTAGGATAAGCTGATAATTCCCCCTTTGCGAAGTTATCAAGGTGCCAAGAAATGTTTTCAATTCTCTGAACTGTTAACCAAATGATGAGAGTCCGGACAAAATGGGTCGGGTTGGCTTCCATTTTTAATTAGAAATATTCAGTCTTTAATATCATTAACATATTTTTCTGTGTGGTGTAACACCATTTTTCCACACCCCCAGCGACATCTGTGCCGGTTTGGTGATAATTAATTAATTTCATATCTTCGTTGAGTTTGATCGATGTTGGACTGCTTTGATAGTAGTTAGCTAGTTTTGCGCTAGATGGCGCTTTCACTAAAAATTGAGTAATTGCCAGCATTCGACGTAATATGTTTGTCATATTATTTATAAAGTAAATAAAGTAATTAAAATACTTTGATTTAAACTACATTTTTATTAAATAAATCAAAACAATAAAATTTTGATTTATACGTGTCTCATGGTAGACTTAATTCAGGAGTCTTTTTCGATTTACTTCGTGAGTCTTGCAACCAGTATTTTGGTTGGCAACATTTTTTTTTCTTCTTGCTCGTCTGCCGGTCAGAGAGGTCCTCTTTCCTTTTGTCTGCACGGATGGTGACAATTTCCGAAAAAAGTTAATTTTGAATATTAGTATGGGATGATCATATCCCAAGGCTTGTAAGCCTTTTTCCCTTTCTTCATTTGTTTTGGTGAGTGCCTATCAATTAGATTTTCATCTCGTTCTTATAAAAAGGTGTTGTGTTAACTTTTTCCACGTTTGATCTTCGACAGGGTCCATCTTGGTGTCACCCAAAACAAATCATAATGCATCCCTTGCAAGGATTGCAATTTTTATAAAAAACCCAACGATGTTGGTAAGTTTTTCACCGATTTTGATTTTCCTCCATGTATTTTGTGGTTTAGCCACGTACATGATTTCTAATACTGTATGTTTTGTTACAGGGTTTTTTTTTTATACCTTAAACAATATTTTAGTTTCCTTAATTCGGTCTGGAACCGTCTACTTTAACTTAAATATGCCCTAGGCGCATAATCTAAATATAAACACCATGTTAAGCATGGATTTCTACATTACCTGATGAAGAAGGTTAACTTCAAGGTCTTCAAGTAACCTGGTAGTACCATGTCACCATTTTGTTTAAATAAACTCCAGGTATTTATAATGATTTAAACAGGTATAGACTTAAGTTCTTATTAACTGTTCTTTTCCACAGATGTACCTATAAACAATGTTAATATAACATCTGAAATTCCTTTATTTGTTTTATTCCATAGAATATCTGAGTTCTCGTTTGCATGTGTTGTGGATAGGCGCCCTTACTAAATAAATTAGTCCACAAACTTCACTAAGCCGAACGATCCCATTCCCTGAGATTAACAGCAGAACCCATCTACTGCTAGAGAGAAAAATAGGTTACAGTGGCATACTTTTTTATGTCTTCGAAAAGGCGTCAAGTTCATCCCGCCATCTCCTTCGGGGTCTGCCTCGGCGTCGACGGCCATTAGTCAATCAATCAATCAATCATAATTTATTTGTGTTAACAGGTAGTACATATTGTAGGTTATAAGACCTACAATATGTACTACCTACTACTACTATATTTGTCGGATCATCTAATATCAACCACCTTAAATGTGGTGTACAAATCATTCATATTAGTTGGGACCCAATTGGTGCAGATTTTTGCCCATCTGTCCGACTGCATACGACAAACAGGGCCTGCCCATTCCCACTTCAGCTTGGCAGATTTTTCGCCGGCGTCAACGATTTGGGTTTTGGAGCGCAGCGTTGTGTTCCGGATTCGGTCAATACTTTTTACACCTAGTATGCTGCGCTCCATCGCCCTTTGGCAAACCTTGAGTTTGGACTTCTGTATAGAAGTCAGTGACCAAGTCTGAGCACCGTAAGTTAGGACGGGTAGAATACACAAATATCGACGAGCTTCCGTTTCAGCGACAGTGGATGGTGGTGGTGGTTGCCCTTCATAAGCTCCTTCATGGACCAGTAGCTCTTCCAGGCGTTTTGAACTCGGCGTTCAACTTCCTTATCCTGCCTGTTTTTGAAGGAGACTATCTGGCCCAAGTAAATATACTCGTCGACATAGTGTATTTCTTGCCCGTCTACCTCGACCTTACTTTTTCTTATTATGAACTTGACGCCTTTTCGAAGACATGGCTGGAGGAGGCACAGGATAGAGATAAGTGGAGGGAGGGACTTTGCTCAGCAGTGGGACAGCTTATAGGCTAACAAAAAAAAAACTTTTTTATGAGACAGTTATAAAAAAGTTATGAAGTAGATACCACAGAATTATTAACCTAACTAGCAGCCTCATAGTTTCCGTTCCCGTGGGAATACAGGGATAAAATATAAACTATGTGTTATTCTGAATTATAGGTTATAGTTATAACTGTAAAGTTTTATCAAAATCCGTTCTGTAGTTTTTGCATGAAAGAGAAACAAAATCCATACATCTGTACATCCGTACATACAGTCTTTCGCGTTTATAATAGCAGTAGGATTCATTTTTTAAAAGTCATCAACACACATACTATAAATCGACAAAAAATAAAAAATAGACTAGACAACCAATAATTTTTAAAACTAAAAACCCTTTTTATACGATTATTTAATCCAATAAGGTAAAGGAGCCTACTCCTACTTATTCCAATCAAATCAACAACAGCAATGGAAGTTTAATTAAGTTCCTATCTCAGGAATGAAATATAATTATTGTTTTACGTACTGCAATATCATCCGGCTTAATTACCTCTCTCTCAGGGGAGCTCGTCCATTACTGCTGTATGAGGCACAGGGAGGGAGTCAGGTGGCCTACGTGACAGGGGGCCCCACAGTTGAGTTGAAATGAAACTTGTGATAAAAGTACCTACGGCTATATAAGTAGGTGCTTATACTCGTAATTACGGAATATTTCATGTATTCATTCTAAACTTTATTTTAATTTAATATGTTTGCGTTTATTATTTAGTATAGCAATATTTTTTTATTTCTTGTATAATTTCACACCCAATTTTTTAAAATTATTTATGAATAAATTTGTATTATATCTTATCTTAATACAATTTCAATAAATATGCAGATTTAATTATCGGGGGCCTACCACTATCTTTTAAAAAAAACCGGCCAAGTGCGAGTCGGACTCGCGCACCGAGGGTTCCGTACAACCTTGCAAATTTATGGTTTTCGTAATTTTTCCTTTATCTATGCTATAAGACGTTGCTTCGTACCAAATTTCAAGATTCTGAGTTCACGGGAAGCACCCTGTAGGTTTTGATTCCCTTGCAAGTGTCGAAAATTTGCGGCATAAACGGCTGTATCTTTTGATTGCGTTGGCTTAGAAGTTTGATTTTTTCACAGCTTCAAGGGACAGTAGACCTGAGTAATTGATATAAATTTCAGCTTCATACCTCCACGCGTTCCTGAGAAAAAGGGTCTTGACAGACGGACGGACAGATGGACAACAAAGTGATCCTATAAGGGTTCCGTTTTTTCCTTTTGAGGTACGGAACCCTAAAAACTATCGTAAAACAACGTAACTCGTATTTGTAACATGGACAGTGACAACAACACTGTTTTATTTCTACATTGCAAAAGAAAGAATGATTGTCTCATTATTGTCTACTTACCGAGAGTTAAAAAAGAAAATACAACTTCATTTTCATCGCTTTTGCACTGTGTTCCGAAAGAATTTTAAATAAAGCATGTAATTATACAGTTTTTTTTTTAAATTAGGTTACTTTATAAAGTCGCCATGCCATAAATAAATACTAAAACACTGTTTTAAGAGATGTTGGTTGTACAGTCAAGATCACGTGGAGCTTGACACATCATACTTTGTAACGTTCTTGCTTAAGCTTCGTGTGCTCTTGACTGTAGAAGGAACTAATATATTTCACACAATGGACTACCTAATATAATTTATGATAGTATTAATATAAGGACTTAAAAGTAATGCAATGTGTCGCAGGATTGACGTGCACTAATCATGAACGGATGACAATGTTAAGAATAAAAGCAACGCACCCAAATTGCAGTTAGGGCTCTCGAAATTTGTCCCTGATTCCGGCCCTGTGGTGGCTTATTGTTCACTGGTGTACTATAAGATTCGTAATTGTTACATTAAATTAATTAAGGGTCGTGTTTTGATACTGTACACCTACGAGCCACAGCTTTGACTGGACCCATCCTTAACCTCCAGACTTCGACAAGTACAGTCAAGAGCACATGAAGCATTACAATTGTAGTGCGAGTCTGACCCCTAAGGCGATTGTAATAAGAACGTTATAAAGTCAAATGCGTCAAGCTCTACGTGCTCTTGACTGTAACCTGAGATTATTATAAAAAATATTCATTCATAATTCACCTTTTTTGTTCCCCACGAGCTACAATGTTCATTTATCTTTATTCTTTACTAGAAGGCAGCATTGCCCGCGTGGATCCCGTTTTTTCCCGTTCCCGTGGGAATTCCGACACCTATGTTATAAAAGGAAACTACGCACGGTCCAAATTTTGATCACTAGCTCAGTAAGTTCGACTTAATGAGTCAATCAGTCAATCAATCAGGTTTTGTTTATATAATAGTAGGTATAGAGAGCAGTGATATCCCGGACGGTTAAAGAGCCGGCCGAAAATCAGTGAGGCTCGGGTTCGAATCCTGGCATGTACCAATGAGTTTTTCAAAAACTTACGTACTTACATATTTATCACTAGCTCGACGGTGAAGGAAAACATCGTGAGGAAACCCGCAGGTCTCAGAATTAATTCTGAGACATGTGTAAATAGACCCAGTCCGGCGATGGGCTCACCACCTATCACGTTTAGGGGTCCAATATATCTCGTGAAATGTGGGTATATCCAGTAATGAAATGCCTCTGCCTACCCCCTCGGGGATGAAAGGCGTGAGATTATTTTTTTTATTTTTTTTATTTTATAGTAGGTATATATGTAGATGCATAATTTAATGGAACAAAGAAAAACTTTGTTAAAAATACAGAACTGACTAGCTTGTCTCAGAGTTCTTCTACAGCTGGTCTTAGTTCAATTTGTATAAAATATTATATTAAGAGAAAGATCTCCGCCGCATTTTCCGATGTATCATCTACTAATGCAGTCATTGTATGTGAAGCCGCAGGCTATGACTAGTAATATTGCAAACTACGAGCTGTCATGCTTTTCGTGTTGGGCCAGAGAACGAGCGATTTATGGTTAGGAGAATCATACATGTTTGTAAAATGAAAACGCAAGAGACTACCGAGAATAGTGAACAGGAGAACAAAGCCGGTAGACAACATTTGTCTACCTTCAACTGTCACTTGTGTCTTGAAAATGACGTCTTCCGCGCCTGGTTAAAGACAAGATTTAAATCTCGAGACATACTGTCTACCGCGTTCGTGCGCCTCTGGTCTTCATTCCGTGTAGTAATTTGCCAGCGTACCTATGTATCGCCTAGAATCAACGACAATTTAAATAGAGTCACACAATCAGTCTCACTGATGATATGGACGTAGAATGTGAGCGTTAGCCGGTAGATTCACTCAGTGTAGAGTATGGGTAAAAATAAATTTGCTTGAATGTTATTTTGTCATACATAGGTTTGCGTCCCATTAGATCGATGTGCTTGTCCGGAACCTTGCATCTTGCATCGCAAGAAAGGGTACTTTGCATCCTCATTGCGGATAAACTTTGTTTCGTTACTTACTCTAGAGTTCAC
This sequence comes from Ethmia dodecea, assembly GCA_963855545.1. NCBI lineage: Eukaryota > Metazoa > Arthropoda > Insecta > Lepidoptera > Depressariidae > Ethmia > Ethmia dodecea. The sequence continues at coordinate 1,614,567 of OY979457.1, forward strand.
ATACTTTAGGGTTTGCAATTGGTTTCATACCAGCACTATTTCATTACAATACTTATTTAATTGTTATCTGTTTTGTGTGTCTAATGAGTAAATAAAGTCGCTGCACAACAGTAGTAAGTTATAAATAACATGAATTGTAGGACACCATTTACACACAGTTATTCAGTCCCAAATTAGGCAGAGCCTGTGCTATGGGTACTAAACAACTGATAAATATACGTAAATAAGTAATATTAAACTCCAGACACCAAGCCAACAGATATGGTCATGCACACAAATGTTGGCCTCTAGCGGGGATCGAACCCTCGACCTCCGGCTTAGAAGGCAGTGTCACTACCGACTGAAAGAACAGGCCCGACATATTTAGTTAGTTATACATAGGTCACACTAAAAGTTTCCGGAACTGGCCACTTACATAAACAATATTTAAAAAGTCAACAACAGAAACAACATCAGAAAATTTAACTCTTTGGCTGTAGAATGCAGTTTGTTTCATCTGACTGTCACTTGTTTTTACATTGTGTTGCTATTTTAAAAATTGCGTGTCTACATTAACATGGATTAAACTCGGGAAAATTTTCGTAGTATGATTTTCTACGATTTTAAGTGTAATTTGACAGCTCAACAGAGCATCGCTCGGCTTCAATCTGCTTTTGGGGATGAAGCACAATGCAAGACGACTATTTATAGCTGGTTTCGTCAGTGACGAATCTCGCGATGGTCGCCCGTCCACCGCTGTGAACAACAAAAACATCGATGCTGTGCGCCGTATGATTGAAACAGACAGGCATGTGACCTACCATGAGATTCGCGCATCCTTAGACATAGGCATGAGTCAAATAGAATCAATCCTACACAAACATTTGGGTGTGAGAAAGCTGTGCTCACGGTGGATCCCACAAAATTTGACCGAGGCTCAAAAAACGGACCGCGTCACTTGGTGCAGTGCCATGCTTACCAGATTCAACGAAGGTACGTCAAATTTGGTGTGGGACATAGTAACAGGTGACGAAACATGGATTTATTGCTACGATCCCAAAACAAAGCACCAATCACGCGTATGGGTCTTTCTAGATGAGCCGAAGCCAACCAAGGCGGCGCGCGTGAAAAGTGCATCTAAGCGGATGATTGCTTCTTTTTTTAATAAAACTGGACACGTGGCTACTGTTGCTTTAGAGAATCGTCGTACCGTGAATAGTGACTGGTACACGACCATTTGTTTGCTGGCAATTATTGACGAACTCCGTAAAAATAACCGGAAACGTTTTATCATCTTGCACCACGACAATGCTAGTTCCCACACGGCCAGACAAACAAACGAATTTTTGAAGGTGAAAAACTTAGAACTTATGAGCCATCCTGCATACAGCCCCGACCTGGCACCTTGTGACTTTTTTCTGTTCCCAAAAATTAAGAACCAATTACGCGGTCAACGATTTTCATCACCAGAAGAAGCTGTCGAAGAGTATGAAAAACACGTTTTTGAGGTCACCACGGAGGAGTGGCACAAAAGTTTTCAAAATTAGTTTAATCGCATGAAAAAGTGCATTGACGCAAAGGAAGAATATTTTGAGAAACAATCAATTCATTTTTGACCTTTAATAGTATTTTTTTCTTATTCATTGCGGAAACTTTTAGTGCGCTTGCCTCCATTTTGCCCGCTGCCGCTTCCTCTAACCGCGTTTTTCCTGGCCACGTCTATTACGTCATAAAATATAGCACCTGCAGCCCCTACTACAATATTGATGCATCCCTCTCTGTATTACGTTTATTTGTCGTGTCCATTTATCTAAGTCGGGTCTGTGGAAGCCTTCGTACATTTGGATGTATAGAAAGTATTATGTAGGCAAGTTTCGGGTCATTTGATTTAGTGCTGTCTATCTAAATGTTAGTAGGTAAAATGTTTGTGACCATGGTTAGACAAGTGACGTAACTTGTCATGCTACACAGAGGTGTACATAGAAATAATACTTTTTTTAACATCTCGGACCATGAATCACAGACACAAATGATTTTTAATTGTTTCTCGGTTCCAATTGGAACCGGCGGTTTTTAACTGATTAATATTTAGAAGCATAAAGAATTACCCCTCACGCCTTTATCCCCGAGGGGTCGGCAGAGGTGTGTATTCCTGGAAATATCCGCTTTTCATCTGTATATTTTTTTACCCCTCTAAGTGACCGGTGGAGCCCGTCGCCGGATCGGATTGCTGTTACACATGCATCAGAATCAATTCTGGGAACTGAGGGTTTCCTCACAACGTTTTCCTTCACCTAGGTACAGTCAAGAGCACGCTAAGCTTGACACTGGACTTTGAACCGGCCCTTCATAGTACCTCTAAACGTGATTGGTGGTGAGCCCATCATCCAACTGGGCGACGATGCTTTAAATGGATTTTAATATGGTTTGCAATAGGTTTTACTCGTATATCATCACGCCAAATTATGACGACTGAAATGGATTGAACTGAAGATCAAAGTTTACTTGTACCGAACGGATTCTTATTACACCTTTTGCCCTTTTGACTAACATATAACATAACAGATTACGTTATGTCTACAGAGGGGTGCGTAGAAGCGCAAGAAAACGCGGTGAAAGAACTACCTAAACATAGTAATATAATAATAATTTGTGAGACACAATTCACACACTGTTATTTAGTCCCAAACTAGGCAGGGCCTGTACTATAAGTACTAAACAACTGATAAACATACTTAAATAAATATTAAACGACAAGACACGAAGCCAACAGACAATTTCATGCACACAAATGTTGGCCCCGAGCGGGGATCGAACCCGCGACCTTCGACTTAGAAGGCAGGGTCACTACCAACTGAGCCAACAGGCCCTTCAAGTGAATAGCTGGTGAAATATTCTGTACTATTTCGCTTTACAATTTTTATATACCTATGGTAATTTCATAAAATATTTTTTCTATTCAGTTACAAACAATAAAAGCGACGACCCGATTGCGCCCCAGGGCGGGATAAAACTACCATAAAACAACATATAACATAAATTGCTGGCAATATATTACAAATTGGCCCTACATCATACCGATAGAGGTGATATATGCCCGCTCTGTGCATTGTCTTCAGGTAAGTAGTAAAAATTATTAATTTATTACTGAAAATATATTAACAGCTGGAAATTAATTATACAGGAGATTAAACAAGAAGCGCTCGTAGCCCTACAGTGCCAGTGTGTTTGTAACGATCTTACTGGTTCAGCAAACTTGGGCGCGGTCAGTCAGTGGATGGGTGACCGTCTAGTGGCATTTATATTACGAGCGCTTCCGTGTTTCGGAAGGCACGTTAAATGGTTGGTCCCGGTTTTCCTTGTGTTCACGCAGAATGGAAAGTCGTTAAGCTATGTCAGATACCCTTGGGTGGCTTAAAAAATTCTGACTGTTATGTGGCCACTAGCTTAACACCATCTCCCAATCCGCGGTGGGCTCGCGTGGAGATTATAGCCCATACTTCCTCATGTGTGAGGAAAGACTCTTAGCTCACCAGTGGGCTATTACGGGTTGATGATGAAACAAGTCAGTCAAGAGAACACTATCCGATCCACTGATTTGAATAAAAAGGGCTACTATAAAATTGTAGACTACTTAGTACAAATTAACAGACTCGACGCTAGGTTCAATCAATTATTTACAATATTAATAATTTATAAATAATAAATAAATAATAATTACTATCTAAGATATGACGTAACATAGAGCTGCCCTTGAGTTTGTTGCTGGTTCTTCTCTTGGTACTGCATGTAACCACCAACTTGGAGATAAGCTGCTGTTTAAATTCAGTTATTAGACTATTGACGTTTTTGTTGTTTTTTTTAACTACAGAAATTAATTATCTATGGTTTGATTTAATTTGATGAGCCTGTTGGCACAGTTGGTAGTGGCTCTGTCTTCTGAACCAGAGGTCGCGAGTTGAATTCGTTTCATTTCATTTATTGCTATAAATTACGTGTATATACAGATTTGAAAAGAATGCGATAAGGAAACAATGTTATTTCGCCCTACGGGTATGGCAATATACTTATAAATAACTAGCAGCGCCCTGCGGTTTCACCCGCGTAGTTCCCGTTCCCGTGTGTTTTTAGGGTTTTTCCGGCAATTATTTGAATTTTTCTCGCCGTAAAAACCATCTTTAAACTTCAACTAACATTTTAAAAAAAGAATTGGCCAAATTGGTCCAGGCGTTGTTGAGTTATGCGCTTACCAACACATTTTGAGATTCATTTTTATATCATCACTACATAGTAACACAAAGTCGCTTTCTCTGTCCTTATATCCCTATGTCCCTTTGTATGCTTAAATCTTTAAAACTACGCAACGGATTTTGATGCGGTTTTTTGTATTAGATAGAGTGATTCAAGAGGAAGGTTTTAGTATTAGCATTGCACCCGTGCGAAGCCGGGGAGGGTCGCTAGTTATAGATAAATTACAGATAACATTCCCACTCGGGGCCAACATTTGTGTGCACGAACATGCCGGTAGGCTTCGTGTCTGTTAATTTAGCACCCATAGTACAGGCTCTGCCTAGTTTGGGACTAAATAACCGTGTGTTTACATAGGTATTCGGTCGCAGCGTCAAAAAGCGGCACAATGAATTTTTAGCCTCAAATCTGTTTAAAACGCCTGCGAAAAAAAGATAAGCATTTCACCCAGACAGTTCAAAATCAAATTATCTTTCGATATCGCACAGGCGCTCATTTAGTGAACTATTAAAATCTATCTATCTTTTACATTAAAGTCAAAGTAGTTGTCTATAATACTAATTCATTCATCATTAACATGGTCGTAAGAAGACGAAATTGTAAATTTTCTCGTTTTTTTAAAATAATTTACAATGATTCATTTAGTAAATATACTGTATCATGTTTCTTACAACTTGAGGTCGTAATTAAATTGTATTGAATACATCTTGAGAGATGACATCGGGGTAAAATGAACACTTTTAAAATTACTTAAACTATAAAATTGTAAATGATATACAATCCATCAAAATATCGTCTAGAACTCACTATTTTAAGCAACCTGTAACGTAACGGAACGCAGACACAATAGGGTTAGGTAAGTTTAGACTTGACTAGGTTCCTTTAGATAATGATGAGATAATAACTAAAGTGCAATGTATGACTATGATTTTAATTAACTTTACTCCTACTGAACATTTCAACCAATTTTAGGATGGAAATCGTTCAACATTTCAGTGCGGTAATGTTTCGACGTAGTTTTAAAAGCTACAGTTTCATCTCAATTTAACTTTATTCATTATATCTATTTAATATTATTTTACCCACCTTTTACAGAGTACGAATTAGGTTGTAAAATTTCATGATATTATTCTTATATTATATCTACCTACACATATATTTATCACAAGTATTTCAAAATGGTCTTCTCTCTTTGAGTAATAAGAAAAATACATCCATAAGCTTAAACATAAGCTTTTTATCTTACAGATTGGTTACAAACGAAGAAACGGAACTTCGCGGGGAATAAGAATTTTTAATAAACCAAAATTAAATCTCAAGAGCTCATGTCACCCCACTTCCCCTTACGAAACGAGGCCAAGCTGTCAATGATATTGATAATGGCGGAGCGGCCATTGTGGCACCGTCAACTGTTGTCAATTGAACAACACGTTGTTCGTGTTCAACACAACAGTTGTTCCGCTCCTCATTCTATTGTTGAAACTCCCCGGAATGGGATATTTTTAAACTACGATTGAAGATGTGTTATTGTAAATTTTTTGTTCGTGTATTTTTGCCAAACTTTAAGAACACAAAGACACTAAGAACTAACTACATACTTATAAAACTGACTGGCAAATGAAACATAAGTACGTCAAATAAGTTTATGGACTAACAAAGTTACCTATCTAAGAAAAACTTTGTAACAAAAAATTAAACCACCGAATAAATTTAAAAGCAAAAAATAATGAACCTTTTTTATTTAACCTTAATAACTAAGTTCTTAAACTAATGTAAGTAGGTATACCTAAGTTATTTTGAGGTGCCAAATTAAGTCGAAAGTTCTGAGGAAACAAACATAAAAAAAATTAAAAAACATTAAACCTCTTCCTTTCTGAAGTCGATTAAAAAAAGATACGCGTCGACTTAAGAACCTTCTCCGTTTTTTCGTCGGTTAAAAATCAATCTGGCATTTAGTACTTCGCTATACCGATTTCGAACAAAATTCGACCAGAAAAGTTTCGAATGTTTTACCATTCCGTAGATTTTATAAATCAAGTTAGGCAAAGAAGAGTAGGTAGAAAGTCGGATGTATAAAAAATATTTTCAAATATTCATGTTTTACATGGTTATTATGACTGAAATGGCCTGGCCTAACTCCATGCGGTTTCCCAAATATCAAATTAAACTCAAATTAGGTTAAATCTCATGTTAAGTTGTTCGGGTTGTTATAATAAAATAATTACCTTAAGTTTTTCAACAGCCAATCAACCTAACTAATCAACTAACAAGTCCAAGTATGTAGGTAATTGTAATTTAATTTGTCTTTCAGGAACCGCTAGTAGTATGCATGTCTTCTTGATATTTAAGGATTATTTTATTTCCATGTATTTATTAAGCCTTTACGGCTGTTCAAAAATTGCCATAGCGGACGGTATTTCACGTCCACACGGCGGGGTATTGGTAAAGTTTTCAACTAGCAATAATCGCACCTCGGATAAACCTCATCGGTTACGATATTGCCTCTGCGCAAAGTTAACCGAATAGCTTTCACAGAGTCAGGTCGTTGTTTTCGGGGAACCAAACCATAGCGCGTTTTAATTTGACCGTGGCGCCACCTAGCGATACGTAGTTGAACTAGTTTCGTAACGTGCACTACGTTTTCGTTTACGTTATCCTGTTTTGTGAGGTGTAAAATGGTTCGTTTTTTAGATAAATAAATTAATGTCATATTATTATACAACAAGCACATACTTTTAAAACTTTAAACAAAATAAAAAAGAAGTATTTTTTTTATTAATTATTAATTTATAAATCAGTGAAAAATATTGTGGATATTACAATACAATACAATACAATAACTCTTTATTGTACACCAAAAACAACACAATATGGATACCAACATTAACTAAAGTACAATGGGCGGTCTTATCGCTTTTAGCGATCTCTTCCAGACAACCTTAGGATGGATGAAACTGAGAGATTAGAACTAGGGTAGACGGTGCACTATATATTATTGAACATACTCTTACATACTATTACATACATAAATAAATAAATAAATAAATAAATAAATATATAAATTATATATATATATAAAATAAATTAAACAAGAACAGAAAATACTTTCACACATACTTGAGGATAATAATAGATAATAATTATAACATAAATAAAGCAGAAAATTAATTATATTAATGAAAATTAATATTATTATTGTTTATGAAAAATATATTTTTTATTTTTATATGTATGTACACATCTTTTCAATATTTATTACCTTTAATCAAACCAAGAGTATGCCAAGCGTTATCTGATAGTAAACTATCAGGGTAAGCATAGATCCAGTAAAAGCATTTGAGGTTTGAATTATATTATAATAATGATAAATTGTTAAAAATTAAAAAGAGCTGCCCCTGAGTTTCTTGCTGACTCTTCTCGGGGTACTGCATTCGGAACCAGCAGCTCGTTGGTGGAGATGGGCTGCTGTTTACATTTAGCCAATCTTCATGGACGAGTTTAGAGTGCCTCGTTATTATAAACGTTTCTAAGTGTATATTCTACCTAAAGAAATAAATGAGTTTTGAGTTTGAAATTGAGTTTGTGTTTATTATAAATAGTAAATTCGGTTTATATAAAGTCTCAGATTACATATTATCTGAGACATTTCTTATTTTACTTCCCTAGGTACCTAATAAACTATACATCTTCTTAATATTAGTACAGATAAGAATGGATAATGGAAATTACGAGAAATATTATTAGTAATTTAACCAAAGAGATTAAAATATAATAGGACATAGAGGGGGCATTGGGAATATTTTCATACAAAACTTTGAAGCTCAAGTGTCATGTCAGTTAGTATGAACGCGAGCTGTCATTCGGTCGAAATTGTACTAGACTTATTCCACTTGGAATAACTTTTGGCTTCAAATTTTCCTCGCTTTGTCCCCTCTATGCCCTATTATATTTTAATCTCTTTGATTATAACAGATGCCATAGAGGGATCGACACCGGTGTTCCTATTATTTGAATCGCTAGAACGACTCCTGTAGTCTAGGAGCCTGCATATCGGAACCGAGGCCGTAATACCATATCGCCCTAGCCAAGTGGCATTACACAATCTAATCGATTGATCTTAAATATTGACATGTATGGGATTGACATTAGCGTTAGCGCTCGTTGGCAAGTGCTTATGTCAATCCCATACATGTCAATCTAAAAGATCATTCGATTAGATTGTACAATGCCACTTGGCTAAGGGCCCTGGACTGTAAACGCTAAATTCCGATATTTTGCTAGTGTTTTATCAAGTTAAAATTTTTAGGGTAGGAAAAACGGAACCCCTATAGGATCTCTTTGTTGGCCGTCTGTCTGCCAGTCTGTCAAGTCAAGACCCAAGACAATTTATCTCGGGAACGCGTGAAGTTTTCGAGTTGAAACTAAAACCATGTACTCAGGTATCTACTCTGTCATTTGATGCTGTGAAACAATCAAACTTCTACGTTAACGTAAAAAAAAGATGTTGCCAAAAAACGTATTCTTCGATACTCTCAAGGGAATCAAAATTTATAGGGTACTTTCCATTGAACTAAAACTATGTTTGCCAAGTAGGTTATATCGTCTGATAAATACTACAAGTACAGAGAAAAGTCTAAAAACGATACATTTGTAATTCTTAATCCATTGTTAACTTCAGTGCACTACCAACCTTCATCTGTTTATCTCCGTTACATCCATCCTAAGGTTGTCTTGAAGCAATCGCTTAAAGCGATAAGACCGCCCATTGTACTTTTTTGTATCACTGTTTCACTTGTTGCATATTTTTATGTACAATAAAGAGTTGTTACTTACTTACTTAAGTCTTTATTTAAAGTACGTTACGTAATCATTCATTGAAGTATTCTAATTATGTAATATGTAGGTACCTACAAATTTATACGGCACCCTCGTATGGCGAGTTTTTTAATTTATTTCTGGTTGAGAACAGAGCCAATTTGGAGAATCATATGTGTAAGGTGATGTGTATTCAATATATAATTTAAAATATTTAATTTTATACATATATTCCTGGCTCCAGTACTCTCCATCCGAGTGATATAACAACACACGCTAACATATTCATACTACGTGTGATTTCGTCCCGAGACAATAACCGCTGTCCCATTCCGGCTCGGCCACACAAATGTATCTTCTACTGGTCATACATTCGGTACATTTTCGCGTGGCACATGGAACCTTCGAATTGAATATGGAAGGTGAGGCTTCCAATATTTCGAGATTTATCAGAACATATTTGCGGAGCGCTGGAGAATCGCTTAGAATAGAGAGACAGAAGTACGTTCATGATTTATGTGCAATTTATGATTACATATGAGTTCTGAGTACTTTTAATATGGTTTAAAGACATTTATTTTCCAACGAAATTTACATTTCACTTAAGGATAATAATATAATATATTTCTAAAAAATTAAATGGTCGAAGTTTGCACAATGCTATATAATATTAGATGTTACAATTTTTGTTTTGAAATGTGCATTTTTGCTAGTTTCTTAAAAACATTTATTGATTCAGCGTTTCGAATATTTTCAGGTAGTTTATTAAATAGCTGGACTCCCTCAAACATGATATTCCTCTTTCCGTATTCAGTCCTGGGTGCACGTGCTTCAATCTTATCTCTGTTTCGAAGGTGGTATTTGACTGACCTCTTTTTTAAGTGGATGTTGGAATGAATTTCCTCTGTATATATTTTTTTTACCAGGATGCATGTATTATATGTATATGTTTGTTTTATATTGAAAAAATTGGTTTTGTTATATACTTCTTGTGTTGGCGTTAGGTAGTTATAGTTGTATAGTATTTTTATAAATTTGTTTTGTGTAGTTTGTAATAAAATATAATAATAATAATATAATCTCACGCCTTTTTTATCCCCGAGGGGGTAGGCAGCGGTATTCCATTACTGGATATACCCATATTTCACGAGATATATTGGACCCCTAAACGTGATAGGTGGTGAGCCCATTGCCGGACCGGGTCTGTTTACACATGTCTCAGAATTATTTCTGAGACCTGCGGGTTTCCTCACGACTACTTTTAAATAGAATAGTAATAAATAAATAAATATGTAATCTCACGCATTTTATCCCCGCCGAGGTAGTGGTATTCCATTTCAGGAAATAGCCACATTTCATATAGGTGATACGCCCATCGCCGGAACGGGTCTGTCACACATGCCTGAGAATTAATTCTGGGGCAGGTCCACACCATGTTTTCCTCCACCGTCTTTTGAATAAATAATAATAAATCGTGGGACACAATTCACACACGACTATTTAGCCGGTCAGTTAAAATTTCTGTGAGATTAATAGGTCAAGTATGTATTGGGACACCGCCTGCTTAAACCGCCAGTCCGGCAGACTTAGGCAGACGTAGGCAGAGCTATTGCTTAGGATTTTTTTCTTACTTTATTTAAATAGGATTTTTGTCCTATTGTACATGGCAGTCACACTCACTAATTACACCTATTGTACTTAATTGTGTAGAAAATCAGTCATGAGATGTAGCCACTAGACGATACTAAACAACTGATTAATATACAAAAAATATACACTCCCGGACACATCTATCGGGCCACCTAGTGTTTTAAGTTTTGACGGTCCCTAGCTAAAAATAAATGTTATGTGGAGCAATGAGCTGGTATGCAGTTTTGAAGCTGATTTATTTGTCAACCTTTTGGTATGTTTTTTTTAAATTTCGAATTCAGAATTGTGAAAAAAATAAGAAAATTCGACTCTGTTCATTGTTTTCAACGATGCAAGGGAGGAGAAAACTTTTTTAATTTGCGAAAGTTGGATTTTTTTATTTATGTTTCTGATTATTGGTTCAATAATATGGCTAATAGGCTATATTATGACTTCAAACTTTGAGCCAGTTTTGACCAAAAAATATGGATACTTGGCCTGAAATTGCCGCCAAAGCTGTAGCACTTCTGCAGGCCGGGCATAGCCAAAGAAATGTGAGTGCACAACTGAATTTAAGTCGTACTACTGTCCGAAGAGTTTATTAAAGGTACTTAGAGACTGGCAGCTTCGTTTGTTGTCAAGCAAAACCGCGATCTCGTGTGACGACGTTTTTAGCTAGGGACCGTCAAAACTTAAAACACTAGGTGGCCCGATAAATGTGTCCGGGAGTGTATAAACAACCAGATCCAACGAGTTTAAAAGTAAGCTGAGTATATGCAGGAATGGAACACCTCTGCCTACCACTTCGGGGATAACATCATGAGAAAATTTCATTATTTTTGTTATTGTTAGCTGTAAATTAAATTACGCAAAAAGATTTCAGTCCTGACTCTTTTATTTTTATTTTCTATAAATTTTTCAAGCTCTTTCAACTTTCTATTTATAATCCACTTTAATTATTAAAAGAAACAGACGGAACGCGACTCAATCGCACTCGACAACTTTATTCAGACATTTTATTTTTTAATTGCTCCTCTAGGCAGCGTACTGCATAATTAGAGCGCATCATTATCGTACGTAGAGCTTCACACATTGGACTTTGTAACGTTCTTATTCCAATCGCCTTAGAGGTCAGACTCGCAAGTGTAAAGCTTCATGTGCTCTTGAATGTACGTGCCCTTTCACAGTGCCTGGTGTGAACACGCCTTTAGAAACGGGAGCAGTCTGAAGTGGCCTTTCTGCTATCGTGAAAGCATTCTTATGATTTTTTTTATGAATATTAAGTTGTTTATGGTTAACAACTGCGTGATCTGACGCACATCCTCAACCACTAGACGGAGAAAACTGAAATTTGAACTTTAAATGGATTGTAAAAGGCTCACTTTTCGATGCACAAGCAATGGGAGGGTAAATTGTAATAAACGTTAAATGAAAAATCTCACGCTATTTGTCCCCGAGGGGGTAAGCACAGGTATTCCATTTCTGGAAATACGAACTTTTCACAAGAATATTCGACCTTAAATAATCTTGTCATAATGAAAAGAAAAGGCAGATCAAGTGTATAGTCAAGAGCACACTAAGCTTGACACTTTGGACTTTGACCGGCCCTGTATTCTAGGTCGCGCAGTATTTAAATCAGAGCTCAGCTTAAACTGGTAGTGTAAAGCTTGACTTGCTCTTAACTGTACCTACCTTTTAAAATCAACAAGATGTATAAATTCATTGGTAAATGTGAATGAAGCGCGTGTCAAAGTGTATTTTATATACCTACTGATATAAATGAATTTTTTGAATTTGAATTTGTCGATTTATTGTCTCTACCTACCCCGTAGGGAAAAAGCGTGAGGGTATTGTGCTTACCGGACCAAATCAGGAGCACACCCAAAACAATGTTTGACTAGCTAATAACTTAATAAGCGATCGACAACATAATAGTTGTTCTGTTTGCGTTAAGCTGGGGTCCCACGGTCCGCTATTCTACGGATCAGCTACACTCAGCCGACGAGCACGGACGGCGACGCACCACAGGCAGGGCCGGTCCAACGGTGCGTGTCGGTGTGTGTAGATGTTTTTATGTTGTCATAATGCAAAGCGAAAGAAAGAGAGAGAAGAGCGCACCTTTGAAGTTACCGACTCACGATGGATACGGGCGCACCGCCACAGACGTTCTGTGCTATCACGGACGAGGCCGGTCCCACGGTGCGTCGTGCGAGCTGGTCTGCGTGCATCCGCGATTTTACGGACCGTGGGACCCAAGCTCACAGACAAATTAGCTAATAGATCCTCAAAAGATTAAGTAAATAAATAAAAAGCTTAAGCTCCACAGCTACATAAGTGAATGGTGCTAGCCCCCAATCTCTTTTATGGAATAGCCAATCGCATTCATAATCAACCTTTAACAGACCACTGCTGAGCTAAGGGTTTTTCCCCACGCATTAGGAAGTAAGGGCTATAATCTCCTGCACGAGCTTTGTTATATTACAATGTGCAATAAATGAATAAATAAATAACAGATGTAAATAAAAATATTTTATTTAGCCAATTGTAACGCGACTTAAAAAGCAGTTATGGGGCCAGGTTACATTTGTGTGAGTCAATAGCTTATATATTGTTATATAAAGTTAAGCAATTTTTGAAGTGAGTTTTCAAAAAAGTCCTTTTATATTCATACTGAACAACAACAGCCAGAAAACAAACTGACTCCTGATTTCATTGACTTGATTTTTATTCAGGCGTACCACTTTGGTTAATAAGAACATGTCTACTCATCGAGTTGTCTGTGGTTAGGAAAGTTCCCGTTTGCTTACCGCTGTTTACTTTAACGTAACTTATTTGTGTTTAGCTGATAATAGTACATTATGATGTAAGTGCGGTAGGTTGAAAATTACAGCCGAGGCGATATTGCTAGCCCGAGCCGTAGGCGAGGGCTACAAGTAAGCAGAGGCTGTAATTATCAAAGCGCACGTATGTCATACGACGTTTTATAACACATTTGCGAGGAAATAAAATAAAACTCCAACTATGGTAAGCGAATAAAAACAATACAGCGTTAAGAAAAAGCGCGCGGCGAGCATCAGCATTTTTTTTTAGGCAAAGTACGAAAAACAGCCAGTATTACTAATAAATTAAATTAATATTTTTGTGTTTTTGTTACAGATTAATTGGTTGTAATTTACTGTAAAAATTAATTAAATTAAATAATTAATTATGTACATAAATATTTCTTTAATATATTTTATCACCCAAAGTTAATTTTAATCATAAAATGTTGACAACTTTTTTGACATAAAAACTCTTTGCTGAGATTTTAAAAAGTACCGTTCGTTTTTGCTTTTTACTTTACACTTACCGCACTTGGGCGTAATGAGATACAATACGATATTGAAATTGGTGAAATAAGAAACCTTTTACGAGCAAATGTGTTATAAAGTAATTTACCTTACCATGTGTAAGAAGATGTTCTGTTGTTATTGTAGTTGATTAATTCTGTTGTATACGTAAAATATATCCTGCATTTCGATATCAATCATACCTATGTTTGCGGAGGTATTGGTATTTATGGAAATACTTACTTTCGTCAAAAACCTGAACCTTCATCCTACTTAGTTAATTTAGTTACTTACCGAGTTGAGCCTCGTCAGGGCAGAGATAAGCGATATCATTCCTAGTCGTGTGGGATTACTGATTTATTAGCAGATCCAAATCCCGTTCGGGAGAATACTTTGCAATAGGGTGTTATTTAAATGGTTAGCAGAGTATTCGTATTTTTGTAAGCAGAAAAATATAATCTGTAAGCAGAAATAGCTAATTGGTCAGCAACTCATGGCCAGCAAACATTACAAAACCTATCAGCAATTTATGTCATTCTGGATGGCTGTAATTATTTTTGAGCTGCAATGAGCTGCTACTGTTTAATAAAATTTTGGTAAGCACTCAGAGGGGAAGCCAAAAAATATTTTTTGAGCTTCATATAAAAGTAGCAAAATAATCTCAGCAAACTTGTCATGCGCAAAATGGGCGCATTCCTTACATAGATTAGGAAGGACTTTGGACTATGCAACTTTTATGATTATGATTATTATTACGATTACAAGTGGTGGTGGTGGTGTTAGTGGTAGTGGCAGTGGCAGTGGTGGTGGTTGTGGTAGTGGTAGTGGGAGTGGGCGTGGGAGTTGGGGGTAGGAATGGGGTGGGGCGGTATAGGAAGGTGTAGGAGGTAGTAGAAGGTAGTAGGAGGTAGTGGGAGGTAGCAGGAGGTAGTAGGAGGTAGTAGGAGGGTGTAGGAGGTAGTAGAAGGTAGTAGGAGGGTGTAGGAGGTAGTAGGAGGTAGAAGGAGGTAGGTGGATGTGGGAGGAGGTAGTAGGAGCTAGGAGGAGGTAGGGGGGTAGGAGGAGGTAGGAGGATGTAGTAGGAGGTAGTAGGAGGTAGTAGCTCCTACCTCCTCCTACCTCCTCCTACCACCTCCTCCTACCTCCTCCTATATCCTCCTACCACCTGGAGGAGGTAGGAGGAGACAGCTAGTATTTTTTACTTTTGTTATCCATAAAAGGGAGTGAGATGTTAGGGGGTCCGGTTTTAATCTAAGCGAAAACGTAACATTTTAAGGTCCCAGAATTAATTCTAGTCTAGCATTTTACTAGTCAATAAAGAAGGAACCTAAACGAAGCCTGTTTAAAGTAAACGAGCTTCGAACAGCGGAGGGAATTGCGCCGGTAACGAACCGTTTTACTCGCATTTTAAAGCAGAGGGATTTTAGGTCCCAGTTTTCTAACCCGTGAGTAAACCCGAAGGTCCCAAAATAAGTTCTGAGGCATGTGTATCAGACCCGGTCTGCAACGACGGGATTACCACCTATCACGTTTATTATTTATATTACTATATTATGTTGTCAGAACTGGACGAAATTAAAGTGGGACCAATCTGGAAGCCAGCCAGAAACCAGCTTTCAAATAAAAAAAGAATCATCCAAAACGGTTTACGCAATCGAAAGTTCTGGGGTAACAAACATAAAAAAAACATACAGTCAAATTGATAACCTCCTCCTTTTTTGAAGTTGGTTAAAAAATCCAAGTTGTTTTAAAACGACTAGTCAGAAAACAGCAAAAACGCTCGCAACCAGATATTTAGACAATGGTAGAGCTCCGTTGTGTAAGCGGAACCTCTAAAGCCGTGGGTGTATAGCCATTATCCACTGCAATGCGGACTACAATTGTTTTGGTTTCGCGGAATTTCCGTTACTGGAAAAGTTCTTTTTTTAAATCCCAGTATTTATGATAGCATGGCAGTGATCCCTGTCAGTAAAATGTACTTCTCCTGCTCCGAGTTCTTGTAAGCATGAAGCTTTAAACTTTAGTCCGATTCTGACCTCTATGGGGACTGTAATAAGAAACGTTACAAAGTCAAATATGTCTTCTGCTTGACTGTACTAATGAGTTTTTCAAAATCATACGTCGACAATCAATCGTCCTGACTCCAGTACATCAAATCAAGGAAGCAACACTTGATGTTACAGCAAACAGCACTTCAGTCCGACGATGGGCTCACTCGTCACGTTTAGATTCAACTTTATGGAAAAGTAGGTACTTTTCACTAGATTATTTTAATTCCTTTGTCAAGCTCGAAGGGTAAAGTCTAAATAACTAAAGGTGTAAGTGTAAACTACTGTCTTGATTTAAACAGGATCGGCCCATAAGTTTCGGAAAAAATTATGAAACAGACAGACTTTAAAAATCCCAATTCCACGCCTTTTATCCCCGAGGGGGTAGGCAGAGGTATTCTATTTCTGGATATACTCACTTTTCACGATATATTCTTGAGACCCCTAAGCGTGATAGGTGGTGAGCCAAAGATATCTTTGTGGTGAGCAAATCGCCGGACCGCGTCTTTTACACATGTCTCAGAATTAATTCTGGGACCTGCGGGTTTTCTCTCTATGTTTTCCTCCACCGTCGAGCTAGTGCTAAATATGTACGTAAGTACGTACAGACAGACTTTCGCAGTTATAATTTTATGGGAGTGGGGTTTTTGTATTCTTTTTGAGCATTGTACGTGTCGAAAATAGATCATGAGTTTGTCTGTACATCATACTTCTCGGAAAAGATCCAAATATTTTTAATATAACATATTGGGATATTCCCATGATTTATAGCTGACACGGCTACAGGCGAATTTTACCACGCGGCCCATTCACTCTTTTCCTAGTCCAAAAGTTTCGTTTACCATTCGACTAGGAGTAAGACAGACAGCTCTACTCTACTTTGGTCGAATCCACACTTAGGTAGATAGACAAATAACTATTGAATTAATTATATTTCTTTTTATGATAAAAAAAAAGCGGGCAAACGAGCAGACGGGTCACCTGATGGTCATGTGACTACCGTCGCCCATGGACACCTGCAACTCAAGAGTCACAATTGCGTTGCCGACGTTTGAGGTGGGAGTAGGGGGAGGGCAAGGGAGAGGAGGGGACGTATTTACGTATGTGTTCATAATGTCAGGCTGTTTGCTCAGTTCCAAAATCGTAGTGGCGACTAGTGCGTTTGTTATTACTTTTTATAGTTTCCTGTTTGAAGTCGGATTTTTATTTTTTGGTTAAAAATTATCGCCAATATATTCTTCGGACCCCTAAACGTGGTAGGTGGTAAGCTCATCGCCGGACCGGGGTATCAGAATAAAGTCTGGGATGCGGGTTTTCTCAGGATAATTATTGTCCTTTACCGTCGAGCTATAGTGTTAAAAAACAGCAATGTATGACCAGCTTTATCCTCCACAATACGCAAGTGAGGAGCGTTCGTTCGCGAAATTTATGCTAACGCCACTTGTTTATTGTTTTACTTATTCCTAGGGTTGCTACACAATTCCATAGACAAAAATTTTAACCATTTTTAGGTTTCACCGCGTAGTTCCCGTTCAAGTGGGAATACGGGAATAAAATATAGCCTTGGTTACTCAGTGATAATGTAGCTTTTCATTGGTGATAGATTTTTTTAAATCGATCCAGTCGTTTTTTAATTTTATTCGTTACAAACATACAAAAATTTAAATCTTCCCTCTTTATAATATTAGGTAGATGTAGATATTCTTGAAAATATATATGAACATGATCATGAGATTCAGTGAGCGAATGAGATCCTTATGTCATAGTAATGAGAAGAGTAGAATTATTTTGATTATTGGAGGAGCGGAGTTGGTATGATGCTCTCCAGTGAAAGTGCAAGATCTTCCACCAGCCGATGTGATCGGGCCTGGGGACCAAGGTTCAAATGGACAGTTGTATGTATAGAAACTCGTGTGACAACGTCCTTGGGCGCAGGTTGAAAACCAGGGCTTGTCACTAAATGCAACGCAGCAGATGCTGAGCCTGCTGCCCTTTGCCTACACTCCTCATCCCAAAAATAAATTGAAATTGACTTTATTTTTGTTGTTTTGTTTTGTTTATGTGGAAAGGAAATAAAGTACCTATTATTAACACTTCGATAGCGCGGTTTGAACTTGTGACGTTCCAGTTTTTAAAACTTGCTATAATTGTTGAATAATAATTAAAAATACATTGTAGAGGTGTTTTGGGATAAGAAAATATGTTTAATGAATTTAATTTAATTTTTAGACAGTCAACTACACTATTGTGTGATCACCAACCCTGTGAAAAGTAGCTTGTTTGTTTATGGTTGCATTATGAGATGAAAGCAAGATATAACGACTTCATGCGACTTTTTCGATGGCTTGCCTAGAAACACTCCGCTAGTTAGTTTGCTCACACAGCACCCTATATATCTGATTTCCATTAGCCTAAATATGTGGCGAAATATATGTTATAGGCTAAGTTCCTTATAAATAAATATGTAGACTAAAACTAAATTAAAGGAAGTACAGAATGTGAATGAAACGGCTAGAGTCTCAGCACAACTGCTGCTTTTTAGACCCTGCCCTAATTTAAAATGTTTCCAAATATACTTTATGGTTAACTGTCTTATAATATAAAAGAAAATAAAGTCGGTGTTTCTAAGTTCTTAAAACTTACGCCCAGCCCTCGCTTTGCTATTCAGAGCCGCGCAAGATATTGAAATGGATCATACACGACGAATAATTCTAGTTGTCGGGTCTGATGGCACAGTTGGTAGTGACCCTGCCTTCTGTGCCGGAGGTTGCGGGTTCGATCCCCGCTCGGGGCCAACATTTGTGTGCATGAACATGTTTGTTGGCTTCATGTCTGTTCGTTTAATATTTATTTAATTATATCTATCAGTTGTTTAGTACTCAGTACAGGCCCTGCCTAGTTTGGGACTAAATATCCTTGTGTGAATTGTGTCCCACAATTTATTATTTATTATAATTATTAATTAAAACTGTTGTGAAGAACTTGTGACAGAGATTCAACAGTCTGTCAGCAAATTTTCGTTGGATTTCGATAGATCTAAACGTAATTATCTTTTAAATAAATGAATTGTGATTGGGTTTTCGAAAACCGGGGTAAGTAAAAGTGGATTGTTTATATTTTAATCGATGATCCTAAAAAAGGTTTACAGAAAAACAGGTATGCAGAGGTATTCCATTTCTGGATATACCCACTTTTCACGAGATATTCTTTGGAACCCTAAACGTGGTGAACGTGGTAAAGTTGGTGAGCATCGCCGGACCGGGTCTGTTACACTTGCCTCAGAATTAATTCTGGGATCTGCTGGTTTCCTCAAGATGTTTTCCTTCACCGTCAAGCTAGTGATAAATATGTACGTAAGTTTTGAAAGACTCATTTGCTAGGATTTGAACCCGAGCCTCACTGATTATCATCATGTGAAGCAGGCTCTATAAAACCGTAAGGCTATCACTTCTCTACAGAAAAACTCATAAAATATCATCCTTTAAAAAATTAAACGGTAAAAAAGACAATGGTTCCTCATTTTTCAAAAGGAGTTATGAGGCGCGGGAAACAGTGACAGTTGATGGATCCCGCATAGTTTTTCCGCATGTAATTTGCGTGCGAGATGCCTGAAGCATGCGGTGATTAATGAAGGCTTGGGACGCATTGTCGCCGGCTCCGCATCATTAGTATGGAACGATTTGTATGCGCTATAATGGCGCCGTGGTTATTTGTTATCTCCCTCGCAGTCAGATGACAAGTTAAGACGTTACAGGAATTTAATTAAATAACAAAAAAAACTAACAAACACGCTTTTGTATTAGCAGCTTTCGTCAAAACCAATACAATGTGTGCTAGGGTATTTTTAAAAAGGGGCAATCGAGCAGACGGGTCACCTGATGGTAAGTGACTACCGTGGCCCATGGACACCTGCACCACAAGAGTCACCACTTCGTTCAGTGGCGGCGTAAGGCGTAGGCGACGTGGGCCAGCGCCTACGGCCTCCATCCAGCAATCACTACATAGTAAAAAACAAAGTCGCTTTCTCTGTCCCAATATCCCTATGTCCCTTTGTATGCTTAAATCTTTCAAAGGTTTTTTTTAATAGATAGAGTGATTCAAGAGGAAGGTTTTTGTGTTAGCATTGCACCCGTGCAAAGCCGGGGCTAGTAAATAATAAAAACAATAGAACTAGATTAGTTTATTTGACTATTACAAATAGTTGGCTTCACTAAGGGGTTTTATTAAGGAGATGGGAGTTATTAAGGAGTTCAGTATGGCTAAGAGCAGCAAAATTTCTGTTTACACACAGATATACAAGAAATAATAAAAAATAATATAAATGTTAGTATGAAAAATTTTTTTTCTTTAAAAGAAACCGTCTCATCATCTATCAGGGGGCCTCGCAAAATGTATCTTGCTCACGCCAAATTTTGGTCTTGCCCCGCCACTGATAAAACGCCGCCTTTAAAGTGGAAGTAGAGTGAAGGGCAGGGGGGGGGGTCTCCGATTACCTCACTCACTCAAGCGGCCACGGTCTCACTCCGGTCGAGCCGGCCCAAGCGTGCGAGCATAGCTCTTCCACGATTAAATAGAAACACCTTATGGAAACATCATCAACCCGTAACATTCTACTGCTGAGCTAAGGGTCTTTTCTTACACACGAGGAAGTAGTAAGGAGGAAGGAGGAGTAAGTAAGAAAGGAAGTAAAGGCTTTAATCTCCCACCCTAGCCCACCACGGATTGGAAGGAAACAACTGTTTTTATGTTGCCGCAATAATATTTTTTTATTGATTTTAGAAGGTGCGTTTGTGGGACGCGTGTGGTTCAACTCAGAGCTATTGGTAAAGTGGTGGGGGGGGTTCTATGGTAGTTTATCTCCGAAGCGGTCGGCAAAGGTATTTAATTCTGGACCCCTAAGCGGGATAGGTGGTGAGCCCATCGCCGGACCGGGTCTGTTACACATGTCTCAGAATAAATTCTGGGACTCGCGGGTTTCTTTGCGATGTTTTCCATAACCGTCAAGCTAGTGATAAATGTGTATCTAAGTAGGTACGTAAGTTTTTGAAAAACTTATTGGTAGGTAGATACATGCCTTCGCCAGGATTTGAACCCGAGCCTCACGAATGAGAAGCGCTATCACTGCTACGCTGTGTAATGAACTTGTTTACTTATAATTGTTATATAATATGATAATCGACTTAAAGGTCATATAAACATAGAAGAAGAGGTTATCCATTTACGAATATTAGGGTACCTCTCATCAAAACTTAGTCAATAAATTTTAATACATAAAATTTAATTATTCTATTTTGTAATGTGGTTTTGATATGGTGAATGATTGAGTCAAAATATTAGTACCTATCATATAAAGGAAACCGTGACTAACTGGCTGACTGATTTATCAACGCACAGCCCATAATAGGGTATTTAAATGTATCGAAATTAAGTATCAAATCCCAGAACAGCTCTAAAAATCCACTTCAATTTTCATTTTACAATTAGGTAAAAATTTAGAAATAATAAAACTTCAAAAAAGTGATGCTATTTGGTACTAAAAATGATGACGTCAAAAGTCAGGGGTCGGTATACTCAGTATATATTCCATAGTAAATTTTCGTTTTAAAAAGTAAGTAATTTGTCTAGGCAGTAAAATATTCTGGCTGGGTAAAGGAATTTGTAATTTTGCAGAGGTTCCGTAGGGAGCGTAGGCATCCGCTACGAAAGGATTTTTCGAAATTCCCACGGCAACAGGAAGTTGTAGTAAGATGGCACTGATAAATAACTCTTCAGAATTAAAGCATAATAGTGACCATTGCACATCATGACTTAACTTTTTAAAGGTACCTATATTTTAATTATTTATTCCAACGCACGACACAGCGACACTGTATGCTTGCGCAATATCGTTAAAACCCTCAAATGTCTACAAGTCACCAGCAACGGAATCCAAGTGAATATCACGAAGGCCGCTTAACAGACTAAAAAGTACCTAAACAATAAGTTACACACACGATAATACAGTTGTAGTTTTCTCACAAATATTTGTGACTCTCAGTGTAATACACGTTTAACTTTACTGTGATTTTACTAACAAATCAATATTTTAACGAGTTTGACCGAGTTCGGCGATAAAAATTCTAATCATTTTCTCAAGAAGCAAGCTATACTTATTCCCATACTTATTATCACTGTGTTTTAGCTTAAGAACAATGAAACTGACAGCAGCGCAAAAGGAATTCTATGAGGAGAATGGTTACATTGTGCTGAAGAACCTGATCCATGAAGATGAGTTAGCCAGGATCTCAGAGGAGTACGACAGGCTCTTCCAGAGGAAGAACCAGGAGAAGATGGAGAGCTCTTGGGTGGGGAGCGATGACAACGATAGGAAGACCGACAGTGCGACAACGGTTGGTGATACTATACCATAAATCAATCAATATCTGTAGAAAAACACCATAATATGATAGTCAACCATGGTGCTTTATACGGATTCTGAGCATTCTGCCGCTTATCACGTGTTTCTTCATCGTCACTCAGTGAACAATCTGTTTGTTGATATATCGATAGTTAGATTAAACCTGAAATCTAACCTACGAGTCCGTCGTATAGCGAGGTCTTCTGGAACTGGTTCCGGTCCAATTTGTATGAAAGAGTTACCTCCGCTCGAAAATAAAAGGATAAAACTTTTGCAGCAGAACTCTTCTAGGTACATAGCAAACATATCTTCTGAAAAGAATTTTGAAAGAGATGGCAAATGCCTTAAGAGATTTTTTTTGCGTCCATGTTCTGTCAGTTGTTCAGAGTCAAGCCGTTGTTTTCCAGGTGAAAGGCATCCACAACCTGCAGCACCATCACGCCGTCTTTGCCAGACTTCTGTACAACGAGAATCTTCTGGACGCCGTAGAAAGCATTATAGGGACTGAGAACATCGTACTCCATCACACTAAGGCACACTTGAAGCCACCGGAGAAAGGAGCTGCTTATCCTATGCATCAGGTAGATCTTAGAACAATTTAAACAATTTATTTATTTGAAATGTGGATCGAACCAATCGTATGCTCTACGGCTTACCGTCGATCTAGTGGTGTATATGACAAAGTGTTTGAAAAATCTTTTGGTACACATCCTCAATGAACCCGAGGTTTATGCATGAAAGACGGGCTCCTTACAAACATGGCTATTACTGCTATTGGAAGTTAATTTAATATATTCAGGATTACCACTACTTTCCGTACGAGAAGGATTCTATGGTGGCAGCGTTCATCCATTTGGATGCAGCGAGTCCGGAGAATGGGGGACTGTTCGTGTACCCAGGATCTCACAAGCTGGGTCCCCAGGAGGACGTTGGTGCCAAGGAAGGGAACTACCACTATGTTGACCAGGTACGTCTATAGGTAATCTTTGGTCAGAGGTGGCAAGACAATTGGCAAACGAAACGGTTTGGTTACGTTTTAAATAAAAACCGACATGTACTGTTCTTGCTATTGTATCTTACTAACTATAACATTTATTATTATTCCTCTGGTTTCTAACTCCCATACAAACTAAGAAACATTTTATATTTTTGTTTGTTGTGAACACAGAAAATATTATACAGTGAATATTTATACAATAAACATTAAAAGTTTTGGCAAGCTTTAGGTTTCTTTCTTTCAGTCACCGCCAAAGTAGCATTTTGAGTAAAACTAAAAAACATATGGCATCTGCTAATTTAAGACCCGTATAGAGGACGCTCCGGCCATAAAGCTTTCCTATTCTAACTGTGCTAACGGAGTTCTATGCTGGAGGATCGTAGCAAACCTTAAAGATACACAACGCTTCACAGAATAAGCGCAATTATTATTATTTTTTTTTTTATTTATTTGGGAAACATACAGTCTTAAACACTAATAGTAACAATATTGGTATTATTACATAGACCTAGAGTTCCACTATTTAAAAGAGCAAAAATGTACATCGAGAACTCATTTAGTCGACTTAAAAATAAACATAATTTTAAACTTAAGGTAAAAGTAGTACGTAAAGGTACATTGCGATGCAACAAACCAACGCTAACTTAAATGAAATTAAACAATTTTTCACCAATACGTGATTTAAATCTGCCCAAAGATAACCCAAAAATGTCAATATCTGTGAACCGCTGGTTATAATTATCCAAAGCACGCCTGAAAAAGCCATTTTTCATATAATTTGTATTACTTGGTTTGGTATAAAACGAATGTTTAGAGCGCAAGGAGGCTCGGGATGGGACTTTAAAGTTAATTTTAGCCAGCAAAGGGGACGAGTCAACGAGGCTATGAACCAACTTATATAAATAAATAATGTCAATATAAGCACGTCTGCTGTCAAGAGGTGATATTCTGTGCCTAATTGAGGCAGAATCATATTTTCCTCATACACTCCAATTAGTAGGTACATTAATATTATTCATCACTACCTAGCTTGACTGAAGGAAAACATCGTGAGGAAACCCACAGGTCTCATAATTATTCTGACGTACTTATGTGTAACAGACCCGGTCCGGCGATGGGCTCACCACCTATCACGTTTAGGGGTCGAATATTCTCGTGAAAAGTGGGTATTTCCAGAAATGAAATACCTCTGCCTACCTCCTCGGAGATAAAAGACTATGTACTTTATTATTATTATTGAGATTATTTATTTTATTTAAAAATATATATTATATGATGCATTCGTACTTTAGTTTTGTCTAAACCAATTCCTTAAATAAAGAGCAATAATAATTATACCCATATACGAGTATAATTAAACCGTACGGTTTCCATAAAATTCAGTGATGACAATTTTTTTTTTTGCAAAAATTATATACTTGCTGAAATCGGTTAAGTAGTCGAACTAAATTTCTTTTACAAATTGTATTTATACTTATTTCCAGAAAAAATACTCATTGAAAAAAGCGACTCCCGTGATAGCGGACCGTGGGGACGTTGTAATCTTTTCCTACCTCTTGGTCCACGGCAGCTCAGTCAACAACTCCTCAAGACCTCGCCGCATGCTGCTCATCCAGCTGGCATCAGCGGATGACGAACCTTTAGGCCAGCAGCCTCTGAGGCCAGCACAAGGTTTGTTGCTCAGGGGGGTCAATGTAAACCGAGATGCCAGTATATCGAAGAGGTTTGAAACAACTCGGTTATTACGTGAATAAATTAATGAGTGCTTCTTGATGTTTTATTTCTGACCAAGTTACTCGACTTGTGTGGCTAAAGGCTTTGAGTATTAAACTAACAGGAGACGTCACGCGCACTAGTTTCTTTGCAAAAAAGTCTGCCAATTTTTGCGCGGGGGACGAGGAAACGCACACAAATAATGTTAACACAAACGCATTTTTTGACGAAACAATTATACACTAACATGAACTAGATGCACAGAAATACATTCACACACAGAAACAACCAATCCGAACACTCCGTGACCTCAAGACAACTAGTTGTATATAACAGGTATGAGTGTTGCTCATACATTTTTTGGCAAAGGGGAACGCCTGTCAGTGGCGTTTCCGGTTTGTTTAATACTCAAAAGCTAAAGGTTAACGAGATAGTTGTCCTTTTCTTTTTCTTACTTCCCCTTCTGTTTCTCTTCTTCCTTCAACTTCCCATCCTCCTCTTCCTCCACCGTCTTCTACACCTTTCCCAATACCTTATTTTCTGCCTCTGTGACCGAGACGTCCAGTGCGATGATTTTTATATCCTGGTTGGTTTTGCAGATATTCGTCGAAACTTCTATGTGTAGTCGGACTAGTTCTATAATACTGAGACAGGTAATCATTGGCCCTTGAGATATAGTTCCTGGAATCATTGCGATAAACTTGGGTGTCCGGCAAACAGGGACCTCGGTACACCAGTGTCCAGTCTGCAAAGAAAACGGGGACTTGAAACTCTGAACCTACTTAAAAGTTATAATATTACTAGCAGCGCCCCGCGGTTTCACCCGCATAGTTCCCGTTCCCGTGGAAATATCGGAATAAAAAGTATCCTATGTCCTTCTCCTGGTTCTAAGCTACCTCCTCACCAACTTTCAGCCAAATCGGTTCAGCCATTCACGCGTGATGCCGTGACCAAGGGAAAAAGGGATTAATTTTTATATATATAGATTATTATCAAACTGAAGAAAAATGATAGCGCCCCTATTCTTATTAAATTAAATAATAGTAGCAATGCATGCGTTGTAGTTGTTCACGTTCATAAATAATAACTGCAATATAATTACTATTTACTACAAATACAAACTGTTGTAAGAACCTTGATAACGCGGTTTGGAATTAGTGACATCACGTACTTATATCTGGCGCTTATTCTGTTCTATGTAAAGCATAAAGTATAGAAATACTTTCTCTCAGCTTTGTCTTGTTGTTAGTACAGCGGGGTACAACATGCGTGTACTAACGTTATGTGTGTCTTAGTAGAAATAGTATAGAATGGGAATTAAATGAATTTTCAGAGATACCTGTCATTGAGCATGCCAGAGATATACATAGCGAAAATTTTCTAGATCTATTAAGGCAACAATCATGCGGCCAAAAAAATTACATAGTTACAAAAATAGTAAAAATACATGCCTCAGAATTAATCCTGGGACCTGCGGGTTTCCTCACGATGTTTTCCTTAACCGTCGAGATAGTGATAAAGCGCAAAGACGTTTAAAGAAAAAGTTTCTCTCTAGGAAATAGAATGGTTTTTTTTGGACCTCTTTGGATAAACGTAAGTATTTGAAAAACTCGCCAGGATTCGAACCCGAGACCCCACGCATGAGAGCCGGGCTCTTTAACCGGCGGGCTATCACAGCTCTTTTTTAAAAATAAAACAAAAGTAATTTACTGATTCTTGATTGTCTATTCGCCGAACAGTCTGCACTCAGCATGTGGCAGTAGGAAGGGAACGTCTTCATTGTGTAATTGTAGTTTTTATTTGCAGGAGGACTCATGCCACATACCTGGCCGTACCTGTAATGGAGGTACCTCATTTAATTATTTATTAAAAAAAAAACTCGCGCCTTCTATCCCCGGGGAGTAGGCATAGGTATTCCATTTCTGGATATACTCACTTTGCACGAGATATTCTTGAGACCCCTAAACGTGATATAGGTGGTGAGCCCATCGCCTTACCGGGCCTGTTACACATTCCTCAGAATTAATTCTGGGACCTGCGGGTTTCGTCACGATGTTTTTTTTCTAATGAGTTTGGTTAAATACAACTGTCCAACATCAACCGTTGGAACGTCCTCAGGCACGATCACCTCGCCTGGCTGAAGATCTTCCCTTTTCAAGATAGAGGATCATTCCACCTGGGCAATGGGCAGGCCACATCGCTCGAAGAACTGATGACCAATGGGGAAGAAAGGTTCTCGAGTGGCAACCAAGAAGCGTTAGGCCTCCCATCAGGTGGACCGACGACATCGTAGCCGGTGGATGCAAGCGGCAAGATGTCGTTCGTTGTGGCGTTCTATGAAGGAGGCTTTTGTTCAACAGTGGGTCTTCCGGCTGATGAGAATTCACGCATTCCACCTTTATTTTACGTGGGAGAGCCATGCTTCGGCACGCTTGGGCCGGCCCGACCGGAGTGATACCACGGCCTCACAGAAAACCAGCGTACAGCAATGCTTGCATTGCATTTCGTTGAGTGAGTGAGGTAACCGGATTCCCCCACCCCCTCCCCCTCCCCCTACTCCCACCTCAAAGGCCGGCAACGCAGTTGTGACTCTCGAGTTGCAGGTGTCCATGGGCCACGGTAGTCACTTACTATCAGGTGACCCGTCTGCTCGTTTGCTCTCATAAAAAAAAACCTTCGCTCTTCCATAGGTATTCTATTATAATAGAATACCTTATAAGAGGTGGAAGTACTTACTTCTTGTATATCTTATAACACGTGAAACCACATGTGCCCGAATCGGTGGATCTGTCGAACATCCAATCAGCTTCTGGCCAATAGGGCTCATACCCGTAAAGCGGGTTGTACACAAGGTTTCTTGGCCGCCCTGCGATCGTATGCAGAAAGTCTTCTCGTTTCATGAGACTAAATTAATAATAATAATATAATTAATTGTGGGACACAAACACGGTTATTTAGTCCCAAAGCCCCTAGTAGGGTCTGTCCTATGGGTACTAAACAACTGATAAACATACATACTTAAATAAATATTTAACACCCAGACACGAAGCCACATGTTCATGCACACAAACGTTGGCCAGGAGCGGGGATCGAACCCGCGACCTCCGACTCAGAAGGCAGGGTCACTACCAACTGAGCCAACAGGCCCGTCATTAGGTATAGAAAACTGTAACATCCATGTCTCTTCCTTTTCATTTGTATTCGTAGGTAATAAGTATTCAAATATTGACAGATAAAGTGAAGAAGTGTAATTCGAGAGCGATCTGAAAGACGAAAGTGACTTAGGATTAAAAAGGAATGTGTAAGAAGTAACATTCTATGTCCTTAATCGGAGTTACGCTCTATTCCCTGCTCTCTGGCTGGGTATCATCTATCTATGGTACTGTTCGTAAACTTGTAGAAGTTCTAGTTTGTGTTTATAATAAACTCCTGATATAATACTATTGAAACAGTGTTTTCATTTACATAATTTTACAGAATGCTAAGTGGTTTGTTCATAAAACGGATGAATGAAAGGCGCTTAACGATAACATGCAAGGGGGTGTTGTGAATGGGTGAGTCGGTACAGGACGACCTTGGCGTACTTAGGTTAGATCGACGATGTAAGTACCTATTGCAGAAAAGCCAGATAAAGAGGACCTACCTACCCGAAATCGACGAGCATGCATGAAACGTTTGATGGATGTGGATGAAGCACGAGAGATCTGCCAGGTTCGTAGCAAGTGACAGTCTATAAATAGGCGTGAGATTATGTGTGTATTTTATTTTATTTTGGTAACAGACAGTCATGTATCTTAAACAATACAAACATAATTTATCTTATAGACTTAGAGTACCAACAAATTAAAAGTAGATACATAATTAACGTGTGATTCGGAAACGGTAAATTTTAAGAAATTTGCTACGGTTTCTAAGAAGATATCTGAAGTTTACTAAACTGGTGATCAATTACAAGTTTCTTATACGTGTGAATGTAGATAAATAAATGGTGGCACGTACACAAGTTGCACAGTTAGTAAGTACCTAAGTAAGTAACAACTTTTTATAGTACACCAATAAAAATATGCAATAAGATGACACAATGATTAAAAAAGTACAAAGGGCGGTCTTAGGTAGATATTTAGTTTTAAATTTGGCAGAATCAAATAGCTTATTATCGCTATCGTCTTTTTTACGTATGTACATTGCTTCCAACAGAAAGGCATGCACACTAATGTTTACCTGTGCGGAAGTCGAACCCGCGACCTCCGATCCAGAAGGTCAACTCAACTGAGCCGACAAGACGAGCAAACCAAACAAATTCGATACAATACAACACATAGTTATTAAAATATAAATAAATAGGGACTTATACAGCTTATACTAAAAAGACGAGTTACCTATTTGTTTTATTTTAATAATTATTCATAGTTTATAAGTATTAAAAAATTCTACTTTTTTGTTCATCAAGATTTATCGATTTTCAAACACCCCGATATTTTACTACATACCAACTGAAGTATGACCATATCCATAGATAAAACCATACATTAGTAAAAGAGTTGGAAAATTCATAGACAAATGTCATAGCTGCAGGATGGCGGCATCCGGACTCTTGGATAACACTTACCTAAGGTATTTCCTATAGTTATCTCTTAGCAAAACCTTTGGCAGACTGCGAACTGCTGGGTATAGTTTTCTCAGAATTGTGCCCCAGTACAGATTAGACTCCATAGACCTGGCTGACACACAAATGTATATCTCACATACGGACACAACTCGTTCATAAATTAGCATGTTGGTATTACCACAGAATAAGTAAAATAGTACTACGTACAGAAGGTTCTCTGTTAACAAATTCCCTGTTTAGGTACGTCAAACATGCCTAAATGTGGCCATCTCTTTCTATCGCATGCAACGCGCTCTTTCGGAGGCGGAGCCTTAGATCTAGGGTTGCCGGCAGCTCGACTCATTAAATTATACGTTAGTAGTAGTAGTTAGTATAATAGTGTATTTTACCTACGATATTACGATTATTCTTTATTTAGGTACTAAAGACCACTCAACTAAACAAAAGCTGTGTAATTTGCCTTTAGGTTATGTTATGACTTCAAAACTGCCTGTTTCTGCAAAATGTAGGACGAAGACTTACAACTGGGTTATCTACATACATACATACATTATATAATGTAAAGAAAAATAGTTTTTAAAAATTCACTATAGAACCAATGCTCGGCAACCACTAATAGAACGCCGGGTGGCGGCCGGCCGCATGTACTTGTAGCGTCGCGATGACGTCACGCGCCTAGTATAGTACCTACTATTACTTATTCTGTGGTATTACCGTATCTATAAGTTACTCTATGATTACCTCCTACGAAATTCTAATAGACAATCTTGTCTAGACAAGATTGTCTATTAGAATTTTTTTTAAATGCGGGTTTTGTGACTTGGACCTTAAGGTATCAATATTTTTAAAAATGTTTATAAAATTACTTACGCAATAAATATATTAAGGAAATCCAAAACAAATAGTTCATATTGTTACAGACGACAGTCAAAACGAAGTATCCACGCACAAATAAAATCAATTATTTCGAGTGGCTATTGTACTAAAAAATAATTAAATACAGGTAGACTCTGTTGTTTTTGCGAGTCTCTCATATTAATTGACTTTTTATTTCTTCTTACATAATGTGTATTAGGAACAAACCAATTATTCTCATCGGGCCTGTTGGCTCAGTTGGCAGTGACCCTGCCTTCTGAGTCGGAGGTCGCGGGTTTGATCCCCGCTCGGTGCCATTTGTGTGCATGAACATGTCTGTTGACTTCGTGTCTGGGTGTTTAATATTTATTTAAGTACACACACCGGCACAATTAGCGGAACAGAAAAAAAAGGGAGTATTTACGCATTTTTGCGTGTTACTGGCCGGCTAAACAAGCTTTTTTTAAATTTGGGTTTTAATTTAAAAATGGAATACTAAGCGACTGCCCTTTTTTTCATTCTTTTGTTTTAATTTTCATTGATTCATTTTTTCCACCGCTTGTCCGTTTTTAGAAGGTTCGTGAATTCCATTTGAAAAGCTTTGAATTGCAGTTTTTGAGGCTTTGGAGTTTTTTCGCATATTGATAATTTACGAGCATCTAATTATGCCTGAAATCATTAGGGCAGATCAAATGAGGAGAAATGGTCAAACCTACAGATCGATTGCCAGAAGCCTTCGTCGATCGTTATCAACGATTTATCGTAGCATCCAACGATACAGATTGACAAATGCTCTAGTGAGAAGGAGAGGACAAGGCTGGAAAAGGTGTACTTCAAGGAGGGATGACCGTTTTCTCCAACTTCAAGTCCGACGGAACACGAGACTAACGGCGGTGCAGGCTCGAAATTTACTGGAAGAGGTACGAGCAGTAAGGATGAGTGAGCGGACAGTTCGTAGAAGATTCGAAGAAGTGGGTATAGGCTCGTATGTGCCCGCCAAAGCCCCAAAACTTGAGAGACATCATCGCACAAACCGTCTACACTTTGGTCGTGAACATCGTGATTGGGACTTCGACGACTGGGGACAGGTTCTTTTTACTGATGAATGCAGAGTTATGTTAAATCAAATTGATGGAAGGCAGCGAGTATGGAGACGCAAAGGAGAACGGTATATCCAGTCTAATTTTGAAAATACAGTTGCATATGGCGGCGGTTCAATTATGGTCTGGGGAGGAATATGTTTAGGAGCTCGTACGGAGTTAGTAGTGGTCGATGGCGGGAATCTGAATGCTGATCGGTATATCAGGGAGATTTTAGAAGAACATGTTGTGCCATTTGCCCCCTTTATTGGTAACAACTTCATTCTAATGCAGGATAATGCTCGGGCTCACAGTGCTCGCACAGTACAGACATACCTAAACCATGTTGGTATAACGGTGATGGAGTGGCCAGCACGGTCCCCCGATATGAACCCTATAGAACACGTCTGGGACTTGCTAAAGAGGAGTGTAAAGTCAAGAATGCCCCCTCCCAATAATCTCAACGAGTTGCGAAACGCATTACTTGAAGAATGGCAGAGGTTGCCCCAAGAAACCATTGATAACATCATCCGCAGCATGCCCAGACGGATGGAAACCCTCATCAGAGCACGAGGAGGAAACACTCGATATCGAACAGTCATTGAAATTGTTGTTAAACTTTGGAAAATCTTGAATTTTCTGCTGTTTCTCTATAATTAAAAATCGAAGAAAAATGCATTTTGTTTAATTTAATTTTTATTTTTATAAAATTTTAAGTATGGTGTTACAAATGAATGTCAAAACATGTTAATTTAATTGTTGTTTCATTTTAAATAATGTATTGTTTAAAAATTACATTCATTGTTCTAAATTCCCTCTTTTTTCTCCTTTTTTTTTCTGTTCCGCTAATTGTGCCGGTGTGTGTATATTTATCAGTTTTAGTACCCATGGTACAGGCTCTGCCTAGTTTTGGGACTGAATAACCGTGTGTAAATTGTACCTCAATTTATTTATTCTTAGGAAAGATTGTTTAAATGTTCATTCATATTTATAAATTTAAATATTTGTAAATTATTATTACATTCCCCAATGTGGCCCCAATTCTCCCTCCCCCTCCCCTCCTCTCCCCTCCCCCTACTCCCACCTCAAAGGTCGGCAACGCAGTTGTGACTTGAGTTTCAGGTGTCCATGGGCGACGGACGTCACTTAACATCAGGTGAGCCGTCTGCTCGTTTGCCCCCTTTTTTATCATAAAAAAAAAAAAACATTCTTACACCACCGCTAATATTTCACCTAAACCCCGAATTAATATTCAATTGCTTGCACCGACGGAGATACGCGGCCTATATAAATCAGCTTCTTACGGCATAACGCTTCGAAATACTACCGTGCATAAATCACAAAAAATGTCCCAGGCCCCATCAGCGCGGGTGCCAGGATGTGTGGCTATCAATCAACCTTAGTGTCCGTCCTAACAGGTCGTTGGCACTTAACAATTTAGATAGATAGATAGATAAATCATTTTATTGCAACACATAGGTACATTAAAATAAGAGAAAATAAAAAAGAAAAGATAAACACATATAAAAAAAACACTATACAAATCAACTACGTTTCGTTAAGTGAGTGAGGTAACCGGAGGCCCCAATCCCCCCTCCCCTCCCCACCCCACTCCCCCTACTCCCACCTCAAAGGTCGGCAACGCAGTTGTGACTCTTGAGTTGCAGGTGTCCATGGGCGACGGACGTCACTTACCATCGGGTGACCCGTCTGCTCGTTTGCCTCCTTTTGTATCATAAAAAAAAAAAAAAAATAACAAATACCTACTTATGTACTAACTAAACGTTGCAATGTATGTGTGTGCGTGGCGGTGCTGATTTAGACTGGATAACATAGAACTCTAAAGAGTAAAAAACCTACTTCAACCAATAATACTAAAAAAATACAGTCGAAATAAGAACCTCTTCCTTCTTTTAAGTCGGTTAAAAAAATTCACGTCACTTACTCACGGGACTTAATTTAGTTCAGTCCTATCTTTGTCTTACCTCAAAAAAAGAAAAGGGATAGAAGATTACCCATCGAATTTAGTCCTGTCAGGAGCTGTATTTTAGTCGTGATTTCTTTACGCACTAAACACGTCATGAAATGCCTTAGTTGACAGGACTAATTTTAATTTGACAGGACTAAATATCTCTCGTCTCTCTTCTTTTAGGAGAAAGAAAATGACAGAAGTAAACTAAAATAATTTTAGTCGCTGTAGGATCGAACCCATAGCTGCCTCACTCTCTAGATGTCATCGAAACATGTTAGTACAAGGTTAGTACCCATAAAAGCTGATATCACATCTTACTGCGACCATGAGCAGATCAATTTCATATATTAAACTTCGCTGGAAATACTAAAATTTTTATTTTCCGTGACTCAGGTGATATGAGTGACGTAGGGACGCATTAAGTTAGTTCTCAGGAGGTTTTTCTCAGCAATTACAAAACATTCGGGACTGATATCATCTTGGTAATTGTTTGACGTGATTAGTTAACTTTCTTTCTTTAGTTTATTCGTGGGAGAGCCAAACTTTCTTTCTTTAGTTTATTCGTGGGAGAGCCATGCTTCGGCACGCTTGGGCCGGCTCGACCGGAGTGATACCACGGCCTCACAGAAAACCAGCGTAAAGCAATGCTTGCATTGAGTGAGTGAGGTAACCGGAGGCCCCAATCCCGCCCCCCCGTCCCCTCCCCTCCCCCCTCCCACTATTCCCACCTCCTAAGGCCGGCAACGCAGTTGTGACTCTTGAGTTGCAGGTGTCCATGGGCGACGGTAGTCACTTACCATCAGGTGACCCGTCTGCTCGTTTGCCCCCTTTTTCTTATAAAAAAAAAAAAACTTTTACAGCAGGGAAAACTATATAAAACTGCGATTTCCATGCTACCGGGAAACTAGTTTTTTTTTAATAATGATGGGCTTACTCTTGACCCCAGACTAGCCCGAAGGCAAAGGCAATTAAACTTTATGTATCATCAACTAGTAACAGCCCACTGCTGAGCTTTTTTGGAGTGAGAACGTCTTATAAATCGATGAACGCCGGCAGCACGAACGAAAAAGCATGACTATATTGTCACGTTCCGCCTGAGCCGAGCGTGCAAGCGAGAGCGCAGAACAAGCGATAGAGAGGCACGATCCTCCTAAGCGTTCGGCTTGTGAAGAATCAATTTCTTATGACGTTATCACGTAAAATTATCGTATTATTTTTTTCTGACTGACCGCCCACCCGTACCTTGGCCATGCCAATTTCCAAAGTTTTATTTGCCACTTCCTCTGCCTACCCCCTCGGGGATAAAAGGCGTGTTTTTTTTTACCACTTTAGGGGCAGTGAACCCGTCGTTAGTCGGCGTTCGAGTGCGGCCCTGGATGTAATGTTTATAGTGCAAATATATTTCTGTAATAGAATTTTCATTTCAATACATAATCAATGGCGCGCCGTACATACAAGCAAGTTTTATTATTCATACGACTGTATACTTCTCGAAGCGCTAACGTCTTCGGTATTCGAAAGACCAGAAGCTTTGAATATTTTGATTAGATCAGATGTGTCTATCAAATAATAAAACTATGTATTTAAAAGTATTGTACTTTATTTACAACCAAAATACTCATTAATTATTATAATTGGTTCATTGAGCACTACAAAACAGCGCAGTCTTGTTATACCAATTCAAGTCACAAATGACCATGTATACCGTCTGATTTGTTTTTACCGTTTGGAAAAAAATATGGTGTGATAGGTAAGTGTAATAGATTCACTTGGCATTGTTAAACTTTTTAAACACATGCTTAAACTAATATACATTACTCAATTGTAGTCAATATAACTGAAATATTTGAAATAGTATTTTAAAACGAAACAGGCTCGTAGCTTCCATTCATGCACTACCTACAACCGTCAGCTGCTACATAGTACTGTGCGTAGTTTTCTTGATTTTGTAAATTGCATTAAACATGACTATATTTAACAATGAATCTCGTTTATAACTTCAGCTCTAGGTACCTTATATGTCATATTTTTTTCCAGACAGTAAAAAAAAACATCCAGTATTGTTGTACATTATCTCCGGGGGTTGACAGTCCGCTGCACCGACGACATTCCATCCACGAAGCGAGTGCGGAAAAGCACGTTGGCGTTATTGAACATCCCGTCTTTGAGAGACACTATTATGAACTGGAACAAGAAGGCACATATTATGAAACAAAGTCGCTTCCCGCTGTCTGTCTCTATGTATGCTTAGATCTTTAAAACTATGCAATGGATTTTGATGCGTTTTTTTAATAGATAGAGTGATTCAAGAGGAAAGTTTTAGTATCAGCATTGCACCCGTGCGAAGCCGGGGCGGGTCGCTAGTCACTACATAGTATAAAACAAAGTCGCTTTCTCTGTCCCTATATCCCTATGTCCTTATGTCCCTATGTATGCTTAAAACTACGCAACGGATTTTGATGCGTTTTTTTTTAATAGATAGTGATTTAAGAGGAAGGTTTTAGTTCAGTGTTAGCATTGTACCCGTGCGAAGCCGGGGCGGGTCGCTAGTATATTATAAAACAAAGCCGCTTCCTGCTGTCTGGTTTTATGTATGCTTAGGTCTTTAAAACTATGCAACGGATTTTGATGCGTTTTTTTTTAAAGATAGAGTGATTCAAGAAGGTTTTAGTATCAGCATTGCACCCGTGCGATGCCGGGGCGGGTCGCTAGTTTGATATAATACGAACAGTTACCTCAAGAAATCATAATGCAGTCATTCATTATTTTAATATCGATGACCATAAACGGGATATAAGAAGTGTTGAACACTGTATTTTTGTGCATGTACTCTCAAGCAACTTCACTACATAGTATAAAACAAAGTCGCTTTTTCTGTCCCTATGTATGCATAAATCTTTAAAACTAAGCAATGGATTTTGATGCGGTTTTTCAATAGATAGAGTGATTCAAGAGGAAGGTTTTAGTATCAGCATTGCACCCGTGCGATGCCGGGGCGGGTCGCTAGTCAACTAATAAAATAAAGACTTGGTTCAAAGTCTGACTAGCCGAACCATAAATTTCGAAAACAAACATGACATTACCTCATTAAATATAATTGTCTGAGCGTATTTAATATGTAAAAAAAATATATACTTTCGCCTTGTATGTTTATAATATATGTTTTCCTTCACCGTCGAGCTAGTGATAAATATGTACGTAAGTTTTTGAAAAACTCATTGGTACATGCAAGGATTCGAACCCGAGCCTCACTGATTTTCGGCCGGCTCTTTAACCGTAATGGTAACTGCTGCTTAGTTGTAGTTAAAAGTTGGGTTAGTTACAGTCAAAGAGATTAAAATATAATAAGGCATAGAGGGGACAAAGCGAAGAAAATTTGAAGCCAAAAGTTATTCCAAGTGGAATAAGTCTAGTACAATTTCGACCGAACGACAGCTCGCGTTCATACTAACTGACATGACGCTTGAGCTTGAAACATGCTTCATAGTTTTGTATGAAAATAGTCCCAATGCCCTCTCTACGTCCTATTATATTTTAATCTCTTTGGTTAGTATACTAGCGTACCTGCGAGTGCTTGAAGTGCTCCTTGAGCATGAGCCCGATGTTCTGCGTGTGCGAGAGGTCCAATGCGGCGTCCACCTCGTCTAAGATGTAGAGCGGCGCCGGCTTGAAGAGCAACATGGCGAGCACCAGCGATAGAGCCACCAGCGATCGCTGGCCCCCGGACAGCTCGCCCAATGACTCCTTCCACGTGTTGTTGAAGCCCACCCTCACCTGTGACAGGGATGTTAACAATTTTTCGGAATTGCTTTTATTTGTAGCATACAGGTAAATGAGACACACATAAATATACATACGAATAGGGAATCCAATCCCGCAAACGCGGGATCCCGCACCTTTTTTGCGGGATCAAAAATGCGGGATTACTCGTGCGGGATCCCGCACGTTTGCGGGATTGAAAAAAAGAGCTCAGAAGACTTAGTACAGCCTCATTAATAAGTGATTTAACAACTTTCCAATGGAGATCATGCGTGACTTGACATTTGAATGCAAAACACTTTTAGTTTTTAATTTACAAATAATTTATTGGAAATTGAAAAAATATAAACTGTTTTTTCGTGGTTCTAATAAATATATATGTTATAACTAATAAATAGGTTCAATTGTCAATACAAATCTAAAAGATAAAAGGTTTAAAATTGTATTAAGTGTATCGTTTCTTAAAAGTAGCTGATTATTTTTACCTTTAAGGCATAATTGAATTCAATTGTTGATTAGTAATTAAGTAGTAATGACTCTACTTATTAATAATAATGATAATAAAAATATATGCGTCAGCATAATATGTATGTATGTAGGGAATCCAATCTCGCATCAAAATCGCGATCCCGCAGGCCTGCGGGATTAAGGTCATAAATCGGGGATTTGCGGGATTGAGATTTTTCTAAATATTCTTTTGTTTTAAGTAGTTATTTAAAAATAACTGAAATAAAGATAAGTAAATTTTATTTTTAATTTATTATAGGTCATAGTTAGTTATTACTTATTACTAAACAACAATTGAATTTAATTATGCTTCAAAGGTAAAAATATCAGTTCCTTTTAAGAAACGATATACTTAATACAATTTTGAACCTATTGTCTTTTAGATTTGTATTGACAATAGAAAATATTTTTTAGTTTTAGAGGTAAACAGTAATACTTTCGAAGTAAACAGTCTTTGACAAGCTGTCAAAGACTGTTTACTTTTCAAAAGGTTAGTGACGTCATAAGCTCTTATTGGTGTTTGCAGTCAGGTGACAACAGATAATAAATATAGCATTCATAATCATTTATAATAAATTTATTAAGTAATATTAAATTATAAAAATGAGATTTTCGATATTCTAATAATACAAACAATCATAAAATTAACACTAAACATTAATTTGTGATTAGTGTTAACGTCCCTATAGCAATAGGGAATTTGACTGCCTAGTCAAATGGGTTCTGTAACCAAAGGGTAAAACGGGACCCTATTACTAAGACTCCGCTGTCCGTCCGTCTGTCTGTCACCAGGGTGTATCTCATGAACCGTGATAGTTACAGTTGAAATTCAATTCAATTCGTTTAACTACATGTCACATAATAATATGATGTATTTCTGGTGCCGCTATGACGGCAAATACTAAAAAACTGAATAAAATAAGGACAGAATATTTAAGAAGGCTCCCATACAACAAAGGTTTTTTTTTGCCTTTTAAGCCATCGACTGACCTCCAGCCCGTCGAGGAACTTAAGCTAGC
This sequence comes from Ethmia dodecea, assembly GCA_963855545.1. NCBI lineage: Eukaryota > Metazoa > Arthropoda > Insecta > Lepidoptera > Depressariidae > Ethmia > Ethmia dodecea. The sequence goes on from OY979457.1 coordinate 1,653,522, forward strand.
GACATCTAGCCCATAGACTCTAACCTATCGAGCGGCTCGAGCTAGCGACTGACTTGGCTTAAGCCATCGACTCACCTCCAGCCCGTCGAGGGATTTGAGCTAGGGACTCTAGCCTATCGAGCGGCTTAAGCTAGGTACAGACCTCTAGCCCATCGAGCGGCTTAAGCCATCGTCTCACCTCCAGCCCGTCGAGGGATTTGAGCTAGGGACTCTAGCCTATCGAGCGGCTTAAGCTAGGTACAGACCTCTAGCCCATCGAGCGGCTTAAGCCATCGTCTCACCTCCAGCCCGTCGAGGGATTTGAGCTAGGGACTCTAACCTATCGAGCGGCTTAAGCTAGGTACAGACTTCTAGCCCATCGAGCGGCTTAAGCCATCGACTCACCTCCAGCCCGTCGAGCACCGTGAGCCCGTCGGGCGGCTTGAGCCTGGCCTGCGCTCCGGGCAGCAGCGTGCTGAAGATGGACCCGAAGTCCCTGTTCACCTGCTCGCAAGCCGTCACCAACGTCTTCTTCTTCTTCTCGTCTAATTCCGCCATCACCTGCACCAGCTTCGCCCTGTCCGCTTCCACTATCTTCTTCTTGCGCATCACGTCTTGGTACTGTCATAGAATAAGTACAAATGTATTGGTAAAGCGTAAATATAACCCGATTTTAGGAGATATTACGACACGTATGGGACAGATAATGTGTGAAAAAATGCAGTTCTTAGTACCTCTAAGCAAGCATTTACAAGCGAGTACTTTTAACAAATAAACAAAGAGTATAGCTGGATATAAGTTTTGTCCAAAAATTAATATAATTTTATTTTTTACTAGTGGCCCGGGCAGACGTCGTTCTGCCACCGTATAAACCATCCCTGGACCCACTCTAACCCACACAAAAGTTTCATAAAAATCTGTCCAGCCGTTCTGGAGTTTTGATCAGACTAACGAACATCAATTCATTTTTATTTATATAGATTTTAATTTAATTAATTTAACAATTAAAAAAATGTTTTTATTTAAAAAAAACACACGTCTATTATCCTCGAAGGGAAGGCAGAGGTATTCCATTACTGAATACCCACTTTTCACGAGATATTCTTTGGACTTTAGTATCTTTATTTAATTATGGGAATGGCCGATATTCACCTATTACTTTTATTTGACTACACTCCATATGAGCCCTGACCAGACAATCCTACCAATACATACCTGTTCCTCCTCTTTCCCCAGCAACACATGATCCCCGACAAATCAGACATATAATCCTTAAAACCCTTGACTAGTAAATCCCACCCGCTCATACCTGGTCCTCCTCCTTCCCCAGCACTGTATGAGCCCAATGGGCCTTATGCCTTAATGCCTAATCAGAGGGCTTTAAGTCCTTAACCCCCAGACTAGACAATCCTACTCATACTTACCTGTTCCTCGTCCTTCCCCAGCAGTGTATGAGCCCTTTGGGCCTTATGCCTTAATCAGACGGCCTTCTAGTCCTTAACCCCTAGACTAGACAATCCTACCCGTACATACCTGTTCGTTCTCCTTCCCCAGCACTGTATGAGCCCCTTGACCAGGCGGCCTTTTAGTCTTTAACTCTCAGACTAGACAATCTTACTTCTACACACTACACAATCCTACTTCTACACACCTGTTCGTCCTCCTACCCCAGCAGTGTATGAACCCTGTCCTTGATCCCCCACACTAGACAATCCTACTTCTACACACAAGACAATCTGTTCCTCCTCCTTCCCCAGCAGTGTATGAACCCTGTCCTTGATCCCCCCCACTAGACAATCCTACCTATACATACCTGTTCCTCTTCCTTCCCCAGCAGTGTATGGGCCCTGGCGTTGAGCCCTCTCGCCAGTCGGTCCTTCCTGTCCTTGAGCTGAGCGAGCCGCTGTCCAGCAACTCCAGCTTGACGAGCGGCGAAATCGTACAGCCCGCCCGGGGCTCCAAAGTATTGCTTTTCAGAGGCTATCCATTGGTTTTCATTTTCCAGGGACTTTATCTGTGGATAGGATTATTGTGAAGTGTGGTGCAGGAGTTTCTTATGATATATTGGTACCAAAGAACCAATTGTATCGAAATTTAAAAAGATTATCTCAAAAAATCTCTAAAAATGCATTTCGATATTCATTTTACAATTACAACAAATATTTTAAATAATAAAACAATCTAAAAAGTGTCGCAATTGAGTACTAAAAATGATGACGTCACAACAAAGTATTCAGTACATTTTTCATAGTAAATTTTCGTTTTGACAGCTCATAAAAAGAAACTCATTTGACTAGGCAGTCAAATACCCTATTTATTATCCGTATCCGTTACTTTTTGGCGGATCTTTTATCTTAGTCAGGCTATTTAATTTTTCCATTGGTTTTGAATCTTACTTCAAATACATAGAGTTCAATTTAAAGTGGCACCTATTCGTCCAATACCTGGCTAAGGGGTAATCTGCATCTACACTAATTCTACTAATATTATAAATCCTACTAATATTATAAATGCGAAAGTTTGTTTGGATGGATGTCTGGATGTATGGATGTATGTTTGTTCCACTTTCACGCAAAAACTACTGAACGGATTTTGATGAAACTTTCCAGTTATATAGCTTATACATCAGAATAACACATAGGCTATATTTTATCCCCGTATTCCCACGGGAACGGGAACTACGCGGGTGAAACCGCGGGGCGCTGCTAGTAATATTATAAAGTGGAAAGATATGTATTTTGTATGTTTGTAACGAATAAACTCAAAAACTACTAGACCAATTTTAGAAATTCTTTCACCATTTAAATTCTACAATATCCCAGAGTAGCATAATCTATATTTTATCCCCGTACTCCCATGGGAACGGGAACTTATCAGCTAGTTTTCAAAACATATATGAAAATCTCACCCTGCTCTCACACTCAGCAGCCTCAGTCTTGAGCTCCTTGATCTTGAAGTCCAGCTCCTTGATCCTCAGCTCCAGCTCCGTGTTGGCCTTTCCCAGCTGTTCCTTCTTCTGGAGAAGCCGCTTGATGTCTCCGCTGCGGTTCGAGATGACCAGCTTCTGCTCTTTGATGCGCGCTTGCATCTGCTTCACCTCTTCCTGTTAGGATTAAATAATATACAACTTTAAAGAGTAAAAAACCACCTTCAACGACTTATACTAAAAAATACAGTCGAATTGAGCAGCTCTTCCTTTTTTGAAGTAGATTAAAAAGGATTATCGAAATCTGTTGACGTGATATTAAGTTATTCGTCCATTTGTCGCGCACATACTTAATGCAACTTAAAGACTTGTATGGTTTTCTCACGGATGCCATTGTCAGAACTTGACCAAATTAAAAAAAAAGTAATTGGATCACACGGGAAGCACCAGCTTTCAAATAAAAAAAGAATCAACAAAATCGGTTCACCCAGTCCAAAGTTCTGAGGTAACAAACATAAAAAAAAGTATGTTTTTTTTATGTTGCCGAAGTCGAATTGAATTGTAAAACAATTGAATTGAAAAACCTCCTCTTTTTTTTAAGTCCGTTGAAAATATGCTCACAACTCCGCGAGGGTCTGCAGAGGTATTCCATTTCTGGAAATGAGCCACATTAACCATTCTTTTTACCCGAAACATGACAGGTGGTAAATATTTGAAACGATTCTACACGAGGGCATAACAAGAGGGCATGAGAATAAAAAAACTCACGACTTTTATCCCCAAGGCAGATTTCTGGAAACATCCACTTTTCACCAGTACATGCGACCTCTAAACGTTATAGGTAGTGAACCGATATTTTCCTTCACCGTCGAGCTGGTGATAAATATGTACGTAAGTCAATGAAAATTTTTTTGGTAAATGCCAGGATTTGAACCCGAAGTTTGTTTGTTTCCACATAAAAGCCATAGATGTTAACTCACCACTCGCGCGTCTTTCTCTGCTGTAGCTTCTGTGGCTGCTTGATGAAGGGCGGCCGCGGCCTCCCTGGTCTCCTGCAGCTGGCTCTTGCTGGCGCCAACGGCTTGTTCCAGCTCTTCCAGCTCAAGCCGCAGCGTTTGGTACTCCTGCTCGCGCTGCTTCCAAGCCACGCTTCTATGTTCTGCCTCTTTTTTCGCCTTCTTCAGCTCTTCTTCCGCTTTTTTGAATTCTCTGGTGATTTTGGATAGTTTGGTTTAACCTGACCTTATGTATTTTCCAAGAACATTTCGTTTGAAGCTTAAAACATTACGCAGATTTGTACCATGACCTCTCCATCCATGTATTTTGGATGCATGTGTGATCTATATATTATAATTATATAAAATGATAAACTGACTGACTGATTGGTGATGTATCAACGCACAGCCTAAACCGCTTTGTCTAGAGACTTGAATTTTTCCACATATATAGCTTATACAGTGTAGGCATCCACTAAGAAAGGATTTTGAAAAAAAAAAACTACAGTACAATGGGCGGTCTTATCGCTTTTAGCGATCTCTTCCAGACAACCTTAGGACGGATGAATCTGAGAGATTAGAACCAGGGAAGAACATTAGAACATAATTCGAATAATACGATACGAGTGTAGATAAAATATTTATATTCTTTCTACCTCTCTCGATGGCCCTTGATGTCTTTCACCTTCGCCTCCAACTCTTTCGCTTTGGCCGCTGTCTCCTTTTGGGTGACTTTATCTTGTTCCACAGCCTCCGTCAGTTGTTTCACCTGTTTTTTTGACAAATTAGAATAACTGTTTAGCATCCCGATTGTACCTTAGTACGCGACTGCATTAGAAGGGGGTCATGTTTTTCTGGTGTATAGGTACTTAGTAGGTAGGCTTAGTAGGTAGTTAAATATTTCAAATTGTTTAAGGTTCTGCTAACTCTTACAGAACTCTTACAGTAACTTAAACAATTTGAAATATTTTGCAATATGAAGTGTATCTAGTTATCAATTTTTATTTAGTTAGCTATTTTTTTTAGCCGACTACACGATAGCAACGACAGAACGAAAGATTATTTTTTAAATCTTAAAAAATCTGACTGCTGTTTGTGTCTAATTAATTTGTGTAAAAATTTTATCTTACAAGAAAAATTGTGTGCTGTGAGCACATATCCAGTAGATCGGCCGGATTGATTTGTTTTTGTATGAGTACGAGGAGTTTCTTGCCCCCTTTCGTCTCCTTAACTAATAGGTGCTGAAGCGGTGGCGTTTCAATGGCTTTCACTTAGTGGACTCAAACACTATTTTGAATAAAAATATTCAGTTTTATTGTATAGGGGGCAAACGAGCAAACGGGTCACCTGGGGGCCAATTCTACTAAATTTCAACAGTTACAGTTGGATGACAATGACAATGACATGGTCAGTCGCTGGTGTTATTTGCTCTGAAAAGTGTCAAAATAACACCATTGTCTGACCATTGATATGTCATAGTCATCCAATTAAGAGCGTTGACATTTAGTAGAATTGGCCCCCTGATTAAGTGGCTACCGTCGCCCACGGACACCGGCAGCTCGAGAGTCACAAGTGTTGGCTTTGAAGTGGGAGTACGCTCTCTTCTTCAAGGTTTCAAGGTCGTATCGGTTCGGAAATACCGCCGGCGACAATTTGTTCCACTGATCGGTTGTGCGAGGCAAAAAGTTTCATGAAAACCTTAGTGCTGGTGCCAACTATCCATGTGATGTGGATGATAGTTTTTGTCACGTTATGTTCTAAATATAAATGTACGAGTGTAATGACTTGAAGTTACGTACCTGTTCTCGTAAACTCTCAATTTCTGCGTGTAACTGCGCATGCGTCGTGGTGGCCAAGCGCGCTTTGATCACCTCCAATTCGTGGGACATCATTTCATATCTAGAATCAAAATTAAATACATATACATACTGCTCACGCCATTATCCCAAAGGGATAGGCAGAGACAATGGATCGGCACTTTGCATACTTCTTTCGCTTCCTTCACATCCATAAGCCTTTTCATGCACGCTTTTTATTCTTCGCACTCTGGACCCCACTTTTTGAAGGACGTCACTTATTTGATCCGTGAACGTCCTTCTGGGGCGTCCTCTTTCCTTGCATCCTTCAACATTCGCACCACAAATCTCTTTCGTTACTCTTCTTTCATCCATACGTTCTATTAGCCTAAGATCCGGCTGCAGAATTAGTATAGGGATCGAGTATATGCTACAAACCAAATTTGTTTGTGATTAGGAGAAATATCTACCAGAGTCGAAATAGGACCGCTAGTATTTTTTTTTTAAATTGATTTTTGGGACGAAATTACATTCACTTGTTTTTTTACATAAAATATCGTCCACTTCTATATACATAATTTGGTCTAGTTTTGACAATGGCATCTATGACAAAATTATATCAATCTTCATATCATTTATTTTTTATTTTATTTGATTTGCATTATGTATGTGCGCGACAAATGGACGTAAAAAAGAATCCTCGTAATCGGTTGTCAACGACTTCAAAAAAGGAAGAGATTCTCAATTCGACTGTCTTCGAAATTAGTTTTTTTTTAGTATAATTCTTTGAAGTCGGTTTTTTACTCTTTAGAGATCTACGTTATTATTTCCTAAGTAGCATCTTAAATAAAATGAAGATCATTAAATTTGTCAATTTAATCGTCCGTAAAAGAGCAGTGATAGCCCGAACGGTTAAAGAGCCGGCCGAAAATCAGTGAGGCTCGGGTTCGAATCCTGGCATGTACCAATGAGTTTTTCAAAAACTTACGTACATATTTATCACTAGCTCGACGGTGAAGGAAAACATCGTGAGGAAACCCGCAGGTGTCAGAATTAATTCTGAGACATGTGTAAACAGACCCGGTCCGGCGATGGGCTCATCACCTATCACGTTTAATCCAGTAATGGAATACCTCTGCCTACCCCCTCGGGGATAAAAAAGGTGTGAGATTATATTATTATTATTATATATTATTATAATTGTCCTGTGTTACTCACTTTTGCTGCGTGGTGGCATATTTCTCTGCCGTCTGCTGCATGTTGGTCAGCTCCGAGCGACAGCTGGCCAGCTGTGCTTCTGCAGCCTGCAGCTGTTGCTCGAGGGCTTTCAGCTCTTGGATTTGCATCAGCACCGAGCCTCCCTGTTCAATTATTGCTAGTGTTAAACATTCTCTATGACTGGTGTAGAGTTGAAAGAGAGTAGAGGTAAAAATGTAAAAAATTATTTGGACGGGCCTGTTGGCACAGTTGGTAGTTACCCTGCCTTCTGACCCAGAGGTCGCGGGTTCGATCCCGCTCGGGGCCAACATTTGTGTGCATGAATGTATTGGCTTCGAGTGTAGCTGTTTAATATTCATTTAAGTATGTTTATCATACAAATAACAAGCCACAACGCTCTCGAAACTTTTTTTTTATATAATGGCACCTCGTTTAGCATTTACCAATGTCAAGTAATTCAGTTTTGAAGTCTTTCAAAAATTCAGTGTCTTCAACTTTCTTATCAACTCCCTTGCTTATCAACAGTAAAATATTAGCACTTTTACTGAAGACTTCGTTGTGACTTCTTGAGGCAATCTAAAAATGTCCATCCCTCGCATTTTATCGAATTTCCTATTCACTGCACACTTTCACGGACACTTGCCACATATTATACTATCACTAATATGAGTCGAAACCGGAAATATACAGCAAAATGAAAATTATACAAAAAACACGTCCCTCTTCGGATTCAAGCTAAAAATCCTTCTCGGTATTTAAACGCAGGTAGTACCGTACCTTAACCCTTGCGCCACCGGAGAGCGTCCCAGAGGGATCAAAAACATCCCCGTCGAGCGTGACGCAGCGGCGTCGCACTCTAGGGTGGAAAGTGACGCGCTTGGCCGTGGCCAGGTCTCGGCAGACCAAAGTGCCGCCCAAGGCCCAGGCTAAGGCCGGACGAACGCGCTCGTCGAAAGAAACCAGGTCGAGGGCCAGCTGCACGTTCTCTGCTCCACCGCCCTGTTGACGGGTTAATATGAGTAAGGGTTAATGAATTTTTTTGTTTTTCTGTTGGCTCAGTTGGTAGTGACCCTGCCTTCGGAGACGAAGGTCGCGGGTTCGATCCCCGCTCGTGGCCAACATTTGTGTGCATGAACATGTCTGTTGGCCTCGGGTCTGGTCATTTAATATTTATCTAAGTATGTATATCAGTTGTTTAGTACCCATAATACAGGCTCTGCCTAATTTGGGACTAAATAGCCGTGTGTGAATTGTGTCCCACAATTTATTATAATAAAATAAAGGCAAAATCTTACAAATGGGACCTGTTACGCGGTTGGTGAATTGTTTGATTACGCTAACAATTAAAACTTATACACTTACACGTCTGTGGATAAAAATAAGACTTACCGAGTTATGTATGTTTCTATACTAATATTATAAAGAGAAAAGATTTGTATTTTTGCATGTTTGTTAATAAACTCAAAAACCACTAGACCAATTTTAAAATTTTTTCGCCATTGGAATACTATACCATCCTTGAGTAACATAGGCTATCTTTTATCCCCGTATTCCCAGGGGAACGGGAACTACGCGGGTAAAACCGCACGGAACAGCTAGTGGTTAACCCTTAAAAAGTCATAGGCAGTTTAAATTTTTCATTGGTTTTAAATCTTATTTTAATTGCATAGAGTTCAATATACGATGATTTATAAGAGACCCAGAAAAATGGAGCAAAACCATCCATGGTATCCCAGAAATGTTATTAATTTTTGATGTATATAAATAAATAAAACATGGTGGTCACTATTTGCCAATTTCGAGTGTGTACTGACGATCTCCTGGGCGAGCCGCACGGTGTTGGCGTCGATGACGTGCCCGCTGATCTTGTTGAGCGGCACGATGGTGGTCCTCGTCTGGAGAGCCCCTTTCTGCAGGAGCAGCTTGCTGGTCACCTCCGTGTCCACCACCACGTTGTACAGCTGGAGAGACATAGCGAATACATTATACAAAAATCTTTATTTTTAAAAGCTGGTAGTACTAATTTCAATATTTGCTAACTGACCTTGTAAGCAAGAAAGTGACCACTCGTTACTGTACACCAATAAAAATATGCAATAAGTAACACAGACATTGACGGCCCTTTTGACGTGATAACATATTATAAATCGATGAACTCCTACTGCACGCACCAAAAAGTGTCACGTTTCGCCTGAGCCGAGCGCGGAACAAGCGTTAGAGAGGCACGATCGGCCTGAGTTCGGCTTGTGATGCATCCATCTCTCATCAACTCCAGTATGCAATTTTTCATCTATGTTTTCTTATGACGTTATCACGTCAAATTGTCGTCCGTAAACCGACTATACAGACAATAATATATTTTTTCTGGTCAGTAGTGTGATTACATTGATTTCACTGTTTTGTGTGCCTAAAATAAATAAAATCAAATGACTCACGCGTCCCCCTGCTGCAGTTTCCAACGCAGTGCAGTATATTGGGTCCTGAACGTCCATTAGGCGACAAATTGTACCTGAAACCAAAGAAACACATCGTCAATCGTATATATCACAATAATAATATTTATTTATTTTCTCTCTACGTTGGATACAGCGAATTTTACAAGAAACTGTAGGTTAATATTGAACGTATCTATTGAAAATTTAAGTTTTTTTGCTGCTGATTTTTCAATAGTCAGTTAAAAGATATCTGAAGAATAAACATCACCTGTTAAACATCACAGTTTTCCTTTCTATTGTGCCAGACAGTGACAGCATCAATATATTTTCCAGATAAGATTTATCTGACGATTGAAAAATCAGCCCTTAGTTGTATATTATGTTAAGTTCGTAGCAAGTGGCAGTGTATCTGGCAACCCTAATGTGAAATAGGCGTGAGATTATGTATTTATTTGTTTGTCATACAATTTATTATTATTATTACATACAGTACAAATACATCCGAGGCTTATTTATAAATACAGCCAAATAATAGTCAAAAAATGTCGACATCCTGTATGTATGACACGTATGTATGTCAAATTACGTACCAAAAACCCTCCTCGAATCGAAGTTCCGTTCCGGCGGCTGGTACTTGAAGTCGTAGCAATGTACCAGCAACAAGATTTTAAATTACTCTTGTTAAGTCTTAATAATGAACGTATCTATTGAAAATGTAAGTTACGTTACGACAGACCTGCCAGGTTCATATTATAGCAAGTGGCAGTATTGTATCTGCCTACCCCAACGGGAAGGCGTGAGATTATGTATGTATGTACGTAAATCCGTACCAAAAGCCCTCCTCGAGTCGAAGTTCCGTTCCGGCGGCTGGTACTTGAAGTCGTAGCAATGTACCATCAACAAGATTTTTGTTAAGTCTTAATAATGAACGTATCTATTGAAAATGTAAGTTACGTTCCGACAGACCTGCCAGGTTCATAGCAAGTGGCAGTATTGTATCTGCCTACCCCAACGGGAATAGGCGTGAGATTATGTATGTATGTATGTCAAATTACGTACCAAAAACCAAAGATATTAAAGTAAGGATGAGTTATATTCATACTGCTTGCGTTTGAAAATGGATCCCCTACGAGTGTGCTACAACATGTACATACTCACTTCTTAGCGTATTTATAGGATACAACAATGACGGGGAAAGATGATACGGAACGAATAATAAAGAAAAAGAGAGCTATCTGTTAAGATTTGCGCTTAAAATACGACTTGAAATACAATGCGACTAAATAAAATGTGGTTAATTAACTACATTTGTCGGCCTCATTTTCCGTGCTCTAGTAACATATCTACGTCTTTCTATATATAATATCTTTGCCAAAAACCCTCCTCGAGTCGAAGTTCCGTTCCGGCGGCTGGTACTTGAAGTCGTAGCAATGTACCAGCAACAAGATTTTAAATTACTCTTGTTAAGTCTTAATAATGAACGTATCTATTGAAAATGTAAGTTACGTTACGACAGACCTGCCAGGTTCATAGCAAGTGGCAGTATTGTATCTGCCTACCCCAACGGGAATAGGCGTGAGATTATGTATGTATGTATGTCAAATTACGTACCAAAAACCCTCCTCGAGTCGAAGTTCCGTTCCGGCGGCTGGTACTTGAAGTCGCAGCGTTGCAGCCTTGCGGACAGCTGATCGACCGCGTCTCGTTTCCGCCGGATGTCGGTTTGCAAGGATCGCATTGTTTCCTTCAGTTCCACGTTACGGTCTTCGCTGAAGTTCATGTGAGAGAGTTGTTCCTGAAAATGTAATATCAATATATGCCTGTAAGTTCTTGACTGATGTCAGATAGGATAGAATTAAGATCAAGGGTATTTGACTGCCTAGTCAAATGTACTGTACTTTTTATGTTATTTACTTATTTACGTAGGTACTTACTTTTTATGATCTGTCAAAACGAAAATTTATCATAATACATTGTAGGTATGCATGCATTATTCAAACCTACAACCCCATCTATTCACTTAAATATAATTCTTATATTTATTAAAAACTCTTGCAAAAATGTGTCAGTCGTCAGTCTGGCTGTTTGTTTCTAGAAAATTCCTTAACATTATGTTTTAGCGTTTGTTTACAACTATCGTGATTTTCTATCCTGTGAAGCACCGTGCAGTTCCAATGCGCGACAGAACAATTAAAAATCAATTATTATCTCATTGTCTTGGCTTAAGAGGTACAATCTCTGATACGCTTAGATCTGGTGTGCGTAGGGCGTTTCATACAAAGAATACTGAACGGCTAGAGTTAATACGGTGATAATCCCTTTCCGAGTTAATATGTGAGCTGAGACCATAGATTTAGTATACTTAGATTGGCATTGCGAAAGAGAAAGAAAATTGGTACCCGTGTGTTAGAGCGAGATAGAGACGAGACCATTTTCGTCAACTCTACGGGGTTCTACCGGGCCGACGTCAGTTGTGAACGAAACAAATCTCGCTTATTTTAATTAATCTCGCGTATTAAAAGAGTAAAATTGATGTTTAATAGACGTAAAGAACTATGGTTACGTGTGCAGTACCGGTTGTAATTCATCTTACACAGAAAATCCACAGAATTAGTCATTTTACATGTAAGTGCGATTGAAAGATTTAATTCTCTAAATGCAATGAAGAAGACTGAAAAACAAATCGTGCACAAATAGATAGGTAATAACATTGCTTTTTATTATATAAATGTTCTGAATGTATAAGGATTGATTTAAGCGAAAAATAAAATACGTGAATTTCTTGTATTTCTAACCTCAATTTTATAGAGATTGTCGTAATATCGATTAACCACATTTCGATAACGTGACTGGCTAAGGTATTAACTACACAATATACCACACGCCCATTTGTTATCGAGCTACAAGTTTAGGGAGAGCACTATTTGTCTTGCACACATCCACGTTACACGCATAGAAGTGAAAATTTTTTTGGTCACGCCTGGCTCTATTGCCAATCTTTGACGTTAGTATACTAAATCTATGGCTGAGACAGTCTCTAGTCCTTCCTACCTTTAACTGGTCGACCTGGGCCTGATGGCGGCCAATGTTCTCCTGGTCCCTGTTGAACTGAGAACTGCTGGACTTGAACTCCCTCTCGAGGGTCCGCAGCCTTTCCTCCGCGTGCCGTTTCTCCATCATGCTCTGGGATATACGGGTTGACGCTTCCGATGCCTCCTGTTTCGCCGCTGGAGGGTAAATATTTTGTTTTTAAGCTAGATTCATAATTATAATATAAAAAAATATATCTCACTCCTTTCATACCCGAGGGGGTAGGCAGAGGTATTTCATTACTGGATATACCCACATTTCACGAGATATATTGGACCCCTAAACGTGATAGGTGGTGAGCCCCTCGCCGGACCGGGTCTGTTTACACATGTCTCAGAATTCATTCTGGGATCTGCGGGTTTCCTATCGATGTTTACCTTCACCGTCGAGCTAGTGATAAATATGTAGGTACGTAAAATCTAAATCATTAAAAATTAATTAATATTCCATTATTTTATCATTGCAAAAATACAATCTTTATTAGTCGAAAGCAGCATGAGTAAATGGGAAAAATGTGAACTGTCACAGAACCCATGCTACGTGAAATAGACTACATGGCCTGAGGCCTAGGGCGGCCAAGACTGCAAAGGAGACGTTCCATCTTGGACCTGCACATTGTACACCAGCGTGAAATATACTACTGGTAGTACCATGTGGTAGTGTCAAGGGAAACTAACGGAAAAATCTAGTGATTATCAGAAAAATATCTTAAAAAATCATTTCCATCTATTTAACTCGGACAAAAGTAATTTTACTTCCATGATAATCCATGAAATCATATTCAAATAATACTATTTCTTACTCCTTAAACTCAATTTCCATTTTATTGTGAATTAGTCTGACAAACATCAAAATAATGTCAATTGTCATTTTACCGGTCAGGTCGCCATTATTTTTTTCACTCATCGCGTTGCCAGTTTAATGAAAATTAAAGTTTATTGTGCTACGAAACTAGACAAATATGAGCCAAATCATGAATAAAACTATATTTATTTTATTTATATTTATCTAAAAAAACTGGTGTACAGTCAAGAGCAAGTCAAGCTTTACACTACCAATTTAAGCTGAGCTCTGGTTTATACTGCGCGCCGTAGAATGCAGGGCCGGGTCAAAGTCCAAAGTGTTAAGCTTAGCGCGCTCTTGACTATACATGGTGCAGGTCTCTATACATTCCTGAAACGTCTCCTTTGGCACTGCATTTAAATATGAATTGTTTGAATTGTTTGTCTCGGCGATGTGTGGCCCTGAGGCGTACCCATGAGCTGGTCCTGCAGCGACTCGGAGGCGCCCTCCTGGCCGGTGCTCACCACCAGGAACCTCTGCTGGGCCGAGGCCAGCGCCGCCTCGCTGGAATCGCTGCCCGAACGGAGGCTCTCGAACGTCGAAGACACCTAGCCACAAACGCGGTCGTATATCGTGACACAGTGGAGGGACAATTTATTTTTATTGCTAACTTGCAACACAGCCGTCTCTACATAGTATTAATAATAAAAAAAAATTGTAGGACACAATTCACACACTAGGCAGGGCCTGTACAGTACGGCCGTAAAACTTGGCTTTTCTGAATCCCCTCGTACCGCCAAATGGTCGCAAAAAAATGTTATTCCACAGCCATTTGCGCAACTTCAGAGCTGTCAATTTAAAACGGACGTACTGTACTATGGGTACTAAACAACTAATAAACATGGTTAAATAAATATTAAACACCCAGACACGAAACCAACAGACATGTTCATCATCAATGCTGGCCCGGAGCGGGGATCGAACCCGCGACCGTCTTAGAAGGCAGGGCCACTACCAATAGAGAAAACAGATCCGTCAAAGTATAAAATATAAAATAATAATAGAGGACCTTCCTCATGAATCAATATGTATAATACATGGAAATTCTAGTACAGAAAATACGGGAATATCAAAGATGTTTAATTTGATGACGTAAAAACATATTTTTGTGCTTAAATCTAAGCGAAGTGAGGGGTGGGTTGCCAGTATTATGATAAATATGACATGTTATAGCCTGATAAAGTTCAGAGAAATGAATTTACAAAGCTAAATTAATTAAAATTCGGTGCTGTTGAATTTTTTTTCGATAATTTATATAAATACATATAAGACACCTAAGTATTTTGCGACCAAAACTATCTTTACGTTTCCTATGTAATTTAAATGATTTCATAATGAAAGACGTATTTAAGCACATATTTATATACTAGCGACCCGCCCCGACTTCGCACGGGTGCAATGCTTATACTAAAACCTTCCCCTTGAATCACTATCTATTAAAAAAAACCGCATCAAAATCCGTTGCGTAGTTTTAAAGATTTAAGCATAAATAAGGACATATAGGGATATAGGGACAGAGAAAGCGACTTTGTTTTATACTATGTAGTGATATATATTTATTTATTTTTAAACATTTACCTCATTGAGTACTTTCTTCTTGGCCTCTAGCGCGGCCTCATCATCAGCTAGAGCCCTGTCGAGCAAGCGGGCTCGCTTTTCGTGCGAGGCCACGGCCTCTTTGGCTGCTTTGAACGCGGCATTCGCGGCGGCCTCTGTTTTCTCCAACGTCAACAATTCTGTCTCCAATTGGTTCAGCATGCTGCCACTTTCCTGTGAAGAAATCACCATGACAGTGACATGATTAGAAAAAATAGTCTCCTGTTACTAATCTAATCTACACTAATATTATAGGAAAGACTTGTGTTTTTGTAATTTTAACGTATAAAATCAAAAACTACTGGACAAAAAGGATTAGACGCAAAATGTCACATTCTCAAAATGCCATTTTCGCATAATGCCACACCCTCGAACATACTGCAAGAAAGGGAGTTGAACAAGTATGGCACTTTGTTAGTGTGGCATTTAGCGAATGTGGCAATTTGCGTCAATGTGGCATTTTACCGAAAAAAATTTATCAAATTACTTACAGGGATAATAAAAAGTACTTGTGAGAATACAGGACAAGGCACTCGTCAGATAGCCCGTAATTAGCCTAGCTAATTTGATATTATGTTACTCTATGCTAATTTGCTTGACTAGAAATGGTTGAAATAAATAGTACGATAACAAACAGATTCAGTCGGAGGATATTCTTACGACTTCCAAGTTCCTTCAGTTCGTTAACCGTTTAACGAAACGAAGTTTAATAGAGGTTTTATGTGGGCCGATCCCGGCGGCACTGCAATGCCGGGCCGACCCGCGACGGGAGTGGAGCGAGCCCCGAACATCCCGTCTGGATACAAAAATCAGTTTAATATACTGGTCCCTCGGTGAGGGAACTTTCAGATATTAAGCTGAAAAGAACAGATACTACACTTTGATCTTAGCCAAAAGGCCGAGAAGCGATACCCGACGAACTCACCGTCGGGGTAGTCATCATTCGCGGGCGACTCTCTATAGCGCGATTCAGAAAGTCACAAAGTTACATTTGCAGTTGTGTAAATAGCTTTGCTAGGAAGATAGAAGAAACGATCGTTTTGACAAACGCAAAGATAAGTTTGTCGAGCAGTTTATGGTACAGCGACATCTAGTGAGCTACTGCGGAACTACTTTTCCTCAAATGCTTGTGTACATTCATATACCTACTGACTACAGTATTAAAAAATTAAATACCTCATCCAATTTCTTGTTGAGGTCTGCAACCTGCTTCTCCAGCGCCTTGGCCTCACCCTCATTGCTCTTAATAGTCTCCTTCTTACTTTTGATGTCATCCTTCACTTCAGTGACCTTCGCTTCCGCTTCTTTTGCACTCTCTTCCGCTGATACATATCTGAAAAACAGTAATTTTAGACACATTGTCCTATCAGCTTTGTACTTTTGAATACATATGTATTTTATTAAAATATGTATTATTTTTTTGCATTAATTGTATTACTTTGGCCATATAGAAATAGTATTTGTGATTGTTCAATACCTACACTAATATCTACACTTCTACACTAATAATAAAAAGATAAAAGTTTTTTTTATATGTTGAATCTTTGTAACAAATAAACTCAAAAACTACTGGACCGATTTAAAACTTCTTTCACCAGGTGAAAGCTTACATTTCCAGAAACAACATAGGCTATATTTTATCAGCGAGTAAAAGAGAACAGCTAGTAATTAATCATGTTTTTTTTATTAATAATTATTCTCTTGACCCCAGAATAGCCCGAGAGCAAAGACGGGGCCTACGATGGGTCGAGCTTGCCCAGATGCCTGTTCACTCGATCCTTAAAGGCTTGTGGGTTATATGAACTCGGAAATACAGACGCCGGCAGGTAGTTCCACTCCTTGGCGGTGCGCATAATAAAAGATCAGCGCTGTTTGACTTACTTCCATGCCACATAGAGCCTGGAAAGATTCTCCAGCTCCCTAACCACCTTCTGGTACTCCTGGAACTGCGAGCGCTCATCTTGCAACTTCTGCAGTTTGGGCGCTATGTCCTCTCTTATGATCTGGAATATAGATGTGCCACCATCTTGAGGAGATATGAAGATTTTTTAGTGTGGTTGTAGATCTATTGTGCCCCCTAGGAACTGTGTGTTTCTAAAGAACTACATAGTATATATCCTTAAAATGTTAGTTGGGATTCCTAGACACTATTTAGTTTAAAACGATGCCTACCTTAACTTTATTTTCTCACACAGTAACAGAACAAAAGTATGAACAGACCCTGTCAGGGTATAGCAATGTAATGTAAGAATAAATAATTATCATTTATCAACTCTTCTATTGTATAGCAGCTTTTATCTGTTTAAGTTTGCTTTTAAGGGCTTTTTGAGAATCTCATATTTTAATAGATTCTGGAAGTTAGAATATGACTAGACTAGACTGACATATTTTAACCAATATCAATACTCACATCATTGAGCTCACGGAGCTTAGCATCTTTCTTCTCAATGGTCTTCTGGGCTGCTTGTTTCTTGGCCTCATACATCCTAGTGCCAGCAGCTTCCTCCACCATGGATAAAATCTGGATGAAGCACAGAGAATTTCAGATTATTAGTATAATTTGCTGTTCAAGGCAGTTTCACCAGCGTAGTGCCCGTTCCTGTGGGAATATGGTAACAAAATATAGCCTATGTTACTCCCTGATGACGTAGCTTTACATTGGTGAAAGAATTTTTGAATCAGTCCAATAGTTTCTAAGTTTATTCATTACTGTTTGAAAAAAACTACATGACCGATTTTAAAAATTCTTCCAAAAATACAAATCATTTCTCTACAAATGTAGTATTGGTGTAGATAATACAATCCCTTTTGTAGAGTCCTAAATACGTCAAATCATATCAAATAGGTTAACTTTGAGGTTGAAAAACGTATAATATTACCTCTGGCGGTTTCATATTGAGTACTTTAGTGATGCGGCCTTGCATGATAAGGAAGTGAGGGTTGTTCACGTTCAGCTGCACCGAGCAGAACAGGTCGCTAACCCGCTTATTCTGGACATTGATACCGTTGATCAAGTACTTGTTCTTGCCACCCATTACCACCTGGATGTCAGAAAGTTTCATATTATTAATAATCATATTAATTTCAGGGCATCATCAATATTTTTGTGCATTATGGGACACTAGACATTTTGGAATACTAGACTTTCAGGACACTAGACATTTTAAGAGACTAGGCAATATTATGGTAGTGTCCTACCTAGTCAAATCATTTAATTTTTAGGATCTGTCAAAATTAAATTTTATTATTGATAATGTGTGACCTCATAGTTTCTAGTACTCAATTGCGACACTCATTAATTGTTTTAATATTTTAAAATTTGCTATCATTCGGATAATCTTTTGAATGACTACTATCACTTTGATTTTGATACTGTCAACTATACCCCATTTGGGATAATAGACTTTCTGGAGACAAGACATTTTAAGTAGAACATAAGAATTTTTTAGGACACTTGACACTTTAAGACACTCCACTTTCTGATCATTAGACATATTAAGACAATAGTCATTTTGGAATGCTACACATTTAATAACACTAGGCACACTAGACATTGACACCTTTCAACTTGCTGAAAATAAAATATAACTAAAGCGATCCATATCATCTCAGTTTGTTTATCAAATACTAGCAGTTTTGAACGGTTTCACCCGCTTAGTTCCCTTTCTCATGGAAATACGGGAATAAAATATAGCCTATGTTACTCAGGGATATTCTAGCTTTACAATGGTAAAATATTTTTTTAAATCGGTCCTATAGTTTTTAAGTTTATTTGTAACAAAGATACAAACATACACATCTTTCCTCTTTATAATTTAAGATAGTGAGACTGAAACATAGTTTTCAGTTCAATGCCAAATGATACTGAAAAATTAAAAATAACTTACCTGTCTGGTGACTGTAATTTCATCCTGATTCTCATAACCTATAGGACTCTGCTTTTTTTCGCGGTTGTCGAACGTAATGCTCACTGTAGCCTTCGTGATACCAGCCTGCCCATGCTTGTAGATTAACTCCTGGAGACTTCCAGCCCTCACCTGATGTAAACATATTGTAAACATTCAAAATATGTATCTCAAAAGTTGAAAAAACTAGGACAGAGTGTCACTCACGTTCGATAAATTTGTGATTCCGAGGACAAAGCATATTGAATCGAGGATATTTGATTTCCCTGTGCCGTTCAGTCCCGTGATAGCATTGAATTCAGGATCAAAGCCGGTCACTTCCACTCTGTTTCCGTACGATTTGAACCCATCAAGCACAATAGACTTGATGTACATTGTGCTGGATGTAAACACGAGATAATCTCAACGAAATATCATGAAGAAAACTAACAAAATTCACGGAACGTAAACAAAATCTTCGAAATCTCGAAAAGCGGGAACCGTTGCGATCGCTATTTGATTATCTTTTTTTTTTTACATTTTTTTCTATGGAATTACTGGCCTGGCTATATAAGGTTTTAACATACCAATAATAATCTCACGCCTTTAATCCTCGATGTGGTAGGCAAAGGTATTCCATTTCTGAATATACCCACTTTTCATTTCGACCCAAAGACGTTTAAAGAAAAAGTTTCTCTCTGAATGATTTTCTTCCAACCTCTTTGATTCGACCCTAAACGTGATGGGTGGCAGAGACCATTTAAACTGGGCTCTGTAGGTGGTGATACCATCGCCGGACCGGGTCTTTTACACATGTCTCAGAATTAATTATGGGACCTACGGGTTTTGTCCGGATGTTTTCCTTCACCGTCGAGCAAGTGATAAATAATGTACGTAAGTTTTGAAAAACTCATTGGTAATGCATCATCTTGTGAAGCGGACCCTTTAACGGTAACAAGTGACATTTCAGTTTGCAAAAAACATAAAGTATTATGTGCATGTATATATACTCTTGTCGTGTTTAATACTGATGGCTAAATTGCTAATACCAAAATTGCTAATAAGAACAAAAAAGCTAAACAAAACTGACAGCTGACAGCAAGGAGGTGAGGGAGGGTGAAACGGGTGGGGTTAGGGGGGGGGGGGGTATTTAACGAACAAAAAAAACGGGAAAAGAAAAGGCGCCAGTTAATACAAATTACAATTTTCTACTCATCTTCATCCAAATTTTAATCGAAATGGAATTCAGTAGTACTGGAGGAATGAGGAGTCCTTTCTCCCCACGGATGCGGCAATCAATTACGGGACGAAGGCCTATCGGACTCTCCTCTAAAAAGAATCAAAGGTAACCTTACTTTTTGTTCTCAAAGTTTTTCTACTAATAATTAAAATATATACCTATTAAATTTGCACTAGACTAAAAAAACTACGCATATAACCATTATAATCAATAAATTATTTAGGTTAGATATTAGAAAAATCAATGACTGAAAAATCGATAGTTCTTGGGTTTCAAGACTTTCAAGGATGTATTGCGAAGGTCTGTTTAGTGTGTATTTGTGAGTTACATCACAGTTAATTTCACTGGATCGTCAGAGGAAGAAACTTGATCTAAATGGGACACAATATAATACCATAGGGTAGTTCCCAGGGTATGAATTTCAAATGCCATAGTAGCTAAAAAAAGTAAGACAGTACCAAACATCTAAATATACAACCTTTCTCATAAACAGTTTCATTGACCAACCCTTGCTTTGCTTTGGTTTTATAAAATACTAGCGTCCGGGCCTCTCTTCACTTCAGTTTATATGATATTATCAGCGTTTCTCTACTATATTATACTTGTATTATATACATGTAAATGTTCCTCTTAAATAACTCTATTAACTTTATCTATTTAAAAAAATGTGTCAAAATCTGCAGCGCAGCTTTAAAGATCTAAGCATACATAGGGACAGATGGGAAGCGACTTTGTTTTATACTACACATATATATAGCCTATATTAGTCATAGATAATGTAGCTTCCTAATACTGGAAGAATTTTTAACATTATTTCAGTAGTTCCAACAACATACAAACACAGAATTTTACCTCTTTATTAATTACTAGCGGTACTGCGTGGCTTCACCTGCGTAGTTCCCGTCGGAATACGGGTGTATAAAATAGAACATGTTACTCAGGGATATGGTAGCTTTCAATTGGTGAAAGAATTTTCACCAATGGAAAGTGTGCGATGTGCATTGTACCAATCACCCAGATGGCACCTGTCACGGTGGGACTGCTATATTGATTAAAAATCACATCAAACATCATATTCATAGTCAGGTTAAGGAAGATTACCTACAATCCACTACAATCACATTGCAGGATAAGAATGGTTCCATAAATATTAGTGCTGTTTATTGTCCACCACGGTTCAATATCAAAGAAGATATGTTTAAAAATTATTTTAAGAATCTTGGAAATAGATTTATCTGTGGAGGAGACTGGAATAGTAAACACACACACTGGGGATCAAGATTGATAACCACCCGAGGTAGAGAGCTCAAGAAGTGTATGGACAGTCTAAGAATAGCATCACTCTCTTCTGGAGAACCTACTTACTGGCCAACAGACCCCAATAAGCTCCCTGATTTGCTCGACTTTTTCATCATCAAGGGTTTTTCAGATAATTACCTGGACATAGAAAGCTGTTGGGATACAACCTCTGATCACTCGCCCATAGTATGTACAATTAGTAGAACTATAATCCATAGAGAACCACAGACAACCCTTTATAATCACAAAACTGATTGGACACTATTTGCCGAATATCTAGAAATGAAAACAGAATTGCAATTAAAACTAAAAACTGAAACTGATATAGATGATGCAACATTCTATATAACTAATCTGATACAAGAAGCTGTTTGGCGATGTACACCGTATTTGAAAACTGTAAGCAAAACAACTAATGTACCTCTAAAAATACGAGAGAAACTTGCTGAGAAAAGAAGACTAAGGAGAGTCTGGCAGCAAAGCAGAAATTCCTATGACAAAAAGCTATATGAAAAAGCAGCTAGAGAACTGAGAAATATGATAGCAGAGAATGAGAACTACACATTTCAACAGAAACTGTCATCTCTATCTGCAAAAAAATGTGACGATTATACCCTATGGAAACTCACAAAACAGTTCAAGAGACCTCAACAAGCAGTACCACCACTCAGAACACAGTCAGGAACATGGGCCAAAAGCCCTAAAGACAAAGCGGAGGTCTTCGCTCAACATCTTAGTCAAGTATTTGTGCCAAACACTTCCTCAATGACAGACTTTGAACAAGAGGTAAATGCTTACCTTGGCAGTGATCAGCAGTTATCACGACCTATAAAACTTGTAACTCCGAGAGAATTACAAAAATCAATCAGAATGTTAAGCAATAAAAAGGCTCCAGGCTTTGATCTAATTACTGGTGAAGTCCTAAAACATCTACCTAAAAAATTGGTTGTCTTTCTTACTATGCTATTCAATGCTATAATGAGATTACATTATTTTCCCAAATTGTGGGGTATCTCTCAAATATGTATGTTACTAAAACCTGGAAAAGTACCCACAGATCCAAGCTCTTACAGGCCAATTAGCTTGTTACCGTTGCTATCCAAGCTATTTGAAAAGATTTTCTTGCGAAGACTGAAGCCAATTCTGGAAGAAAAGGCCATAATACCAAACCATCAATTTGGGTTCCGGGAACACCACAGCACAGTAGAACAGGTACACCGTATAGTAAACAAGATAAGACAATCTCTAGAGCAGAAGGAATACTGTGCTGCGGTCTTCTTGGATATCCAGCAGGCATTCGACAGAGTCTGGCACATGGGCCTTCTATACAAATTGAAAAGCCTCTTACCCAATTAATATTACATGGTTCTTAAATCTTACCTGCAAGACAGAAAATTTCAAGTTAAAGTTGGTGAAGAAGTGTCCCTTCTGCGTGATATTATGGCATCTGTACCACAGGGCTCCGTGCTCGGTCCAGTCCTGTACTCAATATATACAGCAGATCTACCGTGTCATGCAGATATAGTAACAGCAACGTATGCAGATGATACTGCATGCCTTGCAAGCCATAAAGACCCGGCTGTAGCATCAGAAAAACTACAAACACATCTATTTGAAATAGATAAATGGTTGGAAAAGTGGAGGATTAAGGCAAATGTTACCAAATCCATACAAATAACGTTCACGCTCCGTAGAGGAGACTGTCCAGCTGTAAAGCTGCGAGGAGAGCGACTGCCCATGGAGACCTGTGTAAGATACCTGGGACTTCATTTGGATCGAAGGCTAACATGGGCTACCCACATAAAAACAAAAAGAAAAGAAGCAGACTTACAATTCAAAAAACTCTACTGGCTGATTGGGAGGCAATCACCACTTACCATTAACAACAAGATTCTAGTCTATAAATGCATAATAAAACCCATATGGACATATGGGATTCAACTCTGGGGATCGGCTAGTAACTCCAACCTTGAAATCCTGCAAAGGTTTCAAAATAAAGCATTGAGGACAATATCAAACTCACCATGGTTTGCTAGAAATATAGAGATACACGAATACTTGGAAATGCTAACGGTCAAGGAGGAGGTAAACAAATACTGTGCCAAATACAAGGAGAGGCTTCAAAATCACAAAAACCAACTAGCTAGAGATCTAGTTCATACCAACAAGGACACTATAAGATTAAAAAGATGGCAAATACTAAAGTTAGACCAGAGATGCTAGAAGGCAAATACCGTTACATCAAGACTGAGGGAGACAATTTACCGAAATGCCCCTCCAACAACAATTGAAAAACCAGTCCCAACATCTGATTATGACACAGTCGATGGCAGATATTACAAGGAAAAAAAAAAAAAATATAAAAAAAAAAAAAAACCAATGGAAAGCCAAAATGAAGACGATGGAGATTAAGGTTGTAAAATAGACCATAGTTCACATGGTCAGGTAACATTTTTGTAACACAATAGAATTTATCTACTGTCCTTGTTTGCCCTTGGGAACCTGCTGCCTAGCCGGACCGGAGATTATTGTGAGGTTTGCAAAATATGTACTAAATAATATTTATATTGTTCCAGTAAATATGTTCAGTCCGCGGAGCCACCAAGCGGAGATGTCATCTACAAGACCCCATTCACCACAGTGGAGACCTTTGGAATGCCTCTTCCAGTCATGGTGACGGAGGCACTCACATTTGGTAAAGATACATACCTAAAGTTTACGCCATTGTCCCAATAAAATACCAAAAAAATATTACACTAAATACTTAAAATACCAAACGGACATTACAATGTAAAAAAATATTAACACAATGGATCTAAACAAACAGTTAATAGGGCACTTGTTGAAGCTGACCAAACCTCTATGTGCAAGTAACCCCAGAACAGACTTTTTACCACATTGTGTCATTAACTTAAGGAATGAAACACAGTGATAAGTGCCTCATCAGAGAATTGCTTTAAAACTAGACTTGACAAACATTTTAGACAATAAAGACAAGTGCAAGAATATACACGCATCCGTTCAAGAGTTTATATTAAATAAATAATAACAATAAAACATTATTTATTCCACCTTTGTATTAACAACCATCAGTCAGTAATGTATTGGTAGCTCATGAAACAATGTCCTATGAATTTTTAAATGCTATGTGTCTGCAATCAAAGTCAAAAATCATTTATTTTCTGTAGGTACAAAAAGTACACTTTAAAAAGTCAATAGTCTAATAGGCACTCTAAACTCGTCCAAGAAGATTGGCTAAATGTAAACAGCAGGCCATTTCCACCGGCGAGTTGCTGGTTCCAAATGCAGTACCCCTAGAAGAACCAGCAAGAAACTCAAGGGCAGCTCTTTTTAACCAACTTCAAAAAGGAGGAGGTTGTCAATTCGATTTTTTTATGTTTGTTACCTCAGAACTTTCGACTGGTTGAACCGATTTGGATGATTCTTTTTTTATCTGAAAGCTGGTGCTTCCAGATTAGTCCCATTTCGGTCCAGTTCTGACAATAGCATCTATGAGAAAACTATTTACACATGTCTCAGAATTAATTCTGAGACCAGCGGGTTACCTCACGATGTTTTCCTTCACCGTCGAGCTAGTAATAAATATGTACGTAAGTTTTTGAAAAAACACATTGGTACATGCCAGGATTCGAACCCGAGCCTCACTGATTTTCGGCCGGCTCTTTAACCGTAAGGGCTATCACTGCTGCTTAATCATGTCACATGAAAATTTGGTATATCCAAAAATGGAATACTTCTTCCCTTCCCTTTGGGGACAAGGCGTGAGATTATATATTAATTTTATTTAATCTCGTGTCTTAATCCAATAAATGAACACAGCGAGCGGCGACGTGAGCGTGCGTCTGTCCGGCTGCGGCTGGTGCTGGCTGGTGGCTGGTCGCCGAGTGCTGGCCTGGCCGTGCTCCCCTCCAGCAACGGGGTCCTCGCCCGCGCCTCCCGCAGCTCGCGACCTCACGCTGCCACAGACCGACCTCTCGCATAAGGCAGACCTCGTCGTGCTGTTCTACGAGGATGGGGCTCAGGTCAGTCGGCTACGATACGTGTTTTACAGCGCAATTTTACTTTTTTGTATGCTGTTTGCTATCATATGCTGATTTGATGATGTGAAATTAACATCTTGGTATGTCCTAAGACTATTGTGAATTATTTTTTCTATAACAGTACTAGCTGACCCGCAGGAGGGTAAAAGTATGGTAATAGTTGTAAAGTATTAAAAAAATCATTATAATCGGTCATGTAGTTTTGGAGGAGTTTATCCACAAACATATTTATACATATATTAGAAGATAACATTTCTCGACTAGAAATTGCTCAATATCTTTCAAGATTAGGTACAAGGTGATGCCATTAATTATGTATTAATGAATGACCTATAGCAATTTTTTACTCAACTCGATCATAAGTTATAACTTATAAGTTACTAGCGACCCGCCCCGGCTTCGCACGGGTGCAATGCTAACACTAAAACCTTCCTCTTAAATCACTCTATCTATTAAAAAAAACCGCATCAAAATCCGTTGCGTAGTTTTAAAGATTTAAGCATACAAAGGGACATAGGGATATAGGGACAGAGAAAGCGACTTTGTTTTATACTATGTAGTGATAACCTATAACCTAACCTGTATCTTTGTTGCCAATAAACTCAAAAACTACTAGACCGATTTTAAAAATTCTTTCACCGATGGAAAGCTAGAATATCCCTGAGTAACATGGGCTATATTTTATCCCCGTATTCCCACGGGAACGGGAACTACGCAGGTGAAACCGCTATTATAAATATAAAGTGTGCGTATTCCTCCCAGATGCCGTCGTGCATCGGCGTATCGCCGGAGGGCGTGGTCCGCTACTGGCCGTCCATCGGCCAAGAGGGCGTGTACGTGGACGTGTCCGCCGAGCTGGCCGGGCAGGAGTGCGAGCGGCTCGGCGAGCACGCTCGGGCGGGGCTCGTGCTCGCCACCACCACGTGCACCGTCGTGCTGCTCGAGCCGACTGTCCTTGGTGAGCACTTTTATGTTGCAACTGTCCTGTGGAGATTTTTGGCGGGAATCCGAAGAGGGACGTCATATTTTTTGTATAATTTTCCGTTTGCTGTATATTTCGGGGTTTGACTCATATTAGTGATAGTATATGTGGGAGATAGGGTAGAAAAAGTAAATATCATAAGATTGAGTCTTTAACCATCAGCCATTTATTTAGTTATAAAGCAACATAATTAACTCTATATCTCATCTTATCATTATAATATTCATAAACTACTGTATATTGCAAAATAATGTATAAATTATATATCATTTTATTTAACATAAACTTTACACAAAAACTAACATAGTAACAGAATAGTACTACCTGATGAAGACAGTTCAGACCACCGTCGTGCCGTGCTTACAGACGAACACCTTCTGATCTGTCGATATGGTCGCTCGAGTATTTATAGGCGTGCTCGAACGAGAGTGGGGCTAATTACCTTGTTTACGTCAACCGAATGCACGTGGTGTTTACCGAATGCACGTCGTATTTATCAAAAAGGTTTTTGTGAAATAATATCTCCCACACGGCCATTCTGACGAGCAGCCTTTATGGCTCGCGAATAACAATATTCTCAATACATTTACTTATTCATGATTAGAACGAAACAAAAATTTCAATCACACAACAATAAGATTTTTTTTTCAAATCTCATAACCATACTTAACTATTTTAGGTTTTTAGTTATTATATGTTTCTATCAAACCAAATGACATCGAAATGTTACTGCCAATCACATGACATTTTTAAATGTTTCTACCAAATCACATAACATATTTGTGCGTTTCTGACAAATTACATGACATATTTGAGCGTTTCTGACAAATTACATGACATATTTGAGCGTTTCTGACAAATTACAGAAATAAGTAAAATTGTCCGTAATATGAAAAACAAGAAGTCTTATGGGTATGATGAAATCCATAACACGGTCATTAAAGAAAATATAGATATCCTAGCTGAGCCACTATCTATGTTTTACAATCTATGTTACAACAACGAAGTTTTTCCTGACCAATTTAAAATCGCAAAAGTATTACCAGTATACAAAAAGGCAATAAGGACAATGATTCGAATTCCACAATGGGTGTCGTGTAAAGAATACTCCAGGGAACTAAATATACTCACCATACCTGGTCTATACATTCTAATAATATTAACTGAACTTGCTAAAAGGCCAAACAAGTTTGAACAACCTGAACACAGAATAGTTCGAGAAGACACGCGTAGAAAGGACCTAGCTAATGTAATAGCTCCAAAATTAAAAATTGTAAGTCATAGCGTCCGGTACCAGGCCGTTAAATTGACTGCCAAATAATCTAAAATAATAAGTCAATATCAAATCATATTCCCTTTAAGAAATCATTGAAGAAATTTCTGTTGGAAAAATGTTTCTACAGTATTGATGAGTTTGTATCGCATAAAATTTTACTTTAATTACATTTAGTGACATTTATTTTACAACTCATTCTTAATTTCGACATGCTAATTTAAAATATTATAGTTAGTTTCACTTCTTTATATTTGTTGTGTTGTTAATTATTTGTACCACTTATGATTACTATTGTTTCTTGTAAAAATTTTATTAAATTAATTAATGTTGTGATAATATATTTCCAACACAGATAAACTGTTAAGGAATACAGAACATGAATATGAAGTTATGACGTGCTCATTCAGCGACACGTATTTTAAGGAGTTTTGAGGTGGAGAATTATCCTGTCCGATAGCTCGTATTCAGATTTAGGGTCGTTTTCACAGACATTAAAGTAAAGACGAGTTATTTCATACTGTGCGCGTTTGAAAACTACTTCTTAGAGTATTTATAGGATACAACAAAGACGGCGAAAGATTATACGGAACGAATAATGAAGAAAGAACAGCTATCAGTCAAGATTTGCGCTTTAAATACGACTAGGTGAAAAATGCAGACATTGAGACTAAATAAAATTAGGTCAATTACCTACATATTTTGTCGGGCCCATTTTCCGCACTCTAGCAAATTATTTCTTTCAATTATTACACACACATTATCTCCTCTATCGTCAGGATAGAAAAGGACAAATATGTTCAAGGTTACGAACTCATGGTACAGGCCTAGCAATGAAAATAAAGGTGCTTGCCGTTAAATAATAAAATCAATGGAACGAAACCTGTCCTTCAATATTGGTTGCTGCTGGTCGAATCACCAACCGCCGCAATGCCCCTTGAAGCCACCGTTAGAGTTGCCCGCTGACCCAGTTCTTTTCGAGATTAGAAAACTCGGCGCAGAGCAGCAGCTCAGCATCGGAGACGTTTCTCGAGAACGCCCATTTTCAGGCGCAGCAGGTCTGTCGCCATGCCTCTCACAGCCATCTGAAATCATAAGAATTCGTAGGCGTAGTTTCGGTTTTACGTGATCCCACTTCTGATGTGGGAGATAGTGTAAAAAAAGTAAATATCATAAGATTGAGTCTTTAACCATCAGCCATTTATTTAGTTATAAAGCAACATAATTAACTCTATATCTCATCTTATCATTATAATATTCATAAACTACTGTATATTGCAAAATAATGTATAAATTATATATCATTTTATTTAACATAAACTTTACACAAAAACTAACATAGTAACAGAATAGTACTACCTGATGAAGACAGTTCAGACCACCGTCGTGCCGTGCTTACAGACGAACACCTTCTGATCTGTCGATATGGTCGCTCGAGTATTTATAGGCGTGCTCGAACGAGAGTGGGGCTAATTACCTTGTTTACGTCAACCGAATGCACGTGGTGTTTACCGAATGCACGTCGTATTTATCAAAAAGGTTTTTGTGAAATAATATCTCCCACACGGCCATTCTGACGAGCAGCCTTTATGGCTCGCGAATATCTCATAACCATACTTAACTATTTTAGGTTTTTAGTTATTATATGTTTCTATCAAACCAAATGACATCGAAATGTTACTGCCAATCACATGACATTTTTAAATGTTTCTACCAAATCACATAACATATTTGTGAGTTTCTGACAAATTACATGACATATTTGAGCGTTTCTGACAAATTACATGACATATTTGAGCGTTTCTGACAAATTACATGACATATTTGAGCGTTTCTGACAAACCACATGACATATTTGAGCGTTTCTGCCAAATCACATGACATATTTGAGCGTTTCTGCCAAATCACATGACATATTAGTGTGTTTCTGCCAAATCACATGACATATTAGTGTGTTTCTGCCAAATCCCATGACATTATTTGTCAAATCACATGACACAATACTATCTGTCAAATCACATGACACATTACTATCTGTCAAATCACATGACACAACATTATCTGTCTAATCACATGACACATTACTATCTGTCAAATCACATGACACAATACTATCTGTCAAATCACATGACATTTTATGAGCCAAGTCTCATGTCAAAAAAACAGAATATAAAATAGTAATAACTAGGTACTTATTAGATTCGTTAATTTCTAATTAAACTGAAAGGTCACATCCTATAACAGGATAAGAGTCACAAACTATCGTGAGATAAATATCATTCATAAGGTAAAGCAATTGGTTCGTGCCACTAACTGTAAAGTTATATTGACCAATGTTCACAATTCGTCTCAACTCTATTCATCTATAAGGCGCCGCCTAATCACAAACAATCCTTTTCAGTGTTCCGAAGGTGTAAATCGAACCTTTTAAACAATTTTGAACGATAAAAACAATTTTCAAAATTGAGAATGTTGTGATCAGAGTCTCTAACTAGGATCTTTAATTTATACGAACTGGACGTAGATTAAAACCTTACATACTAGAAATAACCTTCCACCAGGCGCTGCTCAGCGATGTCCATGCCAACCGACGTTTTTGCCAGATCCAATTTCCGAGTCGCGCATTCTGCCAGACTGCTAGTCTGGTCGCTGGTGTAGTCCGTGAACCCCTTGTCATAATTGTACCGTGCGTCGTCTGCAAAAGGTCCAATATTAAAAAATCTAATAGTTTGGTTGTGATAGCTTGGGTGACAAAGTATTAGCTGAAAATTTTCTAAATGACTACACAGCACGGGTACCAAACGATATGAATTGGAAATGTACATCACCGTAATATGAAAAACAAGAAGTCTTATGGGTATGATGAAATCCATAACACGGTCATTAAAGAAAATATAGATATCCTAGCTGAGCCACTATCTATGTTTTACAATCTATGTTACAACAACGAAGTTTTTCCTGACCAATTTAAAATCGCAAAAGTATTACCAGTATACAAAAAGGCAAT
Source organism: Ethmia dodecea (assembly GCA_963855545.1). Taxonomy (NCBI): domain Eukaryota; kingdom Metazoa; phylum Arthropoda; class Insecta; order Lepidoptera; family Depressariidae; genus Ethmia; species Ethmia dodecea. The sequence continues at coordinate 1,684,146 of OY979457.1, forward strand.
AAGGACAATGATTCGAATTCCACAATGGGTGTCGTGTAAAGAATACTCCAGGGAACTAAATATACTCACCATACCTGGTCTATACATTCTAATAATATTAACTGAACTTGCTAAAAGGCCAAACAAGTTTGAACAACCTGAACACAGAATAGTTCGAGAAGACACGCGTAGAAAGGACCTAGCTAATGTAATAGCTCCAAAATTAAAAATTGTAAGTCATAGCGTCCGGTACCAGGCCGTTAAATTGACTGCCAAATAATCTAAAATAATAAGTCAATATCAAATCATATTCCCTTTAAGAAATCATTGAAGAAATTTCTGTTGGAAAAATGTTTCTACAGTATTGATGAGTTTGTATCGCATAAAATTTTACTTTAATTACATTTAGTGACATTTATTTTACAACTCATTCTTAATTTCGACATGCTAATTTAAAATATTATAGTTAGTTTCACTTCTTTATATTTGTTGTGTTGTTAATTATTTGTACCACTTATGATTACTATTGTTTCTTGTAAAAATTTTATTAAATTAATTAATGTTGTGATAATATATTTCCAACACAGATAAACTGTTAAGGAATACAGAACATGAATATGAAGTTATGACGTGCTCATTCAGCGACACGTATTTTAAGGAGTTTTGAGGTGGAGAATTATCCTGTCCGATAGCTCGTATTCAGATTTAGGGTCGTTTTCACAGACATTAAAGTAAAGACGAGTTATTTCATACTGTGCGCGTTTGAAAACTACTTCTTAGAGTATTTATAGGATACAACAAAGACGGCGAAAGATTATACGGAACGAATAATGAAGAAAGAACAGCTATCAATCAAGAGTTGCGCTTTAAATACGACTAGGTGAAAAATGCAGACATTGAGACTAAATAAAATTAGGTCAATTACCTACATATTTTGTCGGGCCCATTTTCCGCACTCTAGCAAATTATTTCTTTCAATTATTACACACACATTATCTCCTCTATCGTCAGGATAGAAAAGGACAAATATGTTCAAGGTTACGAACTCATGGTACAGGCCTAGCAATGAAAATAAAGGTGCTTGCCGTTAAATAATAAAATCAATGGAACGAAACCTGTCCTTCAATATTGGTTGCTGCTGGTCGAATCACCAACCGCCGCAATGCCCCTTGAAGCCACCGTTAGAGTTGCCCGCTGACCCAGTTCTTTTCGAGATTAGAGAACTCGGCGCAGAGCAGCAGCTCAGCATCGGAGACGTTTCTCGAGAACGCCCATTTTTAGGCGCAGCAGGTCTGTCGCCATGCCTCTCACAGCCATCTGAAATCATAAGAATTCGTAGGCGTAGTTTCGGTTTTACGTGATCCCACTTCTGATGTGGGAGATAGTGTAAAAAAAGTAAATATCATAAGATTGAGTCTTTAACCATCAGCCATTTATTTAGTTATAAAGCAACATAATTAACTCTATATCTCATCTTATCATTATAATATTCATAAACTACTGTATATTGCAAAATAATGTATAAATTATATATCATTTTATTTAACATAAACTTTACACAAAAACTAACATAGTAACAGAATAGTACTACCTGATGAAGACAGTTCAGACCACCGTCGTGCCGTGCTTACAGACGAACACCTTCTGATCTGTCGATATGGTCGCTCGAGTATTTATAGGCGTGCTCGAACGAGAGTGGGGCTAATTACCTTGTTTACGTCAACCGAATGCACGTGGTGTTTACCGAATGCACGTCGTATTTATCAAAAAGGTTTTTGTGAAATAATATTTATTTATTTATTTATTTATTTTTATTTGGGGAGCTTACATCTACGTTTACAAATTAATAGTCCTTCTGGACAAGTACATGCTAATTAAAAGCTTCCACATATAAATATCAAAACTTATTAATACAACATAATAGCAACCAAGTAGTACTTATCATTAAGCAAGATATTCTAATAAGTTTACTTATAATGAATAAAGTTATGTTTTCGACTCAAGGTCAGGAACCAAAACCGTTTCTGCGCTACGTGTACTTCCGGCAAATAGATCGAATTTACTGTCCTCATTCAATCTATTACATAATTTTAAGCACCTAGGTATAAAGCTGTTTTTTCTAAAATTAGAGTGACTAAGAGGGATATCAAATAGGGCATGTTTACGAAGTGTTCGCACTGGAGTTTTCAACACAATTTTGCCGAGGAGCTCTGGACTATCCACTTTATTTTGGGCGATCTTCATCAAAAAGTTAACATCAGATATGTCTCGTCTTACACTGAGAGGCAATAGGTGAAACTTCTTACAACGCTCAGGATATTCAAGGTAAGGTACACGAAACTTACGAGTCAGAAACCTAGTAAACTTTTTCTGAATTTTCTCAATTTTGCAGGAATAGGTAGTATAACATGGGTTCCAGACTTGGGACGCATATTCAAGTTGACTACGTACGTACGCACAGTAAAGAATTTTTAATGTCTTCATATTTTTGAAGGGTTTAGCGGAACGGATAATAAAACCCAATGCTTTGTAGGCTTTATCAACGATAGTGTTAATGTGAAGATTAAACAACAACTTATTGTCGTGGATCACTCCAAGGTCTCTAGCAGATGATACGCAAGCAAGGCTCTGGTTTTTTATTTTGTAGTGATAGCTTAAAATGTTTCGTTTTCTGGTGAAATTCATAAAAAAGCATTTGGAGACATTGAGGTCCAACTTGTTCTGAGTACAATATTGGTCTAATCTGTACAAATCTTCTTGCAATAGTTCAGAGTCATGAATATTGCTGACAGCTTTAAATATTTTCATATCGTCCGCAAACAATAAGAACTCTGAATGAAGAAAACATGACCCGATATCGTTGATAAAAATCACAAACAGGAGTGGGCCTAACAAAGAACCTTGGGGAACACCAGATGGTATTCCAACCCAAGAAGAAGTAAACCCATTTAGAACTACTGCCTGAGATCTGTTTTGTACATAGGATGTAAACCACCGATAAAGATCACCCCGTATGCCTAGGGAATATAGTTTAAGTAGTAATAGTTCATGGTCTATTCGATCGAACGCCTTACTGTAATCAGTATAGATAGTGTGGATTTGTTCTCCCTTGTCCATCGATGATGTTAGGTATTCGTTAAAAATTACCAGGTTAGAAACGGTAGATTTCCCCCTCAAGAAACCATGTTGTTGCGGAATAAAAACTGATTTGACAGCGTTATAGAGCTGGTTGAAAATTAATCGTTCAAGAACTTTTGACAAAAGACATAATTTCGAAATAGGCCTATAATTGTCAACTAAGTTTTTTTGACCTTTTTTATGTATGGGAGTGATAAAAGCAGTTTTCCACATAATTGGCATTATACCTTCTTTTAGGGAACGTTGAAATAACAGTGACACTGGCAACGATAACTCTTTTGCACAATTTACTAACAAGATAGATGGTAAGGTATCAGGGCCTGCTGATTTCTTTATGTCAAGGCGCTTTAGTAGCGTACAAACTTCATTGACACTGACATCGATGGATGAAATGTCACATGGCGATAAATCATCAATATACGAGTAGTTACCTAGTAAGGGATTATTGTACTCAGAGTTCGGATCAGGTTCTAAAAAATTCGATCTGAAGTATTTGGAAAAGAGTTCAGTTGTGCCAGGCCCTGTATCACTACTTTGATTAGAGTAAGACATTGAAGCGGGATACGAACTATTACCTCGAATACTTTTCATGTAAGACCAGAATAGTTTTGGGTTGGTAACAATAAGATTTTCGATTTTGTTCATATACGCTTTGTAACATTTGTCTTCCTCGATTTTTAGGCGTTCACGCAATAGTTTAAAGCTATTTTTAGCAGATTTATTTCCGTAGATTTTAAATTTCTGTAGGTATTTGAATTTTTCTTTTATTATTTTGATTAGTGGAGAGCTGTACCAGGGAGGGTACTTACAGTTTTTGACTAACCGTGTTGGAATAAATTCGTCTCTAAGTCTGTAAATTGTCGAGTAAAAAAATGTTATAATACTATCTGCGGTGAGAAGTATATTCCATTCTATTTCCGATAGGTGTTTGCTTATACTATCGTAGTCTCCTCGATTGTAACAGAAAACTTTTCTACTAGCGACTTCAAGGGCATTAAGCTCTACAAATGCAGGCTCAACAATTAAACTTGGGTGATACGAGTCTTCAGGTACTAAAGATACTGGGGAATTAATAACGGATACAAAGTCATTACATAAAACTAAATCTAAGATATTATTATATTTATTGGCACAAAGGTTGTATTGAATAAGGTTACATTCACTGAGTAATGATATAAAGTCTAGTTTACGGGTGTCGGTTACACCCATCGGTAATAGACCGGAGGATGTTCCAGAAGACAACCATGGGATATCACTCATATTGAAGTCACCCACAACGAGAAATTTATCTGAAGGGTGGGAGTCAATAATATTTTTTAAGTTATTAGAAAAATTTGATAGTTGATCGAAAAACGAGTAACCCCTATTTTGATTGCAAAGATATAATACACAAATATGCAGAATAACATACACTCTACGAGAGTTACGGAGTTTTATAGTTACCCATAAATCTTCAGCACTTGAGTACCAGTCTAGATTATGTGTTACTAGTAGTTGACGCCGAACTGCCATCAAAACCCCACCACCCTTAGTTTGGTGAGTTAATGCGCAGTTTCTATCGTTTCTAAATATCAAGTATCTGTCGTCAAACAACTCACTATCTAGTACACTATCCACCAACCACGTCTCAGTCAATATAATAATATCGAAGTCGTTTAACAATAAATTTCGTCGGAAAACAGTAGTTTTAGTTCGGAGCCCTCGGCAATTCTGATAATAAATGTTCGGATTAGGCATTAATTAAGATTATGACGAAAACAAACTGTTCCAGGCAGATAAAATGACCTAATTGAAATCCCAGCAATATTATGAACACGATAAACATTATATTGTGCGAACTTAAAATTAACACAGAGGAATCTAAACAAAAATGAAGGTAAACATAAAATAATATACCCTTAGCATCATAAATATCCAGCCACTTATTAGAAAACAACCGTAAGACCGTCACACAATAGGCGTTATGAATGGCGTAGCAACATTGTTGCATACAAAATCTCCCACATATATTATGTGACAAGTGTGCAGTGAATAGGTAATTCAATAAAATGCGAGGGATGGACATTTTTGGATTGCCTCAACATACAGAGTTGAAATGAAGTTCAATAAGTGGACTTGTAAGTTCCTAATTTGAATAAAACAACAACTTGACTTTGACTCACAACAAAGTCTTCAATAAAAGTGCTATCATTTTACTGTTGATAAGCAAGGGAGGGATGTTGAAAGGTTTGAAGACACAGAATTTTTGTAAACTAAAGACTAAACTTAAACTGAAAACTGAATTACTTGACATTGGCAAAATGCTAAACGCGGAACTATTATATTAAAAAAAAAGTTTTGCGCGATTTCACATGCGTAAGTCATGTTTTCGTGGGAAAACGGTAGCCTGTGTTACTCCCAGAAATATAAGCTTTCCGTTAGTATAAGAATTCTTAAAATCGGTCCAGTAGTTCGAGTCTATTCAATACAAACAAACAAAAAGTCAAATCTTTCCTATTTATGATATTAGTATACATTAACCGATTATTTAACGTTCAGATTTCCAAACATCCCTTCATAGTGGTCAGTTACATCATTTAAGACCCCTAGCTTTTGTCTGTTTATCTCAGTTACTACTAGTTTAGAACTTTGCCGTGTATTGGAGCTTTAGTTCTATATATGTAGTGTCATAGATGTCGCTACAGACTTATATAACCCTACATTGAATAGGAATACATTGATTTGTGTTGTTTGCAGACGGAAGAGCGACAGTGTCGTGTCGCACGCTCCGCCCGCCCAGCGGATGGCTCGGAGGCATCGGAAGGCGCGTGTCGTTACTGTTCTTCGGATCTATGCCTGCTCATGCTGACACGGTGAGTCACTATATACCAACTTTTCACGAGATATTCTTTGGACCCCTAAACGTGATAGGTGGTGAGCCCATCGTCGGACCGAGTCTGTTACACATGTCTCAAAATTAATTCTGGGACCTGCGGGTGTCCTCACGATGTTTTCCTTCACCGTCGAGCTAGTGATAAATATGTACGTAAGTTTGAAAGAACTCATTGGTACATGCCAGGATTCGAACCTGAGCCTCGCTGATGTTCATCATGTGAAGCAGGCACTTTAACCCATAGACATATTTTAATCACAAGGCTATCACTGCTCACTTATTTGAGCAGCAAAAGAGCACATTTTTGTGATGATAAAAAAGCTAAAATCTCGGGTAACTACATGTTTTTTTCTGGGAAGGAACGGTAGCAATTCCCCCCCCCCCCCGCCGGTGACAACTCAGAAACATACTTCCCATTTGTCCCCTCTAGTCAGCTTTCAAAGGGAACAGCCGGCACGATTTGTCACCCCGACGACAACCGGGAAGACAATTCCCAGCTGCCACCCCGGGGGACAGGGCTAGAGGGTACTACTGGGAACAATTCGTCGAAATTGGTACATGCCAGGATTCGAGCAGGCTCTTTAACCGTAAGGCTATCACTGCTTTTCTAATTTGCTAATTCAGCCATTCGTGTGTAAACAGAAACTGGTAGGCGCTGTTGTGGTATCCGACGGGCCGTTCGCGGAGTCCTCGGAAGAGGAGGGCGGTTGTATAGCTCTCGTCGCGGCTGGAGGAGCTGGGCCCGTGCTGCATGTGTGGCGGGCTGCGGAACTACATGAACATCCCCTTCGGAGGAAGCTTACTGAGGCCCATGCTGCGGCCAGGGCTCATCTGGCTCCCCAAGGTCACTGCACTATAGATACACGCACATATACAGTACGGCCGTTTTAACTTGGCAGCTCTGAAGTTGCGCAATAACATTTTTTGCAACCATTTGGCGGGATGAGGCTGTTTGCGCAGGCGGAGTCTATGTTTAGAGCAGCCAAGTTAAAATGGCCGTACTGTAAACATTTATACACACATTGGAATAACCACTCTAAAGAGCAAAAAAATGACTTCAATCTTCAACTTATATGGTTTTCTCATGGATGCCGTTGTCAGAACTGGACGAAATTAAAATGTGACCAATCTGGAAGCACCAGCTTTCAATTAAAAAAAGAATCATCCAAATCGGTTCACCCAGTAGAAAGTTCTGAGGTAACAAACATAAAAAAAATACAGACGAACTGATAACCTCCTCCTTTTTGAAGTCGGTTAAAAAAACACTGAAGCTAGAACTACACCAGGCTGCCGTGGTGCCGGAAGATCACAGAGGCGCAGAAATAATATACATGTTGTAATAAAAGTTTGTCTCGTTCCGTCTCGCCGGTGGAATTGCATCTAAAGTCTACTTTCCTCTGCAGGCGACCTTAACAGCCTGGAGATAATGGCTTTGGATGTCCGAGCGAGTGGCAACAACGGCCTGTTACTACTCGTGGCCGCCGTCAACGCGGCTCGATCGCCCGAGATGAGATACGCCATCGGTGAGTTGATTCTCTTAAGCCCGGATACCAGCAACGGAGGTTAAAACTTGCACTAAAGCATAAAAAAAAATTAAAAAACTCACGCCTTTTATCCCCGGGGGTTAAGCAGAGGTATTCCATTTCTGGATATACCCGCTTTTCACGAGAATATTCGACCACTACCTATGTAGTGAGCCCATCGCCGGACCGGGTCTGTTGCACTTGCCTCAGAATTAATTCTGGGAAATGGTGAAGGCAAACATCGTGAGGAAACCCCCTGTGGGTTTCCTCCTTCACCGTCGAGCTAGCGATAAATATGTACGTAAGTTTTTTTTATAAACTCAGTAGTACAGTCAAGAGCAAGTCAAGCTTGACACTACCAGTATAAGCTGAGCTCTGATTTATACTGAGCGCCATAGAACACAGGGCCGGGTCAAAGTCCAAAGTGTCAAGCTTAGCGTGCTCTTGACTGTACAAGCCAGGATTCGAACCCGAGCCTCACTGATTTTCATCCAGGCTCTTTAACCATCATAAGGCTATCAGTGCTCTTATAAAAGATAGCAGCTCGCGAAAACGACACTTAGGTGTATCAGGCAGGACTTTTATTGATAGTACGAATTGCCAAAATCGACCGTAAGCTAATACCAGCTGTTTCCCAGTGCACATCTGCGTGGAGGACCCAGCGAACCCCGTGGTGACGTCACTGGTCCCGCTGCGAGGCTGGCCCCGCGACGAGGCCGAGATGCCTCCGAGGTTCCTGCCCCTCGGGCCCAGGGCTCTGCTCCACACCGCCGGGTACATCGCCATAGTATCCAGTGAGTACGAACTGACAATACAATACAATAACTCTTTTAGTCTAGGCAATAAAGGTAGTGGACCCCAACATTAATTCCTCAGTCGATGAAAATTTGCAGGATTGTAGTATAGTATGAGACAATACTTGCATAAAAAAATCCAAAAAAAAAACCTAACCGAAGTTAGGTTTTTGATACTTAAAAAAAAAATTTTTTTTTGTTGATAATTTGATAATTTCTGAAAATAATATTACGAGACGGTTTTTATTTTGGATTTTCCTATTGTAAGTCCACAGCGACTATTAAATGACATTCCAGTTAAAAAAAATGAAGTGAGCAATTTTCCCGTGCAAGGTACATATGTCTGAGTTTTGTTGTTTCTACCAGGAGATTTTTTTTTATATTTCGCATAATAGCTTTCTTAACACTCATGAATATTGCTGGAGAAGAAAATTTTGACTCAGCATTTTTCCCAACAAAGTTATCAAATAAATAAGTATTTCAGTAAAAATACCTAACTTCGGTTAGGTTTTTTTTTTGGATTTTTTTATGCAAGTATTGTCTCATACTATACTACAATCCTGCAAAGTTTCATCGACTGAGGAATTAATGTTGGGGTCTTCATACAAAAATCCGCTTCATTGCCTGGACTATTATTGTACACCAAAAACAACACAATATGGATACCAACATTAACTAAAGTACAATGGGTGGTCTTATCGCTTTTAGCGATCTCTTCCAGACAACCTTAGAATGGATGAAACTGAGAGATTAGAACTAGGGTAGACGGTGCACTATATATTATTGAACATACTTTTACATACATAAATAAATATATAAATAATATATATTAAATAAAATAAACAAGAATAGAAAATACTTTCACACATACTTGAGGATAATAATAGATAATAATTATAACAAATAAAACAGAAAATTAATTAAGAACTGACCTTGGATCACTACGCTACGACGCTATGTAAGGCTATTAATTATAATTATTATTGTAAACCATATTTGTGTGTAATAAAAAAATACACTTAGAAAAGTCAATAGTCTAATAACAAGGCACTCTAAACTAGTCCATGAAGATTGACTTAATGTAAACAGCAGCCCATCTCCACCGACGAGTTGCTGGTTTCAAAACACAACACTATTACTTCTAGCGGAGTTTCAAAATGCAGTACCCCGAGAAGAGCCAGCAAGAAACTCAAGGGCAATCTATTTCAGCTATTTTTAATATGTGTTAATTTTTTCCGTAAAATGAATTAGCATAGCTGAATTTAGTGCTACCTATGGAAATCATACTATTATTGCTCTTTATTTACGAAAATTGGTTAGACGCAACTAAAGTACGAATGCATCATATTATTTTTATATTAATTTACTATTGGGGTGTTAGAGGAATTGCGCTTTTTCTGTTATGCGTTGTATATAAAACACGTCAAATTCGATTACCAAAATATAAAATATACCTAACACACTGCTTCGCTAAACCATCTACCTTCCAGGCACCGTGTCGAACGACAAGGTGGACTTGATCGACGTGAGCGCGGAGGGAGACAAGATCCTCGGCGCTGAGCTCTGCAACGGGGTGCCTTTACTCTTCAGCAAGAAGCACGGGGTTCTAGCCATTTCCACCGCAGAGAGCCTCGCTCCTACGCCGTGAGTATAGCCAAAGTCAATGCCATTAGTATATTCCAGAGATCAGCATTAGGTAGTGTGATTTGGTACCAAAGTAGGTAGAGGATATAATATGGAGTTGTTAAAACCACCATATTCCTACTTTTAAGAGCAGTGATAGCCCGGACGGTTAAAGAGCCGGCCGAAAATCAGTGAGGCTCGGGTTCGAATCCTGGCATGTACCAATGAGTTTTTCAAAAACTTACGTACATATTTATCACTAGCTCGACGGTGAAGGAAAACATCGTGAGGAAACCCGCTGGTCCCAGAATTAATTCTGAGACATGTGTAAACAGACCCGGTCCGGCGATGGGCTCACCACCTATCACGTTTAGGGGTCCAATATATCTCGTGAAATGTGGGTATATCCAGTAATGGAATACCTCTGCCTACCCCCTCGGGGATAAAAAAGGCGTGAGATTATATTATTATTATATATTATATTTATTCCTACTTTGAAATCGAAGCACACATATGAAATGCCAAATTTCATATGTGTGCTTTGTGACGGATGGGACCGAAACTGACATTTTTTTTAGCTAAGGAGCCGTACTATTAAAAATATACAGATTTTGTTGATTATCTCCATAACCGGCCACTGTTGAGAAAATCAGCTAAGAACAGAAGAAGTTTATGTTTAGTAAGTAAATATGTTACTGTAGAAAAATCTCAAAAATTTTCCGGGAAATTTTCAGAAGTCCCAAATAAAGTGGTGGTTTTAACAACTCCATATTACATCCTCGTAGCAACTTTACCTACTATGGTACCTAATCACACTACCTAATGCCGATCTCTGTATATTACACATCTAGGCAAGTGATCTTAGGCTTTCTTATTTACTTCCCGCGAGGTCTGTATACTTTTTTCTTTTCGATGGAGGTGGAAAGCGGCAACTTCGTTTTAGCAGGCCGAAATTTGAATTTCGCCAATTGAGCCAACTGGCCCGTCAATAGTGAGTGATACTGGATCAACAATATTAAAATTTAAAAAAATATTTGTGGTATCGAGAGAAATATCGTGAGGAAACCAGCAGGGGGCCAAGTCTACTAAGTGTCAACGGTCATAGTTAGATGACAATGAGATTCCAATGGTCAGTCAATGGCGTTATTTTGACAGTTTTCAGAGCAAATAACACCATCGACTGACCATGTCATTGTCATTCAACTGTAACCGTTGACATTTAGTAGAATTGCCCCCCAAGTCTAATATTGATATGAAAGATTTTGTTTCACGGTTGTTTCATGTGTGTCTGTTTGCAGGTCCGTATGCGACAGTCCGATGGGGTCGCCTTGTCCGTCGGACATGTACGACGGGAACCTGTCGCTGTACGAGATAGACCCGCACGAGGTAATACTGCAGACTGTACGAGTAAAGGCTGATTCATGTTACAACGGGACGTGCCCCGTCCGGGGCACGGTCAAACACTTTCTGTATGAAGCGCTGGTCCGACGTGCCCCGTCCGGGCCCGGACGGGGCACGTCCGTGCCAACTGTCGAGGCGTATTGTAGGATGGTTCGCCCCGGACGGGGCCCGTCCCGTTGTAACATGAATCAGCCTTAAGAAAGCGCTTGTAGAAATACAGCACAGTCGGATCTACTGATTGGATGATGTCCAAGTGCACTTGGATCGCGTGTTTACATCATACTAGAGCGTCCGACTAGAATCTCGTGAAAATGCGGCTTTAGGTTATGTCCTACAGGAACCATCTGCTTTGGCCACTGTCGCAGCTTTGGTCAAAGATATTTATCTCGTATTATAAAGAGGAAAGATTATTTTTTGTATGTGTGTAACGAACGAATAAACTCAAAAACTACTAAACCGATTTTAAAAATTCTCTCACTAATGGAAAGCTACAATATCCCTGAGTAACATAGGCTGTATTTTATTCCCGTCTTCCCACGGAAACGGGAAACGGTGAGACCGCGCAGAACCGATAGTAATTATATATTTTGATCGTAATTGACATTTGGCTGGTTTGGTCATTTAGAACGTATGGATGAAAGCAGGGTAACGAAAGAGATTTATGGTGCGAGTTGAAGGATGTAAGGAAAGAGGATGCCCCAAAAGGACGTTCCCGCATCAAGTAAGTGACGTCCTTCAAAAAGCTGGGGTCCGGAGTGCGATGAATAAAAGAGCGTACTTGAAAAGTCTTAATGTGAAGGAATCGAAAGAAGTATGCAGAGAGCGAACAAAGTGGCCATCCATCGTCTCTGCTTACCCCTGTGGGAAGAAGGGGTGATCTGTATGTGTGTATGTGATTGCCATTTATCCAGGTGAGCATGGTGACAACGGACGCTTGCGGCAAGCTGAAGACGGCCTTCCTGTTCCACCTGAGGCGCGATAGTTCATCCTGCCGAAGCATCGTGGACGAACTGTTCCCTTCGGCCAAGGACCGATCAGCTGATCACGACGTGGACGGCCGCCTGGACAGGACCGTGCTCAGGATCGCCACGGAGATGCTCGACGACATACCCGCAGGGGACCCGAGGTAAGCGAATCTCAGGCCGTAAAGTTTATAAGATGTTGTTAGATTAGATAATTACGTAATTACTTAAGACAGTAGGTCCCTTAGTAGGGACTAATAAAATTAACCTACTTGGTATTACATGGATCTCAAAACTTTTTACGGTAGAAGAACTGAGTTGCGAGGCTTGGGTTTTTGACAAGTTTTGTTTTTGATGGCATATTATATTCAAGCGATAGCGGCTGCGATATAGCGGCAAATGACGTCAGTGAAACTAGCGAAACAAGGTGGCGTGGTTTCCTTCCCATAGATCGCTTTTTTCACCGTATAACAACGCTCTCTAGGAAACCACGTCATCATGTTTCCATAACGTTTCAGTGACGTCATTCGCCGCTATATCGCGGCCGCTCTTGGACGAAACCTTAACAGCCCACTGCTGAGCTAAGGATTCACACACGAGGAAGGAGGCTATAATCTCTCACGCGAGCCGACGAGCGAGGGAGAATCCCAATCGCATTGATTTGATTTGATTTGAATTTACTGAATACTGAGTTGTGACGTCATGACTCATAGTACTTTTGTTTTATTGTTATAAAATTTACTATAATTGTAAAATTAAAAACGAAATGATTTTTTAGATATTTTTTTTTTTAAATACTAATTGCAAATTAATTTTAATGCAGTCAAATAACCAATGGCAAATATTACCTGAAACAAAAAATACCAACCGTCTTCGAGTAATCGAGGAACATAAAAAAATCCCGATGAATTTGTAACCTCCTATTTTAAGGCAGTTAAAAATGGTACACACATGTATTGAATTAGACTGATTTGTAATGTTTATTTTAGTGACATTTATTTTTGTTAGATTTTTTATGTTTTTATAATGTTGTTGATTTGGGCTGCTTATGGTGACAACATCACTACATATTAATTATAAAACAAAGTCGCTTCCTCTGTCCCTATATCCCTGTCCCTATGTTTGCTTAAATCTTTAAAACTACGCAACGGATTTTGATGCGTTTTTTTTTAACAGATGGAGTGATTCAAGAGGACGGTTTTAGTATTAGCATTGCACGGTAGCTAGTCTTAGATATTATGATAATGGTGATGATATGTACCCAATGTATCCAACTACACACGACTGCTTGCCCCCAGGTGGAAACAGCGAGCTGGCGGTCCGTTGACGAACATCGCATTAGGAAGCTCGGCCGCCCTTCAGATCGCGGCGCAGCTGAGAGACAAGCAGCGAGCCTTTTCGCTGTTCGTCGACTTCCTAAGGTCCACTGGCTTATGGCAGCGGCTCGGGCTGGTCAGCAGAGGTACAGTACGGCTGTTTCAACTTGGCTGATAACGACTTATAAATCGACTAGCTGTTCCGCGCGGTTTCACGTAGTTCTCGTTCCCGTGGGAATACGGGGATAAAAGATATGTTACTCCATAATGTAGCTTTCCATCGAAATGTTGGGCCCTTAAGAAGGTAGGATGAAAGGAGACTGCATGCAGCGGAGATGAGAATGTTGAGATGGACGTGTTGAGTGACAAGAATGGATAAAATTAGGAATGAGTAGTACCCGTGATGGAGAAGTTGAGAGGTAATCTTCTGTCTTCGTATGGACATATAATGAGGAGGGATGAGAGTAATGTTGTAAAGTGGAATGTGGAAGGTTTTAGGAATAGGGGTAGACCAAAGAAAATATGGATGGATTGTGTGAAGGATGATATGTGCAAGACGGAAGTGAATGTAGATATGACGTATGATAGATCTATATTAGTGTAGATGAACGCCGGTTGCACGCACGAAAAACTCATTGTCACGTTCCGCCTGAGCCGAGCGTGCAAGCGAGAGCACGGAACAAGCGATAGAGAGGCACGATCTTAATCAGAGTTCGGCTTATGACGTCTATCTCTCTTCCACTCCATCAGTGATAATAGTTCAATTCAAATGTTTTCTTATGACGTTAGCATCAAATTATCGTCCGTAAATCGACTTACCGACGTTACTGACCGGAGCCTATGTTCAGAGCGGCCAAGTGAAAACGGCGGTACTGTAACGCAAGTGTCATCTCCATAATACAGAGTCCGGCGGTGGGTGTATCACCACGCAGTGCGCGCTGGGGGGCCTGGCAGAGCAGCTAGTTACGGCGATAGCATTGCGTCGTCTCCAGCAGGGTTCCGATGCTCAGCTCATCGACGCTGCCGTGTACCAGGTTAGTTTAAAGTTAAAAAGGTTGGTATAAAAATACCACTTAGAAAGGTCAATAGTCTAATAAAGGCACTCTAAACTCGGCCATTAAGATTGACTAAATGTAAACAGCAGACTATGTCCACCGACGAGTTGCTGGTTCCAAATGCAGTACCCCGAGAAGAACCAACAAGAAACTTAAGTCTAGCTTTTTCCATTGTGAAGTCTCATTCTAAGGATAAATTGCTAATGCTGTATAGCATTTTGGGGTTTTTTTCCGTGTACTTAGTGTTATTTTTCTTTGGATTGGAATTCAAGTAGAGAAAATAGGCTTAAAGAAACAGCTACACTTTCCACTTACCATTTTTAAATCATAAGAAGTAATTCATTTGACTAGACAGTCAAAATCCCTATTATATACTCATCTAGTTTGTTATTCGCCATTTTGTAAAGTACTCGTTGAACAAGTTGAACATTGTGTTTAGTATTTATTTGACTATGTTTATTAGTTGTTTAGTACCCATAGTACAGGCCTAGTTTGGAACTGAATAATCGTGTGTAAATTGAGCCCTACTATTTACTATCTTTACTTTCTTATTAATATTATAAATGCGAAAGTAACTTTGTCTGTTTGTGTGTTATGCAATCACGTATAAACTACTGAACCAATATAAACGAAATTTGGTACAGTAGTAAAGCCCTGGAAATGAGATAAGCTACTTTTTAATGCGAAAAAAGGGCTGTAAGGGGTTTTAAAAAATTTGAACTGGTTATTTCGTAAAACAAAAAATAGCATGCTTTTTACACAAACTTAACTTCTAATCTTGAGTTGAAATAGCAAATAGGGTATGAAAGTTTGTATTGAAATTTCGTCATTTTAAAGCTAGAAACTATTTTTCAGACTTCTGAGTAGATAGAAATAAAAAAGCTATATTTTGTTCCTGTATTTCCACGGGAACTACGCCGGTGAAGCCGCGGGGCGCTGCTAGTATTATGTCTCATTCCAGGCGGTGTGCGGCGAGAGCCCCTCTGTCGAGGAGCCGGAAGTGGAGGCGGCCTTGTCTTCGGGGGCGCTGTCCCCAGCCGACGTGTGCTTCCGGCGGGTGTCCCTTGTGGGGCGCGTGCTGGGGCTGCTGGCCAGGGCCCAGCCCCACCAGCCAGACGCTAGGGCGGCCGCCAGACACGCCACCGCCACCATCAATATACTCACCGTGAGAATTTATTTTTTTGTTTTATCAGTTTCAATTAAAAAAAACCGACCAAGTGCAAGTAGAACTCGCGCACGTCTTTCGTACTCCTTCCGTCTATAGAAACGGCAGAAAAATCACGTTTGTTGTATAGGAGCTCCCTAAAATCGCGGAATTATTATTTATTAAATTCATTCCACAATATTATACATTGTATCTGAAATTTCTAAAATAGGTACAATTTACAGAAAATATATGTATAAAAAAAGACAAAATCTAAATCACAATACGTAATTGTAAATGTTAAATGAATTCCAGTGATAAAATCTAAGTACACAAAAATTCATTAATCCCTTGTCAGTGGGCCCACCGTTTCCGGGAGGGTCCATATACGCCAACACCGAAGAAGCAACAGGTCCTCCACTGACTAAGGGACTGACTAATAAATTTAATTATTTGATTCCGCAATTGGGTTCCATAGCGTAAAATGAAAAAGCTGAACCCTTATAGGATCACTTTGTTGTCCGTCTGTTTAGACCCTTTATCTCGGAAACGTGTTAAGGTATCGAGTTGAAATTAAAACCATATATCCAGATCTACAGTCCCTTGAAGCTGTGAAAAAATGAAATTTCTGAGGTTGCTTGAAAAAAATATGGCCGTTTATGCAGCAAAAAATGTATATTTCGACATTCTCAATGGAGTCAAAATGTATAGGGTAGTTCCCTTAGTGTGTCTATATGAAATTTTACAAGTAATATCGTCTTCTACTACAAGTATAGGAAAAAATCAGAAAACTATATATTTGTAATTAAATCATAATGGAATATAGTCTATATTTCAAGTACGTAATCAATCATACTGCAAGACTCGATTCCTGAACACAAAAAGCCTTGTATAGTTACATCCTCTTCATCAACCAGTAACAGCCCACTGAGCTAGGGGTCTTCATACATGAGGAAGTATGGGCCATAATCTCCCACGCGAGCCCACCGCGGCATAGTTCCATCAACTGTGCCCAAATAGACTTTCTTAATGACCCATTATTTGTCCTGACCCGGTCCGGCGATGGGCTCACCACCTATCACGTTTAGGGGTCCAAAGAATATCTGGTGAAAATTAGGTATATCCAGAAATGGAATACCTCTGCCTACCCCCTCGGGGATGAAAGGCGTGATATTATTTATTTATTTTGTTTATTTTTCCAGAGCGTGGTGGGTGAGGCATTGAAGTGCCGTCGGCAATGGCAACAGCCCGGCGCACCTCGTTCGCTTCTGCCTGCTCTACTCGACTTGCATCAGCGGGCCGTCACGTGAGTTACACATATCTATTTATTTACTAGATGTTCCCGTGGGAATATGGGAAGAAAATATAGCATATTATGTTACTCCCTGATAATGTACCTTTTCATACCATCTATTCGAAACTCACTTCGATCATAATTCTACATTAGAATCCATTACTACGTTCGGGATTCTATCCTAGAACCATTCACTAAGTTCGTGATTTAAAAAAACAAATTAAATTGTAAAACTCGTTTACGACACAATCTACTATTCCATTGGTGAAAGATTTTTTAAATCGGTCCTCTCGTTTTTGAGCTTATTCGTTATAAACATACAAAAATACAAATATTTCCTATTTATAATATTAGTAGCGGTTCTGCGCGGTTTCAACCGCGTAGTTCCCGTTCCCGTGGGAATAGGGGAATAAAATATAGGCTATGTTACTCCCTGATAAATGTTGAAAGAATTTTTGAAATCGGTCCAGTAGTTTTTGAGTTTATTCGTTACAAACATACAAATCTTTTCTCTTTATAATATTAGTGCATAAGTTTAGATTTCCTTCATGTACCCAAAAAATGCACACATGGCGAACTTAATGCCTAAAGGCAATCTACAAGTGTACCGTTAGGTTAAGCAGAAATAATTTGGCGGAATTGCGCTTATTCTGTGACGCGTTGTATAAGTCATAGGTACATTGTACATTAGGCATCATCATCAACCGTAACAGCCCACTGCTGAGCTAAGGGTCTTTCCTCACACATGAGGAAGTATGGGCTATAATCCCACCGCGGATTGGGAGATGGTGTTAAGCTATTGGCCACTTAACAGTCAGAAATTTTCAAGACACCCTAGGATATTTGACATGAGTTAACGACTTCCATTGTGCATAAGTCATAACATACATATAAATACATAATGCTCACGCCATTGTCCCACAGGGGTAGGCAGAGACGATGGATCGCCACTTTGCTCGATCTCTGCATACTTCTTTCGCTTCCTTCACATCCTTTTCATGCACGCTCTTTTATTCTTCGCACTCCGGACCCCAGCTTGTTGAAGGACGTCACTTATTTGATCCGCGAACGTCCTTCTGGGGCGTCCTCTTTCCTTGCATCCTTCAACATTCGCACCATAAATCTCTTTCGTTACTCTTCTTTCATTCATACGTTCTAAATGACCAAACCAGCGTAACATGCCCTTTTCTATTCTTGTCACTACATCTTCTTTCAAACCATACCTTTCTCGTATATCAGCATTTCTCACTCTATCACACAATTACACAAAGAATATAAGTCATAATAATCTGCTATTTTCAGGCAATGCGCGCACAACTGTCCGGACCCGACACTTCGGGCGCAGGTGTTGGAGGCGGCTGCGGCTCTGGCCGACCTGATCCTGTCCGACGCCGAGCAGCCCCCGAGGCACCCCGGGCACTCGCACATGCGCCGCCTCGCCATACAGCCATTCGGTGAGTGGACGGACTGCCTATAAACACCCACCGAAATGGTTTATCATAATAAGGTATTTGACTGTAGCATAATTAAATTTCGAGAGATTATCCCATAAGACCTCTAAAAATATATTTCGATTTTCATTTCACAATTATAGCTATTTATAAAATAATTCCGAGGCACACATACTTGTACGTAAGTCCATCAATGTCTAGTTGTGGCAAAGGCTTGTATAGTACTTTTCTCAAATAATGCAAGAAAATTAAAATTAAGTACCTGGGCAGAACGATTTATTTGTAAATACCATAACTTTTCAAATTCAATGACGAACAATGAACAACAATATTTTTGGATTTTATTTTCAATAAACAGCTTTCTATTCGAAATTTAAATAAAACATTTGCTAAGTTACCTCCTTGGTAATTGGTCATTGTGCGTAGAGAGCATGTTTCGCAGTAAAAGATCATTGCATTTTTAAATTACACGACGTATATGAGTACTAATAATGAGTAGGTAGGTACCTAATTTATTTGGCCGCTAAAACACGACAGATATGGATTTTCATACAACTTTTGCCGGCCGCTGTTCGCATTTATTTGGCCAGTACAGTAATTTCGATTTGATCTCGAAGCAGATTGTCAAAATAATGCTTCAATTTCCAATCATGTTTGAGAAAATGGGATAAATTCAATACTCATTGTAAACTTTAATCCAATTGCTGAAAAATCGTGACACAAAATTTAGAAAAATAACCTTTGAAGTCTTGTTTTTACGAATGATAATACTAAGATTCCTATTCCCACTGTTCCGTGTTACAGTGGATGAGGGTCAGATGGAGTTAGCAGCGGCCCTGGCGGAGAAGTTCAAGGACTTTGAGCTGCTCGTCGAGATGTGCGTCAAGAGCAACGACCTGGAGAGACTGTACTCGTACATCGACAAGTACGCCAACGAGGTCAGTTCTGATTCTGAAGCCATATTGTTTTTTATTCAAATTGATTCGTTACCGAACTGTATGGATTTTAAAACTGTCATACTCCCATTTTTCGGGTACGGAACCTAACAACTGGTGGTGGAAATACAGATATATTTTTTCATCTGTCCGGGCCGCTTTCCGCCTTCGGCGAGAAGAAAAAAGTCCTCCACCTCGGGAAGTAAATAAGAAAGCCTCAGATCACAATATGTTTGTAGACCTCTGCTTCGCCTCTGTCATTTCTTATTTTACTTCCCTAGGTATGTAATATAACTATTATTACCTTCGGAATAAATTTTAATTTCATTTTATTCCGCCGACCTCCTCCTACCGGGGGGGTATGCATTGATACAAATAAGCGGAAGTAAATGGGTGTGTAATATATTATTTCACACCACATGCTCGACAAAGTCAGATTATATATCATATAAACCTCACCGAAACCAAGACATTATATCCCTTAGCTTTAGTTGTATGGGATTTTATTATAACCCGAAGGTCAATAACTTAATTTTCACTTTTCATAATCCTTATTGCCATGACGATGAAGTCTAATTTCGTTAAGCAAAATGCGTTGCACCCGCCTGCGGCCAGTTAAGTAGCGGTCGTGGCCAACTCGATTTTCGAAAACCGAAGCCGCGGCCTACTAGATTCGCACGATCTTCATTTGTTAAATCAAGCCATAGGCATTGTCAATAATCTACTACCATACAATTGCATTTTATTGTCTCGCATAAGGTAGGAAAGGTAGAGTATATAACTCGGGAATAAAACTGTTTTTGTCTTGGACGCTTAAATCCCTCTCTAAACTCAGGACTCAGTCTTAATTCCCAAGGAAACTCGCTGCGCTCGGGAGTAAAACTGGGAGTTCTTCGTTACGTTCAGGATTCGATGTCGCGCCCGTAACATAAAACAGTGCTTTATTCCATTGGTGTATAATCTACTATACCATCATCTCCCCAGGGCATAGCGGAAGTGGCTTTCGCGTGGCTTGCCGACCACGGCGGCTTGAGCCGCGCCCAGCTGATCCGCTCGCTAGGCGCCCGCTACCCGGCGCGCCTCGCCGCCTGGCTTAGCAAGGCGCCGCAAAGGGAGCCCTTATTGGCTCTGCACTACGTCGCCGTGGGCGATTACAAGGCCGCAGCTGCCAGGCTCGCCAACATGGCCGCCGAGGAGACGGAATCTGTCAATAGGATGGCTGTGAGTACCTCTCTAAGGGAAAAATTCAAGGAAATTAATATACTGACACTGGTGTCACAGTATATTTACGAAAACATATTGTATGTTAAAAAGAATATATCACTTTACAAAAAAAATTCTGACAGACATTTAAGAATGAACTGAAAGAAAGAAAGAAATATTTATTTGTCCTATTAATTAATTCTTAGAGCAATAAACTGACTGCTTATGTTAGTCGATTATCTAAAGTTACCAAATCCTTTAAGGGTCAAGGTATATGCTTTTACAATAAGATTCCCATTGAATGAAAAAAATTGCCTCTTGACAAATTTAAAACAATGGTTAAGCAAAAATTACATAAAAAGGCTACTATAAAATTACAGACTACTTAGTAGACCAACTACATGGAATTAATCGACTTGACTCTATGTAAGGCTATTAATTATAATATTATTGTAAACCATAATTATTAGTATGACATGTACCTATAGTACAGTCTCTGCCTATTTTGGCACTAAATAACCGTGTGTAAGTTGTGTCCTACAATTTATTATTATTTAGAATTGTCATTGAGTAGGTAGATTGATTTGAGGTCATTGACGTCAAACGTATATGTTAATGTGGATATGCCTCCGAAATTTTAAAATAATTATAACATTACACGTGATATTATAATAATAATTTATCTCAAGTTACAGTGACTCATATTGTGTTAGTAAAGACTTATCCTTATGTGTAAGTTACATAAAAACACTAACATTCATACTAGCTGCTGGGACCGTGTAGTCCACAGCAGTGTAGCATATACGGACAGTTCACCCTGTCCGCTATCATCCGTAGGATGGTGTTGGGGCTGGTTCGCACCCTGCGTACCAGGGACGCGCATCGTTTGCGAATGGTCCCACATGACATGTCATAAAAAAATCGGCACCATATCTGGGGCCCGTTCAACTAAACTACAAGTTACAAGCAACAAGTCAACAAGTGACAAGCCCCATTGTTAACAATTTACAAGTACAAGTGTCCATCGAACACTGCTTTTACCAGACTAGTTACTAGTTTTTTTTTTGCTGTATTACAAGTGGTTCTCCTCGATTTAAAAAGTGTTGGTTACATCACTATTTATATATTATTATGTGTCTGAAATCTATCTAAGTTTTTTGGAAATTGTTGCTGTACGTACTTATGATTAGAAATAACAAAAGCCATTTTTTTATAACTTGTTTTATTCTTAAAATCACGGATTAATCATACCTAATCCAATCATAATATTATACATCAGGGGCCTCGGTTCGATCTTGGGTAGGTACGTACTGGAGAACTGTCCGTTAGAACTCATGTATGGATCTATGGGTCAAATGTTGGTGTTAAACTTGTGTAAACCGTGTTCAAAGCATGAGAAAATACCTCTGAGATTCCTTATCCACTTGCTCGGTGGTGAAGGAAAACACCGTGAGGAAACCTACACACTTGAGGTAACCGATTTAGTTAACTAGGCCTACAGTAAACTGGACTCGAGTCAAACAGATTCTTTACCCAATTTAATTTAATACGAATTTCAATTCTTAGCTTCCGTCTTGGATTTTAAGCAAGGAATTGGCTACCAAACATAAAGCAATCAGCACTCCTTGTTATTTAACTGCGGCAAACAAAAGAATCTCAGAGCCACTCGCACCTTCTACTAATTTAAATCGCACAATTTACAAGTCTACCTAGCTCCAAAAGTAAGTAGAATTGTAAAATTTTTGACAGATATTAATTAACAAATCCACAAATCTTTGTTGAACGCTTGTTCGATTTGGTGATTTTTAACTATAAAAAAATATATTATAGTCTATGGAAGGTAAACTTGTAGTTGTAGCAAGTAAATCACAAGTTGTGAAATCGCAGTTTCCATGAACACTAATAAAGTCAGTGTTGCTAGACTTTTCACCAGTGTTGCCCTTTTTTTCTACAAGTTACAAGAATTGTAGTTTCGGTAAACGGGCCCCTGGTAATTTAAAATAGGTCCAGTAGTTTTTGAGTTCATTTGTAACAAACATACCTACATATCTTTCCTAAGTATTTATTACAATATTAAGTATAGATAAAGGGTTGTTTTTGATTATTCACCGACAAGATAATTAAAAAATAGTTGGGTACCTAAGTTGTTTAGAAGTAGCCAGGCAGTCGACTGGTATTTCCTTTTTTGTGCTTTTTTGCCCATGATTTCTCGACATCTTTTAGGATAAAAGATGTCGAGAAATCACCTCCGATGTCTGGTGATTGCAGACAATGGCCTCCCTGGCCAAGCTGTGCCTGCTGGCATCGGAGGAGCCTCAGTCGTCGGAGGCGTGGCTGAAGGCGGAGGCGCGCCTCTGCCTCAGCGAGCAGCACGCGGCCTTGCCCAGAGCCCTGCGCGTGCACCACGGGATGGACTCCGAAGACACGAGGGTCGTGCAGCCAGAGGAACTCGTGCAGGTTATATCTATACTAATACTAGCAGTTTTACCAGCGTAGTTCCCGTTCCCTTGGGAAGACGGGGATAAAATATAGACTATGTGTTATTCTGATGTATTATAAGCTATATAACTGGAAAGTTTCATCAAAATCCGTTCGGTAGTTTCTGCGTGAAAGAGGAACAAACATCCATCCATACATCAATCTATACAAACTTTCGCTATTATAATATTAGTAGGATTATAAAGAGGAAACATTTGTATTCTTGTATGTTTGTTACGAATACTCTCAAAAACTGCTGAACCGATTTTTTTTTTCACAAATGGAAAGCTAGAATATCCCTGAGTAACATGGGCTACATTTTATTCAAGTATTGCCACGGGAACCGCTAGTATTTTATATTATTCACCCGCGTAGTACCCGTTCCCGTTGGAATACGGGGATGAAATTTAGCCTAGGTTAGTCAGGGATTTTACAGCTTTCCATTAGTAAAAGAATATTTAAAATCAGTCGAGCAGTTTTAAGTCTATTCGTTACAAACGTACAAAACTTTCCTCTCTATAATAAGGAATGAATATAAACAACTAGCTGATGCCCGCGACTTCGTCCGCGTGGAATTTGTTATTCCTTTGCGTTTAGAAAATATATCAAGAAGGATAATCTACACTATCTATATATCTACACTAATATTATAAACAGGAAAGATTTGTAGTTTTGTACCCATGTTCATAACGAATAAACTCAAAAACTACTGGACTGATTTAAAAAACTCTTTCACCATTAGAATGTTACATTATTCCTGAGTAACATAGGCTATATCTATGACAAAAAAGAAATAGGGATCATTACTAAAACTTGACTGTATATGCCAAGATTGGAACCCGAGCCTCACGAATGAGAGGCGGGCTCTTTAGCCAGTGGGCTATCATTGCTATTTATTTATATTTTTGTTATTTAAAACACCCTTTCCATTTCAAGGGATATACAACGCGTCCCAGAATAAGCGCAATTCCTCATACACCCCAATTAGTATACTAATATAAAAATATGGTAATGCATTCGTGCTTTAGTTTTGTCTAACAAAATTTCTTAAATAAAGAGTGATAAAAGTAGGAACGGTTTCCACAGGTAGCCCTAACTAAATTCAGTTCTATGCTAATTCGTTTTTCTGAAAAAAAATTACACATACTAAAAATAGCTGAAATCAATTATGTAGTCGATACTGATTACGTATTGTATAGCCTAAGACACTCTCTGGTTTATGATTTTTGAATTAGTTCTTAGTACCAAAGGCTATGCATGTGCTCATAATAACAAACAAATTTCCTCAAGGAACCCTTAGTGATATCTCAAAAAAAGAAGTAGACTTTATATGGAGACTTTAGAAGAATATTTGAGCCAAGTTTCAAGTTGATAGTAGAAAAAAACCACACTTTTTCATACCAACTTCAACCCCTAGCTTCACTCCTTTAGGGAATAGTTTTCGAAAAATCTAAAAACACGTGTCTCATCATTTATTTCTAAATGTATTTGTGCCAAGTTTCAAGTTAAGAGACGTAAAAACAACATTACACGTCTCCATACAAACTCCAACGCCCTGTTTCACCCCCTCAGTTTTGAGGAGTATTTCTAGAAAGTTTCGAATTGATACACCAAAAAATTAGGTTTTTCCATACGTACCAAGTTCAACCCCCTACTTTCACCCCTTTTGGGGATTATTTTCGAAAAATCCAAAAACACATGTCTACTCATTTATTTTCAAAAGTATTTGTACCAAGTTTCAAGTTGATAGAAGTAAAAAACAACATGTCTCCATACAAACTTGAACCCCCTGTTTCACGCCCTTAAGGGGTGTTTTTTGCAAATCCAGAAGTACGTGTCTTGTGGTTTGTTTTGAGGAGTATTTGTACAAAGATTTGAATTGATACACCCAAAAATGAAGGTTTTCCATACATTACAAACTCAACCCCTACTTTCACCTCGTTAGGGGACGATTTTCGGAAAATCAAAAATACGTATCTACACATTTATTTCTAAAAGTATTTGTGCCAAGTTTCAAGTTGATAGACGTAAAAAACAACACATCTTCATACAAAATCCCACCCCCTGTTTCGCCCCCTTAGGGGGTGTTTTTTACAAAATCCAGATATACGTGTCTTGTGGTTTGTTTTGAGGAGTATCTGTACAAAGTTTCGAATTGATACACCCAAAAATGAGGGTTTTCCATACATACCAAGTTCAACCCCTACTTTCACCCCGTTAGGGGACGATTTTCGGAAAATCCAAAAACACGTATTTCATCATTTATTTCTAAAAGTATTTGTGAATAGTTTCAAATTGATACACGTCAAAAACAACACATTTCCATACAAAATCCCACCTCCTGTTTCGCCCCCTTAGGGGGTGTTTTTTAGAAAACCCAGAAATAAATGTCTTGTGGTTTGTTTTGAGGAGTATTTCTAGAAAGATTCGAATTGATACACCCAAAAATGAGGGTTTTCCATACATACCAAATTCAACCCCTACTTTTACCCCGTTAGGGGACGATTTTCGGAAAATCCAAAAACACGTATCTACTCATTTATTACTTAAAGTATTTGTGCCAAGTTTCAAGTTGATACACGTCAAAAACAACACATCTCTATACAAAATCTCACCTCCTGTTTCGCCCCCTTAGGGGGTGTTTTTTACAAAACCCAGATATACATGTCTTGTGGTTTGTTTTGAGGAGTATTTCTAGAAAGATTCGAATTGATACACCCAAAAATGAAGGTTTTCCATACATTCCAAACTCAACCCCTACTTTCACCCCGTTAGGGGACGATTTTCGGAAAATCCGAAAACACGTATCTACTCATTTATTTCTTAAAGTATTTGTGCCAAGTTTCAAATTGATACACGTCAAAAACAACACATCTCCATACAAAATCCCACCTCCTGTTTCGCCCCCTTAGGGGGTGTTTTTTAGAAAACCCAGAAATACGTGTCTTGTGGTTTGTTTTGAGGAGTATTTCTATAAAGATTCGAATTGATACACCTAAAAATGTAGGTTTTCCATA
This sequence comes from Ethmia dodecea, assembly GCA_963855545.1. NCBI lineage: Eukaryota > Metazoa > Arthropoda > Insecta > Lepidoptera > Depressariidae > Ethmia > Ethmia dodecea. Next base: position 1,710,331 of record OY979457.1, read on the forward strand.
CATTACAAACTCAACCCCTACTTTCACCCCGTTAGGGGACGATTTTCGGAAAATCCAAAAACACGTATCTACTCATTTATTACTTAAAGTATTTGTGCCAAGTTTCAAGTTGATACATTTCAAAAACAACACATCTCTATACAAAATCTCACCTGCTGTTTCGCCCCCTTAGGGGGTGTTTTTTACAAAATCCAGATATACATGTCTTGTGGTTTGTTTTGAGGAGTATTTCTAGAAAGATTCGAATTGATACACCCAAAAATGAAGGTTTTCCGTACATTCCAAACTCAACCCCTACTTTCACCCCGTTAGGGGACGATTTTCGGAAAATCCGAAAACACGTATCTACTCATTTATTTCTAAAAGTATTTGTGCCAAGTTTCAAGTTGATACACGTCAAAAACAACACGTCTGCATATAAAATCCCACCCCCTCTTTCGCCCCCTTAAGGGGTGTTTTTTACAAAACCCAGAAATACGTGTCTTGTTGTTTGTTTTGAGGAGTATTTCTAGAAAGATTCGAATTGATACACCTAAAAAATGAAGGTTTTCCATACATTCCAAACTCAACCCCTACTTTCACCCCGTTAGGGGACGATTTTCGGAAAATCCAAAAATACGTATTTCATCATTTATTTCTAAAAGTATTTGTGCCAAGTTTCAAGTTGATAGACGTAAAAAACAACACATCTCCATACAAACTCCATCCCCCTCTTTCACCCCCATATGGGGTGTTTTTTGAAAAATTAAGAAATACGTTTCTTGTTGTTTGTTTAATAGAGTATTTTCACAAAGTTTCGAATTGATACACCCAAAAATGAAGGTTTTCCATACAAACGTTAAACCCCTTTTTCATCCCCTTAAGGGTTGAATTTCGAAAAATCCTTTCTTAGTGCTAACCTACATCTTAAAAACAATAGCTGTAAAAAAAATCAGCTTTCTAGGTGTAAGGGTTTAGGCTGGGCGTTGATGAGTCAGTCAGTCAGGACTTCTCTCTTTATATATATAGATAATAAGAACAATGTTATTGTTCCAGATGTACATAGATTCTGAAAGCGGCTCGCTGACAGAGTACGATTACAAAAAAGCGCTGGATCTGACCGATTTCGTAGCCGATATGGAGCGCAGAGATGATTTGCGTCTGAGGGTAAGTCAGCATAATGTTAAAGAGAGCTGCCCTTGAGTTTCTTGCTTATTCTACTCGGAGTACTGCATTTAGAACCAGCAACTTGTCGGTGGAGATGGGCTGCTGTTACATTTAGCCAATCTTCATGGACGAGTTTAGAGTGCCTTGTTATTACACTATTGACTTTCTTCAGAAAATAAATGATTTTTGACTTTGACTTTTGACTAATAACTCCACTACACCACACCAAGAAATGTACCTACTTCGCACTACCAGTTTAAGCTGAGCTCTGATTTGTACTCCGCGCCATAGAATACAGGGCCGGGTCGAAGTCCCAAGTGTCAAGCTTAGCGTGCTCTTGACTGTACAAATTACCGATGGCTTGAAATTCTGCTTATACTATAATAAATAAATTGTACGACTAGTCCATAACTACAGGAAATAAAATCTAATGGGTTGAATTTGAAGTTTCTCAATTTTAGAGGCGAAACTTTGTATCAATGACGAAATAAAAAAATGATGATGATGATATATTACGGTTCCTTAAATTAAAATTAAAAATCATATATTTCCTGAAGGTACAAAAAGTTCACTTAGAAAAGTCAATAGTCTAATAACAAGGCACTCTAAACTCGTCCATGGAGATTGGCTAAATGTAAACAGCAGCCCATATAACGAGTTGCTGGTTCCAAATGCAGTACCCCGAGAAGAACACCAAGAAACTTAAGGACAGCTCTTTACAATCTCATGTCTTACTAGTAATTATGGTTTACAATAATAATAATTAAAGATGCACCGAAATTCGTCTCACATTCTGTAAAACCGATGTTCGGCAGCTTTTACCGAATTTCGGCTTCGGCCGAATTTCGGTGACATAACGAATGTTCGGTAGTTTAAAATAAAACCCAAATTATAGTTATTGACACACAATTTCTGCATTATGATACTTCTCAAGTTTTATAAGTAAATTAAATGGATACTAGCTGATGCCCGCGACTCGGTCCGCGTGGATTTTACGTTTTACACGATGACTCCTAACCCCTAGGAATTTTTTTTTCAGGATATTATCAATTTAGCAGTAGTAGTCACTTGCCCAATTTCATCAAAATCGGTTCAGTAGTTTACTAAAGAAAATGGAAGCGATAATAAAACACGTCGTAACGAGTCGACCTGTCCGTCATAAGAGCGCGTAGTCTTACCGAACTTCGGCCGAAGTTAGTCTTCGGCAGATTTTTGAACCGAACATTCGGCCGAATTCGACATTCGGCAGAACCCAAATTCGGTGCATCTCTAATAATAATTTTTAGTAGCCTTACTGACATAGCGTCGAGTCGGTGCAAGAAACTCCTCAAGGCAATCTCAACAATGACTGATACGTTTAGATCTGGTGCGCGTGCATCAAGCGCGAAGACTGGTCGTCGTGTCGAGTGGACGCCCCCTCCTCAGAGCTGGCCGACAAGATGTTCTTCCGGCTCATAGACCTGGTGCACGTAATGGGTGAGCTTATATGCCATTATGACACTTGACATCAACCCCCAAGAAAATGTCTCTATAGTCAACGGTAGTAGAGCGGTTAAAGCCACTTTTTCAACCGACTTCAAAAAGGACAAGGTTATCAATTCGTCTGTATGTTGTTTTTTACGTTTGTTGCCTCAGAACTTTCTACTGGGTGAACCGATTTGGATGATTCTTTTTTTATTTGAAAGCTGATGCTTCCAGATTAGTCCCGGACAATAGCATTTATGGGAAAACTATATAAGTAGATGTTGGTTTTTTAACCGGAGGAGGTTATCAATTCGTCAGTTTATTTTTATATTTGTTCCCTCAGAACTTTCGACTGGGTGAACCGATTGGGATGATTCTTTTTTTATTTAAAAGCTGGTGCTTCCAGATTGGTCCCATTTTAATTTCGTCCAGTTCTGACAACGGCATCCACGAGAAAACCATATAAGTTTAAGATTGATGTCGGTTTTTTTACTCTTTAGAGTGGTTATAACTCTTTAGAGTTCTATGTTGTTTCTAGTTTACTTTGAAAGTTGTTTTTTAAATAAAATATACAGATGATACCTCGGACCAAATAAAAAGTAAAGATGGAGCGCTGCGAAGGATAAACTGAAGCCTGAAAAAGTACGCCACGCTCTGTGCATATACGCTCACAGGCACATTTCCTGATGACATAATTTAATTTGTTAGTATTGCTTCTATTGACGAACTAGTTCTAACTGATCGGTGTGGGTTGAGTAGTTTGCTTGTAAAAATTTGTGCGTGAGAGGGTAAATTTACAGAGCGTGGAATAGTTTTTCTGGCCTCAGTTTATCCTTCGCAGCGCTCCGTCTTTACTTTTTATTTGATCTGAGGTTGACACTATGATGATGTCCATTCAGGTGGCGACTTGGAGCTCCTCCTGCCCCCGGTGGAGGACATAATGACGGCTCCAGAGCTGGCAGAGCTGGTCTCCGACCCTCGGTTCCACTTCATCATCAAGTACGGCTACGAGTGCGTCGACACCACTTGCAACGAGAACTTGATTGAGGCTTAAATTTGTATAATAGGGCTATCGAGCAGCCTGGGGGCCAATTCAATGCCATTCAATGGTGTTATTTCTGCACATTTTAGAGCAAATAACACCATCGACTGACCATTGACATATCATTGTCATCCAACTATAACCGTTGACATTAGTGGAATTGGCCCCCTGGTCCCACGGGTGGACGAGAACAACAGATGATCCATTTATCTCTGCGAATCGTCACTTGACCGGACTAATCACTTTAATCATAAGGTAGTGTGTATAAATGTAATTTTGTATTCCAAATATCGCTTTTGATTAATCGCCTTAGATCGAGCTGCCAATAGCAAAGTCTGAAACAGTAAAATTTATTTACATGTTAGAAATACTTTAAATAATAAAAATAATTTTAAGATTCGTATGTATGTATAGTAACAAAAAAAAATAACAATGCAATACAATAACTCTTTATTGTACACCAAAAACTGGCAAAAACAACACAATATGGATACCAACATTAACTAAAGTACAATGGGTGGTCTTATCGCTTTTAGCGATCTCGTTCAGACAACCTTAGGATGGATGAAACTGAGAGATAACAATTATTATTATCACCAAAATAACATAAAAAAAACAGCACATACTTGTGATATATTTTTTTTTCTCTTAAAGGCATTGGGCAATTTAGCCATCAGCCTAAGCACGACACTAAATTGATTTAAAAGTAATCTAAATGTCATTTGGTAATCGACAGTAAAACGACTTTTACTGAAGATTGAAGAGGCTTCTTGGCAGTTAGAAAATGTCTACTTCACGCATTTTATCGAACTCTCCTTTCACTGCATGTACATTGTAACGGATATCCACCACAATGTGGATATTATACTATCACTATTATGAGTCAAAACCCAAAATGGAAGCAATTTTTTTACAAAAAAACGTCAACGTGTCTCATGGATAATTTATGTAGAGCACAGACACAAAAAAAAATTCAAACATCGAATGCAAGATTTTTTTGTAACGTAATTGTAATTATACAATAGTGAAATTAACTGTAACACGGTACGCTAAGCTAGGAAGTAAGTCGATAACAGTACTTACTTAGATATATATGTTAATCTAAGTTAACTGGGTTACCAGATCGCGGAGTTTCCGCAAAAAAAAAAATAAGACTCACCATTCGATGATGTTCAGTCAGACTGATTTAGCTATAAGTTACCGTTAAGTTAGCTAAGTTTTAGTTAAGTAGGATTGCTAAAAGATAAAGTGTAATAAGTATTTTGTATGTTATTCATATTGTTAGGTATCGCTGAGCGTGTTTGTTTTTAACCTTAATAATTTGCTTAGAATAATCAAATAAAAATAATCGTACACGTCGTAAATAGAATCAGTTCGACAAATCCTTTGAGTGAATGAGTAAATCCTTTTTCATTCAAACGGACTGGTCGAACTTAGCGTATAATTAGTAATTTTTAATATTTTGTTGTAATCTATAAATATGTACAGTCAAGCTTGACACTACCAGTTTAAGCTGAGCTCTGATTCATACTGCGCGCCATAGAATACAGGGGTCAAAGTCCAAAGTGTCAAGCTTAGCGTGCTCTTGACTGTACCTATAATAAAATTGTGACTGGCCAATGTATGTACCAACATAGGAGATATTTCAGAAAACTTAATATGAAAGGTCATAACATCAATAGAAGCCTAAACAATTATTTTTTGATTTTTTGTCTGTCTGTCCGTATGTTTGTACGCGCAATGAAGTTGGGTGCGGTTTCGTTGTGGTATTGTTGCAGATCTAACTTAAAATCTGTTACAGTCAAGAGCACATGAAGCTTTACACTTGTAGTGCGAGTCTGACCTCTAAGGCGATTGTAATAAGAACGTTACAAAGTCCAATGTGTCAAGATTCACTTGCTCTTGACTGCACATGTTTCATCTTGATATGCCGCTCGCATAGAAGCCGAGTTATCTATACATACAGTTTGTTTTTGAAGTGATTAAATTGTCACGTTCCGCCTGAGCCGAGAGTGCAAGCGAGAGCGCGGAACAAGCGATAGAGAGGCACGATCAGCCTAAGCATTTGGCTTATGACGCATCTATCTCTCTTTCACTCGAGTATGCAATTTTTCATCAACGTTTTCTTATGACGTTATCACGTAAAATTGTCGTCCGTAAACCAACTTTACAGACAACTATTTTTTTTTAGCTGAGTGCTAAAGATAGCTGCTTCATAAAATAGTGCTAGGTAAGTATTTAAGGCTGATAAGCATTTGGTACTTTCTAAATTATAGTCGAAATAAATCAAGAGCTCGTAAATTCACTGTTACTTCATCGCCATGGTGCGATTAGTCCAATTTACAGTCATAAATTAATTGTAAACGTAGAATTCAACCCAATGAAATCATAATTTGTAATCTAAACTGATGTGATGTAGTTATATCCAGTTGTTCGAAGCTTACTTATTTTTGTTGTAATTTTTCTGCGCGAATGTATTGTGTTATTGTTTAATAAAATACCGTTTTAATTTTAATTTGGTCAAGTTATTATTGTAAAAGATCCTAATACCTTTATACCTTCCTTCACCCATTTATGGTATTGCTGTGTTGGCTGACTCTCTATGAATAAAAATTATTGTGCAGCAAAGAGATTTAAATATAATAGGGCATTGGGAATATTTTCATACAAAACTGAAGCCTCATGTCCTTGTTATGTCAGTTTAGTATGAACGCGAGCTGTCATTCGGTCGAAATTGTACTAGACTTATTCCACTTTGAATAACTTTTGACTTCAAATTTTTCTTGCTTTGTCCCCTCTATGCCTTATTATATTTTAATCTCTTTGTTGTGCAGTAAATTCAAGCAAAATATGACAAGCATTTACCATTCCTTTTTTCACTATATTTCATTTCATATCACTATGTTTCTTGTTATTATAAAATATTGACGTTTCTAAGTGTATATTTTAATACCAATAGAAAATAAACGATTTTTGAATTTTGAATTTTCTCTTCTTTACAGTCTTACCTCATCGTCATGTAGTTTGTGTAAAGGATCTATACACAATGTCTCACAAATTATAATATTCTTCCCATAACGAATGCCATTGAATGAGAATTCTATTCAACATTTGCGCCATAATGCGATGTCAGTTTGGCGCCAAACCGCCAATCGGTCCGCAGCCGTTGCGCGCGACGCATGCGTACTCCAAGCGTCAATTTCTTTTGTTTACTACACGCAGTTCGCGATTCGATACGCGAGTTGGCTGTTTTTAAAGTAATGAAAAGAATGCAGTGAAAAATAAATAAATAATATAGCGTGCCTGTGAATAGTGTTTTGAGGATTTATAGAAGTGTTCCTTGGAAGACTGATTATTTAGAAGCCGGCTGAGTGCAAGGTAAGTTGCCATGTTTTAATTTATTTAAAAAAAATGTTTTTTTAAACTAGGTATTTCAAGCATTCCCACATTATTTCTAAATTCCACGAATCAAACACAAACTTGAAGCGATTTAATCTTAAAATGAAAATTGAATGAATATTCGATAAACGTACTTATTTAAAAAGTTAAGAACAAATTATAACCGACATCAACCTAACAAACTATTTCAATAACAAAAAGAAAACAAAATTGCTAAAAATCTGCAAATCGTGATAAAAAAATTGGAACTCTAATCTATTATGAAATCAATATACCATAATTAAACACCTTTACTTTAGTCGCCGATAGATCGATTGAACGAAAGAAAAAGAAAACTCGATCAACTGAATCGAGATACGACATAGTAGCGAGCAAACGATCGATTAGTGACCGCTACTCGGTAATCTGCGAAGTAACGTTTTATACTATTGTCCACGCTCTAGTAGCTACAGAGGTCGCGGCTACTACTTGGAGACCACAGCAGACCCTTTAAAGAGTGTTTTTAAGAAATACAACTGTCCTATGTAAGGAAGTTTAACTTAAGACGAAAGTGAACATGAGTGGTAAAAGTATCGTGCTACATAATCAGCTGATCGGCACAGACTATGACTTTTTAGGGTTCCGTAGCCCTAGGGCAGCCCTAGGGTAAATGGAACCCTAGGGTTCCAAAAGGGACGCAATTTACTGAGCTTCTGCTGTCCATCGTCTCATCAGTCGTCGGGTTGTATCTCATTCGTAATAGTATAGTTGTTTTCACAGAATCTGTATTTCTATTGCCGCTAAAGTTCCGTATAAAAATGGATTAAAGGAGTCCCCGCGCAAAAGATGTGTTTTTGGCGTTTTCGCTCAATGTTTTGTATGTACGGAACCCTTCGTGTGCAAACCTCTTTCTTTCTTCACATTACAAATTTCTTTTAACCGAATTCTGTGCACTGTATAGTTTCATACTTAGTTTATGCGTATATTCATATATTTTTTATCTTTACCTGATCCATTTTCTTACACATCCTGCATTGTATTCACGTAATAGATATCGATCATATAACTAAGTAAGTATGTTGAACTCGATAACATTGTTTCTCTCTCTCTTTCATTGATTAAATCATAACATAAAATATGTTTTTACTTTACGGACATGTTTGTGGTCATCCTACCCTACTATAGAATACTAGGTGCCCAGCGGCGTCGCCCGCCCTGATCGTGTAAAATCTCGTTCCCTTGCGAATTTCCAAAATCCGTCCCAAAATGTGAATTTACAAAAAGTTTGACCCGGAAATCTATCCCGCGACACACACAGAAGGCAGGGTATCAATCAACTAAGCCAACAGGCCCGTCAATGAAAATGAAAATGTATTTTAGTCTGTACGTAACTACCTAATAAGAATTAAACTTAGAAAAGTCATTAGTCTAATAACAAGGCACACTAAACTCGTCCATGAAGATTGGCTAAATGTAAACAGCAGCCCATCTCCACCGAGTTGCTTGTTCTAAATGCTCTTTTTAATCTCATGTCAAATAGGTACAAGGTACCAGGCTTTCAGACCTTCAAATTCTGGGATTTCGCGTTTTACCACCAATGCGATAAATACTTCCAACAATAGTCCACCAAACTATAACGAGTATGTCACGATCGTGCCGAATTAACAAACCTCGTCAATGATCAATAAGGTGACATTGATGTTACGTTATATTAGGTATACTTACAGTGTATTTCTTGCTAAACGCTTATGTAATTCATAGACATAAGTAAAATAATAAGCTCACTCCTTCTATCCTTGAGGCAGGGGTATTAATTTCTTAGAAAAACACATTGAGCAGTATATTTAGAATCTTTATCGACGGACCGGGCTGCTTACATGCCTTAGAATAACTTGTGGGACCTGCTGGTTTCCTAACTTTTTCCGTCACCGTCGAGCTATTGATAAATATACTTATAGGAAAGTTTTTTCAAAAACTCATTAGTACTCCCATGCCAGGATTCGAACCCGAGCCTCACGAATGAGAAGCAGGCTCTGTAACCGCAGCTATATAACTGCTCTAGAAATTAATAAACGAGAATTTATAAGCTCTAAAAACGGCAAAAAAAGTCGCGTTTATGGGACGTATGTCGTATGTTTACGTTGTATGAGAGCCCCCTTAAATATTTATTTCATTCTGTTTTTAGTACCTATTGGTTGTACAACAAATGCTTACCTACATCATCTGTGAAAATTTCAACTGTTTATATCACGGTTCATGAGATACAGCTGGTGAGAGACAAACAGACAGACATAGGGACGGACAGCGGAGTCTTAGTAATAGGGTCCCGTTTTACCCTTTGGGTACGGAACCCTAAAAAGTACAATGGTCATACTGTAGGTACAGTTTTATTTGCTAGGAGAAGACATGAACTTATTACTATTATTATTTTTAAATGTCCTTCAATTATTTAACGATTTTACTAACTTAGATAGGAAAGCCGCAGGTCTCAGCTTTAATTCTGAGACATGTGTAAATAGACCCGGTCCTGCGATGGGTTCACCACCTATCACGTTTAGGGGTCCAATGTATCTCGTAAAATGTGAGTATATCCAGTAATGGAATACCTCTGCCTACCCCCTCGGGGATGAAAGGCGTGAGATTATTTATTTTATTTTATTTTTAACTTTGATAATATAAGCCATTATAAGCACAGATAGACGGCCAGTCTCTTAATTATTCATGTAAACGCAAGCGTTGACAATGAATTTGTATTTACATACATTTTTATGGTAATTCTGTTAGTTGATGTATTGTTTGGCGTGACTAAAGTTAGGTTTTAATGAGTTTTCTCAGTGAGCAGTCATTGTAAAGTATCATGATCATGACTGCTCTTTTCAACTGATTTCGCAAAATTGTTATCGTTTTTTAGGGTTCCGTACCTCAAAAGGAAAAAACGGAACCCTTATAGGATCACTTTGTTGTCCGTCCGTCCGTCCGTCTGTCAAGACCCTTTTTCTCAGGAACGCGTGGAGGTATGAAGCTGAAATTTATATCAATTACTCAAGTCTACTGTCCCTTGAAGCTGTGAAAAAATCAAACTTCTAAGCCAACGCAATCAAAAGATACAGCCGTTTATGCCGCAAATTTTCGACACTTGCAAGGGAATCAAAACCTACAGGGTGCTTCCCGTGAACTCAGAATCTTGAAATTTGGTACGAAGCAACGTCTTATAGCATAGATAAAGGAAAAATTACGAAAACCATAAATTTGCAAGGTTGTACGGAACCCTCGGTGCGCGAGTCCGACTCGCACTTGGCCGGTTTTTTTAATACCACTGCAGTGGCGTAGCGTGGCGCGGGGGCGGGCGGTCCGCCCCGGGCGGCACTTGTAGGGGGCGGCAAAATTTGACAATAAAGAATAAAAATATTTAAACTATAAATATATTTTTAAGATATAAGCTGCTGGGCTGGGCTAGTGTTAATAAACGTGATTGTGAAACTTCGATAAACTTTTTTTATTTACAGGTTAGATTACCTGTATTAAGAAGAATTATGACTGTTTATTGCAGAAAAGTTCTCTATAATAAAAGTTCTATAATATACATTTGAAACACATAAATAAGATTTTCTTCCGCCCCGGGCGTCCGACACCCACGCTACGCCACTGTACCACTGCCTTACGCCTTATCCTTGAGGGTTCAGCAAAGGTATTATATTCATCGAAGTGCACACTTTTCACCAGTGTATTTTTTGACAAATGTGCGGGTTTTAGTATTTTATTAATTGTTAAACGGGTTCTCGTGCTAAGCTTATAAATTACTAACTGTTCCGCGGGATTTCACCAGTGTAAGTCCGGTTCCCTTGGAAAAATGATAGCCCATGTTACTCCCAGAAAAGTAATTCCCTTGGAAAAAATGATAGCCCATGTTACTCCCAGAAAAGTAATTCCCTTGGAAAAAATGATAGCCCATGTTACTCCCAGAAAAGTAATTCCCTTGGAAAAATTATAGCCCACGTTACTCCCAGAAAAGTAATTCCCTTGGAAAAAATGATAGCCCATGTTACTCCCAGAAAAGTAATTCCCTTGGAAAAATTATAGCCCACGTTACTCCCAGAAAAGTAATTCCCTTGGAAAAATTATAGCCCATGTTACTCCTAGAAAAGTAATTCCCTTGGAAAAAATGATAGCCCATGTTACTCCCAGAAAAGTAATTCCCTTGGAAAAATTATAGCCCACGTTACTCCCAGAAAAGTAATTCCCTTGGAAAAATTATAGCCTATGTTACTCCCAGAAAAGTAATTCCCTTGGAAAAATGATAGCCCATGTTACTCCCAGAAAAGTAATTCCCTTGGAAAAATTATAGCCCATGCTACTCCCAGAAAAGTAATTCCCTTGGAAAATTATAGCCCATGTTACTCCCAGAAAAGAAAGCTTTCCATCGGTGAAAGAATTTTTGAAATCTGTCCAGTAGTTTTTTAATTTATTCGCTACAAACATACATCTTTCCTCTATAATATTAAGTGCACTCGTAGACTCAAAATGCGGCAAAGGGTAACTAAACATTCGCGAGTCACTAACAATCAACCAGCATTTCCTAAACCTAAATTAGTCAATTTGTTACTTACGTTCTTCAGAGAGTTCTTTGTTACACTTCATACAACACTTTACAAATTGTTTAAGTAAACTTATATGTTACTGGATTTTGATGAAGACTTTTAGAATAAACGCAGTACCTATCGCTATAAATACTTAGTTTAGGCTCCTCTCATATATACAAATCAATTGCCAAACAAAGTCTTGCTATAACCGAAAAAAAAAACGAAAATTTGCTCAACCGATTTTGATGTTTTTTTTTGTGTTTAGATGGATCCCTAGACCGTTTAGATTCAAATTTGACTCGAAAGTCGCTGCTGTTTGTGGCAGGAAAACGGCTGCATAAAAATAATTTTACTTTAATAAAATAAGTAATAGGATTCTCATGAGTGAGGATTCTTTTGCATGTATAGTTAATATATGCCTAGATCTTATTAATTATAATACAGATTATTAGTAGCTAAATGTCTTGTTCTTTCAATATTTCTATACATAAATTCGATTTTACTAAATGGGCTAGGCAAATTATGTCCAATTCGAAGAATGTCCAATGGGCTCAAAATGTCCAATTCTCACAATGTTTGGACAATTTGCGAATTGGACAATTTAAGATTTGAACACTGAGAATTGGACAGTTTGAGCCCACTGGACATTTTGCGGATTGGACATAATGCGCCTGTACTAAATTACCCATTTCAGGTAAGGTAATTCTCCTAATAAAGAGCGGCTCTGGCATTCTACCGACCAAATTGCGATGACCCGCTCAGATTACCGTCACGCACGACCCTTAACGCTTACGATTTACAAGTATAGATTTTTTATGTATGTACTTAATACTTTCTAGAAATCCTCCAGAGAGCATAGGTACTTATAAATAATAATACCACGTATTTTATCCCCGAGGAGGTGGGCAGAGTATTCCATTTTTCGATATATGTACCCACTTTTCACGAGATATTCGTTGGACCCCTAAACGGGATAGGTTGTGACCCCATCGCCGGACCGGGTCTTTTACACATGTCTCAGAATTGAATCTGGGACTTGCGGGTTTCCTCACGATGTTTTCCCTCACCATCGAGCTAGTGATAAATATCCTAAGTTTTGAAAATCTCGTTGGTACCTACATGCCAGGATTCGAACCCGAGCCTCACTGATTATCATTGTGTAAAGCAGGCTCTTTAACCGCAAGGCTATCGCTGCTCTACTTTACTACAATACTTACTAGATCCTCCAGATAATCTGTACGTACGTACGTACTTATATTTTTTTCAAAAAAAACTCGTTCCTACATATTTATCAGCTCGACGGTGAAGGAAAACATCGTGAGGAAACCCCCAAGTCCCAGAATCAATTCTGAGACATGTGTAAAAAAAGACCCGGTCCGGCGATGGGGTCACAATCTCTCCCGTTTAGGGGTCCAACGAATATCTCGTGTGGCATTCCACACCAGCGACTTGCCATGTTCCCATGGTCCGATAGTGATATATGTACATATATCCAAAAATGGAATACTCTGCCTACCTCCTCGGGGATAAAATACATGGTATTATTATTTATTATTATTTATAAGATAAGTATGCTCTTTGGAAGATTTCTAGTAAGAATTACCTTAAAAATATATACTTGTAAATCGTAAGCGTTAAGGGTCGTGCGCGTATTCACGGAGATTCGATCGACTAGGAATCGTAAAATGTGTCGAATCCTTATGTCAAACATGACACCTGTAAATAGCCCATCTCGAAACCTTTCGACATATTTTCCGATTCCGAGTTGAATACCTATCGAATCTCCGAGAATACGCCCGCATATACTTAAACCTCCTTTTAACTTCGCTGTCAAGAACTAAAAACTAATAGTTATATCCATGAGAAAGCATCGGGAGTCACCGGTTGCCTCACCGACAGTTCAATAGTTTTTCCTTGGCTATTGTGTGCAAATGAGCCGACTGACAGTACACAGTATAACTATTTAACTATACTCTAGTTCGAGGCGATAATTACGCCAATCGATACTGTCATTTGAGATGTTATTCTTGTGTTACTTAATAACATGTGTGTAGAATTATCTTTTGTTCTTGTTACCTATTAAATGCATTATTATACGCTAGTTGTCAACTTGTCCTAGCAAATAGTCTTGTGCACGTCATTGAAGCTGCTAAAATGTCTTTAGTTTAGTAGTAATTTGTGTCTCAAATGAATTTATTCGTCAAAACTCTTACAGATATAATTTTTACCTACTAATCTCTATGATAGAGCAGTGAAAGTCCTGATTAGTGAGCCCGTCTCCTATGTGAATAAAAATCCTGGTGAAACATATACTTAGAACCAATAATTTTTTCCAAAATTTACGTATGTACCTCTTACATACTTATTTATCACAAGCTCGATGGTGAAGGAAGACTGTAAAACGCGCAGGTCCCAGAATTGATTTAACAGCAACACTGTAATGATGGAATCGCAACCTGCCACGTTTAGTGATCTAAAAAACATACCTACTGTCCAAAATGGGTACATGTAGGAATACCTTGGATCTAAAGGCGTGACCAAAACATTTATAATCTCTTTGATGATTAATTATAAATGATGCAAGTATTTTTTAAATCTTAATGAATTCTGAAGATTTCTTCTCTCACGCTTCATTTTCTTTTAAGTCGTGAATATAATTAATTTAAGCAATCAGATACGATTTCACTAGCGGTGACCTAGGGATTGTAAGAGAACCTTAATTGGGCATTGTCTAGACTCTAACCAGAACTTGCGTCATGCGACGATTAAATAAACCGATGGTTCCCGCTGAGAACAGAAACCGGTTAGACCCCTATAAAATGTCAAATGATGTCAAATGGTATGTTAAATAGTCTTAGTTAAATTATAATAATAAAAAAACTGTCTACATACTCGTAACTATTATGGTTTATGTTATTATAAACAGCCCACTGAGAGACAGACAGCCGGACGGACAGCGGAGACTTGGTAATATATATAACATTGGAACCGAACTCTAAAAAGGGTGCTCTTATATTTATATTGCTGAGAAAGAAAGAAAGAAAGAAAGAAAAACATTTATTTGCTTCGACAACACACATACACGTACAATATATACAAAGAGAAAGAAATGAAAACCTATACACAAGAGATTGGCGTGTAGCGTATCGTGCAAGCAAAAGGGCCATGACTCAGCACTGCGTCACAGCTGAGAGACTGCGACTGGCTGTTGATTCTGTCACAGCCCAAAGGAAGCCGTCGCGCAATTATTGTACAGAATCAATAAAATAGCCACAAAACAAAATTTTAATTCGGTCAATTGTGAGTAAATGTCATGGTATAGTGATTGAAATTACATAGAAAATATAAATAAAGATAGTAATGAATTAGAAAATATTTAGAAATATGTAATTATAAATAAGTAATAAAATTGTCAATAATACTTAGATGTCAATTTCGGATGCTGAGCAAAGGTATAAAAATAATGCATTGCAATTCTTACGTGACTGGTGCTGGCCACTGCCTTTGTGCTGTTTGCCCTAACGGCTTGAGTGCGTAGAGCACTCTACCCATAGTATTAGGTACAAACTATTTAATAACTACAAAAAAAACGACTGGCCTAAGGCCGCAGCCTGAGATGCCGTAACACAATGCTTCAGAACTAGAACCAATTATGGAAACTGCGGGTTTCCTCACCATGTTTGTCTTCATCGTCAACTTAGTTATAAAAATATGTAGGGTTTTGAAAAACCCATTGATACCGTTGCAGTCACCAGGATCTCATTAGTTAGTAGGTACCGGCCTTTCTTTCCAAAAAGAATCGAAAGTACTTAAGCTAAATTTCGTTTTACACAAGCCTCCGTCTAAGGTCTCTATAAGTTGCTGAAGTATTAAATAATAGTTCTACGTCTAAATTACACTTTACAGATGTTTTTATTGGCTGAAACGACCAACCTACTTACCGCAAATTGTAAAATTACAAAAGCGACGCGAAGAAAATCTAATGGCAAGGTAATGATGCTCATTCCAGTAAGAAGGATTTCCTCGTTTGTCATTCTCAAATCAAGATTGGTTTCAGTAATTCGCGTTTTGGTGTCACCTTGGAAGTAGCAGTCTGGAGATAACCAGATTGGTATAATCATGGCTGTAGCACAGTTTTAGGGTCGCGACAATTCTGCGGAACTTACAGCGCCGAAGGTTCGGTGAACAACATACATTGACGTTTCACTTTAAAGATAAATGGATCAGCCACCCGTGTCAACCGTAATGTATGTTCACCGAACCTTCGGTGCAGTACGTTCCGTAGATGTGACGCGACCCTTGGTTTAGTTTGAGGGGCTACCGCCGTCTTCCCATTTATGATGTTCGTAGCTAACGACACAGCGCGGTGACACTTTCACTTTATGCTCTGCGGTACATTTTGACACCGATTAGACCGAAGTAAAAAAAAACTCACGCCTTTTATACCTAATGGGGTAGGCCGAGGTATTCCATTTCTGGATATACCCAATTTTCACGAGATATTCTTTGGACCCCTAAACGTCATAGGTGGTGCTTGCTGGTGGTGGTGGCCGGACACATGCCTCAGATTTAATTCTGGGACCTTGCGGGTTTCTTCACGGTGTTTTCCTTCACCGTCCTAGTGATGACCAAAACAACCAAAGTAACGGCCGAAATATCAGAAGACAGAGTGATAGCCCCCATGTTGTTGGTGGGATTCAAGTTGGTTCAACGCTCTTATCAGATCTAACCTTACCGCCCTCTTTCTGGCGCACCCGGTCTAAAAACCAAATCACAGCGCTGAATACACTATTCTGAAATAGTGCAGAAAAGATCAATTTGAAGATCATAGCTTAAAATTAAACGATTATTCAACTTTCAGTTGATATGTTCACTTAAACATTATATCCATCATCATCGTTATCATCAGTATGTCAATCATCCCAATATTTAAGTAAATGTAGTTTATTTTCATAATTGGTTTCAGTCATAATCATGTTCCATTATCTCGTCAACTATCGGATAATGTTGTATGATTTTCTTGGCACGTTCAAGGTCGAGGGTTACCACTTACACTGGATCGCGAGGATAAATGTAAACACTTTTCTTATAACCCAGTTGCGATGGTGGAGTATGTTATTCAAACTCCAGAAGATTTTGGGTTTTGCCGGCCCCCTGTCTCACGCCAAACTATCAATATAATGCATATATAATGTTATTGTTGGTAGTTAAACCATTAGGGGACCAAAATGCAAGGCGGTAAGCGTCAGGGTCAAAAGACTCTTAATCATCCTTTTAACAGTTTTAACACATCCAAGAGTAGAGTTGGGTTGGTCATACTCACAACCTACCGAGTCCTGGATTAGCCTATCAGCATTGCTTAGGGCATCCCGTCTAGGGGGGCACCAGAGACTTTGAGTATTAACCAACCGGAGACGCCACTGACATGCGTTTCCGTCTGCCAAAAAAAAGTGTCGGTCAACGCGCATACCTGTTATATACTTTTTTTTTTGAGTTGACGGAGTGTTCGGATTGGTGAAGTATTTGTGTGCATCTAGTTTAAGCTAGTATTTAATTGTTTTGTCAAAAAATGCGTTTGTTTTGACATTATTTGTGTGCGTTTCCTCGTCCCCCACGCAGAAATTGGCAGACTTTTTTGCAAAGAAACTAGTGCGCGTGACTTCTCCTGTTGGTTTAATACTCAAAGACCAGAGACGACCGAAAAAAAAACGAGCTCACGAAAGTTAAATTTCAAAATCCGGGCGTTTTATTGTCGTTGATGTTGGGTTCGGTCGCAGTCATGATCCTTACTTCATACAGTACTATTAACATATTTTTTTAAATTAAGTTTTGTAGTTCATTTAAGAATAGGGGGCTCTTAAGGGAAGATTTCTTAGGGCATCCAGTTACCTTAATCCGGCACTGAACCTACCAGACGGTTCCATTTCTAATCTAGTTAAAGACTATTCATTAGGTACCAAATATCCTCAAAAAATTACAAATAGGCACAGTTACTAATAAGAACACTATCGCCAGCAAATATTTGTAAATTCAAACCTTAAACACATCAGTATTTGCGCTGTGACTCTACTTGAGTTAACATGGGGGAAGGGCATGGTATAGGTAGGTTTATGTGTAGAGCATTGGATAAAGCATACCTATGAATGGGGCGTTGTGTTGTATTGAAGGTACAGCTGGCCGGACGTTGAATGGTGAAGTGCGATCAGATATAACTACATAGGTAGACCTGGTACAGTCATGAGCACACTAAGCTTGACATTTTGGACTTTGAACCGGGCCCTGAATTCTATGGCGCGCAGTATAAATCAGAGCTCAGCTTAAACTGGTAGTGTAAAGCTTGACTTGTTCTTGACTGTACAAGCAAATTTAATTTGAAACTAATATGAAAAGTGGCCTTTGTCCTCCCTGAAGATGCAAGTTATCTTCCTGACCAAAACTAATTGATAGATTCTTATTCACATTTATATTAAGTATTAGTAGGCAAGAGGGACTAGCTGACACGGCAGCGCGGCGGCGTTGCCCGCGCTAATCGAGTTTATTTCAATTCCCGTGGAAATTTAGTTTTTTTATACAAGTGCAAGTGCGATATCGATGTAAATTTGGTTCTTTGGTCCCCCACTAAACCAAATTTTCATCGCTTAACAGACAAAGCAACATTTGTTTTTAAAATATTTGGATAAACGAGAATTTGCGATAGAGAGTTCCAAAAATGTTAACATACCCATCCAAACTTCATATATCTTTTCTATGAAGACCATGGGCGTAGCTAGGGGGGGGGGTCAGGGTGGGCCGCCGGGCCCACCCTAGAAAGCTGTGGGCCCACCCTAGAAAAATACCCGTGAACCCTTCCTCATACATATAATAACTTCATTCTCAATTACCGCAACCGAAAACAGTCTTCAAAAAGCAGTGACCAACTTGCCGTGGCCCAATTCATGGCTGGGGGCCATGGCCCCCCTTAGGAAAAATCCCTAGCTACCCCAATGATGAAGACTACTACAACAATGTGTTTTAATGCTGTAGGTATATTTAGTCACTCTAGCATTAGGTTATTTTATGAAATAAAATCGTAAAAATGAGTTATTGGCAATTTTAACTTTTATTTATGGAAACTAATACCTATTGAAAACAAGGTCCTGAGTGTTATTTTTATTAAAGTTATGTGCCTATACCCAACACTGACTCACGCACGCACCCCGATAATAAACACTGGTAACTTTCCTTAAATGAAGTAGTCATTCATGAGAACGGGGAAAAACGGGAACAATGCTGACAACATAAATAAAAAAAAACATTTATTTCTGTAGGTAACAAAATACGCTTAAACTAACACTGCTAGATACCTGACCTGCTAATGATAAGTAAACAAAGTTAATAATAATAGTAGAGTTGTTTTGTGGGCAAAGGGTTCAACTCCATTGTAAAAGAAGGAATCTTTTGAGCTCGCCTGCTCAATAAGTTGACCTACTTAATTGAATGAGACACACCTGTCTGTACAGTGGGTACTCCAGCTTTTTATATTTTAGCAGACGGGCTCTACACAAATTGCATTGAAGTTGGAAAAAAAAACAACCAAGCGTACATTTTTATTTTATAACTGAACTAGCGACCCGCCCCGGCTTCGCACGGGTACAATAGTTATACTAAAACCTTCCTCTTGAATCACTATATCTATTAAAAAAAACCGCATCAAAATCCGTTGCGTAGTTTTAAAGATTTAAGCATACAAAGGGACATAGGGACATAAGGACATAGGGATATAAGGACAGAGAAAGCAACTTTGTTTTATACTATGTATTGAAGAGCTGTGTTTTTACAATAAAGACTCGGGATAGGATATAGCTTATAGGGACATTTTTGTTTGTGAAAATTACATAGGTACCTATTATGTTAACAAACAGAATCATTACTACTTTTATAAATGCGAAAGATTGGAACAAAGACGTTTAAAGAAAAAGTTTCAAGAGAATGATTTTCTTCCAACCTCTTTGGATTGGAAGTTTGTCACTTTTTGAAGCAAAAACTACAGACTGGATTTTGAATAAATTGACCAAAGACGTTAAAAGAAAAAGTTTCTCTCTCCTATATAAAATGATTTTCTTCCAACCTCTTTGAAATTGACATTAGGTAAATATAGCTCATATATATACATCAGAATACCACAGGTTCACTTTAGTTTATTTAGTCTGCGAGATTATAGGAATAGGCAAAGAGGTTAGAAGAAAATCATCCTCTTTCCTAGAGAAACTTTTTCTTTAAACCTCTTTGGGAATAGGCTTACGAAATCGGAAAAAAAGTATATAATTTAGAAATATAATTATGTAGGTACCTTAGCAACATAATAAAGATTATTTTTTAAATTTAGCCTAAAAAAAATATAAATTACACATATTTAAATCCAAATAAAGCTGCATATTCACGTACGTAATTGTTGTTATTGTATAGCATAAAACCCGCTGTTCACGGTCCACTAGTCGACGAAATGGAGTGACCAGACACACCTTAGGCTAGGCTATTGCTACTGCTGGTACTTACTTCTATTTCTATTGTCATTTTGATACGTATTAAACTATAGTAAATGAATTCCTGCCAATTTGTCCATGGTCAATGTTTATTTTTTAAATCTAAATTATGCCAAGACAACCACACAGTCGTCCAATAATAAATTGTGGGCATGGAAAGGAACAAGTCTGAACTGTCATACTGTTACTAGGCAGTCGGTAGTCGGCAGAGGTAGGTATTCCATTTCTGGATATAAGTACCTACCCACTTTTCACGAGATATTCTTGGACCCCTAAACGTGATAGGTCCTATCTGCTAGGGGGTCAGCAGAAGTATTTCCATTTCTTTTCACCAGCACAGCACATTTTACTGCGACAATCGGTAAGCCGGACTATTATTCTGTTTGTAACACATGCCTCAGAATTAATTGTAGAGTTTCCTTACGATGTTTTCCTTCACCGTAGACATATTTTTTTTTATTTCTAGTGATATATACTAATATATAACTATTAATAATGTAACTAAGTAAGTTTGTTACTCTTAAATTTGGTCAGCCAGGCTGACTAAGAAGGCTATCACTCCACAGTTTGTGTCAAAGTAAAGTCATGGTATAAATTAAACACACAACTTTCCTTAACTTAGAGGTCATGTTACACCCACTTATGTCCATAAGCAATAAGTCTCCACTGATAAGCACCTCTTGCGTTACTTAACAAACAGAGCTTGCCTAACTTTTCTTATCTTGGGTAAACTTAACCGATACTCGTCACACTAGGGTAGGTAAGCCGCGTAAATCACGACTTAACATGTCGAAAAGTAAGTTACTATGATTTTATCTAATAATCTAACAAAAAAACACTTCGAAATATTTTATAATTTTATAAACCGACTTTGTGATCTTTTACATCAGTTCTATTTCACCAAATAATACCTATTCTACTCTGTTTTTTTTTTATTATTATTAAACTGCATTTAAACTTCTATTAGAATTCTCCCGCGCTAGGTAATGCACTCAAAGTAAGTATACGTTATTCTGATGAAGTGAACTGAAACTGTCATGTTTCATCAAAATCCGTTCAGTAGTTTTCGCGTGAAAAGCAACAAACATTCATTTATTTAAGTACAACATAAATTATATTTAGGTACCCCTATAGATAACACCATGGGCGTAGCTAGGGATTTTTCCTAGGGGGGGCCATGGCCCCAGCCATGAATCGGCCGGCCACGGCGTGGCAAGATGGTATGTAGGAATCAAGTATGGATTTCAGTTATCCTATCCTATTATACTAATCCTTTTTCTTTATATATAGTTAAGTATACACTGACAAGACCAACAACAAAGTACCTAAATCAAATCGACATTGAAGTAAGGAAAAAAGAAACCAAAAATATATAAATAGATCATGTGCATCTGGATCGAGGGACCATTTTTCAAATTATTAGGAAACGAAAAGACCCTTACAGGGCATTTAGTAAAAAATTGGTAAAACTTAAAATATAATCGGTTCAGACGTTTTAAGAAAATTAGTATTTTATTTAGTTTTTTACAATCGACTTTTGTGTCGTTATTTGTTTTAACTAATTTACCAACGATATTGAGCGATATTGAACTCAAATATATCAAAGTCGTAACCCTGCCCCCCCCCCCCCCACCCCAGCTACGCCCATGGATAACACCCACCCATCCTCTCAACCTTTTGCATTTTCAATATCCGTTAATAAAGTGCAGTAAGGGAAGTTTGTATGTAAAAGATTTTTGCAAAAAACTGTGACCACTTTCGTACGAAACAGTCACACAGCACTTCATAAACCATCTACCAAATTATGCCGGCCGTGTTGGTCTCAAACACCAGCTAGATAAACAAATAAATAAAAATATCAACAGTGTCAGCTCTCGCTATTATTAGCATGTAACTCTAGAGGTAGTGACAACCGGAACAAAAGCGCATCGGCGTCGGATTGCAAAGCTGCAGACAGGCTCGCCTTATAAATCAATACTTCTCTTCACATTTATAGAAGTTTCCTGTTTGCGCGACGCGAGTTTATAACTGTTCTAGTTCATTTTGTTTTACAGTCCCTTTCTTTTCCACCGACTTCAAAAAAGGAGCACCCCCCTAGCCAAGTGGCACTGTACAATCTAATCGAATGTTCTTTTTGATTGACATATATGGAATTGACATAAGTTCATTGTCAATCCCATACATGTCAATCTTAAAGAACATTCGATTAGATTGTGCAATGCCACTTGGCTAGGGGGCAGGTTCGCAATTCGACTGTATGTTTTTTTTATGTTTGTTACCTCAGAACTACGAATAACTTTTTCCTTATTCGTAGCCTCACAACTTTCGATTGGGTAAACTGATTTTGATGATTCTTTTCTTATTTGAAAGCGGGTGCTTCCCGTGTGATCCCATTTTCAATTTGGTCCAGTTCTGAAAATGGCGTCCTTGAGAAAACCATATACCTAAGTTGAAGTGGTTTTTTTAACTCTTTAGAGTTCTATGTTATTTAATTAACAATACCCTTGTTGGATCTGAGTCCGATTCGCATGCATAAAGGGTTTGATTCCCGGTCGGGTTATTTACTTATTTAACAATATTTCGACGGTGATAGAAAATATCGTGAGGAAACCAGCAGGGTGGATTCTTAGGCGTGTGTATGTAACAGCAGCCTGGGCTCAGATAGTTTAGTCAGTCAGTCAGTTGACTTTTACAAATATATGTAGATGCTTATACTATATTAGCGATACAACAAAACAAACTATTCAATTATCGAAATATTTCTAGCCACTTAGGCCACTTGACTCCTCAAGTTAAAAATACAAAAAGTTTTCATGTATGTCATCATAGCTATAACTCAAAACTTCACGAGAGTACCTACTATTTATGTTTACGACAGTCCTTGAAACCCCATTAAATGAAGCACAGCACTCCACCTAAGCAGTAAACACTGCATAAATCGGATTCTCATAAAAATATATTGAGATATGAGTAATCAAACTGAAATGCGTTAACGTATTTTGGAGATACAATACTACTTACAGCCCTCGTCTTTGTCTGCGTTCCAGGATAAAAATTTGCCTTTTTGATATTCTGTTGCATAGCTGTATTACATCGAAATTTGTTAAGCAGTTTTTGCGTGAAAAAGTAATAAACATTCTTCTATCCTCACAAGCCTTTTTTTTAATATTAGTAGAAAATCTAGTTCCTTACATTACCAGGGCAACAACACAATTATTGTACACCAATCACAAAGTTCTTGCCCGCTTCGTGGAAATTAAGAAAATCTTAAAAAGACTCGATTGCGTGTACGCCACAGTAAAAAATAAAAAATGTAGTTTGTTATTCCGACCGAATACGAACCTAAAGCAATCTACATTACCATTCAAAGTCCTAAAAGAAATAGACTTGCTGTGAAAGAGATTATGACGTCATCAGAATCTCTTTCACAGCTAAGACAAAATTTAACGACACCTCATTCATTAAAATTTATCGATCCGTGCACCTCACAAACATTACTGAATGAATGAATGAATCACATAGAATGTTTTCTCTTAAACAAAATTAAACTGAAGTTACCCCATAAGCAATAAGTTGTACTTAACAAGTACCTAACTAGCCAATTAGCTAAGTCTACCCATCTATGTTTTTAAGGGAGTCCCTCTGCCAACAAACTGTCTTACAGTTTGACAGAAAAATTTTGTTTTTAAAATTGTGTTTTACGATCGAACTAGTGAGAATAAACGTATTTATCCTGAATAAATGATTTATTATTGTTATTATTACCTTCCTGCTGGAGCAGTCGGCTAATAAAGCATATCCGTGGGCGTGTTGCTATTGGTATTGATTCATTTACTAATACATACTCAATGTTTAAGTTGTAGGCAACGTCAAGTAAAAGTAGGCGATGCTTTTAAACATTGAGGCGAGTACGTTATGTACTATATTACTTATTCTGTGGCATGGCCCTTAACAACAGTGGGTGCAGCGGCCCCAGTTTTGGGTCACGGAGGGCCCAAGGAACGTGTGACCGACATACTTACAACCATAATCAAAAGAGTATTGTAACCGTTACCATCTTTGTTTACGGACCAAGTTTTCTAGTATGTTCTAGCAGAGAAAGGAAAATTGGAAAATTAAACTAAATATAATGTTATAATCATGTTTTTTTTTCATGTAAATATTTATTTATTTATTCAAAATATCCACAACAGGCTTTGTCAATATTACATTCTTAGAATCCACAACTATGTGGAAAAATATCAGTCAAAAAGTCATGTCAATCGTGTATAAGCTCTGTGTGCGTTGACCTTTTATGTTCTTAACTTCTTATATGATAGAAAATTTCACCGTCGTAGTTCCCGTTCCCGTAACAATACGGCGGGGATAAAATATAGTATGTGTTATACTATGTGTTATAACTGTAAAGTTTCATGAAAATCCGTTCAGTAGTTTTTGCGTGAAAGAGCAACAAACATACATACAACTTTATACTAGCGACCCACCCCGGCTTCGCACGGGTGCAATGCTATTACTAAAACCTTCCTCTGAATCACTATCTATTAAAAAAACCGCATCAAAATCCGTTGCGTAGTTTTAAAGATTTAAGCATACAAAGGGTCATAGGGATATAAGGACTTAGGGACAGAGAAAGCGACTTTGTTTTATACTTTGTATAGTGAAGTAGGAAGTAGGATATACCTAATAGGAGTTGTATAGCGTCATTCCAGTTAATTCTACTGGATGGCGTAATGATTATACGATTGCATATCTATCAGAGAAGGTTTTCAATTCTCCGCATGACAGCGGTTTCAATACTTTCAATAGCCGTCGCCAGTCCTTGATTTGATAATGGGAGTCGACAAAAAGTAGCCTTTATTCACTGTGGTCACGTTTACTTGAATTTATTGGTTTACAATAAAAAACTAGAACACTTCTTTCGATCGAGGTTAAGAGTTTTTGTCGCTACCTTCCTACTTTTAGCTGTATTTGAAAGTCAAAAAGACAATATTCTTTTTTATAATGAAATCCCACAGAACAATTAGAATAATTAGGTCAAGTCTCAGATTTTTGTATTTTTTTTTCGTCATAATATTTTAACAACATAATCTGTCATTGTGATTCTCGGTTTACTAGTGAATTTCTATTAAAATTACATGCAAAATATATACCACAGGCTTCGTCAAATTTAAAAATACGTCTACATTCTGAGAATCCGCATCAACCTTCGTCTAGGTAACAAAAAAAAAAACCGGCCAAGTGCGAGTCGGACTCGCGCACCGAGGGTTCCGTACAACCTTGCAAATTTATGGTTTTCGTAATTTTTCCTTTATCTATGCTATAAGACGTTGCTTCGTACCAAATTTCAAGATTCTGAGTTCACGGGAAGCACCCTGTAGGTTTTGATTCCCTTGCAAGTGTCGAAAATTTGCGGCATAAACGGCTGTATCTTTTGATTGCGTTGGCTTAGAAGTTTGATTTTTTCACAGCTTCAAGGGACAGTAGACCTGAGTAATTGATATAAATTTCAGCTTCATACCTCCACGCGTTCCTGAGAAAAAGGGTCTTGACAGACGGACGGACGGACGGACAACAAAGTGATCCTATAAGGGTTCCGTTTTTTCCTTTTGAGGTACGGAACCCTAAAAACAGTCAAAAAGTCAAGTCTCGTGATTATTTTAACTGTAAAAGTTATGCATCTAGGTATTTTATTAATTGATTGTTGGAAAGCAATTATTCAGTCTCTCGCGTTTTTATCCCCTTCATAGGCTAATTTAGCTAACTGACTCGGAAGGACAACAATACCCATTGGAAATTTTGCCGTTTTAAAAAGAAATAGGAAACCCGCTTGTCAGAGCATTAATTCTGAGACATGTGTACAGACCCGATCCGGTGATGGGCTCACCACCTATCTCGTTTAGGGGTCGAATATTCTCTTGAAAAGTGGGTAAGTATATCCAGAAATGGAATACCTCTGCCTACCCGCTCGGGGATAAAAGGCGTGTTTTTTTTTATTTAACATTAAATAGGAAACAAACACATTTTCATAAGACACAGGGGTATTTTTTTCTGTTGGCACAGTTTTTGCAGGTCAGGACAACAATTAACATTCGTTTTGTACGCATTTTGTACCCATCAACAACTTTCTCCAGAACATTAAGAATACCGTATAAATAATCTAAACCTGTCATTAAAATTGACCCCACGTATGCCATAAGACTCCCGTAGCATGGTTCGGCGAATGCACTCGATGCACCATTCGTATGCATCGATCGTCGCAGACCATTGTGAGAACTGCAGAACTAGAAACGACAGCTAGGCGGACGAGTAGGAATTTCTGTCAGGTTATGATAGGTTAGGGTATTTATCCGACTGCGAGAAGTATAAAGGGTAATGTTTTATGCCTCTAAATCGACTGTCCAGTAGGTATGTGTAATTGTTATTAGTAGGTACTAGTATGACATGAGATTAAAAAGAGCTGCCCTTGAGTTTCTTGCTGGTTCTTCTCCGGGTACTGCAGTTGGAACCAGCAACACGTCGGTGGAGATGGGCTGATGTTTACATTTAGCAAATCTTTATTGACGAGTTTAGAGTGCCTTGTTGTTGAATATTGTCATTTTTTTATACATACAGAAAATAAATGATTTTGAATTACACAATTAGGTACACATTGTGTACCAAAGAAGTTGAAAATTGAAGGCGAAAGGAAAATAATTTGTAGTTTTTTGTAGCCCGAAGACATGTCGCATGTATTTGAAACCGGAAAGTGACTATCTTGGGCGGGCAAAATCCAAGGCAAAATCTAGCAAATAAGTCATTATACCTACTATGGAGGAGCGTTGGTCACTTCGATTAGCAATACCAACGTTGCGTGTTCAAATCACGTCGGGGTCACCAATATGGAGGAGGGGATGTGGAATGCTCCTCCATCGTAAAAAGGGAAGATCTTCCTTCAGGCGAGGTGATCATGGCCGGAGACCGCCGTCCAACGGTTGATGTTGGGCAGTTGTATTTATTTATACAAACTCATTAGAAAACTTCGATAGCGCGGTTTAGAACTCTGCCGTCTATTGGCGCGTTCTATGGAGTGTCGAGTGTCGGTACATAAATTTTTGATAATCTGATTATTTGTTCTGTTCCCCAGTATCGAGGGCGGTGGGGTTTGGCGCCTGCGATGGGATGGTGTCACGGGAGCTCTGCGGGGCGCTGTTGTCCGCGGCTGCGCTCCTAGTTGTGCTGGCACCCACTGACGCTGACGTCATCTTCCGCGTGCCCGAAGTACTAGTAAGCATGTTAATAGCTGCTACACGATGCTGATTAAAACTGAGCTCCTAGCCGTGCTGCTGGCACCCACTGACGAAGTGTTGGTGAGCAATGAGCAATTACGTTCCAGTTTGGTCCAGTTTTTATCAAAATCCAGTTCTGATGATGGGATGGGTATTGAGGGAACTCAAATTTATATGTAGATATGCAATATACATTAATAATACTTAGGTAATTATTTTGTACACAGTATACACAATTATAGTAATATTTTCAGTTACATTTCAGGCATTTGCAGGCATCCAGAATACTTATATCATTTGCTGAAGTGGAGCTAATGAAATAGATCATACTGTTTTTTTTGTTTTAATTAATAAATTTATTTAAGACAACAAACAATTACATAAAGAGCTTACTTAGCTATGTAGTATTCTAATATCTGTGGCTATGTCCTCAAATTAATGCAGTATCAGGATAATCACCAAAAAGATGAATGCGGCAGGCGGCTCATCGAACCTCGTTCAACCAAATGATTTAAACACATGAACATAAGACAACTTTAAATTAAAAAATATTTTAATTGAAACCCGTTTCGTGATCAGGTCCGCCATGCTGCAGCCCCGAAGGCTGTGGGCACCCGCGGCAACGCGTCCAAGGCGAACGACTCTGAACCCTATCGCCAAAGGGAGCTGGAGGTCAGCTACGAGGAGTACTTCGTCGAGCACGAAGTTTCCACCGCCAAAGCCAGGAAGGCGGCTCGGGTGCTCAACTTAGATGATGGTGAGTCATTGGTACCCAAGCATTTGCTAAATAGGGTTTGAATAATAATATATAATATAATCTCACGCCTTTCATCCCCGAGGGGGTGTGGGGGGGGTGGGTTTGACTACCTGTAAATAAAATAAATAAACTATGTTAGTAACAAAAACGAATGGCGATGATTACTTATTAAAATAAAAGCTGTGATCCCCCCCCCCCAATCGGCAGCCTCAGTGATTTCTCTGAAAGTGTAATTCACAGAATCTGCCGATCAGAAAGGAATCCATTCTACCTCCAATCATTTGTAGGACTCTGTTTGGACTCACCCGCACCCGGCGCACGAGTTATTATTTTATAAATGAGTTACTTTTTATGATCTGTCAAACCAAAAATTTACTATGCAAAAAGTACTGAGTATTGAACTAACTGTGACGTCATAACTCAATACTCAATAGCAAGACTTTTTGGATTGTCTTGTGATTTTAAAATTTGCCGATCTCAATGAGGGGTACATGTTTGTGCCTTTTGGGGTGGAGACCATGGGACCGTGGGGGCCGGGGGCGCGGCAGCTCCTAAAAGAAGTGTCAGTGCGTTTGGTCTAGGCTTCAGGTGACCAGAGGGCTGACAACTACCTCTGTCAAAGGATCAGCCTAGCTATCCAGAGAGGGAATGCGGCCAGTCTTCTGGGCACTGTCCCACATGGGTCCTCTTTTGAGGACATTTTTTATCTGTAATTATTGTAAATCAATGTAAGTATATTTTTTTTGTGCTATAATTGTAAAATGAAAATCGGAATGCATTTTAAGATGTGTTAATTGGCGTTCATCCATTTATAAGACGTTATCACGTCATTAACAAAAATTAATATAGAAATGAAATAGATGTTTATCTATACAGATGCAATACTTAAAAAACACAAATTCTTTGAATATTTTAACCGACTCAAAGCGGTATTCTCGTGATGACCGTAGGTAGATACCACTTTTGTACAATACTCCGCTTCTATTCATATGTTTCACTAGCGGATGCCCAGCAGCGTTGCCCGCGCGGATTCCGTTTATTCCCGTTCCCGTGGGAATTTCCGAAAATCCCTTCATAGTGGTTGCTTACGAAATATTGAAGACACCTACATACCATATTTCAAATAACGGGTGCCCAGCGGCGTTTTCCCGCTTGGATTTAGTTTATTCCCGTACCCGTGGGAATTTCCAAAAATCCCTTCATACCAATTTCCTATGACATATCAGACACCTTCATACCATTTTTCAAGTTTCTAGTTGTTATCGTTTCGGAGTAGTACGTATTTCTCTTTTTAACCAGTTTTTATATTTTCACGTGGGAATGAGATATTTTCCTGGAATAAAAAGTACCCTAGATGTTGACCCGGGTACTCAGTTATCTCCATACCAAATTTCATCAAAATCCGTCCAGTAGTTTTTGAGTGATGCGTGCACAACCAGACAGACAGACAGACAGACAGACAAAAATTCCAAAAATTGGTGTTTCGGTATCTATATCGATAACTATATACACTACCGTTAAAATTTTTAAAAAATATTTAATGTACAGACACGGCCCCGTTAGAGTTTTATTATATGTATATAGACTAGCAGCGCCCCGCGGTTTCACCCGCGTTGTTCCCGTCCCCGTAGCAATAAGGGGATAAAATACTTCCCATTCCCGTAGGAATACGGTGATAAAATATAATTCTGATGTATAAGCTATATAAATGTAAAGTTTCATCAAAATCTGTTCAGTAGTTTTTGCGTGAAAGAGGAACAAACATCCACATCTACACAAACTTTCGCGTTTATAATATTAATAGGATATGATAGGATAAGTGCAATTCCTGAAATTAGTTTGTTCAGTTTCGACTACTTAATCGGTTTTAGCTATCTACATCTACACTAATCTAAATCTTCCAATATTAAAAAGAGGAAAGGTTTATTCTTGTATTTTTGTATGTTTGTAACGAATAAACTCAAAGGCTACAGGACCGATTTAAAACATTATTTCATCAATGGAAAGCTGCAATATCCCTGAGTAACATAGGGTATATAGTCCATGTATTCCGTCGAGAATTAAACTAGCGGTAATAATAACTGAATTTAGGGATACCTATGGAAACCGTAGTATTGTTGCTCTTTATTTAAGATAGCGAGTGCCCAGCGGCGTCGCAGACGTGGATCTAGTGTATTCCCGTTCCCGTGGGAATTTCAAAAACCCCTTCATAGCGATTGCCTACGACATATGACACCTACATACCATTTTTCAAGTTGATGTGTTCATTTCGGAGTACCTAGTAGGTATTTCTCTTTTTAACCAGTTTTTAATTGGAGTAACAGAATGTGTAAAGGATGACTGACCTTGGTTGGATGCGTGCACAACCAGACAGACAGACAGACAGACAGACAAAAATTCCAAAAATTGGTGTTTCGGTATCTATATCGATAACTACATACACTACCGTTAAAATTTTCAAAAAATATTTCATGTACAGACACGGCCCCGTTAGAGTTTTATTATATGTATAGAAGATGTTCACATTTTCAGTCGGAACTACAAAGTGCAATGACGCAACACCAATTACTCGTTTCTTGAGTCAGCTTTAATTAACTTGACAATTCACGAATTAGGACGGACGAGGTCGGAATAAAAATACAATTGCTAGTTTAGCCTCAACCGGCTAAGACCATCTTAGTAAATGGAAACAAGATTTTAGTAGAGGTGAAAATAAAATCCAACTGTGGACAAATGTAGCCTTTGTCACCCCGACTATAATATTAACTAGCTTAAATACCCGCGACTTCGCTCGAGCACGTTATTTCACCCTTTAGGGGTTGAATTTTGCAAAATCCTTTCTTAGTGGATGCCTATACCAGTGTATACAGTTATAAGCTATCTATGTGAAAAATGTCAAGTCTCTAGACCCAGCGGCTTAGGCTGTTCGTTGATATCTCACCAATCAGTCAGTTTATCATCTCGTAGATTAATAACGTATCAATTGACTTCTCAAAATCGGATAACATACGAAAATATAAACATAAATATATTTACTGTTGTAAACATAACCCTTCCTTTTGGCTTTGCCATAGTCGGGTAATAATAGGTATTCGGGAATATTTCTTGTTTTTATAATAGTTATAAATAACTAATAACTATTTAGTGCTACATTAAAATAATCATCACACATCAGTAACTTGTAACAACCTATACTACGAGTTGAGGAAAGAAATTCCTCAGTGGTTTACAGTTCCCATTGTACTGTTTTCATCATTATGTCTCTTATTACATTATTTTTTAGAGTTTTCACTTACTTACTAAGCTATAAGTGCTAATCTAATAATAATCCACTTTTATCTAAGTATAAATCCGTTCTGTAGGCTCATGCTGAGAGAAAAAACAAGTAATAGTGAGTATCAAATCAAACTTTAAAACCCCCTTTGAAATTATTATTATTAATCAGGCAAGCAGTTTACAACTGATAAAACGCCTGTATCCAGGTGTTCTCCACTCAAGCTTCCTCATCACAGGATAGGTATTTGTCAAGTTTATTTTTAAATTGATTGACATTGGGTGCCGAGACTACTTCTTCTGGTAGCTTATTCCATGATCTGACCACTCTGATGCTCAAGAAGTGTCTGTAAGGATTGTTGTGTGATAGACTCTAAACTCAGATCGTAATGGTGCATTCGCGTCTAATTATGTCCCCAATATATCTCTTCGCCATCACGAAAAGCTCTATATTGATTGCAACGTCAAATAAACCAATTTAGCACTCAATTAAAAGATGTCACTGCTATAAATAACAGCATGCACTAGCACAGAGCGGATTCCATTAGCTGGCTTGCTCATTCATAGCTTTTAATTCATCCTTCAGTGATTTCATTGTCACATGGCCATGAGTGCCACCTACATTCTCGTCTGCACTGCAATTTCATGTTGATTGGTGCTTTTACTGTGTTTAATATAACAAATTACTCTAAAGGGTACTAATCGACATCAGAATAAAAACAAGTACTTATTAGTGAAATTGTTAAATGAATAATAATAATAATAATAATATAATCTCACGCCTTTCATCCCCGAGGGGGTAGGCAGAGGTATTCCATTACTGGATATACCCACATTTCACGAGATACATTGGACCCCTAAACGTGATAGGTGGTGAGCCCATCGCCGGACCGGGTCTATTTACACATGCCTCAGAATTAATTCTGAGATCTGCGGGTTTCCTCACGATGTTTTCCTTCACCGTCGAGCTAGTGATAAATATGTACGTAAGTTTTGAAAAACTCATTGGTACATGCCAGGATTCGAACCCGAGCCTCACTGATTTTCGGCCGGCTCTTTAACCGTCCGGGCTATCACTGCTCTCCGTCCATACTCATATTATTTGCATACTCTGCATCAATAACGCACTGTTACTAAACCTATTACAATAATTGCGAGTGATTTTCTGATGTCCCTTGAGGAGTTCCGTTCTCCACCTAAAGTTCTTTAGCAGATTTTCACAACACTTATATAGGACCACCCTTGCGCTATACCCGATCAATCAAAAAAAATCGAAATCGGTTCAGATTGACGGAAGTATGGATTAACATACGCGCCGAATTGAGAACCTTCTCCTTTTTTTGAAGTCGGTTAAAACAGTTGAAAGCTACAGCTAGTTCCAATATGGGAGTAAAGACCTAAGATAACAGAAGGGCTTCCGAAGAAGTATGACTAGAACATGGTGTTCAAGGCGTCT
Organism: Ethmia dodecea; assembly: GCA_963855545.1. Lineage (NCBI taxonomy): Eukaryota > Metazoa > Arthropoda > Insecta > Lepidoptera > Depressariidae > Ethmia > Ethmia dodecea. The sequence continues at coordinate 1,743,214 of OY979457.1, forward strand.
ACCACAGTTCGTTGAGACCGAACAAAACGAGAATAGGGTGGAAACTCAGAACCTTCTACGACTTTTACCACAAGTTGTTGCATGTTAGAGCTTTGTTTCTACGATCCTTATTATGAAGCTTTATACAACGCGTAACAGAAAAAGCGCAATTCCTCATACACTCCAATTACTTAGTATAATATAAAAAATATATGATGCAATAGAACTTTAGTTGTGTCTAACCAATATTCTTAAATATTGATTAATAATAGCACGATTTCCATAGAAAGCACTAAATACAGCTACGATATTATTATTTTTATTTAAGACATATCAAAAATAGCTGAAATCGAATAAGTAGTCGATACTGAACAAACTAATTTCAGGAATTGCGCTTATTCTGTTACATGTTGTAGTTTCAAACTTGGAATAGATTTCCTCCAGCACAGTGCAATACGACAACGCAAAATAACGAAATTATGTAACCCAATTTAGTATTCAGTAACCATTTATTCAAAGAATATTGTGTTGTGGAGTTTCTTGCCCCGCTTCTTCTCCTCAACCTAACATGCTGAAGCGGTGCAGTTGAAATGACGTTCAATAAGTGGTCTTGTAAGTCCCTACTTTAAATAAAACATTTTGACTTAGACTTCTCAAAAACGGGTTTAAAATAACAATCAATTTGTACCCTCCCAACAATATGCCACAAATACCCCGCACTATCAAAAGCAGTCACAAAGCGAAACATACTGAATGCACAATGCACCAGTGTCGCACGGCCCCTAGAATTAGCCAATTAAATGGCTAAGGGACACATAGCACCGCATCTGATAGGAACGAATTGCGATAATTTACTCACACATTACTCGTACATGCGCATTCATAGCAGTGCACAGGTGAATTAATAAACCGATATTATCTACGTTGTCGCAGATGTGGTACAAGATTTGTAGGTTTTATATACGTTTTTTTGGGACACAATTCACAATTAATGGTTATTCAGTCCCAATTCCCAAACTAGGAAGACTGCACTAAGGGTACTAAACACCCAGACACGAAGCCAACAGATTCTTGCACACAAATGTTGGATCCGAGCGGGGATCGAACCCGATACCTCCAACTCAGAAGGGGGGTTCACTACCAATTGAGCCAACATGATGTATTAAGTACTTAAGGCAATGCCGCAAAGGCCATAGGTAAAAACTGTATATTCGCAAAGTGACGTGTTTTAGCATTACCCACGCTCGATAACCAAATAATATTTGGCGCTATTCGAATATTATATTCCAAGATTGTCTTAGATAGTAGACCTGCTATTGTTTACGACATGTGTGTATGGTGAGTAATATTGGGTAGTGCCCTTTTTGCCGACTTCCCATGTTGCCGACTTTTTAACCGACTTCAAAAAGGAGGAGGTTATCGATTCGTCTGTATTTTTTATTTTCTTATGTATGTTACCTCAGAACTTTTGACTGGGTGGACCGATTTTGATGATTATTTTTTTATTTGAAAGGTGGTGCTTCCAGATTGGTCCCATTTTAATTTCGTCCAGTTCTGACAACGGATTCCATGAGAAAACCATATAAGTTGAAGATTGAAGTCGGTTTTTTTACTCTTTAGAGTGGTTATAACGTCATACATTTTCACGGCCGCTGTCACTCGGCAATTTTATACTCACGGCTATCATATCCACCGTAAAATCTGAGCAATTACCAGATTGTAGTTTAATTAGCAATATGATTAATAACTGCCGCTGTACATGAGCATGAGCTATCATTACAGTCACCAAGGATAGGAAATTACGTCTGGAAAAATGACACGTTTATTTAATGTCGAATCATTGCCATCCTCATTTATTTTGAGGATAATGTTGGAGGAAGGAGTTGGCTGCGTAGAGCTAGAGTAAAGATACTTGTTTTACTAGCTATTGCCCGCGACTTCACTCGCATTCGTTCTGAGATTAATTCATCAAAATCCGTTCGCTATTTTTGTGTGTAAAATGACGCACATCATGACGTCATCAAACGAGGGTGGGACGACCGTTAAAAGGGGTTCATTTTATTACGTACCAAGGTCACTGCGAACTGCGTCATATTTAGTGCCTGCCTTACCTTTATTCTGTCGTAAGTATTTAACAATTGCTTTTATTGGCTTATTTAAAAATTACACTTAAAATCTTTTAAAATACTATCTCAACTTCAAGTTTTGTCTTGGATAGTTGCTCAGAATTTACAACTAGAAAGTACCTAAACATACAGGTAACTAAGAAAACACAAAAATGGTACAAGTGCTAGTCGGACACATGTTCCGTTCCACCGACGAATAAAAAAACACGCTTCTTTTATTGAGCCTCCCATAATTTTTGTTCTTTTTAGGGTTCCGTATCAAAAGGGTAAAAACGGGACCTTATTACTAAGACTTCGCTGTCTGTCCGTCCGTCTGTCTGTCATCAGGCTGTATCTCAAGAACCGCGATAGTTAGACAGTTGAAACTTTCACAATAACAAGAAATACTAAAAACATACATACATACATAATCTCACGCCTATTTACCATTGGGGTAGGCAGAGACAACAGACCGCCACTTGCTACGAACCTGGCAGATCTCTCGCCCTTCCGCCACATCCATCAAACGACTCATGCATGCTCGTCGGTTTCGGGTACTCTTTATCTGGCTTTTCTTCAACACATCGCCGATCTGATCGATGTAAGTACGCCTAGGTCGTCCTCTACCGACTCGCCCATTCACAACACCCTTGTATATTTGTCTCGTTAGACGACTTTCATTCATCCGCTCAATGTGACCAAACCACCTGAGCATTCCTCTTTCAATCCTAGTCACTATATCATCTTTCAAGCCGCAACGCTCTCGGATCACACTATTTTTCACTCTATCTATCAATCTTACTCCACTAATGCTTCTTAATGAACGCATTTCGACTGCATTTATTTTACTTTCATGCTTCTTCTGCCATACCCAACACTCACTGCCATACATCAACGTAGGTACTAACACACCATCATGAACAGCCAGACGTGCTTTATTTGTCACATTCTGGCTCCTCATAAAGGAGTGCAGAGCTCCGTTAATCATGTTCCCTGCATTCACCCTCCTTTCAATATCACTGTCACACTTTCCGTCTCTTGTAAACTTACTTCCCAAATAAACAAACTCTGACACTTGTTCTACTTTCTCTTTCTTACTTACTAAAAACAAAATAAAATAAACATTTAAGGCGGGCTCCCATACAACAAACCTGTTTTTTTGTCGTTTTTATAGATTGGTACGGAACCATTAGTGCGCGAGTCCGACTCGTACTTGGCCGTTTTTTTATTATTTGTTATTACACTACAGTGACCATAGTAGTAGGTACACACTCTATAATTCTCTTTTTTTTCTTACCACATGTATCTAGTACTTACGTCCCACCAGACCCGAAGGTCGCCAGGCGGGACACCACAAATTATGGGGCGGACCCCCGAATTCCGCCAAGGTCCCAAAACCTGTCATCTGTCACAGTCTGTGACGCTATTGTAGGATTCGCCACGTCATTCAATTTGCAATGTTGTATTGGTGATTGTTATTTTTTTATGGAGACGCACATCTCTACCTACTACATGTAGACTCTCGAATTTGTTACATTCTGTCTATCTATAGGTACCTACTTCTACATCTCACTAATATTGTAGAGGAAATATTTGTATTTTTGTATGTTTGTAACGAATAAACTCAAAAACTACTAAGGTGCATTATCTGGGGGTAACATAGGCTATATTTTATAACCGTATTCCCATAGGAATTTAAACTATGCGGGTAAAACCGCCCGCGAGCAGCTAGTTTGAAACAAAGTTGTCCAAAGTTGGTAGGGTACGAGAGGTGAATAGGGCGTTACGACACCTCATTTTTTCAAATCTACAATATCAACCTCTTTAGGCTATACAGACGGGGTACAGGCAGGCGTATTCACATAGCTTCGATATTCGACTCGGAATCGGAAAATCTGTCGAAGATGGGCTATTCAGAGATGTCGGTATCGAAAACGAATGTCATATGTGACATAAGGATAAGGCAAATTTTCCGTGGCTGTCAGAAACGCCTAGAATACAGTTTCCGAAGTCGATAGATTCGACTTCGGAATTTTTTTCAGTCTATCTGAATCGAACGGAAACGGTGTCGAGCCTCCGTGAATACGCCTGCTGAACCGCTACAAAGAAATCAACTCACTTAGGCCGACTTGCACAAACCAGAGTTAACCATATAACACTGAGTTAACTGCTAACCCAGGGTTAATTGGTGTCAAAATGTATGGAACTGTCATCCCTAACCCAGGCTTAATTATTTAATTTTTTAACCCTAGACCGTGCAAGTGGGCCTTAGGGAGTTGTTAAAAAGTGGGTAGGTTTTTGTTTCTGACATTATGATATTCTGTGAAAGATAATAAATCTTTCATCAATCTACTTATCCGCTGCACTTTTTCAACTTGCTATGCGTGACTGAACTCGTATAAGATTTTTTAGTCTTCGTTAGAAATCGGTCGCCGATAACCTTCGATTTGTCCCCGTCGCGAATTGTTCACGGTTGTACTTTTTGTGTCTACGAGCAGAGATTTGATGCAAAATTCTTCTACCAATAAAACTTTTGTGCGATGCAAAAATTTATGGCGACTATGAAGTAGCTGTATAGCGTCGCAGTACCTAACTAATAAATTATAGGTGTCAGGGGATCATTTGTCTCTTTATAGTTATATAGAATTATAGTTAGGTATATTATGGAATTATAAATAATGTATCACAGATAGCAGATATATTCAGTTGTACCACAGAGTACCTTCAGTATGGAAGAATTCATGAGGATAACATCTATGTAACAATGATGGCTAGATTATCGTATTGGGAGTACTCCTGTAAATATAATTTATGTTGTAAATTAATAAATAAACCCTGGCAACCCTCTCCAGAATAACAGTTGAGCGTTTTTTTTTATTCGGACACGACCGGTTAAGAGGGCCGGTTAAGTTAGCGGGGAGCCACTGCTGGTTTTCGATCGGTTGCTCTCTTGTTGCTCTGGAAGACTATGGTAGAGACTTATGTTAATACAATTAGGTAGGTATGTGGCGAAACGGTAGTTTAATTAATGAAGTGTAGATGGAATTTAGGCAATTAAATTAGATACATTAAACAAAAGATGTATATAAATACAGTGATAGCCCATTGGTTAAAAAGCCCGCCTTGCATGCGTGAGGTCTCGGGTTCGAATCCAGGCATGTACCATTTTTATAAACTTACGTAACTAGGTAAGTACATATTTATCAGATCGACGGTGAAGGAAAACATCGTGAGGAAACCCGCTGGTCCCCGAATTAATTCTGAGGCATGTGTGACAGACGTCCGGAGATCTATCTCGCTCTATCAGGTTTAGGGGTCCAAATTATTATACTGGTGAAAAATGGGTGCGGCGCTGCGGCCCACTCCTCAGCCCCAACCGCCGGCATATAGAGCTGATGAGGACACGGAGTGAAGGTCGAGGGTTCGAGGACGGTTGGAAGACGACGAACACAAACGAGTGTTCAGCACCCAAACACTTTATTATCACTGTTTTCAGTTTATTGTCACGGTTTATCAGGTTTTATCGGTTTGTTTATTGTATCACAATTGTAGAAATATAGATATTATATTAAAACAGGAGAAGCTTTAATAGATTTTAAGGTCGGAGGCCGTCTAGTTCGAGCTTTGGGTAACTTCCGATTTGCTGGTAAAAGAAATGGAAGAGAGAGCTGTAATTCTAATTCAAAATTTAGAACAGATAAAGAAGTTAAAAGGGCAAAAAGATAAAATGAGGGATAAAGGGGGTCTGATAACGAATAGGTACCTACCTCGTTACATGGGTATTTTGTGAAATGGAATAGGTAGGTACCTCTGCCCATTATTATTATTTTTTTTTTATATTATTACAATCAATCATGGATGTAGGCACGAGCAAGTCTAGCTTCTGTTTCGAGTGTCAACAGTCATCACTGCCAGGAAGATGACTAATCTTATAAAAATTCAATCCCACATTTAGTGCGAACTGCACGCGCCGCGACACACGTTTTGTTCATGTATTGGACACCTGGCTATTGTTCTGAGGTGAGGAAGTCATTCAGACTAAGTCAGTCTAACTCTGTTGCTATATGCCACCGGCGACCGTTCACGAATTTGTATTAGTTTTCAACCGACTTCAAAAAAGGAGGAGGTTTTCAATTCGACTGTATGTTTTTATGCTATTGCATAACTTCTATCGAGGGCCTTGAGCGCGGGGACCGAATCCAGAAATTCTGTAACGAAAAAAACCTCACGCTCCCCACTCCGACGGGCACGGAGGTGTGGCTAGAAGGCCGTGCATTGTCTAACGTCGTTTCTTTTCGGCAGTCTTGTTGATACAAAATGCTATGTAATAGCTTTACCGCGGCAGTCACCGAGTGCCACACGTTTTTTTGTTTGTTACAGTACCTACTTCAGATGAGATGAGAGTAATTTTGTAAGTCGAGTGCTTAAGAGGGATAGACCAAAGAAAAGATGGATGGATTGTGTGAAGGGTGATATGTTCAAAATGGAAGTGAATGTAGATATGACGTATGATAGATCTAAATGGAAGGAAAAAACATATTGCGCGACCCCAAATAATGGGAAAAGAGCAAGTACCTAAATGATGATTTCAGAACTTTCGACTTTTAATTGAAAGCTTGTGCTTCCTGTGTGGTCCAAAGCTATTTATTATTACTCGTACATAGGTACCTAGTAACCATAATATTTTTGAGTTAATACTTAGCTGTTCCGCGCGATTTCACCTGCGTATATAAGCTCCCTTCCCGGGGGAAAATTATAGCCTCTGCGAATCCCAGAAAAGTAAGCTTTCCGTTGGTGAGAGTTTTTAAAATCGGTCCTGTAGTTTCGGAGCCTATTCAATTAAAACAAACAAAAACAGTTATTCATAAGTATAAGCATTGCACCTGTTACCGGGATGGTAGGTACTATATCAGCAAACGCTAAGCCTGATACATTTGGAAGAATTGTAGCTTGAAAGCTCAAATTTTATTACCCCGACCCTAATTAGAGTTACACAATGAGAAGCCAGTAACACCGTCTTTTTTTCTATTGCGATCCATTTATCGACACTGAATGGTCATAAACATGAAAGAAACACTTTTTTGTAATTGTCATTGTTACCACGGGGTGGGAAAAGATAGCTGCTCGCTAAAATTACACTTAGGTGTATCAGGCAGAACTTTTTTCGATTACATTATAACTCAATGCAAAAAAAATCCTTCCTCTTTAGAGGTAGGTACTAGTGTAGATTACACCTAAATGTATTTGTATGACAATTAAGTAGATAATTATATTTGATGTAAATTTTCTCCAGCACACTGAAAATATATATAACCATCTAACTTGTAGTTTGTATAGCAGATTGTAGTGTCGAGTATTTCTTGCTGCTCTTCGTCGAAGGACTTGAGTTGCAAAAACTATCAATAAGTAGTTATAAGTCTTATTTTTATTCGATGTAGGGGCATTGAATAAATAAATAAAATGTAGGACACAATTCACACACGTTTATTTAATCCCAAACTAGGCAGAGCCTGTGCTATGGGTACTGAAGAACTCGATATAAACATAGTTACTTAAATAAATATAAAACACCCAGACACGAAGCCAACAGACATGTTCATGCACACAAATGTTGGCCACGAGCGGGGATTGAACCAGCGACCTCTGACTCAGAAGGCAGCGTTACTACCAACGGAGCCAACATGCACGGCAATAAAGAAGTTTTTTTTTATGTTAACGGCACGGCCGTACCATAGTTTTCTCGAAGCAATTCATAATTTTTTTCTTTTTCAAGTGCCATCAACGCGCGTCGGCTGCGGCACTTGCTCACGGCGCGAACTCGAGTACTGCGAGACTCGTCTGCTGGCTGACCACTGCTGCTGCGAGCAGCACTTCGTCCCCGAGCCATTCCCCTGGCTCCCGCACACCTGCTACATGGGCCCCCACCGATGCCGGCCGTTGGCCCACGACTGCGCGAGGTACGCGCGCCTCCGCGATTGCTGCTGCTACAGGAAGCTAGCTGAACGATGTAAGTTGATAAGCTGAACTACTTCCGTATAATAGCTCTTTGCTACATAGGTAGCAGTGGTGTATTACCCTTAAGGCAAACTAGGCATGTGCCTAGGGGCGTGAGGGTATAAAGGGGCCGCCGGGCAGAATTGTAAAATAAAGAAAAGAATAAGAATATATAATTCTTTTTCCTTGGCCCCCATCCATTTCCTAAGGCGCGGTAAATCTGTTTCGGTTACGAGTTATTTTCAATATAAATTGGCGCCGATGAGATGGTTGCCTATGGCGCTCTTAACGTTTAATTTGCCTCTGATAGGTAGTATTTATAAAACAAAGTCGCTTCCCTCTGTCTGTCCCTATTTCGTAGATCTATAAAACTACGCAACGGATTCACCAATTCTAATGAATTGGTGATAGCATGATTGCTAGCAGAAGAGCAAAATTTAAATGACTTAACGGACTTTAGATTAATAATTGTGGGACACAGTGACTCACCGTTATTTAGTCCCAAATTAGGCAGTGTACTATGGGTACTAAACAACTGATAAACATACTTAAATAAATATTAAACGACCAGACACGAAGCCAAGCACAGGGGATCGAACCCCCGACCTCCGACTCAGAAGGCAGGGTCACTACCAACTGAGCCAACAGGCCTGTCAAGATGATAGATGTTTCAATGCAAAAACGGACATACAAAGAGGTTGGAAGAAAATAGGAGAGAGAAAAATTTTCTTTAAACGTCTTTGCGGACATAGTTACAATATTACCTAGGTACAACCGGAAAGTTTTCGTCCAGAAATTAGAATTACGTCTGATTTCAAACTCAATTTCCAGGGAAAGGCATCTTATCAAAATCGACCCGCGTCGGTGTGAGCGGCGTGTCGCTGCTCCTTCTATCAATGCTGCTCTTTGTTGCGTACCTGTGACGCCAGCAGACGCAGCCTGTGTCGGTGCCGGCGCACGTTTAAGGACATAGCCCACTTACACGACTCTACACCGCCCCAATTCCACTAAATGTCTACGGTTATAGTTGGATGATAATGACATGCCAAGGGTCAGTCAATGGTGTTATTTGGCACTTTTCGTATTCAAATAACACCATTGACAAGTCATCGTCATCCAACTACGAGTATAAACGTAGACATTTTTAGTGGAATTATTTTATTTTATTTGTGACTGTACTTTGGGTTATTAAAACAAAATATAAAGAATCGGAGATATACTTATAGAAAATATTCCCACTCCTACCAATCGGAGTTCCGATCGGAGGACTGAAAACCGAATTGGGGCCCAGCTGTCTACGCGCCGACCGCTCTCGCTTTTCACGATAGACACATTTCGCGATCGTTTTCCATTGAAGCAACTCGTATTGTTGACTATGTCGACGACGACGACTGACAACGCGCGAATTTGCGATTATTGCTATTGCACTTGAAAATGAAGAGAGAAGATCAAGAAACAACAGACGAAGATTTTATAAAATGTTCAAAGCAAGACAACTAAGCAGTGGCGGAAGCCTCTCAGAGCCCCGGGGCGGAAAACCTGAATGAGGCCCCCCCGGTCTTGAACTTTTGGATTTGGAGGCCCCCCGAGGCTCTGGTCTAGGGGGGCCTCCAAATTTAGCGTAGCTTTAATCATATTTGTATCTATGAAGTCTCCAACCAACACCCAAATGCCTCTTATCCTTGTATAGGATTTGATTTAGAGAACTTTTCGCTAAATTTGGAGGCCCCTCAGGACCAGAGGCCCGGGGCGGACCGCCCCTTCCGCCCCTACCTTAGTCCGCTAGTGCAACAAAGATCTAGTCGCCGCGGCCGCGGCGCGACAGCGAGCTTGTCTGCTAATTTTTGTTGCCAATATAAAGTATAACCAAAGGGCTCGACCTAAAGCACATATTTGAATGATATTTTATTTGTCGGATGGGAGTAGAGTTGCATAAGTGGGCTACGACCTTAAGCTCCTCCTCGAGCACAGGCCGTTCCCACGACTCGGCTGAACGGCACTTGGGCTACTCAGCCCCGGATCTACTTACGACTTTTTAGAACCTGGTAGTGGTGCTCCTTGGAATGTGTTCAAAAACCAACTCGACGTTTTAAAATGAAATGAAAAAATTATAGGACAACGTGCGCTGCTAGTGCTAGTAGAGGCTGGGGCTACTCATTAGTAGAATAACATTAGTTTTGTAACAGCGGATTTGATACGCTGGCTGCCTTATGCTTATGAAACATTACCCCCTCCCTCCCTCCCCCTGGATAAGATTTTTAAAATATTACGAGTGTGTAAATTATTAAACAATATTATCGGTTTTGTAATGTCCGTACCCCGATAGACGTATGGCTAATCCACCAAAGGTGAATTCGTTGTACCTACATTTTTGATTTTATTGATGTACTCGTATGTACTTATAAAAAAATATAACAATATAATGACAAAACAATCGCGAATTGTAAGATTTTGTAAGAATGAAAGATGTTGTGAAGAATGAATAAATGAATTACATTCTGAAAAGATTAATAAACAAAATTGTAAGTAATTATTATTTTGGCCTAAACTTGTTTAAACATCGTGCATTGGCATTTCTTCCATTAAATTTTTATAATAAATTTAAACTTTTACTCCTATTAAAATGAAATTGTTAATTTATTTATTGTTAGCACATTATTTGCCGCCAAAGGTGTTTAGTTAGTTAGTTTTTAAGTTACCAATTTATAAGTTAAGTAGTGATAAGTGAACCGAACGACCATCATGAAATGAGGGTATAAAATTAACTTAGATGTCGAACAATATTTTTAAGAGTAGAAAAAAAATGTGTTATATTTACAATGTTGTGTAAAAAAAAGTGGATGTATTTTTCGGACACACTTATTTAAATTAAATCATGCAATTCGATAAGTGGTTCTTTAACAATACAATGTTAAATTAAATACAATCATGATTATTTACAAATATTTAAGCCTTAAAACTATTTCGATGTAAGAAAAACGAGAATTAGAAATACAAAAGTTACCAACGCAATATTTGTTTTGATTTATTTAATCCTTTTTTTAAATCCCTTTACCTTTGTAGAGGGATAGCAATGGTAATATTCGTTATCATTCCGTCTTCGTTAAAACGAATTTATCATATTAATTTGTATGTGGAAGTACGGATGTTGTTATTATGGCGTATGCTCGGTATAGTCATCCCTTTAGGTATACAATAACGCACTAGGTAAAATTTAATCCCTCGATTGACGGAATTCCAACTCAAATTACCTTTTACAATAATTTTGGTGATTAAGGTTCAATTCACACCGATATGGCAGCGAAGCGGCGAGCAGTCATATAATTTAAAACTTTATCTTTATTACTATATTACTATAATACATAGTATAGCTTAATAGTAGTCGTCGTCTTGGAGACGTAGGAGTGCCACGCGACCTTTTCAAGTTTCTCAAGCGATACTGTGTATTATAGTAATGAAGATAAAGTATAAAATTCGCCTCGCCTCGACAACTCGCCGCTTCGCTTCCATCTCGGTGTGTGTAATCTATTCTATTGAGTCTAAGATGAGACTAAATAAGAAAGTAGTGATAGCCCTACCCTATAGTTAGTATGCTCGCTTCTCATGCGTTAGGCTTGGGATCGAATAGTGGTGAGTGTATGTACTAAATCAGTTTTTTTTAAACTTACGTAATTATCACTAGTTCGATGAGGAAGGAAAACATCATGTGGCATGTGTAACAGCACCCCGTACCGGCGATGGACTAACCATCTGTCACGTTTAGGGATCCAAAAAGTACCTACTGGTGAAAAGTAGGTATTTCCGGGAATGGAATACTTCTGCCGATAACATGGCGATATATGCGTGAGTATAAAAACTAAAAAAGGGATAAAAGGCGTGAGATTTTTTTATTTTTATAAAAACTAGCCGGAAAATCAACATTTCCGCCCCGTCTGTTCCTTAGAATAAAAGACAGTCTGATGTTACTAAATGTATATTTCTTTCTATATTTGTAGTCTTGTACTATATTTACATACTTTTATGTTAAATGTATAAAAAAATCTCTGGTCCCTGTAGGACTATTATAGGTAAGGAATCCTTTAGTGCCTATTTTTATTTATAAAAAATGCAAATCTTGCATAAGTAATATTACATTATTGATCTAACTAACGCATAAAAAACCGGCCAAGTGCGAGTCGGACTCGCGCACCGAGGGTTCCGTACAACCTTGCAAATTTATGGTTTTCGTAATTTTTCCTTTATCTATGCTATAAGACGTTGCTTCGTACCAAATTTCAAGATTCTGAGTTCACGGGAAGCACCCTGTAGGTTTTGATTCCCTTGCAAGTGTCGAAAATTTGCGGCATAAACGGCTGTATCTTTTGATTGCGTTGGCTTAGAAGTTTGATTTTTTCACAGCTTCAAGGGACAGTAGACCTGAGTAATTGATATAAATTTCAGCTTCATACCTCCACGCGTTCCTGAGAAAAAGGGTCTTGACAGACGGACGGACGGACGGACAGACGGACAACAAAGTGATCCTATAAGGGTTCCGTTTTTTCCTTTTGAGGTACGGAACCCTAAAAACGGTCTTACATGGTCTCATACTACTGTAGAGGTAGTTATTACCAACAAATTTAAATCACCTTTATAAACGATGACATAAGAAACAAATCGAGTTACATTCACAACAATATCACAAAAGTGGAATCTCACTGCATAGTCACGTTATATCTTTCAATACGAGTTACATACTTAATATTTCTGAAGTATTAATTTATAATAAAAGATACGGCTTTCCGAACATTTGCTCCGAACGTATTTTTATAAGAATTTTTGAGACATTAAAAAATGTAGTTCAAAATTACTCAATAGGTGGCACTGACACATATGTCAAAACAAAATCATGATACTAAAATTATAGCAATAAAATAAAACACAATTGATTTTTAATTGTTACGGTCCCTATTGGAAACACGCGGTGCTCGACGAATTAAAAGCCCATTATGTAGAGGAAATACAAAAAGTTAATTTAAATAATGATTTTCGTTTCAGTCCTATCCAGACGGTTAAGACTAAGGAATTATGCTATGTTAGCATCAAAGCATAATGTCAAAATTCCTGCGAACTACGTTGAGAAGTTCGCGCGTAACTTCATTAACTCCTGACTAAAATGTTTCTTTTTCAGTGTTTTTTGTATTTGACACTGGCAGTAACGGTATTTAAATTTAAAACTGCCCATAGAAAAATAATAACTTAACTAAACGGTATTGTGGGAAAAAAGCTGTGCAACTAAAAACGTTTTTACCCCAATCCATACCCAATGTATGATATGGAGACTTTTTGTAACAACTATTATTTGTCATAATTTATCACAAGTAGCAGACGTACCGACGCTCCTAACAGTCATATATCTATAGTATCAGTCTTGATGATTGCTCGGCGGGACGCTCTCAAACATCACTTGCGTCAAAAATGACAGTTTATCTGAAAAATAAGAATAAATTAATAATCACTACATCACTTCACTACATAGTATAAAACAAAGTCGCTTTCTCTGTCCCTATATCCCTATGTCCCTTTGTATGCTTAAATCTTTAAAACTATACAACTGATTTTGATGCGGTTTTTTTTAATAGATAGAGTGATTCAAGAGGAAGGTTTTAGTATTAGCATTGCACCCGTGCGAAGCCGGGGCGGGTCGCTACTAATGTTATAAATGAGAAAGTAATACAGTAGTTTAGTTAACTGAATAGTCAAAAGTAACCTAGTCTATCATAACGCAAATTTACTATGGAAAATAGACTGAATACGACACTGGCACTATCATTTTCAGTTTACTTTTTTTAATTTCTTACAATGCGATTTTTTTCACTGTAAGTTTTACTAAATTTACATAGATGGCGCTGTCGCAGACTTAATGTACAAAAATATTGGCTGTCTAAATTCATTCTTTCATTCACAGCCAATATTAACTAAGGACAATATTTATATTAGTAGTCAATTACGACACTTTTTTAATTGATTTATTATTTTATAAATTGCTCTAATTTAAAAATTAATTAATTTGAGCAGTGATAGACCGGACGGTTAAAGAGCCGGCCGAAAATCAGTGAGGCTCGGGTTCGAATCCTGGCATCTACCTATGAGTTTTTCAAAAACTTACGTACATATTTATACCTAGCTCGCCGGTGAAGGAAAACATCGTGAGGAAACCCGCAGGTCTCAGAATTAATTCTGAGACATGTGTAAACAGACCCGGTCCGGCGATGGGCTCACCACCTATCACGTTTAGGGGTCCTATATATCTCGTGAAATGTGGGTATATCCAGTAATGGAATACCTCTGCCTACCCCCTCGGGGTTAAAAAAGACGTGAGATTATATTATTATTATATTTAAAAATTAATATCGATATATATATTTAGAGGTCATATGGGATAATCTTTTTAGTAAATGACCACTCGCAATTTCGATACACTCAAATACCCAATTTAACGAGACAGACTAGAATACTCACTTAATAATCTAGTAGGCGTCTTCTTATGATACACGAACACTGTATACACCCCCACACCTATTACTATGAATCCAACCGCCATCAAGTACTTCAGCGAGGGATCGTGTACTATTGGCACCACAGACAGGAATATTGCGACCAGTAACACAAAGCACGGCAACACTGTCGGCACTCGGTAAGGTCTATGTTTGTTAGGCTGTGTCCTCCTCAGCACTAGTAGAGACACCATCGCGAGCCCGTAGAAGAACCATAGGAACCAACTCGCGAATATTATTAGCGTTTTGATGTTGCCCACTATTATGAATACTGAGGTTAGGATTGCCTGAAATAAAAAAAATGGTTATTATTTCACTAAACGTAACAAATATACGCTCATGCTTTAACCGTGGGACAAGTAGTAGCGTTTTAAATATATTTTTATTTACTCATTTTTTCAATAATAACCTACGATACTGCATCGCTTCGAGCGACAATTTTGTTATTTGTAAAATCTACCTACATTTTTAGCTTCTATTCAAGGATTAGACTGTCTGTCTGTCACCAGGCTGTATCTCATGAACCGTGATAGTTAGACAGTTGAAATTAGAAATCAGATTACGTAGTTTTGTAGCCGCTATAACAACAAATAATAAAAAATGTTTATTTTATTCTATAAATATTTATGAGGGCTCCCATTTTTACGGTTTTTATAGTTTTTTTTGTATTGTTTTTTGAGTTATTGTATTGTGAAAGTACTACCTGGAAAGCAACGGCGGGCGCAGGCGTCATCCGCTTGATATTGACATACGAGAACAGTTCAAGCATATGTCCACTTTGTGCTGCTGTGTAACACACCCTGCGGAGGCAAAAGAAAAATTAAACGGTTTATTTATTGTTATTTTTACATAACCCTGTCCAAACTAGCCCTTAAAGAAACGACTTCAAAGAATAACATTAAAAATATAATCGATGTATACAATTTCTAGACTTTAGATTTTCTTTTTCGTCTGATTTAGATAAAATTTAAATGGGAAGTATGATCTACCAAACAAAAAATATATAATCAAAATACGATTCATAATTGGCACTGATCAACATAAAAAACCATACAGTCGAATTATAATAATAATATAAATTTAAATTCCACATTTGTTACATTATATTTCACAAATTAGCATTTTTTATGTTGCAGTTAGGTAACTAGGGTTCTGAAGTAGTAACAGCTGTTATCTAAAACAAGAAAAACCTGTGCCATAGATAACAAATTATTTGTTTAGGGTGTAATTTAATCACGTTTAAGGGTCCAATGTATCTCGTGAAATGTGGGTATATCCAGTAATGGAATACCTCTGCCTACCCCCTCGGGGATGAAAGGCGTGAGATTATTTATTTTATTTTTAATTAATTTAATGAAATTGAAAAATAAACATAGTCAAACCGAGAACCTTCTCCTTTTTGGAAGTCGGTTAAAAAACGGCTCCAACCTGGTAACACCAAACTGCACGCTCATAGCACATCCGAAGGTTGAAAGCGCTACTCCGAGAGGTATGAGGAAACTGGCTGGGCCGAGGACTCGAGCTCCGAAAGCCACCGCCACAGCCGGCACAGAAGTCATCTCGGTGTAACTCAAAACCGTCATGTAAGCCACGTTCATGAACACGTACAGCGCTGTGATCACTGGCACAGCGATCGATATGCTCAGGGGGACGTTACTGGCATAAAAAAATTTATAAAAAACATTTATTATTTAGTTATTTTACTTCTTATCTATACTAATGTTACGAATAAACTCAAAAACTACTGGACCGATTTTAAAAATTCTTTAGCCAATGGAAAGCTAGAATATCCCTGAGTAACATAGGCTATATTTTATTCCCGTATTCCCACGGGAACGGAAACTAGGCGAGTGAAACCGCGCAGAACCGCTAGTTTTTTATATAGGCAGTCTGTAGTATGTACTACCAACTTAGTTTTTACTTGTGGAGACTTGTAAATAGCTAGAGATATTTTTATTGTATCTTTATTATACTGATGTTAAGTGCTGTAAGTCTTCTTAAAAGTAAATTGAAAAAAAAACACCAATTATTTTCTGTTGGTAAAAAAATAAACTTAGAAGCTTCAGTAGTCTAATAACAAGGCACTCTAAACTCGTCCATGAAGATTGACTTAATGTAAACAGCAGCCCATCTCCACCGATGAGTTGCTGGTTCCAAATGCAGTACAAAGAGAAGAAAAAACAACAAACTCAAGGGCAGCTCTCTTAATGTCATGTCTCACTAATAAATAAGATTTACCAATTATAATTTGATATAGCGTCGCCGGTGAAGGAAAACATCGTGAGGAAACCCAGAATTGATTCTGAGGCATGTGTATCAGACGGCAGACCCAGTCCGACAATGGGCTCACCACCTATCACGTTTATCCAGAAATGAAATACTTCTGGCTACCCCCCTCGGGGATAAAAGGCGTGAGATATTTTTTTTGCGTCGTGTCAGTTAAGTTAATCCCATGAATTTACATAAACATAAAGATATAAGCTATACAGGAATATACTCGTATATTGGTTTAAGAACTTAGGTTATGTAAATAAGGTTTATTATATTTTGCTTTTTAGTTTTTTGGGCGGTTAAATTTGTTGCTGTTACCCAATTTTGTTCTTTTTAGGTTTCTCTTCTTCACTCCTTTTTCTCAATAATATTACTTGACAATTGTGAAAAACCTTGTTTAATTTTGTACCCGGAGGATGTCCAGCCCAAAGAGTATAGTGTACGTAAGACTCACGTGCCGGGGTTGATGATCTCCTCGGTGACGACGGTGACGCTGTTCCAGCCGTCGTACGCCCACAGGCCCGAGTAGAGGGCCAGAGCCACGCTGCCCGGGTTCAACGTGCTGCCCTCGAAACCCTTCTGCAGATGCTGGGTGTTGCCTACGGAACACAACTTAGTTAAATCTACCTATACATATAATAAAACTCTAACGGGGCCGTGTCTGTACATGAAATATTTTTTGAAAATTTTAGCAGTAGTGTATATGTTATCGATACACCATTTGTCTTTGTCTGTTTGTCCGTCTGTCTGGTTGTGCACGCATCACGCAAAAACAACTGAACGGATTTTGATGAAACTTGGTGTGAAGATAACTGAATAACCGGGTCGACATCTAGAGTACCTTTTACAGCGGGAGAATGCCTCATTCCCATGGGAAAATTAAAAAACTGGGGTAAAAAGAGAATTACGTACTACTCCGAAAGGATAACACCTAGAAGCTTGAAATATGGTATGGTGGTGACGTAGGTATCCGCTATAAAGGCGATTTTTGGAAATTCCTACGGGAACGAGAATAAACTGGGCACCCGCTAGTAAATAAATAAAATCTCACACCTTTTATCCCCAAGGAGAAAGGCAGAGGTATTCCATTTCTGTAAATTCCCACTTTTCTCGTGAATATTCGACCCCTAAACGTGATAGGTGGTGAGCCCATCGCCGGACCGGGTCTGTCAAACATTCTGAGACCCACGGGTTTCGTAAGTTTTGAAAAACTCTTTCGTACATGCCAGGGTTTGGACCCGAGCCTCACTGATTATCATCTTGAGAAGCGGGCTCTTTAACCGTAAGGCTATCACTGCTCCTCAACTTACAACTTAGTTAATTTAACAAAATACATGATGTCCCTTTTCAGATTCCAGCCAAAAAGCCTAACTTTGTATATTTTAAAGTGTTAACATGGCAAGTGGGGTTTAAACATTCAAAATAAATGAATTGTTGGAATTTGGCATAAACTTTGTTACATTTACTTACCCTTAGCAATCTCATAGACCCCTCCGCCGATCACAATAAGACACGCCATCACTTTACATATCCCAAAAATGTTCTGCACTTTCACGAAAAGCTTCACACTGGTTATGTTTATATACGTCATTACAACTGAAATTAAAAAAATAATCTATAAGACCTCTGAAAACTAAAATTGTAAGTAAGTAAGTAAGTAACTCTTTATTGTAAGTACACCAATAAAAATATGCAACAAGTGACACAGTGATACAAAAAAGTACAATGGGCGGTCTTATCGCTTTAAGCGATTTCTTCCAGGCAACCTTAGGATGGATGTAACTGAGACAAAGTGTTGACTTGAAGAAGGGAAATTTAAATAATACTTTGGCGAGGCAGCCTGGCACTGAGATCATAATTTGAATGGGTAATTCTTAAGACTGCCACTTGCGAATAAGCGCTAATTTAAAAATAAATATTTTTTCCACAAATGAGCATAATATTAAAATTTCATCATCAATCAAATCATCCTAGCCTAAAATTCTAAATATTGTTCTAATCGTCCACAACATTTTTTTTTTTACTATTTTACCATTTTAAGAATACTATTTTACCATTGTTTTACACTGTTTGTATGCAAAAATACAGATTATTAATTTATTTACAGAATAATAATACAAAACTTTTTACGTTTTTAAACGTTTTTACAGTCTGAGGTAAAAAAAGTATTCTAATTTTGTTTTTGCATAGATCACATATTATTGTTTATAATAGATGCAATTAAAGTTGACATGCGTATATTGAGAATGCATAAAGTCACTTTGAATAAAATAATAAAACTGGCATGTCATATTAAAATATATTTATTACTATATTATGTTTATGAATTAATTGATTGTATGTATTTTTTAACTAAAACACCAGATAAAGCAGACACTATTATCAGTAACACTTGTAAAATACGAACACTTCCACAACGAAAGACACCAATATCAAAAATATATTTCATTTCTAATAATATTAGACAGAGGTCCAAAATGGAAAAACATTTGCACATGTCTAATGCCAAGGAGTTTCTATGTTTTTATAATACACCCATGAAATGATTGTGTAGATTTGATATTCTTTTTTTCACAGAACTTTTATTGTCTTTTCTTTTAATTTCCCCAGTATCAGTATGCCAGTTTGACTTCCATGTTATTGTAAGGGTTTGAAGACACAATATTCCTTTCCTTCAACAGCTCAACCAGGCAAAAGTATTCGGATGTAATCGGGATGTACCCATTGGATCCCTCTTCCAATCTTTCGGACATGAGTTGCTGAAAATAAGAAAGTTAGATTGTTAACGTTTTCAATAATAATACCATTTTTCTGTGTGTTTTACAGTAAGTTTGTATATATTATGGTTTCTTTTTATTAAATTTGTTATTGTTTGCCATTTTAAGAAACCATTTTTTAACTTTTTAAAACCTCTATGTGCAAGCAACCCGAAACACACTTTTTACCACATCATGTCAGCAATATGGAATGCTCTCCTAGAAACAATGGTAAGTGCTCCATCAGTGAATTGCTTAAAAAATAGACTTGACAAACATTTTAAATAATCAACCCAAGTGCAGTGATATACACATCAGCTGGTGCTGTTAGTGTATTAAATAAATAATTATAATTTCAATTGGACTGGGGGCCAATTCTACTAAATTTCAACGGTTACAGTTGGATGACAATGACAATGACATGGTCACTCGATGGTGTTATTTGCTCTGAAAAGTGTCAAAATAACACCATTGTCTGACCATTGATATGTCATAGTCATCCAATTAAGACCGTTGACATTTAGTAGAATTGGCCACTGGACATACTTTTGTAAGAAACTTTACATAGTAGCCAGTTCAGCAGCTCACATGCAGTAATAACATTATATTAACAATTTATAAGACCCCCGACACAATAAATACATATAAACACAAACGGCTAAATATTTTTTCATGAAACATGGCTAAGAACACTTGGGATAAAATTATCTATGACACAAAAAAAAACTAAACGAAAATCAGTTCATCCATTTGGGAGCTACGATACCACAGGCAGATACACGGATACACAGTCAGACACGTTAAACTTATAACACCCCTCTTTTTTTGGGTCAGGGGTTAAAGAAAAGTTTTTAGAACAAAAAAGTATTTATAACTCTCATACCCCTAAGATATCCTTCATGGCTTCAGCTTTATCAGGGTACAAGGAGCGTATGAGGCCTTGGAGCTCCGTCTTCATCTTCTGAAACTGTTCCTTAGCTCTCTCCAAGTGCTCTGGTAGGACCCGCTGCCTACCCGTTTGCGGAGAGGCCTTTGTTTCCCGAGCTATTTTGATTTGGTTATTTAGGCTACAAAATAAATGTAATATTATATTATTACAATATTTAACTTGGGCTAACTCTTATCAGAATCTGAGGTTCACGATCTAAGCAGTGGATGTCTGCATGTGAAGTGCAAATGCGCATGTAAACATCATGTTGTCTACATTTTGGATGTCCAATTTTTTTTAAAACTGATCTTTCTTTCTCAATTCTTTGATCCTGAATCCATGTTTGTTATTTCATAATGGTATCCCTTTTTTAAATTAATTACATACTACAAGATTACTCATTTATCATTAGACAATTCACAGTAACACACCATACAAAATAGGCTTGGACAAATAATTAAAAACACAAGTGCAGTGCTGTGGCCATGTCAACATGTAACAATTCTTACTAGGGATGACCAGTATAAATATAAGCTACTAACGCATCAATACACACACCTGAAGATCTGTGCATCCACATCATAGATCGTGCCATGAAAGAACGCCGCCAACTCCTCAACTTGACTGGTTTTCTCCTTCATTTCATTCAAAAACTGACTCGTAAGTAAGTTTTCATCCATAGTTATCGGCGTATTTGAGTTTTCTATTTCTGTTCGCAGACCTTCGACGTAGCAGAGAGCTTTTTCCGACACGATTTCCGGGTCAATATGAGTTTCCAAAGGCGCATTTTCAATTATGTTTATAGCCTCCACGCAACGCCCTTGTAAAGCTTTTAGTTCTCGTTTCAATGCCTGCTGTGTCTCAATATTACGTTCGTTAGACATTCTGAAAGATTTAATAAACAGTTTATGCAAAATACTGAAAATAAGTAACGTAAATATTTTTGATAAAATAGTTACATTAACTTACTTTAGTTTATATCGGCGAAGTTTAACACAGCACTGTACTTAAAATACTATTCACTTAAATAATTATCACAGCCTTTATAGTTAAAACGGAGAAATTTACTATTAATTAAAATAAACAACACAACAACGGCGTCGTGCAATTTGAATTTGACAGTGACAGGTGCCGATTTAATAGTGCTGCGCGCCATCCAAAATGAATCGAGAATCGATAAAATAACGTACGAGATAAAAATCGATACCCGTAATGTTTGTTCGATTTTATTACGTGATCCTGCTAGTAAATAAGCAATACAAAGCCGGTCAGGGTATTTTGCGTTATCATTAAACTTCACACTAGTCGCACGAAGCGGCGAAATCGCTATCGCTACATGTGGCTATTGCAATTTTGATAACAATGCATAGCACGCTTTCCGGTATGCTCGTGGTTTGGATTAGAGACACGCAAAACTATTAAAAATCCATTACAAGACGGAGAGTTCATTAGTAATAGTAATTTGACTTACATAAGGCGGCGAGTGAAAATAATTTTATGGCTTGGTCTTTCGAATCAGGATGTATATCAGTTGTAAAAGGCTGGATAGCGTATTCGGCGAATGTCATCACAATGACCGCGACCTCAGCTGGTCTCAAAATAACCACATAAATCCACGCGCATAGGAAAGATGGCAGCGGTCCCCAAAATTTGTGCATGCTCTTAAATGCTTCTTGAAAATACGAATATTCGCCGCCAGATTTTCCAACAACTGTTCCCAATTCAGCGAATGATAATGCTCCTGAAATTAATTCCATAAATCGTAAGTCTGTAATGATTAGGTACCTACTTACTTTTAAAAATCTTTGGAATTAGCATTGGGCACTCTAGCTGCCTGAACTTGTGCACATTAGGTCTTTATTGCTAAATTAAGAAAATGCCTCCAACTGCATGAGATTGTAGTAATTGTGCATCTGCTGCACAATCTTACTTTTTATCTGTACCTTCTACTTTACTTCTAGTCTGTTCATGTTGTTTAAATTTTTTCAAAGTTCACTTTTTGAGCAGTCGGGTTTTATTTTTTATATTAACCTTTTTTAATACTTGTAGAGAATAGGAAAAGGACAGGAAACTAGGAGCTTACCTACACCCACCTAATAAGGATATTATCCCCGACAAAGTCCAAATAATCAGGCACAGAGCCACTGAGCCAGAATGCTCTAGTGCAGATGAAGGCGCCACAAATATTCCGGATCCAATCATCACTCCAAGAATCAGATTCACTGCGGAGAACAACCCAAGTTCTCTTTTCAAATGTATACTCCCGCTGCTTCCATTTTCAGCAACCCCATTGGCTAACCCACTTTTCTCCGAAGCCGCATTATCTTTCTCTGCCATCGTACTGTCACTGTCAAAGGAAAATTAACATTAATATTGTCACCAACCAAAAAGATGGTTTAGCATAAGTTGTCTCTCGCTAGTAGGTACTATACTGTACCGTATGTACCTATAAAAAATCTTTGTTTTTAAGTACTTACATATGTACACAATTTTTAATAAAATATGTCGCATTTCTGTTTTCTTTTAATTTTGTTTCTTTTAAGGTGTTTGTAGGCTGTTTTAAGCATCAAGCAGCAGCTTACTGCGAACAATCTATTACAATAGAAAATCTTAGGTACCGTTTTACGATTACGCAGCTTGAGTGATTGCTCAGTGGGCTTGACCAGCTAAAGAAAATGTTCATTTATTCAAGTCAGTCCTTAGACTAAAATATTCAGCTAGCTAGATTATGAAACTGCCAATGAAGTTATAGAATTTAGCTTAGAACACATCAACTTGTAACAATGAATGTGATGACAATAGAAAGGTGTCCGTAACATAGTAACATTCCAACGTAACGCCCACAAAATGCCAGCGGGCACCATAATTAAGTTACCGGTGAGTGAACTGTAGCCGTTCTCTATATTTATTTATTATTTGCAAATAAAGTATCAAAATCGTTTTTTCTTTTTTGTACAAAAAGGTACTTTCCTTTTTACATCCATTCACTAATATCGCTCTAATTTTGTGTTTTCAGAATATGCCTTAGCTAAGTAAACTCATGTTTTGACTTCTCCTGGCTACTCAATGGCGGGAGCGATATTGAATGGTCGTCACCCAAATTAAAAATATAGATACGTTTAGATTTTTTAGATTTTTTAGACAACGTAGACTTTGCGGCGTTGTGAGAGCCAGAGCACGCCAAATTGAATAATTTAGCTCAAAACAGCTAATATTAAATAAGTACTTATTAAATCAAAAGAAAAACTGCGAATAGTTTATTGGCCAATCCTTGAGGAAGGTGAACGATTGGCAAAATAAAATTAGGTGGAAAGTCAAGTGTACCAACAATACTCTCCAATACGTTGACAGGATAGGTACTGTCGTCAACACAATATGTTGCTTCCGCGGCGTGGACAAAAGAGTCACATGAGAACATTTCAAATTGCCGAAACGTAAAGGATTAAGCCACTTGACCAATCAACGAATCGTCTTGCCCCTGAAAATACAATAAAACAGGCAATTACGGTAATTTGCTCATTTACTTGCTGTTACTATTCAACAGCTAAAGACGAAAATAAATATTCGGAAATAAATGGCCCGTATGTTGAAGGAAGATTTTCTTCGTAGGTAATAATGAACTATTTAGGATAGTAAAGGTACTTATTCAAATAATTTATTTGAGATTATAAAATCCATTAATAAGTATTAGTAATAGAATACTTAGCCTATTGTCAGTTAATATTTGGGATCACAGCACCGGCAAAACGTCCTAATTTTAAGGCATTTCGCTATTCTGCGTTTTACTGTCAAAATCGCTGACGTTCTTAATTTACTGGCCAATTAGCTTGCTAAAAGCTATTCAAGACATCACAACTAAACCTCAAACTAAACCTCGAAAATTAGGACATAATATTTAGGTTTGTTTGTTAAATTACAAAAAGTTATTCTTGGAAAAAATGAATGAAGATTCGTTGTAGCTGTCATGGGTGTCGTGGGAAGGGAAGTAAAGCATTTATTTGATACATATTGTACATTTGAGAAAACTCGGTATTATGATGAGTTTTGCTACCTCGAAATAACAAATGTATAATGTTGCTGGTAAGTACATTTTTTGCAAAATAAATGAAAATCTACTAAACACGTACTTTATCTACCATGTTTTTACACATTTATAAAATCACAGTTAGGTATAAAATATAATAAAATGTTTTTATTTTAGAATTAATTTTAATTACATCGTGTCAGATAAATACTGATAAACATGATAGTACTGTTTTAAGTCTCGCTATTTACGTAAGTAGGTAGTATAAAACATTAAAGATATATTTAAAAAATCAAAAATAGGCACTTTCAGCTTATCACAGTCACATAATTAGTCTTACTTTATTTGTTAGTGATGCCGTAAACATTACAATCTTATAATTGTTTAATGACGGTAACACAAACTAAGCTCTAAGTAGTTTTATTTTAAGCTGGTAAATCTGGCAGTGTCGTCAAGTCTTATCTGGTTGTCAGGAAGTACTAATATAACATACATAATACATAACGTCATAA
This sequence comes from Ethmia dodecea, assembly GCA_963855545.1. Classification (NCBI taxonomy): domain Eukaryota; kingdom Metazoa; phylum Arthropoda; class Insecta; order Lepidoptera; family Depressariidae; genus Ethmia; species Ethmia dodecea. The sequence continues at coordinate 1,768,316 of OY979457.1, forward strand.
AAATATACAGCAGTGATAGCCCAAACGGTTAAAGAGCCGGCGGAAAATTATTGAGGCTCGGGTTTGAATCCTGGCATGTACCAATGAGTTTTTCAAAAACTAACGTACATATTTATCACTAGCTTGACGGTGAAGGAAAACATCGTGAGGAAACCCGCAGGTCTCAGAATTAATTCTGAGACATGTGTAAACAGACCCGGTCCGGCGATGGGCTCACCACCTATCACGTTTAGAGGTCCAATATATCTCGTGAAATGTGGGTAGGTATATCCAGTAATGGAATACCTCTGCCTACAAGGCGTGAGATTATATTATTTATATAAAAATATTTAGTTATATTGACTAGCGGTTCTGCACGGTTTCAGTAGTTCTAGTTCCGATGGGAATACGGGGATAAAATATAGCCTGTCGTGAAAGAATGTTTGAAATCGGTCTAGTAGTTTTTCAGTTTGTCCGTTACAAATATACAAAAAAGAATGTTTCCTCTTTATAACATTAGTGTAGATAGTATAAGTAATTGGATCTCTTAACAAACCATCGCGATCGTATGATCAATACTAAACCTTTCTCCCTTTATAAGTATTCAAGTTTATCTCTCTATACTCTGAAAAGTGCCAAAATAACACTATTGACTGTCCATTGAAATGTCATTGTCATCAAACTATAACCGTTGACATTTAGTGGAATTGGCCCCCTTTCCAGTGGCATGATATCACGAGCCCTGTAGGAATGGACGTTATCGTCTATCTTGTAGGTAATATTTTGTTTTCAAGCAAATTTGTGATGTCATGCAAATAATAATAATACTCTGCAACCGGCTTCATTAATATCTTAAATTCGTCTATCTTCTATCTATGTGCATCGGTCCGGCGATGGGCTCACCACCTTATCACGTTTAGGGGTCCAATATATCTCGTGAAATGTGGGTATATCCAGTAATGGAATACCTCTGCCTACCCCCTCGAGGATAAAAGGCGTGAGATTATATTATTATATTTATTATCTATGTGTGTATATAACAGAAGAAACTGCTTGGGTGATTGACTGATATATCTACGAACACCGGAAACCACCACCACCATTGGTAGAGAAGCGTGAAATTTTGCATAAAGGGATTTGTAGGGTTCCGTACCCAAAGACTAAAGCGGGACCCTATTGCTAAGACGCCGCTGTCCGTCCGTCTAAATACAACAATTTTACGAATATAAATATTTTGAGTAAAGCGGAATAATGTAAACTGTCACCGAACTCATTCTATGAGAAATAGACTATAATCTAACACCAAATCGAAGTAAGTTTTCGAAAAATTCATTTGTGCATACTAAATATATCGCAAATATTCCAATCTTCTAATGAATAATCACTAAAACGATGATAGCGAAATCATTACCTCACCTAGTGAAGTTATGATAGCGTGTTTAATAAATTACATTGCCCCAGACTGATAAACCTAGTAATTATCGCCTATCGGTGTACAATGATAGCGAATATGTTAGATAAATGGCCCTTATTCAGTCCAATAGTGATAAGACGTAGCAACAGATGGCTTTGTCACGATAAGTATTACTATACTACCTTTTAATCAGATATAATTAAAAAAAAATCTACCAGGTGGGCGGGTAAGTACTAATTTACCAGAAAATCTATTATGCAAAAGAAAAGCTTATTACAAAAAAAAATGTAGAATACGCCATACAAAATGTCATTGTTGCATAAAACAGCGAATTGAATTTTAAATGTAATACATACATACATAATCACACGCTTTTTATCTCCGATGGTAAGCAGAGGTATTCCATTTCTGGATATACCCACTTTTTGAGATAGACCAATGATAGCCTTAGGGTTAAAGAGCCTGTTTAACATGATGATAATCAGTGAGGCTCGGGTTCGAATCCTGGCATGTACCACTGAGTTTTAAAAAAACTTACGTACTACATAGGTCCCGCATGCAGGTCCCAGAAATAATTCTGAGGCATGTGTAAAAAACCCGATCCGGCATGGGCTCACCACCTATCACGGTAAGTGGTCCATAGAATACGTAATATGAATACTTTGATTATTTACTTATATGAATAGACAAAACCAGCCGAATTGCGTTGTCATAGCGTTTTACGTCAATTTTTGTTTCTTCGTAAATTATAAAATTTGGCGGGCCACTTTGTCAATTAATAACGAGAATTAGACCCGTATACTTGACAGGTTTCGAGCGATCGGGGTGTTTCCTCACGATGTTCTCCATAATAATCTTTGTAAAATTAGGACTCTTACGCACAAGTTCTGCACTAATATACTTTAATGTATTCTACGATGAACCTAAAAGGAGAATTGTTAAATATACTATGTACTAAAGTTTTGTTGACGAAGCCTGTTTGCGGATTATAATAATAATAATAATAAGTTTATTGCTATACCAAAACTGAACCTATTTACAGGTAATACACTCAAGTATAGACAAAGTGCAGGTGTCGTGGGGCTAATTCAATTAAATATATTTAATGCCTTAGATATATTCTGTAAGTTACTTTTATATATAAAACTAGCGACCCGCCCCGACTTCGCCCGGGTGCAATGCTTATACTCACACCTTCCTCCGGAATCACTCTATCTATTAAAAAAATCGCATCAAAATCCGTTGCGTAGTTTTAAAGATGTAAGCATACTTACATAGGGACATAGGGATATAAGGATATAGGTAGGGATATAGGGACAGAGAAAGCGACTTTGTTTTATACTATGTAGTGATGATAAATACACAAATAAATAATTGTAAGTATATAAATAAACAGTAAAACTATAAAACTATTTGGTAATCTAAATGGTAATAAAAAAAATGAATAGTTTCAATAGTCAGTCACCCTACATTTTGATCTCACTAGTCAGGATAAAATAAACGTTAACCAACAATAGGTATTCCCGAGTTCTATTGAACCTCGCTTATTTGCCTTACAAAACTGGGCAAAAAATAGTAAATAAGGATGACTAATAAATAACACACGACTGAACTAGGTAAACCTTTGAGGTAAACACATTAGTGACGCCTAACACTAGCAGTGGGTTATGTATGAGCAAGCAACTATCTGGCAGACAGTACCTATTAGTAGTTGTCCTTGTTACTCTTACTCGACTACTTTCAATTTCAAAGTGTAAATATTCCTTTTTTACTCCAATCAAACCACTGAGCAAGTGTATCTTATATTATGCTTCATCTATATGCTTACACTGTTGAAGTAGCTTTTTGTTGAAAAATGAAAACCAATCCGCCAGTAATCAATAAGGCAACATAAAAATGTTAAAGTATGTAGGTATGTTATGTAAGTACCATTAGAGATTGAAAGAAAAAACTGGCCCCTGTATTATAAAAAAAAACTTCTCTTTGAAAAGAAAAACTTTTCTTTTATGTTTATTTTATAATAAAGGCACTGACAGTATTTTTATTAATCTAAACAGCCCAAAGATGCAAATTCAATGCAATCCGCGATCATCTTGACTGTTTTATTTCCACGACTAACAATAAAAGTAGCTTTATATATGCATCTGATTTGTGCTACCACACATGTAACCACAGTTAGTTTATTAAGTATTGTTTTATTTTTAAAATCCTTTGTCTGACACATTATACCTACATCAACAGTTTTAATTTTATTGCACTGGACTGTACATTAAATCGCTGGTGTCATGTCACGTCGAATTTGAAATATGCTTCTTGAAGTCACGATTCACAAGAAATTCGAGAGTATTTTTAATTTGATACCCTGCTGAGTACGAAATTGTAAAGATTACGAGTAGGTATGCATGCTCGGATGCACTTCTTAGAAATTGCGTTCGTGTTTAAATATCGTAAATCTTTTGTAATTTCTCAACAACGCATTCGATGGTGCAATTTAAAAAAAAGTAAGTATTCAAATTTTTGGGCAACTCCTTTAGTTTTTTTCTTGTCTCAAATATATAGTTTACATAAAGAATAGTTAGTTACCTAAGTAGGTAATTAATTAACACGTACCTATGCAAGTAGTTACGTATAATTTTCTTTATTTTTATTACCTACTTTTTCGCTTATTATTGACTAAACAGCTGCATATAAATTTTAAAACAGTAACTAGTTAATGTACCGATAAGATATTATATTGATGTATAGAAAAGAGATACATACCTACTACAACTGTACAAAACAAGTACCTAAGCTAAAGTAATATTAACTTGTCCCTATTCCAAGAACCCTTCGCACTTATTGGCATTGGTTTAAATGTTTGTCCTTGTCGTACAAATGCAGATGAGTATTTTTTATCTCTTTTGACTCTTGCATACCGATTCAAATCGTTGACCTTTAAAAATTGTATAAGATGACTGAGAGCTAAGGTTTTTAAAAAATATACCTACTTGATGTTTTTAGCCAAATAAAATAAAAAAATAAAAAAAACTCAATTTACCTACTATAGTTCTTCTATGTACCATTTTTAGTTACTTATTTATAAAGTTGGTAGGTATTTACCTACAATTTTATATTATCTCAAGCGAGGCACTATCACTTGAGAATAATTAGTTTGGATGATTTTTGTAACTTACAACCTAAAGAAGCTATTTTTATTTTGATCAAAATTGGCACCTATAGGTAACTACCAACTTACATAACTTAGATTATTTTCAACAAAAAACAATATTCAATGTTTTAATTCAACATTATAATATTACTAGGAAAATGTTTTAATAAGTGCTAGAGCTGAGGAAAAGCAGCTCAAGAAGTTTCTGTGTAGAGTTCTACAACAAATATAGCGTAGCCCTACCGTGATTGTGATAGTTAGAAATAAGTTATGGAAGTTATTATACAATTATTATGATTACTAATACTCATTACCATTTTGAGTTTATGTTCAAAATTTATTACAAAGTTTGAAATATTTTTGTACAGGTACACAAGTATTTATGTATAGGTAATTAAAGTAGGTATAATACCAAACAATTGAACAAACGATTTGGTAACGGTACCTATTAAATACGTATCTAAGGAGTATGTACCTAATTATTTTAGTTAAAAAAAATTGTAACTTGCCTTAAATATTTCTTCAAAATTATTTCACAAATTCACTTTATTTTTCATCACACGGTATTTTTATTTTGTAGCAAATTTTATAACTCACTTGACTTTTACACCAAACGACTAAAAGCGAGCACCGACGCTGTTTCCGCGCAAATACTGTCTGTTGTCTGCCCTGTCAATACATATGCTACTTATCGTCAATCGGTGTGATAACAGCTCTTTTACGCGTGGACAGTACCAATGCGAAGTTGTTAAAATACTTATCTACTAATAAAGAAGTTTCAGTTTTTACTATCATACTGACTGTTTACTGTTGCCTGCCCTACCTACCTTTGATTAGTTTATGCGGAATTAAAAGTAGTACTTGATTCCTCAATATCGATGCACCAGTTTAGCCGTAAAAATATAACAGACAGACATCTATTTTTTGGCCCTAATGATGATAAAGCAAACATACACAAAAGGACGGCTTATCGGAAAACTGCTGCGCGTCTCTAATCCTGCGTACACGATTTAAAACACAGCAGATCATTTAATTTAAGTGATTTATAATAAAATTTTATTGGGCTTTTATACAGGTGCTAATTCAAATATTTGCTATAAGAAAATTGATATATTTTTTTATTTATTAAACTCAATACCCTTTAGTTTTCGAACATAAATGAATGGAAAATATCACTACGGTTACAGTTTGGTTTTGATTGTAATTATTTACGACGAAAAGCTTTTACGACGAAAATTTAGAACTAAAATTGATTGGACACCCTCATATGTATAAGTATGTATGTAGAGGTACCTAGGTTCTAGGTAAGTAGGTACATTTTATCGACGTAGTAGTCAAACAGTATCAAATAATCCAGAAATAATGCAGAATATTAGTACCTACCTACTTGCATGTATCTATTAACTTGGTTCACATACATAATTTTAGGTACATAGGTGCCTACCTAAATTTAATTAACTATAAAAATGTATTACTTAAATACCTACTACTTAATTAACTAAGAGATTAAAGTTTAGTTAACTAATTGTTGCGAACAGACACATGGCATCCAAAAATGAAAATAGATGTTATCCTTAATTGTGTATTTTCCGCCCTTACGATGACATTCTGACTACAAAAATTGAGTAAAATAATAGATTGATTAGGTTAATTAACTAATAGGGTGTTAAGTAATTAACTACTAACTATCGTTATACTACGATAAGGTGTTAAAGTTTACCCACTTTAAGTGTATGTGATAATCATGCTATTACAATCGCTTATTAGCAAATCCGTAATGAAATCGTGAAATGGCGAACATCCAATTATTAGTTTTAATGCTTCCATTCTTCAAATCTAGATAAGTACCTAGATGTTGTATAAAAGTACTTATAATTTAATAAGTACTTAGGTATTTAATGATGTCTTTAAAATAAATTAAAACCAATTCCATCAGAAACACACGCTAAGAAAATAAAATACAGTCAGCATTTGTAAGAAATTAAAGGAAATGTTGGAAGAAAGAGCTATCACCTAGTCCATCACTACTGCCTTGTCTACAAGTCGTTATGTATCTACCGAATAATATTTTTTTCATTTTTATTTTATATTTTTATGAGACAACTGTTTAAATACCTTCCTACTTGGATGAAATAAATATCTTGTAATGGCGTTATAGGACTATATTATAATAGCTATAAAACAGCTAAGCAACTGGTTCAAACATTAATAATGTTTTCCATAGCTGATGGCGTTTAAATTTTATCATCAATAATAAGACCTATTTACAGCAGTAAGTATAATGTGTAATACGTAAGTAGTTATAGAATAAGGCACTTAAATAGAAATGAAAAACATTTACCTTGTTATTTTTAACACCCTATAAACACATCAATCGTAACAACTCCCGCCAGAATTGAATAAGTTATAACGACGTGCAAGTTTGATGCATTCGGACCGCGGACTGAGGGTTTAATAAAATTTTACTACCACTCCGAATGCAGTAACTATGCAGTTGAACGACCATGTCAAGTGCATGGTGCACGTGTTTACTCGTGGTTATTATTATTACTACCGCTAACTATGTGGTGATATCAAGATCAACACAATATAGTTGCACTGCCCATAAAAACATAGCGTAGTATTTAGGAAATAGGTACCTAACAGGGTATTGCATCTTTTATGGGCCATTTATACGAGGGCAATCCACTAAGACAATCCACTAAGACTGCATAAAAAAAAAACGTCAGGACAATGGAATGGATTGTCCTCACGTTTTTTTGTATGCAGTCTTAGTGGATTGTCTTAGTGGAATGGCCTCGTATAAATGGCCCATTACACCGTAGACAGATCTACGTTTTACACCATCATTATTTAAAAAAAAATATTATAATACAACAGGATTTAGGTTTTAAAAAATATTAATAGGATTTTATCAAAGAGATGTAAAAGGAATGTAATGATTTACATCAACACTACGCTATGTTCACACGTGTTTATTGTTACGAATGTTCCGATACGATTATGATTATTAACTCGATTATTGTTTAGTATTTTTATGGGCACACTTGAAATCGATCGATTTTAACATTTGAAGCACTATTTTTAGTGTTACCACAAAACGTTAAGATCTTGTTGTTTCTATAATACATACATATATATAATCACGCCTCTTTCCCGTAAGGGTAGGCAGAGACCACTTCTTTCCACTTGCTACGATCCTTACATACTTGTTTCGCTTCGTCCACTTTCATTATTCCTTTCATACATGCTCTTCGGTTTAGGGTACTCTTGACCTGGCCTTTTTTCAAGACGTCCCCAATTTGGTCTCGAAACGTCCGCCTAGATCTACCCCTTCCCACACTTTCATTCACACTCGCCTTATACACTTTTTTAATATATTTTCTATATTTGTTCTAAAAAAGCTGAATACAGTGTAAACTCCATGTAACGTCACTCTATTTAACGACAAACTCCCTTAAGCGTCGAAATCAATTGGCTTTGGTTGGTTTAGCTTGTCTTTCATACAATGTTTCACTCTACATAGCATTACACCCACTCTCAATAACGACAACAATAGAGTAATAAAAGTTCCTTTTAAGTTGCTAAAATTAGTAAAACCTGCGCAGCTGTGTACGATCTATTGTCGCTTTATTATCCTAGTCCGCAATAAACTCGACTGTCGGCATCATGCATACCGAACTTTCTAAGAAATTCATTCTGTTGTTTACAAATTGGGATTGCTTGTACGTGTAGACTGTTGTTGACCATGACTCATACGTAGGAGTCATGGATTATCTATACGTTATCATATTCTTAGTTGCTCACCAACTTTTCTTCTCTCCATTTAACGACAACTCTCTATAACGCCATAAAATGCACAGTCCCTTCAGTGTCGCTATATAGAGTTTACACTGTATTTATAAAATCTTATATTTTCTCAAACTGGGAAGCTTCAAGAAGAAAAGTGTGATCTTAATTATTCAAAAACGAAAACAGCGTTCACGCACTCACCACAGCCACCCCAAGAGTCCTAGCCACACCGGTAATAGAGAAAAAAAAACATTAAGTTCTTTTTCATCTGTGGTTTTTAAAATTTTGCGAAAAATATTTCGAAGCGGCGTTTGCTGTGATTTTTTGCAAAAATAACTGCATCTTGTGATAATTACATTGTAAATCTCGTAGGATTAGTGTTAGGTAGCTATTTAAGTACTATTACAACCAGTTATCTGAAGTAGGAATACTCTTTTTGCGCCCTTTTGTGTGCACTGTGACAGATCGATTCGGCGCACCTTGCAGGTTATAAATAAAATTGTTTAATTTTCCGTCGTTTCTAATCGTATAATGGAAAGTATGGATGTCGCTCAAGAGGGAACTTCAGCGGCGTCTACTCCGGTGGCTGAGAACGGTAAGTTTTGATCGTGACCATGTTTCGGAAGCCATGCCGGCGAAGCATAAAAACGTGCTGATTTTGTTGGAGGTTTTTATCGATGTTTGTTGTAACTAATTGTTGTAGGGCCGGACAAGAATGTTACCGCGGAGGAGATGACGTCACGGGACTACTATTTCGACTCGTACGCGCATTTCGGGATCCATGAGGAAATGCTCAAGGACGAAGTCCGAACCCTCACCTATAGAAACGCTATGTACCACAACAAGCATCTATTCAAGGGGAAAGTGAGTAAAAACCTTTATATTCATTGTTTTAGCGTCATGCCGACTGCAGAGCGCCAAGCATCAAGCTATCTTGATGGACAATGCATTTTTTAGGTTAGAATATTGTAGTAACAATGTAGTATTGACAAATGCTAAGCCTGATACATTTGGAAGAATTTTCGCTTGAATGCTCAAGTTTTTATCACCCCGACCCTAATTAAAGTTAAACAATCAGAAGCCAGTAACACCATCTTTTTTCCATTCCGATCCATTCATCGACACTAAATGAAAGAAACACTTTTTTGTAATCGTCATTGTTACGTTAGAGAGGGTTTTGTCGCCACAGGGTGGGAAAAGATAGCTGCTTGCACAAATAACACTTAGGTGTATCAGGCAGAACTTTTACTGATATCTAATGATGATGGTCCAATGGAATATAAAAACAATCTCTATTAAACCTGTACAAAATTAAACATCATAACAACCTATTTTTTTTGTGTTATACCGTTATAATATTATGTATGTTAGAAGTTGAGTTACAATATTTCAAACAAAGCTCTGCATTAGGAGATAGACCTTGCAATCAATTGGCGTCAGTACCACATCATGTGACGGGCCTGTTGGCTCAGTTGGTAGTGACCCTGCCTTCTGAGCTGGAGGTCGTGGGTTCGATCCCCGCTCGGGGCCAACATTTGTGTGCATGAACATGTCTGTTGGCTTCGTGTCTAATATTCATGTTTAATATTTATTTAAGTATCTCAGTTGTTTAGTACCCATAGTACAGGCCCTGCCTAGTTTGGGACTAAATAACCGTGTGTAAATGGTGTCCCACAATTTATTATTATTATTATTATGTTGTTTCATTGCATTACCTGGCTCAGTGCCACAGCAATGTCGCACAAAGTTACCGTAAATATTGATTCCTCTGAAACGCTTTATTTATTTAAACATTCCACCTGAATCATAATATTTTCTGTCATAGTCAATAATAAAACTGATATAGATTGCGATCTGTGTGTCAGATTAGATATTTTTTTATTTGTGTCCACTTGCTCAACTTCCAGCAAATGTTTGATTGAATTACATTACATTGGTAAACAATAACATAATGTTGTTTTCTTTTTTGGGTAATTTTTTTCCTACTGGTTTTCCAAACAGCCTTAAATAAAGCAAGTTCTTGTTTTTTTAGTTTGCTAGATAGTCTGATACAGCGAGTTACTGTATTGGAAAGGATGTTTGTACGGTCCAAACCAAGAAAGACTGAACCAGTATTGTTTGAAGCATGCGTAAAAGGTGGTGATATTATTAAATAAATAAATAAGAGACCCTAACTGACTGACTTATCAATGCACAGCCAAATCTACTGGAGCTAGAGAAATAAAATTCCGACAGTAGACTTGCGAAATTTCAATGGGAATGCTTTCGCATCTGGTACATCCTAAAATGTAACTCATTCGCAGGTGGTTCTGGACATTGGCTGTGGTACAGGCATCCTGTCGATGTTCGCGGCCAAGGCGGGAGCGGCGAAGGTGATAGCGGTTGAGTGCTCCAACATAGTTGACTACGCACGGAAGATCGTCGAAGCTAACCGGTTAGACGAAATCATCGAGATCGTTAAGGGGAAGGTGAGTTATTGTTGGGTTAATTTTATTGATTTTTTTTTGAAATTGATGACAAATTCTGACTTGTGTTTTTGTTTAGATTTTCTCTAACAAAAGTACATAATTTTGGTGGACTTGGATGTTTCAAAACCAAAAATAAAACAAAATTGATGATAATTATGAAAATTCTGTTTTCTTGAAATTTTCTAAGAAACAGCATTTTCGTAAGTTTTAAAACCATTGTATTGTCTCATTCTCATTTCAATGTATAAATAAACAATAGTTTTTACCTTAATTTTGAATGCTTTCTACACTTCGTGCGAATAAAAGCAAGGGCAAAACGAAAAAATACAAAGTATAAAAAAGAACAATTTGAAAAATATGTTGCACTCTATGAAAAGATGGGAAGATATTAGGCAGATGGTGGGTAAATCATGATGCTACAAATAGTTAAGGACAGGGATAGGTTTTCGAGGAAATCTATATCCAATGGATCAGCTGTGGTTATTGTAAAACACACAATAAGGGTTTTTCGTTTTTATATCGCATTCAAAAAGTACAGTCAAGAGCATGTCAAGCTTGACACATTGAACTTTGTAACATTCTTATTACAATCGCCTTAGAGGTCAGACTTTCACTACAAGTGTAAAGCTTCATGTGCTCTTAACTGTACCACAAATGTTTCGATTTCTATGAATTTCTTGATGCACTTGCCTATGGGCTTCAATGTCATATAACAACACATTTCAACAGGTAGAAGAGGTGGTGTTGCCAGTTGAGAAGGTTGACATCATCATATCGGAGTGGATGGGCTACTGCCTCTTCTACGAAAGCATGCTTGACACCGTGCTGTATGCTAGGGACAAGTGGCTCCAGCCTGACGGCATGCTGTTCCCTGACAGGTTTGTTGACCATGAACCATCATCTACGTGGGCGTAGCTAGGGGGGGGGGAGGGGCAAGATGGGCCGGGCCACCTGAGAAAGCTGTGGGCCCACCCTAGAAAGGTAACTTTCCTCATACGTAAAATAACTTCATCCTCAATTACCGAAACCTTAAACAGTCTTCTCTCGTCTTTTTCGATCATCAACCCGTAACAGCCCACTGCTGAGCTAAGGGTCTTTCCTCACAGATGAGCAAGTATGGGCCATAATCTCCCACGCGAGCCCACCGCGGTTTGGGAGATGGTGTGGACACCGCGATACCAGTATGTAACGATCACACTGGTTAAGCAAAGTTGGTTGCAGTCAGTAAATAGTAGACCGCCTAGCTAGGGGCATTAAATCACGAGCGGAAGGCTGCACGCACGAAAAAGTGTCACGATCGGCCTTGTGTCGCATCTATCTCTCCTCCACTCCAGTATGCGATTCTTCATCAATGTTTTCTTATGACGTTATCACGTAAAATTATCATCAAATTTTTTTTATTACCATAGCATAGTCCCATGTTTCCTGTACTAAGTATACGTCTAACTTCTGCAGATGCACACTGTTCATCTGCGGCATTGAGGACCGGCAGTACAAAGACGAGAAGATCAACTGGTGGGACGATGTGTACGGATTCGACATGTCTTCCATCAGGAAGGTGGCTATCTCTGAGCCGTTGGTTGATGTCGTGGATGCTAAGCAGGTAAAGATACTATACTTGTTGGTAACAATAAGATAGTATGTGGTATGGGAACTCACTGTGTATTATGAAATGAGATGTGTTTTTTGTTTTCGGTAAAGATATAGTGTAGTTTTTAGTTGCCAACTGGACCTTATTATTATTGGTCCATCTCTGTCCGTCTGTCTGCCACAAATCGCAGTGCTATATCTTTTGAACCGTAAAAGGTAGACATGTGAAATTTTCAGAGTGCATTTTACTATGGCTGCTATAATGAATAATAATAAAATTTATTTATTTCGAGTATCTGTGTTTCATAAGTACATAATACACAAACATAATACAAACATTAAGCTTAAAAACTACAAAAATTACATTAAGGTAGGTAACTGTGGTAAAAACAAACAAATTTATGGGAGTTCCCAAACAAATAACTTTTTTTTTATGTATTATAGTATGGAATCCTTTATGTGTGTGTTCGACTTGCACTTGGTCAGTTTTTAGAACCTTTAACTGATATTAACCCTTAGTCAGTGCAGGACCTGTTGCTTCTTCGGTGTTGGCGTACATGGACCCACCGGAAGCCGGTGGGCTCACTGTCAAGAGATTAAGATAGTAATAAGATAAAAAATCATCCAAATATTTATTCATTTATTTCAGGTGGTCACGAATTCGTGTTTATTGAAAGAGATTGACTTATACACTGTGAAAAAAGAAGATCTCAACTTCGAATCTAAGTTCCACTTACAAGTGAGTTTACTAATCAAATGCTTGCTTGACTGGGTTTGGGTGCATTAAATTTAACAACATATAATATGTCAAACAAGATAATATCAAAATGGAAAACAGGTACAATCATATTTTTTTCATCTCTCCGGGCTGAAAGCGTCAACTTTCGGTCCGCTGCGCTAAGCGAAGGTGCCGCTTTCCGCCTCCCAGGATTATGTATACTGTGTATACTTTTTCAGATCACATGTTTGTAGACCGAGGCACATGTGATCTGAGACATTTGTTATTTCACTTACCTAGGTATGTAATATACTAACTCTATGTCCATCTAAGGTATTCATCGAGGGAATAAAAACATTTTCCAGTAAGCCATAATGGGCCATTTATACGAGGCCATTCCACTAAGACAATCCACTAACTAAGCCAATCCACTAAGGCAATCCAAACTGCATACAAAAAAAGCTGAGGAAAATCCATTGCAGTGGATTGTCTCCATTTACACGAAGCCATTAGTAGATTGGCTTCGTGGATTGTCTTAGTGGAATGGCCTCGTGTAAATGGCCCATTATGGGTTACTGAAAAATGTTTTTATTCCCTCGATGAATACTTTAGATGGACATAGAGTTAGTATATTACATACCTAGGTAAGTGAAATAAGAAATGTCTCAGATCACATGTGCCTCGGTCTACAAACATATGATTTAAAAACACATTACTTGGTTATATTTGAGTACGTTTCCGTCGATAGGTCCGCCGCAACGACTTCATCCAGGCGCTGGTGACGTTCTTCAACGTTGAGTTCACCAAGTCGCACAAGCGGCTCGGGTTTAGTACAGCGCCCGAAGCTCCCTACACCCACTGGAAGCAAACCGTCTTCTATTTCGACGAGTACATGACCGTGAGTAGCGTTGGAAACTGAGCTTAATATCTGGGGGCACGGCAGTGCCCCCGCCAAGTCTAGCAAAAGCGGCACGGCCGTACCATTCTTTTCTCGAAGCAATTCACGCCATTTTCGACCCCCTATAACTTCGTTGTGAATATACACTATCTACACTTCACTACATGGTATAAAACAAAGTCGCTTTCTCTGTCCCTATATCCCTATGTCGTTATGTATGCTTAAATCTTTAAAACTATGCAACGAATTTTGATGCGGTTTTTTTAATAGATAGAGTGATTCAAGAAGAAGGTTTTAGTGTTAGCATTGCACCCGTGCGAAGCCGGGGCGGGTCGCTAGTATATTATAAAGAGATCTGTATGTTTGTTATGAATAAACTCAAAGACCTGTTGGAACGATTTTAAAAATTCTTTCACAAATGGAAAGCTAGAAGATCCCTGAGTAAGATAGGCTATATTTATTTTATTCCCGTATTCTCACGAGAAAAGCGCGGAACAGCTACTAGTAAAATAAATATCGAACGCCTAAACGAACGCCTAAATCTAAATACTTTAAAAACTAAAGTCTCTCGTCGGTGGAGATGGGCTGCTGTTTACATTTAGCCAATCTTCATGGACGAGTTTAGTGTGCCTTGTTATTAGACTATTGAATTTTCTAAGTGTAATCCTCAATGACCTACAGAAATAAATACATTTTCATTTTTAAAGAAATAACCTTCCCACAGGTGAAAAAAGGTGAAGAAATAGCGGGTACGTTCTCGATGCGGCAGAACGCGCGCAACAACCGCGACCTCGACTTCGAAATCGAAATCGACTTCAAGGGTGAACTCTGCCAGGTTCAAGAGAAGAACCATTATCGAATGCGTTGAATGCGTCTAATTTTAAGTCCACTATAGGCTACGCTGACATACGTACTCGACTTCAAAAGTTGCACGAAGACTTCGGAAGTTAATGGTGGAGGTTAGGGCAGTTACACACTGGGATTATTGTCTATTATCAAACTTAATCGGAATAAGCTTTATTTCGTTGTACTATCGCCAAACGCTAAGTCTGATACAATAGGGTTGTGTCCAAACCTAGTCAAATCATTTACTTTTTACGATCTGTCAAAACGAAATTTTACTATGGAAAATGTACTGAAATAGCAAACCGTGACGTCATAGTTTGTAGTACTCAATTGCAGCACTTTTTTTGATTGATTTATTATTTTTAAATTTGCTATAATTGTAAATTTAAAATCGAAATACATATTTTGAGGTGTTTTGGGATAATATTTTTAATGTATGACTACTCGCTATTTAATATCGATGCTGTCAACTACCCAATTGGACGAATTGTCTCTTGACAGCTCAAGCTTTTATTATTACCCTGCCCCTTGTTAGAGTTAAACAATCAGAAACCAGTAAAACCGTTTTTTTCCATTCCGATCCTTTAATCGACCCGAAATGGTCATAAAAATGAAAAAAACCCTTTTTTTGTAATTGTCATTCTTACTGGGTGGGAAAGATAGCTGCTTTGAAAAATTACACTTAGGTGTATTAGGCTGAACTTTTACTGATAGTACATTTCTTCTGACATACATCTGTCATACCGTCAGAGTCTATACAGCAAGCGCTGGCCGCGTAATAAATGTCAAATAAAGAAGATTCCGTTTAAAATTGTAGGTAGAGAATAAGGCCTATGTCCGGGCCGTTTGCATAATACTTAAAAAAATGAATTTTTTGCTAATGTAGTTGATCTTCATGGGTAGATTCACAACCTTATTACATGCTTTTTTTTGTATGCCCTGTAGAGCCTAATACAAAAACAGCATATCAATTAATAAAAATAATCTCACGCCTTTTATCCCCGAGGGGGTAGGCAAAGGTATACCATTTCTGGATATATGTACCCACTTTTCACGATATTCTTTGGATCAATTCGCCAAACCAAACCGTATTCACTGACCTTGATTTATGTACAGTCAAGAGCACGTAGAGCTTGAAGCATTGGACTTTGTAACGTTCTTATTACAATCGCTTTAGAGGTCACACTCGCACTACAATAAAACGTTCTTATTACAATCGCTTTAGAGGTCACATTTGCACTACAGTAAAGCTGCATGTCTGTACCTAATTAAATTCAATTTCAGAAAAAGCAGTTATTTTTGAGATCATTCGAATTGCTTACAACAGACTCCACTATCAATGTGTAACTAACCTAAGTTTGATTTCGATAGCGTACGTATGTCAGTACGTCTATTATTTTAGCCCACTGCGACCGTGTTCCAGCCTTTTGTAATGCAAGTTGCCTGCATGTACAACTTAGTACACAATAAATGAACACATTTTTACCAGAATAACGTCGCCGTCGATACTCATGTGATTTCATCTCTCCGGACGGAAAGTGGCAACTTTCGGCCCGCTGCGCTAAGCGAAGTTGCCGCTTTTCGCCTCCATCGAGCTGAAAAAACGTATATACACCTCGGGAAGTAAATAAGAAAGCCTCAGATCACATAGACTTTGGCCTCGGTCGACAGTTATATGTGATCTGAGACATTTCTTATTTTATTCCATGTAATGTACTATTTCGCCCGACCGGCAACTTTCTTCTGACCCGATATTTTTTACCGCGTAGTATTGTTGAATATACATAAATAAGAAATTCAAGTGTTCAAATAACAGACAATTTGTAAGGAATAATAGGAAGTGAAATTTCTGTTCCGTAAGGCTGCTATCCCAAAACGAATTAGTTATCATTACGGTATTGAAATGGTCGCTGTGCTTTTGTAATACTTAGTTTAAGTTTTAATTGACTTTATTCTGATCTTACTTACCTAGAATTTGGTATTTCTAATAGTATATTTTATATCGAGGGACTAAACGAAGCCATTATATACCAGCTCGGGAGTCATGAAACCGAGGGTATATTAAGTTGGCGTTTAGTCTCGAGGTGCAAACTGTACTTTTCACTTTGAGTGCGAGAAAAATTGTCAATTTAGTACAAATTTATTTAAAACCCAACAAATTTACACTCGACAAAAATTCAGAAATTTTCGCGGTCGGTTTTTTCTTCTAAACCTGTCAGGCTGTCACAGATTAACAAAGAGATTTAAATCTCTTTGCAGGTAAACAATTTAAAACACATGGCGCCACCTTCTTCGCGGAAAAACCATGGAACTAAAACTCTTCACATTTTCGCAATGAAGATGGTCCACACTCTACACATATTTACTGGCTGTTTGAGGTTGTCTTTTTCTAATTAAGGAAATAAAAAAAAAATACTTTATACTCCCTAGGGACTAAAGTGGTCACTTTAGTCCCGCTTCGTAGGGCTATATTGGCGTACTTTTAGAGCATGAGAAGTGAAAAGGTCATTATGAATATTGCTAAAAATTTCATAATCTTATTACATCTAGAAGGGCATGGGGAGGAGCAATTAGAAGATAATAATTATTATCAAACTGCCCGTTTATATTGGGCATTTTTCAAAAAGTCTGGACATTATGAATAATGGCCAATTAATCACTTTGTCCATAACATTAGACGTTGGAAGGCTGGATTACTTCTAACCGAGATAAAGCATGTAGAAATATAAACTGGTAATAATGATCAGAATAAAGTGTGTATGACAATGTTTATGTATGGATAGTGTTCTCGTGTAAAACCGCCTAAGTACTCTTGTATTCTGTCTCTAAAGGATACAAGTTCATGAAGTTTCAAACTAAGTCGTGCTAGATTATTTTATTGGACATTTGTCATGCCATGTGACATTTTAGGGTTCGACATGGTTCCGTTGTAACGTATTTCGTCAGTTTTGAACAAAAGGGGCCTACATTTGGTTAAGGGCTTGATATGTTCCTATTTTTTTCTCGATTTTATCGCTCCATATAATGGTGAATGTCAAAAACTATATACGCCAAATATCAGATAAAGAATTAGTTTTTTTTTTCACTAGCGACAGTCCTCAGCCAATCAGAAACGAATGAAAGCAAAATGGCGGTCGAATAAGCCAATCAGAAACGAATGTTTAAGTGCAGTCGCTTGTGTCACCATCTATAGCTTAAAAACCCTATTTTGTCAATAAGAAACAGTTCAGAACCTGGGGGCCAATTCTACTAAATGTCAACGATTACAGTTAGATGACAATGACATGGTCAGTTGATGGTGTTATTTGCTCTGAAAAGTGTCAAAATAACACCGTTGACTGACTATTGACATCTCATTGTCATCCAACTATGACCGTTGACACTAAGTAGAATTGGCCCCCTGTATTTACATATTGACAGAATCTCCAAATATTAGTCCACATTGTATCATTGCCGGGGCTGTTACTGTATTTTTATTGAGACGATCGAATGAGATTTTCGTATTGAAATGTACGATAGTATTCGTGGTGCATAAATGAGTAAGCAAACGTTTGTTGTTTTATTTAAAAACTCATAGATTAAAATGTAAAGGCATAGAGGGGACAAAACTACGAAAATTTGATGCCCAAAAGTTATTACAACTGTAATAAATCTAGTACGATTTCCACCGAATGACAGCTCGCGCTCATACTAACTGACATGACGCTTGAGCTTCATAGTTTTGTATGAAAATATTCCCAATGCCCCCTCTATGCCTTTTAATCTCTTTGTAAAAACTCCATCCAATCTACGCCAACCTGTAGTGTCGCTAGACATACACGATTGTTACCAGGAAGAACCAACGTGCTTTCTACCATTAAAATACCTTGGTATTTAGTAGAGTAATTTGTACAGGTTTGTGTGCCTCATATAGCCTAAGATCCGGCTGCAAATTTGTGTAGGGATCGAGTATATGCTACAAATAAATTTTTTACGCATATCTATGATTAAGAGATTAAATATTTACCAGGGTATCGAATATATCGGTATCGAAATATGGCCGCTAGTATTTTTAATAAAAAAAAATACTTATTGATATTTTGGAAAATACTTGCTTCCATATTTCGATAGGCCACCCTGGTAAATATAATATATTCTCCTAATCATAAATATGCGTAAAAATTTGGTTTCTAGCATATACTCGATCCCTACACTTAAAAGGCTGTAGTGATTGTGAATGTGTCTGTTAGTGAGGATTCCGTGGAAATTTGATGTTCCAAAATGTAAGACAAGTTTTAATATTCCATAAAGGAAAGATATTTAAAGGAGTTGTTACTGCTGAAATGACAGTTGTCAAAATTGCACGAAACTTGAGCGAAAGGTCCCAAAACCACGGCGAAGAGCACAGATTACTTCGTTACCCTTGTTACAACCCATCTTACTACCAGTAGTAACACATTGTCTTTGGTGAAGAGCCATTATCACCTAAAAGAAGAAGACGTTGTAATTTCCCTTCGTTACCCTTGTTACAACCCATCTTACTACCACAACTATGAAAACAGCAGGCGACGTTGCCAGCTGGGACGCATCTTTTGTTATATCATACGTAGTTAAATTGATAAAACATCGGCCAATGTCGCTGGTCAACGTTGAAAACGTTTGATTGGTTACAATTAACAAGCGAATGCCTCGTTATCCCCCCAGGGGAACATTGCAGGTGGATCACGAGTCCGCGAGGGTTAATTATGAGATCGAAAATCGAGTACAGTAGAGATGTTTTTAAAATCTTTTATTCCGTATTTTTCACTTACAAATACTTAGTCGGTATTCTTAATCTATGAGTAAGTTTCCCAAGAGTGACTGAAATAATTGTCTTGATAAGGTACGTATACCGATAAGGTTTTTGTATGGCTGTTTTAAACATCAGTTTTACGCATACTTGCAAAAATGCTAGGTACCGAAAGCCAAGGGAAAGAAAGATGACTATATTAGGGCGCTACCCCCGCTAACACCTGGAAGATGAGATATTATATCTCATCTTCCAGGGTTGCGCGTTGTTCAGACCGGTACATAGTTGGTACACAAGTTACAATTATTCAGAAAATCTTCGATAGCACAACCCTGATAACGCTGGCGTGTCTTCATTTGAGTAACCTCGAGGTGAAAAAATACCGAGCCGTGTGGAAGCAATGAGACACCAATGCTCCCAATTGGTCGCGAATACTCCCAGTGAGCTAGCAATTATAGTGATCCACCCATATCACAGTGATCCTCCTATGCTCACATTGATCCAGAAACGCTCACACTGATCATCCTATGGTCACCATGATCCACCAATGCTCCCACTGATCCACCAATCACCTCGAAGTTGCTCAAATTAAAACACGCCTCTGTCTACTCTTGATCTAGTCTACTTAAAGCTACCCGAGCACAGCGACGGGAACGACGGGCTCGATGGAGTTCTTCTGAAGGTCCACACAGCAGCAGTTGGATATCAGCTGGAACTCCTGGCACGAGTTCGCGTACAGGAATTTGCAGTCCGCCTTTCGGCAGTTGAATGGCAGGTCTGGGGAGGAAAGCAGTAAGTTAGCCCATCTTTTATGGCTGATAGCCTGCGCAGACGACACACTTTTGTCCCCGTATTTTTTTGTCCGCCAAAATAGAACGCTTGCAACTTACAACTGTATCGAGTAACGCACACGAGGGATTAAAAGTATGGCGTACAAAAAGTCCCCCGAATAATCGCGGACACCGAGGGGCGGTACAGGACAAAAAGAGATGGACATATTTTTTTACGATTCGGGGGACTTTGTCCTCCGGGGACAAAGTCCGTCGTCTGCACAGGCTATTAGACTTTGTTGTATAGTCGCTTTTGATACTCAATCATTATTATCAAAATTCAAAATGGCGCGTAATAGTATTTTTGATCGAAGAGTTTAGTTTAAATAACTAGAACTCTAAAGAGTAAAAATCCGACTTCAACTTAAGTAGGTATATGCTTTTCTCATGGATGCCACTCTCAGAACTGGACCAAATTGACAAAATAGACTGAACAAACACGGAAAGCATCAGCTTTCAAATAAAAAAAGAATCATGAAAATCGGTTCACCTAGTCAAAAGTTCCGAGGTAACAAACATAAAAAAACAGTCGAATTGATAATCTCCTCCTTTTTTGAAGTCGGTTGAAAAGATATTTATTTTTAAAACACTGACATAAAGCTGAACAAACATTTCTTAGTGGGTAAGTACCTATACCTTGGCAAATAATTTCATAAATAAGTCTTAGGAGTACAGTAGTGTACAATTGTACATACCTAATACTTACTAATGAAATTTTAAAAATATAATCACTATTAGAAAGGCCACTTTAGAATTTCGCTCAGCCTAGCCGGACTAACATGAGCGCCGTTACATTTTTAACTACTGTTTTGTCTCGCTCTCTCTCGTGCGATTACGAGACAAATGCACGAGATAGCGTCTACAAATTTTGTCACGGCGACGCTTACGTTAAATAGACTATGGGCCCCAACGTTTCTAGCTACGTTTCAGGACAGCCTATAAACCGCGTTGTCGCTGTATACTCGCGCTCGGACCGACTCAGCTTATATGTCTATTCAGACGCTGATCGTATCATGTATCTCGTGACATTAGCTTACTCAGACGCCGGCATCCAATCTGATCGGACGGTGTTTTATGTCTACGAGTTGACTCGTTCTCCATCCGAGCCAGTTCGTACCGTGAATATCTAGGTTACTTACAAGATCCGCCTTCGCAGCAACAGGCGTCGTGTGCCTGCTTCTTATAGCAGTAGCTGTACACCGAAGAGTCGCAAAGAGGGCAGCCAGGGTGGGCCCCGGGAGGGCCAGCTACGCCAGGGTTGTGGCCAGGGTACTGGCCCCCGGGGTACTGGCCCCCGGGATACTGGCCAGGGTACCCTGCCCCGCTGGGGTAAAGTCCGGGCCCGGTGGGGTAGTTGCCCGGATACTGGTTCGGGTAGTTCGGATACTGCCCGTAGCCGTTTCCTACCAAAAAGTCCCATATTTCTCTCAATCCGAAACCTGCGGATGATCGGTTAGATGGTAATGATAATGGAATGGTTAGATGAGTTGTTAGTATGGTAATTTTTGAAAATATTGCGTAGGTACCTATGCATCAATTTCATTTTTCTGTAATTTCACCAAGCTGCGGCGGCGTTACAATTTCATGCTATGGTAATGAGATGATTCCCCTGGTTTGGAATGGTAATGATAAAATGATTGTCTCAGCTTGAACGTAGGCAGTGATTCATGCAAGATAATTCAGGAAAATACTTAATACGAATGTCAAAAATACCTAAGTAAGCAAATTTTGTGTTCGTTAAGGCCTGTGACCTTGATTTAAAATGAGTAGGTACTAGAATTTATTTATTACAGAATGAATGCCTGAAATAAAAATGTAGCGTCGATAATATGTAAGTAATAAGTAAGTATGTCCTTTTATTATTGTCCGCAATTTAGTTCTGTAAACCATCTACCGCCAAAGGAGACGTTCCATCTTGGGCCTGCACATTGTACACCAACGTGAAAGATAGAGAAAAACCTAGTGATTATTAGCAACATATTTAAAAAAATCATTTCATTCAATCATCAAAAGTAATTAAACTTCAATGGATCCGCATGGAATCATATTGAAATAATACTATTTCTAACTTCTTAAGCCCAATTTCCATGTTATTGTGAATTAGTCCGACAAACATCAAAATAATGTAAATTGTCATTTTACCGGCGAGGTAATGAAAATTAACGTTTATTGTACAACAAAACTAGACAAATATATATTCAAAATCATAAATAAAACTATAGTTATTTTATTTATATTTATCTAAAAAACGTGTACACAGTGCAGGCCCAGTCTCTATACATTCATGAAACCTCACCTATAAGATCAGCTCAGCAGTTTTGACGTGAAAAGATAACACACATAGGTACAATAAAATACTTTCGTATTCATGTATTATATAGGTACCTACTTATTATATGTATAATGGTAGTAAGTATGTACCTACCTATCTAAGTACCTATATAGATGGTTATCTCAATTGATAAGAAATCGAAATACAGAAAAAGAAGAGGAACCAACTTCATTACTGACTTTATTAACGTCACATTAACAAACATAGGAAGCTTGCAATAAAATTAAAAACTACTTAAATTAAAATTTAATTAATTAATTCACTGATATCATTGTTGTAACTTGATCCATGGGAATCAGATCCAAATCTTTGAGACCAAGTTTTCCGTAATGAAACATTTTAGGTAATAACACGGCATTATTTCAAATTTTTGTGTGTAATCCTTGACCTTGTATTGTGACTCTTAGTACAGTTTCCTAGAAGTGTAATTACTGATACTAATAGCTTTTAAACGTGGTTAATGGTACAAGATGCTATGATTTATTATCTGTGAAGAGTTTTTCTGCGGGGACCAAAGAAGTGTTTCCAGGTTTTTGTGTATTATGCGACAAATGAAAAAGGTCAATAGTGTCGCTCAATTGTAATTACCTACTTGGGAAATAGGATGTCAGGCTATGGATGTATCTTTTCATCAAGTTGTATTATTAGAGGACTACCTACGTTATTATAAGTGTAGAATAATTGTTTGGATTGACAATGTTTCAATATTCAATTAGTACCTACTTGTATAACATCTAAATATTTATAAAATAAATCTTGACCTACGTTAGTTTTTTAAAATAAAAAATATATTCCTCAAGATGCACGCTCTTTCCTTGCAAAATTTCATCAAGATCGGGTCAGCGGTTTCGCCGTAAAAAGATCAACAGACAGACATTACTTTCGCATTCATATTTATGAATCGTATGTCAGATTCAAGCTTCCTTTAAAGGAAATTCTTGCCTTATGCTGTGTCTTCATTATTAAGAGAAAATACTGTTATGTTAATGTTAGTCCTCCTAATACGGTATTTTTGTATCGTTTTGTGCTTAGTCTTAAGTGCTACCAGGGACTGTAGTGTTCTAATATCTGTGACCAGGGCGACATAATTTATCTCAGAAAATCTGTTACCTACATAGTTAGCATACAGTTATATAGTTATATGTACCTACATATTATGTTGATACTATGTGGTACATATAAATCGACTATATTTTTACGCACATTTCACCAGAATATTCTTTGCACCCCTAAACGTGGTGGTGAGCGTAATACATGCCTCAGAATTAATTCTGGGACCTGCGGGTTT
Source organism: Ethmia dodecea (assembly GCA_963855545.1). Lineage (NCBI taxonomy): Eukaryota > Metazoa > Arthropoda > Insecta > Lepidoptera > Depressariidae > Ethmia > Ethmia dodecea. Next base: position 1,792,387 of record OY979457.1, read on the forward strand.
CCTATCGATGTTTTCCTTCACCGTCGAGCGTCAAGAATGGCTACCACTGCTCTAATAAACGTAACAAGCACATTCATTTAGGATGACAGAGAAAAGTGATGATTCCAAAATAGCCTCAATGATTTCATGCAATTGGTAATGTCGATGAAAATTGTATTGACGAAATGAGTTATGATATGACGAAGATTAGATTTGATGAAGACTTTGGTGATGAATTATATCTAAACTCACCACCGACTCTGTTTCGGCTTATATCGTAATTTGTGGGCGTGAGACCTATAGACAAATATGTTTTAGTAAATGGCGGATTTAACCAACAGAATAAGGGTTGCTACGACATTAAAATACAAAAACTTCTTATTTTGCGATAAACCTAGACCTAACTACGTTAGACGAATCCGCTGTAAGTGAGATTATTTTGGGACGCTGTAGTCGAATTGGTTATTGAATTGGACAACATATTTTTTTACTTTATGTAATAAATGGATTAGGAAGGACCCAATAACAAAAAAATTACTTACTTTAAATTAAGTAAAAAAATTTTTTTTATTTACAGTAGAGTAGTGTATCTTCCTTATACTTTTTATAATAATACCTTTACTTTTTTATAATAATTGTAATTACACTTATTGCATATTTTATTGGTGTACAATTAAGAGTTGTTACTTACCTGTAGATAGGGTTTAATTTTTTTTGCAAAATATTATTTAATTTATTATTTATTTATTTAGTGAATCAATAGGTTATCCTAACTATCCTAAACTGAGAATAGTTTGTTGCCAATTCGAATAACAATCCATTGCAAATTTGAACCCTAAAGATATTACGGACGATGCAAATTAATTAAAAGCTTAAAAGAAAAACTTACCATGGCTCACAGCAATAACTGTCGCAAAAACGATCAAGAAAATTTTCTTATCCATTTTCCTCTAAACCACTTATTTTTCTAAACTACAACGTGTTTGTCTGATGTGACTTGTTCCACTGCTCGGGACTGATATAATAACGAAAATAAGCTAACACCAGGCTTTAGTAGGCTGACATACCGGTACAGTCGAATGGAAAAGCGATTAGGATTAATGCTTCAAAACAGGTCATTCATGACTCAGAAAACTTACTGCAGTGTCAAGGTTAAGCCATGACTGTTTCAGGTAAACATTTTATGCACTGAAATTACTGCTGGTATCTGGAAATACCGGATTTTTGTTACCAAAAAAAAAAATTTTTTTTTATTGGTGGTGTTTCAGAGCATTTTATTTCATTCGAGATTTGGAAACGATATTTTAGAAATGAGAAAGTAACTCTGTCTTTGTGTTTGTTACCTTTTCACGGCCGGCCAGCTCTACCGATTTTGGTGATATTTGGTAGAGAGCCTGCATTTTGAGTTAACAAAATAACTTAAGCCGGGTACTCACCAGCGAGAGCTCGTAACCGTTGCATGTACTGTAACCGAAAAAACATAGTGTGTACGTGGTTCGCAAGCGGCACGCGTGTGGCTTGCAGCGAGCCGACGTTTACAAGCAACTGTATTAGTTACTGTTACCAAAAACATAGTCTGTACGTGGTTCGCGAGCCTTCAACGAACGCTACACGAGCGACTCGCAGCGAGCCGATGATTGTCTTGTGGCCTTCTCGTACACACTAGAACCTCGTTACTGTATCTGTTTGGTTACAGTTACAGCTCTCAAAATGAGTACGCTCGGTGAAAGCGTTCCGGCGACGACGTCGTGAGCCCTCTGTACACGCGTACGCGTACACACTAGGACCATGTTACTGTATTAACCATGTTACGGTTACGGCTCGCTGGTGAGTACCCGGCTTTATATGTCGGTACGTAGACAATGTCATAAGCCAAATCTATATAATATGTGACTACAATTCAAAATGAAGTCCAGATCAATATGATAATGATTTTGTTGAAATAATTGTAGGTAAGATATGAAGCAGTAGAGCTTATCGCAGGCAATAAACTGCAGTTGTCATTATACTTATCAACAACACAACGCAATGCGGGTTAATGTTTTCGTTATTCTAGATTTTGAACTTGTGAATGAGGTTTTGTGAGTAATGAAGTCTTAAATAAACTCTCATGTGCTTGTTCCTTTTATTTATCTAGACACGCGGTAGCGTGTCAAAGCCAAGTTCTAGTAGCAGTTTATTTAACTTCATGTACCAAGAAAATGTACACGTGGCGTTAACCAGTCAACCATTAGTTTCTCAATTACTGAAGTTTTTAAAAATCTATAAGTAACTAATATTAAAAATGCAAATATAACTATATCTTTCTGTTTGATGGCTGACCTAATGGGGAAATAACTTAACGCCATCAAAACAACAGGGAAAATTAACTTTTAAAACATTTGTAGAGGCATAGGCAATGATACTGCGGTTAGAATCACGGTTAATTTGATTAATCTACAAATACATTCTTGTTAACACAAGTCACTTTTTATAGACCTGGAATTGCCTGACAGAGTGTTGTGACAAAAGTAGGAACGATTTTAAACTAGCATAATAATTTTTTCACCGCAGTTAAAACTTGTCTACTCGCGTGTACTTCAAGTTTACACCGGGGGTTTGTGCAGTCGTCCTTAACTTGACCATTAAGGAGCCGTTCTCTATAATTGCCACTGCACTTGTGGACTCCCAGTAACTACTTGTCATCTAACGACATTTTACTTATGTAACTGAGAACTTGGAAACTTATAGGAACTGGTTTTTATGCAGCATAAATGCAAACTTCGATCTAAGTATTGTTGGGTATTAATTATTTAGTATACCTACTGAAGACACAGCGTGTTCGAAAAAAGAAAATATTGAAATAACTGCATTTTATATGTGGACTAGATGTGTCTCGTTCCCGTGGAAATATTGTAGCTCATGTTACACCCAGAAAAGTAACCATTCAATGTTGAAAGAATTTTTTAAATCGGTTGAGAAGTTTCGGAGCCTATTCAATACAAACAAACAAACAAAAAGTCAAATCTTTGCTCTTTATAATATTACTAGTGGTTCTGCGCGGTTTCACCCGCGTAGTTCCCGTTCCCGTGGGAATACGGGAATAAAATAGCCTATGTTACTCAGGGATCTTCTAGCTTTCCATTAGTGAAAGAATTTTTGAAATCGGTCCAGTATTTATTCGTAACAAACATACAAAAATACAAATCTTTCCTATTTATAATATTAGTATTATATACCTATAGATAACTGTTGTTGTTGTGAAAGAGACCTCGCCTCTCATACGTCGGGTTCGTATATTTATCACTAGTTCGACGGTGAAGGAAATCATCGTGAGGAAATCCGCAGCACTTAGAATTGATTCTGAGGCATGTGTAATAGCATCTTCTAATGCGGCGATGGGCTCACCACCTTTCACTCTCTTCTTGCACTTTTGGGGGTCAAAATACAAATAATACAAAGAGATTTAAATACTAGGGCATGCCCTAGTATTTAAATCTCTTTGAAATAATACCTCTCCGAACTTTCTCAGGGATACCGTATTTACGTAATTTTTATGGTTTTCTTTTTTATTTTCTTAGATAATATTCTTCAGTTTCATAATCATAATTATTTATTGCGTCATATGGGTACAATAGATGGTAACAATTGTATGTAAGTTTACGCATAAAACTCCTAAAAAGCCTGTGCATTGTTCAAAAAAATATTTACACTAATGGAGTAAGACATGTCAGACCCATTAAAGAGATCTGCCCTTGAGTTTCTTGCTGGTTCTTCTCGGGGTACTGCATTTGGAACCAGCAACTCGTCGGTGGAGATGGGCTGCAGTTTACATTTGGCCAATCTTCATGGACGAGGTTACAGTGCCTTGTTAATAGACTATTGACAATTATAAGTGTACTTACTTTTTGTAGGTACTTACAGAAAATAAATTTTATTTTTACCTGACTGTGCCAGAAGGAGGGTTATGGTTTTCGAGAGTATGTATTTATGTATAATTGTTTGGCACGCTCTGCACCCTGAACGGCTCGATGGATTTTAGTTTGAGAGGTGTCGTTAGATTCGTATTTACAGTGAGAGTGACACTGGGTATATCTAGATAGATATTTGAAAATCTCATGCAGTCGGCGGCAATAATTCTTTAATGTTGAATTGAGAAGATACCGCCGACTGCATGAGATTGTTGTAAGATTGTGCAGCACATGTTCTTTCTTCCCACTTCACTCATAGGTCTTGTTTCCAGCTTTTGGCTGTCGGGTTTCAGATTTTTTAAATTTCCTTTTTTACCGTGGACCGTGGGGGCCGGAAGCGCGGCAGCTCCTCAAAGAGCTGTCAATACGTTTGGTCGAGGCTTCAGGTGACCAGAGGGCTGGCAGCTATCTCTGTCAAAGAATCAGCCTTAGCTACCCAGAGAGGGAATGTGGCCAGTCTTCTTGGCACTGTCCCACATGGTTCCTCTTTGGACGACATTTTATATCTGTAAAAATTAATTGAATTTGAATATGTATCAATATCATTCTATATAATATTATAAAGAGGATGGTTTGATTTTTTGATTTTTTTTTGTATTGAATAGGCTAAACTACTAAACCGATTTCAAAAAATCTTTCGCCGATGGAAAGCTATATTATCAGGGAGTAACATAGCTATATTCCCACGGGAACGGCAACTACGCGGTTTAACCGAGCGGAAAAAAATACTTGTAAATAAAATGTACAAAATTAATAACTATGCTCACGTCTTTATCCAGGGAAGTACTAGGCAGAGGTATTTAATTAAATCAATTCTGGGACGTTTGTTTTCCTTCACCGTCGAGCTAGTGATATACATATACTCGTATGTTTGACGGGCCTGTTGGCTCAGTTGGTAGTAACCCTGCCTTCTGAGTCGGAGGTAGCGGGTTCGATCCCCGCTCGGGGCCAATATTTGTGTGCATGAACATTTCTGTTGGCTCCGTGACTGGGTGTTTAATATTTATTTAAGTATGTATATCAGTTGTTTAGTACTCATAGTACAGGCTTTGCCTAGTTTGGGACTAAATAACCGTGTGTGAATTGTGTCCCACAATTTATTATTATTATTATATACATATACTCGTATGTTTGACGGGCCTGTTGGCTCAGTTGGTAGTAACCCTGCCTTCTGAGTCGGAGGAGGAGGAGGCGGGTTCGATCCCCGCGCGGGGCCAACATTTGTGTGCATGAACATTTCTGTTGGCTTCTTGACTGGATTTTAATATTTATTTAAGTATCAGTTGTTTAGTACTCATAGTACAGGCTTTGCCTAGTTTGGGACTCAATAACTTACTTTTAAGTATATTTAAAACAATTGTTTATATTATTAAGATCAATGTCAGGGTGCATGACCGGCTAGCCGATGACCTCGGGTACCGTTCGCAAACCAGTCTGGTGGGTGGCGGGTGCGCCGGCGCAGCCGCTCGCTGTCAATACGATTAAATCGTAAATTAATTTACTAGTTCTATCAATTTCATATAATTATGTGACTTAGTAATGTTTGTCTGTTTTTAAATTTATTTTATTATTTGCTATTATAAAAAAAAGAAAAAATATTTGGCACCTTTTCAAATTAATCTATTACAAAATAACTTAAATCTAATCCTGAGGTTGTCTGGAAGAGATCGCTAAAAGCGATAAGACCTCCCTTTGTACTTTAGTTAATGTTGGTATCCATATTGTGTTGTTTTTGGTGTACAATAAAGAGTTATTGTATTGTATTGTATATAAAACAAACTAGGCACCAAAAGGGCCCACTCAGCATAATGTGTCGTGAGTACGCTCACAGACCAATTTAAACTGGTCTCTGGTACGCTGTATTCAGTGGACACCCAGGGAGCGGATCTGCACCGCAAAAGCAAATAATATACAAACACTATTACATAAAGTACATAATACAATAATGTAAACTACTTTCACATCATTAAATGGATGTAGGTACTTAATACATACACTTTATACCTTACTTCGACGTCTATCAATCGTCTTCATTTTGACGTACGTTGCTTCTTCCGTAAGTATATATAATATTATTACCGTCAGTTAAGCTTCTACACTTCTACACTAATATTAAAAAGAGGATTTTTTTAAGCTATTGCATAGCTTCTATCGAGGGCCTTGAGCGCGGGGACCGAATCCAGAAATTCCGTAACGAAAAAAAACCTCACGCTCCCCACTCCGACGGGCACGGAGGTGTGGCTTGAAGGCCGTGCATTGTCTAACGTCGTTTCTTTTCGGCAGTCTTGTTGATACAAAATGCTATGCAATAGCTTTACCGCGGCAGTCCCCGAGTGCCACACGTCTTTTTTTTTATGTTTCTAATGTGTGTATTTTGCGTACCTTACCTAACCACATTTTATGCAAATAAATTATTATTATTAAAAACGAATAAACTCAAAAACTACTAAACTGATTTCAAAAATTCTTTCACCTTTAGAAAGCTTCAATATTCTTGAGTAAAATAGGCAAAATTTTATTCCCGTATTCCCACGGGAACGGCAACTACGCGGGTGAAACCACGTGGAACAGCTGGTGTCAAATCAAGACGATTGCGATAACAATCTTTTGAAAGAGTGTAAAAATAAACAAACTCGTAGGATGTATCTAGTCTCTTTAACCATGTGATAAGTAATGTCAGATTATATTTTACGAGTGGTTTTTTGTAGATTGCCGCATCTAATGTCCCGTTAGCTCTAATTATAATAGCGGGCGTGACGGTTAGAGCTGTTTTATGTGAGCATTCGATTTCATTTGGTAAGTATTCTAGTTTTCGTAGCTAGTTATTGAACGCGACTTCTGCGTTCTGGGATTAAAGCTAGCCTAGGTCGGTTGCCGGTCATCTAAATACCTCTATACGAAAATTCACGTCGATATTTGTAGATCGGTTGCTAGATCAGTTGCTTCGTGGAAGAAGGACATAGGTACAAACCAACAAACATACCTGCACCAATAATAAAAATAATATGGACTATAATAAAATTTTACTTTAAAAAACCTTTATATTCTTTTGTTTCTTGATAGTAAATACGTAACCAAATGGGCTCGATTCTGCTTTACAGCGACTAAGCTTATTTTAGTTTAGTCTAGTTTAGTAGAAAAGAAAAGAGACGAGATTTGAGATATTTAGTCCTGTCAAATTAAAATTAGCCCTGTCAACTAAGGCTTGTTTTTAAATTTTAGCGACGATGTAACAAGGTTATGGATAAAAGTGACAGGTAAGCACGTTCATAAGGTTCAAATTAGTTGGTTTTTACATGTTTGACATTATTCTTTAATCTATTTTTTGTTTCTGTCCTTTTTATTTCGTATTTTATTGAGAAGGATAGGCTAACATAAAACAGCATAAAATAAGGAATTTTAGCTGGTCTGCAGAATCGAGTCCAATGTTTATGCATCTGAGGTGGAGACCGCTGGCCGCTGGGCACTCGCTTGTTTTACATAAAACAGACTATCGGGACCATAAATAAGTAGGTAAGTACTGAAACAACTATTTAGCTTTATTTATAAACATTAAATAACTTAAAATTAATTTTGTAACACAATATTCGCAACATTTTTATAAATAGTTTTGTAACTACGTCACTTTATTTGATTCGTTGCGAGCTGGAGCGGTAATGTAACAATTGTTACATTGTAACAATTTCTAATAAGATTTGGTAGCCTTTAATTAAATGCATAGTCTTTATTACTTACATGTTAAGGCGCAAAATGTCCAATTCACAAAATGGGTGTCGCAAAATTCTTAAAAACAAAGTTTTACTTTCACAAGGCAGCCTAGAAGAAATTGTTTTTATAATAGAAAATTCAAGCTATTGTAATTAGAAATACCACAATTTTTATTATTAATTTCTGTTTTAGGATAATCTAATCAAACAAAATATTATTATGAAGAAACAAAATTACAAATCGACTTTGTGACTTGTAACTTAGGCGAATTGGACCAAATGCGCGTTGGCCCAAACACAAATTGATCCAGATGTAATTGGACCAAATGTAAATTGGACCAAAATGGATCCAAAAACTTACTGTAAAAAACACGAATTGAATTAAATATACTCGTAAATTGTACCAATTAAACTATTTAGTTCTTCAGAACTGTTAGATAGGTAGATACCTTACCCCAAAGAGATTAAAATATAATAGGACATAGACGGGGGCTTTGGTAATATTTTCATACAAAACTTTGAAGCATGTTTGAAGCTCAAGCGTCATGTCAGTTACTATGAACGCGAGCTGTCATTTGGTCGAAATTGTACTAGACTTATTCCACTTGGAATAAGTTTTCGGCTTCAAATTTTCCTCGTTTTGTCCCCTCTATGCCCTATTATATTTTAATCTCTTTGCTTTACCCCAATTTTCCGAAAGGCAAATGAAACTAAAATAAGCGGACCGACTTACCTGTTCTGATTGGTTGTTGAAAAGCGTTATGATTTTATTCGACCAATAAGAAAAGCTATCATGAGATAGTCAGTCAGCTAATTTTATTTAGATTTGCCTTCCGGAAAACGGGGGTTTAAAAATTCTGACAGTTACCTACGTGTCCACTAGCCTAACACCATTATGTTCCGTGGTCGGATGTTGTGGTAGATTATCGCCCATATTTTCTCACGAGTGGGTGGTTTTATTTATTTTATTTATTTATTTAACTTCATGTACCAAGAAAATGTACACATGGCGAACTTAATGCCTAAAGGCATTATCTACCAGTCAACCATCAGGCTAAGCAGAAATCATTTGATGTGGTTACGGGTTGACTATGATGATGAAATTAATTGATTAATTCAAAAACTTTAACAAATAATTTAGGTACATTTTCATTAAAAATACGCTATAAAAAGCTGAACCAATTGAACACGTCAGAAATATACAGAATATTTCCACATTTTGCGTTTAGTCAGATGATAAACAGTAACAGTTTTACTTCACAACAACCCAGTCGTGACGTAGACTTGGTAAATCGAGAAGACCGTTCAAACACAATACAATCAATCCAGTTTGATATAGGGCTCCAATTTCATTGCTCTCATAATGTCACCGGTGACGGAGCAACGACCTGCTTGCATGATGACCCTGGGGTCCTCCTTGCCCTGGACCAGCTGCTTGAAGTAGTGCTCGTTGAGGGTGAAGGTCGTGTCAGGGTCATCGTCAGGCTCGCCCTCGTATACCGTCACTTTGTTCAGGTCCAGCGCTGAAAGATCGTTAAAGATAAATAAGCTAAGAGGTTATTCTATTTCTGGAAATACCCACGTTTCGGCAGTATATTTTTTGGATCCCTAAATGAAATAGGTGTTGGGCCTTTTGTCGGACTGGTGCTACACATGCCTCAAAAGTAATTGTGAGATTTGCGGGTCTCAAGCTGTCACCCACACCGTCGAGCTGGTTATAAATATGTACGTAAGTTTTTGAAAAAACCCTTATATACTATGTCAGGATTCGAACCCGAGCCTCATGCTACAGAAGCGGGCTCTTTACTTTAACCATAGATAGACTATAATGTAATAAGCAACTCTTGTAAGAGCGGCACGACCAAATAAATTAAGTCGGTTAGCCATACAGCGCCAATAATAGAGAAAATACGTACATATTTAAAAGAACTAAGAGCGAGACTGGGACGAACTAGTTCGCATAGTTCACCTAAGTCGTTCGCAAAACTACCCAAGACTATATGGCACATAGGCATCTACAATGTTCTCTGACGACATAATTCCGGATTTCTATGCAATCATTAGGGCGCGTATTGCCTCTTTTTGGGATACAATACATCGTCGCTCTAATAATTGCATACTACGAGCAATCTCGGGGGAGTACTCCAGACCTATTTTTAGACACTGGACATTAAAACACTTAGGTCCAAATAGAAAATAAGTTGTAAGAAAGTAATCTGTAATTTAATTTAATTTATGTAATTTTGAATTATTATTATTTTCTAATTCTGTATTTTTTGTAGGTACAACTGTACTTTTGAACTATGGGTGCTTTATGCCTGAAATAAAAACATTATTATTATTATTGTAGACACACCATAAAACTTATTCTGGACTTTTCACCTCTCCGGGCGGAACGCGGCACCTTTCCGCCCGCTGCGCTTAACGAAGTTGCCGCTTTCCACCTCCGTCGAGCAAAAAAAAGTATACACTATTGCTTACTCCAAGAATAAATGGAAGTGCCCTTGATGATGTTGAAGAGGAACACGCCACCGAGCTCCTTGGCCTTGGCAGGGTCGACAGACTCCACTCGCGTCTTGATCCTTGCAACCAGGTCAGCTTTGCTGGAGTTGGAGTTGGAATGTTCGCTTTGAGACGCCCCCTGGAATTACAGATATCACGGCTATCATACAAAAACATAATTAATACGGATAACTGCACCAAAGTTATAAAGATGAAAGATTTGTTTTAGGGTTCCGTTGTTTGGTCCTAGCCAAAGGGCGGGACCCTATTACTCCGATGTCCGTCTGTCTGGCTGTCTGTCCGTCTGTCATCAGGCAGTATCTCACGAACCATGACTATCATGGTTTGTGAGATAGAGACAGTTGAAATTTTCAGATGATGTATTTCTGTTGCCGCTATAACAACAAAATATACTAGTAAACAGAATAAAATTATTTTTTTGCCATTGGCCGGTTTTTTGTTTATTTGCATGTTTGTTTGTAATGAATCGGCTCCGAAGCCACAGAACACATTTTAAGAATTCTTTCACCTACGGAACGCTCGAGTTTCTGAGAGTAACATGGGCTATAATTGTTCCAAGATTTTAAAAGTAGGTATTAAGGTAGATTAATCAAATTACATTAACATTTACTTACTTACTGTTTACAATTGATACCTACATGTACAATCTATTCATGTAGGTCGATTGGTGAAACATGATAAAACAAAACTTATAAATATGCAAAATACCCCTGACAGTCGCAGGCAAAAGCTAGTAAAATATGAAAAAGAAAATACAATCACCGCGTATAACACTTCTTATTTACAAACACTTTTTATTTATAACCAAAAAGCAACCGTAATATTAAAAAATAAATGAATATATTACTGACCATAGTCTCGTGTGTCAGGTATCGTTATCCGAGGCAGTAATGGCAATTCGGAGGCTGCAAGTGCTTTCACTCTCTGATGCAATGTTTGATGTTTTGAGCTGTGGTTGCCACGCGTTTGGATGTTGGTGGGACTGTGTTGGTGTTGGTTGATAGAAAGGATGTTCTCAAAGCAGAATTTGATAGGTATAAGTATTATTCTGTTGATAGATGATACAGGGTGTTTAGCGAAAGGCTTCCGAAAACTAAGTTTGGTGGTTATACTGATGATCCTTGACACAATTCCATAAAAAAATTGAAAAAAAATCTACTTTTCTTTCATTATCGTGTACAAGCAATGTACTTTTAAAACCGTTTTACATAGTTTGGGACTAAATAACTGTTTATAAATTGAGTCCTACAATAATGTTATTATTTTTTACATTTGAATTTTAATATCGTTTCATTTCGCAATAATGAATGAATAACTAGATAATAAAAACAAAACTTGAATTTTTGTTATATAATTGTATCAGGAATCACCGTCGTAAATACCTGTCTTCTTTTTGAAAAGCTTTCCCCTAATAACCCGTATATTTTGCACATTAAGATTTTTTTTAAATCGTTCAGTTTGACAAAAATCATATGCAAAACACATAGTTTTATCAATAAAGCTGACCTAATGAATGGAAGTTGATGTTGAGGCGGATAAGTGAAGGTCAAACACGAAATAAAGTCGTTTAAAATGTAGTTCCTATGAAACAAAATTTTGGGGTGGTCAGTTACTTAGGTACTTTTTCACTATCGAAGAGAACATCTTTTTTTACTTACAGTGTCATTTCTTAAATCGTAAATTATTAAAAAAATACAATGTTGCTTCAAAACTTTTCGAAATGTGACTTGGATATTAACAGGAGAACGATAGTACAGTACGGCCGTTTTAACTTGGCTTCTGTGAACATAGGCTTCGCCTGTGGAAACCCCCTCGTACCGCCAAACAAATGGTCTCTAAAAAAATCGGTTGTCTGTAAAGTCGGTTTACTGACGATAGTTGAACGTGACAACGTCATAAGAAAATACTGATGGAATGGATTGTGCCTCTTTGTCGCTCGTTGCGCGCTCTCGCTTGCACTGGAAGGACGCATACGTCACACTTTTTCGTGCATGCAGCCGGCTCCATCGAATTATAAGACGTCAAAAAGTAAGTCTACATTTAAAATAGCATGGCCACCCTACCGACGCACTAAGTATTGACCAGTCATTGCGGACAGAAATTTCACTTTTTTTTGTTAGCCAAAACTCGCGTGATATTTATGAATGAAACAGGTTAGTTATTTGACAAAGACCTATTGCATCATAGCATCCTAAATACTTCTTTCGAATAAAAAACGGTTGAATTGTTTATTTATATTTCAAAGCTATTAGAAGAGCGAATTTAAATGCAAAATTTGAACATAAGTAGGTACCTATTCGATGATCAATTTGTATTAAGTAATCGTAGATTTTAAGAAGCGTAAAGAAGAACCTTTAATTAATTAAACAAACCAATATCTTGTTTTTATTTTATCTTAAACAAATCTATGATCAGTGAAAGTATTTCCATTGCGTTGAGCAATAGAAATGCTGTACCTAAGTACATGCAAGCTGTGGCGGACACGTATTCATCTTCAATTGTAAGTATATTATAGTTTCTTTTTAATTCTTTATCTTTTCTTGTCCTTTTTTAATTATATTTAAAATCTATTGTTTTGGGTTTGTGTTTGTCTATGGAAGTGGCATGTTCTACATAGAACAAACTTTCTAAATATAAAGAGAAAAATAACTCTTATATAATGTACTTAAGAACCTTGATATATGCATACTTATGTATCTAAGTCAATTTCAATAACAATGATAAATAAATTACCTACCAAGTAGATATACACTAGAAATAACACTTTTAAGAAGAAATAGCGTTGTGCTCTGATTGTTTAATTTAATGGTTTAATTATTGTGTTAAAATACTAGATGAAAGTAAGCAGCTATTCTGTGCACAATTTGATGATAGCCTCAATAACATTATTCGTAAGTTTTAGGGGTCCGTACCACAAAATGTAGATAAGGGACCCATATAGAATCACTTTGTTGTTTGTCTACAAAGACTCTGTTTCTCAGGAAATCTTGGATATATCTATTTGAAATTAATATCAAATACTTACATAGGTCTTCCAACCCGTTAGACCTGGGAAAAAATCTAAATTAACATTTTTACACTCACATTTTATAATTCATCATTTAATTTAGAGATGTTGTTAGCGAGACTACATAGAACGAGCCAATAGACGGCCGAGTTCTAAACCGCGCTATCTAAGTTTTCTAATAAGATTCTATAAATACAACTGTCCAACATAAACCGTTGGACCGCGTTCCCCAGGCACGATCACCACGCCTGGCGGAAGATCTTTCCTTTTCACGATGGAGGAGCATTCTACCTCTGCTCCTCCCTAACGCATTTAATAACAGAAGAAAATGATTGGCTGACTGACTGACCGATCAATGCACAGCCTAAGCCGCCTTGTCTAGAAGGATAAATGAAGGATGATTTTGCAAATAAATGACGTAAGTGATCACTAAGAAGGGATTTTTAGAAATTCCCACGGGAACAAGCCTATCGCCTGACTGTTATACATGCCTCAGAAACCGTTCTGGAACCGTAGAAGTAGGTACCTAGTGATAAATATGTAAGTAAGTTGTAAGTAAGTTTAAAAAAAACTCTGGTCCATTACATGCTCCTGCAAAATTCGAATAGCAATATCATCGAAAAAAGGTGAAAAACAAACCAGATGAATTGACCCACTAAATATTGGCTCTCAAAAGTTCTGGAATGTTCTCGATAAATTGTTAATGGTTCCGCGTCGTCTGCGGCCATATTTCTGGGATTATGGCTGGTGTGCAATCAGTAGAGCGGTGGTGCAGAGAAAAATAAATATTATCACGCATTTACTATTTATGGTATTTTTTTAGGACTCCGTACTGATAAAAGAAAAAAAATAAGATACGGTACTAGCTCCTCGTGCGTGGACCTTCAATTAGGTCCAAGGAACGTAATTCGTTGCAGTCTCAATCGAGCCGGGGAGAGGGGGGGGGGGGTATCGACAGTGCGTGATAGTACGAGAATTTATTTATTTATTCACCAACTTACACTAACAGTACACAAACCACACATGTAAGTTACAGGCAATAATACATTATTCAGTGAGAGTGCTGCGAGTAGCAGTCAACTCTAGGTAGCGACATGCTGTAGAATGAAACATAACTGAATGGTTAAACCGCCATTAACTATTCCTAGGCCTTCATGTGCTTTTATGAAGTGTACAAATTGCACTAAACAAAAAATAAAACCCTCGAGCTCGTGTAGTTGTGTGTAGTCCTAATGTCAACGATGCTTTCTATGACTGTACCGTATCTTCCTTTTTTGTTTTTGTGTATGTTGCGTTGCGTATACCGATGGGGTGGGAACAGAATTACGAGTTGCCATTTAAGAGTTCCGTTATCTACCTTCCGGTTCCATGTTCAGATCAGCTCTATGGTACAGTCAAGAGCATGTGGAGCTTGACACATTGGACTTCGTAACGTTCTTATTACAATCGCCTTAGAGGTCAGACTCGCACTGCAAGCTTCATGTGCTCTTGACTGTACAATATTTTTTTCTCACCGAACATACGTAAGTACCTATGCCAAATTTCAGTTACAAAATATAAATACATTTTGCTTGGAGCAGTATACTTTCCTATTGGTCCAGGTGTAGAAAAGGTAAAAATATAATAATAATAATATTGTTTTTAATAATATTTAAGATCCAATATTTAAAATAATTATAGAACAATAAAATATAATAAAACTAGCGACCCGCCCCGGCTTCGCACGGGTGCAATACTAATACAAAAAAAAACCTTCCTCTTGAATCACTCTATCTATTAAAAGAAACCGCATCAATAGTAGATTGTTATACAAGGGTCGGAAAGAATCAATTCCCATACGAGGTATTTAGACGCGAGCCCGAGCGCAGCGAGGGCGGATATAGTCCGAGTAGGAATTGATAACTTCTACCCGCGTTAAACACTCTACTTTTCATTTCGAATTCAAGGAAAGTAAACAAAAAAAAAATACAATTTTACAAAAATTCAAACATGCAAAAACGCATTAATACCTACAAAAAAAAACAAAATTGTCAACAATACAACCAAAGAGGTTGGAAGAAAGAGAAACTTTTTCTTTTAAACGTCTTTGAATACTACATCATAGAGTACCTAACCTATGAGTCTTTCCCGAACGAGGGCGGGAATCACAGCCCTTAATCTCTCTGTGGTGGGAATCATCGGTTCCGACCCGGTACTCAGATCAAACATACACTACTTTCCAAGTATGAGATATGAAAAATCCGTTGCGTAGTTTTAAAGATTTAAGCATACGAGTAGGTACATAGGGATATAGGAACAGAGAAAGCGACTTTGTTTTATACTATGTAGTGATGATGAGCAGTTTGTGTTATGAGTAGATAGTTTTAGTGGTTTCCTTGAAGCCAATTTTTATTTGTAAAAAATATTTAATCTGATAAATTAATATTCTATCGACTCTAGTGGGGTATATATCCCGCTGCACTCCCGGTTGCACCGGCTTGCAAAGCTGCATTTATCACGCGAGGTAGCGCGAATTTTAATTGTTTGCCAATACCGCGCCGCTAATACACGAATTTATTGGCGGATAAAAATTAATCGTTTGTGTCTACAGTATGTATACAGCTTACTATTTGAATATTTTTAATCTGATAGGTATTGCATTGTGTAGTTTGCTTTTGGTTTAAGTGAGAGAGGCTTGATTAACCGGGCTCATAAAAATACGAGTATATCTACGATTTTGAAGTGATATTTAAAAATGTATACATTTAATATAAAAAAAAAGAATAATTGCTATTTTACGATAAAACTATTTTTCTAACACACAAATGCCATCTATTGCCTAGTGTTAACATTAGCTAATGCCTGACTAGAAAATTAAAGTTTGCCTGCCATACTGTCGAATAGTTCTATACATCAACAGTAGATGACGCTGTGTCGATGTTTTTTATTTATAAATACTGATTATTCTTTCAGACATTTTTTTTATATACTAATGCCCTTATCCCCGAGAGGGTTAGCAGAAGTATTCTATATATCCAGGTTTCTCCAGTATATTTTCTAGACCCCTAAACGTGACAGGGTGAGCCCATCGCTGGACCGGGTTGCTGAGACCTGCGAGTTGGGTGGGTTGCTGAGACCACATGTTATTTCACAAAAACATGGAAATTGGGTCTAAGGAGTTAAAAATAGTATCACCTACATATTTCAATATGATTCCATGGATCATCATCGAAGTAAAATTACTTTTGTGCAAGTTAAATACATGGAATTTTTATTTTTAACATTTTTCTTACAATCGCTAGATTTTTCTCTATTTTTCGCGCTGGTGTACAATGTGCAGGCCCAAGATGGAACGTCTCCTTTGCCCATTGCAAGTAAAAACTAAAAAAAGGGTTCACGGACTGCCAATAATAGGACGTCCACCTTCAAGGTGAACAGACGACCTAGGAGAGGTCGCGGAAAGCCACTGTACAGATCGATTTCGATCGGTACTTCTGGAAGACAATGGTCTATGTTCAGCAATAAACGTAATAGGGAAATTGTTATGATGAAAACATTTTGAAAAACTACATTAAATTAACTCCTTTACCAGACAGTTAACAGACAATATGATTATCTATTTATTTACAAAGAATATATTATTGAAAGATTAAATTAATAATGCGATAGCCTTTCATATTATGGTTTATTATTTAAGTTACAGACTTTCATAGACTCTGACAAACATTTATATCAATTAACTATACGCGCCACAACCTAGCTCGTCAGACATAATGCGCGGGATTCTTGACAGTTCCTCGTGACGTCACGCGTAGAGACGTAACTCCAATAGAGTTGCCCGAATCGATATTTATGGGCTAACAGTTTACATTAATTTACAGATAAAAAATGTCTTCGCAAAAGGAACCATGTGGGACAGTGGCAATGTCATAGTGCCCAGAAGACCGGCCGCATTCCCTTTCTAGATAGCTAGACTGATTATCTATTGCTCTTAAGAGCACGTGGGCGGCTAATAATAATAATAATAAATTGTGGGACACAATTCACACACGGTTATTTAGTCCCAAACTAGGCAGATCCTGTACTATAAATAAATAAATAGTAATCTCACTCCTTATATCCCGAGGGGGTAGGCAGAGGTATTCCATTTCTGGATATACCCGCAAGCAAATATGTAAGCAGTGAAAGCCTTACCGTTAAAGAGTCTGCTTCACATGATGAAAATCAGTGAGGCTCGGGTTCGAATCCTGTCATGTACCAATGAGTTTTTCAGAAACTTACGTACAAATTTATCACTAGCTCGACGGTTGAGGAAAACATCGTGAGGAAACCCGCAGGTCCCAGAATGAATTCTGACACATGAGTAATAGATCCGGTCCGGCGATGGGCTCACCACCTATCGCACGTTTAGGGGTCCAAAGAATATCTGCTGAATAGTGGGTATATCCAGCCTGTACTATGTGTACTATTTATTTATTTATTTATTTATTTATTAAGATATCCAACAGCTAGTTTACATATAAGACTTATATTATAACATGTTCAGTATAGCAACGCCAATGACAGGATATCATAGTTATACAAAGCTATTCGAACAAAACGGTGTCTGCGTGTGAGTGGGGGTGTGTAAGGGTGGATTGGGGAGTGTATGTGAGTGGGGTTTGTGTGCGGGGGGGAGATTGTGTGTGTAGGGGGGTGCGAGTTCAATTTATAAATGAAAGTATATATAGTGAAATAATTAAAATTGTGTTATACCTATTTTCTTTGTTTGTTCAGATAATGTATAATAATGATAATAAAAAATTAATAATATTAATATTGATTGTGCTTTGTCCTGCCCATATATATTATTTATTAAAGCTATTAGATTATGTTTTGTCTACTTCCATGAGACTCTGTAGAACCCTGGTCTTAAACTGGGGTTTAGAAAAAAAGAATATGTCTATGTCGCTGAAGCGTCTATTGTATGTATTGACTGCCCGTGATACAAACTCATTTCGTCCATAGTTAGTCCTAGTCCACGGCACATAGAAAACATTATGAAGTGGATGTCGAGGTCGACGTTGGGGTATACATAAATATATTAAAGACGTCAGATTAGGGCAATCGAGACTGGCATTCACTATGTCATGAAGAAAGGCCATATCGAGCATTATTCTTCTGTTATAAATTGTGTCGATATGGTGATGATTACACGCCTCTTCATAGGATAAGTTTTTAATTTTTACTCTAAAATTCAAATGTTTTACAAAGATTCTCTGTATTCTCTCGATTTTATTAATATGTGAGTTATATGTAGGGTTCCACACGATACTACCAAATTCCAGGATACTCCTAACATACGCGTAATAAACCGTCTTTAAACAGGTGAGATCGTGGAAGGGTTTACATACACGCAAAACGAAACCCAGGTTTTTATAAGCTTTATCTGCTATAATGTCAGTGTGGCTTATTAGGGACATTTTGTTGTCCAACTGAACGCCAAGGTCACGAATTTCATTGACTCTTTGGAGCGATTTGTTAGTAATTTTATAGCAGAATATTATAGGTTTTAATTTACGAGTAAAAGATATCTGAACGCATTTATCTACATTAACATTTATCCTGTTTTGAATATAGTACGTGGATAATCTATCTAAGTCCGATTGTAATCTATGGCAGTCTTCAGTACTAGTGACTTTTAAATAGATTTTTTTGTCATCTGCATAAAGTAAGTGCTTGGCATGTGCAAAACATGAATTAATGTCATACAGGTATGCGTTATAAAATAATGGTCCTAGATGGGATCCTTGTGGTACTCCTGATGGGATGTTTACGTAGCTGGACTTAAATCCGCCTAAAACGACAGCCTGTCTGCGATTCGAGATATACGACTTAACCCAACGAAATAAATCTCCCTGAATACCCAGCACATATAGTTTATTCAGCAAGATAACGTGATCCACACGGTCGAAAGCTTTTTCAAAGTCCGTGTAGATCACGTCAACCTGAGCTCGGTCTTCCATACTACGCAAGACATAATTTGAGAATTCACACAAGTTAGTATAAACCGATCTGCGACGCAAGAAGCCGTGCTGGAATTCGCTAACATTAGAGGCTATTGTCTGGTAAACAGTGTCATAGACAATTTGTTCAAATACTTTAGCAGTTGTATTGAGTATAGATATAGGTCTATAATTCTGAATGACTGCTTTTGATCCTTTTTTATGAATAGGCACTATATGAGCCTCCTTCCATATATCCGGGAAAGTACCCTCTTTAATGGAACGTTCAAATAGAATGGATAGTGGTTTGGAGATACTCCGAGCACATTTAGTAAGAAAAATGGGGGGAATGCCATCACCACCTGCACCTTTGTTGGGGTCTAGTTTGCGTAGATACCTATATACAAGGTCTTCATTAATAGATAAGGTATTTACGTGACCACTATCTCCTCTGGCAGCACTAATAGAATCAATCCCGGGGTAATTAGGTGCCGGGTCATTAAAAACACTTCGAAAGAAAGCATTGAAACCTTGACAGATATCCGGGCCGGTTTCAAACGTATCGTGTCCGTTTGACATCACTTGAGGATAACTAGATTTACCATGGCGGCCACGCATCGAATGCATAAAGCTCCAAAACATTTTTGGGTTGCGTTTAATATTATCCTGAGATAGACTTATAAAGTTGTTGTAACATTTCTCTTGCATAATTTTTTGACGAGCCCGAAGCAGCGAAAACTCATCGTAATCCCTAGGATTTTTTAGTTTTTTCCATTTTTGGTGTACTTTTGATTTGTTTTTGATAAGTTTAATAAGAGGTGTTGTGTACCACACGGGATATGGTTGGCCCTCACTGCTGCGCTTCACCGGAACATAAAGAGTTATAAGTTTTTCAATTAATTCATAATAATTCGCTACTGCATCGTCAACCGTACCGTCAACAAGAATTTTGTCCCACTGGATTTTGCCGATTTCGTTGTTTATTATATTGTAGTCTGCCTTGTGAAATTGGAGTTTAAGGGTGGTATTTTTTGATAGAGGTGGTATCAAGATATCATGAGCTTCGATCTCCAACGTGACGTGACTCCTATCCTCTTTAACCAGGGGGTGATTTGATTTGCTTACTGTAATAAAAAAATTTGCGAAGACAAGATCTAAGACATTATTGTAAGAATTTTCAAAAAAGTTATATTGATTAAGAGCGTGCATACAAAGATGATTCAATAGTTTTTCCGCTGCCACCTGAGTATCTGTGTAACCCTCATTATTGATAGTGGTTCCAGCATGCGACCATTTAATACATGGTAGATTAAAGTCTCCAGCTACCAAAACGGAATCATTAGGACACGAACTCACTACGCTGGAAACGGAATTAATTATATTTTCAATATGATTTGCTTGGTCTTTATTACCTCCAACAATGTAAGTGATGCAAACATGTAAGTCCTGTGACGCATCCCCAAGCGATTTTCGAGGAATTGAGAGCCATAGAAATTCAGTAGGTGATTTTGACCAATCCGTTCGTAGTCTAGCCGAAAGGGTTTTTTTTTATAATTATCATGATACCTCCACCTTGGGTAGTAGTCAAACGGTCGTTACGAAAAACGTCGTAGGTATTGTTACATAATTCCGTATCCAAAATGCCTGGATGTAGCCATGTTTCAGTTATCAGAATCATATCCCAATCTGAGTTTAATAGGTTTTTATAAAATTCTAATGTTTTCGTTCTCAGGCCTCGAACGTTTTGATAAAATATTTTTAACTTTTGATTAGCCATTTTCATTAAGAAAACTGTACCATGTGACTTGAACGTAATTATTATTGTTGTAGCAAAACAGTAATTTTAGATCAGTAAATAAATTTAACACTGGAGTTATAGAATAGGAAACGTTTTGTAACATATTATTTGAGAATATTGTTTGTTGCTTGGGAGAAGTTGTGGTATATTTATGTAGATTGACGATATACAGGACAAAGGAAAGATGTGTGAATTTGTGTGATGCTTCTTTAATTATGTAATAAATATATAGTATGATTATTATGTGTTGTGTAGACTTATCGAGACGAGGTAAGTGTAAGTGTAGACCGTGTAAACAAATATTTAAATTATTTATGAGAGATACATAGCTTGAGTAAGTGATTAAACAATGGACATCAGTAGACTTTTTATGAATAACTTTGTAAAATACTATTAACAATTGAAACCAGTAGTACTTGGAGAAACTTATTAAGATTTTATCATTGACCGATTTTTTTGAGAAAGTCCTTGTTCTTTACTCTTATTGCGTCCGCGTTTGTATCTTTTCGTAGATAAATTTGACCATATTTGATCCACACAAATTTGTAATCATTTTCTTTGGCAAACATTCTTGCAGAATAGTGTAGTTGCTTTGCTTCAGGTGACAGATGCTCCGACAGGTATATCATACGAGATTCGCCCTCAATGCCTATATGCATAGAATTCAACCTATTGTCGCGGTGTTCTTTATTATAGCGAGTGTAGGCAGATAGTATGCTATCACGCAGACTGGGCGACGCAACCGTTACGATTATGTTACGTGGTCGGCTTGAAGTGGGATCCATTTTAGCAACTCGCCGACACGCTCGCAAATCCGAGTCAACAAGGGGGAAATTCATAATTTCACAGAGTTTAGAAATAATAGGCATCAAGTTCTCGCCATTCCTTTCCGGGACGGCTTGTATTTCAATGTTACATCCCCGGGAGATTTTTTCTAGAGATGCAAGGCGGTTGGGCAGATCGGAAAATTCTTTTTGTAATTTTGATTGTTCGCTTTCCAAAGCCTTGATAATGCGATCCTTATCATTGACCTCCGACTGCAAGCTCTTCACATGTTCCGTGATGAAATCCGTAGTAGCAGTAAAGTCTTCCTTTATCACATTTAATGCAGAATTAATTTCTTGGGCAATCATGGACTTCACATCTTCCTTCCAGGCGGCGCGAAGGTTTTGCATTGCCAGTGAAGATGGCGATAACTTTTGGTCAAGTAGGGCAGCTATATCATTCAGGGATAGGTTTCCAGACACATCTGCTGCAGATACAGCTTTCTTCGTGTTAGAAGGGGGGGTGGCACGCACAGGCGTATTGTCGTTGCGGTTTCGGCGTGAGTCTGTATTTACGTTCATGCATGATGGACATTTTAGCTTATAAAGTTGATCTGGTCCAATATCGGAGGAAGTTCCTGCATCGATATTCAAACATGCGAAGCAATAAGCCGACTTACAAGTGTTGCATATTACGTGTTTATTTTCCTCTAGATGGGAAGCGCAACCAAAACAATTCATCTTGTTTGACTATGCAAGCGCTGACCTCTATACTCAGGCGCAAATAGCAGAATATCGATATTAAATTAGATATAAAGGGAAAGCTGCGTACTATCAGCAATTAGTTCGGCTTAAAGTCTCTAGATGGCGCGATCTGTGGTGCCAAGTAGCGATTAGCAATTTCGCACAGTAAGGCCCATGCGCTTCTGGCACAGTGGCTAAGACACCGGACGATAAACAACGCGGTGCCGGTTCAAATCCCAAGACCGGATATTGCCTTTGGATGCTTTTCTATTAGCAAATTCTCAATATTTTAATGATCTGTAGAACAAATGAAAGTCTCACCACAAACGCCAAACTTCAGAATCCAGGCAAGCGATAGAGAGATCCGACTACAAATCCAGTATGGCGGCCGTGCCAAATGAGCCCGTCCGCAAGATAAAGCAGGAGGCACCGATGATATCCAAATTAATGCAGCTAACGTTGGATGAGACGTCCGACTCAAACAAATATGGCCGCCGCGGTTTATGAGGTGACACTCAAGAGTGAGCAGGAGGGGCCGAGTATTCAAGGAAAAATTACTAAAACTTCGCACTTGAAGGCACAGAAATAAATAGATTAGAGGAACACACTACACACGTCCGCTCGGTTCGACGGTCGAGAGGCGAAAAAAGCCGTTACTAAATTACCGTTACTAAATTATTATTACAGTTATTAATGTTATTATGATGCCACTAGGCGGTCATCCATTCACTGACTGAAACTTTGCTTAACCACTGTGATCGCGAACGCTTCAGGTGTCTGAGTATTCAAAGTCAAAGTCAAAAGTAAAATAGTAGATTGTTATACAAGGGTCGGAAGGAATCAATTCCCATACGAGGTATTTAGACGCCCAAGCGTAGCGAGGGCGGATATAGTCTGAGTAGGAATTGATAACTTCCACCCGCGTTAAACACTCTACTTTTCATTTCGAATTCAAGGAAAGTAAACAAAAAAAAATAACTATTTTACAAAAATTCAAACATGCAAAAACGCAATAACACCTACAAAAAAAACAAAATTGTCAACAATACAACCCAAGAGGTTGGAAGAAAGAGAAACTTTTTCTTTTAAACGTCTTTGAATACTACATCATAGAGTACCTAACCTAAATAACATTACAAAAATAATATACAAATCCTTCCTCTTTATAATAATATGTACTTTTAGCCGACTAATAGTGTTCTGTGCTTATTAGTGTCGATGAAAAACAAGATTTTGAATTTCGGAACAGCTTACCAAATTATTACTTTTTTTTTAATTTTAAATATGGAACGCGTACCGCCCCGCGCGCATGCTATTTTCTGTTGTTTATACCTACACTCACAAGACCGCACCTTTTTTTCTTATTCTAATTGATGTAAAAAGTTTCGTATCCCTACTAAGTACCCAAAGAGGTCTCTTTCATAGAGAAACTTTTTCTTTAAACGTCTTTGCCCAATGTAGTACTATTTTTTTTTAATTCATTCCCGCCCTAAGGCCGGAAGCAATTACTATGAGTCTTTCCCGACCGAGGGCGGGAATCACAGCCCTGAATCTCTCTGTGGTGGGAATCATCGCTTCCGACCCGGTACTCAGATCAAACATACACTACTTTCCGAGTATGAGATATGAAAAATCCGTTGCGTAGTTTTAAAGATTTAAGCATACGAGTAGGTACATAGGGATATAGGAACAGAGAAAGCGACTTTGTTTTATACTATGTAGTGATGATGAGCAGTTTGTGTTATGAGTAGATAGTTTTAGTGGTTTCCTTGAAGCCAATTTTTATTTGTAAAAATATTTAATCTGATAAATTAATATTCTATCGACTCTAGTGGGGTATATATCCCGCTGCACTCCCGTTGCACCGGCTTGCAAAAGCTGCATTTATCACGCGAGGTAGCGCGAATTTTAATTGTTTGCCAATACCGCGCCGCTAATACACGAATTTATTGGCGGATAAAAATTAATCGTTTGTGTCTACAGTATGTATACAGCTTACTATTTGAATATTTTTAATCTGATAGGTATTGCATTGTGTAGTTTGCTTTTGGTTTAAGTGAGAGAGGCTTGATTAACCGGGCTCATAAAAATACGAGTATATCTACGATTTTGAAGTGATATTTAAAAATGTATACATTTAATATAAAAAAAAAGAATAATTGCTATTTTACGATAAAACTATTTTTCTAACACACAAATGCCATCTATTGCCTAGTGTTAACATTAGCTAATGCCTGACTAGAAAATTAAAGTTTGCCTGCCATACTGTCGAATAGTTCTATACATCAACAGTAGATGACGCTGTGTCGATGTTTTTTATTTATAAATACTAATTATTCTTTCAGACATTTTTTTATATACTAATACCCTTATCCCCGAGGGGGTTAGCAGAAGTATTCTATATATCCAGGTTTCTCCAGTATATGTTCTAGACCCCTAAACGTGGCAGGGTGAGCCCATCGCTGGACCGGGTTGCTGAGACCTGCGAGTTTCCTAACGATGCTTTCCTTCACTAGTTCAAGAAAAGAGCGTACTCCCACCTCAAAGGCTACGCACTTGTGACTCTCGAGTTGCAGGTGTCCATGGGCGATGGTAGTCACTTACCATCAGGTGACCCGTCTGCTCGTTTACCCCCTAGGTACCTAGGTATACCTACTTTTAAAAAACGCCATGAATCCTACCAGAAAGTCTGTAGGTACCTACATTTATGTACCAAAGAACCTGAAGATGCGACAAAAAAACGTTATTTTTCTAAGTAATTAAATTAAATAAATAAAATAAATACAGTTTTATTCATGATTCTGCTCATATTTGTCTAGTCTCGTTGCACAATATTCTTTGATTTTCATTAAAGTGGTAACGCGACGACGGAAAAAAAAATTGCGACTTGACCGGTAAAATTATAATTGACATTATTTTGTCGTTTGCCGGACTATTTCACAAAAACATGGAAATTGGGTTTAAGGAGTTAAAAATAGTATTACCTACTTATTTCAATAGGATTCCATGGATCATCATCGAAGTAAAATTACTTTTGTGTAAGTTAAATACATGGAATTTTTCTTTTTAATATTTTTTGATAATTACTAGATTTTTCTCTATTTTTCACGCTGGTGTACAATGTGCAGGCCCAAGATGGAACGTTCGAACGAACGAACCCATTGCAAGTAATTTTTAGAAAAAGGGTTCACGGAATGCCAAGAATAGGACGTCCACCTTCAAGGTGAACAGACGACCGGGGAGAGGTCGCGCAAAGTCACTGTACAGGTCGATTTCGATCGGTACCTCTGGAAGACAATGGTCAATGTTCAGCAATAGACGTAATAGGGAAATTATTATGATGAAAACACTCCAAAACTTACATACATACATATTTATCACTAGCTCGACGGGGAAGGAAAACATCGTGAGGAAACCCGCAGGTCCCAGAATGAATTCTGACACATGAGTAATAGACCCGGTCCGGCGATGGGCTCACCACCTATCACGTTTAGGGGTCCAAAGAATATCTGCTGAATAGTGGGTATATCCAGCCTGTACTATGTGTACTAAATTATTATTACAGTTATTAATGTTATTATGATGCCACTAGACGGTCATCCATTCACTGACTGAAACTTTGCTTAACCACTGTGACCGCGAACGCTTCAGGTGTCTGAGTATTCAAAATCAAAGTCAAAAGTAAAAAAATATTTATTTTCTGTAGGTACAAAAAGTACATTTAAAAAGGTCAATAGTCCAATAACATAGGGCACTCTAAACAAATGTAAACAGCAGCCCATCTCCACCGACGAGTTGCTGGTTCCAAATGCAGTACCCCGAGAAGAGCCAGCAAGAAACTCAAGGGCAGCTCTTTTTAATCTCACGTCTGATTAGTAAATATTACACTAGTAAGACCTGAGATTAAAAAGAGCTAATTCTAAAAGAGCTAAAATTCTGGTTAATTCTTTTAGACGAAGTATAACCTGTGTGCCTGCAGTTTTAGAGTCAATCCAAGGAGAATCACTTCACCTTCAGCGACCTCAAATGTCCAATTTGATACATTCGTCAGACTTTATCAGAACTTCTAGTATGCTCTTAGGAAGGCAGGTAATGTAAATGTCAAGTGTCTCCAACCAACCAGACGGTTATTACAATGTCAAACCCGACTGTTTGCCAAATCTCTGTACGATTTTAAAAATTCTTTCACCAAGGGAAAGCTACAAAATATCTGAGTAACATCCTACTAATATTATAAACGCGAAAATTTATGTGTGTGTGTACTGAGTGACCCAATGTTTTTTTGTGATTGTAGGTACTACAATCCTACTATCCTACTCATATTATAAACGCGAAAGTTTGTTTGGATGGATGTCTGGATGTCTGGATAGATGTTTGTTCCTCTTTTACGCAAAAACTACCGAACGGATTTTGATGAAACTTTACAGTTATATAGCTTATACATCAGAATAACACATAGGCTATATTTTATCCCCGTATTCAAACGGGAACGGGAACTACGCGGGTGAAACCGCGGGGCGCTGCTAGTATTTAGTAAAAGTTCTAAAACATTTGTGATTTATGATGAAAACGAATATTGGAACTTGTAAAGACTCTAATAAAAAGTTATACCTACGACTTAGAGTGGGGTCACTCAGTTCACACACTATGAAAATCTTATATCACTAAAATATCTTATGTATGGATGCATGCATTTATATATTGTAACGCTTGTTGTGTAAATATAGTATGTTTTTACGTACAGATCTTGCTATTTATCCAAATGGACAGTTTCAATACAGTATATTTATAAAGAGCCTAATCGTAATGTATTACAAACATAGAAATAAATACTCTCTCAGAGCACATAGACAAAGTAAACGTCGCTAATACAAACGCGTAAACGCCAATATGGCCTCTATTATAATTCCATCAGAATTTTCCTATATTCTTGCACTTATACGCATCAGGTACTAGTCCAATAGATTTTCGATCTTATTTCCAAGGAAAACAGACGAAATTTTTGTTTGAGACCAGGGTATTCCCGCTTTTACTTGTTAGGTTAGTTTCAAGTAGAGCAGTGGTTAGCGAGCATGTCTCTCATGTCTGAGGCTCGGGTTCGAATCCTGCTAATGTAGCAATGGTTTTTCAAAAACTACGCACATATTTATCACTAGCTCAACGGTGAAGAAAAACATCGCAAGAAAAGACGCTGGGCCCAGAATTGATTCTGAGGCATGTGTAACAATTGTCGCACATGCCTCACCTCGGTCTGGCGAAGGGCTGTCACGTTTGGGGGTCCAGAAAATATACCGGTGAAAATAAAGGCTTGATAAAATTTTTACCCCCTCGGGGATAAAAGGCGTAAGATTATTTATTTATTTATAATATTGTTCTTAACTTTAATCTACACTAATAATAATAATAATAATAATAAAACTTTATTTCAGACTTGTGTCCATAGTTATGTTAGTAACAATAGAGCTTATGTATTTATGTTAGTATTGTTATTTTCATTTACTTATTTATTTTCTTAGACCTATGACTGTCTCCATCCAGTGTCTCTGAAAGGGACAGTCTAGTCTAGCAGCGATCATTTTCAGAATGCTGTTGTTACTACCATGCAGGCGCTGTAGCAGAGAAGCCGCTTTCTTTCGCATGATGGCGTAGAAATCATCCGTGCGGGCCTCTGCGAACATTCCCGACGCGCTACAGCGCCATGGCAGTCCCAACAGCATCCTGAAGGCATTATTAAACTGAACACGTAGGACGTTGTGGGCTCGGCGCGTGTATGACACCCACAAGCCGCTCGTGTAGAAAGACTGACAGAACGCTTTATGAAGGGTTACTTTGACGTCTGCAGTACACCGAGCGAACCTGCGGGCAAGCATATTGCTCCTTACCGCCAACGCCCTACGTTCCCTCTCTATATCTTCGTCGTCCCTTAGGTCGCCCGTCACAATGTGGCCCAGGTACCTAAAACAATCACAATTTTCAGTGCTACACCGTTAAGACATACGGGGGGAACATTGCGCGGCTGCTGCTTTGGCGCTTTAAACACAAGAAGCTCACTTTTCTTTGAGTTGTATATCAAACCATGCTCCCCCGCATAGGCCTCGCAAGTCGATAGCAAATTTCTCAACCCGCTTAATATCGATGGACTGAGCAGAACCATATCGTCTGCATAGCTTATATTATTGACACAGGTTCCGTCAATATGGCAGCCGACATGTGTACTGCTGCTACTGCGAGTAATATTATGAGGAAAGATTTTCTTATTTTTGTTTGTTTATGCTAGTGATGTACGTAAGTTTTCGAAAAACTCATTGGTACATGCCAGGATTTGAACCCGAGCCTCAATAATTATCATTATGAGAAGCGACTGCTATAAAAAAAAAACAACTTACCGAAAAAATGGTGGTCTTTTCACAAATCTTTTTTTTTCTTGCCTCTATTTACCGGCAAGAAACAGTTCGAATGGGAATACCCCGCCCCCAAGAGGATTACTTGGCCGGTCCTAAGCAAACGCACACCACTTCCTGGTCCCGTTTAACATGTTGCCAATAAAAAGTTATTTGGAATACCTAATGGAATTCTTGTTTCCTTTTCTAGTTTCTGAACGGTAACACGAGATGTTTGTTTCCGATCCTGCCAGGTGATAACAGTAAATAGTTATTTCGATCAGTTTTTTTAAGTACTCTTAGGTAATTGTTACTAACTTAACTAAGTTAACTCTTAGTTAATTAGAGTATAACTATTCCATTTTTGAACGAATCCATTGCATATTTTGGACCTCTAAAATGACATGTGGTATATGTATCCATGATCAGACTGTTGTCTTATTACACATAGCGGGTGCCCAGCGGCGTTGTTCGCGCGGACCCAGTTTATTCCCGTTCCCTTGGGAATTTAAAAGAAAAAAAAACCCTTCATAGCGGTTGCCTACGACATAAGACACCTAGGTACATACAATATAACAAGTTTCTAGGTGTAATCGTTTCGGAGTAGTATATGTTTCTAATTTTTACCGTTTTATATATTTTTCCGTAGGAATGAGACATTCCCCAGTTTCTTTTAGTAAAATGTACCCTAAATGTTGACCGAGTTACTCAGTTATCTCTACACTAAATTTCATTAAAATCCATCCCGCAGTTTTTGCGTGATGTGTACTCAAACCGAGAGACAGAAAGATAGACACACAAAAGTGGTTAAAAATTGGTGTTTTGATATATAAATCCCTCAGATAACTATATATTTACACTATCGCAAATTAAAAAAAATATTTAATGTACAGACACGGTCTCATTACAATTTTATAATAATTAAATGTATAGATATAGATGTCTCTAAATCATTTCTGGAGTATACGGGTTTCTTTACGATGTTTTTCTTCACTGTCAAGCTATTGATAATCGTGTTTTTGTTACATGGAAATTGCCCAATATAATTTTGTGACTTTTGGTAAATATTACCGATGTTGCCTTGTAGTTTTCGAAACCGGATGTTATACATTCTTACAGATGTTACAAATCACTTGGGAGAAACCTTGACCGACTTGTTCCAGATTGTTATAAGTATAAAAGTTATTTTTTCTTTATCAATAACAATTACCTTCCCTTTGCTCTCGTGAGGTCTGCAGACCCGAGTATTTGATGTAAGTTTAACGAGTTCCTGCGAAAAAGGGTCTTGACAGAGCTACTGATACTTAAATAGACTGAGATATAGACAGACTGAGAAACTGACAGACTGAGATACAGACAGACTGAGATAAAGACAGACTGAGAAACTGAAAGACTGAGATAAAGACAGACTGAGATAAAGACAGACTGAGAAACTGACAGACTGAGATACAGACAGACTGAGATACAGACAGACTGAGTTACAGACAGACTGAGAAATAGACATACTGTGATACAGACATACCTACTGAGATACAGATAGATCCTATAAAGGTTTCATTTTCCTATTGAGGTACGGAACCCTAAAAAACAATATTGCGGACGTTAGTCACCGTACTACATAATTAAAAATTAGGCTTTTTCCCACAAGAATCTTGGGGTACCTTTTTACGCAACTGCACCAAAAGAGCGTACCTACCCACAGTTTTTAAACCTGTTGCGTTGAGTTCATGCTCAGTCAAGTTTTTTTATGTTTAATTAATGTATTTGTTTAAGACTAGTTTTCCTAAGTATTTTTATAATTGATCAACTTAGTAGTTTTCATTGAGCAAACAAAGTTCAAAGTTTGAGATAGAAATGTATAATTAGAGGAGCGCTAAGATGTTTCAATTAAAAAGTCTGCGAAGTTTTAACAAATTATTTTTTAATGAATTAAAGTGCAGCTTTGTTTTGCAACATTATAACTCTAAAGTTGCAGTACTCGTAATTTTATTCTTAATTATTTAAATAAGCATCTTAATTTTTACACATACAAACGCGCGTTATAGTTAAACAATTCTTTAAGAGGTTAAACGGAACAGGATTAAATATAATTAAAATACGATAGCTGTATTGTACTTACACCGTAAAAAACAAAATATGTAGTAGGTACAATTGGTGATCTTATGGTTAACGATGTTTTATAATACTAGTAATCATCATAAAACAAAACATTCCCAAACAATAACAGTTTAAAATTGCAATGGTTCTAGTTGTTTTGTGACGGAAAAAAAGACATTTTATGTGTTTATCTGTGGTTGTCGTCATCATTATGATCCCCTAACACCGCCTAACACCCATTGCTCTACTCTATGGTTGTGATAGACCTTCAGTACATATATCCATCAAAACATTAGGCCACTCGAGTATCAACCATTCCATAATTCAACCCTTCCATGGGTCCAATATTTAAGAGCCAAAACACTCATGTTTATGTAACGCTGACTAAAATCGTCACAGTCCAGTCGAGTAATAAAACATGCAAATAGGGTGGAATGGACCGAGCCATATCGGGGGAGGGTTGAATAATAAAATCCTCCCGTTTAACCTGGTATTGTGGGACAGGACGCGTTTGAGCTCTGTTTAGACTATTTAACTACTCGCCTAATACTATTACAATTGCAGCTACGCTAAACGCGCCAATGGACGGCCGAGTTCTAAACCGCGCTATCGATGTTTTCTAATGAGTTTGTATAAATACAACTGTCCAGCACCAACCGTTGGACCGCGGTCCCCAGGCACGATCACCTCGCCTGGCGGAAGGTATTCCCTTTTCATGATAGAGGAGCATTTCACCTCCGCTTCTTCAAACAATCATAATTTTCTTCGTTTGTTTCCTTTGACACTACCTACGCACTACTAGTAGTGTCATGAAATTTACCCTCCCAATAAATTGTGTCCAGTATGTCTTCTCATCGAAGTTACTCTATTGATATTTCAATTTTTTTTGGAAATTTTTAGAGCCTGCCTCACACCATCATGGGGAATAAGTTTGTTGATGGTTTACCAATCGGGCATTTGGTACAGATTCGTCGATTGGGCAGATTCATAGATTCGAAAGGAGTACAGTCAAGAGCACGTGGAGCTTGACACATTTGGACTTTGTAACGTTCTTATTACAATCGCCAGAGGTCAGAATCGAACTACAAGTGTAAAGCTTCATGTGCTCTTTTATATTTGGTTATATACTGTAACTAATCAACTATAGTAAATTCCATAAAAAACTACCTTTTCTGTAGTATTTCGTCCATTTTACTTATTCGCACTAGCAGCTGGCGATACATGTCTTGATTTTTCTATATCTTGTATGTCAATCCCACAAAATTTACCTTACTGTCATGATGATCGAGAGCCTCTTGCCTAACCAGCCTGACCGATCCAATAGGACTGTCAATCATAAAAAATATCCCATCTGTGTTCACGATGATCAAAAGCCACTACCTGGGCAGCCTGGACTATCCAATGGTAAGATCCACCCCACACATTTATCCAATCTAGTGTTCGCGATGGTCGAAAGCAACTTGCCTTGCCAGCATGGACTAGCCAATGGTACTGTCCTGTTCGAATGCACCGCGTCTAGACTGAACTATCCAATGGTAAGATCCACGCTACACATTTTTCCAATCTAGTGTTCACGATGGTCGAAAGCAACTTGCCTAGCCAGCATGGACTAGCCAATGGTACTGTCCTGTTCGAATGCACCGCGTCTAGACTGAACTATCCAATGGTAAGATCCACCCTACACATTTTTCCAATCTAGTGTTCACGATGGTCGAAAGCAACTTGCCTAGCCAGCATGGACTAGCCAATGGTACTGTCCTGTTCGAATGCACCGCGTCTAGACTGAACTATCCAATGGGAAGATCCACCCTACACATTTATGCAATCTGGTGTTTACGATGGTAAGCCACTTGCCTAGCCAGCATGGACTAGCCAATGGTACTGTCCTGTTCGAACGCGCCGCGTCTAGACTGAACTATCCAATGGGAAGATCCACCCAAGATCTATACATTTATCCAATCTAGTGTTCACGATGGTCGAAAGCAACTTGCCTTGCCAGCATGGACTAGCCAATGTTACTGTCCTGTTCGAATGCTCCACTAAAGACGCGGCCGCAAGGGAAATTACCCGGGGCCGAGCGGCCGCGGATAATATGTCCTTGTCTGGCCGCGATCGTGTGATTGTTGACATCCAGCATACATATCCTTATATAGTCTTTACACATACAATTTGTGGAGGAAATCTCGGCGATTGCGCGGCAATTTCGTGAAGACGTGAGGTTTTGGGGTTGGAGCACAAAATCTGTTTGTTTGTTAGTCACGTGCATCGAATATGAAACAAATTTCACCCGTGCCTGATGAAAGGTTGATTAAAAAATAGCCCGTGTAACACTTTCGAATCATCACTACATAGTATAAAACAAAGTCGCTTTCTCTGTCCCTATATCCCTATGTCCCTTTGTATGCTTAAATCTTTAAAACTACGCAACGGTTTTGAGTGCGGTTATTTTTTAATAGATAGAGTGATTCAAGAGGAAGATTTTAGTGTTAGCATTGCACCCGTGCGAAGCCGGGGCGGGTCGCTAGTTTATAATATTTCTAGCTGTTCGTCTCGTGTCTCGTTCTCGTGAGAAAATTATAGCCCATATTGGTCCCAAAAAAGTAAGCCTACCATAGGTGCAAGAATTTTTAAAATCGGTGTAATAGTTGTGGAGCCTATTCAATACAAAAAAACAAAAAACCGAATCATCCCTTCTATTATATTAGTATAGACTAGCGACTCGCCCCGGATTCTCACGGGTGCAATTTATATTTAAACCTTCCGTGAAAGATTATCTAACTGATGTTGAAAACCGGATCAAAATCTGTTTCGTAATTTGTGACGTGGATTTAGCTACAGAGTCGTGGATGGTGACTTTATTTTATACTATGTAGAGATTAAAGTAGGTAATGTAAGGTTCATCTGTTTATTTTGATATTTTGCAGGATACTAGGCTAAAATTTATTCATTCGATTCTATGTTTACTCATAGATGGAACTATAAATATGAAAGATGTATAAAAAAAAATCAAGCCTTGATTCATTACTTTTATTTTCCGCATCCATAAGAATAACGTATTTGATACAATACATCTTGATTCGTTTTCAAATCTTCTTTTAAATCGAAGCAGTAGCTTCGATTTTTATTTTGTAGCTTCTAAGAGATTTCTGTATCTCTGACTTAGGTACTTTTGAAATCGCTAACTCATTTCTATTTCCGTTCATTCAAGTTCCAACTCCATAATGTTTGTGCTATTCAGTCTGGAATAAGAACATTTTCTTGGTCTTGACAATATTATTGAATACGATCGATTCGATTCTACTCTAATATTGGTTGCTGATCTACAAATTTACTTTTATCTTTGTATATTGACGTGTTTTTAGCAGAAATAAGTAATGTTTCGTGTTGCAGGGTGAATATGGTCTATTAATATGTCTGCTTGTATCATCTACATCATCTTTTACCTCGAGTTTTGAAAGATCTGACGTCTGAAGTGAACTTCCTAATTAGGAGCGCGTTCCCTTGACGACATTAATTAAATTTTACTTTGACGTACTTCTATGACAAACTAGACCGATTTTCTGCACTTAATGCTTGATTCGATAATTGATGTGAATTGGTGGTACCATTAACATTATTAATTTCAAAGAGTGAAATCTAATACCATGGGTTTTATGTTTCCATGTATGTCACTTCTCACTCAATGCTCAATTCTCATACACAATGCTCAAACCTACCTTGGTACATGCAGATTCAGATTGACGATAATATAATTATCATTATTTATATGCCTTGTAGCTCTCAAAGAGTGTATATTAATGGTTTTTTTGGACTGTGAAATGTCACTTCTAGATTTGCAGAGCTGGTTTGCTAAACTTTCAGACTTGATTCTTTAATGGTTATGAGTTCCTGGTACGGTCAATCAAATACCAAGGGTTTTATGTTTGCCGCATATTTTGCTTCTAAGCTACTTTGATACAGGTCTTGTAGCTCAGACAGAGTGTATATTAATTGGTTGCTTGTTCTGTGAAATGCAACTTCTGGATTTGCAGAGCTGATTTGGTGGCGTTTGGGGTATCTGGAAGCAGGATGGTGGTGTGGTGATAGCGGTCTCTACGATCGCACACGGCGGCGGTGGCTGGGAGAGACGTCGGTCAACTAAAAACAAGAGAAATTATGGAAATGAGAAAGAAAGAAAAATATTTATTTTGGTAAACTTACGGAGATATTATTATAACATACTAGCGACCCGCCCCGGCTTCGCACGGGTGCAATGCTGAATTTTCTTTGCTATAAACCATCCCTGGACCCACTCAAACCCACACAAAAAGTTTCATCAAAATCGGTCCGGCCGTTCTCGAGTTAAATCGTCAGGAAGGAAAACCCGACTTATTTTTATATAGTAGATAAGATACAAAATCATTAATTAAGCTACCAAAAAGGGTCGCATGTGCTGCAGCAGAAGACTAAAAGCGCTGATCTTCCGTAGCGTCACAATGAGAATAAAATAAATAACTTAGAGTAGATAGAGTTAGAGTAACTGTGTAGTTCATTATTATAATAAAACTTCATTTATCATTTAATATTCATAATCTTACATGCTGGTGACTTTATTCACACACTCATTGTTTAATAATTATTAACAATGGAAAAATAAAGGTCGTTTCAGGGTATTGGTATAGATGAATAAATATTACCAAATGATCGCACGGCGGTCTCAATCCTCCTCTCGAATATGGTCCCGACGAGCAGAAACATGACAACGGCTAGCGCTACGGGGGCACAGTACCACCATTCCATAGATTCCACCACCTAGGACAGGGACAAAATAAAAAACAATCAATATTAATTTCCCATTGATACATGTTTTATACATATAAACCGTACCTATTGATGAAAACCGCATTAAAATCCGTTGCGTAGTTTAAAGATAAAGATTTGTTACGCGGCCACTGCTTGTTCTACTTACACTGGCGGTAATGACAGATGTACGGAAGAAGCAACGTACCATAGCAACGCACCTAAGCCAAAATGAAGACGATTGTGTTTCGGAAGACACGTTAAACCGTTGGTCCCGGTTTTTGCACAATGGAGTTCGTTAAGCCATGTCAAATACCCTAGGGTGGCTTGAAAAATTTTAACTGTTAATTAGCCACTAGCTTAATAGCATCTCCCAAGTCGCGGTAGGTATGCGTGGGAGATTGTATCCCATACTTCGTCATGTTTTTATAATAAAAAAAAAGGGGAGCAAACGATCAGACGGGTCACCTGATGGTAAGTGACGTCTGTCGCCCATGGACACCTGCAACTCAAGAGTCACAA
This sequence comes from Ethmia dodecea, assembly GCA_963855545.1. NCBI lineage: Eukaryota > Metazoa > Arthropoda > Insecta > Lepidoptera > Depressariidae > Ethmia > Ethmia dodecea. The sequence continues at coordinate 1,828,600 of OY979457.1, forward strand.
CTGCGTTGCCGACCTTTGAGGTGGGAGGAGAGGGAGGGGTGGGGATGGGGGAATTGGGGCCTCCGGTTACCTCACTCACTCAACGAAACGCATTGCTTTACGCTGGTTTTCTGTGAGGCCGTGGTATCACTCCGGTCGAGCCGGCCCAAGCATACCGAAGCATGGCTCTCCCACGTTTAATGTGTGAGGAAAGACCCTTAACTCAGGCCAAAACTGCCTACGTTCGCGCAGCGCCTAGGCAGACTTCCGACTTCCTAGCGCGATCGATCGCATGCGACTGAGACCGCGCTGATGCGACAATAGTCAACGTATGAAAATGTATGGCATTTCCGAAGTCTAGAGCAGTGATAGCCCGAACGGAACCTACAGGCTTCAGAGCAGAGAACAGAGCCGGCCGAAAATCAGTGAGGTTCGGGTTCGAATCCTGGCATGTAGGTACCAATGAGTTTTTAAAAAACTTACGTACATATTTATCACTAGCGACGGTGAAGGAAAACATCGTGAGGAAACTCGCAGGTCTCAGAATTAATTCTGAGACATGTGTAAACAGACCCGGTCCGGCGATGGGCTCACCACCTATCACGTTTAGGGGTCCAATATATCTCGTGAAACGTGGGTATATCCAGTAATGGAATACCTCTGCCTACCCCTTCGGGGATGAAAGGCGTGAGATTTTTTTTTTATGTCGGTTTTTTTACTTTTTAGAGTTCTTTTTCATACAATGACTTGTCGCATCAGCCGCGCGCGTCAGTCGCACGCGATCGATCGCGCGCTGCTGCAGAAGTCTACCTTTACTGAGTAAATTATGCAAGCTATCGGTTGGTAGACAACTGTCAAATCAAATGCACGCCTACTCCCAGAGAGTGCATAAATATTTACAGCATGGCGGCGGCTTCTAAAAATATGGAATATTGGATCACATTTTAATCGAAGCTCTCCTTTTCCGATGCCGCGTAAGCTGATGAGACAGGATTTGCACAAACGAACCCATAAACTTATTTACTAAGGAGCATTTTGCCCTCATCTTAATGATCGTAAGCTTTTACGAGACTCGCTACCTACTAGATTTGGGTGTGTACAATATTGTCGGGGCATGCTGAGATATGTCCCTATCCTTCTCTTTTATTAAAGAATCGCAAAGGATAGCAACTTCTCGGGCTGTCTAACGTGTGCATATAGAGGGGGCATTGGGAATATTTTCATACAAAACTTTGAAGCCTAAGCGTCATGTCCTTGTCATGTCAGTTAGTATGAACGCGAGCTGTCATTCGGTCGAAATTGTACTAGACTTATTCCACTTGGAATAACTTGACTTCAAATTTTTCTCGCTTTGTCCCCTCTATGCCTTATTATATTTTAATCTCTTTGCCGAATAATGACAAAGGGAAGTATGGATGATGATGATCGAGGCAAATACAAAGAGGTTACCGTCAGCTACTGGGCTTCGGGTCTCAGTGGGACACTTCTTCAAAAGGCTACAGCAGATTGAAGGAGTAGGTGGCCACTTACCTCATTCTGTCAGGAATTAGCTAAGTGGCCACCGGTTTGAGCATTTCCAGCTACTTGGAGCAAGAGCCACAGTCTCAGTTTATCAAACAGAACATGTACTTGTGTCTCTGTCGGTGATAAATTGGGACTGTCCGAGATGTCCAGCGATTCGTGTTTTTTCGATACGACATTTCTATAAATGTCATGGATTTTTTACACGACTACGGACTAGCCAAGTTTTTATCTATATATTTTTGGCGTATGTTAAACCGTAGCGCCTTAATTACTGATCCTATTTCGATGAATGATGTGTTAATGAATTCGTTATTATGGTGTAGGTGAAGTAGTCGGGTTTTAGTTTCAACTTTAAAATGTAGATCAAAGTTTAGGAGACCGAAAATATAATTTAAACTAATTTTGATAGAAGACGAGGCACTATGGTCTATGACTCTAGCCTGTTCAACGCAAGTTGGGTGAAATAAAGAAAAAACACTCCGCATTCATGGATTGTTTATGTGAATGACTACCTAAGGTTATTATTTATGTGTAAGTGAATGATTTTGAGGTTATTTTTAAACATTGAGGTTTATTTACTGCGTAGATCTCAATGTTTTAACAAGTATCCTCTTACCATTTCAAGCTAGTTCCAAAGTTCGTTGTCTCCCATGGTAGATAACTGAAAAATAACTCAAAATTTTGCCACTACTGCCTTATGAGCCGTGCATCAAAAAGCGCGGTTGTTTTTCGTTTTTTGATCCATTATCCGAGCCCCAGGCGTAGGTTAGGGTAATTTATCACAGCAGCCGGCCGGCCCTTGGCTCCCTTTGACATTTGTGAGGCTTGACAAATGTTTTTTTTTAATATTTTATCTAACCTTAATAAAAGAGTTTTTCAAATTCACAAAGAGGATATATTTCGTTTGGTATTTTGGATGATTTGTGGGACTGTCTATTGAAGGTTGAAAAATTAATTTTGCGTATTTAATGTGATTGGTTTTTAGCTTTTTAATATTTCGGTTGGATTAACAGTTAATATAGGTACTTATTTTACGGACCTCTTGGTAAGCCCATCTTTACCGTCGTGATACTCTATACTAATATTATAAAGAGAAAAGATTTGGATTATTGTATGTTTGAGCAGAACCGCTAGTGATAATTAAGTAGATGTACGTTCGGAAGTTTTGTTAAAACCTTACAAGGATTCAAACCCGAGCCTCAAGAGTTTTAGACATTGTCTTTTGGCACTCAGTCGGATTTCTTAATCTCACCGCCTTTTATCATCTGACACAAGTATTGTTATACTTAAAAGATGATTTCAACCCCCTTATTGTTTGTTGTCGCGATTTGTTACTGAATAAAACATGTTTGATTTTGTTTTTTTTTATCCCTAAGGCAGAGCTTAGGTTATCCATTTCTGGAAATACCCACTTTTCACGAGAATATTCGACCCCTAAACGTGATAGGTGGTGAGCCCATCGTCGGATCGGTTCTGTTACACATGCCTCAGAATTAATTCTGAGATCTGTGGGTTTCCTCACGATGTTTTCCTTTACCACCGAGCTAGTGATAAATATGTACGCAAGTTTTGAAAACCTCATTGGTACATGCCAGGATTCGAACCCGAGCTTCACTGATTATCATCATGAGAAGCGAAGTCTTGAACCTGGCTATCACTGCTCGGATTTCTTATGTTATAATAATTAAGGTACCTACTTGTAATGCAACCATCTGTTAATATTTTCAAATATTACACTTCATAATTCTTATCTCCGACATTCTGCAGGACATTCGCGACGCACCTAGTCTGAAACAAAGCTGCCGTAAGAATAATCTGTACCGCAGAATAATCTCTCAGAAGATCATCCGCTATTTCACGCCTCTCTGGAAACAGTTTGTCTGTGCCGTGATACAGGGGCTAGCCGTTCGAAGAGCAATATGTTTGTAAGAAAAAAAAATTAAAAACATTTTTTTCATCCTCTTTGGATGGTTCTTTCTTAATTAGTGAGGTTCTGGTTCGAATCCTGGCATGTACCAATAATTTTTTCAAAAAACTTAGGTACGCACATATTTATTTACTAGCTCGACGGTGAAGGAAAACATCGTGAGGAAACCCGCAGGTCCCAGAATTGATTTTGAGGCATGTGTAACAGACCCGGTCCGGCGATGGGCTCACCACCTATCACGATTAGCTGTCCAAAAACATACTGGTGAAATAATTAAATATCTCTGAAGAGTACTTTGTAGGTAAAGGCTACGAATAAGGAAGGTAAAGGCCTTAAAACAACATTTATGGTCCGGATGTCCTTAATACAAAATGTATTTTGTGTAAACTACTTTACAACGTTAGGTTAAATGAATGACGATATCCACCTCCTGACTCCATCATCAGATCAGCTCGGTGGTACCATAATATTGCATTGTCACCGGACTCACATGAGTATACCAAATATCAGCTCAATAGGTTGAAATATCGGCTTCAAAATTGAGTTGCATGTTTCCACCCAAACATAAGTACATAGTTAAATAAAAGCTTGTAAAATTGCCCACAGTCGGGCAACACTGGGAGACAAAATCGAATCGTTGATCGTAGAGATCCATACAATGTCGATTCATTGTTACGATATGGGTTTTTGTTGCGATCTCCGATATCGTCTTCGATGAAGTAAATCGTTAACGATCTTGACATACACTAACGATCCGTCCTTTCGATTAGTCTGAAGCGACGGATCGTACAGGCGAATCGTTCCCGTGTATGGCGTATTTTAGATTAGTGGTTTGTCATTCTTTAAGCACGTGTGTATTTAGGCCTACGAATAAGTATTTAGGCTAACTTCGGATAAAAAGGAGTTCTGGAAGTAAACATTTAGCGGACATCTGCTGAAAGCGCTTTATAACGAGAAAAAATAACGACCCAATTGGTACTCGAATAATGATGGTGATTTACACAAACTGGTTGCATGGGAAAAGGGATCGTTGACCCAACTACACGGCAAGAGGGTAATGGTTTGAATTGCAACATTGGTATTTCATCGTCTTAGCCTACATAGTACAGGCTTTGCCTAGTTTGAGACTAAACCATATGTGAATTGTTTGCCACAATTTATATTCATCAGGTGACCCGTCTGCTCGTTTGCCCCCTCTTTTTATAAAATTTTTGGGGCCTCCGGTTACCTCACTCACTTAGCGAAATGCAATGCATTGCTTTACGCTGGTTTTCTGTGAGGCCGTAGTATCACTCCGGTCGAGCCGGCCCAAGTGTGCCGAAGCATGGCTCTCCCACGGGTATTTTAGTAAGATGCCCAAAAGAGAAAGTAACAATAAAGTTTTACAATGTATGTTTAGCATAACAGACTGAGCTAATACAGTAGAAAAGGCAACATGAATTTAAAACAATAAAATAAACAATAAATACACAGTATTTTAACTTTTACAAAATTCTAAGTATTTACAAAAACACAATACAATTATGAGCACCCTCGTAGAGGTTCTGCGTAGTCTAAAATAAATAAATCTGTAGTACTTACATCTACAGAGACTACGTAATTTGTAGCCTTCACTAAGGATAAGGTAAAATTCCGGTTTTCAAAACAAATTTGACCCGCCCCCTGTATTATCAGGATTGGTAATTCCGGCCACGCGCTGCCCGCAACAAAAACAATCGACACGCAACAAATCCGGCCGGACCGATCGGTTTTGCCACAGAATTAAGAAAATAACCGGTATCGCAAGTAATTTATTGCAACTTAATATGAGGATATATTGACGCATTTCGTATCACCATGCACAAGTCGAGGTTCCGTAGGGCGTGTGGTGTGTTCTTCGAGGAGGGAGCCTAACTTTTTCGCTATCATGAGGTCCCGTATAGCCTCCTTCTGGGACAGGGTACGAAACTCGGAGAATATAATACTCCGGGCTTTATGTGAGGATGTAGCAAACCCCATTTTTAAATATTGGCTTGGTGTGCTTCGGACGACGAACCGCAAATGAATAATTGTTTTTTTTATTGTATATTGTTACTTTTATTTTATTTAAATTGAATGTGTATTTTTGTATTTAAATATTATGGTTTTTTTTGTGCCTGATAATAAAAGTTACTTATTAGGTATTATTTTTACTCAGTAGTATTTTTACAACATCGTGAGACCACTTCGACAGCGCGGTTTAGAACTTGTGACAAAGTGCGCTTTGCTTGCCGGTTTAGATGTGATCATCATCAACCCATAATAGCCCACTGCTGAGCTACGAGTCTTTCCTAATGCGTGAGGAAGTAGGGGTCACAATCTACACTCTATAGCCCATCCTGAATTTGGAGATGGTGTTAGGCTAATAGTCACCGAATTGTTTGATTTTTCAAGACACCAACGGCTAGCTATGGTTTAACGACGTCCATTGTCCGTCAACACAACAAAAATCCAGACCGACGGTTTCGTCGACGTGCCTTCCAAAATTAAAATGTAATAAAAAATTTAAATCTAGAAGTTTTCATAAACTTCAATTACAAATCAAAGCACAGTGTCGACCCTAGCGGTCGTGTTAATTTTTGCACATCCAAAACACTGCGACATGCAAGATTCACTTTCCAATAAGACATTCTTCTTCCATTTCTCCTAGATCCGTGGCAGAAACCGGTTGTAACCGGTCCGGGCTAGTACGCGGCAGATTATTCTAACGTCTCTAATTGCTACGTGGGCTGAATAGGGAGTGGGTGAGAATACCTGAACAAACAGGAGATGTAGGTACGCTAATTTGGGTTGAAATTGGTACACAACTTGTTGTGGCCTGTTAGTTTGTCCGGTTTTCCGCCTCCGTTACTTACACAGCTCCGGTTTTTCTGGATCATTTAAAATAACTTTTTTTGTGTGAGCATAGATCCTTAGAGCTACAAGCATTGTCATTTTAGTTACTTGGGCCCTGTTTATGCGCAGCGCATTGACAGATTGGTTAAGCAGCTAGTTTAGGGTTGCCAAACCCAAGTTAAAATTACTAGGATTTAAAGTTGCAAAAACCAGGACAACTCAGTTTAAAAACAGGACGCAATAATAGAAAGAGATTTTATCACTATCACCCACCGGCAAGTTGTGTCGTTTCAACCGACTTTAAAAAAGGAGGAGGTTCTCAATTCGATCTCAGATCTTTCGACTGGGTGAAACGATTTCGATGATTCTTTTTTTATTTGAAAGCTGGTGCTTTCCGCGTGGTCCCATTTTAGCCCCTGTATCACAGAACAGACAATTTGGTCCAGTTCTGACAATGGCATCCATGAGAAAACCATATAAGTTGAAGTAGATTTTTTACTCTTTCTCTCTTCTTTGAGTTTTCTTCTATGTTATTTTAAGACAGCATGTCAAAGTCAAAGTCAAAATGTTTTATTCAAAATAGGAACTTACAGGTCCACTTATTGAACATCATTTCAACTCCACCGCTTCAGCACGCAGCGGGGCAAGAAACTCCTCAACACAATATTCTTTTAATCAATTGTTACTTAATACTAAATTGGGTTAAATAATGGCAGCTCGCACACTTGCGAGGCGTGAGACCGCCTGTAACTAAGAATTGTTAAAGTTGTTTAAAGTTGCAATGACTTTCACCACACTAAGTTGGTTATAAGCCTCCTTTGAAAAAGCATTTTGTTTTTCCCTGCAACCACAGAATGCCATATTCCACAGACCCGCATTTACTTAATATCACTGCCTATCAAGAACAACAATTGCTGCGTAGGAAGTCATTACCAACCCCTTCCTTCCACTCCACAAACCGAATAGCGAACAAAAAACCGGCAACTCTCGAACCGAAAAACCGGCAATACTGCGGGACAACCGGCGTTCAATAACTGACACAACGGCGGGTATCTCCGTAATTTTCCTGCCTTGTTTCATAGAACAATAGAACTCATTTTGGAAGCACAATGAATTTCGTTGTGGTCGTGATCCGCCGAAATACACCCCATTATAACTTCTCTTTAGTTTCGTGTCTATGCTGCTGACGCTTATGAGATCCTGGTACTCTACTTTTTAAATCATTTTTTTATTACATTTTATTGATTTTTTTAAGTACTAAGTTTATGGTTTGGCTACTAGGCCTTTAAACTACGTCTTCATTTTACACTTTAATCTTAGTTAAGGCTCTGCTTTAGAGTCCATGCACAAAAATACAGTGTCTTCAACACTTTCTACATCCCTCCCTTGGTTATCTAAGCTAATATTATAAGGAGGAAATATTGGTATTTTTGTGTTTGTATGTTTGTTACGAATCACAAAAAGTACTAGACCGATTTCAAAAGTTCTTTCACTAATGAAAACCTAGAATATCCCTGAGTAACGTAAGCTATATTTTATTTCCTTATTCACACGGGAACGGGAACTACGCGGGTGAAACCGCACAGAACCGCTAGTCAACAGTAAAATGATAGAAGACTTCATTGTGACTATAAAATGTCTACTCCTTGCATTTAATCGAATTTAAAAACATGACGTCCCTCTTCGAATTCCCGCCAAAAAGCCTACAAGTCTTATCAAGTTGCGTGACGCTGGTTTTCTGTGTTTTCGAATGGTTCGCCTCTAGTGTAGATAAGTACCACATATACTCGTAATTCGGAATTAACCAGTATATTTACCCAAAGACATTTGAAGAAAAATTATGAAAGAGACTTTTTCTTTCAATTTCTTTGTTATTACAATTCACGAAAACATCACGATTAAACCGCAGAAGTAATTCTGAGCCATATGCAACAGCCCCGCGGGCGTATTCACGGAGATTCGATACTCGATATTCGACTCGGAATCGGAAAATCTGTTGAAAGGTTTCGAGATGGGCTATACACAGATGGGGTTAGGGGTTCAAAGAATATACTGGTGAAAAGTGGGTCTTTCGTGAAATGGAACATCTCTGCCTACCCCCTCGGACATAAAAGGTGTGAAATGATTTTTTTTTTTAAAGGATCCAAGCAACCTGTTCTTCTATTGTACGGTCATACAGAACCCTTCATTGCATGTGCGAGAATGTATAATTTGTATAATTTGTATTATAATTGTTTTGTGTTTCTAGATAATGTATTGTATGATATAGTAAGTGCTAACGTACCACTGGGATTCAGGTTGTTTGAATTAATATTTTTCACACTATTCTTAAATCACAGACTAGACACATATTTCACACTATTCTTAAATCACAGACTAGACACATTAGTTAATTTTAATAGAAAAGTATAAAGTGCGTGACGTCACTGTCTATAAAGTGTGAATCATTGACCAAAATCTTTTTAGAAAGTTATTTGAGTTTGCTGAGTCCTCTCTAGAAGGAAAAATACTTGAAAGCTCCTCATAAAATTCGCTGATCCGATTATCCGACCATCTTGTATAATACTGAGAATTTGTCATTGTTCAGTTTAATGAGTGAAGGAATATCTTTTAAGGTGTTGCTATATTTTAGGACACACTGTATTATAGAGAGGTACCTCAAGTTGCCAAACAATTTATATTGTACTCAAATATGCACCGTTGCTTGACAGAATATGCACATGCTTCTAACTTCGTCAAGCTCGGCAGGACCCAACTTTGGACTAATTTTGTTGGTCCCAAGTTGCTCGCAAGTTATGGCGAGATGGGACTACTGTAGTGTTATTGGGTACTCGATGTGTTTTGAGTTTTGAGTAGTGTGAGTATACAACTCAAAGACGAGTGTTAAAAGTACAGATGTTGGTATTAATAAACACTATGTATTGAAAACATTTTTGTAACTCATACCTATGGATAACTACTCCGAAATAAAATTAATAGTAGGTATCTATATTAAAAAAAATATAAACTGACTGATGATTGGTGATGTATCAACGCTAAGCGTATACCACTGGGTCTAGAGACTTGAACATATCCACTAAGAAACGATTTTGCAAAATTCAACCCGTGTGGGGGTGAAATAAACGTGCACGATCAAAGCCGCCGGTAAAAGCTAGTTATTATTAAGACATTGGTGCTGATTCTGCTTTACTGCGACTAAACTTATTTTGGTTTACTCCTGACATTTTCTTTCTCCTAGAAAAGAAAAGAGACGGGAGATATTTAGTCCTGTCAAATTAAAATTAGTCCTGTCAACTAAGGCATTTCATAACGTGTTTAGTGCGTAAAGAAGTCGCGACTAAAATACAGCCTCTGACAGGAATAAATTCGGTAGGTTATCTTCTATTCCTTTTATTTTTTTGAGGTAAGACAAAGACAGGACTAAACTAAAATAAGTTTAGTCGGTGTAAAGCAGAATCGACATTGTATCTAATGAGTTAGGGTTCCGTATAGAAAGGACGAGTCCGGATTACTATGATTCAAATTCTGTCTATCTATCCGTCTATCCTTATAGCACACTTTTCCAATTTTACTACTGGTCGGCTACAATTACGCTATTTAAAAAAAACCATGAATGCAGTTCTACTTATTATTAAAAATTAAATGATGTATTATTTTAGTAAAATATCCTATCTTCAATATTTAATGTACTTTCACTCCTTGTGGCATGGCCATAGTGTAACAAAAGGTATCTACACTACGCATATCTTCTGCCTTCGGTTTCGCTCCCACCGGTGTATTTACATGTGCTATCGTAGTGCACAAACTATTCATTCATTTTTGATGTAGAGGGTGGTTTTATGTGAACATATACTCTTAGGTGGCTAAGACTAAAATGTTCTGTAGACGAGTTTAACTTTTCATATTTACGAGTAAAAGCTAAAATTTCTAAGTTACATTTTGACTACATTCACATCTCAATGGAAATACACACACCGGCACAATTAGCGGAACAGAAAAAAAAGGGAGTATTTACGCATTTTTGCGTGTTACTGGCCGGCTAAATAAGCTTTTTTTAAATTTGGGTTTTAATTTAAAAATGGAATACTAAGCGACTGCCCTTTTTTTCATTCTTTTGTTTTAATTTTCATTGATTAATTTTTTTCCACCGCTTGTCCGTTTTTAGAAGGTTCGTGAATTCCACTTGAAAATCTTTGAATTGCAGTTTTTGAGGCTTTTGAGTTTTTTCGCATATTGATAATTTACGAGCATCTAAGTATGCCTGATTTAACGCCATCAGAAATCATTAGGGCAGATCAAATGAGGAGAAATGGTCAAACCTACAGATCGATTGCCAGAAGCCTTCGTCGATCGTTATCAACGATTCATCGTAGCATCCAACGATACAGATTGACGAATACTCTAGTGAGAAGGAGAGGACAAGGCCGGAAAAGGTGTACTTCAAGGAGGGATGACCGTTTTCTCCAACTTCAAGTCCGACGGAACACGAGACTAACGGCGGTGCAGGCTCGAAATTTACTGGAAGAGGTACGAGCAGTAAGGATGAGTGAGCGGACAGTTCGTAGAAGATTCGAAGAAGTGGGTATAGGCTCGTATGTGCCCGCCAAAGCCCCAAAACTTGAGAGACATCATCGCACAAACCGTCTACACTTTGGTCGTGAACATCGTGATTGGGACTTCGACGACTGGGGACAGGTTCTTTTTACTGATGAATGCAGAGTTATGTTAAATCAAATTGATGGAAGGCAGCGAGTATGGAGACGCAAAGGAGAACGGTATATCCAGTCTAATTTTGAAAATACAGTGGCATATGGCGGCGGTTCAATTATGGTCTGGGGAGGAATATGTTTAGCAGCTCGTACGGAGTTAGTAGTAGTCGATGGCGGGAATCTGAATGCTGATCGGTATATCAGGGAGATTTTAGAAGAACATGTTGTGCCATTTGCCCCCTTTATTGGTAACAACTTCATTCTAATGCAGGATAATGCTCGGGCTCACAGTGCTCGCACAGTACAGACATACCTAAACCATGTTGGTATAACGGTGATGGAGTGGCCAGCACGGTCCCCCGATATGAACCCTATAGAACACGTCTGGGACTTGCTAAAGAGGAGTGTAAAGTCAAGAATGCCACCTCCCAATAATCTCAACGAGTTGCGAAACGCATTAGTTGAAGAATGGCAGAGGTTGCCCCAAGAAACCATTGATAACATCATCCGCAGCATGCCCAGACGGATGAAACCCTCATCAGAGCACGAGGAGGAAACACTCGATATTGAACAGTCATTGAAATTGATGTTAACCTTTGGAAAATTTTGAATTTTCTGCTGTTTCTCTATAATTAAAAAATCGAAGAAAAATGTATTTTGTTTAATTTAATTTTTATTTTTATTAAACTTTAAGTATGGTGTTACAAATGAATGTCAAAACATGTTAATTTAATTGTTGTTTCATTTTAAATAATATCTTGTTTAAAAATTACATTCATTGTTCTAAATTCCCTCTTTTTTCTCCTTTTTTTTTCTGTTCCGCTAATTGTGCCGGTGTGTGTATCATATTTTCTAGATTACGATTTATAATGTAACAAGAATGTGCCCATATGTGTATCACTAATCACTAAATATTATAAAACAAAGTCGCTTTCTCTGTCCCTATATCCCTATGTCCTTATGTATGCTTAAATCTTTAAAACTTATACGCAACGGATTTTGATGCGGTTTTTTTTAATAGATATAGTGATTCAAGAGGAAGGTTTTAGTGTTATTATTGCATTATTGTATAACAAAGGGTACCTACACACCATGTCAGTATGAGCTCAGCACAAGAAACTATAATATATTACAGTGATTACAGAGAACAAAGAATCGACACCATTATTATTCATTAACATAGCTTATTTGAACATCAGGGTAAACATTCCGTTGATCTTCGCTTCTGTGAATAATATAAATAGTTTTGAGGTTATTCTGTTTGGGTTATCTGCATTAAGTAAATAAATCAATCCATAAATGTGGCTACCAAACAGCGTTTCACCTCCATTTATGACGATGAAAACTGTATTCATGTAAATAAACAAAAGGGCATTTAAACTATGTATTTTTTGTCTATAAATATTGTATTTAAAATAATCTTTGAGCGTTTTATATTTATCATTATTACTTTAAATAATAATGACAATAAAAAACTTAATAACACACTAGCTCGTTGGTGAAGGAAAACATCGTGATTCGTGAGAAAGCCCACAGGTCCCAGAATTGATTCTGAGGCATGTGTTGCTTCTGGGGTGCTCCCGGGCCGGCAATAGGCTCACTATCACTTGTCATGTTTTTCCAAAAACTATACCTAGTGGTAAAAAGTGGGTATTTGCAGAAATATGTGTACCTACCCCTCGGAGATACAAGGCGTGAGCATTATTTTTTATTAATTATGGACTTATTTTTGACCCCAGACTATCCCGAGAGCAAAGACGGGGCCTACGGGTTCACCTCATGGTCCACCCAGGTGGACTCAATAGGTGGACCACGGGCAAGACCCGGCCCTGAAGATGGGTGTTTTTTTAACTTTCCCTTTTTTTTATTAATGAGGGTCGGCTTATCATGTTTTCCTGGCCACCACATTATTATTTTAATCAAATCATATTTAATACTTAATTAGGTCACATAATTTGGTTATTTTTCGCTTTCGTATTGCGCTGTTATTAATATCTGCTCCAAGCAACATTGAAATCATCTTTAGTTTGTATTACGCCATTTTGAAAATCAAAACAAATTCAAAAAACTTTATTTTAAAAAGCAAGTCGTATAATTACAATTATTTTCTTATTTGACTTAGATATTATATTAGGTATATTTGTTGTTTAATGTGGATTTTGTCAAAATGTGTTAGGGTTATTGGGTCTGGCACGCATATCTAAATGCGTGCCAGGTTTTTTATCATATCAACACCATATTTCCGTTCAAAGAAGTTTTTACGCGGCCGATATTTCACCGATATCTCGTGTAATTGATCGATGTATTGCGGCCGGTGACAAATTGTGCTGACCGTACCCTGACCCTTGTCACTACATTCCGTGACTCGCATCTCATACTGTGCTGACTCTACTTTTTCACGTTTAAATGCCGTACGGTCAGAAAGTGTATCGTTTTAGTTTCTGTTGTTTTGTATGTTAGAAAGCTCAAGGCTTTCTAAACCGTTAATGGGGAAAGGGGAAAATAGTTCCCATCTTAAATTGAATTCTATGTAATTATCATAATAGAATCCAAAACAAATGAAACATTTTACATGCTTGTGCCATTAAGGTGTCTGTCAACTATAAAAGTATCAGCAGGTTTTATAGGGCTTCATAATGTCTGTAGAATATCAGATTGTCAGGTGAAAAGTAAGTCTGTCCAGGAATGGTATAACTTTACCGAACTCAGGGAAATAAAAGTGTGAGCATAGCAATTTTTCTATTACAGTATCCCGTATTTCCCTTCACCGTTGGTGTCGAATAACGCTACCTAACATCACTAATCACTAAATAGTATAGAACGAAGTCGCTTTCTCTGTCCCTATATCCCTATATCCTCATGTCCCTTTGTATTTTAAAAGTACGCAACGGATTTTAATGAGGTTTTTTTTAGTAGATAGAGTGATTCAAGAGAAAGGTTTTAGTGTTAGCATTGCACCCGTGCGAAGCCGGGGCGGGTCGCTAGTTAAGTATATAATATAATCTGACGCTTAGATCTACTCAACGGATTTTAATTGCTGTTTCCATTAATAGACAGAGTGAAGAGAAAGGTTTATAATAGATATATAAATACATGCATATTTTAGTAGAGAAAATCCGAAAATAGTTATTTATTTATTTGGTGATCCACAAGACATACACTAAAACATTTAAATACGATTAGGACTCATACATTTGTAATGTGATGTTGTTAAAAACATGTTTAAGTAAACTTAAAGTGCACGCAAAGCGAGAACGGGTCGCGTATTCACTTTATATTTAGTAACTAGCGACCCGCCCCGGCTTCGCACGGGTGCAATGCTAGAACTAAAACCTTCCTCTTGAATCACTCTATCTATAAAAAAAAACGCATCAAAATACGTTGCGTAGTTTTAATGATTTAAGCATACACAGGGACATAGGGATATAGGGACAGAGAAAGCGACTTCGTTCTATACTATGTAGTGATAAACATATTCTAACACCCAGTCTAACTATGTTCTATTATATTTATCCCCCGAGATTTACGATTCGGATTTAGTTATAGAAAAATAAAGGGCAGTACCCGAATTTGGCTGGAATTATATTTATATACGCGCAAGTGATAGGGTACAATTTATGGGCAGGCGTGACGGGTAGCGATAACCGAGAGATACAAATGCTTTGTGCGAGCGAGAGGGAAATAGACGGTTATGTTTCAACAAACATTTTTTTTGCATTGACTTAGGCCGTACCCATCGAACCACGAGATCGCTACACAAAAATGTTTTTTCTATTCTGCGGGCGGTAAGCGGCAAATTTCGGACTGCTGCCGCGCTGCGCTAAACAAAGTTGCCGCTTTCCGCCTCCGTCGATAAGAAAAAAGTAAATAAGAAAGCCTCAGATCACATGTTTGTAACCCTCGGCTTTGCCTTGGTCAACAATTATATGTGATATGAGACATTTCTTATTTTACTTCCCTAGATGTGTAATATACTATTTCGTTATTAAGACAATATATCATCCTGGTAGGCCATTAGCCTAACGCCATCTGCCGTGAGAGATGATGAGATTATGGGACATACTTCCTCATGTGTGAGGAAAGACCCTTAGCTCAGGAGTTGTTAATGATGATACTAACTGGAGTGGAGGAATAGGCCGAGAAACGTGCCTCTCGGGTTCTGATCCTGGCACGAACCAAGGAGTCTTTCAACAGCTTACGTACATATTTATACCTAGCTCGACGGTGAAGGAAAACATTGCGATCAAACCCGCAGGTCCTAGAATTGATTCTAAAGCATGTAACAGCAAACCGGTCCTGCGATGGGCTCACCACCTGCCACGGTTAGGGGTCTAAAATACAACGCGTAACAGAATAAGCGCAATTCCTCTTATGTATTGTATATTGGTACAAATTCGGTATTTCCAGATATGGAATACCTCTACCGGACTACTAGGAACCGGAAGACGCAGCGTTGGTAGGCCTCCCACCTCGCTGGTAACCGGTGGATGAAAGCGGCAACTTGCCGTTCGTTGTGGCGTTCTATGGCGGAGGCCTTTGTTCAATAGTGGACGTATTCTGGCTGATGATGATGATGATGCATACCTCTACCGACCCCCTTGAGGATAAAGGCATATATCTCCCTTTTCAAGGTTTCAAACCTGTTACTACTGTAACTGTTTCTTCTTCTTATGACTGATGATGGGCCAGTTTCCTCAGTTGTAGTGTCCTTTCCTTCTGAGTCGGAGGTCGCGGGTTCGATACCCGCTCGGGGCCAACATTTGTGTGCATGAAAATATATGTTGGCTTCGTGTCTGATTGTTTATTATTTATTGAAATGTGTTTATTAGCCGTAGTACAGGCCCTATACCTAGTTTGGGACTAAATAACCGTGTGTAAATTGTGTCCCACAATTTATTGTTATTGTTCTTCTTAATTTATTTATTCTATTATGCTGTAACCATGGTATTGACGATGAAATAAGTGTTTTTAAGATTAAAGCAAATCATTTTTCATTTGGAAAATATTAGAAGTGAAATGGTCCATTAATGAATGTCTGGAACACTTGTGTCATCTTTAGAAGAATTCAATTGCGTTGAGAGTCGTTTTAGCCCCTTTTGCCTCTTTTGAAAGGCAAGTGGCGTTTTAGAGGTGCTACGAATGGCACCTTACGCCTTTAAAATGGCGCCCGAACGCTACGCAAATAAATTACTTACTATATTAAAAATTATTATTTTGTATCACGAATTAGATTGTTTTTCAAAAAACACCCTTAAAATAGAAAGTTTTGGATTCATTTTCATTTGCTTCCCTACCTTGCATTTGTAGTTTTAGTACTAAAAGATCAATTGGAATTATAAATAGCTTAAATAATCCCAATTTTAAAATCGGGGCCCCGCATAATACTGTGCTGCTGTGGCTAATGCTGCAGCACAAGCTGAGTGGGGTCACATTAGGCACTATTTATAACCAATTTATTTTATTTCTGTTTTTGTCTGTTTTTTGTTTTGAGTCTAATAAATTTATTTTCTTTTTTCTTAAATATACAGCCGAATTTGCTCTGCTGTTAAGTTAAGCAACTATGTCTATCAGTCTATCAGAGGTTTTTACTAACACAACAAACTGCATATAACATCCAACTAGCTTATGCCTGCAATTTCTTCTACGTTTTGGAACAAAAATTACCTAGTTTATGTCTCTCCCCAGTTATTTAGCTAACTCAATGACAAAATCCGGTAAATCAGTTGCTCTGTTACAGAGTGAGTTAGGAGCAAACTAACAAACAACCCTAATCTTAGTTATCTATATATATAAAAATCAATGCCACTTTTCGTTGTTATTTTATAACTCAAGAACAGGCTCACCTATCCAAACCAAATTTTTAGGCTTTATTTGGAATATTTTGCAGATGGTTTATGTGAAGTTTGCTTAAAACTGTCGAGTGGTTCTTCATTTATCACATTTTTACAGAACAGCGTCTGTCGGGTCAGATAGTTATTAATAAAAAAACATATATTTAATAATATAACTGAACTAGGATGTACTGTAACAACAGTCAAAATGTGTTTATTCAAAGTAGTATGATCTACTTTGAATAAACACATTTTGACTGTTGTCCACTTATTAAAAGTCATTGCAACTCCACTGCTTCGGCGTATACAAGGGTATGTCATAAAATGGACAAGAATTTTTTTTGGCATCGATTTTTATTTTTCACCATACCCAATCAAAAATTGCTCGAAAATAAGGTTTTAGGGCGGTAGTAACGGCTTATGCAAAGCATGCTTAAAAATAAAAATAAAATGTTAGAAATAAAGTAATTTATACGTTAATTCTATTTCTTTTACAGACTTGTAGCTTCCCTTAAAATATTTGCACTTAATTTAAAATTACTTTACATAAAATGTTTCAAAGGGACTCCGAGTCCGATGCACTTCGCTTCTTTCATCATACATTCCAATTTATCCTGCATCTTACAGCAGCATCTTAGGACTCGGTCTCTCCCGGTCTCGAAAGGTCTTAGATTAATGGCTCTTGTTTGGTTAGAAAATGTTTGTCACTGACCAGGTGGCTTGATTTACTGAGGCCAGGGATATACTGTGCCAATACTGCCCCTACGCTGATACTGTTTCGGGAAACTTCGGCATTGTTTTTTTTTTATTTTTTTATGCAAGTATCGTCTCATACTATACTACAATCCTGCAAAGTTTCAAGTGAGCAGTGATAGCCCGGACGGTTAAAGAGACGGCCGAAAATCAGTGAGGCTCGGGTTCGAATCCTGGCATGTACCAATGAGTTTTTTAAAAACTTACGTAGGTACATATTTATCACTAGCTCGACGGTGAAGGAAAACATCGTGAGGAAACCCGCAGGTCTCAGAATTAATTCTGAGACATGTGTAAACAGACCCGGTCCGGCGATGGGCTCACCACCTATCACGTTTAGGGGTCCAATATACACACACCGGCACAATTAGCGGAACAGAAAAAAAAAGGAGAAAAAAGAGGGAATTTAGAACAATGAATGTAATTTTTAAACAATATATTATTTAAAATGAAACAACAATTAAATTAACATGTTTTGACATTCATTTGTAACACCATACTTAAAATTTTATAAAAATAAAAATTAAATTAAACAAAATGCATTTTTCTTCGATTTTTAATTATAGAGAAACAGCAGAAAATTCAAGATTTTCCAAAGTTTAACAACAATTTCAATGACTGTTCAATATCGAGTGTTTCCTCCTCGTGCTCTGATGAGGGTTTCCATCCGTCTGGGCATGCTGCGGATGATGTTATCAATGGTTTCTTGGGGCAACCTCTGCCATTCTTCAAGTAATGCGTTTCGCAACTCGTTGAGATTATTGGGAGGGGGCATTCTTGACTTTACACTCCTCTTTAGCAAGTCCCAGACGTGTTCTATAGGGTTCATATCGGGGGACTGTGCTGGCCACTCCATCACCGTTATACCAACATGGTTTAGGTATGTCTGTACTGTGCGAGCACTGTGAGCCCGAGCATTATCCTGCATTAGAATGAAGTTGTTACCAATAAAGGGGGCAAATGGCACAACATGTTCTTCTAAAATCTCCCTGATATACCGATCAGCATTCAGATTCCCGCCATCGACCACTACTAACTCCGTACGAGCTCCTAAACATATTCCTCCCCAGACCATAATTGAACCGCCGCCATATGCAACTGTATTTTCAAAATTAGACTGGATATACCGTTCTCCTTTGCGTCTCCATACTCGCTGCCTTCCATCAATTTGATTTAACATAACTCTGCATTCATCAGTAAAAAGAACCTGTCCCCAGTCGTCGAAGTCCCAATCACGATGTTCACGACCAAAGTGTAGACGGTTTGTGCGATGATGTCTCTCAAGTTTTGGGGCTTTGGCGGGCACATACGAGCCTATACCCACTTCTTCGAATCTTCTACGAACTGTCCGCTCACTCATCCTTACTGCTCGTACATCTTCCAGTAAATTTCGAGCCTGCACCGCCGTTAGTCTCGTGTTCCGTCGGACTTGAAGTTGGAGAAAACGGTCATCCCTCCTTGAAGTACACCTTTTCCGGCCTTGTCCTCTCCTTCTCACTAGAGCATTCGTCAATCTGTATCGTTGGATGCTACGATAAATCGTTGATAACGATCGACGAAGGCTTCTGGCAATCGATCTGTAGGTTTGACCATTTCTCCTCATTTGATCTGCCCTAATGATTTCTGATGGCGTTAAATCAGGCATAATTAGATGCTCGTAAATTATCAATATGCGAAAAAACTCAAAAGCCTCAAAAACTGCAATTCAAAGCTTTTCAAATGGAATTCACGAACCTTCTAAAAACGGACAAGCGGTGGAAAAAATGAATCAATGAAAATTAAAACAAAAGAATGAAAAAAAGGGCAGTCGCTTAGTATTCCATTTTTAAATTAAAACCCAAATTTAAAAAAAGCTTGTTTAGCCGGCCAGTAACACGCAAAAATGCGTAAATACTCCCTTTTTTTTCTGTTCCGCTAATTGTGCCGGTGTGTGTATCTCGTGAAATGTGGGTATATCCAGTAATGGAATACCTCTGCCTACCCCCTCAGGGATAAAAAAGGCGTGAGATTATATTATTATAATATTACTATAAAGTTTCATCAACTGAGGAATTAATGTGGGGGTCCACTATCTTTATTGCCTAGACTAGAATCACGGATTATCAAAATTCTGATGTAGGTGCAGGGGTGGTAGATATCGGAGGGAACTCCTTGTGATCGTCAGATAATTTCCTTTCTAATAGTAAACTAAAGTGGTAGCTCTACGGTACTTTAGATAAGTATATGTCCGTCACTGTCTAGGAGACACACAAATGTAATATGCAGACATCTTAATGGATGATTTTGTAAAAGCGCCGGTTCACAATTTAAACAGTAACCGAGGACTTTAAATTCTCTTAGACTCTAAAACTGCCTCGTTCACCACAACCACGAATTTCATCTTATCTTCGTCCACTTTTCATTTCGGCAAACACCATACTATTCAGCCAAAGCAACAATGTCATTGCGTTCCAAAACCGCTCCCGTCTATTAATCATCACCTCTCCCGTGACACTAGTAATAGTTTCTTGTGTTTATATTCGGAACGCACGCTGCGTACGAGGGTCGCGTTTACCCTGTCTCCGAAACCCCGTTTGAAGGGCTGAATAATATTTTTTATGGCGTCATGTTTAGGGCGATGACAGTGCTTTGGGACATTACAATATAGGTAGTATTGTTTATCCGCAGACGATTGGCTGAGGAAATTATTGTTTAGAGATGAAGGAAAATGCGGAGCGGGCTTTACCGTCAATGCACCTATGGTAAAAGAAGTTAACAAATATACAAGGTGTTAGGAAAAGTACTTAGTTCCATTAAACCACGTGTGTTATCTAGACACGCGGTAGCGTGTCAAGCTCTAGTAGGTATAACAAAGTATGTTAAGCGTGTTTATTTTATTTTTAATATAAAAAAATAAACATTTTTTTAAAAACTTTTTATTGAATTGTTCAACCATTTGTCACAGTCAAATCAGCTCGGGTTAGACACTTTGAACTTTGTACTGTTCTTATGCCACGCGCAATACCATCTTTAATGGTGCTTCGAGTGTTTAACCGGAGCTGAGTGCACTGTACTACAAATGACGCGCTTTGTTGCGTTCTGAACTATGGTTGAACATTGAAGTTTTTTTTTATCTTTTTGTATAAAAAAACACTCCTAAAATACCTATAGCACACGTGGCTTAAAGGATCGAAGAACTTGGCTGACTGACTGATCGATCAATGCACAACCGAAAGCGTTGAGTCTAGAAGCATTACATTTTGTACAAAGGTTCCATACATTAACGTAAGCGAGCACTGGGGGCGATTCTATTTTACACCAACTAAACTTATTTTAGTTTAGTCTTACCTCAAAAAAAAAAGGGCTAGAAGATAACCTACCAAATTAAGTCCTGTCAGAGACTGTATTTTAGTCGTGACTTCTTTACTTATAAGTACACTAAACACGTTATGAAATGCCTTAGTTGACAGGACTAAATATCTCTAGTCTCTTTTCTTTTCTAGGAGAAAGAAAATGACGGGAGTAAACTAAAATAAGTTTAGTCGCTGTAAAGGGATTCTTGGAAATTCTCACGCAAATAGGAATGAACAGGATCAGGCCAGGCAACGTCACTGGACTGCTAGTATTTCATATAATTATTTAACAAACTTATAAATTACATTATAACGTTGTCTCTACACGCAACGCAAACTGCCTTTTATCCGCTACGTTGATGTTTCGCATTACCCGTTTCCCCGAAGGCGTATCGCCCCATATATTCACGGCACCAAGGCAGCGAAACCTAAAAATAATGCGAAAGGCCAGAAGTGGAACGAGCGGAATCATCCCGACCGACGGTTCTTGAATTTATGCCCACTTAATATCGCTGAGAGTTGTGCGTGAGCGAATGAACGAACAAATGAGCCAAAAGCATTCTTTCCACTCATTCGTTCACGAAGACAGTTTCGGGTTTTATTTCTACAAAAATAAAGATGAAACTCCAGACTTCGGATTATTGTATTGCAAATTATAGTTTAAATTCAGAATTTGGTTTAACTCGATCTTGTCACTTCTTAAAATTATTTAAAAAAATGTCTGTTAAAAATAAAAGTGACAGCATCTGTTTTAGACTGTGTGTCAAGTGGCGGTCTATCTATGCCTATCCTAAAGGAAAAAAATACTTGAGATTATGGGACAATAATTTGACGTATATTTCTAAATTAGAACGATGTTTTATTAATTATTTAAAAAAACATATAGTATTTATTCAATGTAGGGTCTTAAAAGACTACTTAATTTAATGTTTAATGAAAGACGTGGCGGTTGCTACCGTTCCGGAGTTTAAAAAATCTACTCATTGGACATCTTTAAATTCACACCCGCTTCAGAATGTGTGTGAGGTGCCGGCTTGACAATCTTCTAATATCCGATAGTGTTAAATAGGATTTTCTTACCACTAAATGTTTCATTTGACGTTTGCGATTTGAATTGGGAACCAAAATGGCGCATAGAGAATACATATTTCAAAAGTTATTTTCTTTATAAATATGTAATGAAACTTAGGTGATAGGGCGCTGGCATTATAATGTACTTTTTTGGCATTCGATTATAATGGATCTAATTACCGAACTAACCAACGGAATGACCGAGAACGAATGATAAATACGAAAGTAATTATCGCCTTAGGACGCAGGTGGCTGTAACATTTGTTTTATCTAATGATAGTAATAAGTAAAAACCGGTCAAGTGTGAGTCAGACTCACACATAAAGGTTTCCGTAACACCGTACAGTAAAAAAACTGAATATTGTTTGATGCAACTCAGGATTCAATTACCCCTACTGAATTTACCCAGGCTCTTATAGATAAATTTACCCCAGCACTTGCAACTGCAACGACCGTACAATAGAAAAACTGTATATTGTTTGAAGCAACTCAGGAAACAATTTACCCCTGTAGCTGAATTTAAGCCTGCGGTTTTTGCATTTACCCCAGCACTTGCACCTTTAGCTGTATTTACCCCACCTCCTGTAGTTACATTTAGCCCTGCTCCTATAGCTGAATTCACCTTGGATCCTATAGCTACATTTACCCCGGCCAATATAGTTACACTTATTTATTTTATTTACCTATTTAACAAAAAAAAAATCTTAAAGACTAATACAGTTCTCTGCAAAACTGTATAAGACAGTTTGTCTGCAGGTGTGAGTCAGATACAGAGAGATATTTTTTAACTAAAATTTCAAACTTATTTTTGTTTGACTAAATGCAGATTTCCTTTGGTAAACTGTTTAGCAGATATGGTATTGTTTTCTTTGAAATCCTATCAACAAAGTAGTTACCTACCTCTGGGTACAATAAAATTACCCTGGCGCTTAGAAAAGCGAACGCCACCGAACATTCGCCATTCGCCTCAGTCCAAACTTCAAAAGGTAAAATGTGGCAGGCTGCGAATGTACCCAATATTATTATTAACGGCACATCGGTTGCGGGGCGACTTAACGAATATTTAATATCGTCCTGGGTCGATTTATGTGAGCGTCGAAATGTATTGTGTCTCCTGCTTTATGTGAGTTCGAGGTTTGAAAACATCTTCTTATTTTATGCGGTTAATGTGTAATGGATATATCTGCTAGAATATAAGTAGATTTAGTAATATGAGTGATGAAAAGTAGGTATATTACTATCACTACATAGAATAAAACAAAGTCGCTTCCCGTCTGTCTGCTGTCCCTATGTATGCTTAGATCTTTAAAACTACGCAACGGATTTCGATAGTTTTTTTTAATAGATAGAGTGATTAAATAGGAAGGTTTATATGTATATAATACTTGCATAAAATAGTAGAGAAACACTGGTAATAGCATATAAACCGAAGCAAAGTTAATCATAAAACACAAAAAAATCTGACTACTAAATCAAACATTAAGTTCACTCTAGACATGGAAATAAAGGTTACGATACCTTCCTCTTCAAAATTCGTCAAACTATTTTGGCTAAAGGTGTTGCCAACGAAATAGCTCACATACTACCTATACATCTATACATATAATAAAACTCTAACGGCGCCGTGTCTGTACATTAAATATTTTTTGAAAATTTTAACGGTAGTGTATATAGTTATCGATATAGATACCGAAACACCAATTTTTGGAATTTTTGTCTGTCTGTCTGTCTGTCTGTCTGTCTGTGTGTCTGTCTGGTTGTGCACGCATAACTCAAAAACTACTGGACGGATTTTGATGAAATTTGGTATGGAGATAACTGAGTACCCGGGTCAACATCTAGGGTACTTTTTATTTCAGGAAAATATCTCATTCCCACGGGAAATTATAAAAACTGGTTAAAAAGAGAAATACGTACTACTCCGAAACGATAACACCTAGAAACTTGAAAAATGGTATGAAGGTGTCTTATATGTCGTAGGAAATTGGTATATAGGGATTTTTGGAAATTCCCACGGGAACGGGAATAAACTGAATCCACGCGGGAAAACGCCGCTGGGCACCCGCTATTTGAAGTATGGTATGTAGGTGTCTTAAATATGTCGTAGGCAACCACTATGATGGGATTTTCGGAAATTCCCACGGGAACGGGAAACGGAATACGCGCGGGCAACGCCGCTGGGCATCCGCTAGTATTATCTAAAATACATACATACGTAAAAACATTACCCTACCCTTCTGGCACAGTCCAGTTAAAAGATGTTATGCCTCACCAGAGACCAGTTTAACACTTAGGCATCACGGGGCTGTTGAAAGTTGTTTTTATTAAAAAAGCTTTTTCTTGTATTTTCATTCGTTCGATTTGATTTCTTAGTCGATAACCTATATACCTATCTCGTAGAATAATTAGAAAAGAGAGAATTAGAATGCAATGTCATTTATATTAATATTATCATTTGGCAGAATGGTACATTGCATCTCGAAGAAGGACGTAACCTGCTTTTACTTCAAAGCGTGCACGAAGTCACGTGCAAAATTTAGTTAAAACCAAAGATTAACCACACAGTTTAAGTTAGCACTAAAAACAAGTGACGCAACGTACTGAAGTAGAAACAAATGAGCGTAGAGCGTGTCACACGGCAGCGTATGCGCACGCGAGCCCCGCCCACCTGTCACCCGTGACGTGTGTCATACGTCATTCTCGGCAATTTGCATATTTTAGGGTTCCCTCTATGTCACGGATGTACCTTGGGCGGCGAAACGTACCAAATGCATCGATCGTTTTTTTTTGCTACAGCGGCGCACAGTATAAATTAAAGCTCAGCTTAGCTGGTAGTGTAAAGCTTGACTTGCTAGTAACTGTACCCCTCAGTTGTTACACTGAGACATCTCAGAGGTCCAGTACTGGCAGTAAAAGCAATTTGAAATCATATAATTAAATTAAAATATTAATATTATAAATTATAATAATAATAATAATATAATCTCACGCCTTTCATCCCCGAGGGGGTAGGCAGAGGTATTCCATTACTGGATATACCCACATTTCACGAGATATATTGGACCCCTAAACGTGATAGGTGGTGAGCGCATCGCCGAACCGGGTCTGTTTACACATGTCTCAGAATTAATTCTGAGACCTGCGGGTTTCCTCACGATGTTTTCCTTCACCGTCGAGCTAGTGATAAATATGTACGTAAGTTTTTGAAAAAACTCATTGGTACATGCCAGGATTCGAACCCGAGCCTCACTGATTTTCGGCCGGCTCTTTAACCGTCCGGGCTATCACTGCTCTTATATTATTATTATTATTATTATTTATTATAAATTAACATAATCAAAAACAGCTAACGATTTATATTCGTAGCAATATTTTATACTTAACTTATGATTTAGTATTGAAGTCAAAGCTAAAACGTGTAATGGCTACATCGTTTGCTACTCCCATTTAATTTAATGTTTTTAACTGCCTGTACATAATATTGAAATATTTTAAGGTAGACGTCTATTTAAGCGTATTAAAAATAATATGAATAAATAAATAAGTGAAGGACATAATTGTCGCACATAAGTGTCCTTTTTGACCGAAACTATACGCTTAGCATGTGTAATGGGTACGTAACAAGTTTAATATCCGATAGACAAACACCCAGACACATAAATAAACACCCATACTCAAAAACAAATGTAGCCACCGTACGGGAATCAAACCCAAGACCTCAGGCAGAAAAGACAAAGTAGTCGATATCGACTTGGACTTTACCTCAAAGTAGCCCACAAGGCTATACGAGTACGTATATGAAGTCAATGAGGGCTCTACTTTTTACCAGTGCATTTTTATATTCCTAAATGTGATAACGTTATATTAGACCCTCAAAATATTTTCCTTCACCTTGGGGCTAGGAAAAAGTACGCATTAAGCTGGAAACAAATTATCGGACGCGGCTGACGGACGCGGCAGACAGCCGCGACTGATACGTGTACACAGTCTTTTGAATTCAGCACGCCAGATTCCTGTCGGACGTCCGAACGCTCAAGGTTACGTCCACAACTTACGTCCGATAGTTTGCACAGCTCTGTGTTCATTCATAACCTAGATCGCGGCTATCAGCCGCGTCCGTAAGCCGCGTCCGATAATTTGTTTTCAGCTTTATAGTTTTTAAATTACTGATTGGTACATGAGCCTACCTATGAAATTAAGTGCTGTACTTTTGGAAAATATGCTAATCTACACTAATATTAAAAAGAGAAATTATTTGTATTTTTTTATGTTTGTTACGAATAAACTCAAAAAGTAGGTGCTAGACCGATTTAAAAAAATCTTCCACCAATGGAAAGCTACAATATCCCTGTAACATAGGCTATGTTTTATCCCCGTATTCCCATGGTAACGGAAACTCCGCAGATGAAATTTTATAATTTCGTTTTTTTTTATGCTTGTAAGTAGAATTTCACCTTTACCGAAAATCCTAAGAAATAGACGTTCTAAATCGCAAAATTAACATTTTTAAAGCGTATAAAAACTGATTTAGGTGTTGATTTATGCACAATAGGGAACTTTTAATTTCGCAAAGCACCGCTAAGCTATTTGTTTGAGCCCGCTATAAAACTGTCTGTTTATGATATTTATTGTGCCGACTGTACCTTAACGGTCTACGAGCTAACACTAGCTTTCCTCTTCTGACTGTGCTTCTCTTGTAATGCATATTATTTTAAACGATTCTAGATAAAACATAATGCAATAAAAAAAAAATGATTTTCTGTAAAGTCGGTTTACGGACGATATTTTTACGTGATAACGTCTTATGATAAAACATTGATGAAAAATTGCATAGGAATGGAAGAGAGATAGGTGCGTCTCTATCAGTTATATCCCAAGAGCCCAGGCTTGTCAGACCTTCGTCATTTTGTAAAACCTCAAAGTTTGTCTGTGTATATCCCTACTATAGGTATAAACGATCCCCGAATATGAAGTTTGGATAACGGTTCCTTTGGAAGTTATCGAGCAGCAAAGGTCCATAAAATTGCACCTCAAATTCGTTAAAGTGTAAAGCCCAGTTTTTATATATATTTTATTCGGATTAATATTAGAAATCACGTCGTCCATTGTCAGACACTTGGTGCGGTGGAAACCCCTTGTCAGACACCCTTGAAATCATGGTGAATTGATATACTTATTGATATATTTTTTTACATTTCTATACTTTGACGATGTTATTGAAATGATACTTTTTATATTGTGCAATAAAGGAGCTATAAGATAATATTTTTTATTTAGTCTTAATCGTTATAGTGTACTTTTGAGCGACGAAATTCTTAAAAAAATTTTTTCAACATTTTGGTTTTTTGTAAGTTACTCCGTTTTTTTCTATCGACTGATAAAAAGTTTATTCCAGAAATGAATTCCTCATCCTTGAATTATATGAAAATGATATCAAACTTGGCCTAGTAGCTATATATGGGCAGAAATCATGTCATGAAAGTATACCCTCAATTCACCATGATTCAAGGGTCTGACAGGGGGTTTCCACCGCACCAAGTGTCTGACAATAGACGACGTGATTTCTAATATTAATCCGAATAAAATATATAAAAACTGGACTGGATTTGAGGTGGAACTTTATGGACCTTTGCTGCTTGATAACTTCCAAAGGAACCGTTATCCAAACTTCATATTCGGGGATCGTTTACACCTGTAGTAGGGACATACACAGACAAACTTTGAGGTTTTACAAAATGACGAAGGTCTGACAAGCCTGGGCTCTCACTCTATTATTCCGCGCTCTCGCTTGCACGCTCGACTCAACCGGAATGTGACACTTTTTCGTGCGTGCAGCCGGCATTCATGGGTTTATAAGAGGTTATCACGTCAATAAAAACGATCCATCGCTGTGGTAGACAATGGGAGGCCTATGTTTAGCTGTGGTCCTGTTTACCTATTGTGGCTGAAATAAATAAGATGAATAATATGGTTTTTCAATCGTATTTTTTTAAATTCTTCGTAGGTTCAGTTGGATTGACCGTAATTAATCAGTCAGAGGTCGCGAGTTCGA
Organism: Ethmia dodecea; assembly: GCA_963855545.1. Lineage (NCBI taxonomy): Eukaryota > Metazoa > Arthropoda > Insecta > Lepidoptera > Depressariidae > Ethmia > Ethmia dodecea. The sequence goes on from OY979457.1 coordinate 1,856,631, forward strand.
GATCTGTCCAAAATAATTTGGTATGTTAATATGTTTCTTGGTTTTCTGTTTTAAAATGACGAAAAAAAGCAGGAGTTTTTACAGAATGGTCCATTTTAGACAATTCTCTTTTTATTTAATAGGGTACACTTATCTCAAGGTTGGTCTCATTAAAATTTCAAAAATTAAAATTCGTCGGTAAAAATGTTCTTTTAAAAAGGTATTTACAAATGTAAAGGTAAAAACAAAATTTATATTAGGTATTAGCTGACTCACCTAAAGTTTTAAATACATTTTTAGTGTCCATAGACTAGGAAAAGCTCTAACTTATTTAGGGCCTAAATTAACCTATGTAAATTTAGTACAACATTATTTTATTTTTTCAACGATAGACATACAGATAACTGACCTATTTTATCATAAATACGCCGTGTAAATAGCCGGGGGTCCATTTCGGGATGTTTATGTAAATTATAATGTTGAGTGCGTGTTCAATTCGTTTGAAATTTGTTGATTTTTCTGCTCATTTTTAAACAACCCTGTTTACGATTAACTGAGGCTGTAATGGCTGCCTCTTTATGCTATTGTTTTGTTATGAAATCCTTTTATTATGCTCCCGAAATGAAAAACACAAATATGCCAACAATTCACAACATTTTATATTTTTTAACATGTTTGTTTTCATTATTTGACATAACATGTAGTTACTAGACCCAAAAATATAACAATGTTTTTAGTCTGTACTCTGAGAGCTTATATGTTTTTATAATAGTATAGGGGGCAAAATGGTAAGTTACTACCGTCGCCTATGGACCACCTGCAACTCAAAATTCACAAGTGATACCACGGCCTCACAGAAAACCAACGTAAAGCAATGCATTGCATTTCGTTGAGTGAGTGAGGTAACCGGAGGCCCCCAATCCCCCCCCCCCCTCCACTCCCCCTCCGCCTCCCCCTACTCCCACCTCAAAGGCCGGCAACGCAGTTGTGACTCTTGAGTTGCAGGTGTCCATGGGCGACGATAGTCATTTACCATCAGGTGACCCGTCTGCTCGTTTGCCCCCTTCACTCATAAAAAAAAAAGAGCGTTGCCGCCCTCTTGAGGTTAGTACGCTTTTACTCTATAATAATATAATCTCACGCCTTTTTATCCACGAGGGGGTAGGCAGAGGTATTCCATTACTGGATATACCCACATTTCACGAGATATATTGGACCCCTAAACGTGATTGGTGGTGAGCCCATCGCCGGACCGGGTCTGTTTACACATGTCTCAGAATTAATTCTGAGACCTGCGGGTTTCCTCACGATGTTTTTCTTCACCGTCGAGCTAGTGATAAATATGTACGTAAGTTTTTGAAAAACTCATTGGTACATGCCAGGATTTGAACCCGAGCCTCACTGATTTTCGGCCGGCTCTTTAACCGTCCGGGCTATCACTGCTCTGCTCTCTATCACGCTTTTACTCTCTTCTTAATAAAAAGTCCTATGAATATTTAAACCACATAACCACCAGGCTCTAGACCATAGAAGGATTTCCAACGTGAAAGACGTCGATTAACAACACAATTATCGCAGACACTATCGAAGGTAGTTAGTTTGATACATTACAGTCGTTATACGCAACGTGGCACTTGGCCATACTATACATAAATCTTAGCCCAAAGCTGTACTCTACTTGATAATGGGCTGCTATCTATACATACATACATAATCTCACGCCTATTTCATATTGGGGTAGGCAGAGACAATAGACTGCCACTTGCTACGAACCTGGCAGATCTACGCGAATAAGGAATAAGCTCCACTTCCATCAAACGACTCATGCATTCTCGTCGGTTTCGGGTATTTTATATCTGGCTTTTTTCAGGTCTTGCCCGTGGTCCACCTATTGAGTCCACCTGGTCGGACCATGGGCAATTATTTTTACCCATGGACCACCCAGGTGGACTAAGGTGAACCATAGGAAATATTTTTTACCCATGCTCCACCTGCAAGCGTTTCTTATCTTTTTGGTCTGTTTATAACAGTAATACCTACAGTCTTTTTTCAAGTGCATAATAATTTTCATAACCCGGCTAAAGCCAAGGGATATAATGTCTTGCTTTCGGTGACGTTTATATGATATATAATCCGGCTTTGTCGAGCATGTGGTGTGAAAAAATGATTTCAAACAAGCTTACATTTCAGAAAGTAACATAGGCTATAATTTTCGAACGAGTTCTGCTAAACACTCGTGTTCTCAACAGAAAATAGTTCGGTGCAAAGAGATTAAAATATAATAAGGACATAGAGGGGGCATTGGGAATATTTTCATACAAAACTTTGAAGCATGTTTGAAGCTCAAGTCATGTCAGTTAGTATGAACGCGAGCTGTCATTCGGTCGAAATTGTACTAGACTTATTCCACTTGGAATAACTTTTGGCTTCAAATTTGCCTCGCTTTGTCCCCTCTATGCACTGTTATATTTTAATCTCTTTGGTTCGGTGCAATTTTCCTTGTGTTGCCAACTATAATATATGTCTATGATGAATCGCTACACCATAGTGACGTTAAGATACAATACCCCGTTTATCGTCAGTACACTCCCGTAAGCTAGAACAAAGCGGCTAAACTTACCTCTCACAACAGAGTTACATGCTTTGACATCCGATATTGATCTGTCGTTCGAAGGCTTGTGTTGCTATAATCAAGTTTATAATGAGACTTTCTGTAAAGAGGTAAGAAATAGGCTTTACCAAATTGCGGAGAGGTGCGTAATCTACCCTACGACATTTTTTCTTCGTAACCTTCTTATTTATATTCTAGTATCCGTAGTTTCCGTTCCCATGGGAATACAATATAGCCTATATAACTCGCTGATAATGTAAAAGCGTAACAAACAAACAAACAAACTCACATTTTTAATATTAATAATTAGCGACCCGCTCCGGCTTCGCACGGGTGCAATGCTAATACTAAAACCTTCCTCTTGAATCACTCTATCTATTAAAAAAAACGCATCAAAATCCGTTGCGTAGTTTTAAAGATGCATACATAGGGATATAGGGACAGAGAAAGCGACTTTGTTTTATACTATGTAGCGATGATATCTCGTAGCCTCTCGTGTCACAAAAACATGTTTTTTGCGACATACATTTCAAAATGTTCGGATCTTCTCTACTATAATATGCATGTATTATACACATTATAAACATTCCTCTTAAATCACTCTGTCTGTTGATGGAAACCGCGGCACAGACCTAAATTTATAGCCCTACTAGCAGCGCTCCGCGGTTTCACCCGCGTAGTTCCCGTTCCCGTGGGAATACGGGGATAAAATATAGCCTATGTGTTATTCTGATGTATAAGCTACATAACTGTAAAGTTTCATCAAAATCCGTTCAGTAGTTTTTGCGTGAAAGAGGAACAAACATCCATCCATACATCCAGACATCCATACATCCAGACATCCATCCATACAAACTTTCGCATTTATAATATTAGTAGGATATACTAAAACTTTTTCTAGATTAGATAGGTTATCAGTGAAAGAATCATCAATTAACAAAAACTGTCAGTGGTTTTCCAGTGGGCGTATTCACGGAGATTCGATATTCGATATTGGACTCGGAATCGGAAAATCTGTCGAATCCTTATGTCAGATATGACATCTGTGAATAGCCCATCCTTTTTCCTTTCGACAGATTTTCCGATTCCGAGTCGAATATCGAATGTCGAATCTCCGCGTGAATACGCCCGCAGGTCATTGAAATACGGGTAGGTATTTCTATCTGCATACTCTAGAGCTCAAATTGAGAACCTATTTTTTTAGGTCAGTTAATACAAACCCCAACATTCATTACCCGAGCCAAGACACGATTAATTTCCTTTTTACTGAGAAAATTCTGACTTTCGTGTTAAAACTTCAGGGGTGCTGTTTTTTCTTAGGAGAGAAAAGAAGATTAATGTGCGCGGGCGACTTAAAGCAGGTGGTTGGCAACATCGTGCCTTATTGCAAGGAAAATATTTGTATGGCAATGCCATATAATAATAATAATAAATTGTGGGACACAACTCACACACGGCTAGTTAGTCCCAAACTAGACAGGGGCTGTACTAAGGGTACTAAATAACTGATAAACATAATATAATAATAATATAATCTCACGCCTTTCATCCCCGAGGGGGTAGGCAGAGGTATTCCATTACTGGATATACCCACATTTCACGAGATGCATTGGACCCCTAAACGTGATAGGTGGTGAGCATATCGCCGGACCGGGTCTATTTACACATGTCTCAGAATTAATTCTGAGACCTGCGGGTTTCCTTACGATGTTTTCCTTCACCGTCGAGCTAGTGATAAATATGTACGTAAGTTTTTTGAAAAACTCATTGGTACATACCAGGATTCGAACCCGAGCCTCACTGATTTTCAGCCGGCTCTTTAACCGTCAGGGCTATCACTGCTCACTGATAAACATACTTAAATATATATTAAACGACCAGACACAAATCCAACAGACATGCTCATGCACACAAATGTTGGTCCCGTCCGGAGATCGAACCCGCGACCTCCAGCTCAGAAGGCAGGGTCACTACCAACTGAGAAGGCCTGTCGATATTGCAAGCTGGTAATCACTATATAGCTGGACGGTAAAGAAAAACGTGAGGAAACCCGCATCTAATAAAGTCTATCCTATCCTATTCTATCCTACTTACTAGTATTACAAATGCGAAAGTTTTTGACAATGGATTTATGTTTGTTGCTCATTCACGCAAAAAACTAATGAACGAATTTTAATTAAACTTTGCAGTGATATAACTTATTAATCATATAACACATGCTACTTTAATACCGGAAACGAAATCTCCGGTTAAAGCTAGTAATATTTTCCTTTAGACATATTATCGGAGTGACTGTCAACATCAGTCGTTATAGATACTTAAATTTATTGAAAAAAAATCCAGAAATAAAAGTCAAAAGTGTTTATTCAATGTCCCCTACATTATTGAAAGTCAACTTAAGGTCCTCTTATTGAAAGTCATTGCGACTCCGCCGCTTACTGATGTATAGTTAGTTAGTTGAGGAGAAGAAGCGGGGCAAGAAACTCCTCAACACATGATTCGTTTGAACAATCAATATAATACAAAGTACCTACAAGTTCCTCACGATGTTTTACCTTCACCATCGAGCTAGCGATGAATATGTACGTAAGTTTGAAAAACCCATTGGTACATGCCAGGATTTGAACCCGAGCCTCACTGATTATCATCATGTGAAGCAGGCTCTTTAACCGTAAGGATATCCTTACGGTTAAAGAGCCTGCTTCACATGATGCTCACACTGCTCTTCTCATTCATTCATTCTCATTCACATACTAGGTGACCACATTTTGTCGCTGCGGTGTGGTATGGTTGTGGTACGTGTGTGGGACACTACATGAGTCTTTTGATGCATGAGAGACTTGCCAAGTATACTCACATCAGCTAGATCTACGATGTGCTGTAAAAAGGCAGATAAAGAATATCAGAATACCGAGAATTACAAGATTCATAACCGACAACGAAAAATCCGTGAGATTATGTGAGTATCAAAAGCAGTGGCAATATGAGGAAAACATGTGTCTAGTTTAGGTGTGTGGCCAAAAACAACGGAGCGCGCATTACCTCGAACACATGGGCTCGGTCGCACCATGAAAAATTCATAACCAATAGCATAGAGTAGACAGGCTGTAGACAGAATTAAAGTCCGAGTTACAAGACCGTAGTTTTTGAGATAATTTCATTTGTGGCCAGTAAGTACGACTACATTGTATTGTTATTGTAATAAAAGTAAAACTACCTATGTAGTTGAGGTCTTCAGAGGTTTATGTCACAAATTATTACATTTTATTTTAATTTAGTAAACAAAGACGTTTAAAAAAAAAGTTTCTCTCCTAGAATGATTCCAACCTCTTTGTTAGTAAACCTTGTATACGTGTTCCCCATAGGGAGGGGTCCCGAGAGAGAGGGCTGTCAAACTTGACAGTCCATAGACTGCTACATACATATAATAACTAAAATAAATATGTTTTTATAGTTTTTGTACACAACACAAGTCATCCTATACCTACGATTCACTAGGTACTAGTAGCACTTAGTACTTCATAAACCGGTGTCACTAGTACCATCAAAGCCAAAGTCAAAGTCATCAATGGTACAAATCGATGGTACTATTTATTGTTAAAGTATTTACCTAAATAATAAAAAGTACCTACTAGCGCCATCTAGTATGTGTGTGTTTAAGGAGATTATAGAGTAATCTTTGATAAAAAATATAAAAACGTCGGTCTCTTTGCAACTGTTACATCGTTTTATAGGCATAAATTAAGTAAACAATGAACTTCTTCTGAGTTACAGTACAGTTATGAGTTAACCAAACCCAATTAACTTAAATTTATATACGGATGACAAGAAACTATAATGCAATTTTAATTACTCGGATTATATTTTATCACTATGAAGCGCTGTCAACGTTTTATGGTACAACAGAGACGCGGGATTGTAAACTTTCGGTCCGCCATTTTGAAAATATAGTAATAAACACAAACTTTTGATAATTTTACAATCAAATCACATACATAATATTATGAGACCCAAATACCGGGGTTCGTCAGTGCCTTTACTGGGATCTAAATAGAACTTCATCAGTTAAATGCCTTGGTATTTATTGATTGATTTATAATTAGCAAATAAGTAACACTAATCCCAAGCCATGCCACTAGAGTTGCCAAAATTTCTTCGTTCTTCTTGTTTTAATTAATGTGAATCAATAGCTCATTTTTATTAACTTAAGGCACGTTCATCGATTTTAAAAATGAAGAAGTTGTTTGTTACATTTCGGTGTTGAAAATATAGTATTTTTGGGTACTATATATTTTTTCAACAGTACGCTTACCCGAAATATAATACTATTCGAGAAAAGGATGGTACGGCGTCGTGCCGCTTTTTTGCTCGACTTTGCAGGGCCACTGCCGTGCCCCCAGATATATTATAGTACAGTTGGCAACCCTACATGAGTCTCCTAAGACAGTACACAACTGTTTTGACTTATCTCTCTGTTTTGAGACTAATCTGTGCTTACAGTGTACCCGGTAATAATGTCGGTGCAGCCACAACGTACACAACATACCTACAACGCAGGGGTTGATGTGAATTTACGACAACGTCTGCCGCGATCCGTTGTGACAACAAATCTTCGCTGCTGTCTGTACCGTGTGTTATTGAAAACGTGGATTTTGCTTGTGAATAATATTTGTTATGCTTGCTTCATGGGCACATGAATGCGCATTATAGTTCAGTCTCCTGTGAGATTGTCTTTGTCTGGTTTGCCAGTCGTAAAGGTGGTATCATACAGCGTCGCTAGTCGAACCGACAGATGTCACGACGAATTGTTTGTTGAAAAATTGCTCTAACGCAAAGAGATTTAAATATAATAGGGCATAGAGGGGACAAAGCAAGGAAAATTTGAAGTCAAAAGTTATTCCAAGTGGAATAAGTCGAGTACAATTTCGACCGAATGACAGCTCGCGTTCATACTAACTGACATGAAAAGGACATGACGCTTAGGCTTCAAAGTTTTGTATGAAAATATTCCCAATGCCCCCTCTATGCCCTATTATATTTAAATCTCTTTGCCCTGTACCGCAGTCTTTGCGTCACAATATCTAAATCGCTGTAGAATGTCGCTGACTTAATATGTGAATTATCGAAATACCCGTCTACTTAAATACTTAAAATTATATAGTAGAGTTAGATAAAACACTTAGTTGTTAAGTTTCTGTTCTGTTTTCAAGTATTTTTTGTCTTAAAACGTTCTCTGTAGGTAGTTCAGAAAATCATCAAATTCGGTCGAGCCGTTTAGGAGGAGAAGAATTACGACGCTCATCAGAATTTATACAAAGACTATCGGGCAGGTGCCCAGCAGCGTTGCCCGCGCGGATCTTGCTTCCGTTTACTTCCGTTCCCGTGGGAATTTAAAAAAATCTCTTCTTAGTCTTAGTGATCACTTACGATATTTAAAGAATCTGTTATCTGAATCAAAATTTCTTGCTTCTACAACGAGCGGTTTCGTGTCACAAAAGTGTTTATAATTAAAAAAATAAATTATCGAGTTCGCGCAGCATTTTATACCCTGCTTACCCCCCCCCCCCCACTGGTCCAAATCGCTTAACCAATTTAGCAACAAACGACACTCTTAGCTGCGCAAATTAGTCCAAAATTACGAAAAAGCCCAGCGTTTCTTTAACCATTCAACGCGAATGTAAAAGAATAACATTTGTAATTTCAGAGAATGATGTTTGCTTTTTCGAGTGCTCAAAAGTGTTTTGTCATTTTGGGTGAATGGTTGAAATAACAGAGAATTCATAAAACATTTTGGGAGGCGCTGAGATGTTCGTATTCTGTGATAAATGTCGAGCAGCCACTGGGCGTGTGACGGTATTTATTTATTTACTTTTTGGAAGATTTATAGCTTTAATAATAAATTGTGTAATATGAATTAAATAACAATATGTCAATTACTAATCTCCACCTATAGCTAACAAATTACTTTAGACTTCAAAAATTTTGAATTTAACAAAACTAAATTATTTTCATAAGTACATATCTAATGTAACGATTTGAAATGCAGTTAAAATAGTGTATTACGTAGGTAAGTGAAATAGGAAATGTCTCAGATCACATGTAATTGTCGACCGAGGAAAAGCCGAGGTCTACAATCATATGATCTGAGGCTTTCTTATTTACCTACTTCCCGAAGTGTGTATACTTTTTTCTTATCAAAGAGGTGGAGAGCGGCAACTTTGTTTACCGCAGCGTCCCGAAATTTGCCGCTTTCCGCCCGGAGAGATGAAAAATATCATGTGCACTCAGAGTTTCCAAAAAATCTGCCAGTATTTAAAAAAAAATATAAGTATATAATGACATCTTTTACGACCTTCCCTAGGCATGTATAGAATCGATACTTATCCAACTAATATTAATAAATGCGAAAGTTTGTATGGATGGATGTATGGATGTTTGTTCCTCTTTCATGTAAAAACTAATGAATCATGATTAATCAATTCAAAACTATAAATTATATTCCAAGAGTTGAAAGTAAATTCCATTTAATTCAAAGGGCCTATCCACAGTTTACATTACATTGAAAAACAGATCATGGCAACAAAAGCTACGACAAACGAAAAAATATTTATGATTTACCTAGAAAAATATTCAATTAGAAGTCTTACAAGAAAACGAATCGGCGATACTTTTTGAATTATTTATATTCCATGTAAATTTGTAAATTGAGTTATGGAACAGACCCTTTTATTAAAACTCAAGGTCCTTGAACTCAATAACAATAATAGAACTCTATCGAAATAGAAAACAAATTTAAATATCGGCTGGCTTAAAAAAAAATAAAAAGTCGTTGATTTTGAAATAAAATTAAAAATAAAACTCATCAACAATATACATTTTTGTCTTTCCATCTGCCTGTGTACCTATGCATTACGCCAAACTTTACCTTTTGGGTAGATATAAGTTTTTTTTACTGCAAATAATATAATAATCAATTCCAATTTAAATAAACACCTATCTGTATTTTAAAAACATTTGTCTTTTAGGCGAATTAAATTAAATCCCACATAACCTCCTTGCTTTTGCTAGTTATCTAATAAAATCTTCATGTTTACACCGTACTGCCAACTAACGCCATCTGGCGGAGAAACGTTTGTTTAAATGCCCTCATTAACCGAGGCGCTTACAAGAACAATGTAAACGTACCTACTCAGCTAATGAAACATTGTAGGGAAACATTGCAACCCCTAAAAATCAATGGTGGAACCCCTGTTTCGGTCAATACCTTCGGCAAAGATTACAATTAGGGATGTAAAGGGTGCCCGGATTTCCGGATTTCGGAATCCGGATTGTAATTGCGTCTGTTTTTCGGATGTGGCTTTTCTGTGGGATTGCAGAATAAATTTTTGGTAAATCTGTATAATATTTTCCGTGCCTCTTTATAATTTGTTTTGTCAATTTTAGTAATAACAAAATGTTATTTATAGATACATATAATGTGTATGGATAAATTTATATTCTTACGATTTTTCTTCGAGGGTGTAGGCTGAGTTATTTCATTTCTGTAAGAGCCCACTTTTTACTAGTGTATTTTTCATACCTCTGAATAGTGTGGACCGGAGTGCTTAGCAGCAACCAAAGAGGTTGGAAGAAAATCATTCTCTTTGAGAATTTTTTTCTTTGAACGTCTTTGGCAGCAACAGACTTGAACCAAGACTGCCAGTTTCATTACAATGTTTTCATTGGCCGTCAAGCTAGTGATAAATATATCTACATACTTTTTGTTGACACTGGTATTTGGAACCTCACTATAGACAAAACTTTTAAAAATAACAAAGCCTTGAAGTCCGTCTACAATGCCTTAGTCCGTTCTACTTTAGAATACTGTTCTAGCATATGGAATCCTCATTATCAAATTCACATCGACAGGATCGAGAAAATACAAAAACGATTCTTATTTTTCCTAACCATACACAGTAAAAAACTTCCATTACTAAAATCATACCGAGACCGCTTTTTACACTTTAAAATGACAACCCTCGAAGACCGCCGCTGGATATCGGATCAAGTTTTGCTTTACAAAATTCTTAGATGCCTTCTATATTGCCCAAGCTTATTGGCACATATTGGTCTAGTAGTTCCCAGACCCAATGCGAGAATTGTGAACTTTAGACCCTTCCATGTAAAGAGCTTTAGAACCAATTTGGGACACCACGGCTTGCTGCCCAGGATATGTCGCGAGCACAACACCTTGTTTCGATCCACCAATATAGATATACTTAATATTTCATTGTCCAGATTTAGGAAGTTGTTGCACGACACAAAATTCAAAATTTAGAGTCCGATTAATTTTTATTAAAAATTCTTTAAAATAACTGTAAGATATCTGCGCATGCTGTGTTTGCGTATAATTGGGGCTACATCTCTAAAGATTTTTATGTTTGGACGTAGTATAGCAATATTCTGATGTATACCTGTTGGCAAACCTTTTAAATAAAATAAAAATAAAATAAAATAGATTTAAATCTCGCAACGCTCTCAAGCTCTTAACTCAATTAATCTGCCTTAATAAATAATGAATCAAATCGGGCCTTCTCAAAATTCACGACGCCTCTTTGACCTTTCAATATTTGCCTAGCTGTTTTGTTTGAGTTTTCAAATACTTTCATAAGTAAACCTACTATTTGAGGACTTCATAGTTAAATAGGCGTACGAGTATATATTACTAACCTATGCGTTTTATATTAGTAGAAGGGAGCGGTTTGCGGCACTGCGATTTTTTTTTGCACAGAAATTATAAGGTCAGTCGTAGGACCTGATCAGCAGACGTATTCACAGAGACTCGATACCGTTTCCGTTCGATTCGAGTCGAATCTATCGACATCGGAAACGAATCTATCGAGATGGGCTGATGTTGGTATGACAGTTGGTGTCACATATGACATTAGTTTTCGACATCAACATCAGCCCATCTCGATAGCTTCTTTTCCGATGTCGATAGATTCGACTCGAATCGAACGGAAACGGTATCGAGTCTGTGAATACGTCTGCTGGTAGGTAGCGCCAAACCGTAAAGATGTTTAAGTTGCTCTCCGATGTTTGACTATTATTGGTTTGATACTCAAAGTATTATTATTATCTCCAACAGTCAAAGAAAAAGGAAATAGCAAATAATCAATAGCGATTTCTTTGGTTAAAATAATTGGGAATATTTTTATACAAAAACTTTGATCTAATCGTTTCAGTTGGTACGAACGCGAGCTGTCATTCGGACTTATCACACTAGACTTCTGACCTTATAAAACTTTAGGATTACGATTTTGTTCGCTTTATCCAAACAGATTAAAATATAGAGGGGGCATTGGGAATATTTTTTATATAAAAACTTTAAAGCTCAAGCATCATGTCAGTTAATATGAACGCGAGCTGTTATTCGGTCGAATCCCGGTCGAATCACAAGACTTTCCTACTTGTAATAACTTTTGACTTCAATCCTCGCTTTGTCACCTCTATGCCCTATTATATTTTTAATCTCTTTTTGGCTTTATTATGTCTACGTAAAATATTTAAATCTCTTTGGCGAGAACAGAATTAGTTTTATACACACTTTTCTTTGTGTTCACGCACATGTGATACCATTGGGTAGCTTGGAAAGTTTTGACAGCTAGGTGACCCTGATCATGTCCTGAACCCATAGTCAAGATGCAAGCGCTAACGAAAGCGAATTCTTTTACAGATTGATATATATGGGACTAGCAACGCGCCGCGGTTTCACCCGCGTAGTTCCCGTTCCCGTGGGAATACGGGGACAAAATATAGCCTTTGTATAAGCTATATAACTATAAAGTTTTATCAAAATTCGTTCAGTAGTTTTTGCGTAAAAGAAGAACAAACATCCATACATCTATACATCCACACATACAGCGTAAGCGCACGTTGGCAAGTGCTTGCTCGATTCAATTCAAAACTTTAGCTTAAGTCAATTTATAAAATCATTTGCTTTCATCCATCTTGGCTAGGGGGGCTGATCGCACTATAAGACTCATAGGTTAATCTGTGTCTAAGTTAGAGGTCTGCTAAGCATCTAAGTGGCATTTCATGTTTGTAAAGCTTTACCACATCAAAAATTGTCCTCAAAAACATTCCAAGCGGACTTTATTGTGCTACATTTGAATTTTTAAACAAATACCTGAAACAAAGAGTTGCTAAAACTTTTTATCGATAAATCTTTATCCGGAGCGCGTTAAAATTGTTCCCTTTTGTATTTATGGCCCGGTGACTTCATTGGATGAGTTTTTGGGGATCCCTAAAATATGATAGACGGCAATTTTTTTTAATGGGGAATTTGCATAACATTTTGTTTTTAATTTATCTTAAGGCGCCAGTCTTGTACAAATCAGTGTTCTTGCAGTATTATCAGAAACTAAGATCTTTTTTAAAGTTATTAAAATAGCCTCAAATGGAATTTATTTAATATCACTCTACAGTGCGGGGTTTTGAGTTTCCAAAACATATTAGTTTATTTACTTTGATGTTACTTTTATTCACTTTGTTAGGCTTTGAACATACCCGTGTTTACGTTCTTCGCGTTGAATGTCTAATTCATGCACACGTCACGAAAAAATTATGGAAAAAACACGAAATGTATTCAGATAACATTTATTCTTATATCCTCTAGAATAATCTTACCTGATTACGTTTTTAAGATATGCCTTAGTTTTCTTATTTTAAGTGGTTCAATTAGTGGTAATTTTAAGAAATCGACCATATTTAAAACCTAATTTTGTTCTTTAAAAAACATATTTTGGGGAAAGTCACAACTTAACCACTTACAAAACAACTATTAAGTAATGAATTAAAAAAAATGTATTGAAAAATTCATTATTATGTACCCTTTTTAATCAAAACTTCTGCCAGAAGTTTTGATTTTTTTGAAATTTGAAACGCGTCGAAATTTCATAATTTCAATCAGTGCCGCTGGGGACATCTCAGCGATCGGACGTGTGCTTTGTAGCTTACCTGCCTTTACCTCTCGCTCGCACGGTTATTCTCTCTCCCACGCACTACTCTTACGACGCGGCTCAGATCGCATTGAAAGTTGCTCTACTTGAATTTAACTTGCTTGACTGTACTGTCAGTAATTACCGAGTATGGATCGGAAAAGAAAGAAATATCCATGTGTCAATAAAATTTGTTTCTATCTGTATCAATCAACTCAAACAAAAAAATCTTTAAAAAATAGTATCCTTAACGTAACATAACCTAAAGATTGAAATTAAATGGGTGTTATTTAAATGGTTAGCAGAGTATTCGTATTTTTGTAAGCAGAAAAATATAATCTGTAAGCAGAAATAGCTAATTGGTCAGCAACTCATGGCCAGCAAACATTACAAAACCTAATCAGCAATTTATGTCATTCTGGATAGCTGTAATTATTTTTGAGCTGCAATGAGCTGCTACTGTTTAATAAAATTTTGGTAAGCACTCAGAGGGGAAGCCAAAAAATATTTTTGAGCTTTATATAAAAGTAGCAAAAATAATCTCAACAAACTTGTCATGCGCAAAATGGGCGCATTCCTTACATAGATTAGGAAGGACTTTGGATTATGCAACTTTTATGATTATTATTACGATTACAAGTGGTGGTGGTGGCAGTGGTGGTATTAGTGGTAGTGGCAGTGGCAGTGGTGGTGGTTGTGGTGGTTGTGGTAGTGGTAGTGGGAGTGGGCGTGGGAGGTGGGGGTAGGAATAGGGTGTAGGAGTTCGGTGTAGGAAGGTGTAGGAGGTAGTGGGAGGTAGTGGTAGGTAGTAGGAGGTAGTAGGAGGGTGTAAGAGGGTGTAGGAGGGTGCTGAAACGTGTATGGGGGTAGGAGGCTGTAGGAGGGGTATGAGAGGGTAGGAGCGGGTAGGTGGGAATGAGAGTGGGAGTGGCTATAGTATAATTTTTTACGACATGTTTTCTCTGCTGTTCAATCATGAAGTCTTGCTGACCAAGTAGTTATTTTGCGGACCATGTAACTATTTTGCGGACTGAATGTTTATTATGCAAACCCATGTTATTGTAAGCTGCCTATTTCTGATTTAATTTTTGACCATTATCAAAATTATTTGCCGAACAAGGATTGCTGCCTGATTTTTTTATTTGCGAACAAAATCTTTGTATGCCGATCAAATGATTTAAATGCAGATTTTTTGTGGCTAACCAAATTTTATTATTGCTGCCCATTTAATTACTTCTCAAATTAAATGATATTTTAGTACAAGATTTTTTGCATTTTCTGAGAAGATTTACTATAGTAACATATTTTTTTTTTCACCATCGGAAAGTAGAGATTTCAACGAACAGAAAACATACCAACTTTTTGAAAAAAGCTGATATTTTGAAAATTAGGGTGTTTTTTCGATGTTAATTCAAAATAAGGTAAAAAATAAATATTTTAATCAAATAAATTACAGCGTATTTGGGACATAAAAAGGTAAGTTTTCACAAAATTTCGTTAAAAAAAAATGTAAAAGATAAAAATAAAAAATCAAAAACTTGGTTTTTTTAATTTTTCACATAAATTTTGATGTTATGTGAAAAAAATGTAAATACAAAAGTTTTAGATCTTTTTATTACCTACAACTTTGCCATTTGACTTTTTTAGATAGGACTTTTAGTTTTGCCGGAAATCGAGAAAAACCGTTTTTTACCCTTTACAACTCACCCCCATCCCCTTCCCGACCTCAGATCGCCCGTAATTTATTTTTTCTTTCATTTTTATAATATTCCCCTCCTTTTCTAATGGGTTTCATCCTACTACTATTTTTTTCACTTTTTATTATTTTTAAAGGCTTCTACCCTGGTCTATAAATGGGTAAATTTTCAAACGTACTTTTTTAGGCGTCCTATGCCCTTTAAAGAGAAACTATCATTCAAAACAGACTAACCACATGCTTTTCTGAAAATATACCTCGTAGCTTAACCATTTACATAAACCAATTAGAATTAATGTTAAAAACTTAAAAGAAATTCCACGTTGAATAATGTATGGCGGCCTATCCCTGGAAGGCTTGTCCCACTTCAAAATGCGCTCAGAAAACGACTCACTATAAAACGAAATTTTAACGTATCTTTTATCAAAATATCTCATTTTAAAGATATTTACTCCATTTCATATTCAAAATAACAAAAACTTTACTAACTATTTAATAAAAAAACTGAGAAGCTAATATGTTTTTGTCCCGCGCAAAACTGCTCTTTTGATACTCGTATTTGACTACTTGTTTCATATTAGTCAAGCGATTTCATGCCAAATTTTTGTATCGTACCACCCAAGCGTTTATCGGACCCCAACTTGTGTGTGAAGAGGATGGCGTATACGCAGGTTTTTACATGTTCCCGAGGGATTTTTTTCCTGAAATCTGTTTTGGTCACCGTGTGCGGCCAGTTCGGTGGCATGTTTTAGATAATGAACAGAGTGATGTATTGTATCGTCAAGATAGTATGTTGTGAATAATTATCTCGATATTACGACCTGCCAATATATATTTGGGTAATTATCATGAAAAAAAAACATTTGGTCGTCATTTTGGTGGCGTCATTGCAGTGGCGCAGTGGGCCACCGTAATGATGAATGCCTGTATAATCAATACTATTACTAATAATATATTAAGACATAGTACTTGTTTTTCATATATTATTACTGTGTTGTAAGTATTTTACCGTGATAATAGCAAAACAGTAAAATTTACGTACTGTCTAGGTATAACTGTTGTAAGTCTATAAGGCTACATACATTAAAGAAATAAATAATATTAGTAATGTTTTGGGTACCAAAAAAGTTGAATTATACAAAATAAACATGTGTGTACATAATATGGCTTTTTTATTTGAAATATTTAAGAAAACGTCATTACGGTGGCGCAAAAATTTAAAAAAATATATTTCTACGAAATTACTGTATTTCCAAGAGCGCCTCCCAAATTATTAGATTCACATCATCTTAATCTATGATCTAAAGCATTTAGTTTGACTGAAATGTGAGAAAAAAAAATTGCCACCGCAATGACGTAAAAAAGGCCGGTTTGCAAATTTACCCAAATGTATAGGATCGTGATGGTTGGAGAAGTTTGGGGGAGACCTTTGCCCAGCAGTGGGACGAAATGGGTAAATAAAAAAAATTTATATGGTTATTGTACAATGTAGACATGCAAAAAAAGAAAATAACACGATGTAACGAATAAATAATTTTAATACTTAATAAAAATTATGCTATTGTGATAGTTGTAATGTTCATAGATTTTACTTGAGCTTACACAAACCATAAAAAACATACATACTTAGACATTTAATAATAAATTGACATAAGTACCAATATTAAACGTGAATAGTTGTATTTAATAAAAATCGTATACACGTATATTAAAGCAGAGCAACCTTCACGTGTAGTTTCTAACGTCTAATTGCAGCGGGGGGAGCACCACTTTCACTAAGTGTCACAAAGCGAGACTGCGCCCTTAAAGATTTAAGGATTACATAAAGATACCGAAAAGAAAAAAGTTTAAATATGCACACATAATGTATTTATTGTAAATCAAAAATTGACATTTCCAAGTTCGCGCGTAAACGCGCACCGGCTTGACGCGACGTCACTCCTCATCTTATGAAGTAAACTTTTTATGGCGCGTGAATAAATTATTTATTTTAGAAAATATAATATATTTTCAGTTTTATTTAATACTAGCGGACAATGTAGCATCTATTTGTAAAATAATTTTTGATCGATTCAGTAGTTTTTGAGTTAATTCGTTTCAAACATACAAGTATTTCCTTACCTCTTTTTCGGTTTGTAATGGAGTGACGTCACTCTTCGCTGATTGGTGTTTCGAATTACGTCTCATAGAGCGTTACTTAGAATTCAAATATTTCGCGAAAATATCATAATTCTAGAAATTTTTTTTTCAGCAATGCACTTTTATCGACTATCATTATTGAATTATAAAAATAATTTAACAATATAATTTTAGTGCAAGTTCCCCATTGCCGTATCGTAAAAAAATATTGATAGATAGAGTGAAGAATAGTGTGATTATTGATCTTGTATTGAAAGTTCATCAAAGCCATGTACCTATATATTCGTTCCGACTTAGATGGTAAACGAATAAAACATACCTACCTTGTTTATAAGTAAAACACCACTGCTTCAATCACCAACTCATCAGGATATCTTGGAAACTAATACACCTTAAAATTTTATATGTTGCAGGTATAAAGGTTTTTCGAAAATTTAAGGCAACGCTTGAATCTTTATTTAAATACAGTTTTGATGTTAGTAGCTGGTGGAACTGAATTCAATCATAATTCCGTTGAATAGGGATTTCGTTCAATGTACGGAACCAAAATGGGAAGAGATTATAAAAAGCGCCCATTTTATTGAGAGGACTGGCTTTTAGGCCGATTGGTGGATGTCCGGAGTGGCGTACCTATTATATTTTTTAATGGACAGAGGTTTTAACTGTTTATATGTATTATCAAAGCACTCATTTTTGAAATGTTTGTCTGTCTGTCTGGTTGTGCACTCATGACCGAAAAACTACTGGATGGATTTTGATAAAATTTAGTGTGATGAAACAAACGTCCTTAGATGAAACATACTCCGAAACGATAGTACCTAAAACTAACCTTTTTTTTTTTTTTTTTTTTTTTTTAAGTGGGGAAATCCTTCATCGGATACACACACCACCGGGGGGGATGGTGTGGTTATGCCGGACTCCTACCGGCTAAAACCCCACTGTGTTCCTCCGCTACGCCATAGGGACGTGACCACGGGGAGGCCGAGGCATTACTTCCGCAGCCACGTCGGCGGTCGCCTACCACAACAACTGCGCGGTAGGCCCTCCTCTGCGGGACGGGGGAGTGATCCCTGTTCCGGACACTCCAAAGGCGCGGGGGAACACCACGCGCGCCTTCGCGACGAGGGCTAACCTGTGGATGGTGATGCCCCCGCATCACCACCCGGGCCTCGTTGGGCGGGGAGGAGGAGAGAACCACAGGCTCTCCTCCTGCGGCGGATTGGGAAAGAAGAGGGGTCCTCCTCCCTGTCCCTCTCCACCGCTCCCTCTCAGGTTTTTTATAGAGGTTTTCCTTCCTCGCGGTCCGGGCGGTTAAGCCAAGACCCCCGGTCCCACGACACTCTGAAAGCGGGATTACGGTGTACCGACGGTGGCCGGGGAGACGCTCCCCCTGGCCTGCTCGGAGGCAGTGCGAGTGCACACCGAGCCCGCCCCTGCCTCTCCACTGTGCCCTCTGCTAATCGGTGCGCCGCGAGGAGGCGACTACCTTGCACCCCACCTAAAACTAACCTAACCTTTTTTTTTTTTTTTTTTTTTTTTTAAGTGGGGAAATCCTTCATTGGATACACACACCACCCCGGGGGGAGTGGTGCGGTTATGCCGGACTCCTACCGGCTAAAACCCCACTGTGTTCCTCCGCTACGCCATAGGGACGTGACCACGGGGAGGCCGAGGCATTACTTCCGCAGCCACGTCGGCGGCCGCCTACCACAACAACTGCGCGGTAGGCCCTCCTCTGTGGGACGGGGGAGTGATCCCTGTCCCGGACGCTCCAAAGGCGCGTGGGAACACCACGCGCGCCTTCGCGACGAGGCCTAACCTGTGGATGGTGATGCCCCCGCATCACCACCCGGGCCTCGTTGGGCGGGGAGGAGGAGAGAACCACAGGCTCTCCTCCTGCGGCGGATTGGGAGAGAAGAGGGGTCCTCCTCCCTGTCCCCCTCCACCGCTCCCTCTCAGGTTTTTTATAGAGGTTTTCCTTCCTCGCGGTCCGGGCGGTTAAGCCAAGACCCCCGGTCCCACGACACTCTGGAAGCGGGATTACGGTGTACCGACGGTGGCCGGGGAGACGCTCCCCCTGGCCTGCTCGGAGGCAGTGCGAGTGCACACCGAGCCCGCCCCTGCCTCTCCACTGTGCCCTCTGCTAATCAGAGGGACACGCGGAGAGACCCCTGTGGTAGTCTTAGCCGCGACTGGCGAACGGACACAGCAACCCTGTGTCCATTCGCCAGCCCCGTTGCCCGGGGTGAGCCGCGAGGAGGCGACTACCTTGCACCCCAAAACTAACCTAACCTTTTTTTTTTTTTTTTTTTAAGTGGGGAAATCCTTCATCGGATACACACACCACCCCGGGGGGAGTGGTGTGGTTATGCCGGACTCCTACCGGCTAAAACCCCACTGTGTTCCTCCGCTCCGCCATAGGGACGTGACCACGGGGAGGCCGAAGCATTACGTCCGCAGCCACGTCGGCGGGCCGCCTACCGCAGGAACTGCGCGGTAGGCTCTCCTCTGCGGGACAGGGGGGAGTGATCCCTGTCCCGGACGCTCCGAAGGCGCGTGGGAACACCACGCGCGCCTTTGCGACGAGGCCTAAACAGTGGACGGTGATGCCCCCGCATCACCGCCCGGGCCTCGTTAGGTGGGGAGGAGGAGAGAGGCATATGCTCTCCTCCTGCGGCCTGTGCGTCTGCGGCGGATCGGGAGAGAAGAGGGGTCCTCCTCCCTGTCCCTCTCCGCCGCCTCCTTCTGCGACATGACTGTCTCGCAGAAGGAGAGGACCGCTTTCCAAGACCTCTTGTCGCCGACCATAGAACGCACTACGGCCGGTAAGGAGAGGTCGTTCCCCACCGCTGCGACGAGGTCACAGCGCGGCTCCGCCCATGCCGGGCACTCCCCCAGTGTATGCTGCGCTGTGTCCTCGTGGCAGCCACAGTGGTGGCACTCAGCGGTCGCCTCCCTCCCGGCTATGCGGTGCAGATACTTCCCGAAACAACCGTGTCCCGAGAGTACCTGCACCAGTCGGAAGGTGAGCGACCCCCACTCTCTCTCCGTCCACTCCCGCAGGACTGGACGGACCGCCTCGACAGTCCAACGGCCGGCCGACGGTTCGGCCAGCCTCTGTTCCCACTTGTCGAACAGGGACTGTCGAGCCAGGAGTTTCCGCACTTCCATCTCCCTGGGAGCAAGGCGACTGCCGCGGAGTTGGAGGTCCTTGCGCCACTGATACGTGGACGCTTGGGCCTCCGCCTCCAAGTCCCAGGGAGGGGATCCCGCCAGTACGCACGCCGCCTCAAAGGAGGTGGTGCGGTACCCGCGTATGACGCTGACGGCCATCACCCTCTGAGGTCTCCTCAGGAGGGTGATATTATGGGCCGTCAGGGTCTCCGCCCAGACCGGGGCCCCGTAAAGGGCCATCGATCGCACCATCCCCATATACAGGCGGCGGCTTGCCGACTCGGGCCCCCCGATACTAGGCATCAACCGCTTCAACGCGGCGGCCGATGCCATCAAACGGGGAGCCAGGCGGGCGAAGTGATCCCGGAAACTCCAGCGGGGATCGAGGACGAGTCCAAGATATTTCATCGTGGACTTGACCTCGATCCGAGTGCCACTCACTGTGATGTGGGACCCGACCGGTGGCGCCTTCCGAGGGCCGTGGAAACACAGCGCCTCGGATTTGGGCAACGCCACCTCGAGTCCCAACGACCGGATCCGCCTCACCACCTGTGCTACTGTCACAGTGGCGAGGCGGGCTGCTTCCCGGTACGAGGTCCCCCGGGACGTGACCAGCGTGTCGTCCGCATAACAGGTCACGTTTGATCCCGGGAGGAGCTCCCCCCGCAGCACCCAGTCGTACCCGATGTTCCACAGGAGCGGCCCGAGGACCGAGCCTTGTGGAACACCGCACGTCGTCTCCCACCTTACTTGCCTACCGTCCCGAACCGGATACTCGACGTATCGCTCCGAGAGGTAGGCCCCGACTATTCGGCGTAGATAGGGAGGCACGTCATGGAACTTCAGTGCCTCCCTGATGCATGCCCAGGGAAGGGTATTGAACGCGTTGGCGATGTCGAGAGACACCGCCAACAGCACCCCACCCCGGGCGACCGCCTCATCCGAGAGGGCCTTGACGCGGAGGACCGCGTCAACGGTCGACCTGCCCCCTCGGAATCCGAACTGATGTTCGGACAAGTCGGGACCTACCTCTCGGAGGTGCACGATAAGCCGTCCGGCGATGACCCGCTCGAACAACTTATCGGCCTCGTCGAGTAACACGATCGGACGGTAGGCTGAGGGAGATTCCGCGGGACGCCCGTCCTTCCGCAGAAGAACGAGCCGACCGGTCTTCCAAACGGAAGGGAACCGGCCGGACTGAAGACAGGCGTCCAGTAGTCCGTGGAATCTCTCCCCCAGGGCCTTGAGTGCCAGAGCCAGGACGCGTCCCGGGATCCCGTCTGGTCCCGGAGCTGTGTTTTTGGCTTTCAGCCTCAACACAGCCGCGTTTAGCTCTGCCTCCGTCACCGGAGGCACCTCGAACTCCGCGCTCGCATCCACGACAGGGTGTCGTGGGGGCGCCATCGCTGGGGGTTGTTGTTCCGCCCTGTGTGGAAACAGGGTCGAAACAACATTCCCCAGCAGTCGAGGCTCGAGACTCTCCGTGAGTGGGGGGGCCCAGGGGCGAAGTTTGCCCCTGACCGCACGGTACGGCCTTCCCCACGGATCACGGGTCAGAGTCTCGAGGAGCTCCGCTCTGGCACTAGCCTTCGCGATGCAGATGGACAGCTGTAGGGCCTTGGTAGCCTCTCGATAGGCCCCAAGCAGCTGTGCTTCCACGTCGGCGTCACGTACTCGCCTACGGCGGTAGTGGGTGTACTGGCGTCTCAACTCCACGCACTGGGACCGCTGATCCGCGATCCCCTGAGACCACCAGTACACCTGACGCCTAGGAGGTCGAGGCTTGGCCCGAGACATGCCCGCGTCGCAGATCTGCGACACGGCGCCCCGGAACCAAGATACCTCCTCCTCGACCTCCACAGGCCTGGAAGGGGTGTTACTCCAGGCCTGGACTATGGAAGCCAATTCCACTGCATCGCGATCTAGGCTTTTCAAGGCCCATCTGGGGGAAGCCGAAGCGTGGCCGCTGGGACGACGATGCGTGTCCGGGGCTCGGGATGCGGAGACAATGTCGAACCGTATATACAAATGGTCCGACATTGTCTCCACATCCTCCATAACCCTCCAGTCCCGGACACGGCGTGCTAAGGCAGGGGTTGTGAACGCAACGTCCACAATGGACCCCCCCTGCCAGCGCACGCACGTGTTGACCGACCCCCGGTTGAGAACCGTGAGGCCGGTCATCGTCGCCCACTCCGCTAACGTCTCGCCGCGTGCATCCGTCGCGGGACAACCCCAAGCCGTGCTCTTGGCATTGAGGTCGCCCACGAGGAGCGCCGGACAGGGTAGAGTCTGCCCAATGAGGGCCCCTACCCGGTCCAGGAACGCTTCAAACTCGGCGAAACTTCTGTTGGGAGAGAAATATGCCCCGATTAGGACAATTTCTCTCCAGCGGATCGCCACGTAACCTCGGCCCCTCGCTAAGG
The DNA here is from genome assembly GCA_963855545.1 of Ethmia dodecea. Classification (NCBI taxonomy): domain Eukaryota; kingdom Metazoa; phylum Arthropoda; class Insecta; order Lepidoptera; family Depressariidae; genus Ethmia; species Ethmia dodecea. Next base: position 1,879,635 of record OY979457.1, read on the forward strand.
TGGGAGGGGGCAGTATGCCTTCTGCCCCTGACGCTGTTATGAGGGCCACTGAGCCGTCTTGGTCCTCTACCCAGTTATCTCTGGGAGGGACGAAGTACGGCTCAGCGACCACCGCGACGTCTATCAACCACTGCGCCATGGATTGCAGGAGGAGATCCTGCGCACCGGCGCAGTGGTTGATATTCGCCTGAAGGATCTGATGGTTCGTCTTGATCATGACGTAACCATCGGATCCCCCCTTGGAGCGGCCAGAGCCGCGGGAGCATTAGCGGCCGGGGTCCTTGCGGCCGCCTTCCTGGGTGCACGTTTCGGGGCTTTGGCCCCCGTGCACCCCTTGCTCCCTGCGCTGTGCCCGGCAGGCTTGCCCACTGCTGCGCAGAGCGCACAGTGGGGAGCAGCCGAGCACTCTCTAGCCTTGTGGCCGGGTTGACCGCAGCGATAGCAGTCCTCGCTGCGGTCAATCTCTGAGGTGCATTGCTGCCTGACGTGCCCAGCCGCCAGGCAGCGATAGCACTTCATGGGTCGGCTCTCCAGGCGTTTCACCTGGGCGGACGTCCAGCCCACCAGGAGCCGACCCTCAGCCACTTTTTGGGCCGCTGCTACCGGGCAGCGGACCCAAACGGACCACTGCGCGTGGGGTGTGTAGTAGAGTTGGCCAACTTTGACCTCGTCTACCACACACCCACCGCGCTTCGCCACCGCCGCGGCGACCTCCTCCGCCGAGGCTGAGTCATCCAGACCGGAAATACGCAACTCTGCGCACTTAACCGGTCTGGTTACACGGACGTCAGCCTCGTTTAGGACCTCCCTCAGCTTTGCAGCGAGGGAGTTGGCCTTGTCGCCGCTTGTAGCCCCGGGGACCTCCAACACGGCCCCTCCTGTGACGGCCTTTCGGAACCTCACGCCGGCGATGCCAAGTCCTTCGAGACTGATTTTGGACTTGGCGTCCTCGATTACCGCTCGGTACGTGAGGCCTCTGTCCTCCGCTCCGGGCTGGAGCGTGAGGACTACGGCCGTCGAGCGGAGGGGACGTTTCTTCCTCTTCCTTTTCTTCTTTGCCCCTTCCCCTTGGCCAGGTGTTTTGGACTGGGGGGGGGGGCTTGCCAACTGCTGGGGTGGACTTTACGGTGGCGCCACCCTTCTTTTTTCCCCGCTTAACCACTGTCGACCAACCCTCCTCCATGAAGGGAGGTTCTGGTGGCAGTGGTTGGGGCCCTTTTGGAGCCGATTTGGGAGGGTCGGTTGGGGCAGATCTTGCACCCTTCTTCCGCTTCTTCTTTTTGGCCTCAGTATCCTTTCCAACTGGGACTGGGACTGCATGAATAGCAGGAGCCGCGGCAGCCGACTTTACGGAGGGTTTTGGGCCCACTGGAGCGGCCTTAGTTTCTTCGGCACCTCTGTCTCCGGCTAATGGCGGCCGAACCCTCTTGGCGGGGAGGAGCCTCTCCTCCAGGGACTCCAGCCGCGCACTCATCATGGCCCCGCATTTGGCCATGATGGAGCACTCCAGCTCTGCGGGCTGGAGTCCCTGTGGAGGAGGAGGATGGGAAGGGAGAGAAGGTGGTAATTCTCTCTTCTGTCCCATGGCCGCTTTCCCCTCCTGTACGACTTGCTCCAGGCTAACCCTCAGCTCGCCTATTTCTTTACGGAGGTCCGCCACCTCCGCTTTTAGGCGAGCATTGTCAGCCTGGAGCCTGGTCGTTTCATCAGAGACAGAGCGTGTACGCAGCTCTGCCACTGCCTCTCGTATTGAGGCCGCCGCGACTTTCAGGGCACTGATGAACGTGCCCTTCAAGTTCTTAGATTTCGTGGCAACGTTGAGTATGACATCCACACTGTCCAGAACCTGCTGGTTTAGAGATGCAGCAGTGTGGGTGTCATCCACGTTGCCACTCGGTGCTGCTTCTGACAGACGAGCCGTCCTCCTCTGGCTCACCTGCCTCACCAGTCCGGCGACCTCTTCCTCCGCTTGCAGCTGGAGCTCCTCACGCTTCAGCGCCATGAGCTCAGCCTTCGCTTGGGCCAGCCCCACGTACTTTGCCGTGGTAGGCGGCCGGCCCCTCCCTCTCTTGGCGGGCCCGGATGGTTTGGGCCTCACCGCTGTGTCAGAGCCGGAGTCACTACTTGTGCACTCCGGCTCTTCTCCGTCGCTACGCTGTCGCTTTCGACACTCGGCTACAAATCCGGGTGTCGAATGCGACAATGGTACGTCAGACGGGACGTCATCAGTTGACGCCCGGGACTCCGTCTCCGAGTCCATCCGGGTTAAGAGCACCCGCGCCACTGGCAGTGCGCGCGGCGGTGTCTTTCTCGACTCCCCATCTTCTGCACGAGGAGAAGATGGGGCTGAGTCCCCGGATGCCTCATCTGTACCGACGGGAGAGAGGAACAGCTCTCTCCTGTCCGACAGGTCATGGTCGCTCACTCTGGAGAGAGAGAAGAACTCCTCCCTCCCTCCAGGTTGAACGATCCCCCGATTTTTCATCCACAATCGCTCCCGGCTTCTAGTTGGTACACCAGGAACCGGGGACGATTGCGCCGATTCTCCTGACCTTACGGTCTCCACCGTGTCACCGGAATCCGACGACACGGTGAGGACCGCGGGTTCGGTAACTCCCCCTGACACGTCCATTGGGTTGGACGAGGAAGACGCATTTGTGTTTGCCCTCCCACCGTCCTTACAGTCTTCCCCTCCAACCCCTTTTCTAAGCGAACTGTTCTTAACAACCAAGCATTTGCTTGGTGTCGCTTTGGTGTTCTTGTATACTAAATTAAGTTTTTTGCCTTCCATTTTTATTCCCACGAGCATGGGGGAAAGGAATGTCCATCCGGGCAGTGCCCCCTGTACCCGGATAACCCTAGCAAACCGAAGGAGGGCGGGAAACCTCCCCGTTTTGGCCGCTTGGTGGTGGAATAAACTCTCCACCATCCCTCGGAGATGATGACACCGCCGAGGGCATTCGACGCCACGATGCCCCAACGCCGAAACTTGAGTGGTTTTTTATAGAGGTGTCCTTCCTCGCGGTCCGGGCGGTTAAGCCAAGACCCCCGATCCCAACCGAAGCCGCGAGACGTGACCACGACACTCCGGAAGCGGGATTGCGGTATACCGACGGTGGCCGGGAGAGAACTCCCCCTGGCCTGCTCGGAGGCAGTGTAAGTGCACACCGAGCCCGCCCCTGCCTCTCCACTGTGCCCTCTGCTAATCAGAGGGACACGCGGAGAGACGCCTGTGGTAGTCTTAGCCGCGACTGGGGAATGGACACAGAAACCCTGTGTCGATTCGCCAGTCCCGTTGCCCAGGGTGCGCCACGAGGAGGCGACTACCAATGCACCCCAAAAAAAAAAAAAAAAAAACTAACCTAACCTAACCTAACCTTTTTTTTTTTTTTTTTTTTTTACCAGGGAAAATGCATTACTGCATACGCACCCGACCCGGGGGGGCCGGGGGTTATGTGGGGCTCTGCAGCCTAGTGCTGCCATACCCACTAAAAACCCTGGTGTGTTCCTCCTCGCCGCTTCGGACCCAGCCATGGCACCGCGGTTGTGCATCCGCAGCTGGGTCACGGCCGCCCGCAACACCTTGCGGGGCCTCCTCGAGGGGGGGTCGAGCGAACCCCCCCCTATCTCCGCTTAAGGCGCCCCGGAACACCAGGGGCGCCTTCCAGCACGGGACCTCTCTACGCGGGTGACGGATCCCCCGATCACGTCACCCACAGGTCCCCTCAGGGCGGTTGGTAGTAGGCGGCGTAGGCCCGCCTACCTCGCCCTGGTCGCCTGCGGCGGATGGGGAGCGCGTCGACATCGTCTTCCCGCTCCCTCTCCGCCGCCTCCTTCTGCGACATGACTTCGTCACAGAAGGAGACGACCGCCTGCCAGGCCTGCTCACTGCCGATCATTGCGTTGACCATGTTCGGCAGTGTCAGAGCCTGCACGCCGATGGCCGCGGACAAGGCCGCGCGAGGGACCGCCCAAGCGGGGCACTCCTCGCGCGTGTGTCGTGCCGTGTCCTCGGCCATCCCACAGTGGTGGCACGCCGTTGACGGCTCGCGGCCCACCACTTGGCACAGATACCTCCCGAAGCAACCATGCCCGGTCAGCATCTGCACCAAGCGGTAGGTCAGCGGGCCGTGCCTACGCCCCAGCCAGTCTTTGAGGACTGGCCGGACGGCGGCCACCAGATCCCCGGCTCCTCCGGGGACCTCCAACCGAGCCGTCCACTTCCGCAGGAGGACCTCCTCTCTCCAGCGAGCGACCTCCAGCGGATGGAGACGACTCCCCTCTCCTGCTCGCCAATACACCGCCGCGAGTACCTCGGCCTCGAGGTCCCATGGCGGTGTTCCGGCGAGCACGCACGCGCCGTCGAAAGCGACGGTGCGGTACGCCCGAGCCACCCTCAAAGCTATGACCCGCTGCGGACGTCGCAGCAGGGGTCTGATGCGAGCGTAGAGGTCCGCCCATATTGGCGCCCCGTAGAGCGCCATGGAGCGTACCACGCTGGCGTACAGCCGACGGCAGCTCCCCCCTGGCCCCCCCAGATTGGGGAGGAGCCTCCCCAGCACTCCGGCTGCGGCCACCAAACGTGGGGCCAAGCGCCGGAAGTGCTCCGCGAACCCCCATTTGCCATCGAGGACGAGTCCCAGGTACTTCATCGTCAACCCGATGGCAATAGGGGTTCCGCCCACCACAATCCTCGCCCCCGGAGGTGGCGCACGCCGGGGCCCATGAAAAACCAGGGCCTCGGACTTACTCAGCGCCACCTCCAGACCCAGCGCCCGGATGCGGTGGACCACCTGGGCGACCGCTGCCGTCGCCAGCACGGTCGCCTCCCGGAGGGTGCTGCCTCGGGCCGCCACCAGGGTGTCGTCAGCGTAGCAAATTACGCTGACCCCCGGCAAATTGGCCCCTCGCAGCACCTTGTCGTAACCGATGTTCCACAGGAGCGGTCCAAGGACCGACCCCTGTGGAACACCGCACGACATTTCCCTCCTCTCCTGGCAGACTTCGGTCGGGTAAGCTACTGCTCGCCCGACAAAGTAGTCCGCCAGGACCCTCCTGAGGTACTGGGGTATATTGTGATACCCCAGCCCCTCCATCACGGCCTCCCAGGGCAGGGTGTTAAACGCGTTAGCGATATCTAACGATACCGCCAACAACACCCCGCCCTCCGAGACCACCTCCTCGGCGAGGTCCCTTAACCGCGCGATCGCATCTACGGTCGACCTCCCGCACCGGAAGCCGAACTGCGCGTCATGCAGATCTGGCCCCCCGTCCCTCAAACACTCGGCGATGCGAGCAGCGAGCACACGCTCGAAAAGCTTGCTCGCCTCGCCGAGTAGCACAATGGGACGGTAAGCCGACGGCAGTTGGGGGGGCGCCCGTCCTTACGAAGAAGGACGAGCTTGCCCGTCTTCCACGCGTGGGGAAATCGGCCCTGGACCAAACACGCGTCCATAAGGGACCTCACCCATCCACCCATTTCCACCGAGGCAAGAAACAACACTCGCCCCGGTATCCCGTCCTGTCCGGGGGCGGTTTTCTTCGACCGAAGTCTCTGGATCGCCGCCCCGAACTCCGCCTCGGAAATGGGTGGAACCACCTCCGCCAATTGAGGCCCATTGGCGGCCACGGAGGACGGCAACCAGGCGTTCCGCTGCGGGAACAGCGTGGTCACCACCCTCTCCAGGAGCTCAGGTTGGAGACTCTTGGTCAGGGGGGGTGCCCAAGGCCGTAGCTTCTTTCGCACGACCTTGTACGGCTTCCCCCACGGATCCCTATTGAGAGTCTCCAGCCACTCCTCCCACGCCGACTCCTTGGCTCTAGCTATAGCCACCCGCAGCGCCTTGCAGGCGGCACTGTAGGCAAAGTAGTCGGCGTCTTCTCTGTTGTGAACTCGGATCCTCCTCCTCCTTCCGTGGGTGTATTGGCGTCGTGCAACGACACACGCTCGACGCAAGTCGCGGAGCTCTACGCGCCACCAATACACCCTTTGACGCGGAGGGAACGGCTTCGCTCGGGGCATCGCTGCGTCACACACTCGTGTCAACGCAGCGCCCAGCCGCTCCGCCTCCGCGTCAACATCCGAGACCACAACATCACCCGCTACCCAGGCCTCCACAATGGAGGCCTCCTTGGCGACCTCCTCCCGGAGTCGCCCCAGCACCCAGCGACGATCCTCCTGAATAGGGGATCGGGGTTCCCTTCCTCGGGTGGTAGTGGACGTGGAGATCTCATATCGAATATAACGGTGATCCGATAGAGTCTCCACGTCCACCTCCACCCTCCATCCCTGAACACGGCGGGCTAGGGTGGGGGCCGCTAACGCAAGGTCCACAATAGACCCGCCCTGTCGCCGCACGCACGTGTTCACCGATCCCCTATTCAGGATCTCCAACCCCATGGACGCTACCCATTCCTCAAGCACCTCGCCCCGTGCATCCGTTGCTGGTGATCCCCACGCCATGGATTTGGCGTTGAAATCACCGGCAACTAGCACGGGGTTGGGGTGTACTTGCCGAATCAGAGTCCCGACCTCAAACAGCCACTGCTCAAAGAGGGCGAGACTGCGGTTCGGAGAAAAGTACACCCCAACGACTGCAACACCGCCCACAACCGCCAAAACGCATCCTCGACCCTTCGCTACCTTCTCGAAGGGCGAGGAGCCACGAGCCGCCGGGGCGATGATGGCCACCGAGTCCTCACGGTCCCCAACCCAGTCAGACCGGGGGGGGACAAAGTAAGGCTCGGCGACCACTGCAACATCGATCAACCACTCTGCCATGCTCTGGACTAACGCGTCCTGAGCACCACGAGAGTGGTTGATGTTTGCCTGCAGGTACCTGAGGATGGCCATTAATTGGTAGCGTCCATCATATCCGCCACTGGGTGCTGGGGCAACTCAGTCACCCTCTTCCCTTTCTTCTTTCTCTTGCGGGCCTTCCGGCCCGCGCCGGCTGCAATGCTGGTTTTGCAGCCCTTCCCCAAGCGGTGTGCCGCCGGTTTTTTAGCGGCGGTGCACACCGGGCAGTTCGGCTCAGTGGCCCTGCAGAAGACTGCAGTGTGACCGGGTTGCCCGCAGCGGAAACACAGGTTGCTACGGTCAACTCCGGTCGTACATTTGGCCCCAAAGTGGCCAGGCTCGAGGCACCTGAAGCACCTTAGGGGCCTGGGCTCCAGCAGTGTGACGCGTGCTATCACCCAGCCAACCTGGAGCCGGCCACTTTCCGCCACCTTTTTAGCAGTTGCCACTGGGCAACTCAGCCACAGCGCACCAGCTCCAGATGGACCACGGGTGATAATACCCGACCGGATTGCTTGTGGCTCACAGCCACCCACTTCCGCGACCGCCGCAACCTAACCTAACCTAACCTAACCTTTTTTTTTTTTTTTTTTTTATTATTTTTTTTTTTTTTTAGTTGCCACTGGGCAACTCAGCCACAGCGCACCAGCTCCAGATGGACCACGGGTGATAATACCCGACCGGATTGCTTGTGGCTCACAGCCACCCACTTCCGCGACCGCCGCAACCTAACCTAACCTTTTTTTTTTTTTTTTTTTTTTTTTTTTGGTTACCCAGGGGAAATGCATTGCTGCATACCGCACGGCCCGGGGGGGCCGAGGGTTATGTGGGGCTCGGCAGCCTAGCGCTGCCATACCCACTAAAACCCCTGGGATATTCCTCCTCGCCGCTTCGGACCTGACCGCGGCACAGCGGGTGCGCGTATCCGCAGCCAGGTCACGGCCGCCCGCAACACCAATTGCGGGGCCTCCTCGGGGAGGGGTCAAGCGGATCCCCCCCTATCTCCGCTTAAGGCGCCCGGAATATGAGGGCGCCTTCCAGCACGGGACCTCTTACCGCGGGTGACGGACCCCCCGATCGCGTCACCCACAGGTCCCCTCAAGGCGGTTGATAGTAGGCGGCGTAAGCCCGCCTACCTCGCCTTGCGCGTCTTCGGCGAATAGGGAGCGAGTTGACATCGTCTTCCCGCTCCCGCTCCGCCAACTCCTTCTGCGACATCACCTCGTCGCAGAAGGAGACGACCGCCTGCCAGGCCTGCTCACTGCCGATCATGGCGATGATCATGTTCGGCAGTGTCAGAGCCTGCCCGCCGATGGCCGCGGACAGGGCCGCGCGAGGGACCACCCACGCTGGGCACTCCTCGCGCGTGTGCTCTGCCGTGTCCTCGGCCACCCCACAATGGTGACAAGCTGTTGACGGCTCGCGACCCACCACCTGACACAGATACCTCCCGAAGCAGCCATGCCCGGTCAGCATCTGCACCAAGCGGTAGGTCAGCGAGCCGTGCTTACGCACCAGCCAGCCCTTAAGGACTGGCCTGACAGCCGTCACCAGGTCCCGGGAGCCTCCGGGAACCTCCAACCTCATCGTCCACCTCCGCAGGAGATCCTCCTCTCTCCAGCGAGCGATCTCCAACGGGTGCAGACGACTCCCCTCCCGCGCCCGCCAGTATGCCGCCGCGAGTACCTCGGCGTCGAGGTCCCACGGAGGAATACCGGCAAGCACGCATGCACCATCATATGAAACGGTGCGGTACGCTCGAGCCACTCTGAGCACTATGACCCGCTGCGGGCGACGCAGCAGGGGTCTTGTGCGAACGCTCAAGGTGTCCGCCCATATTGGCGCCCCATAAAGCGCCATGGAGCGCACCACCACCGCGTACAACCGGCGGCACTTTCCGCCGGGTCCCCCCAAGTTCGGGAGGAGCCTCCCGAGCGCTCCGGCTGCGGCCACCAATCTTGGGGCCAAGCGCCGGAGATGCTCCTCAAACTTCCACCTGCCATCGAGGACGAGTCCCAGGTACTTCATCGTCGACCCGATGGCGATGGAAGTTCCGCCCACCTCGATACTCGCCCCCGGAGGTGGCGCATGCCGGGGCCCATGAAAAACCAGGGCCTCGGACTTACTCAGTGCCACCTCCAGACCCAGCGCCCGAATACGGTGGACCACCTGGGCGACCGCTGCTGTCGCCAGCACGGTCGCCTCCCGGAGGGTGCTGCCTCGGGCCGCCACCAGGGTGTCGTCAGCGTAGCAAATTACGCTGACCCCCGGCAAATTGGCACCTCGCAGCACCTTGTCGTAGCCGATGTTCCACAGGAGCGGTCCAAGGACCGACCCCTGGGGAACACCGCACGACATTGCCCACCTCTCCTGGCGGACTTCGGTCGGGTAAGCTACTGCTCGCCCGACAAAGTAGTCCGCCAGGACCCTCCTGAGGTACTGGGGTATATTGTGATACCCCAGTCCCTCCATAACGGCGTCCCAGGGCAGGGTGTTAAACGCATTGGCGATATCTAAAGATACCGCCAACAACACCCCGCCCTCGGAGACCACCTCCTCGGAGAGGTCCCGGAACCGCGCGATCGCACCGACGGTCGACCTCCCACATCGGAAGCCGTATTGCGCGTCGTGCAAATCTGGCCCCACGTCCCTCATGCACCCGGCGATGCGAGCAGCGAGCACACGCTCGAAAAGCTTGCTCGCCTCGCCGAGAAGCACGATGGGACGGTAGGCCGACGGCAATTCGGCTGAGCGCCCGTCCTTACGCAGAAGGACGAGCTTACCCGTCTTCCATGAGGTGGGGAATCGACCGCCACGCAAGCACGCGTCGAAGATCGAAATCACCCACCCTCCCATCTCTACCGAGGCCAGTGCAAGCACCTGCCCCGGTATACCATCCGGTCCGGGGGCGGTTTTCTTTGACCGTAGTCGCCGAACTGCCGCCCCGAACTCCTCCTCCGAGATGGGTGGGATTTCTTCCCCCTCCGGTACTGGTCCAGAGGCGGGCATAGAAGGCGGCGACCAGGCATTCCGCCGCGGGAACAATGTGGCAACCACCCTCTCCAGTAGCTCCGGCCGAAGACTCTTGGTCAATGGGGGTGCCCAAGGCCGCAGCTTCTGCCGCACGACCTTGTATGGCCTCCCCCACGGATCCCGATCGAGTCTCCAGCCACTCCTCCCACGCCGACTCCTTGGCCTTGGCAACCGCCACCCGCAAGGCTCTGCAGGTAGCGCTGTAGGCCAGGTAGTCCGCCTCCTCCCGGTCCCGGTCTCGGATCCTCCTCCTCCTGCCATGAGTGTACTGGCGTCGCGCAAGGACACACGCTCGACGCAGACCGCGGAGCTCTGCGCTCCACCAGTACACCCGACGACGTGGAGGGAGCGGCTTCACCCTAGGCATTGCTGCATCGCACACACGAGTCAGCGCAACGCCCAACCGCTCAACCTCCGAATCTACGTCGTGGACCGGACCATCACCCGCCATCCAGGCCTCCAGTATAGAGGCCTCTTTGGCGACTTCCACCTGAAGTCGCCCCAACACCCAACGGCGATCCTCCTCATTAGGGGATCGGGGTTCCCTACCACGGGTGGTAGTGACTGTGGAGACATCGTACCGGATATAACGATGATCCGATAGAGTCTCCACCTCCAACTCCACCCTCCATCCCTGAACACGCCGGGCTAGGGCGGGAGCCGCAAAGCTCAAGTCCACAATGGACTCGCCCTGCTGCCGCACGCACGTGCTCTCAGATCCTCTGTTGAGAACCTCCAGCCCCATGGACGCAGCCCACTCCTCCAGTACCTCGCCCCGTGCATCTGTTGCTGGCGATCCCCACGCCAAGGATTTGGCGTTGAAGTCACCAGCAACTAGCACGGGGTTGGGGTGTGCTTGCCGAACCAGGGTGCCGACCTCGAAAAGCCACTGCTCGAAGTCGGCGAGACTTTGACTCGGGGAGAAATACACCCTAACCACTGCGACACCACCCACGATCGCAAGTACGCATCCCCGACCCTTCGCTACTTTCTCGAAGGGTGGGGAGCCACGAGAAGTCGGGGCGATGATGGCCACCAAATCTTCACGGTCCCCAACCCAGTCATGCCGGGTGGGAACAAAGTAAGGTTCGGCAACCACTGCAACATCTATCAACCACTCCGCCATGCTTTGGAGCAAAATGTCCTGAGCACCGCGACAGTGGTTGATATTTGCCTGCAAGTACCTTTGGAGAGCCATTAAATTTCAGCGTCCATTGGTTCCACCACCGGACGAGGGGGCAGCTCAGTTGCCCTCTTTTTCCTCGCCACCCTTTTCCGGGCCTTTCGACCCGCTTTAGCCGCAGTGCTGGAACCACCGCAACCCCTTCCCAAGAGGTGCGTCGCTGGCTTCCCAGCAACAGCACACACCACACAGTGCGGCTCCGTCGCCGTGCAACCACTGGCAATGTGGTCTGGTTTTCCGCACCGGAAACACAGCCCACTGCGGTCAACCTTCGACTCACATTTGGAGCCAAAGTGGCCCGCCTCCAGGCAGCGGAAGCACCTTAGAGGCCTGGGCTCCAGCAAGGTGACGCACGCGGATATCCAGCCAACCTGGATCCGGCCCTTCTCCACCACTTTCTTGGCAGCCGCGACCGGGCAACTGAGCCACAGAGACCCAGTGCCAGAAGGACCGCACGTCAGCCTGCCAGGCCGAATCACAGCAACATCGCAGCCACCCTCTTTGGCCACCGCTGCAATTGCTTCATCCTCCTGTACCGAGTCGTCCAAGCCGGTCAAGCGTATCTCCGCACACTTGATCGGCCTGGTGACTCGCAGACTCGCGAAGCCGACTACCTCTCTTATTTTGTTCGCCAGAGCGTCAGCTTTTGCAACGCTGTCGGCGCCCGGGATCTCTAGAATCCGAGCGCCAGTAGCCCCTCTCCTGCAACGCATGCCGGAAATTCCAAGGCTAGGCCAGTCGATACGGCTCCTGGCATCGGTCATGACCGAGTCGTAGGTTAAGCCCCTCTCTTCCGCCCCGGGCTGCAAGGTCAATACAACCGCAGCTGAGCGAGGGGCTTGGAGTACCACCTTCTTTATTTTGGCCTTCGCTGGAGGTCGGGCTGGTGCTCGTGTCCCTCGTGCCGTCACAACATTCCACGCCTCTTTCAGAGACGTGGGTGCGGGCGGTGGCTCCATTGACTTGGCCGCCTCTTTAGCAGCCATCGTTTTCCTCCCCTTCCTCCTCTTCTTCTTAGTAGGAGGATTGACGACGCTCGCCACCTGGGGAACCTCGGGGACCTGGGGCTGTGAAGCTGCAGGTCTGGGCACTGGGGCCCTTGGGGGCGCCGTACTAACAGGGGTAAGGGGCTTCGAAACCTCCATGGTCCTCTTACTATCGCCGGCTAGAGGAGGCCGGACGCGCTTTTCAGGAAGAAGCCTGTCCTCGATAGCGCTAAATCGTGCATTCATCATGCCCCCCATTTGGAGCAAGGCTTTGCGGATTATGCCCTCCACGTCAAGTCCCCCAGACGGCACTGCCACTTCAACGGTGGGAGCTGGTGGTCTTGGTTCCCGCTGTACTCTCTTCAGATCGGCCTGCATCTCTCCGAACTGCTTCTGGAGCTGGGACAGCTCCGACCGCAGGCGGACATTGTCCGCCTGCAGTTTTGCCGTCTCCACTGAGACGGAGCGTTTCTGCAGCGTCTCGACCGCACCCTCAATGAGCAGCACTGCGTCCTTAAGGTAGCGCACGAAAGTGCCTTTGAGGCGCTTCGACTTGGTGGCGACCTTATGAATCGTCGACAGTCCAGTCAGAATCTGACTTTGGAGGACTGCTGCCGGTGTGTCCTCTTCTCGGCCAGCCAGCGCCAGGCGGGCCGCTATGTGGGCCTTTATCTGTCGAGACTCCTCGGTGATCTCACTTTCGGCGAGCAGGCATGTTTCTTCTCGCTTCATTGCCCTCAGCTCTGATTTCTCTGACCAGTGGCCGGAGCGGCCTTTTCCTCTCTTGTTCGCAGCTACTTTGGTTGGTGGCTCAGCCGTGTCATCGGAGGATGAGTCACCGATGGCATCACCGGCCCTTTTCCGCCAAAGCTTTCTGGAGCGCGAGTCCTCCCCAGTAAGCTGCTCCTCGTCCATAAGGAGGGACTCCACCGACATCAAACTCCCGCTGCGAGAGCTAGTCTCTGACAGCAAGACATTTGATGTGGTGGAGCCCTCCGGAATCCGCAAGTCCGTTGACGCGCTAGGGTCCTTGGTTCGAGCGCGCGCCTTCAGGGCGCACGCCTTCGCCTCCAGTTTAACAAAGCAAGTTCGCATGCCAGGGTCGTCGTTATTTCCGTTTGAAGAGCACAAGTTGCCCCCCCCAGAATACGGTGGGGCAGCCGGAAAGACCTGATCACTCGTCAGAGCAACCAAATCAGACCGGGAGGGATTCTCCGGCAAAGCCGGTACCCTCCTGGGGTAGTCTTTATTTTCTTGGGCTTCCATCTCGATCGTCCACACGGATTACACATCCCTCCGCCTTTTCAGGATGGACGCACTTTTGGGAGGGGTATTTAGTGCCCCCCCAGGCTCACGCTAGCCCTTGTAAGCGGATATACCGCCACGGTTCGGTGTAAAGAGATAAAGTCTGGAGCGCGAATGATCGGAAAACTCCGCTCATTCCTGCCCAATCCAATATCCCTCCTTGCATGTGTGGTAGTCTCGGCCGTGACTGGAGAATGGGCACAGAGACTCTGTGTCCATTTGCCAGCCCCGTTGCCCAGGGTGCGCCGCGAGGAGACGACTACCCTGCACCCCAACCTAACCTAACCTAACCTAACCTAACCTAACCTAAAATATGGTATATATATTGGATGAAACATACTCCGAAACGATAGTACCTAAAAACCCAATATTATGTCGTAGGCAACTATGCAGGGATTTTTGGAAATTACCACGGGAACACGAGCAAACTGAACCGCGCAAGTACCGCCGCTGTGCACCCGCTATTTAAAATATGCTATGTACGAGTAGGTGTCTGTCGTAGACAACCACTATGAAGGGATTTTAGGAAATTCCCACGGGAACGGGAATAAACTGGATACTGGACACTAGTCTGAAATAATTTATTTCAAGATGTGAAAGCTGTATTAGGAAAACTAATTAATCAACTTAAAGCGTGCTTAACACAGTAATTACTAAGTTCTCGTAAAGCACATTTTTGAGTAACACGTAACACATAAATAATAGACCGTGTAAATAATAGCACAATCACATATCGCGTTATTTCAAACAAAAGCAAAAAGATGTAATTTCAGATAGAGACCAAAATAAAATATTGTCAGAAGGCCCTTGAAACGGAACGCAATTTCTCTCACCCAAATCATGACGTGCTGAAACGTTCCGTTTTTCGTACGGGAAATAGGTAAAGAAAACCCAAACTCCAATAGAGGTCGCGGCGAAATTATAAATCATATGGCCCAAAACCTAAACATGTCCGGTTGACAAAAAGGGTGATTCCTGACGATTTATGGAGACCCCAATGTGAGGGTCCCTGCTTCCACGTAATGTATGTTGATTTTGACGATGGTACTTCGAATATTACCAATGTTAGCATGTGTTTAGAATGTCATGTTGACATAATACCAAAACTTAACAAATTCTTTTATTTACATAGAAAAAGGACACGGTATGTGTTACCTATGAGTGGAATTGCATTTGGAACCAGCAACTCGTCGGTGGAGATGGGCTGCTGTTTATATTTAGATAATCTTCATCGGCGAGTTTAGAGTGCCTTGTTATTAGAATGCGACACATCAGTATTTTCTTATGACGTTGCGTTTTGTATCGTGACGTGTCGTGTCTTGTCGTGTCGTGACGTCTCGTCTCGTGTCGTGTCGTGACGGGTCGTGTCGTGCCGTGCGTGTCGCGACGTTTGGTGACGTGTAGTGTATTGTCGTGTCGTATCGTAACGTGTTGTGTCGTGTCGTGACGTCCTTTCTAAGTGTACTTTTCGTACCTACAGAAAATAAATGATTTTTTACTTTTTGACTTTTAACTAAAATCAACCAGGGGTTGGGGTAAAAAAAAAAATGTATCAAAAAATGTAGACTGAAAATTCGCTATATCCAGAAATTTCACACCTTTGCGTCAATTACAATTATTATTGTGCCTTTATGTGAAGTTATAACGTCAAAAAGGGTTGCCCTTGAGTTGTTGCTGGTTTTTCTTGGAGTAATGCACTTAGAACCAGCGACTCGTCGGTGGAGATGGGCTGCTGTTTAAATTTAGCTAATTTTTATGGACGCATTTCGAGTGCCTTGTTATTAGACTATTGACCTTTCTAAGTGTACTTTTTGTACAGAAAATAAATGATTTTTGACTTTTTTGACATGTGGCCATGTTTTTATGACCGTATATTTATTTTATATCCAGTAATGGAATACCTCTGCCTACTCCCTCGGGGATGAAAGGCGTGAGATTATATTATTATTATTATTATTTATTATATTTATTTTGTCAAGTCTCCTGTCACTTTATCTAAATTTACTTATTTTCGCCGAAAAAACATCAAAATCTAAAAGATATATCTTGTATTTGATATAGCAAGATTTATATTTGGTTTGTTTCTTGTAGGGTTGGCAGCTCTCAGTTCGCTGTGTTTAAGCGTGTGTGCGTTTGTTTCGTAAATGTTTGTAATTTTCTCAACGATTGTAAAGATTTTTCAATTGGATTCCGAATTATACCAGCTAAAGTTTACAGTCCACTTTTTATTAATGACCCTCAAAACTGGAGAAACTCAAAATAGAAGTTTAGGAACTTTACATTTAGTCAACGATTTTTATTATATGTATGAACCAGAGAGATTTAAATACTAGGGCATAGAGGGGGCATTGGGAATATTTTCATACAAAACTTTGAAGCCTAAGCGTCAGTGCTGGTATCTAGATTTCAATAGCTGAAACAAGTATTCAAACAATTAGAAGTTGTTTCAGCTATCGACCGGTAGAGGTCACGCTGATTAAAAGGGATGTTACTATTTCATACCAAGGTATCGATAATATCAGTTTATTGACAAAGTATAGGTATATATAACAAAATCCATTTCAATTATACCTACTACACCCCGGACACATCTATCGGGCCACCTAGTGTTTTTAAGTTTTGATGGTCCCTAGCTAAAAACGTTGTCACACGAGATCGCGGTCTTCCTTGACAACAAACGAAGCCGCCAATCTCTAAGTACCTTTAATAAACTCTTCGGACAGTAGTACGGCTTAAATTTAGTTGTGCACTCACATTTCTTTGGCTATGCCCGGCCTGCAGAAGTGCCACAGCTTTGGCGGCAATTTCAGGCCGAGTATCCATATTTTTTGGTCAAAACTTTCTCAAAGTTTGCAGTAGGTACCCATATTATAATATAATAATATATAATAATAATATAATCTCACGCCTTTCATCCCCGAGGGGGTAGGCAGAGGTATTCCATTCCTGGATATACCCACATTTCACGAGATATATTGGACCCCTAAACGTGATAGGTGGTGAGCCCATCGCCGGACCGGGTCTATTTACACATGTCTCAGAATTAATTCTGAGACCTGCGGGTTTCCTCACGATGTTTTCCTTCACCGTCGAGCTAGTGATGAATATGTACGTAAGTTTTTGAAAAACTCATTGGTACATGCCAGGATTCGAACCCGAGCCTCACTGATTTTCGGCCGGCTCTTTAACCGTCAGGGCTATCACTGCTCTTATTATTATTAGCCATATTATTGAACCAATAATCAGAAACATAAACTAAAAAAATCCAACTTTCGCAAAATTAAAAAAGTTTTCCCTCCCTTGCATCATTGAAAACAATGAACAGACTCGAATTTGCTTATTTTTTTTCACAATTCTGTATTCGAAATAAAAAAAAAACATACCAAAAGGTTGACCAATAAATCAGCTTCATTAATTACTGCAGGAAATCTATAACATTTTTGAACCAAAAAATATATGTTTCTATATTGATATTAAATTATTTATTAAACTGTTTGTATTCTTAAAAACAGTATGCCTATATTTTCTACCTAATAAATAAATATCGATAACAAAAGTCGATAAACAGCACCACATCACTAATTAGTAGTGAAGTAGTGGTATAAGCTACTCAACAGCAGAGGGCGTTAATTCACAAGATCAGCAGAATGTTCTAGAACGAATATAAGAAAATTATTAATTTTGTTCTTTTTTCTGAGTAAATATGAAAAATACTTACGAAAATAAACTAAAATCCCTTCCAGGCGTTTTGCCGTAGCGTGATTTGCAACCTAGCAAGGCGCATCTCGGCATATTTATTTATTTTGGCGAGATACGAACGAGAGTTGTTATTCGGACGAGTTATTCCAATGTGGAATAAGTTTTGACTTCAATTTTTTCGGGCTTTGTCCCCTCTATGCCCTAGTATTTAAATCTCTTTGGTATGAACCAAAGAGATTAAAATATAATAGGGCATAGAGGGGACAAAGCGAGGAAAGTTTGAAGCCAAAAGTTATTCCAAGTAGAATAAGTCTAGTACAATTTCGACCGAATGACAGCTCGCGTTCATACTAACTGACATGACGCTTGAGCTTCAAACATGCTTCCAAGTTTTGTATGAAAATATTCCCAATTCCCCCTCTGTTTAATTGGTAGTTTTACTTTTACTTTTAATTCCCCCTCTATGTCCTATTATATTTTAATCTCTTTGGTATTAACTAACCTAACCCAATACCAAGATAAAATACAATTAGTCAGGTAACAACCTACGAAAGAGTTTTTATGTCGTTGTGACAAAGTCATCTAAACAACCTTGGTATAGATAAAACTGAGAGATAATACATTTAACCACTTTGGTAAAAATAACAAAATTTCCACAGGAAACGGAAAAACCTGGATATGCAAGGTATAAAATAAAATGTAGTTTTATTCGCGATTGTGACAACCCTATGACAAGAACAGTGCGTGACGTACTATCTGATAGTACATCCGAATGAAATAGGCAATTTCTCATTGTGCGCAACTAAATGCGACATTGTAAATTATCTTACAGTAAATATATCATTTCAAGAATGACGTCAGTGAAAGTGACGTCACAATTTCGATAGACGAGTTTGTTAATCGTTATCGTTTCTTAGGGTGTAATCTCTACATTAAATATCTACATCTACACTATAATCTACATCTACACAAATATTATAAAGATAAAACATTTTCTTTGTATTTTTTAAGAATAAACTCAAAAACTACTGGACCGATTTTAAAAATTCTTTCACCAATGGAAAGCTACATTATCAGGGAGTAACATAAGGTATATTTTATTTCCGTATTCTCACGGGAACGGGAACAATGACGGTGAAATTTAGAACATTAGTTATCTATATAGCTTTTGTCCGCGACTTTATCCGCATTCCAGGATAGATAAGAAGAAACTGACTGACTGATTGTCTGACTGATCGATCAACGCACAGACCGCTGAATTTATAAGCGTGAAATTTTGCACAAGAGTCCCTAAATTATGGAAGTGAGCACTTAGAAGAAGGGATTTCTGGAAATTCCCCGAAACGGGAATAAACAGGACCCGCACGACCAAAGCCGCTGGACACCCGTTAGCATTGCTATAAAGTTTCATCAAAATCCGTTCAGTAGTTTTTGCTTGCAAAAGAAATGCGCTGCTAATAAGTTAGTTTATAATAATTTTCACTAAAGAAGATAAAATACCTTCCACAATAACTAAATGAAGAAAAATTTTGCTATTTAAACTGTAGATTGGATTAATAATTAAGTAATTAAATACTTTCTTATTCAATTAAACGTAATTAGGTATTCCAGACATAATTAGTAATTAGCACAAAGGGAAAATAGTTCGCATTCGCAGCTGCTCCTTTCAGCAGATCCTTTGGTACTCTGTGATTAAATACTATATAGTTAGCTACGGGTTAAGGGTGGGGTCGTAGTGTAAGCGTGGAACCATAGGCGCCTCACCCGCTAAGCCGCAAGCGAAAGCGATACTCGTTACAGCAATTTTAGTGCGTGAAGGTCGCGAAAAATAACATCATCACTTCGAGATGTGTGTGTCAATGGTTGCTGCGATATGCGTAGCGAGATTTGTGTAGCGACACCTAGCGGTACTACATAGAACTAACTAGACGGCAAGTTCTAAACTGCGCTATCGAAGTTTTCTAATTAGTTTGTATAAATACAATTGTCTAACATCAGCCGTTGGACCGCGGTCTCCAGGCACGATCATCTTGCCTGGCGGAAGATTTTCCCTTGTCATGGTGGAGGAGCATTTCACCTCCGCTCCTCCACAATTGTGATTGCAGTGAAAAATAAGTTAGGTGGTACACATAAACGTGAATTGAAATTTTGAAATCTACGATTTGGTAGTGATGTCTTCGAAGGCTAAAATGGCTAATAACAAGTGTGAAATGAAAGTCAGAGGAGGAGCGTGTTAGAGATAGGATGACTGAAAAATAAATAACTGCGAAAATAAAAAAGAAACCTAGTTAAAAGACTAAAACTTCCACAGGATCCATAATCATAGCGGCAGGTGCCGATGCATGTCATTTCTGGCTAAGAAGAGTTCCTGAACTTCTTTATTGCGTTTCTAAAGACTAAAAAAAATTATCTCCGAGTCAGACTCCGATTCTAGTAACAGTGGATAACATTACTTTATGCAGATTAGGTATGTCATTCCCATTGTTATCACATACGACAGTAGTATAAGAGATCTCTTTTATCCCTCATTTTATCAACTTTTTGCAATTTCAACTCCTTTACCTGGCAATATCTAAATTTTGAATTTGAAATTAGAATTACAGCTCTCTCTTCTATTTCTTTCACCAGCAAATGAGTACTTACCAAGTTCCAGCTAGACAGTCTCCGATCTCTTTGTAACTGTAATTTTTAAATAAGCTTTTCAATAAGTTTCTCCTGTTTTAATGTAATATTACTACATACAATAGTGCTGCGACAATCGTTTTGATTAACCTATAGTAATAAAATTGTGATCTTGCTCCATATAATAAACTAATTTGACTGCTGAATACTCGTTTATCCCGACCCTCGAACCCTCGACCCTCACTCCTTGTCTTTCTCATCGTCTCTTCTCATCTCTGGCGGAGGGGTGAACCGCAAGGTAGATAGAAATTCAGTGACACTCTAGTGGAATCGCGCTCAGTGGAGCCCCACTCGGCGCCATTCAAAGCGACCATCTCAAAGCATCTGCATGCTGGCGAAATTCATAATCACAAGATAACAGCCAGCGCCCAGAGATATCAGTTATCAGTTTACACGAGAATTTAATGTCAAAATTTAATGTTAAACGATTATTATCTAAAGCAATCGAAAATGGATTTGGCATTTTGCTTTGTGGAAATTTACTGTGATTTAATCGAAAACAATTAAAAGGCCCTCGTAATTCTGTGATGCCTGTTTTGTAACGAACACGTAGGTTATGCAATGTTGGTCGCGGCAAGGTGGTGTTACGTTTAGGGGTCCAAAAATATAGTCGTAGAGTATTTCCAGGAATGGAATACTTCTGCGTATCCCCTCGGGTATAAAAGGAGTGAGCATATTAATTTTATAAAAAAATCTCACACATTTTATCCCCGAGAGGGAGGCAGAGGCATTCAATTTCTGGATATACTCACTTTTCACGAGAATATTCGACCCCTAAACGTGACGTGGTAAAATCATCACCGGTCCGGCGATGTTACACATGCCCCTGAATTAATTCTGAGACCTACTGATTTTCTCACGATGTAGAGCTAGTGATGAATATACTCAATACTCAATCGTTTATTGCATCCCATAAGTTTACATAGGTGGTCTTAACTAAGTGAGATCAATTTATGGACCCTGTCTAGGGCACAGCAATAGTAGAAGAGAGGACTACTTTATAGATTTATGTTAAAGTTGATGAACGTAAGTTTTGAAACTCATTGGTACATGCCAGGATTTAAACCCGAGCCTCACTGATTATCATCATGAGAAGCGCGCTCTCCTCTCAAGCCAGTAAAATAAAACACAATTGATTTTTAATTGTTACGCAGTGCCTATTGGAACCGGCGGTGCTCGACGAATTAACCGTAAGGCCATGACTGCTCTATTTATTTTATTTTAATAAATAAATGCTCCTAAATTATTACTCGCTCTAAGAACACAATTTTGAAGGGATTGTTAATTTTCGTGCAGGTAGCGTTTTAGCGTAACATGAGCGTTTACGTAAGCGTGTAATGAGGGCGGCGGAGTTAGCGGTTTAAGGCCAAGCGGTCTCGAGTGTCGGGTACCTTGGGCGATCGGAAAATTCTGATAGAAGTTATTATATAGCTACTAGCAGCGCCCCGCGTAGTTCCCGTTCCCGTCGGAATACGGGGATAAAATATAGCCTATGTGTTATTTTGATGTATAGGCTATATAACTATAAAGTTTCATCAAAACCGTTTCATTAGTTTATGCGTGAAAGGGGAACAAATATCCATCCATCCATACAAACTTTTGCGTTTATAATATTAGTAGGATTATTCTATTGTATAAGCTATATAATATAACTGTAAAGTGTCATCAAAATCCGTTCATTAGTTTTTGCGTGAAAGGGGAACAAACATCCATCCATCCATCCATACAAACTTTTGCGTTTATATTATTAGTAGGATGAAGTACTTTGCCGTCTATTGGCGCTTTAGTTAGTTCTATGTAGTGTCGTAGATGTCGCTACTGATGTAAAAAAAAACATTATTTTCTGCAGGTATAAAAAGTACACTTAGAAAGGTCAATAGTCTAATAACAAGGCACTCTCCACCGACCAGTTGCTGGTTCCAAATGCAGTACCCCGAGTAGAACCAGCAAGAAACTCAAGGGCAGCTCTTGTGAAACACGAAAATGATTCGTCTGATATCACCTTTAGTGCATCCCCTTAACCGAGTACGGTGCACCGCTAACTGTCAGCAGAATTAACGCTGCAGTCGGAACCCAGATGCTGCTCCGCGATGCATCACGCGCCGACGTCACTGCAAACACTACTGACGGGTTCATTAGAACTGTTTCGCCTTTGTAATTCCAGATTACATTGGAGTTTTGAAATTGCGAGCTAAGATTTGTGACAGGAAATGGAGGCGTTGGGACTGTGGAGTCAGGAGGTATAGAAGCTTTGGAAAGAGCTTTGCCTATTTGGTCGCGGATTTGTAAAACGTAAATGTCAGTCGAATAGGGATTGACATAATTGGAAATTTCGAGCCCACATTTTTGTCAGCGGAGAAAGAGACCATGAGACTGTGGAGTGAGGAGGCATCGCTTATCAATAACATAGAACACTAAAGAGTAAATAAAACGACTTCAACTTATATGGTTTTCGCAAGGACGCCATTGTTAGTACTGGACAAAATGGGATTACACGAAAACACCAGCTTTCAAATAAAAAAGAATCATCAAAATCGGTTCACGCAGTCGAAAGTTCTGAAGTAACAGACATAAAGAAACATACAGTCGAATTGATAACCTCCTCCTTTTTTGAAGTCGTTTAATGAAACATTTTTTTAAATTACATTTCTCATCATATACCTAATGCCACTAGGCGGTCATCCATCACCAGGCTCTCGTGGGAGATCGTAGTCTGAGAGAAAAGACTTGTAGCGACACACTACATAGAACGCGCCAATAGACGGCCGAGTTCTAAACCGCGCTATCGAAGTTTTCTAATGAGTTTGTATAAATACAACTGTCCAACATCAACCGTTGGACCGCGGTTTCCAGGCACGATCACCTCGCCTGGCGGAAGATCTTCCCTTTTCACGATAGAGGAGCATTCCACCTCCGCTCCTCCATAGACTCTTAGCTAAACAGTGAGCTGTTACTGACGATGATGATGACGAACGAAACGTCTCACGTCTCGTACAAATGTACTAAAACCTGGTTTCATAGAAACTCCTTTCGGAATTCTGTGGTGTCTACAACGACTTACATGAACAAGTTTCCAAAAAGCTTATTGTCGCACAAACTTAGTTGCCACCATAAGCCTTATGAATAATCCTTAAGTAAAGAAAGTTTTCAACTTCAACATTTTAAATTCAAACAAGATGCTTTTTAAGTGCACCAGAAGTCTATGAGTATATACTACTTTTATATTACAACTTACAGCGACCCGGCCCCGGCTTCGCACGGGTGCAACGCTAACACTAAAACCTTCCTCTTGAATCACTCTATCTACTAAAAAAACCGCATCAAAATCCGTTGAGTAGTTTTAAAGATTTAAGCATACAAAGGGACATAGGGATATAGGAACAGAAAAAGCGACTTTTTTTTATACTATGTAGTGATAGTGATAGTGATGATAGTGATTTTTAATAAGATATAGGGGGACACAGCAATACTAAATGACCATCAACACACATAATGAGGGCCATGACAGAGGGCCTGATTTCATACACTATGATACTACGCAAGCGGCACTTTTACTAACGGTGGTGTCACTTTTTGACACGGATGGGTCCGAAGTAACGCCTGAAATATCGTAAAGTATCGCGCCGTGTCAGTGTGCCTACCACGGTTCTGAAATTATGTTAACTAAGGACACAGCGGTGTTACTTTTACTACGCCGATGTCACTTTTACTACGGCGATGTCACTTAGTCACTTATTGACACCGATTGATCCGAAGTAACGCTTGAAATATCACGGTGCGGTAGCACAGATATTAGAATACTATAGGCGGTAGTATCCCCGGGCCGTGAGACGCGACGTGCCAGAGTTCTCCGATTTTGGTAACTAATGAATGACACTACAGTGGTGTCAATTTTACTACGACTATGTCAATATTTGACACCGATCGGCCGGAACATAATACCATCGCGGATAAAATGTGAGTGTATAACATGCATAAGAATATTGTCTGTATTTAGTGTAAAGATTGAAACAAAAGCTGCTAAAGTCCCCCCTTTAAAAATTACAATCATAATTCGAGCTATATAACTTAGCAATTGCGCAGTTAAAGCCGAACTCCCACGACTCGACAATAACTCTATGCCGCGGTGTGTACGTGCCCTCTGTATTCTAAAGCCAATCATCTGCAAATTACAGCGTTCGAAACTCCTTTAACAAGAATGGTTACTACGAATTCCAGAGTTCTGATGTTTATTTGATTTACGTGAGTCTTTGGTTTTAATGTGGTACCGCTGCAGACACGCAGCATTTGCATAACCAGCTTTGCACAAAGGTTCAATAAAACATGAACATAATAATTAATATTATGGTAGTTTATATGTTCCTCTCAAGCCAATAAAATAAAATCGAGCGGTGCTCGACGAATTAAGCTGGCTACATTTATTATTATATGTTAGTAGTTTTTTTAGGGTTCCGTACCTCAAAAGGAAAAAACGGAACCCTTATAGGATCACTTTGTTTTCCGTCTGTCCGTCCGTCCGTCCGTCTGTCAAGACCCTTTTTCTCAGGAACGCGTGGAGGTATGAAGCTGAAATTTATATCAATTACTCAGGTCTACTGTCCCTTGAAGCTGTGAAAAAATCAAACTTCTAAGCCAACGCAATCAAAAGATACAGCCGTTTATGCCGCAAATTTTCGACACTTGCAAGGGAATCAAAACCTACAGGGTGCTTCCCGTGAACTCAGAATCTTGAAATTTGGTACGAAGCAACGTCTTATAGCATAGATAAAGGAAAAATTACGAAAACCATAAATTTGCAAGGTTGTACGGAACCCTCGGTGCGCGAGTCCGACTCGCACTTGGCCGGTTTTATTTTATAATGTTCCGCGTCCGCGTAGTTCCCGTTCAAGTTCCCGTGGGAATATCCGAATAAAAAGCTACATCGGTTACGGTTATTTCAGCTAAATCGGTTCAGCCGTTCTTGAGTTATAAATAGTGTAACAAACACATTATTTTATATATATTTATAGTAACACAAACCTCTTCTTGAAAGAGCAGTGATAGCCCGAACGGTTAAAGAGCCGGCCGAAAATCAGTGAGGCTCGGGTTCGAATCCTGGCATGTACCAATGAGTTTTTCAAAAACTTACGTACATATTTATCACTAGCTCGACGGTGAAGGAAAACATCGTGAGGAAACCCGCAGGTCTCAGAAGTAATTCTGAGACATGTGTGAACAGACCCGGTCCGGCGATGGGCTCACCCCCTATCACGTTTAGGGGTCCAATGTACTATCTCGTGGAATGTGGGTATATCCAGTAATGGAATACCTCTGCCTACCCCCTCGGGGATAAAAGGCGTGAGATTATTTATTTTTATTTATTATTTTATTTTTAAACCTCTTCTTCTTTATTTGTGTAGTGAAATTTGTTATTAAGTATCTAACTTTGTTTTATTCCACACACTAGGTATAGTCCGTGACTTCACGCCATAAAAATAAAGAAACTGTAAGCGCCAATCAATGAATCAAATTACAACAGAATATCATCAAGTATAGACGCAAAATGGATGTTTGGCAAACAATTACTTTTTCGTTTACACGTGGGGTACTCTAAGTGAGCGTTTTATTTTTATTAGGTTTTCTCGATATTTTTAAAATAATAAATAAAGAAATATCGTGTCTGTAAAACAAAGTGGCGGGCGTGACTTTGCACATCTATTAGAGTACTACATACAAAACGGATTGATAACGATGATGTAAAATGAAATTCGTTATTTAAAGCAAGAACATATAATCCCACAAACCATTCAAGTTTACCAGTAACACCTCGCGCTTCGGAGGGCCTATAAAAGATTTTATGGTCCTTCGCACCGGATGCACCGATTTGAGAACCACAGATAAGTTTTACGAGTCGCTGGAACTTGCCAAGTGTGATTTATGTCTCGTCTCCTAGATTCACCGCGATACGCTTTATTTACGGCCATCTTGGAATGGGAGCCATGAAAAACTCTTCGGTTTCCTCGTAGGGTAAGTTAAGTGAATAATTTAGTCAAGAGAAATAGTATATTACATCAAGGGAAGTAAAATAAGAAATGTCTCAGATCACAAATGTAATTGTCGACCCAGACGAAGCCGAGGTCTACAAACATTTGATCTGAGGCTTTCTAATTTACTTCCCGAGGTGTGTATACTTTTTTTCTGCTCGACGGAGGCGGAAAGCGGCAACTTCGTGTAGCGCAGTGGGCCGAAAGTTGACGCTTGTCGCCCGGAGAGATGAAAAGTTGATACTGTGACGCTGGGCGACTTTTTCGAAGCAGATAATATTAACTCCTGCTAAAGCTAACGGTCTTTTACTCACATACGAGGAAGTATGGGTCGTTATCTCCCAAGCGAGCCCAATTCGGATTGATGATGATGACGATGTTAGGCTAGTACCCCCTTTTTCTTTCCTTTAACAAAATAAAAATGCTCACGCTTTTATCCCCGATTGTAGGCAGAGGAAGAGGAGGACCGGGTCTATTTACATATGTCTCAGAATTAATTCTGAGAATGGAATACCTCTGCCTACCCCCTCGGGGATAAAAGGCGTGAGATTATTATTTATTTTATTATTTGTAGGCAGAGGTAATTCCACCAGCGGGTGAGCCTGTCGCCGGACCAGGTGCTACACATGTCTCAGAATCAATTCTATATTCTGCTTCTTTTTTCTTCTATATGTGTATATAAATATGAATAACTAATTCGTATTGCCCCCAGGCGGACTCGGAGCCGAACCTAATCAGCGAGAAGTGAGCTCACTCCCTACTATCACTGTGTTATATTTGTATATTTTGGAAACCGACTTTAAAAAACGAGGAGGTTTCTCAACTCGACCGTTTTTTTATGTAAGTTCGCAGATAACTTCGTCTTTTATGAACCGATTTTGATGATTATTTTTTTGTTGATATCCCAACGATGTTACCATGATAAGGAAACCAGGATTTGCTGATGGCATCCTAAAGAAATCGAGAGGAACCTTCGAAAATCGTAGTGGCGACTAGTGCTTTATTTTTTAAATTTTCTATTTGTAGTCTTTTTTTTTGTAACAAATATTAATCTATTACATTTTAAAAACTGTGACTTTTCACAGCTGCTACAATAACTGAACTACAACATAGCTTCAAACAAATCGCAGTCCGAAAAAACGGTACAAAATAAAACGTCGTATCATTTGGCAACGGAGCTTATCAGAGCCCGAACAATCATTTTATGATTGCCAGCAATATTTCTCACTGGCCGCCATTTCCACTTATTTATACTTAGCGTGAGTATAAAGCATTATCGCGTCGAAAAGGGCCGATTAGTGCCGAGGGGGAAAGGTCCGAAAGCAAAACCCGTGTTTGCGCGTCAGGCCGTGTACACGTAAAACCTTTGTTAATGGGAGCGTACACTGGTTACTACATATTTTTTGGTTGCGACTGTACAAAAACATTGATTCAATAAAGATTTTTGCTTAGACACGAGGTTTCTTACCGCAATTCTCTTCCTCAACACACGCCAAAGCGAATATTACGAATATTACGTTTCATTCGTTATACAGGTGATTTTTTTTACCGTCTGGAAAAAAATATGACGTATAAGGTATCTAGAGCCGAAGTTATACACTAGATTAATTGTTAAATATAGTCATGTTTAATGCAGTTTACAAAATCTAGAAAACTACGCACAGTACTACGCGCAGCTGGCGGTTGTAGGTAAATTGCGCATAAATGGAAGCTACGAGCCTGTTTCTTTTTCAAATACTATTTCAAATATTTCAGTGTGTATTATTGACTATAAGTGAGTAATGTATATTAGTTTAAGTAAGAAAATTTTTTTTAAGTAACATTGCCAAATGAATCTATTACACTTACCTAACACACCACATTTTTTTCCAGACGGTAAAAAAAGTCACCCTGTATAATGCGCGGCCAGTTCCGCCATATTGTTTCAGCTTAGCCTGATGGTTGACTAGTAGAAAATGTAGATAATGCTTTTAGGCATTATCTACATTTTCTTGGTAGATATAATACATGAAGTTAAATAAATAAAGTATATTAAGCGGTGTAGTTTCGATGACTTTCGAAGTAAAGTTATAAGCCCTACATTGAATGAATCTGGTTTTTTAATCGGTCAAGCAACAATTTGTAGGCATGATAGGATTTACCTACCTATTGTCCTCGTCCGCCACGGACCTTGCTACTTTTTTTTATAATATGGGGGGGGGGGGCAAAGGAGACGGGTTACCTGATGGTAAGATATTACCGTCCCCATGGATACCTGCAATCCAAGAGTCATAAGTGCGTTGCCGGCCTTTAAGATGGGAGTACGCTCTTTTCTTGAAGGTTTGGAGATCAAAAACAAAATTTTGTTGCCGTATTCCAACGAGAACTACGCGGGTGAAGCCGCGAGGGACACCTAGCTCTTACAAAAAAACAGAATGACTTACCTAAATAAGTTGTAACCGATGGTTTCCAGAACATTACACCGGTGTACACCAACGTTTAGAAAATAGATTTTTATACCCCAGTAAGAAGTGGCCGGGCGTGTAGCTCCGGTAATGCACAATTAATGGAGAAGCCGGCAAATTAGATTGGATTCGAGTACACTCATACTGTAGCGGGTATACTGGGGGCTGGGGAATCGGAGTGCCAGTATGAGATTTTACTGCGGCAGCGGACGTGGGGTTAATTGGTTTAGTTGCAGTGGTTGGTTTTTTGATTGTTGATTGTTGTTTTTAGGTTATAAATATTGGATGCGACAGAAATCTTTTTGAATTTAATTTTTGTATACATTTAAAACTTATCACAATTGTTTAGTAAGCTATATAAAACGTATATCTGTTCATATTAGTCCAGTCAGTCAAGACAATTAATTCATAATAATTCCAAAAGTTTTCAAACTTCGTTTAAGTGAATGGTACATTGGGACGACAATAAATCTAATTTTGCAACCTTGTCCGCAGTCCGGAACATTGTTAAAATTGCAATTAAATGTAATGTATGGTCGTGAAAAAAATTCCAAAAGTTCTGCAAACTTGGGGAAGTTTTCGATATAATATTTCATATCACGTATTAAATTTGCAACCAATCTAAGTGTACGGAACATTTTTTTGTTATTGAAAATTAATGTTTTTTTTTTATTAAACTGAATGTAAACGTTCCAAAAGTTGTGCAAACTTGACACATATATCGGAAAAATATACCGAACGATTGTATAAATTTGCAACCTTTTTCGTTGACCGGAACATGTTTATTTATAATTATTTTGAATTTGTGGTCATTTTTTCGAGTAAGGTGGTCTCGGAATAATTACAAAAGTTTTGAAACTTGGTTGCAAACTTCGGAAACATCTATTCTGACGCATGTACAAATTTGCAACCTCATACGCGATCCGGAACTTTATGCAATTTGCAAAAATGTATTTTTTTTATTTTTTCACCTTCAAGAAAATTTCAAAAGTTCGGCAAATCGAGGGGACGGTTTAATTTTAGGATTAATGTCAGTATTTGAATTTGCAACCATATCCGGAATACGGAAATATTTTTTAATCACATTCACGAAAAATATTATTTCCGTACACATCGCTGTTATATATTTAGGGCACATATACACTGTTACTCACCTACGCAGTTACGAATATTTGATATTCTCATACTTTTTTTCTATACTTTTGAAATCCTTATTATGTCTATTTATTTTTTCGACGGTAATAAAATTAAAAAAGTAGATTTTTGCAAATAACACAAGGTTCCGGGTCTCGTGCGAAGTTGGAAATTTGAATAGTGGTATCGATCCCAAAATAAGACCATCCGCTCGATTTGCAAAACTTTTGCATTTCTTTCAAGGATAACAAAATGCGAAAAATCGATTTTTGCAAAGAACTCAAAGTTGCTGATCTCATGCGGGGTTGCAAATGTTCATACTGACATGCACCTCAAAGACACAATCATTGGCTCGATTTGCAAAACTTTTGAAATTTTTTCGAAAATGAAAAATGCCATTAAAGTTAAATTTCCGACATCACACAAGATTCCGGATTGCGTGAGAGGTTGCAAATTCAAATACTGACATTAATCCCAAAATTAAACAGTCCCCTCGATTTGCAGAACTTTTGAAATTTTCTTGAAGGTGAAATAATAAAAAAAATACATTTTGGCAAATTGCATAAAGTTCCGGATCGCGTATGAGGTTGCAAATTTGTAAATGCATCAGAATAGA
Source organism: Ethmia dodecea (assembly GCA_963855545.1). Taxonomy (NCBI): domain Eukaryota; kingdom Metazoa; phylum Arthropoda; class Insecta; order Lepidoptera; family Depressariidae; genus Ethmia; species Ethmia dodecea. Next base: position 1,909,539 of record OY979457.1, read on the forward strand.
TGTTTTCAAAGTTTGCAACCAAGTTTCAAAACTTTTGTAATTATTCCGAGACCACCTTACTCGAAAAAATGACCACGAATTGAAAATAATTATAAATAAACATGTTCCGGTCAACGAAAAAGGTTGCAAATTTATACAATCGTTCGGTATATTTTTCCGATATATGTGTCAAGTTTGCACAACTTTTGGAACGTTTACATTCAGTTTAATAAAAAAAAAACATTAATTTTCAATAACAAAAAATGTTCCGTACACTTAGATTGGTTGCAAATTTAATACGTGATATGAAATATTATATCGAAAACATAAAAAGAGCAGTGATAGCCCGGACGGTTAAAGAGCCGGCCGAAAATCAGTGAGGCTCGGGTTCAAATCCTGGCATGTACCAATGAGTTTTTCAAAACTTACGTACATATTTATCACTAGCTCGACGGTGAAGGAAAACATCGTGAGGAAACCCACAGGTCTCAGAATTAATTCTGAGACATGTGTAAACAGACCCGGTCCGGCGATGGGCTCACCACCTATCACGCTTAGGGGTCCAATGTATCTCGTGAAATGTGGGTATATCCAGTAATGGAATACCTCTGCCTACCCCCTCGGGGATGAAAGGCGTGAGATTATATATATATATATATATATATATATATATATAATATATATCGAAAACTTCCCCAAGTTTGCAGAACTTTTGGAATTTTTTTCACGACCATACAGCAAAAATTAATTTAATTGCAATTTTAACAATGTTCCGGACTGCGAACAAGGTTGCAAAATTAGATTTATTGTCGTCCCAATGTACCATTCACTTAAACGAAGTTTGAAAACTTTTGGAATTATTGTTAAATTTTCGATTTTGAATGTCTATAATGACTGGAGTATATCGGTAGGTACTTACCGCAATTTTTTCCAGTGTTATAAAAATGTTTTTTTTTTCACAAAGCACCATACAAAACAGCCTATGATCATAAGTAGAATAAAATTTCAAAATTCTGAATTGTATTTTTTTATCATGGATGTGCATCACAAACAAACATGGACAGACAAAATACCTAGTATAAAAAAATATTTTTAACTGATTCGGGTACATATATTGGTGCCTTTAATACTATTTTTAACCGGCTCTAAGAAAAAGTAAGAGTTTTTTACCTTCTTTTGGTATGCTAATCCATAACTCCATCAAATCGGAAGTTATTTCGAAAGAATATTTTTGGTTGATCGGGTTACCTCAACGTTGGTCTAATATAAATTGAATAAAAATCTAATTAAGAACTTCAGGTGGAGACTGGAACTCCTCGACGGACATCAGCAAATCACTCGCCACCAGCCTATTAGGTTTAGTAAGAGTAGGTATTTGATGTTGAATTTGCAAAATAATCTTTTTAGTGCTATTTGTTGAAGTCGGTTTGTATTTTTATTTATAATTTTGATTATGTACACTAATTATTCTAAGGAGGAAAGATTTGTATTTTTGTATGTTTGTAAGGAATAAACTCAAAAACCACTGTACCGATTTTAAAAATTCTTTCACCAATGGAAAGCTACAATATCCTTGGGTAACATAGGCTATATTTTATTCCCGTATTCCTACGGGAACGGGAACTACGCGGGTGGAACTCCTAGTATTAGATATAGATAAGGCAAATACACACTAAGTCGTTTCATCTTTTGAAAGATATCTGTGGAATAAGATCCTAATTCAGTAGCAGTTTTATTATGAGCTGGGGAATGTGCAAGAATGAGATTTTACTGCAGCGAACGTAACTGGGATTAATTGGGAAAGTTTTAGTGTTTGCTATGCATTTATGAGCTTTTGGACTATACGAGTACAAAGTGATCTATGACTTTCCGTAGTCTCTTGAGATTAACCATGTGCTTGTTAGTTATTTATGTTTTCATACTTACGCTAACAGCTTTTAAAGTATGAACATAAAACACAAACACACTATTGTATTGAAATATTACTCGTATATTGCAAATTGTTGAATTGCGGTTGAGTTGAGATTACATCCCGCAAATGACGGGCCTATTGGCTCAGTTGGTAGTGACCCTGCCTTCTGTGCCGGAGGTCGCGAGTTCGATCCCCGTTCGGAGGCAACATTTGTGTGCATGAACATGTCTGTTGGCTTCGTGTCTGAGTGTTTAATATTTATTTAAGTATGTCTATCAGTTATTTAGTACCCATAGTACAGGCTCTGCCTGGTTTGGGACTAAATAACCGTGTGTGAATTTTGTCCCACAACTGATTATTTATTTATTATTATTAAGTGAGAAAATACCCATAGTAAGGCAAAAGGGAGAGAAAAAAAAACAAAACCCATAAGTGCGAGTCGAACGGACACCGGACAAATATCTAGGTATATTTATTAGCACCCAAAAATGTTAAGTTTTTTGGGACCGGGTCACTTAAGTCGTATGTACATATTTTTTGCTGATTTGTGAATAAAATTTTCACATCATTTGGCTGCATATTTATAATTACTTTTCCTGTTATATTTAATTTTACATGGCCTTCCATTACCCCCAAATGTTTTCCAGATTTTTCGCTTCGCAATATTCGAAGATGAGAATCTTGATGAGTTGAGATTCGATGAGATTTAATTGCTCTCAAACGTTGATAGTTTTTTATTGAGCACGTTATTTACTAGCCAAATGAACTTCTCTCAAACCGGGCATATTCCTCTTGTCCTATTGAGATAAGTATATCGTTATTATTAGATTTTTATCTGAGTCTACTACCATCTTTTATGTAACAATAACATAACAACAATGTACTACGAGTACACTCTTAGTAGGCAGCGAAAATGTAAATATTATTTGACAAAATTATTGATATTTTTTTTTGTATACCTATTTAAAATTTTATCATTATTATTTGTAATGTTTATAAATTTTGCATGCCAGATTCTGGTAAAATTGTATAAAATACCTGTCCATTTAGTGACCATATTTTTGTACTACATTTCATGCAAAATAAAGATTATTTTATTTGATAAGAAATTATTATACCTAGTCTATTTCACGTAGCATGGGTTCGGTGACAGTTCCTATTTTCCGTTTTACGCTTACTGATTTCCGTTTTACGCTTACTAATTTCGACTAATAAAAATATATGATTAAAAAATAATTCATATTTTATTATTTTACCATTTCAAAAATACAATATTTTTTATTAGTCAACAGTAGTATCGATAGAATAGAAAAATGTGAACTGTCAGTACTGTCACCGAACCAATGCTACTTGAAATAGACTATAGGTACTATTATAGTCAGGTGTGTCACTCCTGCGACTACACCTAGACAACGCGTAACAGAAAAAGCGCAATTCCTCATACACTCCAATTACTAAGTACAATAATAAAAAAAATATATGATGCAATAGAACTTTAGTTGTGTCTAATCCATTTTATTAAATATCGATCAATAATAGCATGATTTCCATAGATAGCACTAGATTCAGGTACGCTACTTCATTTTTCGGAAAAAATTCACACATATTAAAAATAGCTGAAATCGAAATATAGTTCTTCGACTTATATTAGCAACCGGAATAGACTATATCCACTCTCTAGCAAATCGGCGAACCAATCAAGCAATCGCTGACTCGAACGAACGGCGACTATACAAGTTAAATTGCAGTCGCTCCGACTAATTAGCTGTATTTGCAAAAACGCTGCGTTGCAAAATTTACCGACTGTTATCATTATCCTGCTCATTGTAGTATTAGAAATATTATTAATAATCTCACGCCTTTTATCCCGAGGGGGTAGGCAGAGTATTCCATTTCCGGATATACCCAGTTTTTACGAGAATATTTGACCCCTAAGCGTGATAGGTGGTGAGCCCATCGTCGGACCGGGTCTGTTACACATGCCTCAGAACTAATTCTGAGACCTGTGGGTTTCCTCACGATGTTTTTCCCCAGCCCCAGATCTCGAGCTTTATTGACTATTTATACTTGTAATCTTTATTTTGAGATACGTTGCTTCATCCGTACATCTGTCAATACAGCCAGTGAAAGAAGAGCAAGCACTGACCGCGTAACAAATGTCAAATAAGGACGACTACGTTTACAACAGGCAAGGACAAGAGGCAAGGACATTTTTCATGACATAAAGTGCTGGAACATATTACTCAGAAATAATGTAGAAATTCTTTGTTTTATTAGTTTTATTTTTGTATTTCTTATTTTTAATAAAGATTTGTTTAGTTTTATCATTATGCTGTCGTCCCTAATTTGTGCCAAAAATGTGTACGAATGTAGACATATAATATAATTAGATAAATTAAGTGTTCTCTGTGCAATATATTTGTATATACTGTTGGTGTGCCGTATCACTACATAGTATAAAACAAAGTCGCTTTCTCTGTCCCTATATCCCTATGTCCCTATGTATGCTTAAATCTTTAATAGTACGTAACGGATTTTGATGCGTTTTTTTTTAATAGATAGAGTGATTCAAGAGGAAGGTTTCATTATCAGCATTGCACCCGTGCGAAGCCGGGGCGCCCCGTAGTAATAAATAAATATAGGTTGTGTGGCAATGACTGTCAATAAGAGGACTTATAAGCCCCTACATTGAATTTTGAACTTGAACATTTGAACTTTTGAATAAATAAATAGTGGTTATGTTTTAATTATACTGGTTCCTCGCGCCTTTGCGAAATACGTTTCTTGGAACTTAACGCCTAAAGATGTTATCAGACATCAAATATATGTTAAGATTATTTTTAAGTAATAAAATACATTTTCACTTGCCTCAAACAATTTGAAGGGTCACCGTCCTTAATAAATATTTAATTTTAATTTCAAGCTCATGCATACAACATGAGATAAAATATTTGAATATACTATTTTACTACCAAATAGTTTCAGAATGAACTGATTATGAATATATTTATAATAAACTCTCCCGGGATCAAAGGTACATTCATGAATATGTATAGTGGGGTCGGAATATTCTATTCATCGAATAAAGACCTCTATTTACTTAGGTATATACCAATACTGGCTAGGTAAATAGTGTGGTCATCTCATAATGATATAAATCTATATTGATAATGTAGAATAGGGTAATACTCCATAGGATAGGTAAGAAAGAGCTCTAACAAGAAATGAATATAAAAAAATATACGCATCTACTCCAATGCTCCATAGGTTAAAAAATAGATTTTATACATTATTGTAACGATTAATAGGTACCCAGGTTCTTTTTCTTTTTTATTTTGAAAGCTGGCAATTTGGAGAAAACCATATAAGTCTTAAATTGGCATTAAGTATGTGCGCGACATATGGACGAATAACTCATTACGCCAACACACTTCGATGTTTCTGTTTTTAACCGACTTCAAAAAAGGAAGAGGTTTTCAATTTGTCTATATTTTTTTAAGTATAATTCGTTGAAGTCGGGTTTTTACTCTATATAGTTCTATGGTATTTTACGCGCTAACAAAACATCGAGATTTTACTGTACAAATTATTAAACTTCAATTATTACTCTCATGGCTTATTCTCGAGAGGATCTGCAGAAGTATTGTATTCGTTAAACATGTTTACATTCCATCAGACTAGTTCAATAGTTATTAGCTTATATATAATTGATTTAAGAATCAGCGTTCATACAATTAGGTAGATACAATTCATTAAGCCAGATTCATCTAATTTGCAGTAATCCTGCTATCAACTGTAACATTTTCCGATTTAATCTCTGTGTAAGCTTTACTAATAACTAGACGAATTCAGACTTAAACTTTTAAAGAAATATTTCCGCGAAATCATGCTAAAAAGAAGTGGGTGGGGCTCGTTGAATTTATTGCCCTCTTTGATCTATTTTTGTTTAATCTTCTGTCTAGACATTGCATTTTGTAAGATCTCTATCGACCCACACACTCTGTTATTGCTTAATATCCATCAGGACTCACTTCTGGGGGTCTAAAAAGGCCGTTTCGGGTGAATCATAATAGGATCCTATTTCGATTCATATTCGAAATTTTCACCATATACGAATCTGCTAATGAATTTAATTGTCAGTGAATCACTAAAATAATAGACAATTTTACGAAATTTAGAGGAATTGCTTAGGATTTGCTGGGAATTCATAAAAGGAGGAATTGCTCAGAGGAATTGCTCAAAGTGGCCATTTTAGACCCACTGGGCTTTTTGGTTTACCATTTTAGAACTTTTCGTCCGATTAAAAGCACCCTGCATCTTTCCTCAATGTTAGTTTTCTTTATAATAAATTTGACTAATACTGGTTTAGCGGTTTAACCATGAAAAGTAATAAAGGAAGACATACATGTAGTATTAGTAGGGTTCTTGTAATTATTGATATTCATATGTGATAAAGTGCTCAAAATGGTTTCGGCGCAGAATGTCCAATTCGCAAAATATCCAACCGGCACCACTGTGTCCACTATGGCACCTGGGAATTGTGTAGCTTTCAGCCAATAAAAGAATTTTCAGAATCGGAAATTATTTCTGCTTAGCCTGATGGTTGACTGGTAGATAATGCCTTTAGGCATTAAGTTCGCCATGTGTACATTTTCTTGGTACATGAAGTTAAATAAATAAATAAATAAATAAATCGGATGAGAGTTCCAGATTTTTTTCTTTATAAACTTTTCCTCTAACTATTAGTATTGATCTCCCAATCAGCGGTGGGCTCGCGTGGGAGATTAAACCCCATACTTCCTTATATGTGTGAGGAAAGACCTTTAGCTCAGCAGTGGGCTGTTACGGGTTGATGATATATATTTTTTATATGATTGACATAAATTTATAGAACCCAAGAAGAAGAGCAGTGATAGCCTTATCAAAATCAGTGACACTCGGGTTCGAATCGTGGCATGTACCAATGAGTTTTTCAAAAACTTACGTACATATTTATCACTAGCTTGACGGTGAAGGAAAACATCGTGAGGAACCCGCAGGTCCCAGAATTAATTCTGAGACATGTGTAAATAGATCCGTTCCGGCGATGGGCTCACTACCTATCACGTTTAGGGGTCCAATATATCTCTTAAAAACCTACCCTACCTTCCCCCTCGGGGATAAGAGGCGTGAGATTATTTATTTATTTTTATTTTATAGAACCCAGTAGCTTGCCTTGAGGGACACCGAGGCCTGCTCTATTTAATAATAATTAAATATATAAATCTAAACAGACAAATCTTAATCACATAAATAAAGCTATACTTATATAGTCAACAGAATATTTGACTGCACTGAACCCACATTAATAGTTGACGGGGTCAAGTTACAAAACTAAACTTTGCCTGTGGGTTTTCTTGTACTTTCGAGGCTCGGAAAGGACCGAGGGTCAGGTCTCGTACTAAACTAATAATTTATTAAAAATGTAGTATGTAATCAGTTTGCTTGACTCTACTATAACGAAATTGTTTATATTAACAGTATCGTTGTTTAATAAATCATATTATGCTTTATTGTAACTATATTATTAAGTATTATGATTTCTGATAGACTTATCGGTCTCCCATGGTCGCTTTTACCTTCAGACTTTCTCGTTTGATTCAAGTAAAAATACAGATTTTTGACATAGTCTAGTTTTTCAAAACTTACATACATATTCATCAAGAACTGGTTTTGGGGTTTGATCGCCCTGAAAAGGCGTCTAAATGTGAAATGTCTCCGCTACTGTATAAAATCACTTTATGGAGTAAATTGTAAAAATTTGCGTACAGTGTTTTTCACTTCTCAGGCTCTAAAAGTACGCCAATACCTATAGCCCTACGAAACGGGACTAAAGTGACCACTTTAGTCCCTAGGGAGTGAAAAGTAATCAGTTTTTTTATTTCCTTAATGAGATGTAGACAAACTCAAACAGCCAGTAAATATCTGTATGTGTGGACCATTTTCATTGCGAAAATGTTGAGAGTTTTAGTTCCATAGTAATTCCGCATAGAAGGTGGCGCCATGTGTTTTAAATTGTGACTCTGCAAAGAGATTTAAATCTCTTTGTTAATCTGTGTCCTGAGACCGGTTTAGAAGAAAAAACTGACCCCGAAAATCTCCGAATTTTCGTCGAATGTAAATTTGTTCGTTTTTAAATAAATTTGTACTAAATTTACTATTTTTATCGCACTCAAAGTGTACAGTTTACACCTCGAGACTAAACGCCAACTTATATACCAGAGGTGGTTTGACTCCCGAGCTTGCGAGGGCTTCGTTTAGTCCTTCAATATAAAATATACTATTTTAGGTAAAATGTCAAAGTCATGTCAAAGACTGCGTAATCAAAGAACAGACCTCACATTTGTCCGTTCGACAATGTATAACAAAGAAACCTCCACACCCATTTGCATCGAAACGTTCGATTTTGAACCAAACATTCGAAAACTGAGCCTCTTCGTCAACCCTTCGAACAAAAACACAATAACACTTCCGATAGGGTAGCGTTACAATCGTCCCATCAAAATGGCTCGACGCCGCGCTACCAAGTAAAGGTGGAGTGGTGCTCAACTAGAGTTCGCCCTTTGCCAGTACTCACCTCAAGGGTCCTCCGTTCGTCCCCGATTAGTGTTAAGCGAAACCTTATGTTATTGTAGCTTAAGCACTTGGGACGCAACTGGACGTCTTAACCTATGCTATTTGCAATTCAAATAGGGACTGGGTCAAATGGATTCTGTGGTGCAGAAGTCAATTATGTTTAGAGGAAAAGAAAAGGCGATGAGAATGAACAAAAATAATAAAAAATAATCAGTAGGATAGTAGTAGGTAGATTGAGTGGAATGGAAATTCATTGGAAATATGTTCACGCCTCACATCAGGGGGGTTGGCAGAGATAGATTTCTGAAAGTACCAGCACCAGTTTTTGAACTTCCAAACGTGGAAAATGGGGAACCCACATTTCACCAGGTGTCACATGACTCGAAATCAATGGTGTAGTTGACTGCTTAGTCAAATCTACACTTATATTAGGTATAAAGAGGAAAGATTTGTATTTTTGTATGTTTGTAAAAAATAAATTTAAAAAACTACAAAACCGATTTTGAAAATTCTTTTACGAATGGAAGGCTACAGTATCACTGAGTAACATAGGCTATATTTTATTCCCGTATAACAGCGCATAACCGTTAGTCAGTTATATTTTATCATTTGTAAAAAAAACAATTTTACTATGAAAAATATACTGGTCTCGTCACGTAATTATTTATAGTATTTCATTACTTTACCTGTTTGATTCTTTTGTTTATTTAATAACAGATGTAATTGTAAAACGAAAATGGAAATACCTTTTTATCGGCGATTTGGAATTTCATTAAAGTCAAGTACCTCTAGGCTCGCGCATTTCATCGCCGTATTTTCCATCACCGTCTTACGGCCGTTTTAACTTGGCTCTCTTGGCTGCTCTGAACATAGGCTCTACCTGTGCAAACCGCCTCATGCCGTCAAATGGTCGCTAAAAATGTTTTTCAGCCATTTGCACAACATCAGAGCTGCCAAGTTAAAACGACCTTACTGTAAGTTTTTAAAAACTCGTTAAATTCAGACCCGCAATAACCAGGGCGTCACGAGAGGACAGAGCTATTGCTCTTATTCACTTCCATTTGTAGAGTATAGCCCCAAACTGTTCTTTCTTGGACACGCGGTGTAAATAAGGCCAAAACAAACAAACAACAAAGTAAGCTGTATTCTCAGCCCGGCTGCTCGCCATTATCCGGTCAGATCCACTGGAACGGCTCTTTTATTTGCTGAATAGTGAATGTCGGGCACTTACCTCCTCGGCTCACTTAGAGAGTAATGTGGACACTTTGCAGGGACTTAGTCGCGGCAAAGAGCAACTTGACTAATAGGCTTTTTGACAGGATGGAAAATAAAGTAAAAAAAAATTATAACCTAAACCATTTGGAGACATTCTTTTTTTAAACTTTTTTTTTGCTCGTAATATTAAAAAAAGATGGTGTTTGTTTTTTGTTTTTTAAGAAAATGTACATTGCTGGCACGGCACCGGCACAGTGAATGACGTCACTGTACATAGAAAAGGGTATGTTATGCGGGTTTGGTTATTTAGAACGTAAAAAGAGTACTGAAAGAGGTTTATGGTGCGAATGTTGAAGGGTGCAGGAAAAGAGGACACCCCAGAAGGACGATCACGGATCAAATTAGTGACGTCCTTCAAAAAGCGAAGAATAAAAGAGCGTGCATGAAAAAGCTTATAGATGTGAAGGAAGCGAAAGAAGTATGCAGAGATCGAGCAAAGTGGCGATCCATCTGCCTACCCCTGTGGGACAATAACGTGAGCTGTATATATCTCTCATGTCAATCCCATTCATTTGTCATTCTATTGGACTGACGTTCACGTTTCACAGAGTCACTTACTCACTTGATCTGCTTTTCATTGTCACTTCTGTGTAAATAATCTTTGACGCAAACTTTGCGACTATCAAAATACTGCAAGCGCCTGCCCACAGAATTAATTAAATCAACCGAGTTTTGCATTTCTTAATCTGCGACTTGACATTCGCGCAGTTTTGCTGACGACGTCTACTTAATTCTAATGATAATAGGAATGCTGAATTCAGTTAATCTTCGAATGTTCAGAAATATGATCAAATATCTATATCTATATCTATACATATAATAAAACTCTAACGGGGTCGTGTCTGTACATGAAAGATTTTTTGAAAATTTTAACGGTAGTGTATATGGTTATCGATATAGATACCGAAACACCAATTTTTGGAATTTTTGTCTGTCTGTCTGTCTGTCTGTCTGTCTGTCTGTCTGTCTGTCTGTCTGTCTGGTTGTGCACGCATCACTCAAAAACTACTGGACGGATTTTGATGAAATTTGGTATGGAGATAACTGAGTACCCGGGTCAACATCTAGGGTACTTTTTATTCCAAGAAAATATCTCATTCCCACGGGAAAATAGAAAAACTGGTTAAAAAGAGAAATACGTACTACTATGAAACGATAACAACTAGAAACTTGAAATATGGTATGTAGGTGTCTTATATTTCGTAGGAAACCGGTATGAAAGGATTTTTGGAAATTCCCACGGGAACGGGAATAAACTGAATCAACGCAGGAAAACGCCGTTGGGCACCCGCTATTTAAAATATGGTATGTTGGTGTCTTAAATATGTCGTAGGCAACCACTATGAAGGGATTTTCGGAAATTCCCACGGGAACGGGAATAAACGGGATCCGCGCGGGCAACGCCGCTGGGCACCCGCTAGTATTACAATAAAAACAGACTTGATAAACACTCACAAACACAAGTGCAATAGTATACAGTATCAGCACCAAGTGCTGCTGGTGTATTATTATTCTTATTAACAATAATAACAATAGGTACAATACAATATTTATATTATCACTAGCTCGTACATATTTATCACTAGCTCGACGGTGAAGGAAAACATCGTGAGGAAACCCGCAGGTCTCAGAATTAATTCTGAAACATGTGTAAACAGACCCGGTCCGGCGATGGGCTCACCACCTATCACGTTTAGGGGTCCAATGTATCTCGTGAAATGTGGGTATATCCAGTAATGGAATACCTCTGCCTACCCCCTCGGGGATGAAAGGCGTGAGATTATTGATTGATTTTTATTGACAATACAATACAACAAATATTTATTGCACACCAAAAACAACACAATATGGATACCAACGTTAACTAAAATACAATGGGCCCGGGCGGTCGTACCGCTTATTGTAATTATCTTGATTGATTGAGAATTTCTAGAGATTGTCTTGTAATTGAATTTGGGTGAATTCTTTCACCAGTAGAATGTTACATTATTAGGGAGTAACAAGGATCATACTTTAACCAAGTATTCCCATGGAAACGGGAATTACAGGGGTGAAACCGAGCGTTGCTGTTAGTATAATATATTTAAAAGTTGTATAGCGTTGACATTTACCTGGAGCTCAGACACTGAACAATTATGATTGCGACATATTCACCATCGAAAAATTACAGAGACAGAACGCTATTGTGATAAACGGCGACAGAAGGTTAGACTGAAGTTACCACCATAAGCAATAAGATGTACTTAAAAAGTAACTAGATAATTAACTAAATCTAGCCATGTATGTTCGTAAGGGAGTCCCTCTGCCAACAAGCTGTTTTGCAGTTTGGCAGAAGAATTTTGTTTTTTAAAATTGGGTTTATTTATACTGAATTAATAATGTATTTATTATTATTTATTATTTACTTCTATATATCCGAAACGCGGGCGAAATCACAGCCAAAAGCAAAATTTACCATATGCAGGGTCTAAGAATGGGGTTAAGTAGTCTGTGCCTAAAGAAGAGCGGAAGCCAGAAAAGTAGTCAAAACACGCTATAGCAACTAGGGATGTGTATGATTGCTACTTTTCAATTATTTTCATTTGATGAAATTCCTTTTTGAACAGACTTCAAAAAAGGAAGAGGCTATCAATTCGTCTGTATGTTTTTTTTTATGTTTGTTACCTCAGAACTTTCGACTGGGTGAACCGATTTTGACGATTGTTTTCTTATTAGAAAGCTAGTGCTTTCCGTGTGGTCCTTTTTAATTTGGTCCAGTTCTAATTAATTGTAAAAATTAACAGTTAATAGCTAATTAGTTCTAAAAATATAAATTTTAATTATTATTGTAACCATATTTATTAGTAAGACATGAGATTAAAAAGAGCTGCCCTTGAGTTTATTGCTGGCTCTTATCGGGGTACTGCATTTCGAACCAGAAACTCGTCGGTGGAGATGGGCTGCTGTTTACATATAGCCAATCTTCATGGACGAGTTTAGAATGCCTTGTTATTATGAAATATTGACTTTCTAAGTGTATATTCAATACCTACAGAAATAAATGCATTTGACTTGACTGATTGATTGAGAAGCAGCATAGCAGGTAGCAGGCTAGGTGAAGAAGAGTAGCAAGTGCAGGTGTGAAAATTCTTTAAATTAATAATAAAAATAATAATCTCGAGCCTTTTATCCCCGAGGTACCTACGCAGAGGTATTCCATTTCTGTAAATACCTTCTTTTCACAAGACCGACGACCCCTAAACGTGACCGGGTCTGTTACACATGCTTCAGAATTAATTCTGAGACCTGCGGGTATTTCTTCACCATCGAGCTAGTGATGAATACGAGTATGTACATAAGTTTTGAAAAACTCATTGGTACATACCAGGATTTCAACCCGAGTCTCACTGATTATCATCATGAGAAGCGGGATTTTTAACCGCAAAGCTATCACTGCTATTCATATGATTTTTCACAGGCTACTCATAAAATCGCCCAACTCTAATAACAACTGCGATTTACAACCTATTTCCTGCACCAGTAAATGGGAAATCAAAGAAATGAGTCGGAATCGAGGCGGGCAGAGCCGGGGAGCGTGTAGTGTTTATTAAACACGTCGCCACAAGGGCCCAGTGAATGGGCCCGGCTGGGCTTCAATGGGCTCGCAGTTTACTTCGATCGAGAGTTATTTTTCCAAGTCGTTCGGAAAAAGGAGAACGCGGTATCTGACATTTTGTTCGGTTTTTGTAACTAAATAAATTATAATGAATGGGATTCAGTTTTTTTTGGAACATGGTGCTTCCATACATTTTTTTTAATTAACTCATATTATATTATGTTAAAAATATTCCATTTTAAAGGATGATAATATCTTTGTTGAAAATATTTGATAATAATAAGGGAATAAAATATAGCTTATGTTACTCAGGGATCTTTAGCTTTCAATTGGTGAAAGAATTTTTTAAATCGGTCCAGTAGTTTTTGAGTTTATTCGTAACAAACATACAAAAATACAAATCTTTCCTATTTATAATATTAGTATAGATACATAGCACATATATGATCGTAATGTCTGCACGTGCACTTTTCTACATTAATCAATATAAATGAACGTAATGCGAATAAAATCAAAAACTACTTGACCGATTTTAAACATTCTTTTACTAAGTGAAAGCTCACTTTTATAGAAGTAACATGGGCTACATTTAATTCCTATATTCCCATGGGAACGGGATTTCCGCTGGTGAAATCGTTTGGAACAGCTAGTAGTAGGTGTCCTGTCTTACTAATATTAAAAATGCGAAAGTTTGTATGGATGGATGTTTGTTCCTCTTTCACCCAAAAACTACTGAAACGATTTTGATTAAACTTTACAGTTATATAGCTTATACATCAAAATAACACATAGGCAATATTTTATCCCTGTATTCCCACGGGAACGGGAACTACGCTACTTTATAATGGTATTCTTTTCCTCAGTCAAATACATGTTGCTGCAAGCCAGCAATTTCACAAATACGGTCGCGAACAAAGCAGTTTGTTAGTGCAGCACTTCGGCTTTACACCGCCGCCTCTCGAAACGTCGAGAGCTTTTTCATTTCCTCCCGCCAGAGGGCGTGGGGCGTTCATTTTATTTTTGTTAATGCACTCGCGGTGTTATGCAATTAAACTGTTTCGCTGGAACGTTGGGTTTAAATTTTTGATAGTTTTCGTCGCAGTGTTTTGTTTTTTAGAGGAATAATAATGGTACACTTCTTGTCAAATTAATGGGGAACTTGCATACCTACTTTTTTGTATTTAATATATCATAAAGATTTAAGGACTACATAAAGATACCAAAAACAAAAAAGTTAAAATATGCACAAATAATGTATTTATTGCAAATTAAAAATTGTCATTTCAAAGTTCGCGCGTAAACACCCACCGTCTTGACGCAATGCACTTTTATCGACTATCATTATTGAATTATTAAGTTAATTTATCAATATAATTTTAGTGCAAGTTCCCCATTAAAGATCATAAAAATATTGATAAGTGCGTCACTTATCAATATTTTTATGATCTTTGATTTGTTATTTACTAGCGACCCGCCCCGACTTCGCACGGGTGCAATGCTTATAATAAAACCTTCCGGTTTAATCTAATCACTCTATCTATTAAAAAAACCGCTTCAAAATCCGTTGCGTAGTTTTAAAGATTTAAGCATACATAGGGACATAGGGATATAGGGACAGAGAAAGCGACTTTGTTTTATACTATGTAGTGATAGTGAAGTTGACTTTAAAATTTGTGCAATTTATAAAGGCGTGAGTTTTTTTTATCCATAAGAATATATTGGACTCGATTCTGCAAACCACCTAAAATTCCTAATTTTAAGTTATCCTATCCTTCTTTATAGAATACGGAAGAAAAAGGACAGAAACAAACCGTAGATTATAGAGTAATGTCAAACGTGTTAAAACCGACTAATTTGATGTCTTATCTGTCACTTTTATCCATGACCTCCTTACATCGTTGCTAAAATTGCTAAAAACGTGTATTTGAATGCGTCCATAAGGTTCAATTTTGTTATTTTGACATTTGTGACGATGTAAATAAATATGGCGCTTATTTCTGTCCCCTTCCTTTCCAAAGCGGTGGAAAAGAATAGAGCTTACTTAAAATTAGGAATTTTAGATGGTTTGCAGAATCGAGTCCATTAGGTAGTTATTCTTATGGATGAAACTTTGACAATGTACCAAAAATGTGTTCAAGCGTGGTTGCCTGCTAATTTTATATTTATGCAAGTATATAAAATGATAAACTGACTGACTGATTGGTGATGTATCAACGCACAGCCTAAACGGCGGGGTCTAGAGACTTGAAATTTTGCACATAGATAGATAGATAGCTTATACAGTGTAGGCATCCACTAAGAAAGGATTTTGCTAAATTCAACCCCTAATTTGGTGAAATAAACGTGAGCGAGCGAAGCCGTGGGTAAAAGCTAGTTTTAGGTATAAAACTACCCAAAAATCACCTATTAATCACAGCATCTATGCTACATAATACTTACTAACGTGAAATTTAAAAGATGATTGCCATGTTTCACATGTATATTCTAAGTATCCCGCCAAGTCGAGCAAAAAGCGGCATGACCGTACAATCCTTTTCTCGAAGCAATTCACGCCATTTTCGACCCCCTATAACTTCGTTGTGGATAAACCTAGAAGCCTGAATTTTCAGTAACCAAGCAGGCCAGGTCATCCAATTATACTTACAGCTAGCTCTTTAGTGTTTTGCCGAAAGTAGGTATCTAATGTCAAAAACGACTTTATTTCCTAAGCCGTAGACGTTATGGAAAGAAAACTTTGTAGAAAATCTTGCGTCGAAGCCCTCAATTTCAGAAGAGCTGTTGAAACAGCCGTGCCTACATTGTTTGGCGATAATAATTACAATATTGATTGGCCTATGTTGTTTTAGGGTGTAGCAGATAATTCAATTAATTCCGCAGCGTTACAAGTTTGCGGGGTAACAGTAACTTTCGTGTAATAAGGAGAGAGGGAGATTTTGCAGGAGTTTCACCTCGTGGGATGACGCACTTTATATAAATTTAAGAAGTCAATGAACCTGTGGATCTTAACAAAATACATACATAATCTCACGCCTATTTCCCATGGGGGTAGGCAGAGACAATAGTCTGCCACTTTCTACGAACCTGGAGGATCTCTCATGCGTGACTTGACCACGGCATGTCGGTTGGGTATATATAACCAACCGCCATGCCATGGCCAAGTCAGCAAAGCGTCCACATTCTTTTAAACGATCAATAAAATAATAAATATGCTCCATATTGTCCTCAAGTGGGTTGGTAGAGGTATTCGATTCCTGGATTGACCCGTATATTTTTGGGCCCCTCGTCGCAGGTGTTGAGCCGATCGTCAGAACTGGGTGCTGATACATAATACACATGCCTCAAATGAAATCCTGGGGATTGATTGACGAATAAGTTACACGGTTATACTTTCAGTGCTTTGCTAAAGAAGAATTACGTCGAATTATGTTTAGTATAAAATTTTACTAACGAGAGAATGTAATTCTATGGAAAAACTTCCACCTGTTTACTGCCAACAACGAAAACATTTTTGTCATTTTGTCATTTTTGAGATTTTTGACATTTTAGACATTTTGACCTTTTTGACCTTTTTGACCTTTTTGACCTTTTTGACATTTTTGACGTTTTAGACCTTTTTGAAATTTTTGATATTTTAGACCTTTTTGACATTTTTAACATTTTTGACATTTTAGACGTTTTTGACATTTTTTCACATTTTTGACATTTTTGACAATGAAACATGTCTGAAATGCCCAGTCCCTTTTGACCCACGGGTCTGAAATTCAAACTCGATCGAGGGATTGACCTAAGGTATCTACTGACCGAATTTGAAGTCAATCGGTCCAGTAGATCCGGAGATATCCTGTCGACAGACACACAGACAGACAGACAGACAGACAGACATCCTACTCAAACCATTAACTAACTCGTATAATGCTACGCAGGAGGAAATTAATAAGTTATATGGATATGTCTTCATGGCTTTTGCTAGAGAAAAAATATGTCAAAAATTATTTTTTGTATTTTCTTGTAAAGACACAAATCCATTCTCTCTGTTTTTTTGGAGTTTCTTATGAAAATTACTTGCCTGCCACCATTAGTGATTTCCGGGGCTAGTTCCGGTGGATTTTTCCCTGCTTTTGACCTATATTTCACTTATACTGCTCCGTCACAAAGCCACTGAGTTTCGTGCGGCTAATTTCATTTCCCTGCATTCTCGTACTGAGACACTGGGCTCCTTCGTGACTTGTCTGATACGTGATCTATTCTATTCTGAGCTACGAAGCCGTAGACAGTGTATACTTATAAATTCTTGCTTAATATTAGATCCCTAATAGAGGTTTTGTGTCGAAATTTTCAAAACAATTATTACGAACGGTTCTGCGCGGTTTCACCCACGTAGTTCCCGTCCCCGTGGGAAAACGGGAATTAAATATAGCCTATCTCACTCAGGGATCTTCTAGCTTTTCAATGGTGAAAGAATTTTTAAAATCGGTCCAGAAGTTTTGTTTTTGTTACAAACATATAAAAATACAAATCTTTCCTCTTTATAATATTAGTATAGATAGAAAAAGAAAACTGAGAAACAAGCTTTTGTTTCTACAATTTTTGTCGAAGGAAGTAAGAGCCTAAAATCGTGGGGTTTTCGAGTCGCCGTTGAGGAGGTCCATTACCTACCTCTTGGCTCCATTAGGTCGATGATACCATAAATATTGCATTATGCTAAATTTCAGATCAATCGGAAGTCATTAAGTGGTCTGAAATTTACTTGCAGGATTTGACAAAAACTAACACAAACATTGTCATCAATTCAATTCAATTCAATATAATAATCATCTTGCCCTTTTCCATATATTTAAATCTATCAACCGTAATATACATTTAATTCCTTCTTGCACATGTCATCTTTCACACAATCCATTATTCCAGGAAAATAGAGCACTGTACGATGTACCAAAATACTCTAACTATTATGGTGAAAGAACATCTGTATGACGCCTAAAATTTGTAACGATATACTATTCTTGAGTGATAAAAAAATTAGCAGGAATGTCCTAAAAGCAAACTTTAAAAAATATCTGTTTGCCAACTCATATAATTTTAACGGAAAACTGTAATTTAATTAATTGTTATTGTAAAGTAAACAGCGCACTGCGCCAACTAACTGATATTTACAGTTTGGTGCAACCCTTATAAAAGTTGTTTTTAATATTACTATTTACCGATCTTTTCTTTGGTCCAACCCTCTTTCAATATTGTGCCCAAAGAGGTTTAAAGAAAAAGTTTCTCTCTCCTAAAGAGAATGATTTTCTTCCAACTTCTTTGATTGTGCCACATTCCCATCAAGCACTCGCCTTACAACAACATTATATATGTCCGTATCACGACAACCGATTACCTCTCAAGTACACACGGGTGCTACTTTCAGACTTCCTCTTATGTACTCAAACAAAAAAATAAATAAAAAATAAATAATCTCATGTCTTTTATCCCGAGGGTCTGTACTGTCTTAGGTACTAATTCCTAATTTTATTCATTTATTTAACTTCATGTCCTACCTACCTACCTACTAAGAACATGTACACATGGCGAACTTACTACTCCTTACGAGACGAACTGTGAGCGTATACCTATATAAGGATATTTTTTTGACTTTACAACATAATAAGTTACTCTAGAGCAGTGATAGCCCGGACGGTTAAAGAGCCGGTCGAAAATCAGTGATGCTAGGGTTCGAATCCTGGCATGTACCAATGAGTTTTTCAAAAACTTACGTACATATTTATCACTAGCTCGACGGTGAAGGAAAACATCGTGAGGAAACCCGCAGGTCTCAGAATTAATTCTGAGCCATGTGTAAATAGACCCGGTCCGGCGATGGGCTCACCACCTATCACGTTTAGAGGTCCAAGGTATCTCGTGAAATGTGGGTATATCCAGTAATGGAATACCTCTGCTTACCCCCTCGGGGATGAAAGGCGTGAGATTATTTATTTATTTATTATTTTATTTTATTTTTAAGTTACTCTAGAAGAAGTATTTCGTAGCTTCGCGTTCAAACTAGATAATTTAAAGCAAGAACTCCTTGTTTAAAAATGAAACACCGGGGTAGTATATCGGGTAATTATTTCAGGGAGGCGTGTCATCAAATATTCAGGGAATCGATTTGGGGCCAGATGTCTAACAATTACAGCGGGCAAGGTCAGAAGGTCACATTTTGTTAATCGAATGACCTTTTGAGAAATTGAATGAGGTGTTTCCTTCGCGTTATTCCATGAGGTTCTTCAAAAAACCTGTTATTGTGAGGGTCCTTATTCAAGACGAGAAAAAAGTGGCAGAGAACTAGATAATTCTTGATAAATTCTTATCAGGAATTATCGGGTCTGGAGAAAAAGAAATCTAGAAATGAGAAACCCTTGTTACTGATAACCGACTTCTGTAAGATCTGGGGTCACTCACTACTTAGAGACTTTTCTATTCATTATTTTCTTGCCCTTTTCCCATTATTTGGAGTCGGCGCAGTATGTTTCTCCCTTCCATTAAGATCTATCATACTTCATATCTACATTCACTTCCATCTTGCACATGCATCCATCACACAATCCATCCATATTTTCTTTGGATACCCCTCTTTCTATAACCTTTCACATTCATAGAAAGCACTCGCCTTACAACATTACTCTCATCCCTCCTCATTATATGTCCATACCAAGACAGACGATTACCTCTCAACTCTATCACGGGTGCTACCACCAGCAGCAGTACTTAGAGACTTTTCTATTACCTACTTTAAATTATAAATTATATCTTTTCATGACTATGCTGGTGGACCTCCGAATGCTGTCATTCTTTAAACTCGTACCACCTTAGCTGTTCTATTAGAAGATTTATGGTCTATTTATAATTTCGTAATCGTGTTTATTTGACATTTATCACACGGCCACCGCTTGCTCTGTAGACACTATGGAGATGTAGGTATACATGTACTAAGTCCATGGTATACAACGAGGTTAATGAGAGATTTACAGCAGTTAAAATGAAGGCGATTGTGATTAAAAATTAAACAAGAGAGAGAGAGAGAGAGAGAGAGAGAGAGAGAGAGAGAAAGAGAGAGAGAACTGAGGGCTTTCTCGGTTCTCATTGAGGTGAGCATACATGGAAGAACTTCAAATTATTTTTGTTTATTTTTGTTGTCACTCAAAGACGGTCAAAGAAAAACTTTAGGAAAGAGAATGATTTTCTTCCAAACACTAATACTATAAACAGAAAAGATTTGTATTCTTGTATTTTTGTAACGAATAAACCTAAAAAGTACTGCACCGATTTCAAAAATTCTTACACCAGTGGAAAGCTACATACTCACTGAGTAACAGATGATATATTTTACTCCCGTATTCCATCAGAAACGGGAACTACGCTTGTGAAACCGAAAAATTGCATTAAGGTATTTCTATTTTATTAGACTCTTAATTTTGGATAGCATTTCAGGTTTCATATTCAGCTATTCTTGATTAACAGTAAATCAACCATTTTATAATGTTTTTGCTTACGAATTCATAGTTACGCTAGACAATGGCGTATTAATTCAGAGCAAGATAAATAAAGCAATCTGATGCTAAACAAGCAAATTAAATTTAAAAATGAAACGAATGTTTTTTTTTTGAAGTACAAATTCTATTCGCGCTGTATCTTGACCGGGCAAAGTGTCATTTTAGAGGTATTTCACACTGTTTTCTTATCTAACGTAATATACTAAGTGATTTTTATTAGCCTGGAAAAAAAATATGTATAAGGTATCAAGAGAAGAAGTTATGAGAGACAACACGAAAGTATGTTATTAGGTCCGCCATATTTGTATCTTTTCTTTTTTTCTTTCTTTCTTTTAGGCAGAGTTTATTTGCATCAAGTATCTCTAAAGAGTAAAAAAACCGGCTTCAATGAATAGCACTAAAATATCATTGATGTTTAAATTTTTTTATTATTCTTCCGCTTAGCACCTTGGATAGCATTTCGACATCTAATTTCAAATCTAACCTTTCAAAAACCAACATCAAACTGAGTTGTGTACACAGTGTTACAACACAAACAAGACGCTCTCTCTTCTAATATTATTTTAAATGTTGTTAACAAAAGCTTTGTAAAAGAAAATAAATCAGAGATTAAGCTGTGTGTAGGTGTCTTTATTCAACCCACGCGCTAAAATCAACAGAATTCTTTTTTACTAGGTACTTCAAGAATGTATTATTGAGAGACGAAACATACTTGGGATATTTTTGAGAGCAAACAGAAGGTATAGGTATTAAATTGAAGGTATAGGAAGTAATTAGTCTACTCAATAAAAATGATAGGTAAATAGTTTTAAACAAAAAAAAAAACGGACTTCAAACAGGAAACTAGAAAAAGTACCCACTAGTCGCCACTACGATTTTCGAAGGTTCCTCTCGATTTCTCTGGGATGCCATCATCAGATCCTGGTTTCCTTGTCATGGTACCACCGTTGGGATATCACCTTTCCAACAAAAGAAGAATTATCCAAATCGTTTCATAGACGACGAAGTTATCCGCGAACTCAAAAAAAAAACGGTCGAATTATAAAACCTCATTTTTTTTAAATCTGTTTAAAAAAGGAAATCAATTTGAAAAACCCAGGGTAGATTTATTTTTTCTTTATATTTTTTTTTCGTTGTGTTTACGCACAATGAAGTCCTTAAGCCATGTCAGATACCTTGGGTGGCTTAATAAATACTGACTGGTGAGTCTAACTTTATACTATCTTTCAATCCACGGTGGGCTCGCGTGGGAGATTATGGCCCATACCTTCTCGTGAAGATAGGCTCAGCAAAGGCTGTTTTGGGGCAACAAAATACTATTAGCATCTAAGGTAAATCCGTGGACTTCATTATGCGCATAACAAGAGCAAAGTTCTCGGTGTACTGCATTTGCAACCACCAACTCGTAGGTAGAGATGGGCTGCTGTTTATATTTCACCAATCTTCATGGATAAGCTTAGAGTGCCTTGTTATTAAACTACTAGTTTTTACCCGCGGGTTCGCTCGCGCACGTTTATTTCCCCACCTTAGGGGTTGATTTTTTACAAAATCCTTTCTTAGTGGATGCCTACTCTGGATAAGCTATCTATGTGCAAAATTTCAAGTCTCTAGACCCAGCGGCTTAAGCTGTGCGTTGATAAATCACCAATCAGTCAGTCAGTTTATCATTTTATACTCGTACATATTGATTGACCTTTCTAAGTGTCCATTTTGTAGCTACAGAAAGTAAATGATGTTTAAACTTTTTGAATTTTGAAGTGATTCTGTAAAGCGTAGCGCTTTGGGGTAATCTTTTTAATGATTACTCGAAATTTAATTTAGATTCAGTCAAATACCATATTCTCCTATAAATGCTTATGCAACCCACATCGGATAAGGAGACAGGTATACACGCCTCTCGCTCCCGCATCGATAGCTAATTGATTGCAAGACAGGTCTCCGGTGGGATATCATCAATTGAGCGCAGTAGGGGCATGCCCTTATGTCTATTCTGTGAAAAGCATTGTCATTTCTTTTTACTCTACTGCACCAGACGGAAGGTAATGTTTTTGGGTGGATGTATTTATATTCGGGTTTGAAACCTAGGGAGGGCACGTAATATACTAAAGGGTTTAACAAAAAAAAATAAGCATTACCTACTTTTCACGAGAATATTCGACCCCTATACGTGGTAGGTGGTGGGCCCATCGACGGACCGGGTCTGTTACACATGCCTCCAAACTAATTCTGTGACCTGCGGGTTTCCTCACGATGTTTTCCTTCACCGTCGAGCTATTGATGAATATATATGGTACATGCCAGGATTCGAATCCGAGCCTCACTGATTATCATCATGAAGCGGGCTCTTTAACCATACCATAAATATAGTCGTGTTAAATGGAATTTACTAAGTCTAGAAAAGAAAGCACACAGCTATATGCAGCACGGAAGAAGCCCGGTTCTTTTTAAAATATTATTTCAAATATTTTAGTGTGTAATATTGACTACATTGAGAATTGAATACCTATTAGTATAAAATTATTATACGAGATTCTTAAAAAAAAATTGTTGAAGTAACAATGTCAAATGAATCTACAAGTTCCATCACACCTAATAACAGGCGGTATATATTTGCAAAATACCTAGAAATGAAAGGAGATTTCTATTGTTTGTGAAAAAAAGGAAACCGAAAGATTGAAAACTTATTATTGACTCGATTTTTCGGGATAAAAGGTAATTCAAGTCAATATAAGTCAAATCATTAATTACTCCGGGTAAAGAAATTACACTTAGAAACGTCAACAGTCTAATATCAGGGTTTCTAAATTCGTCCATGGAGATTGGCTAAATGTAAACAGCTTCACCAAATGCCACCAGCATCAAAATTAAGGGCAACTCTTTGTAATGTCATGTCTTATAATTATGATTAATGAATTTTATAGTAGCCTTTTGCAATTTAGCCCAACTATTGTTTTGAATTTTCCTATATTGTCACTTCCTGGTCATTAAGCTACCACTGTGCGAAAAATCCCATCGTTCCCTTACTTCTTAACTGTGTACAAGAAGGACAGTTTGTGTCCTTCTTTTACACACTTTTACATTTATTAAGTAGGGTAAGGTTTCTATATTATTAAATTTCTGCGTCCGTTGAAAATGATACGTTGTCAATCCGTCGATCGGGCTAGATGTCCATCACAGACAGCTAACTGATCTGGTTTGAACCGGATACAGCCGGATGGGGCTGGATCAAACCTGTCACAACAGGCCGCCCCGGCAGATTGAACTGGATCCAGTTTTATTACTCCATTCCTTTGAACTTTGATGTCAATTTTTGTGCGACATTTTGTAAACTCGTTATTGGCAAATTGACTCCTCTCTTGTGATGATGGGCTGGAAAATGGGAACTACCTATATGTATAAAGGTATACTTATTATTGGACATTATACATAGGTATGTATGATCTATACTTACATTATAAAAGGTGCCTAAATACAAATTTATTTATTGCATTGTTTGTCAAAGGTATTATAGCAGCAAATGTTAATTCTTAAATAAAGAGCAATAATAGTACGGTTTCCATAAGTAGCCCTAATTCAGTTATGGTAATTTATTTTTCTGAAAAATGTAAGACATTTAAAAAAAATCTTTAAAAATATATTAAAGCCTTTTAGAGCAACAATGAGGCCATTGTCAACCTAATAAGGACAAAAACTCTTGAAAGAAAACTTTCTTAATTACGCAGCCTAACTACACAATCAGTGCGCGAATTATCAAAGTACACGTAATTTATTTACTAAACTTCAAAGTGGCACAAAGCCTGAAGCAAAACAAACTTTGGTTTTTGAGTAAAAAGGCAAAAAGGGACAAAAATCTCGTTCAGCGAGTCTGAATTTATGTAGGGTAGTTTCTTTTTCAATTTGGTCGAGGGAGTGTTCGTTAAAAATTCAAAGGACACCCGCAGGTTGAGGCAGCGAGCTGTGCAGACGGGCGGTTGAAACGCAGCGTTTTATATGTAAATTTTTGACCCCACAGGTATTTCACAAAACAGGCAGAGCTAATAGTAGGTAGACGCAATTGCATTGTAGCAGGCTTTGGTATTAAGCTGAGATGTGGCCGTTTCGGAAAAAAATGTTTTTTTACTGCTCATTTTTGTTGGTTTATCTTTCTTAAAAATACTTTCAATAAATAAATTTAAGGCCTCTCAGACCATGAATCACAGACACATATAATAAATAAATATAATCTCACGCCTTTGTTATCCCCGAGGGGGTAGGCAGAGGTATTCCATTACTGGATACATTTCACGAGATATATTGGACCCCTAAACGTGATAGATGGTGAGCTCATCGCCGGCTGCTGCAATAGATTTTTAATTGTGTCTCGGTTCCAATTGGAACCGGCGGTTCTTAACTAAATCCAAATTCCTTTTATCCAATTTAAGGGCAAAGGGAGAATGGCAAAGGATAAGCATTTCTCCTATAAATAATTGCCGATAAATTATAGAGTCGTAATTTCTGTGCTGACTGCACGAATGATTTTAAATCATATACAGTATTCTGCTTTGCTTGTTCTGCCACACTTGAAGTCACGGTATTCACTTAGTACCGACCGGTACTACAAGTATAATAAAATCAAAGCAAATTAATTATCAATCCGCTGTGAACTCGCCTAGGAAGTTATGGCCCATAACTTCAACAGGTGTGAGGAAACACCCTTAGCTCAGAAGTGGGCTGTTACGGGTTGATGATGAACTAAATAATTGATAAGCTTAAAAATTGCCGATATATACGAGTATAAATACCAAAACGCATCGTTTGAACCGCTCGTTTGCACCAACTTCATTGTTTAGAGAATTGTGTGTCTGGCTAGCACTGGAATTCGCTTGTCTTTGCCTACAGCGGCCATAGCTACGGCTGTTATTGTTCCCCGCTTAGAACAAGAAAAATAAAAGTCCATTTCGGCAAAACAGCGTAATCAGAAAAGATAAGTCGTTGTCTAATTTTGGGGATAGCAGCAGTGCAAACGTATTTGCTCATTCATCATAAAAAGGAGGTGTATCACGAAATATAATTTGGCTACGTATTTCGCACCTAGTTTCATTGGACAGTGGTGCCGAGTGCCTCCGTGTTTCGGAGGGCCTGTATTGCTTGGGGTTTTAGTTGTATTTACGCTCAATGAAAGTCGTTCATGTCAGATAATCTTGGGAGACTTGAAAAATTCTGAAAAAAATCTTACACATTATGGCCCGATTAGGCCCACATGTTTATGTGAGAGGAGATAATCGCTCAGCAGTGGGCTGTTATGGGTTAATGGTGATGACCTAATTTTTATAATATCTCTACCTCAGTTTATCTATAGAACTAGCGGTTCCGAGCGGATTCACCCACGTAGTTCCCGTTCCCGTGGGAATACGGGAATAAAATATAGGCTATGTTACTCAGGGATATTTTAGCTTTTCATTGGTGAAAGATTTTTTTAATCGGTCCAGTACTTTTTGAGTTTATTCGTAACAAAGATACAAAGATACAAAAATCTAAATCCTTCCTCTTTATAATAATAGTATAGAAGTATCGACTAGCCGTTCTGCGCGGTTTCACCCGCTTAGTTTCCATTTCCGTGGGAATACGGGAATAAAATATACCCTACGGACCCGGACCCGGATCCGGTTCGGACCCGGACCCGGACCCGGACCCGGACCTGGACCCGGACGCGGACTCGGACCCGGACCCGGACCCGGACCCGGACCCGGACCCGGACCCGGACCCGGACCCGGACCCGGACCCGGACCCGGACCCGGACTCGGACTCGGACTCTGAGTGCTTACCAAAATTTTATTAAACAGTAGCAGCTCATTGCAGCTCAAAAATAATTACAGCCAAGCCATCCAGAATGACATAAAATGCTGATAGGTTTTGTAATGTTTGCTGGCCATGAGTTGCTGATCAATTAGCTATTTCTGCTTACAGATTATATTTTTCTGCTTACAAAAATACGAATACTCTGCTAACCATATAAATAACACCCGTGTGGCTTGAAGGCCGTGCATTGTCTAACGTCGTTTAACGTCTTGTTAATACAAAATGCTATGCAATAGCTTTACCGCGGCAGTCCCCGAGTGCCACACGTCTTTTTTTTTAAATCGGTCCAGTAGTTTTTGAGTTAAAAAAAATACAACAATCCAAATCTTTCCTTTTTATAATATTAGTGTAGATATAGATATAGAATATCATTGTACTACAAAGGGACATTCATTCTCTTTTCAAATTAGCTTTAATGACCTTGGATCTTGTAACTGGTGTCAGTGTTCCGATCAAATAACTTTGGTTCGGTACTGAAAAGGAAAATACAAAAACAAACACTGGTTATTATTGGAAAGTCTTTCCCTGTAATTAACTATAGGAAAAAATTTGGTAATATGCAAGTCAGGGGTTTTTGCTTCCCGGGATAGCATCTACGGCGCATGCGTCACTTAGCTTCTTTGGGGTACTGTGCAAAGCGTGAAAGACTAGCGGAATTTTTTTTGTGGCAACAGTATCAACATTTAACATTTCAAGGGCCTGTTTTCTCAGTTGGTAGTGACCCTGCCGTCTGAGTCGCAGACAACATTTGTGTGCATGAACATGTCTGTTGGCTTCGTGTCTGGTCGTTAAATATTTATTTAAGTATGTTTATCAGTTGATTAGTACAGGACCTGAATAAATTTGGACTAAATAATTATCCGTGTGTGAATTGTGTCCCACAACTTTTTATTCTCGCCTTATCCCTGACGAGGTATGCATTTTTCAACAAAAAGGTTTTTCACTGTTTTTCTAAGATATAATATATTCTTTTTTATTGAAACTAATCCATATTTATCTCGAACGTTAACTTAATTTTGGGATATTTTAAGGACAGATTATTTATTTCTTAGTCTCTGAGGTTTATAAAAAACTTAACTTTTTAAAAATAGATTGTTGATTCTTATGTCTATGATTGTATAATATATTACTAAACAGATAGGCCATAAGTTATTGAAATTATCATATAAAAGTATTTGTTAGTTTATGTTTAATTAATGTGAAAAAAAAACGCCTGACAAAACCTGACATGGATATCAACAATATTTTATTCTGTAAATTTACCATATATTTTTATTAACATTAGCATATTGAACGAAGCATTAAGTGGTATAATTAACACGACTGTATAACATAACATGATAACACACTTCTGAAATACATGTCAGTATTAATTTGTCAGGAGTTTTCAACAGCTATTTTTTCGGTGTTTCCTAACAAGGTTGTTCAATAATCAATAATATCACCACATATGAAATCTAAAATTCATTGTAAATTAAAAAATAGTCCTATAGTTAGATAGTTGCGGTTGAGTATTTTGTACAAATTGTGAATAAATGCCTTCATTATAATTATTATTATAAACCATATTTACTAGTAAGACATGAGATTAAAAAGAGCTGCCCTTGAGTTTCTTGCTGGTTCTTCTCTGCATTTAGAACCAGCAACACGTCGGTGGAGATGGGCTGCTGTTTACATTTAGCCAATCTTCGTGGACAACTTCAAAGTGCCTTATTATTAGACGATTGACTTTTTCTAAGTGTAATTAGCAATTACCTACGGAAATAAATACATTTATATTTTTTATTATTAATATTACTGTTGATGACTTGCACCATACCCCAAGGGTGGTTGAACCATGAGTGAGGGAGACAAATACATTTCTATGAGTTAGTGCTTTGATAAACGTTGACGCTTCACAACAATATCATATTCACCACTTATTTAACGATAAATGCGCATTAATGCTGTAAACATGAGATATTTACAAGGCAATGTATTCTAAATACTTACTTACTAAAGTATAAATATACTTTTAACAATGTTGTTTTTTAATTAAAGTAACTTCCTACCTTGGTGATTTCCCAAAGTCGTTTCCTTCATCGTATAAGCTACTTTTTTTTAAACTACCTGTTACCTTCAACTTCATCGGCGTCAAATTTATATTATCGCTTCTCTGCGTTTTTTCGAGATGAAAAATTATCTGAATTTAAACTACCGTCCTGCCGAGGGTGTAAGTAGAAGTATTCCATTTCTGAAAATACCCACTTTTCACGGAGGGTAATGTTTTAATGATACCAAATTTTTCAACCACTGTGCAAATATTTAGAGATAAATTTCCATTTTTTATCAAAGTGCTATCATCGTAACTTTAATAAGAAAGACTTGATACAGTCTTTATCACCTCTTTATAACACTCTTTTTCACATTATACTCGTACCCTCACTTGTAACTGCAAATGCATGTAGAGAAGTAGGTATTACACTTGTTACTGTATAAATTTAAGGACAAAAGTGTTAGCAAGATTAGAGTAAATAGCATTATCTATAAAAACGGCAAAATACACATTTGTTGTATGAGAACCCCCAAATATTAATTTTATTTTGTTTTTGTATTTGTTGTTATAGCGGAAACATAAATACGTAATTTGTGAAAATTTCAATTGTCTAGCTATCGCCGTTCTTGAGACAGACAGACGGACAGACAGTGAAGTCTTAGTAATTGGGTCCCGTTTTTACAAACCCTAATAAAAAACTATGTAAGCAAATCTTGGAACTGACTTGTATAATTGTAGTATAGACTGGCAAATGGATGATTGAGCGAAGAGATGCAACATGGGCTCATTTCATTTGTTTCAGTCAGTGCCATACATACGCAGAGTGTTTTAATTTTTATTTTAAAATTAAATTATTGAAGGATTTAAAAAAAGATTGATTCCATAAAACCTAAATCAGAGTACCGTGCTACGTAAGTTGCCTAAAAAGTTTAAATCTCTTACCTAGTCAAAGCATGAGATTTAGGACTTTTTGTACCTTCAAAAAATTAATGATTTTGAATCTTTTTTCTACTACTTTGCCTGAAGGGCATACCGAGCACAGCGCTATAGAGACCAAGTCAACTAGTCAGACATTGGTAAATAATATATAGCTTCCAAAAGTTAGGACTTTAAAAAATACCTAATGTCATTACTACATAGTATAAAACAAAGTCGCTTTCTCTGTCCCTATATCCCTATGTATGCTTAAATCTTTAAAACGCAACGGATTTTGATGCGGTTTTTTGAATAGATAGAGTGATTGAAGAGGATGTTTTTGTATCAGCATTGCACCCGTGTGAAGCCGGGGCGGGTCGCTAATTTAATAATAATCTCACGCCTTTTATCCCCGAGGGGGTAGGTAAGTATTCCATATCTGGAAATATTTACGTGATTGGTATATTCTTTGGACCCCTAAACGTGACAGGCACTGAGCTCATCGCCGGACCGGGTCTGTTACACATGCCTCTGAATTAATTCTGAGACCTGCCGGTTTCCTCAAGATGTTTTCCTTCATCGTCGAGCTAGTGATACATAATATTATACATAAGATTTTGTATACACTCATTATTACATGTCCTCGTCAGGATTCGAACCCGAGCCGCACGAAACAGAAGCGGGCTCTTTAACCACAGGCTTTTCACTGCTCTAACTTAGTTAAAGACATAATTTTAATATCAACAACGGATTCTCATATCACATTATGTAGATGGCTTTATTGGCCAATGAACTGAAAGTAAGGAAACAAGGATTCTAAGTGCCAACTGTTATCCCATAAATATCGATTCAAGCGAACTCTATTGGAACTACGTCTCTACGCGTGACGTCACGAGGAACTGTCAAGTATCCCGCTCATTTTGGCTGTCGAACTAGGCTGTGGCGCGTACAGTTAATTGATATAAATGTTTTGCCAGAGTCTCTGAAAGTCTGTAACTTAAATATAAACCTTAATAAGGCTATGGCGTTATAAATTAATATTCTCAATATCACGGACCACTATATCACCACGAATAGCACTAAACTTTAAGTTAAGTGCTCCGTAAAGCAACATACTGTCTCAATACAATACAATAACTCTTTATTGTACACCAAAAACAACACAATATGGATACCAACATTTCTCAAGTTTTAGTTTAATAAAGAAAGAGACGGAAGTATGTTTAGTGATGCATTATATATAAATATCACTATCACTAGCTCGACGGTGAAGGAGAGTATAGTGAGGAAATCCAGGCATGTGTAATTGACCCCGTCCGGCGATGGCTTCATGACTAACCAACTAATTCTTTTTTAATCTTGTCACTCTCGAGTTTCCACATAAATCTATAGTTAATGTTTTTAGCAATTACTTATTGAACTATCTCTATATTTAAAAAAAAAAAAAAAAACGAGCTAAATGAACGAACTAGTTCGCGGTAAGACTGTGAACTAAATTGAGCGCTCCCTTTTGCGAACTGCTATGCCCAAGACTACCTGCCTACCCCCTCGGGATATATATTTTTTAAATTAGTATTAAATAAAGTTTGTGCAATTGACCGTCAGGAGATGAATCTCTATGCATATAATGAAACTGTAAAGACCATCTAAATACATGATTTTTTTATCGTTTATTCACCAGTGCACTTTTCGGACCCTTCAACGTGACAGATAGAGAGCCCATCGCGGGAATGGGATGCTTTTACAATATTCAGAAATAATTCTTAGGGTTGTCAAGAAATTGGTAGATATATTATGTAGTTAATAACAAAAAGCTCATGTGAAACAAAAATATAAAATACTAGGTTAACACGACGAGCGCTATAAGAGCATCATCAGCATCAACAGCCCACTGCTGAGTTAATGGTCTTTCCTTGCACTGCGGAAGTATGGGCTATAATCACCCACTGAGCCCACCGCGGATTGGGAGATGGCGTTAGGCTAGTGGTGACTTAACTGGCTATAAGAGCAAAAAATTATATAACTGTTTTTAATCAAAATTCTTTTAGTAGTTTTTGAGTCTATCTACCCTTTGACGGGCCTGTTGGTTCAGTTGGTAGTGAGCCTTCTGAGTCGGAGGTCGCGGGTTCGATCCCCGCTCGGGGCCAACCTAAGTGTGCATGAACATGTTTGTTGGCTTCGTGTCTGGGTGTTTAATATTTATTTAAGCACGTTAATCAGTTGTTTAGTACCCATGGTCCAGGCCCTGCCTAGTTTGGGACTAAATAACCGTGTATGAATAGTGACCAAAGAGATTAAAATATAATAGGGCACAGAGGGGACAAATCGAGGAAAATTTTAAGTCAAAAAGTTATTCCAAGTGGAATAAGTCTAGTACAATTTCGACCAAATGACAGCTTGTGTTCATAGTTTCATACTAACTGACATGACGCTTGAGCTTCAATGTTTTGTATGAAAATATTCCCAATGCCCCCTCTATGTCCTATTATATTTTAATCTCTTTGATTGTGACCCACAATTAATTTTTTATTTAATTTATTTATACAATATTAATGAATTAGGAATTTTTCAGGAATTCCATTCGAAATTCCCTGAATTCGCAATCCTAATTCCGAGTTTGAAGGAGGCGCGGGGAGCGGCTACGGCAGTCGTAGGCCGCGCGTAGCCCGTAGCAGACGCTACGACGCCGTACCGCGCTCGATTACAGAGATTTATAAATGAAATTACGGCTGTAATCCGTGTAATCAGTGTCTATAATACTGTATTGTGAAATTGTGAGAGAATTAACCTGCATTGTTATTAAGATTGATTGTGTCGTGTTGTGAACAGTGAATGAGTGTGGATGAAATCTTTTTGGAGGTAAATAAGGTTCTTACAATTTATTACGTATGTAATTATGTATTTGTGTGTAAGTATAAGCTTTTGAGATCCTATGTATGTCTTAGGTGGGTGTTTTCTTTTTAAATAATATGTTTATTATTAAGAAAATAACAATATTGTGTACTGAAATCATAAATAGGTATAAATAAGTATTAATATATTGTGATACCTATATAAATGATAAATATAGTGACACTTACTATGTAGAGGTATGTTTAGGATTATTTTTATTTAGGGATAGACAAAATACTACTGTGAAATATGCAACATTTCCGGTAAATAGATAAATATTACTACATTAAATAAATTTAAAAAAGTTCTACTAAACTGAAGTTTATAAAATCCTTATACCATTTTTTTTAATATAGAAAGGCACGGGTGCTTACAATGGCTTACTATGTCGTCTCTAACATTTTCTGAAACAGATTGCTTTTAGTGATGAGCCCAGATTATTCAAAATTGTCGTTGTTACGTTAACATAATGTACCTACCTGAATTTATTACTTTATTTAAAAATATATTAACATCTCTTTCTTTTATAAAATCTTGGTCATTTTGCTACCAAATAATGATATACTTACCTTATGCTAGGTGCATATAATTATAATAACTATAGCAAAAAGATTGACTATATTAATTTACTCTAGTTCTCTTTATAATACTAGTAATAATCTCACTCCTTTTATCTTCGAAGGGTAGGCAGAGGTATTCCATTACTGGATATACCCACTTTTCACGAGAATATTCGACCCCTAAACGTGATGATAGGTGGTGAGCCCATCGCCGTACCGGGTTAATTCTGAGACATGTGTAGTTTTGTTTCCTACTATAAAATTTATTTACAAAGAAAATATACATTCATTAACAATAATTACAGATAAAAAATGTCCTCCAAAAAGGAACCATGTGGGACAGTGCCCAGAAGACTGGCCGCATTCCCTCTCTGGATAGCTAGGCTGATCCTTTGACAGAGATAGCTGCCAGCCCTCTGGTCACCTGAAGCCTCAACCAAATGCACTGACAGCTCTTTGAGGAGCTGCCGCGCCTCCAGCCCCCACGGTCCCATGATCTCCCATAAAATAAAAAAATATATTAAATTAAATTAAAATTTTATTTTATATTTAAAATATTATCTACCAGCAACGCCCCTCGGTTTCACCTACGTAGTTCCCGTTCCCGTCAGAATACAGGGATAAAATAAAACCTATGTTACTTTTTGATAATGCTGTACATTGGTAAAATAATTGTTAAAATCGGTTTAGTGGTTTAGGCGTGACAGCTTAACAAACAAACGAATCAACCCACAAACCAACAAAATCACTTTCCCATTTACAATATTTAGGACACAGTAGCAATTGTCAGAGTGTGTCGAAGTACAGTGCAATAGTAATACATATTGTCTTACTCGAACACAGCAAAACGCTGATTTTCAGCTGTGAGTCAGGACGCGTATAAACGGAGTGAAAAAAAAAATTAAAAAAAATTCTCATGCCTTATTTTTCCAAGGGGGTACTACAGGGATTCCATTTCTGGAAATACCCACTTTTCACGAGATAATATATTCTTTGACCCCTAAACGTGATAGATGGTGAGCCCATCGCCGGACTGGGTCTTTTACACATATTGTGTCTTTTACACATATTGTGTCTTACTGAGTGGTAACTATACCTGCATACTTATAAGTGTATCGTGAGCTGTGCAAGATACTCGGAGAAAGATATAATATTATTTCCATCAGCGTTGGTTACTCACAGTCCCAAGGGGACGAACGTAACGCCATAGGGTTGCTTGGATATTCGGGTGGTAAAAAATCGAATCACGTTCCAACATATTCCAGGGAAAAAGTTCACTTGGGTGGCTGAAACAGGGTTGGTTTTATACCAATTTTTTTTAGTATGTTGAAACAAATACATACCTGCCCCTCTAGCCAAGTGGCATTGCACAATCTAATCGAATGTTCTTTTAGATTGACATGTATGGGATTGACATAAGCACTTGCCAACGAGCGCTAACGCTAATGTCAATCCATTACATGTCAATCTACAAGATTATTCGATTAGATTGTGCAATGCCACTTGGCTAGGGGGGCTAAACAGAACACGTTGCTGATTTACGAAATGGGTCAAATGTCTAAGTCAGTTTAAGGGGGCTATTACACTAGTGTGATGCAAATTGTATTTTAAATCAGTGAGGCTCGGGTTCGAATCCTGGCATGTACCAATGAGTTTTTCAAAAACTTACGTACATATTTATCACTAGCTCGACGGTGAAGGAAAAACATCGTGAGAAAACCCGCAGGTCTCAGAATTAATTCTGAGACATGTGTAAACAGACCCGGTCCGGCGATGGGCTCACCACCTATCACGTTTAGGGGTCCAATATATCTCGTGAAATGTGGGTATATCCAGTAATGGAATACCTCTGCCTACCCCCTCGGGGATAAAAAAGGCGCGAGATTATACTTATTTTAACTGAAATCTTCATAATATAAATAAAGAAATCAATTTAATGAAATCTATTGAAGAAAAGTCAGATAAAGAGTACCTGAAACTGACGAGCATGCATGGGTTTGATGGATGTGGATGAAGCACGAGAGATCTGCCAAGTTCGTAGCAAGTAGAAATTTATTGTCTCAGCCTACCCCAATGGGAAATAGGCCTGAGATTGTGTATGTGTGTATGTATGTATGTATAAAAATCTATTTCCTTGCATTTTGCATTCACCACGTTACGTCCATAGTTGAATTTGGTTTCCCAACCATGTTGTAAAGCTACAATACAATCGAAAAACATTGAAATTCAGCAACATTTTTTTGTAAAAAGAGAACCGTGCGCAATAAAATATTGGTATCTATTGATCTTTCAGCTTTTTGGAATCTTTTGTTCTAGGAAACGCTGGATTGCGAAATTCGTAGCTTTTGCATAGTTCGATGAAATAAATTAAGTAAAAAATAATTTTTG
Source organism: Ethmia dodecea (assembly GCA_963855545.1). Classification (NCBI taxonomy): domain Eukaryota; kingdom Metazoa; phylum Arthropoda; class Insecta; order Lepidoptera; family Depressariidae; genus Ethmia; species Ethmia dodecea. Next base: position 1,945,072 of record OY979457.1, read on the forward strand.
AAACAAGCTTTTATTTTAATGCGCTAAAAAGAACAAAATAAACTTTTCCTTTAAAACTGTCTTAAAACGTCATTACACAATTTATTATGTAATAAAAGCTTGTCGCGAGATCTGAGTAGGTACTCATATTTAAGTAAATATATAAGTAACTCTAACTGATTGAATTAAATTTTTAGAATTTTCAGACTAAGTTAATATGGGTAGTTACCTAATTAATCCCGCGACAAGCTTTTATTACATAATAAATTGTGTAATGACGTTTTAAGACAGTTTTAAAGGAAAAGTTTATTTTGTTCTTTTTAGCGCATTAAAATAAAAGCTTGTTTTAAAAATTATTTTTTACTTAATTTATTTTATACTTTTTAGTTGGATTTAGAAGGGTGTCACATGGCTAACCCTGCATTGTTATCCAAACTAAACGTGTATACAAAACTTCAGCTCAATTGGTTATCTTTAAGCTCCATCATCAGACCCTGGTTACCATCTAGTACTAAAGTACTCGTCAAGACGAATCAATCGAGCCCAAACTCGATGGGGTTATCTTGTTTAATAACTGAGTTCCTATGGCCATCTTCCATCTCCATCACCAGACCCTGGTTACCATCTAGTACCAAAGAACTCGTCAAGACGAATCATACGAGCCCAAATTCGATGGGATTGTGTCGTTTAGTTACCGAGTTCCTATGGCCATCTTCCAGCTTCATCATCAGACCCTGGTTTCCATCTAGTACCTAAATACTCGTCAAGACAACTCAAACGAGCCCAAACTCGATGGGAATATGACGTTTAATTACTGAGTTCCTCCTATGGCCATCTTCCAGCTCCATCATCAGACCCTGGTTACCATCTAGTACCAAAGTACTCGTCAAGATGAATCAAACGAGCTCAAACTAAATGGGGTTGTGTCGTTTAATTACCGAGTTCCTATGGCCATCTTCCAGCTCCATCATCAGATCAGCTCGGTGGTACCATAATATTGCATTGTCACCGCACTTACATAAGTATACCAAATTTCAGCTCAATCGGTTGAAGATATCTGCTTCAAAATTGAGTTGCAAGATTCCACCCGAACATACATAGTTACTTACATACATACTTACATACATACATTGCAAGTTAAATAAAAGCTTTTAAAAATAATGATCAGATCTGAATTTCTAAAATAAAATATCTCAATTTTCTTTGTGAAGTGTACATGAAAATTTTACATATTATTATTTTGTATCAATTACCTATCTCTATTTTTAATATACAAGGTGACTTTTTTTACCGTCTGGAAAAAAATGTGGTGTGTTAGGTAACTGTAATAGATTCATTTGGCAATGTTAATTAAAATTTTTTTTTTTGCTCAGAAATTTTTTTTCTTGCCTAAACTAATATACATTACTCAATTGTAGTCCATAATATACACTGAAATATTTGAAATAGTATTTTAAAAAGAAACAGGCTCGTAGCTTTCATTTATGCGCAATCTACCTACAACCGCCAGCTGCGCGTATTTTTTCTTTAATATATTTAATTACTTAAGTTTATGTCTTTAACTTTGTATTGGTCAATATGCAAATATTTCGCGTATTGGTCATTAAGCGTATGAGTCATTATGCGTATATTTCACGTATTGGTCATTAAGCGTATGAGTCATTATGCGTATATTTCACGTATTGGTCATTACGCGTTTTGGTCATTACGCGTACTCATGTAGTCATTTTGCGTGTGGTCATTCTGCGTATTCAAAGCTAGAAATGAAGTTGTCATTTTGCGTATTGGTCATTGTGCGTAGTTTTCTAGATTTTGTAAATTGCATTAAACATGACTATGTTTAACAATTAATCTCGTGTATAACTTCGGCCTATACCTTAGACGTCATATTTTTTTCCAGACGGTAAAAAAAATCATCCAGTATAAATAAGAAAGTAACTCTGCCTGCAAAAAAGCAGTGATACCCTTACGGCTAAAGAGCCCGCTTGAAAAATTTCTTGAAAGAAAACTTTATTATCTTTGATCTCATAAACTTTTGATGTGATGAAAGATCGATATAATAAGTTTCAAGTAGGTAGTAGTGTAGAGTAAAGGCAAAGAAAAATGTTTTTTTTTTTTAAATTAACACTTGCACCGGAACAGCAATAAAACGGGTTCGCACGGGCAAAGCCGCTGGGCACCTACTAGTATTTATTATTACAAAAATATATTAGAGCAGTGATAGACTTACAGTTAAAGAGCCCGCTTCCCATGATGATAATCGGCGAGGCTCGGGTTCAAATTCTGCATGTACTAATGAGTTTTTCAAAACTTACGTACATCACTAGCTCGACAGTGAAGGAAAACATCGTGAGGAAACCCGCAAGTCCCAGAATTAATTCTGAGACAGGTGTAACAGACCCGGTCCGGCGATGGGCTCACCACCTATCACGTTTAAGAGTCGAATATTCTTGTGAAATATATGTATTTCCAGAAATAGAATACCTGTGCCTACACTCTCGGGCATAAAAGGCGTAACATCTACTATATAAAAATAAGTCGGGCTTTCCTTCCTGACGATATAACTCCAGAACTGACGAATCGATTTCCATGTTTTTGCATTCGTTGGAAAGGTCTCGGGCTCCGTGAGGTTTATAGCAAAGAAAATTGAGGAAAATCTTATAAGCATTGCACCCGTGCGAAGCCGGGGCGGGTCGCTAGTTATTTATATTATTTTATTTATTTAACTCTGCCTGCCTGTCTCTTATCAACCGACTTCAAAAGGCAGGAGGTTCTCAATTCCACTATATGTTTGTTTGTATGTATGTTACGCAAATATTCCGCTAAATATGAAGCGATTCTGATGATTATTTTTTTGTTTGGTAGATCGTACTTTATAGATGGTCCCATTAAAATGTTATCGAAATTTATCAAACGGTTTTTGAGAAATCAACAAAAGTCTAAAAATTTTATGCTTACATCGATGATATTCATTGAAAAAATAGTCAAGTTAGTTTAGCGGTTGAAAGTATGGGCTCGTATATGCGTCAAATCCGGTAGTTTCGATTTTTTTCAGACTTGCTTATGATGTTGGCCTTATGAATAATCCAAGTTTGTGAACTCAAGCGCCGAACGCAACTTTGTCAAAAATCGAAAAAACCGCGAAAAAAACGTTTTTTTGTGAAATTTTGGCGATTGGCGAAGGACTAGTTTTTGAAAAAACTTTCTTGCAACGTTTTTAAAGTAGACTAAATTTGCTGCAATATGATACTAGAACTGTCTCTGTAGACCCAATAGTTTCGGATATTTAAGCCTTCCCGTGTGGTGGTGGTAATTTGGTCCAGTTCTGACACTGGCAAACTATGTTGAAGTCGGTTATTTTACTCCTTATTTACTTTTAGTTCTTTGTAATATTTTCACTATTAATCCAGTGGACCTTGATGTAATTTGGCAAGACTAAACTTTACACCCTGGGAAGAAAGATGTTTTTCTTTAATTAGGTTGCAACTAGCTTAAAGAGCAGTGATAGCCCGGACGAGAGCAGTGATAGCCCGGACGGTTTAAGAGCCGGCCAAAAATCAGTGAGGCTCGGGTTCGAATCCTGGCATGTACCAATGAGTTTTTCAAAAACTTACGTACATATTTATCACTAGCTCGACAGTGAAGGAAAACATCGTGAGGAAATCCGTAGGTCTCAGAATTAATTCTGAGACATGTGTAAACAGACCCGGTCCGGCGATGGGCTCACCACCTATCACGTTTAGGGGTCCAATATATCTCGTGAAATGTGGGTATATCCAGTAATGGAATACCTCTGCCTCGGGGATAAAAAAAGGCGTGAGATTATATATATATACATATAACTAGACTAGACTATTTGTAGGCTGACAATGAACAAGATAATTTTAAATTAAATTAATCTTACGTAAACACTCTCAAGGAACATTATACAAATTCGTAACATTAATTTAATAAGAAGTATTTCGTACTTTAACATTATTATTAAGAAGCACCTAGAAAGTTTTCTTTGCTCCGTAAACTGACAGTAATTGTATTACTCAATGTTTTTCGTAGTTACGAATAGGTCGAACGAATATTCTGGTTTTAAGACGACTTTTTTGTAGACTGACGGATTTAATCTTGTCCGTTTTTTTCTAAACGACTGATCTTGCTGTCTTTAGATGGGATGAACAAAAAGGTTAGTTTGAAGGATAAACTCTGAATAGTATTTTTAAAAACACATTTGGTTGATTGTCTTTTGTTATCTCCAAGATAGTCGTTTCATCTCGACCAAAAACCGGAGAAGTGTGATACGAAGGGTTTCGTTCCACAATGCAATAAAAACACTTTTTAAATAATAATGATATATTATTTGCTTATTTTTAATTTGTAGCGGTCATAGTTATTAGAGATGGATTAAAAAGGATTAGTTCGGAAGAAATAATATATTCGTAGAGTTTTATAAACGAACGTTGCTAGGACACACAAGCATAGACAAGATGCAGTTTATAAGGTTTGCAACCTCTAACAATAGTAAAACACACTATGAAAATTTCAAGTATTTACTACGGTTCAAACAGACAGACGGACACAGCGGAGCCTGAGATAATTTATTCTCATTAAAAACCTACGGTCACTTACATGAGAACAGGAATTTTGTTACATGAAATTTTTGCCGTTCACAGTTATTATTATATTATATTATTATATTATATTATATAATAATTTTACATTATTAGGTAAGTATATTATAAAACACACAGTGCTACAAAGCAAGAACTTAAAAACCACCTCTCACAAAAACTGATTCATAGTTTACGATTCCAAAATATACTCAGCTAATTTTTTTTTTTTTCACTATCGAATATACATTTATTTAACTAAAATTTAGAACTTGTACAAAATATAAATACATTATAAAATTTCATGCGGTTATTCATATCGGTGTCAGAGGTAGGGCACCGCGGGAAGGGCAGCTCCGTCTTCATATGTCGTCAGTTGCCACCAGTGGCGGGTGCCACGGATGCACATGCTGGTAGCTCTAATGATTGCTATTCCAATACGTGCGCGCAGCCAGCCTATTATTGCACATAGCGGTCGGCCCCAGCGGCCTGAGAGTACCTCGGCGAGGTGTCTTAAAAATGCTGTCGTCTGCGGGGCAAATACTCCATCAACGGAAGTTACTAGCGGAGTGAAGGTGGCGTGGCGACTTTCGCATGGGCCGCAATATTTTCTTTTCTTCTCTTCTTCGGTAGAGTGGAGTACGGCGGCGACGGAGCGAGATGTGTAGGAAGGAGCGTCAGTGTCTACGACACGGATATCGAATAACGCCTCCCTCTGTGCAATCCATACTCCGCGGCAGGCCAGGTCCCCGCGTAAACCAGGGTCGCCATCAGATATGACAGGTTCTTTTGTTACATTGCCCCATGCTTGCTGGCAGAGATCGCCAAAAAGGTCTCTGATCTCATTATGTCTGCGTGTGATGAGACCGCCCGTCTTACAGCATAGGGCGTGGTCTATGTTAAAGTTGTCGCTGCCGCAGCCATCGCACGACGTGGGCATGGAGACTGGTGTGCGGTGATATCTGATTGCAAGCGCGTCTCTAAATTCGTGGGGTGATAGGTCAAAGTTGTCTTTTCTTGTGGGTATTACAGAGAGCCAGGTGGAAGTTTTGGTGTTCATTTTAGTAGCGATTGATCTTTCTATTGCTCGTTTTTGTTTAGGTGGCAGTTTAGTTAGAATAGTTTCCATATTTTCGTTTTCGTATTCCTCTTTTAGTTTATTTCCATCTCTTTTTGCCTCAAGTAGGGACTTGTGATGTTCGGCCAAATTTATCTTAGAAGAGTTTATTAAGGCAGTCGCTAATGCTGATGTTCCTTGTCTTGAGATCTGGTATGCGTGGTTCGGTGTATTAAAAGGGTCATGAATGGCTAGTCCCCCTTTGTGAACGGGGAGGGAGAATAGCTGGGCTTCCAAATTTGTTGTTTCACCTCCTAATAATGTTGGTAGGAAATTTTCGTGCAAAATTTTTGTTAAGGGTTCGAAATGCTCTTCAGCATTCTTTATTACGCGAAGTAGGAAGGACCATTTAAATTGAGCTGCTTTGGTTAGGGCACTGTAGGCAGCTTGAGGCGAGTCTTTGCAGATTTTCAGCTAATTTTGATTTGAAGACATGAAAAGAAGTTATTTTTTTTATGTAGGAGCCTTAGTAATGGAATCTCGTAGGCACCCTATGGAACCCTTAAAAACACCTTAGTTTTTTAGGTTTCTATACGGTGACGGTGTATAAATAAATATAAAATATCGAACTATTTTTTATGTGAAAGTGAACATTTTCTATTTTCTACACATTTAAAAATACTTCTTATTTCACAAAAAAACATTCGCTTTTCGATAACGATTCTCACAAGAAGTTATCTCTCGTCGTCTCTAACAAAACAACGTTCTTAGATAAATGATTCAGTTAGTTTCTTTGTGTATTTACGACTTTATTTCGACGAGATTAGATCGAGATGTAATCCAATTTCTTAGAATTAGCACATCGTGACGTCTGAAGGCTAATTGTATCCACAGACTAACATACCAGTAGAATGCGCTGAAAGCAAACGTGAAAACGCTCTTATGGTCCACGGCTACATAAAGTGATTGCCACATTATGCTGTGTAGTCTCCAAAATAGAGAATCACACACTTCTTTCTTAAATACTATTTAAAATGCCTTTGCAATCGATATAATAACCGTATACACGACTACAATTACACAGGGTGCCCGTTATTGGTAGTCTTTGGATAATAATCGGCACAAAATTGTAAGTGTTTTTGAGTGAATATCAATCAATAGGAGTAACTATAAATTTTTTTCTATGTGTAACCAGCATGTCACTAGGCTAGTTTTACGTTTTGATAGAAATTTCTGATAGATATTGGTTAAATTCAATAGTTGATACAAAATTATCTGTAGTGCGTACGCACACGTACTATAGATATAATTTTGTATTTTAATTCTTATGTAATTATTACTTTAGTTTAAAAATAAATATTGATCAAAAATGTAATGCCTATGTAGAGCACGATATTTTCGTACATCAAAACAACCTTTAAGGCATCTACTGGATAAAATAGTCTGTGTTTTTCTCCAACCGAAGTATAGGCACAGAGCTAAGAGGTACCTACCTAGTACAAGAAACATAGAATTAAATCGGTACAGACAGGCAAAAATGTCAGTTTCAAAAGCCAAGGGTGACTTTTACTTGAAACAATACGGGTTTATTTTTATTGAAATAATATAAGTAGTTTTTTTTGTTCAAACACGCACAAAATACGTGTTTATTTGTGTTTATTTCTCGTCTTTTGTTTGCACTTCATGTGTGAATCCAACTCGGTGTTTCTTTTACCTTTATTTTATTACTAAAATAGCAAGCTTATAGACATACATAAAACATGTAATGGGTTTCGTATAGAAATGACGGCCCATAAAATGTTAGGTGTTCTTCTTGTCGTATCGCTATGAATCTATGATGGAAAAATATATAACAACATATTATAAAATAAATAAAAAAAAGAGCAGTGATAGCCCGGACGGTTAAAGAGCCGGTCGAAAATCAGTGCGGCTCGGGTTCGAATCCTGGCATGTACCAATGAGTTTTTCAAAAAACTTACGTACATATTTATCACTAGCTCGACGGTGAAGGAAAACATCGTGAGGAAACCCGCAGGTCTCAGAATTAATTCTGAGACATGTGTAAATAGACCCGGTCCGGCGATGGGCTCACCACCTATCACGTTTAGGGGTCCAATGTATCTCGTGAAATGTGGGTATATCCAGTAATGGAATACCTCTGCCTACCCTCTCGGGGATGAAAGGCGTGAGATTATTTATTTATTTTTATTTTAAATAAAAAAATATTTATTACTGGCTTACTAGCTTATTATATTACAAACTCCCAGAATTGATTCTCGTCTGTCTTCTTACGTTTAGGTATCTATGGTATTCTATTCCATAGTCACAACCATAGTGGAAAACCACTTCTCTTTGCAATTACATTTTATAAGTTATACTAAAACATATTGCGTTTTCAGAAAAAAAATTGTGTTTGGACTTAGCCATATTTTGAGCAGATCTATACATATTCACGTATTTAGAATACCATTGGTTAAACTGTAATGACACGTTATCAATTTTATGCAAAGTGTAAAAAACAACATGGCGGCCATTAACAAATTGGTATAGTCGGTCTCAGTCGGAGCCGGAATGAAATGGGGCTTTTCAACTCCCCAGTCTCCTCCCATCCGTACCACATTTCAAATTGTTTTGATTTTTTTTATTTATGACCCTTGGATTTGTCTTTGTAGTAGGATGGTAGGAAGAATACCTATTTGTAGTGTTATATGGGTAAAAATATTGGGTGCAACAAATAATATAAAAATATATATTAAACAACTGTCTTGTTGCAAATTATGCCCGCCTCTCGTGCGTGAGGTCTGCATGGGTTCGATGCCTAGTGAGAACTTAAATAATAAATTTATCAAAAAATACATTCATATCTCTCACTAGCTCAACTCAGGCTCAACAAAAATTCAGAATTATAAATAATTTAAGTATATAGATAGATAGATAAGAGAAATTTCTCAAGTCACAGCACCCTAAAAAGTGACGGCTTCATAACAAAACAGATGTTGTTATTTTCTTGGCAATAATGTTAAAAAGCGACATCTATCTTAATAATAATAATAATCTCACGCCTTATATCCCCGAAGGGGTAGACAGAGGTATTCCATTTCTGGATATACCCACTTTTTACGAGATGTTCTTTGGACCGTAAACGTGATAGGTGGTGAGCCCATCGCCGGACCGAGTCTATTTATACATCTGTCTTAAACAGTATGTTTCAAATCTGTCTTAAACAGGATACAGTATTCTATTATAGAATACTGTATTCTGTTTAAGATATATAAGACTTAAATGGTGATAATTAATTCTAGGGTGCAGTGGTTATAGGTTTCGTCGCTATCGGATACTTTCGCTGTAACGTACATCGCGATGACAAACCGTCGAAGTCCCATACGTGGACATCGAATACTTTCGCTGTAACGTACATCGCGATCACAAACATTCGCTTTGGTAAAATTCGTTGTAAAAAATGTCGAAGTTGTGAATTACAGTCATTTTTGACACCCAAAAGATTTTTTGTAAATAAAAAAAAACTAAAATTATTCTTTGTATTGGTACGTTCTTGATTCTTATTCCGTCGGCTAGCGAAGATTAAAATGAAAAATAAAAAACTCTTCAAAACAGGAATACATCAACGCTGTCCAAACCTCCAAAAATATGAGTATACTTCAAACGGAGCAAACAAAATTTGGGTAGTCACTTCATTTTCGTTTTAATAATAAATTTCCGGACCGAAAGACGTCTTTGAAGGAATTCGCACCAAATTTGGATAATACGCGTAATATGCCGGCTGATGATTAAGTGGTGAGTGGGGAGGGGTTGATGCCATCTGGAGGGGACCGAGGAGTTTACAACTGGGCCCTCAATGGTCAGGGGCCCTTTTCACTCAAGAAACAGATCAATTCTTTAAATTATTGTATCGGTTCTGTAGTAGTTCCCGTTCCCGTGGAAATACGGGAATAAAATATATGACCTATGTTACTCAGAAATATTCTAGCTTTCCATTGGTGGAAGAATTTTTAAAATCGGTCCAGTAGTTTTTGATTTGACAAAGATACAAACATAAAAAAAAGATAAAACATAAAAAAACAAAGATACAAACGAAAATACAAAACATTCATCTTAATAATATTAGTATAGAAGTATAGATAAGATAGATACAGATATAGATATATTTATTTATGTAATAGTATGTACGAGTATAATAAATAATAATAATAATAATCTCATGCCTTTTATCCCCGAGGGGGTAGGCAGAGGTATTCCATTTCTGGATATACCTACCCACTTTTCACGAGATGTTCTTTGGACCGTAAACGTGATAGGTGGTGAGCCCATCGCCGGACCGGGTCTATTTATACATCTATCTTAAACAGTAAACAGTGATGTATAATGTAGGAGTATGTTTAATAGTATATTGTTTATAGTACTTCTATAGTACTTTTATCTAAGCAAACATGCTCCATCGTCGTCTGCATCATCACTATCCATCAGGTGAGATGGCAGACAAATGGTTTGCCTATTATTAATAAAAAAAAAAGGATATTACTTTTAATTTTGACGGACAAGTTTGTGTTCTTTGTTTTTGCTGGACATTTTACGTCTTCTATTTTTCATCTACTTATTACTATCACAACTTTACCTGCGACTTTCTCATTTATATTTCCTTAACACACCGTCTACCCTAGTTCAGGAGTGCGATTTTTGAATCTCACTGGTGATATCAAAATCACCGGTGACTAAAATTATCACCGATGATTTTTATGTCACTATTTTCCAAAAGCCGTATTTTTGAAAGTCACACGCTGTTTTCAATAAATCGTCGCAATCACAAAATATCACAATCGAGCCCCGCTGCTAATTCTTCCTAAACACATACTTTGGCACTTTTGGCAGATGTCACATACGTCAACTGTCAAAAACAATCGCATGGTGATTTCAATTACGAGTGGGTGGGGGCACTCGTAAATCGATATCATAGGTATGACAAATGTAAGTCACCGATGAGTTTCAAAAATACGAACTTTCGGTAATCACTCACATCGGTGAGAATTAGTCACTTGGTGAGATTCAAAAATCGACCCCCTGATCTCTGTTTTATCCATCTTATAGAAGAGATCGCTAAAAGCAATAAGACCGCCAATTGTACTTTAATTAATATTTATATACATATGATATTGTTTTTGGTGTCAACAGAATAACATTTCATCATGTACTTTTAACTTATTGGGCCTAAAAATGACTCATCCATGACCGATTAACAAGTGTAGGCCCTCAATTTGACGTTTTCTCCTAAAACCGGTACTGTTCAACAGCGTGTTTTCGAGGATTATGATACAAATTGGAGTTTGAATGTTAAAGTAACGGTATCGAGTTACGGTTTGAGAATAAAGCGCCTTAAATGGTATGTGAATTGTTAATTCATGAATAAGTATGTAGATTATATTTTAATATAATGATTGGTTGGTATCGCATACACAACAAATAAATAAATTCTTTGAATGAATGAATGAAAATCTTTTATTTCTGTAATAAAACATTTTCATTCATTCATTCAAAGAAAAGAATTTATTAAGGTAAGGTAGTTAAAATTTACACTAAGAAATGTCAATAGTCTAATTACAAGGCACTCTAAACTCGTCCATGAAGATTGGCTAAAAGTAAACAACAGACCATCTCCACCGACGAGTTGCTGGTTTCAAATGCAGTACCCCGAGAAGAACCAGCAAGAAACTCAAGGGCAGCTCTTTTTAATCTCATGTCTTACTAGTACTGTTTTTGTAAATTACTAGTTACATTAATTTCTATATGCCTACTTATAAACATGAAAGTCAGTCGCTAGGTATGTCTGTTACCTTTTCACAGCTAGGCCTGTGGATTGATATTGATGAAGTTTTGTTGAGAGCTTACATCCTGAGGAATGACTTAGGCTACTTTACATCCCGAGAAAACACATAGGTAGTTCCTGGGGGATGCAATAAAAAAAACACGTGGAGGGAGTCGTAAGAAACAGCAATAAAATAAAATAAAACTCTAAAGAGTAAAAAACCGACTTCAACGAATACGAGTAGTACTAGAAATATAAAATTTTTAAACTTTTGTTGATTTTTTAAATACCACTTAACCGATTTCTATAAAATTTTATATGAGAAAACCTCTGAAGTCTGATTTACCACACAAAAAAAATCTAAAATCAGTGAGGCTCGGGTTCGAATACTGGCATGTACCAATGAGTTTTTCAAAACTTACGTACATATATTTATCACTAGCTCGACGGTGAAGGAAAACATCGTGAGGAAACCCGCAGGTCTCAGAATTAATTCTGAAACATGTGTAAACAAACAGACCCGGTCCGGCGATGGGCTCACCACCTATCACGTTTAGGGGTCTAATGTATCTCGTGAAATGTGGGTATATCCAGTAATGGAATACCTCTGCCTACCCCCTCGGGGATGAAAGGCGTGAGATTATTTATTTATTTTAAAAAATCTAAATCGATTAATAATTGGTAAAGTAATCTCGTACCATACTTAGAAAACAAACGGTCGAATTGAGAACCTCCTCCTTTTTGAAGTCGGTTGAAAGTTATCAAATAAAGTCATACCTTTTCATCAGAGTATTTTTGCACCCCTAAACGTGACAGGTGGACCCATCGCCGAACTGGGGTCACAAAATACGAAATAGCACCAATGTACCGAGGTGCGGTTCCCCGAATTTTTTTCTTTACCATGGAGTTTTTTTTAAGGCAAGAGGTATTCCATTTTTGGAAATACCCACTTTTTAAGAGAGTATTCGACCCCTAAACGTGATAGGTGGTGAGCCCATCGCCGGGTCAGTTACCTCATGCCTCAGAATTAATTCCGGGACCTGCGGGTTTCCTTGCGATGTTTTCTTTCACCGTCGAGCTAGAGGTGAATATGTACGTAAGTTTTTGAAAAACTCATTGGTAAACTCATGCTAGGATTTGAACCCAAGCCTCACTGATGATCATGATGAAAAGCGGGCTCTTTAACCGTAAGGCTAACATTGCTCGCATTCAGCTAGTGAAAATATGTACTTACTCACGTACCTAAGCTTTTCATAAACTCACTCATCTTCAATTACGTCAGTTCGAGTATCGTGCAATAATTATCTTATTTTCATGTAAAGTCCTTATGAGGCTGACTAACACACATACCTTATAAGTAGGGATGTGACATTGATCGAATAAAATTGATTTCTCTTTTTTTAATAATAATCGATTTTTGAAAAATCGATGATACGAAAAAAAAAACATTTAATATAAAATTATATTTTTTTCACATTCTTATCCTTTTCACATAAACTTTCTTACTTCAAATTTCTTAATAAAATCGATTATTTAAAAGGAAATCTGCAGGTCTCAAAATTAATTCTGAAGCATTTGTGTACCAGACCCGGTCCGGCGATGGGCTCACCACCTATCACGTTTAGGGGTTCAAAGAATATCTCGTGAAAAGCGGGTTTATTCAGAAATGGAATACCTCTGCCTAATGTATCTGGTATAAAAGGTCACGATTTTTTTTTATTAAAAAAAAGACGATTATTTAAAAAAAATCTATTGTTTTTTCACATTCCTACTTATAGGCCATATTAACCTCAAGCCACATAATATACCACGCCTGTCAATAGCAGAAGCGGTCCCGTCTCCCAGTCAAGTTTTATTGTTGTTTCTGAACAATGACAGGGCGAATCTCCATTATGTCGTATTGGTTGAGATACTCAAGCCGAAAGGGTTAGTTGATGACCTTTTGTCAAGCATGTGTAATGGACGTTGACCCTTTGGGGGTTAAAATATTCTTTTTTTTACCTTTTAAAAAAAATATGACGTTTAAGGTATCTAGAGCCGAAGTTATACACGAGATTAATTGTAAAATATAGTCATGTATGATGCCATTTACAAAATCTAGAAAATTACGTACACTACTGTGTAGCAGCTGGCGGTTGTAGATGGATTGCGCCTGAATGGAAGCTTCGAGCCCGTTTATTTTTAAAATACTATTTCAAATATTTTAATGTATAATATTGACTACAATTATTATTGAGTAATGTATATTAGTTTAAGAAAGAAAAAAAATATTTTTTTTTTGTAACATCGGGAGGTTATCTTCTATCCCTATTCTTTTTTTGAGGTAAGACAAAGACATAACTTAACTAAAATAAGTTTAGTCGCTGTAAAGCAGAGTCGAACCCAATGTCAGCAATTTTCCAAGTGTAACTCAACAAAACTAATTGGCGCGCGAAATTCAAACGGGAATTAAACCGGCCAGCATTAATGCAGATGACAGTTCGACTCGCGACTTCCAAAGTTGTTCCGGCGACCCAACGTAGTTACTGCATAGTTAATTTATTTAACGGCCAGAACGACGGTTAAAAAGGCAATCTGATTGCCCATTTAAATCAGGCTGACTTAGTTTAAGTTATAGACAATTTAATTTGATGTAGATACTTATTTAAACTTAAATACATAATCTAACGCCTATTTTCTATTAGGGTAGGCATAGACAATAGACTGCCACGTGTTGAACTCTTCAAAATATCTACTGGATTATCATCATTTCATCGACAAGACTTCAAATTCGTCTATCCTAGTGTCGTGGGAAGTATCTTTAAAATTCCGTCTTTTTGCGAATCTATCATTTTGCGAATCCGTCATTTTGCGAATCTGACATTTTGCGATGGTGCCCTTCATTCAAATCTCTTCTCTCTATCATCATACTGATAAATATGTACGTAAGCTTTTTTGAAAAACTCCGTGGTACATACCAGGATTTGAACCCGAGCCTATTTGAGTTCGATCCCCGCTTGGGGCCAATATTTGTGTGCATGTCTGTAGGCTTCTTGTCAAGGTGTAGTTATTTTATTTATTTGTGTGTTTATCAGTAGTTTAGTATCCATCGTACAGACACTGCCTAGGTAGGTACGAAATAACCGTATGTGAATTGTGTCCCACAAATTATTATCATGTATATCCTAGTATATGGAGTACTAGTGATTCTGGATTCCGGTTTCACCGAATACGGGAGTAAAATATAGCCTACATTACTCAGGGATCTTCTAGCTTTCCATTGGCGAAAGAATTTTTAAAATCAGTATCATTCCAATAATTTTTGAGTTTACTCGTAACTAACATACAAAAATACAAAACTTTCCTCTTTAAAATATTTGTATAGAAAACACAATGTCACCATGGCAATTAATTACAAAATTAACACCTTTGAAAGTCAATTATGCCTAGAATAGCCCCGTAATTGCCTATTCAACGAACCTGTCAATCTACAGCCATTATCAAATTGTCGGTTCATCAATCATATCGATGAAGTTACGATGTTACTCGAAGGAAACTTCACCTGAGCAGATAATTGGTTATTAGAAGATAGACAGATGTTTTTTTTTACTTTCAGTGACACAGAAAATATTACACTGAAAAAAAAATTATAATTAAAAATTCCTAATTTAAACACAATTTTCGCAAACTCATGATCACGGTCGAATATACCCGTGAAAAGTGGGTATTTCCAGAATTGTAATACCTCTGCCTAGCCTAACCTAACCTACATAATAATAGTCCTAAACTTTTTTTTTTAAATGTACCCACCATTGCCTTGTACATGGTCAAATAAAGTTAAGAATTAAAGGGGGTGCCCGGGGCATGCTGTGCAATTTATTATTAGCATAAAAAGAAACTAAATTTTAGTATTTTCGGAAGTTATTATTATATCCACTTTTAACAAATTCCCCGACTACATTAATAATAAAACAGTGTGTTAACATTCGAGTGTAGAAGTTGGGATGCCACTGGCAAACTTTAAGCGCGTTCAGTAGTTACTCGGTTTACCTGCGAGCAGTACCGTAACTAGAGCAGTGAAAAAGGGGCCCAGGCACAGGGCGCAGATTCTTGGGTGGGCGCAGAAATAACCAGACCACCATTTCTTAAATATCTCTTTGAATATTGCTATGGCTCTATGACGTCTTTAAAATATACTAGCGGATCTGCACGGTTCGGAATACGGGAATAAAGTATAGCCAATGTTACTCAGGGTTATTCTAGATTTCCATTGTTGAAAGAACTTTCAAAATCGGTCCATAAATTTTTTAGTTTATTCGTAACAAATATACAAAAATACAAATGTTTGCTCTTTATAATATTAGTATAGAAGCATAATAATATAGAGATGTTCTGAGCGATTTCACCGCGGAAATTATAGCCTAAAGTAAGTTTTCGATTATTTCCGTTCGAATCCTGTCCATTCCGGTTCCTATATGTCCTTTTTAGTGCTCACATACGTCATATAAAGAACCTTTGTGTAAAATTTATTGCTGTTAGACCCAGTGGTTTGAGTTAGTCGATCAGTCAGTCAGCCAATCAGTTAATCAGCAGTGTAAAATTTGAACAGTAATCAAAGGCACAATTATAGAAGCTCGATTGGGCGCAAAAAAACTAGTTACGGCCCTGCCTGTGAGTTGTTTGGAATTCTGACTTTTTGGAATGGAAACGTGGAATCTTGTATGTGTTTTGTTTTGAAACAGTGCTTTATTCTCTGGGATACTATAGTGGGTTTTGTGGGAAAGTTCGCTGTAGTTATTTCAGGTGCTGCATAATATTTATAGGTACTGAAGTTGCTAGCTTGCTTTTTTTGTTTTTTATAAGTAAAAAAGAACAAACTGTTCTGTGTAAGCCGTCTAGTCTATTTGGTTGAGATTTTGAGAAATTTATATTTTTTATTAGATACTCTTTTCGAAAGTGTAATACATAAAATAAAATATTTCAAAGTTTGCAGAATACCTATAAATAAAGCTATTTCAATATTTTATACTTTACATATTTTCATCTTTCATAATGTTCATTGTAATTGTCACCTAGAATTTTTGATGACAAAATAAATAGACCGGAATAAATAATGATGTGAACTTCTGGGTTTTGGGTTTGCTTGTGATTGGAAATAAAATAAACTGAATGTGGGTAATGACTGTGGCTAAGTATTTATTGATCTTTTATATCAGTTGTTGTACATTAACCGTTAACACTATTACAGCTAAGTTATAACTAAAGTTATACCAGACTAGTTAATCGGCAGAGCCGGGTTCACGGGGGCAAATAAAATAACCTAACTGTAAAATCCTAACGAGGTTATACCACCAATCAGGTTAAATTTATCATTAATATGTTGAAATTTAAAACACCTACATACTTGATCATGGTGACTTATCTTAAAATAGCGAGAAGTGCTACACCATTCTTAAAAACTCGGAGCTCGGAGAAACTGGCACGGTGAGAAACACCGTAGTCATCGAATAAATTTGCAACGGAGAAACTTAGGGACTGTAGAAACTTAGGTACTGTAGAAATTTGCGTATCGTAGAAAGAACAATAGCAAAAGTCCATGTGTTTTGGGTACCCCACTTACACCTGCCCACGGAAGACGAAACCGTGTAAAATCGATAGTTCTTGGACAGACTAAGATAATATGTAATCATACCACATTTTTATAAGTTGAGGTTTAAAAGTTATTCGTTACCTAGTGTATTTTGTAGGTTATTATGAGATTTTAGGTACCAAAGACGTGTAAAGAAAAAGTTAATGTAAGTTCCTTATTCCAACCTCTTTGTTAGAAAATAGCACTGCCTACCACATGCCATATAAGTTACTCTATGCCAGTGAATGATGGCTTAGGCAAAAAATATCGATACCTATATTAAAATATCGATATTTTTCCAAATACTAAATTAGCATATTATATATTATATCGTCGATATTTTTAATGGCGATATATCGACATTTATTTTACAGTATCGAATTCGTATCAATTTTAATATATTTTTAACGCAATTCTGGTTTCGTGTTTCATTTCATGTTAGGTACTAGATACTTGCCGACTCAAGCATTTATAAAAATATACTATTTTCATCGTCCTTTTTTACGAATTTGGGAATATGTATATGTAGTAATAATAATGTAAAACTGACGATATATCGATATTTTTCACTCGATTTTTATCTATAGTATTTAGAAATGTCGATACGATAAATATCAATTTATTTTTTCACTTGGCCGTCCCTAGTGAATGACATGGTTGACGTGATGACACGACGTTCAATTTTACCACAACAACAAAAAAGTTTTTGTATTAATCAAAGACATTAAAATATAATAGCATAGAGGGGGCATTGGGAATATTTTCATACAAAACTATGAAGCTCAAGCGTCATGTCCTTGTCATGTCAGTTAGTATGAACGCGAGCTGTCATTCGGTCGAAATTGTACTAGACTTATTCCACTTGGAATAACTTTTGGCTTCAAATAATCCTCGCTTTGTCCCCTTCATGCCTTATATTATATTTTAATCTCTTTGGTATTAATAGATTTCCCAATCGATCGATTCGTGTTTCTATGATATTTCTGTTTTATTTGACTCAATATTTTCAACTGCTAGATTAATTTAAAAATATGGAAAATTTCGACTTGTTATGAGTCAATATAACAAGCATAGTGTGATACCCCGTGGGTGTCTATTTCAGTGGGTACCAAAGCTGCCGATGTTCTTTGCGTATCGTAGAAACCTCCTGCAATTAACAGGAAATATTATCTACATGACTTTACTCGGAGACGGTTAAAAAATTATATATAAAGTTGGAAAACAGAACCTAATTGGAATTAGTTATTGCACATTTACATACCTTGTGGGGGAGAAGAGTCAAGCTTGAAGCATCAGAATCTCATGTCAAATGTGTGTGTGGGTAGGTATATCAACCCATACTGCAATAAAATAAATTCACTATAAACCACGATATTTATGGAATTCAACCAATGCAAATGGAGAAGTTACAAACTAACAGCTTACCAAATTGGAATATAGAAGAATACTTCAGGAAACATTCTTTCTTTTACAATGGGTTTCCTAATAAAAGTTTGAAGTAGGGTAGATTCTGCAACGAAACACAAAATGTTTGAAACTAGAAAAAATCAAGAAATCGTCATGATCTAACATCGTTTAAGTGTTGAAAGATATATCCAACTCACCAGGATGTTCAAGTTTGAACTCAAAAGCATTTGCTTTTGTAAAATGTCGCTAGTCAACTTATTTCGACGACATCACGGCAAAGAAAGAACGAAGTCAACGTTCTGTATTTAGAAGACCATCTCTCACACACTTCCCGAAAAACACGGTAACTGAAGGCTATCTTGACCTCAAATTCACAAGACACAATTGTGCAAAAATCATAGTTCAAAACTGTTTTATATTTAAATGATCTCAAATATAATAACACAACACTATTTTCCCTATATGATTATTATTTAAAGCATTTAAATGCTTTTAAATTGAATGACATAATTTTGTCAACAAAAGGTAAATCTTTCATAGAAATTGACAACACCGACTTCTTTTTACAATGACGTTTGGCAAAGGCAAAGGCATCATCACATTCTGCCTATTTTTGAGTCACAATATTAAATGCTTCAATACGAAAGTACAACGTTACATAATAAATCACATTTGACATCACTATAGTTGAGGAGACAAGGAGTCAAGGTCAAGGCTAAATAAAACCAGACGTTTTATGATATGAATAAGGATAATGGAATAAGAGTGCCAGATGCTAACTGCTGGCAAACAGTTGTCTCTGTCTATTATTAGATTAAACTTCTCAGTCAGACCCAGCGCACACCAACAAGTTAACATAAACCTTAACAACTTGGACATAAGGTCAATAATAGCATCAAAAGATTAAATACGCGCGCAGATATTGGAGCGCCCTTCTGCGTTCTTTTCATGCAATTATTGACCGTTTATCAAAGTCGTTAAGGTTTTTACTGAATTGTCTTCAAAATGCAATCTGCCGCACTTTCAGCTTCGTGTGCTGGGCCTAAGTCTCTTCCAGTTACTGGTTCTACCATTAGGCATCGGTAACGCTTTTCTTTCTTTGTTGAGTTTAAAACCTTTTTTGGTTATGTTTTGCTAGTTACATGATTAACAATTTTTCATCTAAGTACACTAATATTATAAAGAGGAAAGATTTGCATTTTTGTAATTTTGTATGTTTGCAACGAGTAAACTCAATAACTACTGGAACGATTTCAAAAATACTTTCACTGATGGAAAGCTACTATACCCCTGAGTAGCATGGGCTATACTTTTAAATATTGAGCCAACGCCACGTGACAAACGAAGATTCCATTCTCTTAGTTGGCATCCGTTTAATTGTTATACACTTCTTTAGAGTGTTGCGTCAATTTTACTTGGTAGCGCTATAAAACTGCCCGTGATAAGTTGAGCGCTAATGTCAATCATAAATTTGTCATTCTATTCTACTAATACTTCAGTTTTACAAAGTGTTTAAACCTACAGTTGTTTTTAAAGTATAACTAAACGAGTTAGTTTTCAATTTTCAACCGATTTCAAAAAAGGAGGAGATTCTCAATTCGACTGTAGTATGTTTTTATTTAAGTTTGATACCTCAGAACTTTTCACTGGGTGAATTGTTTTTGATGATTACATACATACATACATACATATTCTCACGCCTTTTTCCCATTGGGGTAGACAGAGACAGATATCTCGTGCTTCATCCACATCCATCAAACGACTCATATATGCATGCTCGTCGGTTTCGGATAGGTACTCTTTATTTGGCTTTTCTTCAATACATCGATGAACATTTTGATGATTCTTTTTTTATTTGAAAGCTAGTGCTTCCCGGGTAATCCCATTTAAATTTGGTCAAGTTCTGACAAAGTCATCCACGAGAAAACCATGTAAATTAAGTAGGTTTTTTATGCTATAGAGTTCTATATTATTGTCATACCATTTGTTTGTTCCTACCGGCCCTTAGTCTTAGCTACACCAATACCAATATCATCTGGTAGTACCTGAAACCAGGCGAAGCTATAAACAGCGAACACCTCAGCAATTTAGCAGCTCCAGGCTTAATAATCGTAATTCAGCTTCGCATACAATCGAAAACTACTTAATCTAATACACCTTCCATCACAGTTCTCACAATTAAATTCCCTTCCCACACGCTCAATTTGTAAGCGAAAGCGATACGTGAACTGTGTGCTTATTGTGTTTTATAGCGAGTTATTTGCGAGTGTCGGGTTACAAGGTGTAAATAGAAGTGATAAGGCGCTCGTGTGGTACAAGTGATGAGAGAATGGCGACGGTTTTAATGTGAAGTGAGTTAAGGTTCAGTTTCTAGTATCACAATTCGGGTTTCAAAAGATCTCACAAAGTAAAATACTCAATACACAAACATTTATTGCATTCCATAAGTTTACAGAAGGTGGTAGGTGAATAATAACTTTCCATAGGCGTTTTATCATTTGTCAATCACTGGGAATTTAATCAGTTAATAACCGCTGGTTCCAATTGGAACCGAGACACAATTAAAAATTTATTGTGTCTGTGATTCATGGTCTGAGAGGTTAAACTGTCTTGAAAAACTTTCTCTACAACAATAGTTAGGTACTACTCAATTACAAACACACCCGATGACCATATTAAATTCCGACTTCAAGATCAAATAAACACAATAAATCTTGATCCGAATATCTATTTCTTGCAAAAAGGTGTCATATATTAATTTTAAAAATATTACAAGAAAAGTGGGTACTTTCCTAAAATAAAATACGTCTGCCATCGCCCTCTGCATTGAAATAAGAGTGAATTTCTAAATAAAATTTCCATCAAACAAAAAAATATATTTTTGAAGGATCAAACTTCGCCTCTAAGCCCTTTCGCCTTCCACCACACCAGTTAACACTACATGTTGTAGCTTGTTCCCATTAAGCTCACAACTTACTTGCGACATACATCTTCTGACTAGTAAATTAACTTATCATATTAAGACATGTTGTCTTCATCTTCAACTTTTAATCATACTAATAAAATCTTTATTTAGCTCGAAATGTGGTATAAGAAGACGGTCAGTAAATTTATAGGTATTACCACAGAATAAGTAATAAGTAGTACAATAGTACTAACGTAGTATGACACACCACACTATTTCACCAGATTCTGGCATGCAAATCTCATAAATATTAAAAGAAAAAAAAGAAGGAAATGTTTATTTGTTCTTTTAATTTAATTTATTCTTCGAGCACTAAACTTAATGTAATTTTAATTCATAATCATTCTAAAAATACAATTGTCATCATTAACAAAAACAATAAAAAATGTCATAATTAAAAATGAACAAAAGAAATGTCATAAAACTCATAAATTATCAAATAATATTAAGCAAAAATTAAAATAACAGTGCCTAAGTAATTAATGAAATGAAAAATATATGGGTTTATATAGGCCTTCTATGCCTTTCACCATACTAAGAATTAGGCCCTGTTTCAACTTGTTCCCGTCACGCTCACAACTCGTTTGTGTCACTATGACACGTCCTCTGACGTATAGGGTATAGCTAGGGCTGTCAACATTTCTTTCGCAAAGTATTTTTCGAAATAAACTAAAACACTTTAAGTACACTTAAAAAAAAAGTTTTATATAAAAAGCAAAAACCAGACAAATCACGATTCACCAGCGTAAGTCCGAGGGAAAATATATGTTACTCCAAGAAAAGGCTTTCCAGTCGTAAAATAATTTTAAAAATCAGTCCCGTAGTTTTGGAGCCTATTCAATACAAACAAACAATCTAGTCTTATCTCTTTATAATAATACTATCGACCCGCCTTCGCTTCGCTTCGGTTTATATTATATGGTAGTATGTTTATGTGTGGTATAAAAACCTTCTTCTTGAATCACTCTATCTTAAAAAAAAAATAAAGATCTAAGCATGCATTGGGATAGACAGACGGGAAGCGACTTTGTTTTATACTATTTAGTTTAGTGTAGATTTATTAAAAAAAACTATTTCTTTTGCGCTTTTAACATTTTTATGTCTGAAGCAATAGTGTCATATATAGCACACTGGATTTATAAATGAATGTATATGAAAGGCCTTGCTCAGCAGTGGGATAAAATCTAGGCTTACAAAAAATATGAATGATTTATTTTTTACTAAGTAAACGCACATTCAAATTTATTTGATGGATTTCAGTGTCGAAAATATAGTCTTTTTCGTACCTATCTCATATATTATATTTCTTCAACAGTATATAGTAGGCAGACCCGAAATATGGTACAATACTACACCGAGTCACAAAATAAGCGCAATTCCTCATACACCCCAATTAGTATATGAAAAAAAAATATGATGCAGTCGAACTTTAGTTGTGTCTAACCATTTTTTTAAAATATCGATCAATAACAGCACGATTTAAATAGATAGAACTAAATTCAGCTACGCTAATTCATTTTTCCGAAAAATTAACACATTAAAAGTAGCTGAAATCGATTAAGTAGTCGATACTGAACAAACTAATTTCAGGAATTGCGCTTATTCTGTTACATATTGTATAAATAAATACCGAACAGAACTACTCTATTATAGCACGGTTGGCAACCCTAGGTACAGCTATCACCATTATTTCGTTATCACGTAACAGTGGTGCGTCTTTAAGTCCCTACCTTTCAAGAATTACATTTGAGTTGAGAACAAAGGACTAACGGATAAACAGGATATAGAGCAGTGGTAGCCCTGTGGTTAAAGAGCCCGGTCCTCATGCGCGAGCTTCAGGTTCGGATCCCGACGAGTACAAATGCGTTTTTAAAAAACTTACCTACTTATGGGGTAAATATTTATCACTGGCCCGGTGATGGGAAACATCGTAAGGAAACCCGCAGAGAAACTCGCACCACGTGTCACGTTTAGGGGTCCAAAGAATATACTGAAACGTAAGTATTTCCAAAAATTGAATACCTCCTACCACCTTGAGGATTAAAGCGTGAGATTATTACATATAATGGATAGAAGATAACCTACCGAATTTAGTCGTGTCAGTGGCTGTATTTTAGTCGTGACTTCTTTACTTATGCACTAAACACGTTATGAGATGCCTTAGTTGACAGGACAAATTTTAATTTGGCAGGACTAAATATCGCTCGTCTCTTTTCTTTTCTATGAGAAAGAAAATGACAGGAGCCAACTAAAATAAGTTTAGTCGCTGTTAAGAAGAATTGGGGGGATAAAGCGAGGAAAATATGAAGCCAAAAATTATTACATCTAGTGTGATTCGACCAAATGACAGCTCTCTTTCATACTAACTGACATGACGGTTGAGATCAAAGCTTTTGTATGAAAATATAACCTCCCAGAGTTATTCTATGCCCTATTATGTTAAAATGTCTTTGTCTTACATCGATTACGATGAAATTTTTCATACTTATGTAAGTTCGCTGATAATGCAATATATGGTAATAAATATGGTACCACCGAGCTGATCTGATGATGAAGCCAGAAAGTAGATATCGCAACTCCTCAATTGGCTCATTAGATTTACCTACATACAACTTATAAGTATACAAAAGCTTGTATTTTTAGTTTTCATGAACTATAATAACTTTTTTTTATTCAAGACAGCACACCTTCTGCAAAATACGAAAGAATTAAGCGAGCCCATCGCCATTGAACCTAATGCTTCAATAGATCCCGCCATATCTCGATTTTCAGCTTTTCAGCCGTACTATGAGCTATTATAAACCAAAGAAAGGCGAAACGGGAGTGCCAACACAAAAACTTTTATACTGTTATGTGTAATAAGTCCTTACCCGGGTTTTTATAGGGGTTTATGATAAAAGCGTTCTGTCATTGTGGGGTTGAGCTGAGGTCACGAGGAAAAAGTTGGTGTTATTCACGCCAAAGGTCACAGAGGAACTGGACATAAGTCACAGTCACGGTGATGCCAGATATAAAAAAATAATAATAAATGTGGGACACAATTTACACACGGTTATTCAGTCCCATATATTAGGCACAGCCTGTACTACGGGTACTAAACAACTGATAAACTCAATTAATTGAAAATGAAAGAAAAAAGAGCAATGATAGCCCGGACGGTAAAGAGCCGGTCGAAAATCAGTGAGGCTCGGGTTCGAATCCTGGCATGTACCAATGAGTTTTTCTAAAAACTTACGTACATATTTATCACTAGCTCGACGGTAAAGGAAAACATCGTGAGGCAACCCGCAGGTTTCAGAATTAATTCTGAGACATGTGTAAATAGACCTGGTCCGGCGATGGGCTCACCACCTATCACGTTGAGGGGTCTAATGTATCTCGTGAAATGTGGGTATATCCAGTATTGGAATACCTCTGCCTACCCCCTCGGGATGAAAGGCGTGAGATTATATTTATATTTATATATATATTAGCTGATCATGCAAAATTGCGATACATAGCATTGGACCAATTTTAGTGTAATGAGCTTAAATTACTAAAAATAGCTATCAGAAATTCCTGGAACCCGCTGCTATAAGAATTACTATGGTGATCGAACGCGAAAATATATGGTACGAGGAATTTACAAAAACATTGTCTCGGAGGATGAATTTATTACACTTGTAGTGCGAGTCTGACCTCTAATTGTATTAAGAACGTTATAAAGTCCAATGTGTCAAGTTCTATGTGCTCTTGATCGTACAGGATTAAAAGCCTACTTGATATCCGGGGTCTCTTCTAGGACGTCATCACTATCACTACATAGTATGAAACAAAGTTTTTTTCTTTCTCTGTCACTATATCCCTATGTCCCTATATCCCTATATCCCTATGTCCCTATGTATGCTTAAATCTTTAAAGCTACGCAACGGATTTTGATGCGGTTTTTTTTTAATAGATAGAGTGATTTAAGAGGAAGGTTTTAGTGTTAGCATTGCACCCGTGCGAAGCCGGGGCGGGTCGCTAGTATACTATATGATAAAACTTCATATTAAAGGCTAAAAGATATTTCTAAACAATTTTGTATCTACTCGTATGTTATTAAAATTTAAATGAAAAATATATGGCAAAGGCAAAAAAAAGACAAATGTCACCATTTTAGCCTGGTTTTCTAATCCTCCATGTCCGTCTGTCTGTCTGTCAAAATGGAGTGGCAACCGCAGCGAAGCGCAAAGTTTTATTCTTTTCACTTTTGTTTTAAAATATAAACCATTTTATTATAATACTCTCGTTTTAAAGATTCCAAGTATAAGCATAATTGTATGGGTCATAAATTATAATTAAAAGTAACAACTTAATACAAATGGAACTATTAAAATCATTAAAACCTCACAACCTCAAACTAAAATCAAGAAAAAAAAAGGCAGTGAAAATGTTATAATAATGTATTAAAGAAGTTCTGATTAATATTTTTTAAATACTAGATTGTATTGTATTGTTACAAATATTTTTAGACCTTTGGAACTTTTTGTATTACTTATATATAAAAAAACCACGATTGTATTTGTATAATTTAAACATAGTAATTGTTGTTAATTAAATGTTAATATGAAATAGGGTATTTAGACTGTATCGAATTTAAATTGCAATTAGGTACTCCTTCCAAAACAATTCTAAATGTATTTTAATTTTACAATTATAGCATAGTTTTTAATTTAAAAACCACAGAAAACGTGTGATGGAAAACATCGTGAAGAAACCCGCAGGTCTCAGAATTAATTCTGAGACATGTGTACATAGACCCGGTCCGGCGATGGGCTCACCACCTATTACGTTTAGGGGTCCAATATATCTCGTGAAATTTGGGTATATCCAGTAATGGAATTACCTCCTCTGCCTACCCCCCTCGAGGATAAAAGGCGTTAGATTATTATTATTTTATTAGAAAACGTGTAGCTACATGACTACTACGTGAGATGCCTCTACTCAGTTATCACTCATTTTTCATAGTAAAAAAAAACAAGTCAGTCACACATTTTACTAGGTAGTCTAATATCCTATAGCTATAGATATTCAGGAAATCCCATTTTATTCATCACCACAACGCAACTATAAGTCAAAAAATAAAAAATCATTTATTTTCTCTAGGTACAAAAAGTACACTCAGAAATGTCAATAGTCTAATAACAAGGCACTCTAAACTCGTCCATGAAGATAAGCTAAATGTAAACAGCAGCCCATCTCCACCGACAAGGAGCTGATTGCAATTGCAGTACCACTATATAACTAGACTGAACTATGAAAAAGTATGGTATAGTAGAGTCTCAGCACAACTGCTGATTTTTAGACCATGCCCTAATTTAAAAATAATTTCAAATATATTTTATAGCAGTTCTAGTTCACTGTCTTACTAAGCTTAAACTTACTAATCTACACCGTACGAAGGGCTATTCAAAGACATTTTCTGGTTATATCACAGAATAAGTAAGCTCGACTTGGCTTGGCTATGGTTATATGCAAAAGACTTAAAAAGTTACAGCTCGACGGATGAGACGAGACCACGTTACAATGAAAGAGACGACTATCAAATACCCTTTATTTACAGTGTACAAGTTTTTAAGTCTATATTTATTTATGGTACCTATATAAATGTTTCACCAACAACAAGAGGGTTTATAGATTTATGCACCCATGTAGGCGTTGACGCCTAAAACGCGCACTACAAAATGAGCAGTGATAGTCCGGACGGTTAAAGAGCCGGCCGAAAATCAGTGAGGCTCGGGTTCGAATCCTGGCATGTACCAATGAGTTTTTCAAAAACTTACGTACATATTTATCACTAGCTCGACGGTGAAGGAAAACATCGTGAGGAAACCCGCAGGTCTCAGAATTAATTCTGAGACATGTGTAAACAGACCCGGTCCGGCGATGGGCTCACCACCTATCACGTTTAGGGGTCCAATATATCTCGTGAAATGTGGGTATATCCAGTAATGGAATACCTCTGCCTACCCCCTCGGGGATAAAAAAGGCGTGAGATTATTATTATTATTATTATTACAAAATGTACATAACCTACGCTTAATTTAAAAGTTCACCGCATTTTTCCGGCGATCCCATAATAAACCCACGTGTCCTCGGCCTCAAACTTTCCTACCCCATTACACGGTCCCAGCGTTTGTTAATTACAAAAATAACAACTGCTAGTGGCACAGTAACTCGGAAATTAGGGAGTAAATCTCCCTGCGAAGGTTGCGGTTGGGACTAACTTGTAGCCATTCTTGCGGCTACCGTCGTTAAACTTAACTTATTGTTTCTTGCTTAAAGTTTCATATTTATTGTTGCGAGTTTAGCCATTGGAGATAAGGAATAAATACGGTTAAGTTAGTAATGATAAGGGTTAGTTTAACTGTCTGCGTAGCTCACTTAGGCTTGAGTATAGTAAAAACCGGCACACAAACACAATTTTTAATTAATTATTTCTTTATGTTTCATTTTCGTACATGTATACGACTATAATTATATCTAACGCTACTAACACTCGCCTAGTTATTATAAGGCTGTTTGAGGATACATAGTTAAAGTTTTGGTTTAGTTTGTAACTACTTCTAACTGTAGAATAAGACAACTGATAAACATTTCCCCGTTTCACCCACACATTTCCCGTTCCCGGGGGAATGCGGGAATAGTATGTAACCTATGTTACTCAGTGATAAGGTAGCTTTCCATTGGTAAAATATTTTTTTAATTCGGTTCAGTAGTTTTTGAGTTTATTCGTTACAAATATATACTAAAATAAGATCTAAATTCAAGATAAGAATCCAAAAATACAAATCTTTCCTCTTTATAATACTACTAGCGACCCGCCCCGACTTCGCACGGGTGCAATGCTTATACTCTATAAATCCGTTGCCTAGTTTTAAAGATTTAAGCATACAAAGGGACATAGGGATATAGAGACAGAGAAAGCGACTTTGTTTTATACTATGTAGTGATTAAGTAAGTATTTCTGTGCGGATGTAGATTTATTAATTAATTTAATTTCATGTACCAAGAAAATAGAAAATTTACGGCGAACTTAATTCTCCTATAGCAATTTCCTGCAAATAACTCAAATTCGCGATAAGTTTCTTCCCTTCAAGGCTATCTTTAATAGGTTATATGATATGATATGCTCGTTGCTGGATTTTGATATAAGTTGAAGCTCTCGAGTTTCTGGCCAGATCCTAAGGAACATAACTCTTTACGTTAAGAATGCAAGTCGGCACAACTTTGTAATAAGGAATTCTATGCACGAAACGGCAAGCGATTATGAAAGTCGTTAGGCATACCATTATTCAAGTAAATAATTCCGACATCTATACTAATATTATAAAGAGGAATGATTTGTATCTTTGTTACGAATAATCTCAGTAACTACTGGACCGAGTTTAAAATTCTTTTACCTATGGAAAGCTAGAATATCCCTTACTAACATACGCTATGTTTTATTCCCGTATTCACACGGGAACGGGAACTACGCGAGTGAAACCTCGCAGAATAGCTAGTCATTAATAAATTCGCTAAAATATTAGTTTTGCTAAACTATGTTTCATAACATCTCGAGGTTACCGGAAACTATTAAGTGCTAAAAATACGTATCTTCTTATATTTTATATGTCGGAGATTCCATGAAGGCAGATGTAATGGGACGCAAGCGGCGTCTGACGTCATCAGCGTGCTTTTATAGTGTCTATTGTGTACCGGGCTCAGAGGGAGCAGTCTAAGAGAGGACCTCATACAGTGCGCGTGCGCCTACGAACTGTACCTACCTATGTTTCGTTAATCCAGACATTTGTATTGTGAATAATAAGTGAACTATCAGTCATAACTCTATATTGTTAGATCAGCACTCTATAAAGTATAAGTCTAGTTTATCTGTTATGTGAACTGCATTTAAGGCAGATTAAAGGATATTGTAAAATATGAATCCTGAGTCGTATTATTGCCACACTCCACGTTCACCTGATGAGAGAGATGTTGGACCCTGAAAATAAATCGGCATCCTGTTCCGACATATATAATAATGATAAACTTTCAATTAAAATTAATACGTCTGGAAACAATAGGAATATAACAACACAACGGAAATTTATAAATCCAAACGTGAGGTGCGGTTACTTATTTTTCTTCGATATCAGGTCAATACTTTTTATGAAACCAAACAACTGAAAAACTAGTGTTTTTTTTCTGGATTTTGCTCCCAGGAAAAAATATGTAACCGAATTTTGTTTCAAAAGACCGTTTAAAAAAATCCATCAAGATGAAAAGTAAATTGAATATAATAATAATTTTATAATTTATTGTTCATAAGTAGCCTAGTACAATTGTAAAAGGTTATTAGGTAAATTATAATTAGGTATTAAAGGCGGAGTGCATATTAAGTAACAGCCGATATCTAGAATAGGATACCCTGAGATCTAGATATCGGCTACAAACTAAAGGTACATGTAAATACAGTGCTTATGAGGGTACAACAGTGCTTTTGAGATCAAAATTTGACTTAAACCTTATGACAAATAGTTTTAGTTAGGTAGATATAATAAAATTAGAAAATTTAAAAAATTAAAATTAATTATAATAAAATTATGCCTGTTGTGTATGTGTGTGCGTATGGGGTGTTTGAGGGGGTGTGTTTGTATGTGAGAGAATGTGTTTGTGTGAGTGTGTGCGCTTTTGTAACTTGTGTTTTAAGCTGGAGACTGCAGCTGAGTTTCAGTTTCTTCATAATTAAGACTCCGTAACCAAGTCGATACAGATTTCTTGCATTCATTTTTATGAAGATTATGTATAGACATTTTACGTTGTAGAGTGTTAAACAAATAGGGACCTAAAAAGCAAAAGAATTTATGACTGAAGCTGGTATTGTATTGAACGGATTTTGCAATGAGGTGATTTCTTTTAGGGGTATCAGTGAAAGGAGTAATTGAATGTTGTAACAGAACAGTGTAAAGGATAAAGAGTTGACGGACAGTTAGTACTTCACAATACTGATAGAGGCAATTTGTGGGAAATAATCTGGGTTTAAAAGTACAAACTTTAAGTAGGGCACGTTGGGCACGCTCTATGGTAATAAAGTGCGATTTTGAAGCTCCACCCCACGAGGTGATACAATAAATTAGTAGAGACTGACAAAGGGCCAGATATATCGTTTTCAGTATGTAAGGGTCTGCAACATGTCTTAGGTGTTTGAAAACAAATATTAGTTTGCGTACTCTATTTGCTAGGAGGTTTATATAAGGAACAAAAGACAATCTACTATCAATTAGAATACCCAGGTATTTAATTTCATTAGTTCTTTGAAATATTGAACAAGAGCACGAAGAACTATGGACATGAATGGTATGAGCAAAAATTTTATATTTTTCAGGATCTGGAAGATGACGGTTTAAAATTGAGAAGGTTATGTACTTTGTTTTATCAATATTTAGAGTAAGTAAGTTTAAATTGAGCCATTCTGAAACTCTATTGAAGCCAATTTGAGCAGAAGAAAATACCTCATCCCATGTATTTCCAGAAAAGTAGATAACTGTATCATCAGCAAAAGTTAAAAGTTTACCATTGGGTATTTCCAAATTGCAAAGGTCGTTTATGTAGACTAAAAATAGGCTGGGGCCCAAAATGCTACCCTGTGGAACGCCGTAGGTGACCGAAAGATCATCACTTGTATTTTCGTCAATCATAACGCGTTGGGATCTTCCATTTAAGTAATTCTGGAAAAGAGAGAGTTGCGTTCCACGAATACCGACGGATTCCAGTTTAGACAGCAAGATTGATGATGAAACTGTATCAAAAGCTTTACTTAAATCAAGAAAAATAGCCAGGCATTTATTTCTTTTGTCTAGGTCCATGACTATCATATTAGTAAGATCCTGAACAGCCTGAGCCGTGGATTTACCCATACGAAAACCATTTACTCCGTTTACTCTCAAGATAATTCGTTAAGCGGTTATTTATTATTCTTTCAAGAACCTTAGAGAGGGCAGGCAATAATGATATGGGTCGGTAATTGGTAACCTGTTTGCGGTCTCCGCTTTTGAATATCGGATGGATAAGCCCTTTCTTAAAAAGTTCAGGAAAAATACCAGTGGAAAGCGATAGGTTACATATGTGAGTTAATGGTGGAACAATTAATTCCCGGTAGGCTTTAATAAATTTTGTGGAGATACCATCCCAACCTACTGCGCAGTCATTTCTAAGCGATAATATAGTTTGGTTTACTTCTTGTTCATCAGTTGGTAAAAGAACAAATGAATGGGAGGTTGATGGAGTAGGTAGAAAGTTTATGTTGGAATGTTTTGTTATGTTTTCTGCTAAGCTTTTACCAATATTACTGAAAAAGTGGTTTACATTGTTAACGGATTCATGAGGGGTGTTACAGAAAAGTAGGAGATCTTTTGCACAGGTTTTTTCTCTATTTAAGTGTGATATGTCCTTAATAACTGTCCATAGTTTTTTATTATTAGAACCAGCTTCAATCAGTTTACTTTTTTCATATGACCTCTTAATTTTCTTTAAGAGATCATTACAAAAATTTCTGTATCGTTTATAAGTTTTACAAAGGATTTCATTATCTGGGGATTTTTTAATATTTTTATGCATATTGTCTCTATTTCTGATACATCGTAAGAAACCGGGAGTGATCCATGGTTTGATAGGTCTAAAACGGCGGGGGAAGAATACAGGGATAGAGTTCTTGATAATTGCCTGTCGTAGAATATCGAGTAGAATGTGGGTGGCAGAGTTGGCATCAAGTGCATCATGCACCGGGGAGAAATCAGATTTTTTCATATCCTCATCAAGTTTTAAATAATCTATTTTTGTTGAGCGCTTAGATGGACTTTCTATTTTATTCATATTAATTGATATAAAAACTGCATCGTGATCTGTAACTGTCGAGTTTATTACTAACGTGGTAGAGGAATAAGTGGATTTACTAAAGATGTGATCTAAACAAGTGGAATTATGAGTTGGCAGGTTATGTGCTGGCAATAGACCGTGCATAGCTAGTAAATTTAAATATTCATCAGAATTAGTATCTCTGTTGTTGTCCCTGATGTCA
Organism: Ethmia dodecea; assembly: GCA_963855545.1. NCBI lineage: Eukaryota > Metazoa > Arthropoda > Insecta > Lepidoptera > Depressariidae > Ethmia > Ethmia dodecea. The sequence continues at coordinate 1,977,587 of OY979457.1, forward strand.
ATATTTATGTCACCGGTTAAAATTATTGTTTTAAAACAGGAAAGAAGAGATAGAAGGCTGTTTAGAGTGTCTAAAAATAAATCTGTGTTGAGAAATGAGGGGGGACGGTAGATTGCCAGAATGGCGGTGTCTGTACCAATTTTTATAAGAAGGCAGCTGGCATGAGTTACATTAGGTTCACTAACTGATACTGCCTGCAAATTATTACTTACATAAACCACTATGCCATCGTTTTGGTTAGCGGGATCAGTTGAGTTAAATTTACTGTAATTGTCTAATGGAACTATAACAGGATTATGTTGAAGCCAACATTCTGTTAAAAATTTAACATCATGACACAAAAGGGTTCTTTGTAAAAGTGTCTGGAAACTGGATATATTTGCTGATAAGCTACGTATGTTTTGTGTAATGATATTCAGATTTTTCAAGTGGTAGGGAATTAAATCATAACATTGCTCAGGATCACAATTATGCGATACAGAAGCAGATGAAGCAGAATATAAATATATATATAAATATAATCTCACGCCTTTTATCCCCGAGGGGGTAGGCAGAGGTATTATCCATTACTGGATATACCCACATTTCACGAGATACATTGGACCCCTAAACGTGATAGGTGGTGAGCCCATCGCCGGACCGGGTCTATTTACACATGTCTCAGAATTGAAAAACTCATTGGTATATGCCAGGATTCGAACCCGAGCCTCACTGATTTTCAGCCGGCTCTTTAACCGTAAGGGCTATCACTGCTCTGCTAGTAAATTGAAATCCTTATTAATTAACTAAAGTTGTACCTTCCGCGCGACAATCGCATTTGTCAATCGCACTGTCGCCCAGTAAGTTTGTGAATAGCGAGCCTACAGGATGCGTAATTTAACCGGCGTTGTTCCGCGAAACAAGTCCGCAATTACTTTTAAGGCTTTCGCGAAGTTTTAATAAGTTTATTTCGTTATGTTCCCTCTGTTTGTCTTGTCAGGCGCGGCTGCGCGGACTTTGTGGAAATGTTATTAAATCCTTCTGTCTACAGCGTCCCAAGGAAATAGCGAACGAAAATATACAGCGAATATCCATTTCTATACACGATACAGTTGTAAGCCGTTGTGTTTGCATTCTACGATGATGTATGTAGTGAGTTTATAGAAATCTGATTGCTTCATGATTCTAGCCTTTTCACTAACATAGGTATTATGATGAACTTACTTTTACTTAGTTTAATTTATTTATATTTTGCGCTTTGTATTGATGAATAAACAAATAGTAGGCATCGAATAAAGATTGTAGTTTTCGTATTGACGTTGTTAAAGCAATGCTTGCTTTGCATTTCGCTGAGTGAGTGAGGTAACCGGAGCCCCCCCCACCCCTTCCCATTCCCCTATTCCCACCTCAAACCTCAAAGGCCGGCAACGCAGTTGTGACTCTTGAGTTGCAGGTGTCCATGGGCGACGGTAGTCACTTACCATCAGGTGACCCGTCTGCTCGTTTCTTATATAAAAAAAAATAAGAAAGTTCTATACATAATTTCAAGCTTTTACACTACGCTCTATGTTTTTATACTTAAAACATAGGTTTAAATTTGAATTGATGTTAAGATTTTGTGATTTTCAAAGAATGGTTCTTTGCATCTGCCTGGATTTAGCGACCAGCCTTCAGTTCGCTTCTCCCGCGTAGTTCCCGTTCCCGTGGGAATACGGGTATAAAATATGGCCTATGCGTTATTCTGATATTTATGCTATATAACTGTAAAGTTTCATCAAAATCCGTTCAGTAGTAAAAGAGGAACAAACATCCATCCACACAAACTTTCGCATTTATAATTATTAGTATAGGATATAAAAACCTTCCTCTTGAATCACTCTGTATACTTATTAAAAAACACGCATCAAAATCCGTTGCATAGTTTTAAAGATCTAAGCCTACTTAAGGACAGACAGACAGGAAGCGACTTTGAGTTGACTAATAAAACATTCATTGAAGCTGTAGGTACCTAATAAAGATTATCTGGAAGCAAAAATTTGAATCAAGCCTTGTTATAAAGCAGACGGTGGCACGCCAATCTCGATGTGATATTCGGAAGCCGTCATTACCAGCACAGGACTAAAATAACCGAAGTAAAAAACCTGTTCCCTTTGACGGGCGATCGCCATGGAAATTATATTAAAATTTGATGCGGGCTCTCGGGCGGCGACATGGCGAGATGCAATTATGCACCGATATTGGACCTGGTTGAAATCCATTAACTATAATTTCCGGGAAACGAAATCGGTTAGGAGGGCGGAACGGAATTAGGCTTGCTAATGGTAGAAATTGAAAACTAATTAAGTAATAAATATGTGGTCGGGATTTATCCCTTTTTTTGTTTTAACAGACTTCGAAAAAACTGACTTTAAACAAAAAAAAAAAATTGCAAACGCACTAGTCACCACTACGTTTTTTTCCCTCGATCTCTGGGATGCCATCATCAGATCCTGGTTTTCTTATTGGTATATATATGGATAGATAAGGATTACCATCCTAGGGACATCTCCTTTCCAACAAAAAAAAACGATATCAGTTCATAAACGCCGAAGTTATAAGCGAACGCACATAAAAATATATATACGGTCAAATTGAGGAACTGCTCCCTTTTTTGAAGTCGGTTAAAACAGGGAGGTGTTTTTTTAGATTTATCCATATTTATCTCTCCATATCAATCTCGATTTTTTTTTTAACCGGTATTCCTCTAGGGTAAGTTTTGTAAAAATCTGATATAGAACTTCTGGTGAAGAACGTAACTCCTGAACGGACATAGCAATTCACTCGCTATCAGCTATCGCTATCGCTATTATAGGTTTAGTAAAAGTAGGTAATGGATGTTGAATATGCAAATAATAGTCTTTTTAGTACTATTTCTAGACGTCGGTTTGCATTTTTGTTTAAAATTTTGATTTTTACTCGTTGATCCAGTGTTTCGATTTAGTGTTACTAGACTGCAGTGCTGGTAAGGATTGCATCGTTTATACCATTAAACACTATAATAATAATAAATAAATAATCACACGCCTTTTATCCCCGAGAGGGTAGGCAGAGGTATTCCATTTCTGGATATACCTACTTTTAACGAGATATTCTTTGGACCCCCAAACGTGATAGGTGGTGAGTCGTCGGACCAGCGGGAGTATTCACGGAGGCTCGATACCGTTTCCGTTAGATTCAGATCGAGTAAAAAATTTTCCGAATCCTTATGTCACATAATGACAATAACTTTCGACACCAACATCAGCCCTTCTCGAAAGTGTTCGACAGATTTTCCGATTCCAAGTCGAATATCGAATGTCGAAGTTCTGTGAATATGCCTGCCGGTCTTTTACACATACGTTTCAGAAATATTTCTGAGACCTGCGAGCTAGTGATAAACGAGCTAGGAAACACAACTTAAAGTGTAAAAAGCGATTGTATGTCACAAAGCTTCAAAATTGCATAAAAACACATGTCAACAACACGACAATTTAGTAATATCGTGTTGCTTCCACGATTGAAGCTTTCAATATTCGCATAACAATCGGAGCTGTTTGGGGCGCTTACGGTGAATTAAATTCTAGCCCGAATCAATGGAAAACGATTTTCTCTGCTACTTCGTTTTCAATTTAAAAAGAGTGTTTTGTTACGCGTCGGATTTCGCTTTATGAACGCTTCTAAAACACAGATTAATTTGCAGAGGAAAAATTTTGCTTGCATAATAATAGCTCTGTCGTTTTAGGGTTCGGAAAATTCAATAACTTTTGTGTTAGTTTTGTAATTGAGTCCTAGAAATATCCTATATGATCATGTCAACATTGCTTAACTGGTGTTTACACCGTAATCACAGAGCTAAGTGTGTCTCACAAACTGTACGTGTTGATAAATCACAATTAACAATGAGAGTAACAAGGCTGTCACAAAGTTGTGTCATTCCCGTGCGATTAGTCAATACCCTGTCTCATTAGTCATTACCCTGTGCAATATATTATTTGTAATAACATTGTCTAGTTCCACGCTGCACAAAGCCAGTGCAATATCACGCCTCAGGTAGTCCAATTAGCAGGGCAGATATGCATTATGCGTTCACGTTAATGATCATGAGTCATTTATTATTTGAAAAGCTTTGAAGTATCAAGAGACTGATAGATTGAAAATGTATAGGATAAATCTCTTGGAAGATCATATTCAATGTTAAGAAAAATACACAACTTGGAAGCTTCTAGAATTTTAAGGCTCTTAGCACTTAGAAGCACGAATTAAGAATAGATTTTTCAAAATATCCACGAGAATGAGAAAAAAGTTTCGTAAGGGAAACTTTGCTGGGCAACTGACTGCTAGTACCGTATATAACTTTATATTAGACGTTACTTTAAATTATTTATGTACAGTAAAGAGCACAAGAAGATTGACGTATTGGACTTTGTAGCATTCTTATTACAATCGCTATAGAGGTCAGATTTTGCACTACAGTGCAAAACTTCATAATGCTCTTAACTGTACAAAAAGAAATTGAAGTGTATAACATTTGTATGTAAGATGCACTAAAGTCAAGACGACAAGAAAATGAATATTTTACTCGACTATTCAAAAAACGTCAAACAGGTATTCATGAAATTGTGTGGTAACATGTATGTATATTCTGATCTATTGAAAGGATTTCAAGAAATAAAGTTGCTGTGTTATTTGATATGTAGTATAATGTCACAGGAAATCACTATGGCGGACCTTGTTTTAAAAGAGGCAAAATTAAATAATACCTATAAAGCTAAATTTAAATTCACGGGTTAGATAATGGATTCTCTATAAAGATAATCTGATTCTCGTTCCAATCCCCAAACCGCGCGTCCCATATAAAATCGCTTTAAATCCAACCAATATTCTAAACATGCGGTGGTACTACGAAATAAATCGTCGAGTTTCCGCTCGCTGACAGAGGAGGGTTCTTGCGAATTTAATTTAATTTCGGTCATGCGTAATGCCGAGGTAACACCCCAACATGGTGGTTACACGTTCGATTATGTACAGGGTAGTGATCCATGGGAATTATATTGAAACACCCCGTATATCATGGGATGTTTGTGCATGAAATTTATTTTTGCTTAGAATTTTGTAGGTTTGAATACTTTTACGGCGAGAATTTGTGTTAAAGTGACATACTGGAAACATTTTTATTAGTGCCACTAAAATAAGTTAGTTTGATTGACGCTTTTCTAAGAATGCTTAGTCACGAAGGCAATAAAAGCCTATTTGAATGTTTGAAACGTAATAAGTTGTTCAGGAATAATGGAATGGCTCAGAAGGGAATTTTGTCCACTCGACATTTTCTCCCAAAAGAAATGCGAATGTCTTTTGTTTCGTTATTGCGTTTGAAATCGGAATACGTTTTTTTAGAATGCTTTGTATAAATGTTTTTAGGTTTTGGGTTAAAGAAACATTAAAATATAAAATAGAATAAAACAGCAAATTTTATCGTCAAATTTTTTTAACCATTGAGGCACTGATAAACCGCACACAATATGATTATTTGTTGTCCTTGTCTACCCATGTGGCCTCATCAGAATAAAATAAAAACCCTTTGAAAAACGCTTCTTTTTAAATATTAATAACAGGTACTCTTAATTACATCCTGTACAATTAATCTATACTAATATTATAAAAAGTAAAGATTTGTATTTTTGTATGTTTGTTACGTATGAACTCAAAACTTCGATTGTAAAAAATATTTCATCAGTGAAAAGCTAAAATATGCCTGAGTAACATAGGCTATTTATTCCCGTATTCGAACGGGAATGGCAACTACGTCGCTGAAACTACGCAGAACAGCTAGTGTAGTATTTACACGATATTAATCCCTTTGACGGGCCTGTTGGCTCAGTTGGTAGTGACCCTGTCTTTTGAGTCGGAGTCTATTCCCACAAGGGAGCAACATTTAAGTGCAAGAACATGTCTGTTGACTTCGTGTCTAGGTTTAATATTTATTTAAGTACGTTTATCTGTTGCATATAATACAGGTTCTGCCGATTTTAGAACAACAACGGTGTGCGAATTCTGTACCGCAATTTATTAATTATTTATCCCTTCCAAATTCATTTTTGAGTAGGCTTTTACTCGACATTCGCAAAAACGCACGAAAAATTACCACAATTAAAAAATATACATTTTTTACATAAAAAATGAGCAGCATTTTACGCCGCTTCCTTATTTATTATAGGTACATATATATTTACGAGCAAAATCAATTACGATCATCCCCTGGCCGGTAATAATCCCCTGTCGATTTGATTACGGACAGGTAAGGAGGGTTGGTGCTTTAAAATATTATAGCCATACATCGATTCCCCTGGATGGAAATTTTTGGAGGGGATCAGTGCAATCTACTTTTTATTTTAGGTCACAAAACCTGGAGCTATAAATGTAGGGATACTTTTTATTTATGTTTACAGAAAATCACCTCACGCCTTATATCCCCGAGGGGGTAGGCAGAGGTATTCTGTTTTTTGGATATACCCACTTTTTACCAGAAATTCTTTTGTCTTAAAGGTCCAAATAATAATCAATATACAAATATTCTTTGGACCTTTAAACGTGATAGGTGGTTAGCCATCGCCGGACCGGGTTTGTTTACACATGTCTCCGAATAAAGTCTGGGACCTGCGGGTTTCCTCCCGATGTTTTCCTTCACCGTCGAGCTAGTGATAAATGTGTACGCAAGTTTGAAAAACTCAGTGGTACATTCCAGGATTCGAACCCGAGCCTCACTGTTTTTATCATATGAAGCAGGCTCTTTAACCGTAAGTCCATCACTGCTCTAAAAAGTGCAATATTTTCATGTAAATAAAGTCTTGAATCAATTAGTTTTTCAAAAACTCGGGCATTCAATATTTCTGTGCAGGATTTTGGTTTTGGTGTCTATGTTTACCTAAACTCGTATATGTATTTGTTGCCGATGTGCTGGCAACTTTAGTAATATATTTAAATTTAGAACCTTTAGCCTTTTTATAGTTTTGTCTTTTGTTTATTTTTAGTGTCAATAAATATATGTTGGAAAAATATGGTTTTTCTTTTTCTTCAGCAATAACAGTATTTAGAAGTGTGTTTATAAGTTATTCAATACCCATAGTACTGGATAGTTCTTTGTTTCGAGTTTGGGACTGAATAGCCTTTTGTAAGTTGAGTCCCATAATTTATCTATTTCTTTACTGCAACGCACGTAACTGCGACTTCTGTAAGTGCGACAGTATCCCTCTGCGATAATCATACGTCTTTCGTCGCAGCTTGTTGTGATTTGCCTTAAGAGCTCAGACTAAAAAGCTTTCATCCCATCACGAGCCCATTTACGCCTTTCATCTAAACGTATTTCTTCCCGACAAAATTACAGCCGTAATTGGCACAGTTGGGAATAAAATTAATATGGTGTCAATGAACTCTATTACGGTAATGGAAGGAATGTAATGAATATCGTTGTTGTTGAAAAATAAAGACTACTTAGTAGACCAACATGCATAGCACTAACACGTTGAACGCCACGCGGGGCACCATGTGGGCCACACTGAAAAGTTAGTTAGGGCCATCGGGAATTCATATTTATGACAAGTTTTCACAATGTTGTTTTTTAATTTTAATCGATTGAAAATATAATAGTTACCACTATAAACTAAAAACCCTGGTGTTTTTCTTCCAAAATCCTAAGAATTTGTGAGTTGGCACACGGGTGTCCCCCATGGCTCCCGCGGAAGGAATTACGTTTTTCCTACCGCGGGGGCCGCGGGGATCACAGCGCGGCCCACCCCGCACACCTGCCCGAATGCCCGTACGCCGCGTGCCGCGCTCGGCGATTTAGTTGCCCGTTCCAGTGACAATTTATTCTAACAGATTTTAGGGTTCCGTACCTAAAAATAAAACAAACGGAACCCTTATAAGATCACTTTGTGGTCCGTCTGTCTGTCAAGACCCTTTATCTCGGGAACGCGTAGAGGTATCGAGTTGAAATTAAAACCATGTACTCAGGTCTACGGTCCCCGCAAGGTATTCTGGTGATCCAAGAATTTCCTTGCAGATCTGGGAAACGCCAGCTCACTCGAGGAGAATATGTGCTACCGTCTCCTCCGCCTTAATGCACGCTCTGCATAGAAGGCTGAGGTGTACCTAATCAGTAATACATATGGTGTGTAAGTGTTTATTCAGTGAGCAGTGTCCGGTGATGGTCTCCGACACCATTCGCAGGCTATCTCTGTCCAGGCGCAGAAGGCGCTTGGGCTGTTCCGTCTTCAGGAATGGCATATACTCCTTGGAGCATTCCTAGTGGTGTGGATAATCTAATGGTGACATCACCTGAGTTGACTCCCGACTCCAGTTCCAGTGTCTGTTTTTGATCCATCAGTGTAGATCCTTAGCTCTTTTGAACCTTAGTGATCATAAAACTCTGCTGTGAGTTCTACGTTGTAGTGTTTTACGAAACAGTGTGTTTTCTGGATCCTATCGCTCTTTGATGCCCTCATCGGTTTTCGCGAGATTGCATTCTCTTTTATGTGTTATGTGTTTGATTCTGGAATCTCTGCTTAGGGTGCCGGATAGCTCCAGCCTGAACGTCGCTAGGGCTGCTTTTTCCCTCACGTTAAGGTGTAGGGGTGGTAACCCCAGCATCTCCTGTTGGGCAGCAGTAGGTGATGTTCTCATGATGCCGGTAATTTCTACGCAGGCTAATCTTTGTAGTTTCTCGAGGTCTTTCTGGGCTGTCGTCATCGTGGCGTAGCCCACAAGAACGTCATCATCGAGGTATATTTTACACTAGCTCCGCGGTTTAGCCAGCGTAGTTCCTATTCCCGTGGAAATATGGGTATAAAATATAGCCTATATTACTCCTTGATAAGGTAGCTCTCCATTGGTAAAAGAGTTTTTAAAGTCGGTTTAGTGGTATAGGTATTAAAGCGTAACAAACAAATAAAGTCACTTTCGCATTTATAATATTAAGTTAGGGTGGTAGGTACCTACAAATTTGTACGGAACCCTCGGTGGGCGAGTCCGACTCACACTTGATCGTTTAATAATAATAATATAATCTCACGCCTTTTTTATCCCCGAGGGGGTAGGCAGAGGTATTCCATTACTGGATATACCCACATTTCACGAGATACATTGGACCCCTAAACGTGATAGGTGGTGAGCCCATCGCCGGACCGGGTTTGTTTACACATGTCTCAGAATTAATTCTGAGACCTGCGGGTTTCCTCACGATGTTTTCCTTCACCGTCAAGCTAGTGATAAATATGTACGTAAGTTTTTGAAAAACTCATTGGTACATGCCAGGATTCGAACCCGAGCCTCACTGATTTTCGGCCGGCTCTTTACTTGATCGTTTTTTTATCATAAACTAAAAATCAAATACTACATAATATTTATATACGTTGTATATATCTCATTAATTGGTGCAATTTGAAACAACCTTTACAAAGTTCAGAAAAACGTAAAAAAATTCTAAGTCTTTTGAAAAAAATAAGAACCAAGCTGACTGGATTGTTCTACAGGGCCACACGGCCCACCTTTCTAACTTTTTAGAATGAAAACGATGCTCTGTGGCTTGTAAATCGCGTTTGAACAGAAGCATTGCGGTGGCTCACCGGTGACCCCCGTGGCCTGAATGGATTCAATGGGTTTGGCCCACCCGTGTCCCCAATGGCTCAAATGAAAAGACAACTATTTTTCTGTGGCGTTCAACGTGCTAACCGACTCGACGCTCTGTAAGGTTATTAATTATAATAATTATTATAAACCATATTTACTAGTAAGACATGAGATTAAAAAAAGACGCTATGTACTCATGAAACTATTAATTATATAATTATTATTGTAAACCATTATTACTAGTAAGACATGAGACTAAAAAGAGCTGCCCTTGACTTTCTTGCAGGCGCTTCTCGGGGTTCTGCATTTGGAACCAGCAACACGTCGGTGGAGATGGGCTGCTGTTTACATTTAGCCAATCTTCATGGACGAGTTTGAGTGCCTTGTTATTAGACTATTGAAGTGTAATTTTCAATTATGTACAGAAAATAAATATATTTTCATTTTCAATTGATCAGAAGAATAATAATTGAATTTGGGAAACAATTCACACATTACATATAATTAAGTACCTAGGTAAAAAGAGCCTGTATTTGGTTTTGGTGTTATGGGTAGTCATTGCTAATACCTTACCGACTACTATTGGAGGGAGACCAGGATCCCAAGACACAGGATCTACCTGAATGGGCTCCTGTCTTCAATAATGTTCATCATGTCATCTTAATTGTAACTATTCTAATAGAACTATAAAGACAGTAGAGAAAATAACTTTAAATACGTGTAAATACCCGTTTCCGCGCTTTCTCCCTAGGTTATAGCTGAAAATGTGCGAATTGCTCTTTGAGTAAATACTGCCGCTGAGCTATGGCCTCTTTGTACTGCAGCTACACACACACCAAACCATAGATTTACTTATCTAATATAATATATTCGTTACTTTTGTGTTGTACCTAAATTTATTTGAAAATTACTTTTCTGGATACCTGTATCACTTTTAGTTGTGTTTTTGCTGGATTACATTCAGCTCCATGCAGCTGCTCTATTAAGTGTGTACTTACCTGCCTTTGTTATTGTTTTTTTTTATGTGATGAGTGTGTATCTGTTGTACAAGTAAATTCTATTCTATTCTATTCTATTCTACCCAGACAAAATGAAGTCAAATGGAGTTGCAATGGCTTTCGATAAGTGGGCGTATAAAAGCCCCTATACATTGAATAAAAACATTTGATTTGATTTGAAACTGACAAGGTTCGTAACGCAAGGCGTACAACGCGTTACAATTTACTTTTTTAATGATACTAGCTTTTACCCACGACATCGCCCGTGTTTCGGAATTTAAAACAACCTGTATGTCATCCTGGTGTATAAGCTACAACACTGTAAAGTTTTATCAAAATCAGTTTAACAGTTTCTGAGTGAAAGAGCAACAAACATCCATCCATACATCCATTCTCACAAACTTTCGCGTTTATAGTATTAACTAGCAGTGCCCCGCGGTTTCACGCACGTAGTTCCCGTTCCCGTGGGAATACGGGGATAAAATTTAGCCTATGTGTTATTGTGATGTATAAGCTATATAGCTGCAAAGTTTCATCAAAATCCGTTCAGCAGTTTGTGAGTGAAAGAGGAACAAACATCAATCTATAAATCTATCTTCACAATTCGCGTTTATAATATTGAGTGTGATGTGATTGGATATTAAAACATATCTCGAAAGGTTGGGTAATACACCTATAGGTACTTATAATTTTACCTCACCTTAGAATATACAGGCTGTTATTTTTTTTGGATTTTACCCGGTTCGATTCCAGGGTGTGGCAAGTGAATTTTCAAAAATCTTTGAATGCAGTTCTGTTTTTTTCTAAATAAAGGAATGTTTTCTTTGAGAAATATTGTCTATCTCCAGTACTTTCCCTCCAGGTGGCGTTAAAAAATTCACCCTGTATACTCGTAAATAGGCGGAATTGAATCGAGATGGTTCATTCGAGCGGCATTATTAATGTTCTGGCTGTAAATTTTGCACACCTCGTATGTGAAAAGGCACATTTCCATTTTGGTAACTTCCTTTTTAGGGTGGAAATATATTTGAGGAAATAATCGTTTCAGAAATGGTTTTCGTAGTGATATCTATAACTGAAAACGAATTTAACATACTACGTGCATGATATACTGCCCTCTGACAGACAGACAGACGGACAAATAAGTGATCCTATAATAGTTTTCGTTTTAAAGGGTACGGAACCCTAAAATATAAAAATAGACGGGGCCGGGGACGCTGGTAAGGAACTCGCCTTTGGACGGATTAAAAAAAAACTCACGCCTTTTATCCCCGAGGTGGTAGGCAGAGACCCACATTTCACGAGATATGTATATTGGACCCCTAAACGTGAGCCCATCGCAGGACCGGGTCTATTTACACATGTCTCAGAATTAATTTTGAGACCTGCTGGTTTCCTCACGATGTTTTCCTTCACCGTCGAGCTAGTGATTTTTTGTGGGTTTGAATAATATTTTTGTATAATTTAAATAAAATATTCCGCCATTAATGAAAATATTCGGATATCCCAAAGAAGTTCTGAAGCATAAATATTTCCTTACTTTATTTAAAAACAAAAGTTGGTGGAGGAGCTTGACACATTGGACTTTGAAACGTTCATATTACAATCACTTTAGAGGTCAGACTCGCACTACAACTGTAAAGCTTCATGTGCTCTCTCCGTCCTTTCAGTTTCAATCGCTAACTTATTTTCCTATGAGATCGAAAATGCATGCTTCATTGGATCTGGTTATAGGGAAAGTTTGATTTAGCATTTTTTCGAGGTCAAGGCGCCATATATTTTGTACCCGAAATACTTATAACGGAAATTGTCGTTATTTTTGGATATAGTTTTTTCTGGGACGGATGGTTAGCTTAGGGAAACGAATTAATATTGTCAATTTTTGGGTTATGCGTATGATAAAAATGCAAGAAATTCTAACTAAACTTTTATTAAAGTAACACACATTACACACAACTGGTATTCCATGAAATTCTATATACGAAACGAGAAAGGGAAGTGAAGCTTGCCACAGACTAACTTTTTTTTAATAACATGAACGGCAACGACTTTAAATGTAAAATTCCAAGATATATTACAATTTGCTTCGTACCAAATTTCAAGATTCTGAGTTCACGGGAAGTACCCTTTAGGTATTGATTCCCTTGCGAGTGTCGAAAATTTGCGGAAATTTGCGGCATAATCGGCTGTATCTTTTGATTGCGTCGGTTTAGAAGTTTGATTTTTTCACAGCTTCAAGGGACAGTAGACCTGAGCATCATCACTACATAGTATAAAACAAAGTCGCTTTCTCTGTCCCTATATCCCTATGTCCCTATGTATGCTTAAATCTTTAAAACTACGCAACGGATTTTGATGCGGTTTTTTTTAAAAAAAACCGCATCAAAATCCTAATATCAAAATATCTATTAAGATTGAGTGATTCAAGAGGAATGTTTTAGTATTAGTATTGCACCCGTTCGAAGCCGGGGCGGGTCGCTACTTTGATATAAATTCCAGCTTGATACCACGCGTTGAGGTATCCCAAGAAAAAGGGTCTTGCCAAACAGATAGACGGACGGACGGAACAACAAAGTGATCCTATAAGGATTCAGTTTTTTCCTTTCCTAGGAATGGAATAACCCAGATTTGTTTTTATTTTATAAAATACATGTTTCAGGTGTAGATGGTTCACGACGGCGATTGGCGTCAGAACCAATTCTGCTGGTTTCCTTACGATGTTTTCCTTCACCTGTGCGTAAATATGTACGTAAGTTCTTGAAAAACTTATTGGTTATACGAGATTACAAATACTTTAAAGAAGTACTAATAAACAAAAGCTACTACAATGTTAAAGAATATTTCGATGATAATTTTTAAATCACAAATATTAAACCTAAATAAAAACTTTAAACTTATACTTATTTAATTTTAAATTCATCAACATCACTACATAGTATAAAACAAAGTCGCTTTCTCTGTCCCTATATCCCTATGTCCCTATGTATGCTTAAATCTTTAAAACTACGCAACGGATTTTGATGCGGTTTTTTTAATAGATAGAGTGATTCCAGAGGTAGGTTTTAGTGTTAGCATTGCACCCGTGCAAAGTCGGGGCGGGTCGCTAGTTAACCTATAAAGTAGTCCTCTCTTCTGCTATTGCTGTGCCCTGTACATCAACACTACATAGTATAAAACAAAGTCGCTTTGTCTGTCCCTATATCCCTATGTCCCTATATCTCTTTGTATGATTAAATCTTTAAAACTACGCAACGGATTTTGATACGTTTTTTTTTAATAGATAGTGTGATTCCAGAGGAAGGTTTTAGTGTTAGCATTGCACCCGTGCAAAGTCGGGGCGGGTCGCTAGTTAACCTATAAAGTAGTCCTCTCTTCTGCTATTGCTGTGCCCTGTACATCAACACTTCATAGTATAAAACAAAGTCGCTTTGTCTGTCCCTATATCCCTATGTCCCTATATCCCTTTGTATGCTTAAATCTTTAAAACTACGCAACGGATTTTGATACGTTTTTTTTTAATAGATAGAGTGATTCCAGAGGAAGGTTTTAGTGTTAGCATTGCACCCGTGCGAAGCCGGGGCGGGTCACTAGTGGTCCATAAATTGATCTCACTTAGTTAAGACCACCTTGTAAACTTAGGATGCAATAAATGATAGTATATTGAGATCCGAGCCTGAGCCGTGACAGGCGGGCTTTAAGTATTAAACCAACCGGAGACGCCACTGACAGGCGTTCCCCTCTGCCAAAAAAAGTGTCGGTCAACGATCATACCTGTTATATACAACTAGTTTTTTTGAGTTCCCGGCGTGCTCGTATTGGTGAATGTATTTGTGTGCATCTAGTTCAAGCTAGTGTTTAATTGCTTTGTCAACAAATGCGTTTGTTTTAACATTATTTGTGTGCGTTTCCTCATCCCCCCGCAGAAATTGGCAGACTTTTTTTGCAAAAGAAACTAGTGCGCGTGACGTCTCCTGTTAGTTTAATATTCAAAGGATGCAATAAATGATTAAGTATTGAGATCCGAACCTGAGCCGTGACAGGCGGGCCATAACTATTTCACAGACCAAGTAAGATGGAGGCATGTAAATTCAGCGCTGACTAGTACGCATAATTAGTCAGCGTAAGTGGTCATCAGTCACTCTCAACAGGTCAGTAATTAGAACCAATCAGGGAAGGGTTATCGCCTCCAACCCTCCAATAGGGAGGATGCTTGATAAGCTAGTTAAACTACAGCATTGATGACATTCTAAATTTGAATATGCATGAAGGTTCGTTATTTCGTAATAGATGTTGCCTTCACCATTTCGCTAATGGTCAAATCTACATTATCACTAAGTAACTTAAGCTATGTTTTATTCCCGTATTACTACGGGAACGGGAACTACGCGGATGAAACCCAACGTAATAGCTAGTAAATAATAAAATAACGCAATAGTGAACAATTATATTACGAGAGAGCTAACAGGTCGCTCTGTAAAGTTGCTTGCGCAGAATCAGTTATTTTCCTGTTACCGTAGTACTTTCGTAAAATCATAATAGCTATTTGAAATTGGAGCTACCTGAACTCAGCGGAAACGTTTTCTGGGTAAGTTCCCTTTTTTTTAAAACCAAAACTTGCTCACAAAATTTTACCAAAGTTTTAACGCATCGCAATCGAGTTAACACGTTTTTATTTAAAGAATATACCTATAGCTATGTTAAGAATGTCCTGTTAATAGCACTTCACTCTGTATCAGAATTTCTCACATTCTATCCCTTGAGATGCCAAGAATTTCCAAGCAACTATTCTATGGCAGAATATTCTGCAATTCCCAGGTTAACATGTTAATAAATCCGCTTGGTATTTAGTGCGATATTTGCAGGGTTACTCCACCTGTGAGGGAATTATTTAATAACCCCCTCTTCAAACGGATAGAGGCGTGACAGCCCTGGACGTAAGATTACTGGAAGAGACCTGGTTTTATAATAACTTTTGTTTTTAAGAAAAATGAACCAACTTCAAGCACATCTCGAGTTGATGGAAATTCCACTGACTCACTTCTATGTTTCGTATAGTTTAGAACAATGTTTTATAGAATAGAATAGAATATTTCTTTATTTGCGTCAAACATGGTTTTACAGATGGAAAAAATACAGTCTTGGCAGTGCATACAATATGTTCGCCGTAATTAAAAGGCATGCAAAAACTTAAACATATAGACATACTTATTTTATTTTAAAATTCATAAATTCATTAATATTGTAAAAATTACATTCATTGAGCCATTTATACAATTTTTTTTAAACATTTTAATGTATGTCTTTCGGGATTTTATTATATATTCTAATACTCATGCAGAGACAACTTTTATCATATTTCATCGTTTTTGGGATTGTTTCAAAGACAAGCCGGTTTGGGTTTCTGTGACTACGAGTGTTTATGTCACTAGCTTTTATAAACAATTCCCCATGCTGTTTAACAAAAACACATATACATTAACACCTTAGAAAAATATGCAGTTGAGTAGGTATCGAGCTCATTCCGAAAGGCGTACGGCTGGTTCATCCTTACTTGGTGAATATCCCTTCTATACGCACCAAGCATAAAGGATTGGATTCGTAACGAATACACCCGACAGAGAACCGAAGTTATCGACATAGCTCAAAGAATTAGCCAGCTGAAGTGTCAGTGGGCTGACAACGAAAAATGAAAGAACCGACAACTGTTGGGGAAAACATGTTCTGGAGCGGCGACCGCGACTCGGCATACGTAGTGTAGGACGCCCTCGGGCCAGATGGGATGACGTTCTGCAAAAGGCTGCAGGCAGATGCTGGATGCGTCGGGCTGAAGATAGGGCGCTATAGCGCTCATTTGGGGAGGCCTTTATCCAGCAGTGGACAAATGTAGGCTGATGATGATAATGATAATGTCACACGAAGCACTTTTCAAGATCTCTTATTGAGAGAGAGAGAAGAAGAGTGAAACTACCTGCCGGCGTCTATATTTCCGAATTCATATAACCCATCAGCCTTGCTTACAAGATGCCTTTACTCGAGCCTTAATCGAGTAAACAGGCATGTTCTGGGCAAGCTCGTCGCCGTAGGCCCCGTTTTTGACGTGACAACGTCTTATAATTTGATGGAGCCGGCTGCATGCACGAAAAAGTATGGCGTATGCGGCGTTCCAGTGCAAGCGAGAGCGCGCAACGAGCGACAAAGAGGCTCAATCCATTCCATCAGTATTTTCTTATCACGTTGTCACGTTCAACTATCGTCAGTAAACCGACTTTACAGACAACTGTTTTTTTTTGCCTTCGGGCCAGTCTGAGGTCAAGAGTAAGCCCATCATTAATAAAAATATATATAGCGGAAACCCCATATAAACCAGATTAGTCAATCAGAGCACCATCTTTTTTGATAGAAGACACATGTTTCACCCGATGTGTGTATAAATCGTATGGTGCACGTAAGTGGGATATATTCTTTTCATCTCTCCGGGCAGAAAGCGGTGAATTTCGGTCCGCTGCGCTAAACAAAGTTAACAAACTCCGTCGATAACAAAAAAAGTATACACACTTCGGGAAGTACATAAGAAAGCCTCAGATCACATCATGTTTATAGACTTCGGCTTCGCCACGGTCGACAATTACATGTGATCTGAGACATTTCTTATTTTACTTCCCTAGGTGTGTAATATACAATGGTTACAGGATATTTTATATCCATATCCAGCAAAGATTTATGTCTGCACTCTTAAGAAATGTCACAGTGACATAAGGTGCAATTTCGTCGGAATAATGCTGACAATTTACTTCCGGGCTGACGCAAATTTCACGTGATATGCTATAGAAAAATGTTCTACGTGACAGTTTATTGCAAGCTTCTTTGCTTCAACGTTTTTGGACGTTAATTTTCTGTCTTTTGACGGGCAAATACAAAATTTAGCGAAAGCGAGGAAAATATGAATTCCGTTGGAGTTTGGATGGAATTGTATAGTTCGTGGAAAGTACTTTTTTTTTTATAAGAAAAAGGGGACAAACGAGCAGGGTCACCTAATGGTAAGTGACTACCGTCACCCATGGACACCTGCAACTCAAGAGTCACAACTGCGTTGCCGGCCTTAGGAGGTAGGAATAGTGGTAGGGGGAGGGGAGGGGGGGGATTGGGGCCTCCGGTTACCTCACTCACTCAACGAAACGCAATGCATTGCTTTACGCTGGTTTTCTGTGAGTAGGTACCTACTGGACCAATAGCTGGATCTGCCCCCCTACCCAAGTGGCATTGCACAATCTAATCGAATGTTCTTTTAGATTGACATGTATAACGAGCGGTAATGCTAATTTCAATCCCATACATGTCAATCTAAAAGAACATTCGATTAGATTGTGCATGTGCAATGCCATTTGGCTAGGGGGACCTGATTTTAGTGTGTTGAAGTCTTTAGACATACCTACCTAGAGTTTAATTAATGAATATGGAAAGGTAAATTAAATACTTTGTGACGTTCTTATTACAATCGCCTTAGAAGTGTAAGGATTCATTATGTATATGTGTTTCCAATTGAAAGTTAAAGCAACAGTTGTGGTGTGGTTGTGGTTATACAAACTCATTAGAAAACTTCGATAGCGCGGTTTAGAACTCGACCGTCTATTGGAGCGTTCTATGTAGTGTCGCTACATGTGTATTTCTGTAGCCACTTGGACAAAACATTTTTTAAAATAAGTTAGAAATTTAAAGGTGGAACGTGTGCAAATCCATCTCTCACTCGGCCGGTTTTAGAATGATTATTTAAGTTATGCTATTTTATTGCTATCATTTTTTCGTATAAACATAATTTTCTTTTTCCAAGGCATGGGGCCTATGGCATTAAAAAGTGATTATTTGAGTAAAAAGCTTTTATCTCATAAATCACCATCATTTTTATAAGCCCACGTCACATTATCCAAGCAACAAATATCTTTAACCTAAGTAAATAAAGTAATAATTTACTAAGCAAACTCACCTGCTAGTAAACTTAAGTATAAGCTAAGTTAAAAATTCACTGGGTAGCGAACACACCGCGGAGCCGAAACTTTGACTGTAAATTAATGTAACGGCCTAAAGAAACCGGAACAAGGTGGAACAAACCTAAAACACTCGGTTGGGGGCAAAAAGTGGTAACTGAAAAACTGTGTTTTTACTCCAAGTTGGGTTTATGGTATTTGTTTTTGGCATTGATGCGAAAATGCTTTTGGGTTTCGTAAAAACATGGTAAGATACAATATAATATATTCTTTTCGTACAACAAAAACAGTAGGTACAAAAATAAAATACAATGGGTGATTTTATCACTTTTAGAATAAGAGAGATAAAATCAATATGTATTTCTGACGTCTTGTCATGTACCAAGGAAATGTACACATGTATGATTGTAATGAACGTTGGTATACTCGTATTGTAACTTTTGAACAGTAGGTCTTCTGTTTGCATTCAGGGATACAAAAGATTGGTATTATGAGTAAATGACGTGCAATATATCGGGTGCGATATCGTTTTAAATTGCATTTTCATTCCACGAGTAATACTTTTTTAATTACTTCGACTATTAGAAAACTTGATATCTGAAATTCATTGTCTGTAAATAAATAAAATTAAATTTCTGTAAGTACTTCGAGAAAATTACAGCATATCTGGAAGTACAAGTGTCTTAAATGAAAGACTATACAGAGATTTGTTTATCAAAAACACGATTGAGCACATTTTTCTTTCTTTCCCGAAAATCTCTATTTCTTGTCTTACCCCGTCCTGCTTCACGCTAACGCGGCAGCAGGGTTAAGTTTGTAACTCTTTCGTTACGATTTATTCGTGTGAAAAGTGAGATTTAGGGCGAGAAGTAACCTTATTCCTGATTGAGCGGATGCTTAATTTCACGGGATGTTAGTGAAGACTACTTTGCTCGGTTGTAAGTTCCTGTTCCATGCCTTGTTTGCACTTCTTACGTGCACTGTAGACGAATGTAAACACAGCTTTGCGTTGCATTATCACTACATAGTATAAAAACAAAGTCGCTTTCTCTGTCCCTATATCCCTATGTCCCTTTGTATGCTTAAATATTTAAAACTACGCAACGGATTTTGATGCGGTTTTTTTAATAGATAGAGAGATTCAAGAGAAAGGTTTTAGTGTTAGCATTGCACCCGTGCTAGTCGCTAGTCTTAAATAAAATACTCAATACAATAGACTTAAAATTAAATCTATATACATATAATAAAACTCTAACGGGGCCGTGTCTGTACATTAAATATTTTTTGAAAATTTTAACGGTAGTGTATATAGTTATTGATATAGATACCGAAACACATTTTTTTGGAATTTTTGTCTGTCTGTCTGTCTGTCTGTCTGTCTGTCTGTCTGGTTGTGCACGCATCACACAAAAACTACTGGACGGATTTTAATGAAATTTGGTGTGGAGATAACTGAGTACCCGGGTCAACATCTAGGGTACTTTTTATTCCAGGAAAATATCTCATTCCCACGTGAAAATATAAAAACTGGTAAAAAAGAGAAATACGTACTACTCCGAAACGATAACAACTAGAAACTTGAAAAATGGTATGAAGGTGTCTGATATGTCATAGAAAATTGCTATGAAGGGATTTTTGGAAATTCCCACGGGAACGGGAATAAACTAAATCCAAGCGGGAAAACGCCGCTGGGCACCCGATATTTGAAATATGGTATGTAGGTGTTTTAAATATGTCGTAGGCTAGAATAAGGTCGTAGGCAACCAATATGAAGGGATTTTTGGAAATTCCCACGAGAACGGGAATAAACGGAATCCGCGCGGGCAACGCCGCTGGGCATCCGCTAGTTATAAAATAAATTCATTAAAAATACCTAAATTGGAATTTATAAACAACGAGCAGCACCCCGCGATTTTAGCCGCTTAGTTCCCTATTACATGGGAATACGGGGATAAAATATAGCCTATGTGTTATTATGATGTATAAGCTATATAACTGTAAAGTTTCATAAAAATCCGTTCAGTAGTTTTTGGGTGAAAGAGGAACAAACATCCATACATTTAAACTTTTATAATATTACTAGCAGCGCCCCGCGGTTTCACCCGCGTAGTTCCCGTACCCGTGGGAATATGGGAATAAAATATAGCCTATGTGTTATTCTGATGTATAAGCTATAAAACTGTAAAGTTTCATCAAAATCCGTTTGGTAGTTTTTGCGTGAAAGAGGAACAAACATCCAGACATCCAGACATCCAGACATCCATACAAACTTTCGCGTTTATAATATTAGTAGGATATTAGTAGCATTATAGTAAGAAAGTAGGATTATACCTAATAGCAAAACAACTAAATACTAAAAATGATGACGTAACACATTTAATATTACCAAAGAGATTAAAATATAATAAGGCATAGAGGGGACAAAGCGAGGAAAATTTGAAGTCAAAAGTGATTCCAAGTGGAATAAGTCTAGTACAATTTCGACCGAATGACAGCTCGCGTTCATACTAACTGTCATGACAAGGACATGACGATTAGGCTTCAAAGTTTTGTATGAAAATATTTCCAATGCCCCCTCTATGCCCTATTATATTTAAATCTCTTTGAATATACGTTTTCCATTATCAATTTCTGTTCTGACTGATGATAAAAGTGACTGATTTGACTAAGCTGTCTGCTACCCTATTCCTATACCAGTAAATATAAATGATCAGATTGGTGTAATATTTGAAGTACCCTACAATATATTTACGTCTCTATGTACATAGGCAATAGGGATCAATTAGTGGGATAGACTGCACGTACCCACATCAACCCAATCCGCAAATGGGAGCAGGTGTCATCTCAGAAGGGTGTAATTAGTCTTGAGCTAATTGATAAGGCTATAAGGTGCGTCCACATTAATCTCTCCACTCAGCGAACACGCAACACTGAAAACGAAAATGTATTTTATTCTGTAGGTAATAAGAATTACACTTAGAAAAGTCAATAGTCTATAACAAGGCACACTAAACTCGTCCATGAAGATTTTGCTAAATGTAAACAGCAGCCCATCTCCACCGACAAGTTGCTGGTTGCAAATGCAGTACCCCGAGAAGAACCAGCAAGAAACTCAAAACTCACTCAAAAGAGGTGAAGTCACTGGTACACAGTTCCTTATAGTTAGTACTAGCAGCGCCCCGCGGTTTCACCCGTATAGTTCTCGTTCCCGTGGGAATACGGGGATAAAATAAAGTCTATGTGTTATTCTGATGTATAAGCTATATAACTGTAAAGTTTCATCAAAATCCGTTCAGTAGTTTTTGCGTGAAAGGGGAAAAATAATCCATCCATATATGCAGACATCCATACATCCATCCATACAAACTTTCGCAACATTTTAAACGAACGCCATCTAAGCTAATAAAACTTTCGTTCGCCATTCAAGCGTTGCTAGATTATACTCGGACAAGCGCCCTGCATGACTAAAGAGAGTGTTATATATGAATTTAACAAATACTGTCTAAAGTCATAGTACGAGATCCGGCCGTAAAAATGTGAAGAGATCTAGTAGATAAGCTACAAACCAAATTTTTACGCATATTAAGATCAGGAGAATATATATCTATAAGGGTGCCCCTATCGAAATATGGCCGCAAGTATTTTTAATAGAAAAAGATCTTGATTTTTGGGACGTAATTTCATTCACTTGTTTTTTTAAATAAAATACCGTCCACTTCATGGCAACATGCATAAAGACTCTGAAAAATCATGAAAAATCAGCTGATTTTTCGAAATCTTTCTAAATAA
Source organism: Ethmia dodecea (assembly GCA_963855545.1). Lineage (NCBI taxonomy): Eukaryota > Metazoa > Arthropoda > Insecta > Lepidoptera > Depressariidae > Ethmia > Ethmia dodecea. The sequence goes on from OY979457.1 coordinate 1,999,977, forward strand.
AGCGGCAATATACATAAAGGGGCAAAATACATAAAGATCATTAGAAATATGCGTAAAAATTTGGTTTGTAGTTTAAACTCGATCCCAACACTTTTTTGCGGCTGGATCTTAGGCTATCAGTATCTTATCGATACCAAGCCTGTCTAACTCTGCAGTTTAGGTATAAATATGTGCCTACAGCATGCCTACTTGACAGGCGAGTCGCAAAGGGTGCTCGTCGGCGTCAGACTGCCAAGCGTTGACCGTGAATGCACTCATATATTACTGTTTTATATCGTTTTTGTCTTACTTTACGTTGGTACTATTATAGCGCCCACGGTTTCACCCGCGTAGTTTCCGTCCCGTGGGAATACGGGGATAAAATATAGGCTATGCGTTAATTCTGACGTATAAGTTTTATAACTGTAAGGTGATCAAAATCCGTTCAGTATTTTTTGCGTGAAAGATGAACAAACATCCATACACCTATACATCCATCCATACAAACTTTCGCGTTTATAATATTAGTAGGATTCTGTGTCGATACTGCAAAAGGTTCTGTAGCTCTCGCTTATATATTGACCTGTATGTGTTTTCATAACGTGATTATATTCCGCTCAAGAAATGCATTGCACACACAACTGAGTTGAATATAACTTTCGAAAATTATTATGGCCCAAGAGCCGGCGATGATCAGACCTTCGTCATTTTGTAAGACCTCAAAGTTTGTCTTATCCAAACTTCATATTCCGGGATCGTTTTCACGTTAGGAACATACACAGACAAACTCTGAGGCTTTACAAAATGACGAAGGTCTGATCATCGCCGGCTCTATTATTTGTATAGAGGAAATAATGGAAATTCACCGGTGGTGGAAACGCACCACAATTCGAGATTCATTGGACTCGATTCTGCATTACAGCGACGAAACTTATTTTAGTTTAGTCGTGTCATTTTCTTTCTCCTACAAAAGAAAAGAGACGAGAGATATTTAGTCGAGAGATATTTAGATTCTTCATTACAGCGACTAATCTTATTTTAGTTTAGTCCTGTCATTTTCTTTCTCCTACAAAAGAAAAGTGACGAGAGATATTTAGTCGAGAGATATTTAGTCCTGCCAAATTAAAATTAGTCCTGTCAACTAAGGCGTGTTTAGAAATTTTAGCGACGATGTAAAAAGGTGATGGATAAAAGTGACAGATAAGCACGTTCATAAGGTTCAAATTAGTTGGTTTTTACATGTTTGACATTACTATTCAATCTATGGTTTGTTTCTGTCCTTTTTCTTTTCTATTCTATGGACAAGGATAGGTAAACTTAAAATTAGGAATTTTAGCTGGTCTGCAGAATCGAGTCCAGTGTCTCCTGACAATAATATCTCGATAAATATACTAAACGAAGATAGTTTGGAGCGTTGTGTGTTTACAAACAATAATTTACACACATATTCTCACGCCTTTTCCCCGAAGGGGTTGACAACAGCCTACCACCTGCTACGATCCTGGCATACCTCTCGCCTCATCCGCATCCATCAATCGGTTCATACATGCTTGTCGGTAAACAATATTATAATAGAGTAGTTTTATGTGAATACCATGAAAAAGTATCATAACTTTAATAACCATTATTTTTTGTTTCAGGTAAGACTCTTCAAATTCTTCAAAACATCAGTTCGCGTTGGAGAAACTTATGTTACTTATCTTTCTTACGCCTTTTATCCCCGAAAGGGTTGGGATAGCCTAAGATCCGGCTGCAAAAAAGTGTAGGGATCGAGTATAATATGCTACAAACCAAATGTTTACGCATATTTAGGATTAGGAGAATATACCAGGGTACAGTCAACAAAGTAGTTACGGTTACATGGACAAAAACTAAGATTCAGTTTTCTCTTAATGCCTTAAATGTATTTATAGTATTTTTTTGGTAAATTATAGGGTTCAAAGATACCTTTTGAAATAAAAATTAATTAATAAAATTTATTTATGACTACCCCAGAAAAATGAGTTCTTAGTTACTGGCCATGTAATCCTAACAACTTTGTTGACTGTACCATATAAATATGGCCGCTAGTATTTTTTATAAAATGAAATATCATTGACACTGAAAATATGCATATTGCCGTGAAGTGAATGATATTTTATGTAAAAAACAAGTAAATGAAATTTCGTCCCAAAAATATTTTTTTTTATTACATTTATTAGCGGCCATATTTTGATAGGGGGGGGGGGGGGGCACCCTGGCAGATATATATTCTCCTAATCATAAATATGCGTAAAAATTTGGTTTGTATCATAATATACTCGATCCCTACACTTTTTTGCAGCCCGATCTCTTACTAGGAGAAGTACGGAGTTATACCACGACCTCACAGAAAACCAGCGTAAAGCAATGCATTGCGTTTCGTTGAGTGAGTGAGGTAACCGGAGGCCCCAATCCCCCCTCCCCCTCCCCTTCGGTTCCCTACCCCTACTCCCACCTCAAAGGTCGGCAACGCAGTTGTGACTCTTGAGTTGCAGGTGTCCATGGGCGACGGACGTCACTTACCATCAGGTGGACCCGTCTGCTCGTTTGCCCCCTTTTTTATCATAAAAAAAAAGTATTCCATTTATGGAATTACCGGTTTAAACCAATGTTTTTGGTCCACCCATCACTGGAATATTGGGTCAGACATAAATATCTTGAACGAAATTCATCATCTTTATATTGTTTTTATTAGGATTTAGGCAGTATGTATTACTTTATTATATCAGCATATATAAGTATAAGGATATAGCGTAATACGAGTACGAATATTATGTTTGACTCATTGTTTTTATTATTTTCGGTGAAATTATTTCTGCTGACTTATCTAAGAGCAGTGATAGCCTTCCGGTTAAAGAGCCTGCTTTACGTGATGAAGATCAGTGAGGCTCGGGTTCGAATCCTGGCATGTACCAATGACTTTTTCAAAAACTTACGTACATATTTATCACTAGCTCGACGGTGAAGAAAAACATCGTGAGGAAACCCGCAGGTTTCAGAATTAATTCTGATACATGTGTAAAAGACCCGGTCTGGCGATGGGCTCACCACCTATCGCGTTTAGGGGTCGAATATTCTCGTGAAAATTGGGTATATCCAGCAATGGAATATCTCTGCCTACCCCCTCGGGAATAAAAGGGGTGAGATTTTTTATTTTATTTTAGTTATTATTTACTTATGGGTGTTATTTAAGTGGTTAGCAGAGTATTCGTATTTTTGTAAGCAGAAAAATATAATCTGTAAGCAGAAATAGCTAATTGGTCAGCAACTCATGGCCAGCAAACATTACAAAACCTATCAGAAATTTATGTCATTCTGGACGGCTGTAATTATTTTTGAGCTGCTACTGTTTAATAAAATTTTGGTCAGCACTCAGAGGGGAAGCCAAAAAAGATTTTCTGAGCTTCATATAAAAGTAGCAAAAATAATCTCAGCAAACTTGTCATGCGTAAAATGGGCGCATTCCTTACATAGATTAGGAAGGAGTTTAGATTATGCAACTATTATGATTATTATTACGATTACAAGTGGTGGTGGTGGTGGTGGTAGTGGTGGTGATGGTGTTAGTGGTAGTGGCAGTGGTTGTGGTAGTGGTAGTGGGAGTGGGCGTGGGAGTTGGGGGTAGGAATGGGGTGTAGGAGTTCGGTGTAGGAAGGTGTAGGAGGTGGTAGGAGGTAGTAGGAGGTAGTAGGAGGTAGTAGGAGGTAGTAGGAGGTAGTAGGAGGTAGAAGGAGGTACTAGGAGGTAGTACTAGGTATTAGGAGGTATTAGGATGTAGTAGGTATTAGGAGGTATTAGGACGTAGTAGGACGTAGTAGGAGGTAGTAGGACGTAGTAGGAGGTAGTAGGACGTGGTAGGAGGTAGTAGGAGGGTGTAGTAGGGTGCTCGAACGTGTATGGGGGTAGGAGGCTGTAGGAGGGGTATGAGAGGGTAGGAGCGCGTAGGTGGGAATGAGAGTGGGGGTGGGAGTGGCTATAGTATAATTTTTTACGACATGTTTTCTCTGCTGTTCAATCATGAAGTCTTGCTGACCAAGTAGTTATTTTGCGGACCAAGTAACTATTTTGCGGACTGAATGTTTATTATGCAAACCCATGTTATTGTAAGCTGCCTATTTCTGATTTAATTTTTGACCATTAACAAAATAATTTGCCGAACAAGGATTGCTGCCGGTTTTTTTTATTTGCGAACAAAATCTTTGTATGCCGACCAAATGAGTTAAATGCTGATTTTTTGTGGCTAACCAAATTTTATTATTGCTGCCCATTTAATTACTTCTCTTTACTTATCTAAGTTCGCTACGAGTACCTTTTTTTGGTACATGAGTCTAAATTAATATGAAAACATTAAATGTTAAGGTAAAATTATTTAGCTACGTTCATGAAATTGACTGAAGGCTATTAAAAAGAGATCTGGGAATAAGATAAAAAGGGCCAAGCCTCTTTGGCAGCGGGTCAATTTATGAAAGGATCAAAGTTGTTACGGGGGCACCGATAAGACAGAAATTAATGAGATATTGATATCGGGTGGACTTAAAAACTCTTTGGTCGTCGATTTTGGGACCCTTTAATTGGGGGGGTCATAAAAGTAAGTAAGGACAGGGGGTGTTTGCTACGCTGTGAGAAATATGCTCTCGCCTTTTTCCAGAGGCGGTTGGCAGTTGTATTCCATTCCAGAAGATTTCCATACACACATACAAAATCTCACGCCTTTTATCCCCAAGGGGGTAGGCAGAGGTATTTTATTTCTGGATATACCCCCATTTACGAGATAAAAATATGCCAATAAAAAAAATCTTCAGACCTCTAAACGTGATAGGTGGTGAGTCCATCGCCGGACCGGGTCTGTTACACATGCCTTAGAATTAATTCTGAGAGCTGCGGGTTTCCTCACAATGTTTTCCTTCACCGTCGAGCTAGTGACATTATGTACGTAAGTTTTTTGAAAAATTTATTGGTACATGCCAGGATTCGAACGTGAGCCTCACTGATTATCATCATGTGAAGCAGGCTCTTTAACCGTAAGGCTATCACTGCTCGTTTTATTTTTACCATACAATACAATTTATTTTTACAATACAATACAATAACTCTTTATTGTACACCAAAAACAACACAATACGGCTACCAACATTAACTAAAGTACAATGGGCGGTCTTATAGCTTTTAGCGATCTCTTCCAGACAACCTTAGGATTGATGAAACTGAGAGATTAGAACTATGGTAGACGGTGCAATATATATTATTGAACATACTCTTACATACTATTAGGTACATAAATAAATATATCGGTATAAATATATGCATAATATATATTAAATAAGAATAGAAAATACTAACATACATTCACACATACTTGAGGATAAAAAATTAATAATAATAATATTGCATAATTATAACATAAATAGACCAGAAAATTAATTTACCTGTGCTTGCAAGATAGTGAGCCTTCAGTCGAGTTTTAAAAATGTTAATCGATTCAGAACTTCACAGGTAAATAATATCTGTTGTGTGTGTCTTATCATTTGTTATTTCAAAAAGTATTTCATTTCCGAAGCTTTTCTTCTGTAATTTTTTAATTATTTTTTTCCTGAGTACGGCCCTGACCGCTCTTCTCCCGGGTATAATTACCAATTTTTTCACCCTATTATTTTAAAGAGGAAATAACTTTGCAGCAGCAAGCAATATCTTATCTTTGTATCTTTTTGTTAAAGATTGCTCCTTCAAATTAGCGAGGAGACTTATTTATTTTCGGGGTTAGGGTGAGCGTAGACTAATATAATAAAAATAATATAATCTCACGCCTTTTATCCCCGAGGGGTAGGCAGAGGTATTCCATTAGTGGATATACCCGCATTTCACGAGATATATTGGACCCCTAAACGTGATAGGTGGTGAGCCCATCGCCGGACTGGGTCTGTTTACACATGTCTCAGAATTAATTCTGAGACCTGTGCAGCAGTGATACCCCGAACGGTTAAAGAGCCGGCCGAAAATCAGAGCGTAGACTAGTCCGAAATCTTTATATCTGTTGTGTGTGTCTTGTTTTGCTTAATCGCTACTGCACGTGTACCTTAATTATTACGAACAAAAACGTTTTTTTAAGAGTACAAAATAAATCATAATGATATAGAAACTTACTTCATATACTGTGGTATACATACATACATACATAATATCACACCTATTTCAAATTGGGGTAGTCAGAGACAATAGACTGCCACTTGCTACAAACCTGGCAGATCTCTCGTGCTTCATCCACATCCATCAAACGACTCATGCATGCTTGTGGGTTTCGGGTACTCGTTATCTGGCTTTTCTTCAACACATCGCCAATCTGGTCGATGTAGGTACGCCTAGGTTGTTCTCTACCGACTCGCCCATTCACAACACCTTTGTATATTTATCTCGTTAGACGACTTTCATTCATCCGTTCAATGTGACCAAACCACCTCAGCATTTCTTTTTTAATCCTAGTCACTATATCATCTTTCAAGCCGCAATGCTCTCGAATCACACTATTCTTCACTCTATCTATCAATCTTGCTCAACTGTAACTGTAGAATGTCGTTATACTAACAGTTTCGTGTCTCTCTTCCCTTTATTTGTAGGTACATATATATCTAAGAAGAGCAGAATGTTTGCGCAGGCGATTAAAATTAATGATGATGAGACATCATCAACCGATAGTCTGAATTGCGGTGGAATATTATCCTTACGTTCGTATTTATAATATAAATACGAAACTGTGTCTGTTTATAAACCTATGACAGTTATTACAGCTAAACAATTTTTGAAGAAATTTAGCATAATATAACTTTCAACTTATACTTTTACATTATAGACTCGTACATTTTATTTTGTAACATAAAAGAAGTAGCTGTAGCAATAGTTAGAAAAGGATTCAAAAAAAGAAATATCCGAGGGAAAGTTTTGTCGAAATTTCTACGCGATTCGGAAAAAACGCATAATCCTACGGGAACGGCAAAAATAAAGATATTCGGAACTTGAAAATTAACAAAAACGCGGGTCTCACGTAATATGAACTGTGTGAAACCAGCGTTAGAAGTACTCTAGGATTATAAAGTCGATTCGGTTTGCCCGAATTTCACACACATCGGATACAAAACCGCTCCATTTTTAATTCACTCGTAAATAAAATGAGAATGAAAGCTTTATTTGGCGGAATCGAACCCACAGGTTCTTTTTTAGGGTTCCGTATTCAAAATACAGGACCCTATTACTAAACCTAAATCTACCATTTAAATGTATAGCTGTCTAGAATAGGTATATAATAGACAGCCGGTTGAAATGTTCGCAGATTGATTATTGGTGGATATTCTAACAAAAAACAAAAAAACATATAATAAATTACATTATAAAGGGATTTCTAAATACAAGAAATAAGGAATTTTTATGTTTTTGGTTTTCACTCCATCGTACGTAATGATAAATACACAAACACAAACTTGGTGTGATTTTGGTAATAGCACAAACATTTGGGTAAGTACAGAACCACGAGCGATTCCACTCGCTCTCGGCCGATTTTTATTTATCCACTCGTAAATAAAATGAAAATGAAAGCTTTATTTGCCAGAATCGAACCCACATCCTTTTTAGTGCCGAGTAACGGCACGGCCGGAGTTAATGGCCCTTTATCATCACGCCAATCAATAGAGGCGTCCTCTTGTCCAATAAAAATGATTAATACAGTCCTCGAGTGATAGATGCCTCAGAGTTTCGATGTGTTGGCGGCGTGTGAAATTAAAAGGCTTTCGTGATGTCGTATGGTTTGAAATAAAGACTCCTGTTTTTATTGTTTTTTCGTGTCTGGGTGTAAATATTTATTGAGATACTAGCGGGTGCCCAGCGGCGTTGCCCGTGCGGATCCAGTTTATTCCCGTTCCAGTGGGAATTTCCAAAATCCCTTCATAGTGGTTGCCTACGACATACAATATACAACATGTAACAGAATAAGCGCAATTCCTGAAATTATTTTGTTCAGTATCGACTACTTATTCGATTTCAGCTATTTTAATGTGTAAAATTTTCCTGAAAAATGAATAAGCGTAACGAATAAAGGGCTGGAAACCGTAGTACTATTGCTCCTTATTTATGTAATTTGGTTAGACAAAACTAAAGTGCTAATGAATCATTTTAAAAATATTAATATACTAATTGGGGCGTATGAGGAATTGCGCTTATTCTGTGACGCGTTGAATAAGTCACATATCGTCAAAGAGATTAAAATATAATAGGACATAGAGGGGGCATTGGGAATATTTTCATACAAAATTTTGAAGCGTGTTTGAAGCTCAATCGTCATGTCAGTTAGTATGAACGCGAGCTGTCATTCGGTCGAAATTGTACTAGACTTATTCCACTTGGAATAACTTTTGGCTTCAAATTTTCCTCGCTTTGCCTATGCGCTATGCCTTATTATATTTTAATCTCTTTGCATATCGTACAGGATGTTCAACAAAATACAGCACTTGTCTAGGCACATTCAAAAATCCACTTACACATCAAAAGCGAGTACTATCAAATAGAATCGTTGGGGCGTTCTAATAATTCCAATTTTCACGTCACAAGTCGTACGAGATCTGCGAATGCAATAGATTATGCTGCATATTGGAAAATTCTAGTCGACTCCGACGTGATCTGGATCTGAAGGTGGAGTCTAGATTTTTAGGGTGCCTAAAGCGATATTGCTTACGAGATAAGCGATAGGAATTGCAAGTGAAATGGTTATTAGAAAGGTGCCTTCCTTTCTACAGTATAGCGTTGATTAAAATCAACAAAGTTTTGTTGGATTTAATTTGCAGTTCATAAACTATCAGCGGATTATGCCATCGATTTATTCTGCACCAGCACCTCAGCATTCAAACGTGTAGTGGTAAAAAACTTTTTAACACCTTAGCTGATTTAAACTGAGTGGACATGTTGTTCTCTAACTGCATTTTTAATTGTTTTGATCGTTACATTCAGTACTTATGACAATAATTTTGAAATATTAAATTCAACATTTTTAAAGTTTAACGTATTTTTTACGTATAGTTATGGAAGTCATATTGCACAATTTATTATTAAAGCTGTGCTTATTATTAAAGTAAATAAATAAATTAATTAATTAACATCTCATACATCATCATTCATCGAGGGCAACGCCGCTGGTCTACTGAAAAACATAAAATAACATAATGCTCCGACCCCAAATAATAGGAATAAGACAAGAGAATGATGATCAAAAATTCAGTTAACTACGAAGGTGAGGCAACATTCATCTCAAAAGTTTTCCTTTTATCGAGTTTTTTAACCTCTCGTCAAAATATGGAGATGACGTTAAGTTTTGCGGTCCCGTCAAAGTACTCGCAACTTTCCTCTTTTCACTTGACACTTAGTTTTGTTTACATAGGAAACGTTAAGAATGCATTATTTCTGGAGTGCGAGGCTGTCGTAATACTGTTAATTCGTTTTCTTTTCGGAAAATGTATTTTTACAGTAAACTTTGTAGGAAGTAACACTTACATTAAATTAAAAAAATCAAAATCTTTTATTCTCTGTAAGTACAGTTACAAGCACGTGGAGCTTGACACATTTGACTTTGTAACGTCCTTATTGCCTTAGAGGTCAGACTCGCACTACAAGTGTAAAGCTTCATGTGCCCTTGACTTTACAATTATATACTTAGAAATGTCAATAGTCTAATAAGAAGGCACTATAAACTTGTCCATGAAGTTTGGCTAAATGTAAATGTAAAATGTGTATGTTATTTCCACCGACGAGTTGCTGGTTCCAAATGCAGTACCCCGAGAAGAGCCAGCAAGAAACTTAAGGGCTGCTTTTGATCTCATGTCTTACTTGTAAATATAGTTTAAAATACATAAAATATATGCTTCAGGTGACTAAAGGGCTGGCAGCTTTCTTTGTCAAAGGATCAGTCAAGCTATCCAGAGAGGGAACGCGGCCAGCCTTCTGGGCACTGTAAAACATGGTTCCTCTTTGCAGGACATTTTGTAAATATTGCAAAATGTCTTTTTAAATAAATGAGTTTATTATATTCATTTTGCATGGGACCGGAAACTGCGCTGTTTAAACCGGAGCGCCGCTAACATTAAATATACTTTATTTTGGTAAAATATATAAAAAACATAAATATATTCATTGGTGCTACGAAACTGTCGATGCGTGATTCCTCCTCCCACTTGGTCTTGTTGTATTTATTTATTGCTTTAAGAAGTGTATATCTTTTTATTTACTATTATCCCACTAACTAGAGCACATTTCGTTGGATAATGATAAAACGAAGTAATTTAACCTTAAGCATAGTCAGCTACATCAAACATTCTAGCTTATGTTAACAGCTACGGAGCTACGAGCTCGTAGCGTAGTGCTACGCATACAATTTGCGGCGTAGCGCTACGGCGTAGAGTATTGCATGACTCGGCTGTAATACGTGTCTTACTATTATTAATATTTGACTTCAGTAGCAAGTAGTGAAGTCATTAGGCTACCAAAATTATACTTGTTATTACTTTGGATGGGTTGAATCTTGTCTTAATTACATACAATACACTGTCTTCATCGGGCGGTGATATCGATGGTCGTAGAATTGAATTTATGTTTTTACTTCACTAACTTTTGTTTTGTAAATTTGTTTATATTCTAGGACATTAATGGAATATATTTTGTAACACTAAAATTGTATTTAAATTTTTTTATTATAAACTTACATTGCAGTTGGAGAATATAGGAAGGAGAAGTTGGAGAAAGTTTATTGTGTATGTACTCAGTATACCTAGTGTACAAAGAACTTATTCTTTAAACTAAACTAATATGGTTCCTACAATGGGTTACCTAGACTCTTTCGATAATTTGAATTTTGTGTTGTCTCTAATGGGGACCCGAAAGTCTCAGTACGCAAGACCACAAAATTTACGAAAAGTTCCCAAGCCCTAGTCATCATCATCATCATCAGCCGGAAGACGTCCACTGTTGAACAAAGGCCTCCCCCATAGAACGCCATAACGAACGGCAACTTGCCGCTTGCATCCACCGGTTACCCGCGACCTTGACGATGTCGTCGGTCCACCTGGTGGGAGGCCTACCAACGCTGCGTCTTCCGGTTCGTGGTCGCCACTCGAGAACCTTTCTTCCCCATCGGTTATCGGTTCTTCGAGCGATGTGGCCTGCCCATTGCCACTTAAGCTTGCAGATTCTGAGAGCTATGTCGGTGACCTTAGTTCTTCGGCGGATTTCCTCGTTCCGGATTCTATCGCGCAAAGAAACTCCGAGCATAGCTCTCTCCATAGCTCGTTGGGTGACTCTGAGCTTATCTAGGAGGCCAGCAGTTAGGGACCACGTTTCTGTGCCATAGGTCATCACTGGCAACAAACATTGGTTATAAACCCTCGTCTTCAGGCACTGTGGTTTCCCGAACGCTGCCCATCCGAGTTGGATTCTTCGGGCGACCTCTTTGTCGAAGTTGGACTTACCTAGTTGAACAGTTTGTCCAAGGTAAACGTACTGGTCGACAACTTCGATAGCAACGTTTCCAACAAATACCGGCATGGGTGGAACATGTACATTCGACATAATTTTCGTCTTGTCCATATTCATTTTAAGACCCACCTGTTGAGAAACGTTGTTGAGGTCTCCAAGCATAGTGTTCATATCCTCCAGCGATTCAGCCATGATGACTATATCATCGGCGAAACGAAGGTGGGTGATGTATTCGCCATTGATGTTGATGCCAAATCCGTCCCAATCCAAGAGCTTGAAAACGTCCTCCAATGCGTTCGCGAACAGTTTAGGAGAGATGACGTCTCCCTGTCTCACGCCTCTTTGCAATTGGATTGGTTCCGTGCTCTCGTCCTGCAATCGGATAGACATATTGGCGTTTCTATACAAACACTTCAACACTTCTATATACCTATAGTCGATACGGCATCGCTGAAGGGACTGTAACACTGCCCAGGTTTCGATGGAATCAAAGGCTTTTTCATAGTCCACAAACGCTAAACATAATGGCCGATTATACTCCTTAGTCTTCTGTATAATCTGACGGAGCGTATGGATGTGGTCTATGGTGCTAAAGCCTTTTCGGAAACCGGCTTGTTCGGGAGGCTGGAAGTCATCAAACCTACGTTCGAGACGATTTGTAATGACCCTCGAGAACAGTTTGTACACATGGCTCAGGAGTGAGATGGGTCTATAATTCTTCAACAAGGTATTGTCACCTTTTTTGAAGAAGAGCACCACCACACTCCTATGCCATGCTTCTGGCGTTATACCTTCGAGTATGACGGAATTAAACAACTTCTGGAGGACTAAAAGTACTGGTTTTCCACCCGCTCGAAGGAGTTCTGTCGTGATTCCGTCATCTCCCGGCGCCTTGTTATTCTTAAGCTGTTGGAGGGCCATTCTAATCTCATACAGGCTGATGTCTGGGATATCCTCAGTGTAGTGTCGGGTCAGTCTCGCTCTAGTGTCCTGAGCGGAACTGCCAACGGGTTGTCGTGTTGAGGTGTACAAGTGCCCATAAAACCTCTCGAGCTCTTTCAGGATCTCTGGTTTCGATGAGATGATACTGCCGTCCTCGATCTTCAGTTTCGTCATTTGGCTTTGCCCAATAGACGCATTTTTTGCGAACACTTTGGAGCCCTGGTTTCGCTCAATTGCGGTCTTAATACATTGTGTACTATAGGACCGCAAGTCGTGTCGCATGGACTTTGAGATACGTCTATTGAGTTTACCGTATTCCGACATATCAACTGAAGATTGCAATCTCATCTCAGACCGGTCTTTCATTAGCTTAATAGTAGTTTCCGAGAGCTTTTGAGGCCTTTTCCGGCGTGGGGCTTTGAAAAACTTAGACCCCACTGCATGGACAGTTTTCACCAACCCGTTGTTTATCTCATCCACTGTTTCGCACTCTGTTAGGCACTGGAAGCGATTATGCAGTTCGAGTTGAAAGTCTTCGGGATTTTGGATTTGGGCAGGATTAGGGCGGAGCGTGGACTTCACCAGACGTGACCTCTCAAGCTTAACATCGATATTCAATGTGCCTCTGATGATCCGGTGATCGCTACCGGTTTTCACCCTGCCGATCACGGAGACGTCATTGAATATTCGCTTCTTGGTCGTCATGATGAAGTCGATCTCATTTTTGATGGAACCATCGGGGCTTATCCAGGTCCACTTTCTAGTCGGGCGCTTCAGTTCATCGAATAGAGTCCTTCCTTTTCCATGAAGTCAACCAGCCTCTGGCCCCTCTGGTTTCGCTGTCCATATCCATATGTCCCCACTCTCAACTCATCGCCATTCCGTGTGCCCACCTTTGCGTTGAAGTCCCCCATTACAACGGTGAAGTATGATTTGGAGGTATGCATGGCTTTCGATATATCCTCATACATAGACTCTACTTCCTCGTCAGGGTGTGTCGAGGTCGGCGCATATACCTGTATGACCTTCAGCGAATACCGATCGGTGATTCTGAGTATTAGGTACGCTACCCTGCTCGACACACTATCGACCTTTACTACGTTGTTAACGAGGGGCTTACGGACGAGAAACCCAACACCACCCTGGGATTTTTGGTCTCCTTCCCGGAAGAAGAGCATGTTGCCAGAATCCAGGATTATGGTGTCCTGTCCCTCTCGTCTTATTTCGCTTAATCCCAGTATGTCCCATCGCAACTTGCTCAATTCCTCCTCCAGCTCTACAATCTTTTCGTCAGTCCTCAGTGTGCGAATGTTGTGTGTTGCCAGGGCCAAAGTCCGTTTGGGGTAGTAGCGGGGTATCTGCCGGAGATTCTTCGCACCCCCTGCTCCACCGTTACCTGACCCGCTACCGAGGTCAGGAATAGCGGAGCTGCCGGGGACTGGGGGCCGTGGTCTGTTTTTGTCTGTCATGGTGTGTGGGAGGGGGGGGGGATTGCCATAATCCCCGCGCTTGGCAGGCGTCTTGGGGATCGCAGTATAACTGTTAAGTACACGGAAGCTGCTGCTGCCCAACTTCCGGATTTTTCCCTTAGTCGCCTTCTACGACACCCTCGGGATGATGTGGGTGGGTGCTATTCTGGCCCGGACACCCCACGGGCCAAGGGCCCAAGCCCTAGGCGTGAGATTATTTATTTATTTTGTATTTAGTAAAGTTCATCCACAGATTTTTCAGAACACGCATCCCGTTTATCCCAGTAACGTGACGGGGCTACTAAGGCACGTCATATTTGGCTGCGTGCCAGCACGTGCCTCGCCGCATGCCTCGCATGTGTCTCTGGACATAGCATGTGCATGGTAACCAAACGTCCGGGATTTTCCGGAATGTCTGTAAATTATATAATATTGGACTTGACGGAAACGAGACGGCGTTAGGTTCTAAACTGACACGACAGAGTTACTTTAGCATTTACAATGGGAGGGATATAATAAAATTAAAATATGTACTTATTAATAAATTTTAAATCGAATCCTGGCATGTACCAATGAGTTTCTCAAAAAACTTATGTACATATATTTTATCACTAGCTTGACGGTGAAGGAAAACATCGGGAGGAAACCCTTAGGTCCCAGAATTAATTCTGAGACATCTGTAAAAGATCCGGTCCGGCGATGGGCTCACCACCTATCACGTTAGGGGTCCAAAGAATATCTCGTGAAAAGTGGGTATATCCAGAAATGGAATACCTTGTCTACCCATTCGGGGATGAAAGGCGTGAGATTATTTTTTATTTTTATTAAATTTTAAATATAAAATTTACCACTAATACTGAGTATGGATGGTATAGGTCTGTAAAATACCCAGGTACAATCTACGGTGTAATCTAACAACTAATTCCGCGGGGAGCGAGCTCAAAGCGATGTTCGAGCCATAAATCAACGTAATTAGAGCTAACTTTACCCGCTGGTATACCGTTTCCGATTATTGCAATTTCAACCAGAATATTGTACAATTGTTATTTGTTTTACAGTTAGATAAATTATGTTAGCTAATAAAACTAAAGGTGCTTAAACACCAACTGAAATCTAAATTATATATATTCATAAAAATGCTGATCGTTGGCAAGCGAATGATTTGACAACAGTGAAACCAATTTGCATTTTTTTTAAATAGTTATTGAAAACCGACATGTCTTTTTTTAATAATTACTAGGCAAAGTAAAATCAAAAAGTTACCTAGACACAAAAATCTTACGTCTAGTAACATTTATGTATCATTTCTTTATTTAACTTCATGTACCAAGAAAATGTACACATGGCAAACTTAAGGGCTAAAGGCGTAAACTTAATGCCTATTTGCTCACATATTCCCATTTATTTATTCAGACGTATGTTTTTGTACAACGTATTGTTACATTACGTTACTAGCTCAACGGTGAAGGAAAACATCGTGAGGAAACCCGCAGGTTCCAGAATTAATTCTGAGGCATGTCTAACAGACCCGGCCCCGCCAATGAGCTCACCGCCTACCACGTTTAGGGGTCAATATTCTCGTGAAGAGTAAGTGTTTTCAGAAATGGAATAACTCGGCCTGCTCCCCGGGGATAAAAGGCGTGAGATTATTTATAATTTTTTATTGTTACATTACTTCACCTTCAATCGAACACGGACTAGCTGCTATTTGAAAGACGGTTAACGATTAACTTCTGATCTGTAAAGCAATTTTCTATATTTAAACCTTCATTAAAATAGAATTTGATATGAAAACTCATGTGGAAATGTGTTTGGAAGAATTCCAAATAAATTCAACAAGTACGATCTAAATTCCATCGTTCGTTTGATGACAAGCCGAACGATTCAGTTTTTTAACGGGAACGACCTCGATTACCGTTTTTGTCACAGCAATGTATGATGGTGATAATTTTTAAATGAAAACTTAGACATTGTGGAAAACTTTAATTGAATTATTTATGTACGTTGATAAATAACAAATTATTGACATTTATAATAACACTACATCGTATAAATTATGTTAATTGAATGGCTTAATGTAAGTAGTAAGTTACAGTGATGATAATAATATTATGTTATGATATGAACACCTGTATTTTTTTTAACAAATGTAGTACACCTATATTAATTACTTACATGTAACCGTAAAAAAAAGAGATTTGATTTGATGGAAAACATTTTAATAACAACACAAGTAAAAAATAAGTGCACGTCTGCCTATAAAAGAAGGAACTGACTGGCTTACTGACAGTGGCTGAATGAACACACACAGACGTAAGCAGAAACTTGTCTTAGAAAAATTAAATTTTCGATAAAGCCTCCTTAAAATACGTAAGTGAGTACTACGAAGGAGTTTTATGCTGAGTCATAGACCCTTTTGTCCAAGTTATAAAAGTATTTATAACACATTTGCTCGTAAAAGGTGTCTTATTTCACCAATTTCAATATCGTATTGTATCTCATTACGCCCAAGTGCGGTAAGTGTAAAGTAAAACGCACGGTTTATCAAGATGCTCCGTCTTAAAAGTAACGGTACTTTTTAAAATCTCAGCAAAGAGTTTTTATGTCAAAAAAGTTATCAACATTTTATGATTAAAATTAACTTGGGGAGATAAAATATAATAAAGAAATATTTATATATATAATTATTTAATTTAATAAATTTTGACAGTAAATTACAACCACAAAAATATTAATTTACTTTATTAGTAATACTGGCTGTTTTTTGTGCTTTGCCTAAAAAAAAATGATGATGCGCGCCGCGCGCTTTTTCTTAACGCTGTATTGTTTTTATTCGTTTACCATAGTCGGAGTTTTATTTTATTTCCTCGCAAATGTGTTATAAAACGTCGTATGACATACGTGCGCTTTGATAATTACAGCCTCTGCTTACTTGTAGCCCTCGCCAACGGCTCGGGCTAGCAATATCGGGCCTGTTGGCTCAGTTGGTAGTGACCCTGCCTTCTGAGTCGGAGGTCGCGGGTTCGATCCCCGCTCGGGGCTAATATTTGTGTGCATGAACATGTCTGTTGGCTTCGTGTCTGGTCGTTTAATATTTATTTAAGTATGTTTATCAGTTGTTTAGTACCCATAGTACAGGCCCTGCCTAGTTTGGGACTAAATCACCGTGTGTAAATTGTGTCCCACAATTTATTATTATTATTATTATTAATATCGCCTCGGCTGTAATTTTCAACCTACCGCACTTATATCATAATGTACTATTACATTTAGTTTTGTGCTCTAAGATTTAATAGGACAAATAAATATTTCTTTCTTCTTTCTTTCTTTCTTCTTTATGAAATTCCCATGGGAACGGGAAAACTCGATCCTCGCGGGAATTAGCTCCGGGCGTCTCCTAGGCTTTTTTTTCTTCAAAACAAAAAAAAACTGGTTAAATAGAAATGCGTACTACTCCGCAACGATAATACCCAGAAACTAAATATGGTATGTAGTTATACGGGTATTATGCCATTGGCAACTGCTATAAAGGGATTTTTGGAATTTTTTACGGGAACGGAAATAAATGTAATATCAATACCATTGATCAATAAATAAATCTTGCACAATGGTCCTTAACATATTTTACAGAGTAGCAGTTAAAGGCTAGGCATAAAGATATAAATATACTTTTAATCACAGCAATACAATTCGACCATATCCGCAAGGGTACAAACAACAACAGTAACTATGACGATACTGTTCCACATATGAAATACGATTAAGTATATATGTCTATAGACAGCCAGTATAGTTCAATCCTATATGACCTCTAACACGCCCCCTTAATCTATTACATGTGGGCACAATAAAATAATAAACGTACACACCTCTGTACTCGACTGTACTCGGCAAATAAAATAAACAGATATCGAACACTTTTGTTCTCACCTATACTATACCTCCATTTCAATAGTATAACAATAACAATAATAAAAATAATCCTGCACAATTAATAAATTAGTAAAATTAATCTATTACACATACAAAGCACTTATAAATACATGTATAAAACATTAGATCAAAACATCCCTAACTCGCTGACTACATATCCGCCCCCTTAATAGAGTAATTTGACAAAGATAACTGCCCTAAGAACTCTTTTATTTTCGGACCGTTTACAGATTTTGTAAAAATGTCAGCTATCATTTTATCGGTTGGCATGTATCTGATTTCAACTTTATTGTTCAGGACACATTCCCGAATAAAATGATATTTGATGTCTATGTGCTTCGTCCTGTTATGCATCATTTTATTAGCCGCAATCCTATGTGCAGACTCCCAGTAAAATATATTTTCCTATCATAGGCTCCATCCCTACATCGCTATGTTTCTTGATTTTGAACACCCATTTACACTGTATTGGCTTCTTGTCGGGCGGAAGATCAACCAACGTCCAAGTCTGGTTTTCCTTTCCTTGTAGTTCATCTTCTATTGCTTTGCGCCATAAGGCGCTATCCGGCCTTGCCAATGCTTCCTTAACAGAAGAGGGGTCACCATCAATATTGTCAATAGCACGCATTACATTACATCCGTAATGATCGACAGGCTTTCGCTCTCTTACAGGATACCTTCTTTCTGTTGGTTCAGGTACTGTAACTAGCTCTTCAGGTTCTTCTGATCTATTTTCTGTAGATTCTACCACATCATCGTCGTTTTCAGCATCACAAAATACAATGTCGTGATCCGTCGATGATACTGCTTGACTGCCAGATCCACTGGGTACACTGGACTGAACATTGGAATCTCCATCAAGGTTTAACGTCGCAACTGAGTTTTTCTCCTTCTCATCACGCAAAAAACTATTTTCTAAAAATTTGACGTCTCTTGCCGTTGCCACTTGACCTGTCTTCGGATTCATCAAACGATATCCTTTTTGATTATCCGGATATCCAATAAAAATCATTGGTTCAGTTTTCATATCCAGTTTACGTCTTTTTTGTTTAGGTGTTAGTCTGAAAGCTAAACAACCAAAGACTTTCAGATGACTTACATCTACATCTTTTCCGGTCCAAAGACTCTCGGGTACTGCATTCTTTATAGCTTTAGTAGGGCTTCTGTTCTTTAAATATACAACAGTGTTGACTGCTTCGGCCCAATATTTTTTGCTTAGGTTCGCTTCAGACAGTAATGTTCTCGCCTTTTCGATGATGGTTCGGTTCGCCCTCTCTGCCACACCATTCTGCTCCGGTGTATAGGGCACAGTCGTCTGGTGCTTTATTCCTGCAGACTTTAAAAACTTATTAAACTGACTATTACAGTATTCAGTACCATTATCTGATCTCAGGCATTTTATTGACTTGTTCGTCTCATTTTCAACTTCCGCTTTATATTCTCGGAATTTATCAAATGTTTGACTCTTGTTTCTCAAAAAGTAAACGTGCGTTTTTCTAGTATAATCGTCAATAAAAAGTAAAACATACCTCGAACCACTGAACGACGGTTCTTCAATCGGTCCGCATAAATCGCTATGAACTATTTGCAAAATCTCGTTCGCCCTCGTACCTTTGTTTTTAAAGGGACTCTTGCATGTTTTCCCTTCTATGCAAGGAATACATCCTTGGCTGAACTCTTGACTATTGAATTCCATTCCAGTTACAAGGTTTTTCATTTGATGCATATAATTTTTACTTAAATGGGCTAGTCTTTTATGCCAAATATTCGTAGTGTTTACATCTTGTTTTGACAATGTCAAATTGACGACTTCATTTTTCTTTTCTTGTAATTCATAAATTCCGTCAACTTCCAAGCAGTTCGCAATTGTTTCATTCTCATTTCGAATGTTGCAACCTCCTTTGTCAAAATTAATTCTGTAATTTTTCGTGGTCAAATCGCTAACCGAAATAAGGTTCATGCTTAAATCAGGAACATGCAAAACATTATTCAGAGATAATCTCTTGTTTTCGCTGACTTGAGGTTCAGCGTTCCCTCTTCCTTGTACACGTAGCTTTTCACCATTCGCTACCGAAATTTTCATGTTGCCCTTTTCAGGTTTATAGGACAGCAACTTGCTTCTATCGTGGGTCATGTGATTTGAACATCCACTATCTAAATACCACATGTCTTTATTGATCGCCTTCTTAGTGTTCAGGCAGACATTCGCGGATTTAGTTCGCTCTTTACACTCCGACGCTTTGTGCCCTTGCCTGTGGCACTTATAGCACTTATAACCGAACTTCTGCTTACGATCATTGGCTTTCGGTTGTGATCTGGCATCATTTTGTGCTTTTCGTGTAAATAAAGCTTGCTCCTCGCTTGAGTTTATTTTGCTCTGCCTGCTTCCCTCTTGCAATAACTTAGTTTTTATCTGCTCCAATGTGATTTCCTGACCACTGTTATCTACAGCCATGATAAGAGGGCCGTACTCAGGAGTCAATCCTCCAAGCAAAATTGATATGATCCAGTCATTCGATATTGCTGAATCAATATCGGCTAATTGTTGCGCAAGGAAAGTAACATTAGAGATATACCTTTCTACAGATTCGTAATTCTCTAATTTGCAATTCCAGAGCTCTCGTTGAAGAGAAATCCTTCTTCCCCAACCTTTGTCTTCGAATGCTGATTTCAAGCTGTTCCACGCTTCTTTCGCTGTTTTCGCATTGTACACGTGCGTAAAGCACTCTGATTCGAGTAACAAACATATAGTGGTCCTTGCCTTTCGATCTACGTCTTTGTCATACTTATCGGTTTCATCCCGTTCTATGACTTTCCACCAATCCTTATTTTCCAAGTAATTCCTTACTAAAAATTTCCAGTTTGGATAATCCGACGTACCTTTCAGTTTCTTTATTCCGCTTATGCCGGTGGAGCTTAATTCCTCTGACATGTTGTTGTGCAGAATAAATTTCACAAGTCACGATCACTATATTTTTATATTTTTGTTACTCCAATGCTTTGGATTCTGCCAGGGCCATAAACAGGGCTTTCTGGGATTCTGGGCCCATAACCTTTTACAGAGTAGCAGTTAAAGGCTAGGCATAAAGATATAAATATACTTTTAATCACAGCAATACAATTCGACCATATCCGCAAGGGTACAAACAACAACAGTAACTATGACGATACTGTTCCACATATGAAATACGATTAAGTATATATGTCTATAGACAGCCAGTATAGTTCAATCCTATATGACCTCTAACAACATAAATAGAACCATTGATAAATTTAAACTAAATCAAAATGTACTTTTTAAATCACTTTCATTCGTTATATATTTTATGTTATTTGGAATCGATCTTCTCCTGTTGTAGAATAGCAAAGAGATTTAAATATAGAGGGGGCAAAACAAGGCAAATTTGATGCCCAAAAGTTATTACAAGTGGAATAAATCTAGTACGATTTCGACCGAATGACAGCTCGCGTTCATACTAATTACTAACTGACATGACGCTTGAGCTTCAAAGTTTTGTATGAAAATATTCCCAATGCCTATGCCTTATTAATCAGTTAAGAACCGCCGGTTCCAATTGGAATCGGGACACAATTAAAAATCCATTGTGTCTGTGATTCATGGTCTGAGAGGTTAAATTTTAATGTCTTTGTAGAATAGGCAAATTTCGATTAGTTGTTTCAAAAACCTATTCACAACCTCATAATAACTTCCTCAATCCAGTTCATGACTCATGAGCAAACTTGCGAACTTGCAAACATGTCAACCAGCTCCGGGATGTTCTAGGAGTTCCTAATATCTAACACGTAGGGAAGTTGCTCGTACAGTCTGGATTAGAGTTGTCAGTGCTAACATGATTAAGATTGTTTAGTGAGCTAAGTGTTTGCGTTGCAATTTCTCGGTCAACTTGACGTCTGGACTGTACTCACGTTGTGGGCTGTTTGGCTTGCTGGACTGTTGGAATGTTGAGGAAATGTTGTTGTGATTGAGGGTAAGGGGCCATCCATAAATTACGTCACACGTTAAGGGAGGGGCGAGGGGGTCGACGAATTGTGACATTGTAAGACAAGGGGGTGAGACTCTACATTTCGTGACTTCACATTTCAAAATCTAATATTGTTATTTTTTTCAAATTTCTGATTGGTCGTTGATTTTATTAAAAAGAATTTTAATGGAAATAAAACGAATTACGGAACTGCTGTTTTAATTAAACGTCTAGTTGTAAAATAGCAATTTATGTGACGTCACACTAGAAAGGGGGCGGGGGGGAGGTCTCACAAATGTGACCAGCTGTGACAATTTTTTGACCAGATGGTCAAAAAATCATGAAATTTGTGTGAAGTAATTTATGGATGGTCCCTAATATATCTACGCTCTTATTAGAAAGAGGAACACTAATATTTTAGAGCTGTAATAGTGTTACTTTTAAAGAACCCGCTTCTCATGATCATGATAAGTGAGGCTTGGGTTCTAATCCTGGCATGAACCAATGAGCTTTTCAAAACTTACGTACATTGATCACTAGACGATGAAGGAAAACTCAGGTCTCAGAATTAATTCTGAGGCATGTGTAACAGATCCGCTCAAACTATGGATTCACCACCTATCACGTTTAGGGGTCCAAAGAATATCTCGTGAAAAGTGGGTATATAAAGAAATGGAATACTCCTTCCAACACCAAAGCGCCAGTTGGCATAATGTCTTTACATTAATAATAATTGTAGAGAGTGTCTAGACCTGCGGTAAATAGTAATTGTAAAAGCCGGTTAGACCGAATACCAGATATAGCCGGATTTACATAAATAATTTTATGCAAACGAAGGTGCTGGGATAGGATAAAGTTATATTGTAAAAAGTAATTGTGTATTGTTTTAAAAAGAAACAATAAAATAAAATAAATATACTTACGCATTTTATCTCCGAGGCAGATAGGCAGAGGTATTAAATTTGAGGAACTAATCACATTTCAACAGTATAATTTTTAGACCCCTTAACGTGATAGGTCAGCCTATCGCCAGACCGGGACTGTTACACATGTCTTAGATATAATTCTTGGACCTTCGGGTTTCCTCACGATGTTTTCCTTCACCGTCAAGCTAGTGTTATTTATAATAATAATATAATCTCACGCCTTTTTTATCCCCGAGGGGGTAGGCAGAGGTATTCCATTACTGGATATACCGACATTTCACGAGATATATTGGACCCCTAAACGTGATAGGTGGTGAGCCCATCGCCGGACCGGGTCTGTTTACACATGTCTCAGAATTAATTCTGAGACCTGCGGGTTTCCTCACGAAGTTTTCCTTCACCGTCGAGCTAGTGATAAATATGTACCTACGTAAGTTTTTGAAAAACTCATTGGTACATGCCAGGATTCGAACCCGAGCCTCACTGATTTTCGGCCGGCTCTTTAACCGTCCGGGCTATCACTGGTATTTATGTACCTACATTTTTGAAAAACTCATTGGTACATGTAAGGATTCGAACCTGAGACCTCACTCATGCAAGGCCAGTTCTTTTGCTAGGCTACCCATGCTCTTCTGCTAAGAATTTATAGTTTTATAATTCTCCACAAAAACAAAATTCACAAACCAAAAAGTTTATATTTCGCTCTTATGAACACTATTCATTATTATTTAACTCGCAACACTCAACTCGGACGGTTTAAATTTACACAATCGGACTTTTGCGTGTTCCGTTGTGATAAAAAATAAATAACAAAATATCATTCTTGGCATCAAAACGCGCCGAAATGGGCTATAATTCTTGTTTAAAATAAAATTTACATCTGCTGGCGGTAATTTATATTGAAAACATTGCGGTTGCAATAATTTACGAATATATTATTATTTTGTTATTCTAGTATAACAGTACCTACCTACAATATAAATTAAATGACGACTGCTATTATTCTCTAAGAAATCAATGTTACACATTTTTTGGTTTTAACAAAATAATTATTACCCTTCAGAGATAAAATGCTTGGATTTTGTTTATAAAATTTCTTTTATTCATAACTTGTTCCTAATTTTAAAAGACGAGTCTGTTGGCTCAGTTGGTAGTGATCCTGCTTTCTGAGTCGATCCCCGCTCGAGGCCAACACTTAAGTGCGTAAAAATGTATGTTGGCTTTTTGTCTGGTCGTTTAATATTTATTTAATATGTTTATTATTTGTTTAGTAGCCATAGTTAAGACTAAATGACCGTGTGTGAATAAAAAAAGGATTATAAAAAATTATATATTTGTCAGTCTGCCAGTCTAATTTCAGCGTCCCAAGGGCGCTTTTAGATATCTTAACAATGGGTTACTTTACGGGCGTTTTCACGTTCAATCGATTTCATAAAATTTTGTATAGATCCAAACCTGAATCTTGATGTAAGCACCTAATTTTGATCCAGGAATACGAATGAAATCACGAGCAAATATTGAAATAGTTCCGAAGTTATTAGCATTCAACGCATAAAATTGGTTATGCCAATAAAACTTGCTAAAATAAAAATAAAACGGTTTTTCAATAACGTTACCAGTTATTGTTTTATTTGTACAATTTGTAACGGTTATTAATTGCTTGTCGGAATTTATTCTGTAGGTGTGTTTACTATTAGGTATGCTGTGTTTTTGTGATGTAGTGTTTAAATATTTTTCTGTTGGTAACTCTGCATTTTAATGGATTCGTAAAGGAAAATGCAGTTATTTTTTTTTTACAGAATGCGTTGTAAATTGTATATCTTTTAAGGCTAGATTTGTTCAACAAAAAGTTACAGTGACTATTAATGAGTAGGCTTATAAGCTCCTATATTCAATCGAAGCGTTTTAATTTCATTATTCAGTGATTAATTTATTACATAACATAATATTATGTTTCATTGTTTATTTTTATTATTTTAGAAAATTCCGCCAAATTATTTCTGCTTAGTCTGATGGTTGACTAGATAATGCCTTTAGTCATTAAGTTGACCATGTGTATGTTTAGTCATTAAGTTGACCATGTGTATGTTTATTTAATAATAAAAATTTTTTGGTACATGAAATTAAAAAAATAATTAAATCCTATATAAAATGCTAGAGTTGATTTAATTTCTACTTCTTTTGCGGTGACTTCACGTTTAACATATCCAGCCTGAGTTGCCTAATAATAACTTCCGAGATTAATGATAATTGATAAGGATTGAAACGAAATTTATGTGAGAACCACATGAGTAATTCACCAAAACTTCGCCGCAGGGTTCGAGAAATGATTCGTTCGGCTAATTGATTGGATTGCCATTGCGACTACGGTAATAGTGTGAAATTATACGCTGCGAGCGTTTGAAACTCGATATTCGAATTCGTAACACGATTTGGGCCGCATTTGGGCTTACACTTTGTGGTGGAGTACTTTTGCATATCGTACATACGCTTGGTTGTTGAAATAATTGAGTTCAGAAACGAGTATCTTGAACGGAGCGAAAATATAACTTTTTTAAAAAACAGACTTTTATTACGAGTTCTTGTTAATAAAAAAAACTAAAAATTTAAAAATAATACTTTAAACGTAATAAGAAAAATATCATAATAAATAATCAATATTTTTTTTAATAAATAAAAGTGTGTTACATTGCAGCGTGTAGTACTAAACACGCTTACAAAATATTTTGCCTAATTCCCATGGAAACAAATCGTATCACCCCAAATTCTCAGACGAAAAGCTAGTAACTAATAAAACGAATCGGAACATGTCAAAACCGGTCGCATGTCCACAAAATCAGAGGCGGCAATAATTCCCGTGATTTATATCTGTGACGTCATCATAACGGTACCCATCCAGGCCCCCATTCGCTTGGACGTTGATAAATAATTTCATTTCTTTCCCCGAATCTTTAGTAAAGCGGAGAACATACGAGCGAGTTGTTGACACTGAGAAATTGAGAATTGGGAAATGGGGATATGAACGAAGGGTATGTGTTTCTTCACTTATTTAGGACCTGCAATGAGGAATACAGTGTCATGATTAATCACGCCTTCTTTGCAATACAGTACTGTGACTGACTAATAAACAAAGTACAACCTACACCGGCGGTGAACATAGTGATTCGATATTTGGAGGAAATATTATTTACTGGTGCACTAAGGAAATGTTTTTTTGAAAGAGAAAAAGTGTTCGGCTTCAAAATCATATATATAATATAGCATAAGCATATATCATATTGAATTTTAATGCTTGAGTACTATACTTGCCATATAAATTTAAGACACAAAAGTAAAGACTGCATTTAAATAAGACCAAAATATTTTGTAATATTTCTTTTGATTTCATAGTGTATTTCTATTTTTCTTCTTCAATTATTAAAGAACCAAATAACTATGTATTTTTGCTCAAAGTATTGATAATTGTATCAATTTCGATTCTGATTGAAGGATACACCAAATCAGAATTTTTTTTGAGTTACCGAGACACAAAAAAATCTCTACAATTGGAAATGAGAAAAAACGAGCGTTGTACACCATCCCTTACGATGTGAACGTAAGTGGTTATATATTTCTTTCGATGAATCCAGTGTTACGCACTTTTTCTGGAAACATTAAATTGGTTCTGGCATCTGTACACAAAGATAAATGAAACGTCTTTTATTTGTTTTCAATTCAATTGGCTGCATCTA
Source organism: Ethmia dodecea (assembly GCA_963855545.1). NCBI lineage: Eukaryota > Metazoa > Arthropoda > Insecta > Lepidoptera > Depressariidae > Ethmia > Ethmia dodecea. The sequence goes on from OY979457.1 coordinate 2,026,463, forward strand.
TCAAAACCGTAATGGTTGACAGCTGAACATTGGCCGATATGTCCTCACATTATAAAACACACCACTTAATCTATACATATAATAAAACTCTAACGGGGCCGTGTCTGTACATGAAATATTTTTTGAAAATTTTAACGGTAGTGTATATAGTTATCGATATAGATACCGAAACACCAATTTTTGGAATTTTTGTCTGTCTGTCTGTGCACGCATCACGCAAAAACTACTGGACGGATTTTGATGAAATTTGGTATGGAGATAATTGAGTACCCGGGTTAACATATAGGGTACTTTTTATTCCAGAAAAATATCTCATTCCCACGGGAAAATATAAAAACTGGTTAAAAAGAGAAATACACTGTACATACTACTTCAAAACGATGACATCTAGAAACTTGAAATATGGTATGTAGGTCTTGAAATAATATGTCGTAGGAAACCGCTATTAATGGACTTAGAAAAAATCTACGGGAACGGGAATAACACGATTATTGGGAACGTAATAAATTCTGTATGCTAATTGTCATATCCATACTCTTTTCTGCTTTACTGTTATTTTCTTTTTATTGATAATGTCTTGGTGATGTTTATGATATTTGTTCAATAAAAATGTCAATATAATTTTATATTATTATTATAATGAAGAAAGAATTATCAGTTACATAATGAAGAAGCTGAGAAAACATATTTTTAGAAGATTTGAATGTGAAATTACAAAGCTTGAAACCTTATATTTACCTATACAGAACAATACAAATATCATGCATACAGAAGAAAACCACGTACCAAGGTCAGTCATCCTTTACACATTCTGTTACTCCTATTAAACACTGGTGATAAAAAGAAATATCCAACTACTCCGAAAAGATAACACATAGGAACTTGAAATATGGTATGTAGTGTCTTAGAATAAAGGGATTTTTAGCAATTGCCACAGGAAAGGAATAAAATGGTTGCAACGCCGTTGGGCACCTTATAGGTATGTCGTAGGCAACAGCTATGTATGGGTTTTTGGAAAATCTCACGGGAACGGGAAGACACTGGATCCACTCGGGCAACGCCGCTGATGGGCACTCACTACGTATACCAAATAAACTTTAGCGGGACCGTGTCTGTACATGAGTTTTTATTCGAAAATTTAGTGGTAATAAAGTTAGTTATCGATTTAGATATCAAAACACCAATTTTTGTTTTTTTGTCAGTACACGCATCACGCAAAAATTACAGGACGGATTTTGATGAAATTTGGTATCGAGTTAACTGAGTACCTGGAGCAACATCTAGGGTACCTACTTTTTATTCCAGGAAAATATCTCATTCCTACGGAAAAATATAAAAACTGGTTTAAAAAAGAAATACGTACCTACTATTCCGAAATGATTACACCTAGAAACTTGAAATATGGTATTTAGGGGTCTTATATGTCGTAGGAAAGCGCTATGAAGGGATATTTGGAAATTTCCACGGGAACGGGATCCGCGAGGGCAACGCCGCTGGGCACCCGCTATTCTTTATAAGTTTCAATACAAAGTCCAAAATTTTTTTAAGGATTGACTATGGTTTCCTTAGGATTTTTTTTTGTTATCAAAAGCATACACTATGGTATCAAAAACTAATTTAAAAACACCCTGTATATAGCCTAGGACACTATATCTGGCTTATGACGACTCCCAAGACACCTCATTTTTTAAATCGGTCCTGGAGTTTCGGATGTACGAGGTAATTAGCGCACACATTTTGGATACATGCATACATAGCCTGTTAGAATTATATACTCCATTTGGCTTTGCCGTAGTTGGGTAAAAACCAAAAAATAAATGCCTACTAACTATCTATAGGTGCAGACTGCAGAAAAATCACGTTTGTTGTAAGGGAGCCCCCTTAAATGTTTTTTTTTTTTTTTTTTTAGTATTTGTTGGTACCGCAAAAGAAATACAAACTAATAAATAAATAAATAATAGGCAGTAGTAGGCAGAGATTTCACGAGAATATTCGACCCCAAAACGTTAGGTGTTGAGGAGCCTATATCGCCGGACCGGATCTGTTACAAATGCCTCAGAATTAATTCTGGGACCTGCAAGTTTCAACAGAAATACATCATCTGTGAAAATTTCAGCTTTTTAACTATCACGGTTCGTGAAATGCAGCCTGGTGACAGATGGAGAGACAGACAGACAGCGGAGTCTTACTAATAGGGTCCCGTTTTACACTAAGGGTACTGAACCCTAAAAACTGGTTAAAAAAAGAAATACGTAGGTACCTACTCCCAATCGATAACACCTAGAAACTTGAAATAGGTATGTAGGTAATATTATGTCGTATGGAACCGTTCTATGAAGGTTTTTTTATAAATTCGCACGGGTACGAGAATAAACTGGTTCCGTGCGGGCACCGGCTATTTGAAAATAAAAAGAACTTACACTTATATCTTGCATACCTACATCTAGGTACATACGTTTATCATAAAATGTTTAAAAAATAAATTTCCACCCGTGCGAAGCCGGGGCGGGCCGCTAGTAATAAATATAATAATTAGACTTGGCCCATGAGGTTAACGCCATGTGGGATGTTGATTCGACGATCATTGTCCCGATAGTTGTTTCAGCGAACGGTCTAATAGCAAAGAGTCTCGACCAACATCTTGAGAGACTCTCGCTAGGTGGTTGGATCAAGGGTCAGATACAGAAGGCGGTGATCTTGGACACGGCGCGGATAGTCCGCCGGTTCCTCTCTCTGCAGCCCTGACCACCGGCAGCTTGGGCCTCTGCCCCGCTGCCGGCGGCACCTTAAGTTAGGTTTTTTATAATGGGTAATTTTTATATTGTTTTGTAAATGTTTTTATATATTTTACTTTTATATATATATTGTAAAAAACCTAACATAAGATCTAAAATAAATAAATAATAATATAATAATACCTTAAATTGATCAAATATTGTTTCAATATAATCGACAAAAGTGCGGATTGCCCGCTCACATTTGTGACTTTTACTACGAGTATACTATCACTATCTGTTGATAGTCTAGATATTATTTAATTGTCAAATCAGAATCAAATGTTTTTATTCATATATTCAATAAAAGCTGTTCCGCGCGGTTTCACCCGAGTAGTTCCCGTTCCCTTGGCAATACAAGGATAAAATATGCCTTAATATAGTTATCTACCACTATTTCGGTAAGTGTGGGATACAATCTCCCAATCTCAGGCCAATATAGGTACTGAAGAGAACTCTAAAACAACCTCAATTATAGATTTGCTCTGACTAACTTAAAATCCGTTTAGAGACAGCTTGCTTCAACTGCAGTGGATTTCCACGTTATCACTGACAATTTAAGTTCAACTCAAATGCTCAGGTATAAGGTGCATTCTACATTCTTGTAGATACCAGTATTACTCGATTTACGGAATCTGTTCAATTGAATTTAAATTTTTATGCTTTGAATTAGGAGATGGTGTAGTCGCAAATGTGAGATGTAGAGTGGCTATAAGGTAGCTTTTTGCCGGACAAAGAGTCAAATTTTCACGTGCATTTTTTTGAAGCATTCTACGCGTATACGTCAGCCAGTCGGTCTAATTCCTACTTCAACACTACAACTTTATTATAAGTTCGAAAGTAACTCTGTCTGTCTGTTACATTTTCACCGGTGAACCAGTGAACCTATGGAGGAGTTGTGGAATGATCCTCAATCGTGAAAAGGCAAGGGCTTCCGCCAGGCAAGGTGATTATGCCTGGAGACCGCGGTCCAACGGTTGATGTTGGACGGTTGTATTTATACAAACTCATCAGAAAACTTCGATAGCACATGAAGTATAGTTAATTCTATGAAGTACCGCTATGTGTCGCTACAAACCGATCTTGTTGGAATTTGGCAGAACAATATTCTACATCTTTAACGGTGAGGAATATCTATAATTTATATTTTATTAATTTGTAAAGAACCGCCGGTTCCAATTGGAACCGAGACACAATTAAAAATCTATTGTGTCTGTAATGCTTGGTCTTAGAGGTTAATGTTTTTAACTCCCCGCTAAATTTCAAGGATAATCCTAAAAATCGCAAATTGTGGTCACCCCAGCACCTCGTAATAGTAATAACGGTTTGAACTTAGCACTGCGAAGTTTCTAACGATTACAGATACTCTGAGGATGCCCGATAGTTACACTGTTGGAGCCCTTAACAAGTTTGTCTTTGATTTGTTACTTCTGCTTGTTCTGGAAGTTTCCATTTAGTTCTAAAGCGACATTTTTGTAGTTTCGTTGTAAAGTAAATAGCACATGTGAATATTCTCCCCCCCCATAATACCCCAATTTATGCTCAAACCTCACCCCAGAGGAGTCGGCAGACGTAGACCGTTCCTAGAAATATCCATATTACCAGTAAATTTTAGGCACCCTTTAACATGGCGGGTGGTGAGCCAAAACAGTTTACACAAAACAAAAATTCCGAATCGGTTAAAATTTGTCGGAAATATGGACTAATATAAAGAAAAAAAAAAAGACGTGTGGCACTCGGGGACTGCCGCGGTAAAGCTATTGCATATCATTTTTTATCAACAAGACTGCCGAAAACAAACGACGTTAGACAATGCACGCCCTCGATAGAAGCTATGCAATATCCATCCATCCATCCGTCCGTCCGTCCGTCCGTCCGTCCGTCCGTCCGTCCGTCCGTCCGTCCGACCGACCGATCGACCGACCGACCGACCGACCGACCGACGGACGGACGGACGGACGGACCGACCGACCGACCGACCGACCGACGGACGGACGGACGGACGGTCGGTCGGTCGGTCGGTCGGTCGGTCGGTCGGTCGGTCCGTCCATCCGTCCGTCGGTCTGTCGGTCGGTCGGTCGGTCGGTCGGTCGGTCGGTCGGTCGGTCCGTCCGTCCGTCGGTCGGTCTGTCGGTCGGTCGGTCGGTCGGTCGGTCAGTCGGTCGGTCGGTCGGTCCGTCCGTCCGTCCGTCCGTCCGTCCGTCCGTCCATCTACTATCATAACTTGGCTTTGGATTATGCCCAATAAACAAGCCACGCCTCCGTGCCCGTCGGAGTGGGGAGCGTGAGGTTTTTTCGTTACGGAATTTCTGGATTCGGTCCCCGCGCTCAAGGCCCGCGATAGAAGCTATGCAATAGCTTAAAAACATACGTGACGAAATTAGAACCTGCTCCTTTTTTGTAGTCGATTAAAAATTGATTCAGTAGTACAAAAGACTACCTTATAATAACAACTCACTCTCTAAAATACTGCTGTAGATAGCGCTGATAAAGGAAGAATAAACACAAGACCTCAAATGCCCAACAAAATTGAAGACAAAAGCAAAACTTCAAAACGTAGAAGGAATATACAACGCTTATGACGTCATCATTCTCGCCCGCGGTTTGCATGCATCGAGTTTTCAGCGAATTATCGACATCGATTCCCAGAATCGATTCCTCTGAGCACGTTCCGAGTTCCGATAAATCTCAGGACATCCGCAGCATCCGGCTCCTGATGTTTGTTTTTTGGGTTCCGCGATGCAATTTGCAAATAGCTTATCACTTTATAGATTTTAAAACAAAAAATTCTACCAGATTTCATTAAATTATATTATTTATACTAGAGGAAGCTCAGCGGCTATTTGTTTCCGTTCCAATGGTAATTTGAAAAAAACAAAACACTTTTAGTGCTCACTTACGTCATGGAATCTTTGTCCAAAATTTTATGCTTTTAGACCCAGCTGGTTTTGACTGTTTAAATAGATTTCTAGAAGCACGGGAAAAGATGACGACAAAAGGTGAACCTATTGAGCAATTTTTTCTTAAGTTCTTGAATGTTGGTCAAAGAAATATGGAATCATTTATTAATTAGAAATTGACACTGTTTAGCTTTTTTGGAGTTTTAGTTAGTTCTTTATTTTTATCTTATTTTTCATATTATATTCAGCACAATGTAGGTTTTATTGTTAATAAATATGGGTCTACCACTATTTATAACTGATGATGTAAGATGATGTAAGACTAGTGAGCGCGTAATGGAGCGCGGAACAAGCGATAGAGACGCACGATCGACCTAAGCGTTCGGCTTGTGACGCACCTATTTCTTGTGACGATATCTACTATATAAAAATAAGTCGGGTTTTCCTTCCTGACGATTTAACTCCAGAACTGACGAACCGATTTCCATGGTTTTGCATTCGTTGGAAAGGTCTCGGGCTCCGCAAGGTTTACAGCAAAGAAAATTCAGCATTGCACCCGTGCGAAGCCGGGGCGGGTCGCTAGTGACTTATAATTATTGTTCGTAAAAATTTTTTAAACCACCCAATAGTCTCTGAGATGGCTTATGCACAATGAAATAATGCTTATACACATACCCACAAAAAATTGTTCATGCTTGTTTTTTTTAAATACCAATTTATTCCAAAATAAATTAGTTTACTTTTGGCAGGTAGAACCCAATTTCGGAAATGGAAAAGCCAAGGGTACTTCTTTAAAATCACCAAATCTAAAAACAGCACAAAGGAACCCTTTCACCGTGTAATCTCAGTAAAGCTTGATCCCTTTTTCGAGCCACATCCTATTTGAATAATGCTATTCGTTTGCTAGAGATACGTGACAATTTAATATTCTCACCGATCCGATTCCGATGAAAAATGAATTGTCATCTCGATTGTAAGCTTATTCGATTAAATCGAGAACACTGGTGTCGATTTGTGTGGTACAGTATTTGAATTTAAATTTGGTCGCTTTTGAACTTTGGTTTGCAGTGGTCAAGTTGGGTTTTCGTTTGTAGTTGAGCTGTACACAGTTCTTTATATAAAGCGAATCAAAAACATGGCTACCGTTCAATACTATCTGTATAGGTAAGTATCTTAATTGTCATACAGTTTTATGATATTTTAAAATATATAGATTATGTAGTCATAGGGATTTGATTTCATTAGAATAGAGTTAATATAAATTTAAAGAATTAAAAAAATTTTGGAATTATTCTGAGGCATGTGTAACAGAACCGGTCCGCGGATGGGCTCACCACCTATCACGTTTCGGGGTCGAATATTCTCGTGAAAAGTGGCTATTTATAGAAACGGATTACCTGTAAAACCTACCTATAAAAGGCGTGAGAATATTTATTTAGTTATTTTAAATTTAAAATAAAAACATTTTTTTATAAAATAAAATGTAATTATTTAATAAATAGTTAATCCAAATAAATAATGGCCATTAATGTGACATAAGTTTTAACCCCCTTGGAGAAAAAAAAATTGTCTCGTTCTACACCTACCGTTTTTTAAGTTTTAGCCCCCTTACGAGAAAAAAATTGAAAATTTCTGTCTCGTTCTACACGTCATACGTAAGAAACTCCATATTTCTATACTCACAGATTAAGGCGTTGTATAATAATGTGAGTTGTCATTCAGGCAATTCTAGAGTTTAATTAAGTAAATCATTACCTACTTATATAGCTTTAATTTACGACGATTCCCTTATTGCTAATTACTCGAACATCTTTCTCATACTACAGTGTTTTTTAATACTAAATATCTATTTATATTTCGATGAAAAATTAAATTTTTAAATAAATTTAATAATATATATATATATAATCTCACGCCTTTTATCCCCGAGGGGGTAGGCAGAGGTATTCCATTACTGGATATACCCACATTTCACAAGATATATTGGACCCCTAAACGTGATAGGTGGTGAGCCCATCGCCGGACCGGGTCTGTTTACACATGTCTCAGAATTAATTCTGAGACCTGCGGGTTTCCTCACGATGTTTTCCTTTACCGTCGCGCTAGTGATAAATATGTACGTAAGTTTTTGAAAAACTCATTGGTACATGCCGGGATTCGAACCCGAGCCTCACTGATTTTCGGCTATCACTGCTCTATAAATAAATTTAAGTCACAAATATTAAACTTAAATAAAAAATTTACATAATCATCTAATTTTAAATTCATCAACATTAACATAAATCTAATAACCACTCTAGAGAGTAAAAAAAAAACGACTTCAATCTTCAACTTATATGGTTTTCTCATGGATGCAGTTGTCAGAACTGAACGAAATCAAAATGGGACCAATCTGGAAGCACCAGCTTTCAAATAAAAAAAGAATCATCAGAATCGGTTGACCTAGTCGAACGTTCTGAGGTAACAAACATAAAAAAAAATACAGACGAATTGATAACCTCCTCCTTTTTGAAATCGGTTAAAAAGTAGTCCTCTCTTTTACTATTGCTGTGCCCTGTACAGGGTCCATAAATTGATCTCACTTAGTTAAGATCTCCTTATATGTAAACGTATGGGATGCAATATATAATTGAGTATAATACTAGCTTTTATAAAATTGCCAATATTATCATAAAAAGCGAAATCTGATCCAGCAATATTTACTTTGTAATCTCAAAAGCATTAAAATAATGAAATTTTACTTAACTGCTCGCTTTATCCATTTCGCTGAAATACCAGTAATTGGAGCTGTGTATCCACTCAATGTTAATTTTTTTACTCGTAATTTCAATGTTTGTATCAATTAGAGAATAACCCCTCATTCTATCAAAACAAATACATTAATTATAAAAACAAATAATGATTATCTATGTGAAAAGGACACAAAGGATTTGAATCATTACACACTATGAAATACCAAAAATACCAAATAAAAAATAAGTTTCTTTAATTTTGAATTTCTTTTAATTTTGTATTTTAATAAAACTGTACTATTGTAAGTACTTTTACATTTTGTAAAATATGTTTTTTTTTGTGCCCGCAATGAAAACAGTATTATTATTATTATTATTTTAATGCAGTTGGGTAAAAATTAACTCCTACATACATATTGAAGGGCCTGTTGGCTCAGTTCGGAGTCTGAGGTCGCGGGTTCGATCCCCGGTCGGGGCCAACATCATTGTGCATGAACATTTCTGTTGGCTTCGTTTCTAGTCGTTTTTAATCTTCATTTAAGTATGATTATCAGTTGTTTAGTACCCATTGTACCTACAGGCTACTTAGTTTAGGCACAGTTTAACAATCATACAGTTGGTTATCGCCTTTGTGGGCGCGCGATGCCGCCGCCGGCGTAGGTATTGACGCTGTCCTACGTATTTATGCAAGGGTTGATACAAAAATGTAAACAAAATATTTTTTAGTCACAATCACAAAATCACTTAATGAAATAGGTACATATTAAATATAGATAAAAAAAAACATTTTGAATGCACGCGAGCAATTTTTATTATTATTAAAAATGTATGTTATTATAAATAAATCATTTAAAGATGTTACACTCACTGCATGATATTTTCGCGACACTTTATATTTTTATTATTTTAGTTGGGTCAAATAAAAAGTGTAACATTCTGTGACCTTGTTACTATTAAAAATTACTAAAGATCATAATAAATAAGTGTTCACTGACCCGAGATTTAATACGCGCACTGCGAGAAAATCAACTTAAATAGGGCACAAAAACAGTTATTATTATTTAATATCTATTATGGGTATGTCGAATAGATCTTTGGATATTGTTGTAATGACGGTAAAACCATCATGAGGGTTTTGTTCTCGTCACAACTCGGATTCACGTCAGCCCTTGACGATTAACCTGACAAACTACGCGAGTTTGTATGAAGCGGTCTGCGCCGCTCGCTTCGCCGCAAGTCCCCCTCCGTTGCTCTGCACAAGTACATTAGTGAGCCAACTGTATAATTGTTAAACTGTAGTTTAGGAATAAATGACCGTGTTAGAATTGTGTCCCACAATTTTGTGTCTGAATTTCGCTACTTGATTTGAAGGGTTTCGTATCAACGTATAATAATAACGTTTCTTGTATGGACCTCCCAATTTGTAACTTTTTTATTTTTATTATTTATTGTTGAAGCGGCAATAGAAATACACATTTTATAATCATTTCAACTGTCTAACTATTACGGTTCATAGGATATGGTAACGGACGAACGGATGGACAAAGGAGTCTTAGTAATAGGGTCCCGTTTTACCCATTGGGTACGGAACTTGGAAAACGGACCCATTGGCGCCGCATAGCACGCTCTGGGCATTTAATAGTATCATATTTTAAGTCTACAACCACCACGTGCCGGATATAAATGAAAAGTGCTGTAAACTGAACACAAACGTCAAAAATACCGCTGTAAAAATAAAATACAGACCGACGTTTGAATAAAATTTTCCTTAAGCTTTATGCTATGCGATGACGTCACTTTATCACTTTTATATTCTTGCTTCTTTGGGACTGTTTGTGTTAAGATCGTTTTGAAGATTGAGTTACCATTATCTCTCGTTGCTGGTAGAGTGGATGGACTTATCCTTTGATAACTGGATGAGAATCCACAACGGTTGTTGTCTAGTGTCTAAGTAGTACTAGATTTTCTATTTCATTCCTTTTATATAATAGCAGTGATAGCCTTACGGTTAAAGAGCCTGCTCCACTTGATGAAAATCAGTGAGACTCGGGTTTGAATCCTGGCATGTACCTATGAGTTTTTCAAAACTTACCTACGTACATATTTATCACTTGCTCGACGCGACGGTGAAGGAAAACATCGTGAGGAAACCCGCAGGTCCCAGAATGAATTCTGAGACATGTGTATACAGACCCGGTCCGGCGATGGGCTCACCGCCTATCACGTTTAGGGGTCCAAAGAATATCTGGTGAAAAGTGGGTATATCCAGAAATGGCATACCTCTGCCTACCCCCTCATTGATATACGGCGTTAGATTATAAATTAAAATAAATAAATAAAATTACTTTTATGTAGTTGTCTGTTATTGTATACTAACATAGTCCTAATAAATTCTGCGGTAGTGTAGATATAGTTTCTAGGACTTATCGTTTCGAGTGGGGCGTATTTATCTTTGTAACTAGTTTTTTATTTTCCCGCGGTAATGCGATATTTTCAAGAGTCAAAATTACTCCAAATTATAACCCAGTTACTCAGTTATCTACACACCAAATTTCATCAAAATACGTCCAATAGTTTTAACGTGATGCCTGCATAGTCATACAGACAATTTTATTTAAAAAATGTATGGTGTTTTGATATTATCTAAATCGATAACTACTCGTAAAATATGTCATTTACAGACACGGTCTCGTTACAGTTTTATTATATGTACTAGCATTTCACCAGCGTAGTTCCCATTCCTGTGGGAAAACGGGGATAAAATAAAGCCTATTTGTTATTCTGATGTAGAAGCTATATAACTGTAAAGTTTCATAAAAATCCCTTCAGTAGTTTTTGCGTGAAAGAGGAACAAACATCCATCCATCCATCCAAAATTTCGCATTGATAATATTAGGGCAGATTTTTCAATAGTCCGTTAAAAGTTATCTGAAGAATAAAAATTACCTGTCACTTTTCCTTTCTATTGTGTCAGACAGTGACAGCATCAATGTATTCTTTAGATAAGATTTATCTGACGATTGAAAAATCAGCCCTTAGTAGGATAGATAGATTTTCTATCACTTAGACCACAGAAACAAAGCACGACCATTGATTTCCCCAAAGTACTGCGTCACAAACTTTGATTGAGGCCTGTGGTGAACTAAATGCTTGATGGTAATGGAATTGTTGACCACCGAAACTTGGGTCTCGTCTGTATTCTGATTAGTTTAAAGTTTGGACTTTGTATCGTTACCGAAAGGCAGTGAACTTTGTCGTATATAAGGCGTTAGTTTGATTTTGGAACGGAATTTGAATTTGAATTTCGACGATAAAAACTATTTTGTCGTCGTTGTGTCAACTATGTTTTTTTCTTTATAGCTTCACTGTTTTAGGTTGCATTGTGTTGTCTGCCAGTCAGTAGTGGAACTTTTTTATAGATGAACAAAAAAATATTTTAACGCTATTATATTCTTATGTCCAGGCGTCGTAGATCTTAAGACTATTTATAAAAGAACATTTTATAAAATGTAATAAATGATAATAATAATAATCTCACGCCTTTTATCCCCGAGGGGATAGGCAGAGGTATTCCATTACTGGATATACCCACTTTTCACAAGAATAGTCGACCCCTAAACGTAATAGGTGGTGAGCCTATCGCAGGACCTCTCTGGTCTGGTCAGGTCTGTTACACATGCCTCAGAATTAATTCTGAGACCTGCTGGTTTCCTTACGATGTTTTCCTTCACAGACGAGCTAGTGATGAATATGTACGTAAGTTTTGAAAAACTCATTGGTATATGATTCCAGGATTTCAACCCGTGCTTCACTGATTATCATCATGAGAAGCGGGCTATCACTGCTCTTAGTCTTAAAAAATCGTAATAAAATAAAATTTTTGGTTACAACATTTTTCGATGACCTTTACAGAAATAAACGAAGGTACTTGTGAACAATCTTCCCTTTCAAGTATTTAACCCTAATTTGGCCCAAAAATCCCATTATTCAAGTTTTTAATAACGACCATAAACAAGCTGACACAGAATCTATATTTAACAAAAAAGGGTCTCCCATAAACGGCGGTTCTCAACGAGCCGAGAACAATCGATTTTGTTTAATGGACTGCGAAATACCTACTGACCACCGAAATCGCAGTAACACGACGACTGTGCCCGCGAACTAGGTCGAGTGGCGTTTGCGGGCACACAAATGTTCTGTTTACATTATCGGGAGGGTTTTTTGAAGGGCAACTTTTTCGACAATGGTCACCCCCGTTTTGATTTGCAACTGAGATGTTTGTTTTCGAAGGCGTTTACGAATTTAATTGATATAATTGAGGGCTGGCAATTATCTCTGTCTGCCTGGCTTTCCAGTAAATATATTTTTTCTCTGTAAATAAATGTATAAGTATCTCACCCATTGATGGTTGTTCAAGAAGAATTGAAGACACAACATCGTAGAACGTACGGCTGATCTGGCAGCTCGTAAATCGACATCCATTTTAGATGCATAGCGCTAACAAAAGCGAATGATTCTATAGATTAACATGTACGGGATGGATAGATGCAATCCATAACGTTAGACGATATTATAATATCTATTTTCTTTTATCGTGCTCTTTCTCTTGCGAATACGAAACAAATAATCGGCATAAGCGTTAAACTGGTAAATTTCTACCGTCTACCCTAGTTCTAATCTCTCAGTTTCATCCATCCTAAGGTTTTCTGGAAGAGATCGTTAAAAGCGATAAAACCGCCCAAAGTAATTTAGTTAATGTTGGTATCCATATTGTGTTGTTTTTGGTGTACAATAAAGAGTTATTGTATTGTATTTTATTGTATTATCTCGGGAATATACATATTATATTGTATATTGTCTCGGGAAGCCACATTGGAAGATAACTTTAAAGCGTCGTCTTTCATCAATTTCATCAATTCTCGTCTTGTAGTGTATTAGGTTAGTGACCTCATGTAAACTAGACCAAATACACCGATCTGTGGAATATATATACGTATATACCACCTTCACTCCTTCAAGAAAAGAACGTACCAGCTCAAAGGCCGGCAACACACTTGTGACTCTCGAATTGCAGGTGTCCGTTCATTAGCGACGGTAGTCACTTACCATCAGGTGACCCGTCTGCTCGCTTGCCCCCTATACCATAAAAAAAGCGTAGGCTACAACTAGAAAATCGTGTTTTTCATCAGTCTTGTATTGTAATCCAATTGTATAAAAGGTGAAAGTTTATTTATAATATAAGTAATTGGTTTAGGCAGAAACTTTATAAATATTAAAATATTGGTCCTAATAATAAGAAAAAACTGAGTTTTCAATTTATTGAACTATTATTGTCTAGCACAAAGTTTGAATAGAAGCGGCCATTGTATTTTTAATATTTGAATCATTATTTTTATTGAAGAAGAAAACGATCCAATATATAAAATATAAGATTGTATTTACTATTTATTTTGCCCTTCGCTTTATTTTTTAAAGACGAGTGTCTAGATTGGTTGACCTATCAACACAAATAGGTTTCTGGACCTAGACAGCTCTAGTTATGAAGGCAGGTTTTCAATACGTACAAAGTGTTTTTAGGGTTTCGTATCCAAAGGGTAAAACGGTACCCTATTACTAAAACTTCGCCGTCCGTCCGTCTGTATTTCTGTCTGTCTGTCCGTCTGTCACCAGGCTGTATATCACAAACAGTTATAGTTAGACAGTTAAAATTTTCACAGATAATGTATTTCTTTTGCCGCTATAACAACAAATATTAAAAAACAGAATAAAATTATTTAATTATTTATTACTCCCATACAACAAACGTGTTTTTTTGCCGTATTTATAGATAACGGTACGGAACCCTTCGTGCGCGAGTCTGACTCCCACTTGGCCGTTTTTTTTAATTCAAACGGGAACTGAAAAAAAGCGGCTTCCACGTAGGCAACCCCGCTGAGTGCCTTGTTTTAACTAACAACCTGCAGTAAAGGTAACTTAAGGCAAATCTCCAGCCAACTAATCTTACCAGTAGGACCGCCACAACTGAAGTTGTAACATTACAGAAAATTAATTATTTCCGCCAGGAAGAAAATGAGTTTTCCAAACGACTTCCTTCAAGAAATATTTTCGACTGAATTCTCTTCAATCGATAAATTTGAGTTCTTTTTATTATTCCCTGATTCACTGCTGTACAGCATTTCACACGAGTCTGGATGTGATAAACACGCACAGAAGAATTATAGGTACATAAAAATATAATGGAGGTAGTCGATAGTAAATATAATCCAGTTAAAAAGAGTGGAGAGTATTATTATTATCACTATAGTATAATGTTAAAATACATAATTATTTTATAAATTAACCGGCAATAAAAATCACCTAGAAACGAGGCTTTTATCGATTTATATTTTTAATAACCAATCTCAAAACGGATCACTTTGAACGAGATATTTTTAAGAATTCTTTGAGTGATGAAGACGTATAAAGGATTAATTTGCGTCCATATTTTAGGTGGAACGTGGATTGGGGACTTTTTGCTTTCCCTGAGGAGCTCAAACAAAATTCTAGGGATTATGGGCTATTTAAATTTAATATTGATAATAAATAGATGCTTGTAGTAGCCCTGCCATTCTCGATGGAAATAAAATAAATCTATTGAGCAAAATTTAAGTTTTATAGGTAGATTCTCGTTATAAAATTACTTAAATTAGTTAAGCGTTGTGATTTTACGTATAGTGTCAATTTTAGAATAGAGAAAAAAATGACACTTTTTTAAAAGCTTTTTCAACACACTTGCTCATAAAGTGGCTCTAATTTCACTGCAATTAGGCACATAATGACACCTATAATCAAACTGAGACTTTTTGTTTGCTATTATTCACTAGTGAGTTATAGATTTTTTTTTTCAATTTTGTTGCTAGAGTTGCTTTGTTCTTAAAAAAGTTTCGATACAAAAAAGATCGTATTCAATCGTACTAATAAATTAATACACAAATATGGCTTGCTCATTTCATGCAACTTCGTATTTAAATAGATCATTTCAACTTGTACGTGTTTAATAAACAAAACTTTCACTCAAATATAACTTTGGTTTTCTCTGTAAAAACTTTAAATACCCCATTTTGTACGTGGCTAAAACGCTATCCACGACAAACCAAAGAAAAAGAAACCTAATTTTTTTAGTCCATGGCCGATCGCCATTGTAAGATGCGAGCGCATAGGAAAACGAGGCTGTATGGGCCTAGATCCTTTTGCCTTTTCCAAATTATATAAATAAAAAATTGGAAAACCAATTAATTTTCCCCGCCATTGCGAATGATTATTTTAAAATGATTTTTTAGTATTATTTATTCACAAGTGTGTTGAAAAACGTCGTATGATACACGTGTGTATTGATGATTACCGTCCTCGGCTCTCTTATGACCCTCGCCTACGGCTCGGGTCTCAATGGCGCCTCAGCGGTAATCACCAACTTTACTCACTTGTACCATAATGTACTATTATTTAACTTGCAATGTATGTATGTAACTATGTATGTTCGGGTGGAATCTTGCAACTCAATTTTGAAGGAGATATCTTCAACCGATTGAGCTGAAATTTGGTATACTTATGTAAGTTCGGTGACAATGCAATATTATGGCACCACCGAGCTGATCTGATGATGGAGCCAGGAGGTGGATGTGGCAACTCCTCAATGTTTACTCGTAAACCCCTCGAGTTTGGGCTCGTATGATTTGTCTTTACGAGTACTTTGATACTAGATGGTAACCAGGGTCTGATGATGGAGCTGGAAGATGGCCATAGGAACTCAGTAATTAAACGACATAATCCCATCGAGTTTGGGCTCGTATGATTCGTCTTGACGAGTACTTTTGTATATATGCATGGTTAGCCATGTGACGTCATTCTAAATCCAACTAAAAAGTAAAAAATAAAATCTTAAGATCAGTAAAAATTGCACCCTCAAACGAGCAATTAGTCTGTCTGACAAGTCTTGGATTTTTAAGAAAAATATAGTGATATCTTAAATGTCGAAATCCATCCAACCATTTGGAAGATACGAGGTAATAAAGAAATTTACAAAAATTATACGCGCAAAAAACAACCGCTCCTGACGTCGGGTAAAAAATTAAGAGTAAAAAATATTTTTTAAAACAAGCTTTTATTTTAATGCGCTAAAAAGAATAAAATAAAGTTTTCCATTAAAACTTTGACTATCCTTAAACGTCATTACACAATTTACTATGTAATAAAAGCTTGTCACGAGATTTAAGTACTCATATAGTAAATATATTAATAACTATAACTGATTGAATAAATTTTTTTCTTAAACTTATATTTACTTAGTCTGAAAAGAAAATTCTTTTACTTAAATATGAGTACTTAAATATCGCGACAAGCTTTTATTACATAGTAAATTGTGTAATGACGTTTAAGGATAGTCAAAGTTTTAATGGAAAACTTTATTTTATTCTTTTTAGCGCATTAAAATAAAAATATTTTTTTCAACACACTTGCTCATAAAGTGGCTCTAATTTCACTGCAATTAGGCACATAATGACACCTATAATCAAACTGAGACTTTTTGTTTGCTATTATTCACTAGTGAGTTATAGATTTTTTTTTTCAATTTTGTTGCTAGAGTTGCTTTGTTCTTAAAAAAGTTTCGATACAAAAAAGATCGTATTCAATCGTACTAATAAATTAATACACAAATATGGCTTGCTCATTTCATGCAACTTCGTATTTAAATAGATCATTTCAACTTGTACGTGTTTAATAAACAAAACTTTCACTCAAATATAACTTTGGTTTTCTCTGTAAAAACTTTAAATACCCCATTTTGTACGTGGCTAAAACGCTATCCACGACAAACCAAAGAAAAAGAAACCTAATTTTTTTAGTCCATGGCCGATCGCCATTGTAAGATGCGAGCGCATAGGAAAACGAGGCTGTATGGGCCTAGATCCTTTTGCCTTTTCCAAATTATATAAATAAAAAATTGGAAAACCAATTAATTTTCCCCGCCATTGCGAATGATTATTTTAAAATGATTTTTTAGTATTATTTATTCACAAGTGTGTTGAAAAACGTCGTATGATACACGTGTGTATTGATGATTACCGTCCTCGGCTCTCTTATGACCCTCGCCTACGGCTCGGGTCTCAATGGCGCCTCAGCGGTAATCACCAACTTTACTCACTTGTACCATAATGTACTATTACTCTTAATTTTTTACCCGACGTCAGGAGCGGTTGTTTTTTGCGCGTATAATTTTTGTAAATTTCTTTATTACCTCGTATCTTCCAAATGGTTGGATGGATTTCGACATTTAAGATATCACTATATTTTTCTTAAAAATCCAAGACTTGTCAGACAGACTAATTGCTCGTTTGAGGGTGCAATTTTTACTGATCTTAAGATATGCGTTCAATACAATACAATACAACAACTATTTATTGTACACCAAAAACAACACAATATGGATACCAACATTAAGGAAAGGACAATGGGCTGATCTTATCGCTTTTAGCGATCTCTTCCAGACAACCTTAGGATTGATAAAACTAAGAAATTAGAACTAGGGTAGACGGTGCACTAAAGAACTTAATGAACATATTTTTACATAAATAAATGCATAAGTATATATATAACCAATATATAATATAATATGTTAAATAAATTAAACAGGAACAGAAAATACTTACATACATTCACAAATGCTTCAGTATAAAAATAAATAATAATGCATAATTATAACATAAATAGAGCAGAAAATTAATTTATTTCAAAACTTGCAAGATATTGTGTAATGTGTGCCAACCTACTTTTAAGCTCTTTATCATTGAGGTTCACCCACGCCGAACTAACTGGCAGCCTTCTTAATATTCAATGTGTATAGTGTTTATTTGGCTCAGATGCAGTTCGTATGCTTTGTCTACTCCTATTTGCATCTGCTGATAACAAATAGCTCTGCGTGTCTCTGTGACATCTCGTGACATTTCCAATTTTCCCGCCTTTGTGGTGCACGTACACGTGACTACGGTTTTGTTTGCCGTATTTGCCTGTGTTTGCCGAATGGAGAAAATTTATCTTGGATGTATCTACGCGTCATAGAATAAGCGCAATTCTCCATACATCCCAATTAGTGTATTAATATAAAAAAAATCGGTTGTCTGTAAAGTCGGCTTACTGACGATAGTTGAACGTGACAACGTCATAAGAAAATACTGATGGAATGGATTGTGTCTCTTTGTCGCTCGTTGCGTGCTCTCGCTTGCACTGGAACGCCGCATACGTCATACTTTTTCGTGCATGCAGCCGGCTCCATCGAATTATAAGACGTTGTCACGTCAAAAAACATTCGTACTTTAGTTTTCTCTAATCTCTAACCATATTTCTTAAATTAAGAGCAATAATAGTACAGTTTCCATTATTCGGAAAAAAATTACACATACCTATTAAAAATAGCTGAAATCTATTAAGTAAGTCGATACTGAACAAACTAATTTCAGGAATTGCGCTTATTCTGTTACATATTATACCTAAGTTACTGTAGTAGCATAGATATCGTGCGTACCTCTGGATTTCGAAAGCCAAGGTCCTTGTTCATGAATAAACAATATAAATTTGGAACTAACGGGACAAAGATTAATGCAAAATCTACATACGAGTAGTATACTATAGTTTTGTCATGAAGGTTGTCCGTTACGCGCACGTGTGCTAACTACGTTTTGATTACTAGAATTATGTACAAAAACTAGAGTATAACCACATAGCTTAAATAACTCGTATCCACCCTTTAGGTACATAAAGACCACTTCCCAATATGTCAGTTTCCCAGAATGTCCGTTTTCAAAATGACCGTTTCCCAAAATGACCATTTCCCAAAATGACCGTTTCCCAAAATGTCCGTTTCCCAAAACGACCGTTTCCTAAAACGACTGTTTCCCATAATGTCCGTTTCCTAAAACGACAGTTTCCCATAATGTCCGTCAACAAATTACGTATAACATTAAAGACTGCATGTGGTGCGATAAGCAGTAGGTCGAGGTTAGGAATCCAAACGACATCATCAACCATGAGGAAAGTATAAGTACTTCCAAACGACAGCATTAAAACAAATATCGTAAAATAACTAAAAATTGTATTTCACAAGAAAAAACAAAGTGCATTCCCTTTATACATAAAGCTTTGCTTCGCCCTTAAATAAAAAAAGTTGGCCTCTCACAAAAAAATACTTATTTAATAATGACGTCTTTGTAAAAATAAAAATAACTTTAAATTGTATTTCTTAACAACAAAAAAACAAAGTTCATTTCTTTTATATACCTAAGTATTACACTGAAATAAAAAAAAAGTTGAGCTTTCTTATGAAATTAATGACGTCTACCTTTGTGCAGTTTAATTTTTATTCCAAGACTGAGTTTCAAAAGTAAACATCTCTTTAGGAAGTCGGTACTGTTTAACTCATTATTTTGCAACATTTGCAGTATTTTTTTGTATTTCTGATCAAATTTTATATTGCATGGCCTGCGATTTTTTTTCGGTTTAGTGAACATTTGTCGGTTTAACCTTATATCAAAATGCTTTCCCTCTTTACGCAATTTCATTAAAAAAAGAAACAGATTAGGAGTACGCGGAATGATACCATTTAAACGTCGGTGCCACCCTTCTAAGGAATTTGTGGTGCGATGTTGGTCTACCGCACAACTAATCATTTCTGGTTCAAATTTTGACATCCATTGTCGGTTGAAATAATTCAGAAACTTGTTCAACTCCGGAGTTTCAGGTGCAGCTTCAAGTATTGACGACCAAGCCATTATAATGTGACTGGCGGGCAGCAGTGGTAGATCAGCGCATAATCTTATTATCTTCCTTCCCTCTGAAGATTTGTTTGACTCAAATAACTTGGCATTTTTCCAGATCGCCTTGTTAAAATGATAGTAACACCCGCTGATACTGACATCAGGAAATACACTCTTTACACCGTTGATTTGCGCCTGCTCGTAATCGCATTTGTAGGTAGTTATATTTATGTTAAGGGTATCACGAATCAACTGGAAAAATCTAATGTAGGTCTGAGTTTTCTTATTCGGGAGCAATGCATATATGATAGGGATGACGTTTGTACATTTTTCCGTAGAGCCAATATCTAGGTGAATACTAAATAGCTGCTCGAAAGGAAATGGTACGCATCGAAACGTACCGTCACCGTAATATTTACCATTTTTTCGAGAATAATTTTTTATAATTTTTCTTGATAGTGACGTTGCAAAAACTAAAATTTTGTCATTAGTTCCATCTTCGCAGACAAGAAAATTATTTCCTAGTGTCTCTGGGATTTCCACATCTTCTAATTTTTCAAACACTAATCTATTTACATTTAAAAACTTTTTACGTTCTCGGTATAGAGAACTTTTGGCAGAAGAAAATGTTGGTATCTCTGAAGCAGCGTGTTTGGTTTCCAAATTTTCCAAATTTCTTTCGAAAATCTTTTGTACCGGCCCCAAATCAGAGCAAACATCCTGTTTACACTGCTGCAGGGCCTTAAAAACATCCGTTTTCACGATGTCCCTCCTGCAAGTATGACCCTTTTCCCTTTTTACCGTTTGCTCTAAAGATAAAGTAATCGAGGCAGAGCACTCCTCGCGGAAGACGCACCGCCATCGTGAAGAGTTTTTGTTGGTGCTGCACTTATTGTAACGGTAACCGTCACGAATCAAAGATCCTCTCCGCTTTTCTGATTTTTAATTATTACAATATCCATAATGATTTGAAACTTAAATTCAATTTATGCGACACTGACAGTTTTAGGCATTGTCCCAGTGTCAAAATAATTTTGAGTGGCCAATATCATCAAAGCAACATCAAAGAATTATAAAAGAAGTACCTACGATAGTCAATTCTCGCAAAGAGAATGCATTACAGACTTACAAATTAAAAGCGGACATTTTGGGAAGTTGTCTTTATGTACCTAAGTGCATTTTAAATTGTGGTCATTCTGGGAAGTGGTCTTTATAAGAACTAATATTTTCAAATGTTGTCATAATGGGAACTCGACCAACTGACACAAAAATAAAAAGCGGACATTTTGGGAAGTGGTCTTTATGTACCTAAAGGGTATCCACTGTAAACAGTGCTATTCTCAATTCAAAATAACGGGTTCTAGAAGCAGTTCTACGAGTATATATCAATATTGTTCTGTGTATCGATCGATACCGGTATACAGTGTATCGGTTTATTTGCGGTTATTATTTACCTCCTGGAAATAAACCGATACTCTAAACAATAAGAATATCGCTATACGGAACAACTGCTTATAGAACACACTGTTTGCAATGGTGGAGTGGTAGAGGTTAGTATTAAACTCAATGTTTTTTTCACATTTCATTCTACATTTATAATTTATATTTATAAGTACCTATATGTTTCATTAATGTTTTTTTCTTTCTGGTTAACTATTTCTTCATCAGTCAGTTGGTATTGGTGATAAAATTAGTATTCTAGAATGTCTTTTGGTGTATAGATAAGTCAGCTTGTAGCTTTCCAGTCTATTTCTTGGACCCCAGAATAAAGTGTGGGACCTGCGGGTTTCCTCAAGATTTTTCCTTCACCGTCGAGCTACTGTTTTTACTCGACTGCGACAGAAGAAGGGTTATGTTTTTCGAAAGTATGTATGTATTGTATAAATGTTTGGCACGCTCTGCGGCCTGAACGGCTCGATGGATTTTAGCTTGAGGGGCGTCATTAGATTCGTTTTTTTTTTTTTTATGATAAAAAAGGGGGCAAACGAGCAGACGGGACACCTGATGGTAAGTGACGTCCGTCGCCCATGGACACCTGCAACTCAAGAGTCACAACTGCGTTGCCGACCTTTGAGGTGGGAGTTTACAGTGAGAGCAACACTGGGTATATCAAATAAAATAAATGCCGTATTTTTGGCGTCGAATTGTGAAAAAGAAAAATAAGAAAATTGTCGTAATATGTTAGATGGGATTAATATATAATAATAATAATTTGTGGGACACAATTCACACACGGTTATTTAGTCCCAAACTAGGCAGGGCCTGTACTATGGGTACTAAACAACTGATAAACATACTTAAATAAATATTAAACGACCAGACACGAAGCCAACAGACATGTTCATGCACACAAATGTTGGCCCCGAGCGGGGATCGTACCCGCGACCTCCGACTCAGAAGGCAGGGTCACTACCAACTGCGCCAACAGGTCCGTCAAATGAATAGGAATTTTAAAATCATGTTTAGGTTTCTTGTACTATTTTTCATTTAGACTCACCATTTAGGACTTATAACGGTTTAAAGTTGGTTACTAACTAAAAAGTATAAAATAAAAAAGTTAATTTAAGAAATCAACTTTTGACTTCCTGCTTCACTAATAGGTTTTATTTTCAGCTTTTTAGGCAGTTGGGTTTTTATTTTTTTTAAATTAACTTTTTTTTGTACGTGTACCCTAACTTTTTTGCATGTTCTTTTTACATACCAGGATCAAAACCGAGCCTCACTCATTAAAGGCAAGCTCACTAACCACAGCATTACAAGTATCACTGCTCTAAATAATGGCCAATAAAACACTCGTTTCTAAGCTGTCTACTCACATAACCACAACGATGGCAGCTACGGAGCTACAAGGCATAGTGCATTCGTATTCGCTTCGAGTAGACACTTTCAATTTGTGCTGAGTACACTATGCGGTACACGTGCAAGTGTATACACAGCCGTATGTGTGTCGCATTTAAGCTTCCGTTTTCGACGAATATTTTTTATAAGTAAGAGGCAGAGTAAAAGATACATAAAAAATAAAAAAATATTTGGTTCGAATCTGCTCTACATCGACTAAACTTATTTCAGTTTACTCCTGTCATTTTCTTTATCCTAGAAAAGAAAAAAAACGAGATATATTTTGTCCTGTCATATTAACATTAGTCCTGTCAATTAAGGCATTTCATAACGTGTTTAGTGCATACGTAGAGAAGTCGCCTAAAATACAGCTTGTGACAGGACTAAATTCCGTAGGTTATCTTTTATCTATTTTCTTTTATTGAGGTAAGACAAGGACAGGACTAAACTAAAATTAGTTTAGTTGCTGTAAAGCAGGATCCAACCCATTGTACATATGTTCATGCTTTTCTTCCCAAGAGGTATCCAATTCACGAGTATATATTTTTGTACCCTTGATGAGCTCATCGCTCGTGATAGGTGGTGAGCTCATCGCCAGACCGGGTCTGTTACACATGCCTCAGAATTAATTCTGAGATCTGCGGGTTTTCTCACGGTGTTTTCCTTCACCTTCGAGCTAGTGATAAACAGGCTCTTTAACCGTTAAGGCTATCACTGCTCATGTTATTCTAAGTATTTTTCATAATCTCTCTATGTTTTGAAATAGAGGCTCGTCTGTTTGTTACATGTGCCGGATTTGACCTGCCTTTCATGACTCATAAACAGCGATTACGGGTTAATCGCTTTTAATAGCAATTAAAACTGCTTTATTACATAATCACAGTTGAAATAGTCTTAGTCATTAATAGTATATTTTATATCGAGGGACTAAACGAAGCCATTATATACCAGAGGTGGTTTGACTCCCGAGCTTGCGAGGGAGTCATGAAACCGAGGGTATATTAAGTTGGCGTTTAGTCTCGAGGTGCAAACTGTACTTTTCACTTTGAGTGCGAGAAAAATTGACAATTTAGTACAAATTTATTTAAAACCCAACAAATTTACACTCGACAAAAATTCAGAAATTTTCGCGGTCAGTTTTTTCTTCTAAACCTGTCAGGCTGTCACAGATTAACAAAGAGATTTAAATCTCTTTGCAGGTAAACAATTTAAAACACAA
The DNA here is from genome assembly GCA_963855545.1 of Ethmia dodecea. Taxonomy (NCBI): domain Eukaryota; kingdom Metazoa; phylum Arthropoda; class Insecta; order Lepidoptera; family Depressariidae; genus Ethmia; species Ethmia dodecea. The sequence goes on from OY979457.1 coordinate 2,050,712, forward strand.
CCTTCTTCGCGGAAAAACCATGGAACTAAAACTCTTCACATTTTCGCAATGATGGTCCACACTCTACTCTAAAGTGGTCACTTTAGTCCCACTTCGTAGGGCTATATTGGCGTACTTTTAGAGCATGAGAAGTGAAAAAACTTATTATAACTAATATTATGCTTTCAAACTTGAGTTCTCTCTCTCTCTACTCACCACCTATCACGTTTAGGAGTCCAATGTATATCGTGAAATGTGGGTATATCCAGTAATGGAATAGCTCTGCCTACCCCCTCGGGGATGAAAGGCGTGAGATTATTTTATTTTTCCTTGCTTATGACGTTCAATAAGTGGACTTGTAAGTTCCTTCTTTGAATAAAACATTTTGACTTTGACTTTCATAATATTGTTATTAATAATAGACTCCCTAACTCAAAAATCTTTTTAATTTGAGATTAGTAGTTAAGTTTTTGTGAAAGGCATTCTATTTTACTCTACCCCCTCGGGGATAAAAGGCTGAGATTATTTATTTTTATTTAGGATTACACTATTTATACGAAATTTCAAGTGATTTTTTTATGGCTTCAAAATAACTATATCATTATAAACAACCGTTTGTCTTGGATGTCCCCAAAAACATAAAAACATACTTATATCTACTGCTCCAAAAGAAGGGGAATAATTATTTAAATAATTAATATAGCTAAGGACGCTTATATAAAAAGAGGTTCAAAAGTTCAAAGGTTCAAAGTTTTGTATACAAAAGATCACCTTTAAAAAGTTTACCTTTTTTTAGAAGCTCTATAGAGCCTGGCAATTTTTTAAAGCTTTTTACCTGTTGTAAATTAATTCCGATTTTTTTTCTTTAGATGACTTGTTTTTTTATATTTACTATAATTTGTAAAAAGAATTCCTCTACTAGCAACTATGCAGTTCACATCAACTGCAGTTTGAAGAGAAATGACCAGAGTTGCACTGAGAAACTTCATACACGTTACGGCTGTTAAATCAGTTTAAAAACAAAATGGCGGGCGGTCCCTTGACACTACGTGGACGGCAGGAAATTAAATTTTGTGAGTTACACTGCTAGTCTCTGGGGACGCGTCGAACTAAATGTACGGCGTGCAATTGGACAGTGAAAAAGTGATTTTTATTGGATTTTAAAGGGTTTACGCAATTGCTAGATTTAATTTCCCGTGAAATTCCGCTTCAGTGTTGAGGGATAGGGGATCCCTTAAATTTTGTCCTTTGTGTATTGTTACGTTCATAACTACAACTTGGCAAATAATAGATATACAACAAACATATTTACCTACATAAATTATGCTTTATAGATATTTAATTAATAAATTGGGGGACACATACACACGGTTATTTAGTCCCGAACTAGACAGGGCCTGTACTATGGGTACTAAACAACTGATAAACATACTTAAATAAATATTACATGACCAGACACGAATCCAACAGACATGTTCATGCACACAAATATTGGCCGCGAACGGGGATCAAACCCGCGACCTCCGGCTCAGAAGGCAGGGTCTACCAACTGAGCCAACAGGTTCGTCAAATATAAATTTAACACATTACCTATACTAACTTAGAAACAGTTTAGACAAACACAAAACTCAAAAAAGTCTGGCATTGTCCAAAAAAGATTGTTGTCCCTATTTAAAAATAATGTAAAAAGTGTAGAAATCAAGAATTCTATACTCTATGAATATATAATACTCTAAAAATCAGAACAGTTGACATGATTTTTGACAGTGCGCAATTAATTAATTTGCCTTGAAACAAAGCGTTCCTGAACTATGATAGAAATATGTAGGTCCCAGTCTTACTAAGCCTATGTAAAAGCTTTCAGCAACCCGAAAAACTCTCTGCCTGGTAGTGTCGGATAAAAACCGTTGCGTAGTTTTCGAAATTAGCCCGACTACCAACAGACGTGCCCGAGGGAGCCCAATTTCAATTCCAGAACGTCCCGAGGAATAATTGAAGTGGTATGTCAAACGAAAATATCGTCCAGGAACCGTTGTGAATGTATCGAGAGACCTTTTTCTGTTTATCTTATCTTTTGCCTGTTTGCTTGGCCTATGAGGTCTTTTGTTGCCTTTACTATTTCGTTAGATAATTGAATCTGTTGTTGGGTCCTTAGGGTTCCGCAGCAAAAGGACGGGGTATGGTACCTACTCTAAGATATACTGTGATAATACGTGTCTCGAATACTATAAAAATAATTCAACTAATTTTGTCTGTTTGTACATGTGTCTTATAACTAAAGGGCTATACCTTTTGAACCGCAATACATACATGTCTAATATGGCAAATATCCAAAAAAATTCAACAAAATACAAAAGTAATGCCTTTAGGCATTAAGTTCGCCATGTATATGTCACCGTAAAATTGCAAACACCGTTAGATTATAATCTATCTCGCGAGATTGTAGACTGTCGAAAGATTGTGAACCGAACATATTGCTTACAATTTAACGCATTATTTTTCGGTAGATTATAATATAACGAAGTGAAACTGATAGATCATAATCTCTCCAGCGTTAAATTGTCAACTGTCCAAGGACTGTCCCTGATTGGTTGGTCTTGCCGTAGTTATTTCTGTGCCCATAGAGTTAGGAATCAACCACAGATGTCAGTTAAACAAAATAAAATCATTAAAAAAATTGTGACATTAAGTATATTCTATTTATTATTAAGTAGGTAGGAAATAAATAATTCTGAGAATCAGTGAGGCTCGGGTTCAAATCCTGGCATGTACCAATGAATTTTTCAAAACTTACGTACATTATTCATCACTAGCTCGAAGGATGAAGGGAAACATCGTGAGGAAACCCGCATGTCTCAGAATTAATTCTGAGGAACTTGTAACAGACCCGGTCCGGCGATGGCTCACCAACTATCACGTTTAGGGGTCGAATATTCTCGTGAAAAGTGGGTATTTCCAGAAATGGAATACCTCTGCCTACCCCCTCGGGGATAAAAGGCGTGAGTTTTTTTTAAGTACCTTTTTGTTTTGTATTTAGTTTTTTAATCTAGGTTTTATTTTGTGATCGTTTTTTTTCTAAGTGAAAATTTTGTTACTTTTTAGTTTTATTTTATGTTTGAAGAAAAAATATTTCTGTTTTTTGTTCTATATTTTTCTTAACATAATGTCAAAATTATTGATTACCTATCTACTAAATAATAAATACAATATACTTAATGTCACAATGTTTTTATTGCTTTTATTTTGTTTGACTGAAATCTGTGGTTGATTCCTAACTCTATGGGTACAGAAATAGCTAACGGCAAGACCGACCAATCAGGGACAGTCCTTGAACAGTTGACAATTTAACGCTGGAGAGATTGTGATCTATCAGTTTCACTTCGATATATTATAATCTACCGAAAAATAATGCGTTAAATTGTAAGCAGTATGTTCGGTTCACAATCTTTCGACAGTCTACAATCTCGCGAGATAGATTATAATCTAACGGTGTTTGCAATTTTACGGTGACATATACATTTCCTTAGCATAATAAGTTAAATAAATAAATAACAATGTAAAAAAAATAGCAGAGTACCTACTAGTGGGAAAGTGTTTTTACTACATCTTTTGTGTAACGGTAACATATAAAAGGTAGTCGGATAAAACTTGACTCAAGTACAAACTGTTAAGTAACGTAAAGTAGCGGTGATTAAAGTACAAACTGTAAAGTAAAACAATAAATAACAATAAGCGAGCAAGAAGCTAAGGATTCCGTTTTGAATAAACGATAACACATTTTTTGGGATATATTCGAATATAACTCAACTAGATATTCCGCGCGATTTTACCCACGTTACTTCCGAAAGTTATAGCCCATGTTACTTCCGAAAAATCAGCATTTCCATTGGCGAAAGATTTTTAAAACCAGTCCAGTAGTTTCGGAGCCCATTCAGTACAATAATTTTTAACAAAAAAAACCGACTTCAAACATGAACCAAAAAAAATTTAAAAAGTACTAGTCGCCACTACGATTCTCGAAGATTCCCCTCGATTTTCTGAGTTACCCTCATCAGATCCTGGTTTTCTTATCATGGTATCATCGTTGGGATATCACCTTTCAAACAAAAAAAAAGAATAATCGAAATCGGTTCATAAACGACGAAGTTATCCGCGAACTTACATAAAAAAATATAAATATGCGGTCGAATTTTTTGAAGTCGTTTAAAATAAAGATAAAAATCAAATCTTTCCTCTTTAGAATATTAGTGTAGATGTAGATATGATGGGGACCCTCCGTGCGTAAGCCGACTCACACTTGGCCGGAGTTTTTTAGCTTTCCTTCTGCAATTGTTTGTTTTTATTTAAGTGAGTCAATATAAAGTATGACAGATAAATTGTAGGACATATTTCACATAGTCATTTAGTTCCAAGTTAGCCGTGCCTGTACAGGTACTACACAATGACAAAATCATATTCACTTAAATACACAAACACGATCTTATTTAAAAAAAATCAAACCTTGGTTTAAAGGTAGACATTGTTTAGGATGGATGTCGCCCCTTTTTAATACTAATTGTAAAAAAGGGACAGCATCTGTTTTATGTTAACATTTTTTATATTATTGTCAAAAAACTGACAAGTTGAGTTGTTATGCGCTGATATATAGAGCGACTAACTATTAACCCAACACCATAAATATGTCACTGCCATTATGCCAACTAAGCGAATGCATCCTTCGGGTGCCACTTGGCAGGCTGATTACCAATTGCAATGAATTCAAACGAAAGCTACGCTAATTGCGCAAACGAAACCAAAATTAGTACATTTTGCCACCACAATCGCGTGCACCTCCGAACATTAACTAATCAGAATAAACGGGCGTCGGAAAATTTGCATCCGCAACAGAGTACCGGAAAATACGGCCGTACCGATACCGATACCGAAACCGATTCAGGAAATTGGGTTAACCGTTATAACCGCGTAAGCTGCGGTCTCGGATGACAATAATATAATTGGTAAACTGTACTCGTATTGAATGGCTCATGTCGGATCGTGTCCGGTTTTTTTGGACACACCTCATTTGGTTTTAAAATTGGTCTTAATTTTGGTTCCGTTTAATTTGGTTGGGGTTTGGTTGGGTCGTTAATATTGTAGGTCGATTGGAACATTGTTCTTTGGTTGTTTTTTTTGAACCCTCATTGAGTTGCGGAATATCATTCTTTTTTGGGAAATGTAAACGAGTTTACTTAAGCAATAAGGGCTTTTAAATAGAAAAATAAAATATGCATAGGTGGTGCACTAAAGTTAACAATTTATAAAGGTGCTTATATATAAATAAACCGTTTCCTAAAAATAAAACAATAAATAAAATAATCTCACGCCTTATATCCCCGAGGGGGTAGGCAGAAGTATTCCATTTCTTGAAATCCTAACTTTTCACGAGAATATTCAACCCCTAAACGTGGTGGTGAGCCCGTCACCGGACCAGGTCTGTTATACATGCCTCAGAATTAATTCTGAAATTTTTTTATCCCCGAGGTGGTAGGCAGAGGTATTCCATTACTGGATATACCCACATTTCACGAGATATATTGGACCCCTAAACGTGATAGGTGGTGAGCCCATCGCCGGACCGGGTCTGTTTACACATGTCTTAGAATTAATTCTCAGACCTGCGGGTTTCCTCACGATGTTGTCGTTCACTGTCGAGCTAGTGATAAATATGTACGTAAGTTTTTGAAAAACTCATTGGTACATGCCAGGATTCGAACCCGAGCCTCACTGATTTTCGGCCGGCTCTTTAACCGTCCGGGCTATGCTCTAAATAAATATAAAAATCTCCAAAATAATTAATAGCGAGTTCTAAAAATAACCTATCCAAATCGAAATCCAGCCGCAATCTGTATTATAAAACGTTATAATCGCCCGTGATTTTCAGCTGCCAAATAAATGAATCTCCTCGAACAATGAACCAATATTCTAGACTAACGAACCGTGCTCGCACAATTTCTGTACCTACCCGAGCGTTTCGGCCGTTTACCAGATGGTGACGATTTTAACAGATTACACGGCAATTTCACCCTTATAACTCGGGTTGAGAGCATCCTGGTTCTCTATTAATTTTACCGAAAAATATAAAGTAGAATCCATTTTGGCGTTTTTTTTTTGAAGAGATTTCCAGAAATGGATCAGACGTTCAGCTAAATAGTAACGGACGAGTGTGGAGCAGTCGTTGAGAGTGAGCGATGTTTTTTAATTTCAAATATTGGACTATCTTTAATTAGTTTAAGGTTTATTTTGAGAGGAAATTTTATTTAGCCTCTTAAAATTTTGAAATTTGGACGTTATGTATTTAAACAAGTTTTATTTTTGTGCCCTAGTAATCTATACATATAATAAAACTCTAACGGGGCCGTGTCTGTACATTAAATATTTTTTTGAAAATTTTAACGGTAGTGTATATAGTTATCGATATAGATACCGAAACACCATTTTTTGGAATTTTTGTCTGTCTGTCTGTCTGTCTGTCTGGTTGTGCACGCATCACTCAAAAACTACTGGACGGATTTTGATGAAATTTGGTATGGAGATAACTGAGTACCCGGGTCAACATCTAGGGTACTTTTTATTCCAGCAAAAAATCTCATACCGACGGGAAAATATAAAAACTGGTTAAAAAGAGAAATACGTACTACTCCGAAACGATAACATCTAGAAACTTGAAAAATGGTATGTAGGTATTTTATATGTCGTAGGAAACCAGTAGGAAGAGATTTTTGGAAATTCCCACGGGAACGGGAATAAACAGAATCCACGTGGGAAAACGTCGCTGGGCACCCGCTATTTGAAATATGTTATGTAGGTGTCTTAAATATGTCGTAGGAAACCAGTATGAAGGGATTTTCGGAAATACTCACGGGAACGGGAATAAAGTGAAATCCGCGCGGGCAACGCCGCTGGGCACCCGCTAGTCTATACATAAAATAAAACTCTAACGGGGCCGTGTCTGTACATTAAATATTTTTTGAAAATTTTAACGGTAGTGTATATAGTTATCGATATAGATACCGAAACACCAATTTTTGGATTTTTTTTCTGTCTGTCTGTCTGTCTGTCTGTCTGTCTGTCTGTCTGGTTGTGCACGCATCACTCAAAAACTACTGGACGGATTTTGATGAAATTTGGTATGGAGATAACTGAGTACCCGGGTTAACATCTAGGGTACTTTTTATTCCAGGAAAATATCTCATTCCCACGGGAAAATATAAAAACTGGTTAAAAAGAGAAATACGTACTACTCCGAAACGATAACACCTATAGAAAAACTGAAAAATGGTATGAAGGTGTCTGATATGTCATAGAAAATTGGTATGCTTGGATTTAGTTTATTCCCACGGGAACGGGAATAAACTAAATCCAAGCGGGAAAACGCCGGTGGGCACCCGATATTTGAAATATGGTATGTAGGTGTTTTAAATATGTCGTAGGCAACCAATATGAAGGGATTTTCGGAAATTCCCACGGGAACGGGCATAAACGGAATCCGCGCGGGCAACGCCGCTGGGCATCCGCTAGTACATACATATTTCTTTAACTCTCTATAACTCTTAAACTATCTAACAAGATAAACCACGGTAGATGAAACGCAAGAGTGGTGAGAGTGGTATATCTTTGCCTACCTCGACTGAAAACCTCGACTGAAAATAGGTGTGAGGTTTTCCACTTCTGTATAAAACTAAATCAGATAATTTGTTACTAGCTTTAAAAATATATGCTAACAATTTTACTTTAATAAATTCGCTTTCTTTTACCACCTAATCACGCACTTTGATTCAATCGAAAGCGATTTTATTACTCACCGCTCCTCTTATCACTGCACTCCAATCTTAGGTCTTCCATTTATACACTTTTATTTACGTTTTTCTCGAGTAATTGTGTTATCTACGACCCATTTATTTTCTCTAGAAGCAGTTTAGTGTTTATTTAGTAAAAAGGACTTATCTATTTCGTTAACCCAAATTAATTAGGTAGATGGCATTCCTTTTGGAGATGCAAAGTGGCTAGGTTTATCTGCCCTTTTTTCATCATCTCAAACGAAAAGTTCTACAACACGTAACAGAAAAAGCGCAATTCCTCATACACCCCTATTAGTGTATTAATTAATATTTAAAAAATATGATGCAATCGAACTTTAGTTATGTCTAACTAATTTTCTTAAATATCGATTAATAATAGCACGATTTCCATAGAAAGCACTAAAGTCAGCTACGATTTTTTTTAAAATTTAACACTAAAAATAGCTGAGATCGAATAAGTAGTTGATACTGAACAAACTAATTTCAGGAATTGCGCTTATTCTGTTAGAGTGTGTAGTATAGAACCAACATTTGGTAAAGCTATTTCAAGCAGTTTTTTTCTATTTTTATTAATAATGGGCTATTGACCCCAGACTTGCTCAAAGGCAAATATGGGGCCTACGACAGGATGAGCTTGCCCAGAAGATGCCTGTTCACTCGATCCTTAAAAGCTTGTGGGTTATATGAACTCGGAAGAATAGAGTACAGACGGCGGCAGGTAGTTCCACTCCTTGGCGGTGCGCATAATAAAAGATCTTGAAAAGCGCTCCGTGCGTATAGATGGGATATCCACCAAGTAGGAAGAATGATGCCAATTTTTTTGTAAGTTTCTACAATTATTCACTTCACAGGGTCAGAAAATTTGTAAAGTACATCTGCCGAGCCCCTCGGAAGCAATGATACCTATATATTCGACAAATAATGTGGCTATGGAATGATCTATTGTCTGCGGCTCCCGACTGGACAAACGACTGAGCATATCTAGGTATTTATAGTCAAGCAATAAGAATCATGTTGAAGTGAACTGAGTGTGATTTAGAATTGGTGGGCATATCCAGTAATGGAATACCTCTGCCTACGCCCTCGGTAGTAAAAGGCTTGAGACGATTTTCTTTTTTTTTTAGAATTCTGTAACATTTATATTTGCGATAAATAAGATACTTTTGCTTTTTTTTTCGGTGGTTTGAACCCCCAAAAACTCTTCTGGATACTTACTTCCATTATCCCTCAGAGCAGAACAATAAAAATAATAGTATACCTACTTCGTACAGATCTCGATATACAATTTGATCTCATAAAATTAATTTTATTACCCGCACCAAACGAAGTCTCAGTACATCTCAGTTCTTTCTCAAATATTTATACTTTTAAAAGTATTAAAGAAATGGAAATGGACCGAGCGGTGGACGTTAACTCGATTGAGAAGCGCACAGTTACAGACCTGGGGCATATAATGAAACCTAACCTATCTCATTACCTATAAGTCTGACGGGAATAAGTAGGGAATTCCAGTTGAAAACTCTTCAGGAATTCTATTTTTGTATCCAGCGGGCGGAGTAGATTACTCGAAGAAAAGATGGCCGATGGGGCCAAAAAGTTCTGGAGTGGCATTCGCGTATTTATTTTTAAACAAATACGCGAAGCAAAGCGGTTCTGCGTGGGTTCTTTAATGGAATGGAATATAGTCTATGTTAATCAGTAATAATCAGTCCAGTAGTTTTTGAGTTTATTCGTAACAAAGATACAAACATACAAATCTTTCCTCTTTATGATATTCGTGTAGATAGGTCTACCAGCAGATTAAACACTCTTAACAACAATATATATTAAACTTAAAATTTTGATAGTACGAGTGTCAAACCAATTAGAGGCAAACTCAACTTGAATTAAAAAAGACGTGTGGCACTCGGGGACTGCCGCGGTAAAGCTATTGCATAGCATTTTGTATCAACAAGACTGCCGAAAAGAAACGACGTTAGACAATGTACGGCCTTCAAGCCACACGGGTGTTATTTAAATGGTTAGCAGAGTATTCGTAGCGGTGGTAGTGGTAGTGGGAGTGGTGGTGGTTGAAGTGAGGGTGGGTGTGGGAGTGTGAGGGTGTGTGAGTGGGAGTGGGGGTAGGTGTAGGGTGGGAGTGGGAGTTGGAGTGGGCGTGGGAGTGGGGGTGGAAGTGGGGTTGGGTGTGGGGTGGGAGTGGGAGTGGGAGTCAGAGTGGGAGTGGGACTGAGACCGGGACCCGGACTCAGACTCGGACTCGGACTCGGACTCTGACTCGGACTCGGACTCGGACTCGGACTCGGACTCGGACTCGGACTCGGACTCGGACTCGGACTCGGACTCGGACTCGGACTCGGACTCGGACTCGGACTCGGACTCGGACTCGGACTCGGACTGGGACTCGTACTCGGACTCGGAGTCGGACTCGGACTCGGACTCGGACTCGGCCTCGGACTCGGACTCGGACTCGGACTCGGACTCGGACTCGGACTCGGACTCGGACTCGGACTCGGACTCGGACTCGGATTCGGACTCGGACTCGGACTCGGACTCGGACTCGGACTCGGACTCGGACTCGGACTCGGACTCGGACTCGGACTCGGACTCGGACTCGGACTCGGACTCGGACTCGGACTCGGACTCGGACTCGGACCTCCGTGCCCGTCGGAGTGGGGAGCGTGAGGTTTTTTTCGTTACGGAATTTCTGGATTCGGTCCCCGCTCCCCGCCTCGATAGAAGCTATGCAATAGCTTAAAATGTAGACAACGTAAACTAAAATAAATAGGTACCTAATTATCAAAAACACAACAAAATATACTATTAAGTAGCCTGTGTAAACTTGTATAAAATGAATGAACAAATGAACTACTTAATTAGTTTTAGTCTTTTGAAAGAGCTACCCTTGAGTTTTTTGCTGGTTCTTCTCTGGGTACTGCATTTGGAACCCGCAACTCGTCGGTAGAGATGGGCTGCTGTTTACATTTAGGAAATCTTTATGGACAAGTTCAAAGTGCCTTATTATTAGACTATTGATTTTTTAAGTGTAATTGTCAATTACCTACGGAAATATTTTTTTTTTTTTCATTTTATGATAGTATTTGAAGGCGTAGCGTGGGTAGTCCATAAGGTGGACGAAATATACCCGGCGAAAGTCGTGGGTATACACGTTGGATGCGGTAAGTATAAGACCGGTCATTATGGACGACTTTCGGCTGATATGATGTCAAAAAAAAAGTCAAAAGTCAAAATGTTTTATTCGAAGTAGGTAAGTCTATTTATTAATCGTCATTTTAACTTCACCGCTTCAGCATGTATGGTTGAGGACAAGAAGCTCAGATGATTTCTGTATAAAATAATTGTAAGTTTTTTTTTATTAATTCAATTTTCTCACTTTATTTATATTCGCTAGACCATAACAAAGCTGCTTATCGACTTTGGTCTGTTTGTTTGCTTGGTTATAATATAATAAATTGTTGGAAACAGGTCACACTGTTCTTTAGTACTAAGCTACACAAAACCTATAAGCCTATTATGTACTAAAAAACTGATAAACATAGTTGCGACTCGCAACTATGTTTATCAGTTTTTTGCGAGAGATGCCCTCAAATAAATATTTTTGGAAAGATGCCAAACATTTCAGACTAATGTTTTAATTGTCGATTTTATCAGTTTTGTGTAGTTTTTGTCGTATTTACAGCCTTTAGTCAGCTATAGTACAGTCAACAAAGTTGTTAGTGTTACATGGCCAAAAATTAAGATTCACTTTTCTCTTAAAGCCTTAAATGTATTTATAGTATTTTTTGGTAAATTATAGGGATCAAAGATACCTTTCGAAATAAACATTAATCAATAAGATTTATTTATGACTTCCCCAGAAAAATGAATTCTTAGTTACTGGCCATGTAACCCTAACTACTTTGTTGACTGTACCTATACAAAAGCAGAGGACTATTATATTAATTATTGTTGACTACGTCCCTCCACAGCTAATGTCAATGTATAAATTCGGAATTTTCTTTAGACGGTTGTTTCTGTGGTATCTGAGAGGGGCGGCACAGATAAAGTATGACATTACTGTATTAAAAAAGTCTCGAGGGTGTAGGCAGAGGTATTCCTTTTCTGTAAATACCACTTCTCACGAGTATATTCGACCCCTAAACGTGGTAAGTGGTAAGCCCATCGGGAACGGGTCTGTTACACATGCCTCAGAATTAATTCTGGGACCTGCGGTTTTCCTCGCGATGTTTCCCTTCACCGTCGAGCTAGTGATGAATACTTACATAAGCTATTACTGTACTATATTAAATTTACTATGGCATATCTAGTGGTTTTTAGACAGATGCATTTCATACATTGCGGTGTGGAAAGGAAACTATTTTCAACTCGGCAAATATCATTTTTGAGAAACTTTCTGTTTGTAAACGTTCCAAACTTTGATTTGACCGTGAGTTCCTTTACGTTTTGAATCGTTCGAAAATCTTTTTGCATTTATTCCAAACATTTCTGCACATATTGATAAAAATACTTTATGGTGCTTTTTTAAATGTTGTTTGATGGACATTCGCTATTCGTACGGGCATGCATAGATCTTTGATTACGTTTTCTGCTAATTTGCTTTCTGTTTTTTTTGGTCAATGTCAGTTTCTTTATGCGCCGGTATTAAAAATATAACTGTACAGGTTAATAAAAAAAACTAAAATTATCACCTACAAATATTTTAACTAAATAAGTTATTAAAGAAAATATATACATGGTACTAACTGTAAAACATAGAAAACTACGCTTGCGTGGACAACACTTCAGACATTCTTTTTCGTTTGAGAAAGGACTTTTGCCTAAATTATATCCTTAGAATTAAAATACTAACACATTTCAAGATATTAATTAGTCTCATTTTGGCGCTGCTAAACAAGGTACACTTCTAATTGTAACAACGTTACAAACTATAGTTGTTTGAGAAGTCCTTTGTCGTAAGATGATACTAATTTTGTTTACTAAAATATATTATATAACTTTAGAGACTCACGTAACTTAGTTAGTTTAGTAGACCGTTTGTTATAAGATCTGGTTCACTTCATTTCATAGAACAAATTTTCATATTATATTATCTGATTTGGTACTTACCTATTTAATATTTATTTTACATACATACAGTTTACATATTCACACGCCTTTTTTACGTTGGAGTAGACAAAGGTCCACTCCACTTTCTACAAACCTAGCAGATCCCTAGTGTTAGTTCAGGTTATCATACTAATTTTAATCTGATTCTATACTAATTAATAATCTATACTAATATTATAAAGAGGAATGATTTGTATTTTTGTTACGAATAAATAAACTCAAAAACTACTAGAGCGATTTTAAAAATTCTTTCACCAATGGAAAGCTACAAGATCCTTGAGTAACATAGGCTATATTTTATTCCCGTATTCCCACGGGAACGGGAACTACGCGGGTGAAACCGCGCAGAACCGCTAGGTATAAATAATTTAAATTGTTTACATATCTTTAAAAACTAGATTCTGTAACTAATAATCAATGCTCACACCCCACGCCTTAAATCTGTAAATCTGTGACGTCACAATGGTACGAGTTCCGTCTCTTTACGCAGCCACAAGTCACATTTATACCTCGTGTTCAGACCAACCACCCAAACGAGCCCAGACAATCCCCACTACCCGTATTTGTTTTAGATCGTGACCCCCTTTATAGCTCTGTTAATGGGGTGTCATAACTACGGGGCGGTGTTAATGAATCATCCTGTAGGTCGGCCTTTATGGCCACTAAATTATGGCCGTCGTTAAAGCATAATTCAGGTTCTTCCGAAGCGTGGGTCTGATGTGGCCTTTATTGCCATTTGAGTTATGTTTCTGGTCAGTTCGATATAGTTTGACATTGAAAAATTTATTTAGCATCGTCAGAATTAATTTAACATCTTCTGGGCAAGCTCGTCCTATCGTCTTTGCATTAGCAATAAAAAAATGTGTCTTCTCTCTGGGCCTATCCAAGGGTCCAATTTGCTCTTGGCGTAAGTCCCATTTGGTCTAAGTCAGAGGTATAGGTGACATTTAGCTAAGACTCATTAAAATTTGGTTCAAGTTATATTTGGTCCGAGTTACTTATGGTCAAGGTCATATTTTGGTCCAAGACGCTTCTCCTTTTGTATGAATAATTAAATATATGATCAAAATTGTGTCGGGACAATCTTTACACTTTTTGTTGGAAACTTTCATTGGATTTTTCTACTACTTTGAATTGTTACTTACCAATTTGTATCTATTCTATGGTTTTTACTTTGCTTTGCACGTGTATATCATTTTTTTAGAGTATTACTATGCAAAATTTAATTAAATGTAGCGAATGGTTAACAATCTAAAAAATAAAACTCTTTCTATCTTATCAGAAAAAAACTAATTCATCAATGGACGTCAGTCAAATCAAATTGGATGGACACATTTTAATTAAATTCTGTGCACACAAAAGCCTATTATTATCAATATCAACGAGGTTTTCATTTAGTGGTTTTATTATTGTCGACTAGCTGGTTCGAAGTGGCGTTGTTCGTTGCGGCGTGAATTTGATAAAATTAAAAAAGAGTTGCCCTTGAGTTTATTGCTGGTTCTTCTCGGGGTACTTTTTGAATCAGCAACTCGTCGGTGGAGATGGGCTGCTGTTTACATTCAGCCAACCTCCATGGACGACTTTCGAGTCCCTTGTTATTAATAGACTATTGATGTTTCTACTCCTAAGTATAATTTTTATACCGACAAAATAATTAATTTCGATTTCTTTTCATAACTCTTTCGTAGATGAATGTCGGGTCTGATTCTAAGTCTGACAATTCAAGTAACCAAATTATGCTACTTTTGGGATATAGGTAGCGACTGAAAGTAGTACGAGGTATCCTTTAATACTAGTACAGCTAACATTTATTTAAAAAGTTTAAAGTATCCTACTTACGGATAAGGGTTCCTCCAAAAATATACCTGCTACCTACATACGTAGGTATATATTCCATACATCTAAAATACGAAAATTTTCTATAAATTAAATTTTAGCTCGTAAAATCGTATGATGTATTTTTAACTGTCGGGTCTAAGCCTTTATTGGACTATATTCATGTTACGTGTGTATGTAAGAACATGTATTTGATTAATAATCCAATTTGCGTTACCAAAATATGTTCAGTTCTCGACACAGTGAAAGCCAACACAATGAGTCTTGTCGCCGGCAGACCCACGAAATTTCAAATTTCAATTTTCGAAGGCGAGCTGCACCGTTTTCCGCGTCGAATGAAATTCGGATGGTGCCAGAATTCCTATTTCAAAATTTCAAACTCCAGTTTTGCATGTATACGTACTACTTGGTTGCCTTCGTGGAAATGGAAGATGTTTTCGTGTTTCTATTTACCGCCATTTTACTTACATTTTGAATTTCAAACAGTCTACAAATAAGATACGTAGCTTAGGTTATTTATTAGGAGAATTTTCTTTTTATACTAAAAAGTTTGTATTATAGGGGCATGAATAAATGTTGTTTTCCGACAATGTGTTATGACTTCTAGACCACCTTCAGTTCTTGGGCTTTGAGCCTGAGGTCGCCACTAACATTCATTATGTAACGACATAATATATTATACAGCAACAAAGGATCTTAAAACTTTTCTATTTATACCCTGCACGCTTACAGCACTATCTATCTTTTATTAAATGATTATAATAAAATACAGTTTTATTTATTAGATACACAAAAAAGATTACCTACAGTTATAGAGGTTAACATTGTAACTGGCAATTATCTATTACAGGCTTATTACAGGAGATATTTAAGGCTTTTTTGACGTTATGTTTTTTTTATTTTGCTGAATATTTTGGGTTTTGACTACTTTTTACACATATTAGTGAAAGTATATTATGTGAAAAGTGTCCGTGAAAGTGTGCAATGAATGGGAAATTCAATAAAATGCGAGGGATGTACATTTTTGGATTGCCTCAAGAAGTCACAATTAAGTCTTCAGTAAAAGTGACTGTTGATAACCAAGGGAGGGATGTAGAAAGTGTTACAGTGATTTTTTGTCCATGGACTATGAATCAGAGCAATTTAACTAAGATTAAAGTGTAAAGACTTTGTTTATAGGCCTAATAGTCAAACCATAAACTCATAAAAAAAGCAAATAGGTATTTAACAAAACTTAATATGAGGTTTATAACTAGTTTATAACATTCTCTCCGTGTCTGTAATCCGCTAACTCTAAACCAAGGCTAAGCGATGGCGAAATAAAAATACAAAGTAAATATTTTTTAAATTTTGTCTGCCCTTATGTACACGCATCACGCATAACCTACTGTACTAAATTGGATGCAGTTTTCGCGGTTGTAACTTAGAACCAAGAAGCCGAGCTACCTATCCGTACATGCTGTTCTTTTCAACTGAGTCAAGTCAACATTCGCTAAATTTAAACAATATAATTCTAACAGTTAATTCGTTCAAAATAATTTTAAGAAAACATTTATTAATAAAGCTACAAAAAATCTAGCAACCTAACGCAAACTTTAGTCATATTAATTTTTCTTCCTCTCAAACACACAAGCATCAACCATAAATATTTTCTTTATTTCTTAATAAACTCTCTTTGTTTCAGATGGCAGAATCAACTCGTCTCTAAGTCACATTCAATAAAAAGTATTCTCAACAATGCAGTTTGCGCATCGGACGCTGAAGTGATAGGTAGTGATGTAAAGTGATAGTGGTAGATGATGAACTTGTGATAGTGATGGTTTAGTGATAGTGATCATCATGCTGCCGGCGTTGTGTCGGCTGCTGGCGTCGGCTGCGCTGCTCGGTGCTACACTGCTTGCCATGGCTGCTAAAAACGGTGAGTGATATTGATAACAAACATAATATTATTTTCACTTCTCATGCTCTAAAAGTACGCCAATATAGCCCTACGAAAGTGATCACTTTAGTCCCTAGGAAGTAAAAAGTAGTTCGTTTTTTTATTTCCTTAATGAGATGTAGACAAACTCAAACAGCCAGTAAATATCTGTGGTGTGTGGACCATCTTCATTGCGAAAATGTTGAGAGTTTTAGTTTCATGGTGTTTTGGCATAGAAGGTGGTTTTAAAAGAGATTTAAATCTCTTTGTTAATCTGTGAAGGTTCAGAAGAAAAAACCGCCCGCGAAAATTTCCGAATTTTTGTCGAGTGCTGTCTTTGTTCTGTTTTAAATAAATTTGTACTAAATTGTCAATTTTTCTCGCACTCAAAGTGAAAAGTACAGTTTGCACCTCGAGACTAAACTAAAACATCGTGAGGAAACCCGCAGGTCCCAGAGTAAGTGATGAAAATATAATTTACGTGAGTTTTAAAAAACTCATTGGTACCCGGATTCGAACCCGAGCCTCACTGATTATCATCATGTGAAAGGCTCTCTAGCCGTAAGGCTATGACTACTCTCATTTAAAATGTATTAATTTTTATCATTTCACAATTGTTAATGTTATGCAACAATAAACAAGTGAACCAATTGCCTACTTAAAATGATGACGACGTCATTAGTAAGTAATTAGTGTAATTTAAAGCGTTATTTACTGTTGTTTTGACAGATCATAAAACGCAAATCATTTGACTTGGCAGTTAATTACCCTATTGACGGTTACAAATTAATTGGATCGATTGATATTCGTTCTTTGTATAAACAAAGAATGTTTAAGCCATAACGAATCCATATAAATCTTAGGAATTGTATACAATTCCGACATCATACTAGGAAATGTATAAAAAAATAGTGTCTCTGTGAATAAAATAAATAAAACACTAGTAAACTGAGAACCATTTTTTTTAATTAACTTTGTCTAACCTAACCTTTTTATAATGTTCACCATCTTCGCTATACTCGTTGTACCCCGATGTAATACATGTCCGATCGCTATTTAGGAAATGTATAGATTTCCTAGGGAAAGTATGCTATAACGGTTACATACTTTTACCTCTGTGTAGCATAAGCTTCTATCCCTCCCCAAGGTCTATATACCAAAATTTATCAAGATCAGTTCACCAGTTTAGGTGTGAAAACGTAACACGAACAACCTCACTTTGGCATTTATATTACTAGTTAGGAATCCAATCTTGACCTTTATCACAACCAAACTTGTTGAAAGTCACAAGAAGTTCGAATGTTAAAATAACAGCCAAGTTGGACCAAAGACTGCAAAGGCAATTATAATTCCAGCCCACAAACTATCATGTTAGTGACACCCGTTATGTTCAGAAGCTGAAGCAACACCTTTATGTAGTCAGTAAAGTAGAATTTACAATATCTGTTTCCAATACGTTTTAAAGTAAATTAGTCGGAGTCAGTCGAACGTAAGAGACAGTACACACAACGGAACTTGAATACCCTTT
Organism: Ethmia dodecea; assembly: GCA_963855545.1. NCBI lineage: Eukaryota > Metazoa > Arthropoda > Insecta > Lepidoptera > Depressariidae > Ethmia > Ethmia dodecea. The sequence goes on from OY979457.1 coordinate 2,068,935, forward strand.
TGAATATCAAACAAAATAGGGCAGAATTTAAATCCATCATTAACAGCATCAAAGTAATTCTCTCCAGTACCCGATAAACAAAACACGCTAAACCAATGTCTTTTGTCTCATTACACTGGTACCGTTAAAAACGATGGCACCATTCGAAAAGTGAATGATATCGCCGGGAATAAAGCTGAAATTCGCTCAACATCCGCCAATGAACCGGATTTTATTGTAAATCTCTTGCAGAACCATAAAACCTCGAAGCTTCTTCCGAGTGCTCTTTAATTCAGACCGTGGATTTGCAAAGTTCCAGACTGAAATCGTTATGGCGATTTTGAAATGAAAAGGTTTTGTTTTATAGTTTTTCGATATTGCCTGTGTAAAGGACAAATACGGGCGGTTAAAGAACTATTGTGCCCCTATTTTATTGATTACTTTAATCCGGTGTAATTTTACTTCCAGGTAAAGGATTTTTGATTTTATATCTTTTTAGTAAGTAATAAATAGAGGTGTTGTCTTGTATTCTCCCATTTTACAGACTAAGTAAAATTTATAATTCCTTTATGGGTTTGTTAGTACCGTTTCACAACAAGCTGTTTTAGATTTGCCAGAAACAATGTTTAAAACTCACTTTAAAATGGTTTCATGTAAAATGGCATTTGAATGACAATGATATATGGTGTAAAAGTTGTGCTGAGACTCTAGCCCTTTCATTCACATTATGTACCTACTCTAGTAACTAAGTTTTTAGTTTTAGTATAGTTATAGCATAGTGTGTCTTATTTATTCATTTTTATTTCTTGAAATTTTCTCCAGCTCAGCAAAGCACTAAAACCATGTAACCTGTGCTTTTTATTCTATTGATTGTTTAAAATAATAATGTGTTGAGGAGTTTTTTGCCCCGCTTCTCCTCCTAACTATATATACCGAAGCGGTGGAGTCGCAATGACTTTCAATAAGAGGACTATAAGTTCATAGATTGAATAAAAATATTGTTTTATCAAAGAGGACATATTTTTAAATCATATTAAGTGAGTAGGCAAACTGACAAGAATTGTAAAGTAATTTTCGATTTGTGTGTTTTAAAATCTATAGATACACTCAATCTTGCTGTAAACGTCCAGTGATGTGATGTGACAGAAACATTTCAAACAGGTGCTGTGTTAGAAATTTTTTGGTTCCAGATGGAAAATGGAAAAGGGTTATTGTCAACTCGAACCCGAACAAACCGAGTGAGATTCAATCATTGGTCAACAATCTTGTCGTCAAAAAACCGTGGCTTTATACGATATGTACCTTCACAGCGATTTCATTCCGGCACGTTTCATACAAATTTTGTCTCATCTCGGACACTGCGGAACGGAGCGTTATTGTAAATTAAATTCTGAATTCTGGACATTTTCTAATTCAATTTGCAATAGACATTGCTTAGCATTGCTCAAAGTGGTTATTACATTTAGCTCAAATTCAAAGCAAGATATTCGAGTGTCCTGGAATTTAGTTTAGTATTTAATTAATCTGCTTTAAAATTATATATTTGAATTATTTTTAAATACCTATTAATAGTCATACTTGAGTAGTTCCATTTCTAAGATTGTTATTGTTTATAATAAAATATTATCAAGTAGGGAATAATATAATTTCAATATTCAGTTGTTTGTGTACATACAATATAATAAAAGTGTATACCTTCGCTTCGCTCGTCGCTCAGTACTCTATTCTTAATGCCATCTGGTGAGAGGAGTATTTTATTGAATTTTTTGTATAAAATTTCGTTTTGACAGGAAATAAATGAAGGTGAACTTAAAATGTAAAACTGTAGGTACCTATACGAAATTTGCTCATTTAAAGTACTAGGATTACAGAAAACAGCCGTAGTTTATCGGACCCTCTCTGCACATACCAGGATCAAACGTACCGCCCATAAAGCTAGTTGCATTGCCACGTTGAATGACCAAAGCAATCTGTTGAACCAAGTACGAGCAAGATGGAGGCGTATAAATTACAAATTATTGTACCTAATATATAAATTCAAGAAACTTCTTAAAACAGTTTTATCTTTATTTTATTTATTTATTGTATATTTGGGAAACAAACAGTTATATTTAACACAAATTAATCTAACTAATCTAATTAATCTAATTACGAATACATCCAGTAAAGTTTCTACTATCATACTATACATAGAGTAAACGGAAATACTAATAGTAGGTATACAAACGATGTAGGAAACGAAAAGTTAAATTGGAATTAAAATACAATTTTATGAGACATTTCGTTCAAAAATGTTAAAAGAGGTGAATGAAATATATCATATTCATAGAAAAAAATGTTATTATAATAATATGTTAATCAATTCATACTTAATACGAAATTGGGTTAACATAATTTGGTTATTTTTCGATGTGATGGAGCACTGTCACTGAATGCACTGTAATTCTTAAAATCATCTACTTTAGTACACTATTTTGCAGAGAACTCGATTAACATCAATAATATTGTATCAAGAGCACATGAAGCTTTACACTTGTCTTGTAGTGCGAGTGTAACCTCTAAGGCGATTGTCACAAGAACGTTACAAAGTCCAATGTGTCAAGCTCCACGTGCTCTTGGCTGTACTATCGGTACGACTTACGACCAGAGATTTTTAGATAGACCTATCGATTCTATCAATAAGCTATGAATACTATTGTTTACACTTCACCTTTTTATAATTGACCATCGACATGCAACACTTTTACGCAGGAGTTCCTCGGTGAGCACAAAATAGTATTTAAAAAAATATATAGGTACACAGTGGTAAAAGTTCTTAAATTTTTCAAATACCATCACGCATATAGCAATTTTCTGAATAAAAATACATAGATACACTTATTACTCACCCACACTTCATTGCAAAACATTTTTCATATCTCCGGGAGAAAACGGCAAAATTTCGGCCAAAGTTCCTACTTTCCGGCTCCGTCGATAAGAAAAAAAGTTTACACACCTCGGGATGTAAATAAGAAAGCCTCATGTGATACATGTGATCTGAGACATTTCTTATTTTACTTCCCTAGGTGTGTAACATACTACTCCGATTTTACCATTAAAAAATATCATTGCAATAATTCGTTTCAAACAAAAAGCCGCGAAGAGTATTCTTATTCTTTTTGAAAATAATTATTCTCAGGGGATCATCGGGACTTAAAACGGCTTCAGCCGCTTTGCATGGTTTCTAGACTATTCCCTTGTGGGTCTCACCGCTTTAATACATCGTGATTCCGCTGCTGCTACATTTTGCATAAACTTCTAACTTTCCTATGGGATTGAGTTTGTGGTTTTCAGTTGTACAGTCAACAAAGTTTTTAGGGTTACATGGCCAGTAACTAAGAACTAATGTTTCTGGGGTAGTCATAACTAAATCTTATTCATTATTGTTTATTGCAAAAGGTATCTTTGATCCCTATAATTTACAAAAAAAAACTATAAATTCATTTAAGGCTTTAAGAGAAAACTGAATCTTAGTTTCTGCTCATGTAACACTATCAACTTTGTTGACTGTACCAGCATGTCTTGGTATAACTTACCGTTAATTGATTTGATGGTTACATTTTTAATCGAATTTTGTTAGCCGTTAATAGATGTTACCAGTGTAGGCTAATAACAATAACAAAATGGAACCAGGAGGCGCAAGATTAAAGACTGACTAGGGTCACAGCACACATATCAACTCGGAAAGGGATCGGCACCGTATCGCCTTTCGCCTCGCCGTCAACCAGGCGTCAACCTAACGTATGCATGTAACCAAAGCGTAGCAGCGGCTCCTGTACGTCAACTCGGCTACGGCTAGGCGACACCGCGCTTACGGCCGAACGCTGGCTGACCGGGTTGGCACCAAATCGTCACCAAATCGACGAAGAGCCGTGAGCTCGCGTACGGAGAGACGTAAGCGGGGGGACAGCGAGCCGTAAGCGCGGGAACTGCAAGTTGACCACTCACCGCATCGCGGTTCGGAACCTGTTCCGAGGCGAGGCGATTACGTTACGTTTCCAATTATTAGTGTGCGTTGCAGTAGGGAGTTTCATACAAACAATACTGAACGGCTCGAGGCGATACGGTGACGATCCCTTTCCGAGTTGATAAGTTTTTTTTTATTTTTTTTTTATTTATTGAAATAAATTTATAATACAGTGGTGTTACTTAATTCTAACATCGCCAAACTTTTACGTTTGATGGCGAGTGTGCTGTGACCTTAAAGATTGACTAGACATAAGATAGTGAGCGTTTTTTTTTTCTATTTAGATACTAAATAATGCTTAAGAAGAAGCATTAATTAACATTAATTTTCTGAACCTTTTATTTGAATTTTGTAAAGTCATCTATCACTACCATTTAAATCAGTTAATTAGTAAATACTACATGTATTGGAATGCTGTATTAGGTTTGGTAACCATATCCCAAAGTATATGTATAATGAAAAGATCATTATTTCCGTAAGTGTAATTCTTATTACCTACAGAATAAAATACATTTTCTTTCTTCCTTTCTTTCATCGATAGACTGCATTGTATTGGGAGAGTATAATTTAACATTAATATTCCATTCCTCGGAGTAGGTACCCACTTTCTACTCATAGTTACCTTTATTTTATTTACGGACCTCTAACTAAACGTAACAAGCCCACAAAAGTTAACAGACCCACAAAAGGCAATCTTTAAAAAAAATATTGCTTATTTAAGTTTAATAGAACAACCGTTCTTTTTCATAGATAAAAAGCTATAAGCAGTCCAAAGCCGGAGTTTAACATACAAAAAGTGTAATCTGTGCAAAAGTAAAATTTTACATGACCGCAATGCGACACACGGTAACCTGTAGCGCTCAGTACTTACTCTATTCTTATTTCGTTGGAAGGTAAGAGATACCCATCCAAAAGGAGTGATTATAAAGATAAAAAAAATTGATACAAGAAAATATAACTTGAAATGAATTTCTTAAATAATATCTTCAATAATAATTAGGCACTCATCAAAAAATTATGCTCACGCATATTTGCTACGAACTTGGCGATCCTGTCGGGCTTCATCCATATCGATTAATCAACTCATACAAGACTTTGGGTAGGTATCTACTTTTTACCTGGCTTTTCTTCAGTACATCGCCGATTACTTAATTATGATTTATAAATTTTATTTGTAAATCGTAGAAAATGCATTTAAATTTCCTTTTTACGACCCAACGGCTATTATCAGCTGTGGACGTCCTTTAAAATGATAGTGATGATGATTTTCTGTTTTATTTACAGCAAAAATAGCATTATGAAATCAATATTTGTAAAATTTCAAGTATAAATTATCACAGAACAGACATAATATGTTACATGATTATATATCTACAATAAAATTTACGTTGCTCCTACAGAAACTCAAAATGTTTCTTTCCTACGCTTTTAATTCAAAAGTTAACTTTGACTTAACTTGGCTGCCACACTTCTACCATAAGAAACTTGTTCTGACGAAGGCGCTAAGTGAACTAAAAAACTCATTAAAAGAAAAAGTTTTCGAGTTCTTTACAGTTGCAGAAAGATGAGAAATGCGGTTGGAATTCTCAAACATTGGAGATAATGCTTACGTTTCTTTTACAAGTGTATTTTTACACTTAAATACGCATTTATTATTATTTACCGGACTGAGATCGAAAACGACGCTGAACCATAAAACTGCTTGAAGTCAGAAAGAGATGCCGATATATGACTCGCATAGTGCTGTCCTCTTCTAACTGTACTTAGGCGGAATTACATTGAGTGAGCTTGAGTTACATTCTGAAACACGGGCTTGAGAGTCGTGTTATGGAATAGTGTTTATTCCCGTTCCTGTGAGAATCTCCGAAAATTCCTTTTGCGCACTTCATTACACTTCTTACTATTGTATGTATTTATATTTCGAGTATCTCGGAAACTAACCATTTTGATGAAATTTTGTAAACTTACAGGACAGTTTAGCATTTCAAGTTAAAGTGAAAAGTTGTATTTACTTACCAAAACGGGAAAAAAACACGAGAATACAATATTATGATAGAAATTATGTAGACATAAGAAACAATGAAACAACAACAAAAATGACAACATACTCAACAACAACATATTTCAACTAAAAGAGAAAAATTATCTGTAACAACAGTAAACCTAAAACAAAAGACAGCTTTACTTTAAATATTATAGCATAAAAGATATCCTTAATTTCATTGTGGTAAAAACCTATTCTGCAATGTAGATTCACAATTTTTAAAGAACACGAGAAATGTTCTAGAGAACTAAAGGTTAACATTGTCAGCCAGGCAGGTTAAATAAAAGGAAAAAGGAAAAAAAAAGTCGAAGCGAGGACGCTGGAACGTGCTCTAAAAACAGATCTAGACATTCTTTTTCATTCCATTCTCTTTGGTAGGCTAGCCTCGACGAATGGAAGTATTGCGTAAATTAAAAAGTTTATCTAAAGATTTATCTTTGATCTGAACATGCGTGGCATACATTTCAAATAGGTACTGTTTTTTTTGGTCGTAATTTAAAACAATTTATAATAATGAAAAACAATTTTCTTTAGAATATTATCATAAATGAAGCCACCTGTTGTCTTTCGATGGTTTATAGGCTATCATTTAAATCGCGTTTATTAGTTTTTAATGGTCACGGTGGCAGTCCAAATCATTTCATTTAATAGGCCCCCAAAAGTCATAACTTTTGGGGGCCGGAAGGGCGGAGAACTATTTTATGAGTGCACTAGAGGTACTCAATTCTCCTGATTCTCAAATTACTATACTTAAGTAGTCTGCTCGTTGCACAATTACATTGGAACCAAAATGTATCAAATAGTCGTAAATCTGAAACCTTTATGTGTAGTAAATACACTAGATTTTGTTTTATTGAACCAAGTTAAGAGGTAGTTACGTTACGTACGTTTTCAAAACTTTAAACGCGCCCAAGCATTCGGACCGTGATGATGAGTAGCGTAGTGACGTCACAGTCGGAGCGGACGGCGCTACCATCGCATTAAACCCGGACTTTAAAGTCCTGTATCTTAGCTATTAATATATATAATAAAATTAAAAAATTTTTTTTTACTCGAACTGTATGTTGCTTGAACAAATTATGTTGGTCTGACTCATTCTGGAGTCTGCGGATTTCTCCATTGCGTTTTCGTTCACTGTCGATGTAGTGTTGCTCATTCCTTTTTTGTTTCCAAAAGGGCTATCTCAGATTTTAATTATAAAACAAATATTCATTAATTACATTGTAAAATAAAAAATAACATAAATTCTATTAAAAATGGACTCTAAACTCGTCCGTGGAGGTTGGCTGAATGTAAACAGCAGACTATCTCCAACGAGTTCCTGGTTCCACTCGTATTTCGTAGTACAGTCGGGTAAAAAAAATGTCGTACTAATTTACAAATTCAGTGACAAAGCCTAACCTAACGTCACATCATTTAGACTACAGGGTGCGCCAAAGAAACAGACTGATACACTTACTTACATACGTTTCTACAGTCATCATAATAAAACACCTATAAAACTGGCGATGACAATCTTGTGGAATTGAAACTGCGTTCCGCTAAAACCTCTCGCGTAACGCCAGAATTCTTGGTACCCAACCCAAACTTTACTACATTTCGAGCCACAAGGAATGCAATATTAAAAACGTGTACAAAACATGCTTTTTCAGATACGTCGTAAAATTCCCCGTTACGTGGATCATTCGGTTTTACGAGCCTCTGTTAGGATAGGAGGTGTAGTCTGAATTTTTGAGGTCGTCACGTATTTTTTGTGCATTTTACGAGGGATGCCCGTGTGTATCTACTGCTGGTTGAAGATGGGTCGGGTAGGTCGGGGTCCGGTGATTTATGCAGTGAGCGTGATGGAAAATGCAACCCTAAAACGCGATGACAACACACTTTTTATGACCTGAGCGTAACTCACAGGAACTCGCTGAGAAGAGACTTTTATGATCCACAAGAGGAGTTTCATTATTTTTTATGCTTCCAAATTTGTCACTCAATAGGTTTTATCGAAGGTAAGCGATGAGATCTGTTTGTAAATTTTCTTGTGCCATAATAAACTTACTCGTGTGTTGTCCCTTCGTCCCACTTCGTAGCTAGATTTGGTAGCCAGCTTCGAGGTGGGATTGTTTTTTTCCCATTTCAAAGCCGGCTACAAGTTGGGATTGTTTTAGTATCATTTCGTAGCTGGCTTCGAAATGGGAAAAAAATTGTTCGATTTCAAAGCCGGCTCCAAAATGGGAAGAAAACAGTCCCATCTCGAAGAAAGCTTCGAAATGTGATAACTCTTTGGCTAGGTACTACGAACTAAATTTAGTTTTAATATTTACCCTTCTGACCCGTAGTCACACTGTTTTGTTATAATATATATGACGGAGGAGGGCCCCCTGCTCGCTAAACTACATCAGTCATTGTTAATGATACTCAGGGGTCTCCCGTGCATCAGAAGTATCCAGGATCGCCGATACGGTATCTATGTGGGCATATCTATTCTGGGCAGGGTAGTAGGTAATAATTAAACTGGTTACACAAGAATGTACATAGTCACTTTATTAAATAAGGTCACAAAGTGAGTACGAGATAAGTCTACAGTTATACTAAGATAATAATAATCTAGTAGGTGTTCCATTTGAATAAGCGGGTAGGTACTCATAATCCAGATAGTAGAATGGGACAGGCCCACCCCCCTCCTGGGGACATAACCCACCACCATCCCATGGTCTCGCCGTTCCTTGGCTCTGACCTAAACGTGGGATGCGCTCAGTAATCCCTCTTTACTGCTTACTTCACGCATGGCTTGATTCCCTACAAATTATAACTGTCCCCTTACCTCGCTATTATCAAATTGTACAGACAATACCAAATGCAGCAGTGCACCAGCCTAACCCTTGGGCTGCCCGTAGATGGCTCCATCCATGGCACGACTCCATATTCTCAGCGTCTTCACTACTTTACTGGCTAGTGACCATCTGTCTTAAGTGTCGACCAACTCCGGCGCAGGAAGCAAGTAGAATGTCCTGACCACGTTCCATGTCCCGCGCTCGTTCACTGTGTCGTGCATAGATTGGCGCGAATCATCGACGAACCAATCACAATGCTCCATTTCAGTTGACCTATCACGACGCAGTAGTAGTGTTGCAATGTTCATATGGTTGATGTTGCGCCCTGCCTCCGATAGATCGCGCTTTGCAACTCCCGTACCATTGACTATCCGCCTACATATAGGTACTTTATTATTTGTTTGTAGTTCCACCAGTGTAACAAAACAGTGTGATAACGAGTTAAAACGTTTAAGAAATGTATACACAAAGAGGTAATTTATTATTTATCTTATTTATTGGGGACAATAAACAAAACACCTTTTTTCACCCTAAAATGCAAGATGTTACAATTAAATATAATTCGGTAATTTCATAAACATTGTATAAATTATCCCAATTGTGGGTTCATTTTACTAATAAATTGTGCTATGTATATTTTCTAGGAGTGAAATTCTCCTGTTTTTAAATTATTCTTAACTTAAATATTGTGTTTGTTTGATATATTAATGTTAGCTCGATGGAGTAGGCACTGTTGAAAAAATCTTATTTTTATTGATATCCTATTTGGTAGCCAGCTTCGAGATGGGACTGTCTTTTCCCATCTCCAAGCTGGCTCCGAGATGGGACTGTTATCTTCCCATTTCGAAGCCGGCTTTGAGATGGGACTATTTTTTTCCCATTTCGAAGCCAGCTACGAAATGATACTAAAATAATCCCAACTCGTAGCCGGCTTCGAAATGGGAAAAGAAAAGTCCCATCTCGAAGCTGGCTACCAAATCTAGCTACGAAGTGGGACGACGGGTGTGTTGTTTACACAGTCGTATTGTTTGATTCACAAAATTAAGGTCAAACTTTTTTGCCTTCAACTTCGACTGTGAGCTACTACTAAATGAGCAGTGATAGCCCGGACGGTTAAAGAGCCGGCCTAAAATCAGTGAGGCTCGGGTTCGAATCCTGGCATGTACCAATGAGTTTTTCAAAAACTTACGTACATATTTATCACTAGCTTGACGGTGAAGGAAAACATCGTGAGGAAACCCTCAGGTCTCAGAATTAATTCTGAGACATGTGTAAACAGACCCGGTCCGGCGATAGGCTCACCACCTATCACGTTTATGGGTCCAATATATCTCGTGAAATGTGGGTATATCCAGTAACGGAATACCTCTGCCTATCCCCTCGGGGATAAAAAAGGCGTGAGATTATACTTTATACTTCGACAATGACCTTCCTGCTGACTATACTTGTCATAAACGTGTTTTCATATTTTTTGTAAAGTAGATGAGGGTGGATTAGGATTAACATTAGGGTCGCGACATATCTGCGGATCTTACAGCGCCGAAGGTTCGGTGAACAACATACATTACGGTTGACGCGGGAAGCTGATCCATTAATCTTTAAAGTAAAACGTCAATGTATGTTGTTCACCGAACCTTCGGCGCTGTACGTTCCGCAGACGTGTCGCGACCCTTAGAGCATGTGTTGCGTTGCGACCGCCTACATTTAAAACTGTTTGTGTGTATGTGAATGTTATGCATAAACTTGAACTCGATGTACTTATCAAACCAGACAAATCTTGGTGATTTTTGGTTTGTTTCGTAAATGTTTTGTCTGTTAATGTATTAAATAAATAAATTTAAAAAAATCTTCGATTGACAAGAATGCGGAATTTGCTGGGACCATGATTCGAAAATTAACCTACATGTAAACTGTAGAGGAAACAAACAACTTGTATAGAAAACAGAATAGTAGAATAGAATAGATCTATACTTCTATACTAATATTATAAAGAGGATTAATTTATATCTTTGTTACGAATAAACTCAAAAATCACTGGTACGATTTTAAAAAATTCTTTCAACAATGGAAAGCTAGAAGATCCCTGAGTAACATAAGCATTTTTTCCCGTATTTTCACAGAAACGGGAACTACGCGGAACAACTCGGAATTAGCTAAAAAACAATAGTTTTTTAGTTAATTCGTTACAAATATACCTACAACAAGAGAAATCTGTCCTATTTATAATATTGTACCTATAAGAGTAGATAGTGTACTCGTAGATGTATTTAGATAAAAGCTTGTAAAAACAAAAGCATTTGAACATATTGGCTGTATCAACCAACAAAGTACCTACTGAAAGTAATAACATCTAATTGCCCCTACAAATTCTTTATAAGTCCAACGTATTTCTAAGTTCCTTAGATAACCGGGACAAGTAAGCTGTGTAAAAAGCCTCTAGGGAACAGTTTGTCTTTTACAAAGTATCAAGCTGATGTTAACTGCACGCCGCGGCCCGATTTCAAAGTAACTCAAGAAAATCTTAAAGCGCCTGTAAATATAATGCGGATATCCCAGATACCGTGCTGAATAACGTATTTTTTAAACCAACTTCCAAAAGGAGAGGTTTCTCAATTCGACGAATTTTTTTTATGTGTATTCGCGGATAACTTCGTCGTTTATGAACCGATTTTTATGATTAATTTTTTGTTGGAAAGATGATATCCCAACGTTAGTACCATATTAAGGAAACCAGGATCTGATCATGGCATCCGAGAAAAAAACAGAGGAACCTTCGAAAGTCCTAGTGGCGACTAGTTCTATTTATTTTTTTAGTTTCCTGTTCGAAAACTTTTTTTTTGTTTAAAACTATTGTTTTGGTTGAAACCATAGATTTACTAAACTACAGTTAGATTGGAAATAGACCCAGTACAGCAAGACCACCAAAACAATTTTTACTAGTGTGCGTGTTCTGTGGATTTTCTTGATGAATTACAATCACGTACTGCACACGTAACCATAGTTGTAGGACGTCGCCGTTTTTATAGATAATGGTAGGAAACCCTTCGTGCGCGAGTCCGACTCGCACTTGGCCGGTTTTTTACTCTCCATACGCTTGTTCTCACATACGCCATTGGAGATGAAATCGATGGAACTAAGTGTTACGTATAATACGTCGCACACAAAGTGAAGGAAGCTAATTTAAATCTCAAACACAAACCCTAGCCTACGAGTATTCAGAGTAAATTTCACACCAAATGTAAGCTTCGTTAAGTTCGAACTAAGTTCAAAGTAAACTGACGAGGTTTCGCGGATTAGAGATTAACAGTAGCTGAGCCTTATCAGGTCGCGCCGAGCATAGAGTAAGCATGTAAATAATCATAGACTGTTCGTATCATACATTAATATTTACTATGCTTGACATTTCATTATATTATTTGACACAGAACATCGCAAAATGTCGGATACCCAAGATGTCAGATACGCACGATATTGATTTTGTATTTTTTTAAATATTGGTTTAGAGATAGCTTCGTAATCGAATTTTGACTGACTCCCACTTTTGACTTTACGTCACATCACAAGCTAAATTGCGTAAGTTATTAAATCATCAATATGTCACCTTAACCTCCTAAACCCTCTTTCCGAAGGGCAAATTAAACAAAAAATTTCTGACAAGGATTTTAAATCCTATATTGTTAGCTGTTCTAATTTATTCAATAACCAATCAGAACAGTTAAATTTTGTATTTATAACAAGCTCTTTCATCATATTTATATATCATAGGCTCATAAAGAAGGCACATTTATACAAACAACACATCCCTGGCTAAAAAAACGTGCGGGTACCCGTAGATTTTAGTACAGACCATTGGTAGGTACAATTCCACCAATCAGCGTCTGCCAGCTCTCCACTGTTTACTCTCTGCGTGAGGTGAGTATGCTCTGAACTAAATCCGGATTGGAGGTATGCAATACAAAGGCTTCTGGATTACAGTTTTCGAGAGGGTTTTGTTTCGCGGCGATAGCTGGCTTTGAGTGTTGATCGCTCTGATTTGCCGTTCGTTATTTAAATGGTTTTATTTTCTCTGTACCAGAGAGGTAAGTTGTTAGGTGTTGATCCTAGTATAAAACAAAGTCGCTTTCCTGTCTGTCCCCGTATGCTTAGATCTTAAAAACTAGGCAAAGGATTTTTTTAATAGATAGATTCAAGAGGGAGGTTTTAGTACCAGTTTAGGGGCAGCGAGGGTGACTGCCACTAGGTGATGACGAGGACGATGAGGGTTGATGAATGAAAGATGTTGCTCGTGTCGAGAGTCGAGATCGAGTGTGATCGATGATCAGATCTGATCTCCTTTAATGGGCTACCTCTATTTATACCAGCTGTGTACATAAATAATGAGGGTAGATACATTTTAGTAAACCCTGTAGGTGGGTACCTACACCAGCATTGCACCCGTGCGAAGCAGGGGTGGTCGCTAGTTTATTAGATTATGAAAGTTTGACAAGAATACGACCTCGTCGACTGAAATGTATAAGTATGTAAGCATATCTCGTTGTGACCCGGACACTAAAATGTTCGACAAATGTTGAATTGCGAAAGTTACTCGATTTATCTTCATCTGCTGAGTGTCATATGCTACATTTTAGTCGATGACGTCATAAGGAAGATAATGTTTTACATTTTGCATTGCCTTTTACACGCAGTCGAGTTTTTCGGTGTTTTAAGAATGAATGTGCTTGTATAAACATCCCTTTATTTATCAAAGAATACGTTTCAGAAGATGATTATTTTACTAGGCAGAGGTATTCTGTTACTGGCAATACCCACTTTTCACGGAAATATTCGACCCCTAAACGTGACGCCCATCGCCGGACCGGGTCGGTTTACACATGTTTCAGAATTAATTCTGGGACCTGCGGGTTTCCTCACGATGTTTCCTTCACCGTCAAGCTAGTGATAAATATGTACGTAAGTTTTGAAAAACAGTGGTACATGCCAGGTTTCGAACCCGAGCCTCACTGATTTTCATCATGTGAAGCAGGCTCTTCAACCGACATTTCTCATGATATAATATAGATTATTCATTATTCTGTGCTCACACACACTACAATTGTTTTAATGGCATAACATCAACCAAATAAACTTTGCCGTAGTTTTCCTAATGGCTGGTATTAACGTCTCCTGTATGCCTGCAATTATCATTAGTCCGTCTAAATTGTCGGGCAAAGGATGGAATAAAACTATGAAACAAATGTGTATACTTAAGCTGTCTCTGAGAGTACCAGTTCAGTAAAAACTGTTTTTAAGGTTCCGTACCTAAAGATTAAAACAAGACCCTATTATTAAGACACAGCTGTCCATCCGTCTGTCACCAGTCTGTATTTAATGAACCGTGATAGTTAGACAGAAATGTTCACAGATGATGTAATTCTGTTGCCGCTATAACAAAAAATACTGACAAGTGAGAAAAACGTCCAATATTATTGTTTTGTTTGAACTCTTTTATCATTGTGTTTATAAATCGTTCCTTTCCATTTGAAATAGATAAGTATCTAATCATGCAAAAAATGATTGTCTTGATGTCACCTATACCAGACAGAATGGATATAACAGTGATTGAATGAGAGAAATACAAAGAAAACTAAAACAAATGGCACCATTTTATCACTTATACCTATGTTCGTTTCTATACCGCATCCTGTTTTATGTCGCTGTTTTTGTTTTGAGACTAAGTACAACATTTTTTAAAAGGTGAATGTACAATTTTGTACATGTAATCAAACATAACCCTCTCTAACAATAACCGTATTTTTATATTTGTAACTATATTTTGTGCAAATAAATTATTATTATTATTATCATAAAGATTTGGGATTACCTCCCATTACAAAATTATATAGTTAAAGTTGTTTGTGAGTTTATAAGAAGTAATCTCTGGAACAAAAAAAAACGATTCTCAAAATTCTTTCATTGTCAGAAAGCTACTCTATTCACGAGTTATTTAAGAATTGTTTTTTCAACACACTTGCTCATAAAGTGGCTCTAATTTCACTGCAATTAGGCACATAATGACACCTATAATCAAACTGAGACTTTTTGTTTGCTATTATTCACTAGTGAGTTATAGATTTTTTTTTTCAATTTTGTTGCTAGAGTTGCTTTGTTCTTAAAAAAGTTTCGATACAAAAAAGATCGTATTCAATCGTACTAATAAATTAATACACAAATATGGCTTGCTCATTTCATGCAACTTCGTATTTAAATAGATCATTTCAACTTGTACGTGTTTAATAAACAAAACTTTCACTCAAATATAACTTTGGTTTTCTCTGTAAAAACTTTAAATACCCCATTTTGTACGTGGCTAAAACGCTATCCACGACAAACCAAAGAAAAAGAAACCTAATTTTTTTAGTCCATGGCCGATCGCCATTGTAAGATGCGAGCGCATAGGAAAACGAGGCTGTATGGGCCTAGATCCTTTTGCCTTTTCCAAATTATATAAATAAAAAATTGGAAAACCAATTAATTTTCCCCGCCATTGCGAATGATTATTTTAAAATGATTTTTTAGTATTATTTATTCACAAGTGTGTTGAAAAACGTCGTATGATACACGTGTGTATTGATGATTACCGTCCTCGGCTCTCTTATGACCCTCGCCTACGGCTCGGGTCTCAATGGCGCCTCAGCGGTAATCACCAACTTTACTCACTTGTACCATAATGTACTATTACTTGACGGCATTGAAACCAAAGATTGCAGTTGACTAATAGAGTAGACGTTATATTATATTACTAGCTGATGCCCGCGACTTCGTCCGCGTAGAATTTGTTATTTCTTTGCGTTTCAAAAATATATAAAGAAGGATAATCTTCACTATCTATCTATCAACACTAATATTATAAAGAGGAAAAATTTGTAGTTATGTTAATAACGAATAAACTCAAAAACTACTGGACCGATTAAAAAAACTCTTTCACCATTAGAATGCTACATTATTCCTGAGTAACATAGGCTATATCTATGACGAAAAAGAATTAGGGATCCTTATTAAAATTACACATACTAAAAATAATACTGATTAGATACGTATTGTACTTGTATAGCCTAGGACACTCTCTGGATTATGATTTTTGAATTAGTTCTTGATACCAAAGGCTATGCATGTGCTCATTATAACAAACAAATTCCCTCAAGGAACCCATAGTGAATTCTCAAAAAAAGAAGTGGACCTTGTATGGAGACTTTTGAAGAGTATTTGTGCCAAGTTTCAAGTTGATAGTAGAAAAAAAAACACACTTTTTCATACCAACTTCAACCCCTGCTTTCACTCCTTTAGGGCATAGTTTTCGAAAAATCCAAAAACACGTGTCTCATCATTTATTTGTAAAAGTATTTGTGCCAAGTTTCAAGTTAAGAGACGTAAAAAACAACACGTCTCCATACAAACTCCAACGCCCTGTTTCACCCCCCAGGGGGTGGGGGTTTAGATAATCCAGAAATACATGTCTTGTTATTTGTTTTGAGGAGTATTTTTAAAAGTTTCGAATTGATACACCAAAAAATTAGGGTTTTCCATACATGGGAGAGCCATGCTTCGACCGGAGTGATACCACGGCCTCACAGAAAACCAGCGTAAAGCAATGCATTGCGTTTTGTTGAGTGAGTGAGGAAACCGGAGGCCCCAATCTCCCCCTCCCCCTCCCCTCCTCTCCCCTCCCCTCCCCCTACTCCCACCTCAAAGGTCGGCAACGCAGTTGTGACTCTTGAGTTGCAGGTGTCCATGGGCGACGGACCTTACCATCAGGTGAATCGTCTGCCCGTTTGCCCCCTTTTATATCATAAAAAAAAAATACCAACTTTAACCTCCTACTTTCACCTCTTTTGGGTACGATTTTCGAAAAATCCAAAAACACGTGTCTACTCATTTATTTTCAAAAGTATTTGTACCAAGTTTCAAGTTGATAGACGTAAAAAACAACACGTCTCCATACAAACTCCAACCCCTTGTTTCACGACTTTAGCGGGTGTTTTTTGCAAATCCCGAAGTACGTGTCTTGTGGTTTGTTTTGAGGAGTATTTGTACAAAGTTTCGAATTGATACACCCAAAAATGAAGGTTTTCCATACATTACAAACTCAACCCCTACTTTCAACCCGTTAAGGGACAATTTTCAGAAAATCCAAAAACATATCTACTAATTTATTTCTAAAAGTATTTGTGCCAAGTTTCAAGTAGATACACGTCAGAAACAACACATCTCCATACAAAATCCCACCCCCTGTTTCGCCCCCTTATCGGGTGTTTTTTACAAAACTCAGAAATACGTGTCTTGTTGTTTGTTTTGAGGAATATTTCTAGAAAGATTCGAATTGATACACCCAAAAATGAGGGTTTCCCATACATACCAAGTTCAACCCCTACTTTCAGGCCGTTAGGGGTCGATTTTCGGAAAATCCAAAAACACGTTTGTCATCATTTATTTCTAAAAGTATTTGTGCCAAGTTTCAAGTCGATACACGTCAAAAACAATACATCTCCATACAAAATCCCACCCCCTGTTTCGCCCCCTTTGGGGGTGTTATTTACAAAACCCAGAAATACGTGTCTTGTTGTTTGTTTTGAGGAGTATTTCTAGAAAGATTCGAATTGATACACCTAAAAATGAAGGTTTTCCATACATTCCAAACTCAACCCCTACTTTCACCCCGTTAGGGCACGACTTTCGGAAAATCCAAAAACACGTATCTACTCATTTATTTCTAAAAGTATTTGTGCCAAGTTTCAAGTTGATAGACGTAAAAAACAACACGTCTCCATACAAAATCCCACCCCCTGATTCGCCCCCCTAGGGGGTGTTTTTTACAAAACCCTGAAATACGTGTCTTGTTGTTTGTTTTGAGGAGTATTTCTAGAAAGATTCGAAAATGAAGGTTTTCCATACATTCCAAACTCAACCCCTACTTTCACCCCGTTAGGGGACGATTTTCGGAAAATCCAAAAACACGTATCTACTCATTTATTTCTAAAAGTATTTGTGCCACATTTCAAGTTGATAGACGTAAAAAACAACACGTCTCCATACAAACTCCATCCCCCTCTTTCACCCCCTCATGGGGTGTTTTTTGAAAAATTCAGAAATACGTTTCTTGTCGTTTGTTTTATAGAGTATTTTTACAAAGTTTTGAATTGATACACTCAAAAATGAAGGTTTTCCATACAAACGTTCAACCCCTGTTTCACCCCCTTAAGGGTTGAATTTCTAAAAATCCTTTCTTATTCCTACTTTAAGTCTCAAAAACAATAGTCGTGAAAAAAATCTGCTCTCTAGGTCTAAGGGTTTAGGCTGGGCGTTGATGAGTCAGTGAGTCAGGACTTCTCTCTTTATATATATAGAAGATTATACATTATATTTTTTAACAAAGACTTCAGATCCTGGTTTCCTTAACATGATACCACCGTCGAGATATCACCTTTCCAACTAAAAAAAAAATCATCAAAATCGGGTCAAAAACGACGTTAGGAGTAAAGTTATCCGCGAACACACAACGAAGACACACGGTCGAAGTGAGAAACCTCCTTCTTTTTTGAAGTCGGTTTAAAAACAGACACCAAAGAACAAACTTGAAACCGTACCAGTAAATTGAAAAACAACGTTCAAGAAATATTGTAGTTAGCCGCGATCAATCTTCATTTGTTTCAGAATGCAATCTATTATGACGTCTCAGTTTTCTGTTCCCCGAACTATGACGTCACAGTCGATTCGTACAACGTTTCGTTCCGGCAAGTTGGAAACAAATATCCAGCGGACCCGATTCATTATGCGACTTTCAGTACGGAAAAGTAATTCAAAGTTGCTTTCGACGTTCGAGAAGACTAAGTTTTCCTCATTCCCCTGTAAGTCTTGGTGCTAGTACATTGAGACCAAGTTTCTGATGGAATCAATTGTTTTGACCTTTTATAATTGTGATGCTGTATTCGATAACATTTATTGAAGATTTCGTTTCTAAATATAAATGAATGGAAGTCATCGACTACAACCTTTGAGTATTAAACCAACAGGAGACGTCACGCGCACTAGTTTCTTTGTAAAAAAAGTCTGCCAAAAACGCACATAAATAATGTTAACACAAACGCATTTTTTGACAAAATAATTAAACACTAGCTTGAACTACACTCGGTTCCAAAAATAACGGGTCAGTCACATAAACTCAAATATCTCCCGCATTAGCTTCAACAACACGTCTCCTCACTGTTTGAGCGCTTAGATTGCCACCTCCAAAGCGAATAAAGTTATTTTTTACACAAACAGCAGTTTGGAAACGATTCCGGAGCATCGTAGCCACCAGTTGTCGGTCTTCCCTGGCCGTTGTGCATCTCGGCCTGCCATTTCCTGGTCTCCTTAGGTGTGATCCGGTTTCTTGGTACCGTTGGACTACCCGTTGAACAGTCGACAAAGATACACCAATGTTTCTGGCTGTATCACGCTGGCTCCGCCCAAGTTCCAAAAAACTCAGGATTCTGGTACATTCCTCTAGCGTGACTGCCATAATTCACCTCACAGAATAATTATTATACACGTGCAAGATGTTCACAATATTTATTTTATGACAGAATAGGAATGGAAAGCATCCATATTATATCCATATTTTTTAATACTAAGCAAAATATGACTTACTTTAGTTTTTTTTAATTTAGAGAGTAATACTGTAGGAGAACCTAAGTTTTATGTTAACTTTAAATCTTTAAAATTAAATGCTGAATTGAACAGTCTTTGTTTTGTTAGGATAGCATACGTAGTTCGGGAGATATTTGAGTTTATGTGACTGACCCGTTATTTTTGGAACCGAGTGTAGATGCACACAAATACATTCACACACAAAAAACAACCAATCCGAGCACTCTGTGAACTCCTTGTATATAACAACTACTTGTATATAACAGGTTTAAGCGTTGCTCATAACTTTTTTGGCAGAGGGGAACTACTGTCAGTACTTACTTACTTACTTACGTACGTACTTATACTGTCAGTGGCGTCTCCGGTTGGTTTAATACTCAAAGACGACAACACATGTTTCTTAATGTAGGCACCGACGCCCATATGCATTCAAGCGACTAAATGTTGTTAATATTTTAAGATATTTTGTATATGTTTGTGATAAGTAAATGGATTTTCATTTTCAAAGGTTGTTCACAGCATTTGCTCAGTCAAAGTCACAACATATTTTATTCAAAGTATACTGAATACCTCTGCCTACCCCCTGTGAGATAAGAGGCGTAAATTTATTTATTTATTATTTTTATTATTTTAATATATTAACACTTTATCCAAGTAGGTATGAAACCTAATACTGCAACAGTTACCAAATTGAAAGTCATAAAACCTCGCTTACTCCACGAGTTTCCTCATGACACGCCAATAAGAATTAATATTCACACGTAAGTTTGAGCTCTAGTGCCCAAGTTTTACCTGCCACATTTCACTTTGTTTGGAAATTGTCAGAAGTTGCCAACCTTCGGCGCATATTTGGGAAACTTCACGATTATTCAGAACCGTTGGAAGTGACACGGGTCGGAGTTGCGAAAAAAACTTTGCGAGTTTCAATACTTGTCATTGTTTTTTTTTCCAGCAAAAGTTGTTGATGATGATATTTTTCCGGAAGTTGTTTATGCTTTGATGTTTATTTTTTTAACATTATTAAACTTTCTTCTTTTATACTGTTATTAGAACATAAAAAAACTTTTTAATGTAAAATAATTTTAGCATTTAAATACTGGGGTCGTTGACGCGTATCATAATTGAAAGTTTCCAACTTTTCATTAGGCAGCATTAAAAGAGTATTTACTTTAACCACCGACACATTTTGTCCGGTAGCATGGAAAGGGTTTTTAAAATTAGAATCTTTCTGCCAGCACTGAAGATGAAATAATAATAATTTTATGCCAGTGCCCCAACTTCATTTTTAGAATAATCGTACTGGCCAGCACGAGGATTGAATGAAAAACACTAATAAAATATATTATATTTAAGCTTTCATTTTTCTTTTACGAAATTAATTTTGATAAGTGTTCCGTCGTCATAACTTCTTATGTTGTAGTTATGGAAAGTGTTCAGCGTGTTTCTGGACTTAATTACAACTATAATTACTTATACACTGAAAAAAATGTCATTTCGGCGTAATCATAAAATAACGTGACGTTGGTCTAAAACAGGTGCATTATCGTAAAATAAGGAAATAATAGGTTAATACTATGCTGTAATCGAAATATATTAGTTGGAATCGAATTGTTTGAGTAAGTAATGCGATATTATGATTCTTAGCATCGTAAAAATTTGTCACACAATATAATATTCTCTTCTTCAAATAATAACTCACTGTACTATAAATTTGTATGATATTGATAAAGTAAGATTATAATTATAAAACACAATGACACCGTCGCCGTATTTTTATAGATTTCCTAGTTGAATATGAAGAAGTATCACCGAAAATACGATGAAGTCTTAGCACCACATTGAATTTTATAGAATAATGTGAATCCTACTAAAATTGATTACAGAATCTTATTTTTAGAGTAAGCATCATATTAATATAGTGATGATTACTAAAATACGACTACAGAATCTCATCTATGAGTATGCATAACATTCTGTGTGATTCCTTAAAAATAATATGATGACAGCATTTTCGGCGCTAGCTCCAATCGCTCCATTCCGCTCACATAATTATAACAAAGACATGATATTTTTTAATTCTTCGTAATCATAAAATAACGTGACGTTTGTCTAAAACTGGAGCATTGTCGTACAATAAGGAAAAAATAGGTTAATATTACGCTATAATCGAATTAATAAGTTAAGTTGGAATAGGTAATGCCATATTATAATACTGAGCATCGTAAAAATTGGTCACAAAATATAATAGGTAGGTATTCTCTTTTTAAATAATATCTCACTGTACTATAAATTTGTATGATATTTATAAGTAAGATTATAAACATAAAACACAATGACACCGTCACCGTACTTATATAGATTTCCTAGTTGAATATGAAGAAGTATCACCGAATATACGATGAAATCCCAGCATCAATTATTATTTAATATTACAGTCATATTATTTTATGCGCTAAGCATATTAATATAAGTGACACTACATTGAACGCGCCAATAGACGGCCGAGTTCTAAACCGCGCTATCGAAGTTTTCTAATGAGTTTGTATAAATACAACTGTCCAACATCAACCGTTGGACCGCGGTCCCCAGGCACGATCACTTCGCCTGTCGGAAGATCTTCCCTTTTCACGATGGAGATTCCACCTCCACTCCTCCATACTCCTCTGACCCTCGACACCTGGACTAGACCTAACTGGATATATGATCATCGGCAAATAGTAGAAAAATAATAGTGGAACACACTAGTGTTAACGCACACGTAACGCAAACAAGTGTTGTCGTACGTTCTCGATAGATGGCGCCATGGTCGAATTAAAACGCACTATCGTTTGACTCAGGGTTTAGATATAAGTAGTTAAGATGCATTTGACATTGTATCCAATCCCACATTGAGTGCAAGGTTTCATTAGTAGACAGAAAGGTTCCCCGGCTGACGGCTCTTTTGGAAACCTTTGCAATATCTGGATCAGGGAATTTCGGGCACTATTTGGCACTATTTAGGAAGAGTTGTTTTTGACATTATCAGAACAGCTGAATTCCATGGTGAGGCTTGTAACTTGACAGTCTCCCCCACCGAGCCTAGCGTGTTACAATTTTACAAAACTGGAAATATGAGGAAGTCTTCGATAAATAGTAAAAAAAATAATAGGACATAATAACTGGAGGTACGAGGAAGTCATCGATAAATAGTAGGAAATATAATAGTACGTAACTCGAGATATGATGAAAGCAAACATAAATAGTAGTAAACATAATCACATTATGTATCAGTCAGCCTGAGCAGATAAATTACGGCGTGCCTCAAGGCAGTATTTTGGGCCCCACCCTCTTTCTCGTATATGTAAATGAACTTTGCAATTTGGAATCTCAAAACTGCCAACTCGTCGCCTACGCTGATGATACCGCTATACTCGCACATGGTGTAAACTGGGTAGATACTGTCAGGTTTGCTGAGGGCGCGCTCAGGAAAGTCACAAATTGGCTTTCTGATAACCTTCTAACCTTAAATGTAGACAAAACCAAACTTATCACGTTCGCCACAAGACCCTCCGCGCAGCCGTCATTTTCCGCAGTTACAGTTCGGGCCCACTCCTGTGATGATAAATCTTTGACCTGCGAATGCCCCTGTCTGTCCAGAACAAATTTGGTTAAGTATCTTGGAATCAATGTTGATGACTGCCTTAACTGGTACGCCCACCTTCAATCGCTTTCGACTCGAACTAGGAAACTTATCTTCGCTTTCAAAAAAATACGGAACTCAGCAGATGCACAAATCCTTCAAACGGTCTATATGGCGCTCTGTGAGTCCCTTTTATCATACTGCATATCCATTTGGGGAGGTGCTTATAAAACTACTTTCCTAAATCTCGAGCGATCCCAAAGAGCAGTGCTTAAGGTATTGTATCGGAAGCCTTTTCGACACCCGACTAGCCTGCTCTATAGAGAAGCCAAAGTTTTGACAGTGAGACAACTATTTATACTACGGTCTATATTGCGTCGTCACAGTAGTATCCCACCGCAAAGTACCATTATCCCTGGAAGAAGACCTAAACCAGTCTGTCCCGTGGAAACTTCTAGGACAGCCTTCGCAAGGAAACAGTTTGAGTCTCTTAGCGCTAGAGTCTATAACAGGATTAATGCAAGTCTACATATTCAAAAACTCAATAAAGTTGAATTAAAAAAAATATTAAAAAATTGGCTTCAAGAATTAGACTTTCATGCAACAGAAAATCTAATATCCTAATACTTATCTCTATAATAAATTCCAGAATTCCGTTTACATTTATCTTAAATTATAAATTATACCTTTAAACTAAATTATATAATAACAGCAAATCCCACACTCACTCACATACACTCACACACCCTAACATCACACGCACGCTCACACCAAACCCACCCTCTCTACATGAACCCAAAATCTAACACACACTCTTGCTACACTGTGCTTTATATAAGCCCTTGATTTCTGTATACCTAATAATTAATAGTTCATTATTTTGAGCATTTGTGCTTGAATAATCGCCGCAACATGGTACCACTGGCTTTCGAAACACAGGGATTCCTAGCTCGAAAGCCAGGGGAAATTTTAATGTATAACTAAATAACAAGCCCTTATTGTACTACCACAATCATGTAAACTATACCTCACCCATGTAATTTTGGCTTATGAATAAAGTTTATTATTATTATTATTATTATTATGTATGCTCGTCCGACTAAAGCCATGGTGACACGTCATCTTAAATGCAGTTATCATCATCAGACGTGTTATCATCTTTCTTTTTGGTGATAGCAGTATTCTCCGTCCTTGAGGTGAATTCATCTTACTTAACCTGATTTCACGTCTTTTATGATTACCAGTTTTCTCAGTGTATGTACCTTTGAAAATTGGGCGGCAGTCTGCTACAAACGGCTTCGGTCGACCGGGTATATGTTTATTATGATAACTCATTATTTATCTTTATCTCTCTCGTATGCCCGACGCGATACACAGTGCAAGTGCACCAACATTTCCAAAGTACACCACCGCCTTACTGGCCTCACCTTTTTACATCACCGCCATCTTGTGATAAATTTTTTCTTCTATAATAGTTATAACTCATGGCCGCGCGTCTCTCTCAATGGCCAGTCCGAGCCAAATGGCCAAACAGCCGAAATGGCCACATAACTCAGACAAACTGACCACTCGATATCAGCAGGTTTGAATTAACCGCTTTGTTTGATTACCTACCAAATTTATGATTATGAGGTTTATTTGGCTCAGTTAGGTTGGTACTAATATTTTAAGTGTAAAGTTTTTTAAATGTTTCTAGACTTTAAGTCCATAAGGTCCTATGCATCGTCATCTCTGAAAGTACGTATCGGTTCGGAAAATTCTACTAATATTATAAACGCTTTGTATGTATATGGATGTTTATTCCTCTTTCACGCATAAACTACTGAAGGGATTTTGATGAAACTTTACAGTTTTAGAGCTTAAACATCAGAACAACACATAGCTTATATTTTAGCCCGGTAATCTCACGGGAACGGGAACTACGTGGGTGAAACCGTGGGGCCCTGCTAGTTTTTTATATAGCCTTACGGTTAAAGAACCCGCTTCTCATGATGTAATCAGTGAGGCTCGGGTTCAAATCCTGGCATGTGCCAATGAGTTTTTCAAAACTTACGTACATATTCATCACTAGCACGATGGTAAAGGAAAACATCGTGAGGAAACCTGCAGGCCTCACAGGAATTAATTCTGAGCCATATGTAACAGACCCGGTCCAGCGATGGACTCACCGCCTATCACGTTTAGGGGTCGAATATTCTCGTGAAAAGTGGGTATTTGGGAAACTGGGTAGAAATTTAATACCTCTGTCTACCTCTTCGGGGATAAACGGAGATTATTATTATGAAATCAACCACGATAAAAAAAAATTAGGGTCAGCAGAGGTATTTATTTATTTATTTATTTACTAAGCCATTAATTACATGTCAGAAATAGTAGGTCTTAGTCTAGTACAATAGTTTCAATGTAATTTTACCCTAAAGGGTATTGCATATTATAGGTATCCATAACAATTTAGCAGGTATTCCGTACTTTTCACTAATATATTTTATAGACACCCTCATGGAAGTGGTAAGATCATCTCCGGACCGCGGAGCCGTTGCGCATTCCTCGTAATCAATTCTGGGACTTGAGGATTTCCTTATGAAGTTTTCTTAGCCGTTGTGCTAGAGATATGTATGCAGTAAGTTTTTGAAAACTCATAGGTACATGTCCTTAGCAGGATTCAAACCCCAGCCTCACACATTAAAAATAGGCTCACTGCCAACAGAGCTACGACTCATCTAGCATGATTGAAATAATTGCAATATGTTTCACAATATACAACAGTCACGTTTAGACCATAAATAAATTAAATAGAACTGTTTTTTAGCAAAACAAGAAACATAAAAAGTTTCTGAGCAATATTTGACTTTATCAAGTAAGAATCCTCGTTTCAACTTTAAAACAATCGTCATAAAGTACTATTTTAATCTACCCGAGGCGGTTGTTTGCAAAAATTTGCGAGCGCCACCCCGACTGGAAACGAAATGAATTCTTAATGTCCACTTCAGTACTTTACGATTTTCTGCTCGAATAAAATTTTCGGTTTTTGATATTTCCACATTTTAATCTGGCAGTAGTAGTAATTTAATACCTTACTACTACATAATACCTATGTAGTAGTAAGGTATTTTCTTCGCTTACTAATAAAGTAGTGTCAGAATGGAATAACATGGGAATAACTGATCACTATACTATACTATATATATATGTATATATATATATATATATATATATAGTGCACCGTCTACCCTAGTTCTAATCTCTCAGTTTCATCCATCCTAAGGAAGAGATCGCTAAAAGCGATAAGACCGCCCATTGTACTTTAGTTAATGTTGGTATCCATATTGTGTTGTTTTTGGTGTACAATTACAGTCAATAAAGAGTTATTGTATTGTATTGTTTACTTTTGTTTTATATTTATAGATGTATGTACCTTAGGGGTTGAAATTTGCAAAATCCTTTCTTAGTGGATGCCTACACTGTACCTATAAGCTATCGGTGTGCAAAATTTCAAGTCTCTAGACCCAGCTGTTTAGGCTGTGCGTTGATACATCACCAATCAGTCAGTCAGTTTATCATTTTATACAGGGTGACTTTTTTACCGTCTGGAAAAAAATGTGGTGTGATAGGTAAGTGTAATAGATTCATTTGGCAATGTTACTTAAAAAAAAATTGATTTCTCAAAAAAATTGTTTCTTGCTTAAGGCTGGGTGGGCCGGCCGAGGCCGATTTTTGTGATTTTTAAAATCATCTGAGACATAGAAAATAGTGTTTAAAATTCTGAAAAAAAGATATATATAACTTAAGGACATACTCTAGTCAAAGTCGCATTCGGTTACACGATTTGATGAACTTCACTCGATAGAAAAAAATCTCAAAGTTACCCCTTTTTGTTTTGTTTTTACTATGTCAGGTCTGAACTACTGATATTTTACATTTATTTTTTGTACTAGATTAAAGATATGAAATATTTATAGACAAATTCGCAGAGTTTGACTTTATAAAATGATTTTTATAATCACTATGTTGAAAAAACTACAAAATGCACGAGCGCGGTGGCTTAGCTGGCGGGTTCAGTCGCGCGCTGGCGCTTACGGATGACGGACCTGTGTCAATTTTTTCCGTGACAATTTTTTGCACCAATCAATCAGTTTTGACGAATTGATATATTTGTTGCAAGTTATCCATAATGGGTAATAAACAACGAAAGCGAAAAAAGGCGTTTACCACTATAAAATTAGTAAATAAAAAGAATTAACTCAAAATATATGTGAAGAAGTAAGTAAATGTTTAATTTGTCACGTCAGTGTCGACTTTGACACAATCACATTAAATTTCATTTTACTTCAATCTCATTTATAAATTCATAAAAAGATCATGCCATAGTATAAGAATATCAGTAGGTATAATTCAACTGAAATTAGACAAGTAATCAAATAAATCGGAATATGAAGGTGGGTAAGGCCGTCAATTTTTTAAATCTGAAATATTGCATACATGTGTAAATCGCATGAAAATGCAATATTATGATGACATGGTGCTGATCTGATGATGGAGCTGGAAGGTGGCCATAGGAACTTCGCAATGAAACGACACAACCTCATCAAGTTTGGGCTTCATCGAATCGTCATGACTATCTATCGCTGAACATAATTCCTCAAATTGAGCAAAGCCAATACCAGAAGCCACAATGCCAGTAGTGGCGGCTGTATTAAGATTAACTTGGTCTTGATTGCATTCAAAACGAAATGTTTTAACATTAATGTTTTACGTTGTTTTTAGGCACTTGTCTGACATGGCTGACGTGTCCGAAAACTCTGTCAG
This sequence comes from Ethmia dodecea, assembly GCA_963855545.1. Classification (NCBI taxonomy): domain Eukaryota; kingdom Metazoa; phylum Arthropoda; class Insecta; order Lepidoptera; family Depressariidae; genus Ethmia; species Ethmia dodecea. The sequence goes on from OY979457.1 coordinate 2,096,876, forward strand.
TAAATTGAATTCTGTCGATCCTGTCGACACTGTAAATCTTAACGTAAGGATCACATTTGAAATGATAACATTTATCTTAACATTTTTATGTGTATTTTGTCAGTCTATTAACTTTTCACTATGCTAACATCAAAAAATATATAGATAACTAATATATTAATCTAAAATATGTAATACTTACTTTATTTGTTCACTGTTTCAGAGATACTGAAGAGGCGGAAGACTCACTTATCGTAAAGTATGCATTCAAAGAAAATGAATTTCAACCTGTTTCGGGATGGCGAATTGTTGATATAAATTACATTTTACAGGAGTTACAAGAGAAAGCTCGTCATAAGGGTTTATTTAACTGCACCTTAGGAAAATTCCGTTTGATCAGTGAAAAACGACGAGGACTTTTATCAGTATTTCATTTTGAATGCAATATTTACAAAGAAATTTTGCTCGATTAACTCTGAAGACCTAAACGATAGAGATCAAGTTAATCTTAATACAGCCGCCACTAGTGGCATTGTGGCTTCCGGTATTGGCTTTTCTCAATTTGAGGAATTATGTTCAGCGATGGATATTCCGGTATTCAGCTCAAAATACTATTCCAAATTAGAAGATGAATTATTTGAAAAATGGAAAAAGACGGCAAATTTTAATGCTTCTATGGAATCGAAGAAGCAGCTCAAGTGGAGAAGGATATCGCTATCGCAGAAGGTCGAACTAAGAACGGCTACCCTTTAATTGATGTTTACGTTGCTGGGTCATGGTGCGCTAGATCTTACGGCACCAACTTTTTCATCGCATTTTAATCTTTTTTGTCATCATGGATACGTTAAAAATTCGAGTAATTATGGAATATGAGTACCGTCGTGGCAGCAACGCGGCACAAGCGGCACGCAACATCAACGACGTTTACGGAGCTGACACTACAAACCAACGCACCACCTGTTATTGGTTTGCTCGCTTCTGTTCTGAAAATTTCGACCTAAAAAATAAACCTCGCGGTCTTCCGAAGACTTTGGTCGACAATGACGAATTAAAGGCGATTATGGAAGCTGATGATACACAATCTACGGCTGAATTCGCAGGAGCTTTCGACGTGAGCGTCAAAACAATATTGGTCCATCTGCGTCAAATTGGCAAGGTAAAAAAGCTTGACAAAAGGGTGCCCCACGAACTCAATGATCGCCAGCGCGAAGTACGCGTCGAGACGTGCCTTGCACTGCTCAACAGATACACAAATGAAGGAATTTTGAACCGCATTGTTACCTGCGATGAGAAATTTATTCTGTTTGATAACCGCTAGCGCTCAGCAAATTGATTGGATTCAGGTTCAGCACCTAAACAATGCCCTAAAGTTTAAACGAAAACTTACCCCTAGAAAAGTGATGAAGTGACCTGTTTGGTGGTCTAGCGCCGGTGTGATTCATCACAGCTTCTTACCAAACGGGGTGAGCATTACTGCAGATGTATACTGTGAAGAACTGAACACAACGATGGAGAAGCAGGCACATCTCCAACCAGCTTTGGTCAATCGCTCGTCTCCGCTGCTCCTGCACGACAACGCGTGACCTCACACTGCACAGCAGACGGTCTCCAAGTTGCAAGAACTAGGGTTGGAAGCTCCCCGTTATCCGCCCTACTCACCAGACCTTGCGCCTACAGACTACAACTTTTTCCAGAATTTGGATAACTTCTTGGTGGGAAAAAAATTTAATACCCGAGAGGCAGTAAGTACAAAATGCCTTTGAAGAATTTGTTGCCTCCCGTCCAGCTAATTTCTTTAAGAAGAGCATCAATGAACTGCCACTGCGTTGGCAAAAGATGCATTAATTGCATAGGTGATTGATTACTTCGATTAATACAAATAAAAATACATGAAAAAAAAATTCGTTTCAATTTTTTCATATAAAATGGCAATTTCATTGGTAAAGACCTAATATTTATGTCAAACAGAATTTTCGATTTTTTATTTTTGTCACCATGATGTATACACATAATAGCTATAATAATTACATAAACAAACAAAATAAAAACAGAGAAGTTACTTCATTTATTTACGTAACTCTAATTTATTACTATACCATAAACAAAGTTTGATAATATATAAAATGCATTTCTAAAGTCAAATAAAATTATCCTACTGCTAATTTCTATTCTATGTCGCTGGCGGGGTCATGCGAGTTCACTGCCGATGCGTCCGATCTAACTATTTTGCGCGAGACCCGTGACAGCGCTAAATGCCTACTGCTGCAGGAATACCTGGCCTTAAACTAATATACATTACTCAATTGTAGTCAATAATACACACTGAAATATTTGAAATAGTATTTTAAAAAGAAACAGGCTCGTAGCTTCCATGCAATCTACCTACAACCGCCAGCTGCGCGTAGTACTGTGCGTAGTTTTCTAGATTTTGTAAATTGCACTAAACATGTCTATATTTAACAATTAATCTCGTGTCTTCTTCGACTCTAGATACCTTATACGTCATATTTTTTTCCAGACGGTAAAAAAATCACCAGTATAAGTTTATAGATTCATCATCCTCATCATCATCAGTCGGAAGACCACTGTTGAACGAAACGGCAACTAGCTGCTTGCTTTCACCGGTTACCCATGTAACGGTAATGGCTCTTAATAAATGGCGACAATACGAGTACGGTTTACGATGAAAAAAAATATGTTTTCCAATTAGGTACAGGATCTGTAATCTCATTGTAGTCCAGGCAATGAAGCGGATTTTTGTATGAAGACCCCAACATTAATTCCTCAGTCGATGAAACTTTGCAGGATTGTAGTATGGTATGAGACAATACTTGCTTAAAAAAATCCTAAAAAAAAAACCTAACCGAAGTTAGGTATTTTTACAGAAATACTTATTTATTTGATATCTTTGATGGGAAAAATGCTCAGTAAAAATTTTCTTCGCCAGCAATATTCACGTGTGTTAAGAAATCTATACGCGAAATATCCAATAAAATCTCCTGGTAGAAACAACAAAACTCAGACGTTTATGTACCTTGCACGGGAAAATTGCTCAGGGGACTTTTCGCCAAAGGGCCAAAAACTGGTTGCAACCTGATTTTTTAAAAATTACTTTATTAAATGTGAAATTTCTGTTACGATACCAATTAATGCCTTATTAACTTACTTTTTATAAGATTGTCTTTTAAACAACGCATTTAAATTGGAAGTAATACTGGACTGAAACAAAAAAATCGGGGTGTAACGTGTGCTGCATTTCTACTTTTACAACTTTGACTCGGTGTACAAAAAAATTACTAGCAAATTTACACTTACTTATGATTTTATACATTAGAATATAGTTTTAGCATTAAGTAAAAATAGAAAATAAATTTGTAGGTGCCTCATAAACATGTTATTTACAACGTTACAACTTCTGGTAGCAATTTTTGTCCTTACCGGTTTTCGTAACAAAATGTTAAAGCATAAGTAAACTATGCACCGCACACATACAAGCGCATCACTGTGCATAGGCAAGCTCGTCATTCGTCCGTTGAGCGTAGAAATGTTAGATAGCGCGCCTTTGTTTTTGCTGTACAAGCGTTCCTTCTAAAAATTTGAAAATATGTCCACACCGGCACCACATCCAGATTTAAGGTAAGTACTATTTATATATGTCTGAGTCCTAGATATATTATAAAAACAGCTTTTTTGAGCGGAATACGTCTAAAAAACCGGTGTAATATTGGAAAGTTTTAGAATAAAGTCACAAAAACCGTCGAATGTCCTTACCACGACTGTCCTCGCCGGGTCCTGTTAAGTAGAGCGGTAAGGACAGTTTTGGGATGGTAATGACATTTAATTTTTTTATAGAAAGAATTATCCTAATAGCCCAGTCATATTAGGTAAAAAAAGGGACCTCAACCTCGGAATGAAAGAAAATAAACTGTAAATTGGTATAAAACTTTGTTTTGTCGTCCTAAATATTGTCTCAAAAGTCACAAATGCTATCGTGTTCGCGTCTTAAGATATTGAAGGTCAAAGGTAATAAAAATCGGTTTTTCGTTTATATATCGGTTCGTATTGCTTAAATGAGATTTGCACCTATTATAAAAGTTGTAAAGTATAAAATTTCAAACAAAAGTTGTAAAAAATTGTATACTCTACAACTTTTATAATAAGTGTAAATCTCATTTAAGCAATAGGAACAAAGATATTTGCAAAAAACCAATTTTCACCCCTAATATGACTGGGCTATAAAGGATAGCAAGTTATAATATGAATATTAAAGTACTAAATGAACATTATTTTTTTATTTATTTTTAAGGGTATCATTTAAAACTAAAAACTAAAGAATTATTGTTTGTTATTTAGAACATAAATATACTTAAGCATTAAATGTTATACTTTTTTTTACATTTTGGAGAAAATACGTTTTAGTTCATTCAAGTAAAAGTCTTTTATTATTTCTTATTTCATAAGAATGTTCAAATTATATTATTTGTTTTTGACTGTTGTATAAAATAAAGTGCTTACCTAAGTTACGACAGATTTACAGTTTGGCGAAAAGTTATTTGTTTTTTTTTAAATGTTTTTTAAAAAGTTTTGTTATTTTAAATTTGATTGTAACCTAATCATATAAATTGTGGAGAGTTTTTATGTTTTTAGTTATTTACATAAATCGTTAGTATAAAGACTGATTCTATAACACTAAACAATGTGACTGGAAAATCAAGGGAATTCTTCAAGAGGGTAAATAAAAAGCCGATACCTTTAGCATTTGTATAAAAAAACACCACCTTAATGTATGCGGAATGTTGATGGCTACCAAAATTTTACTAATTTTATTTTTGAATGTTCTTAAAATGTATATGTAGTATGTATTCAGACTAGCCCAACTCATACAACTCGTCGTTATCCGTGGCTAATATCCGTGGATACAAACCCTTCAAAACATCTTCAGAGTTTTTAAAAGTTGTCATTACCGGTCCAAAAATGTCCTTACCAAAACTTTATTGCTAAATATCTCGAAAATTAAGATACAGATTCGGTGCAATCCAACATATTTTTGATGTTTAAATGATCCTTTATGCACTTTGACCCTTTTTACTTCTAATTTTGAACTTTTTTTCTCGTTCTCCCAAAACAGTGAAGTTGGCGAAAATGCCCTCAGTACATTTTTTTAACTGGAATGTCATTTAATAGTCGCTGTGGACTTACAATAGGAAAATCCAAAATAAAAACCGTCTCGCTATATTATTTTCAGAAATTATCAAATTATCGACCAAAAAAAAAATTTTTTTTAGTATAAAAACCTAACTTCGGTTAGGTTTTTTTTTTGGATTTTTTTATGCAAGTATTATGCAAGTGTTGTGCAAGTATACTGTACTACAATCCTGCAAAGTTTCATCGACTGAGGAATTAATGTTGGGGTCCACTACCTTTATTGCCTAGACTATTGCAGGTAATTACTCAAAATTTGTCCAGATTCTGAGCACTGTTTCAGATCTAGGTACAACATTATTTTTAAAGGCATATCTTTGGCTATATCATCCATGTAATGTATATTATCCATGTAGGTCGAAAGCACCACGTGCGTCAACACCTTCGCTGCCTCTTACCTCGGCCGGACGGCGCTGTTGGCCGCAGCAGCGGCTGAGTTCGCTCAAGAGAACTTGATTCGAGTTGCCCTTTTTTACCGCTATTTCATTTTGTGTCTGGTTTTAAAGTATTCTTTGATGATTTTTTTTATAATAAAAAGGGGGCAAACGGGCAGACGGGTCACCTAATGGTAAGTGACTACCGTCGCCCATGGACACCTGCAACTCAAGAGTCACAACTGCGTTACCGGCCTCTGAGGTGGGAGTCAAAGTCAAAGTCAAAATGTTTTATTCAAAATAGGAACTTGCAAGTCCACTTATTGAACGTCATTTCAAAGTTCAAAGAGTAGGGGAGGGGTAGGGGGAGGGGGAGGGGGAGGGGGAGTGATGTATACTAATACATCACTTAATTAAAACGCTTCCTTTTTTACTACTACCTACTAGGTAGATTATCCGCCCACATTTTATCATTATAATAGGAGAGAACCTCGGTACTATAATAATCATTCTTCTGCCCTTTTCTCATAATTTTGGCTCGGCACAGTAATAATATGCTATCCATACTGCAAAAGGTTTTGGCTATTTCAGGACCAGCCGTTTTTCTCAGAAAACTCGTCAGCAATAAAAGCAATGAAAAGAAAGAAATGGTAGTTAACCAAAGAAGCAATAAAAAACTTTCGTAGCAAATCAAGCTTGAAAACAGAGCGGCGCATTTCCAAAACACCCAGCTGGTTTAAAATCGCTGAGTCGGCTGCGTATTAACTATTCACGTTCTTTCAACGTGGAATATTTGAGGCCTTTGAGCGCTGCTCTCAGATAAGTGTGTATAAACTAGGTAACCGTTGTTATGAACTTAAAAAAATAAATAATCTCAAGCCTGTTATACCTGAGGGGGCAGGCAGAGGTATTCCATTTCTGTATGTACCCACTTTTCACGAGATATTCTTTGGACCCCTAAACGTGGTGATGGTGAGCCCATCGCCATCGCCCATCTTCAAAAAAACATTAAGCTACTTTTCATAATATTAGTAGTAACAAAACAATAATAAAAAATCGTATTGAATGGAATTTACATTAGCGCTCGACTTGTCATGCGCGACCAAGTAGTTACTCACTGAAACCTAGTTCATAATAGTTAGTATTACAATTAAGCAAATGTAGCCCTCATGACCTATTGTCCTTGACTATGACTATACCTACACATAACAATAGTAGACGAACTAATTGTAGGTACTATTCAACATTTTTAGGGTTTGCGGTGTATAAAGAAAAAAATATACCGAAATTTCCAATACACGATATTCACAAAAGATTTTTCCATTTGCTTACACAGTTACGTAATTTACATACAGAGTTTTACAAAGCAATTTTGTTTCAATAAATATTAACCATAAAAAAGGCATTTCCCAAATGACAGACCTGGTAATATAAGGGTTTAAGTGTGCAATTTAAAAAAAAAGCCTAATCTCAAATCAATTAAAAAGCGATATTTCCAAAAAGCCTGCCATTAAAACGTATAACCCCAATATTAGAGATATTTATTACAAAAACAGGCACCTTTTCACGAAAATTTGAACCCTATTTCCCGGAACCCTATTAGTCCAAAACAAGAGATATTGTGTCGGGCACAAATAATAAAAAAAAACTCTCAATTATATACAGCGTGTAGTTAATTTCAAGTAGCGAACTCCCCACTCACATAAACGGCGAATTTAATCAAGCCTCCCTTAGCAAATGCTGTTCCGTACGGTGATAGGCGAATTTTGAAATTGGAACGAGCTCCTATTACGTCAGCTGTGTGCGTGTTTTTTTTTATCTCACGGTAACAGAGGCTGTATTTGAAATATATACGGCCAGTACCATTTTGTGTTTGAACCTTTTTTGGGCGTAGCAACTGTGAAACATTTATCTTGTAAAATTTTATTGTAAAGGTATTTTATATTTAAAATTAACCTATGAATTGGGATTATAAAATTAATTTCACATAAAACAACTTCACTTTTTGTGTAATACAGGTTTTTATTTTTTAGAAAATAATAGAACAGATAACGAACATCAGCTATTCTGTGGGTAATTTAAAGATAAAATTATGATTTTAATTTACAATGTTTATTTGCGTTATCCCCGAGGGAATTGGCAGAAGTACGTATCTACTCAAATTAAACCGCTAAATATTATTTACTGCACTTTATGTCTACTGCATAACTTGACAGGTTGTGGTTTTAGTGTTTTTTTGCCAATTTTCGCTGATAAAATTGAATAGAAGGAATTTCCCTTTGAAGCCTTTGAGTTTAAACTGTGATTTGTTTTCGGGCACGTGGATGGAGGCGTCAAACAAAATGTATTTTATGAGGTAGGGTAAGGCACCCCAATTATTGACACCCTAATTCAACCAACCAATTAATTGACACCCCAACAGATTTCTTCAAAATTAACGAAATTACGATATACAATTATATTTAGAATAATTAGATAAAACCACCGTGTTTATTACCCGACTGCGCCAGAAGGAGGGTTATGTTTTTAGAGAGTATGTATGTATGTATAATTGTTTGGCACGCTCTCATTTTAGCTTGAGAGGTATCGTTAGATTTGTATTTATTGTGAGAGTCACACCATGTATATCATCATAAAAAAACAAAATGGCGGATTTTTGGCGCAACTGCATGAGATTGTGCAGCAGATAGTCTTGACTTCCTACTTCACTAATAGGTCTTGTTTCCAGATTTTTAGGCAGTCGGGTTTTTGATTTTTTTAAATTAGTTTATTTTTGTAGGTAAAAAAAAACCACTTAGAAACGTCAATAGTCACGGGAATCTGAACTCGTCCGTGGAAGTTGGCTGAATGCAAAGAGATTTAAATATAATAGGGCATAGAGGGGGCATTGGGAATATTTTCATACAAAACTTTGAAGCCTAAGCGTCATGTCCTTGTCATGTCAGTTTGTACGAACGCGAGCTGTCATTCGGTCGAAATTGTACTAGACTTATTCCACTTGGAATAACTTTTGACTTCAAATTTTTCTCGCTTTGTCCCCTCTATGCCTTATTATATTTTAATCTTTTTGGCTGAATGTAAACAGCAACCTATCTCCACCGACGAGTTGCTGGTTCCAAATGCAGTACTCCGAGAAGAACCAGCAACACATCAATTATAATTACAGTTTACTTTGACGGGCCTATTGGCTCAGTTGGTAGTGACCCTGCCTTCTGAGTCGGAGGTCGCGGGTTCGATCCCCGCTCGGGGCCAACATTTGTGTGCGTGAACATGTCTGTTGGCTTCGTGTCTGGTCGTTTAATATTTATTTATGTATGTTTATCAGTTGTTTAGTACCTATAGTACAGGCTCTGCTTAGTTTGGGACTAAATAACCATGTGTGAATTGTGTCCCACAATTTGTTATCATTATTACTTTAAAAATAGTACTCTCCGGGCCAGTCGGGTAAAATACTTCACGTAAAGACGCTGAAAACAACCAAATGAAAACTGAAAGCTGAGAATCTCCTGAACAGTACCAAGGTTGCGATCTTCTAGTGAAATAAATAAACCCAAATTCTATATAATTTTAGAAGATGCATAGAATAGATTTATCCGCTTAAGTATGGCCCATTACGCACATTGTACATACCACTGAACAGCTTAATTTTCAGGCAAATGGATTTCCTTACGATGTTTTCCTTCACGTCGGCTCTGTGATAAATGTGTGCGAGTGCCCAAACTTAGTGATTTAGGCTCCCAAATGAACACAAGGGTACCTACCTAAAGTCTCTATTCCTTACTATAATAAAATTTTTTTTTTCTAGGTATTTTAAGGATCAGAAAATTTGAAACAACTAATTTAAATAAAGTAATTTTTCAAACAGAAAATCAAAAAATCAAAATAAAATGTTTTTATATAATGTAGGGGCTTATAAGCCCTCTTGGTCATTGCGACTCCACCGCTTCGGTATTTTTATAGCGATAACCTAAAATTGACATAGATAAAAAAAATATAGATGTAGTCCAATTAAATTTTCGAAAGTAACAATGTTTTCAGTGGATTGCAAACATGTGAACATGTAAGTCATGTTTGCGCTATCTGTGTACTTTAAAGATATTGTAGCCACAATCAAGAGCACGTGGAGCTTGACACATTTGAATTTTTAAAGTTCTTATTACAATCGCCTTAGAGGTCAGACTCGCACTACAAATGTTCATGCTTCATGCTCTTCACTGTGCATTATATCCGAGATACGCAAAATGGCGGAAGTAAATACAAGGACGCAACTTAAATAGGAACACCCAAAACTTTTGAACGAACTTGTCATCGCGAACCAACTAGCCAAATGGATTTGCTCCAACTACCTAACAAACATCAAATAGACTTGAATAAAAACCGGCCAAGCGTGAGTCTGTGTAGTTTGATGCTTGAGTGTATAAGATAAATCAAAAACCATGAAATCTGTGAAAAAAATGGTTGACTGGAAAGAACTTTCTTAAAAAAAGAGAGAAATTTACAATTTACACTTTTTTATCTTGTAAAAGTTACTATACGGTTCGAAGATGAAAAGAATAAATGAATGAAAGACTAATTTTTATTTACGAGAATCAAGGTAGCACAGCTAGAACTAAACCATTCACCATGCAATGACAAGCAAAGGGAGGGTATACTCGTTTAGACAGACAGGTAACATAGGCTTCGGGTGTCCCTCTTTTATGTGGAACCCTAAAAGGCTCCATCTCATATGCACAAACCCGGCCCCGAGCGTTCCCTCATGATAGAAATAAAACTTATTCTTTTCAAAGTTACTGTGTGACACTTTTAGAGGAGCAAGTCGAATTTACGAGTAAACTTGCCTCTTACTATCTGTCACCCAAAGTTGGGTAGTGAACAAAATAGATCAGACAAGTTTGGAATTTGGAACTTGAGATGGGCCGTCTTTATGGAGCTCAATTGGCTGGCATTTTATTGCAGGATCAAACACTGGAGTGTTGGAATTTGGAACATTCTAGATTGTGTCGATACAATTTACTGGGATTCTGGAGACACCGTTCACAGGCCGCTGAGCTTTCTTGTATTTCTTGTTTATTGAGGCTATTGACTCAGTCGATAGTGACCCTGCCTTCTGATTCGGGTCATGGGTTCAATCTCTATTGTTGGTTTCGTGTCCGGGTGATAATAATATACGAGCTGTTCCGCGCGGTTTAAACCGAGTTCCCTTTCCTTTTAGGAATACTGGGATAAAATATAGACTGTTACTTGAGGATAGTGTAGCATTCCCATGGTGAAAGAATTTTAGAAATCGGTTCAGTAGCTTTTGAGTTTATTCGTTAGAAACTACAAAAATACAAATCTTTTCTCTTTTTAATATTAGTGTAGATTTAAGTACTTCTGTTTAGCAGATGTTTTATACTCGTATGCGTGATTTCAGTCCCGTAATTTAATTATCTAATATGGAAGATATATAGGTGTAATGTTTCTAGATATAATATGTTATAAAAACTTGTTTTAATGCTTGCGCTGTTGCATACGAACAAAAGCACCACCGGTCGTAAGAATTCGCGTAAGTTATAGTTCTTTTTTTAAATATGTCGGTGTTTACACATTTCTCATTTGTTTTTCTTCATTTTTTGCACGTTATGTTCACATCAAGTAGAATATAATCTGCTAGTTTTTCGGTTATTAGTACCTAACTGTTTTATTTAATCTTGCATGAAATTGTATCCAGTTTTGAAACCGAATTAAAAAAAAACATTGCGTATAATTTTTAGAAGACATTAAATTATGAAACAGTCAGTTGTTTGCTAAGGACGTTCATCGACGATAGAGATCGTTCACTTTCGTATTACATAGAGCATTTCCTGCTTTTATCGATAGTTCGGACTTGTTTGATAGACGAGTTTGCTACAACTATGTTCTCACCAAGTTGCTGTACCTAAGTTGGTAGTATTAGTAGGTATTAATCGAAACTATCTTTTTATTATAACTGATGTAGTAATTGTATGTGCTCACGTCTTGTCACAGAGGGGAGTTGATAGAGACATTCTTTGGGGTACGCCCTTTTTACCAGCGTATTTTTTAGATCAATTAAATTAAATTTTAGATTATTTTTTTTTTAGAAGAGCAGTGATAGCCCGGACGGTTAAAGAGCCGGTCGAAAATCAGTGAGGCTCGGGTTCGAATCCTGGCATGTACCAATGAGTTTTTCAAAAACTTACGTACATATTTATCACTAGCTCGACGGTGAAGGAAAACATCGTGAGGAAACCCGCAGGTCTCAGAATTAATTCTGAGACATGTGTAAATAGACCCGGTCCGGCGATGGGCTCACCACCTATCACGTTTAGGGGTCATATGTATCTCGTGAAATGTGGGTATATCCAGTAATGGAATACCTCTGCCTACCCCCTCGGGGATGAAAGGCGTGAGATTATTTATTTATTTATTTTTTTTTTAGATCCTCGAGCCCATCGCTGGATCGGTTTTAATTTAATTTGGGGGCCTATTGGTCCTTCATACCATTAACATATAGAAAATAGGTACTTTAGTTTTTAATAACTAATATAAGTAAGTAGGTAAGTAATTAATTAACAACTCTTTATTTTACACCAATAAAAATGTATTCAATAATTGACACAGTCTTACAATGGGTGGTCTTATCGCTTTAAGCGATTTATTCCAGACAACCTTAGGATGGATGTAACTGATATAAAAAGATTAAGGTAATAACAGCGTTATCATTATTGGTAGGAACAAGAATGGAACAATGATAAAAGAAAATAAGAGAATAAAAGTTTTAGCTCCACAAGAGATAATATAGAAGCAACCCAGAAAATTCAAGTAAAAAAATAAATACTCTGTATAGCACTGTGCTGCCTAAAAGCAAATGCGGGTTTGATCACGATGTACTTGTATTCCGTCAACTTTGAGTTAATAGACGGGCTACAAAACAGAATACTAAACCATTTTTTCTCAAGACATTAGTATTTTACTTGTGTATAATCATTAGACCTGACTGAGGGGGGGGGGGATGAATTTTTATTTCACGAGTCTTCAAAACTTTTTTTTAAATTCGACATTGGAAAGTTAAACTCACTTATTGAGAGACAATACTAATAATCTTCTACAGCTTCCTAGTGTCTTAGCTGAGGAGAAAGGAGCTAAAAAACTCCACAACAACATAGATACATTTACTTTATTTGGTATCGTGTATGGTAACGGTCCGACTATACAATAATAAAATATAGTGACTCAGAAAAATAAACTATTTTCAATTAACACGAAGATTAAAAACTCAACGACACTGAAATATTGACTATGAACCTGTTACCTACCTAGAGACTCACAAATTCACTTGTAGAAAGTCGTAATAAGTCATCATCTATGTGTTTTGAAGCGATAAAATCCCTAAAGCTTTATTTATTTATTTTATTTTACTTATTTCAACATCTTTGGAAAACTTAAAGCTACATTATATTGATATAATAGAAAAGATATGTTTATCTATAAGCCATTTACAAAGTTTTCGCACGTAGATCTAAAATTAAATGTAACACTCAAAGGCATAGTTGTAAAGAGAGAACAAATAACAACACAATAATGTACGGTAGTAAAGAAATGCACAAGAGCAAAACAAAAGATTCAGGATATTCGGACCACGAGTTGAAATAAGAGTTTGCTAGTGTTCGTCTAATAGAAGACGGTGTAGCTGCAAACAACAAACACAAGAAATAATACTAGATAAAAAATACATTAAGCAATAGCCAAGTTGGATAACTGGTACGTCTGAATAGATGATCAGGAAAACGAATGAGACATGAATAATGATCGTGTTTTTGTCTCAGCTATTCGCGGAACTCGACTATAACCATATTTCGTCGTATGCTCGCTCCCGTACAGTGTGAGTTATGATAAGAGTCAAAAACATTGTGCTCGGAAGTGCCTTTGTTTACTTGGAAGTGATTCCTAAGCACGAGGACTTGAATCTGCAAGTTTGATGCATGCAAGACGAGGGCATTTGTATACAAGGGATAATACACAGATTAGGGCAGAAATACCAATAGAAGTATACCAAAAATATAGGTTAGGTAGATGTCAAATATAATAAATGCAAAGTTGTTGCTTTATTAATATTGATAAATGATAATCCTAGCTTGCTAAATAGCAATAAAATAGCGTTTTGATAATCTTATGGACATAAGTGACCTTCGTTTTAAGCACATTTAAAAAGTAGTAATGAACAAAAAAAATTGAGACAATTCACACACAGATACGAGTATTTATTCGTAAGCTAGAGAAAGTCTGCATTTTCTGTATTAAACGACTAACAGTCTACTCCATCAAATAAATGAATGCAGAAACAATAGAATTACCTATTGTTCTGGAACTCGAATTCATTATCTGAATAATTCCCCATTCATAATGAATCTAACAAATGTCGTCCAAAATCTAATGACGAAAATGGATCTATTCCCGAAATAATACCTGACTATTATCAATAGTAGACTATTTCGGCGATGCATTATGTGGCTTTGATGTTTCCGTTAATAGTCAGCGTATTTAAACAGATGACAGGTGGAACCAGAATTGATCATAGTTTTGATATCGTTTGGATATTCTTGTTTAACAAACAGAATGACTATAGCTTTGTTGAATAATAGATAGATTGCCTATCACTTCAAATATCAGTGCACAAGAACGTTCTGTTAGGTTCGGTGTATTTGGAATAGGTACTTTTGGTTCAGAAATATAACACTAGCTTAATAGCGAAATCAAATAGTGAAGATCAAGCAAAGTTATCGTTAGTCAACCTCCAATGCGTGACAACTAAAACATAAATAATTGTACATCTATTGTATCTAGGAAATTGACACGTAAAACCAAATGTTCTTTACAGAAATTCAAAGTCATTAACTCATAACGCATCTACGCGTTGCAGATTCATATCATTTTTATTTATTTTTAACACATTTGGCTATTTTTCAACCAGCCTAAAGCCAATCCTCCTTGAGAACGTTTTTGTTATTAATTACTGTTAGTTCACCCACATTCAAGAACTGGAGACTAACACGTTAAGCTCTATGGTTTCTTGAAATTTGTACCCCGAAAACAAATTCCAATTAAACTTTTTGAACATATGCACCAAAGTTAGCAGCGGAACATGCATGAGAATCTGCGTTATCTGCAGTAGCATCAGTCTCAACTTCTCTGTTTCTACGCCGCTTTAGTGGCTGAGTATATCCATCTCATTTTCTTCGAGAAGTGTCAACTCGTCGGGTAACAGATAGTCGTCAACTGAAAACTTTCCTCATAAACATGTCGCAGCCTTTATAAAGAGGGCCGGGAACTTCTCGCGGGACCGCCCATCACACGAAATATTAGTCTGGTTTAACGATAATAGCAGTGTCGTTTCCTTTTATTTGCATTTCTTTCTTTATAATAAAATGTCATTGATTGTTTATGCAAATGGTAGCCAATATTTTCAACTACAGTGCTAATATTTTGAATATTGTAAATGGTTTGATAGCTCAACGCAAGTGGTCTAATAATTCTGGGATACAGACCATTGCAAAATTTTACTCTTGTTTTGCAATATTATTATATTATGTTGCTGTCATTTATAGGATTGAAGATCCTATTCTGTGGAATTTTACATTTAGTACAATTATCTTTTGCTGATATTAGATATCCATCCAAAGCCAGGGTATATTGCTAGTTGCACTTAAGTAAAACAGTAAGGAAATACGCGCCGTAAGTTTTTGTCTCAAAGGCCTCTCGAGTTGGAACCTGACACACTAGCGCGAAAGTTTTAAGTAAATATGCAACTTGCTAAGAAGATTACTTTACGCTTTCAGTTTCTTGTTTCAGCGTAGCTTTTAGTACCTTTTGAGGTTTATGGTTCCGTACGTTAAAAGAAAAAAGATCCAATAAACTCGTAGGATCATTTCGTTGTCTGTCTGTCTGTCGAGACCCTTTGACACAGAAAGTCCGGACTGTACTACCTTGGAGCTTTTGCGACTTGCTTGCTTAAAACTTGCAAGGAAATCCAAACCTATAGGGTTCTTCCCCCTTCGTCCCACTTCGTAGCTAGATTTGGTAGCCAGCTTCGAGATGGGACTATTATTTTCCCATTTCGAAGCCGGCTACGACTTGGGATTATTTTAGTATCATTTTATCATGAAATTTGACTAGAGTCAATCTCTTAGCAGAAATAAAAGGGAAACATTCCGAAAACCGGAAATCTGTAGATATTATATGAAAAAAATAACCTAACAATCAATTACCTACCCCTTACAAATTACCGCGCTAAACGAATTATTTACAGTACAGTTACAGTTTGTACGAATCTATCGGTGCACGCGTTTGACTCGCAATTGGCAGTTTTTTAATTCAAGCACAATATTATTTTACTTATTTAACCTCTTAAGCCAATTCTCGGAACACAATTGATTTTTAATTGGTACAAAGAAAAAAAAATGTTCCAAAAAAATGTGTTGACAAATTAATTCGAAAGATTATTAAATAGGTACTTTACTTACCACTTAAAATATTTTTATAGCTTAATGAAAGACTGTTAAATATTTAGGAAATCGTTTGTCTAACACATTGGTAGTAAGGGTAGGATTTTTATTTCCTTTCCTTCAAACTGATGTGGCAGAATAATGTGAAGGTAAGTCTGGCGCGAATATTTTTTAAAAATATCATTACAACTGAAAAGCTACAAGTAATTGAATTTCGAATGACTGCTTCTTTCAAAGAAAATTTAATTTATCCTCAAAGTTCAACTTTACTAAATAATTCACCCGACTTGTATTTGCTAGATAAAAATATCATTGTAAGAAATCTCATTAGAAATTCCTAGTACCTTTATATTCAAACTATGAAAGTTCCAGTGACATTACTACAAGTAGGAGACTCAGCAATAAGCTCTTAACAAGGACGCAACTTCGCAAAAAGAAAATAAGATAGAAATATACTTTAACTTGGATATTTTCTTAGAACGAAAAGTCTACTTACGTTGTTTTCTTTGTGAAACTATGTACAAATCAAGAGACAATTTTTGAATAAGTCATATTTTATTGTTGTCTTTTAAGGTCAACGATTCGAACAAGGTGAATTTGAGAGAGGTTTTTTGGCTAAAATTAATACGAATAGGGATACAACATGTAACAGAATAAGCGCAATTCCTGAAATTAGTTTGTTTAGTATCGACTACTTATTCAATTTCAGCAATGTCTAATATGTGTTAAATTTTTCATAAAAAGAATTAGCGTAGCTGAATTTAGTGCTTTCTATGGAAATTGTGCTATTATTAATCGATATTTAAGAAAATTGGTTGGACACAAGTAAAGTTCGATTGCATTATATTTTTTTTATATTAATATACTAATTGGGGTGTATGAGGAATTGCGCTTTTTCTATTACGCGTTGTATATCAATTCATCATTCATCATCATACCAGCAGAAAGTGCACTGCTGGACATAGGCCACAATGCGGCCTTGCCCTTCCAGTATCCAATGTGTATCCACTTTCATGGTCCACTTTATGGAAGAACTACCTACGTGGTCGCCACTTCACAACTTTTTTTTTATGATAAAAAAGGGGGCAAACTGGGAAGGGGAGGGGGGATTGGGGCCTCCGGTTACCTCACTCACTTAACGAAACGCAATGCATTGCTTTACGCTGGTTTTCTGTGAGGCCGTGGTATCACTCCGGTCGACCCGGCCCAAGCGTGCCGAAGCTCTCCCACGTCGAAAAACTTTTCAGTTTCATCAGACATCCTTATAAGAGCAATGCGCACCTACTGCCACTTCAGTCTGGCAATTAATGATAAATTGTGGGTCACAAATTCAGAAATGTTATTTAGTCCTAAACTAGGCAGGTGCTAAACAAGTGATAAACATACCTTCCTTACGTATATCAAAGTTGAGTTACAACTAAGTAATATACATTCTTAAAATTATGCGTCGACCCAAAACTATAATCATTTCATGTTGTGAACTTCATATTTTTTCAAATGAGTTTAGTTTGAGTCTAAATATAACTAGACCATCACTACAAAGTCCATTCGGAAACATGATCAATTTGGAATTTCAGTAAGTACACGTGATTAAAATTTTAAACTAATTTCGCGTTCAAAATATAATCCTGTCCCAAAGGATTTGTCTGCACAAATATTATTTCAAACATTAAATTACTTGGTAAAATCTTCTAGAACTCCCAAAGTATTTCCTTTGACCAAAAACTGTTTGAACGGTAAATTGTGCTCCAAATTTTTCCAATTATGATTATGACTTCTGAATCGACTTGTATTTGCATATTTAAATAGTTTAGAAACTACCCATTTATGATAAAATATTATTGCTATGCTACTAATATCATAAACGCGAAAGTTTGTAGGTATGTACGGACGTTTGTTCCTCTTTCACGCAAAAAAGAATTTTCTGAACAGATTTTGATGAAACTTTACAGTTATATAGCTCTCGCACGGGTGCAATGCTAATATTAAAGCCTTCCTCTTGAATCACTCTATCTATTAAAAAAAAACCGCATCTAAATCCGTTGCGTAGTTTTGAAGATTTAAGCATACATAGGGATATAGGGACAGAGAAAGCGACTTTGTTTTATACTATGTAGTGAGTAGTGATACATCAGAATAACACATAGGCTATATTTTATGTACGGATTCTCACGGGAACGGGAACTACGCGGGTGAAACCGCGGGTCGCTGCTATTTTCTATAAAGGCATTAGGGTCATTATAGTGATGCTAGCTAAGTATTTTTATCAGCTTTGAAAAAAATCCGGAATAAATAAGGAAATGTTCCTTCTGCCTTCATTAAATAAATATCGGTTTATCAAAGCTACTTATTTATATTACTTTTCTTCAAAAACCATCAGCATAAATACATGTCAAAAGTAACAAAAATCTTATACTGGGTTCGATGCTAAAACGGAGAAGGTTAAAACCTGACAAATTCGCGGGAATCTAAAACTAACGAGCCAAGTACAGCAACAAATTACGATACAGTCTGAGACTCACCCAACCGTTTACTTTACATATGGTGTAGTTTTAAAAATGAATAAAATATGTCTGAAGCTACCGCCTAGTACGACGTAAGCACTTACTGAATTCAGAACGAGCCTGGAGATCATGGAGGTATATTTATGAAGAAAGGCTTACATGGAATTTTTATTCAAGGTATTTTTTGCTGTTCACCATTATGCCAAGAAGAAAACGAGCCATTTTGATTCAATAACTGCGGTGGAATTCGCGTAAGAGATTATGGCTCATACTTCCTCAGGTGTGAAGAAAGACTTAGCTTAGCAGTGGGCTGTTACGGGTGATGATGATGATAAGTTCAATTTGAAAATGAGGATCAGTACAGTTATAGCAAATCCATTAGAAATATTATCCACGTTATTCTTTATGATATAAGAATGATATCTCTTTTTGAATTATCCAAATCGGACCATTACTTACGAAGATATTAAATAATAAAAATACTCAATGATCGCGAGAGCGTGTACGTCACTGTGAGGGAACCAAGTACGGCCGGCCGGCCGGCACTCAATGATCGCGGGAGCGTGATGACGTCACAATGAGGGCGACGCTACCGCGGCGGCTACTCGGTGAACTTCGCTAGGAATTCGGTCATAACTTTGTCAATTTTTGTCGTAGAACAAAAATTTTTGTACTGTATGTTAAGGATTTCTTAGCTCTATAAATCTGCATTCTCAACTAAAAACGTTACGGATCCTCATTAGGTCGTTTATTAATAATATTAAAGGAAAATAAATATTTGAGAGCAAATATAAATATTCAACAGGCAGTTCTTTTTGGTTTATATCCCAGTCGTGGTCTCTGCAAGAGACATCTCGACTGCGGGTAGTTCTGAAACTTTACTTATTTCGTTTTGAAAGGCTTACAAGCTATAACGTCTTGCGATTCTGAAGTGAAAAGTTTCATTTTATTTGTTTGATGTACGCGTGTGGAGTCGTAGAATTTAAAACTGGCAACTTAAAGTTTTCAAGTCAATGTTTGTTTTATAAAGTTGTGATTTTGCGCTTGTCTGTACAACTGTAAAAATGAATTCATAAAAATTCATTTATTTTCTGTCGGTATATAAAATACACGTAGAAAAGTCAATAGTCTGCTCTAAACTCGTCCATGAAGATTGGCTAAATGTAACCAGTAGCCCATCTCCACCGACAAGTGGCTGGTTCCAAATTCTGTAGCCCGAGAAGAGCCAGCAAGAAACTGAAGGGCAGCTTCTTTTACTATTGATTGACAGACAAGGCATACTGCCAAGCCGATGGGTCTAGAAGCTTGACATTCTGAAAATTATACAACGCGTAACAGAAAAAGCGCAATTCCTCATACAGCCCAATATTAAAATAAAAAGAAATATGATGCAATCGAACTTCAGTTGTGTCTAACCAATTTTCTTAAATATCGATTAATAATAGCACGATTTCCATAGGTAGCACTAAATTCAGCTACGCTAATTAATTTTTGGGAAAAATTTAACACATTAAAAATAGCTGAAATCGAATAAGTAGTCGATACTGAACAAAGTAATTTTAGGAATTTGTATATTTTCTTTATTTAACTTAGGTTAGCACAAAGATAGGATTTTATCAAATTAATTCCCTATGGGAGTTAACACAGGGTTTCTATAATATGTAACAGAATAAGCGCAATCCCTGAAATTATTTTGTTCAGTATCGACTACTTAATCGATTTCAGCTATTTTTAATATACGTTAATATTTTCCGAAAAATGAATCACCTAGCATAATTGAATTAAGGGCTGCCTATGGAGACTACAATGATTGCTCTTTATTTAAGAAATTTGGTAAGAAAAACTAAAAAAAAATATATACCAGTTGGGGCGTATGAGAAATTGCTCTTATTTTGTGACGCGTTGTATAGAAGTTTAATTTTTTTCCAAATACCATCGGGCACAGGCCTAGTACACTAGATCAATTTGTTCTATTTTTAAAGACCTCTCCAGCAACAAGTCACAGCAGTTATACGAGTAACAGTGGGATGCCTAGCACATCTCGATATTTGCCAGCATCGCGTAATACAAAACCCTGCTTGTAAAATTGGAGACTGGTCCTACTACATTTTGCTTGTGAATTACTTTTGTACTTCGTGTGTTTTATATCTAAATATATATATAAAAATCATTTATTTTCCGCAGGTACAAAAGGTAAGTACACTTAGAGTCCGCAGAAGTTTGTTGGCTTGCCGGCGGTTTTGCTTACCAATGGATCATGGCCTTAACTAAAACAAGAGAGCGCACTATAAAATTAGTCACCCCTAAACCACTGCAGCCGATAGGCCGTCGCCAATACTATCTATAGATAAAACCAGGGATGAAATTATATAAAGTGCGAATCGCTTCCGAATACAAAAGACAACAAAGACAAGAGATATTTTCGTCTCTACTAAAATTGTCTCTTTCATTTTGCTAAGATATACTTACACCACTAAATTCCAACGTGGACCTGTCTTAACTCAATGCGTCGCAATAAATTCCGATGTAGCAGGGAAACTTTGAATTACTTCTCTATTGAAAATCACCAGAGATCGACAAAGTTGCGATTTGCCCGATTCAGCTTTTGAAAGTTGCTCTACCAAGTTCAGGACGGGCAGTTTTCTTTACTGCAGCCAACTTTTGGCATATTTTGTAGCAGATTGTGTGGGCACCTACGAGATTTATTGGCTCGCGACGATTGAGGAAATATTATCAATAAGGGCAGTGATAGCCCAGGTTAAAGAGTCCGCTTCTTGTGATGATAATCAGTGAGGCTCGGGTTCAAATCCAGGAATGTACCAATAAGTTTATCAAAACTTACGTACATATTCATCACTAGCTCGACGGTGAAGGAAAATATCGTGAGGAAACCCGCCGGTCTCAGAATTAATTCTGAGGCATGTGTAAACAGACTTGGTTCGGCGATGGGCTCACCACCTATCACGTTTTTATAATCAATAAGAATGTATGAGGCGATTGATGGATGTGAATGAAGCGAGAGGTGTGCTTGGTTCGAAACAGGCAGCAGTATATTGTATCGGCCCAATCCGTGGAATAAAGCGCGTCACACACGGTGAAGATAATATAAAATATATATTATCTTAGAGCATATTTTAGAATATCGCTCACCATAGAAATCCTATGAACCATCACACACGACGAAGTTAATTTATATTTTATCTTCAGTACGTTTATACGCAAATATGGAAATATATATTTCGTATCTTAAGATAAAATATTATAGCATCTTCACCGTGTGTGACGCGCTTAAGGCGTGAGCATATACGAGTATAAGTCTGTTTTATTAATATTTTGTGGTAATATTCTAAAATACTTCGCTAACGGCCGAAAGGAGTTTATTATGTTTGGCTTCCACGAAAAGAAGCACAGAATATCAGGCATGGCAGACAGAAGAAGTTTTTCTCTGAAAAAATATTTTGTACCGTAAATAGACATGCTCATAAATAATGGTATTTGACCGTCTGCTTTTGATTATAAATATATATTCTCGTATCAATGTGGGGGTTGGCTAAAGTTTCATTTTCTGAGACGCGGGGTCACGGCTTAGGTACTATATCTTATATGGAGTGTAAAGTTGGAGAACCGACATTCTTGTTTAAATATATCGCCTATTTACCAATGATTTCATATATGTCCCAGGGTAATTGTAAGACATAATATAATAATTTTCCTAGTGGTATCGTCAATTCACTGACCATCGTGAAATGCCGATGAAGCAGTAATCGTTTTACAATTTAACGTTGCTTAACATTTAGAGAAATTGTCAAAATCTCATTGATTTACAATGTCCACTGAACGCACTCAGGGAAGAGTACCTATAATTAGGATTGATCCGTGATTTTGTTTGAAATGGAGACGATTAACAAAAGTCCGTGCAAACAATTATCCGGGGATATACGAGTTTATAAATAGTATCTACTAAGGTAGGTAACCAGTGTCTATTTATAATTGTAGTCACAAAAGGAAGACGTCTTCATTTTGACGTACGTAGCTTTTTCCGTACATCTGTCAATACAGTAATTGAAAGAATGTCAAATAAGGACTATTACGATTACAATTATAAAATAAATTAAAAAAATATATATTTATTTTCACTTTTCACGAGAATATTCGACCCCTAGCTGATATAGATGGTAAGCCCATCGCTGGACCGGGTCTTTTACACAAGCTATACACAAGTCTCACAATTAAAAGTTTCCTCACGATGTTTTCCTTCACCGTCGAGCTAGTGATGATTAAGTACGTAAGTTTTTGAAAAACTCATTTTACGTGCCAGTATTTAAACCCGAGCCTCTCTGACTATCATCGTGAGAAGCAGGCTATCACTGCTCTCTACAATTACAAAAAGACAATTATTAATATACCCTCTACAATTAAAGACAAAAAGGCCCCTGTTTTTGGAAAAAAAAAATCTTTTGAAAAGTCAGCCTCCCCAAGCCGTTCAATACCAAAAACACAGTGTAACCCCAGTAAATTAATTTCCGAAACGCGGCGAGACATAATCGAATTCGTACCACAGCTTAGCACATGAGGCACGTCCTGGCCGCTGTTCATCTACAGCTGGCCAGTAGCCAACACCATCTAGTGTAAGGTACTCAGTATTGGCGATATATCATAAACTGGAAAACATTTTAAGCTTACAGGCGGTCGGACGCGTAATCTTTAATGAGTTTTTGAGATATATGAGTTATAGTGTTTCGGTTTTTTGCCGCGCTATAATTTGACAGTTGGCTTACGTTATAACTTGAAGATGAGGTTAATATCTGTGTAACATTAATTCTGAGGCATGTGTAACCGCGGTCCGGCGATACGCTCACCACCTATTACGTTTAGGGGTCGAATATTCTCGTGAAAAGTGGGTATTTCCAGAGATGGAATACCTCTGCCTACCCCGTCGGGGATAAAAGTCGCGATTTTTTTTATTGTAGTTAAAAGTTTTGCTACTACAAAATTTTTTACATTACCAAAGAATGTTGTTGAAGGAATTGAATGTTGACCCCTTAAGAAGAAAGATGAAAGGAGACTACATGCAGCGTAGATGAAATTGTAGAGATGATGAAAGATGGATGGATTGTCTGAAGGATGATATTATGTGCAAGAAAGAAGTTAATGTGGATATGACGGTTGATAGATCTAAATGGAAGAAGAACACATACTGCGCCAACCCCAAATAACAGTAAAAGTGAAAGAAATGATGATGATGACGTTATTAGAAAAAAAAAAGTTTTACCATCTGACAGTAATGTCATTCATCAGTTCTACATAAGAACAACATTTTCTACACAAGATTCCTTCCTTAATTAGTTTGCAATTCTTTTACCAATCTCTTCTGAAAGGGCCATTATTATATACGTTAATAGCCTTCCAATTCTTCGAGGACTTTCTAAGCGATCCTTGCATCATTTTTTTCCTGCATTATATTGCTTAGCCAGCTATTGTGATGAATACTTGTTAGAATAAGCCAGCTATTGTCTGTGTTTTTGTAAATATTTGTTTTAATTTTCTTACATAAGAACTTATAATCATCATTTACTACGATGGGCCTGTTGGCTCAGTTGGTAGGTACCATGCTTTCTGACTAGGAGGTCGCGTGATCCCTGCTCTATGCCAACTTTTGTGTGCATGAACATGTCTCTTGGCTTCGTGTCTGACTGTTATATTTGTTTAAGTATGTTTATCAGTTGTTTAGTACCCATAGTACAGGCCCTGTCTAGTTTAGGGCTAAATAACCGTGTGGGAGTGGTGTCCTACAATTTATTATTATTATATCAGACGTCTATTGTCTTCTTCAGCTACTGATCGAAAGCAGCCAGCATCCAGTGGCTTCTAACAAGCTTTACCAGTGTTGCTAATAACACCGACGTGATAAAATTTCGTTGACATCATCTCGTTCATTAATTGTCTTGTATTCGCACGAGACAGTGAGACAAAATACAGTCAACAGAATTTTGTCATGGCGCTTATGTCAGGTACACAGGCTGTCTTGCAAGTGTATATCGTTTGGGTGAAGGTCCTACACTGTAAGTTCCATCACCCAGCAGCTGTTCTTCTAAGTCTTCGTGCCAGTCATAGGTATATATCATAGTTTTCATTTTCTTTTTTCAAGTCAGTTGCTTTGGTGTTCCACACTATACCATGTTCTTTTCGGGGTACTGCATTTGGAACCAGCAACTCGTCGGTGGAGATGGGCTGCTGTTTAAATTTAGCCCATGGACGAATTTAGAGTGCCTTGTTATTAGACATTAACATTTCTAAGTGTACTTTTTGTACCTTCAGAATATAAATGATTTTTATATTGAGATTTTTTTTATACCTCTCTAAAAAACTCTTATAAGTCTTATAGGATTATTTCGTTGTCAATCTGTCTGCCAATATTTCGCTGTCTGTGCGCTCGTCCGTCTGTTGCTGGGCTGTCTTTTTAACTATGACAAGGACAGACACTTGAAATTTTAATAGAGTGTGTATGTAACAATACTAATCATTTATTCACAACCCTCAAGTCTTAAAATAATAAAATTATTACATTACTTTCTTATCTAATCTAGGGTTTTAACTAGACATTAAAAAAATTTGCAATTAAAAAAAACCGGCCAAGTGCGAGTCGGACTCGCGCACCGAGGGTTCCGTACAACCTTGCAAATTTATGGTTTTCGTAATTTTTCCTTTATCTATGCTATAAGACGTTGCTTCGTACCAAATTTCAAGATTCTGAGTTCACGGGAAGCACCCTGTAGGTTTTGATTCCCTTGCAAGTGTCGAAAATTTGCGGCATAAACGGCTGTATCTTTTGATTGCGTTGGCTTAGAAGTTTGATTTTTTCACAGCTTCAAGGGACAGTAGACCTGAGTAATTGATATAAATTTCAGCTTCATACCTCCACGCGTTCCTGAGAAAAAGGGTCTTGACAGACGGACGGACGCACGGACAGACGGACAACAAAGTGATCCTATAAGGGTTCCGTTTTTTCCTTTTGAGGTACGGAACCCTAAAAAGTAAAAATGACGCTGGCTGGTACGAAGCTCGCGAGCGAAGCTGCGAGTCCGTTTCGCACTTAGTCGTTTTTTACCGAACGCATCTAACACACAATGCAATCTAATTAGCCCGTCGTACACTAGCGATGTCGCCGTTAAGGCCCGCGTTCATTAGTCTGCTCGCTTAGAACACGACCCGTGACCCACATGAGGGAATCCGGGTCAATTGTCAAACTAACAGCGTAGAAGGGAGGGAACGTCTTTGGTTTTTAGTGCAATAGTAATGGCGGCCATTTATTCTTATACTAGCCGTGAATCCAATGGGATTCGGAAACAGACGGACTTTCAAAGAAACTTTTATTTATTACTAGCTGGTGCCTAGCGGCGTTGCCCGCGCGGATCCCATTTTTTTATCATTCTTTTTATATATGTATATAGATAGAGGTTTATTATTTGATTTCTAACTTTAGGTGCAAAATTTTCATTGAAGGATAAAGGGTTAGTGCACTCAAATTTCGGCTCCCAGAATTCCTATTCCTTTCTTCAGAATTGTTCTTAGAAATGTTGTATTTAAAATATATGTTATGAGTACCATTGCATGATAAAAA
Source organism: Ethmia dodecea (assembly GCA_963855545.1). Lineage (NCBI taxonomy): Eukaryota > Metazoa > Arthropoda > Insecta > Lepidoptera > Depressariidae > Ethmia > Ethmia dodecea. The sequence continues at coordinate 2,123,058 of OY979457.1, forward strand.
TTAAAATTATGAACCGATTGATGGATGTGGATGAGGCGCGAGAGGTATGCCAGGATCGTAGCAGGTGGCAGGCGGTAGTCTCTGCCTACCCCTTCGGGAAAAAGGCGTGAGCATATGTATGTATGTAAATTAAAAATAACAATAATTATAGATTGTGTTACACAATTCACACATAGTATTAAGTCTACAAATAGCTGATAAACATACATAAATAAATATTAATAAACACTCAGACCTGAAGCCAACAGTCATGTTCTTGCACACAAATGTTGGCCTTGATCGAGAATCGAACCTGTGATCTCCGACTCGGAAGGAAGGATCACAACTGAGCCAACAGGTCAGTTACGATTGATAAAGAAACATGATTGATAAAACTATAAAAATACATTCTTAGGATCGCAAAATTAACTACGAAACAGTTTTTCCTTTGTAGTTTTTGCGTGCAACATCGATGTTGTTTTTGGATTAGAAATAGATAAAGGACCTATAAGTGACATTTGTTACTTATGAAAGCAAAAAAAGTCGTGGATAAAAGCAAATGTTATTAATTTTATCTTCTCAAATGCCAACGTAACCAAACCACAGCCATACAGGACGTGTTTACATAGTTCCGTATCATTCTTCAACACTAAACTAATTAAATACTAACTTTTGACATCACGAAACCTCTCCTAACTTAGAACCTTGCAAGCCCTAAACGGACCGCAAGGGGGGAGAGGGGGTGGGGGAGCGAATAAAAGTGCGGAACCCATCTACAGTAACTGAGGTTTTCGTACATACCGTCATAGCTTGTCTCTTAGTAGATCACGTAGTAACATGGCTTTCAAAATGCTTTTAGGAACGTACGAATTGTACGATATCTCATCGGGGTGCTCTGGCCTACATTGAGGAAAAGGTTTTTTTTTTAAATCTGCCAAGTGTGAGCCGGACTCGCGAACCGATGGTTTAGTGTAAATAGTATGTACCTAGGAGAAAACTCTCTTACATATGTCAGCTTAATTACATTCCAACCTGTCAATGTAATAATATTAAAAACTATATTAATATTATACTGTTATTTACACCTAACACATAACTGTATTTTGTAATTTGTATTTTAATTAAAATTAAGCATGTATTTGGCCCAGATCTGTTCTTAGGGGACGCTATAACCTAAGTAAACGCAGACAAAGTCGCGGGTAAATGCTAGTATGTAGTAGATATTCCTGTAGGCAGTGGTAACGTAATGATTACCTGCTCAGTGAGAAGGCAGTAGGCATTTAGTAAGCGCCAGCTCGCAACTGAACACGCCAGCCAAGCCACGCATTTTGTAGGTATTTCAACATGATTATAAACTTAATTTTATTAAGTCTAACTCTGCGAATTTGTTTAGAAATATAGCTTTGTACAAAAACAAATGTAAAATATCAGTAGTTCAGTCATAATATTGAAAATCCAAAACAAAAAGGGGTAACTTTGAGATTTTTTTGTAACTGAATGCGACTTTGACTAGACTATTATCCCTAAGTAATACACTTACATCTTTTTTTTTTTAATTTTAAATACTATTTTATGTCTCAGATCATTTTAAAAATCACAAAAGCGCAACTCTGGCGGAATACCCAGCATTAAGATAAATTAGTACTAACAAAATCCTCTTACTTATAACTTACTTACTTATAAGTTTCACCTGCGTAGTTCCCGTTCCCGTGAGAATACGGGAATATAATATAGCCTATGTGTTATTCAGATGTATAAGCTACATAACTGTAAAGTTTCATCAAAATCCGTTTAATAGTTTTTGCGTGAAAGAGGAACAAACATCCATACAAATACAAACTTTCGCGTTTATAATATCACTAGCAGCACCCCTGGGTTTCACCCGCATAGCTCCCGTTCCCGTGGGAATACGGGAATATAATATAGCCTATGTGTTATTTAGATGTATAAGCTACATAACTGTAAAGTTTCATCAAAATCCGTTCAGTAGTTTTTGCTTGAAAGAGGAACAAACATCCATACAAATACAAACTTTCACGTTTATAATATCAGTAGGATTTATTTTCTGCGTTCTTTGAATGTACTGGAGTCGCTCTCGCCTTCGCCACTAGCTTGTATCTAGATGTAACAGTATAAGGTATATTGTAGTATGCCCCTCAGAGTGAAGTTTTCAGACCAATGCCTACAGCTTGCGGTCGGGTTGCGGGGTTACCCATGTTTTGCCCATTGACCTAGCCTAAGGGAAGCGACCCGATAAAAACCCCGCAGATTCAGATTCCGACTTCTGTTTCAGACTAGTTTTATAAATTAACCTTCTAGTTTAAGGTTTAATACGTTGAAAAAGTAAAAAGAATATTAGAAATCTAAATAGTAAGGAAGTATACATTGTACATTTTTTAAACCATTGTGTCTCTTGTTGTATATTTATTTTTATTGGTGGGCAATAAAGAATTGTTAGGTACTTAATTGTTTACTTATACACTCAAGTCTGATTCCCCATGTGGTAGTCGGAAGTACTAAATTTCAGTTAGTACGCATTTTCACCACGGTATTTTCAAAGTCTCAATTGTGATAGATCCGAAGCCCACAGTCGGGTGGGAATGGTGTGCCACATGCCCCAGAAATAATTTTGTTTTAGCTTTATTACGACACTAGCGACCCGCCCGGCTTTGCACGGGTGCAATGCTAACACTAAAACCTTCCTCTTGAGTCATTCTATCTATTAAAAAAAACCGCATCAAAATCCGTTGTGTATTTTTAAAGATTTAAGCATACATATGGGCATAAGGACTTAGGGATATAGGGACAGAGAAAGCGACTTTGTTTTATACTATGTAGTGATAGTGATGATTTCTTTTGTGTGACATGTGTTTTTGACAATTATGGAATAAAAAACGGAGGCAGTTGAAGCCGACAACTCGAAACTGATCAGAACATATCCTCCTAAATTATAATGCTTATATCCCTAAACTAAAATACTAAAAAAGTGCTCATGCCTTTAACCCGGAGGTATGAGTATAGAAATATATTAGTATATTTTGTGAATCCCTAAATATGACAGTTGGTGAGATAATATCTGGGATCTACGCGGGTTTCTTCACGATGTTTTCCTTTAACGTCGAGGCAGTGATAAATATACGTCCCTCAACTAAAACCCCAATAAAGGATATTGAATCGAAAAGAAATATAGGTAACTAGCGGTTCTGCGCGGTTTCACCCTCGTAGTTCCCGTTCCTGTAGGAATACGGGAATAAAATATAGCCTATGTTACTCGGGGATATTCTAGTTTTCCATTGCTAAAAAAATTTCCAAAATCGGTCCAGTAGTTTTTGAGATTAATCGTTACAAAGATACAAAAATACAAATCATTCCTCTTTATAATATTAATGTAGATAGATACTATATCGTCAATTTCCTGGCACGTTATTTGCGTAATATCGCATGCGAGTAGATCATCGAAGTTCGTTATTACGGTTCAGTTACTCGTAACTTCTACTTTACGAGTCCCAGTAAAATGGAAACTACCGGCATCGCAACTAAAGTTGGAACTCTCACGTGGGTGTAGTAAAATGATTGGTTTTAATGAAATCGTGGAAGTAGATAATGAAAGAGCTTTCGTCATTATTTTTTTAAATGACATAGACATGTCATCATTACATGGGCTATATTTTATTCCCGTATTCCGACGGTAACGGGAAGTACGCGGGTGACACCACGCAGAAGCGCTAGTTTATGATATAGGTCAAAACGTCCATGTAACAAAATTGGAAGATGTTGAATTGAGTGCCAATATATTTTATGTTTCTTTTATGCGATTGTCAGAACACTTGATACCGACGGCCGTATACTTTACGAACGATGTGGAAAACCCTTTTCAACTCAACAATGCAATGCAAGAACGACCTATCAATTTGATGGATTATGACGTCGTTCCAGATTGAATGGTCAAATGGGGAAATTAAAAGATTTATTGGGACAAATAAATAAAGAAGTTCACAAGTGTGGTAGACTTTTGTGGGTCGCAGCTGATCGCTGGCGCGAAATCGATCGCGTGCGTCTGAAGCTTGGGTCCCACGGTCCGTAAAATCGCGGATGCACGCAGACCAGCTCGCACGACGCACCGTGGGACCGGCCTCGTCCGTGATAGCACAGAACGTCTGTGGCGGCCGTATCCATCGTGAGTCGGTAACTTCAAAGGTGCGCTCTTCTCTCTCTTTCTTTCGCTTTGCATTATGACAACATAAAAACATCTACACACACCGACACGCACCGTTGGACCGGCCCTGCCTGTGGTGCGTCGCCGTCCGTGCTCGTCGGCTGAGTGTAGCTGATCCGTAGAATAGCGGACCGTGGGACCCCAGCTTGACGCGCGTGGCTGATGCGACAATAGTCAATGTATGAAAATTGAACAGCCGCACCCCACGGAAGTGGGAGCTGTTACACATGTCAACCAATTCTGGAGCTTGTAGGTTACCTCACCATGTTTTCCTTCACCTTTGAGCTATCACATTTTTATAATATATACTTACCAGGAATCAAACCTGAATCTCATGCATAAGAGACGGTCTCACTCCTAGCGGCTTTTAAGAATTTCATCATAATCATAAAAAAAAGGTTTTAAGATTTTCACAACAAATACGTATGAAAAATACGAGTAAATACCAAACGCAATATTACATGATACATAACAGCTCAGTTAGTCTGCGATCGAATTTGTCCGAAGGAACTGCAAATATTTGCAACTGACATATTAATACAACTTGGTATTGAAACCAACACTTGTCGTACTGCATCGAATGATCTGGAGCAAAATTTAACTTTGCTTACTATATTTTCTCCTAAAGGCGAGACAAATCCATTAATTTTCAAAGAAAAATATAGTTTGTCTGTAAAGTCGGTTTCCGGACGATAATTTTACGTGATAACGTCATAAGAAAACATTTATGAAAAATTGCATACTTTTATTGATGCGTCTCTGTCGCTTGTTCCGCGCTCTCGGTTGCACGGTCCGCTCAGGCATATTGTGACAATGAGTCATGCTTTTTCGTGGGTGCAGCCAGCGTTCATCGATTTATAACACGTTATCACGTCAAAATACATTACTAAAAATTTACCTCCAAAGACATACGCAAGCGAGTCTACCAAATGGGCTGAAAGCTCTTTGATAAGCTGCCGCGACTCTGGACCCTATGGTTCTGTGTTCTCCACCCCAAGCGGCACAAATACTCGAATGTAGCCCTCATTGAAGTCGGCATATTTGTGCCACTTGAGATGCTCAGCGGTTGCAGCATATTTGTAGGTGTCGAAATGTAGTTGGAAAGACACCAGATTTGAACAGGCGTTAGATATATCTTTTTTAATAATAATTGTGGGACACAAGTCACACACGGTTATTTAGTCAAAAACTGGGCAGGGCCTGAAACACAGGTACTAAACAACTTAAATCAATATTAAACGACCAAACATGAAGCCAACAGATGTTCATGCACACAAATGTTGGCCCCGAGCACGAAGTAACTATTCTCTAATCTATGCCCGAGCGGGGATCGAACCCGCGATCTCCGACACAGAAGGCAGGGTCAATACCAACTGAGCCAACATGCCCATCAGACTTCGGCGCATCATGATTGTAGATGAATATATATTACCATAATATCTATTCTAAATTTTCCATCACGTTTCAACGTATGTAATTGTAGATGATAAAATTTACGACTTTATCATACAAATTTCGTTATTCCAAACCTAAACAGAACCCTCTTAGTTATTTACGAGCAGTAAAACAGGGTCCAATGAAGTTGCTTTTATTGTGTCATTCCGGATTGACCGAATTGTTCGCCTTGATGTTTATGCAATGGATTGAACGAAGATGGTGCTTGTGGATTGTGGTGCTCTCAAACGTTTATTGTTAGACTTGATGGATGAAGTAAATTGGCACTGTTGGAAATTCTCACTAACCGTGAGGCTTCAAGGATCCTTTGGTCATTGTGTTTTTATCAAAACTTTGATTGACGACAAAACACCGGATCACTTTCAAACTCCCTCATCAAGCATTGTCATTCTACTGGCGATCAAGGACGAATACATAATCCTATTCTGTCTGCATTCCTTTACGAAACGTGCTTAGCATGAGGTTGTGAAAAAAATATGTGAATGAAATGTGTCATATTTTTTTAAAAGGAACATTCTCACATGGCAGTGGAAACTGAATTTCCAGCCTAACCTAACACTGGCACATTTATAGGCTGAATAGGATCTGCAATAGACAGAGCTTCCGCGTCAGCAGCCAAGTCACGTTCGTCGGTTGGAGACTAATGAACGCTTCACAGCGTGGCTGAGTTGTAATAGAACATTGATTGCTGTTGATTGACTCTATATTGTTCATTTGTGTAGCTGTCGTTTGCATGGGTTAGTCTTAATTTGATGCAAGTTATGGGAACTTAAGGTGAACTAAGACTGCACACTGCTCCGCGCGGACCATTGCTCAGAGTGAATTGTATCATCATCATCAACTTACAGCAGTCCACTGCTGGATGTATTCTGTCCCAAGGCAAGCTTAAAATGTTTGAAACAAAATGTGTAAATTTCATTCCGTTTCGAACATTTAATATATCAACTGGATCGTCTACACCATTCCCTTTATAGGCATTTCAAACAAGGCAAACGGCTGAACATCCAAGACCTAACAATCCTACATTTCGCAATGACAATAACCATTTTGGAACCTTTTACTACCTTCATCACCAAGCAAGTCGTTAAACAAGTAAAAAGAAAGGTTTACGGGCCTAACTTTTAGGACGCGTTCGGCCTTAAAAGTGTCATCAATTCTAATAAAAAATCTCTTAACAACAAAACGAGTGTTCTCAAGTTCATAACATCACACGCGGGCGAATATGTGACAGGTTGACGGGTTTCTGGTCCGTTAAAACGGAAAGAAATAGCCTCGTTATTTTATTGTTTGTGTGACATGAGGCTTAAGATATAGGTGGCGACTTTGTAAAGAAGAATAATTGATATAGAATTTTGCAACTAACACAAAATTATTTTGGTTAAAACATTGAATTTTAGTGTTGCGACCAACGTTGCAAACAAACGGATTGTTCAAATCGCGGTCACTATTAATAATAAAGACCCTGTAAATATTTTAAATATTTTTACATCACAGAGAGTAAACATCTGTACAATAGTTTTGAAGCATAGTAAATATAGGACTGAGGTATTAGAGGAAACCTAATCTCAACCTAATACCAACAATTTAGATTTGGTATTCCATGATCGTATTCTTTACAGAAGATATAAGCTCAAGACACATTGTTATGAGCCCAATGATGATGTGTGAGTCGTAAAACACGTAGCAAAATCCATTGCCAAGGTGAAAACATTATAATCTGGTATGGTTACTACGTGCCTGGTGTGTAGAATACAATCTGCAGATATAAAGCATTCACATTTTGTATTACAGCCGCGTCCAACGGTTCTCAATGTAGCTTACAGTTGGTACAAGTACAATGTGGGTTTCTTTAAATCCCTAGGCGTGTGTTAGTTTTTAAAGTGAGTACTGCGTGACTTGGAATGTGGAGGTTATAGAAAGAGAGGAAGACCAGAATAAAATAAATAATCTCACGTTTTTTATCCCCGAGGGGGTAGGAGAGGTTATTCAATTTCTAGATATACCCACTTTTTAAGAGATATTATTTGGACCCCTAAACGTGATAGGTGGTAAGCTCATCGCCGGACCGGGTCTGTTATAGTTAGGGAGGCGAGGTAGCTTAATGGCGTAATTCAACGGCGCCGTCGAGACCTATCAAAATCGAAAGATAAAATAATTTCGAAAAGAAAAGCTAATATGGTAATAACCATTTTAGCGGTGGGTTTGGCGTGTACGGTTTTTCAAAAATGTAAAAAAAAACAGTTACTTGGGCATTCTCGAGCGCGTCAGATATTCATACTACGTATGCCCCAAGTGCCTCTGATAACAACGGTATACTAATCTTCCGGTTTGCGTGGTGGGGGTAGGCATAAAAAGTAGTCAAAAATGCAAAAAAAAAATTACTCGAGCGCGTCAGATTTTCGGAAGTGGTGTTAAGTAGGCCCCAAGGAAGCTCCCTTTAAAAAAACTGACGATTTGGGCGTGACGATAAGTTACGATGAATGTTTGAAAATGCAAAAAAAAATAGTTCTTTTGCAATACTCGAGCGCGTCAGATTTTCATAGGGGAGGTTTATCTTGGTATCCTGAAAGCATATTTTCTTAATCTGACAAAAATGTTGGTGGGTTCTCTTAATCTGACCGAAAAAGGTTTTTTGGTTTATTTTTTTCCTTTCTTTCTCCTTGATAAAACGGGGAATTATATATATATTAAGGTGTACCGAAAATTCCCTTCTACCGCTTTTTTCCCCACCATCAATGTTGCGAAATAAAGGAAAAATACTGGTGGGACGGCATATTTCCACGAAGCGCTCAGTCTGTATTACATGTTTATGGCAAATTCCTCTTTTTTGCTTCAATTCTTCACTTCGTTTTGCTTACGAGTTACGGTACGTCCAAAAAACAATTTGAGGATCAACAGGCTATTGAATAATATACATACATGGAACTGTACATGTTAATAAAACTTTTGTATACAGATACGCGTAACTTTTTCCGAGTCCACAAAAATTGTCGAGAAGCTTTAGAAAAAAAAAATGTTGAGATATAATAAAAGTTCAATAATTTAATCATCGTTATTTCATATCAATTTATTTTAAAAACCTCAGTTTTCGAGATATACTCAAAAAACCGGGAGTTTGAGTTTTTATGATGCTTCAAGTCAAAAAGTTTTAACTTTGGACAAAAATGTAAAGAGACATTTTTTGTGTAAAATAAAATTACCTTTTTTGTTTATTTAAACTTTTTTTGTGTAAAATGTATCATTTGCGACTTATATGCCGCAACGCGTTTTTCGGAAGACGAAATGGCTCCTCCACACTTCCGGTCATGCGGAAACCGGCAGATTTTGTATTTTTAGTAAGTTTTAGATTATATTCTTCAAAATAAAAAATAAAAAAATCGCGCTCGAGAATGCCGGATTAACGTTTTTTTTTTACAAGTTCGCGACCCTATAACTTGGCGGCGTCAAGGACTTATCGTCAGATTAGTTCAATTTAGTCTTAAAACACTAAAATCAACCCCCAATATCTTAATCTGACGCGTTTGAGTATTTCAGACTATCGATTTTTTTTTACTAATCTGATCGTCTATCCTAGGCGCGCGTCACTACATATAGAGCTAAATACTTGACAAGGTTATTCTATTAGGTCTAAGGTATCTCTCATATCTTAAACTGCCACGCTCGAGTATTACCGAAAATTCCCCTATTCGCCTCCCTAACTATTACACATGCCTCAGAAATAATTCTAGGATCTCAAAACCAAAAAAGAGATAGATGGTCTGTGTACAATATGATTTTGTGCAAGAAGAAGATATTGTAGATAATAATGTAACAGATAATAGGTATAAATCGAATGGTAAGAAAATATATCAGAATATTTTTCTTAAGTTTTCTTAAAGTTTGGTGTAAATGCTTGCGTTGTGGAAAACCTTTAATTATATTTAATAACATAGAACTCTAAAGAGACTCCTCCTTTTTTTAAGTCGGTAAAAAAGTACAATTATATACATTTCACAAGATCACCGGACACTGTCAGTTTAGAGTATAGGTTCGAAAAATACTCAGGAGAAAAGTACCTGTGCCTCTATTACATTTATTTTTATAGAAACAGACAACCTGCATTTAGTGTGAAACAAATAATGAAAATAACGTCCCAAAAAGCGTTGTTTCGACCCCATTCATCACCGCTGTGCAAAGAGCTCCAACTTGACACGAAAGCTTTGTACCCGTCATAACGTTCAATGAAATATTAAATTTATGACCCGAGGTATGTCAGGACAGAAGTAGTTCCATATTGTCGAAATCATGCACTGAAACAAATGAATAATAACTGTGCACAGTCACACTCGTTTATTGCAGAACTCTCTGAAATATCTGCACATGAATAGGATAATGTTATTTGGCAACTTGTTTAATATAAATAAGTGAGAACTTATAATTACACAGCACAGGTTTATAAGCTGTTTGTTCTATTGGAACGTAGTTCCTTGTCGCGCGTTGCGAAAGGGACGGAAAAAATTAAGACCAAAAGTTGTAACGACCGACACTTTTTGCTATAGTTTAAGCCACATGATAAATCTAATAATGATGATGAGATGATGATGATGATGATGACGACGATGATGACGATGACGATGACGATAATGATGACGATGACGATTTCGATGACGATGATGATGACGGTGACGATAACGATGATGATGGAACTTTGTACCGTCCGGGTGTCCCTTGACACCTCTCAAGTTTTTTATTAGACTATTTTATGTCGTTAGTCCTCCGAAAAGTAAATGCTTCAATAAACTTATTCAATCCAATACTTCTAATAAATAATATAATTTGATAATGAACAAAAATCTTTGATGTATCATTTACTCCGATTCCAATTACATCAAATAATTAGGTCCATCATTTTACCAATCGTTTACCAAAGAGAAGACACTTACGCCTGTATTACTTGGCAACAAAACTGTATTTGAGAGTTTCAGAAATTTAATACTGACCGATATATAACTAACAGGTTTACATCAAACACTAGACCATTTATCTATCTTCCAAAAAAGTATTCTTAATTTTTCACAATCACAAATTTTTTAAATAGCAGATTTTTACTCCATTTATTTATAATATCAACTTTCGGAAGCACTATTTCCATTTCATAGAAATGCTCCTCTGCCGTATGTAACTGAAACCTTTTCCATAGAATGCGAACGTGGAAGCGGGAAGCGGCTTACAAAGCTATGTTCGCTGCTGTACGAACGTCGACGTAGCATAGTTGATTTATTTATGTGGTTTAACGCTGAGCAACAAAGGTTTGCCTTATATGTACATTTTTTGTTTTGTTTGAAAATTCAAACTAAGCGATATCCCACTTTTTGTTGAATTCATTTTATTTGGTAGATTTGCTAGAGAAGTACGTAAATTTATACCAACTCTCACTTATGAAAAAGGAGTAAAAATAGTAGCAAACCAAAACAGGATACTGACTTTATACTTCAATTTGTTTTAAATATGAAGTCGACAAATAATCTCGTATTAATATAGTATCCGAAAACCCTTTCAAAGGTAGTCTCCTCGAGTTTTCTTTAATGGATCTGTTTCCAAACAGTATATTTCTAAGCATTTTTGTAACAGAAAATGTTAATTCTTTTTGATTTATTACAATAGTATTTATTTACAAAGAAAATATACATTTATTTACAATGTTATGTGTTGCTGTTGGTTCTTGTTTTTTTTTTCAAATGTGTTTTAGTTCCTTACTTGATCTACTTTGACTTGAAATCAATGTTTATTTTTACTAGCGACGCGCGCCGGCTTTGCATGGGTGGAATGCTCATACTAAAGCCTTCCTCTTGAACCACTCTATCTATTAAAAAACGGATCAAAATCCGTTGCGTAGTTTTAAAGATCCAAGCATACAGACAGACACCGGGAAGTGACTTTGCTATGTAGTGATAATAACATTCAAATTGTATAATCTTTGAAAATTCGAATAATTTCCTCTTTTCCACATTTTGACTAGAATGATTAAAAAACTTCATTACATCACCAACAACATCATATACACCCAGAAAACTTTGTGACAGTTCCAAAGCAAAAGTTACATCTAAAAGCAGGAGGGATCACCCAAAATTCTCAACTCCAAACTCGTCGTATCACACATTTCGTATTTGCCTTCACTAAAGTTGTTTTTTGCGTGCCTTTCACATAGCTTTTAGCTGTGCCAGATGAAGCTGTAATGAAGCAGGCTGCTCTAATTGGGAGCCTGTCTGTGTGAACACGTGTGACTTGTGCGAGATATGTTTTGACTTCTATAATTGTTGGTATAGTCTTACACTGAATAGTAGTTTGGTGTGCTTCCTCATAGAAGTCTTCCACTTTGACAATATTAATAGGAGTTTCGCAATCTGCAGGATTGCTTGGAAGATTATAACCTATACTTTGTCATATGATGAGCCTGATGGTTGACTGGTAGATAATGCCTTTAGGCATTAAGTTCGCCATGTGTACATTTTCTTGGTACATGAAGTTAAATAAATAAATAAATATGAGTCTTTCACCCAGAGCTCAACTGTTAGTTTCTTGGAGTTGAATGATGGCTCATATACATTTGTTTTTAGTTTAGTGGGTTATTCTAACAGGTTTATACAATATATCATCATACAATTTCAAGGAATGAGATAACGTTAGAAATTTTATTACTTATAGAAATCTTTTTTTTTTTTTATGTTAAAAAAGGGGGCAAACGAGCAGACAGGTCACCTGATGGCAAATGACTACCGTCGCCCATGGAGACCTGCAACTCAAGAGTCACAACTGAAAGTCACAAGCGTGCTGAAGCATGGCTCTCCCACGTCTAATATATCAATCTATAATATTTTGTGCTGTTCATGCATATTTCATACATATAGTGCAATTCAAGAATTATCGCTTGTCTTCTCACTCAAAGAAATAGCTCAAAACAAAACCTAGGCCTTATCGAACAACGAAGTAAGGGAGCGACAAATTGACAAGTCAAGCAATTTACCGAGCCGACTTCGGTTGAAACAATAAATTGCGTCTCCACTTCACTGCACTGTATTTCTTACTGTACGTCACAGAGTACAGAAAGCAGTTAAATCTCCCTGAACTTTTGAACTAAAAAGCTACGTCGACAGAAGTATTTATTTCTACAAGAAATACAAGAATATACATAAAGTAACTTGCAGAAGTGGAACTAGAATAAGACCTTGAGTGGAGATGTAATGATGATCGAGGGTAGGTGAATGCTGGATGGAAAAGAGTAACATCTGATAGTTGTTTAGACATATTTAGCAAAAGATTGTGACAAGCCGATCATTTAGTTACAATAATTAGTAATTTAAAAAGCGGGTAATAGTTTATCATGTGTTACGAAGGTACGGGTTGATGATTTATTTATTTATTTACTTTTGGGAAAACTTACAGCTAAGTATACAAAAAATATAGGCAACAAGGATAAGAACTATAAGCAAATTACAAGTTTACATCTGTATGTAACATATATCTAATACTTGACAAAAGGGGGATTTACAATTTGGAGGAAGAAAGTGTGCTAGGATAACAGGAATTAACTGAACATTGTGACAAAATATAAATTATCTGACAATACAATAGTTCATCCCAAGTTAAATGAATCGTGAAAATAATCTGCTGTTCAGTCAAAAGCACAAAGTTTACTAGAATAATGTTATATTAACAGTGGATGAATGTCGGAGCAAGAGATAGTAGAGTTAACTTTATAGGTACTCTGTGGAAACAGTTTGGAAAGGACAGATGCAATGTTACTTTGGCAAAGACTTATAGCTATTGCGGAATTTCGAAGTTCTAGGTTTTTTGAGGCGAAACAAATGAGTTCTTTCATGAAATATAACATCAAAGGCAGAAAATCTATATCTTTTTTATTATATGACCAGATATATCTTATAGCTTATAAGCAGAAACCTTGTTCTAGCCGCGTCTTATGGTGGCAATGATGTCTCATGGAAGTAACAAGTTTTTGATGAGGTGATATTACTCGTAGACAAAGAGATTAAAATACTTAGTCTGGCCATAAATACTGTTACAGTTAAAAATAAACAAAATGGTATATTTGAATTTTGAATCTGTGATTTTTATATGATTGTTCATTGGGTTTTCTCATTTTGGCGCCAATACATTGTACAATATTTTGCGATATTTAAATAGAGTGGGGTGATAAAGAGAACCAAATCGCTGTGATTGCATTACACAAAGTAGATATGAGCCAAATGTATTTTTTAAAACTCTCCATACGCTTGATATTAGTAAAATGTTTGTGTACCGGGCTATTAATGGGTACAATGAGACCTCCTCTGTTTGTGACAGAAAAAGATCTGGCCGTCCATGTAGTGTTCGTACGAAAAAGGTGGTCAAAGCAGTAAGGGAAAGAATTCGAAGAAATCCTGTCCGAAAGTAAAAGATTGTATCTCGGGAGATGAAGATAGCACCAAGACCCATGTCGCGTATTTTAAAAGATGACTTAGTACTTGCAGCCTACAAGAAACGTACTGGTCATTTCTTAACTGATAATTTAAAAAAGAATAGGGTGGTAAAATCGAAACAACTACTGAAGCGGTACGCAAAGGGAAGTCACAAAAAAATTTTTTTACGGATGAGGTTTTTTTTACAATTGAGCAACATTTTAACAAACAAAATGACCGTATTTATGCTCAAAGCTCTAAGGAAGCTTCCCAATAAGTCGACAGAGTGCAACGTGGGCACTATCTGACTTCAGTGATGGTTTGGTGGGGTATTAGCTATGAAGGAGTTACTGAGCCATACTTTTGTGAAAAAGGTATCAAAACAACGGCACAAGTGTATCAAGATACCATTCTTGAGAAGGTAGTGAAGCCCCTTAACAACACCATGTTCAATAACCAAGAATGGTCCTTCCAGCAAGACTCGGCGCCAGGTCATAAAGCTCGGTCTACGCAGTCTTGGTTGGAAACGGACGTTTCGGACTTCATCAGAGCTGAAGACTGGCCGCAGTCTAGTCCCGATCTTAATCCGCTGGATTATGATTTATGGTCAGTTTTAGAGAGTACGGCTTGCTCTAAACGCCATGATAATTTGGAGTCCCTAAACCAATCCGTACGATTGGCAGTGAAGAATTTTCCCATGGAAAGAGCGCGTGCTTCTATTGATAACTGGCCTCAACGTTTAAAGGACTGTATTGCAGCCAATGGAGACCATTTCGAATAAGCTTTTTATATTTTAAAGTGTTTTATATTTATGTATTAAAGTAAAACACTGTAAAAATAATAAATGTTATTTGCAATAGAAAATTTTTTTTTTCTTTGTTTCAGTATTTATGGCAAGACTAGGTATAATATGGCATAGAGGGGACAAAGCGAGGAAAATTTGAAGTCAAAAGTTATTCCAAGTGGAATAAGTCTAGTACAATTTCGACCGAATGACAGCTCGCGTTCATACTAACTGACATGACAAGGACATGACGCTTAGGCTTCAAAGTTTTGTATGAAAATATTCGCAATGCCCCCTCTATGCCCTATTATATTTAAATCTCTTTGCTCGTAGACTGGTCCGGATATTAATTTAGAATCGCACAGTAACATTATTATGTCATCAAATAGTTCTGTGTAGACTATACAGGGTGACTTTTTTTACCGTCTGGAAAAAAATGTGGTGTGATCGGTAAGTGTAATAGATTCATTTGACAATGTTACTTAATAATTTTTTTTTTCAAAAAAAATTTTTCTTGCTTAAACTAAAATACATTACTCAATTGTAGTCAAGAATACACACTGAAATATTTGAAATAGTATTTTAAAAAGAAACAGGCTCGTAGCTTCCATTTATGCGCAATCTACCTAAAACCGCCAGCTGCGCGTAGTACTGTGCGAAGTTTTCTAGATTTTGTAAATTGCATTAAACATGACTATATTTAACAATTAATCTCGTGTATAACTTCGGCTCTAGATACCTATACGTCATATTTTTTTCCAGACGGTAAAAAAAATCACCAGTATAAGTAGAAGCTCAAAAAATAATAAGCCCTACAACATCTTTAATAAAATTCACAGTCGAGTGAAAATTGAAAATTTAAAAAGAATTATATCAAAGACAAAATTAAAAGCGTTCTTTTCAAAATTGACAATTATTTCATAACTGGCTTTAAGGTTTCCTATTGAATATTCACAAGGAGCTTCCAAGAAAAAGCCTCTTCAATGCTAAATAAGTATACCTTATTATAAAAACTCGTGTAGTCTCCGCTCGTCGTTTTTAGACTCTTGTTACAATATAAGATATATTTGATAAGAAAGAGACAAGAGTTGGAAAGTGTGACAGTGATGTTAAAAGGAGAGTGAATGCAGAGAACATGGTTAATTTCATTGCACTCCTTCATAAAGAGGCAGAATGTGACAAAAAGATTATGATGATTGAGTGTTAGTACCCACGTTAATTAATGTCAGTAAGTCCCGCGCTGTGCGGACGCGCTACTTTGTAAATCTATAAAAAACGAGCGGTTGCAGCGCTACTGACTAGCGACGCGCGGATGTATTTTTTTGTACAAGTCGAGCAGTGTTTCTTCGTCAGAGTCCATCGTGAAACTATGTACACTACGATTCTCAAACCTAGCGACAGCAGTGCGGCTGCAGCGCTGCAGACGCGATGCCACCGCGCGGCACTTTGCGGCACTTTAAAGACGCTTGCGTCAAAATCACTAGTATTCCTTTAGTATACCAAAATTATTCTGGTGAAGTGTGGGTATATCCCAAAGCGATTTTTTTGTATTTCCAGGATTGGAATACCACCTCAGAATATTTATTTTTTACATCTGTAGCTTGTAAGCTTGCTACAAAAATATCTGTAAGTTTCCTCTGTGACATCTTCGCAAAGATCCTTAGAAGCGTAGTTTTACGAGGCGGTTATGGGGTGACAAAAGATTTTATGCTCGCATAAATTAAACGTGGAACTATCATCGTGGATAGCCCCTTTTACTGCGGAGACTTAGTAACCTATTTATTAGAACTTAAGTAATAATGTTCTTGGAAACACTGTACTTTTTGACGGGCCGGTTGGCTCAGTTGGTAGTGACCATGCCTTCTGCGTCGGAGGTCGCGGGTTCGATCCCCGCTCGGGGCCAACATTTGTGTGCATGAACATGTCTTTTGGCTTCGTGTCTGGTCGTTTATCATTTATTTAAGTATGTTTAGTACCCCATAGTACAGGTCCTGCCTAGTTTGGGACTAAATAGCCGTGTGTGAATTCTGTTGTCCCACGTTTTTTTTATACGATTTTATTATACATTCTAACAGATTTCCCTAAGGTATATTTGTTTGCTATTTTATTGCGCTCGCATGCTCTGCGGTTCGAGGTTATTGAATCTGTGAGATTCGATTAGGTACTTAGAATAATTAGGTACTTACTTGCAAAGTTTTTTGTAGAGTATATTTATTTATTTTATTTATTTATTTATTTGCCTTCATGTACCAAGAAAATGTACACATGGCGAACATGGAGTTGATAGCAAGTAGCAATTCAAAACATAAGTGATATAGTTATGAAATAATAATAATTCCAATAATAATTCTTAGAGCAGTGATAGCCTAACGGTTAAGGAGCCTGCTTCACATTATGATAATCAGTGAGGCTCGGGTTCGAATCCTGGGATGTACCAATGAGTTTTTTAAAACTTACGTACATATTCATCACTAGCTCGACGGTGAAGGAAACATCGTGAGGAAACCCGCAAGTCTCAGAATTAATTTTGAGACATGGGTAAAAAGACCCGGTCCGGCGATGGGCTCACCACCTATCACGTTTTAGGGTCGAATATATCTCGTAAAATGTAAGTTTATTCAGAAATGAAATACCTCTGTCTGGCGTTATTCTCCCCGATAAACTGCAGTTTAGTTTAGCGAGTGTAATTTAAAATTGTATTAGGTATTATTTGTAAAAGAAATAATAATAATTTAAAAAAAAACCCTCCGGGTATAAAAGGCGTGAGATTTTTTTCTAATTGTCTTCTGTTTAAAATATCGATTAGGTACATTACCGCGGATTAATAAATAGATACGTAAATATAGAAATACCTATAGTACCTATACATTTTGTGTAGGTATATTTTGTTAGGTATTTCAATAAATTCGGTAACAAACATAATCAGATAGACAGAGATACACAATTCACATTATGTTTCTGGCCGAGTAGGTACTATGGGATTTTAATAAACTGAATGATCAAACTTTCTTGGAAGCGCTTTTGCTCATTTTATAACAGAAAATAAATGGAAAGATGTAGTTCTAGTTTTCACCACCCGCACATGGCGCCACTTGCAAATGCTCGAAATTTTCATGTCAGAAACGTCTATTGTTGCTACTTTTTGATTTTACTGTTTTCTCGCAAGTGTGTCGAAAAACGTACATGAATTGATGTCAAACTACATCCATTTTATTTTTTGTAACTGAATGTACTGTTAAAACCAATAATGTGAAACGAAGGTCCATTAGTTCCGTGGGCAATATATTTTGTCTAAAATAACAAAAGTTTATTGTGTTGACACTATAAAATCCAGGCTACTTAGGGTGTATTCCCGTTGTCCCCATTGACGATATCCCCATTGAGTGGGGACAGCGGGAATTGAATAAAATTATTAAAAATACTTCCCGTTGTCCCCACTATCTGTCCCCATTGAAATAATGAAATAAAATTATTAAAAATACTTCCCGTTGTCCCCATTGAATTTTTTTTCTCTCCTCTTATTTAATGCAACCAGTCCTTGGACATTCAGCAATATTTTGATGAGAATAATAGTATTGCAAGTACACAAAGTTAACTGCTGGCCAGCTGGCCCAATGTTTACAACTTTATAACAGTTTTTTTGTGCAGCTAATGCCCGTTTTCACCATTGGCCCTTAAATTTAGGTATCCCTTAGCAATATTTAAGTAATACCTAATTAGGAATTCATTTTCACCAACTTTAAGTGTCACCAAAGTCCTGTAATCTTTGAGTATTAAACCAACAGGAGACGTCACGCGCACTAGTTTCTTTGCAAAAAAGTCTGCCAATTTCTGCGCGAGGGACGAGGAAACGCACACAAATAATTTTAACACAAACGCATTTTTTGACAAAACAATTAAACACAAGCTTGAACTAGATGCACACAAATACATTTACCAATCCGAGCACTCCGTGAACTCAAAAAAAATAGTTGTATATAACAGGTATGATCGTTGACCGACACTTTTTTTGGCAGAGGGGAACGCCTGTCAGTGGCGTCTCCGGTTGGTTTAATACTTAAAGCCTGTAATAGTTTAAGTAAGTATTCGTTTTAGGGGAACCCATAATCTAATAACCATTTACGTAGAATTGCTTTATTTAGGGGCTTGTTGGTGAAAATTGACATAAGTGTATTATCCAAAATATCCACACCACAAGATGTTGTCATACGACACGTCGCACAGTCAAAATAACAAAAGGCTATTTGACCAAAACATGCAACGCGTTCCAAAAATATGTCTAAAATTGACAGTTATCACTTGTCTTTTGTCGTTATTTCATGGTGTACGAGAGATCTTATAACCTGTGACAGGAAACCAAACCATAGCGCGATTTAAAATAGAAGTGGCGACATCTATTGGTGTAGAGATACAACCATTTATTTTTAAGTATCGTTCAATTTAGAGGATTAAAACTCTCATTGTTTTCCTTTTTTTTACATAGTATGCAAACCTACATGCATAGGATTAACAGCTGTCGACGGTATGTAAGGCTATTAATCATAATTAAGAGCAGTGATAGCCCTGACGGTTAAAGAGCCGGCCGAAAATCAGTGAGGCTCGGGTTCGAATCCTGGCATGTACCAATGAGTTTTTCAAAAACTTACGTACATATTTATCACTAGCTCGACGGTGAAGGAAAACATCGTGAGGAAACCCGCAGGTCTCAGAATTAATTCTGAGACATGTGTAAATAGACCCGGTCCGGCGATGGGCTCACCACCTATCACGCTTAGGGGTCCAATATATCTCGTGAAATGTGGGTATATCCAGTAATGGAATACCTCTGCCTACCCCCTCGGGGATGAAAGGCGTGAGAGATTAATCATAACTGTAAATCGTTTGCATAAAACAACTATCAAATTAGAAACCTCTTCTTTTTTTCGAAGTCGGTTGAAAACCTCTTTTTTTTCAGTCGAGGTAACAAACATAAAAAAAACTTACGCTACGAGTTGGTATCCTCCTGCTTTTTTGAAGTCGGTTAAAATAAAGTAAAACGTGCGACAAATGGAGCTCCTAACATCGGAACCTTATTGCGGAAGCCATTGTATTTTACACGGGGTGTCTCATAACGCCTCTTGTCACAATACCAGTTTATCTCTGCAGAGTTATTATCTTTTTAATATAAGGTTGCTGGAGGTCATCCATCACTGGTTCTAAATCCCTCTAGAATACTGGCCTAGATAGTTCTACTCGGTTGTAAAGATAGCATGGTTACAGAGAGGGGTTACTGCGGGGAAATACTGAGAGATTGTGTGGAAAACTGAGGGTTAAAGTTGTACGGATTACTTATATTTGGTTTAATATTTTTAGCATAAATCTAGTGTTGTAGTATTAAATAATACTAGTTTTTGAAATAGTTTAAGTTTGGAACGTCATATTTTTTTCAATGAAATGTTCTTAAAATTAGTCGTTTAAATGTTCAGTGTAATATTTAGTTTTAGTTAATTAATATTATTTAAAAAAACTGTACCTACTTACGTATAAACATTATTGTTGTTGTTATTGGGTACTTTCATAAATGGAATACTTCTGCCAAACCCCAGGGGATAGGACGTGTAAGTATATTGTGTGTGTTTGAAAGAAATATAGGTTATTTCTTCAAAAGTTGCGATAATTTCGCCGGGGACTGATTGACTGAGAAACATCAAAATATCCTTGCTTCGTATTTTATTATTGGGAATTGCATAGAAATGAAATAAAATAAAGATTGAAGATTTATCCGATTTTTATGCAACGGAGACAAAAGGTTGTTCGTTCCGAACTTTAGAACGGAACAACAGTAAAACGGAAAACATTCGTTCGTTCCAAATTCAAAAACAAACTCTGGGCCGTCTCGGCACGATCCGTCAATTTCGCAGTCCATCTCGGATTCGAATTTAGAATTGCTTTCACCACTGGCGCAATTTCGTGTACGCTTCGCTGCGCTGAGTTGTTTCAATCAATTCTGTTCGGTTCGTACGAATCAGCGAGTTTCTGTTTAATTGGTACTTTTAGTGTGAAACTCGATGGGCTGCAATCACAACTGGCATTGGCATTCGTCAGTAATTAGTCATTTTAAAAAAGAATTCTTGAGTTTAGACTTGTTGCGTCTTTTTGGCGGGAATTCGAACAGACTTAGTTTCTATAGCGTTCCGTACCTCGAAAGGAAAAACGGAACCCTTATAGGATCACTTTGTTGTCCGTCCGTCCGTCCGTCTGCCTGTCAGGAAGCAGGTATCAAGCTGGAATTTATATCAAATACTCAAGTCTACTGTCCCTTGGAGCTATGAAAAAATCAAACTTCTAAGCCAACGCAATCAAAAGGGAACAGTTGCCGTTTATGCCGCTAATTTCCGCAAATTTTCAACACTCGCAAGCGAATCGAAATCTACAGGGTACTTCCTGTAAACTCAGAATCTTGAAATTTGGTACGAAGCAACGCCTTATAGCACAGATAAAGGAAAAATTGCGAAAACCGCAAATTTTTCGTTACATCATAATGTAATAAAATATTTTAAACTTGAAGTTGCGAAAGAAGCGTGAACTTTTACTTGGCTTGTACGGAAGCTTTACTTACATAGGTATACCTAAAGGCTTGTACGGAACCCTCGGTGCGCGAGTCCGACTCGCACTTGGCCGTTTTTTTTTTGTGAAATTTACTATGGTTTGACTCATAATAGTGATGGTATACTATGGAAAGTGGTCAGAGTGTGGAGTGGACAGAATTTTGGAGTGTAGCCCTAAAATACATAATAACAGGTTAAAATAAATATTATGCGAGTATATGTTACTAAGTGAATTAAAATAACCTGCGTATATTTGAAGCCTTAACTCTAACTTGGCCTTAGGGAACAGACCTTGCCGAGTCGTAAAAGTAATGTGAT
Source organism: Ethmia dodecea (assembly GCA_963855545.1). Lineage (NCBI taxonomy): Eukaryota > Metazoa > Arthropoda > Insecta > Lepidoptera > Depressariidae > Ethmia > Ethmia dodecea. The sequence continues at coordinate 2,144,832 of OY979457.1, forward strand.
TGGCTGTGGGTCGGACCAGTAACATATATTCTGCGTCGAGGATTCCTTTTCTTTGTAATCTTTACATCATGAAATATAGATGGTTGGTGAAGTATATTATCATTGAAAAGGCCATGATTTAGGTGAAACGATTGTCGCCTTTTTGGCACAAAATTTATGCACTTTCAAAATCAGATTATTAGTGCTTGTATGTTACCTTTTTAAGGATAAATTACTGAACTGATATGGACGAAATTTGGTAGTGATATCATATTGATGAAGGATATGTTAGCTTCTTTTTATCCTGAAAGCGGACAAAATTCTGAGAAAAAACTTGTATTTTTGTGTATGGACCTAAAATACAAGCAGAACACGATAAGTCGTCTTCAATGACGAGTGCTTTAGTCACTGTCTATAAAAATCTATGTGAAACATCTTATATTAGGACGGACAAATAGGTACATAGATATAATTTAGGATAAACAAGTATTTAAAAATATACTTAATAGGTATAAAATATACAGGGCGTCCCACGCCCATGCCACCCGGAGCGAAAATATTGAAGCACTGAAAGTCGGAAATTTTTTTCCCGTTTATTCGTTATAAACATTGGTACAAAACTACAAATCTTTCCTCTTTATAATATTAGTGTTTATAGGTAGATAGTGTAGATTATCCTTCTTGATATATTTTCGAAACGCAAAAGGAATAACAAATTCTACGCAGACGAAGTCGCGGGCATCAGCTAGTTTTCAATAAATTGACAAATTTTATGATCCTTCTTTCATTTAAGATGCTATTTTATTTAGAAAAAAAAATCTTATGATTAACCCTACCGACCATTATCACAAAATACATGTGTTTATTTTTTTACATTTGACGGGTTCGATTCCCGGAAGACGCAGTCACCTAAAAAAATCTGTGAATGCAATTCTATAAAATTTATTAATAAAAACAAAATTATATTTTTTATTAGTAAGATATCCTATTTTCAATATTTAATCTACATTCCGCGGGACGCCCTGTATATGCTCATTCTATTTCCCAAGGCCGTCGGAGGTATTATTGGAAATGCTCACTTTTCACAAGCATATTTTTTAAATCTCTAAACGTAATTGGTGGTAAGCCCATCGCCAAACAGGGGGGGGTGCTATTTAATATGCTCAGAATCAATTAGAGGCCTGTAACGTTTCCTCTCCGTCATACATACATACATAATCAGCTTAGTTAGTCATACATATATGCTTACTAAGGGCTAGGTTATGCACTATTTAGTTAAGTTGATTTAGATGAACATTGGTTTCGATTCTGCTTTACAGCGCTAAACTTATTTTAGTATACTCCCTTAGATAAAAGCAAATTTGCTTTTATCTAAGTATACTCCTGTCAAAACTGAAAACGAAAAAAACTTTCTCCTAGAAAAGAAAAGAGACGACAGATATTAAGTCCTGTCAAAATTAGAATTAGTCCAGACAACTAAGGCATTTCATAACATGTTTAGTGCTTATGTAACGAAGTCACGAATAAAATACAGCCTCTGACCCTTATCTTTTATCCCTTTTCTTTTTTTGAGGTAAGACAAAGACAGGCGTGAACTAAAATAAGTTTAGTCGCTTTAAAGCAGAATCGAACTCATTGGTTGCCTACGAAGCTTGCTTATGAAGTTTAGTAGTCATAAGCTTACATGTTTATAGAAGCAATGTTCACTTACTAACCAACTTATCTATCTGACCTAACCTAACCTAACCTAACTGCTCTTAATACGTATTTTGGTATCCAAAATTCGGTATTAAACACAAAAAAGATCTCATTCATAGTATTGACTTTTTCCCTCTCCCCACTATTAGTATAGATTTGTATAAACATACTATCCTACTAAATTATTCAACAAGGCACGCCTCAACATACTCGAGCGCTCAAAGGTATTATTCTCGAATGGTTTATGTTGCGTTCAGCGATGCTATTACGATATATCGACTGAATATAGCAAACATTCGAGATAATAACGATAATAACGTAACGATGTGAACTTGTTTGTTCGCTCCCCCATTTCTGTTAAAGTGTACTGAAACTTCTGAAAAGGAAGGCTTTTGAGATACTTGTAACGATTTGTGTGATCTTTTGGATATAATACTTGATATCACGTTGAAATGATAACTACACTTGGAAGCAAAAGTTTGGAATGGCGCCTTTTTTTGGTTCATCATCAGCCTATAGTAGTCCACTGCTGGACGTGGGCCTCTCCAATTAAAAATAAAAATGTATTTATTTTCTGCAGGTAATTGAAAAAGACACTTAGAAAAGTCAATAGTCTAATAACAAGGCACTCTAAACTCGTCCATGAAGATTGGCTAAATGTAGCAGCCCATCTCCACCGACGAGTTGCTGGTTCCAAATGCAGTACCCCAGTAGAAGAACCAGCAAGAAACTCAAGGGCAGCTCTTTTTAATCTTATGTCTTCAATTGCACGCTATTAAGCTCAATTCTCGGCAACTCTCATCCATCTTCTGTGGTCAATAATACTAATTTTTATTTAAAACTATAGATCAAAAAACAAATGAATATGGTTTGGCAAATAGGTTAAAACGTATGATAGGTTCTTATTTGATAACGATACATAAAACATAGATAACATGTAAATAAATATGATATAAAATGATATAATGTCGACGGAAGGGGCCCCTGCGTGCTAAGTAGATCGGTCATTGTGAATGATACCAGAGGTCCCCCCGCACATCAGAAGTATTCAGGATCGCCGATGCGGTATCTATGTGGGCGTATCTACTCTGGGCAGGGTAGTAGGTAATAATTGAACTGGTTACACAAGAGGTACATGGTCACTTTATTAAGTAAGGTCACAAAGTGAATAAGAGACAAGTCAACAGTTATGCTAGGATAATATTATAATCTAGTAGGTGTTCCAATTGAATAAGCGGGTAGGTACTCATAATCCAGATAGTAGAATGGGACAGGCCCACCCCCCTCCTGGGGACATAGCCCACCACCATCCCATGGTCTCGCCGTTCCTTGGCTCTGACCTAAACGTGGGATGCGCTCAGTAATCCCTCTTTACTGCTTACTTCACGCATGGCTTGATTCCCTACAAATTATAATTGTCCCCTTACCTCGCTATTGTCTCAATAAGATACAAACATTACCAAACGCAGCAATGACCCATCTCGCCTTCCACGGTGCCGCTGGTGCACAGAGGTTCCATCTCTGTCTCGCTTACCATTCGAATCCTCTCACTACACTTATGGTCACTTGCGCAATCCTTTATTTAGAGTCCTCGATGCAGACTTTGTATTATTCCGGCAAAACATAACAAACGAACCATAATTCTCTCTTCATCTGTCAGATGATTGACAGCCCTCAAAAAACCCTCTGGGTTGCCATTTTTCCCAATCGATTCCTGTCAATCCAATTAATTAACATAGTAACACTGAAAACGATTAGGTCTATCTTCTTATACTAGACGGCGTTGCTGCGACACGGCTCATTAGTTCTAGTTATCATAATAGATGGCGTTGCTGATTCCCCGACATATATAATATATAAAATAATCACCCTAGTTATTACGTCATTAAATTCAAATAATTGTAATATAGTCATTTAATATAGTACAAATTAAAAATTTTGAAAATAAAACATAATTCATATTTGCAAACCTACACAATAGTCTAGGTAAATTAGATATAACTCTTAAAAATATCTTAGAAACGGCCTTTAAGGAAAACAATTTTACACAAAAGATATTTCTACTACAACCCTTGAAAAGATCTTTCAGAATTAGTCCAACCCTAATCCAGGACTTAATTAATCACTTTTTTCGTGAGCACCTCCTTGGTTGAGATCTTCTAAGAATTCCGATGAGAAAAGGTAATTTGTACTGTGAATAGCCTGTTGAACTCAGGATAACTAATTCATTATTGAAGTCGGAGCAGAGGCAGGGGTAGTGTAATCTGAATCTTGATAACAGAGAGCTACTTTGTAAAAAAAAAGGTTCGCCGTAGCAAGGTAAAATAAACTAAAGAGTAACCGTTCTAAGATATACTTTAAAACATCTCTAGTACTGTTGGCAGATAAGAGAAAATAGACTTACCTATGTGCGGTTGTTAGTGCCAATGTTAGGTCGGGATGACGTTATCAGTATAAGTGTGTTAACGTAAAACTTTACGTATAAAATATTAAAATTCATACAGATAATAGGCTGTTATGTAAATGCAAAATACAGTACATCCAAACAAACAGTCGTTATACGCAAATAACATTACAGATGTTAACAATTTTACTAAAAGCAGTAAATATAATATCGCAGAAATAAAATCTGCTTGAGGTACCGTCAATAGAGATAATATGTAATATCGAAAGAGATTTACCCAAATACCTTTTCTAATTTGAATAATCTAGCTAGTAGTTAATCTCTTAATTGGAAAGTTTCTCTCATTGGCCCTATACCAAAATTGCTGAAACACTAAAACGGGAATCATAAAGAAGTAGGAGTAAGCATGTGGATACAGGTAATTCGAGCCTCCCATAAAACGGTTGTAATAAACAGACAGCAATAAAATCCTCGGGAGACATCAAAAAACTTTCTCCTTTACGATATTTCTGGCGTATTACCCTGCTCTTTGGGCCGACACCTCTCAATTAACGTCCGAGTGCTTTTGGAACTATTCATGTACTGTCCTTTGAAATTGGGAAGTTTAAATAGAAAATTCTTCCAGAATTGTGATGATATTATCAGTATGTTTATCAGTTGTTTTGTACCCATAGTACATGGTTTGCCTAGTTTTGGACTACATAACCTTATGTGAATTTTGTCCCACAAATTTGTTTATTTATATCTTGGAGAATTTGTGACTTCAGTTTGTGGTGTCTTCTAACAATAACTACAAATTCTCGAAGTATCAATTCATCAGCTAGAACCGACTGCAGACTGCTTTCGGTATGGATGGTAAAAGGATGTCCAATTCTGCAGTGAATATCCTTCAAATGAGGAAAATATATCAATTACAGCTTCGCTTTTGAGTGTTGTTACAGACGTCTTTACGTTATAAACGTTCGGTATCGTGGATGAACATTCAAAATTCAAGTGAATCAACATTCCTTTCGTAATTTCAATGTTTGCTGCCAATATTATTCTTGGAAATTATTCTCGAAAGTCTATGGTAGATTTTGTGGAATTGTGTAAAAATATATTTTATATAACATATTTATAGTTACATAACGTCTTCATTTGTCCGTAGCCGTTTCAAAACCCGTTTCGGCTTTCATTTAGGAAACCTTCCATTATGAAGCACCTAAACTTATTTGTGTAGGCTATAACTCCTAACCACAGCCGACCTACATCCTCTCACACGTTAAACAGCGACCCAATAATGAAGACCTTAAAGTCCAATATGGAAAAACGTTCATACGGCGCAAATAGCTTGGGACATACCAAAAGAATATGCGTGGCGATCGCATCCGAAATAAGTGGAACGGCGAAGGAAATTGGACTGTATTTCTTGATGTCAAGGTTGCTCGGAGTAATTTCTCGGTGGGGTACCAAGGGTGATCCTATAATCTTTGAGTCAGCATCTTTGACGCCCGCAAACTCCTTAAAGTGCTATCTCGGAGGCTTATAGCTAAATGGAACACAACTTTTTCATCCAAAAAGGCGGGTGCTAGCGCGAAAATTGCTAACAGCGTCGGATCAGAACGTACGGCGAAATTTTTGGTTAAAACAGTTTATTGCTCTAAGATTATTATATGAGAGGGACAAGCCTGACCTTCTCTTCTGAAGAAGACAAGCCCTCCTATCATGTCAATCTAAAAGAACATTCGATTAGATTGTACAATGCTACTTGGCTAGGGGGAAGGTCGATAAAAATAATACCAATGTGACAAATGGTACCTACCAGATACTGTTTTACTAATACCTAAATAACAGATATAATTTAACCTGGTTAAACTTAGATAAAAGCAAAAAGGAGGTTACAACATAAATCAAAAACCACAAAGTAGGTACATAACTTGTAGATCGAAATATAAATATGAGAAATAGTAATATAAATACTACGTACCTACTCTTTAGAGATTTGTTATACTCTTGATACTCAACAACTTTGATTATATCAAATCGAATTTTGCTAAAAAAATTCAGTACAGTGTTCCAAAATATTTGAACGTTACGGAAACTTTAACATTTTATAATATTTTATACAAAAATATTGTTTAAGTTAGATATAGTTTTTCTGGGTTCCGGTGCGAATGTTTAAGCACGTTTGATAAAACTTGATTTTCTGAATCTACAGCAATATGATAAAAGGGTATGTCTGTGATTTCAAAGTGAATCATAATGTTACATTTATATAATATCTTGCTTCACAAGATAGGTATATTTTATTTTACGAAGCGAAGGTAGGTCGCTAGTACAGTCAACAAAGTTGTTAGGGTTACATGGCCAGTAACTAAAAACGCATTTTTCTGGGGTAGTCATAACTAAATCTTATTTATTATTGTTTATTTCAAAAGGTATCTTTGATCCCTATAATTTCCAAAAAAAACTATAAATACATTTAAGGCTTTAAGAGAAAATCAGAATCTTAGTTTCTGGTCATGTAACATTAACAACTTTGTTGACTGTACCTATACAAAGATCTAACACACATAATTATACGCTAAAGTATCTCTAACACAATATTTGTTCAGTGAACCTACGCCTACTACTTCTTAGGCCACTTTCCCCACTAAGCCAACCAAATCACGATATTCAAAACATATTTTCTTCTGAAGTTTCCTTGTCACCGAGGCACGTAATAGCTTTATTGTTTTTCTTTCATTTGTTTATATGTTGTATTATGTTTGTTTACCAAGATACAAAGTTTGTGTTTGTTATTTTAGGCTTTTTGCTGTATTTGCTTTTTAGTAAATTTCTTTCGGCTAATTAGTTTTGTTTTTGTTTTCTGTTACGTCTTTCTTCGTAAAGGTCAGTTTATTTTCTTCAGATGTATATGAGTACCTACTAAACTAAGTTTGACTTGTTGTACTTGAGGTATACCCGACCAAACGAAAAATTATTAAAAAATATGGAAAAAAAAACATGAATGCCGAATTGAAAACCCCCTCCTTGTTACTCCACTTATTATAAGCCCTCAGGCTTAGAGGTCCAAAAATGTACTCAAGAAAATTATATATTTCCAGGAATAGAATACCTTTGCCGACATATTATACGGAATGATAAATATATTATATTAACATAAAGAAATGTTTGAAGGAATACTTCACCCTGAAATATTGAGAGTGAAAGCTTTATTCATAATGGCGAACTTCTATAAATATGAAAATCATCTCAAGGATGAGAGTGAAACTATATGGCTGAGAAAACATAATGACAGATGAATGAATTGTATAGCGCAGGTGGTTGTCGTTTATAAAACAGTTTTATCAGCTGTTCTCTTACTTTTTTAAAAATACAGTTTTTTTAATATTTCAAGATCACGCGATTTCTTTTTCCTGAAATTGATAAATATATTGTACACCAAAAACAATACAAAGGAGATACTATAATTAAATAAAGTACAATTGGAGGTTTGATCGCTTTTAGAGATCTCTTCCAGACAATCTTAGGATTTATGAAACTGAAGGATTAGACGGTGAATTATAAAAGTAATTAATATTGAATAAAAGTACATTAATAGTTATACCTATATAATTTGTATGTAAAAATTTTAATAATTGTAAAAATTTATTTAACGGTCTGATTCCTGGACATGAAAAAAAGGTTTGAGTGGATATAACATACACATTATTAAATATAGAACACTAACAACAAAACGTACACTTCCTCGAACTGAACTGGCTAGAAAACTGCTGATACGGATAAAAAGCAAGACGTTTGAGACCGGGTTCCTTCAAATCAGCTGTTGGCTGCAGTTGGCGAGCGCATCCGCTCGGCTGTTTCCGACAACCCGGACGGGTGACGTCCGGACACCGTCCGGGGTCCGGACGGGCTAGGTTTCGGAGATCCGAGAATTTGGATTTCGCTGGCAATCGACCACTGATGGAACGGATGTGCGGATGTGAGAGGTTTAGTGTTTACGAGTGTTGCGAGTTTGAGGATATCAGATTTAAAATTGTACCTATTTAATATAATGATATAACAAAAAATACGAATGAACAATAAGAAATTGAATAGAACATTGCTTATCATATTGCTGTAAATTTGATCTGAAAAGAAACTTTTCATAAACAGAACTCCTAAAAAGTAAAAAACCGATTTCAACGAATTATGTATAAAAAATACAGTGGAATTGAGAACTTCTTCCTTTTTAGAAGACAGTTAAAACAAGAATATACGAAATCGGTTGGCGTGATACGTCCATTTGTCGAGCACATACTTTATTCAAATTTAAAACTTATATGGTTTTTTTCATGGATTCGATTGCCAGAGCTAGACAAAATAAAATGGAACCACACGGGAAGCACCAGCTTTCAAATAAAAAAGAAACATCCAAATCGGTTCACCAAGCCGAAATTTCTGAAGTACCAAATATAATCTATACATATAATAAAACTCTAACGGGGCCGTGTCTGTACATTAAATATTTTTTGAAAATTTCAACGGTAGTGTATATAGTTATCGATATAGATACCGAAACACCAATTTTTGGAATTTTTGTCTGTCTGTCTGTCTGTCTGTCTGTCTGTCTGTCTGTCTGTCTGTCTGTCTGTCTGTCTGTCTGTCTGTCTGTCTGTCTGTCTGTCTGTCTGTCTGTCTGTCTGTCTGTCTGTCTGTCTGTCTGTCTGTCTGTCTGTCTGTCTGTCTGTCTGTCTGTCTGGTTGTGCACGCATCACTCAAAAACTACTGAACGGATTTTGATGAAATTTGGTATGGAGATAACTGAGTACCCGGGTCAACATCTAGGGCACTTTTTATTCCAGGAAAATATCTCATTCCCACGGGAAAATAAAAAAACTGGTTAAAAAGAGAAATACGTACTACTCCGAAACGATAACACCTAGAAACTTGAAAAATGGTATGAAGGTGTCTGATATGTCATAGGAAATTGGTATGAAGGGATTTTCGTAAATTCCCACGGGAACGGGAATAAACTAAATTCAAGCGGGAAAACGCCGCTGGGCACCCGCTATTTGAAATATGGTATGTAGGTGTCTTAAGTATGTCGTAGGCAACCACTATGAAGGGATTTTCGGAATTTCCCACGGGAACGGGAATAAACTAAATCCAAGCGGAAAAACGCCGCTGGGCACCCGCTATTTGAAATATGGTATGTAGGTGTCTTAAATATGTCGTAGGCAACCACTATCAAGGGATTTTCGGAAATTCCCACGAGAACGGGAATAAACGGAATCCGCGCGGGCAACGCCGCTGGGCATCCGCTAGTAAAAACATATGTGTCGAATTGAGAACCTCCTCCTTTTTTGAAGACGGTTGAAAAGTAGGTTTTTTGCAGAAATTGAATAATTTTGCCGGTATATAGGCATGAGCATATTTTTTTATCCACTTCAAGAAAAAAATACCACCGTTATTTTACTACTAGTATATAAATACAATAGTTAGTTGGTTTGTACTTTCACGCATTAACAGACCTTTTGAATACTAATACTTGAATGACTGGAAAGTGACATGGTCTACTTTTATCTCGGGGCCTATCGATACTCCAGCCTTGTAGTAAGCAAAAGCAACTATTTTACATGTCTCCAAAAACGTGGAAACTATTTCATGTCCCTAACTGACTCCATAAATACAAGACTAGGAGACGTCACAACAAATCCTCCAATTCAGATTACGTCGGAAAATATATCACGGCAATTGGATGGAAGCAACGACAGAAAATCCTGTACGCCGATATACAGCAGGCATGTCCTTTAATATGCCTTAATGGAAGAGGAAAGTACAGGGTGATGGAAAACAAATGCCTCCGGTCGGCTCATAGCTGCCTTTGAGTGTGGCTACGAAACCAGATATTTCGGAGAGCATTTATTGTGACGTGATATTGAGGAACGGGTAATCAATCGACGGGCCTGTCGGCTCAGTTTTTTTTTTTTTATAAGAAAAAGGCGGCAAACGAGCAGACGGGTCACCTGATGATAAGTGACTACCGTCGCCCATGGACACCTGCAACTCAAGAGTCACAACTGCGTTGCCGGCCTTAGGAGGTGGGAATAGTGTTAGCGGGAGGGGGAGGGGGGGGGAATGGGGCCTCCGGTTACCTCACTCACTCAACGAAACTCAATGCATTGCTTTACGCTGGTTTTCTGTGAGGCCGTGAGTTGGTAGTGTCCCTGCCTTCTGAGTCGGAGGTTGCAGGTTCGATCCTCGCTATAGGCCAACATTTGTGTGCATGAACATGTCTGTTGGCTTCGTGTCTGGGTCTTCAATATTTATTTAAGTAGGTTTATCAGTTGTTTAGTACCCATAGTAATAGTAATAGAATGATACATTTTGGATTTGACATAAGCTTTACACAAGTCGCTTGATGTTTACTGACTGTTGCAAGGATATTATACAATATTAAAAACGCGATCAAGTAAAATTTACGCAATTCTCCAACGAAGTGCACTGCTAGCATTGACATGTACTTTTTCTTAGTTGGTGTAACAATAAACGAAGGGAAAATAACAATAAAATGCCACTCCGCAAGGGAAGCTGAACATTTAATAAGATATTTGTGATGTGGCTAATTTAGCAGCATCTCTTTCTGTTGTCCTCAAGGAGATAAGGAGATTCGCGCGATACATTCTGTGATACGACTCCAATTCTCGAGTTTCGTGGCCACAGCACCCGCTAGCACAATATAATACCCTCTGCGCTCCTTGTAACGATCTGTGCTGGAAATATCTCTTTGTGGTGAAAGCTCGCAGCTCCCAGTTATTTCACACCGTCTTTGTCATAACCGTGCAGTGTGAGAGAGAGGGCCTTAGCTGTTTGTGAGCGCCTCTTTAAGTGGTTCATAGTTCAAGAATCTGCTAAGGCATGGCGGTATTTACTCTGCCTCTAGGTTTTTTCTTTTAGCAGTTATTCTTGGTGTTGGCGTATAGTTGGGTAAAGCAATTACTTAGTGGGATAAATAATTGTTTACGGTTTTGCGTTGCCTACCTGGGAAGTAGTATTTTATATGTTTGCGTTGGTTGAATCGTGGTTTTAGTTTCCTTTTTGATATATTTTCTTTCCGTTTATCTATTGCTGGCTTTTTCTCATGAGGTAAATTATTGTTTATACCATTTTTTTCTATATTAGTTTTGCTATTGATTGAAACAAATTCCAAGACACGTTTTCACGGTACGATTCTGCTCGGACGGAGAGTAAATGAAACACCATTCGGTCCACTGATTGTTGTCTAATATTGTGATATTGTTTGACCGATCACTGCTTTTTTCAATAGCTAACTTTTGTTTGCGAGTCTAATCTATTCTTTTACCTAAATTTAATGAGAAAAACCCACCAACAGCGGTGTGGAGACACGCGAATATAATTTTTATCATTCCCATTGCAATTTTTTATATTTATATATATATTTTTTTTTCATCTTTTATCTTTTATATTTATCTTTTTTTATATTATCGGTATATTCTTACCTTTTAAAAGCTACCTATCCTTATTCCTAATTTCAGCTTCATCCAGTTCAGTGTTGTATATTATTCAATCGTAATATGTTTGATTATCCTTGCCTATAATATATTGTGGATATTTGCTAGATCGATATTAAATAATCTGGGTCATCTTTAAATACAATCACAACGTGCGGACATACTGACGGGCGATCACCGGCTAAACGTTTTCCTAAATCCCAAATCAGATTACCGATACCACAACACGATAGCTATATCGCCAATACCTCCACTTAGGGATGTGACATTGATCGAGAAAAATCGATGATTTAAAAATCGATTTTTCACTTTTTAAAAACAATTTATTTTTGAAAAGTCAATTAATATAATTAAAAATCGATTATAAGAAAAAAATATTAATTAATATGAAAAATTTTATTTTTTACGATCTATATCCTTTTAAATTAAACTGTATTAGTACGAGATCCGGCTGTAAAAAAGTGTAGGGGTCGAGTATATGCTACAAACCAAATTTTTACGCATATTTATGATTAGGAGAATATATATCTACCATTGTGGGTACCTTGGTAGATATATATCGAAATATGGCCGCATTTATATATTCTCCTAATCATAAATATGCGTAAAAATTTTGTTTGTAGCATATACTCGATCCCTACACTTTTTTGCAGCCGGATCTTAGGCTATATGTTAGTTAACCTATTTGAAATTTAATAAAATCGAATATAATCGATTGATTAAAAGTAGATTTTTTCCTATTCAAAATCAATTATTTTTTCAAATCAATTTTTTCACATCCCTACCTCCCCGTAAGCTGTAATGTGCGCTCTACGGACTATATAGCTATACTATAGCTATAGTACCCAAACGCAGGGTATTAATTGACGTGGCTTTATCGGCCCCGAACTAGACGGCCAGGGTCTGGATTAGTTAGATCGACACGGCATTAGCCAGTGCCGGGTGAAATTGATACCGCTGAATTGCAAACAATGGGTTTTGGGGCCGAGATTTTTTAGTTCGAACTTCGACCTACCTGGTTGGACGTTTTCGACGGAGCGGATTACAGAGTAAAGAATAAAGGAGGTTTGGTAGGGGTGTTTTTGGCAAATCGATGTTAGTTACTGGCTATTGGCTAATTTGGTGTAGTTGAGGGTTGTGTTATATGAAAAATAGTGTATTTGAGACTGCTAAGTAAAATCAATTAATTTTTTTTGTGAAAACGAAAATTGAATGGAAAATGTATGGTGGGCTTCATCATTTTCCTTTCGGACCATCAAGTTGATTTCGCTTAAAGTTGAAATCCCAAAATGTTGGATTTCCCAGAATGTTGATTTATTTTAATTTCGTAAAATGTTGAATTCTCAAAAAGTTTAAATCCCAAAATGTAGAATTCCTCATAAAGTTGAAATCCCAAAATGTAAAATTCCCCAGTTTGTAATGTCAATTTTGCAGACATTAATGTGTATTTTAATTAATTTTTTTAACGTTATAAAAAATGATGACCACGCATAACTTTTTGCAGAGTAGTCAGAGGAGATTTCGATCATTCTCTTTTTATTTGATAGCGTTCAATGGTCCGAAAGGCATACTTCGAAGTTGGGTCTTATTTATGGTCCGAAAGGCATACTTCGAAGTTGGTCTCATTTATATTTATGAAAAAAAAAACACCTCTACCGGTAAAAAAATAGGAGATAAGTGATTGTTCACCTACAAGATTTTCATCCTTGAACCGATTCTGTTAAAACTTGGGACCACATTATGTAGTTCTAATGTTCTAGTGATTCTACAACATGACAGAGATCTAAAATTACTCTGATGACGGAGATGGAAGACAGTTGTTGGTTTACAGCAGCTCATTCCTGTTTGAACTTATTCATGCATCCTTATTAGAAGTTTATGTTCCTTTTTAGGTTTTCGTACCCAAAGGGTACAACGGAAATCCTATTACTAAGACTTTGATGTCCGTCCGCCCGTCCGTCTATCACCAGGCTGTATCTCTTGAACCGAATTTTCACAGATGATATATTTCTGTTGCCGCTATAAAAACTAATACTAAGAACAGAATAAAATAAATATTTAAGGAGGCTCCCACAAAGTCAAAGTCAAAGTCAAAATTCTTTTATTTCAGTAGGTATTAGTAATACATTTTGAAATGTCAATATAAACAAGGCACACTAAACTGTCCATGAGGATTGGCTAAATGTAAACAGCAGCCCATCTCCACCGACGAGTTGCTGGTTCCAAACACACAAGAATATTTTTTTTTTTGCAGTTTCATAGATAATGGTACCTAAGGAACCCTTTGTGTGCGAGTCCGACTCGCACTCTCTGCTCATTTTTTTTTCATTTTCTTTTTTTTCGTCGGTTTAATTTTTTGTCAAAAGTTTTATAATTCTGCAAATACAACATTTTGGGAATTCAACTTTATGGGATTCAACATTCTGGGAAATCAACTTTTACGGAATTCAACTTTACGCAAATTCAACTTGATGGTCCGAAAGGATCATTTTTAGTATTCGATTGCTTCACTTTTTTTATTGTTTAATTGCTACAATTTTAAATTAAAATCAAAATACAATTTTATGATCTGTTTTGAAATAATGTTGTAAAAACAAATATATATTTTTATTCACACTTTTGGATTCATTTAAAGAAAATTAAAAGTAAAACTAAAACTACCAATTAAACGGCTAAGAATATACAAGTTGTCAAACTTTAACCAAAACTTAACCTAATCAAACAACCCGCCCCTTGCCGATCCCGGTGCAAAAGTGCCCATAACGCTCGCTGCGTTACCGCGTTGAATCGCCACGGCTAACCTTTGCACCAGGAACGAACCAGAGCGGGGGTCACCTCCTCGTTCTCTTAGTCGACTGCCTAATTCAGCTATAAACTGCTTAGCCTCCGTGCTCCAGCAACCAGCCGTTTCCACAGCGAACGGGATGAACTTGTAAGTCTGGCCAAGAATGGAATATTTATCCCGCTTTTTATTTGCTGCAGTTTCAGCGGCAGCCCCAGCTGCTCTCATAGTGCCACCAAGGTGACAGGCGGCGTAAGTGCTGACGCAGGTGGCGTCCCACACAAGGCACTTGCCGCACTTCCAGGGCACCAGGGTAAGCCCGTCGGGTCGTTTCCCATCGGATCGACTAAGGCCCGGAGGCTCGAGGACGCATGGGATTTGGGCAGAAACAAGGGCTCTTCGTATTATATCGTTAAGGGCGTGGTGGCGTGGGAACCTCCCAGAACAGCGACCGCAACTTAAAGCATGATGGCTGTTGCTTCCACCATGGAGCCGCAAACACATACATGTGGTTCACATACGTTGCACCCCAGGCGGAGGGCCACCGCCACACGCAGAGAGTCACTGTCGAGGAGTGTACCCATGTGAGGAGATGGTAATGCGTGTAGCCACGCCCCCGATTCAGGTTGAGACACTGCCCGAAGTCTAGCCACATCTACCCCCAAGGCCCCATCGATCAAACGAACCAAAACACCCTTAGCGCCAACATCGTCCCAAGCACGCTGGGAACAAACGTCCTGTGGTAGCGATGCCCCTGAATTACTGGCAGACCAGGCGCTCAGGGCACCATCCGCGAATGGGACACTGACCTTGCCGCCATAAGAGGGTAAAATAGAAGCGACAAGATTCGTGACCCCATGCGCCGACGCCAAAAATGCAGGAACCCCCACGTCATGCATGCACCTTATCCCCAAACCGCCATGCCTAACGGGCAATGCAGCCTGACTCCATTGCGCGTCACCGAGCGAAACATTTAAAATGGTCTCCACCGTATCCCTAAGTGCAACGTCAAACAGCGACACTTCTGCAGGAAACATCCAAGTTGGAGACGTCCGCAACAAATACGTAACCTTAGGGACGGCGAAGCAAACGCGCAACAGAATCAGTGCAACGTGTGCGGAGAGATGTTTGAGGCGCTCCCGGGAAGACTCCAGAAGACGCTTTTTTTCTCCAATTGCCCAAGGAACCCCAGAAGGGAAAATAGGACAGCCCAAAAGGCTGAAAGTACTAGGGTTTAATTCCTTAAGTCCTGGGATCAGGGAGTCGAAATGAGGAAAAAAAGTAATTGATCCTGAACTGCAGGCAAAGAACTCGCACTTGGTCGTATTCACCTCCAGCCCCATCTCCTTCAGCCGCGGTATCAGAAGCTTCAAATCACTTTCTACGACTTCAGGCTTGCCCCCGATAGTCCCATCATCCAAATACCAGACGTTTAGCGGAGATTTTAATTCAGGGATAACTTTTTGAATTGCGAGGCTAAAAATAAGTGGACCAAGTGGATCACCTTGTTGAGCCCCAACTTGAGGAATAATAAGCGAATCACCGAAAAAGAGATTTGAAGGAGAGCCGTACAGCTGAAATAGAAAGCTGTACAAGGAAGGAATTTTCTCCCTAGCCTCCCCTAACAGAATGTCCCTTTCCAGGGAATTAAAAGCGTTCCGAATATCTAGTTTCAATATGACATTGTCGGCGTTTTTAGGGTCAGTGGCGAAGGCACGCGCTGCATGGATCGCAGCCTCGCAGCCTAATTGCGTCCCAAAACCCAGCTGATTAGGGCGCAAATATGCGGCCATCTCCTCCCTCACAGCGCGACATCCCACTTTTGCCACTACACGTCGGAACACGCTACCAACTGCTATAGGTCTGATTCCCCCATCTTTTTTGCTTAAGGCGCACAGAGAAGCTCCATATAGAAATGGGCAGACAATGGGATTCAACCGACCTTCAAGAAGAAAGTTGCACAACTGTAAATGAATGATTATTTGAAATTTAATTTCAATAATGACAGATACACTTCAGAGGAAATGTACGGCAAAATTAAGCCGACAATAAGCCTTGCAGAAAGCTTGATAGAAGATTAAATCCCGTACTTCTTCATACTATATTTACCTACTAACCTAACTACACTCGTAATTGTCATTAGAGAAGAGACACCTATTTGTTTTCTCACATGTTATTGGAATTTGGATTCTATTCTAATTACATAATTAAAATGTGGCTGTGGTAAGGCTGTTTAGTGCTTACGCGGTGCGTGGTGTGTGTGAAAAGATTTTAAAATAAGTTTTATGTCGTTAGAATAGAAACCAAGCTGCAATAACCTGTAGGAAAACGCGCTGAATCCAAGCGAAGCTAAAAAGTATCCGTCGGTATGCGCCCTAAGAGTGGTATCAGTTTAGCACCAACAACAGCATTCCAAGGAGGCTTGGTGTTAGTCAGGTGGCCAGTCAGAAAAAAAAACCTTTCCAACCTTAACAACAAAAAAAAAAAGAACGCTATTTCCTGGGCCTTTTCAAGGCAAGAGTGAATAGGAATTATCTAGGCAAACATGCTACATCGTCGTCTGCATCATCACTTTCCATCAGGTGAGATGGCAGGCAAATGGTTTGCCTATTATTAATAAAAAAAATAGAATACATACCTATTGCATTGCATGCACTGCTTCCGGCCCAAACAAGAAATTATGGAGGACGGTGACTTTTTCATGCAAGAGAGTGTTACGGGTTGATGATAAAAAGTGATTGCCAATTATAGTTGCGAAATACATTCCTGCGAAAAGTGTGCAACTACGATATTACGATGAAAGTGCCCTGACATAGGAATATATGTTTTAATCAATACTCAAATAGAATTTAATTTTGCCCTTTTGAACTAATAAGGTCGTAACTAAATCCAATCAAAAATATAAGAGATATAATATCTCACAGAAGTAATACCAGGCGTCAGTAAATTTCCGTGTACGAAACTAATTTTCGCTATGAATCCGGTACTGTGTAGAACATATTTGAGACACACGCGTTTGACGATTGGCTAGCTAAGTATTTGTGGTTCTGAATGTGGTTTTTATCTTTTTCTTGCTTTATATATTTTAGGTTATGTAACAAAACGGGTGAATAATAAACTCAAATATCCATAACGTAAGTATTTTTGCTTAAAAAACGTTTTTCATCAAACTTTAACATATTTTAAGAAAATATATATAATTTTCGCGACTGCTGTACATGCTGCGCCATGACTTTTTTGAAAATTAAAAATAAAATCTTTTCTAGCTTTTGCTTCCCTGATAAAAAGTATTTCACTCCTCGGTCTTCTTTATCCTTATGCAAAAAATTACGTAGATCCGTTGTTTTAATGTTGTGTAAAGGTAACAAAAAAATCACCATTGCGTCTATAATAGGTATGAAAGTAGTACTAGCTTTGATTACCATAGCCTAGAAAAGCAAAGGAACACTGGTATTTTCTTTTTCATAAAATGCCGAAAGAGCAGGCCGTCCATGTGATGGTAAATGCAGCCTAAAATTTTTGTTCATGCACATGCTCAGCTCGCAGTTTTCGTTGCTCGTTCGCCGTGTGTCCCAACCTCACCGTTCGCTGACGTGCTAAAAGTCTCACGGGAAACATAATCCACAGAGAGACGGCGCTCCGGGAATTGGACCGCTTTCCTGGATTAACGGCTAATAGTGCCGGGATAACTCGTGTTTGGCAACCCTGTCTAACTTAGTTAGCCATTAGATATATCTCCGAGGAGCATCCGATAGGGATATGACTAATACTTTTTTTAATTAATTAGTTATTGGCTTAGAGAGAATTTGTAAGTCGATGGCAGAAGACCCATTCGACTAATAACCCTGGAAGACATTAAGGGGAAGGGGAAGGAAGGTACCTACCTAATGTTTTTCGGGCATATGTAGGTATTGTGGGTCGATTTCTTTAGCACTGGCAGTATAGATGTGTCTATAGATGTCTTAGTTGTTGAAATGCTACTAGGCGAGTGACGTCACAAAAACCAATATGGCGTACGCTGGTCATGGTAATGCACTTATACAGGTCACGGTATAATTTAATTATACAACGCGTAACAGAAAAAGCGCAATTCCTCATACACCCCAATTAGTATATTAATATAAAAAAAATATGATGCAATCGAATTTTAGTTGTGTCTAACCAATTTTCTTGCATATCGATTAATAATAGCACAATTTCCATAGAAAGCATTAAATTCAGCTATTCTTGAATAATTTTGGGAAAAATTTAACACATATATAAATAGCTGAAACCGATTAAGTAGTCTATACTGAACATACTACTTTCAGGAATTGCGCTTATTCTGTTACATATTGTAGATTTAAACAAATGAGCTGTCGTTAGAAACGTCTTCATCACAAAAGTGTCAATGGGCCGACTGAACCAGTAAGACGACAATGTTTTTAAAAATTATTACCAGAATTGGGGTATCAGAGGCATGACGAACGGGAACAATGCTATAGGATTTCCGTGTCATGTTTAGAGCTCCCACAAATACAGTGATGAAAATTCCAAAAACAATTACAAGATTGAAATACCTCTAGTATGCCCACCGCACCGGGAGCGTGTTAAAATAATCTTGCTACAAATATTTTAAAACGAAAGTTTATGAGGATGGATGGATATTGGTTGCTCTTTCACACAAAAACTAATAAACGGTTTTCATTTGAATTAAACAATAACCCGTGTAGCTTAAGAATTAAGAAAGAAAAGACGGAATTAAGAAAGAATTACACAATGTGGAAAATTTTTATCCCGATATGCAGGTGAAGTCGTGAGAAAAGGTTACTTAGTATTACATAATCCAGTGACGAACCTATAACGTAATAATTGTTTGTATTTTGTTACAGGTATGAGGACTTAAAGATTTTTTCGGCTCAAAGGTTTGTAGTTTCATAAAAAAAACCGGCCAAGTGCGAGTCGGACTCGCGCACCGAGGGTTCCGTACAACCTTGCAAATTTATGGTTTTCGTAATTTTTCCTTTATCTATGCTATAAGACGTTGCTTCGTACCAAATTTCAAGATTCTGAGTTCACGGGAAGCACCCTGTAGGTTTTGATTCCCTTGCAAGTGTCGAAAATTTGCGGCATATACGGCTGTATCTTTTGATTGCGTTGGCTTAGAAGTTTGATTTTTTCACAGCTTCAAGGGACAGTAGACCTGAGTAATTGATATAAATTTCAGCTTCATACCTCCACGCGTTCCTGAGAAAAAGGGTCTTGACAGACGGACGGACGGACGGACAGACGGACAACAAAGTGATCCTATAAGGGTTCCGTTTTTTCCTTTTGAGGTACGGAACCCTAAAAAGGTAATTTTTCAAGAACTTGAAGGTAAATTTGAACTTTGTACCCTGTTTTTATCTTACAAAAATATTTGTATTAAAGTTTAATACCATTGCTCAATCAGAAATGACACCCCCCTTCACCATACTATATGATTTTAAGAGTATGCGCGTGAAAGAGTTGCTAAGATGTAGGTACGGAAAACACTCGTATATTACTGTCGTATTGTGCAGTGTGGTGTAGTTTGAATGGGCATTACGAGTACAAGTGTTCCAATTCGTTTCTTTTCATATGAGGTTTTTGCCCAAAACGTTTGTGAATGTACCAACTACATTAAACAAATTAAAATCATGTTAATTTTATAACTGTGTTAAAAATAAACGATTCAGATTTGTCGGAAATATCGCCAAATTGATGAAGTCCTCATTTTTTAAGTACTGATGGAATGGATTGTGCCTCTTTGTCGCTCTTTGCGCGCTCTCGCTTGCACTGGAACGCCGCATACGTCATACTTTTTCGTGCATGCAGCCGGCTCCATCGAATTTTATGACGTTGTCACGTCAAAATTGTTATCTTTTTCTAAAACTGACAAGTTATTTATAAATCAAAGTCTGGCTAGCAAAGTAATTCCTTTTACTCACCAAAGTAACTTGATCTCCCAATCGTACTCGGCTCTGTACAAACCTGAGTTCATAATCGGTTGGCTACTTGGTTAGCTTAGGTTATGTTCGCTAGGATGTTAGTAAAACGTCAGCAAAAAACCTCGCTAGTTCGACCGCCATTGTTAAGTTTTCAGTATAAATCGTGTGGTTCGCTGAGGACTCAGAAGTGACGAATTGTACTCCATTATTCCGACGCCCAGGGACGCTAAACACAGGAAATTTGTCAAAACCTGCGCCATTGTGTTAGGTTAGAAATTGCTTTCTAGATTTGTATAGGGCAAAATGTAATTATTTAAGAAATATTGCCTTGACCTGTCTGTGTGGTGTTTAATATATTAATAAGAATGGCTTTATGTTACTTCAATTTTATCATGTTATACTTAGTAGTAACACAAAAATATCGGTAGGTACCTAGTAATGTTAATGTAAGATACGAAAAAAAGTTGAGTAAAAGGTATAAAAATATACGATGGCGATGTGTTGAAGAAAAGCCAGATAAAGAGTACCCGAAACCGACGAGCATGCATGAGTCGTTTGATGGACGTGGAGGAAGCGCGAGAGATCTGCTAGGTTCGTAGCAAGTGGCGGTCTGTTGTCTCTGCCTACCCCAATGGGAAATAGTGGTGGTGACGTAGTTAACCTGCTTTAATGTTTTGTAACACATTCACTCATTATCCTTAAGGAGTTGGCAGAAGTAGGCCTGATTGTATTCACTTTTTACCACCATCATTTTTGGGGTCCAAAACGTGACAGGCGTGCCACAAAAACAACTCTGGAACCTGCGAATTTCCTCATGATGGTTTACTTTACCGTAGGTAGATGAATTACATAGTATATGTACCTGTTTAAAAAATTATTGGTACATCCCTTGACTCTGAATTTAAATTTGGCCTCGTATAATACTCCTAAGACAAAACTACTACTAACAAAAATACCTAGGTATCAAAAATATGTGGAATCAAATTGATAATAATAATCTTCTCCCAGAAATATCGAATTCTTTATTCAAATCACGTCATCTTTTTAAATAATTGTCAAGAAGAGAAGTTACAATAACAAGCTTTCGTAACAAGCTTACTTTTCTTAACATTGACAAAGTTTATTATTAGAACCTACATTATTATGTTTTCTTAGTAACACACAAAATAGATCTAAGTACTTATATATTTATGCTTAGCTGCTGATACTGCGATATATATTTTTATACTAGCAGCGCCCCTCGGTTCCACCCGCGTAGTTCCCGTTCCCGTGGGAATACGGAGATAAAATATAGCGTGTTATTATGATGTGTGAGCTATATAACTGTAAAGTTTCATCAAAATCCGTTCAGTAGTTTTTGCGTGAAAGAGGAACAAACATCCATACATCTATACATCCATACATACAAACGTTCGCGTTTATAATTAGGACAGTCAAACTGGCAGGTGACAGACGTAAAAACCATGATTTGAATATTATGCGATTGATTTCATTTCGGGCCTTATTAAAATGTATTCCGCGTCAGTCGAAAATTCGGTATTTCGAAATAATTGAAAATCCTATGTAAATATGTGATCTGTCAAAACAGAATCCCATTAAAGCACACCGCCCGGCCTAATTTGTTTTTAGGTTAGATCTGGAATTTTTGTCACGTAGTTGCACAAAATATCATGTCAGAGTAACGTCTGCACAGGTAAATAATCCAAAGGTGCTATGAATAATGTATGGGGACACGCACCACCTTGCTTGGAGGCAGAGATTCAAGCCTTTTTGGGTAAGGAGTTTCTATTTGGTGATTGTTGTATAAAGCCGCAGGGTTTTTAGCTTTTTGAATAGTAAGATTTCAGTGAGTGAATAAATGTGGCACAATACTCCATTAAAAATGGGATATTCTGTCTTTCCGAAGTCTTTAAAAATATCTTCAGAAAGGTATGGATACAAATGTTTTGCTTGATTATTCTTAGGAGATTAAAACTGACCAAAGATAATTAAATATAGTAGGACACAGAGGGGACAAAGCAAACAAAATCGCAATCCAAAAGTTATTACCTAGAGGTCATAAGTCACGTCCGAATGACAGCTAGCGTTCATACCTAACCGAATTGACGCTTGAGATTAAAGTTTTTGTATGAAAATATTCAAAAATATATTTTAATCTCTATGCCACCGATAAAAAACTAAAGAAAGCAGCAGTGGGAGCAGTGATAGACCGAACGGTTAAAGAGCCGGCCGAAAATCAGTGAGGCTCGGGTTCGAATCCTGGCATGTACCAATGAGTTTTTCAAAAACTTACGTACATATTTATCACTAGCTTGACGGTGAAGGAAAACATCGTGAGGAAACCCGCAGGTCTCAGAATTATTTCTGAGACATGTGTAAACAGACCCGGTCCAGCGATGGGTTCACCACCTATTACGTTATTTAGGGGTCCAATATATCTCGTGAAATGTGGGTATATCCAGTAATGGAATACCTCTGCCTACCCCCTCGGGGATAAAAGGCGTGAGATTATATTATTATTATTATACAAAACTAAAGAAAAATAATAGGATTGTGACAAAAAAATCACTTGATTATGCTTCAGATTCTATTTATATTAATGCTAAGTTTAAAGCGAAAAGCGATAAACTTTTGATAAACTTCCTTACAATTTGACAGACTGACTGATTCATCACTTTATAAAGTTTATTTTTAATTCAATTTGCAATTTTGTCTATTATTATACAACATTCACTTAAACTTCTACAATATAAACTTCTAATGGCTGGTCATAAAGCTCGTCAACTAAAAACATTTTTATGGGATTTTCCGGCATCTTCGTCACTCCAGCATACTGCCCTATATATTAGAGGCAAAACAAATGCAAGGACACGTTTTACATCAGCTCAGTGTCTAGCTGTACCAACATTGTAGACGCCACTTTACTTGTTATAAGGCTGCATCTCCTTTTATCAAAAGTAGTTTTAATATTGTGATTCTTTGTGTCAGATTCTTTCTTTAAAATTAGTTCCTGTAATAACTAAACTTACCTAATGCAACTTTGTATCACTTCTTCTCTTTTGCTATAACCAAACAGCATTCAAAAACGGTAGTAGATTCATCACCGTTAACTTTGAGCTTCTTGAATACATACATACATGAAGCTCTCGCCATTGTCCCACAGGGGTAGGCAGAGACGATGGATCGCCACTTTGCTCGATCTCTGCATGCTTCTTTCGCTTCCTTCACACCCATAAGACTTTTTATGTACGCTCTTTTATTATTCTCCGCTCTCCGGACCCCAGCTTTTTGAAAAACGTCACTTATTTGATCCGTGAACGTCCTTATGGAGCGTCATCTTTCATTCTATCTTTCAACATTAGCACCATAAATCTCTTTCGTTACTCTTCTTTCATCCATACGTTCTACATGACCAAACCAGCGTAACATAACCTTTTATATCCTTGTCACTACATCTTCTTTCTTGAATAGATACAGTATTTTATATTTTGATTGTCTGTTGTAATTTTGGACAGTTTAAATTTTTGGCACTTTGAAGGGGTTATTATTCCTATCACATGGTTGTCCTCTTTATACAGTTATGGTCTGATGTTCATTCGTATCGAATCATTTGAAGAACTAGGCAGTTTAGCAGATCTTGTAAGAATACATCTTAGAATGCTTCACTTAGTTACTTTGTAAGTGCTTTTGAAAACTGACAGTATCAAAGTGGCTAAGCATTTTTTTGGATTTTGTTCCGACACCTTTACTCATACTTTTGTACGAGGCTTGTAACTGGTATTTGAATTCGACCTATAAACTTGTTTTCTCAAATGATTATACCAGGTTTTAATAGCATCCACATTTATTTATTATAATACTTAATATAACCTTTGTATTTTTTGAATTTATTGTAGACTGTTACGTTTCTGTTTATTGAAATCGAGACCAAATCTGGGAAAATATAAATTTATAAAAAAATATGTTAACTCATTTTATCCCCGGGTACACACAGAGAGAATAGTTATTAGCGAGTGGCTTATACACTGACATGATATTTCGTATCGAGACATTCACAGAGCGACATGCAAACAACTTCCTCTCGTTTCACCTCTCTAAGCGAGCAAAGGAAACTAACTAGGTAGAATTAGTAAGTAATTGAAATAAGTACCTACACTCACTAGGTGTCAGTTGGTCGTTTTCATCCTCACTATAACATCTTTTCTTGCACAAATTTTGATAAAATTCAACACAAAAGTGACAAATTAAATAGCGCCCGCCAAACAACAAAACACAACGAAACAAATGAAACGCATTTTTCTTTTGGGGCGCGTTCTGAAACTTGTTTCCGATAAAACTTTTACAAAATGATGTTTTGATATTTAAAGATAATATTTTATTAGTAATAATCATTATCCACTATTTAAGTATTCTTACGTAATTCTAATAATATTCTTTGGAACAATTCCAGGAAAGTGAATTTCCAGACTATTTTTTCAAAAATTCTGCACTGGTGGCAACATAATGAAAATCTCAAATATAGTTTTAGAACGTTTCTAAACTAAAAACTTTTTGATAAAAACTTTTCAAACAATTTCAAACCGACGCAAGGAGGTTTTCAATCTTTTTGGTTATGGATTTGAATTGACAACCGGATATCCGGTACTTTAACTCACTCTTTAAAACAGAGAGTAAAAGTGGACTTTACTCACTAATTTCGGTGAAAAAATGTTCCTTTGCAAGGTTAGAGAGGTGAAATAGTAATTCATATCAGTGTCATTGTCGAATTAGTTTCGGAAAATACATTCGTCCTCATTCCAAATCACACTGGAAGCTTAGTGAATTGGTTTTAACACGATCTAGTTAGTCCAAATTCAGTCGTTTGTTATGTTAATTCTGGAAACCTCTCAATTTGAGAGACTATCTCGTTTCCACTGCAAATTTTCGGTTTATTCCGTTGACTATTTTAACAGAAATACAAGACGGGAAAACGTGCGTAGTTTCTTTATTTTGATGCTTGTAAATCAGCATAATCAAGCCTTTCCAAATGATTCTATGTTATATTCGTAAAATTATTATTATTAGCAGGCTCGCGTTTACTGACCTTATTCATGTCATACCTACTTATATTCTGCTACGGAAGTCGAGTATCTTATAGTTTTTATAAGACGTTATTTGTATATCAAACATTTACTTGTCTGTATCGTATTCCTGGTTACCGAGTAATAGTGATTGCCTCCTATCTTTGATCATGACCAGTGGGCCGATATCCTTGAAGCGACACCTAGCGGTAGTACATAGAACCAACTAAAGCGCCATAGACGGCAAAAGTTCTGACCCGCTCTATCGAAGTTTTCACATGAGTTTGTATAAATACAACTGTCCAGCATCAACCGTTTGACCGCGGTCCCCAGGCACGATCACCTCGCCTTAAGGAAGAGGAGCATTCCACCGCCGCTCCTCCATATTGGTGACACCGACGTGATACCTCTGTAGTGGTGACCCTGACGTAATAACTCCATAATATATCCTTAAAATGTTTTAGTTTACCGCAGAGTCGACAAAACCACTTATAAAAAAAAAACTTAATGGAAAAACCCTGGATCCGAACACACATCACTCACACATTTTTTTTGTTAACAAAAGAGTTTTGTTTGTTATTAAAAAGGGAATGCTTTTGACCTCGTCTATCCCAGTGGACACAGATGCGGTCAACGATGGAACGAGCTTAGTTTGAAGCCTATGCACTCGTGACTTGAATAGATTCAGACTGTATGAACTCGGGTACAAAGACAGATGACACTAGCCTCGCCACATACGACAATGTGACAGATTTTCGGTATCAGTATCTTCCGAGACAAACTCTTTGATTATTGTGGTGACCTAACAGAAGCACGAGTTATAGGTTATAGGTTAAGCATGCAGTGTAGTAGTAGGTATTATGGAATAGAAAATAAATCACAATTATTAATCACATAAACCAGACAAGAACATAACATGTTTTCATCTCTCCGGGCGGGAAGCGGCAACTTTCGGCCCACTGCGCTGAACGAAGTTGCCGCTTTCCGCCTTCGTAAAATAAGAAAGCCCTCGGCTTCGCCTCGGTCGACAGTTGCATGTGATCTGGGACATTTCTTATTTTACTTCCCTAGACATGTAATGTACTATAATATGAAAAGAGATTTAAATCTCTTTGTTAGTCTGTGACAGGTTTAGAAGAAAAAACTGACGGCGAAAATTTCAGAATTTTCGTCGAGTATAATTTTTTTCGGTTTTAAATAAATTTTGTACTAAATTGACTATTTTTCTACCACTTAAGTGAAAAGTACAATTTGCACCTCGAGACTAAACACCAACATAATATACCCTCGGTTTCATTGACTACCTCGCAAGCTAGGGAATCAAACCACAGGAGTCAAACACATTATGGCTTCGTTTAGTCCCTCGATATAAAATATACTATTCCTGCCCTAATCAGAACATTCGTGACTACGCAAGACTAGCAAGAATAAGTCACCCTACATCATTGCTGTTTCAATCTGCAAAGCAAAAAGTACTTGGAAGTGACAGCAAGTTCTTTAATGATAGCATTACGTAATTCATCAGATATTGCTTTATCAGAACTGTGTATACAGTAAACAGCTCAATTGGCTCAGAATTCAACGATAATGTTTAAATTTAACTCAAACCGAACTTTCCGCGGATTAACTTTCAAATTAGTAAATTAATTGGTTTGATTACAATCTAATTGGAAATTCAATTCTGTAATGCCTTCTCACGACGTCTTATTACAGCTGCCTGAGACCCTGTTATCTTAACCGATTACGTAGGTTAAGCTAGAGTAATTATGTAACTTGATACTAAGCAATAGAACCACAAATAATACGAGACGAGGCGTAGGTCAACAACGGATGTACTACTAAAATAGTGATGCAACAGACCTAATATGATTAAAGTCAAATTAAAAAAAAACTTTGCAGATACTGTTAGTCGAAACTGTAACATTTATTCACTGAAAAACACTACATAAAATCCACTGTAGCGACACTAGGGTGAACTCATCTAATTTCGTGACAAAGGCATTGGAGTAAAAAAAAACTGATTAATAATCATTCAATTTTATTGAGATTTCTGAAGTATTAATCAGTCTCTTGTGGATACAATGGCACGCACGAGTAATCACAGTCTATTACAATAACGTACAGAGTACTACCTAGTTTAGAAAAGTAAGTCAACTTGGCTAATTCCGTGGTAACCTCTTTAAGTCCGTGATAGATGCTACTGTAACTCTGATATAACGGAATTACAGAAGTTAAAATGTATATGTGTACTAAACTAAACTTAAAAAACCTATTTTCTTCTTCTTTAAAATATTTAACAACAGTTTTCTTGTTTTTGTGAGGCTCTTAGATCAGCCTATAAGTATTTTCTATTTTTCTTAAAGCCCTCCTTGTTTTTTGAAAAATAAAAAACCTCTTACTTTTTGATTTCGGTTATAAAAAGTACATTTTTTTGTATTTATGCTCTAAAGTTTCGTCGACAATCATCTCACGTAATTGCGTGATAAATTTAGCTCACCTAATTACGTGATATAAAATTAATGTTACATTTAAAATAGAATTTCAACTTTAAAGGAACCTTTGCCTCTTATAGCTACGTTCATATTGTAATTGCATTTATTTAAAACTTAATTCTGACGCCATTTGCTTAAAAAAACTCAATAACGTGTATTATGCTACCTTAACTCCGTTATAACACAAAAGTCACTCAACCGTGTTACATGCAATATTTTTGACGAACTAAATAAGCTTTTACAC
Source organism: Ethmia dodecea (assembly GCA_963855545.1). Taxonomy (NCBI): domain Eukaryota; kingdom Metazoa; phylum Arthropoda; class Insecta; order Lepidoptera; family Depressariidae; genus Ethmia; species Ethmia dodecea. The sequence continues at coordinate 2,172,935 of OY979457.1, forward strand.
CTAAAATGTACAGAAAAATGAAGAGTTTCTTACTTTCAGAAAAAGAAAATATCATAAAGATATCATTTTATTTTAAAAAGCAGAGAAATCTATAAAATACTTACATTAAAATCGCAAAGTTTGCCACCCATTTACTCACATTGTCGAAACTGATCGAGTTCGCGCTCAGACTGACGAAAATCGTCGATTCTTGCTATCCCTCTTACTCAAATAAAACAAAATTTTGCAGATGAATTTGTACTTTATTACTAAACGCTAAGGTGGTATTATGCTTGCTCACATTCACTCATAGAATAATATATTAGACTTCAAAGTCACTATCACGGAATTGAGTGAGTCACATAATTAGATGAGTTTACCCTACAGTAAACGCGCCATAGACGGCCGAGTTCTAAACCGCGCTGTCGGAGTTTTCTAATGAGTTTGCGATAATATCAATAATAATGTGACATGACACTAATGTCCAACATCAACCGTTGGACCGCGGTCCCCAGGCACGATCACCTCGCCTATATGAAGATCTTTCCTTTTCACGATGGAGGAGCATTCCACTTCCGCTCCTCCACACCATAACGCCTTATCACTGAAACCGTTGGTATAAATAGAAGTTCCATTTCTTGAAGAAGTCCTTTTCAACAATGTAGTAGTTTTCGGAACATTCGAAAATGTTGGCTCCGGGCCGAAATTGAACCCGTTCCTTAACTCAGAAACCTGTCACTACCAGATAAGCCAACAGGCTGTCAATCAACAAACCAATCTACACTAATCTATATATTCTATATACAACGCGTAACAGAATACACGCAATTCCGCATACACCCCAATTAAGACTGATTCATGTTACAACGGGACGTGCTCCGTCCGGGGCGAACCATCCTACAACACGCCTCGACAGTTGGCGTGGACGGGGCCCGTCCGGGCCAGCGCTTCATACAAAAATATTTGACCGTTCCCCGGACGGGGCACGCCCGGGCCCGGACGGGGCCCGTCTCGTTGTAACATGAATCAGCCTTAGTATAGAAATAGTAGATTGTTATACAAGGGTCGGAAGGAATCAATTCCCATACGAGGTATTTAGACGCCCGAGCGCAGCGAGGGCGGATATAGTCCGAGTAGGAATTGATAACTTCCACCCGCGTTAAACACTCTACTTTTCATTTCGAATTCAAGGGAAGTAGACAAAATAAAATACAATTTTACAAAAATTCAAACATGCAAAAACGCAATAATACCTACAAAAAAAAACAAAATTGTCAACAATACAACCAAAGAGGTTGGAAGAAAGAGAAACTTTTTCTTTTAAACGTCTTTGAATACTACATAGAGTACCTAACCTAAATAACATTACAAAAATAATATACAAATCCTTCCTCTTTATAATAATATGTACTTTTAGCCGAGTAATAGTGTTCTGTGCTTATTATGGCGATGAAAAACAAGATTTTGAATTTCGGAACAGCTTACCAAATTATTACTCTTTTTTTAATTTTAAATATGGAACGCGTACCGCCCCGCGCGCATGCTAGTTTCTGTTGTTTATACCTACACTCACAAGGCCGCACCTTTTTTTCTTATTCTAATTGATGTAAAAAGTTTCGTATCCCTACTAAGTACCCAAAGAGGTTGAAAGAAAGTCATTCTCTTTCATAGAGAAACTTTTTCTTTAAACGTCTTTGCCAAATGTAGTACTATTTTTTTTTAATTCATTCCCGCCCTAAGGCCGGAAGCAATTACTATGAGTCTTTCCCGACCGAGGGCGGGAATCACAGCCCTGAATCTCTCTGTGGTGGGAATCATCGCTTCCGACCCGGTACTCAGATCAAACATACACTACTTTCCGAGTATGAGATATGAAAAATATATACATACATACTTAGGCTATATTTTATCCCCGTATTCCCACGGGACCGGGAACTACGTGGATGAAACCGTGCAGAACCGCTAGTATACTGATAAATGTCAATACCACCTAAATAAACAATCTACATTCTAACCCTAATTCCAGAATACGATTAGCCATCAATATTCCTATTCCGACACGTGAGTGATGATACGACACAGAAATACGAACGGGATGATGTGATACCTCATTCCTATGTTAATGTGTATAGGATGAGGACAAACTGTTTCGCGATTCTTTTTTGGGGAGTATTATGTACTTTCTTGTCACTAAGAAGTTTCGAATGGCGAATGTTTTATTGTGAGAAATTTCCGTTTCATCTAAATTGATAGGCAAAGGATAGTGTGATTTCGATACAGCCAAATCCTATTACTTTAAAAAAGTAATTATTGTATTCATGCATGTATGTAGGTATGTATTTATTTGTGTATGTAGGTATTTATATTTCGGACACGGCTATGACGAGTTTAATGACATTTTGTATACAGATACAATTATGCACTTTAAGTTCAACTGCATAGTTGTATTACTTACCTGTAAAAATGCAATCTTACAAAAAATAATTAAATAATACGGCTCCCGTTAGATGGTGTTAGCGTATAGCCTATTTATTAAGTAGATATATTATTTTAGGTTTCGAAGTAGTACGTATTTCTCTATTTAACCTGTTATTAATTTTCTCGTGAGTAAAAGTACGCTTGATGTTGACCCAGTTACTCAGTTATTTTAGCACCAAATTTCATCAAAATCCACCCAGTAGAGTGTGCACAGACAGACAAACAAAAATATCAGAAATTTGTGTTTTGATATCTAAATCGGTAGCCATCTACACTACCTCAAACATTTAAAAAAATATTCCATGTACATACAGACACGGCTTCGCTAGTTTTATGATATGGAGATTACCTACTAATTAACAAATTTACAATGTATACATTTTTAATATTATAAGTAATGTGTCAGAGGTCTAACTCCTAGTTAAAGAAATTGTATTATGGAAGGCGGAACCTTCTAGCACAAGCAAAATAATTGCTTAAAAGGGCACAAAAATAAACATTTTTAATTTAATTTTTTAATAGCAATATAATAGATAAAGAATAGTGAGCAAATCAAACCTCCTTTAAATTTTGTAACAGCTCCTTTGCAGAAATTAAATTCTTATGGTCCGCTCTCAGATGGTTTAATTAAAATTAAGGAAAGAAAAGATTTAGATTCGGATTTCATTAAATCTCAAGCCGAACATACTTTAAGTTTCCGTTCCGTTTCATTTTCATTGGTCGAATTGTTACAGAGATTGTTGGCCCTCTTTCGTATTTAGAACACCGCTTTTGAAGTCCTATTGCGAATTATGACCAAAAGATTTTTGATCTTTTGTAGATACTTTGATAAATTAAAACCTTTTTGTAAAGCAAAATTTTAAAACATGGCAAATAATAATTAAAGGTAATAAGTAGGAAACAACTTTTTATTGTACAATTAAACAATATTTAACACCATGAAAGAAAGAGTTCAAAAAGCGACTTTATAAATTTAAGTGAATTTTTTAAAACAACTTTAGAATGGATGTTACTAGATAAACAAATAAAGGTTGGTGCCCTAAAATTGACAACGATTTAATGTACCTACATAACCCTTCATGTATCGGAATGCAGACACAACAGGATTACCTTTTGTCAACAACCGTAATATTTTATGCCACAAAATCTATAATGTTTTTGACCAAGCTAATCAATACTTACTACGAAAATTTTCGAATTTACAACCGTAAATAAAAACTTTTTTTCGTAGTCGTAAATTTTTGAGGGCACAAATTACGGCACCATCGTTTTATTCGAGCACATTTTTATTACAGCTCTGTAATTCGTGTAATTACGCAGCTAAATGAGCCGGCAACGTTAATTGTCCGAAAACGATATAGTTAGATTATAATGTTTTATGCTATATTTTCCGCTTCTATTGCTTCGGATTATATATTGAACAATTTGTTTTTCGCTGGAGGGGGGAGCTTCTTTTATCATTAACATATTACTTTTTGTATTTAGTATTTATCAAAAAAACGGTCCCGTAGTTTTTGAGTTGATTCGTAACAAACATACAAAAATAGTAATCTTTCCTCTTTATAATATAAGTACCTATAGATTAGAATAGATATAGAAGTATAGATAGTATAGACAACAATTCAAATAAATTTGATAAAAATTATAATATCCATGCTTGCACCTTATATCCGAGATGGTAGGCAAAGGTAGTTCATTCGCGTAAAGCGACAGACAATAAACACGGATCGGGTGTTGTAACACATACCTCCGAACCAATCCTGGGACCTGTGGTGTTTTAACGAAGTGTTTCTTCACCGACAAAATAATAGTTAAATATGAGCAAGCTTTTGATGATATCATTTGTCACCAGGATTTGAATACGAGCTACTTAATAAAAAGTGAAAGGGAGACTTATGGGAGAATGTTTATTCGAGATAACTCCGATGAGCAAGAACACTTATATCGTAATTACATGAATATTAATTATAGATAATTAAACGCTAAAGTTATACTAAAACAAGCATAGATTAAAGCTAATATCAGTATTCTGAAGCTGAGGTCCAAAGTACGAAGAATAAAAAAACGATGCATGAAAAGGCTTATGGATGTGAAGGAAGCGAGGGAAGTGTGCGAAGATCGGGCAAAGTGGCGATTCATCGTCTCTGCCTACCCCTGTGTACAAGGTCGCTGATGTAGCAGCCTCCTTAAAACTAGTACAATTTAATAATAAGTTCAGTAAAGGTAACATTGATCTTCTTTAAGGTCTCCGATGTAGCAGCTTGTCTCATGAAATTCGATAATCTAATTTCAATTATTACATTTTTAACTGTAATAATAAGTAAAACAACAACGATCGAAGTTACACAAACTATCAATACTACAAGCCTAGCCCATTTAAACATCAACGTTAATTAATAACTCCAATATTTGACCTGAAGATTAATCTTCAGCTATTGTTTGACTTGACCGATAAATCTGTAACTTGTCATGTTCGAAATAATTTGCTAACTAGATAATCCATTGTTATTACCTTGTTGAGACTTGTACAGGCAAGAGCACGCTGAGCTTGACACTTTGGACTTTGAACCGGCCCTGTATTCTATGGCGCGCAGTATACCTAAATCAGAGCTCAGCTTAAACTGGTAGTGTAAAGCTTGACTTGCTCTTGACTGTACCAATCTACTTTGACCAATCTAAGGCTCCGGCTTACTGCCATCCCTTAAAACAAGCTTAAAACAGTTATTGTTTTAGTATTTCTATCTTCGTACCATGACGTCCTTGAAAGGTAAGATTTTGTGTCAAATATAATAACGCTTATTCTGGAACACGATGCGAAAATAATAATGCTACGTGAAAACGTGGCTGCATCTCCTTTTTTTTATAGCAGTTAGACAATAATGAGACAATCAAGTTCTTCTATGAAGGAATAAAACAAACAAAACTTTCCTAAACTATGCTGCCCTGTATTACAGAATACTGGTGAAAAGTTGCTTTCAGGAATGTAATACTCCTACCGACCTACTGGGTGATAAAGCGTAGTAGTAGTAGAATATTCATTTATTTTTAACTGATGGAGGGATGAGAGTGGACGTCAATAATTCACAATAAAAAATGGCGTCACCAAATCGATGGAACGAGTTGCCAAGGAGCGCGTCATTCATAAAATTTAAAAAAATATATTAATATAAAAAAAATAGCAAATTTATCAATAGGAGGATCCATTTTTTTTTTTATATATTCTACATGAAAAGCTTTATCCGCATCGAAAAAGTATGGCCGAAGTTTAATAGGGTCTGACAGATTTCGAACTCACTTTGCCAGGTTTAGGATTAGATTAATGGTTGTAGCCCAGTCGTCCATTACGTATCGGTTCTTTTATAGTACGTTGTGTTTGTGTAGGTGTGAATATTCAAATAATAATATATGCCCTTTATACAGTCAATGAACTATTTTCAGACATAATAGGGTTATACATTGTCCTCGTCCACCCACAGGGCACTGCTGATTATCTGTCATTATCACTATCACTACATAGTATAAAACAAAGTCGCTTTCTCTGTACCTATATCCCTATGTCCCTTTGTATGCTTAAATCTTTAAAACTACGCAACGGATTTTGATGCGGTTTTTTTTAATGGATAGAGTGATTCAAGAGGAAGGTTTTAGTGTTAGCATTGCACCCGTGCGAATCCGGGGCGGGACGCTAGTGCTTTTATATGAAAGATGTTGAATGTGTTTGAACTTTTCATACAATCTATTCAAAAAGTGACGTTTTGCTCCTCAATAAAAGGGAGCAAAGTAAGTCTTTTCCGATAGGGTTTTAATAAGTGCGAACAAAAGTGTTTTTAATTTGGAATTAAGAATATTTTTCAACATTCTTAGTTAAAAGGATAAGCAGAATAAGTTTATAGTACTGTAGTTTAAATACCCTTTTGCATAACAAAACATTCCAAAAATCATTTCCATTTTGCTGACTTGGCTGAATGGCGTTCGACGGTTGTGCCACTACACTGTTACAAAAAACTCGCTGTGGCAATGCGCTTTCGTAGTTATTTTTCTCATAGAGAGGGATGAAAAGCAGAGTGTATCATTCGGTGGCAAAAATATTTTAAATAATAAAAAAATATTTTTACCTTGGGCTACATACTTTCAGCCCCTCACTTTGTTCATGTTTCTACGTTAGAATCATTTACTATATTCGTGCTTTAAAAAAACGCCCTCGCCGTAAAAATATCGTTTTACTCCCTGACGACACAATCTACTATTACAGTTCCGTCTGTTTCAAATTTCACTCAAGGTAAAACAAATACACTTAGAAATGTCAATAGTCCAATAACAAGGGCCTCTAAGCTCGTCCATGGAGGTAGGCTGAATGTAAACAACAGACTATCTCTATCGAAGTAAATAAGTATCAACTCTTTATTGCACACCAATAAAAATATGCAATAAGTGACACTATTATTTACTAAAGTACATTATCGCTTAAAGGATTTCTTCCAGACAACCTGAGACAAAGATATGCTGGTTCCAAATTGCATATTAGTATACAATATGTAACAAAGAAAATATACATTCTAACTACAAATAAAAAATGTCCTCCAAAGAGGACCCATGTGGGACAGGCCAGGCCCAGAAGACTGGCCGCATTCTCTCTCTGGATAGCTAGGCTCATCCTTTGACAGAGATAGCTGTCAGCCTTTGTTTTGGTTACCTGAAGCCTTTGGATATATGCCACATTTAACACATTCTTTGTACTAGATTTTGTTAAAAAATAAAGTTAGCAATATGCACTCAGAAATAACTTACAGAATATATCAAAGTCATTACATTTGTCCTACACAATATCATGCACATAATATATGTATAATCCGCATGCAGGCTCAGTTAAGAACTTTGATAAATAGCAATTTACGGCATTCAGAGGACCTCAGAAATTACCATTTTCTCATAAGTATTCAATACTTTCCTTTCGACAGTGAGCCAATCAGCAAGTTACAATTAAGGATCATGTGTAAGGAAAACATTGCGTATTTAAAATACCTTTGGGTGTGGAACACTAAAAACTTTGAAAATCACTGATGCACGTACTGATGGTATTGCAGAGACGTGCGTCTTAATATCTGATGTTAAAAGTTACTGCAACAAACTAGAATCACCTTATATGCCCATTCAGGTACACGAGGATAATACTCATATACTAGACCAGATCTATCGGGGATGAATCATCAATTAATTCCTTCCAAATGGTTGCTCCATTATACTCTAGCTGCGGAGATGTTGTTGTAAATGGATACTATGTCAAATCCAAAGCTACAATTTCTCACAACACTCGTCTATATCTCAACGTAGCAGTATTCGCTACTCTTACAACAACCGTGTGCGGTACAAGTGACAAACTTCCGAGTTCATGAAGAACAAGTTGACAACCAAGCTATGCAGAGTGCACTAAAAGTAAATTAAAATTGTCATTTCGTATCTATATGACAACAGACAAATCACAGAAGGGCGAAAAAAAATGTAAGTAAATTTGCAATTTATATCTATTGCTACAATTTGATTGCTGTCTTCAATCATTTTCTAACTTTGCTAGCTAGTTTTGTGAATGGTGATAGGTACATGATATATTGATAGTTTCTAGTATATATTTTTTCTTTGAATATTATTGATCATTTTGGATCTTCTGTAGGCGTTTATATCCAGTTCCCCGTTAAAAGAACAACTGTTATGTATAGCTAATTAAATTGATTAAGTGTTCCGATCCAATCCTTGAGTCCAGTCCATGTAAGCACTTGTCAATCCAGTTAGATTCACTTCTACTTGGATTATAGCTCAGAAATGAAAGGGTCGAAACACTAAAATGTAGATCAGCCATTGTATTAGGTAGACAGACAAAGAGGCAAACAAACGGAGAGCGCAAGGTTACTAATAGTAACTTACAAATCACTTAATAATTCAGTCTCTGGGGTACGGAAATCTAAAGACGAATCTACAAAGGTATCGCCATCCTCTTCGCACCTGCGCCACAGACCCAACACTCCACTATCAGCGCGTCGCAGCCTCTCCCGGTCAATTTGCCATATCGTTCCATACACGCAACGATCCGATGTCGAGAAATAGAAATTTTGTTTGCTTTATACCAGGGTATTGAGGTGGGGATTATTGATGATCCCTCCTTTTGTGCTCGGCGCCGACGTATCTACTGGGTTTTCGGTGATTCTCTTGGACCATTATTGTTAGTGGACCTTGGACAGCCTTTGTTCAACTAAAAATGTATTCTGGTCTGGGTTGTGCTAAGTGAATTTGGTTGTGTATGTTGAAGTTGTTTGTCTTGTCCATATAGGAAACGTATTTGCATGGGAATAATATTGTTTTCGTTGATCATAATAATATCAAAACTTTTTTCTGTATTGATTTAGTGGCATTCGAAGTAAAGAATACGTTGATGAATTAAGCAGTGTACCTAAGTATCATATTTTACTTTGTCATTAACATAGACTTTCATGCATTTATCATCTTAATATCTTTTTCCCATTGCGATTAGCACAATAAGGATCCTTAGGGCAAAAACAGTCCCAGACTTTTAATCTGACGCCAGCCTTCTTTAGAATTGCTGTGGTTGATAGGTTACTCCACCATTCGAATACCGGAATGCAATAATATGGTAAGCGCCAAGGTCAAATTTGGTTTTTGGTCGTCTTTTGCGGCAGTCATGATCTGAAATGGGTTGGTAGTATTGAAGATCACTACCAAGTACCACAGAAGTTTATAAATTTGGTTCTTGTAAACTTCCACTTGGTGTAATAAAAAACAATCTACAAAAACCCTAAGCAAATAAATGGGCAATCCTAAATATATACTAAACCAATAGAATTTATAAAAAGGGCATCATTCATCATTTAAACAAATGTGAAAAACAAAAATCAAACAACCGAAAAACCAATTTCACTTGACACCCCGAAGTAATTTCCAAAGTAATCACGCTCCATCCATCCAAATCGTTACCGAAAAAGAAACACGATATTTCAACAAAATAAATTCGGAGCGGAAACCCTGTTCAACCCTTCGGACAATAAATTCCGAATTAATTAAATCACCCGACATCTTGGGATGACGAATCGATCCACGAATCCGGGCACGATTCGGACAATTAGTCCATTCACAGACTCAACATGAACGTTAATCAATGTCCGAAATGCGCTGACGGATTCAAGAATTCAACTCAATAATTATTGAATAGATGAAATCAACCGCTTGTTTGTTATGAGTTATGACTGTAAAGAAAAAACCTTTCGAACCCTTTTAAATGAAGATTCTGAACACCGGAAAACTCAATATTGAACTTACACTAAAAAAATGGATCATTTGACTCTTATTCGATGTGTAGGTATAAGACGTATTGGACTTATTTAAAAAAAGATATATGATATGATCATGATGTTTTAGTACATTTTGTAATCATAGTAATATCATTTATATATGAAAATATATATACTTCACCGTCGAGCTAGTGATAAGTATGTACGTAAGTTTTTGAAAAACTCATTGGTACATGCCAGGATTTGAACCCGAGCCACACAAATGAGAGGCGGGTTCACCGCCACAGGTAACCACAGGGCTAGGACCTGCTCCCGAATGTATGTTTCTACATTTCTTTAAATCAATATTAAATTAAGAAAATAATAGTGTGTATGACAAAAAAAACTAAACTGAATGAGGAAATAAATTTAAGCAAAAAACCTTTTTTATAACCAACCTTTTTTTTGAGTTATTTCCAGCAAGCCCTTTTATTTGCTACCCATATTGTAACAGTGCATTAAAAATAACTTGTCCGCCATCTTGGGTGTTCCGACATGTTAGATTTACAATGACGGCACACAGCTAATCATACATTGTCATCCTAACTTAACATGAATACAAAATTTCAGCTCAGTCGGTTGAATATATCTGCTTCAAAATTGAGTTGCAAGATTCTACTTGAACAAACGTAGGTACATTGCAAGAAATAAAAACTTGTAAAAATAAAGAACACTTATTTTGGAATTCAGAAATCTAGACATAACCAAAAACCCATCCATTACGCCCCAAGAAAACATACGAAAGTCTCTAAGTGCCGACAAGAAATTTAATTCCTGTCATTTCGCAAAAGTCACGCCAGATTCACACACGTAGGCTTAGAATGAAGATAAATTTCGCCTTTTGCGTTTCCCCAGTTTTTTCGGAGAGCAGAGCATTATGCTGGCAACATTACTCAATGTCTGATGTTAATTGACTCCGTCATACATCATCCTGCAGCATTGCCATTGTGCGTATTTACCAGTTCGCTTTTGAATTTCTTTGTTGCATTGATGTCGTTAAGTTGATAGTCTTGCAAGAGGCTTCCAAGTTTTTTGGAGGAATTTATATCAATAACATGATGTTTGGTGTCATCTGCACTTGTTTTAGTTCGAGTATCTGTCTGTCTGACAAGTAGTGGTAGCGCAGTGGTCGAAAATCACCTTCTTAGTCATTATTTTAAGTTTGAACGTTAACTTGTAATGTATTTTTATTTTACATATACATAAATTTAAGATTTTTGTCAATAATTGTACCTGTCACACATATTTATATTTTTTTTAGATTTCAGTACTATTTTGAGACGTGAACTTTAAGTTTATCAAATATCACTTCAAGAGGGTTATAAAAATTATATCTCCACAATATTATATTTATTACTTGTTGCTGTATTAAGTAGGTACTACCTACGTCGCCAAGATATATTTTCAAGTTACGAATATAACTTGTAGTTTTTAATATAAAATTTATTCCCATAATAACTCGTTTACGAGACTTTAAGTTAATCTAACAAGGTTTTATGTTACTTTGTGTTATGCAGCAAGTATATTAGTTTGAACCTGTAACTTCTTTTTTTACATTATTCTGTTGTATTTCCAGATTAACCTCTAGGGTCTCTTTATCATGATCGTTTATAATTATTGCAGCTTCTTCTAGGAAGTTGTGTATATTCTCAGATATAAGAGGGAAGTTTATTTAGAATTGGGAACAAAAATCCCAACCAAATTTTGAAGACAACGAATGTCTTAGTTGATAACGAGTTCTTTCCGAGTCAGAGGTCACGGGTTGAGATTTGTGTTCATGAACGTCATGGTAGTTGGTTTTGTGTCTGGGTTTTACGTATGTAGGTATATCAGTTGCTTAGTACTAACTGTACAGGCTCGGCCTAGTTCGGCATTTTTTTTATATTACGGTCAGGGCAACGCCGCATTTTCCCATTCGTGTAAAATCGGCTTCGACCGCAGGATTTACTCATTTTACTTTCATAAGGCATAAAATGTCGCACGCTTTAAGAACTTTCAACAACGCCACATAAATTGTCCGAGCTCGCTTGACGTCCGGTAATTAAATACCACACATTTGCATTGTATTGTATTTCGCTGATGTAATTACAAAGTTGCGGACCCGCCAAAGGAACTGTTGTTACATAAATAACATTAGCTTTAATATTAATGCGGAATGTATTTTGAATTCTGCAAAAAATGCTAATGGAGATTAGACTTTTAAAATATTTTGCAGATTTTTACTATATACAAAGGGAAATATTTTCAGAAATGGAGAACAGTAAAATTTACTGGAAAACCTAAATAATAATGAGATACCAATGTCAACTCAACAGCTGGATTGAACATTTATACAAAATGTAACAGATTATGCTCAATTCCAGAAATTAGTTTGTTTAGTATCGACTACTTAATCTATTTTTAATAGTGTTAATTTTTTCCGAAAAATGAATTAGCATAGTTGAATTTAGTGCCATGTATGGAAATCGTCCTATTGTTGATCGATATTTAAGACAATTGGTTAGACACAACAAAAGATCTTTTTTTTTATATTAATATTCTAATTGGGGTGTATGAGGAATTGCACTTTTTCTGTTACGCGTTGTATAGTACCCAATCAAAAAGAATCACATTACACAGTAAAACATACTAATGAAATTGTAGCTACTACTTAAAAAGCAAGAAGAACTGAACAACAAAGGTAACTCCCAATTAAAATACAGATGTTCGTAACAAACAGTATTGTCAGAATCGTCAAGTGAAAACAATGGGCAAACAAGTATTTAAGCGAATCAAACTGGTACACACACGTAAGCAAATGTCCCGAAGTTACTTCTAATTTATGCACATTAAATATGCTAGACGCCTCAGGCCTCCTGCGTCCTCTTGTGATGTTGGTACAAATCACGAGCTCAGAGATTAAAAGGAGAGGAATGGTTCTAAATTAAACATCGTTTGAAATTACAGTCTTTGGATCAAAAAAATTTGGGCAAAATATGCGAAATCTAAAAAGAAAAGATAACATTGCGAAATATATTCTTGACTACATTTTGATGATGGATAATACCAAAATTGCCAGGAAATTGTCTAAGAAAGAAGAATATTGCGTAAGCTAAACATCTTATTAAATCTTATCATTATAAGGGTAAATACCTATTACGAAAATTGTAAGACATCGTTTTTTCCTAAAGTAAACACACAAAAAATCTACAAAGGCACGCCAATTGTAACATTTATTGAAAAGTATTATAAAAGTGGAAGAAAATGGCGGAAATGCCAAAGATTGTGGTCAGTTGACTCCGGGTGAGTGGACGAAGCGAGGTTTTAAAAAGTAAAAAAAAATTTATCACATTTCTTGGAGGAGGAACATATCGTAAACAAATCGGCTCTTCACCTGTGAAATGAAATAATTAGGTACTTAAAATTGCCTCAGGAGTCAGGTTTGAACGTATATTTATGTATTCAGTCATACAAAACCGGAAATATTTAATCACTAAGATTTCAAACTTCTGCCTAAGTCAATTTGCAAAACTTAGCCTATCCACAGATCGATATCCTCTCATATCTCCTGAATTGCAGGTCTTCACAACAAACCATATTAAACAAACTTCTCCCTACGTGACTGACTAACTTATGCATAAACCATCAAACTAAGCCACTTTGCGAAGCTATCCGGTTGAGATCAAACGTGGCTACAATATCCTTTGTTTTTAACATCACTTTCTTATTTGCTTTTATAGAAGATTCTAGATTGTTTGTGCTTACTTAATTTTCACCTTGTTTAAATTTTCAAGAGCTTCTGAGAATTTACTTTAAAATTTTAAGGTTATTGTGAGAATATTTATTCTATAGGAAAAAAACGGTAGGTATATTTTTTATATTAGTCAGTTTGTTGGTGATTTTGTGCTGATGGGCTGGCTGACTGAATGATCGATCAGCGCAAAACCACTAAATACAGAAGCATGAGATTTTGCAGAAAGGTTACTTAGATGAAGCAAGTGAGCACTAAGAATATGTTTTTGGAAAAAAAGGAACGGAAGTAAACAGGATCCTCGGGTGTAACTTCGATGGACATACTAGACACAGTTAAAAAAGTCCTCCAAAGAGGAACATTAAATATCAGTATCTCAAAGATGCTTCTTTTCTTCGGATAGCTGTTGTCTTTTGACATCTAACTTTGTATCAACACAGTATTTTTTATGCAAAAACGCTGCACCCTTTTAACAAAACTGGCGATGTAACGGGAAGAGGCAACTATAGCTGTGGAAAAAAAATTTCAAAGTACTTACATAATATTAATCCTGCTCAGTCAGACGAACTCAAACGCAAAGTTTCAAAGCACTCTGTAATCTGCGGAGCAACGCAACATTTTGTTAAAGCTAATGAAAAAAACATCGAGTATTACCCAACCACGGTAGGATTAAAATTTAAAAGTCCTGCTGACGCTGAATTTATACTGAAACAGATGTTCGCATCTTTGCGCAGTCACGTACTAGCAACTCGTTCGTGTCATTGACGGGGAATCAAATTAGACTGTGGCAGTTAATGACAGAGAAGGTGCGAAACAATTTGAGCTTACAACGGATGAGACAAGACTATAAAGATGGTCTTAATCGTCCAATGAATACGGAAATGTTATAGAAGTAAATGTAAAAACTGATTTATTTTCGGATTTTGAAAGTATTTAGAGAAATAATGCACATAGAAAAAAGACAGAACGTGCGATTACACACTTAAGTCTTTAATAATTTTGTAAATTTTAAAGAATTTAATAAATATAATTTATTAGCTGATTCGATAAGTGCTGAGATTTTTCCTATTTCCTAAAGAATAATGCGCAGATGCTTTTTATTTTCCCTTATCGTGAAAACTTCGACTACCATTTTTTCAGTTTCTTTTAAAAAAAATGATTTTTTCTCAAAAACCTTTACAAAAAACACCATTTTTTTCATTAAAATCAGAACGCGTGAAAGACGAAAAACTAAATTTAAAGTATTTGTCGTTTATTTTAATATAAATATCGAGCAGTGATAGCCCGGACGGTTAAAGAGCCGGCCGAAAATCAGTGAGGCTCGGGTTCAAATCCTGGCATGTACCAATGAGTTTTTCAAAAACTTACGTACATATTTATCACTAGCTCGACGGTGAAGGAAAACATCGTGAGGAAACCCGCAGGTCTCAGAATTAATTCTGAGACATGTGTAAACAGACCCGGTCCGGCGATAGGCTCACCACCTATCACGTTTAGGGGTCCAATATATCTCCTGAAATGTGGGTATATCCAGTAATGGAATACCTCTGCCTACCCCCTCGGGGATAAAAAGGCGTGAGATTATATTATATATATTATTAAATATCTGAAACTCTTATAACTCAATGTAGCTACGAGTAGGTACATTAAAAGTCTATTCAACAATCAAGTCAAACAATAAAACTATATTACTTTGACGGGAAAGGCATAAACTGGGACAGACTAGCAACGAATAACTTAGCAAACTATGATGAACTTAGTGTCAAGGGAGTACAGTTTCCATTCCTGTAATAGTATTTTATGAGAATTAGAGAAAGGAGGTTGCGTGTACGGGGCTTACATAAATTATTGAAACTTCAGATTGCTTATAGGTCACAGCTCGACATTTAATCTGAAAGAATAATTATTAGTACACCTTTATTAAAAAGAAAAATTATCACGAAGAATTTTGTCACATAGTTTTAAAATAAGATAATCACTTTCATTGAGAATAGTATATATTACCTATATTGCTTTGCGGTTTCACATGCATCAGTCCCGTTCCCGTGGGCAACTTATAGCCCATGTTAGTCACAGAAAAGAAGGTTTCCATTGGTAAAAGAATTTTTGATAAAAGTCTCTTTTATGGAATTTTTGTGTCCACATGAATTTCAAAAAAATCCGTTTATAGCCGTTTCCTACGACAAATAAGACACCTACATACCATATTTCAAATTTCTAGGTGTAATGATTTCGGAATAGTACCTATTTATTTATCTTTTTAACTGGTTTTTAAATAAACCATAAATAAATAAATAGTCCTCGCTAGAGACGCTAGACACCTAACACTAGACTTGTACCGATTGCCATGTTTGGTAGGTACTTTGACTGTATTTGTTATTTGAATGACAATGATATTCGGTATATAATTTTCTCCAGCATATCACTGAAAAAATAACCATGTATGTTATAATTTGTATTTGTACTGTTTAAAAGAACAATGTGTTGAGGAGTTCCTCGCCTTGCTTATTCTCCTACACACATTCCGCAGCGGTGGAGTTGCAATGACTTTCAATAAGTGGACTTATAAAACAAAAACATTTAGATTTTACTAGATTGGTACGTTCCTTTTTGCATCAAAGAGAGGGATGTCCAATACTACCGAATGTTACACGTATTAACACTAGAAAATGGCATGCACGAATAATATGTAAACCGAACTACCGGATCAATCGCCAAGTAATGTAATTACAAAAAACCACCAACCACTACACCTGCAAGTACGGAGCAATTATCGCGTGCTAACATCAGAAGGGAGTTTATAATAATTGTTATGAACTACGAGTAATACGAACGCGATGGTTGATTATGCAGATTGGAGGCACGCAAGCTATGGTCTCAAACAAGTAGAGTGGTATGAGAATAGAATGAAAAATGTAGCAGAAGTTGTCTAGTACGGCCGTTTTAACTTGGCTGCTCTGAATACACTTTAAAACTAATTATTCGAATACAGAATTCTGGTAGTATGTATTGTATATACAAGGCGTAACAGAATAAGCGCAATTCCTCATACACCCCAATTAGTAAAATAATATAAAAAAAATATGATGCCTTCGTACTTTATTTGTGTCAAACCAATTTTCTTAAATAAAGAGTAATACCAGTATGATTTCCACAGTTAGCACTAAATTTAGCTATGACAATTAATTTTTCGGAAAAACTTTACACATATTAGAAATAGCTGAAATCTAATTTCAGGAATTGCGCTTATTTTGTTACATATTGCATAAATTAATTCTAGGTATTAAGAAACTCCGCATTTTTTTTAAATATAATTGAACAAACAAAGATATTTGAGCTTTAAAATTTAAGGCTTTTTAACATCATAATTTTGTATGCGGTACTAGTAATATTATGATATAGAATAGATAGATTGCATTCAACCTGTCTACTTTATTTCAAGGTTTTTGTTACAAATTAAGCGAGGACGAGACTTAAATATTGATGAACGAAATTCGTTGCTTTTTAAAAGATACAAGTACGAAAATTTCTTATATGATTTGGTATTTGTTGCTGGGGTTATGTAGAGATGACTGACGATATAATATGTCGTTTCTTAGAGAAAACGTTATGAATTAAAATAGGTAGATATATTTTTTTAAATAAATATACAACACTGTAATGATTATTGTGCACGATAGAAAACTAAATAATATTTTTAAGACAGATTTTAAGCTTAGTAAATTTAATAAGATAAAGCTTTTTTTGATAACATCACTTTATTAGTCTATAATTTTTAAATAGCCTCGTAAATTATCTCGTAACATAATATAATATCAGTAATATTATTTGTGGTATCTGAACGGTAATTTATCGTTTCTTTAATCGAAACAATGTTTTTAAAACGATTGTATACATTATGTGCATATAATTTACATTTTTGTTCAACTAAAAATGTTTCATAATTTTTACAATCTACACACACGTCCACAAGTACTTTTCAATTCAATCATATGCAAATACAAACATTACAAGCCCCATAACGCAGCTTTGTGCAAACAAAGAGACCTCTTTTACATTATAATTTAACTCAAATTAAGCGCACATATTTATAATTCATGAGTGAATTTAAGGAGGTACGCGCACGGAATCTCCCCAATTTAATGTATAAATTAAAAGAAAGCGGCCCTAAAAGTGAGCCTTGGAGAACCCCAGTTCATTTATCAGAGTGCCACGCACACACGGAAGATAAGAATCTTTTGAAGCTTACAAGTTCATTATTTGTTATGGCACGTTAAAATTGACACAGATTAGTAGGTATATAATAAGCAATTTACATAAGATATTGATACTACAAATATTTCATTGTAAAATTTTATATTAATATAAGTAGTGAGTAATCGAAAAGGTATTTTTTAAATATTTGTATAAATTACAATCTCAATCAAGATTACGATTAATAGAAACATAACACAGTTGAGGAAAAGTATCAAATTAATTGACTTCGTAGTATTAACAAAACAAAGGGATGAATACAAAAAAAGATGTGTACGATAAAAATACAAATGGCTTCCAAGAAGTAATTATTTTACCTGAAATACAAATTGGACGAGGACAATGAGCCTGGACCACCTTATCAACTGTATTATTTCCGTGAGCTTATACGTGACTTAAGATTTCGTTAATTGATTAAAAAAGTAAAATCCGATTGAGACGTTAATAGATTTTATCTAACAAAATTACGTCAGCTAGCTACAATGAAAAGTATACACGAATCCTTATCCTTAATGTTTAAAAGAATTCTCAGCGAACCTTCACGTGATTTTAAGCATAAATGTTAAACACCTGATTTGAAATGCAAAAACAGCCGCCTATTGCCCTGAAAAATATAAATGAACGCCCGGGATTCTTTTGACATCGGTGACCTTTTTAAGGATATGCGTTGAGGTACAAAAGTTTTGGAGCATGATTTTTTAGAAATCCAAAGGTATTTAATATATTAACAATTACAAGATTACAAAAACTCCTCAGAATTATGTTGACTTAGTACATGATTGAGATAAAAGTTTATATAAAAAATATACAATTTTTTTTTAATAAATAATTTATTGCACGAACTACAAGAGAAAGTTGATGGTAATAATGTGACATTATATTTAATCATATACATAACTTTCATATTATAACCGTCTTAAGAGTGTCATATTAATTTAAATATCTATGTTTGAGTCTATATGTATCGTCGTATGATCTTTATGTATTGATGTCGAATGGAATGTGAATCAGTTGTTTTGTAGGTGCCCATAGTACAGTCTCTGGCTAGTTTAAGACTTACAAACCTTTTGCGAATTAGGTATGATCTAGGTAAAATGTATGTAACCATAATCATTCATCACTAAACCCTGTGAGTCATAACAGCTCACGATCCTTTCTCCTATTTGAGGAAACTATCATTATATTGATAACTAGCAGCGCCCCGCAGTTTCACCCGCGTCAGTTCCGTTCCCGTGGGAAAATTATGTCCCGAAATATTATCCTGGAATAATAAATACCCTAGATGTTGACCCAGGTACTCAATTATCTCCAGACCAAATTTCATCAAAATCCAAAGCAGTAGTTCTTGCGTGATGCGTGCAGGGACGGACAGACAGAAATTGCAAAAATTGGTGTTCTGGTATCTAAATAGATAAACTAAACACTACCAATAATACATCATACCTATACGCGAATAAATGAATAAATCAAGCGAGTTAATTACTGTTAAAAGTTGTTGTTGTTTGTACACAGCAATAATATTAATACAAAAACTATAAAGCAATTTTAGTTCAAAGGTACCAGAAAAGTAGGTTTGTACCCGACACGCCCTTTCGTTGTACCCAGTCATGGTGAATTTGGATGAACTCGAGAGTCGCGTGACAACAAATGTTGCTGGCACGTTTTGGAATCCAAAGAGAAGAAAAGCAAACCAAGAATGAGTGGAAAGTGCTTTGGATTAGTAGGATTAACGTAAAACAAACGAAAACAGCTGGATTACTGTTTGTGGAATGCAGGAAAAATGCTGCATCACGCCTTTTTGTTTTATTTTTGGGCAACAATTATTTTTACTTTGGTATGTAAATATTTTTATACTTAATAAGATTTGATGATGAAAATATTTATTTTAGGTGTCAAGAATATTAGTATTGTAAGCCTACCCACCGATTGTGGGTGAATAGGCGAGGTCGAATACTAATACAATGCTATTGTCTAAATCGATAATATTATATTTCAATCAAAACTATGTGATATAATAAAAAGAATGTCAGAATTCTTTAAAAAGAAATCAAACTGAAAAACTAAATTAAAAAAAAAAACTTTAGTTTTAGCGTATACAGTTTTAACAGTTAAGTTTATACATATTATATTTAAATTAATATAAACAGATTAGAAAACGACTATATTGTAGAATGATTTAATGTCATTACACGTGCTTACAATTACGCATAGCTTCACTGAACCCTCGAAACAAACCCAAAAATGCCCAACCGTAAAATCTAAACACAATTAATTTCACAAGATCTATTATAAAATAAATTAATAACATCGAGAAAGCCAATTTTTCTATCCATTGTAGTGTTCAGATACCAGACAAAGCTCAGAGAACAAAGGGGGGGAACACAATACGTATTCAGGGATGGAAATGAAAATGCCTTGGATGTCGTGTTATTTTAAAGGCAGTTTACGGTAATAGCTGGTAACAGCTCGAACACCTGGTTCATTTTACGTTACTCACCTATGGAGTGACTTTTGATTAATTGATGGCGTTTAATATGCTTTTGTAATAGCGAGAGGAATTAATTTGAAGGGAATTCAATAAAGCGTGTTTATACGTGGTTTAATGTTGTTCTGTTAACAATTTGATGATCCGCTCCTACTAAAACACTTGTACAATTTGTGTAGAACATTTGTCTGCATTCCCGTGTATTATTATAAATACAAAAGCTGTTAATCTTCTGTTACCTTTTGACGGTTAAGCCAGATTGGATGAAACCAATCTTGATGGAAATCATTGATGAAAAAAGTGATCTTAACAGGATGTTAGTTTAGTAGTACACTTGGGACAACTTAAAGTTTCTAAGGGACACAATTACCTCAAGTCTCAAATCCAATGCGATGTTGTGAATCAAATGTAAAAAATACATACATGACTGGCAAGAAATAAATATGAATATGTATGTAGTTTCATCTTGCACGAAACTATGCAATGGATTAAGTAGCTCCAAAATTACCCAACTTCGAATTATTTTAATGTAAAGCGTTCTGCTAAAGTTGCGTTTACTCATTGAAAGTCGATATTTGAATTCCAAACTAAAATGTATGAGGAATGGTTTAAAACTTTTTGCTGAGTATCCATGTAAAGTTTGAAATTTCTGGAATACTCATATTATTATTTATATTTATATTATTTAAGTATATTTTGTATTCTCTTTATCTCTCTCTGTGTGTCTCTGTTTGCAGATAGGCAATTATGTTGTTTTTTTATGAATTTTGTTATTTTTGGGTCATGATGATTAGATTATTATAGATTTATTTTTATACTTTACTATTTTGTAATTATGTCTATTACGCCTTCATTGCTATCGTCATCAAGGCTATCAACCACCATGGACTATAATTTTCCCACGGGAACGGAAGTTATGTGGTAACAGCTACTATGGTATATAATGTCGCAATGAAATGTAGTAAAACTAATTACATTCTGTTTTACTGTTACCACAATTCGCAAAACTGCTTTTGGTGAATACCTCAAACCGCGTAACAAATTATTACAAAAGCGCAAATATTGCCTAGTGGTTATATAATGTTGTATTTGACAATTTGATGTAGGTAAAGTTTGGTGATATTTCCATTTGAAAGTGCTTTTGTAGACGTCTTTACGTCTTATCTTAAACCAGAATAATATGTAATATTATGTTGTAATATTATATTAATTATTATTATTGGACACGGCGCGGATAGTCCGCCGGTTCCTCTCTCTGCGGCCCTGACCACCGGCAGCTTGGGTCTCTGCCCCGCTGCCGGCGGCACCCTAGGTTAGGTTTTTTATAATGTGTCATTTTTGTATTGTTTTGTAAATGTTTTTATATATTTTACTTTTATATACATATGGTAGACAACCTAACATAAGACCTAAAATAAATAAAGAGTATAATAATATAATATAATCTCACGCCTTTCATCCCCGAGGGGGTAGGCAGAGGTATTCCATTACTGGATATACCCACATTTCACGAGATACATTGGATCCCTAAACTTGATAGGTGGTGAGCCCATCGCCGGATCGGGTCTATTTACACATGTCTCAGAATTAATTCCGAGACTATCAATATTTTAAAATTGTTCATATGTCAATAGATAGGTATCAGCTAGAAGAATATGAAAATATATCCTCCCTCGCTTTTATCCATAAGAAGCAGGCATCCCATTCCTGGATATAAACCTGTTGGCTCAGTTGGTAGTGACCCTGCCTTCTGAGTCGGAGGTCGAGGGTTCGATCCCCGCTGGCCCAATATTTGTGTGCATTTGTCTGTTGGCTTCGTGTCTGGTCGTTTAATGTTTATTTGAGTATGTTTATTAGTTGTCTAGCACCCATAGTACAGTACAGGCCCTGCCTAGTTAGGGACTAAATAACCGTGTGTGACTTGTGTCCCACAACTATTATTGTTATTAAAAGCACTTTACACTAGTATATTTTTAGGAGCCTAAAATGTGAACAGTCTTGATACTATCAACGGACCAGAATCAATTATCTGTACCAATTTAGCTGAATCCCTGACAAATCATTCTTTGAGTTTTCTTGCTGGTTCTTCTCGGGGTACTGCATTTGGAACCAGCAACTCGTCGGTGGAGATGGGCAGCTGTTTATTAGCCAATCTTCATGGATAAGTTAAGAGTGCCTTGTTATTAGACTATTGACCTTTCTAAGTGTATTTTTTTATACCAACAGAAAATAAATGATTAAGATTTTTTGATTTTGAATCTCCTCAAGATCCATTCAACAAATCATCCGTGACAATGTAACAAAAAGAGTTGGAGATGCGGTCAGTCTTCTGGGCACTGTCCCACATGGTTCCTCTTTCAAGGACATTTTTTATCTGTAAATATTGTAAATGAATGTATACTTTCTTTGTAAAAAAAATGACATTCTTTCCCAACAAAAAGAGGTGGTTTCGGATTAATAATTTTAGTATGGACAAATATTTGATTAATGCCAATGTCAGATACACGAACCTGAAACCAACTGTTAGTTACAAATTATCCTAAACAAACTAGTAAAATATTCAGCTACCAGGGTACTTAATAGAGTTCATTAAAATAACAAGCCTTCAAAATAATGACTTTTCATTAGAGTGAGGTCAGAGAGACCAATTTGAATATTTTGTTCAGACGGTTATAGTTTTGACTGGCAGTAAACCATTTATTTCTTATTATTTTTGTGTCTACTCATATACAATATGTAATATAATAAGATCAATTCCTGAAATTTGTTTGTTCAGCATCGACCTCATAATCGATTTCAGTTATTTTTAATACAATACAATAACTTGTGGCGGAATGCCACTTAATGTAATAACCCCGGGCCATGAAATGGCTCCGGTAAAATATAAACTGTTTTAGTTAAGTTGGCAACATTGTATTCTCTCTCTGCAATTTGCTCTGGCACGCAACGATTCGCTTATTAATGTATCCTCAATTAAACTATATTCTAAGTGGTTCACAACAGTGTATCAACCCTTGTACCTTACATTAACAATATAAGGTGTTGAGATATACCCGCGTTTCATTCGCCGGCACCCTTCAACACCTAAATTGGTGACCCCGTAGTTCGAGTTGAACAAAAATTTCGTCGGTGCAAGGACAGTGCCTAGTGAAAACTACTTCAGTGCATCCTGTGGCGTTTGCATTCACGCCCTTTCAAACCCACTGCTTCGGCGAGGAGTCATTTCGCGAACAATCGAGCAAGCTTCCATCGAGAGCGCCGGCCCACGGCATCTGGGTCGTGCTGATCTCCGCAGATTGCGACGAGCAGTCACTAAAAAGCATTTCAGCGCATTCTAGAAGCATTCCTCAGTGCAAAAAGTGCGTCTCATAGTCATTAAAGTGCATTTCAAAGTAATTTTTGGACCTTTGAACATTTTTAAGTGCGACGCCAGCGCCAATTTTTCTCGGACGGACAACGGCCGAAACTACTTCAGGCGGGAGCGGCAAAATCTGACATCCGCTGTCAAACGTCTAATACGTCAAACAAACGTCAGTGTCAAATGCGTTCCGTTTTACACAAACGTCTAAAACTGTAAGTAATTTTGCAAACTTTTCGCATGAACTCGGATTTTTTCGTGTGTCGTGCTGTCCCTAACTATCGGTGACGGATCTCTGCATTTATGCACGTCGTGTTACTTCATATGGACAATCAGTTACTTTAACCATAGTTCGAAAGTTTGTTAATGCAAAAATATCATTTAAATTTTAATTTGTGTGCCTTACTATTTTCAACTTTTGTTGTATGCCAACTATTATTAACTCTTCTTTTGCACATTTTAATATTTTATAAAATTTCACCTCTTTTATGTAACAAATTTGTGGAAATACCTGTCAGACTAAAAATATTGTCTTACCTATTTCTTCCACTTTGGTTTATTTTCTATAGTGTGTGTTCTAGTATCAATTACTTACCTGCATGCTAACCTATTTCAAGAGTCTTGTGCTGTGTTGGATGTATTATTATTAAGAAAATTAACCTATGCTGTGTGTATAAAAACTTAATTTTATTTTTAACACTTACTGTGACAATTACCCATACTAACAGTGTATTAATTTAAAAACTTGGGCATATTTGGTATCTCGTGCACACCCCTCCCCTATATTCTAACACCTTCATAACTATTATTTTTGAGTTCGTTTTTCCACCTTTTTCCTTGGTCATTTTAAAATGGGTAATGATAATAAAGATATTTTCCATGATGCTAACCCTGAGCCTGTTTCTGGTTGTAGCATTAACAGGGTTGCAGCCAGAGTCCCAACATTCTGGCCAGACCGTCCTGCTTTGTGGTTCGCCATGTTGGAAGCACAGTTTGCACTCAACAAAATCACTCAGGAGGAGACTAAATTTTATCACGTTCTACAACAACTAGAACCAAGAATTGCCGAAGAAGTAGATACATATATCTTAGAGCAACCCAAGGAGCAGCCATACACTAAATTAAAAAAAGCTCTGATAGACAGATTTTCACAGTCATATGAGGAAAAGGCACGTCGCCTACTCGAGAAGGAAGAGATGGGAGACCGAAAGCCATCATCATTCTTGAGACATCTGAAATCACTTGTTGAACCATCTTTTCCAGAGAAAATGCTGAAAACAATTTGGCTAGATCGACTTCCTTACATGATGCAAGGTATTCTTTTATCGCAGAAGTCAGCCACTCTGGAAGAACTAGGAGAATTAGCGGACCAACTTAACGAAGTCCGACCACAGTCTTCCCATAACGTTCAGGCAGTTGCAGCAACTTCTCGATGCGAATCCGATGAAGTGAGACAGCTACATCACAAAATTGATGAACTGACTCGCATCGTCTCCAGCCTCACCGCAAACCAGCAGAGTGGCAAGAATACTCGTAGCCGCAGTCGCAGCCCCTCACAGCCTCGAAATGGACAACTTTGCTGGTATCATTACCGCTTCGCTGAGAATGCCAAGAAGTGCACACAGCCGTGCTCTTGGTCTGGCGCCCTCCCTGCTAAACAGGGAAATGCCATGAGCGGTCAGTAATGACGGCTACTGACTGCTCAGCTCCATGTCGCCGTCTCTTCGTCAATGATCGGAATTCAAATCGTCGCTTCCTTGTCGACACTGGATCCGACATCTGCTGTTTACCTAAAGAACAAGTTCCAGGACGTCAACAGCCAGCACCATACGACTTGATTGCAGCTAATGGCTCCAAGATTAAAACCTATGGACTTGTGCAACTAAATCTAAATTTAGGGCTTCGGCGCGATTTCAAATGGAGTTTCGTTGTTGCTGACGTAGCCAACCCCATTATCGGCTCAGATTTTCTGGCTCACTACCATCTTCTACCAGACTGTGCTCAAGGCAAACTGCGTGATGGTAAGACAGGACTGTCTACTCCCGCAGGCCTTTCTTCAGTTAACCAACCTAGCGTCAAGGTCATTTCATTACCTGATTCTCCTTACGCGGCAATTTTGGCAGATTTCCCGAGCGTCACTCGACCTCCTGGAGCTCCCACCGACTTGAAACATTCAACGGTGCACTATATTAACACGACAGACGGCCCGCCCGTAACAGCCAGGCCACGCCGTCTCGCGCCACAAAAGCTCCGCGCTGCTCAGGAGGAATTTAAGGAGATGGTACGCGTGGGCACAGCCAGACCTTCGAGTAGTTCATGGTCTTCGCCTTTACATCTCGCTCTCAAAAAAGACGCCACATGGCGCCCCTGTGGCGATTACCGCGCTCTTAACGCGCGCACTATCCCAGACCGGTACCCCGTTCGTTATGTGGGAGATTTTACTCACAACTTGGCTGGTTGTTCGGTGTTCAGCACCGTAGACCTAGTCAAGGCATACCAACAGATCCCCGTTCACGGTGCCGACATCTGCAAAACAGCCATTATTACCCCATTTGGCCTATACGAGTTCCCTTTCATGACCTTCGGGCTCCGCAACGCTGGTCAAACCTTCCAGCGGTTCATCGACGAGGTAGTGCGTGGTCTGGACTTTTGCTTCGCCTACGTCGACGACATATTGATTTTTTCCAGGAATCCTGCTGAACACACAGAACATCTGCGATTACTTTTCCAGAGACTGCATGATTATGGAGTAGTCATCAATCCGTCCAAATGCGTCTTTGGTGCAAAGGAGGTCTCTTTCTTAGGGTACAAGATCACCGCTGCGGGTACTCGCCCACCTGAAGACCGCATTCAAGCTCTGATAGATTTCCCCCCGCCCAAAACTGTCCAAGGTATGCGCAGATTCCTTGGCATGATAAATTATTATCGTCGGTTCTTGCCACATGCCGCGAAATACCAGGCTCCCCTTATAGATGCCGTTGCAGCAACGAACAGCAAAGGCGCAAAACCATTCCCATGGTCGCATGAGCTACTGAAGAACTTTGACGCCTGTAAAGAGAGCCTCTCATCTGCAACAATCCTCGCACACCCGGATTGCAATGCTCCGCTCGCTCTTTTTACAGACGCGTCCAGTTCTCACATCGGCGCATGTCTACAGCAAAAAGATGGGGATGATTGGCAGCCGCTTGCATACTACAGCAAGAAACTTACTGCCAAACAGTCGGAATGGCCCGCTTACTACCGCGAGTTGCTCGCCGTGTATGAAAGTGTACAACACTTCCGGCACATCTTGGAGGTCCAACACGCGACTATCTACACAGACCACAAACCGTTGACGTATGCTTTCATACAACGGAGAGAAAAGCTTCCACCATCACAGCTCAACCAACTCTCTTTTATAAGCCAGTTTACCATAAACGACACATTAAGGGGGAAGATAACGTCGTCGCTGACGCATTCTCCAGGGTCGAATCCATCTCCCTTGAGGAGGATTACACAGCGCTTGCAAACTCTCAAGACTCTGATCCTGAGCTTGCTGAGCAGCTTACCTCCTCATCTTTAAAATTGAAAAAAGTCGCCATACCTGGGACTGACGTGGTTATTTGGTGCGACACATCAACCGGTCGACCGCGACCATTCCTCACCCCTCCCTTTCGCCGAGCAGCTTTCGATCGGATGCATAACCTCAGCCACCCCAGCGTGCGGGGCTCCGTACGATTGGTGTCTGAGCGCTACGTGTGGCCGCAGATCAACAAGAACTGCAGAGATTGGGCTCGGTCCTGCCTCCAGTGCCAACGCAGCAAGGTGACTAGGCACGTCACCTCACCTTTAGGTCAATTCACCAGCCCATCTCAGAGGTTTCGACATGTCCACATTGACATCATCGGACCCCTACCACACTCCGGCGGTTTCACCTATTGCCTTACCGCGATAGATAGATACACGCGTTGGGCAGAGGTATGGCCAATGTCTTCAATCACAGCCGAAGAGGTAGCGCAAACATTCGTCGCAGGATGGATCGCGCGTTTTGGCGTGCCCAACACTATCACCACTGATCAGGGCCGCCAATTTGAGTCTACTTTATTCCATCGTCTCATGCTCACCTGTGCTACAAAGCGCACACGTACAACCGCCTATCATCCGGCGGCGAATGGGATGGTTGAGCGATTGCACCGCCAGTTAAAGGCTGCCTTGATGTGCCACAACGAGTCCTGGTCACGAGCCTTACCCCTTGTCTTATTGGGAATGAGATCCGCTCTGAAGGAAGACCTAAAGTGCTCATCAGCAGAACTTGTATACGGCGAGCCCCTACGTCTACCCGGCGAACTCATCGTGCCCGCTGAAGACACTAATTCCCCAGCAGACGTCACAGACTTCGTAGCAGAACTGAGAAGTCGGATGGCTGCCTTACGACCTATTCCTGCCGCGCACCACTCGAAGGCCGCATCGTTCATTTTTAAAGACCTGGCGACAGCTTCGCATGTCTTGCTTCGCGATGACACGGTACGACGTCCTCTGCAGCCACCGTACACTGGACCATTTGCAGTTCTAAGGAGAAGGGATAAAACGCTTACCTTGGACATTAAGGGTAAAGAGGTTACAGTCAGCATTGACCGCGTCAAGCCGGCTCACATTGACGTAAATTCTTCTACCTCATCATGTGTGCCTGTTCCACCTTCATCTCCAGCTGCTACATTTTCAGCTCCGTCTCCTGTTCCTACTCAACCCATTTCTTCCTCAACACCTACTAGTCCAGCAACCCCTCTTCCACCTCCTGCAACCGTTACCACCAGGACCGGCAGGAGGGTTAAATTTAGGGACATCTTAGACCTTTAGATTTCAATTTTCATTATTCAACTTTATCCAGATTTTTTGTGTTCCACAACCTTTTTGTCTCCGTAGGGGGGTGGTGTGGCGGAATGCCACTTAATGTAATAACCCCGGGCCATGAAATGGCTCCGGTAAAATATAAACTGTTTTAGTTAAGTTGGCAACATTGTATTCTCTCTCTGCAATTTGCTCTGGCACGCAACGATTCGCTTATTAATGTATCCTCAATTAAACTATATTCTAAGTGGTTCACAACAGTGTATCAACCCTTGTACCTTACATTAACAATATAAGGTGTTGAGATATACCCGCGTTTCATTCGCCGGCACCCTTCAACACCTAAAAACTCTTATTGTACACCAAAAACAACACAATATGGATACCAACATTAACTATAATACAATGGGCGGTTTTATCGCTTTTGGATAAAACACCTGTGCACAGACAGACAAAAAATTCTAACTATCTATATTAGCGCCAAAGAATTTAAAAAATAACTCATGCACAGACACGGTCTCGTTACATTTTTATTATATGTATAGATATAGATATAAAGATATCCAAATTGGCAAATGGTCTTCGTGATTATGATACACTGCTTCTTTGTCAAATCAAGACCGTGTTTCCGTTAGTTATCCGCCCTTGTTTATAATAAACAAGGGCGGATAACTAACTAACGCTTTATAACTTATAAAGCGATATTGGTTCTTATAGAGGTCTAACTAATTACCTACTAACCAAACGATTTTGGCTGCCCAGCTAAAATTCCTAATTTTAAGTTAGCCTTTCCTATTCCATAGAATACGGAAGAAGAAGGATAGAAAGAAAGCATAAATTGAAGAGCAAAGTCAAACATGTAAAAACCAACTAATTTGAATCTTATGAACGTGCTTATCTGTCACTGTTATCCATGACCTTGTTACATCGTCGCTAGAATTGCTTAACACATGTTTTTGACTAAGATGTAAACGCGTTCATAAGGTTCAATGTTGTCATTTTGACATTTGTGAATGTAAATAATGATGGCGCTATCCAACGCGGTGGAAAGAGCTAACTTAAAATTTGGAATTTTAGCTGGTCAGCCAGAATCGAGTCCATTACTAGTATTAGTTCTGTTTTAGTACAATAATTTGGGTTAGCCTATAAATGGTCAGCTCTATAAACAAAAGGAACATTACGTGAAAACAGTTAACAACCATCAAGTTTTTTAATGGTAGGAGCTATTATTTTCAAATTATTTGTAATTTTCAGTTTTCGTAGTCATGATTGCAGAGTTTTGTTTTATTCGTTTGGTAGGTATAATTAGGAGTTGTTTTTTGGAATAGTGCCCTGAATGCTGAGTTTTTTTTCAACTACAATTGAAATCTGAGTGATTTTTTTGCCGTTTCTATAGACGTGCGCGAGTCCGACTAGTACTTGGCCGTTTTTTTTAAACTTATTGATACAAGCCCTTACTAAGATGCCAATTAGAACTTCAAGCATGAATCGAAGTTACTTTCAAAAGGTATATCAATGCTCTAGAATATCATGGCACTACATTACATAACATGTGGTTTAGATAGCGAAGTATCTAATGTGATGTAAAGGAGAGGAGGTCGTGGCATTGAGACTTGCTAAGCAGGCTACCTACTAAATTGAAAATTGCCTCAGCTCTCATGCAGAGCTAAGGGCTAATGTTCATTAATTCAATATACAGTCTCCAAGCCGTCTTAGAAGCACGTCAGGTACTCTCGGTGGTTTAATTTCCGGCGTTGTCTGCCTCGGAACGATGGTTTAATCTTATCCGGCAGCCATCTTGGTGTTTGTTCTCATATTTTATTTAGTTGCTTATGCTTATTAACATAGGAATCTTAATCTGTAGCTATTTCTAATAAACTTATTTCAACAAACTTATTTTTCTTATTGACGTCGTTATCACGTTCTTCTGACTTAACAAGAAGATTATTCTTGACCGCCATATTCTGTTTTTTGTCTAATTTTTAAATCTTACGTTGTTTTGTTTGAGTAGGTTAATTTTCTGTATATATAAAATGATAAACTGACACACTGATTGGTGATATATCAACGCACAGCCTAAACCGCTGGGTCTAGAGATTAGAAATTTGCACATAGATAGCTTATACAGTGTAGGCATCCACTAACAAAGGATTTTGCAAAATTCTACCCCCAAGGGGATGAAATAAACTTGCTCGGGCGAAGCCGCGGGTAAAAGATAGTGACCTATACAAGAATTTACCTAGATGGCTAAAGAATGTAGGTTATGGCGGGACTTAGAACCTTCTTGTATCTTGCTGTGGAAAGCTGTAGGCTGATAATCTTATAATTTAGGTTTGGTCTTTTTAAATTCTTTATAGGCAGTGGCAATGGACAGTCGCTTTTGAACCTGAAACAACTACTATTTCATCTAAGTCCATCAAAGGACTCAAACGTGCCCGTTAATTTTATTGGGCAATTTCTTTAATACATCGTCAGTCAATTATTTGTAAATAATATTTTGTTTATAAACAACTTTCATCCATTCATAATCCAATTACCAAAGCGTATTTTCCCTAGTTCAAGTTTTTTTAACTACTTTGTCGCCTTCTTTGTTATCCCTTTCTTTCACATACGCTTCTGACACAAGCATATTATGACGACATGGCTCACTTCGAACTTCCAATGGAACTTAGAGTTCCGACTTGACAAACTCTCGAACAAATACCGTAATTACAGGGCAATGATGTTCAAAGTACACTCAAATATATTGTCGCTCCTATTTGTGCAGTACTTAATGAAAGGGCGCAAACAAAAGGCTCAAATGAACCCCCCGAAGCGACTTTTCTCCTTTTTCACAGTTTCCAGTTTTTCCAACGCTCCTTTCGACTCTTTGTTCGCGGTTGTAAGCTCGTTTTGAAAATACTACCGATTGGGATTTTCCAGATTTGTTGTTGGTACTTTTAATCTTCTGTAATTCAAGAGGACAGTTTGATGATTTTGTTTGGTGTGCTGCTTTAACAGTAATAATTGATAAACGTAGTAATTGATATCTTTATCAATTACTAAAAGGAACGGAAAGACTTATAGACGACCATTATGGTTCATTTACATGATCGAACGGCACAAGATCGTTATTGGATCCGAGTTTAGTAAATAGTAAAATATAATAAAGAAACATTTGTGTACAAAATTACTTAATTTTAATAATTTTGACAGTAAATTACAACCCTTTACGTCGGGTATACCTAAAGCGTAATTATGAATAAAATATGTCATAATAAAAGATCTGTAGGCCTAAAAACTATTTATGTCGATCTAGAGTTTTGGTATGTCATTTTTATCGCTATTAGACAAATTGAATGATATGCCTGATTAGTGACACTACTTGACTCTATCTTTCACTGTTTAAAAACTTTTCTTCCCGCATCCCTTAGTTGACTTACCGTGGTTTTAAAAAAGAAAATACTATTCAATTAAATACGTTCGTTTATAAAGAAAGAGGGAAAAGGGGCGAAGGGAGACAAAAATATGGCTTGTTTTTTCTTTATTGCCTATGTAATACAGAAAGCTGATTTTTATCAAATTTAGTCCACGTATACAGACCTTCACTTTGCTGTAGTTACAGATTATAGGCAAGTAAACAGTTTCAAGTAACCTATACTAATCTACACTAATGACACACAAAAACCGAGGAAAGATTTGTAGTGTTGTATGTTTCTACCTTCTAAAAAACTTCTAAAAAATACTGGACCCATTTAAAAAATTGGGTAGTTGACAGCATCGAAATTAAATTGCGAGTAGTCATACATTAAAAATATTATCCCAAAACACCTCAAAATATGTATTTCGATTTTCAATTTACAATTATAACAAATTTAAAAATAATAAAACAATAAAAAAAGTGCTGCAATTGAATACTACAAACTATGACGTCACGGTTTGCTATTTCAGTACATTTTCCATAGTAAAATTTCGTTTTGACAGATCGTAAAAAGTAACTGATTTGACTAGGTAGGACACAACCCTATTACATTTTAAGCTAAGTAACTTTTTAAATTTGAATTTATTTATATTTCGAATATCAGAACTAAACCACTATATTCATATCCGTATGAGAAAGGTCCATACCTATATAATACCTATATGATACTCGATCTCTGTTTATGGAAACTAAGGAGGTAGCAGTGCCAACGTTAACAGGTGTATCGTATAAGTCCACATATTTCTTCTTCTGATACAAATATTTTGTACTAGTTTGAGAATGTAATATTTCCCTTTTAATCTAAAAAAATATTATATTTATGCATTTTTCAGACACATTATTCTTTGACTCTGTACCTCTAATGTCTTTGGAAATTTCTAGAAGGTCTGGTGTAATGCACGACACCTCGCCTTTTAATTAACCAGCGCGAACGGCCATTATTTTTTAATTAAATTAAAATTTACACTCGCACCGATAAAACCGTGTACGAAGGCCTGGTGGTGAAATTTGTAACTCATGAAATGAATTTTTCATCAAAATTGGTATATTATTATACCTACTCTTTAGATACTCTGCGGCTAGAGTCGCGTGAATACATTGATGATTTCTTTAAGCGTTAAGGCTGGTTTATTACAATTACTTATAATCAGAAAATAAATTATTATGCTCACGTTTTTATCCCTGCGGGGGACAGTAGTTTTTGAGTTTATTCGTTACAAACATACAAAACCTCGAGACCCGTGAGATATTTTTTTATACATACAAAAATACAAATCTTTCCTCTTCATAATATAGTTAATGCATGTACGAATTAAAGCATCACTTTATATTATGAATCAGTTTATTTAAATCCAACGTGTAGAAGTAGGACTAGGAAGTAAGAACTTCCTCAGTTGCACCTCTTTGCGACAGTGCCAGTACGTCGGGTCACGAATCTTTAATTAACGTGAAATATTTTGTGCTTCATCAGTGCGCCGCTCTGAATAACGACCCCACATTTACACTTAATGTTGCATTTGAATAGTGGAATTGCAGTGGAATACGTAATAGGAGCGAAATTGGGGCGGCGCCGCGACGCTCAAAATTTCATGTGGCAAAAAGCTTATTACGTCGGATTGTGTGAACTGACTAGATACCTTAAGTCAAAGGAATAGGGTAGTTTTCTTGACAAGAGCTCAAGTATTCGAGATACGATAGTTGTGTTGATATAGTGAGCTAGTTCTGGTGACATACTACAAATAAGCTAATGAAAATATATTTATCAGCACCGATAAGACCCCACTGTATTTTTTTAACTATTGTGTCACTTATTGCTTATTTTTAGTAGTGTACAATAAAGAGTTGTTACTTACTTGTCACTAGCACATAAGTGAAAGAAAATTTTGTACAGAAACTTGCAAGCTCTACCACAGATTCTGAGGCATAGGCAAAAATCAATGATGATCCGATGACCTCACCACCTGTCTGTTTCGAGGTCAAAAATACCCTCGTGAAAAGTAGGTATGTAGAGTATGTTTAACAATATATAGTGCACCGTCTATCCTAGTTCTAATCTCTCAGTTTTATCCATCCTAAAGTTGTCTGGAAGAGATCGCTAAAAGGTATAAGAACGCCGCTTGTACCTTAGTTAATGTTGGTATCAATATTGTGTTGTTTTTGGTGTACAATAAAAAGTTATTGTATTGTATTGTATTTTATTTACAGGAAGGGACCTTTACTTTTGTTGCTTATGGATAAGCATAGCAACAAGTTAACTTGGACCCAGCAACATGTAAAAATCATAAGGCTTATAATAATACTGTCATTAGAACATGCCAAATGACATTGAAAATGAAAAACATTTCACTGATAATGATTGGTTGTAAAAGCAAATACACATTTTACATTGCAGCTTTGAAGTTTCGGATACAGTTTAACTATAGTTAACCTTAACATTATCGATCGAATACTAAGCAAACAGATACCCATGTAAACATTCTAACACACTGAATGCCGAGTCTATATAGTCCAATTATACCAATAAAAGACGTTAAATAATTCAATATCTTAGTACGGAAAGTTACAATAATTGTCCTACTGCCCGGTTTCAAGTACTTCGAATAGTGAATACTAATACTGAATAGTAAGCCTACATGCCGGCAGTAATAATTGTATGATAAAATAGCATGTTACTTTCATGTCTGACTAGCAACGCCCTGCGGTTTCCCCTACCCGGTGGAATACAGGAATAAAATTTAGCCCATGTTACTCGCTGATAATGTAGCTCTCCAGCAACTCGTCGGTGGAGATGGCCTACTGTTTACATTTAGTCAATCTTCATGGACAAGTTCAAAGTGCCATAATATTAGAATATTGACTATGACTGTTCTTAGTGTAATTCTTGTTACCTACAGAATAAAATACCATTTCATTGGTGGAAGAATTTTTAAAAACGACTTAGTGGTATAGGCATGAAAGCGTAACAAACAAATAAAGTCACTTTTTTATTTATAATATTAAGTAAGGATCTAGGTACCTACAAATTTGTACGGAACCCTCGGTAGGCGAGTACGACTCGCACTTGTCCGGTTACTTACCCTTTAGAGTTCTATGGTATAATTCGACAATAACAAAACATCTCGTCTAGAGCTCTCGTCTAGACCTATAAAATAATTTTCAAGGCGGAATCAAACCTTTATAAGCTGTACAGTGTACTCGTATTAACACTCCAACGCTTCTTCATTCATCTTTTCAACCCCATCCCCTCTCGTCATAATACAACAACCAAACAACTTGAGTGAAGTCTGGTTTTTTCATTACGCCCCTGGAACCCTGCGGGGCTGTAGAAAGGGAACGGAACCCCGACAGCTATCAGACTCATTGTGGGAATGGAAAAACAAAGTCACTCGCTCAAGACAATTTTCATCAATAATAAAGAGTGGTTTTTCTTGTTGATTCAAGGGAGTTTTTGTACGCGTAGATGTGTTTTTGTTTTATGAGATTCATGTCAAATGCAAATGATTTGATAATTTAATTGTGGGACACGTCACACACGGTGATTTAGTCCCAAACTAGGCAGAGCCTGTACCTACTATGGGTACTAAACAACTGATAAACATACTTAAATAAATACTAAACACCCAGACACGAAGCCAACAGACATGTTCATGCACACAAATGTTGGCCCCGAGCGGGGATCTAACCCGCGACCTCCGACTCAGAAGGCAGGGTCACTACCAACTGAGCTAACAGGCCCGTCAAAAATATAAAGCTTAGTTCGCACTAGGCCAGTAATTTAGTCGAGTCCTTTTGCAGTATGTAGTACAGGAGTATTAGCAAAGGAGCCTAATTTTGTAGAGTTGTATGTTGTTGTTTTGTAGCATGTATGAAAGGAATAATGAAAGTGGACGACGCGAAACAAGTATGTAAGGATCGTAGCAAGTGGAAAAAAGTGGTCTCTGCCTACCCCTTCGGGAAAGAGGCGTGATTATATGTATGTATAGGTGTATGTGTACTACGAACAAGAACTCGACTAAATTACTGGCATAGTGTGAACTAGACTTAAGTGAAAAGAAATCACTAGTTAAAGGTGAAAAATCTAGATTGATGGACGATAAACTTTTTATTTCAAATTTATAATGTAAAATAAAGATAAAATAATCTCACGCCTTATGTTCCCGAAGGGGTAGGCAGAGGTATTCAATTTCTGGATATACCCACTTTTCACCAGATATTGTCTGGACCCCTTAACGTGATAGGTGGTGAGCCCATCGCGCGAACCGGGTTTTTTACACATGTCTCAGAATTAATTCTGAGACCTGCGGGTTTCCTCACGATGTTTTCCTTCACCGTCGAGCTAGTGATAAATATAATTATTTATAAAATGAGTTCATAATAGATATTACACTAATCTAGTGATATTCCAAAATACA
This sequence comes from Ethmia dodecea, assembly GCA_963855545.1. NCBI lineage: Eukaryota > Metazoa > Arthropoda > Insecta > Lepidoptera > Depressariidae > Ethmia > Ethmia dodecea. Next base: position 2,209,255 of record OY979457.1, read on the forward strand.
GCATGATTTTCATTAAAAAAAAACATTATTTCTCATTATTAACCCCTTGTGACGTAATGTCGCAATTTTACATTATAAAAAAAAGAGCAGTGATAGCCTTACGGTTAAAGAGCCTGCTTCACATGATGAAAATCAGTGAGGCTCGGGTTCGAATCCTTGCATGTACCAAAGAGTTTCTAAAACTTACGTACATATTTATCAATAGCTCGACGGTGAAGGAAAACATCGTGAGGAAACCCGCAGGTCTTAGAATTAATTGAGACGTGTGTAAATAGACCCGGTCCGGCGATGGGCTCACCACCTATCAGGTTTGGGGGTCCAATATATCTCGTGAAATGTGGGTAGGTATATCCAGTAATGGAATACTTTGCCTACCCCCTCGGGGATAAAAGGCGTGAGATTATTTATTTGAAAAGGCGTGAGATTATTTATTTGAAAAGGCGTGAGAAATCATTGTTCGACTAATACAACAGGTAAGTTGATTGCATATCCAAAGGACTTACTTTTCATTATAGCTCTAAATAAAAATTTACAATGGAAATTGTAATTATTACTGATATTATGACGTCATCACTTTTATTACTCAATGACTTATTTTTCAACCGACGAAAAAAAGGAGCATGTTATCAATTCGTCTGTATGTTTTTTTATGTTTGTTACCTTAGAACTTTCAACTGGGTGAATCGATTTTGATTATTTTTTTTTTATTTGAAAGCTAGCGCTTCCCGTGTGGTCCCATTTTTATTTGACCATGGCGTCCATGAGAAAACCAAATAAGTTGAAGTCGGTTTTTTTACTCTTTATATTTCTATATTATTTATATTTGTTTAGAAGTTTAATATAATTACAAAATTACAAGTAACCGCTACTCATTATTATACTATAGCGAAAGTGAGATTGTCTATCTATAATTGTTTGTTATATATACCTTTTCCAGGTCTAACCACTGGAACGATCGTAATGATATTTTAGGTTTATTCACAAAGACTAATTGAAATCAGATAATGTGACACAAAGGTTTATAAAGAGGTATACGCAAAATAATATAATATTCGTTATTGCGGGCCAAAAGTACACCATGCGGTGCGGTTTGCGGTTTACATTTAAACTAATTGGAACAAACCGAATTATTATAAATAAAATAATTAAAGCAGTGATGACGCTGTGGTTAGTGAGTCGCCTCTTATGCGTGAGGTTTGGGTTCGAATCTGGGTGAGTTTTTAACAAATATACGTATAATTTATCACTGGCTTGACGGTGAAGCGATATTGTATAGCGGTGCCATCCTTACATATAATAAAGCTCTAACGGGACAGTGTTTGTACATACAATATTTTTGGTAAATTTTAGCGGTAGTGTAATTATAGTTATTAATTTTGATACCAAAACATCAATTTTTAAAATTTTTGTCTGACTGTCTGGTCGTGCACGCATCACGCAAAAACTACCGGATGGATTTTGATAAAATTTTGTATGAAGTATGAAGATAACTGAATACCTAGTAGGAAGATAACGGAATAGTAATGAAACATCGTTTATATTTGTCTTAAGGCGAATATTAAAACGAATAATGACTTTAATCCTTGTCCCCCTTTGAGTATTAAACTAACCGGAGACGCCACTGATAGGCGTTCCCCTCTGCCAAAAAAAAGTGTCGGTCAACGCGCACACCTGTTAAATACAACTAGTTTTTTTGAGTTCACGGAGTGCTTAGATTGGTGAATGTATTTGTGTGCATTTAGTTCAAGCTAGCGTTTAATTGTTTTGTCAAAAAATGCGTTTGTTTTAACATTATTTGTGTTTGTTTCCTCGTCCCCCCCGCAGAAATTGGCAGACTTTTTTGCAAAGGAACTAGTGCGCGTGACGTCTCCTGTTGGTTTAATACTCAAAGTTGTCCCCTATGGTCATATTAAATTTATTGCAAATATTTAAAGGCTAGATTAAAAAAATAACAAGAAACTATTATCGGCATTGATTTTTTTTTTCATGCGCTGTTTTACTAAATAACACAGATAGTAATAAAAACTAAAATAACACTTAGAAACACGTTGTACATAAACAATACACGCACACTACTCATAATCAAAAACTGCGCAGAAATAACAAAATAAATAAACAAAAAAAGATAGCCGAAAAAAGTGGCGCTTTAGTGCGATAGCACATGAGTAAAGAAACGGAACAGAGACAAAGCTTCTAAGGAGCGTGCAAAATTCTTACCTATTTTAGTAGGGTTGGCAAAGGAGAATAAAATAAACAAAACGTTTATTAGACTTTTATTTGTACATTAGATTATTTACAAATTACCTACTCTAAATATTTTTTTATAACTTTTTATTTTTAATAAATTATTAAATCTTTTAATCTAATGATGAATTCTAAATCTAATGGATATAAAGTTTTTTCAAATAATCATTAAGGACGCTTCCACATGGCATAATATTTTTACAATCTTACACTCGATTCAGAATATCATTAGGTACCAATATTTACAATGTTTACGTCGAGTTCTTTGTAATGAGTAATTAAAGAATCTTTGCCCATATTTATAGGTTGTTCAGCTCTATTAACAAACAATTTTATTTCGTCACATATGTGATTTTCAAGACATTCATGCAAACTGTACAGTAGGTAACCATTTTACACCTCCGAATCTAATTATTTACACTTTCTTGACTTTTTAGTTTAATACTTTATTCTACCATAAACAATTTAAAATAACCATTTCTCACTAAGCAGGAGCGCGAAACAAATACGGCAACCATTGCGCGGCCCTCGGCATTTCTACTGACCGAGCCGGTTTTATCCAGTTGCGGCGCGTATGTGACGCAGCGCTAGTAGAAACGCACACAAGCATTGCATGCTTGTAGTAGTGTACCTACGACAGCGCGGTTGTATGAAGCTTTGTCTCTGTTCCGTTTCTTTACTCATGTGGCGATAGTGAGTTTATGCAAAGCATGTCTACAAAATTTTTTTTTTTGTTAGAAAAAATCAAGAACAAAAATATTTGATTTCTATTTCTCTTATATAAACGTGACAAGGGGCGAGCCTTTCCAGCGAGCGGGTCCAAAAAATATACCTACTGGTATGTACAGTCAACAAAGTTGTTAGTGTTACATTTCCAAAAATTAAGATTCACTTTTCTCTTAAAGCCTTAAATGTATTTATAGTATTTTTTGGTAAATTATAGGGATCAGAGATACCTTTCGAAATAAACATTAATCAATAAGATTTATTTATGACTTCCCCAGAAAAATGAATTGGTTCTTAGTTACTGGCCATGTAACCCTAACAACTTTGTTGACCAGAAATGGAATATCTCTACCGACCCCCGAGGGGATAAAAGCTTGACTTTTTATTTCTTCGTCATTTATTTTTGAAAAATGATCCATAGTCTAGCAGTGGCTTTGGCAGGTTTAGGACGAGGATTCAAGTCTAATCGTTTTAATATTCTTCGCATTAATACAAACTGACATGAACGATATTTCATTATTATTTTTTCGTTTAATGCACCTCACGTTCCTCAAGTACGGCCCTGAAATTAGCGGATATCCTTACAACAATGTTTTTTTGATCTCTCCGGTTGGAAACCGTCAACTTTCGGCCCGCCCGGAAGCGAAGTTGCCGCTTGTCACCTCCGTCGCGCAAAAAAAAGGTATACACACCTCGAGAAGTAAATAAGAAAATGTCTCAGATCACATGTAATGCCGAGGGGGTTTATCCACCTAGTTATACTATTAGTTATACGATATAACAAGATGGACACAAATAATCCAGATAGTTATACTGCTCAGTATAACTAATTGGAGCCGATTTATTTGAGTTGGATTCGTCCATTTAGTTATACCTAGGTATCCGTAAATAAACAATCAGTTAATAATATTTATGGCTATTTTACGTTTTTACACATTACTATTTATTCAAAATAAAATATTTACATTTTGGTACTTAATAGACAAAATGCTATCGCAATGTTTCTAGAAATAGGTAAGGAGTTCGAATGTCAAAGATAACTATTGCTCAATTACTGGCTGGTATCACATTGACGGATTAGTTTAATAAAAGTCAGTTGCAAATTGGTGCTAGATATGCTCATAGACTCATGCATAGATAAAAATGCTATAATCTGGATTTGCTTTCGTATTAAATAGTGAATTTAAAATGGAAAGTATTCCGGGTCCATCCCAAAGCCTCGAAGAAAAGCCTCAATTTGTCAAAAGGGGACGGGGTTTAGTGTTATTATTTAACGGACATCAATATTACAAAAATCGACGTTATAGTGATGGTGCGTTAATCTGGAGATGCTCATCTAAAGATATGTCTGGCAAACAATATTGCACGGGTTCTCTGACCGTTAAAGTAAGTGTATACAAACACTTACTTCCCTTGGTACATAATATACTACAGTTTGAGTGTTCGTAGAGTCTTTAGTGTTATGGACTCTGAATACAGGCTTTTTCTTTTCGACTAAAATTTAAATGTCAAAACACTCTGTTATTTGTAGATTTTTAATTTACACAAAAAAAAACATATTTGAACTGAAGGTATTTAAATGCAGAGCCCGCTAATTTCATAGCCTCTTCCTGTCTGTGGACCTTCGAGGGACGACGTGAGAATTTTTAATTAAAATAAAATACGCGGGTTTATTAAAACAGGGTAGATATAAGAACGGATTATCTTTTCCTTGGAGATTTTACCTTCCCTAATTAGTGATGCGGCCGTACCGGAAAGATGGGGAACCACAATTCTTGAATTTCTAATTTTCCTTTTGAAGTGCGACCATAAATTAATTAAATGTTTCAAGAAAAAGTTACTTTAGGCTGTGTCAACTTTGTTGTTAAGCAAAAATTTCATAAAAAAAGGCTACCGAACTATAAAATTTCAGACTACTTAGTAGACATACAAGCATCGGATTAACACGACACTCAGGTGTAAAATTTCGCTAGATCTCTGAAGTGTCCGATACATTTTTTAAATTGTATCAGTGCTCTTAAAGGGCTCTAAAGGGCCCTAGGATAAGAAAGAATAGAAGAAAATAATAAGCATTTTTTAAAGTTATATTTGTGAAAACCTGTAATTGGCTATATTTACATTCTTAGTTTAGTTATAAAATTTAATGTACCTTCCATATTTGTAAATGTGCTGTTGGTTTCTTTATGAAAATAAAATAAATAAAACGTTTGACGAAACGTGTTGTGGATGTTAAAGCATGTATATTTTGAATTTTAATAAAATAAAATAATGAGCAGCGTAATTGATTAAAAACAGATTAAACGAAATGGGGTATTTGGTCGTATATATACGTTCCTGGCGACATGGACTCGAACACGTCATATGTCAGATTTATCCGACGTAGGCGGTGAAATATTTAGGTTTTCATTTCTTTCTATTCGCTCCCTCAATGCTCATGATCGTGACCACGCAGGATCAACCTCCATTTGGTGCGGTCATCTACGGAGTGAATCCACCGCCCTCTTCACTGCGTCAGACCATCTTGTCGCAGCCCTTTTTGTTACCCTGGGAAAATGCATTACTGCATAGAATAGAATTTAATAAAGCTGATTAGAATTAATGAAAAGGTTTCGTTTTATTGAGCTTCAAACCTTAAGTACCCCGTCTTGCCCCACCATCCCCTACGCACCCGACCCGGGGGCCGGGGGTTATGTGGGGCTCTGCAGCCTAGTGCTGCCATACACTAAAAACCCAAAATGTTCCTCCTCGTCGCTTCGGACCCAGCCATGGTACCGCGGTTGTGAAATTTCGGAACGTGGTCGTGGAAATTTTTGGGAAAGCTAGTATTTTTTTAAATGTAAAATTTGCTGAGATATTTTTCTAAGAGACGTACTGGAAGACCTTGACTACAAAGAGATAGGAATTTTCTCGGAAATTTGTTCCGTTAATTCTGGATTTTGAAGGTAATTGGAAATTTAATTGCTTTTGTGAATTTACGTTTACGAATCAAAGTTTAATATTTTTTTTCCTGGAAGTATAACATCTGTACTTACCATCCCTTTTAATATTATAAATAAGAAAGCAGCTCTCTCTCACTCCTAAGCCAGGAAACTGATCTTGAAAATGTGTTGTATATAGGTAAAGCTTGTATTTTGAGCAAATATATTTGTATCTTATCTGTATCTTAACAAGATTTGGCAAAGAGTCGGTCTGTATCATAAGAAAAGACTGGGATCACGTGTACATATGATACTAGCAGCGCCTTGCGTAGTTCCCATTCCCGTGGGAATACGGGGATAAAATACAGCCAATGTTACTCCCTAATAATGTATCTTTCCATAGTAAAATATTTTCTTAAATCGGTACGGGTGGTTTAGGCTTGACAGTGTAATAAACAAACAAACAAAGTCACTTCAGCAGTTATAAATTTTGTCTCGATTCTATTAATGGAACAGATAACTTCTCCTCAACTATACATACCGCAGCGGTGGAGTCGCAATGACATGTTTCAATAAAAAAATTAAAAAAATAATAATTTGTAACGCCTTATATCCCATTTCTTGATATACCCACTAAATATACAACATGTAACAGAATAAGCGCAATTCCTGAAATTAGTTTGTTAAGTATCGACTACTTATTCGATTTCAGATATTTTTAATATATTGCGCAAATTAAAAAAAAAAAGGATTATCGTAGCTGAATTTAGTGCTTTCTATGGAAATCGTGCTATTATTAATCGATATTTAAGAAAATTGGTTAACATAACTAAAGATCGATTGCATCATATTTTTTTATATTAATATACTAATTGGGGTGTATGAGGAATTGCGCTTTTTCTGTTATGCGTTGTATATCTAAAGTAAATGTAATATCTTTAAAAATAAACACATGTGGCTGTGAAAACAATAATCACAGGAATCGCGTGAGTATTGCACTTATGGACTAATGAATCGTAAGCCACCATGTGAACATTACAATCTTTGCTTAACATTTAATTGTACCATACCTTGATAAAAATCTTTATAGGGATTTTTTTATTATCCTCGAGTGGCTAAATGCTGTCCCAGCTCCGACAACTTGATGTTTACTGCTGTTTCACACGCAACTTTTTTTTTGTCACGAAAAGCGTTGGAATCAAGTAACGAAGCCATTTGGGTTTCCCTTTTCGTTTTATTCTTTGGAGAATTAACTAAATCAAATGAAAATGTTTTTATTCAATATAGGGTCTTATCAGTCCATTTATTGAAAATATATTTTTTTCTGTTTCAGGTATGTTTTTAAAACATTGAGGGCAGTGGTCTCAAAAAAACAAGGTATTTAAACAATTTTAAAACGTATTTAGTTTAATTTTGAATAGTTTTTTTTTTTGATAAAACGAATGATTAAAAAATAAAGTTACATAAAACTTTTTTTTTTCAAACTGGTCTAGGTTTATGTAATCATTTTTGTTTTGATAGCGAATTAGGCTTAACAGAAGTTGTTTCACAATTAAATATTCATGTTAAAATACGGTCATTGGAATAAAGTCTGTAAGCGCAATAGTTTTACGATCGACCCCCAAATGGCCCGAAAGGGGACTTGGCTGCGATAAAATAAAACTTTTTTACGACAACTTTTTATTGCAAGTACTTTAAGCAGGACACATCAATTTGGACTTACGGGAATTACCGGGAATCTGGGAAATCTTATTTAAATTAGTTTCTTTACGTTTTTTTTGTTTTTTTTTTTAATGCTCGGCCTTAACAGACTAACAGATTGCTAGATTTTAAATAATGATCTGTCGATAGATTTGTTTTAATATGGGAATGCTACTAAGTAGGTAAGAATACAAAGTACATAACATTAAATTAAAAGTTTATAAAACCCCCTACACTAATAATACATATACCTAAACACAAACGGCTCCACATATTTTCTCAAGCCATAGCTAAGAACACTCTTAATTAAGTCACCTATCAAACAAAACAAACGAAATCAAAATCGGTTCAGCGATTTGGGACCTAAGAGCTAACCGATAGACATAGGTACCTACATAATATACAGTATACACAGAAACACATATCAAACTTATAACACCTCTTTTTTTTGTCGGGGGATAAAAAAAAATATAGTAATTCATAAGTAGCCTGGTGTGATAACAATCTGCAATAAATGTTATTAATTGTTGTCGTTTACACAATTGAAGTAGTAGCCATAGCCCTTGGATGGTTTGAAAAAATCTGACAATTAGGTGGCCTAACACTATGTCCTAATAATTAATAATAAGTATGAGGAAAGACCCTTAGCTCAACAGTGAGCTATTACGGGTTGATGATGATGATAATGATATTGCTACACCCTAACTACATGTAGGATTGAATATCTTATAAGATCTTTTACATGTGACGTGCGTCCACTTAGCGTGCAACACGCAAGTACGGGAAAATAAATTGAGAGATATCGAAAGATAATCAATTATAGGTAGGTCGAAAATGGCCTGATCTTCTTCGAGAAAAGTATATGTGCCGCTTTTTTGCTCGACTTGGCGGGGCTGACTGCCGTGCCCCCAGATTCGTAATACCTTAAAAGGTAATTAACTATACAAATTCATTTCAAATAGAAAGCCAACCGTCGTGCTGTAAAAATAGACACTACAGTTTCAAAATCCGTTGCAATGAGAATGTATACTCCAATCAAATGCGTTTTTTCGCATGAACCAAGAGATAACATTATCGAAAAATACTTGAGACTCCAAAAACGCAAAATTTAATTCTCCAGCCCGCAGCAGTTGCGCCAAGAAAACATCCCGATGGTGCCAAAGTATAATTTTATCGTCATTTTATGTTAACAGAGAACGGGTGCGGTCAGATGGTGGTTTTATGACTACTCCATTTCGGTTATGATTCGCTGACATTAGAATAACACCACGTGGTTTGACTGCAGTGAGTCTATTTGGTAAATAGTCTTTGTCCACCGAATGGTTTTTTTATATAAACTGAGGGCGTAGCCCAGCGCTTTTATAAAGAGTGAAGATTTGATTAGCTTAACACCATCTCCCTTTACGCAGTGGGATTGTGTGGGAGACAATGATGTTATGAGTAAACTTTCTCCAGCTCAGCAAAGCACTAAAACCATCTAACTCTTACTTTCTATTATATTGATTGTTTAAAAGAATATTGTGTTGAGGAGTTTCTTGCCCCGCTTCTTCTCCTGAACTACACATACCGAAGCGATGGAGTTGCAATGACTTTCAATTAGAGGACTTGGGTATAATTTACTTACATTTAATATAAACTTTTGAATTTGACTTTGTTTATAGCCCATACTTCCTCATGCGTGAGGAAAGACCCTTAGTTCGCAGTGGGCTGTTACGGGTTGATGATGATGAAAGATTAGCCGAATACAAAGAGATTAAAATATAATAGGACATAGAGGGGTACTGGGAATATTTTCATACAAAACTTTGAAGCATGTTTGAAGCTCAAGCGTCATGTCAGTTAGTATGAACGCGAGTTGTCATTCGGTCGAAATTGTACTAGACTTATTCCACTTGGAATAACTTTTGGCTTCAAATTTTTCTCGCTTTGTCCCCTCTATGCCCTATTATATTTTAATCTCTTTGGTCGAATAGAATAACATATGTCTGGATTTGACATTAGCGCTCGGATTGTGAAGCGCAGCTTTATAGAACAACCATGTAAAATTGCCACACATCTATAATGTCTTAGTCTTCTATCTTCCTCAGTGTACACATTCTGAAGCAGTTGTAGATGGAAGTGGACTTCTACACCCCTAGATTGAATAAAACCTTTTTGATTTTGATCTCTTCAAGTATTTGGCTGTGTAAGTGTTCAAGTCGTGTATTTTTTATAGAAATTTTATTCTGTTGTTTTTAATTAACATAATATTTTATTGTATACTCTTCATATTTTTTTTACATTTTGGCAGTCACATCATATTTTTACGATTCCTCAATAAAGTATATATTTTTTACAAACACAGCATAATAAAGACTTCAGAGGTATAAAATTTTGACCTTGCCTCAACTTGTGAAAAAAGGGTGAAAGTAATCTTTCATTACCTTCTGTTGATAAAAATTTCATTAATGTCAGCTCGTAAAATTTCGTGAGCAAACCTCAGCAAACTCTATCTGCAGATCAGCTGACTGTAAAGCTCACGAAATTCTGTAGTAGGAGAAAATTAAAAAGATAATTGAATCGTAAAAGAGGTGTTGGTTTGAACTAAACGTGTCATCAATTTAAATAATTGTACCATGCAATAAATACATAAGTTTTATAACATACTGTTTGATTAAGAGCTGTCATCACTTTGACCATGACTTAAAGTTATAGCGTGCTCAGATTTTTAGTGTTAAAAGTGGTTGAAATATGATCTTTATGCCATTTATATCGCAACAAATAACAATTTTCAAATTTAAAAAAAATTATCTTGTCGTAAAATACCCTATTATTACCGAGATACAACTCAATAGACTGTATTTTTTAGTATTATTGGCTGAGGTAGGTTTTTTACTCTTTAGAGTTCTGTTATTGTGACAACTAACATTTTTCACACTCCGCATGACACGTTTGACAAACCTCAACAGCTACTCACGTTCGCGCCACACTTTTTTGTGTAACATTAAAAAAAAACATATTAATTGTGCCCCCGTATGGTGGTCTGGCTATTAGGCCCCGCTCCAAACGGCCTGTATAATTTTATTACTATTTTATGCAGACGGCTCACTGTTACTTTTATACTGCGGCGACTGCAAAGCGGGCGCTTTTCGTACTTTTATAATGGGTTTTGAAGTTTAATAATTAGGGTTGTCAGCTATGCGGGCGGTGTTATGGAACACGTACAAAACTCATGTCAAACAAGTACTGTGTGAAATGGCGTATTTTAAACTTTTTCATTATTTATTTATTTTGATGAAGTGGTGTATGTGGCGGACTTCAGGCTGATAACTACTAAAAAGTTAAAATGTGTATTATGTTAGTCTTAGATATATTTCTAAAAATATGTAATTCCAAAAAACACATTTAAATCAAAATCTCCCGCTAAAATAAATGCCAGACTCACCCATCAAAATAAACGCGCAGATGATAAACCTGTGTTATTTGTTATTTTAGATTTTTTTTATGAATAATGTAATAATATTGATGTTTATTATATTAGATTAAGTGAATTTTTAATCAATTTCAATAGCGAGATCTTAGAAGGCATCGAAATTAAATTAAATTAAATTCATTAGTCAACCTCTAAGCTGCGTTTTCGCGTTACGAACGCGCTCGTTCGAAATGCGCTCGTATGTGTCAATAGAACACCGACCCTTCCACTAATTGAATCCAGGGATACACTAGGAGACAAATGTCTCACGACATGTGTCGGCGTCACGTCAAGCGACGCCAGCCGATTTCGCCTGACATATTATCTGGCGACATCTCGTGACGTAGCAAAGTCAGGCAAAGTCGTGATCTGGTGACATTACGAAATCGTAAGGTGTTTCACAAGGGAGTCGATATCATTACACCCGCCGAGCGCGATGTTGCCAGACATGTCGAGCGAAGTCCGGCAACGTCGCGCCACTTCACCCGACGTCGCTGGCGACACGTGACTTGATAGTCGGCGTTCAAGCACGCTCGGATAAACTGTTTACTGAGCTAAATTCAAGCGACAGAACTTCAGTCGTCATATAATACACTTACAAGTTACTATAAGCTAAATAACCACGCGTACAGCAGTTTTCAGCAGCTGCGATCTAATAACTATCATCTATTATTGGAATCCACCGCGGTTGGAAATTAGTTGGGTTGACCCGACCCTAAATAATTTGTTTTATTCAGGTTCCAATTATGTACCAAGAGCACATGAAGCTTTACACTTGTACTGCGAGTTTGACCTCTAAGGCGATTGTAATAAGAACGTTACAAAGTCCAATGTGTCAAGCTCCACGTGCTCTTGACGTACACGTTATTGAGACCAGCTGACGGGTTTCCTAATACTCTTATGAGGGTATATTTAAATAATAAATTCTAACATCGATGGCTTGGTGATTGACTGTTTTTCATTAGTATTTATTGTTTAATACACTATCTTTTTCCCGCAATTTCGTCCGCGTTCCGAAATTAGTAATCTATGTGTTATTCTGATTCTGATTTTTATTTATCACTATCACTACATAGTATAAAACAAAGTCGCTTTCTCTGTCTCTATATCCCCAAATCCCTATATCCCTATGTCCCTATGTCCCTTTGTATGCTTGAATCTTTAAAACTACGCAACGGATTTTGATGCGGTTTTTTTTAATATAGATAGAGTGATTCAAGAGGAAGGTTTTAGTATTAGCATTGCACCCGTGTGAAGCCGGGGCGGGTCGCTAGTAAATAAATATAAACCTTACGCCTTTAATCCCGGAGGGAGTCGGCAGAGGTATTTCAGAAAAATCCACATTTCACCATTATAGCAGTGCAGTGATAGTACCCACTTCTCATGATGATAATCAGTGAGGCTCGGGTTCAAATCATGGCATGTACCAATGAGTTTTTCAAAACTGACGTGCATATTCATCACTTGCTCGACGGTGAAGGAAAACATCGTGAGGAAACCCGAAGGTCCCAGACTTAATTCTGAGGCATCTGTAACAGACTCGGTCCGGCGATGGGCTCACCACCTATCACGTTTCCCTTTATAGTGGTTGCCTACGACATCCTAGAAATATTATAAACGAAACGAAAGTTTGTATGTATGGATGTATGAATGTTTGTTCCTCTTTCACTCAAAAACTACTAAACGGATTTTGATGAAACTTTACAGTTATATAGCTCATGCATCAGACTAACACATAGGCTATATTTTATCACCGTATTCCCACGTGTACGGGAACTACGCGGGTAACGCGGGTGACACCGTGGGGCGCTGCTAGTATAAAATAAACCTACATACCATATTTCAAATAGCCAGTTTATTCCCGTTCCCGTGGGAATTTTCAAAAATCCCTTCATAGCGGTTACCTACGACACCTACTTACATACTTTTTTTCAAGTTTCTAGGTGTTATCGTTTAAGAGCACTACGTATTTCTCTTTTTACTCAGTTTTTTAATTTTCCCGTGGGAACGATACATTCTGCCGCTGTAAAAAGTACTATATGTTGACCACAATACATTTGTTCTATTCTATTCCAGTTTACTCAGTTATCTCCACACAAAATTTCATCAAAATTTGTCTTTCCGCGAACCCATGTCAACAATTAATTAGCCTACAAACTTTCGTAACAAAATCAAATAAAAACTCCATCCCAAAAATAATTACGAAAACTGGAATACCAGAACCCAGACTAAAAGATAGAATTAACATGAATGTAAACTTTTTTAATCATACAGAATGACCTCCCACGGTCCTTGGTCAAATGAAACATCGTTAGTAGCTTTGTTACGAACTCTGGATTTTTTAATTTAAAAGCCTTTGGGCTTTAATAATTCGGCAATCCGCTTTACACTTCGATTCGGTTTACTTTACGTTCTTCTCTTTGCTTTGGAATGTTCTATAATCTTCCAGAATCTTTCAGAGGAAATGGCACACATGTTAAGTTTAGTCAACAGTTAGTACAGGTATTTGGAGTTTAGCTGCTGGCTGTTACATTAAATAGAACCTTATGCTCACGACACTTACGTTTATTGATGCTTTACTTTGCCCCCAGTTTTCGAATTTCCCACGGGAACGGGAACTAAGCGGGTAAAACAGCGAGGCACTGCTAGTGCTTAAAAATATTTAACGACCAGACACGCACCCAACAGATATGTTCATTCACGTCGCGAACCTGCATCGAACCCGCGACCTCCGACGCAGAAGGCAGGGTCACTACCAATGAGCCAACAGGCCCGTTTGGTATAATAATTATAATAAACCAAATCAAACAGATGTACTCGTACAGACAAGAGCACATGAAGCTTTAAACTTTTAGTGCGAGTCTGACCTCTAAGGCGATTGTTATAAGAACGTTACAAAGTCAAATGTGTCAAGCATCTAATACATCTAACAAATATCTAACACAAGTAGGCATTTGCTTAAATTTTTAAATACGCTGTCATGCTTGTATACACCTCGTCGCCAGTATAATATTAAACAAGTTAGATAGTTCTATTATACAACTATACTGTAAAGATATGTATACAGCACCTCAAACTAAATGTCAACTTATGATTAACTAAGTAAATACCTCTTAATTAAGAGATGGAACTATGGGAACGAGAATATATTGTTAGTTCAGCTTAAGTTTATATATTACGTGACATAATCTTTTGCGCACACAGGGATTATACGAGTAGGTAATTTACATGATCACTACTTAGTAAAAAACAAAGTCGCTCTCTGTCCCTATATCCCTATGTACCTACGCTTAAATCTTTAAAACTATACGCAACGGATTTTGATGCGTTTTTTTTTAATAGATAGAGTGATTCAAGAGGAAGGTTTTAGTATTAGCATTGCACCCGTGCGAAGCCGGGGCGGGACGCTAGTCTATATCTATACATATAATAAAACTCTAACGGGGCCGTGTCTGTACATTAAATATTTTTTGAAAATTTTAACGGTAGTGTATATAGTTATCGATATAGATACCAAAACACTAATTTTTGGAATTTTTGTCTGTCTGTCTGTCTGTCTGTCTGGTTGTGCACGCATCACGCAAAAACTACTGGACGGATTTTGATGAAATTTGGTGTGGTGATAGCTGAGTACCCGGGTCAACATCTAGGGTACTTTTTATTCCAGAAAAATATCTCATTCCCACGGGAAAATATAAAAACTGGGTAAAAAGAAAAATACGTACTACTCTGAAACGATAACACCTAGAATCTTGAAATATGGTGTGAAGGTGTCTTATACATCGTAGCCAACCCATATGAAGGGATATTCGAAAATTCTCACGGGAACGGGAATAAATGGGATGCGCGCGGGCAACGTCGCTATGAGCACCCGCTATTTGAAATATGGAATATATAAAAACTGTTAAAAAAGATAAATACGTACTGAAACGATAACACGTGTGACAGCATCGGGGTCCATCGATTGGTTCACCATTTATCACGTTTATGGGTCCAAAGAATATATGGTGAAAAAGTGGGTATTTCCAGAAGTGGAGTACCTCTGCCTAACCTCTCGGGGATAAAAGGCTTGAGATTATTATTTTTTATTTGATATTAAATGAATTAAATTTAGAGCTCAGAAATTATTTTTTTGAAAAAGCGACTTACACCTTTGACACGAGTCTCCCAATGTTATTTTTAAATAATTTTCTCTTCACAAAGGGTTTGGCGTCAAAGGAAATTCTATATTCCTGCGCCATCTCCGAATCAAATTTCAAGGAAGACTCTAAGGGAAAACTAACAAAAATATTTTCTTTCCATTTACCAAGTGCTGGCAGCCCACTTTATCCCCCTCAAATATACTTAAGCGTCAACCATATTCATTTGGAATAGAGTTTATTATGGAGATTGGTTCAGGCTGTCATTTTAGATTTTAAAAGTACTGTCGTTTAAGAATAGCAATAAGAAAACGCGAGTGCCTTCTTATATCAAACAACATTAAGTAATGGCTTAACGTTGTTTGATACCATAAATCCAAATATTTTTTAGCGATAAAGCTGTCATTAAAAAGTGAAGTTAATGACAGCTAGAAGTGTAGAATAAAAAGACTAATTTTGTTATTTATTATTCCTACAATTTTATATTTTTATTAACACTGTCATGTAAACACAATAAACACTTTTTCCTAGAAGCGGTAGGCTGTTTCTACAAATAACAAAGTTTCATGAGTAAGGTTTATTCGAAAAAAATTGTAAATGCGTTATCACCAGCTCTCTGAATACATAGGAATTAAAAATCAGACTTTAGCTTGTCCGTGTTTAACTGTAAATTCTTTCATTTTTGTAGATTCTTAATACTATAATAAATGTGAAAAACATTTTGTTGTTGCCACGCATTCATTCCTAAACCACTTGGTTTAAAAAAACATTTGTGGAAAGCTATATTATATCAGAAAGTAACGTAGGCTATATTTTACCTCCGTATTCCCACGGGAACGTAAACTACTCGGGTGAAGCAACGGGGTGATGATAGAAAAAAATTAACTACACTACGTCAGTCAAGGACAAAGAGACTAAAATTTATTAGGGCATAGAGGGGACAAAGCGAGAAAAATTGGAAGCCGAAAAGTTATTCCAAGTGGAATAGGTCTAGTACAATTTCGACCGAATGACAGCTCGCGTTCCTACTAACTCACATGACGCTTGAGCTTCAAAGTTTTGTATGAAAATATTCCCAATACCCCTCTATGTCCTAATCTCTTTGGTCAAGGGACTCTGAACTCGACTATGGAGGGCTGAATGTAACCAGCAGGCTATCTTCACCGACGAGTTGCTGGTTCCAATGCAGTGCTTTGAGGAGAACCAGCAAAAAACTAGCTCTTTATCAAGCCTAGTTTTGTTCTACAAATACTTAATTCAAACACGCTATTTAGTTTTACGCCCGGTACAAAATTCCTACTTTCAAAATTGGAATTTGAGATTTAATTTTTAATTCTATAGGGCTTTTTATATGCAACCTTCCCGTTTTTATCGAGGAAGAACGGTTAAGGTAAGAGCAAGCAGGTTTTTTAATAAATTCCGGGCCCGGTTTAAGTGTCATTGAAGATATGAGCATTTCTTTATTACTGCCTGTAAAAACTACGGCCGTAAGATTAATATTAAAGCCGTTTTTATGTAAATTACGGCCTCTGTTTTCAGGCATGCATCATAAAAGCGTAATATTGTTCGAGCGTTTTCATTCCGTTGCCGTTTTGGCTTGAAATTGAACTTGGGATTGAACATTAAAAAAGATATTCCGCTAAATTGTAGCCATAAGATAGAATCATTCGGTGAGTGTATAAAAAAATAAACGAATTTTTTAACGTTATTTTTACAATTGTATTTTGTCATCACTGTTGGCCATTTTGAAATGTAATTTTTTATGTGATTTTATTCGGAAACTATACGGATTGTATCAACGTTTACGATTTGTCTATGGAGATTTAGTATAAAAGTGTCAAGTTTTTCTAAAAATAATAATAAAATAATGTAGAAATTGTGTCAAGGTCGTGATTCGAAAAGCAATAACAGATATTAATTGTGTAATTTTAAAGAAGACAGTCGCGTCGCTGCCTTCTTTTGTCGAGTGGCTTTCCAATTTCAAACAAGTAACCTACGAGAATATACTATCTCTTTCAATCCCATATCCAGACCAAAGATAGAGGTACGATAAGAAAGACATTCTCCTTCTATATCTATTTTTTGTTCCCTCAACGTAGCTGTACGACTAGCCAGTATTAATTTCTGTACCACTGTCACGTTTTTATCTCATTCCTAATCATCACGGTAGTGTAGGTAGGTATATGTATTTGAATAGAGGTATATTTCGGTTATTGTACAAAAAGCTAACGCAGATTTTAATAACTGATTTAAGTAGAATACTAAAACATAATTGATATTATAAATATGATGGTGGGACCTCACAATACCGGCGCTCTAGTAGGAATTTTCTGGAAATACTCACTGTTTATCACTTACTTTTTGGACCCTTAAACGTGACAGGCGGTTAGCCTATCACCGAACCAGGAACCTGCTTCACATGCCCCAGAATCAATTTATCTACACTAATATAATAAAGTGGAAAGATTTGTATTTCATTGTATGTTTGTAACGAATAAACTCAAAAACTACTGGAATGATTTTAAAAATTATTTCACCAATGGAAAGCTACAGTTTCCCTGAGTAACATAGGCTAAATTTCATTCCCGTATTCCCACGGGAACGGGAACTACGCGCGTGAAAGAGTAAATCCGCCGAAAAAATAAAGTTTTTCATCGTCAAATTCGGGTAAACTAAAATAGAGGGGTGGATGTTCACCTAAAGTCTACCATCCAACTCAATTGTTTATCCAATACCAAAAAAATCCAATTCAGATTGAAAAAAATCGGCAAATTACCTCCGGATTGGCGGAGACCCGGTTGGAAAAACATGTTTTCACTGAAAACGGCTTTTCATGAATGTCAAAGCCAACTCCTGTCCTGTGTTCGTCATCCTAAATGACAGAAGCTGTTTTACCTTTGAACGTCACATCCCATAACAGTTGCTTTTCAGCTTCTACTTTAACATTTTTATTGGATTTTATATTGGTCGAAAATATTTTCTGCGGGATTTAGATTGAGAAAAAAAAACACGCCTTCTATCCCTGAGGCAGAGGTATTCCATTTCTGAATATACACACTTTTCACGAGATATTCTGTGGACGCCTAAACGTGATAGGTGGTGATTAAGAATCACGCGATGGATTTATTTATGATTATACACGAAAACAGTTCCAGCACGAATTTTACTGTTTGGAGAGAATCTGGAGAAAGAATGGTCATGCTTTTACCAGACTTCTTTTATATCGTCGAAGTTGAAAATATTTTCTTCGGGATTAAGATTAAGAATCACGAAATTTCGACAGTTTTATTCATGATCTTACACACGAAAACAGTCTCCAGCACGAATTTTACTTTTTGGAGGGAAACTGGAGAAAGAATGGTCATGCTTTTACCATACTTCGCCAAAAGATGGGCACCTAAATAGTTTTAGAACACAGTGTACCTAAGTGTGTCAGAATATTTCTTTGGCGAATCCCTTAGATAAAAGCAAAAGAGGAAGATACGGTATAGTCATAGAAATCATCGTTGACATTTGGACTACATACAACTACACGCGCAAATAAAAAAAGAGATAGAAAGACGTACTCGGGCACAAGCGCCAACGAGTTGACTACAACGAATTACGCTACTTGCACCTAATTTAAAGGATCCACGCGCGAGGCGCCGGTACCGTATCTTCCTCTTTTGCTTTTATCTAAGGCGGATCCAGATTGACCCAAATTTCCGAAGTCTATTTTTCGAGAAACAAGGAAGGCTTTTGTAAATCATAAACCGAAGCGAAGCGAGGATGAGTCGTTAGTTGTTGATAAAAAAATAGTTTGATCATACCAAAACACCAACTAAACCAGATACATTTAATCATTGTGGGATGTCTACCATTATTGGATTCTGTGTTTCTGGCATATTCATTACGCCGTCATGTGAAATTTTAGTTCAGAATGAATGCATAGTAATTCAATTTTGGATATAAATTGCATCAACGCGCTGTACCTATTTAATTTTTCAATAAAATAAAAGTGCGGTTAAGGTTTCTAGTATAAAATGAAATTTCCTGAACTAGAGATGCGACACTTTGGTAATGCCATAGATTTTTTAGCGATTTCTGTTTTATCGCATATTTAATTACTTCGCTCGTTCTAAAACCAGTATCCCTAACGCCATCTGCCGAGGAGTGGCCATTATTTTTTGTATAATATTGCGTTTTACAGGAAATACAACAGCTGTAGAGATGAACTTAAAATATAAAACAAAATTTCATCAATCGTTTAAGCCATTTCCAAGATACTACCTGAAATATATGAACATACATAAAGCTCACGCCATTGTCCCACAGGAGTAGGCAGAGACGATGGATCGCCACTTTGCTCGATCTCTGCATACTTTTTTCGCTTCTTTCACATCCATAAACCTTTTCATGCACGCTTTTTTATTCTTCGCACTTCGAACCCCAGCTTTTATGATGAAATGAAATATATAATGAAATATATGAATACATTTATAAATAAATAAATACAATAATTGCTAGTTTTTTAGAGCAATAGGATTAGATTTTATCAGTGCATATCTATAGGTATGGAACTAATCCAAAATTACCTATGACGACAATTGCAGTTGACCGAAATGGAGCAATCTGCATTTCAAAATCCATGCAGGATGCTGCCTGCCTTATAGACATACTTGTAGCGACACTAAAGCAATAGGCGAAATATCTTAAGCACCATACACGGCGAAATTTCTAAACCACGGTATCGGAGTTTTCACATAAGTTTGTATAAACACAACATTCCAACATCAACCGTTGGACCGCGGTCCCCAGACTCGATCACCTCGCCTGACGGAAGATCTTCCCTTTTCAAGATTTCACATAACATAGATATTATATTTATTTTCTTCTGGTGAAGTCAGGTAAAAAAGCATTTTCCCCATTGGTAGATTCGAAGTTCGAACCTAATTCGATTATAGAATACCAACCCAACTCTATTCGGAACACCGCAGCGTCTAAACGAGATCGACCTGCCGTGCAAATTTATGAGATAAGTTTGGATTTTGTGACCCCTTTTGCCTGCTGTGCCTACCCGGCCGGTTGCCATGGCAACGCCTCTAGGGACTTCGTCGGTATTACGCCGATTGGATTGTCCTACGGCGTTCGGCGTGATTTTGGGCTTGTTTTTTCGTTTGCTGCTTTTATAACGGGTTTGTAGATTGAAAATAGGTAACCAACTTCATTATGTAGTATAAAACAAAGGCGCTGCCCTTCTGTCTGTCCCTATGTTTGCTTTGATCAAAGAGGTTAGAAGAAAATCATTCTTGGAGAGAGAAACTTTTTCCCGTCTTTGTCTTAGATATTAAAACTACGCAACGGATTTTGATGCGTTTTTTTCAAAGGATAGAGACTTTACTACTTTTTCTGGTGTCTGGTGTACCTACATTTTAGCAAATTCTTTTTACTTAAATTACTAAACTAAAAAATATATTTGTATGTTTTTGGTAATTGGGTCAAGCGTACCTGTGTATGTTACAGTTAGTGAAGTATGTTATTTATTTCAGTCATCAATATTAAAAGCGTGACATGACAAATAGTGTATCTAGTTCCAGGATGTTTTCGCTTTGACAATATAAAGGGGCTGAAGCGAAATTATTTTCGACTTTGCCCGGAGCAGCGCAGGTGCGCACAACGTAGGATTACTCGGATGACAAACGATGCGAAATAAACACGTTAATAATTAGCTATATCATACATATGCAGCCAAACGTGGGAAGGAAAACAAAATCATTAGTCAAAAGGTGTTATATAGGATAATTTCAGTATAAAAATACTAAGAAGCAGCAGCCTTTTAGTTAAAGACTCGTTTCTCATGCGTGAAGCTCGGCTTTGAATACTGGTGAGGGCATGCAAAATCAAGAGCACATATAATGTAATTTAGAGGTCAGACTTGCCCTCTAAAGCGATTAAAATAAGAACGTGACGCTCTACGAGCTCTTGACTGTGCCAATGAGTTTCTCAAAAAAGTTACGTACGTACGTACGTACTGATCACTAGCTCGACGGTGACTTGTTGGTGAAACTTCCTGAGGAAACACGTAAGTCCCAGAATTAATTCTGAGGCATAAAAATACCCCGATATATGTAACGTGGGTATTTCCATCAATGGAATATACTTCTGCCTACCCCTTCGTTCGCGTAAGCATTTTTTTAGGATCGTTTTTATTTATAAGATGTAGAGTTTAGCAGGATTGCGTTCTGCAAAATTGCCATAAACTGTACAGTGATAATTAAAAGTGTTTTTTCCAAAGGACTAAAAGGTTTGTCGCAAACAAAAAGTACGTATTTAACAGGACCCAAATAAGCTTGCAAAGTCGAGGCCGTGTTCTCGACGACATGCCTGGGGCAGTTCAGGGAACGAGGTTTTAAAGAGCGCATACAATAGAGGTTTAATTGGACACATGTCATGTAGTTTGGACGTAAAGGTGACTACATTTTCATATATTCTTCTGTCCCAATTGTTCAATGAAAAGGTAAGAGGAAAGTGTGTCTCCGAGACGATTTTTTTTATTTTACTTTTAGTAACATTTTTACAATATTTATCTGTCGTAAGTTGACGTCTATTTTCTATTTAGCAGGGTTTAAAAATATACTTACCTATTTTATTTTGATAAACTGAAGTGAGGCAAAAGCGGGTAGTTAGTAAAAATTTTTTTTTTTTCATACATCTTACCATTTTTATAGGCTACTAGATACATTGTATAAAAAAAGTCGCTTCCCGCTATCTGTCTGTCCCTATGTATGCTTAGATCTTTAAAACAACGGATCATGATGAGGTTTTTTGAATAGATAGAGAGATTCATGAGGACAGTTTTAGTATCAGCATTGCAAAGCTGATAAGCTGGGTCGCTATTCAAGTATATGCCTAAAATCGCCTTTAGGGTTTACGCGAGAAATGAGTGGGTGCAAGCTCACTACTATTCGTTGAAATCCAGCTAATAATGTTCTTCACTATCACTACATCACTACATAGTATAAATCAAAGTCGCTTTCTCTGTCCCTATATGCCTATGTCCCTATATCCCTATGTCCATATGTATGCTTAAATCTTTAAAACTACGCAACTGATTTTTTTTTTAATAGATAGAGTGAGTCAAGAAGAAGGTTTTAGTGTTAGCATTGCACCCGTGCAAAGCCGGGGCGGCTCGCTAGTATTACATAATTCAAAATTTGCACAAAATAATATTATAATAATTCAGCTAGCGAGATAGAACTTTTGTTTAATATCATATTAGCAGTACAGTAGTCCCCAGTAAAATCGGTAACTCATCAAAACTAGTTTCAACTGACCAAAGTCATGGCCTTGTTCAGTTGAGCTGTCTAACTGCCCAGTAAATTAAGACCTTTTGATGTCCCATTAAGGGATAACGGAGTAAGGGCGTTGGACTAAGTCCTTAGACCCTGTAAACTTTAGAATCTGATTGACCACAAAATTACAACTAGGAATATCAATATCGTTTGGTCTTTTGTTAAACCTCAAATAGAAATGAAATTCCGATTGAAATTGTAAGTGACAAATCTTTATAAGTAATTTTTTATTCTATATCTATAGCGATAAGACCATTGTATTTTTTTGTTTCACTGTGTCACTTGTTGCATATCTTTATTGCTGTACAATAGAGCTGTTACTGCCTTACTACTTACTTTATTGTACACCAATCAAAACTGTGTAAGTATGTGATAAGTGGCACAATGACAAAGAGAGTACAATGGGCAGGCTTATCGCTGGAAGTGATTTCTAAAAAACAAAATTAGTATGGATGTAACTGAGATTAACATATCAAGATATAATGTGAACTAACGTAAACTAAAAAAATAATTTAGTAAAAACACAAAACACAACGGCGTAAAAAATATTGAATGTAAAAAAGTGATTTCTAATAAACAAAGTTAGTATGGATGTAACTGAGATTAACTTATCAAGATTAATTGTGAACTACAGTAAACTAAAAAAAATAATTTAGTAATAACACAAAACACAACGGCTTAAAAAATATTGAATGTAAAGAGAAAAACAAGACTTCTTTATTATGCAAATAAGATAATATTCTAAGGGGTGATTTTTCAATCGTCAAATAAATCTTATCTGGAGAATATATTATTGCTGTCACTGTCTGACACAATAGAAAGGAAAACTGACAGGTGATGTTTATTCGTCCGATAACTTTTAACCTTTGCGTATTAAACTAACCGGAGACGCCACTGATAGGCGTTCCCCTCTGCCAAAAAAAGTGTCGGTCAACGCGCATACCTGTTATATACAACTAGTTTTTTTGAGTTCACGGAGTGCTTGGATTGGTGAATGTTTTTGTGTGCATCTAGTTCAAGCTAGTGTTTATTTGTTTTGTCAAAAAATTCGTTTGTTTTAACAGTATTTGTGTTTGTTTCCTCGTCCCCCGCGCAGAAATTGGCAGACTTTTTTTGCAAAGAAACTAGTGCGCGTGACGTCTCCTGTTGGTTTAATACTCAAAGCTTTTAACTGACTATTAAAAATCAGCCCATAATGTAAATAAAACTTGAATACCTAAAGTATTAAAGGTGGGGATAAAATCAATTAGTCGGTAGATAGTTCTATATCAAAAAAACAATATGAATAAATGTTATTCAACAGTTTGAAAGTTAAAGGAGTAACGTTTGTTTAGTGAATCGCTATCAAACTTAAATAATAACCTTTGAAATTGTAAACATTCAACAATCAAACTTTAAAGAAAAGTTCAATTTCATTACGGCAAGCGTTGGAGATCTTAACTTTGAGGATTAAAGTTTTACCTTTTTGCGAATGAAAGATTTTCAATATTCTGATATTCATTTCTTTTAGTTTCTTATGTTTAGTTTCTTAATAAGTTTAATTTACTTAACTATAATATTTAAACTTTTAATTGCGTCCAATATAAGTATAAAAAGTTTGTTGGAAAATAATTGATTTTTTCATGATTACTCTTATCTTTATTATTGAACTACAAATAAAGTGAATAATTAATTTCATTTCAAAGAATATAGTGACTTGTCTATGTTGTATACCTTCATCTTTGTACATAATGTTTTCGATTTTTTATTATAAAAAAATATAGGGTGATGTTAATTGTGGTGGTGATGTTGTTTTTTTTGTGACAATCCCGTCAAATTTTAATCATCAGATTTCACATAATGCGCGTAAGACCACAAAGATGCTCAAAAATTCTAAATATTTTATTCTCATATTAAACAATAGCCTGTTTACACTACCAAAAACATTACCTTAGATTACCTAGGTACTACTGTTAAAGAGGACGTGTCTGTAAAGTTTTGACTTCATTGTACTGCCTAGCAAGTCTGGAAGGCCTTTAAGGACGAAAGTGACAAGACCGAAGTGTCACAAGTTCGCGACGTCAGTACCTATGTCAGTGCGACGTACCCGACAAACGTCCGTACACGTCCTCAGGCAACTTACGTAGATATCCAAGTGACGTAATAGAAACAACGTGAGCTTTGTGGTTACCGTAAGGGACATGTAAAAGCAAGTTTCTTTGTGTTTAAAATTTGATTTGATAGTGTAGATGGGTCTTTAGCGAGTACGTTTCAGCCTTAGGTAAGGTTGTAAGTTTTTTCCTGTCGTTAGCAACGCTTACATAATAATATATAATAAATAGAAGTAAATATTTTTAACAGCGTTTTTCGACGCAATCGGAACATATAAATATTTAATTAAATTCTCGCATCTCATCCTCGAAGGGGTTATCAGAGATCTCAAAGTACCAACTCTTCATCAGTGTAATTTTGAGACGCCACAAACTTACAGTGTTTTAACCCCATTTTTTTCTCCACTGCCAAAATATTTCTAACTAGCTGTTCCGCACGGTTTCAACCGCATAGTTCCCGTTCCCGTGGGAATACTAAAATAAAGTATAGGCTATGTTACTCAGGGATATTCTAGCCATTCATGGATGAAAGATTTTTTTTAATTGGTCCAGTAGTTTTTGAGTTTATTCGTAACAAAGATACAAAAATACAAACCTTTCTCCTTTATAATATTAGTGTACTTGTAGAAGACAAACGTATACATTGTTGACGGCCGCTACAACGCGCAACAGAATAAGCGCAATTCCGCTTAAACCCCAATTAGTACCTATATTAATATAAAAAAATATGATGCCTTCGTACTTTAGTTGTGTCTAACCAATTTTCTTAAATAAAGAGCAATAATATTACGATTTCCATAGGTAGCACTAAATTCAGGTAATTCATTTTTTTTTTCGGAAAAATTGCTGAAATCAATTATGTAGAGTCGACACTGAACAAACAAATTTCAGGAATTCAACTTATTCTGTTACACATTGTATAATATTATTAAGTAACAAGTAAAAGTACCTATTGCATAATTTTGACTAAATAAACCTGCCGTCAAAATGTACTATCCCCGCATCTCGTGTGCTGTCAAAAGAGCGGAAATTTCAAAGTTGGCATGCTGGAAAATAGCAGAGGAATTTCTTTGTATCTCCTGTTGCTGGCGCAGGAGTTCTTGGAAATTGTAATATGAAATGCATCTTTCAATATGGTGAAGTACTGAAACTGTTATTCCGTAGAAAACAATATGTGCTGTAGGTATTGTATTAATGTGGTATTTATTTCTTCCTTTAACATAGTTTGTTTTATTTGTAACTAAATTTTAATTTAAAGAGCAGTGATAGCCCTTACGGTTAAAGAGCCGGCCGAAAAATCAGTGAGGCTCGGGTTCGAATCCTAGCATGTACCAATGAGTTTTTCAAAAACTTACGTACATATTTATCGCCGCATATATGACCGCAGGTCAGAATTAATTCTGAGACATGTGTAAATAGACCCGGTCCGGCGATGTGCTCACCACCTATCATGTTTTAGGGGTCCAATGTATCTCGTGAAATGTGGATATATCCAGTAATGGAATACCCCTGCCTACCCCCTCGGGGATGAAAGGCGTGAGATTATTTACTTTTTTTTTATTTTAATTTTAATTATTATTTCTACAAAATATTGTTCACAACCCTCCGCGTACACTTTTGATTGACAGGTTCGTTTTTTTGTGAAGTAAAAATCAGTCTCCATGTTCCAGATGCAAGCTATAGGTAATATCTACACTAATATTGTACACAAGATAGATTTGATTTTTTGTATTGAATAGGCTCCGATCCACTAAGCCGATTTTGAAAATTGTTTCACCACAGAAAAGCTTAATTTTATCAGCAGCTCTAAAAATTTTAACCATTTCCCCACTATGCTTGGGAAATTAAAAAAACTTTGCAATGAAGTCGATCAAGCATTGCTTTAGCTATTTCAAATTTAAAGTCAATAGAGTTACTGAAATAAGCAACAGTAACAGTAAGAAATAAGAAACAAGCGATTCTGTATACAAGAGGATCAACTTGGATAAACCGTAATATTTTTAACCGACTTCAAAAACGGAGGAGGTTTCTTAATTCGACCTTATTTTATTATTTATTTATGTATGTTCGCAGATAACTTCGGCGTTCATGAACCGATTTTGATGATTTTTTTTAATTGGAAAGGTGATATTCCAACGGTGGTCCCATGATAAGGAAACTAAGATCTGACGATGGCATTATAGAGAAATCGACGGGCAACTTCGAAAATCGTAGTAAGTAGTAAGTAATTTTAGCTTCCTGTTGAATTCGGTTTCTTTTTCGAAACCGAAACTCGAATCCTGGCATGTACCAATGAGTTTTTAAAAACTTACGCACATATTTATCACTAGCTCGACGGTGAAGGAAATCATCGTAAGGAAACCCGCAGGTCTGAGAATTAATTCTGAGACATGTGTAAACAGACCCGGTCCGGCGATGGGCTTACCATCTATCACGTTTAGAGGTCCAATATATCTCGTGAAATGTAGGTATATCCAGTAATGGAATACCTCTGCCTACCCCCTCGGGGATAAAAGGAGTGAGATTTTTTTTTTTCAACTTGAGTTAGAAACCCAAAACAACATCCTGCATCTCAGTACGCAGTCTGCACATAAATGATAACATATTCTATTAACACACAGGGTCCAGATCTGAATCGCATGATACATATTAAGAGCCATCGATTCGAAACACAAAGGGATAGGACAGGCGAAAAATTTGTCGCTGAGTCTCACACACAATGAACCCACAAAGGAACCCTGTTTTTTATTTTCCATTCGAACAATCACTAGCTTAGCCCTTTGAAAATATTATTGCGATTTTTATGCACAAAGTTGTCTTGTTTAATTATTATTTCTTTGATGAAGCCATTGGTGCGGTTCGTTTTGTTACAAACTGTTTTTTTTGAGGTGATAATTTTAAGTTTAATGTTTAAGTGCACCTAGGACTGAATACGGAAAGAGGAATATCATGTTTGAGGGAGTCCAGCTATTTAATAAACTACCTGAAAATATTCGAAACGCTGAATCAATAAATGTTTTTAAGAAACTAGCAAAAATGCACATTTCAAAACAAGAATTGTAACATCTAATATTATATAGCACTGTGCAAACTTCGACCATAAAATTTTTTAGAAATAAATTATATTATTATCCTTAAGTGAAATGTAAATTTCGTTGGAAATAAATGTCTTTAAATAGGTTTAAGGATAGGATTTAAAGATAGTTATTGCAATGCATATGCAATGCATAAAACTTGTTTCTAGCGTCGTTGGTTAAGGCTTTAGGTAACCAGAGACTTAATTAGCTATCCGCTATCCAGAGAGCTATTTGTAGATGCAATGTGATCAGTCTTCTGGTCGTTGTCCCATAAAAAAAAACTCACGCCTTATATCCCCGAGGGGGTAGGCAGAGGTATTCCATTTCTGGATGTACCCACTTTTCACCAGATATTCTTTGGACCCCTAAACGTGATAGGTGGTGAGCCCATCGCCGGACCGGGTCTTTTACACAGTCATGTCTCAGAATTCATTCTGGGACCTGCGGGTTTCCTCACGATGTTTTCCTTCACCGTCGAGCTAGTGATAAACATGTACGTAAGTTTTGACAAACTCATTCGTACATGCCAGGATTCGAACCCGAGCCTTACTGATTTTCATCATGTGAAGCAGGCTCTTTAACCGTAAGGCTATCACTGCTCTTTCGTTGTCACATATAATAAGAATAAATCGTAAATAACCGTGTGTGACATGATTCACACTACGCTCAGGCGCCAGAGGTCTACTTCTCAAATAGCATTTGACTACTTCTCTATGTGACTACTTCGCCTTCGGTCCACTTAGCAAACAGTTTATTTCGCATTCTGTCTTATTCTTGAACTACCTACTTCGCAAACAGTCTACTTCTTTCTGTAACGTAGTCTCAAACTAGGCAGAACCTGTACTATGAGTAGATACTATTTAAAGGCAGTCTGGTATCATAATAAAATAATAATGTAGTCTTTAGAAACAATTAATAAATGTTCTTGGCATAATAAAAATTCATCATTTTTACGAACCTTTTCCTTTCAAAGTATTAATAATTAAATAGTAATGATCCAAATCGTTAAAACGGTTCCTTAATATACAAAACTATTCTATTCCTCAATAGCACCGATATAAACGATCCTGATTTTGTATACGAATGTAGGTATACTGTATTGTATATGGATAGGTCATTAGCCCCTGAATCTCCTTGTCCATATATTATGTAAATACTCTTCTCTGGCGGTGTTTGCTTTGTCCCAATTCCATAGACTGAATTGATGGCCTTTTCTTTGTGCAATATAAGTATATATTTTTGTATAAAAGGCTATGAAGATTATCTGTTTTGGTCCAAATAAATATATTTGACAGAAGTATTCCATTTCAACACACTAGCTTTTACCCGCGGCTTCGCATACGTTTATTTCACCCCTGTAGGCGTTGAATTTTGCAAAATCCTTTCTTAGTAGATGCCTACACTGTATAAGCTATCTATTTTCAAAATTTCAAGTCACCAATCAGTCAGTCAGTTTATCTTTTTTTATATAGATTTCTCTTGTGTATTCCTAATGTGACAGGTAGTGAGCCCATTGCCGGAGCGGGGTGCGGTTACATATGCCTTAGAACAAAGTCGTGACGATGTTTTTGTTCACCGTCGTTTTATGTATCTATACTCAATACTTCACTACATAGTATAAAACAAAGTCGCTTTCTCTATCCCTTAGGTACAACCCTATGTCCCATGCGGTTTTTTTAATAGATAGAGTGATTCAAGAGGAAGGTTTTAGTATAAGCATTGCATCCATGCGAAGTCGGGGCGGGTCGCTAGTATTATTATAAAGAGGAAAGATTAGTATTTTTGTTTTTTTGTATCTTTGTTACAAAAAAACTACTAAACCGAATAAAAAAAATCTTTTACTAATGGAAAGCTAGAACATCTTTGAGCAACATAGGCTATATTTTATTCCCGTATTCATACGGGAACGGGAACTACGCGCACGAAACCGCGCAGTACCGCTAGTATAATATATAGTGATAAATATGTGTAAGTATATTTTTTTTAAACTTATAAATTGTCACGTGGAATTAAACCAGGACCTTATAAGAGGCGAGTTTTCCGAAAACAAATTTTCTAAATCACTGCAACTAAAATAAACTCATCATAACATAATAATAAAATTGTTATTATTAATATACCATCTGAAATATCCTTTTGTATACTAACGAAAACAACAAGCATTCCTACCAAATAGTTAATAGTTTCATCCATTCATACATTCAGTATCGATCACCGACAGTGCCACATCCATACATATTTATAGGCTATCTCCTCTAATACATAAATATGTATGGGGCCGTTAAACGCAGAACTCACGCATAATACAGTGTTTCAGGCAAATTAATTCGAGCCAGCTTGTTACACAGAAACGCAGCGAGAATTTATAAAACAGCGATTCGTCAATAATTCACGCGTGGAAAAATATGTAGGAAATGAAATAGAAGAGGTTTCTAATGAAATTTCTGTGTAGATAAATATTCGATTTAAATGTGATGATTAAATGTGATTAAAGAGCAGTGATAGCCCGGACGGTTAAAGAGCCGGCCGAAAATCAGTGAGGCTCGGGTTCGAATCCTGGCATGTACCAATGAGTTTTTCAAAAACTTACGTACATATTTATCACTAGCTCGACGGTGAAGGAAAACATCGTGAGGAAACCCGCAGGTCTCAGAATTAATTCTGAGACATGTGTAAACAGACCCTGTCCGGCGATGGGCTCACCACCTATCACGTTTAGGGGTTCAATGTATCTCGTGAAATGTGGGTATATCCAGTAATGGAATACCTCTGCCTACCCCCTCGGGGATAAAAGGCGTGAGATTATATATATATATATATATATGTGTGATGATTTCCCATCTAACAAAATGCGAATGTAACTGTTTGTTTCTCTGTTAGGTCCAATGAGGATCAGTACAGTTATAGTAAATCCATTAGAAATATTATCCACGTTATTCTTTATGATATAAGAATGATATCTCTTTTTGAATTATCCAAATCGGACTATTACTTACGAAGATATTAAATAATAAACATACTCAATGATCGCGAGAGCGTGTACGTCACTGTGAGGGAACCAAGTACGGCCGGCCGGCCGGCACTCGATGATCGCGGGAGCGTGATGACGTCACAATGAGGGCGACGCTACCGCGGCGGCTACTCGGTGAACTTCGCTAGGAATTCGGTCATAACTTTGTCAATTTTTGTCGTAGAACAAAAATTTTTGTACTGTATGTTAAGGATTTCTTAGCTCTATAAATCTGCATTCTCAACTAAAAACGTTACGGATCCTCATTGTCTGTAAGTAACCAATATTAATAAAATTTGCATTTAGGGGAAGGACATACACTAGTACTTATTTATCAAAACGTGGAAGTCGTAAGCACAAGTCAATCCTATTAATATTATAAACGCGAAAGTTTGTATGTATGGATGTATTTCCCTCTTTCACGCAAAAAATACTGAACGGATTTTAATGAAACTTTACAGTTATATAGCTTATACATCAGAATAACACATAAGCTATATTTTATCCCTGTATTCCCCCGGGAACGGGAACTACGCGGGTGAAATCGCGGGCCGCTGCTACTATGAAATAATTTGAACAACTTAAAACTTGTCAGTGGGCCCAAAAATATACTCTTTGGAACTAAGATCGTTACTTCCACCATCTAAGTGAAAACAGAAGTGCTTGAAAATCCTACTGGACCCACAGTGGAACCCACAGTCCGTAATGCTCCCTAGACTAAAAACGAAGCAAAATAATTCAAGTACTATTTAAATTAAAACTCAAAAGCTTCTAACCGCATATTTTCCAAGAATTTCATTCAGAAAACAGGGAGAGCAAAATATACATTCCACTGCCAGCCAGACAGCTATGCAGATGAATTAGCTCCGAGGAAAGAAATAAAAATAATGAAATATAAACTTCTAGAAAGAGTCTTCGCTGTAAAAGAATCCATTGATTCGGAAAATTAATTTCAAATGCAACGGTTGGAATGCTTTATAAGACTGCTGTTACACCGTACGAAACTTTGAATAGAATACACTTTATTATATTAGTAAGGATTTAGTCGGACCTGTACACGAAGGGTTCCGTAATTTAGTAAAAATAAAGAAAAACATGTTTCTTACATTACCTATATAAGAAATGTATTTATTTTATTATATTTACATTATTTACCTACTACCACGAGCGCATTTTCCGTTCCCGTGGACATACGGTGATTGAATATGAACAGCTTTCCATTGGAGAAAGAGTTTTTAAAATCGATTTTGTGGTTTAGGCGTGAAAGCGTAACAAAAAACAAAGTCACTTTTTCATTTAAGTGCCTGCTTTTGAAGGAACCATCGCAAAACGTCAGATACGCAAAATGACGGATTCGCAAAATGTCGGAATTCCGACAGTTGGACAGTGCCCAGAAAACTGGCTGCATTCCCTCTCTGGATAGCTAAGCCGATCCTTTGACAGAGGTAGCTGCCAGCCCTCTGGTCACCTGAGGCGTCGACCAAACGCAATGACAGCTCTTTGAGGAGCTGCCGCACCTCCGGTCCCCACGATCCCATGGTCTCCATCCCAAACGGCACAAATATGTAGCCCTCATTGAGGTCGGCTCCCTTTTGAAGTCTCAAAAGTTACACAGGTGACAAACGAAATGACAAGACAGTGGAGCCTTTGAATACGGAACTCTTACGAATAAATAAAACAAAGATAGCAAACGATCGAACACTTTAAAAGCATTTACAAAGGAATTAATTATTCAAAGTGAGTTCCTTTTGTCGATTTCGATGTATTACGAGCTGCCGATTCCACTGTAACATGCTTAAGTAAAAGAAAATAATATAGCGTTTATATCAAAAGCTTCTTCTTTCATAATACAATATTGTCATTAGCTTTGTCATCCTTTACTTTGCAAAACATTTTATGTAAGTAGATAAGTACTTACTTTCAGTTCATTTCTTTACTCGGAAAATGTTTTGCGTTCTGCTTGAATAGTTTTAGATCCGATTACAAGCTCTCCGCTTCAATGGGCTTAAATAACTATTTTAGTACAAAATACGACCTATAAAAACTATTTATCTAAGAAATAATTTTCAGTGAATGGACAAACTAACTAAATACCAAGTGTTCGAAGCTCAGGATGTTGTAAGAGGCAAAGTCAATATTACCAACAATATTTAATTCTAGTTAAATATGGACTGTAAATTAATGTCCCTTTAACAGAGCCGTAACGCGCGTGTGGTCCGCTGTAGTAATCCCCCCTATAATCTTTTATATGGACTTTTTATCATGAGATAGTCAACCATGATACTACTCGTACATAAATTTATTTATCATTTATTTATTAGCATTTATTTTTATTATAAATTTTTTAATTAATGAATAAGAACACCTTTAAATAATCTGACGCCTTTTATACCCGAGGGGGTTAGGCAGAGGTACCTTTAAGTTTTAATAGTTTTTTATAGCGGCTATAGTTAAATAAAACTGCCATTGTTAAATAAAATGGAGCAGTAAACGCCAAAAAAAAAAACATTTATGGGAGCTTGAATATATTTTAATTTTATTTCATTTTATTTATTAAATAAACTATCACTGGCCCGACGGTGAAGGAAAAACATCTTTAGGAAAACCGTAAGTCCCAGAATTAATTCTGAGGCACGTGTAACAGACCCGGTCCGGCGATGGGCTTACCGCCGATAACGTTTAGGGGTAAGAATATACTGTTGAAACGTGGGTATTTCTAGTAATGGAATACCTCTGCCAACCACCTCGGGGAAAAAAGGCTTGAGATTATTTTTTGTTTTTGTAGCGGCAATAGAAATACAAATTTTGTGAATATTGACTAAAACACTATTATTCGTCGAGCACCGCGCGGTTCCAATAGGCACCGTAAAAATAAAAAATCTATTGTGTTTTATTTTATTGGCTTGAGAGGTAGTTATGCCAATTACCTACATTTAAAGCAAACTATATAATATGTAAGGTATTTAGAATACCATTTTTAGATTTAAGTAAACAACTTTTTAATGACATTCTAAAACTTTTGGACGCCGAAATAATTTCAAACATAGTCTAAAAACCTAAAGCCCGACTAAACAAGAAGTAGAAACATTCCTGTTTCCATTTCAAACTAACTTGTACTTCGAGAGTAGTTATGTTATTTCCAAAATTGTTAGGTATTTCACTTTAGAATTAATTTTCAGCTTCAAATTTAGAAATGCGCTGTTTCTAAATTGAGGTACGTAATTTATACGAATTGAATTTACGTTAATTAATTTTGTAAGTTATTTTGATGACTTAATTTGCTATAGGCTACCTCTCCCCCTAGCCAAGTGGCATTGTACAATCTAATCCAATGTTCTTTTAGATTGACATGTATGGGATTGACATACACACTTGCTAACGATCGCTAATGCTAATGTCAATCCCATACATGTAAATCTAAAAGAACATTCGATTAGATTGTGCAATGCCACTTGGCTAGGGGGGCTTGTGGCATAGTCAAGTGGCTATGTAAAATACGTAGTACTATTACTTATTCTGTGGTAAAACGTAAATTATGTCAGTCGAATAGAATAACCATAGACGTAGAATAAAAAAAAAGAATAACAAATGTATAATATTGACATAAGCTTTCGTCTTGTTAATAGCGCGACAAAGTAAGACCTTTAAAGAATTATAGTCACTGGCAAGTAGTATTACAATTAAGTAAAATTGATAAAGTGACTGATTGGTGATATATCAACGCACAGCCTTAGCCGCTGTGTCTAGACACTTGAAATTTTGCACATACATATATACTATACTAGCGACCCGCCCCGGCTTCGCACGGGTGCAATGCTAACACTAAACCCTTCCTCTTGAATCACTCCATCTATTAAAAAAAACTGCATCAAAATCCGTTGCGTAGTTTTAGAGATTTAAGCATACATAGGGACATATGGACATAGGGATATAGGGACAGAGAAAGCGACTTTGTTTTATACTATGTAGTGATAGCTAATACAGTGTACGAGTAGGCATCCCTAAGAAAGGATTTTGCTAAATTCGACCCCTAAGGGAGAGACATAAACGTGCTTGGGCGAAGCCGCGGGTAAAAGCTAGTTGAATATAAAATATGTAAGCAAACACAACTACTTGGCTAGAAGAGCTGTTATGTAGTATCAAATATAATTGTCGTGTCTTCGTCACGTCTTTAACGCTTCCTCGTCAAGTCTTCATCGTTTACTTGTTACATGTTATCCTGGAAATACAAAAACTTTGCAGGCATTTTATATTCTCCCTTATGTTACCTCTCATTCTATAGAGATATTGCCCGAGACGCAGAGCAAGCAAAAGTTGATCTGACTTGCATTATGTTAGAGTAGTAAAATAAAACACTAGCATGTAATTTACCCAGAAGATATTCTTATATACATAGTAACTATTATTCTTACTGTGTACACATAAAAGAACTCTTATAAATGAGTATCTAAAATGGCGGGTTTTCGGGACGCCCTATTATTCCGCTATGATGTTATAAGTAGTGATTTATTACTCGGGAATATGTGGTGCCATTCCCCTTTATATTGTACTTATAATGGGTAATCATTATTCATATTGTAGATTAGGGATAATCGTGTACAAAATATACATTCGACGAGGAAATTGGAGTAACTTAGCGTATTTGCAGGGCTTAGTCTAGATAATATGTCGATTGATAGACGCAGATGAAGCTCTAGGGGTTTCCCTGGCTTAATCGTTAGTGAAAAGGCTTGATGGTAAGTAATTACTTAATTTAGGCAGGATTTGTCCAACGAGATTATTAGGAGATAGAAGCAGAAATTTTTGGTTTCTCAAATTTCAGTCAAAGACAGGACTTAATCCACGTTAGTCATACGCAGTCATACGCTCACCAAACTAAAAAAAAATCTCATTAACACATTTTATGAATTTATAATTTTTACCAAAATATATGTCTTTTTCTTTACTTTTCCAGGTACTGTATATGGATAAAATAAAAATAAATAAATAATCTCACGCCTTATATTCCCGAGGGGTAGGCAGAGGTATTCCATTTCTGGATATACCCGCTTTTCACCAGATTTTCTTTGGACCCCTAAACGTGATAGGCGGTGAGCCCATCGCCGGACCGTAAACAGACCCGGTTTACACATGTTTCAGAATTCATTCTGGGACCTGCGGGTGTCCTCACGATATATGTAGTATATGGATATGACCGAAAATGGAACATTCTTATACCACATTACCAATTGTTTGAAAATATTTGCAGTTAAATTGTCTCACAGAAGCACTTCCGTATTATCCCAAGAGCCCAGGCTTGTCAGACCTTCGTCATTCTGTAAAACCTCAAAGTTTGTCTGTGTATGTCCCTACTACAGGTGTAAACGATCCCCGAATATGAAGTTTGGATAACGGTTGCTTTGGAAGTTATCAAGCAGCAAAGGTCCATAAAATTGCACCTCAAATTCGTTAAAGTGTAAAGCCCAGTTTTTATATATTTTATTCGGATTGATATTAGAAATCACGTCGTCCATTGTCAGACACTTGGTGCGGTGGAAACCCCCTGTCAGACACCCTTGAATCATGGTGAATTGAGGGTATACTTTCGTCATTTTGTAAAGGCTGAATTTTATATATGTTACTTGAGGAACTATCAGAAGATGTTTTCTCAGATGTCAGACAGTTCCGTTGGTGGGTACGCCGTGTCAGACGCATTAAGTATTAGTCGGGGCACTATGTGCTCATGACATGATTTCTGCCCACATATCGCTACTAGGCCGAGTTTGATGTCATTTTCGTATAATTCGAGGATGAGGAATTCATTTCTGGAATAAACTTACATTGTTTGTGGAGGAGCGGAGGTGGAATACTCCTCCATCGTGAAAAGGGAAGATCTTCCGCCAGGCGAGCCTGGAGATCACGGTCCAACGGTTGATGTTGGACAGTCGTATTTATACAAACTCATAAGAAAACTTCAATAGCGTGGTTTAGAAGTCGGCTGTCTATTGGCGCGTTCTATGTAGTGTCGCTACAAGCTTATTAAAATGGTCTCAATTAATAGGATATAGATATATCGTGATCAGGGCCTAATGATGCTGCAGGACAGAGACATGAAGATAAATTGCATGCTACTTTCACTCGTACAATATGTATGAAATTTTGGTATACGATGTAGTACCACTTGTGGGGACTAATTGTATGTGAAGTGGAGTGGAGTCTTCACAATATATGAACAATAGGTTGCTGAATACAATATTTTATGGGTGGTTGTATGGCAGAAATCACAAAACCGTTAAAATGTAGCTTTTCTACTTGCAATAGGTATATAAAATGTAGTATTAATAATTCAAAATTTAATAATCCCCCAATACAAAAAATACAAAAAAAATATTTAAAGAAATCGTATTAATTAACCCTTGTAATAAAGTTTAATATAAGTAGATAGTAATATTTAGATCCAAGCTTCTTTGTATCTGGGACCGTTCAATAATAATGATATTGTAAGTCCTATCACAATTTTCATATAAATCGAAAAACCACATAGCACTGAGTAGGTACCTTACGACTATGACACATGCGTGTAACCGAACTCTATAGTTGGTAGCTCTATAGTTCGAACATAGTTTGAACTCCAAATAAAGAAATCAGTTCCGTCGCGCTATGCAAGATATTTTTTTTACACTTCTATACTTTGACGATGTTATTGAAATGATACTTTTTATATTGTACAATAAAGGGGCTATAATATAATATTTTTTATTTAGTCTTAATCGTTATAGTGTACTTCTGAGCGACGAAATTCTGAAAAAAATAGTTCCGACAAATTGGTTTTTTGTAAGTTACTCCGTTTTTTTCTATGGACTGATAAAAAGTTTATTCCAGAAATGAATTCCTCATCCTCGAATTATACGAAAATGACATCAAACTCGGCCTAGTAGCGATATGTGGGCAGAAATCATGTCATGAGCACATAGTGCCCCGACTAATACTTAATGCGTCTGACATGGCGTACCCACCAACGGAACTGTCTGACATCTGAGAAAACATCTTCTGATAGTTCCTCAAGTAACATATATAAAATTCAGCCTTTACAAAATGACGAAAGTATACCCTCAATTCACCATGATTCAAGGGTGTCTGACAGGGGGTTTCCACCGCACCAAGTGTCTGACAATGGACGACGTGATTTCTAATATCAATCCGAATAAAATATATAAAAACTGGGCTTTACACTTTAACGAATTTGAGGTGCAATTTTATGGACCTTTGCTGCTTGATAACTTCCAAAGCAACCGTTATCCAAACTTCATATTCGGGGATCGTTTACACCTGTAGTAGGGACATACACAGACAAACTTTGAGGTTTTACAGAATGACGAAGGTCTGACAAGCCTGGGCTCTCACTCTATATCGTTCACTTGTACGAAAGCGACTGATGTAGGTAATAGGTGACCATTATTGCCTTCCGTAAAACGTATGTAGGTATTTTGTTTCTTATATAGTATCATTGGTATAAAGTACGTAACCGATAAATTCAAATTGAAATAGAAGTATATTTTTTGTTACACAGAGCAGAGGGTTGGTTTGAAAGTGATATAACAATAAAAACCTTCGTCAAACCACACAATAGGGCCGAGGTGCCAGATCCAAGATATGACGTCATCGTCGACAGATGTGAGCGAGTTCGGTCGAATTGTTTTTTGTATCTGTTTATTCGTATTCCTGGATAGCAGCTTCAAACATTTCAACCGTGTTAAACAACGCGTAACAGAATAAGCGCAATTCCTCATCTACCCCAATTAGTATATCAATATAAAAAAATATGATGCCCTCGTACTTTAGTTGTGTATAACCAATTTTCTTAAATAAATGGCAATAATAGTACAATTTCCATAGGTAGCACTAAATCGCCGGACCGGGTCTTTTACACATGTCTCAGAATTAATTCTGGGCCCCGCGGGTTTCCTCACGATGTTTTCCTTCACCACAAAAAATTAACACATTAAAAATAGCTGAAATCGATTAAGTAGTCGATACTGAACAAACTAATTTCAATAATTGCACTTATTCTGATACATATTGTATAAAGTCAAGTTGTGGTGCTAGTGAACGTTAGGTTATTGCATTGATTTTCCGGGATAATAAGTAACCTACGTATGTCCTCCCTCAAAGTGTAAGTCATTAAGATCGGTTCACCAGTTTAGCCGTAAAACCTTGCAGACAAATAGTGCTACTTTCACATTCACAATATTGGAGGGTATATGTAGGGGAGATTAATTTATTGTAAATACATAGGTACATGCCCTTTTTTAACGGTATAGACAGATACCATACACCGCCACCTGCTACGAACCAGCAGGCGTATTCACGGAGCTTCGATATTCGACTCGGAATTGGAAAATCTGTCCAAGATTGGCTATTCACAGATGTCGGTATCGAAAACGAAATGTCATATTTGACATAAGGATTCGTAAAATTTTCAGAGGCTGTCAGAAACGCCTAGAATACGCCTAGAATATTTTTCACTCGATCTGAATCGAGCGGAAACGGTGTCGAGCCTCCGAGAATACGACTGCGGGTCTCTCTTCGCACAATGATCAATCGATTAAGACTCTGAAAAACGCAAAATGACCAAAACGCAGAATGATCAGTCGCAAAATGACCTGGTCCTCACAGGTACTACGCATAATGACCAATACTAGTACTTTACTCCTATATTAAGTTTAGCGAATAATGTCAATTTAGAATAACGGTCAAGTATAAAACTGTAGAGCAGTGATAGCCCGGACGGTTAAAGAGCCGGCCGAAAATCAGTGAGGCTCGGGTTCGAATCCTGGCATGTACCAATGAGTTTTTCAAAAACTTACGTACATATTTATCACTAGCTCGACGGTGAAGGAAAACATCGTGAGGAAACCCGCAGGTCTCAGAATTAATTCTGAGACATGTGTAAACAGACCCGGTCCGGCGATGGGCTCACCACCTATCACGTTTAGGGGTCCAATATATCTCGTGAAATGTGGGTATATCCAGTAATGGAATACCTCTGCCTACCCCCTCGGGGATAAAAAAAAAAAAGGCGTGAGATTATATTAATTATTATTATATTATATTTATAAAACTGTCGCTTTATCCACATCCATCAATCGACTCACACATACTTGTTAATATCGGTGAGATACTATTTATCTGCCTTTTCGTCAATACATCGCCAATACAAAATTGTTCCCTTTAGACCTTCAATCAAATAATTCCACTGCCTTCAAGGAAAGGGACCAAAATAAAACATTTTCTCTATTCAACCGGCTATTTTGACTCATGGAATCACTCTCATTTTTTCGTCAATACTCCCCTTTCAGTCTCGAGGGTGAGGCGTGAGTAGCTCTTGGATTTTTAATTCAACGATGTTTTTGGGCTAATGCTTCCACTTTTACTTGAATAAAACATGAGATAGGAATCAAAGTGGGAGCCCTAAGGAATTTCTGAATTTCAAATGGAAACACGACTTATTTGCTATTGTTTAGGAGTCGTGATCATTAAAAAGACTACATATTTTTTTTTTGTGTCTGAACAAAGTGTCACTAGAATCAAAGACGTTTCTTACCTTACCCCACAGTTTACTCTTGAAAGTCCTAAAAGAATATTTGATTGAAAAGTCTAATATACCTAAAAAGGCACAACTAAAAAATATAGTCATAAAATGTAAAAAGACAAAGTTGTTAACACTGCAAATAATATACTTAAATGAATGAATAATAAACAACAATGTTAAGACAAACAAGGTCTAGACGGTTTTGGAGGACTATTTTTATAAGCAGTCTGTTTTAGTATATAAATAAATAATAATAATAAATTAACAAAACCAAGCAACGAATAAAACGATCTCTATAGCACCGCAGCCGATACAAATCGAAATGCGAACGAAATTCCCACCAACATTTTTCATGCAACAAAAGAATTCAACAATAAACACACAATCGGAGATACACATAAAATTTACATAAGACCATCTATCACTTTATGCTGACCGCTGTTCCAGGATTGGGGATCCAGCGATAAATTTGTGTAACGGCATCCTACATCACGATACCGAACGTTAGATTGATGAGGTTTGCGGAAGTAACCGACGTTTTTCATTTGAACTGTGTGATGTCGATGACGATTTCAATTATTCTGTATTTCAAAGGGCTTTAATTAGAAGAATAAATGAATAATGTAGCGTTTGAGTGATAAACTACAGACACTCATTTCGACCACAAAGAGTTAAGAACAAAAAAATATTTTCGAAAGTCTTTAGATTCAAACTTAGCAGAAGCTGTACTATGATTTAAAATTTATAAAAAATTCCCGTCAAGCGTAATAAACGAGACACAGTTAGAATATCCATTATCATAGATCGCGTTGAAGCTTGACCAGATAATGAAATCGATCATGAGTTCTATAAAGAACAGAAAACATCTAACAAAATACACAGAAAATCGTTATTCACTGAACTTTATATGAAGCCTCCAAAGCTATGGAGTAAATGCAACTCCATAAACTGAAATTTAAAACGTTAGTGCACCGAGCCGTGTCCTCGGCACTTTGCGTGTCATTGGAGATTCAGTTTGGAGCCGCGCCCACGCCGGTCCATAGATTTTGATGGCCCGTCGTTTGCCAGCGCCATGTACCAACTATGAAGCTAATGGGGAGTAAAGCTGCTGGTTTTTTGATTCTGATAAAGGCGCTCGTAGCCCTGCGATGCCAGTGTGTTTGCAACAATTAAACAGGAAAAGTTGGGCGTGGTTAGTAATAGGTGACCACCTAGTGACGTTATACGTCCCGGCTTTCGCTGCATTTATGCATAATACTCGTAGAAGTAGTAAGAGAAATGAAATGTCCGTGAAATCCGCAGTGGGCTTTCATTATGACAATACTTCCTCATGTGTGAGGAAAGACCCTTAGATCAGCAGTGGGCTACTACGGATTGATGATGATGATCAATGATGAAGATGATGTAGATGATCAATGATGTAGATTATATTGAGCTTCGAAGTGACGGGCGTGGTTAGTAAATAGATGAGCATCTAGTAGCTTTATAATGGTCCCGGTTTTCGCTGCATTTATGCATAATACTCGTAGAAGTCGTCCGCGAAATGAAATGTCCGTGAAATCCGCGGTGGGCTCGCGTAGAAGATTATGACCATACTTCCTCATATGTGAGGAAATACCCTTAGATCAGCAGTGGGCTGCTATGGGTTGATGATGATGATCAATGATGAAGAGACCATTCAATGTAGATTATATTGAGCTTCAAAGTGACGGCGATTAGATTTGGGCCATCGTCAATGTTTTGTATGTCTTTCTATAACATGTTTTTGTAATAATAATAAAAGAGAGTCATTTGGCGCTAATAAAGCTCCAAAATGTTACGTGAAAATGCAAATATGCTCATCGTGATAAACTCATTTCGTTTTGTTATTATTTTCAAATTTCCTTTATCACCCTTTGTCTCGTTTATTCGATTTATTATTTTAAAAATATGAACTTTTCCACTTAAACATTAAACTTACTTAAGATGAAGAGGTTTTGAAATAAAAATCTCCCGGAAAGTCCAGAAAAGTGAGTGAAAAGCACTGTTAGAAAATAAATCTTTCGTATCCATAAAGGAACTAAGCAAGAATTGTGCGGGCCATATTTTTGGAAGCACTTAAAATAATAGAAGCTCAGGTGGTGCGTCCATAAAATATACAACTAACTCGAGTGTGAGAGCGAAGAATACTAAAGAAATGTTTTGAAAGTGGAGGGAAATAATGATATTACCTACTCGTGCAGCTAGTGCACGTCTACTGTTTCTTGAATCATAAATAATATACTGATTGGCCAAGATATTCCTAGTGGATTGTAAACCATCTCAGATTGTACTGTTCTATCTCAGTTTAAGATCCACGTGTTTCGTAATTAGCAGCTTTGAAACCACCGGCATGTTGGATTAAACCACCATTTTCGAAAATCTATTTTCTAATAGACATCCATCCGTCTATTCACACGTAATATCAAAGAAATGTGTCATTATTTTCTAAACAATCTATTCGTAGGTACTTTTCTCAGAATTATCTGAATTCTGAGAATTTTATAACTAGATGATATCGTGGTATCAGATAATGTAGGTGAAACGACGTTTGCCGTTCTTTGTACTATATTTTTCAAACATCCAACTACTTTTATTTTTACTCGATGGAATGAGGAATTGAGAAAGGAATGGAATTGATGTCATATTATACCCTCTTATTCCAAAGTCAGTAAAATCTTCCATTTCCTAATTCAAACTAAGCACCAATTCACAATCCAAAACAGACATCGACTCAGATATCAACGGTTCAATGAATTCCCAAAAGCATTCTTACAAAACTGATTATAACTATTACCGACCGTTCTTTAGCCGAAAAATTCCGGAAAATTCAGCCGATAGTCCCCAGCTATCGGTCTGGGCCAACACCCGACGCGTAACAGTTCGGAAGTCGATTTAACTTGGGCCTTTTCGAACAATCTACGCAAGTCGCGGCCTCGAGCGAGAATTTATTTCCTATATCTAGAAAACAAAGCATCACCGCTTGCCCGATTGCGAATTTTGCGAACAACTGCGCCCGGAAACTTTCCTATTATTTTGTGCTCGCCGAATCTGTTTGTAGTACTGCAAATGTAAATTGGTTTTATTTTTACATGTCGGTTGTTGCAGTTTTGATTTGAGGCAAGGGTGTAAAAAAAATGTTTACTGCTCTATCAAAACTGACTGAATTAGACAATTCTTAGAATAATAATATTAATGAATTTATTTATCATTCTGATACATTCAGAATCTGCTACTAGGTAATAGGAAACTGATGATACGACTACAGTCGAAAATAATTTTAATTAACAAAAGAATGAAATTAACACTAGGATGAACATGAAATCACAAGTTGCAAAGGAGAAGGTAAATTCAACAGAATAACAGTAAACTACGAACCCGAAATAAACAAAGTTAATTTAAAATGGAGCCAGTAACTTAATAAATTAAATAACAGTTCATCAAAGCGGACAAATTGGCTGCATTTCCACGTTTAGTTAGCGCAGCCTACCACATGATTAGTTTCATCTAACCGCTAATGAATAGGCAATGTCAGGACAATTGCTTTACTAAGCCACATTGATTGTATTACAGTGGTAGACAGGGACATACATAAATGACGTCACACCTGCAGCCGCAAACAGGGTGGTACTCTTAGCCATCTCTAATTA
Source organism: Ethmia dodecea (assembly GCA_963855545.1). Taxonomy (NCBI): domain Eukaryota; kingdom Metazoa; phylum Arthropoda; class Insecta; order Lepidoptera; family Depressariidae; genus Ethmia; species Ethmia dodecea. The sequence goes on from OY979457.1 coordinate 2,253,181, forward strand.
ATGCAGGACAGAACTGATGCATATACAATGTCCTATATTGGTTGGCCAGTACGGGCTGTTAGTGGGAGAGGGAAAACAAGGAAGTTTTATTAGGGTTTAGTAGGAGGCTTCGGATGGCATGTGTTTGATCGCAAATATTTTGTTCCATTGACTGAAAGAAACATACATGTGGAATGTGATACAGACAAAATATGCAATGAACAAAAGAATAAGTAAAAAGTAGTGATATTGGAATGATTTCAAATAATGCACAGGCGGGCGGACAAAACGTTTGAATTGAAAGATGAGTATCAAGTATGAGAGAATGAAACACAATTTACCAACAATCGAAAAAAGATGCAGACGTAGTATTTTGGGTAAGCAAACCATTAAAATTGGCTGACAAAATAAAACCTAAAACCAGGTATGCTATTATTAAATCTTATTAAAAATATTTAGAGATTCCTTTGTGCATCCTACGAAATTGTGGGACTTATTTCAATAAATAAAAGCACAATAAAAGTCATCATCATATCAGCCGAACGTAAGCCAATCATCAGCTTAATCATCGGTAGGTATTGTGCTTCCTAAAAAAAGCAAAAGTAATGCAATACTATTTGGCCTTTTTTATCTCTTAACTAGTCTCTTTATATATTTCTTTCATCCAATAGAATGAAGACTTCTTCAAGAATTAATTTCAAGGCATTCACGTTTATTTAGTTTATTATTTTGGCCGAAATATCTCCGTTTATCTGATGAAGGCAATACAAAAAATCTTTCGAATACGTCAAATAAATAAGCCCTAAATTCGATTTTGCGGACCATTCAAACATAATTCAAGTAGATCTGATATTCCTAAAGCCTTCTTCCAAGTTTCAGAGCCAATAAAAAGTTCGGAGTCAGATCTTCAATGGAACGATTGATAGACAGACCCTTCCTGACAATAAGACGTATAGCGGTCGAGTTGGATGGTTTGTTTGAGACTGAAGTTCAAATCAAATTGTTTGTTTCCAGATAAAAGTTCTGAGCTCGAACTACGTGATTCGCAAGGCACGTTAAGCCGTTGGTCCCGGTTTTTTGTTTACGAATAATGAAAGTCGTGCAATTATAAAAGTTACATAATATATAGAATACAACCAATACGGTAATCTGGCTAGATTACCGTTAATATAACCACCATTACATAAATATTAGAGTGTTACTATCATGATATCGTCCAATGTTCAACGAAATAATCTACTGTCTATGATAATAATATACATGTACACATCTACACTAATATTAAAAAGAGGAATAATTTCCCTTTTTGTATGTTTGTAACGAATAAACTCAAACACTACTGGACCGATTATAATGTCACCAATGGAAAGCTACATTATCAGGGAGTAACTAAAGCTATATTTTATCCAAGTATTCCCACGGGAACGGGAACTATGATGGTGAAACCGACGGATTAGCTAATTATTTATTTTGTTCTTGCAGTCGTAGTATTTGCCTCGATAGACGACATCACCAATCTTTAGCAATTTTAGAGTTTCTGGGTAAGTTAGTAGATCATCATCATCAGCCTACATTTGTCCACTGCTGGACATAGACCTCCCCTAATAATTACCATAGCGCCCTGTCTTCAGCTCGACGCATCCAGTTAGTATAGATTTAAATAACAAGCTTTAACACGGCGGATCACTGTTTCCTGAGATACAAGAATATTATTCTTAGTTTAGGAAACAGGGTCGTATTATTTGTTTAGATTAATTTATATAAATGTATAAACTAGTGCATTCTGTGTAAAAATTCTTAAGAATAAAAAAAAATTTTAAGCTATTGCATAGCTTCTATTGCGGGCCTTGAGCGAGGGGACCGAATCCAGAAATTCCGTAACGAAAAAAACCTCACGCTCCCCACTCCGACGGGCACTGAGGTCCGAGTCCGAGTCCCAGTCCGAGTTCGAGATAAAAGTTGCATAATCCAAAGTCCTTCTTAATCTTGGTAAGGAATGCGCCCATTGTGCGCATAAAAAGGTTGCTAAGATTATTTTTGCTACTTTTACCTCTATAATATGCAGCTCAAAAAATATTTTTTGGCTTCCCCTCTGAGTGCTTACCAAAATTTTATTAAACAGTAGCAGCTCATTGCAGCTCAAAAATAATTACAGCCATCCAGAATGACATAAAATGCTGATAGGTTTTGTAATGTTTGCTGGCCATGAGTTGCTGACCAATTAGCTATTTCTGCTTACAGATTATATTTTTCTGCTTACAAAAATACGAATACTCTGCTAACCATTTAAATAACACCCGTGTGGCTTGAAGGCCGTGCATTGTCTAACGTAACGTAACGTTTCTTTTCGGCAGTCTTGTTGATACAAAATGCTATGCAATAGCTTCTTTTTTTTTTTCATAGATGTAGAGATATATTATTAAGTAGATATATAAAAATAAATAGACCTTAAGGCCTATAAGAAGCAAATATACTTACTTCAACGATCCACAGCCACATTACTACATTGTAGCAGATAATACAAACTTCATCCCGCGGGAATTACTTTAAACCTGTGGGCAGTAGTTACCAATAAATCTTGTACCGTGCGGACCACAGCTGAATGGGATTGGACAGGGTTGGACGGACCTCTAATGGAATTAGGGCTATGCTGCATGGAACACCCTGTTTATAGCTTATAGTAATACAATATTAAGATGATAGATGATATTTCAATAAAGATATTCAAGATACATTATATGAAAGGCGTCTAACTAGACAAATATACAACATGTAACAGAATAAGCGCAATTCCTGAAATTAGTTTGTTCAGTATCGACTACTCATTCGATTTCAGCTATTTTTAATGTGTAAAATTAAAAAAAAAAAAATTTATCGTAGCTGAATATTTTAGAGCTTTCTATGGAAATCGTGCTATTATTAATCGATATTTAAGAAAATTGGTTAGACACAACTAAAGTTCGATCGCATCATATTTTTTTTATATTAAAATACTAATTGGGGTGTATGAGGAATTGCGCTTTTTCTGTTACGCGTTGTATAAGGGGATTGTTAGTGGCCAAGTCGGCAAAGGGCGACCTAGGCGTACTTACATCGCCCAGATCGACGAGGTATTGAAAAAAGCCAGATAAAGAGTACCTGAAACCGACAAGCTTGTATGAACCGATTGATGGATGTGGATGAGGCGCGTGAGGTATGCGAGGATCGTAGCACGTGGCGGGCTGTTGTCCCTGCCTACCCTTTCGGGAAAAAACCGTGAGCATATGTATGTATACATTATAGAACAGTATTTATATATTGTTAAACAAAAAACAACAGACTTCACACAGGAAACTAAAAAAAGTAAAAAGCAGTAGTCGCCACACGATTTTCGAAGGTTCCCCTCGATTTCACTGGGATGCCATCATCAGAACATGAAGAAAACGGTCGAATTGAGAAACCTCCTTCCGGTCGGTTTAAAAATCATGAACATTTCTGGAATACCATAAAAAATAATAGGTGTGTATGTGTATGCCTCATCACCAAAGGGTCAGTACTTCTTATATTCTGTACACCCACTTTTCAACAGTATAAAATATAGTCTTGACGCCTAAGCGTGACTGGTGGTTGCCCATCTACACATTAAAATCAAGTCGGGAAACTTCTGTTTTCGAAAGGAATTTAAGAAATATATAAATACGTCAGGGTTTATTTATTTACTTAATTTTAGGGAGACCTATACAGCTATAATAATAATATTGGGCAATGAACATTAGACATCAGCCCCCCTAGCCAAATGGCATTGCACAATCAAATCGAATGTTCTTTTAGATTGACATGTATGGGATTGACATTAGCGTCAGCGCGCGTTGGCAAGTGCTTATGTCAATCCCGTACATGTCAATCTAAAAGAACATTCGATTAGATTGTGCAATGCCACTTGGCTAGGGGGGCAGGAAGCCAATTATGATGTTTGATGATGATGAAATATTATAGATATTATGTATTTTATTTACTATTATTTTATTTACTGGCAGTAAGTTTACAATTGATTGTATAATTTCCAGAAGTATTAACATAAACATATAGGTATAGTGTTATACCTTTCCTGATCACTTTTACCACATTAAGCTCAATATCAAATATCATAATATAACGTTCGTACCAAGGAAAATAAACATAAATTCCAAGAAAATCCATATAAGTAGATTCGGCTTATAATTTGGTCTTACAAATGATATTACCATAGACAACTCAGAACTTAGACACGTCTTATCAAATAAGTTCGCTACACAACGAATTAGGTACCGCTAAGAACTTTATTATCAGCTACCACTACAATTAGTTTAAGCCACGTGTCAGTGACTTATAATAGTAATAAATTGTAGCCAAATTAAATCAAATACCTATTTGCATGCCAAATTGACACATGAAATTGGTTTGTTAAAAATGTAATTTTCAATGATAATAGCCTAAGAATCACATACGCTTGTTACTCATAATCTAGGCAGTACCTGTAATGGGTACCAAACAATTGTTACATATGTACTTAAATACATAATATAAACATACAGACACAAAACCAGACAAGTTCAATCACACAAATGCAAACACACAGCATACCAAAAAAGTTTTCATTTATAGATCATAATATAATATACTTGGTATTATAGTCAATAATGACTATCCACCCAACACAACTTAAGACGAATTCGCAGTCCCAGAACTAATTCTGAGGCATGTGTAACTGACCCGGTCCGACGATATGGGCTCAAGTTTAGGGGTCGAATATTCTCGTGAAAAGTGGGTACTTACAGAAATGGTATACCTCTGCCTACCCCGTCGTGGATAACAGGCTTGAGATTTTTTATTTTACAGCTTTAGACAATCTGATTTTAGAAACAAAACTTGATAAATTTGCCGTCTAAAAGGTCACATTGTCCGTAGGCATTACAAACAGCCCCGAAGGTTGTCATGTAAGACAAACATCTCAGAATAAAAGACGCCCTGTGTGAAATGAAGCCAGGTTCCGTACAAATTGTTTGCATTACGTGAACAAACACGAGTGTTTGTGTAACCCTGTTTGCTTTAGGTACGTGCCTCTGATTTATATTCAACATGGACAATGCCTGATAGACAAGACGGGATACTTGGGGAAGCAAACAAATTCGCGGACACGTTTGTGGTACATTGAACTCTGAAAGAATGTGTTTGTAAAGGACTAAATACGCTAGGTCCGATACGTCGAAGCCTCTGCAAGTGTAACTTACAACCAGAAATAATAATATGAAACTAAATTTCTCAACTAAATTGTAATTGACATGAGTCTTAATTTCACATACAGAAGACGAGTTTCCATGCAAGGGGCTCAATATCAAGCAAAACAGAAAGCGACGTCGACTTAGCCTCGAGGAGAAACTTTATATAAAATAAGTAGTATCCAAGGTCATATTTTTGTTCAAGGTTTTTATAATCAAAAATCAGCTCTGATTACAAGTATAAAAAACTAAATGACCTTGGATCATCTTCATCATTAGCCTACATTTGTCCACTACTGGACATAGGCGTCCCCTAATGAGCGCCATAGCGCCCTGTCTTTAGCTCGACGCATCCAGCATCTGCCTGCAGCCTTTCACAGATCGTCATCCCATCTGGCCGGAGGGCTTGAACTGGTGGACCAGCCCTACCGTGAGGTCAACAATTCCGGATTTAATTACCACAACAATGTTTGAAAACAAAACATTTACGACAAAAACAATTCTTTAAAAAAATCCAATTTGTACAGCACTTCAGCGCTGCGACCAAAAAACTCGAGCGCTAGCCAAAAGCTGTCAAGTGCCCTCAGACATTCCACTGCGGAATTGGCACAATGCAGCGCTCCACAGGAACTGAATAAATAGATAAAGCCGCTTTTTAATTATTCAAATGATGTCCCACTACCGTTCTCGAACCAAGCCGGAATTACCGAGCAGCACTCCAAATTCAAACCTCGCTCACCGAGCTTAAAGTCTCATTTGCTTCGTCGCCGAATTAGGATAGAAGTGGACCCATTTGCTTTTGCGATATTGGTACTTTATTAAGCTTTTTGTGAGTTTGCTTGCAGTTTGGGAGTAATAACGTTTTTGAGCAATTTGGTCCGTCGACAAAAAGATTGGATTAGGTGTGTTGATTGCCCAATTTTCATAGCGTGCGCAGTGATTTATTTTGGGGTCGTCAGCAAATATGTTTGTAATTGATACTTTTGGAGCGTTGTCATTCTCTGGTCTTGAATAAGTAACTTCTTAGGGTAACGGCTTATCTTGTCAGGTTTTTACATAAGGGTCTTAGGATGTAAACATAGTTACATCAGTCAGATATGGGCGTGTTTACGGCATGCAGTTGACAGGAACCGCGAAATGAAAATGGTCTGCAGAAAATAGTTACAATAATTAGTATGGTTTATTGACCAAAAATATAAAGATTTTGTCTGTTTTGAAGTCATTTACCATTTTATGTAGGTACAAAAATAATGTTGTCTCATCGAACTGTAGTTCAGTTTATTGATGAGAGAAATTTACTTAGGTGCTTAACTTGCCCAGTGGTGAAGGAAAATATCGTGGGATCAACACTGACCACTTTTTGGGGTCAAAGTTAAAAATAGTATTTCATTTTTGAGGTAAGTATTCTTTTGCCGACCCCTTCAAAGATAAGCTGTAAGTTCTTTTATTCTTTAACAAACGACAGTGTTTAATGGGTGGTCAAGATCTATAGACAATCTATTGCGTCTACATACCTTGCGCTTCACGAATTATAAGAAATCTAACCTCCTTACAAAATTTGTATAAAGATAAAAGTATACATTATACACCATGTAATTGCATTATCGGTTTCTGGACCCAAACGTCCAGAGCCCGTGGAGAACCAGAGGGAAATTAGAGGATCCGAATCCAATTGCGCTTGTTTTACGACGAGACGTATGCTAGCCAAATTTGAGTATTCCAGGAGCTACGACGGAGTTTCGCAATAGGATTTATTCGAACATGGTCGCACTTGAAAGGTCGCTAAATAAGATTATGGGATCTCTGACAAAGATCCACAGGGTTGAGCCCTTGGCGAAACCGGTGTATCGAACTTAACATAGAACTATTGTATAAGTATTTTATAACACATTTGCTCGTAAAAGGTGTCTTATTTCACCAATTTTAATATCGTTACCTATCTCATTACGCCCAAGTGCGGTAAGTGTAAAGTAAAACGCACGGTTTATCAAGATGCTCCGTCTTAAAACGAACGGTACTTTTTAAAATCTCAGCAAAGAGTTTTTATGTCAAAAAAGTTGTCAACATTTTATGATTAAAATTAACTTTGGGAAATAAAATATATTAAAGAAATATTTATGTACATTTTGACAGTAAATTACAACCAATCTGTAACAAAAACACAAAAATATTATTTTACTTTATTAGTAATAAGTACTGGCTGTTTTTTGTGCCTTTTCCTAAAAAAAAATGATGATGCGCGCCGCGCGCTTTTTCTTAACGCTGTATTGTTTTTATTCGTTTACCATAGTCGGAGTTTTATTTTATTTCCTCGCAAATGTGTTATAAAACGTCGTATGACATACGTGCGCTTTGACAATTACAGCCTCTGCTTACTTGTAACCCTCGCCTACGGCTCGGGCTAGCAGTATCGCCTCGGCTGTAATTTTCAACCTACCGCACTTATATCATAATGTACTATTATTCCTACTTATCCTACTAATATTATAAACGCGAAAGTTTGTATGGATGGATGTATGGATGTTTGTTCCTCTTTCACGGAAAAACTACTGAACGGATTTGGTTGAATCTTTACAATTATATAGCTTATACACCAGAACAACATAGGCTATATTTTATCGTCGTATTCCCACTGGAACAGGTGCTACGAGGGTGAAACCGCTGGACGCTACTAGTACCTAAGTAATATATTTACAAACTTGTACAGTTTTAAACTTGCAATGTGTATGTTTGTTCTGGAGGAATCATGCAACTCAATTTTGAAGAAGATATCTCCAACCGACTGAGCTAAAATGTTGTATACGTTTTGTTTGGATGACAATGCATGATCAGCTATGTGAACTCACTCAAAATCCAATATGGCGTAATACTCAATATTGCGGACTAGTTATTTTTAATGTACCTACTTCTACAATGTGGGTATCGAATGAAAAGGCTTGCTAAGAATTACTCAAAAAATCGACGTCACTCTGAATCCAAGTTTGTTTTAAAACTGTTCATTTTACTTTTAATTTATTCGGTACTAGCAGCGCCCCGCGGTTTCACCCTCGTAGTTCCCGTTCCCGTGGAAATACGGGGATAAAATATAGCCTATGTGTTATTCTGATGTATAAGCTATATAACTTTAAAGTTTCATCAAAATCCGTTCAGTAGTTTTTGCGTGAAAGTGGAACAAACATACATCCATACATCCAGACATCCATCCAAACAAACTTTCGCATTTATAATATTAGTAGGATGTTAAGTTTAGGGGACGGATAAATTCAATGTCGATATGTCGGTAGGTACTTCTAGGAATGCACGTCTGACGACCCCTCCGTAGCTAAGGCTTGATTTTATATTTTTGTTTTTGGTTAAAAATAGGATTTTGTAAATTTTTAATATTTTTTGATGGATCCTATAAAACTGGAGCGACCGTAAAATTCTTAGAGTTTCTCGAAGTTTTATGATTCGTAAATTAGTTTAAAATACAAATGTTTCCAACATAAAACTTCCATTTTCACTAAGCAACTTAACTTCATTGCGTCCTTGAACAACGCTTTGGTATTTTCATGTTATATTTTGTCAATTTATAAGTCTGTGTTTTAGCAGTAAAAATATATATTGATACATTAAGCTACTACTAGTTGAGATGTCTATTGTTTGTAAATATATTTGAACGAGTTTCAAAGCGATTTTTTTAATGTAATCAAATCAAATATTTTATTTGCATACCTTTCTTACAAGGTTAAGGTACTTGATAAGCTCTACTCTAATGTAAGTCTGTATTTATTTTATTATTTATTTTGATTAGCAGTGCCTCGAGGTTTCACCCGCGTAGTTCCCGTTCCCGTGGGTGGGAATACGGGTGTAAAATATAGCCTATGTGTTATTCTGTTCAATCAAAACCCGTTCAGTAGTTTTTGAGTGAAAGAGCAACAAACTAACAAACTTTCACGATTGTTATATTAGTAGGATTTGTTCTAAGTAACCTGCCTGCGTATACTTCTCTCTCATACACTTTGTCATTATCTTTTGAATAATCGATGACCACAAAATTTCCATGTCAACGTCCAATCTTTGAAGCCCTGATACAACTTCACAAACAAAACGTCGCACTACATTCGGATAAGTGTACCATTACAACGGAATGTGTATTTTCTGTATTATCAAAAAGGTTTTTTGTAAGAGCAACTATTTCCAGAAAATCTTTTACCTAATATAATATATCTTTATCTATTTCTAAGAAGAGTACCCTATTTAACCGAACTCCTTTCTATCCTATGATTCCTTTTCTAATCTTTTATTAGACCGTGTAACACGACTGTGCCCTCGGGGAAATCTGATCTTGTCTGCCTTCTATGACAGTGACATATAGTAATGCTTACCTTTAGCGTGTATGACATTGTTACCTTGTAACATTGTTACACAAAAACGGACGTATGACTGAGAACCTCTATTTTTCAGTCAGGAGTTTTATATGATCGTGTGACATCGTAAATATCGGAACACCTGAACGTTGTAACGAATGCTTTGTTCAAGAAATGTTTTTGTGGTAACAGCTCTACTTACAATGTTACTTCATTCCTTTGCCGTGGTACCATTGATGGAACGGTGGCAATTTTTGGAACGTAGTTTCTTATCGCACGTTGCGAAAGGGGGCTAGACGGAAAAAATTAAGACCAAAAGTTGAAACGACTGACACTTTTTGCTATAGTTGAAGCTCCATGATAAATCTAATAATGATGATGAGATGATGATTATGGGTGTCCTTTGACACCTCTCAAGTTTTTTTTGCCGTGTTGTTACATCTACGGTACTTTGAGCATATGAGTAACCGTTTCTTGACGTGTACTTATAAATCTATGAACGCCAGCTACACGCACGAAAAATTGTCACGTTCCGCCTGAGAGGCACGATCTGCCTAAGCGTTCGACTTGTGCGCATCTATCTATCTTCCACGCCCGTATGCAATTTTTCATCAATGTTTTCTTATGACGTTTATCACGTAAAATTATCGTCCGTAAACCGACTTTACAGTCAACCAATTTTTTACTCATGTGCTTATGGAATGGAGACTTGTGGAAGAGTAAAGTATTTTTTTTTAACATTTCCTTTCATGTCTTCGGTTTCAGTAGATTGAATCCTATTATCTCTATGTAGGTTTTTTATAATTACTTGTGTTACTTGTTGATCTACCTACGTCTGTTTTCTATGAAGTTTTCCGGTAAGTCAGGACTTGTTAGAGAGAAGAGTATATTGTTTCTCTTTAACATTGCCTTAAATAGTATTCTGTTACTGTAAATTATCTATTATTTCTACGATTTAAAGTTTGTTATAGACTACTTTTCGATCTAAATTTAAGTTTTTTATGAAGGTTTTTGGTGAATCTATTATTAATTTCAAAATTAATTTATTCTTCTTTTCTTACGTCAATCTTTGATTAGGTAAGTATTATCTCAAACATTTTATCTTAACCACTACGTGGCTCACCTTTAATGTCGTCATATGTTATCTGACCAATCTCTTTTTAGTTTCTCTTAAACAGAATTAAGCTGAAGTTAACACAATAAGCAATAAGATGTACAAGAACAATTAACTAACCAATTAGCTAAGTCTATCCATCTATGTTTTAAGGGAGTCCCTCTGCCAACAAATTGTCTTACAGTTTGGCAGAATAATTTTGTGATATAAGTGGGTTTATTTATTTTGAATAAATCATTTATTTATTTATTTTTAATTAATTCTCAGAAATTTGTACCTAAACAGACCCGGTCCGGCGATGGGCTCACCACCTATCACGTTTAGGGGGTCGAATATTCTCGTGAAAAGTTTGTATATCCAGTAATGGAATACCTCTGCCTACCCCCTCGGGGATAAAAGGCGTGAGATTATTATTATATATTTTTTAATCTAAGATTTCTGATTCCGTAACAATGTAACATTTCTCTAAGATTCTGAAGCCAGACGTTGAATAATAGACAACAAACCATCCCGGGGCTAAACGCATACATAATGGAATTACGTAAGGGACAGACGCACATATTTGCCCACTAGAATAAATACAAAGTATGTCTACAGCATTAGTCCTGTTTATACCGGATTATCTGACACTTGTTAAACTGTCTTGTTTTTGTAATAAATATTACGCTCGAGCTTTGTTCTCCTTGGGGTTTGCAGAAGTATTATATTCCTGAAATATCCCACCTTTCAACCGTCTTCAAAAAAGGAGGATGCTATCAATTCGACACGTATGTTTTTTTTATGTTTGTTACCTCAGAACTTTCGACTGGGAGAACCGATTTGGATAATTCTTTTTTTATTTGAAAGCTGGTTCTTCCCGTGTTGTCCAGTTTTGAATATGACATCCATAAGAAAACCACATAAGTCTTAAATTTGCATGAAGTATGTGCGTGACAAATGGATGAATAACTCAATATCACGGCAACCAATTTCGATTATTCTCTTTTTAACCGACTTTAAAAAATACTGTATTTTTTCTTGTTTTATGTTATTTTCACAGTATTTGTCGGTTCCCTACTCGTGACAGGTTGTGAGCTCTTTATCGGATCAGGGCGGTGTTATAAAAGCATTGGAACCTATAATTATTGGCTCTATAGTCTCTATATTTACCAAATTCTAGAAACACCATTCAAGCATTGTATATTTTGAAATGTAGCAGCTATGTTTTAAACTCTTTTATCTTTTTTCTTCTTCCTCTTAGACTTTCTTCATTAAATGAAGATTGGCAGCTAACCTTTTTATTTTTTCCCTGTCTTGTGCATTTGCTTCTCGAATTCTCTGCTGCTATACTGCAATATTACAAAGCATTTCTTTACAAGACTATGTCTTTTAATGTCTAGTAAATTGCCATTGCTGTATTGTTAATTTTTTATTACACGCCTGCTTAAAAATAATTGCATAATAGGTAACGTTTTCATGTACTTGTGTGTTTGCTTTTACAACATACCTACTATTGAGGGTTAACCCAGGAAACATAGTCAAACGACGGTCAAATTTAAGTATGGCTTATATGGCTAGTATGGCTTAAATATATTTCATTTGTGTATTGAATTTTATGAATTTGAAACGACACTTAACATTCAAGTATCATATAAAATTATTTACATATTTTTAAGCCTTAATTAATTTAAGTGAATACTTGAGAGACGCTTGTATTTTGACGGGCCTGTTGGCTCAGTTGGTAGTTGGCCTTCCGAGTCGGAGGTCGCGGGTTCGATCCCCCGGACCAACGTTTGTGTGCATGAACATTTCTGTTGGCTTCGTGTCTGGGTGTTAAATATTTATTTAAGTATGTTTATCAGTTGTTTAGTACCCATAGTACAGACCCTGCCTAGTTAAGGACTAAATAACCGTGTTTGAATTGTGTCCCACAATTTATTATTACTTATTTAGGCCGGATTATTTTCTCCAGATTATTTTGGTGGAGACGAACATCTGATCAGCATAAATCCAGTCTTCGTAGTCTCATTTCCTCAAGCATAAACGTGGCGAAACATTTGACGTTCGGAAATTAATAGCATTTCCCGATGCATTTCGACTCGAAACGAGGTGAATATGAGGCTTTAAAACTGACAGTTCAATTATCGCCTAATCCATGGCAGTGGTATAAACTTCTAATTCTGCGCGGTATTTTAGAATAACACACCACGTAAGTTTTAACGACAAAGAGGAACGATTTGTATTTTTGTATGTTTGTTACGAATAATCTCATAAACTACTGGACCGGTTTTAAAAATTCTTTCACCAATGGAAAGCCAGAAGATCCTTGACTAACACCATCATCATCATCATCATCAACCCGTAACAGCCCACTGCTGAGCTAAGGGTCTTTCCACACACATGAGGAAGTATGGTCTTTCATAATCTCCCACGCGAGCCCACCGCGGATTGGGAGATGGTGTTAAGCTAGTGGCGACTTAACAGTCAGTACTTTTCACTTTGAGTAACATGGCTATGTTTTATTCCCGTATTCCCAAGGGAACGGGAACTACGTGGGTAAAACCGTGCAGCACCGCTAGTACTTGATAACGAGTTTAACAACGCCCTAAATGGTGTGGAAGTTGAACGAAGAGTAGGTACGGGAGCACGTGGAGCTTGACACATTGGACTTTGTAACTTTCTTATTACAATCGCCTTAGTGGTCAGACTCGCACTACAAATGTAAAGCTCATGTGCTCTTGACTGTAAATACACAAAGTATCCGAGGGCCTACTTTGTACAACGTAAAGATTAAAAAGTAAATAAAGTCACGGTAGGCATAGGAATTCAATTTCTGCTTACTTATGTTTCACCAGTTTATTCTTTGGACCCCTTGAGGTGGTGAGCCCATCGACGGACCGGGTCTGTTAAACATGCCTCAGAATTAATTCTGGGACCTGCGGGTTTCCGCACGATGTTTTCTTTCAGCGTCAAGTTAGAGACAAATGTATGGTATTGACATTAGCGCTCTACTACTCAGATTTATAGCGTGACCTCGTAAATTTCACGCAGCACTCTAAAGAAGTCAAAACTGTGTCACGTCGTCTTAATAGTTAGTACAGTCAACAAAGTTGTTAGGGTTACATGGCCAGTAACTAAGAATTCATTTTTCTGGGGAAGTCATAAATAAATCTTATTGATTAATGTTTATTTCGAAAGGTATCTTTGATCCCTATAATTTACCAAAAAAATACTATAAATACATTTAAGGCTTTAAGAGAAAAGTGAATCTTAATTTTTGGCCATGTAACACTAACAACTTTGTTGACTGTACCTATCACAATTCAAACTCACACTCAAAATTCTTTTATTTCAGTAGGTATAAAAAATACACTTATCGAACTCCAACTAAGAGTATGAAACTTAGTGTATTGTGTAATTTTTTTTAGAATTAATAAATACGAGTAAAACAGCAACCCACAATTCTTCTCTTTAAATCTTTTCATTTTTTAGAAAAAACTTGTAAGTATACAATCCCTTGTCTCCTACGAATAAGATAATTATCTAACTTCAAAACTACCTACGTGAAGTTATCAAAAGTTATTCTAAAGTTTTTATTGTATACTTAAAATTCTAAAGACGTGACTATAAATCAGCTGATGCAAGTGCACACGCTATCCGGATAAGTGACGTCCGGGCGGGCCGGACGCCGGACATCCGGAGTTCCTTGCTGTCCGGATCGCGCCGTACAAACGGATACAGTGAGACAATGTAGTGGGAAAGAGCAATGTATTGTTCAGTGAGAAATTAGACTGGATTTATTTTTCTTCACTGCACTTCTCAACATGTTTTGCTACATCTTTGGTTATAGGTACTCGTATAGAAACGAACACCATATTTAATTATGTCTAACATTATCAATTACTTTCTTAAAAATACAATCTTAATCATATGCGCACGTACCTATTATCCCTTTGGGGTTTGGCAGAGGTATTCCATTCCACTCCTAGAAATATCCACTTTTCACGAGATATTCTTTCGACCCCTAAACGTGATAGGTGGTGAGTATAGCTACATTGCTGTTGTACAATGCACATGTCTCACATCTTGTTCTGAGGCCTGCTAGTTTACTTATGATGTTTTCGTTTACTAGTAAATATGTACATAAGTTCTTTACAACTTGTGGAGGAGCAGAGGTGGTGGAATGATCCTCCACCGTGATAAAGGAAGATCTTCCTCCAGGCGAGGTGATCGTGCGTGGGGATACGATCCCGACAAACTCATCTGAAAATTCAAATAAAAAATATTTTTTTTAGAGTACCTAGGTAAAAAAATTCACTTAGAAACGTGAATAATATATATATATATATAAATATAATCTCACGCCTTTCATCCCCGAGGGGGTAGGCAGAGGTATTCCATTACTGGATATACCCACATTTCACGAGATACATTGGACCCATAAACGTGATAGGTGGTGAGCCCATCGCCGGACCGGGTCTATTTACACATGCCTCAAAATTAATTCTGAGATCTGCGGGTTTCCTCACGATGTTTTCCTTCACCGTCGAGCTAGTGATAAATATGTACGTAAGTTTTTGAAAAACTCATTGGTACATGCCAGGATTCGAACCCGAGCCTCACTGATTTTCGGCCGGCTCTTTAACCGTCCGGGCTATCACTGCTCTTAATAATCTGCTGCTGCACGTTAATAATCTTGGTAATAAAAAGGCTAGTTTTATTAATTTACTGAATATAGCCCTCTCCAAATTGCTGTGAAGGGTGTCATATAGTCTTATATTATGTAAAAATGTTCTAAACCTACGTCATGTACTATGCAATAGTTTGAATAAATTAAAAGGCACTCGAAACTTACTTGCTGTGTCTAATACGAATTCATGATAAAGCTGTATTTAATATTAAGATCCTATGTACACAACATGAACGTAATACAATAAATAAATAATTCGTCCATGAAGTTTGTCTAAATGTAAACAGCAGCCTATCTCCACTGTATAATTCTGTATGTGCCTCTACCAGATTTGAATCCGAGTCTTTAACCTAAAAGGCGGACATACTAAGGAAAGAAGAAGGACCTCCGCTTATTATCCTTTTGAGATTATTTTATCTTGATTTAAATTTTCGTCTAAGTATTTTGAGATGTGAAATTCGGCTGATGCAAGTACGATCGCTATCCGGATAAGTGACGTCTGAGTGAGCCGGATATCGGATGTCCGGAGTCCTTTGCTATCCGGTTCATGACGAGCAGATTCGATGAATAATTATGACATAATAATGACAATAATTTTATATAGGTTTCTATAGTATTTGTTCAGAGATTTGTTTATAATCATTTCTGGATATACCATGATTGTTTTCAAAAAAACAAAAGCTCCCTATTATTCCTATTCTTACTTCCCTAATAATAATAATCTCTAATAATTGTCGTCTGCAGTATTAATCACGGCTCGACGGTGGGTGTATTGTGGAATGAAATACAGAAGGCGTCAGCATATTTATTTTAAACAACTCTTCAGGTATTTGCTTCCAAATTTAAAATACATTATTATTACGGACTTCATTAGCAGACGTCTACAGAACTGGGCATTCCGCCAGAACTTTGTAGCGCAAAATAACTTAAAATTGTCTGCTTCATAACAAAAGCTGTCACAGGCTCCTCGCATACGAAGGATTCCGTACCATCGTATAGATAAACTTAAATTATATCACCATCTATGGCGTACAAGACTCCAAAGAATATAACTTGTAAAACGTGGGGTTTTCCAGAAATTGAATACTTTTGACCTACCCTTTCGAGGATAAAAGTCGTGAGATTTTTTAAGGGTTCCGCAAAAAAAAAAACTTTTATTTTCTGTAGGTACAAAACGTGCACTTAGAAAGGTCATTCTAATAACAAGTCACTCTAAACTCGTCCATGAAGATTGGCTAAATGTAAACAGATCCCATCTCCACCGATGAGTTGCTTGTTCTAAATGCAGTGCCCGAAAAGAACCAGCAAGAAACTCAAGGGCAGCTCTTTTTAATCTCATGTCTTACTAGTAAATATGGTTTACATTAATAATTATGAATAAATAGCCTTACATAGCGTCGAGTCGGTCGCGTCCAGATCACTATCACTATCACTATCATCATCACTATCATCACTACATCACTATCACTATCACTACATAGTATAAAACAAAGTCGCTTTCTGTGTCCCTATATCCCTATGTCCCTTTGTATGCTTAAATCTTTAAAACTACGCAACGGATTTTGATGCGGTTTTTTTTAATGGATAGAGTGATTCAAGAGGAAGGTTTTAGTGTTAGCATTGCACCCGTGCAAAGCCGGGGCGGGTCGCTAGTATATCATAAAAAGTACCCAAACAGCTGATTATATATATTGTTCATTGTTGCAGTGCCAATCACGTCGGTGACGGCGGTGGTGGGAGAGCCAGTGTACTTGCCCTGCGATATCTCCACGCAGGATGAAGACGACGCAGTACTTCTGGTGCTCTGGTACCGGGAGGACCTGGGCACGCCTATTTACAGGTAATTGTGACCTTCTCACATTCTTCACAAAAAATGTGGTGTGATAGGTAAGTGTAATAGATTCATTTGGCAATGTTACCTAATTTTTTTTTTCTCAAACATTTTTTTTTGCTTTAACTAATATACATTACTCAATTGTAGTCAATAATACACACTGAAATATTTGAAATAGTATTTTAAAAAGAACCAGGCTCGTAGCTTCCAATTATGCGCAATCTATCTACAACCGCCAGCTGCGCGTAGTACTGTGCGTAGTTTTCTAGATTTTGCAAATTGCATTAAACATGACTATATTAACAACTAGCGGCCCGCCCCGGCTTCGCACGGGTGGACATTTATTTTTTCAACATTTTGGGATGCACAAACAAATTTCTCCTAGCAACCCATAGTAAATTATCAAAAAAAAAATAGACTTTGTATGGAGACTTTTAAAGAATATTTGTGCCAAGTTTCAAGTTGATAGACGCAAAAAACCCCTCTTCTCTATACCAACTTCAACCCCTAATTTCACCCTTTTAGGGAATGATTTTAAAATAATACAAAAATACGTTTCTCATCATTTATTTTTAAGAGTATTTGTGATAAGTTTCAAGTTGATAGACAATCTCCAACCGCGTTTCACCCGTGAGTTTTGAAAAATTGAGATAAACCTACTTGTCTTGTTGTTTGTTTTGAGGAGTATTTTTACAAAATTTCGAATTGATACTTCCAAAACTGAAGGTATTCATGCAAACTTCAACCCCCAAGGGGATGAAACCCCTTGGAGGATGGTTTTCGATAAATCCTAGAACTAATATATCAAGTTTATAAATAAATAAATATAATCTCACGCCTTTCATCCCCGAGGGGTAGGCAGAGGTATTCCATTACTGGATATACCCACGTTTCACGAGATATATTGGACCCCTAAACGTGATAGGTGGTGAGCCCATCGCCGGACCGGGTCTATTTACACATGCCTCAGAATTAATTCTGAGACCTGCGGGTTTCCTCACGATGTTTTCCTCCACCGTCGAGCTAGTGATAAATATGTACAATATGATATATATCAAGTTTATTTTCAAGAATATTTGTAAAAAGTTTAAAGTTGATACACGCAGAAATCACACTATCCCATACAAACTTTATCCCCCTCTTTCACCCCTTTAAGAGATGATTTTCAAAAAATCCAAAAACACTTGTCTCATCATTTATTTCTAAAAGTATTTGTGCCCAGTTTCAAGTTGATAAGACGTAAAAAACCACACGTCTCCATACAAACTCCAAACGGTACTTTCACCCCCTTAGGGGATGATTTTTGAAAATTCCTAAAACACGGGTCTCATGATTTATTTTTAAGAGTATTTGTGCCAAGTTTGAAGTTGATAGACGTAATAATCAAACACGTCTCTATACAAACTCCAACCCCCTGTTTCAACCCCTTAAGGGGTGATTTTCGAAAAATCCAGATATACGTATCTTGTTATTTATTTTGAGGAGTATTTTTACAAAGTTTCGAATCGATACACCCAAAAATGAAGGTTTTCCATACAAACTTCAACCCCCACTTTCACCCCCTTGGAGAAAGATTTTTGAAAAATCCTAGAACTAATATCTCATACTTTGTTTTCAGAAGCATTTGTACCAAGTTTCAAGTTGATGGACGCAAAAAATAAACTTCTTCGTATCAACTTCAACCCCTACTTTCATCCGTTTAGAGGATGATTTTCGAAAAATCCAAAAATATGAGTCTCATAATTTATTTTTAAGAGTATTTATGTGAAGTTTGAAGTTGATAGACGTGAAAAACAACACGTCTCCATACAAACTCCACTCCCCTGTTTCACCCCCTTAGGGGATGGTTTTTGATAAATCCGGAAATACGTGTCTTGTTGTTTGTTTTGAGGAGTATTTTTACAAAGTTTCGAATTGATACATCCAAAAATGAAGGTTTTCCATACAAACTTCATCCCCTACTTTCACCCCCTTGGAGGATGATTTTCAAAAAATCCTAGAACTAATATTTCATAGTGTGTTTTGAAGAGTATTTGTGCCAAGTTTAAAGTTGATACACGCAGAAATCACACTATCCCATACAAACTTCAACCCCCTCTTTCACCCTCTTAAGGGTTGAATTTCATAAAATCCTTTCTTAGCGAGCATCTACACTATAAACGTAACCTACACACAAAATTTCATGTTTCTATGTTCAGCGGTTTGGGCTGGGCCTTGATTTTTAGATTTAGCTTCTCCTTTTATATATATAGATTAATCTCTTGTATAACTTCGGCTCTAGATACCTTATACGTCATATTTTTTTCCAGACGGTAAAAAAAAACATCCAGTAAGTATATTGAACTGCTCATGGGTTCGGTACTCTTTACTTTTTCAACCCACTTCAAAAAGGAGAAGGTTATCAATTCGACTGTATTTTTTTTATGTTTATTACATCAGGACTTTCAACATGGTGAACCGATTTGGATGATTCCTTTTTTATATGTGCGCGGCTAATGGACGAATAACTCAGTATCACGTCAACCGATTTTGATGATTCTTTTTTTAAATGACTCCAAAAAAGAAAAAGGTTCCTAATTCGACTGTATTTTTTAGTATAATTCGTTGAAGTCGGTTTTTTACTTCAATATGTTCGCATCGCCATGCTGGACGACGTAAGTAGGTCTAGGTCATTGTAAAATAATATGGATAATGTCATATCATTTACTGCCAGTTGAAAGAGGTAACACTGTACCTGGTATAAACTTGGCGTGTTAGGAATGATCGGGTCTTAATTTTTTTCTTCACTAACTTTCGGGTTTTAATATTACTAGCACCTCGCAGTTTCCCCGGCGTAGTTCCTGTGGGAAATGGAGGTTTGTTCCTCTTTCACGCAAAAACTACTGAGCGGATGGTATAGCTTATACATCAGAATAACACATAGGCTATATTATATCCCCGTATTCCTACGGGAACGAGAACTACGCGGGTACAACCGCGGGGCGATGCTAGTGCATAATAAGCCAGATCAGAATTAACCATCCCGTTTCAAGTGCACTTGGGCTTTGCAATGCATTTACCGAATGTAATCGATTCCACTCGACCTATGTGAGGTAGAATTATTGAAATTTCATCATTCATGATGCAATTAATAAAGCGCAATTGAATTCGCATATTCGTTCGCAAGAATGTAGGTACAAAGTTATTCAAAGGGGCCTGTTGGCTCAGTTGGTAGTGCCCTCTGAGTCGGAGGTCACGGTTTCGATCCCCGCTCGGGGCCAACATTTGTGTTCATGATATCTGTTGGCGTCGTGTCTAGGTGTTTTATTTGTATTTAAGTATGTTTATCAGTTGTTTAGTACCCATAGTATATGCTCTAGTTTGGAACTGAATAAACATGTGTGAATTGTGGCCCACATTTATTATTATTGCCTATCTATGTATTGGATTATTTTTACGTTTTTTCTAGGAATTATAATCGTTATCCAAGATCTCATTGCAAACTGTGTTTAGATAAAACTACGAGTATTTTACGCAACCCTTCATTTGCGAATTCGTCTTATATTTGTCCGATTTTTCTCATAAAGGGCCCTCCAAATTATCATAATTAACACTCCAGAATGTCTGATCAACGCATAATGGTATAAGATCAATTTCAGTGTAATGAGTTTATATTATTAAAAATACCTGTTAGAAATCCGCGAAAATGTTTGTTGTATATCTTGGAACCTTCTGCTGAGAACTACTTACCTATGGTGAGAGAACGCGAAAATGCAACGCGCAACAGAATAAGCGAAATTCTTCATACACCTCAATTAGTATATCACTATCACTACATAGTATAAAAGAAAGTCGCTTTCTCTGTCCCTATATTATATCCCTATGTCCCTATGTATGCTTAAATCTTTAACACTACGCAACGGATTTTGAAGAGTGATTCAAGAGATAGGTTTTAGTGTTTGCACTCGTGTAAAGCCGGGGCGGGTCGCTAGTATTAATATTAAAAAAAATGATAACTCCGTATTTTGGTTGTGTCTAACCATAATTTTCTTAAATAAATAATTTATTTTATTATAGTACGATCTCCATATATAGCATTAAATTCAGGTACGATAAATAATTTTTAAAATAGCTTAGATACATCGATTAAGTTGTCGATACTGAACAAACTAATTTCAGGAATTGCTCCTTTTCTGTTATCCGTTGTATTTTACAAAGTATAATATAAGTAAATCTAGTAAAAGTAAAATCTAGTAAAGTAAGTAAGCAGTGATAGCCCGGACGGTTAAAGAGCCGGCCGAAAATCAGTAAGGCTCGGGTTCGAATCCTGGCATGTACCAATGAGTTTTTAAAAACTTACGTACATATTTATCACTAGCTCGACGGTGAAGGAAAACATCGTGAGGAAACCCGCAGGTCTCAGAATTAATTCTGCGACATGTGTAAATAGACCCGGTCCGGCGATGGGCTCACCACCTATCACGTTTAGGGGTCCAATGTATCTCGTGAAATGTGGGTATATAAAGTAATGGAATACCTCTGCCTACCCCCTCGGGGATGAAAGGCGTGAGATTATATATAAAGTATAAAATAAGTAAATCAGCGTTCTGTATCTAATAAATTTCACACATGTTCAAATTTTATATTCACACCAGATTAATGTCTGAATTAATAAAACAAATTAAGGAGACAGCCCACATCGGTTCAATAGCGTTCCACTGTCAATTACAACACCTGGCTTTTAATTTCGAAGCAACTTGAAACTTGGCAAGGGTTTAAGTTTAATCAGTTTATTTGATTTCCCAAATAATCGTTTTGAAGCAACTTGTTCGCTTTTTCATTTGTTTTGGAGAAAATCATTATGTTTCAAAAGTTTGTTTTATTATTATAATATAAATAATATAAATAAATAAAATATATACAACGCGTAACAGAAAAAGCGCAATTCCTCATACACCTCAATAAGTATATTAATGTCCAAAAAATATGATGCAATCGAACTTAGTTATGTCTTACCAATTTTCTTAAATACCGATTAATAATAGCACGACTTCCATAGAAAGCACTAAATTCAGCTACGATAATTCATTTTTTTGAAAAATTTAACACATATTAAAAATAGCCGAAATTGAATAAGTAGTCGATACTGAACAAACTAATTTCAGGAATTGCGTTTATTCTGTTACATGTTGTATGTAGGTGTATAAGTGATTTTTTTTTAAATAAGTCTTTTCATTAGTTCCAATGACTTAAGTCCCATCGCTAACTAATGGATAAGATAACATGGATGATATTTTTCACACTCTTATTCTATTAAAGAAAATCATTATCCTCCTTTTAGCGCTGTCGGATAAAAACTAGAAGTAAAAATAAATACAGACCATTAGCAGTTTTAATTAGTACTAAAACTAAAGAACTGTTTGATGTCGAAACTTTGATGAGCTAACTAAACAATTATATGAGTAAATAAAGGTAAAATAAACATTTCTAGTCTAGGTAAATAATTTTATGTTAAACACTAAAGTTTTCTAGATATAAATATTGAGTTATCTTGTTGAGATTGTACTTATATTTTTTGTTAGCTCTGAAACTAGAAATAAACACGTCATGTTTTCTAATGTATGCTATTTTTATTTAATTTTAACCGTATAAATACTTATTTAATAAAACATAATGTTTGTTTAGTTTCTAGTATTCTTGTATGTTATAATGGTTTTCATCAAAGAACTAATTTTCATGTTTTCTTGAATAACAATAATAATAGTTTTTTCATACCATCTATTCGAAAATTGACGTTTTGCTCCTTAATAAAAGGGTGAAAAGTAAGTCTTTTCCGATAGGGTTTTTATTAGTGCGAATAAAAGTGTTTTGAATTTGGAATTTAAAATATTCGTCAACATTCTTAGCCAAAGAGATTAGCAAAAATAAGTTTGCATCTAAGGTTTGCGCCACTGTAGCGTAAGTACTATAACAAAACATTAGTTCCATTTTACGCCACATTAGGCTGACATGGCTGAATGACGTTCGATGGTTGTGCCACACTGTCAGAAAAAACTCGCTGTGGCAATGCGCGCGCTTCCGTAGTTATTTATCTCATAGAAAGGGATGAAAAGCAGAGTGTATCATTCGGTTGCAAAATTATTTTTACCTTGGGCTACGTACTTTAAACCCCTCACTTCGTTCATAATTCTACATTAGAATCTGCACTATGTTCGTGATTTACAAAACCGCCCTCGCCGTAAAAATATCGTTTTGCTCCCTTATGACACAATCTATGTTGTCATAAATCAAAGTCAAAGTCAAAATGTTTTATTCAAAATAGGAACTTACAAGTCCACTTATTGAAAGTCATTTCAACTCCACCGCTTCAGCATGTATGGTTGAGGAGAAGAAGCGAAGCAAGAAACTCCTCAACACAATATTCTTTTAATCAATTGTTACTTAACACTAAAGCTTGCGTACTTAGCACTAAATTTCGCGCGTGGTACTAGAAGCTGTTTAACTTGATAGAACCAGAAGCTGACATATACCTAATGAAGCATTTTCTTCCACAGCGTGGATGCACGAGAACGCGACTTCGGCATCGCAGAGCGGTGGTCGGACAAAAGCGTGTTTGCGTCCAGAGCATTCTTTGTCCCCGAGAGGAATCCAGCAGAGCTGGGAGTGGACAAGGTGGTGGCTTCGGACCAGGGCGTGTACCGATGCAGGGTAGACTTCAAGCAGGCACAGACGAGGAATTCGAGGATCAACCTCACAGTTATTGGTAAGTGGTCAGAGATCCTATGTCATCAGTTCGTGGCAACTGCAAGTTCGCCACATTCTGATGACGACCCATGCGAGCCTGGTCATTGGCTCGTCAGATTTTTAAAGCCACTCAAGGGTGTCTGGTGCGGGTTAGCACAAACAGTGGAAATTAGGACCAAAGGTTTGATATAGGTACCATGTCACATCGCTGAGACTTTCAAATGCTTCAGACTTTCATATTCACCGACTGTTCACGACCGAAATTGATGATTATGCAACGTGAGAATCACTTGATCGATAGATTCTCACATTTTATAACTATCAGTAACTTAGAAAATGTTCGGACCATTCTGTAGTAATATCCCAATCAGCGTTGATGGGCGATAGTTTTGAGTAATATGAGTCTATAGGTACCATAAGAGTCCATATAATGCACCTTATGATGACTTCATACACTGTAACAAGAATACCATAATGCGAATTCACAGTCGATGAAAAGAAACGGTTCAGATTCTAAGTGATATCTAATCCATCCGTGATCAAAAGCCGAAAATGTTCTTAAGGTTTTTATGATGGTTTACCGCTTCAGTAAACCATCATTATAGAAATATGTAAAAAAATCATTCAAAGAAAACAAAGGTGATTCCTCATTACTGCAAAATAATAGGACTCGAATTCCTGTACCTAGTGAAATATAAAGCTGACGTTTTTGAAAGCTCCCGAACCCAATTTATCCAAAATCGATGAACGCAAATTGGAATAAAATTACATGTGTTGGAAGTAACATGTCGGCTTTCGGCATCCACCGTGGATTTGCTCATAAAACAACAAATTGTGGCCGTGTGTGTATACAAATAGAGTTGAGAATAGCATCAAGAGGTATTTGGTGGGGACAAAAAACATTTTGCTGGATTAAGGGAAGCCGCAAGTGAAAAAATTAACATGGAATAAATCCAAACGGCAAATCCGCTTAGTTGAGCGTGCTTTGTTCAGCCAGGGACGGTTGGTTTTAGGAATACACAGTCGATTAGAGAAGCAATTGAGATAACGACAATCGAATAAAGCATTGTTCAAGACGAATCACACAGTTGTCGCCCACATATCAACTTGGAAAGGAATCAGCCACCTCAACTCGAGCTGTGTATGAAATGTACACTAATCAGAATCATAAAGGCATCGCCTTGATATGGGACAAGCTTGAGTAAGATATGGGAGACCGTGACAATCCGTTTTAGAGTTGATATTGTGTGTTATAGCCTTAAGACGCCAGCTAAAGCATTTGTGATGCTAATCAAAGAAGTAAACACGAAGGTTGTAGTACACCATGTAGGACCAACTGAAATCGAGTCATTAGCTTCTTTATTTAGAAAACATACAATCTTAAACACAAATAGAACAGTCCTAGAGTTTCACTATTTAAAATAATAAGCATATACATCGAGATCTCGTTTAGGGGTCCAATATATCTCGTGAAATGTGGGTATATCCAGTAATGGAATACCTCTGCCTACCCCCTCGGGGATGAAAGGCGTGAGATTTTTTTTTTTTTATATCATTAAATCGATCATAACACAAGTACACACGATCTTAACTTGATTGTAGAACACAAATATCTTTACTATTATTGTTAATATACCCTAACGCTTTATATGGAAGGACGAAGGAAGTAACGCTTTATGAGGAAGTTCGCAAGTACAAGGGGTACTTACTTTAATATTTTGTTTTTCAGATCCTGTTTTCAGGCGAGACCTTTGAGTATTAAACCAACCGGAGACGCCACTGACAGGCGTTCCCCTCTGCCAAAAAAAAGTGTCGATTAATGTATTTGTGTGCATCTAGTTCAAGCTAGCGTTTAATTGTATTGTCAAAAAATGCGTTTGTTTTAACATTATTTGTGTTTGTTTCCTCGTCCCCCCCGCAGAAATTAGCAGACTTTTTTGCAAAGGAACTAGTGGGTGTGACGTCTCCTGTTGGTTTAATACTCAAAGGGCGAGACAGGTGGTGTCACCATCGCCGGACCTATAAGTGTTACATATACAAGCTACGATTTCCTCACGATTTTATCCGAATAAATTTGTGAAAAAATCATTGGTACACTCTTTGACCCTAATCAGACTCAAGCCTCATGAATGAGAGGTGAACTTCCATTACAGCTATCACTGCTATTATTATTTGGTAAACGTGATATTATCTTAAGCTCTTGTTATTAGGAAAAGTTAATTAAGCTAAAATCAACAGACTTTGAAGAATTCCCTTTAATTTGGATCCTAGCTTTACTTTTAAAACAAGCAAGGAAAACAAATCATTTCAATAATTTGTAAAGGAGTCCTCTCATGTTGCCTCTTGGAATCTCACAAAGGCTTCGCATAAATTTTACATATCTTGAACCTAGAATCAGCGCTCAAAGGAAATGTTAGACATAATTTCAGATATAATCTGCTTTGGAACTGGCAGGTTTAGGGCTTTTACAGACAAGATGCTTGTATCATCTGCAAACAGCGATTTAATTGCTTTTTGGGAGCTCAAATCAGCAGCTGACGTCCTAGCCAAACATGAAGATTAGTCGAATAGAATGACTGTAAAACTCATTACGTTATTACGATATTTGATTAAAAAGAGTTGCCCTTGAGTTTCTTGCTAGTTCTCCTGGGTATACTGCATTTGGAACCAGCAACTCGTCGGTGGAGGTGGGCTACTGTTTATATTTAGCCATTCTTCATGGACGAGTTTATGTGCCTTGTAATTGACTTTTCTAAATGTAATTCTTATTACCTACAGAATAAAACACATTTTCATTATTTTGATAATGATATTATTATATCATTATCAAAATAATTCAAGCAAGCAGCAAGTCACCAAAGCATGACGCAGTACGGACGTAATCTGTGAAAAGTGAGATTAAAATACCTCGGTTAAAGTAGGATGTCACCAAAACGCGCTGCAGTATCAAATTATTAATGCAGTCGCATCCCCTATCCCCTATTCCCCTAATCCCCTATTGCCGATGCTATTGCGTGTCTGCTCCGACCCTTAGCGTTACTCGATGTTATATTGAATACCTTATACCTGACGAAGGTCATGAATCTTTAAGTTGAGAGATGATAGTAGAGGTCACGCTAAATATTCAGTTTGCTTCAAACTAAATTACAAATTTTGATAGTTGTCTTCGATGATACCTAGTAAAATTTCCGGCGGACAACTTTCAACTTTATTGAAAACTCTATAAGGGCCTTGTGGAGACCGAGACTGATATTTGATCTCTTTCCTTCATAATAAGTGTTCACGCTCAAGTAACTCACGCACTATTTGCTTCATTGACAGAAGCAAAAGCCACGTCAATATCAAAATCGTTTTCCTTTTGCTATAAGAGGCTAGCAAAAGTATTCAAATTCTCATCACTGCATTTTGTTGACTCGTAAACGTGACTTTCTTTGTGGTATACCCTTCACTAGATCTGACCAAGGTGTTTTACACTTGCCTGAAAATTTCTCGGGGAATACAGGTTTACTGACGATGTTTTCCTTCACAGTGTAAAAAGTAATAAAAAAAATACAGTGAGTAGGTATGTGTTTTTTTAGCAACTGTTTATTCCAGCAGCAGCAGCAAGATAGCCTTACTGTTAAAGAGCAGGTCGAAAATCAATGAGGCTCGGGTTCGAATCCTGGCATGTACCAATGAGTTTTTCAAAAACTTACGTACATATTTATCACTAGCTCGACGGTGAAGGAAAACATCGTGAGGAAACCCGCAGGTCTCAGAATTAATTCTGAGACATGTGTAAATAGACCCGGTCCGGCGATGAACTCACCACCTATCACGTTTAGGGGTCCAATATATCTCGTGATATGTGGGTATATCCAGTAATGGAATACCTCTGCCTACCCCCTCGGGGATAAAAGGCGTGAGATTATTTATTTTTTTATTTTATTTTATCTTTATTTAAATGCCTTTTTTTTGGAAACAGACGGGTTAAAGCCGGTCACACACCCTGGTTTTTCTGATTCGATTTCCGAATTCGTTTTTAGATTCGGATCCTCCATACGCAATAAATAATAATAATATTTATTTAGTTTCAAAACTTTAGCCTATACAGCATAGCTAGGTTTTTCTTTTAGTATCTGCGTAAATAGACATTCCAAGACTATGATGCCCTGTATCATAGGAGTCAGTGCTTCTCACAATTAGGTGTCGGTAACATAGAAATTAGACAAAAGTATAAACTATTATGAAGATATCAGTAAAATTCTAGTGTGTGAATAGCTATCGACTTTATATAGATATGTTGCGACTCGAAAAACTAATTCAAAAATCGAATTAGGAAAACAAGTATACTCGTATGTGACGTACTTTCAACAGCGATTATCACAGCTGGTTTTGACAAATAAATAGTATTAAAATTAAAAAAACACAAACTCGTACAAAAACGGATCTAAGAAGTGTTTTAGGCAAAGAAGTGTAAAGTGTTTAGTGTAAAGAAGCTGTCTAAGTGGTAAAAGCTATTATAAAGAAATGTCTCTTAATAGACTCAACCCACAAGAGACTGTTTCAAAGATAGACAAATAACCTAAGAGCCTCTTTAGAATTACTAAGCCAATTTATCTCTCCTGAAAATCTATCTTAAAAGAAGCTATTTTTGTGCTTTAATCTTAATTGAATAATAAATTAAGCAGCATTTACAAATTTCGTTACATCTTATTTTCTAAACGCGAACCCGAGATAATTCCATCAGATATCTCTTGATATTATTTAACTGGCCAAGTGCGAGTCTCAATAGCACACGCAGAGTTTCGTACCACCTTTGCTAAAAAAATCGTTCTTTGTACGGTGATGACTAATTCTTTTTGTGACTTTAATTAATACACACACACTCTGCGAACATTTCAAACGTGTACATTATTAAAACCAAACAAAAATACTAAATAAAAATTACACGACTCTCGTATTTATGGCATTTTAATTTAATTAAATTTTTGGGTTCCGTACCCAAAGGGTAAAACGGGACCCTATTACTAATACTCCGCTGTCATTCCGTCTTTCTGTCTTTCCGTCTGTCACCAGGCTGTATCTCATGAACCGTTATAGTTAGACAGTTGAAATTTTCACAGATTATGTATTTCTGTTGCCGCTATAACAACAAATAAGTACTAAAAAAATGAATAAAATAAATATTTAAGGGGACTCCCATACAACAAACCGTTTTATAGATAATGGTACGGAACTCTTCGTGCGCCAGTCCGACTCGCACTAGGCCAGTTTTTTATGATTTGTAGCGGCAACAGAAATACACATTTTGTGAAAATTTCAACTGTCTACGGTTCATAAGATACAGCCGACTGACACAGACGGTCAGACAGATGGACAGCGGAGGCATAGGAATGTTTAGGACGGAACCCTAAAAAGAAAATCCGCCCAAATTACATTGAACTCATTATCAATATCCCGAATGGCCCAGGGATTTGCCATTATCATTTCGATCACCATAATGGGGAAGGGTAAATTGAGCGAAAAAAAAATCTTCCTATTTTTAGAGGTAGATATCTTACTATAGCGCGGAATCTGAGGCCGACAAATGTTGTTAATTAACTACATTTCATTTAGTCGCATTGTATTTCAAGAGCAACTCTTGACAGATAGATGTCTCTTTCTTTATCATTCATTCTGTATCATCTTTTGCCGTCGTTGTTGTATCCTATATATACGCTAAGAGGTAAGTATGTACATGTTGTAGCTCGTAGCGGAACAATATCCAAACGAGCGCAGTATGAATATAACTCATCTATAGTTTAACATCTTTGCTCGTCCCTCAGTTTATTTGATTTTCTCGCAGTTAATTGGGGTTGAAGTAATGAACCGATTTGTGGAAGGCTCTAGAAAAAGAACCTTACTGTCTTCAAAAAAAATCTTCTATTGTCTTTTCAATGATTTTTTTAAAACAAAAATACAATGCTCGCGCCTTTTTACTCGAAGGGGTAGGCGACAGGCGTATGTCTTAACTGAAAATACCCACGTTGCGCCAGTATATTATCTTAACCCCTAAACGCTTTGAGTATTAAACCAACCGGAGACGCCACTGACAGGCGTTCCCCCCTGCCAAAAAAACGTGTCGGTCTTTGAGCATACCGGTTAAATACAACTAGTTTGTTTGAGTTCACGGAGTGCTTGTATTGGTGAATGTATTTGTGTGCACCTAGTTCAATCTAGTGTTTAATTGTTTTGTCAAAAAATACGTTTGTTTTAACATTATTTGTGATTGTTTCCTCGTCCCCCCCGCAGAAATTGGCAGACTTTTTTGTAAAGAAACTAGTGCGCGTGACGTCTCCTGTTGGTTTAATACTCAAAGCCTAAACGTGATAGGTGGTGAGCACATCGGACCGGGTTATGTTACACATGCCTCAGAATTACCTCTGGAACCTGTGGATTTCCTCATGATGTTTTTTCATCGTCGAGCTAGTGATATTTTAAGGTTTAATGTTTTTTGACAAACTTACTGATCCATGCCAGGATTCGAACCCGAGCCTCACGTGTGAGAAGCGTCCTCTTTAACTACTGGGCTATCACTTCTGTATGGGGGATGAAGGTGGCGAGATTATTTTTTATTTTATTTTATACAAAGGAAAACGAGTAATAATACCATTTATTTTGTCCCCAGTGCCGCCAGACAGGATAGTGATAACAGACGATACAGGTGACGAGAAGCAAGCCATCGTTGGACCATACGTCGAGGGCGATTCATTCTCGCTCACGTGTGACGTGTTTGGAGGTGAGGACATTTATTTTATTGTAAAGAATAAATATTTGTTATTTCTTTTACAACTTCATTTATTGTCATTAGAATCTTTTAGACGTGAAATTTTTCGCTTTTATATCAATTCAATAAGATTGAAGTATCTGTCTCTGAATTGAAAATGCCCAAATTAAAGTGAAGAGTGGTATTTATACGATGCGTAATAAATCTCCGTTTTTAGATTTATTCTCATTTATCTGTCTATGAAAATTTGTCTTGAATATTCTCCAAAAATTTTAGGATAAAACAAGAATTTTGAGTTAAGTATTCCTGTATAATTCATTTCCATATGTTGAAGGGTTCGTAAGATATTTTTTTATAAACCGGAGAGAAACGAAGACATTTACATTTATAATTAAACCCGATAGGTGGCTCTGTTATCTGTGGCAGGAGAACACCTGCCCAGGCTACTAGTAATAAGAACATTTTTAATATGATGGATCTTGTCTTGACGTACCTATTACTATTATATGTCATTACCAATTGTATCATAGCGGATTACAATCAAGTTACCTACTAGAAGGTAGTTTCTATTTTATTTACTTTAGTAGTTTTATAGAAACTTGCACAGTTTTGCATTTTGATTGAACATTCGTTTTACTGAGCACACTTACGCACTCAAATGTGTACTTAACCATCTCCTAAATTGAATTCAATCTCGTGTACCCAAACTTATACACTTAAAACGAAATTGATATGTCTGGACAGTTATTCAACTATCTAAATTCAATCTTTTTCCAAATAACTTTCGAATCTAAGTATAACAATTTTACTGAAGTTAGCGAAACTTAATTGGACTATTATTTGAGTTTTAAATAGAAACGGCCGATTCTAAATATTTTTGATAATAAATCTCAAATTCTGACTCAAGACAAACATTTTAATTTAGCACTTCGTTAAACAGTAAATCAATTCCTTTGCAATCAGTCTAATAGTTAACTTTCAGAAAGTGTTATTGCTTTAATAATGTATTTTTCAGATTATTGACTTAATAATTTTTGCGGAGGTTATAACTTATTGCGTATGTGTTCAATTTATTTATTCAGTATTTCTTCTTTTAGGTACTGTTCTTATTTTTATAGTTCCAGTGGGAATACGGGAATAAAATATAGCCTATGTGCTATTCTGATGTATAAACTATATAACTGTAAAGTTTCATCAAAATCCGTTTTGTAGTTTTTGCGTAAAAGAGGAACAAACATCCATACATCCATACATCAAACTTTCACGTTTATAATATTAGTAGGATGTATTTTGGGCGTCTTAGTGAACTAAGGCGCGTTTGTAATTATTATACAATCTAACATACATACTAACATACATACAGCTTACGCCTTCTTCCCACAGGGGTAGGTAGAGGAGATGGATGCCCGATCTCCGCACACTTACCGCTTCCTTAACATCCATAAGCCTTTACACGCACGCTCTTTTATTCTTCGCACTCCAGACCCCCTATTTAAGGCTATTTACAATCTAATGACTAATATAATTTAGGTTTCAAGAAAAATAATACATCCTTACTAACTCTTTTTCCCATAACCACCACCAGATAAGCTTTGAGAATTACTTACATAACTATGTATAAAGAATATGGGTTGCAGTCGGCTACGGCAATTCACAACAGACAGAATTATGTCTCAGTTATTCAATAATAATAAAAAACAGAATAATAAATAAATTGTACCCTTTCTGTTATCGAGCTTGCAGGCCGATGACACAACTTTTTTTAGTAAAATCTCCACTTCAACCCTCTTCATTCTATTTTATTCACGATGTCCGGGCCGAACACACAGGGAAATTAATTAATTTTACCAGGACAAATTTATTACAGTACCCAAATCGTATTAGGTCACTGCCGGTGAGAGGGTTAACACTGGAACTGGAAATATAGAATCAAATGAATTAATTAACAAGGGGAAGAAATATTAATAACAGGAGTTATTGTGGAGGTGACAGGTTTTATGGGTACGGGTTTATGTTACAATATAACAGGTAATAATTAAGTGGGAATAATTTGTTAGCTGAAATTACAGCCAATTTATTTGACTTAGGGACTGAAGAAGTAACCAATTTGGTTGGTGGTAACAAAGTGCTCCCAAACCGTTATAATAGTGAAGATAAATAAGAATTACGAAATAATTAGGAATAGCCTACAAAATACAAAAGTAAAAAGAAAAACATCAACAAAGCTAAAACCACAACATTTCATAATTTGTATCAAGAGTATTTATCTTGAATTAATGTTGTAAATGAAAAGTGAGGAAACAATAAATTGCTTATTATCGTAGTATATAAACATTTACGAGAATTTAAAATATAAAAGAAAATGTTGTTACATGTGTGTGTCCAGAAGACCAATGTCAAAATATAAACGCTTTTTAACTCTAGATTTTCTTTCTCAGGCCGTCCACGACCATGGGTGAAATGGTTCAGAGATGAAGTGGAAACAGACACACCGTCCACGCCACTTCCCGACGCGGGGGTCCGGGGGGTCCTTAGAGTGGGCCCCCTGACACGTGCTGATGTGCGATCAGCTTTAACCTGCAGAGCTTCAAACCATCCTCGAGCAAGACCCCTTGAGGCCACTCTTACTTTGGATATGAATTGTAAGCAATTTTGAATATTTTGTAGGATATTGGAAACGAAAGAAAGTATGTTGTTAGGTAATTGCACTTCGGATAAATCTTTCAACTCTGTCTTCATTCTATTACCCACTTCAACTGTTCAAAAAGAAATATCGTTGTATTTTACCAACAATCTTTTGAAAGAGAAATTAAATGATTAATAGTTTTAAGATAATATGTACCTAAGTCAGTGCAGTGATAGCCCGGACGGTTAAAGAGCCGGCCGAAAATCAGTGAGGCTCGGGTTCCAATCCTGGCATGTACCAATGAGTTTTTCAAAAACTTACGTACAGTCAAGAGCACGCTAAGCTTGACACTTTGGACTTTGACCCGGCTCTGTATTCTATGGCGCGCAGTACAAATCAGAGCTCAGCTTAAACTGTTAGTGTCAAGCTTGACTTGCTCTTGACTGTACATATTTATCACTAGCTCGACGGTGAAGGAAAACATCGCGAGGAAACCCGCAGGTCTCAGAGTTAATTCTGAGACATGTGTAAGCAGACCCGGTCCGGCGATGGTCTCACCACCTATCACGTTTAGGGGTCCAATATATCTCGTGAAATGTGGGTATATCCAGTAATGGAATACCTCTGCCTACCCCCTCGGGGATGAAAAAGGCGTGAGATTATATTATTATTATATTTATAATATGTAAGAGTATAGATCAAGTTCAACTTTTACAAGACCGACATTCATGTCATAGATCTATCGATTCGATGAACCAATAGGTGGTTTGGCATAATGGAAAAACTTTGATCAATGATGTCATTAAATTATATCTACCTAAGCATGAGATTTACCACCCAGATGTTTTTACTAGTATTCCACAATATTTTAGGGATCTTTATAATCACAATCTGCATAATCCAAGTCTATCCTTACTCTAATTTCGAAAGCTTCAATTACGACGACAAGGACTTTCTGGTCTGTGGTATACTTTTTTTATGTCTGTCAAAAACTTCAAATTACTTGGAGATGCTTTGATAATCAGACCTCTTTTTTTTCCAGTTCCTCCACTAACTGTCCACATCTTGGGGTCAAACCAGCCCCTATCTGCGAGCAGAAGATATGACCTCCTGTGTCAAAGTTCTGGGTCTCGGCCTCCAGCCTCCATCACATGGTGGAAGAACGGACTTAGAATAAACAACGCGAAAGAAACGGTGAGTTATTACAAATTTCTTGTTTTTTGGTATGTTGCATATATTACTGTAATATTTTCATAACTTTTCAACAACCTGTAACAACTCACTGCTAAGATGGACCCTTTTAGATCTACTTATTAAGAACCTTGGGCTTTCGATTTTATTATTTACAATCTCCTATGTGATTTCATCACTTATGATTTAGATTTTTACATTTGATATAAATATAGGTACACAATTATAAATACCAGCCTTGGAGTAAACGCATTATCTGTGAACACACTATGAATATAATATGTCTTCCCACAAAAATAAATATTATGTCTATCGTCTTTCCACAAAAACGCGATCGTAGCAGTATTGCCTGTTAGCGAATATGTACACTGTGGAATGACCCATCACGAAGTATTCATTTTGCACTTTTATGTGAGGTCCTTTAAAGACAACTCCTCTAGATTTGCAGATGTGCTTGATGGCTACTGAAAATTTTATATCTTGTCATCGTCTGACTATAATTCTTGAGCCATGCCGATTATTAGAGGTATTATAGAAATTGATAATAGGTACATTGAATTACATTTTGTTCATCATTATTTTTCATCGTTACTTCTTATTCATCAGAGTCATCGGCAGGAGCCTTCGTGAAATATTAAGACTGATTTCCATTAATATTTACTCCAATTTTCAACTTCAAAACTGTTCCATCTCTCTAAACATTTACTTATATTTTATCAATATCCGTTGCCCTAAAGCTAATTTGGCGCCAACCGAATTTATCGGCGCCCCCGTAATCTTTATTGCCATAGGAAACAACATCTCAGAGTCAACTTAAAATAGAGGCACGTAAAAGTAATAAATGTAGATTGAATGGGACAGTCAATGCTTCGAGCGCACTCAAAACGGTCGTAAGGGAGCGCTGTCTAAGTTTCCCTACTAAATGTTTGACGTAAGTCATAGGAGAAATTTCCAACTTCCGAAGTCTTAAGTCACTTCTTAATCTGCAGTGTTTTAAGAGGAAAGTTAGTTTTGTTGCTTGTTTTCTTTTGCTGCTTCGATATTCAATAAATTTTTATTTACAGGATATTACTTTCACGGTTACTAATCGAACTTTTAGCATTTCAAATCAACATTAACTTGCCCTTTTCCCATTATTCGGGATCGGCGCAGTATGATTTTTCTTTCATTTAGATCTATCATACGTCATATTCACTTTCATCTTGCACATATCATCCTTCACACAATCCATCCATCTTTTCATTACTCCTCTTCCTATAACCTTCCACATTCATATCAAGCACTAGCCTTAAACATTACTCTCACTTTTAGCATTTCAAAATCTAGTCTAATACTATAGAAAAAAGTTTTTTGTGATGAATAGGCTTCGAAAATACTAGACCGATTAAAAAAAAACACTTTTCTAAGAGTAACATGTTTTAATTTTCCCTTAGGAATGGGACTTACTCGTGGAATCTCTGGAACAGCTAACGTGACAATAGATTTCGTTATCAATGATCAAGAAAACTTCCTACATTAAAAAGCTGTTAAACCTTAAGTTATTGTGTCTTACGAGAATATTAAATCCGTGTGTGTACGAATCAACCAACGAATTTGTAACGTCGACCTACATAAAGGAGCGGAGGTGGAATGCTCCTCCATCGTTAAAAGGGAAGATCTTCCACCATTCAAGGTGATCGTGCCTGGGGACCGCGGTCCAACGGTTGATGTTGGACAGTTGTATTTATACAAACTCATTAGAAAACTCCGATAGCGCGGTTTAGAACTCGGCCGTCTATTTGCGCGTTCCAATGTAGTGTCGCTATAAATGGGAGAATCCTGTATACTAATGCGTCGATCACCGAATTACTCGATCGATTTTTTATTTTAGCTCAGATTAACTTAGCAAAATCGCAAAGTCAAATAACGTTACGTCACGAGCTGTCGACACTGTAATGTCGAGCAGCACAATACTCCTGCTAAGCGATGCGACGTGATGGTTGCGTTTAATTAAATTAGCTACGTGTAAAGTGCTCACACTCCCGATCGAGTCATCGTTACTCGATTACACATGACTTTAAACGTGATTAGTGTCACTTATTCAGTATTTTATCAGTTCGAGGGGCTTGGCAAGCTGTATAAAACGTAAAAGTCGGTCGCATAATATAATGACAAATGAAATTGACATTAGCGCTCGACTTTTCATGCGTAAGGCTTATCGTTTCGGAGTAGTACGTATTAAGCCAGTTTTTATATGTACCCGTGAGAATGAGATATTTTCCTGTAGTAAAAACTACCCTAAATGTTGACCCAGTTACTCAGTTATCTCCGCAACAAATTTCATCAAAATCCATCTAGTAGTTTTTGCGTGATGCGTGCAGAGACAGATAACAATTTTTTAAATTGGTGTTTGGTGTCTATATCAAAAACTATCTACCGCAAAAATTTACAAAAAAAAAAACATTCCTGTGACAGTATTATTATATTATACAACATGTAACAGAATAAGCGCAATTCCTGAAATTAGTTTGTTCAGTATCGACTACTTATTCGATTTCAGCTATTTTTAATGTTACATTTTAAAAAAAAGAAATTATCCTAGCTGAATTTAGTGCTTTCTATGGAAATCGTGCTATTGTTAATCGATATTTAAGAAAATTGGTTAGACATAACTAAAGTTCGTTTGCATCATATTTTTTTTATATTATTAGACTAGCGACCCGCCCCGGCTTCGTACGGGTGCAATGCTGAATTTTCTTTGCTATAAACCTCGCGGAGCCTGAGACCTTTCCAACGAATGCAAAACCATGGAAATCGGTTCGTCAGTTCTGGAGTTAAATCGTCAGGAAGGAAAACCCGACTTATTTTTATATAGTAGATATACTAATTGGAGTGTATGAGGAATTGCGCTTTTTCTGTTACGCGTTGTATATTGTCTATCATTGCTAAATAATGCGATGAGACTTGGGTATTGGGGCTGCTGAGCATCAAGACCAAAGAGTTTTCAACCCTAGTCAGCAGAAAGAATTGGCACTACA
Organism: Ethmia dodecea; assembly: GCA_963855545.1. NCBI lineage: Eukaryota > Metazoa > Arthropoda > Insecta > Lepidoptera > Depressariidae > Ethmia > Ethmia dodecea. The sequence goes on from OY979457.1 coordinate 2,290,668, forward strand.
TTATTAAACAGATCATAAATTTGTAAATGGTTATGACGAAACTCATTTAAAACATTATTACACTCAAGGGTACGATACGGGAGAAGAGAAAATTTGGAAACAGCATATTTTATGTGATATTAGCCTAACTGGGAATACCTATTTAATGAATGAATTTTAAATAAGTTATAAATTAGGCAATTTTGCCACGGGTTATATTTGCATTACATAATTTATTAGATTTACGAGCAGATTAGATAAAACCAGATAAATTATTCAGTATGAAAATGAAAGAATGTATCCTAACATTACACGTACATTTGGTTAATAACTTGCGGGTTGATGCTAAGAGCCGGTTTCAAATGCTAAGTGTTTTGGTGACGGTACTGTTGGTATGTGTTAACCTAAACATCCTTCTCATTATGTATACTTACTTATCAAAGGCCGGTGGCACAACTAAAATACCACAAGCACTGAAAAGTTTAAAAAAATTTACCTTCTTTCTGTTCCAGTCAGGAAAAAGTATCACATGATACTTTTGAGAAAAACGATTCTCCCGTTGCCTGAGTTATTAAAATCCTATCTGTTAAAGTAAGTTTTACATTGGCAAACTATTTTTAAAGTAGTCCAGTAGCGAAGAATAGGCATTACAAACAATCATATAAATTAACAAATCAGTCCTTTTCATAATATTGGCGTCGATGTAGATATAATTCTTCTTATGCACCACAAAGGCTATAGTCCGGTATTTTTGTGACATCAGGAACCCAGTAGTACTGCCACAAGTAAGAAGAATATAACGACAACTTATTTAATAAAATCTATTCAAACTATTTAGGCTACAGATGGCGACAAAGAAATTGCCTCATATAGATAAATACGTCCCTGTTACAAAGACAGGTCCAATAATCCTATTTCTTTTTTATTTTTGCAACCAAAATCTACGTTGGAAACGATCGATGCAAAGAAAAAGCGTTCCTCATTTTCAACGTCATTGAACAGGTATTGAAAGGATCTGTTGGAGACATCAAAGCAAACTACTCGGGAAGGTTGCACGAAATTACGATTTCCTGTTTATTTTAGAAAGACGAGTTTCTACTAAAATGTAATTTGTCAATCAACTGACGAGATCAGATCCAGTGGATAGCTATCTACCTGTACTATCCTTGCTTCCCTATTATAAATGAGAAAGGAACTCGGTCTGTCTATTACCTATTCACGGCAAAACCGTTTAATAGATTTTGCTGAAACTTGTCAGGGAGTTAGATTGTATCTTGAGAAAGGGCATAGACAAATTTTCTAAACGAAATGCACGCTAAGTTGCTGGCAAAGCTACTTGACAATATTTGCCAAATTGCTAGTAACCTATTCATACACACTTCCAAAAGGGCATCACCACTACCAATATGATTATTACTCCTCTTCTGATTTGATGAGCTCCTAGTAGATTACGGTTATGACGACTGAATTTGATTTCAACGTTGTCGTTTGTACGTTCAATGTGATTTCATGGTAGGAGCGCGCTCGGACGGAGTGCACTAGCATGAGTTACAACTTTAGGTGCTAAACATTAGTGGAAACTTTAGTAGCTTACTGTAATATTTCTATTTAATATAATATCTATAAGTTTTTATTGTATAAGCTGTTTGTTTTCCTTTATAAAGAAAAATAAATAAATAAAACTTTCTGATCCACTGATTGCTGGCGTCCGAGTACACTTGGACCATGAACGATACGAATAGCGTCGGAGTTGAAACTGGGTCCGAGGGTGCATGTACCGTGAAATATTGGCTACAATTAAAATTATAATAATCATTTACTTCAGCTCCAATTTCCTATAAATTAAAATGTTACACAATATCAAAACATGTTACACAAATAAAACTAAACTAAAATCAAATTCAATTCATGCCCGCTGGTCGTTGTCGAGAAGCATTTAGAACGCCAATAACAAAATTTAATCTATAGGTAGAGACGATACGCCCATTGAGCACTGAATCACGGCAATTCAGTCATTGACGATCGAAGGGCTAGTGACTATTTCAACCAAAATATTAGCTTAGATGTCCTGAGTGGAAATGCTGCCAGCATGATCGGTGTTTTCCCTCAACACAAAGTCTATCTTTAGTTTGTAAAATGTATGTTACCTTTTTTTTACATACATAATCTCACGCCTATTTCCCATGGGGGTAGACAGAGACAACAGACCGCCACTTGCTACGAACCTGGCAGATCACTCGTGCTTCCTCCACATCCATCAAACAACTTATGCATGCTCGTCGATTTCGGGTACACTTTATCTGACTTTTCTTCAACACATCGCCGATCTGGTCGATGTAGGTATGCCTAGGTCGTCCTCTACTGACTAGCCCATTCACAACATCCTTTTAATTTGTCTCGTTAGACGACTTTCATTCATCCGACCTTTTTTATAATCGAATAATAATGGTGATAACAAAAATGGTGATTGTCAACAGCTATCGACTGATGGCAACACGACAACGTCGACAGTGTCGCTGCAACTAGCCAAGTCTGATGCTGGTGCCAAACTCGCTTGTCGAGCTTCAAATCCTCAGATGCCTTCTATACCAGCGCTGGAAGATGATTGGTTACTGGATATACAGTGTAAGTTTTATAATAATATTATATTTAAAAGAAAAAGGCACAGATATTTTGGTTGGATCTGCCCCCCCCCCCCCCCCCCCCCTATTATAATTCTTTCGGTTGGATGTCACAGTCGATAACTAGATAGCTGTCTCGCATAGAAAAAAGTGAAATGTCACTACATTTATCGTATGGAAATGCCGTGAAAGAACGTGAATCGGGAGGCTGATTGTTATTTAGACATGCCTTAAAACCAATTTTGGGGCTGGTGTGTTCTTTATTTATGTAGCTACCTATGGCACGATACAGCTCTTGCGGTCTGACTATCTCAATAATTGTCTCAGGTGGTCAGCCTGATGCAATATATCCTGATTTGATTTTACTTGAAGACATTGAAATGAAATTGTTTGTCAACAGATGTGCCCGAAACGACAGTGCGATTAGGCACCAATCTGGATCCATCGAATATCAGGGAAGGATCCGATGTGTATTTCGATTGCATCATCAAAGCGCATCCTTACGTTTACAAAGTCGAATGGAGACATAACGTAAGTCTTATCTGAGACTTTCCAGAAACTGTCTTTCTATGATCATAAACGGTATGGTGAATTATTTGTATTGGATTGATAAGTACAATTTACGCAAGGATGTTTTTGATAATTAGTATTAAACTTAAGTATTTCTTGAAGAGGGATCAAAAGTTTGTCACTCGTCTTTGAGAATGACTATTGTAGCCATTTTAGGGCACATGAAAGGGTAAACAATCTCTATACTAAAGATTAAGAAGGAGTCATTGTAGCCGAAATTATCTATGAAGCTTATATAGGAGGGTGCATCAGTATTATTAAATAGACCAAAAAGAAAGATTGTAAGACGTCTAGGCTCGCACTTCCACTTTCAAATCATAACTTTTAATTTCATAATTCTTCTGCGTAGTTACAATAATATAAATTTGTCTATATTACAAAAACACGGAAGGCGACAACTGAACAAAGAAAGCAACCCAAGAAAGTCCGTCATTCATTAAACACAGGCAAACTAGAGCGAATATTGGAGAAAAGAAAAGGAACGAAGCGAAATTACTTTGGAACTAAAAAACAACGATATTTCATTTTGCGAACAACAAATCCATGCACTTAGAAACTTTTGGCTTCGCCTTTTTTATTCTCTATTGTACGTTGCCTACTTCTTCGTACACGTGTAATAAAGTCTAATGGTACTTCTACTGTACGCAGTTGACGTGCGAAAGGAAATGTACGACTGGGTACGATTAGATTTTTTTATATATTATGATAACTGTATGGCGTATCGTTCCGGTATGGACACATAATGCGATAAAACGAGGTTCATTTTGTTTGACGAATGCTTGATGTTAAGTAAAGTTAATAGAAAGATTCCTTCTTTCTCGACCAAGGAAAATATGGATAAATTGTCTGAAGGTTGATATTATGCAAGAAGGATATGATTGCAGCTATAATGCTTGATAGGGATAAATTTCAGAAGAAAAATACTGCTATGGTTCCATATAAAGCAATAAAGGCTAAAGAATATTGAATAATTTTACATAGGAAATTTTAATGAAGGTATAGGTACATTACACTTACTTTTCACACAAAATGAGTAGGTTATGATTTAAAATAGATACACTAACGCCCTAATAAAATTGATCGAGAAAGATTGCCATTATTGATTGGTTATGCGTTAAATTATGTCGAATTTCTAAACACAATTTCAATATTATGCAACCTAAGACTATCAAATAATTTGTAGAGGCGTACTCGAGTATCTACTGAAAAACATTTTGTCTGTATTCTCTTTAAGTAGGCACCACCATCTAAGTGGTTTTTGAGACCAATATTTCTTTTTAGGGCAAGACCCTCCTCCACAATGTGGGACAAGGGGTCATCATCAGCAATCAATCGCTAGTGCTGCAAGGAGTTGGCAGAAGAACAGCAGGAAACTACACCTGCGTTGGTTTTAATGCTGAAGGAGATGGCGAGAGCAAGCCTTTCTCTCTCGACGTACTATGTGAGTTTTATATGATGTATATGGAAGAATTTTTATTAATAGCCTCAACGTAAGGAAAGTTACATATAATGGATTCAATTCTTGCGGAAACCAGGAATTGAATATAATTTAATTTTTATTGAATTTAATAATGTAATAAAATTGTTAAAATCCGGAGAAATTTACAAAATTTATGAATGGTTGCTCCACAAAAAACGTTTTCGTCTTAAACTATTGTGATCCGTTCTGTTTTTTAAGTTATTTAAATGTGTTATTCTGTATGTAAAGATAAGATAACAACAAAAACAATAAAATCAATAAAATAATCCGGTTCTGTTAAATAAATCTAAGTGAATGCATATTTTTTGAAGTACCAGCAACTCGTCGGTGGAGATGAGCTGCTGTTTACTAAATGTAATCTTCATGGACGAGTTTAGAGTGCCTTGTTATTTAGACTATTGACTTTTCTAAGTGTATTTTCCATACCTACAGAAAATAAATGAGTTTGAATTTTGAGTTTTGAGTTTTATTTACAGATGCACCAACCTGCAGAAGCTCTCAACAGAGGGTCCATGGAGTCGCCAAGCAAGAGAGAGCTCACATCACTTGCCACGTTGATGCTAATCCACCTGAAGTGACTGTGAGTTTGTTTGTTGCTTATTTCATAATTATTGACGTGATAACGTCTTATAAATCGATGAAAGCCGGCTGAACTCACAAAAAAGTGTCACGTTCCACCTGAGCCGAGCATGCAAGCGAGAGCGCGGAATAAGCGACAGAGATGCACGATCGGCCTGAGCGTTTGGCTTCTGACGCATCTATCCCTCTTCCACTTCAGTATGCAATTTATCATCAATGTTTTCTTTATGACGCTATCATGTAAAATTATCGTCCGTAAACCGGCCTTACAGACAACCCATTTTTTTAACAAAACAAGATAATGTTTTGGTAGCTTAAGAGTAAATACTGTTGGTTGTACAAGCAGACATGATTTCTTGAGTTACGCGTGGACTGGGTTGTTGTCATATTTCTTACGCAATTTTGATTGTTTTTTGTAGATAAGAGAGTTACATTTAATACTCAAATTATATTGTCTAATATTTGACTAACTTTGTATTCAAGTTATCATCATTTTCAAACAACGTTTTTCATTTATTGCAGTATTTTTTTCACAATAGGGCTAATAAGAGCTTATCATGAACCAATATTTATTAGCAACTCCTCAAAACTTCATAATAGCTGTTTGGAGCTTCAAGAGCCTAACAATGAAAAATCGAAGCAACTCGATCGCTAAATCTATTATGCTCGTAAAACATCAGGCACTTTCACATCTGAAATCCCTTTTCTTCACTTCTTTGAGTAGGAAGTTTAGTCCGATGTTTAGCTGTTCTTCAAAATTCGAGGGTCCCTACATAAGTAATGAGAATACATTATTACGATGGGCTTAACTTCGAGAATTTTGATTCTATTATTTACGTACTCAGTTATCTTGCGGAATCAGGATTTAGCAAGAAACAGAGCAACAAAACATTTCGTAAAATTAAGTTTTAATACTCTTAAGAATTGTTTATGGATCTTCCTAGTAACAACTTTATTTTTAGAGAAGAAAAATTTTTTTTGTCACAAAACTTTTACTCTTGTTATTTATTCCATTTAAACAATGCTTTTTATATATAATTTCTTTGTTATATTCCATGTTTTCTATTTCTGTATTCGCCTTTCACTGCGTAAACAAAACTTGTTGTATTTTATTTGTTTGGGCCGTAAATACTTCATTCTCCATTATAATTTAAACGTCTGTTTATTATTTTCTATAAGTATAATATCAAAAACCGTATTTACTACATTTTTAAATAACCATCGTCAGTTTTTCTTGTTCCACCTACCGATGTAGGTTCAAGTATAATCATCAGCTTTTCTTCATCCAGTTCCGTTGGACATTCAACAACACAGCCAATAGCAATGAAGTCAGTGATTCCTACGTCTCCCGAGCTGGTACCAGCTCCACCGTCACCTACACTCCTCATACCGAGATGGACTATGGTACTCTGCTGTGCTGGGCACACAACAGAATTGGGAAGCAGCGCGTGCCTTGTGTATACCATATTATTGCTGCGGGTAAGAAAAAGTTTGTAATGAGATTGTTGAGTTCAGTAATGATGGCTACAGTTTTAAAGAAGTGACCAATTTTTAAAGTCATCTTTTTAAAATATTATGTGTAGGTACGCTGCAGTCTTAATTATGGAACAAGATATTATTATATCATCTTTATTTTTTTACATTTTTGTCTATTAGGTGCTTAGGGTCGGAACAAAGTTATTTGTTTAGATACTGCAAAGTCTTTGGCATTTATTTTACACGCCCGCCTAACATGGACAACAATATATACAGAAACAAACTAAAACGCAATGATCGGTAGATATATAAGGAACTCTTATCAGATCTTCTCAATTTAACTATATTACCTATACGGGAGGCAGGAGGTAGGTATGTCTAATAAGGTTTTTTGTTTACAGGTCGTCCAGATCAAGTTCACAACTGCACAGTGGTGAATGCGTCATTGACCTCGTTTGGGGTTCGATGCTCGGAGGGGTTCAACGGAGGGATGCCCCAATCATTTCTGCTGGAAGTCAGAGATATTGTTACTCAGGTGTGCAGACGAATACATCAAAATTTAAAAAAAAAAATCTCACGCCTTTTACCCCCGAGGGGTTAGGCAGAGGTAGGTATTCCATTTCTGGATATACCCACTTATCACGAGATATTCTTTTGACCCCTAAACGTGATAGGTGGTGAACCCATCGCCGGACCGGGTCAGTTTACACATGTCTCAGAATTAATTCTGGTACCTGCGGGTAGCCTCACGATGTTTTCCTTCACCGTCGAGCTAGTGATAAATATGTACGTAAGTTTTAAAAACCCATTAGTACATTCCAGGATTTGAACCCGAGTCTCACTGATTTTCATCACGTGAAGCAGGCTATAGAACCGTACTCCTCTACAAACATCAACATTAATTTGTCGAAAATACAGCGACATTTTATTTTGAAGCGTGTTGCATAGATATTCTTCGAAGTTTGTACTACCCAAATTGATGTCTGAAATGCATGAGTGTCATAAAATAATAAAATCATTGCCAATAAATCAATATAGAACACAAACACATTACATTTTTTTTTTACCTATTTTGCTAAACTTTTATAAAATTAACCCCCGGTTTCCGCAAGAAATTCAAACTAAAATTAGCTGTTAGACTGTCAAGACTCATTCATTCATTCATAACGATTTTCAACGACCAATCAGAACAGTTAACATGAGATTTAACAGTCTGTCAGCTAATTTCAGTTTTGCCTTTCTGAAACCAGGAGTTACAGTACGGCCGTTTTAACTTGGTTTCTCTGAACAAAGTCTTCGGCTCCGCAAAACCCCCTTGTACCGCCAAATTATCGCTAAAATATGTTATTGCGCAGCCATTTGCGCTACTTCAGAGCTGACAAGTTAAAACGGCGATACTGTAGTCTGGTCTACTATTAAAAGTCAACAAGACAGTTACTCTGCAATCAAAGCTTTAATAGAGGCTGTACTTACACTGTTACAAAGAACGAAACTATAGTGTGTTTCAGTTCAGCTGGAGTGCCAGATACATACCTACCATCTAATAGCATTGTAATGTATTACTCCTTTTACGTTACGTGTCTAAACAAGTCTAAATGTGATTTAAAATGTGAACGTCCCTTATAACCTTCAATATTCTCTTGAGAGATTTATCCTCGGCAGTTCTTTGAACGTTAATAAAGTTGGGTACCTAGCTTTGAATATACCTACACTTTCAAAATAGAAAATAAAGTCTAGAAGCTTAGATATAATCTTACTATGTCATAAGGCCGCTTTATTCTATCTCTAAGCTGTTATTAAATCTTGCGACATGATGGAAATTTAATCAAAAGCTGTACCTGAAAAGATACCTGATATAAAATTAAAATTCAACCTAAATTTAAAATTCTTTAAAAAATTCCATCAAATTTCATCATTCAAAAACGTCACCCTCATTTAATTAAAAACAAAAAGAGAATGATAAATTATACAATATAATTGTTGGTGTTTAGGTGCTAGCTTTAAACCACTATAATGATGATATTATTATCTAAAATAGCATAATATTTTTGTCACAGAATCATAAGTGCAAATTCATCTGAAATGTTGTAAAATTTTAGATTAATGATTTTTGATGAGATGAGAAATTTGATTTTTTTCTTCTTTTACCAGGAAATCGTTGCAAACGTCTCGAGTCCAATACCTCGGTTCATCGCACTCGGATTGGCTCCGGGTAGAACCTATGCAGCAGCAGTACTAGCTTATAACGCTAAGGGCAGAGGCGACCCCTATCCTCTTAGGGCCAGTACTCTGAGACCTCCAGAGAAGCATCACGTTCATGATAAGAGTTTGGGTAAGATTTTTTTAAACAAAATTAATAGAATCATTAGTTTACCTCTGAGTTAACATCGTCTGCAGTAAGATCGTTCAATAAGTAGGATGAATTTCCTTATTTTGTGGGGAAAGATTCAAAGTTTTGATATGAGATATTCTTTGGGCCCCTTAAAGTGATAGATGGTGAGCCCATCGCCGGACCGGGTCTTTTACACAATTAAACTATTATTATTCGTTTTACTTACAGAAAATTTTTCTTTTGAATTTAGAGCCGATGAGAGTTTGATTTTTTTATTGATAGATGAAAGTCCTAAAGTGATCTAAGACATTGAAAGAAAGAAAGAAAAAAAGAAAAAAAGTTTATTTTTGCTACCGATATACACACTCACATAATTATAAAGCAATAACAATGTTATAATATTAACACAAACAAGATATATAAAATACATCAAGACAATAAAACAAATAGTACATTAAAGGGAAAAAAAACTTTAAAAAACTTGCTGTACCAAGCAGTTATATGCGTGTGTGCAACAGCAGCAGAAAAGGGCCAAAGCTCAGTTTAATAATAATTGTCATGTCATGTCACATTGGTCACCCAAATTCGTGTCTATGAAAAATTTATGCGTCTCAGGATTAATTCTGGGACCTGCGGGTTTCCTCGCGATGTTTTCCTTCACCGTCAAGCTAGTGATAAATAAAAATGTTTGTTTTAAAAAACTCATTGGTACATGCCAAAATTCGAACCCGAGCCTCACTGATTTTCGTCATGTGAAGCAGGCTCTTTAACTGTAAGGCTGTCACTGCTATCCATAGTAGAAACAAAAAATAACCATAAATAAAGTTCAAAGGACGCACTCCTGTGTTACTATATATATCACATAAACATGTTTTTTGACGTGACAACGTCTTATAATTCGATGGAGCCAGCTGCACGCACGGAAAAATATGACGTATGCGGCGTTACCTCGCTCTGAGGCGTTCCATTTAAGGCTTGAAGTTCAAGCGAGAGCGCGCAACGAGCGACAAAGAGGCACAATCCATTCTATCAGTATTTTCTTATGACGTTGTCAGACAGCCGATTTTTTTTATTTTTATATCCATAACTCCTCCTCCGCCAAGAAATACAGAAAAACTAGTTTTACGTTTTACTAACTCCTACGATGTACTATGGATAGTTAACAAGATAGCACCAGTTCGAACATATTTATTCAGTTTCTTTTTATCGTATTATTTACTACAACCTTTTATAAGAAATGAATATTTTTGTCTTGCATGTCAGATCGACTTGCGTTATACTATTGTGTTAATCGTCTAAACCCACAGAAACTTTAAAACTACTTTACTTAGGTACTTTACTTTAGTTTTTTCGGTCTTAAAAATATTCCGCATCTCCCGTGAGATACTAGTTTTCCGTTCCCAAGCCAAGAATTTTTGAGAAGTTTTAAAAGCCTTAATGTCTTTTTAATCTTTTTGTATGCCGCTGTCATCTCTATCTTGCACGTGTGGCGATAAGTGTTTACGGATTTAAAATTTTTCTTTAGTTTTCTTTGAGATCATTTACTCTTTTACAGGCTTCTATATTTTAAAGTTTACCTTACCCATCATTTAAATCCTCATAATTTTCACGTCCTATTTATTTCCGTTCCTGTAAGAATTTCCAAAAACATCTTCTTACTTACGTCAATTAAGAAACCTTTGTGCAAAACAATGCTTTAAGACCCTGCAGCAGTTTCGTTTGTGCGTTCATCGATCAGTCAGACAATCAGTCAGTTAGTTTTTCAACATTTTAGGAAATCAACTTAAATTACGGAATGCAACTTTACGTGAAATCAACTTAATGGTGCAAAACCCTTTTTTTATACACAACATAAATGTGACTATCCACAGGCAAAGATACAGAGACGAAATCACATACACTGTTCATCAATTATGAATAGGTACAACAGCCATACCCAAACAATAATAAAATGTCGTAAGTGTCTATTCTTAATAACGTACCTTTTCTTGCGAATTGTCTGTATAAAGGAGACGTCACGCGCACTAGTTTCTTTGCAAAAATGTCTGCGCCAATTTCTGCGCGGGGGACGAGGAAACGCACACAAATAATGTTAACACAAACGCATTTTTTGACAAAACAATTAAACACTACCTGGAACTAGATGCACACAAATATATTTAATCCGAGCACTCCGTGAACTCAAAAAATCTAGTTGTATATAAAAGGTATGATCGTTGACCGACACTTTTTTTGGCAGAGAGGAACGCCTGTCAGTGGCGTCTCCGGTTGGTTTAATACTCAAAGGTATACTTAGATAATACACACACCGGCACAATTAGCGGAACAGAAAAAAAAGGGAGTATTTACGCATTTTTGCGTGTTACTGGCCGGCTAAACAAGCTTTTTTTAAATTTGGGTTTTAATTTAAAAATGGAATACTAAGCGACTGCCCTTTTTTTCATTCTTTTGTTTTAATTTTCATTGATTCATTTTTTCCACCGCTTGTCCGTTTTTAGAAGGTTCGTGAATTCCATTTGAAAAGCTTTGAATTGCAGTTTTTGAGGCTTTTGAGTTTTTTCGCATATTGATAATTTACGAGCATCTAATTATGCCTGATTTAACGCCATCAGAAATCATTAGGGCAGATCAAATGAGGAGAAATGGTCAAACCTACAGATCGATTGCCAGAAGCCTTCGTCGATCGTTATCAACGATTTATCGTAGCATCCAACGATACAGATTGACGAATGCTCTAGTGAGAAGGAGAGGACAAGGCCCGAAAAGGTGTACTTCAAGGAGGGATGACCGTTTTCTCCAACTTCAAGTCCGACGGAACACGAGACTAACGGCGGCGCAGGCTCGAAATTTACTGGAAGAGGTACGAGCAGTAAGGATGAGTGAGCGGACAGTTCGTAGAAGATTCGAAGAAGTGGGTATAGGCTCGTATGTGCCCGCCAAAGCCCTAAAACTTGAGAGACATCATCGCACAAACCGTCTACACTTTGGTCGTGAACATCGTGATTGGGACTTCGACGACTGGGGACAGGTTCTTTTTACTGATGAATGCAGAGTTATGTTAAATCAAATTGATGGAAGGCAGCGAGTATGGAGACGCAAAGGAGAACGGTATATCCAGTCTAATTTTGAAAATACAGTTGCATATGGCGGCGGTTCAATTATGGTCTGGGGAGGAATATGTTTAGGAGCTCGTACGGAGTTAGTAGTGGTCGATGGCGGGAATCTGAATGCTGATCGGTATATCAGGGAGATTTTAGAAGAACATGTTGTGCCATTTGCCCCCTTTATTGGTAACAACTTCATTCTAATGCAGGATAATGCTCGGGCTCACAGTGCTCGCACAGTACAGACATACCTAAACCATGTTGGTATAACGGTGATGGAGTGGCCAGCACGGTCCCCCGATATGAACCCTATAGAACACGTCTGGGACTTGCTAAAGAGGAGTGTAAAGTCAAGAATGCCCCCTCCCAATAATCTCAACGAGTTGCGAAACGCATTACTTGAAGAATGGCAGAGGTTGCCCCAAGAAACCATTGATAACATCATCCGCAGCATGCCCAGACGGATGGAAACCCTCATCAGAGCACGAGGAGGAAACACTCGATATTGAACAGTCATTGAAATTGTTGTTAAACTTTGGAAAATCTTGAATTTTCTGCTGTTTCTCTATAATTAAAAATCGAAGAAAAATGCATTTTGTTTAATTTAATTTTTATTTTTATAAAATTTTAAGTATGGTGTTACAAATGAATGTCAAAACATGTTAATTTAATTGTTGTTTCATTTTAAATAATATATTGTTTAAAAATTACATTCATTGTTCTAAATTCCCTCTTTTTTCTCCTTTTTTTTTCTGTTCCGCTAATTGTGCCGGTGTGTGTATTATCACAATTTAGAATCGCTACTCAGATGAAATCTGATGAAAACTTGGTAAAAGTTACAAAGTAATGGAACCACGTAGTATGGTTATGGTTATTTTTACTGGAGCAATACAATGTAACTAGTCTAGTATTTCTCCTTTGTGTTCTTTTTGTCTCTTCGATCCAGCATTATTAGTTTAATCTGTTACAATATAGGTAATTTTATTCCCAAATCCGGATAACATTCCGTATGTGGAGCCTCTGTTTTTGTTGTTACTTCCTATAGTCTTGGATTGGAGCCAGAACTACCCATGTGACTCTTACGGCATAATATTTTTCATTATGTACAAGCAGTGCTCCATATTAAAACCTAAAGGCCAATATAAAGTGGACTTTATTACAGTTCGGTTTAATGTTCAAGTTAGAACGTTTGAATAATATTATATGGATCGTATCTTTGATAGCAATGAGGGGATTTGAAAATGTAATCGCGTCACGTGATTACTATTTTGAATCAAGGTTATTTCTGCTATTGTTATTCGAAGATTCATCGCTAACCTGCAAGTTTACGTCAATGACTACAGTTATTACTAACTACCCTATTGTGCAAATAAATAAAGAAATAAACATCCACAAAACTATTTATTAGATTATTATTATAATATATGTTATTAGATTAGCAGATACTCTAGTGTGAGTACTGACAGGAAAGAAATAAAAGGATAGACGAAAAGATATTAGATTACCGATATTAGTGAGTAATCTGTGGTATTACGAGTATATTTATATCAACTAGGTGTTAGGCAAATACTACCCAACTGCCACAATTAATGACTGATTTTCTGACTGACTGATCGATCAATGCACATCGGAAACGCCGCTGGGCACCCCCTAGTATTTGCATAAAAATTATTACACTTAATATACAGTATCTTTTTCCAACAGATTTACCAAGGACAGCCTTCCAAATGTCCGGGGCCATGTCAGCTGCCGTCGGCGGGGGCGGAGTCCTAATGGTGGTGCTGGTACTCTTCATGATAGCAGTGAGGCAGCGCTGTGCGAAACGGAAGCCCCGGTCGGCGCCTCCGCCCTCCTCGCAGCCAGCGTCCCCAGACAAGCTTAGAGAGAAAGATGACAGCGAAAGCGATGACAGAAACCCTGATATCATACCCTCGGACACTGATCATATGCAGGTTAGCAGAATCATATATGAGATAGAGACTGCAGCGTTCCATGAGCGGTTGAAAAAAAAGGCCTTATTTGGATAGATAAACTTTTTCTTCAAACGTCTTTGGTTCAGCTATTCAGATTTCAAAAGAACGCGAGCTTTCGTTCAGAAGTATCACTCCATTTTTTTGTTTACTTTGGCGGCTCTGAGCTTTAGTATATTTAAATCTGTCTGCTAACAAATAATACGATTGACAGACTTCGAAATGTTGCCCCAGATATTTGCAGTCAAGTGACCAACGATTTTTTTTGCCATTTTTTTTTCAAAAAGTGGTCGTTCGAAAATTGACCATGATTTTTGTGGTTGAGAAACCTCCTAATCCCAAAAATCTTTCTCGTAGATGGACTACTACCGTCAGCAGCAAGTGTCGACAATCTCCCCACCGCCAGGCAGTCGGGGACCTCGGGGGAGTGTAGCAGGTGTGAGGGGAGGTCTCCCTGGCTACTGCCCTCTGCGCACCGCGCCGCCTGCGCACTCCGTCATGCATGATAATCCTGTAAGTAGCTTGAACCTATTTTAACATATCTTGCGGCATTGTCTGCGTAAGGGTCCTGTTTATTCCCGTTCCCGTGCGAAGTTCTAAAAATCCCTTCTTAGTGCTTATTGGAACCTTTGTGCTAAAAATTATGCTTCTACGAGTAGACCAAGTGGTTTCGGCTGTGCGTCTTTACAGACTATACTTACACAATGCTAAACTTACTTGATCAGTTTTAATAACAAAATATTGGATAGTAACCTTGATGCATAGAAAAAAATATATCCATCATCATTCTGGTCATTGGAAGACATCGACTATCTTACAAAGACTAAGTGACAGACAATACACAGTCTTAGCCAATGGTTCTAGAAATTAAACCGTTTGTGCAGAAGTGTATAGTGTATGTAAGCTCCAGAGAGGATAAAGGCGTTAAATTGAGAATAAAAGTTTGCCTAAAAGTTGGTAATTTCTCCAAATTCCGCAAAAGCACACTGCTAAAACCTTTATAGGTATCTCTAGACACATTGCAACTAGTCCACCAATTTCTTCAACCTTTACCAGATCCTCCCCTCCATAGCACAAACTATTGATCATACCACTTACGAAAGAAATTGTTTCTAGAACGCGTCATCAGGCATCCCTCCCCCAGCAAGATTCGCCGCTGGCTCCTGCACTTTACCCCGCGGCTCAACCATCACCGCACAATCGAGTGACAGTCGCTGTGGCATACCGCTGCAACATCTACGGACGCTCCCAAGACCACTGCCTGCGCCCACGCCGACACCGGCGGCTGCGCCGCGCTCGACACCTCGTGACACCCCGCTCTGACAAACGACACAGCTCTAGGACATGTAAATATAGACTTGATGTGCTCAAGAGTTTTTACCAGTAGACAGTGGAGTTTAGGCCAATTTTTAGGGGTTGCGAATCGACGGTGTTGAGTGTAAAGGTTGGAAGCCGTGGTGAAGTCAGCGTGATGGGTTGACGTAAGTCATTGACGTCGCGAGTCGTGAAGTCGAGGTGTCGGGAAGTGATGCAGGAAGTCAGTGTGGTGATGACGTCGCAAGCCGTGTTCCAGATATCATATGACGTCCCAGGTCAATAACTTATAGTGCAAGTTGTTTCATGATCTCACAGACATCGAATGACGTAGTAAGTCAAAAGGTGTTGACTAAACTTGTGTTGCTTAAAATGTTTGTGGATAATGTTGTTTTCATTTCAATCGAGTATTATTTTTTAAAAGGTCGCTCATAACAGCCAAATTCACCGATGATTTTTATTTATTCCTTTGATTATAATTCAAAGTGTTTGAAGTTTTCTAATTTTACTATAATCTACGAAATGTTTGTCTGACAATTGTAATAAAATTGGTCTTTAGATCGAATTTTAAGGTAGTTAGGGTAAACAAAATAATGAATTGTGTTACGGTTTGTTTGTAAAGATGTAAATACTGCCTATATTAATCAGGTACATAGAATAGTTAAAGTTTCAAATCAACTTTAAGTATTTAAATACGTAATACTAAACTGTTGAGATATCGAAATGACATAAAGTGAAAATACATATTGATTTATTAGTTTTAAATTTTATTTGTTGCGTAAATGGTTGTGAAATGTGTAAATGCTGACTACTGATTGTAATATTAATACTTTTCTTTGCACTTTTAATAAAGTTTCAATATTCAGGCGCTATAATAAATATTTATTATGTTACCTACATTATGTTATGGAATCGCAATAAGAATTTATATTTTGCATTGTGTGCAATAAAGACTTCCTGTATCGCGCCCCTGTCAATTGTCAAGTAATAAAATTTTGTTAACACAAATGGCGTAACGCAAGTAAATAAAGATATAATAAAATTAAAATAAAGTGACAACGACGATCACAATGAGGATACTGGCATTGATAAGAATTATTATTTGCTTAATGGACATATTATAAAACAAACGTAAGTGACAAAAACCAATAAATTAACCATTTATTTATTGTGGTTTCCTTCGTAAAGCAAACCGTTCAGTATTCCACAAATAAAGCCATAAAAATAGAAATTACTTATTACTTTTTATCATCTGTCAAAACGAAATTTTACTATGGAAAATGTACTGAAATAGTAAGATGTGACGTGATAGTTTCTAGTACTCAATTGCAGCACTTTTTTTATTGTTTTACTATTTTTGAATTTGCTATAATTGTAAAGTGAAATCCAAAATACATGGTCAAAGGTGTTTTGGGACAAAATTTTTAATGAATGACTACTCGCAATTTAATTTCGATGCTGTCATTTGCCATTCCATGTTTTATCCCTCAAAATGTCATACCCTTCAAGTACCCGTGCTCCAGACACAACATTTTAAATCTTCAATAAAATTGTTCATTGAATCCTTTGAGAGTCAGCAAGTTTAAATACCAAATCTAGTAATGAATAAAAGATCCTAGAATATTACGTACAACTACTGCCTACCTCTCTGGAGGTTACGTTTGTCCATTACGAACGATTTTGTACATAATGTCGTTATAAAACTGTAAATATGTTTTGTATTATACAGTTATACTCCTATTTGTGTCTTATTATGACGCTATGAAAGGAAAAGTAATTTGTTGTCAACACTTATTATGTGAAGTCATTTCTGCACTATGATACAGATTTATAAAAAACAGAAGTTCTTATTTTTTGTCAATCTAGATGCTACAACGCGTCACAGAATAAGCGTAATTCCTCATACACTCCAATATATTAATATAAAAAAAATAAGACTAGTTTTGTCTGACCGAATTTTTTAAATAAAGAGCAACAATAGTACGGTTTCCATAGGTACCTAGCTCTAAATTTAACACATTAACAATAGCTGAAACTGGTAAAGTAGTCGATACTGAACAAACTAATTTCTGGAATTGCGCTTATTCTGTTACATAATGTATATTGACTTCATGGAACTGTATTTAGATATAAAATAAAATTTCAATCGTTATTTTGAACTTTCTTATTATAATATTAAATAATATACACAATAATGAGAAATCTGTATCTAGTCAAATGATGCTCAGCCAGACGAGAGTAATCGAATATTTCGATATTGAGTAAAGCTAATTACTCAATAACACAATTTTATAGTTAAATTACATATTATATTTGCATTTTTTTTATTTTATAGGATATTAAATATCCAATTATGTTGCTAGATAATAATTTTATTGTATGATATTATAAGTGAAAATGGATTTTTGCTTAAGTTTAATCGTTATATTGTAAATAGTTTAAACAAGGTCTTTCTAACTGTCGAAATGTTTTCAATAAACTATTGGAAAACGAAAATAAATGAAAAATATTTGCAATCGTTTATTTTTTATATAACCTAAAAAATATATTATATCTACAACAGTGATCATAAATAATGAGATAGAATCCTAACATCACCGTAAGAATCCCTTCAGTTGTCTAGCGTCTTTTATGTTTGCATAGAAGATAACATACGCGGCATCGTACATGTACACGCACGTTACCCACAATATTTCAGATTTATTAACAACTAGCAGCGCCCCGCGGTTTCACCCGCGTAGTTCCCGTTCCCGTGGGAATACGGGGATAAAATGTAGCCTATGTGTTATTCTGATGTATAAGCTACATAACTGTAAAGTTTCATCAAAATCCGTTCAGTAGTTTTTGCGTGAAAGAGGAACAAACATACATCCATACATCCAGACATCCATCCAAACAAACTTTCGCGTTTATAATATTAGTAGGACTAGCAGGGCTCCGCGGTTTCACCCGCGTAGTTCCCGTTCCCTTGGGAATACGGGGATAAAATATAGCTTATGTGTCATTCTGATGTATAAGCTATATAACTGTAAAGTTTCATCAAAATCCGTCCGAAAGAGGAACAAACATCCATCCAGACGTCTGTCCATACATCCAAATTTCGCGTTAATAATATTATTAATATTAGTAGGACAAACTTTCGCGTTTATAATATTAGTAGGATTAGACTGTCGCGAATTTAGATCTGTGCGCCAAAGAATTAAAACAACAACAAAAATATTGTGTCTAAAATAACTACCAAATATCGAACTATTCAAGGACATATTCACCCTTTTTAATCACAATCTATCAGAGACTGTATTATTTGTAAATTTTATTACTTTTGATATCATAATACCCTAACTTCGTTGATCTTTCCGTACTCCAAGAACTATACAGAGGACAGACAGAGGGCGTAACCAAGGGTATTTTTAAAACTTAAACGTCAGTCGAATAGAATGACAAAGCGTTATACTGATCTTTAGAGCTATGTTATAATAGCTATATTATATTAAAATGCAATCTACATCTAGTTACAAAATTTAATCATGTCTTTCTATATACCTCGTCTCTTGTAATCTCTTGTGTACAACAAATAAATTGTTAATTAAATAAAGAAATAAATAATAAATAGGTACTTACTTAATAAATCACTAATAATAATATTGCAATTAATAATAGACTCCTCAACTCAAAAATCTTTTTAATTTAAGATTAGTAGTTAAGTTTTTTCTAAATTGCATGCTATATTTTTACGAAATAAACAGTATTTTTTTTTATCAAATCACTGGAGCCGTATCCGAGATATATATAAATACCTGTTAGCCCATAAATATCGATTGGAGCAACTCTATTGGAACGACGTCTCTACGCGTGACGTCACGAGGAACTGTCAAGAATCCCGCGCATTATGTCTGACGTATACTAGGTTGTGGCGCGTATAATAGTTAATTGATATAAATGTTTGCCAGAGTGTATGAAAGTCTGTAACTTAATAATAAACCATAATAAGTCTCTCACATTTTAAATTTATCATCCAATACTACATACAAGAATTGCTCGTTTAAAGTAATTTTATAGCGAGTTTGTCGGTGTTCCGTGATAAAAAATAGCTTATTTAATCGACTGTTTCATCAAAATCCGTTCAATATTTTTTGCGTGAAAGACTATCCATCCTCATAAACTTTATATTGCTACTGGGATGCAAAAGAGTAATTAGTTTCTTAACCGCAAGACACGACAGTAAGTATATTACAAGAAAAACCTCGCAAATTTTGCCGTGAAGCGTTCTCAGACGTTTCGACAAATTAACTCATTTGTCTATTCCCAGATCTCAGTACTTAGCGAGAACTAAGCCTTTGCGTTTAGTGGGTTGCTGGTGAAAGCGAGACTTTACAATTCCCAGTTTAATCTTTATCTATACTAGTATTATAAAGAGGAAAGATTTATATTTTAGTATCTTTGTTACAAATAAACTTAACTACTGGACCCATTTTAAAAATTCTTTCACCAATTGAAAGCTAGAATATCGTTGAGTAATGTAGACTGTATTTTATTTCTGTATTCCCACGGGAACTGGAACTAAGCGTGTGAAACCGCGCAAAACCGATAGTTTGTTATAATGTTTGTCCGGTCAAGCCGCGAAATCAGGCAAAAAATTGTTTATCTACCTATTGCAACCGATCACCTGTGGTATAAACTGCTACTTTATAGGAAATGTCGCATTATATTGTAAAAACCGTGATATTATAACTTCACTTGTGGTATTATAATTGCTCGGACTTTTGTTAATGGCCTCCATTACATACAATATCACGGGAAAATTTAATTTACATGGTGATTTGACCGATTCACGTTCTTTTGACACAGTATTCCTATACTAAAATAAAATTGAAACTAGCCGATGTCTGCAGTCTGTACACAGTAGATATGTAAGAAAACCTTTATGCTAACTTAAATTACCTTTATAACACATTTGCTCGTAAAAGGTGTCTTATTTCACCAATTTCAATATCGTATTGTATCTCGTTACGCCCAAGTGCGGTAAGTGTAAAGTAAAATGCACGGTTTATCAAGATGCTCCGTCTTAAAACGAACGGTACTTTTTAAAATCTCAGCAAAGAGTTTTTATGTCAAAAAAGTTGCCAACATTTTATGATTAAAATTAACTTTGGGAGATAAAATATAATAAAGAAATATTCATGTACTTACATAATTGTTTTATTTTATTAATTTTGACAGTAAATTACAACCAATTAATCTGTAACAAAAACACAAAAATATTAATTTACTTTATTAGTAATACTGGCTGTTTTTGTGCCTTTGCCTAAAAAAAATGCTGATGCGCGCCGCGCCCTTTTTCTTAACGCTGTATTGTTTTTATTCGTTTACCATTAGTCGGAGTTTTATTTTATTTCCTCGCAAATGTGTTATAAAATATGTATATATATACGTATGACATACGTGCGCTTTGATAATTACAGCCTCTGCTTACTTATAGCCCTCGCCTACGGCTCGTGTTAGCAATATCGCCTCGGCCGTAATTTTCAACCTACCGCACTTATATCATAATGTACTATTACAGGAGTACTCCCAATACGATAATCTAGTCATCACTGTTACATAGATAGTACAATGTTATACTGATAAATCCTTCCAAAATAGGTACAACTAAATACCTACATCTACAATCTGTGATACATTATTTATAATCCTAATGGCTCTAGTCACCGGTGAAAATCTTATCTTGATACGCTGCCTATAAAGTTAGCTATCTATATACAGAGTGTTGTTTACTGAGTCAATAGAAAAATATTAGTTATTACAATTTCCGATTCCAAGTCGATAGTAGGTGAAACAATTTTTTCACCATAACGGAAGCCTAAACGAACAAAAGAAACCCTTTTGAACACGCAGCAGATTGCCTCGCAAACGTGACCTCACCTTATGCTGCTAATGCCTTCAGCCTCAGGAATATCACGAGTCCGTAGTGGGCCGGAGCTAAGCTGGGATTATCGTTTTTTGTCCCACATTCCCCGGGTAAAGCGGGTAAGCTTGCACATTGCCCGCGTCTTGGACTACATTTCGGAGGCTTTTTATGCGATGGGGTGATTTTTGTGGGGCTATGGGGAATTCAGTGTTATTTAGTTTGGTGAAGGACCTATTTTTATAGCTCCATAGGTTATGCCGCTGAATTGACTGAACAAGCAGCTTATTCGTGCAGTTTTTCCACTGCACTAGCTACCCTAGTTTAAATCTCTGTTTATATAAATAAAATAAAAATAAATATTTACTGGATATACCCACATTTCACGAGATATATTGGACCCCAAAACGTGAAAGGTAGTAAGCTCATCGCCGGAGCGGGTCTATTTACACATGTCTCACGATTAATTCTGAGACCTGCGGGTTCCCTCACGATGTTTTCCTTCACCGTCGAGCTAGTGATAAATATGTACGAAAGTTTTCGAAAAACTCATTGGTACATGCCAGGATTCGAACCCGAGCCTCACTGATTTTCGGCTGGCTCTTTAACCGTAAGGGCTATCACTGCTCTTACAATCTCTGCTTATACAAATAAACATTCATTTATTTTCTGTAGACACATAAAATAGTCTTAGAAAAGTCAATAGTCTAAAATAACGAGGCACTCTAAACTCGTCCATGAAGATTGGATAATTGTAAACAGCCCATCTCCACCGACGAGTTGCTGGTTCTAAATGCGGTACCCTGAGATAAACCAGCTAGAAACTCAAGGGCAGCTCTGTTTCATCGATCAGATTGTCTGTGAATCCTACTAATATTATAAATGCGAAAGTTGGTATGAATGGATGTCTGGATGTATGGATGGATGTTTGTTCCTCTTTCACGCAAAAACTACTGAACGGATTTTGATGAAACTTTACAGTTATGTAGCTTATACATCAGAATAACACATAGGCTATATTTTTTCCCCGTATTCCCACGAGAACGGGAACTACGCGGGTGAAACCGCGGGGCGCTGCTAGTGGTTAATATAAGCGATAAGTCTGCCCATTGCTCTCTATACATTGCCACAAAATACACGCACTCTGCTACACAGATGTAATATTTCTGTTTGTGTATGTGAGTCTGTGTGAGTAACGGCGGCGGCCGCTAAAAAGAAAATATTTATACCATCCTCGATGATGGCTGCATGTATGATTGTGCCGTTTAGGGTGGAGACCATGGGACCATGGGACCGTGCCCAGCAGCTTGTCAAAGAGCTATCAGTGCGTTTGGTCGAGGCTTCAGGTTACCAGACTGGTAGTTTTCTCTCAAAGGATCAGCCTAGCTATCCAGAGAGGGAAATGCGGCCAATCTTCTAGGCGCTGTCCGACATGGTTTAACTTTGGAGGTATTTTTTTAGCTTCAAATATACATAATGGGCAGTTACTTATTAAAAGAACTACGTACTATCCAAAATAATAATAACATTTTATAAGTAGGTATGTAACGCATAGTGTGCGTAAAAGTGCCAAATAGCTCTTTTATATTGTTTTAAAAAAAAGAGGAGGTTCTCAATTCAACTGTATGTTTATTGTATGTATGTTACGCGATACTCCGCCAATTTAAATCGATTTTGATTATTCTTTTTTTGTTTAATAGATCATACATTTAGAGGTGGTCCCATATAAATGTTTATTAAAATCAGTCGAGTGCAGCGGATTTTAGAAAATCTACAAAATACCTAAAATATTAGTGCTATTCGTTAAAGGCGGTTTTTGCTCTTTAGAGTTCTTTGTTTTTGGTATACTATAAAAGGATGTAAGTAAGTAATAACCTCTTTATTGTACACCAATAAAAATATGCAACAAGTGACACAATTATATTGTTCTTGCTCGTATTGTTCTTGTTACAACAAAATCATTGTGACGCAACACGAAAGTCCAACATGAATCAGTGGAATATTCGTTCACTAGATTATAATTATTGTGATTCTCTACAATATTACGATCCAGAAACAAAATTTGTAATGATATAATATTATCATTCAGAAACATAATATCTAAAGAAACGTAAAATAAACTCAGCTGAGAGAGCTATAATTATTACAATTAATTTAATAGGATAAGTAAAAAAAATATTTCACCGTATAATGCTACCATACAGAGATATTGTTAGTAAAATAGGCTACATTTATTTCCCCTATTCCCGCGGGAACGGGGACTTTGCGGCTCACAACTTTTTATCTATAAAACTGTCACTATAATTTTATAGAAACAGCAAACCACACATACATGCACCACCACGCTTCTTATTATAAAGCTCTTAAAACATATTAAGACCTAAGTAATAATGAGAGAATAAGTACCTAATTCCACATAGTAAACATAAACTATATAGTCGTAAAACTAAAAGCATACCTAAGCTATATGGAACTCACCAAAAAGCAGACTATGAAAACTTGCTTGTGCTCCGTCACTGGCAATTTGGCAATGTTAGACACCGCAATTGGCAAATTTCGATTTAAATTGGAGTCTTATATTGTTCAAAACTGCAAATAATAATAATAATAATGTTTTGTAAATGGTACCGTTCGTTTTAAGACGGAGCATCTTGATAAACCGTGCGTTTTACTTTACACTTACCGCACTTGGGCGTAATGAGATAGGTAACGATATTAAAATTGGTGAAATAAGACACCTTTTACGAGCAAATGTGTTATAAATTATATAATAATAAATATAAAATTGAAAAGAAAAAAAAAATTTGTTAAATAACCCGCCCCTAATCGTGCCCGGTGAAAAGGTGCCCATCACGCTCGCCGCGTTTGTAAATGTTTTTATATATTTTACTTTTATATACATATTGTAAAAAACCTAACATAAGATCTAAAATAAATAAATAATAATAATAATCTTTATTTCAGGCAATATATTTACATTAGTAGATCTTAAATAGCGTAAACAGAAGCCCATATTATATATACCTTATATCTAAGATACATATAAAATAACTAACTAAACTGCTTTGTTACACTACTTTGTTTGCAAAGCGCATTACGAATATAATCTTACAATGTAGAAAATAATTCAGTGATAAAATCGGTTATTAAAACTTAGTCTTACAATAGAATGGGTGGTTCTTGCGTGAAGTCTTACAGCGAATGTAATGCAGTCGGAGCTTTAGGTAAGTAAATTATGTGGCAGTGTATAATCGTGACACACTGAGCAGTTTTTCTATAGGTTCCACCGATCCCCGGGAGAGCAAGACCGCTACGGGATGAGATTCGATTCGTAAAATCCACACGAGGACATGCGTCTTGAGGAGCTGGAGGAGTGCGACACCTCTTTTTAACTATCGGTCGGCGTAGATGTTGCCAGTGGGCATCCGGTCCTGCCTGGTCCCCTCACTCCCCTTGCCTCGTCTGTTGTGTTATTAAATCATTACTTATGTATCTGCAGACCCTAAGCATGGCAAGCAGCGTCTACATACACTTAAGTTAGGTTGTCAATGTGTTCCATGCATAGCTCGCGGTGGAAGTGGGAAGTTACTTGAATACTAGCGGTCGCAATTTTATGGAGCTTCACTCAGCGGTTAGGTACACAGAAATTTTGAGCTTCATAGTTTATTACAACTATTCCGAGATGGCAACCTCTAAGACGAGTTTCTGGTGTACTATGCAGTTGGGCTGTGGTTTTGCGCGAGGTCTTTGAAGATAGGTTGAGTTGCTTTACAACGTGAACATAAAGACTACTTACGTTTAAATTTATATAATATAATACAATATAAATTGAGGGACACAATTTACATTCACACACATAGTTATTCAGTCCCAAACTAGGCATAACCTGTACTATGGCTACTAAACAACTGATAAACATACTTAAATAAATATTAATCACCCAGACACGAAGCCAACAGACATGTTCATGCACACAAATGTTGGCCCCGAGCGGGGATCGAACCCGCGACTTCCGACTCGGAAGGCAGGGTCACTAACAACTGAGCCAACAGTCCCATCACTTATGTACTTAATATATTTTATAGGGCAACATAATCAGTCACCATGAACCTTATTAATATAGCCTCATACCATAAGCACAACCTTAAGAATAGATGTGCGTAAAAAACCAGACTGTACGGTCGCTGAAGTAGCGAATTAGTAGAATGAGTGAATGGGCACCCACGACGGGTGTTAAAGAGACAACCGCTGCCTGTGAACGCGAAATTGTGCGCGTAATAATGGCAAAATGAAGTGTCTACTCAGGGGTGAGGTGTTGTCAGGGTAAAGCAATGAATGGACGTACCTACCCATCGCTTGCACTGAAACGACGCATACATCACACTTTTTCGGGAATGCCGCCGGCTCCATCAATTTATAAGACGTTGACACGTCAAAAAAGTCAAGAAAAAGTGCATTCTTAATGAGACACTCGTAACATATCATTCTACTAATATTATAAATGCGAAAGTTTGTATGGATAGATTTTTGTTCCTCTTTCACGCAAAAACTACTGAATTGATTTTGACGAAACTTTACAGTTATATAGCTTATACATCAGAATAACACGTAGGCTATATTTTATCCCCGTATTCCCACGGGAACGGCTACTACGCGGGTGAAACCGCGGGGCGCTGCTAGTAATATTATAGTTTGAAAATGCACAAACTTGCCTTTGCTTATTTTGCACCAGAAAACTATTCCAATTTTAACCTATGCATAGACTAAACTATTCCGCTGAATCACGTCTGCAATCTCCTTAAAGCTTTTAAAAAGACTCCCTCACACGAGACGGTTCAATTTTATGCAACTCCCTGGCTGGCTTACGTAAGTAAGTCTATTGTTTTTTTCTATCTTGCTTCTTTACGTGTATAATGGAAGAGTTATACTTAGTTGCTTCCAAAAGTTGTTTATGCGAGTACTCTTTATACAGGTTGTTTTTTTTTTTACTGTCTATAAAAAATATTACGTATAAGGTATCTAGAGCCGAAGTCTTACAGGAGATGAATTGTTAAGTTATGTTAAATCGAAGAAAAGTTTTTCAAAATCATGTAGGTAACCCAAAAAATTACACCATCTTTTTTTTCAGACGGTGAAAAAAAGTGTTTTACAATTTTATCTTCATATTTCGCTCTTGAACTCCATTGACGGTCAACAAACCTCACGTTAAGTAGAATGTACCGAGGTGCGTGAATTTACGACGCTCCAGACACTAGCTTCATTCTTGATAACGCAAGCGTATTAGATCTATCGCCCAATTTCGCTAATAGCGTCAGTCGAACATCTGCGTTCGGGGCCTTTCGATGATAGCAATTTGTGAGTTGATGGTGTCATAAAAGAACCCTTTGGCCTGAGCGCAGGTGATAAGATTTTGACGGGCCTGTTGGCTCAGTTGGTAGTGACCCTGCCTTCTGAGTCGGAGGTCGCGGGTTCGATCTCCGCTTGGGGTCAATATTTGTGTGCATGAACATATCTGTTGGCTTCGTGTCTGAGTGTTTAATATTTATTTAGGTACCTATGTCTATCAGTTATTTAGTACCCATAGTACAGGCTCTGCCTAGTTTTGGAATCACTGTGTGTGAATTATGTCCCACAATTTATTATTATTTATTATTAAATAAAAATCGGCCAAGTGTGCGTCGGGCCAGTAGGTTTTTATTGCTCGATAAAGACGATAGAGGTTCCTTGTTAACTAAGGAACCAAAAGAACTGTTACTAAAAGAATAACACAACAATAACAAACTTCACCTCTGTTAGAAATACGCTGGTGATGCGATCTTAAAATAAGTTTTCTCAAACTCGGCGGTAAAGGTAAACTACGTGAGGAAACCTGCAGGTTTAAGAATTAATTCTAAAACATGTGTAATGGGACCCTGGTCTGACGATCGGTTCACCGCCTATCACGTTTAGGGGTCCAACCAAAGAATATGCTGGTGAAATGTAAGTATTTCCAGAAATGAAATACCTCTGCCTACTCCCTCGGGTATAAAAGTCGTGAGATTATTTGTTTGTTTTTGAAAAGTAACAGTGTTTTTGTAAAGGAATAAGAATGTACTGGTGAAACGTGCATTCCAGAAACGTCTACCGCCTCGGGGATGATAATGTGTGAGTTTTTTTTTTAAATACTTTGACAGACATAACCAGCCAGCTCTCGGTCACCTGAAGCCTCTACCAAACGCGCTGCCATTCCTTTCACAGCTCCAAACCCCACTATCCTATACTCTGTATCCCAAAGGAACATATAGCCAAATATTATCATTAACTTTTTCATCGGCATTCGGCTCACATCCAGGCAACTTCTAATACCTGCCAACCGCTTCCGTGGAATATTATTCAAAACAAAAACAATCAAACCCATTAATTCCCTACACCTCAAACTTATTAAAATGAGGCCCGCATCTCAACTTAGTATCAAACCCGAAACTATTCACACGAATGACCTCGAGCCCTCAGGGAACGGGCGTTTGCGTCATAGGATAATCGAAACAGTACCGTCAAGTCGTAGAACGGCCCGCACTGCTAGTATGTGTGCATGGCATTTACAGACCTAGGATTAGGGAACTTAGGCATAGAATACGTTGCCAAACTAAAATGGAATTAATCTATTCAAAATTATTTGAGACATATGATAGATTGTATCCTAAAAAAGAAAAGGAACTTTATAATCAATGTGTCAGTGATGATAATCCTCTGTGTTGACTCTTTTGCGCCTTTTGTTTCTCTCTTAGCCGATGTCCTTCCATAAGAGGTAAACTATCGTCCTGCCAGGTTTCACCGAGGTCGGTTCCCTGATTTAGCCACGAAAAGGCTTACAATTTATTATACTAGCTTTTGGCCGTGACTTCATCAGCGTTTGTGCAAAAAGTAGCCTATACCTATGTTATTCGAAGTAAAAAAAAAGTCAAAAATATTTTTTTTCTGTAGGTACAAAAAGTACACTTAGAAAAGTTAATAGTCTAAACTCGTCCATGAAGATTGGCTAAATGTAGACAGCAGCCCATCTCCACCGACGATTTGCTGGTTCCAAATGCAGTACCCCGAGAAGATCCACCAAGAAACTCGTATTCTGATGTATAATCTATATTACTGTAATGTTCCTGTATTTTTTGCGTGAAAGAGTACCAAATCTCCATCCAGCCTCTCCAACTTTCGTCTACAAGTACTCGTAGATATAGGCCACGCACACATACAAGCGGAACGTTGTACGGAGATGACCTTCTGTTCAGTCCTTACTGTGTCCGTATTTAGAGAGGAGGGAGGCCCAAAGAGAGTGCTCGGAGCAATTTGCATTTATTTACAGCTTCCCAGGTAAGGCATGTGCAAAACAAAAGACGAGAAAGTTTTGTGGAGTCAGTGACCGCCTTATTTGCACTCGTAAATTTTATTTTGTTTATTTTTTCGTGATAAGAGAGCTGGGAGCACTGATAGGGGAAATTGGGTACAATAAAACGCGTTTGTTGTCCGCAGACCTTTTTAGGGTCGGCGAAGGTATGAGGTGGTTACTGTTGATAACTTTTGAGGAAGTGGAAGTGAAAACGGTAGATTTAGGTAGTTTTAAAAAACCTAAAAAAACAATGTTCCGGTTGCATAGAAAAGTTGCAAAATATGATGGTTTAAAATTAAGTAGGTAGACAAAAAAACTGACACCATATCTCCAAACAAGGTTGGCAGAGATATTCCCATCACTGTAAGTACCTTGGTATACGGTTTTCTATAATTAGATATACACTACACTACACTACACTACACTAGCTCGCATCGCACACGAATTATGTGATGCGATCGCACATAGCAGCAACAAAAAGTGGTCAACTCGTTGTTGCGGTGTTGCCGGTGTTGCGGTGTAACTGTTAGTTGCGTTGCGGCTGCGATGTTGTCGGTACTGAAAAAAAGGGGTCCAGGTGAATACATTTATTTTTTGCCTACATGATTAGGTTGTGGTGTGGTATGGTTGTTGTACGTGATTCGGTCCTTAACGCTAGTTTGTTATAGCTAAAGCTCAAGAACTAATATTCTCGGTTGTCGTAAAGCATTACATAGAAACGACAGGATTTGCATAAGCAAGTTTTGAATTTGCTTACCTTGCGCTCTGGATCAACTTGAATTTAACTTGGCAGATGTTCCGGTGCATTTGAGATATTACTGATTCCTTACACATGTAAGTATATTATCCTGAATATCTTCGGTACAGGTACTATTTGAACGAATCATCTCGTCTTGACTTATTGTGATCTTTGGATGTAGCATTTAGGACTAAGAACTTTAAGAAAAACTAGGAACTTTATTTCTTGTATCAAAGTCAAAATATAGCTACAAAATGAATATTTTATTTCTGTTGGTAATTGCAAATTACACTAAGTCTAATAACAAGAGCGTGATAGCCCGGACGGTTAAAGAGCCGGCCGAAAATCAGTGAGGCTCGGGTTCGAATCCTGGCATGTACCAATGAGTTTTTCAAAAACTTACGTACATATTTATCACTAGCTCGACGGTGAAGGAAAACATCGTGAGGAAACCCGCAGGTGTCAGAATTAATTCTGAGACATGTGTAAACAGACCCGGTCCGGCGATGGGCTCACCACCTATCACGTTTAGGGGTCCAATGTATCTCGTGAAATGTGGGTATATCCAGTAATGGAATACCTCTGCCTACCCCCTCGGGGATAAAAGGCGTGAGATTATATTATATTATATATTATTATTATCTAATAACAAGTTACTCTAAACTCGTCCATTGAGATTGGCTAAATTTAAACAGCAGCTTATGTCCACCGAGGAGGTGTTGGTTCCAAATGCAGTACCCTGAAAAGAACCAGCAAGAAACTCATTTTTATACATTATTCGCACAGCAATACAAATATCGATGTGCGAATAGATTTAAATCGACATAAAATTCCATTAATTTTCAACCGACTTTAAAAAAGGAGATCAATTTGTAATCGCCTTTAAACCCAAAAACACTTTCTCAGTGCTCACTTACCCTATTTATGGAATAGTGTAAAATTTCATGCTTTTAGAGCGTTCATACTGTGATTTGTCTGCCAGTCAGTAGAGTTTTATTATTTACAGCATGTTTCTAGATACACTATCTTAGGCAGTGCGTTGTCTGTCTGTGTTAAAGATAGATATAATATGAAATTTTGTAAAGAGAAATTTGCTATCCATGGATAGAAATAGGTACCTACCTAGTATCTGACATTTTAAGTAACTATTATATTGCAGCTTGTATGACAAAGATACTAATAGTTAATAGGTACTCGTAGAAGAGGTAACGCCGCTGGGCTGCTGGTATCATCTACACTTTTACACAAATTTTATAAAGAGGAAGGATTTGTATTATTATATTCTTGTATTTTTGTATCTTTGTAACGAATTAACTCAAAAACTACTGGACTAATTTTAAAAATTCTTTCACCGTTAGAATGCTAAAATATCCCTGAGTACCACAGTCTATATTTTATTTCCGTATTCCCACGGGAACGGGAACTACGCGGGTGAAACTGCGCAAACCCGCTTATCGGATATAACATTATAATGAGTTTACACAAGCCAAATACTCGCTTATTGGAACATCCACGTAATACGTTTACATGGCCATTGTGCGTTGTTTAGACGATGTCCGGCGATACGATCTGTTAGCATTCGTATTAAGGTCGTCGTGAGGCTTTTTAGCGGGAATCCGAAGAGGGACGTCATGTTTTTTGTATAATTTTCCTTTTGCTGTATGTTTCGGGTTTTGACTCATATTAGTGACTAGCGGATGCCCAGCGGCGTTGCCCGCGCGGATTCCTTTTATTCCCGTTCCCGTGGGAATTTCCGAAAATCCCTTCATAGTGGTTGCCTACGACATATTTAAGACACCTACATACCATATTTCAAATAGCGGGTGCCCAGCGGCGTTTTCCCGCTTGGATTTAGTTTATTCCCGTTCCCGTGGGAAATTCCGAAAATCCCTTCATAGTGGCTGCCTACGACATACTTAAAACACCTACATACCATATTTCAAATAGCGGGTGCCCAGCGGCGTTTTCCCGCTTGGATTTAGTTTATTCCCGTTCCCGTGGGAATTTCCAAAAATCCCTTCATACCAATTTCCTATGACATATCAGACACCTTCATACCATTTTTCAAGTTTCTAGGTGTTATCGTTTCGGAGTAGTACGTATTTCTCTTTTTAACCAGTTTTTATAATTTCCCGTGGGAATGAGATATTTTCCTGAAATAAAAAGTACCCTAGATGTTGACCCGGGTACTCAGTTATCTCCATAACAAATTTCATCAAAATCCGTCCAGTAGTTTTTGAGTGATGCGTGCACAACCAGACAGACAGACAGACAGACAGACAGACAGACAAAAATTCCAAAAATTGGTGTTTCGGTATCTGTATCGATAACTATATACACTACCGTTAAAATTTTCAAAAAATATTTAATGTACAGACACGGTCCCGTTAGAGTTTTATTATATGTATAGATAGTATAATATTATGTCGTTTCCGTGAAAGTGTGCATTGAATGGGATGCGAGGGATGGACATTTTTGGATTGCCTCAAGAAGTCACAACTAAGTCTTTAGTAAAATTGCTATCATTTTACTGTTGATAAGCAAGAAAGTGATTGTGAAAGTGTTGAAAACACTGAAGGTTTGTAAACTAAAGACTTGAAATAAATAAATAAATAATAATAAATAAATTATAGGACACAACTCACTTGTTGTTTAGCCCCAAACTAGGCAGGGCCTGTACCATGGGTACTAAACAACTGATAAACATATTCCATTACTGGATATACCCACACTAGCGGCCCGCCCCGGCTTCGCACGGGTGGACTTTTATTTTTTCAACATTTTGGGATGCACAAACAAATTTCTCCTAGCAACCCATAATAAATTATCAAAAAAAAATAGACTTTGTATGGAGACTTTTAAAGAATATTTGTGCCAAGTTTCAAGTTGATAGACGCAAAAAACTCCTCTTCTCTATACCAACTTCAACCCCTAATTTCACCCTTTTAGGGAATGATTTTAAAATAATACAAAAATACGTTTCTCATCATTTATTTTTAAGAGTATTTGTGATAAGTTTCAAGTTGATAGACGTAAAAAAACCACACGTTTCCATACAATCTCCAACCCCGTTTCACCCGTGAGTTTTGAAAAATCGAGATATACCTACTTGTCTTGTTGTTTGTTTTGAGGAGTATTTTTACAAAATTTCGAATTGATACATCCAAAAATGAAGGTATTCATGCAAACTTCAACCCCCAAGGGGATGAAACCCCTTGGAGGATGGTTTTCGATAAATCCTAGAACTAATATATCAAGTTTATTTTCAAGAATATTAGTAAAAAGTTTAAAGTTGATACACGCAGAAATCACACTATCCCATACAAACTTTATCCCCCTCTTTCACCCCTTTAAGAAATGATTTTCAAAAAATCCAAAAACACGTGTCTCATCATTTATTTCTAAAAGTATTTGTGCCCAGTTTCAAGTTGATAAGACGTTAAAAAACAACATGTCTCCATACAAACTCCAAACGCTACTTTCACCCCTTTAGGGGATGATTTTCGAAAATTCCTAAAACACTGGTTTCACGATTTATTTTTAAGAGTATTTGTGCCAAGTTTGAAGTTGATAGACGTAAAAATCAAACACGTCTCCATACAAACTCCAACCCCCTGTTTCACCCCTTTAAGGGGTGATTTTCGAAAAATCCAGAAATACGTATCTTGTTATTTGTTTTGAGGAGTATTTTTACAAAGTTTCGAATCGATACACCCAAAAATGAAGGTTTTCCATACAAACTTCAACCCCCACTTTCACCCCCTTGGAGGAAGATTTTTGAAAAATCCTAGAACTAATATCTCATAGTTTGTTTTCAGAAGCATTTGTACCAAGTTTCAAGTTGATGGACGCAAAAAATAAACTTCTTCGTATCAACTTCAACCCCTACTTTCATCCGTTTAGGGGATGATTTTCGAAAAATCCAAAAATATGTGTCTCATAATTTATTTTTAAGAGTATTTATGTGAAGTTTGAAGTTGATAGACGTGAAAAACAACACGTCTCCATACAAACTCCACTCCCCTGTTTCACCCCCTTAGGGGATGGTTTTTGAAAAATCCGGAAATATGTGTCTTGTTGTTTGTTTTGAGGAGTATTTTTACAAAGTTTCGAATTGATACACCCAAAAATGAAGGTTTTCCATACAAACTTCATCCCCTGCTTTCACCCCCTTGGAGGATGATTTTCAAAAAATCCTAGAACTAATATTTCATAGTGTGTTTTGAAGAGTATTTGTGCCAAGTTTAAAGTTGATCCACGCAGAAATCACACTATCCCATACAAACTTCAACCCCCTCTTTCACCCCCTTAAGGGTTGAATTTCGTAAAATCCTTTTTTAGCGAGCATCTACACTATAAACGTAACCTACACACAAAATTTCATGTTTCTATGTTCAGCGGTTTGGGCTGGGCCTTGATTTTTAGATTTAGCTTCTCCTTTTATATATATAGATTTCACGAGATACATTGGACCCCTAAACGTGATAGGTGGTGAGCCCGTCGCCGGACCGGGTCTATTTACACATGTCTCAGAATTAATTCTGAGACCTGCGGGTTTCCTCACGATGTTTTCCTTCACCGTCGAGCTAGTGATAAATATGTACGTAAGTTTTGAAAAACTCATTGGTACATGCCAGGATTCGAACCCGAGCCTCACTGATTTTCGGCCGGCTCTTTAACCGTCCGGGCTATCACTGCTCTTTGGCCGATTTTTATTTAATAATAAATAATAATAAATTGTGGGACATAATTCACACACAGTGATTCCAAAACTAGGCAGAGCCTGTACTATGGGTACTAAATAACTGATCGACATACTTATATAAATATTAAACGACCAGACACAAAGCCAACAGACATGTTCATGCACACAAATATTGGCCCCGAGCGGGGATCGAAGCCGCGACCTCCGACTCAGAAGGCACTACCAACTGAGCCAACAAGTCCGTCAAACTTGAAAACTGAATTACTTGAATTTGGTAAAACGCAGTGCCATTATAATAAAAAAAAATGTAGTATCATAAACCGGTCCTTGTTTTCGTTTTTACAGATGTCCTGGCTTGAAAAAAATCAGAAAATTCTCCCAATATGCGGTGACCTCAATACTGCCTGTTGTGTGTTGAAAGACCCTTAGGATAGAGTGGACTCTCACGGGTTGATGATGATGATGATTTTACACAGGTGCTTGTAGCCATGGAATGTTTCATATTTTAGATAAATAGCACATTATCCTGTTTAAGCTTCCGGTGTGGATATATATTTTTTCTGTTGCCGATAATGTTAACTTTTCTCTTGTCTTCACTAACTAGTCAGACGCTTTATACAAGCGCTTCACTTAAACCATTACCCCATGGTTGTTTTTACCCCTATCGACTGAACCACACCCAATACACTACAAAATGTTATTTTGTGTTTATATAAATCGCATCCACATAAATGCTTTTACTCCATACCCAATACAATATACATGAAGCTAGTCGTGGTTATATAACAGGTTTTCAAAAAGATACTATGGAGAAGCCGAGGTGTAATGCTTCTCCATGGTGAAAAGGGAAGATCTTCCGCCAGGGGAGGTGATCTTGCCTAGAGACCGCGGTCCAACTGTTGTTGCTGGACTGTTGTATTTATACAAACTCATTAGAAAACTTCGATAGCGCGGTTTAGAACTCGGCCGTCTATTGGCGCGTTCTATGTAGTGTCGCTACAATACAATTACCCCATAGTTGCTTTTACACCTGACCCAATCCATCTATACCGTAAGTGAGTGTTGGTTATACATTTTCTCATCAAGATACAATAACCCCATAGTTGCTTTTACCCCAGACCCAATACACAATACATAATGAGAGTGCAGTAATATTAGCAGTGATTAAAACGCGCGGCCCGCAGGCGTGATGGCGACTAACGACTATGGCCGACCGGCCGGCCGGCGGATTACCGTACGTGATTTCGGCGGCTCTACTCTGGTTTAGAGGATTTCATAGATTTCACACGCCTGTTTTTGTCTGTTCATGTAGGAATTTCTCAACATACCTTAGGTACATAAAAACCTTAAGGTCATTCTCAAGCAGTATTCCAAAATAATAATAATAATAATAATCAAAAAATCTCACGCCTTTTATCCCAAGGGGGTAGGCAGAGGTATTCCATTACTGGATATACCCACATTTCACGAGATATATTGGACCCCAACAGTATTCCAATAGTAGGTAATAAAATTTCGTCTTTACCTAATGCAAATACAGTTGTATATCGCGAGTCGCTGCTGTCGGCGAGAGTAATTTACTCTTTCATTTTATTTACTACCTACTCTATTAGTATTTTCTACAGCCAAAATTTTATTCATTTTGTATACCAATAAAAATATCCAATAAGTGACACAATATTTAAAAAAGGAACTGAGAGATGTAGTGAATAAATAAAAGAAATGCAAAATTCGTCCCTATACTCAGCTAATCGGATTGCTACACTACTTTTCTAGGGTTGTCGAGCGAGAGTTTCACGGATCAAGAGCTATACCCAATTTGCATTCATTACCGCTTTTGTCCCGAGCGTGGAGCTGAATCAAGGAAACGACAAAGTAGATGTACGGTCATCAAAAAAGCGACTGAGCAATATAAAATATTTACATTATCACGCTCATATTCAGCTACCTTTGCTACACACACACAACAGGTTCTGTGATATTTTAATTTTAAAAATGGTCAAGTCCGCGTCTAATTTCAGACGAGTTTTTTATTTCAATTACGGTTCATGTAGATATATATAGTGCACCGTCACCTTAGTTCTAATATCTCAGTTTCATCCATCCTAAGGTTGTCTGGAAGAGATCGCTAAAAGCGATAAGACCTCCCATTGTATTATAGTAAATGTTGGTATCCATATAGTGTTGTTTTAGGTGTACATTAAAGAGTTATTGTATAGTATTGTTCATGGGATAAATGCCACTGACAGACAGACAGACAGATGGACAACAGACTCTTAGAAATAGGGTCCCATCGGCACCCTTGGGAACCTAACAAAAAAAAACGGATAAATCTTTAAACCTACACGAAGAAAATTTTGAGTCTGTACTAGGTTTATTTACACCTTACTTTATTCAAGCGCTTCGGATAAAGTTAACTAGAGTTTACGGAGATCGATTAACATTGATGAGGTGATTAATGAGCTCTGTCAGACAGGTAAATTTTAGGTTATAATCTGAGAAGAATGATAAAGTTATTTTGTTACGCTCTTCGGTTACTCGAAAATTTAGTTTATCAGACACAGACAACAGAAACAGACTAACAAGAGTATAGCTTGTCGAATAAGAATAAAGGGATTGTAGAACACAACAAATAGTAGGTACAGTGATTCTCAAACTCTTTTTGGCAAAGGAAACCTAGATATCAATAAAGTTTTTTATTTTCTAGGAAAACAAAACTAAGTAACTAAAGTAATGAAAACTATTATAAAAGTAATAAAACTAAAATATGATCATCTATTTTATCAACGGTTACAACAATAAATTATTGAAAATTATGAATAGAAGCGACGACAGTTATCAGCTGATCCGAGAGTACGTTCGGAAACGCTATAGGGGCGCACGCATTGATGTTGGTTGGTTTATATTCCAATACTAACAAGTAATAGTATATTACACACATAGGGAAGTAAAATAAGAAATGTCTCAGATCTCATGTAATTGTCGACTGAGACGAAGCCGAGGTCTACAAACATGTGATCTGAAGCTCTCTTAATTACTATCCGAGGTGTGTATACTTTTTTCTTATCGACCGTGGAAGAAAGCGGCAACTTCGTTTAACGCAGCGGGCCAAAATTTGCCGCTTTCCACCCGGAGATATGAAAAGTTTTTTGCTGTTTATTAGTTCAGTTAGACATTCGTTTTGGAAACGGATGGCATCTCGGTGGTATCGAGATGCCATCAGAGTGATAAATACTCATGCTTGGTATGCCCTTACCAGGGGCTCATACATATCTAAGAGGCGGTCTCACGTTTTGGGTAACCAAACAATGTAAGTTTCAAGAAAAATCCAATTCCAGGAATTGTTCGGATCAAACACGTTTTTGATATTAACAATTCAATGGAAAGAGAAGTATTCGAGCCGCATTTCTTACAGTAACAAAGGTGGACGGCGGTAACATTTCTCAACGTAGCTTTTATTAAACGCCTGATGTAGTTTGTCACTCGCACAATAAAGGTCCGCGGTCGGTGCAGGTATGGCTTGCCTTATGGTAAGAGCTTGGCTGATGCAAGAGTATTCAGCAAAATAACAAAAAACTTTAGCACTAAAATATCATCGATGTATATTTTTTTTTTACTTTTGTTGATTTTTTAAAAACCACCTCTGAAGAATGATCTACCAAACAAAAAAAGAATAATAAAAATCGAATCATAAGTGGCGGAAAAATCGCGTAACATACCTACTTACAAAACTACGTACAAAAAACATAAGTACAGGTATACTACTCTTGGATGTACCCAATTTTCGCCAGTGCATTTTTTGGACCACTAAAAGTGAAAGGTCAAATCAAAAAGGTCACCCTTAATGAAAGGTTAACTTAAAATTAACCTTAACCTGCAATGATTATGAGAAAAGAGAAAAAGTTGCAAGTTCCAACATGTTTTCTTGATTTTCAAGGTTAGTTTTCGTTATAGTAAACTTGACGAAGGAAAATACGATTAATACTTTCATTCATAAAAGGTGTCACAGGATAACAGGGTATTAAGGAGACAGTTACTTACCGTAACGCGTTCAGTCAGGAAGAGATAAAACGGTTTTCAGGCTGGCAGCTTGTATCTAAAGAGTTGCTTGTAAAAAGATATCGTTACGGCTACAAACTCGCAGTAATAAGGTAAATTTATCAAGCGTGCCGTATTAGAAAATAAGCGGAAAATAAGTGAGGTTTAGAAGTGAATCTCAGCTATCACTTAAAAAAAAAACTTACATACAAACACTCACAATAATAATAGTTAGACACGTTGGTGTCTCAAATAAAAATCAATCAAATATCACGTTTTTCGAGGTGTCAGAAAACAGTTACATGACCCCTTATATTTTGAACTAGCGACCCGCCCCGGCTTCGCACGGGTGCAATGCTAATACTAAAACCTTCCTCTTGAATCACTCTATCTATTAAAAAAAACGCATTAAAATCCGTTGCGTAGTTTTAAAGATTTAAGCATACATAGGGACATAGGTATATAGGGACAGAGAAAGCAACTTTGTTTTATACTATGTAGTGATTATTATCGCGAAATAAAATTCAATTTAGGCTACTCATATTTTGTTATCAATAAAAATATTTAACAATTACTAACAGCAAGTTGAGTAGGTACTTAGGCTTTGTGGTCATATGAGCCCACAGACCACTAAGACCGCGGGCTAAGTTGCCCACTTTATCTATTATTTATATTGTCATATTTTTAGCACTGTTGACACATACTGGATGATTTTTTTTACCGTCTGAAAAAAAATAAGACGTATAAGGTATCTAGAGCCGAAGTTATACACGAGATTAATTGTTAAATATAGTCATGTTTAATGCAATTTACAAAATCTAGAAAACTACGCACAGTACTACGCGCTTCTGGCGGTTGTAGGTAAATTGCGCATAAATGGAAGCTACGAGCCTGTTTCTTTTTAAAATACTATTTCAAATATTTCAGTGTGTATTATTGACTACAATTGAGTAATTTATATTAGTTGAAGCAAGAAAAAAAATTTTTGAAAAAAAATATTTTTTTTTAGTAACATCGCCAAATGAATCTTTTACACTAACCTATCACACCACATTTTTTTCCAGACGGTAAAAAAAGTCACTCTGTATATTTAACACAGTTTTTTCCTTTCTAGCGTATCAATGCGTGTCTATGTAGAACACAGTTATTATTATAATTAAATAGTGGCGTTCACAAAAAAGACAACCGAAATTAATCTTCTAATCTGCAAAAAAGACCGGTAAAAAGAAGTAAAAAACCGGCTACTGTGCTTGTAAGGCAAAGAGAAAAATATAACGCGGGGTACATGCATGCAACACTAAGCTCGGGGCATAATGGAATAATTTCCAGGCTGCGATAAGGAACACAATTTTAATTAAGTCTTACAAGGTAACAGGGTACGTAATAAGTCGGGCATATTTTGATACTTGCGCACTCAAATTATGCCGATGTAGTGGCGGACAAGAAAAGTATACACAGTAAATAGTAAAGTAAAATAACATAGAACTCTTAAAGAGTAAAAACCGACTTCAATGAATTAATATTTGAAGATGTTTGGTGTACATTTTTTCTAGCTCAGCAAAGCACTAAAACCATGTAACTTGTACTTTGTATTGTATTGATTGTTTAGAAGAATAATGTGTTGAGGAGTTTCCTTCCCCGCTTCTTCTCCCCAACTATACATACCGAAATGGAGTCGCAATGACTTTCGATAAGAGGACTTATAAGTCCCTACATTAAATAAAAACTTTTGACTTGACTTTGACTTGAGTTAAACTAAAAAAATAAATTGGAATCGGTTGGCGTGATATTGAGTTATTCGACCATTTTTCGCGCACATACTTAATGCAAATTTAAGACTTATATGGTTTTCTCATGGATGAAATTGTCAAAACTGGACCAAATTAAAATGGAACCATCCCGGAAGCACCAGCTTTCAAATAAATAAAGAATAATCAAAATCGGTTCACCCAGTCGAAAGTTATGAGGTAACAAACATAAAAAAACATAACCTCCTCCTTTTTTGAAGCGTGTTAAAAATATGTAAATTAGGGCAATAACAGCTAATCAATAATGACAATAATCGTCATCAGTCTATCGCACTTTGATATAAACCTCTCATGTCACGTCACAACTGCTAGTTTTAGCTATTACAATAACATAAACTATAATAATAAATTTTGGGACACAATTCACACATGGTTATTTACTCCCAGACGAGAGATCCTGTACTATATACATATAGCACAAAAGTTAACAAAACTAAAAAAATGACAAAAGACTTTTTCGACGAATGAAAATGTTATTAATAAATGTAAGGTACATTTTATTTTTTATACTTTCAAGATATTGCGCATATATTTTACACACCTACATTTGTTGCTGCTCTAACTGCATTTATGCTAGTGGTTGCATCTCATTAATAATTGAATATGTACACAATGAAGTAGGTATAATAGGATAAGGTGTAATCTAATTGAGTTTTGTGTAACACGACTGAAAAACAATTTCCAATAACAAATATTATATGAAATACTCACTAATCACGAGAATATTCGACCCCTAAATGTGATAGGTGGTAAGCCCATCGCCGGACCGAGTCTGTTACACATGCCTTAGAATAATAATTCTGAGACCTGCTGGTTTCCTCACGATGCGCGATGTTTTTCTTCAGAGTCGAGCTAGTGATGAATATTTACATAAGTATTTGAAAAACTCATCGGTACAAATATTCCTAGATGCCTTTATGCCAACTATTTGTAGCGACACTACA
Source organism: Ethmia dodecea (assembly GCA_963855545.1). Classification (NCBI taxonomy): domain Eukaryota; kingdom Metazoa; phylum Arthropoda; class Insecta; order Lepidoptera; family Depressariidae; genus Ethmia; species Ethmia dodecea. The sequence continues at coordinate 2,331,595 of OY979457.1, forward strand.
TGGAACGCGCCAATAGACGGCCGAGTTCTAAACCGCGCTATCGGAGTTTTCTAATGAGTTTGTATAAATACAACTGTCCAACATCAACCGTAGGACCGCGGTCCCCAGGCACAATCACCTCGCCTGGCGGAAGATCTTCCTTTTCACGATGGAGGAGCATTCCACCTCCGCTCCTCCATACTGGTGACCCTCGACACCTGGACATCAGCGCAACCTTCTGGAACACCTGGACTTCAGAAGCATCATCGCATCGCCCCATCACACATCACTCCCACAACAACAACCTTCACTCAAGGTCAGCAGCAGCAGTCGCACAGCAAGCCAGAATCCGCCCAATCAGGTCCATACGCAGCCGACGCACCGTGCTACCTGGTCCTGCAGGCTCATCACTCACAGCGATAGCACTCGGCCCACGCACAGTTCACCGCAGCCCACGTCCGGATCTACAGCGGCTGGTCACCCTCGCCGGCGTGGCGGTCTCTGCACACTGAACTACGGGCACTTCAACAGTCGCAGCAACCCGCTCAGTCTCGACTCACCGCAGACTTGGAGCAGCACTGGCACTTGCAAGCTATCTACGAAACAACGACGCAGCACAAGAAATCGAATCGACCTCCGGTCTTGGAGGGGGAGTGATGTAGCGACACTACATGGAACGCGCCAATAGAAGGCCGAGTTACATAGAACGCGCCAATAGACGGCCGAGTTCTAAACTGCGCTATCGGAGTTTTCTAATGAGTTTGTATAAATACAACTGTCCAACATCAACCGTTGGACCGCGGTCCCCAGGCACGATCACCTCGCCTGGCGGAAGATCTTCCTTTTCACGATGGGGGAGCATTCCACCTCCGTTCCTCTATATATTTATTGCCGAATTCAAAGTGTAACACCGGACACCTAAAATAGTCCAGAATTATGCTGGAAATTGCACAAGATGTTTTATTTTCAAAACAACCCTTAAGCAACACTCCAATTCTTCTACAGATAGCATTAAGTAGTAATAATCTTCGAATTTAAATAAAAATCCAATAAATATATAGGTAACAAAATCATCCAGTATCATACATTTATTATATATTATATTTCTTCCTTGTCAAATTTCTTTGCTTTTAATCGGCCGGCACTGTACGGGTAGTGCATCTGAAGGGGATGGAAGGAAGCAAATACAAACAACCTGGAAACAGGATATTATGCTGTATATATGTATAAGACAGTCAGTTTCCTGCATCTTCAGAGGTAAATACAACGAATATAATTAAAAAGTAATTATTACTTTTTAATTATATTCGTTGTATTTACCTAAACCTTCTAGTTTCTCTTCTTTCATGCATCGATACGTTCTAAACCAACCAACCTAACAAACTGTCAGAATTTAGAAATTGATAAAATCTTCTTTAGTAACTATTAAGTTACTAAAGAAGATTTTATCAATTTCTAAATTCTGACAGTAGTAACTATTAAGTTACTAAAGAAGATTTTATCAATTTCTAAATTCTGACAGTTTGTTAGGTTGGTTGGTTTAGAACGTATCGATGCATGAAAGAAGAGAAACTAGAAGGTTTATGTTGCGAACGTTAATGTATGCAAGGAAATGGCTCTCTACGCACAATGACCAATACGCAAAATGACAACTTCATTTCTGACGGTTTCTGCAAAGCTAGCTAAGCATGTTTACAAATTATTATTTTTTTGTGAAAAAATAACAAGAAAAATATTTGTTTTCTTTTTATGTTAATTCTACATATTTGTACCTCCCCTTAAAATATTTGATTTAAAATTACCTTACATGTAATAGATAACGTGACTTTTTTACTGCCCCAGGATCTATACCATAGCTACATGCGGAAGTTAGAAATAATTAGTTATGTTCCAGAACTTCCAGAGATTGCTTTGGGATTTCTCTTACGACTATTGGTAGTAGTTAAATAACCATAGATAATCTCCATTTGTTTTTTTTATGTACCTAAGTATATGTTAATCTATCCCACGTTTTAGCTTGAATGCGGTGAATACGGAACAATTCGTTGGTTTTCCAAAGAATATCGGCAGCTTTGGTACCCACTGAAATAGACACCCACGGGGTATCACACTGTGCTTGTTATATTGACTCATAACAAGTCGAAATTTTCCATATTTTTAAATTAATCTAGCAGTTGAAAATATTGAGTCAAATAAAACAGAAATATCATAGAAACACGAATCGATGGATTGGGAAATCTATATTAATACCAAAGAGATTAAAATATAATATAAGGCATGAAGGGGACAAAGCGAGGATTATTTGAAGCCAAAAGTTATTCCAAGTGGAATAAGTCTAGTACAATTTCGACCGAATGACAGCTCGCGTTCATACTAACTGACATGACAAGGACATGACGCTTGAGCTTCAAAGTTTTGTATGAAAATATTCCTAATGCCCCCTCTATGCTATTATATTTTAATGTCTTTGATTAATACAAAAACTTTTTTGTTGTTGTGGTAAAATTGAACGCCGTGTCATCACGTCAACCATGTCATTCACTACGGATGGCCAAGTGAAAAAATAAATTGATATTTATCGTATCGACATTTCTAAATACTATAGATAAAAATCGAGTGAAAAATATCGATATATCGTCAGTTTTACATTATTATTACTACATATACATATTCCCAAATTCGTAAAAAAGGACGATGAAAATAGTATATTTTTATAAATGCTTGAGTCGGCAAGTATCTAGTACCTAACATGAAATGAAACACGAAACCAGAATTGCGTTAAAAATATATTAAAATTGATACGAATTCGATACTGTAAAATAAATGTCGATATATCGCCATTAAAAATATCGACGATATATATAATATGCTAATTTAGTATTTGGAAAAATATCGATATTTTAATATAGGTATCGATATTTTTTGCCCAAGCCATCATTCACTGGCATAGAGTAACTTATATGGCATGTGGTAGGCAGTGCTATTTTCTAACAAAGAGGTTGTAAGAAAATCATTTTCTTTCCTAGAGAAACTTTTTCTTTACACGTCTTTGGTACCTAAAATCTCATAATAACCTACAAAATTCACTAGGTAACGAATAACTTTTAAACCTCAACTTATAAAAATGTGGTATGATTACATATTATCTTAGTCTGTCCAAGAACTATCGATTTTACACGGTTTCGTCTTCCGTGGGCAGGTGTAAGTGGGGTACCCAGAACACATGGACTTTTGCCATTGTTCTTTCTGTAGGTAACTATACTAAAAACGTTTTTATAAAAAAAAGTACTTGGATCGAGGTTACCCTATATCTAATAAAAAATATTATTAAAATTGGACCACTTTGTAAAAATCTATGCATGGTCATCAATAAAAAGTACCTGTTGACTTAAGAACCTTAATCTTGTTTGTCGTCGGCTATGAATCACATTAATCTGCTGCTCCCTTGCTACGAGAAAAAATGGCAAACCAATAATACACCTTTTTGTATTTAAAGTATTGGATGTAATGTTTATAAGGATAAAGTATTTATTAGTTTAATAGATCGGCATACATACGTATTATAATTAACTAACAGTATTATATTCCATATTATGAAAAAAAAATTGCAATATATTTTCGGCCTATTAATCGTTTTTATTGCGGATATAATTTTTTTTTTATTGTATACTTACTGTACTTTATTTTTGTATTATTTCTGGTGTACAATAAAGTATAATTGTATTGCAAATACATATTTTGAAAATAAAAAACCTCTCTGATAAATTAAAAGTATTATATGACTAGGTACTCTACCTATAATAACATAGAAATCTAAACAGTAAAAACCGACTTCAACTTATATGGTTTTCTCATGGATGTTATTGTCAGAATTGGACCAAATTGAAAAGAATCATCAAAATCGGTTCCAAACAAAAAGTTACAAGGTAACAAACAGAAAAATCACATAGTCTAATTGAGAACCCAGATAAAATCCATAACAAAAATTAAAATTAAATTACAAATTAAAATTACAAATTATGTTTACAAATTTTAATTACAAATTTTAATTTTAATTACAAATTTTTTAAGTCCTTTGGAAATATAAAATAACATGTTATTCGCTTTTAGTAATTCTCCAAAAACTGTAAACATGGTCACCTAAGCCATAACCAACAATTTCCAACTAAACAAACACATAGCCTTATCTTTCTGCATCTAATTAACACCTTTTCACGACCCTTGCCCGAAAGTGAGCTCCCCGGAAAATGAAGTCTGCCGAAACAAATTTACGTTTGCCGGCCACAAACAAAATCCTGCGTCTTTTTACTTGAAATTACGATTTTCGCAACAGCAAAGGTAAGTTGGCAAATCCGTATGATCCCTCGTCAAGGTGGATAGATATAAATTAATTACATAGCAAGTATTATTCCGGATATTGTGATACATTTTTAACAGGTTAATTGGGTTGTTTAAGTTGTTTCAAATTAAGAATTTATGCGGTGTTCATGTTTAATTATCCATGAGGATATAATAGACGTTCAAGTACGTAAAATTTTAAATCCCCACCCATGGGAATTGCCATGCGTGAAATTCTGTGCCACAATCTTATAACGAAAAAGAGAGAGAGCAGTGATAGCCTCACGGTTAAAGAGCCCGCTCCTCATGATGATAATCAGTGAGGCTCGGGTTCAAATCCTGGCATGTACCAATGAGTTTTTCAAAACTTACGTAAATATTAGTCACTAACTCAACGGTGAAGGAAAACATCGTGAGGAAACCCGCAGGTCCCAGATTTAATTCTGAGGCATGTGTAACAGATCCGGTGATGGGCTCAAGCCCTATCACGTTTAGGGGTCGAATAACTCGTGAAAAGTGGGTATTTCCAGAAATTAAACCTCTGCCTACCCCCTCGGGGATAAAAGGAGTGAGCTTTTTTATTTTAATCCTATTACTTTCAACGAGTAATTCTTGTATGTATGTTTGTATGTATTTATATCTCTGAAACGACTCTAAGGATTTTGATGATATTTTGTGTACATATACAGTATTGCATTTTAAGTTCAACTGCATAGTTGTATTTCCAGTAAAAAAACAATTATACACAAAACAAATAATTAAAAAATACGGCCACCCGCCGGTAGATGGCGTTAGCGACGAGCGAAGCTCGGTCTCCCATGTACTATCTAAATTGTTCATACAAAATCAGCTAACCTTCAAGCTTCAGCCTTGCAGCCTTTAGAGTTTTCTGAAAGCAAAATGAAACTATTGAGAACCCTTTCACGAAAAACTGAAAACATTTTCTGGAAAGGACAATAGAAGCTGATGTAATAACAATAACACCCAACCAATTTTCTCTAACGCAAAAATGAAAATGATACGTAAAACGTGGGCATAAACTAAATGTAATGGTGGCTGAAGACAGGCGGCGAGGGGCAAGAGCTTATAGCACTAGCGACTGCTCGCGACTTTGCTCGTTCCTCTTCATGAAGAATTCAAACACCAGCTGACTTTGTAGCTCAAAAGGTAGGTTATGAAATCAATAGCTATGCAATGGATTTCGCCATATTTTAGTAGATAGTTTGAAAACGCCGTTTCGTAGATCATTTTTTTTTGTTCCCGTGGGAATATCAAAAACTTTTTCTTTTTAGATTCCTCTGTATTGTTTAACGAACCTAAATCACTACATAGTATAAAACAAAGTCGCTTTCTCTGTCCCTATCTCCCTATGTCCCTTTGTATGCTTAAATCTTTAAAACTACGCAACGGATTTTGATGCGGTTTTTTTAAATAGATAGAGTGATTCAAGAGGAAGGTTTTAATGTTAGTATTGCACCCGTGCAAAGCCGGGGCGGGTCACTAGTAACTTATAAGCTAGGTACATTTTAGGCAAATGAAGTGAAATAAAATAAAAATCACAAACTGATGACATTATAGTCGCATTCCCTTAAACTCTTTAATAAACTCTCAAAAATGCTAGTTTTACCCAAAGTACCTACTTACGAGAACCGAGAGATATCTTGCCTTTCAGTTTCAATAATGGGGTAAGCGATGGATTTGCCTTGTAACTGAAGGATATTAGTTACTCGCCAGTCATGTTCCAAATATTTTTTGTAGAAGCTTTCTTAGTAATATTCTCAGTGGGTTTGAAAGGACTGCGAAATATCACGCACTCGAAAGCGCGGAGCTGTGGGAGATAATGTATTGTCAGAGTATAATGCTGTCAAAGTTACTTATAAGTGTTCCGTGATCCGCATGGGCCTTGTCAGCTGAAGAAGTGAAGAGATAAGAACGAAAAGTCAAAGCTTCATAAATGCCTAAAGAAAAATTACGACATTTTATCCTCAAGGGAGTCGGTAGAGGTATTCCTGGAATTACCCAACTTACTTCTAAACGTGACAAGTGGTGAGCTGATAACAAAGAGATTATAGTATAATATATATATATATATATATATATATATATATATATATAATCTCACGCCTTTTTTATCCCCGAGGGGGTAGGTAGAGGTATTCCATTACTGGATATACCCACATTTCACGAGATATATTGGACCCCTAACGTGATAGGTGGTTAGCCCATCGCCGGACCGGGTCTGTTTACACATATCTCAGAATTAATTCTGAGACCTGCGGGTTTCCTCACGATGTTTTTCCTTCACCGTAGAGCTAGTGATAAATATGTACGTAAGTTTTTGAAAAACTCATTGGTACATGCCAGGATTCGAACCCGAGCCTCAATAGTATAATAGGACATAGATAAATTTACTATTTAAAATAAATGAATTTTATGAATAGTTTTCAATAACATAAAATTATTAATTAATGTCAATAGGTATCTATACAGACTTTGGTTGATGTTTTGTACGAGTCAAAAAAAGTCCAAGTCAAAAGTTTTTATTCAATGTAGGGGCTTATATAATAATAATAAGACTTCTTATTGAAAGTCATTGCGACTCCACGATTGAGAATTTATGTATATGTCTGATGCGTGATGATGAACGGTTGCCCTAGGAACAGAATTTGTTAATTGTTTTATGCAAAGAGATTAAAATATAATACGACATAGAGGGAGCATTAGAAATATTTTCATACAAAACTTTGAAGCATGTTTGAAGCTCAAGTGTCATGTCAGTTAGTAAGAACACGAGCTATCATTCGGTAGAAATTGTACTAGACTTATTCCCCTTGGAAAAACTTTTTGGCTTCAAATATTCCTTGCTTTGTCCCCTCTATGCCCTATTATATTTTAATCTCTTTGGCTGATAAGAACGGAATTTGAATCTTTATAAATGCCTTAAGAAAAAATACCACGTTGTACCCCCAAGGGGTCGGTAGGGGTATTCCATTCCTGAAATTACATAGTGACAAGACCGGGGCGGGTGCTGTTTCACATGCCTCGGAGTCAGTTCTGGGACCAGCGAGTTTCCTTATGAAATTCTTTCGTCACTGTTGGGCTATGAAATGTATACCTACTTCAGTTACCTACCTCACCTGGACTCAAACCGGGGTCTAACGCGGAAGCGACATCACTAACCACACGACTATAGACTAAAGTAGGTAAATTTGAAATTTCTGTAATATAATTCTCCCTGCAGGTAAAATGAGACAATATTTAATAAGATCTTGTTTTATATGCGGACCTGTTGGTTCAAAAGACCCCGTATCTTTGGAGACTGGCATTCACGATAAGGAAAAGAGGGAAAAAATCATAGACACGAAAACAGGGAAAAATTCTGTCCCTACGGCGTACGGAGCTGCTTAATTTTATATTACAAAAATCTTTAGGCGGTAAGAAGGAAAATACGAAGGCACGTCTACAGATAAAGACTGAAATGTTGTTAATGTATAAACTGTATAATATTTGATACGCTTTCTCGAGCATTTTACGCAAATGAAATAAACATTATTTGTACGTTAGCTCCAGATTCAAAGAAGTCCATTTGCATCTTTCAGTCTATCAGACGTTAGGAATAACGATGTCAAAACAAACAAGAAATTATTTTAGAATGTGCTTCAGGAATCAAAATAGGCATGGCTCAGTTGCATTAAGGCAAGCAGGTACATTCTTTTGTATGCAAATACCTACCTACCTTTTGTACCTAAATATACCCAAAGTATTTTAAAATATGGCGTAGGTATATGATATTGACTTGGGACTTATGATTTCAATACTATGCTAAATCTACTAATATTATATACGTGAAATTTTGTATGTATGGATGTATAGATGTTTGGATATTTGTTCTTCTTTCATGCAAAAACTACTGAACGGATTTCGATGAAACTTTACAGCTATATGACTTATACATCAGAGTAACACATAGGCTATATTTTATTATCGTGTTCTCACGGAAACTTGAACTACTTGCTACTACTGGAACATACGAAATACTAGTGACATTGGTAATGAATGATAATGATGATTTTTAATCTCCTAGTTCAAAATGTAACTTTATTAGAGATGATGACAAAAACATATTACAAAATGGTACCAGTAATTTGTCGTCCGTTTCACTCCGCGAGAGCGGTTGCATAAATTTCCTGACTGCTATGTTAGTACAACGAGGTTTTAATGTCCCGTGTAGAACGTACCGCCTGTTTATTTTAGAATTCAAACATGTTTTGCTTACTTCAAAAAGATTTTCGCTTCCGAATCTCTTTTTGCTGTCATTTGTCATAGGTAGAGAAACTAAATATTGTATAAATGAATACCTAAATCAAAGAGATTAAAATATAATAGGACATAGAGGGGGCATTGGAAATATTTCATACAAAACTTTGAAGCATGTTTGAAGCTCAAGAGTGATGTCAGTTAGTATGAACGCGAGCTGTCATTCGGTCTAAATTGTACTAGACTTATTCCACTTGGAATAACTTTTGGCTTCAAATTTTCCTCGCTTTGTCCCCTCTATGCCTATTATATTTTAATCTCTTTGACCTAAATAAATCCCACATTGAGGAGACACTCTATCTCTTGACATTGTTATTATCTACTAGCGGAACCTTCAACTTAATTGATAAAATTTAGAAATTATACCATGTATGTTATTCTGATGTATAAGCTACTATCAGCGCCCCGCGGTTTCACCCGCGTGGTTCCCATTCCCGTGGGAATACGAGGATAAAATATAGTCTGTGTTATTCTGATGTATAAGCTGTAAAGCTGGATAACTGTAAAGTGTCATCAAAATCCGTTTAGTTCGTTCATTCGTAGTTGTTGCGTGAAAGAGGAACAAACATCCATAAATCCTACAAGCATTCGCGTTTATATTATTAGTAGGATTAGTAGGATATTACTGTGAAGTTTCATAGAAATTAGTTCAGTAGTTATTGCGTGAAAGAGTAACAAACATCTATGTCGACATTTTGTTAATTAAAAAAAAATTACTTATTACTTTTTTTTCTGGCAGGTTCGCCGTGTAAGGTGCTGTGATCGGGAGAGTAATTGACAACACGAAGGCCGATACAATACTTCTTTATTTCATCTACAAGACAGCTTTAAATATACTTAACACTACACACACTACACAGAGCAATGCTGCTGCCTCCATATTAGATGTATTTTCACATCAAACTATATTCCGTGTACCCTATCGTATATGCCAAAACTTATACCTATAAACATAGTTTACTTTGAATCTAAGTTTAAGCAAATATTGCCGATGTAATATTATTAACCTAATTCTGAATAACTTATCCAAATTAACTCAATTCAATTTGAATACAAGGTGGCAGCATTTCTCCTTAGAACTTCAGAACCATTGGACCAAGTAATCTAGGTAACCGATTACCTTTTACATATTTATGATGATTTTGTGACGAACAATTTATGTTATAAGTAGTTGTTGGATTGATTAATTTATGTTATATACTCGTAGCAGTATAATAGCCTTACGGTAACAGAGCCTGCTTCACATGATGAAAATCAGTGAGGCTCGGGTTCAAATCCCGGCATGTACTCGTAACAAAGAAATTTAAATATAATAGCTTAAAGGGGGCATTGGGAATATTTTCATACAAAATTTTGAAGCCTAAGCGTCATCATGTCCTTGTCATGTCAGTTAGTATGAACGCGAGCTGTCATTCGGTCGAAATTGTACTAGACTTATTCCACTTGGAATAACTTTTGACTTCAAATTTTCGTCGCTTTGTCCCCTCTATGCCTTATTATATTTTAATCTCCTTAACTCGTACCAATGAGTTTTTATTTTTTTTGATGGTATTCATACAAATGAACATGTTTTCTGATTTTCTGCCATGGATTAAATTAATATTATGGTTGTCTTTATAATAAATTAAAAAACATACGGACAGACATACGGACAGACGGACGGACGGACATACAGCGAAGTCTTAGTAATAGGGTCCCGTTTTTACCCCTTGGGTACGGAACCTAAGGTTACAATGAACGTTTTGTGTGCGATCCTGAGTCGCCCTTTACAGTTTTGTTTCTTTTCCCTTGTTTGTTCGACTGTATGTAGATGAAGACACGTGTTACCTATCTACTGGTGATTTTTTTTCACCGTCTGGAAAAAAATATGACGTATAAGGTATCTAGAGCCGAAGTTATACACGAGATTAATTGTTAAATATTTAATGTTTAATGCAATTTACAAAATCTAGAAAACTACGCACAGTAGGTACTACGCGCTGCTGGCAGTTGTAGGTAAATTGCGAATAAATGGAAGCTACGAGCCTGTTTCTTTTTAAAATACTATTTCAAATATTTCAGTGTGTATTATTGACTACAATTGAGTAATGCATATTAGTTTAAGCAAGAAGATTCCCTGTATGTGTATTGTGTATCTCATGTGTGTTTTAATTCTAAACTGAAATCGTTGTTAAGTTTGATGCTCTGACCACGAAGCGTGTGATTAGTTAAAACACAAAATGGCGGGAACCCAGCTTAGGACACTATTATTGACACTCTAACAGTAATTAAGTCTCCCGAGCGTAATCATCACTCCGTCCCCAAGGAGAGAATACCTAAACTTCAGAACATTCCCCAAACCAGCCTTTGTCGCTTAAATTGGGTTTATTAATCATACACACTAGAAGATCACCTAGGACTGGTCATTAATCATGTTTACAAGCCAAATAATTGGTCGTACCGCTCGGATTGAAACAAAGATTTCAATAGATCCAAGCGAAATGGTGCCTCGGACTGAGGGAATAATTGTGGACTGGATTTCGTTTGGACTACCATTGGCTTTAAATTAAAATGACTGTGTTGAAATGATTTTAAATTTACATGTATACGCTTTTACAATAAAATTCCCATTGAATTAAAAAAGCCTCGTGGCAAATTTAAAGCAAAAGTTAAGTTAAGTTAAGCCATAGAGGGGACAAAGCGAAGAAAATTTTATGCAAAAAGATATTACAAGTGAAAAATATCTATCTAGTAACGACCGAATGACAGCTCGTGTTCATACTAGCTGACATGACGCTTGAGCTTCAAAGTTTTGTATAAAAATATTCCCAATGGCCTCTATGTCCTATTATTGTATTTTAATCGTCTTCTTAGTGCTCGCTTAAGTCATTTAAGAAGTCGATGAATCAGTCAGATAATCAGCCAGCCAGTTTCTTATGTTTACATCAAAGCCTCTCAAGTTTACTCTCAAAACTGAGAGTGATTATCGAGTGATAATCCCTAGTAACACCACAGGTCAGTTACGATGATTTATCGGACCATAAATTTGAGGCGTTTGTTAAGCGAAAGGTTATACGTATTTCAGTTTCGAGATAATTTCTTTGGCTTCCGATCCAATATACCTTAGGTACAGGGTAATATTTTAACCCCTTGTATTTAGGGTGGGGTATTCAAAACGAGGTATGCAAGGTATCCCTTACCTGTAGGCAAAGAATTTCAATATCGGGTCTCCGAGGGATTTCGGGAAATTTGATACTTCATCTTTTAGGGCAAAGTAATTCTATTATTGGAAACAAAGGTATGCATACAATGTCAAATCTCAGCTTCTTCATTTAGTTACAGAACCTTGATGAATGTGTTTATGATACAGGATCTTTAGGTACACTTAGGGCCTTGTGGCTAGGTGTTTCATATTTATCACTACATAGTATAAAACAAAGTCGCTTTCTCTGTCCCTATATCCCTATGTCCCTATGTCCCTTTGTATGCTTAAATCTTTAAAACTACGCAACGGATTTTGATGCCGTTTTTTTTTAATAGATAGAGTGATTCAAGAGGAAGGTTTTAGTGTTAGCATTGCACCCGTGCGAAGCCGGGGCGGGTCGCTAGTTCAAGTATAATTATCAGTTGTTTAGTATACAGGCTCTGCCTAGTTTGCGACTAAATAACAGTGTGTCAATTGTCTCTCAAAAAAAATCCAAAACCAAACGCAATGACATCGGTTTAAAAATCTACAATTCGAAGGCTTAATTATTATCTAGGAAACGTTAATGTTTCTTTTCTCCGACAACTATTCAATCGCTTTAAGCGATAGACAAGCGATGACAACGTCTTATAATTTGATGAAGCCGGCGGCATGCACGAAAAAGTGTGACGTATGCGGCGTTCCAGTGCAAGCGAGAGAGCGCAACGAGCGCGCAACGAGCGACAAAGAGGCACAATCCATTCCATCAGTATTTTCTTGTGACGTTGTCACGTTCAACTATCGTCAGTAAACCGACTTTACAGACAACCGATTTTTTAACAATTGTGTCACTTATTGCATATAATATTTATTGGTGTAGAACTAAGAGTTGTTACTTACTTAATAATATTTTCTTACTTACTTACAATTTTATGTTAACGGAATAAGGCACGCCAGTCCCCGCGACATTTTTAATCCCCCGACTCATTAAAACGTTTCAAATATTCAGTTTTGCAACAGTTCCTGACTGTTCCAGTTGGCTTTGCGTAACTCTTTGGTTAACGCCACGACATTGTAGCTTAAAACTTTTGTTGCGAATAATAAGCGTAATTTTAATAATTTTGTATTTTAACGCTGTGGCAGCCAACTGAAGTAAGTTTGGCTCTCATGCATAAAGCCTTATCTTGAAACATGAACAAACGAAAAATAATAAAATGAATAATCTCACGACTTTTATACCACCAGGGCTGGGCAGAATTATTCTATTTCTGGAAATACCCAATTTTATATACACGAGTATATTCGACCCCTAAACGTAATAGGTGGTGAGCCCATCGCCCGACTGGGTCTCTTACACATATCTCAGAATTAATTCTGGGATCTGCGGGTTTCCTCACGATGTTTTCCGTCACCGTCGAGCTAGTGATGAATATGTACGTAAGTTTTTGAAAGACTTGCTTCCATCACAAAGTGCAGCTTTTTAATAAAAAGTCGCTATAATAAAATTAGACAGAGGCTTAGAGTGCGCGGTTAAGAGTTGATAGCTTCTGCAGTAAATGCAGTAAATTACATCATAAATACTGCTTTTACACACACTAGATTTTGGCACTTACAAAATCCTATACGAAAAGACCTGAGAATTTCCAGGTTGAATTTTCAAAAGAGTCCAGAACAATTTTCGTTGAAAACTTAGCATAATGCCGCGTTTGAAAGGGCCGTTTTCAAAGCGGACGAAGCATGTCTGAACAGCCCTTTGTGCAGTTTAATGATTTTTTTTGATAGTGCACCCTTTTACCATGTGTGGTTGACGTTAATGAGAGATAGGATTGTTTGTTTAGAATTACTAGATTAAATATTGTGGGTCAAACACGGTCATGCAGAGCAGTGGAAGCCTATGGTTAAAGAGCCTGCTTCACTTGGTGAAAATCAGTAAGGCTCGGGTTCGAATCCTGGCATGTACCGATGAGTTTTTCAAAACTTACATATTTATCAATAGCTCGACGGTGAAGGAAAACATCGTGAGGAAACCCGCGGTCCCAGAATTAATTCTGAGACATGTGTAAACAGAGCCGGTCCTGCGATGGGCTCACCACTTATTACGTTAGGGGTCCAAATAATATATAGTGAAAAGTGGTTATATTAACCAGAAATTGAATTTATTTTATTTTATTTATTATAAATAAGGTCGTTACTCCCAGGACTTGGTAGTGTCTTTTGCGAAAGAAACAGGTTATTTGCGTGTCAGGTTTTTTGCGTACAAACAAGGTACTTCACAAAAGAAAGCATGGTCATCTGCGTATCAGGTACTTAATTTGCGTTTCTGGCGTCAAAATGGTCTGAACTCATTCAACCCGAAATAAATATATACTTAAATCATAAATTATCATTATGTACTCCGTAACAGCCCCCTGGTGAGTTCGGTCGCGATTTAGTTCAAGTTATAGTCTTGAATTGCATACAAAGAATACTAAACGGATCGAGTTAAGGCGGTGCTGCCCCCCATTCTATTTCTTTCGAGTGAATCTCAAAGGCGATAACTGTACGAGGTGTTAGGAAGAATACTTCGTTCCTAAAAGTATTTTTCTTATATAAAAAAAAACATATTTTTTTTAACTTTTAATTAAACTGTATATATTTAAAATAAAATTAACACTCTTAACATACTTTGTTATACCTATAGCACACGTAGTTTAAAAGAAAGAAATACCTTTTCTAACATCCTGTATACCTGTCTTGTAGATTTCATACAGAGAAAAGTGAAATGACTACGGATATTGTACGACAATCTTGTGTCGAAGGAACGTGAAGGGAGCTGATCCATTCCCGACTTTAAATATTGGGTGCGACAACCTTTGATCGCTTCTTACCACATCCATGGGTACCTAAGTTCAGTTTGTAATAAGAAGAGAAGTCTCAATGTCTTTTAATAAGAGGACTTATAAGCCCCTACATTGAATAAAAAAAAATATGTCACCGTTATACACCACAAGGAAAAATAACGTTTACAAATGGTGAATTGTCCCGTTTTGTTGTGTCCAGTTAGCTACAAAGAAGCGCTGCTGTTGCGAATTCCAACTACAAACGACATCAAGTAACTCAATACTCGACTGACGTTTCCGCCACATCAGTATTGACTGTAAATCTTGCTGCAAATGAACACGTCCATACCAAGAGCGGATACAATACATCTCGGCCCCGGGACCGAGGAGCCGGTATAAATTGCTCGCAGACGCGGCAACCGATGCGATACAATTTATTGCTTCGATTCCGTGTTTAGACGGTGCGATTCGAAATCTTGGAAGACTAGTTTGTTCTTGAAATATTGGCGATTGAAATCGTGGAAAGTGAATCTCGGGAGCTCACAGACAACTCTCTCAGTAAACAAGGCATTAATCAAATTTTGTTTGCACAAAAACATAAGGCGTAAAATAGCAAGCGCGTTTCAAAAATAAATTATGCTGCTAGCTGTTTCCTGCGATTTCGTCAGCGTGAACTTGATGATATCCTTTACTTACTATCTTAATCAAACTTACAAACTATAATATTATGTGTACTAAATTTCATCCAACTATTAGCCATGTTTGCATACAAACTTTCATATTATCACTTGTATTTTTGGAAGCAATTCTTAAACGTGACAAGATCTGAGAAACTCGAGAAAATTATTTAAACCTACCAGTGAACCAAATTATGGGACCTGCGCCATTTTCAAGATATTTTTCTTAATTTTTTGGTACTTACAAGCCTTAAGTCGAACCTAGACCTTATATACACTCACCTTATCACTGCTTAGAACCCGTAATTGACTATAAGTATAATATCTACTAATCAGAGGTAAGGCGTTTAAGACTAGCGTAAACGAAATGAAAATAAACTGTATACGTGCGTCTTTACGCCTTTGAGCCTATCGCTGGACCGGGTCTGTTACATATGCCTCAGAATTAATTCTGCGATCTACAGGTTTACTTAAGATGTTTTCCTTATTGATGTTGTTTTAAAAAAAATATCATCATTGTTTTTAGGAATGCTTTGCTTCTCACGAATAATAAGTAATGTTAGGCCAAAATTCCTTTTAATCAATTTATCTTGTAATTATTCAAAATGTTACTTTCCCTTTATAAAATACCCCCAAATTTTACGAACTCCGTCAAGATGAGTAAATTAGTCGAAACCTTCCGATTCTAAAGCAAATTTTGCTTAAATCTTTCGTCAAAAATTAGATAGGTGCGGACGCTACTAAGAATTCTCTTGGAAATAGACCTCCTTTCGTAGGTGAGTCAAAAGACTCCAGCGCTTTAACGCTTAATACATACATGAAATACGTAATAAAATGAAATATTGTTTACTTTGTCGCCCAAAATTTTTGTGTTCGGGGCCCCTTTCGTTTATTATCGGTACCTTAAATAATATATCACTACATTTATACGTTCAGTCTATACATAATTTTTATTAGTTGTAGGTATTTTTTTAATTATAGCTAAACGAAGTTTATATTGACAAATCTTTTACTTATGTATTTTTAATAACAATTATAAAAATTGCAGTTATAGACCAGTAGTTAAAGAGTCCGCTTCTGATTCATGAGGCTTGTGTTCTAATCCTGGCATGTAGCAATGAGTTTTTCAACTTACGTAAATATTTATTACTAGCTCGAGGGTGAAGGAAAAAATAGTGAGGAAACCCGCAGGTCCCAGAATTAATTCTGAGGCATCTGTAGCAGCATACCGGTAAGTCGATGGACTCACCAACTATCACGTTTAATAGAACATACTGGTGAAACATGGGTATTTCCAGAAATTGAATTCCTCTATTCATAAGAACCAAAAAAGTTCGTCCCTTAGCTTACAACACCGCTCAACAACATGCTTCAAAGTTTTGTATGAGAATAATCCCAATGCCCCCTCTATGTCCTATTATATTTTAATCTCTTTGATTTCAGCCAATCAGAAGCCGTAATTGGATAAGTAGTGACAGCGCAACAAATCGGTTGGTCTCTCAACACCGCACAGTTTTTTCATCTCCTGTAAAGTTGGTAAACGTGTGACGAATAAAACCAACAGTCCCAAGCGCCCGTATAAAGGCAGTACAAACCGCCAGTGCATCGATCCGAGAATTTGAAAGTGAAATTCCCAAACTCTGTATTCTTAATTACCGGACCCCTCTAAACAGTTCCATGGTAATTATGCTACACAATTTGCATAGCAGGCGGACTATTTAATATATTTCCTAGCTTTTCACCCTGCGGTTTTCTTTGTCTGCTGCTCATCACCTTGATAACGGCGTGATGGCTTTTTGGTGTGGTGATTATTCTTGGATATTCTGTTTGATAATTTCTTGTTTGTTCATTGGATAAGTCTTTTATAAGGAGACAGATAATTATGATCAAGGACATTAATTTATCAGTAGTGATCTCATTGTTGGAAAGTGTGTTCAAGAAAACTTTGTCCAAATTTTGAAAGACGATGATTTTGATAGATGACAGATGATAACAGATGCAAAGAGAGAATGGCCTTGTTCTGCTGCTGAACAACCTATTAATACACATTTAGCTGGATCAGGCAAAAAAACACACTCTGGACCGGTGCAGTGGGAATCAGCGCAGAAAGATATATACGCAAAATGACTGATAATCGAATGTCTCCTAAGCAGAATGTCGGGTAAGCAAAACATTATATAAGCAGAATAACGGATAAACAAAATGTCGGATAAGCAGAATGTCGGATACGCAAACGACATCAAGCTCTGTATTGACGGCCTTACTCCATCATATATTCTTAAATGCCAGTCCAACACAATAAACACTTTCATCGACCACCGTGCAGTAATCTGGCATCGTTTGAGTGAGGACTCAATAAAATCGGTTTCCTTGCTTCATCTGGGTCCAATTTTAACACCTACCCACCCGGACATAGTTGAAAAAAAGGTTTTTTAAATTAATAATAGGCAAATCATTTAAGTAGAAGTAAAAGGACCCATGGCTAAATACTTGGCATTGGCAATCCCACAAAAACTAAAACTTAAAATGCTAAGTAAATCCAAAATAGTCGAACTCCATATTTATGTTGTACTAATTACATTACAAACTTGTCTCCAATTTAAGGCAAAAAACAGAACAACTCAATCAGTTGTGAACAACAAGCTGAACAAAATTTAGCTTAATCATGTTTGTTGTAAGGCTTTGTTTCCATTGTCCGCATTACAATGGCAAGGTTAAGCGGTATTTCCGAAAGGCCTGACTAAAGTACTAAACAATTTTGACGTTCATTATAGAAATTGATTATAACTTACATTACCCAACTTGTTTAAGTATTTATGGTGAGCTGCAATATTTTTCGACTTAAGATTTGATTGAGTAAAGAAAATGATTGAGTTCCTTTACATAAGTCAAATAACATAACACTAGCTTTTATTGGTTGGAGATAAAAAGCCGACTCAACCGACTTCAAAAAATGAGGAGGTTCTCAACTCGACTGTATGTTTTTTTTGTACGGCGATTTTTCACTTAATTAAAAATCGATGTTGATGTTTTTTTTTTGTTTGGTAGATGAAGTTGTCCCGTTTAAATGTTATCAAAATCACAACAAATCTAAAAAATGTATACTTACGTTGATAATATGGTAAGTGTTATTCGTTGAAGTCGGATTTTACTCTTTAGAGTTCTTTATTATTATCTTCTTCGAGATCTAATGTTATCTTCCTGCCGAGTTTCTTCAAGATCGGTTCAGCAGTAAATCCTAAAAAGGTATCAAACAAATAGTCAGGGTTACTTTTATATTTATATTTATTAAACCAACCGGAGACGTCACGCGCACTAGTTTCTTTACAAAAAAGTCTGCCAATTTCTGCGGGGGGGACGAGGAAAGAATCACAAATAATGTTAAAACAAACGCATTTTTTGATAAAACAATTAAACACTAGCTTGAACTAGGTGCACACAAATACATTCACCAATACAAGCACTCCGTGAACTCAAACAAACTAGTTGTATTTAACCGGTGTGCTCAAAGACCGACACGTTTTTTTGGCAGAGGGGAACGCCTGTCAGTGGCGTCTCCGGTTGGTTTAATACTCAAAGATATTTATAATCGTAATATTAGTAGGAAAAAAAAACATAACTATAATAAAGTAGGTAAATAGGGTCAAGTGTTTTTAATTAGTATACTTGTAATTAGGTACCAGTTAAGCCACAGAATTGATACTAGATTATCTAATATCCTTGGTCACGTGGACCACTGATGCTTGACTGCCATAAACATCTGTTTTGGAGTTTCTAAAACTCTGATCTACATTCGTATTTACGCTCCACTAAATACCGGAAATAAACCGGAAAAGCTCGCACAAAGGCGGTTCTCTTCCGGTATTTCTTGTTCAATGGAAACGCGGCCTCAAATAAATCAAGTTAGATTTCGGATACAAGTTGTTTACAGCCGAAATTAACGTTGAACCTTTTAATTAACTAAATTGCTGGTTGTGCCTCGAATCCGAAGCCTGGAATGTTATTTTGTAGTTAAGAATTTTGGGGCACACTTGTTAAGACAGTATGTTGACAATAAGGCCAATTTTGTTACTAATGTAAACTTCATTGGAATTTGTATGTATTACCAAATAAGTCTCATTATTGAATGATAGGTACTTATTATTAGGATATCCAAAAGATCTGTGTCTTCTTAATCTTTCTAAAAGATAAAAATATATGCGAAATGTAACTATTAGTGCAATGGTGGCAAAACGGCCATAACCCAAATAGGAATGACTAGTTTTTTTTTTCAGATTGTAAATTTTTCCAATTTTTTTTGCATTTATTCTATTTTTAAATATCAGAAAATTACTCAACACTAATTACGTAAATCTTTTTCAACCATACACAATTTCTAATAAAGAAAACTCGATCTAAATCCAAGTGAAAAGAAATCCGCATTTACATAGCACAAAAACGTTTTAAAGGCTCCCAAATCGAAGCTCTTTATAATGTATTTACGCGGCAGCTGGCAAGTGGAAAGGTCCAGTCGTGTTAGGGCAACATTTTTCTTGTCACAGGTGCACCGGATTAGTTTTCCCGATACCCCTTGAGTTCCTGGCTTTTAATGTAGGGTGACCATGCTTGAGTTATGGGACGATTTGTCTCCACCGATTAAAAAGTTAATTGATGTTTTTCCCGGTTGCACCAGACGGTAACGTTTTTGGGGTTCTAGCACATCAGTGCCCCACAGGCGATCAAACAAACAATTTTATTATGTCTCGAGTCTGAGATTTGACAGGTTATAATTTCCCGCCGTTGACGGCAATCCAGTTGTTGTCAAGAAGTTAGAAATACAGACAAACAACTATGTTTATAGGATGGACTCGATTCTGGCTGACCAGCTAAAATTCTTAATTTTAAGTAAGCCTATCCTTTTCCATATAATACGGAAGAAAAAGGACAGAATCAAACCATTGATTGAAGAGTTAATGTCAAACATGAAAAAACCAACTAATTGGAACCTTATGAACGTGCTTATCTGTTACGCTAAAATTGCTAAAAACCACTTAATTGACAGGACTAATTTTAATTTGACAGAATTAAATATTTCTCGTCTCTTTTCTTTTCTTTTCTAGGAGAAAGAAAATAACAGGAGTAAACTAAACTAACTTTAGTCACTGTAAAGCAGAATTGAACCCAATGTTTATTTAGAAGCAGACAGGTGCACTATTTACGATGTCATTATTTTAATAAAAACAATAAGATAATCTAAAAATAAGAAATATACATAAAAATAGGAAAAAATTTAAATCATGTAAGTCTATGTGAGCTATTAAGTTGTCGCCAGTTTTAACTTAAGCAATTAGACGTTTTTGCACTCCAAAGTGTCGTTTGATGAGTTCTCATCTGTAGGTTATCAAAAACTACATTTTTACAAACATAAAAACTACTTTTTCCTGTGGTACGAACTTTTATGGACTGACTTAATATGAAGTAAATGCTGTAGTCAGCAAATTTGGTTTATATAAAACTAGTTGCCGCTATGCGGTCAGTCAGTCAGGCCCAAGCTATTTCCCGCGACACAGCCTCTCTAAGCTGTCGTAATTGTAAGGTGAAAAGGGTGTGTGTTGTATAGTACTTTTTCTGAAATAAATCTGTTTTTAAAAAGACTGACACCAACCGCCCCCTAACAGAACGAAGTCACGGGAAAATCTAGTCTTAATAAACATCAAACAAAAAACAGTAAGAAAAGAGGAAAGTAATCTTTGTTAAGTAAGTCCATTTTCTACATGGACATTCCAAGGTTGCAGTTAAAAACATTCAAAATAAGAACCTGATCTCAAACTGCGAATTCCAATCCAAGTGATCTTATTGTTATAGGTCATTCTCGCTCTCTCTCACTCAGGACCGTGCGTAATGGCCGTAACCGCGGTCGTTTATCAGCAGAATTGCCCTGACCCCTTGTTCAAAACATTGTACTACTTCAACTTGAAACGTAATCTGAGAGACTGACCGCTACGAATAAACCCGGATATATTTGCGGTCTGTAGATATCTAACCAGTCTGTATAAAGTGCGGTACTTCTTATGTGTGGAGAATTTCAAACGCTATGATAAAATAAGGAAGTTTATAAAGGTATTTTTATTGGAAGGTAATAGAGCCGCGCGGAGCAGTAAAGTTACTGAGAAACCGATCTTATATACTTCTATAAAGTGTACCATTTGCGACTCTATTGAAATAGGTACGTTTTATTTGTAAGTAACGTTGTGCACTGCCGTCCCATTGCCAATCAATTAAAACCCTAAAAAAAACATTAAATTTGATCGTGAATTCATTTTTATTATTCAGCTGCAAAATTTTTCACAATGGTATTTTAAAATAATCGTATACTACCATTATTTTAAAATTTTCTATAATTGACAAACCATAGTTCACTTTTAGAGGTGCATATTGTAATAGCCATTGTAAGGGGTTCTGTACCATTAATATGTAAATTGGATCCTATTATTAAACCTCTGCTGTCCATCTGTCCGTCTGACTGTCAGTAGGCTGTATCTCATAAACAGTAATAAGTAGACATTTTTCACAATATGTGTATTTCCAATTCCGTTATAAGTACAAATATAAATCTACAATCTACACTAATATTATAAAGAGGAAATTTGTGTTATTGAATGTTTGTAACTGACTGTCTGACTTTAAAATTTTTTTTACTAATGGAAAGCTACAATATCTCTGAGTAATATAGGCTATATTTTATTCCCGTATTTCTACGCTAACGGGATATGCTGGTGAAACCTCGCAAAACCCATTATGAAATAAAATAAAAAACTTAAAGGCATATACAATATAGGCATTTCATATCTCATACTCGGAAAGTAGTGTATGTTTGATCTGAGTACCGGGTCGGAAGCGATGATTCCCACCACAGAGAGATTCAGGGCTGTGATTCCCGCCCTCGGTCGGGAAAGACTCATAGTAATTGCTTCCGGCCTTAGGGCGGGAATAAATAAAAAAAAATAGTACTACATTTGGCAATGACGTTTAAAGAAAAAGTTTCTCTAGGAAAGAGAATGACTTTCTTCCAACCTCTTTGGGTACTTAGTAGGGATACGAAACTTTTTACATAAAATTTATTAGAATAAGAAAAAAAGGTGCGGCCTTGTGAGTGTAGGTATAAACAACAGAAAATAGCCCGCGCGCGGGGCGTTACGCGTTCCATATTTAAAATAAAAAAAAGAGTAATAATTTGGAGAGCTGTTCCGAAATTCAAAATCTTGTTTTTCATCGACACTAATAAGCACAGAACACTATTACTCGGCTAAAAGTACATATTATTATAAAGAGGAAGGATTTGTATATTATTTTTGTAATGTTATTTAGGTTAGGTACTCGATAATGTAGTATTCAAAGACGTTTAAAAGAAAAAGTTTCTCTTTCTTTCAACCTCTTTGGTTGTACTGTTGACAATTTTGTTTTTTTTTTTGTAGGTATTATTGCGTTTTTGCATGTTTGAATTTTTGTGAAATTTAATTTTTTTTTGTTTACTTTCCTTGAATTCGAAATGAAAAGTAGAGTGTTTAACGCGGGTGGAAGTTATCAATTCCTACTCGGACTATATCCGCCCTCGCTGCGCTCGGGCGTCTAAATACCTCGTATGGGAATTGATTCCTTCCGACCCTTGTATAACAATTGTAGTATTATTACTACTCACGGTTACCTTTGCTCTCCCATTTTCTTCACATCATCTCATATGTCTATCGACGCATTTCTCTTAATATCATTCTTTTTCGCTGCATTCATTTCTGTAGATCCCTGAAACCTGTTAACGTTATAAAAACACATCTTCACTGCGCTACCACATCGTATCTTCACGTTACAAGCACCTTTATAAATCGGTCTTGGCTCCAATTACTTACAGCACAGTTTTCACGTGTTCACTTTACTCGTAGAACTTGGGGCTTCGAGCGCACAGATGCGCGTTTCTTGATTTTTTGAATTGGTTTGCTGTTTATTTTGCTAAAAAGGTAATTTTGACACTTCTGACATTATTGTTTATAACGGTTGTTATGACAATTTCTTTCTCGTTTTATTAGTGGCCTGATGTTTTGTATGTGATCTTTCGCTAAATTGTGAATTTTGG
This sequence comes from Ethmia dodecea, assembly GCA_963855545.1. Lineage (NCBI taxonomy): Eukaryota > Metazoa > Arthropoda > Insecta > Lepidoptera > Depressariidae > Ethmia > Ethmia dodecea. The sequence continues at coordinate 2,354,995 of OY979457.1, forward strand.
CCTGGCCATTCATAAAAATTTACTTCTATATTCAAAATTACGAATCCTCTGCCAAAATTCTATAAAAGGCAGAGGATTCGGAAGAGCAGATCAAGTCTTACTCCAGCTTTCAGAGCGACAGTACTAATTAAAGGCCTTATCCCGGGGTCGAGTGACCCCGGGACCCTGCAGAGCCTCCTTCTAAAGTCTTCATCGTGTGAATCCCTCATTGTGCGAGGAGCCACATCAAGTTCCCGTGCGTCCTTCTACGCCTGGCCGTTGCCAGACGCACGCAGACCCCTACGCCTGGCCGTTGTCAGACGCACGCAGGCCTCTCCGCCTTGCCGTTGCCAAACGCACGCAGGCCTCTCCGCCTTGCCGTTGCCAGACGCACGCAGGCCTCTCCGCCTTGCTGTTGCCAAACGCACGCAGGCCCCTCCGCCTGGTAGCTACTCATCCCTGCCGTGCCGACTACACCGTGCTGTCGTGCTGCCTTCGTGCTGTCGTGCTGTCTTCACCCCTGCCACGCTGACCACGTCGTGCTGTCTTCGCGCACGCGGTTTCTTCGCCCCTGCCGCACTGACGAAGTCGTGCGCCCATTCTCCGTGTCTACCTCCTACCCCATCCATCACATCTACACCCACACCTACAATTTTTCTACTAATCACAATTCACCTACACCCCACGCTACCAATTCCTTTTTATAAACTTGTAAATATTATTAAAATATAAATATATTCTTGTTTTCCATATTTTTCTTTTTTCATTTTTATTAGGTCTTAATTCTTCTTTTAAATTGTCGCTTCACGACACAATCTACTATTTATAATCTTGCTACGGAACCCTTCGTGTGCGATCTGACTTGCACTTGGCCGATTTTTTAAATTTCCTTGGACGAGCTTCGTTATCATGTTCTGTTCTGCCACTTCACTACATAGTATAAAACAAAGTCGCTTTCTCTGTCCCTATATCCTTGTCCCTATGTATGCTTAAATCTTTAAAACTACGCAACGGATTTTAAAGCGGTTTTTTTTAATAGATAGAGTGATTCAAGAGGAAGGTTTTAGTGTTAGCATTGCACCCGTGCGAAGCCGGGGCGGGTCGCTAGTAAAATTATAAAGCTTATATCAAGTCAGACGTCTCTGGACAGGCTCATATTCTATTATCCTCATGGACACCCTACGTTTCAAGTATCTTCTAAGAATTCACTTTACAAGGTTCGACTTCTAATTTGTTTTCTTCGTATTGTTAAATTGAGTGTGAAAGGAGTTCTTATGTCCCTGAAATGCTGTTTCCTTCCTCTCACAGTAATATGTTAATGCAATACCCTTAGATCTATACAATATGTAACAGAATAAACGCAATTCCTGAAATTAGTTGGTTCAGTATCGACTACTTATTCGAATTCGAATGAATTAGCACAGCTGCCAATGGTACAAATGCATCATATTTTTTTATCTTCATATACTAATTGGTATGTATGAGGAACTGCGCTTATTCTGTGAGGCGTTGTATAGCTGTTTTATACTATTTACTTATACTAGCTCTTGCCCGCGACTTTATACGCGTTCACAAAGTGGACAGGATAGGACAGAACCGTAGATAACTATGACAGATTACTCTGTATGTACAGTTGTACAGTCAAGAGCACATGAAGCTTTACACTTGTAGTGCGAGTCTGACCTCTAAGATGATTGTAATGAGAACGGTACAAAGTCAAATGTTCCAAGCTCCACGTGCTCTTGACTGTACCTATACTATGGTGGATTACTATGTCATATTAAATTGTAGTAAAGATAATGTGATTTTGAATTTCTGACAATTATTTGAAAAGAAAAAAAACACTACTTAATCTAGTCTATAGGATGATTTTACCACACAGAAGGTAAGGTTCTATTTTTTTTTAATTAGGCTTTCTCTGCCATCTTGGCGTTGGTTGGCCTTGGAAATTTTAGGTTATGACTTTTAACTAGGTTTCAGTGCACATCAATTTAAAACTTACTATTTTCAATGTTGTTTTCTACAAAAACTAAAAAGCTGAGCTACGAAATGTCCAAATAGGTAAACACACCCACCATACATTTTTTTTAATTGATAGATATTACGTTTTAAAACTTTTGCATGCCAGTTTCAGGTAAAATGTGTGAAACAAGATATAATTGATCAACTTTATGTACCACATTTTAACAAAAATAATTCTATTTTTATAACAAACAAATAACCGGCCAAGTGCTAGTCGGACTCGCGCACGAAGGTTTCCGTACCATTAGGTACCTATAAAAACGGTAAAAAAATCATGTTTGTTGTATGGGAGCCCACATAAATATTTATTTTATTCTATTTATTAGTACATATTTGGTGTTTAAGCGGCAACAGAAATACATCTGCGAAAAATTCAACTGTCTAACTATTACGGTTCATGAGATACATCCTGGTGACACGGAGACAGAGAGACAGACGGACGAATGGATAGCGGAGTAACCCTAAAATGTCCGATATATGTGAGACATCCTACTACTAAGGTAGGTACTTACTTTTTATTCACTTGGTATTTTATCGAAGCAACAACCGTAACTAGCTGGGTAGTTCCTTTTGAACCATGCACTAAACTAATTGAGTTTGAACACTTAATTAAGCTCCGTGGTTGCGCTCTTGCAATAAGTGAAGCAATAACACTATTTCTGTAGACCGGGAGTCAGCGCCCAAAAGGTGCCTTCATCAAGAATTATTGGTTAGGCTGGCGATTACCTACGACTGCGTTAGTGTCCGGGCCAATCATCCCTACTTCCTTGCTATTATTATTATACCCGGTCTAGCCGGGTACTCGGAAAACAATAGGATTTGATAACAACAGGACAGGATTCGAACCCGAGCCTCACTGATTATCATTATGTGAAGCAGGCTCTTTAACCGTAAGGCTATCACTTCTCTTTAAGAAAAAAGATTATTTTTATCTGTGTTATCTGATAGTTTTAGACAAAAAAAGTTGGCAACACTGCTCGCATGTCTGTTTGCTGTCCGCCCCGTAAGTAAAAACTATTTATCAACAAAAAGAACAATGTAATTCACTTTTGCGTAGCACTTAAATTCCATATCGTCGGTATTATAGTCGGTTTTAGATACCAAAATTCATAAGTTTTAGTGTATCATTGTGTGTCCCAATGGTGTATTCAGTTGAGCCCATTTCAAACTTAAAACATTTATATATTTGACAACAAGAGTAATAGTAATGGGTAGACTCGAATATTATTTTTTCTATGTCTAGACATTGGTTATAAATGACCGTTCAAAGATGTGTCACCTTTTGAAGCACTTTATTTATTTAAACCTCTGAATTTTCTTAAAAGCAGTGATAGCCCGGACGGTTAAAGAGCCGGCCGATAATCAGTGAGGCTCGGGTTCGAACCTGGCATGTACCAATGAGTTTTTCAAAAACTTACGTACATATTTATCACTAGCTCGACGGTGAAGGAAAACATCGTGAGGAAACCCGCAGGTCTCAGAATTAATTCTGAGACATGTGTAAATAGACCCGGTCCGGCGATGGGCTCACCACCTATCACGTTTAGGGGTCCAATATATCTCGTGAAATGTGGGTATATCCAGTAATGGAATACCTCTGCCTACCCCCTCGGGGATAAAAAAAGGCGTGAGATTATATATATATATATATATATATATATATCAGTGGTGGTCAGATAATTAGAAACACTGCCAACGGTCCTTGACATTACGTAAGATACTGCTCCGCAATCGTTTTTATTTTGAAATTAAACAATAAATAGGACAACAATATGTTCAACGATTTATCATTGATTAGAAAAACAATATTAATTTCATTACACAAGTGCAGTTTCAATATTACATTACGGACAAACATTTGAACCAGTTTTAAGGTATGAACAATAATGGTCAACTAATTAGAAACAACAGCAAAAAAGTATAAAAAATAATATTTTTTTAAGTATTAGTAATTAGTAGTGTTATTTAAGAAATAGCTACTATCCCAAACCTATCAATAGTTATAATTAATATTAATTGGCGTATCGCTTATTGCCAATAACAGCACTGCAACGACGTGGCATTTTGATTCAATCAATTTCGTAAATTTTTCTAAAATTTTTAAAAAATGCTTCATTTAGTTCGTTTTGACTGGTGTTACGTTTGTTTGAGACTTTCTTTTTAACAATAAACCAGAGATTTTCTATCGGGTTTAAATCCGGACGATTTGCTGGCTAGTCTAAAATGGATATACGCTGTTTGCTAAGGAAACATTTGACGCTATTGGCCGTGTGTTTAAGGTCATTGTCATGCTGAAAGATCCAAGTCACAGGCAAATGATCGTCCGAGTAGGGAATCATTGTGTGCTCTAAGATATTTTTTATTGCCATTGATCCATTGTACCTTTAATCTTCCGAACGGGTCCAACTCCATTATCCGGAACAACACCCCCAAACTTTAATGTTGCTGCCACCGTCCTTGACTATACTCCTTGTGTAGGTATTTATAATTAAAGGTACCTATTGTTTACAGGACGTCTAACATAGCGCTTTGCATCGAAATTTACCATATTTATTTTTGTTTCATCTGAAAATAACACTTTTTTCCATTCTTGTACTGTCCAATTAACATATTTTTTAGCGAATAATAATCGCTTCTCTCGGTGCTGCTTGGTAAGAAGCGGTACCTTTCAAAAGATTCTTCCAAACAATTTAGTTTCCACTAATCTTTGGCGTATCAATCTTGGGGAGATGTTTCTCGGGTCATCAGGCGAAAAAACTTCGTTTTTAATCTGGTTGGAGCCTTTAATTGAGTCTTTTTTAGAAACACGAACAACAACTTATCTTCTCTAGGAAAGGTTTTTCTTGGCCGAGCCTTTCTAAGAACATTTTCAACAGTTCCATGTGTTTTATAATGATCAATTGCATTAAAAACTTTCTTTACAGAACAATTTAAATGCTCAGCTATTCTTCTGTTCGACCACATATGATCTATACGTAAATTAACAATGATTTGCCTAGTTGACGCGTCCCATCTTTTATTTTTGCCCATTTTGAACAAAATAAAATTCATATTAAATTTTGAATTACAGCCAGAATAATAGAAAAAGCCAATAAAGAAATGTTATTCTCCAATTTCCAAAACAATAACGAACTATTGATCCTTTTTTTAAATGTTTCTAATTAAGCGTCCAAGCGGCAAGTAACAGAAAATAAACTCCTACAGGTGTAAGACTCATTTTGTTATTTAAAAGTAAGATATGTTTTATATTTTATGCATTTAATGAGTTTTTTATTTGAGTGGCTATATTATTGCATAATTATTAATTATTGAATGTGTATATTTTTTACGAACATTTGTACGTTGAAGGTATACTTTCCTTATTCATAAGAAGTGTTTCTAATTATCTGACCACCACGTATATATATATATATTTTCTTAAAATATAGTAATGTTGTTGTATTTGCGGTGAAAATAAGATTTGATCATTTTTAGTGACATTAAAATAAAGCTTTTATTATCATAAATAAATATGCTAAGGTCTATTTGACAGAGCTATTCTATTTCTATAAATACCTACCTGTTTTATCCAGTTTTTTTTTTACAGTTACGTTAGTTTTTGAAATTTTTGGTGTATGCTGTCAACACAATGTATTATCAATGAGAAGTATTGAGGAGTAAAGTTAAAACACAATGCTATTATTTACTTATGAGGAATAAATATTATAACTCCTGGTCGTGGCATATTGTAATGATTATTTCATAAATTATATTATACTTGATTAGGTATGAGTGTCATCATCATCATCATCAACAGCCCACTGCTGAGCTTAGGGTCAAACAATTTAGGTACAAACACTGGTATCGCAGGTCTACGAGCACTAAAGAGATATGAGAGAATTCTTCTACAGTTATAGTGTTTGTAAGTGTCGTGGGAAGAGTGTAGCCTAATCGGTTCCAGCTCCTGAGCTAGTCCGAAGGAAACAGTTTATTACAGGCAGCAAATGGAAATATTCATTAAACTTTCCGCTACACTGCATCGAACCAGTTTATACAAGCAGTAATATAGCTCATATTATGGGCTGGCTTCAAACCGTTTTATGTACGAAGTTCGTGCATTTTGCGAGCACAAGCTACATTTTGAGTACTTAAGTCGTGATACGTAACTGTTAGTATGTACCTGTACCAAGCAATTAACTACACTAATGAAGTAAAATAAGTAGTCACTTATGTAAATAAATTGAATTCAATTTCTTTTTTCTTAAAATATGGTTACATTTGAAGTGTAGATGTCATTATGGCAAATCACGTCATATTTCACCATTAATTGGCAAGCAAATTACATATTTTAAATATCCGGTAAATTTAACTAGGCTACATTTTTTTTTTAATAAAACGTAAAGGAAGAATCTAATTAATCATTTGGTGGGATGAGATTCTGGTGACAGTATACAAGGAGTCTTAGAACCGTACTCTAAATAATGAAGATAGCAGATTTTACTCAAATGACATAACTTAAAGAAAAGCAAAACTGCATTCGAAGTTTTTAAAATACGCTGCTACATCCAGGAATAGAACTGATACCTACTTATGCGAAAAAAATACACCTTGTACTTTTATTGCACCAAGTATTAACTGATAAAAATCAACTCCCTGTATATCTAATATCGAAGTTATTTTGTTAATTTATAATTTAAATTCAGCTTATTTAAAAAAACATTGCCACTGAGACACGTAGCATCATTAAAAATGGGTCGGAAAGCAAAATAATTACGGTAATGTCACTTATCCCCAGGAAGAGATTGATTTGAGGCGTTTGAGATCGATCACCCTCGAGCACTGAAGACTTACTTCCTTAATGAAAGAGATAGGAAAAAGCCACTGCAATTTATTTAAAAATAAACAAAGCCTTTAGGTAAAGAGCCTGCTTCACATGATGAAAATCAGTGAGGCTCGGGTTCGAATCCTGGCATGTACCAATGAGTTTTTCAAAACTTACGCACATATTTATCACAATATGGACGGTGAAGGAAAACATCGTAAGGAAACACGCAGGTCCCAGAATGAATTCTGAAGCATTTGTTAAAAACCCGGTTAGGCGATGTGCTAATCTATCACGTTTAGGGGTCTTTGAGTATTAAAACTCAAAGTTAGGGGTCCAAAGAATATCTCGTGAAAAGTGGGTATATTCAGAAATTGTATACTTCTGTCTATCCCCTCGGGGATATGAGGCCTGAGATTATTATGATTTATTTTGTTTATTTAAATAAAAAAAACAGATGTTTAATAAATAATAAAAAGATTTATTTTCAGATTACAAGATCAACATTTTTGGAGGGATCCCGGTTTTCATAAATGTGCTTTGATTTCTGGTAAGGGCATGTATCCGAACAAAAGTTATTGACATAGCTGAAAGAATTAGCAAGCTGAAATAGCCGGCCATATATCGCGAAGAACCAACAACCGCTGGGGTAAACGTGTGGGTGTGCTGGAGTTGAGACCGCGGCAAACGTAGAGTACGACGCCCTCCGGCCAGATAGGATGACGATCTGCGAAAGGCTGCAGGCAGATGCTGCGGATGCATCAAGCTGAATACAGGGCGCTCATAAGGGGAGGCTATATCCAGCAGTGGACTAAGATAGGCTGATGGTGATGATGATCATGAAGAGATTGTATTTGTATTATACTACTCTGTACTACACAGTAATCAAATCACCACCTTTGTTCCATCACATGGTATAGAAGCCAGCTAAACGAGGAATGCGATAAAATCCAAATTACAACAAATCCATTTAGTAAAATAGTAATACGGTGGAGGGTTTAATCTGTGTATTTTGTTTGGCTTCCGATTTTGCTGAGAAAATTAAAATTTATTATCATTTTGCGTGGGAGATTGTAGTCTATATTGCTCATAAATATTGTCAGAAGTACCTATTTGATGATAATTACGGTATAGGTATAGATACTAATAATATGATGCTATCGACATGAGATTAAAAAGAGCTGCCCTTGAGTTTCTAGCTGGTTCTTCTCGGGGTACTGCATTTGGAGCAACACGTCGGTGGGGATGGGCTGCTGTTTACATTTAGACAATCTTCATGTTTAGAGTGCCTCGTTATTAGACTATTGACATTTCTAAGTGTACTTTTTGATCCTACACAAAAAACTAATGATTATTGATTTATAATATATTTTTGCATAAAACTAGTACCTACCGTTGTGTCTGTACATTGGAAATATATGCGTAAAATGTAGCTTACATGATCTTGTAAAGCTTGCCACTTTACAGAAATCTTAGGATGAAATTTTTCATAGAAACATGGAGGTAAAAAATAATCAATAGAACAAAAAAAAACTTGTAAACAAATCCTACCTTTGATCCTGAAAGTAAAAGGTCCGTAATTTTCTTCAACCGTTTCAGAAATGACGAAGCATTTCATTTGGCGTAGCACAATTTTATTTGACACAATATGTTAGTTATTTAAAACAAAACGAAGATTTATTTGCGCTCAGCGGCTATCATCAGTCATCCACATAGATTATCAAAGTCCCTAAATAAATAAAGTATAAAAATAAGTCTATTTATTTCATAATACTAATAGTCTTTATTTGCACAAAATATGGTTACAAGTTGACACAGATATACTTAATAGGATTGTGTATATTTTACCAAATATCGGCATGCAAAAATTTTAAAATCATTGGAAAACAAGTCATTCTGGTAAAACAATTAATGAAGTAATAAATTTTCAAGAAACATAATTAAATTCCAATTTATGATTAAACAAGATTAAAAAGAGTCATAGGTACAAAACAGCGAAGAGTCGATCGCTGACTGTGGTCTTCTACAAACAGATTCTGTTTAATTTGTACAAAGGTCTTACTTGCCAACAGATAGCATCATCATCATTTTTAGCAACAACACATCAGCTTGTAAAAGTTGATTTGACATACGACTGACAATAACTGAAAAAACAAAAAGTAATCATAGATTTTTTTGGACAAGTCCATTCGGCAAATTAGTTATTCAAATGAGTTAGCTCAACCGGGCGCAGTCGTTACTAATTCTTTTAATGTCAAATAATTTGAGGTCTCCAAAGCGAGTTGGAGGCCATTTGCTTTCTTAATCCTTTAATTCAATACTTTGTTAGACTCTGCACTATCGGACTAAGGTAGGGGCGGAATGGCGGTCCGCCCCGGGCCTCTAGTCCTAGGGGGCCTCCAACATATAGCGAAAAGTTTTCTTGATGAATGCCTAAACAAGGATAAAAGGTAGTTGGGTGTTGGTTGGAGGCATCATAGATACAAATATGATTAAAGCTACACAAAATTTGGAGGCCCCCCCAGGACCAGAAGCCCGCCTTGGGCCTGGGGGGGCATTCAAATCCAAAAGTTCTAAGACCGGGGGGGCCTCACTTAGGTTTTCCACTCCGGGCCTCCGACATGACAGGCTTAGTCCGCCACTGAGACTCTGAGAATGTCTACTAAACACAAAGCTCGTAAGATGTAAATCTTCTTCAATTTTCAAATGGTTGATAATTCATGCAGCAATGGAGGAATGAATATACGTCTTTTCTCGTAGAGAGATAACTAGAGGTCATTGGCGGATGAAGTAGTGAGCAAAGAGAGAACTAAATAAGTACACATGGTTAAGAAGAACGACCAAACATTACAGTCATCGTGCCAGCTAAAATAGTAAAAGCAAACAATAAAATAACAAAATAGTAAAACAAATAAGTAGTAAAATAGTAAAATACAAACAATTCTAAATATTCTCGTTGAAACATCCAAACAAATCTTTATACGACAATAGTTTCAGACCACTTTATTTGACTTAATAAATAAAGGCCCGGCCGACTTGGCTCGGTAAACTTTTTAAATTTTAACTAACGGAGACATTCTTCGCAACATCAACGTAGGCAAAAGCAACAACGCGTTCTGCCAAAGGCAATATCATTATTTCATACTCGCAGACGAGTTCGGAAACGCTCCGCTATGTTTATTGTATGATCTCCTTTCAACGAGTCGCAGATTGCTTTTACAAATTTGGCAAACGGCGAAGTGCTCATCTTGAAAAAATATTATACAATTGCATTTCGTTTTCGCGTAATTACGTAAGTACTTTTCCGTGAAACGAATTTACCGGAGTTGCTTTTTAAGTACCCAAATGGGAGATAAGTTGCATCGTTTTTCCGCTAGAGGCGCCACTAGCACCTTGGAGTACAGTAAACTGTATTTTTTTATGATTAGGTACTTACCTACTGAACCGTATAATCGATTTCAGTTATCGATTTGATTTGTGGCTATAATTTCTCGTCTCCCTCAGCGTAGTCTAAGTTATAACCTCCCCTGACAACTAAAGTTTCCGGGAAGAAAAGAAGCATAAATACTTTATACAGATAAAAGTATGTGTATATAATAATAATAATAAAATAATAAGATGTGAGACACAATTCACTCACGGTTATTTAGTCCCAAACTGGGCAGGGCCTGTATTATGGGTCGGTACTAAACAAATGATAAACATACTTAAAGAAATATTAAACGACCAGACACGAAGCCAACAGACATGTTCATGCACACAAATGTTGGCCCCGAGCGGGGATCGAAACCGCGACCTCCGACTCAGAAGGCAGGGCCAACCAACTGAGCTAACAGGCCCGTATATAGGTATAAAGTCAAAAGTCAGAGTCAAAAGTTTTTATTCAATGTAGGAACTTAGAAGTCCTCTTACCGAAAGTCATTGCGACTCCACCGCTTCGGTATGTATAAACTAATAAATTGACTCTCTGACTGATCAATCAAAACCGAAACTGGGGCTAGAAGCATGAAATTTTGCAAATATTCCTGACATAAGTAAGAAGAGACAGCAAAATGATAAACTAACTGACTGATTGTTGATGTATCAACGCACAGCCTAAGCTGCTGGGTCTAGAGACTTGAAAATTTTCACATAGATAGCTTATACAGTGTAGGCATCCACTAAAAAGGGATTTTGCGAAATTCAACCCCTAAGGGGGTGAAAAAAAACGTGCGCGAGCGAAGCCGCCTAAAAGCTAGTTGCAATATAAAATTGCCGAGTATTACTCGAGTAAGTATATCGTTCCGTAATCAGTCTCAGGGTTGATCCAAATTAATTGTTTAAAGTTGAGCGGGTGAGTCGAGCTGAGTAATTTATTTTCTTTGGAAAACATGTTTGGGACATGCTTGGTACATAAATCTTGTGCCGACGCGTTCGTTGCTCAGCTATCGATTTTAAGTGACGAGTAGTGGGGGTTATAGGGGGATTGGAAGGAACTGGAACTTTAACGTAATCGTTATTATAACATTACAAGCGACCCGCTCCGGCTTCACACGGGTGCAATGCTAATACTAAAACCTTCCTCTTGAATCACTCTATCTATTAAAAAAAACCACATCAAAATCCGTTGAGTAGTTTTAAAGATTTAAGCATACAAAGGGACATAGGGATATAGGGACAGAGAAAGCGACTTTTTTTTATACTATGTAGTGATTTACAAAGAAAATATACATTCATTTACAATAATTACAGATAAAAAATGTCCTCCACAGAGAAACCATGTGGGACAGTGCCCAGAAGACTGGCATTCCGTCTCTGGATAGCTGATCCTTTGACAGAGCCTCCCTTTGCTGCCAGTCCTCTGGTCACCTGAAGCCTCGACCACCCGTACCAACCAACCCGTAGCATCCTAATGCTGATATACCTATAGTATTTTCCTCACAGGACCCCATGTTAGACTACAGGCCTACTGTCAGAATTTTCAAAGAGCCTCCAGGGGAACTATTCGATTTATAATGCATGACCCACCAGGTATACCGACGATATGGTTAAGGTTGCGGGAAGCCGCTGGTTGCGGGCGGCGCAGGACTGGAACAAGCTTAAAAATATAAGACCACCCATTGTACTCTTTTTGTCGCGATTTAGATAATGAATATACACAGAGCTGTGCAAACTATCGGACGTAAGTCGTGGACGTAATCTTGAGCGTTAAGACGTCCGACAGAAATCTGGTGTACTGAATTCAAAAGACTGTGTACACGTATCAGTCGCGGCTGTCTGCCGCGTCCGTCAGCTGCATCCGATAATTTGTTTCCAGCTTAATTCATGTTTTTACTAAGACTATTTTGTAGTTTTTTTTCTTTTAGTACCTAAGTAAGACTAACACAAAAGTTTAATTCTAAAATATATTTTCATCAAGAGTTGTTACTAACTTACAACTTGATTTACAGGGTACAAGCCTTTTCCGAGATTTTGTTCGCGTTCTGGACTGAAAAGTAGCCTACGTCTTTTGTGAAAATAAAAGCTATCTCCCTCTCAAGTTTCTTTTAGTTCTACTGTAAAATTTATTATTTAGCTGTGAAAAGCATATTATGATATTAAAGGTTACAAATGAAGAATAAATTGTCTCTGACATTCTGCTGGTGTTCAGTCCATTCCGTTTCAACGGAGGTCAAAACTCTCATTCAAATAGAACTAACAAGAACTCCCTCCATTACGAACTAGCATATTTTTCTCTGGAGCAGTACTAACACCATTTCTTTTTTTAAGTTTCCTTTGTTTATATTATCTATCACCTTGTTTTTCTGTGTATAGAGAGTAATATTTTTTTCACCTCTCTAACCTTGTAAAGGAACATCGTTTTCACCGAAATTAGTGAGTAAAGTCCACTTTTACTCACTGTTTTAAAGAGTGAGTTAAAGTACCGGATATCCGGTTGTCAATTCAAATTCAAAACCAAAAAGATTGAAAACCTCCTTGCTTCGGTTTGAAATTCTTTGAAAAGTTTTTATCAAAAAGTTTTTAGTTTAGAAACGTTCTAAAACTATAATTGGGATTTCCATTATGTTGCCACCAGTGCAGAATTTTTGCAAAAAAAATAGTCTGGAACTTCACTTTCCTGGAATAGTTCCAAAGAATATTATTAGAATTACGTAAAAATACTAAATTAATGGATAATTATTATTATAAACAAAATATTATCTTTAAATATCAAAACATCATTTTGTAAAAGTTTTATCGGAAACAAGTTTTAGAACGCACCCTAAAGAAAAAAGAAAAATGCGTTTCATTTGTTTGGTCGTGTTTTGTTGTTTGGCGGGCGCTGTTTAATTTGTCACTTTTATGTTGGATTTTATCAAAATTTGTGCAAGAAAAGATGGATTTCAGTTCTAGTGAGGATGAAAATGACCAACTGACACCAAGTGAGTGTAGGTACATAATTCAATTACTGATTTGTACCTACTCATTTAACTACCTAGTTACCTGTTTCCTTTGCTCGCTTAGAGAGGTGAAAAGTTCTGTACATCAACACGAGAGGAAGTTTTTTGCATGTCGCTCTGTGAATGTCTCGATACGAAATATCATGTCAGAATTTACATGATATTTCCCATCTCGACCTTCACCGTCGCTAAACCCAGCAAAATCTAACTTACCTCTCTTGTTGTGTAAATAACTATTGTTTTGTCTGATCTTCATTTGTTTTTACGAAGTTATATTTTTTGTTAAGTCTGATTTTCATTTGTTTTTATGACCCGCCAAGTCTCGTCACTTGCACCAGCCTCCGTAAGTAATTTAATATTAATTATTTTGCAAGGAGCAGATTAATTTCGTTTACATAACGAAATTTAAATAAGGGTCGTATTTCTTAGATAACACAATCTGGTAAAGGAAATATAATTTACGTTCAAGAATCAGACAAAGGTGTACTAAAAGGGGAATCAAAACTCGTTACATTGCTAACAGAGAAATATTTTTCCCTATTCCTGCACTTTGTCGCAAGTCAGAGAGGCACGCGTAAATTTTATGAAAAAAAAAAAAACAAATTTGTTGGATCGAACCCCATATATGAACGTTTTTTTCGATACGACATTTCCATAAAAAAATTGTGTAAACAGCATTATTTCTAATGTCATGTAATGTCTAAAAATGTTTGCAACTACATATGATCACCATAAAATATACGTATGAAACGCAAAATTCACAACCATAAAATATCACATTTGCAAAATATCATAAATCGTATTTGAAAAAATCAGCCAAGTGCACTTTGTCACAAGTCAGAGAGTTTTTTTTAAGATAAACAAATATATTACTATGTCGGATTAAACCTCTTTCACGTTCTTTTCATACGAGATTTCCATAATACACATGTTAGGTACATACCTATAAATGGCATTATTTTTATGACTGACATTAGGAACTGACGAGAGCGTAGGTATAGTTACTCTGCTAAACATTGTTGTCACTCCAGTCACAGTTTTACCTAGGTATGTCATTACTGAACTGCCCCCTAGCCAAGTAGCATTGTACAATTTAATCGACTGTTCTTTTAGATTGACATAAGCACTTGCCAACGAGCGCTAACGCTAATGTCAATCCCATACATGTCAATCTATAAGATCATTCGATTAGACTGTGCAATGCCACTTGGCTAGGGGGGGACAACGTCTCACGAGTCAGCTAGTCATAACTGCAAGATGTGAACCTAACTTTAGAACACTATAGTTCTATAAAACATTTTCTTAGCCATAAATATTCTAATAAGGCGTAGGCAGAGGTATTTCATTACTGGATATACCCACATTTAACGAGATATATTGGACCCCCAAACGTGATAGGTGGTAAACTTTATTTGTATATATACGAGTAGGTACAAACATCTTGAACAAAAGAAAAAAGAGGTGTGAATATCAGGCCCTAGAAACATGTCAGGTTGTTGCAGGATACCACATATGCCAACACATTGTCTCCATCCCATATTAGTGCCACCTCAAGAGATCTGGTGTGGAGTGGAGATGCCAACCCCAAGAAAGACTACATCTTAGAATCATGAAATTTTTCACAAAGTTTCCATAAATGACAGTAAGCACTAAAAAGGGATTGAAATGTCGCTGGTCACTCGCTGTAGTAGAATATAAACTTTTCATTTGTCATTTACATAGCCTAAGAGTCCATGCGGCATATCGCTGTTAGACATTTTTTTGACTCCTAATAAATACCTTGCCTAGCATTTCACTATTTGCATTATCCATCAAATGAGCCCATAACGTAGTATAAACTGTATAACATGTAACAGAATAAGCGCAATTCCTGAAATTAGTTTTTTTAGTATCGACTACTTATTCGATTTCAGCTATTTATAATATGTGTAAAATTAAAAAAAAAAGAATTATCGTAGCTGAATTTAGTGCTTTCTATGGAAATCGTGCTATTATTAATCGATGTGTAAGAAAATTGGTTAGACACAAATAAAGTTCGATTGCATCATATTTTTTTTATATTAATATACTAATTAGGGTGTATGAGGAATTGCGCTTTTTCTGTTATGCGTTGTATATGCGTGATATGTTATAATGGCTGTTTTGGTATTAGTAACATGTCTTAATTGTTTTAGGGCCCAACAAATATGTTTACTGTTCTAGCTCTACCTTATCCAAGAGTGGTTTCTAACTTGTGTATGTATAAGCACGATGCTTACCTATATCTAACAAACAGAGCTATAACTTATGTATTTCTATTTTCAAACAAAATTTGGTTATTGTTTGTTGTACACCGAAACTTGGAGGTTTTAATCTAAAACATTTCATAGCTTCATACTTACAACCATTTAAGTTTTATTTTTGTTCCCGGAGTTTGCCACAAACTAGCTCTTCTCAACTTCGATACCAGTAAACGAGTTCCTAAGATCTCGAAAACCGCTGGAAAACAAAAGCTTCTATCGAAATATGCCGGTTTCTAGACATTTCCATAATCAGTGCGCAGCCGCTTCGTTCATATTCGATTCGAATTCGAATTTACATAATTAAATCGCGAAAAGTATCAGCTATTTTCGAACATTTTCGAATGAGCTGCGGTTTTCGCTTTTCAAGTCGATATTTCGTGAATCCGCAACTGTTTTTAATCAAAGGACTCGAATATTTTTGATAATGTGAACATAATGACAGTTGATTTGTTCTACTAATTACATAGTACTAATTTATGTAGGTACACTATAAGTATTTATACGTACTCGTGCCTACATATAGACAAAATATAATAAAGTATAAATTATGAAACAAAATATAATAGAGCAGTGATAACCCGAACGGTTAATGAGCCGGCCGAAAATTAGTGAGGCTCGGGTTCGAATCCTGGCATGTACCAATGAGTTTTCAAAAACTTACGTACATATATTTATCACTAGCTCGACGGTGAAGGAAAACATCGTAAGGAAACCCGCAGGTCTCAGAATTAATTCTGAGACATGTGTAAACAGACCCGGTCCGGCGATGGGCTCACCCCTATCACGTTTAGGGGTCTACTAATATTTCGTGAAATGTGGGTATATCCAGTACCTAATGGAATACCTCTGCCTACCCCCTCGGGGATAAAAGGCGTGAGATTATATTATGTTAATATAATCTTATCATTTAACCAATATATATATATAATTTAATCAAAATATATTTAAAAA
This sequence comes from Ethmia dodecea, assembly GCA_963855545.1. Taxonomy (NCBI): domain Eukaryota; kingdom Metazoa; phylum Arthropoda; class Insecta; order Lepidoptera; family Depressariidae; genus Ethmia; species Ethmia dodecea. The sequence continues at coordinate 2,371,449 of OY979457.1, forward strand.
ATAGGTAGCTTATTATTTTAATTTCCTTGGAACATTTTAATAATCGCAGTAGAAAATATTATTTCTCAAAGAATCCACCAAATCGGCTTTTGCTGAACATTTTGTCCGGGGTTCTTTGATGGAGGGTTAATAAACCTTTTGTAGAAATTTTCAATAGGCATAGTACTTTGTCCAATATAGAAAATCATGGACTATTTTTACGTTCCGTTTATTGTAAATCTCACATTTTCTTGCAGAATCAAAGGATGTAGAAGTTTTTATTAGTAGTATAATCTCACGCCTTTTCATCCCCGGAGGGGTAGGCAGAGGTATTCCATTACTGGATATACCCACATTTCACGCGTTACATTGGACCCCTAAACGTGATAGGTGGTGAGCCCATCGCCGAATCGGGTCTATTTACACATACATCTCAGAATTAATTCTGAAAATAAAGTTTTTATTATACGTATAAAACTTAAAATGTTTAGGACCACTTCAAAGATAAACAATACTAGATTAAAATCTGGCCTCTTGAAGTTTCTTCCTAAAACTTAATACCTTCATAAAGTAAAACCGTGGAGCCAGGGACGCATTTAGGTGAATTGGAAGTGGGTCAAGTCTAAAAATTAAAAGAAAGCAATGAGAAAACTATTTTCACATTCGCGCCGCTAGTAACTTATAGCTTTTTTTTGTATAAATTAATAATAAATAATATAAGAATAAATAACATACATTATAAAATTTCGATTGCAGTAAAGTTTTCCTTTACTATCTTGCAATAAAGCTCAATTATCTATGTACATTAATTAAAAAAGAAATAGCATAGAACTCTAAAGAGTAAAAACCTGACTTCAATGAATAGGTAAAACTAAAAAATTCAGTCGAATTGAGAAGGAACCTCTACCTTTTGTAAAGTCGGTTAAACAATCATCGAAATCGGTTGGCGTTATATTGAGTTATTCGTCCATTTGTCGCGCACATACTTTATACAAATTTAAGACTTATATAGTTTTCTCATGGATGCTATTGGCAGAACAGAACTGGACCAAATTAAAATGGGACCACACGAGAAGCACCAGCTTCCAAATTCCAAATATAAGTACAAGTACAACAATACTAAAAAAATATAAGTACAAGCTTTGGAAAAGTGGTTCCTTCCAGGGACGGAATATGCTGCCTACTGGAATTTTTTCTCTCATCTAAGGGAGGTTTTCTCTTTCCTTGATCCGGTCCTGACTTTAACTTGGCCGAATCGCGCGACATCTTGGCAACACCCGCGTGATTAAAATCTGTGAAGCGTATACACAAGATAATCTGGCATCAAACCAATGCCGCTCTTTAATACGCGCTGTATTCGTAAATAAAGAAATCGGTTCAAAAGATCTTGTCGAAAACAATGAGTACGTTTGCTGTTTTATTGGTTTTTAATCTTCACAGTCACATAATTTATGGAGAAGTCAAATCTCAAGGCAAGTCGAGAGACACGCTTCTCATTCATATGAATGTTTCGAGTACTGGCACGTACCAATGAGTATTCAAAAACTTACGTACTTATTTATCACTCGACGGTGAAGGAAAACATCGTGACGCTGGGCAATCTTTTAAAAGTAATAAACTAATAACCGGCTGAAAACGGTAGCTGTCAACGTTTTACCGTACACTGTGATTTATAACAAACTAAGCTTTCTCTCTGGTGCCACCTAACTATTTTTATCTGAGTGCTTCAGAAGTAGGTTAATGTTTTTCACAAATTGTCGCCTGCATGTATGTAATACCGCGGTATTTCCGGACTGATACATCCTTCAAGACTTTTCTTATTTGTTTTATTGTTTTGTTTTATTTTATATATCTGGTTTATATTAATTAATATTATATGTTAATATAACATTGTTATTGCTTTATATGTGTGTGTGTATCTGTGGCAAAAATAAAAGTTTTTTTCTTTCTTTCTTTCTTAGCGTACTCCCACCTCAACTTGTGACTCTTGAGTTGCAGGGCGACGGTAGTTACTTACCATCATGTGACCCGTCTGCTGGTTGGCCCCTATATTATATAAAAATATGTTTACAATGACGTAAGTATGTGTTCATATATTCTTGCCTCCTATAGTCCAAATAACTCATCGACCAGATCGAATGAATATGCATGTGTTTATTTTTACACGTTTTATTCTATAACATCATAGTTATGTATCTATTTACTGAGACCTCAGGGAAATCAAAACTCCAAACATTACTTTAGCTTTCGACGCTCGGACTGACAAACTTCCCTTAATATAGAGACACCCAATTCGTCGAAATTTCCAACTTTGGGCCAGGAAAAATGGCCGGGTAAGATTTATATCTTAATTTTGACAAAGTCCCGCACGGTTTTGGGCGGCACAAATAAGTTATAAGATTTATAGCTGGACGGTGATTGAAAAAGAGATTGTAAATGTATTTTGTAGATGGCGTTCGTAGTCCTGCAATGGCGGTGTATTTATAAAATAAAAAAAAATTATTTAGAAACGTCCATAGGTACCTAGGTAGTCTAATGAAGGTACTAAAAAAAAATTAAATAAAAAATGACGATTTAATATTTCTACAAGGGACTCTAAATTCGTCCTTAGGGTGTAGAGGTTAAGCTTTGGTTTCCTAGGATAGCGGAGCCGTCATATAGCGGCCGTCATAATAAGCAATATTATGACACAGTTTCCTATAGAACGGTATTTGACACTGGGACACAAAAAGACGACCGTCTTTACGGTGACGACGTGTCTATACTGGCTGCTACCGAGAAAAACGTTCACGAACCATCCCACACCGACGAGACGGCCGTCATGCAAATGGCAGCACCGGTTTTTTTACGTTACGGTGTCAAATACCGCTCTATAGGAAACTGTGTCATAATATTGCGTATTATGATGGCCGCTATATGACGGCACCGCTATCCTAGGAAACCAAAGCTTTAGCTGAATGTAAATAGCAGCCTATTGCCCGACGAGTTGCTTATTCCAAATGCAGTCCGAGAACAACCAGCAAGAAACTCAAAGACAGCTCTTTTAACGGCATGTCTTACTAATAATGATTTATGTACTCTAATATTTATTATTTCACCCGTGTAGTTCCCGTTCCCGTGGGAATACGGGAATAAAATATAGCCTATCTTACTCAGGGATATTCTAGCTTTCCATTGATGAAAGAATTTTTAAAATAGGTCCAATAGTTTTTTATTTTATTTGTAACAAAGATACAAACATACAAATCTTTCCTCTTTATAATATTAGTATAGATATAGATTATGATTTTGAACGATCACAATGGTTAAGCAATCTTGGGCAAGGTCAATCAGCCAATGGGTGAGTGGCATGGCATTACGGTCCATTTACACGAGGGCAATCCAGTAAGACAATCCACTAAAACTGCATACAAAAAAAACTTCAGGACAATCCATTCCACTGTCCTCAAGTTTTTTTTGTATGCTGTCTTAGTGGATTGTCTTACTGGATTGACCTCGTGTAAATGGCCTATTATATCACGAGCGAGTCCGATGCATGTTGTCGTTGGTCCCGGTTTATGCAGTGTTCAAAAAACCGTTAGACATAGATTACTTTTTATTTCGAAAGTCGGATGAAGTCACAGACAAAAAATATAATAAAAATAAATTTATATAAAAAAGCAAATGACACTTTTAAATCGAAACATCAATTTATGTCACAATGCTCAATACACTATACTATATAGGTACACATTTCTCTTTGATTGAATTTTCGTGGAAAAGATTAATTGAAGTCGCAGAAGGAATAATTCGCTTCTAAGAAATAGAGACATTTGAAATGAAAATTTTTATAATGCTGCCGTATTTTCATTTGGGTGAAATAATAATTGGAAACAGCTGAATGCTTCTAGATTATTACGATTGTTCGTAACCAGGGAAGAATATAGTCTGTCGTAGTACCCACAGCCATATAATATGTTTGTTATCTACATCTACACAAATATTATAAAGAGGTAAAATTTGTGTCTTTGTAGTTTTGTATGTTTGTTTGTAATGAATAAACTTAAAAACTAACTGACAGTTTTTTTATGTTATAATTTATTTTGTGTACACCTTATTATTTTGTTCTGACTAAATACATACAGAAAAATAACGTGATTGTGGGAGCAAGTAAACCAGTCTTACATATTCATTTACTAGTACGAAATATTTCCACTACGAAAAAATCTCGAAAAAAATCCTTTAGGAACGTAAAAATATTTTGCAAGATTCAAAATTAGTGGGAATACAATAAAGAATAATAGAACAGTTATATCCTTAGTTTTCAAAGAAGGTTTCATTTGTAGAAACTCAATTTAAAAGTTTCTGCTTTCACAAGGCTGCTTCTTTCTTATTGCTTTTGTTAGTTTCATGAACGTTATCTTAAAAAACTAGTTTTTATCAATTTGCGTAATATTAGTCTTTTTATACGTAAATCATGCTCAGCCCCTTACACCATCCTTAGCCCAAAATTGTATATGTATCTATAATAAAACAACATATTAAATTTGTTGTAATATAGCTATTATTTAATATGTTTTGTGATGGGAGCGCATAAATACAGTAAGTAATTTTTGTTTAAATAACTAACCCCAGTAGCTCTCTCTACTTTGAAATTCCTGCAACTTCCTTTTGCCCCTAAATAAAATCATCAGAAATATTTTAAATATTATTTAATTTGCTATAAAGATGGACAAGCATTATATAAAACGACCAGATGCCCAAGGACATTGCCCGCGTGGATTGTGTTTTTGCAGATCCCGTAAAAACAAAATTTTTCTCTTAGTGCTCACTTAAGTCATTTAGGGCACCTTTGTACAAAATTTCATGCTTCTAGACCCAGCTCTTTCGATTGTGCTTTGATCGATCTGTCAATCAGCCAGCCAGTTTCTTCTATAGAAGATAGAATCCTCTAAATTGCAAGTTGATGCATTAGCCGTTCCAGTCCACTAAAGTTTTCTTTATCACCACTTCACCAATGGCTAGAAAGGATCAATTTACAATGTCCTTATCCTTTAAATATAGCATTCAACAATCACAATAACTACAAAATGAAGTGTCCAACTAAAGTCAACTACTTAAACGAAGAAGCTTGTAGACTATAGCCACAAAACGAAAAACATAACGACTGCCATCTCGTTTCTTACAACAAACCCGGTCATGCGAGAAAAGGAGACAAGAACACACAACTTCCACAATTTCTCTCGAGGAAACGACGCTACGGTTCAAAATTAATTTTCTTGCAAAGTTTAAATAACTATGAAACTAATCTACGAAGAGACAATGGGCTATGTTATTTTTCAAAGCCTCTTTGTAGCTCTTTAATAGAACTAAGCCTTTTTGCAATGGAAATTACAGGAGTACAGTTTCTAACTAAATGGACTTTAAATTGCTGCTTCCCGTTTTTACTGGAGTTGTATCGTGGAAGAAAAGATTTTATTTGGCTACGGGCTGTCTACAGCGCCTACAGATCGACATAGATGACGCAAGTACAGAAATCTGTATGAAAATCAATTGAGCCTTATTTTTGTACTTATAGAAAAGTTTACCAGTGCTATACTTCCGAGCCAAATAGACATTTTACAGTTTTAAACAGTGCATTAGGAATTCATTGCCTTTTCGACTGATGTAATGATTGGTAGTGAAATGGACTTAACAGCAACTAAAATAAGTGTTTTGACTCATTCTACATCGCTTGATTCATACACAATTGAGTAGGTTATGTAGGTAGAACATTCCATAGCATTTATTACAATATATGCAACTTTTGAGATAATTGATAGCTATTAATCTTTGTGACCAATGATCACAAATCATCTGCGTTCTCTTTGAATGGATCAAGTAGCAGTGGCTGTTATGTATGTATGGATTTTGTAATTACTTCTTTTTATTAACATAGTACATGAGTTACCCATTGTTAATTACTAACAAAACGAATCGGAACAAAAATATGTACTCCAAATAATCAAGACGTCACTTTTGTTAAGGTTTTGCTACGAATTAAATCATGCATGAAACTCAAAACATCATCATCAATTTTATTTTATTTTTATGCAAGTCCTACAAGATCCATAGATGCATGATTGTCGATGTTGGGTATCTATACATAAAATAAATACTTAAGATCTTGCAGAACCACCATCTCCCAATCCGCAGTGGGCTCGCGTGGGAGATTATAGCCCACACTTCCTCATGTGTGAGGAAAGACCCTTAGCTCAGCAGTGGGCTGTTACGGGTTGATGATGATGATGATGATGATCTTGCAGAAAGACCATCTTGATATTATCAATAGTTGCTGAGTGTTACAAGTTGTGTTCTTTGAGGATATACAGAAAGGAAACTTTGAAGACAACATCTGAGACAAAAATGCCCTTTGTCCTTCTCAAAAGGATATGTTCAAACGGGCAGAAACAATCTGTATGTCAAACCGACCGGACGAAACGAATATTATCTGCCTCTCTTGAATGGATCTTGAAACTTTTCCAGTAACTAAAAGTCGTTCACTACCTCTTGTCCGACTCGGACTCGTGGAGATTCCTTCAGAAACTAATGAAGTTGTCACAAAAATTGGAACTAGATTTCCTAAAATTTTTCCAATTGATTTTTTTTCAATAATAGGTGTTTAGTTTTTGAAAATTGAGGAACTATTTTTGAGTTCTGTATAAACCGAAAATTAAATAAAAATTTTTTTTACAATTAATTGCACTTTGAGTAGGTAGAGTTTTTTTTATCTTAAACTTGTGAACTGTTCTTAAATTGGATTAGGGACTTGAGGTGTATAAGTAATCAGTAGATCTAATTATAGTAAAGTATTATGTAATTCAATACTTAGAATACTGGCTCTCAATGTACTATTTACAGTACCTACTCACTACTTAGCTTATTCTTCCAGTAATGCAAATCTCGAAAACTTGTACATTAACGATAGTAAATCAAACGATGTCAAACAATGTGCCGACCAGCATTTCCATCTAAGAGAAGCATTAAAAAAATGTTTGCTACAAATCTAAAAGAAAAACATAACCTAAAAACAACCTAGAACCCGAACGGACATGGGCGTATCTCTCCTTCCCAAACCCAACCTCATAGAATTTTATGTATACCAGCAAACATAGACTCGGTCCATCATGCAGACGGTAGACTTGCTAACAATGTTACCATAAACACCGTCGTAACGCTGATTCGCCCCCGCCAACCCCGCGCAATTTCCTGTAGCACCCCAACAGCTTACAGCCTTCCTGTGCAGGACTGCTGGGTTTGGTGCAAGGGACAAGGTTCAGGCGGATCAGAGTGGCTAAGACCGTCTTAAAATGAGAAGACGGTGTTTTGGCGGGAATTCGGAAATCCGACGTCATGCTTTTTGTATAATTTTCATTTTGCTGTATATTTCGGGTTTTAACTCATATTAGTGATAGTATATCAAATATTATATGGCAAGTGTCCTTGAAAGTGTGCAGTAAATGCGAAATTCGATAAAATGCGAGGGATGAAGATTTTTGAATTGCCTCAAGAAGTCACAACGGAGTCTTCAGTAAAAGTGCTATCATTTTTCTGTTGATAAGCAAGATGTGCAAAAAGTGTTCAAGACATTAATTTTTGTGCATGGTCTCTGAAACAGAGTGATTTAACTAAGATTGAAGTGTAAAATAAAGACTTGAACAGCTCTTGACTTGAAAACTAAATTACCTACTTGACATTGGCAAAATGCAAAATGCGGTGCCTTTATAAATAATAATAAAAAGGCTTGAGCAATATCAATTTAGCAGCAAAAAAGTATAAAATCGGAAGAAATTGGTACCTTCAAAGGAACGGTTCGTTCTCGATCATGATATAAATCACATGCAAAATGTTCTCTTCCCACAAGATGACGTAAGAACATAAGTGTCAATGATAATAAGACTCGTGATATAGGCTTGATCCATGGTAAAGATATGACCAAAAGTGTAAATGATACCAAAAATGTTGACGTAATAACCAACGGTTAGAGAATATTCCTTTCCGTATAATGAAGTCAAGCTAATGGTATTACCATATTACAGTACGGCCGTTTTAACTTGGCTTCTCTGAACATAGGCTCTGCCCGCTCAAACAGCCTCGTACCGCAAAATGGTAACTAAAAAAATGTTATTGCGCAGCCATTTGCGCAATTTCAGAGCTGCCAAGTTAAAACGGCTGTACTGTAAGTGTAAACGGAACCACAAATCGTGACGTAAGCTTATCAAGAGACAATCTCTCATCACTTACAGCACCCCTGACTTAGCCATTTGCAGAACAGCGTCAGCCCCGCAATTTGGCCTATTGAATTCTGTCGCCCACTGCTACGGCCGGGAGGCGCATTGTAGCAATCTGTTTTCAGGCCTCTGTTAATATGAACAATTAGAATCCATTAGGTCTTCATTCATGTGTTGTGCAAGAAAAGGTCATGGTCCAGTAGATGTCGGACCTGACTTTTTTTAAGAGTACTTGGTAGTTTCAGGTAGGACCTGGACCTTGAGTGACCTGTTCATTATTCTAGGGACGGATTTGAAAAATTAATCGATTTTTAGAATAATCGAGTTTTAATTAATCAATGTGACATCCCTACTGTTCTTGTTTTTAGATCGGATTTCATTTCATATATACCTATAGTAGGTTGAATATAGAAAAGAGTGAAATGGCACTATACCTAAAGCTATCGAATTTTCATACCGTGTCAAAAGAACGTGAATTGGGGAAACATGCAATTATGTACATTACTTATAAATTATTTCGCTAAATAAAACTATATACACATACGGGTTGCAATCTATTACATCCAGAACTGTTCCATTATAATGCAACTATAACGGTAATCTGTTTTGTATGTCAAAAAACAAATAAGATTGTGTTAATAAATAATCTCACGCCTTTCATCCACGAGGGGGTAGGCAGAGGTATTCCATTACTAGATATACCCACATTTCACGACATACATTTGACCCCTAAACGTGATAGGTGGTGAGCCCATCGCCGGACCGGGTCTTTTTACACATGTCTCAGAATTAATTCTGAGACCTGCGGGTTTCCTCACGATATTTTCCTTCACCGTTGAGTTAGTGATAATAATAAATGATACATGCCAGGATTCGAACCCGAGCCTCACTGATTTTCGACCGGCTCTTTAACCGTCCGGGCTATCACCGCTCTATAAAATCACAGCACATTTAGGATATTTAAGGCATATATGTACTATACATTTTAAATCTCTAGATCCACACGGCTTAGGGTGTCGGTTGTGTGTCAGTCAGTCAGTCAAACGGTACCTGTATTTTATTATTTATATTTGATGAAACTTTAAAAAATAAAAGCGGTCGGATATCCGCAACATGGCATGCCCGAATATCGGGTTTTTACGAAATTTATTGCATAGTTAATAAATTGCCTGCATTTTTATTACCAACTGATGCGACCCAATAATTCTGAAATGAATTTCCACTCAATTTTGTGGAATTTTCCATATTAATTGTTGGCACACAAATGTAGCGGGGATTCAAATCAGATCGCTGTATCTGCGATCTGATTTGCTCAATCGAAATGTTGCTTGGTGCAACAAATATAAAACTGTGTAACAAACTAGCTGCACAGGACCTGATAAAAAAGTTATATGGCCCATCCTGTAACAGTAGGTATAGATCATAATTAAAGGAAAAGTTAACCTTAAAAACATTGAAATAGAGTATAGGAACTCCGGAATTACGAAAAAATTGCGATTTAATACATTTGTGGTTTAATAATAAAAGATAGATTATTGCATGGTCACGTAAATTACATCTATATCTACACTAATGTTATAAAGAAGAAATACTTATTGGTATATTTGTTTGTTTCTATATTTGTTACGAATAAACTCAAAAACTACTGGACCGATTTATTATTATTATTTATTTATTATTTATTACAACGACGTACACAATAGTTAACAATCAGTAAATTATATTAAAAGATTAAAAGCTAAAGGTTTTGTTCTAGATTGCAAACCAAAAACGTGAACGTACAGCTCGATTAAGCAGACTATCTGAGTAAATATACATTTAAGAAAATTTTACACTTATAGATAAATAGATCACAGTTATACTTATCAGTTATAGCAAAGCAACGTGTGACAACAATGACATCTGTAAATGAATGTATATTTTCTTTGTTAATAAAAGTTATAATTACATTAATAATAAAATAAAATTATCTAAGGTTGAGGATATCTGTAACTAGCTTTTTAAATAAATTTTGTTTTGGATTAAATATATTAATTTCTTGTTTTTCTAAGGATAATTCATTGTACTGGCGACAAAATCTAGTTAAGGGGTTATAGAAGGAGGTATTATTTTTGTAAACATTTAACAAAAATGTTTTGGGGTGGCGAGGTCTAATGTTTATACATATCTCGGAGAGTAGGAAGGGAGAAATGAGGTATGAGTGCAATATTTTGTGTAGGCAGATTAAGCCAATTTGGTCACGGCGAGTGCTAAGCTTATTTAATTCGAATCTAGCTAGTCTCACCTCATAAGACGGCATTCGTCGACGACTATAACCTAGTCTGAAGAAGACAGTCCGGAGGGCTCTACTCTGTATAGCTTCAATTCTACTACTGTGCAGTTTGTAAAAAGGGGACCAGATTACAGAACCATATTCAATGACACTCCTGACCAAGGTGTCCTGACAAATGTATAAATGATATAGGTTTCTTAAAATGTTTTGTCGTTCGAGTTATAAATCCAAGAAGTTGGTAACCCCTGCTAACAATGTTGTCATAGTGACTTCTAAATGTTAATTTTTCATTGAACAGAACCCCTAGATCCTTGGCAACACTCTTGCGGTCTAAAATATGTTTTCCAACTTTGTACTCGTGATTTAATTTAAGACGTTTATTAGTGAAGGAGACGATGAAGCACTTGTTGATGTTTAAATACATGCTATTTGTTAAGCACCATTCTAATAGTGTGTTAACATCTTTCTGCAAGGAGAGACAGTCGCTGGATTTTGAAACAGAGGTAAAAATCTTGAGATCATCCGCGTATAACAAACAGGGACACTGTAACTTTGAAATAAGATCATTTATAAATAGAATGAAAAGAAGGGGCCCTAAATGGGACCCTTGCAGGACACCGGATGTAATGATCACTGGAGATGATAAAAACCCCTTTATGGATACAAGCTGACTGCGATTACTTAAATATGAGCAAACCCAACGAAGTAAATTGCCGTGAATCCCATACGCCTCAAGCTTATGACAGAGTAACCTGTGACTGACTTTGTCAAAGGCCTTCTGGAAGTCAGTAGGTATACACTGAATCAACCTGACCTCCACCAGCAAAGACAGAACATATATAGTGTTTATATTCCAGATTGCTGATGGTTGATTTCCCTTTGACAAATCCATGTTGCTTATCAGAAATTATTGCACTCACTAGGTTTAAAATATGGTCATAAACTAAGCTCTCCAAGACTTTAGCAAAAGTGGACAAAATACTTATTGGCCTGTAGTTACTGCATTGTGAAGGGTCGCCAGATTTAAGGATCGGGACTACTACCCTCCAGTCCGCAGGAAAGACGCCAGAGTCAAGGGACCACTGGTACAGAATAAGGAGAGGAGTGCTCAGTTCTGAGGCACATTCCCTCAGGAATCTGGCAGGTATTCCATCCGGTCCCGGTCTTTTATTTGGATCTAATTTCTTAAGCTTTAAAATTATGTGATTTTAAAAATTCTTTCATCTGTGGAAAGCTAGAATAGTCCTGAGTGACTTAGGCTACATTTTATTCCCGTATTCCCACGGTAACCGTGAAACGCTAATAGTAAATAAATAAAGTGGAAAAGCCTGCGCCCGACTTTTGTATTTAAAAAGTTCATAATTATACCCAATAATCATAATGTCCAATTGGACACAAAATTATTTGGACTCAGGAATGGAAATTGAACTGTGACATGATGTACCTTTGAGCTGTGTCGAAATAATTTTATTTCATTATTGCAGTGGGGACAGATAGTGGAGGCAACGGGAACTATTTTTAATAATTTTATTTTTTCCATTGTCCCCACTCAGTGGGGATACCGCCAGTGGGGACAATGGGAATACATCGAAGTATATTGAGAATTGAGGAATCGATAGCACAAGGACCATTGCCTCATTGAAACTTTTAATATTGCATCAATACAAAATTTTCACAATCAACGCAATATTGTGTTGGAATATAAATAGGGTTTGGTAATTTAATTGCATTTTAATCAGTTCTTGTTAAATATGTTCTGTTTATAATAATATTTGTTTGGATAATTTATTAATTTATAACTAGGTCAATTATTTAAGTGAATCTGATTTCATTCATTCATTGACCTGCCCCCTAACCAAGTATGGGACTGGCAATTGACATGTATGGGATTGACATTAGCGTTAGCGCTCGTTTGCAAGTGCTTATGTCAATCTCATACATGTCAATCTAAAAGAACATTCGATTAGATTGTGCAATGCCATTTGGCTAGGGGCTGATTTTGTTTAGTTATGGCATAGTTTTTACCAGCGATTTTGTTTATGGGATTAAAAGTAGCGTATGTCTTTTCTCAAGATGCAAACTTTTAGTCAAGACAGCGAGATAGTTCCTTCGCATTTATTATTATACTAGCAGCGCCCCGCGGTTTTACCCGCGTAGTTCCTGTTCCCGTTAGAATACGGGGATAAAATATAGCCTACGTGTTATTCTGATGTATTAGCAACATATTTGTAAAGTTTCATCAAAATCCGTTCTGTAGTTTTTGCGTGAAAGAGGAACAAACATCCATACATCCATCCATACAAACTTTCGCTTTCATAATATTAATAATAGGAAATAAATATTATTATGAAGTTACGTGCGTTGCATAAAAAGTTGCAATTATGTTTTGTTAGCTCTTAAAAACATCTAGATGTTTTACGAACATTTTAAATATAGGTATCATTCATCGCATAGAATGAAAAATGCATGGAATTCACATACATGGTCAAATTGTAATGCTCGCAGCTTTATAACGCGACCAAGTAACATTGATCAACCACACTAAGTAAGTATATTCACCGACCCGAAGTTTTTAACTATTGGTATTACAATTATTACGTGAACGCCAATTAAAAGTAAATGCTACCTTTGTCACTTTGCTATGGGGTCTGATAGCTTTGTCTACTTTACAACTTTATTTGTAATATCAATGTGCTTAATGTACTTGGCCGCCGACACAGCCACGTCCCCAAACACAAACATGGCGTTGCTAGTACAGTCAACAGATCATGAATCTTTACACTGGTAGTGCGAGTCTGACCTCTAAGGCGATTGTATTATCAACGTTACAAAATCCAATGTGTCAAGCTCCACGTGCGTCACTGTACGTCACTCCACGTAATCCATATTATGTAAGTTAGAAGAGATTTCACTGTAAACGAACCGCAACATGCTTTGATTAAATATTAATACCAAGTAACTTCCAACGTAATAATTATTAATATTAATAAAGGTATTTAATCAGTGACATAGAATTAATTAAGGCACGAGTGAGTTTCTTATTAAAATGTTTTGCTGAAATTACTTACTTGAAAACAAAGAGATTAAAATATAATAGGACATAGAGGGGGCATTGGGAATATTTTCATATAAAACTTGTCATGTCTTGTAATGTCAGTTAGTATGAACGCAAGCTGTCATTCGGTCGAAATTGTACTAGACTTATTCCACTTGGAATAACTTTTGGCTTCAAATTTTCCTCGCTTTGTCCCCTCTATGCCCTATTATATTTTAATCTCTTTGCTTAAAAAATATGAGACGTGATGTTTCAATTGGTTTTGTTTGAAAACCATATTACGTTCTTTTTTGTTAGGTAAATTAAATATGAAACAGATATTTAAATTGTAAGAGAAACATTAGTTGGTTCAGTATCGACTACTTAATCGATTTCAGCTATTTTTAATATTATGTGTTTAATTTTTCGGAAAAAATAATTATCACAACTTGTTTTAGGGCTACGTATGGAAAACGTACCTAGATACTATTTGCTCTTTATTTAAGAAATTTCGTTAGACAAAACTGAAGTACGAATGTATCATATTTTTTTATATTCATGTACTTATTGGGATGTGTGGGGAATTGCGATTATTCTGTGACGCGTAGTATATGGAAAACATCCATAGATACCATGATGTCACTTTTAATTACAGTGGTGTCACTTTCCAATACTGCGATCTCACTTTTTGATAGAGCGACGTCCTTTTTCAACACAGCGATGTCACTTAGACACCGGTCTAAAATAAATGCCGAACGTCCCGGAAACGGCACAGATGTGTGTTAATAATAATAAACCTTTATTAACAAACATCAGTCAACTTCACAAAGTTTCCATATCCGGACGTAACTCCAGGAAAACAACCGCAAAATCAATATCAAACACAAAGGCAATTAATTTAAACGCGATAACGTTGAAGCACCCACACCAACAGCACATACAATTCGCATGAAAATAATTTCATTTGACACCGAACGGTTCGTTTCACGCAAAATATGGACGAATTCGGAATTTCTGCCTCATTACTCGAGCAAACAGTGATGCGTGGAACAGAATAATTGTATAATAAATTAATTATCTGTTATTATAATAATTATATTTATTATCGTGATGCTGAAACGTTGGTGTGTAACTTGGCCCTCGCATATTATTTTGATTATATTACGTCATCGTTTTATTAGGTATAATAAATAAAATAAAAACCTACCTACTCCTACTTCATAAACAAAAGGGGGACATCAAAGGTAATCCATTCCTGGATATACCCCCTTTTCACCAGTTTATACCTACTACGGGCCTGTTAGCTCATTTGGTAGTGACCCTGCCTTCTGAGTCGGAGGTCGTGGGTTCGATCCCCGCTCGGGGCCAACATTTGTGTACATGAACATGTTTGTTGGCTTCGTGTCTGAGTGTTTATTTATTAAAGTATGATTTATCGGTAGTTTATTATCCATAGTACAGGCTCTGCCTAGTTTCTGACTGAATAACCGCGTGTAAATTGTGTCTCACAATGAGAAAGCATCTCCAACGCGAGCCCACTGCGGATTGAAAGATGGTGTTAGGCTAGTGGCCGTCTAACTCAGAATGTTTCAAGCCACCCGAGCGTATCTAACATGGCTTAATGACTTCCAACGAAAACCGGAACTTACTTAAATCCATTTTGATATTAACTGTCCGAAAAATGATGTTAGAAAAAAGGTAGACTGTTTGCGAAGTAGGTAGTCCGAGAAAAAGACAGAATGTGAAATAGACTGTTTGCTAAGTGGGCCGATAGCGAAGTAGTCACATAGAGAAGTAGTCAAAATGCGAAATGGGCTATTTGAGAAGTAGACCTCTGGCGCCTGAGCGGGTTTAACGTGTCTTCTGAAACACGGAGGCGCTCGTAATGCAACTAGGTGGTCAATCAAATCACTTATTCATGACTGACCGTGCCAACTTTGCTTAACACAGTCATAAAAAAACATAACCCTCTTAGTGCAGTTTGATTAATACAGAAATAGTGCGGACCATGGCCAAGGGAAAGCAATATAACGAAACAAACTAAGATAACCCAATGTAATATAGGCAGAAGGTTCCGACCTAAACGGAATAAATGAATTTAAATTGAATTTGGATGCGAATTCGGTTCACTGATTTTCCGAGTCGGAGGCGTCAACGTTTCAGGACTTTACAGCGGCGTGTATAACAACCTATGGGACACATTGCCTTGCAGTTTGAGGAGCTAATGGGTCTTTATATACAACGAGTCACAGAATAAGCGCAATTCCTCATACACCCCAATTAGAATCCTACTATCCTACTAATATTATAAACGCGAAAGTTTGTTTGGATGGATGTCTGGATGTATGGATGTCTGGATGGATGTTTGTTCCTCTTTCACGCAAAAACTACCGAACGGATTTTGATGAAACTTTACAGTTATATAGCTTATACATCAGAATAACACATAGGCTATATTTTATCCCCGTATTCCCACGGGAACGGGAACTACGCGGGTGAAACCGCGGGGTGCTGCTAGTAATATTATAAAGGCGCAAGTTTGTATGGATGGATGTAAGGATGTTTGTTCCTCTTTCACTCAAAAACTACTAAACGGATTTTGATGAAACTTTACAGTTATATAGCTTATACATCAAAATAACACATAGGCTATACTTTATTCCCGTATTCCCACGGGAACGGGAACTACGCGGGTGAAACCGTGGGGTGCTGCTAGTATTAATATAAAAAAATATGATGCATTCGTACTTTATTTTTGTTAAACCAAATTTCTTATATAAAGAGCAATAAATAGTCAAGTTTCCATAGGTAGCCCTTAATTCAGTTATTCTAACTCATACTTCGAAAAAATATATAATACATGCTAAAGCGGTGGAGTTGAAATGACGTTCAATAAGTTGACTTGTAAGTTCCTATTTTAAATAAAACATTTTGACTTTGACTTTGACTTATAGCACATTAAAAATATCTGAAATTGATTAAGTAGTCGATACTGCACAAACTTTCAGGAATTGCGTTTAGTCTGTATATAAACAAATAATAAAAAAACCGGCCAAGTGCGAGTCGGACTCGCGCACCGAGGGTTCCGTACAACCTTGCAAATTTATGGTTTTCGTAATTTTTCCTTTATCTATGCTATAAGACGTTGCTTCGTACCAAATTTCAAGATTCTGAGTTCACGGGAAGCACCCTGTAGGTTTTGATTCCCTTGCAAGTGTCGAAAATTTGCGGCATAAACGGCTGTATCTTTTGATTGCGTTGGCTTAGAAGTTTGATTTTTTTACAGCTTCAAGGGACAGTAGACTTGAGTAATTGATATAAATTTCAGCTTCATACCTCCACGCGTTCCTGAGAAAAAGGGTCTTGACAGACGGACGGACGGACGGACAGACGGACAACAAAGTGATCCTATAAGGGTTCCGTTTTTTCCTTTTGAGGTACGGAACCCTAAAAAATACCGAACAAACAAAAAAACACGGGTTGCACTCCGGGAGTGCCGGCAGAAGTGAAAACTTGATTATCGATTTCGGTGTTACAACACTACTCTCCAACCGTCTTACGGTTTTTCGATCAGCACACGTGACCTGACGCGAGTTTCACAGTTTTTACCCATCCCACAAACGTGCTCAATGCCGCTAAAGAAGTCTTCACTTCAAAAAATTTCTCTTTATAATATTATTGTAGAGACTATAAGTTCCTTCAGAGTGTAGTGTAAGAGTACAGTCATCGTCATCGTGCATATTAGATTGATACTTCTTTCAACTGTAACTGCGGGGTTAGGCTCACCTCCTATCACGTTTAGGGGTAAAAAAAACACCTCGTGAAAAGTGGGTATATCCAGAAATGGAATACCTCTGCCTATCCCTTGGGGATAAAAGGCGTAAGATTATTTATTTTTATTTATTTGAATATGTCGCATGTTTCTATAACAAATATTAATTCGTCGACCGAAACGTCTGTGTGTATAATCGGCAGAGACGTGAGCACCAACCGACAGGGTCCAATTAGTGGAGGATAGATTTGCTTACCTACAGCCTCTACTGTTATTACATGAGACACTATCTACTCCACCCACTTGTTTAGCTTAAACTAGGTCATATTTCCAACAAATTAAAATCAGTGAAAAGGAATACTCCGGCCACCCTAGCCTGGCAAATGGAGATTTCACTTGCTTAGTTGACGTTCGCTTAATTATAATACTAATTATTATTATTGATTTATGTATGAGCAGTGATAGCCCGGACGGTTAAAGAGCCGGCCGAAAATCAGTGAGGCTCGGGTTCGAATCTTGGCATGTACCAATGAGTTTTTCAAAAACTTACGTACATATTTATCACCAGCTCGACGGTGAAGGAAAACATCGTGAGGAAACCCGCAGGTCTCAGAATTAATTCTGAGACATGTGTAAACAGACCCGGTCCGGCGATGGGCTCACCACCTATCACGTTTAGGGGTCCAATATATCTCGTGAAATGTGGGTATATCCAGTAATGGAATACCTCTGCCTACCCCCTCGGGGATAAAAAAGGCGTGAGATTATAACTATTAACTATATTATAATTAAAAAATATTAAAAATATTTTTATTATATGATGTATATCTCTGTGCTATAATTTACGGGAAGTGAGCTGTAGGTTTTGATTCCCTTGCGAGTGCCGAAAATTTGCGCAAATTTGCAGCAAAAACAGCTGTATCTTTTGATTGCGTTGACTTAGAAGTTTGATTTTTTCACAACTCCAATGGAAAGTAGACTTAAATATTTAATATAAATTTCAGATTGATACCTCCACGCGTTCTTGAGAAAAAGGGTCTTGACAGACAGACAGACGGACGAACGGCTGGACAACCAAGTGATCCTACAAGGGTTCCGTTTTTTCCTTTCGAGGTACGGAACCCCAAAAACCTTTATAAGCATCGTATATGCTAACGAGAGTACCCTTGAACCTCCAGCTTGCTATTTCACAGTTGAAATCTGAACGGAGTGTGCGAACGAGAAATACTGCACTAATTGGAGTGTAGTCTGCCTAGGGCTGCGGCTTATCTCAACTGCTGGCAATTATAGTATAGGAAAATTGTACTAAAATCCAAGAGAAAACAGAAGTACAACAGTACAGCACCCTTACACATAAGTTACTTTCAGATTAATCGCGCAAAATAACGCTCCTCTTATCCCGAATCTTGGCATGTACAGTCAACAAAGTTGTTAGTGTTACACGACCAAAAATTAAGATTCACTTTTCTCTTAAAGCCTTAAATATGTATTTATAGTATTTTTTTGGTAAATTATAGGGATCCACAACAGACCCGGTCCGGCGATGGGCTCACCACCTATCACGCTTAGGGGTCCAATGTATCTCGTGAAATGTGGGTATATCCAGTAATGGAATACCTCTGCCTACCCCCTCGGGGATGAAAGGCGTGAGATTATATATATATATATATATATATATATATATATATATATATATATATATATATATTATATATATATAGGGATCAAAGATACCTTTCGAAATAAACATTAATCAATAAGATTTATTTATGACTTTCCCAGAAAAATGAATTCTTAGTTACTGGCCATGTAACCCTAACAACTTTGTTGACTGTACCAATGAGATTTTCAAAACTTTCGTACCTACATATTTATCACTAGCTCGACGGTGAAGGAAAACGTCGTGAGGAAACCCGCAGGTCCCAGAATAAATTTTGAGACATGTGTAGAAGACCCGGTCCGGAGATGGGCTCACGTGTAGGGGTCCAAAGAACATCTCGTGAAAAGTGGGTATATTATCCAGAAATAAAATACCTCCGCCAACCCCCTCGGGGATAAAAGGCGTGAGATTTATTTTTATTGTAAAATACTCCGGAAATGAATAATAAGCTAGTGACATCTACAAGTGGTAGGTGTATAAATCCATCAAACTGGATGCGCTACTTTTTGCTTGTACAAATTTATAAATTTGAGAACTGACAACCCTTTGTCCCTGTATGCGGAAGAAAGAGTATGTCAGTTCAATTATAGCTTACAAAATGTGTTTCTACAATAACGAGACATTTAGACATTGATATAGACATTTTTTTAAAGAGCCGTAATATACCAGCCGCTAATTTTTTTAAAAATTGAGATACTTTTTGACAACACGCGTTTCTCTCTCTCTCTCTCTCTCTCTCTCTCTCTCTCTCTCATAGAAGGGAAGCTAGTGACACCTCTCAAGTTTTTTTTATTTTGATTTTGTTTACTTGACTGACTCATCAAATCACAGTTAAAACTAAGTACTGACTGAAGCTAGATACTTGAAATTTGGACAGTGGATTTCTCTTAAGACCTAGGTGTCGGAGAAGAAAAGGTTTTTGAAATTCCCACGGGAATGGGTAAAACTCGATTATTACGGGCAATACCGCATGTCACTTTC
Organism: Ethmia dodecea; assembly: GCA_963855545.1. Taxonomy (NCBI): domain Eukaryota; kingdom Metazoa; phylum Arthropoda; class Insecta; order Lepidoptera; family Depressariidae; genus Ethmia; species Ethmia dodecea. Next base: position 2,391,396 of record OY979457.1, read on the forward strand.
TAATTATAATTTTATATTGTTATTTATTTCTTGCATCAAAACAAAATTTTTTAGCTCAATAAAGTAACTACACAATTTAAAACATTAGCATAAGTCCCGCAATTTCCTGCATTTTATACAGAGCGCACGGGACATCCTGGACCGCAAATACTTCAGAATGTCCAAACGACATAATAAAAACATTACCTCCGACGAGTGAATTCAATGCAATTAGCAACTCAAACAAGTTTCGTTCTTAACACTAACAAATTAAGATCAGGAATCGTTTGGTTAATCTAATGGAAACTAAGTTAAAAGAGCTTTAAGGCGGCTGCCTGTTACACCGGTTCTGTTTGAATCGTACTAATATTAGTTGCGATAGTGAGTTTGTTGGTTTTATGCAGATCATTTGATTTAACAGATCGAAGTAATTATTTTTATAAAGATAGGGGAAGAACCTGGAAGTGGCTAAGGCTAATTTTTTAACCGACTTCAAAAAGGAGGAGGTTATCAATTCGTCTGTTTTTTTATGTTTGTTACCTCAGAACTTTCGACTGGGTGAACCGATTTGGATGATTCTTTTTTATTTGAAAGCTGGTGCTTTCAGATTGGTCCCATTTTTAATTTCGTCCAGTTCTGACAACGGCATCCATGAGAAAACCATATAAGTTGAAGATTGAAGTCGGTTTTTTTACTCTTTAGAGTGGATATTAATCCTATAACAGGGCAGAAGTCACTGCCAAAGGATATTTTGAAATAAATGAGAGTTTTCACCCTTTACAATCACATAAACTAATTTCAAATTATGTCAGTTGTGTCCAGAAAATTGCCTCACACGAACGGCTAGCGTGTGTTCGGTTAATTGCGGAAATATAATATTCTATGTTAGGGATTTGGTTTCATTCCCACCATCCCACCTCCTTCCAGAAGTAGATCAATCTTCCGAGTCTTCTCAGGACATCCGCAAGGGATTCTGGTGTTCCGAGAATTTCCCTGCGGATCTGGATAACGCCGGCACACTCTGGGAGTACATGCGCTACCGTTTCCTCTGCCTCCATGCACGCTCTGCATAGAGGGCTGACAGTAATACCTAAAGTGTGAAAGTATTTATTCAGTGAGCAGTGTCCGGTGATGGTCCCCGCCACCATTAGCAGGCTATCTCTTTCCAGGCGCAGAAGGCGCTTAGTCATATATAAAATCATCTTTATGACGTGCTTTATTGTAAAAGCCTTTTGTTTTTTTTAATCTCGCGAACAGATTCCGAATTTATATTCATTGACAATTTTTGCAGATGTTACGTGTCGGTGTAACACGCGCCCCTTTAATGGGTTGTAAAATTTGTTGGACGCCTTATGGCAAGGCAGAGAGGGAGGAAACTTTGCGAAAATTTATACAACGGATGATTTTATTTCCATGCGTCAAAGTTGGTACTTTAGTTTTCTTAACGTAATCTGGCAAGAAATCAAATCAGCGGCCTTACTTTCTACTTGTTCTTGCCCGTGACTCTGCTCTGATAAAAGGCAGCACGCTTTTACACTGTTTTTATTTTTTGACTTTTCCATTTTTTCGGACACGCTGTAGGTATACTAATGAGGTTACCCATCAGTTTTATTGGTGTCATTAATATGATCATTAAAAACGTCCACTTCTTTTTTAGAGTTCCGTACCCAAAGGGTAAATAAAATGTGACCCTATTACTAAGACTTCCTGTCCGTCTGTCACCAGGCGGTATCTCATGAACCGTGATGGTAACACAGTTGAAATTTTCATAGATGATGTATTTCTGTTGCCGCTATTACAACAAATACTAAAAAGCAGTACAGCACCGTCCAGTCCAGTGTGCCACCTAGTTTTATGGAAATAACCAAAAAATGAAGAGCTACTAGCTTCAATTAGGTCCAAGGAACGTAATTCGTTGCAGACTCAATCGGGCCAGCGTGTCGACAGCACGTATAGTCGACGAGAAGGAAACACATAGGTAATTGAATGGTTGAACCGCTATACAATGCCTTCATGTACTTTTATAAATTGTAGGTACATACATATTTTTATTTTATTTTAGTTTATTTCTGTAATTTCAAACACGATTTGTATAAATTGTTTGTAAATAAATTTTTACTTACTTACTATAGCACTACAACACAACAAAAAACCAATTTTCACGTGTACTCGTAGTTGTATGTAGTCCAAATGTCAACAATGCTTTCTATGAATGTATACCGTATCTTCCTTTTTTGCTAACTTCTGCTTTGCAAGTTAAAATATTCATACCAACAGCCTGACGTCATTTCTTAAAACTTTTTCACGGAACGACAACCGAACTTATCGGCCACTGAGTTTTAATTAATTAAAAGTACGAAGCCGAACGGCCGGAGAAGGATCCGTGATAATGAACAAGCGAAAAATTTTAATTTTCGAAACGAAACTTCTTCTTGCCGTGCCAAATTAAATAACTTGATTTTTTCACGAGTCCGCTTCCCATTTGCGAATGTAGTAAGCTTTTTCGAAGAGATTTGCATCCAAAAATCTATCGAAAGGTTTGAAAATCTTGCATTCTACTACATAGTTTTGTTACAACATATCATCTAAGGACTTCAAGCTGAATTAGTCATTAAACCAGTGAAATACTCAAAATAGATCCTGCACTTTGTTTGTTTTCAAAGATAAAAATAAAATAAAATAAATAAATAAACTCACGCCTTTCATCCCCGAGGGGGTAGGCAGAGGTATTTCATTACTGGATATACCCACATTTCACGAGATACATTGGACCCCTAAACGTGATAGGTGGTGAGCCCATCGCCGGACCGGGTCTGTTTACACATGTCTCAGAATTAATTCTGAGACCTGCGGGTTTCCTCACGATGTTTTCCTTCACCGTCGAGCTAGTGATAAATATGTACGTAAGTTTTTGAAAAACTCATTGGTACATGCCAGGATTCGAACCCGAGCCTAGGGGTGTCCACTTATAAAATACATCGATGTTTTTTTTCGATGCAATACATCGAGACTGTACATCGATGTTTTCCGATATATCGGATAGAAACATCGATGTTTTTTCAACATCGAGTATTTTTACCTGTTACTAACAAAAAAAAATACTTTTCATGCAAACCCGCGTTGATTCAGTTGTTGTTAATTAAAAAAATAAAGCAATGAGAGAACATTCTTTGTTTTTATTAGAAAAAGTACAAACAAAATACAATACATATAATACAATACACTGTTTATTTATCTTCTTGGTTGTCGACAGTAAAATGATAGTAACTTTTACCAAAGACTTGATTGTGACTTCTTGAGGCAATACAAAAATGTCCATTCCACGCAAAGATATTAAAATATACCTAATAGGACATAGAGGGGGCATTGGGAATATTTTCATACAAAACGTTTAAGCATGTTTGAAGCTCAAGCGTCATGTCAGTTAGTATGAACGCGAGCAGTCATTCGGTCGAAATTGTACTAGACTTATTCCACTTGGAATAACTTTTCGGCTTCAAATTTTCCTCGCTTTGTCCCCCTCTATGCCCTATTATATTTTAATCTCTTTGATTCCACGCATTTTATCGAATTTCCATTATTCGATGTTTTATGAAAATACATCGATACATCGAGTAAATCAATACCTTTTCAAAACATCGGATTGATTCGATGTATCGTATTGTAAACATCGAGTGAATTCGATGCATCGATGTATATCGAATATCCCTACCCGAGCCTCACTGATTTTCGGCCGGCTCTTTAACCGGTTATGAAATGGCTAGGAAGGTTTAAAAAAAAATAGAAAACGGGCTCTTTTCAAGCTTCCGCCAGTAAGAACTATGAAACTTTTGAATAGATTAACTAAACCTATCACGTATCAACTACAAGCCACAATATCGTCAATTGTATTTTGACAGCTCTGTGTTTATTGACCCACCGATTTCAGACGCAGTTGAGTTACCAGACGCAGTTTACTGTCCTCTCAGCCACACTGTTTGCGACGCAATTGCCATTCAATTTGCCGGGTCTTGTGTATGGTGGTAGTCGTCTTTATGTCTATTTACAACTAGCAGTGCCCCGCGGTTTCACCAGCTTAGTTCCCGTTCCCATGGGAATATGGGGATAAAATATAACCTATGTGTTATTCTGATATATAAGCTATATAACTGTATAGTTTCATAAAAATCCGTTCAGTAGTTTTTGCGTGAAAGAGGAACAAACATCCATACATCCATCCATACAAACTTTCGCGTTTACAATAATAATAGGATGTATCGGCTTCATTGAAACAAGCTTCTGATGTTTTAATATAACTCGCGACCTTCGTCAGTAACAGTTTGATCGTTGCAAAACAAACCGCTGTCACTAAGAAGCTACAATTTGGTAAATAGACAGATCATACATAGACACATGCCTGCTCAAAAAATAGTTTTAGAAATTCCCAAGGGAACGGGAATAAATGAAAGGTACGTGTACTCTATAGTCTACATCTCCACTTATATTATAAATAGGAGTGATCTGTATTTTGTAACGAATAAACTCAAAACTACTGGACGGATTTTGAACATTCTTTTTCAAATGGAAAGCTTCCTTTTCTGGGAGTAATAGGACCAACATTTTTCCACGGGAACGGGACTCACGCGAGTGAAATTGCGTGGATTAGCTAGTATTAAATGAATAACTCCATATAATCACATTAAGCTCTTTTGCGTACGTACCAATACGCAGAAAAACCTCTCGTAAATAAAATATCGTCACATTTTTTCCAAATCGCATTCAAAGGAAAGGTTGTATTTACGACTTGACGGCTTTACCCCGGGGAGGTTACGGCTAATTTATTTATGGCTACCCCATGCCGGTGGGGTATTGGTGTCATTTGTTTGCATCGAGTGATTGTTTAGGGCCACTGAGTGCATGGACAATGAGTGCCCGGTGAAGGGTTAACAGATAAATTAATGATTACCATTTATTTGCTGTGTAGTAGCTTAATATGGACCGTTTTGATTTTAATTTTAAATCTATTCTAAGGGGTTAAGGAATATAAAGCAAAATAGGTGAGTTTCTACATTGTTTATTAATTACTAGCGACCCGCCCCGACTTCGCACGGTTGCAATGCTTATACTAAAACCTTCATCTTGAATCACTCTATCAATTAAAAAAAACCGCATCAAAATCCGTTGCGTAGTTTTAAAGATTTAAGCATACAAAGGGACATAGGGACATAAGGACATAGGGATATAGGGACCGAGAAAGCGACTTTGTTTTATACTAAGTAGTGATCATTGCTTTAGAACTTGGCTGATGGTCAATAAATAAATAAACATATTATATTGGTTTTTTGAAACATCAATACCATTACTTATACTTAGGAGTACATCTATACTAATATTATAAAGAGGAAAGATTTGTTTTTTTTGTATGTTTGTTAAAAATAAACTCAAAAACTACTGGACTGATTTTAAAAACTCTTTCACCAATGGAAAGCTGGAATATCCCTGAGTAATTGTGTGTAAATAGACCCGGTCCGGCGATGGGCTTTTAGGGTCCCAAAGAATACCTCGTGAAAAGTGGTTATATCCAGAAATGGAATACCTCTGCCTACCCCCTCGGGAATATAAGTGAGATTATTTATTGTATTTATTTAGGTACTAATCTATTTTGCTTTGATAATTATTATCCACTTGTTTTACTTTGTTATATTTAAGTTTCAATACAAGGAACTTTGTGTTTAGCTGATTGGGTTGTTTGCGTTTCTAATTTTCCAGGAAATTTCTCTTGCCAAGCTAAACGTGGCATTGAAATTGAGTCGACATTTTTAGGGTGTCAAGGTGATAAAGACACTAAATGAAAGTCGTTAAGCTCTAACGGAGATTTGCCTTTAAAACTGTTTTATTTTTAAAGCCTAAAAACATAAACTTGGTCGTTAGGTATATCTAAATTTAGAGGAGTAACTCCAGAAGAAAGGGACTTTCAGCCAGGTCCTTGACCCTTCACAAAAAAATGGCTTAATAAACATAAAACAGTAAAATATTAGTTTTTTGTAATATTACTTTGTTTTCTGGTAATAAACAACAATTTATAACTTCAATAAGAATTGGAACAAACAAAATACATATTTTCCAACATGGTGGTCTAAGAGCTACTATTTTGAAAGGCCGATAAAATTAATGATTACAAATTATTTTTGTAGCACGAAATTATATATTTAATTCTATTATTATGTAGTATTTTTCCAGGAAAATATACTAACCGGAAATGGAAAAATCTATTTTCAAAATATTTTTAAGTATTGGATCACCAATGTATTTTAGTTCAATGTTTTGCTAACATTAAAGGTTTGAACGCTTACAGTAATGTGCAAATTCCTAATACCTAAATAACAGTTTTAGGCCCAAATGTTTGTGTTATGTTCATCGCTGCCTATATTAATAACCATTTGGCTTAGTTATATCAATCTGGTTCTAACTAAATTACTCAAAATATTAGTAGTACTTATGTAGAACTTTAGTCAACTGAAACTAGGTGAAATGTGGAAATTAGAAGCAAAATTAGGCCCGTGATTTGTTATAGAAATGTTGAGGACTTAGTTGGACTGGAATGGTCATAGGGGCGCTATTAAGTATTTTCCACTTACGCCATTCTTCCACTAAAGACTATTTATGTATTTTTTTTAATAACTTCAACAAAAAAGTGATACGGCTACGAAGGTGACTATTTTCACTTGAATTGTGACGTCACTATAATATAAAAAGATCTTATTTTGAATAATAAAAAGACTAGATTAGATTGTACCTGATAAGTAACATAATTTTGACTGTATATTTACATTTTATGAATGTCATTTTTTATTTTAATAACAGGCAACTACACAATTTACTTTTCCTAAAAGTTCTCGTGAAAAAATTTATATAATAATAAAAAAAATATGTTCCCAGAGTTTCTGTATAATCTGTATTGCAATATTTACACCTCTACTTTTCGCCTCTCTAAACACACATGTTGTTTTTATCGAAATCATTAGAGCACACGATACAAATAACATAGTAGGTATATACGATGCTTCATTATACACAACATACATTGTATTTGAAATTATCTACATCTCTCTTTCGAGTTTAACGGGTTACATCTTCTAAACTAAGAATTACCTATATATTTATACCACGTTTAGGGGTCCAATATATCTCGTGAAATGTGGGTATATCCAGTAATGAAATACCTCTGCCCACCCCCTTGGAGATAAAAGGCGTGAGATTTTTTTTTTTTTTCATATTTCATTCATATTTTTTTACTAAATCAATAGATAAAAATGTCCTCCTAAAAGAGACCATGCGAAACAGTGCCCTAAAGATTATTGTATTTCTTTTTAAGAGAAAAAGCAATATCATATTACAAAAAGATTGATTGAGTTGTGAGACGAAATAAAAAAAAAATACTGTAACTTGAAGTTTGTTTAAATGGAGTAGATACCGACAAAATATAAAAATTCTATCTGTATTGCAATATTAGCTCTTACTATTTCAGATTATTCATTTCTATTAACTGTCTTCGACTCTATTACTTCATTTAGAGTTAGCTTCGTGGCCCAGTGAGCCATCAAAATAATATCTTTACTGAACACCGCTGTGAAACATGCAAATCCGGGTTGTAAGTTACTCATTTTTGTTGCAAATTGTCATTGTAGCTAGAAATATGCAAATTATTATAGGAATGCATGGAAGGAAGGAATGTAATATTTTTTCGTAGAAAATACTCGTGTTTCATTTCCGGAACGCTGCATTTCCATAGTAATTTAGAAACTGTAAAATTGAAGTTCCAATAGCTTGACTATTAAATTTAAATTCCTGCATTGAACAGAAAAATATAAGATTATTAAAAAGAAAATTGTTTGATTTGATTTGACCCATTGATGAACTTAGATATTATAACGAATTAAATTTAATAACATTATTAAGAACCTAAAACTAAATACCTAAAAAAATATAATATAAAGACTAAAATATATTGGTTACAAGCAGCGCCCCGCGGTTTCACCCGCGTAGTTCCCGTTCCCGTGGGAATATCGGAACAAAAAGTATCCTATGTCCGTCTCCTGGTTCTAAGCTACCTCCCCACCAACTTTCAGCCAAATCGGTTCAGCAATTAACGCGTGATGCCGTGACCAAGGGAAAAAGGGATTCATTTTTATATAATATATAGATTACAATTTGTTCATAATCGCGTAACATACAAAAAAGACGTGTGGCACTCGGGGACTGCCGCGGTAAAGCTATTGCATAGCATTTTGTATCAACAAGACTGCCGAAAACAAACGACGTTAGACAATGCACGGCCTTCAAGCCACACCTCCGTGCCCGTCGGAGTGGGGAGCGTGAGCTTTTTTTTCGTTACGGAATTTCTGGAGTCGGTCCCCGCGCTCAAGGCCCTCGATAGAAGGCATCCATCCATCCATCCATCCATCCATCCGTCCGTCCGTCCGTCCGTCCATCCATCCCTACATCCATCCATTAGACAATGCACGGCCTTCAAGCCACACCTCCGTGCCCGTCGGAGTGGGGAGCGTGAGGTTTTTTTCGTTACGGAATTTCTGGATTCGGTCCCCGCGCTCAAGGCCCGCGATAGAAGCTATGCAATAGCTTAAAAAAAACAAACAGTCGAATTGAGAACCTCCTCCTTTTGAGGTTTATCTCTATGCTAATTCAAACCACAAACTCCAAATTGAGTGTTAAATAGTAACCAAATGCCACTTGAGCCTGTTGGATATCTAAAGATTGTCTGCTGGCTATTGGCTCAGTGACAATGACGTAGCTTTAACATCTCAATGGTTTTGTGTTTGGCTCTAAAGTATTGTAGAAGCTAGTTTGAAACTACATGCCTATGTTGATTGTCTTATGACAATTCTAAAAATTTTATTATAAAAGCAAACTCAGTTTTCATAGAGCCTTGTTCGTTTTTTAAAAAGCTATGTTAACTAAAATATGTCCCCGTCCCAATGCACTCATTCGACTTGCAAGCAGTTTTCACTCGGAGAACATGAACAAAAACAGCAAAACAAAACAAGGCTTTGCGTGCAGGTAAAACAATAATCCTGAGTACAGACGAAGAATAAAGCTTTAAGCGCAAGAAATGAAAAATAAATAAAATTAAACCAACATTCTTGAATTCAAATTAAAAAAATCATAATATAAATATCTTTTTGTGAAAAGATTATAACAATTTTGACTGTAAATAACATCCGCAAATCCGAATAATTTTTTTAGCCCCATAAAATCGATCGTATCGTTATTTATTATTTTTGAGAGATAAATAAGGTACTTTTTTCAAAATTTAGGGGGTCCAAAGCATACTTTGGTGAGAACGTGTAAATGGAGAAAATAAGTATATATATAAGTATATGGGAGACTGAGCTTCGCTTATTTTAACACCAGTGTCACCATCTGTCGGTGAGTGACGGTATTATTTAAAAAATGTTTTTTATGTGTAATTGCGTTCTTTTATTAAATACAACTATACAGTTAAAATTAAAATGCTAAACTGTTTTTGAATACACAATTTCATCATATGCTCGTTTAAAGTATGTAATAGAATATAGTACAATATCTACATAACACAACTCCTTGTTAGTATGAGGTTTTAATTAGAAACTTGAGCCGCGTTAATACTACTCGTAATATCAGGTAGTAATTGCAATCAACGGAAACTAATTATTGGTGCATGGTATCCGTCTTGGGACTAAGTAGTTTAGCTAATCTGCCAGCGAATGAATTGGAGACTGGGATTGGATGTATATTTGTGAATGACTGAACGATTGATGGACTGGATGACTGACGTTACGAAATTTTGGCAAATAATATCTATTTACTTTAAAATCTGTCACGCAAACAAATACCTACTTCATGTAAGTATCTTTACTTCGACACATTAAAGTATAGTAGATGACTTTTGCAGCCACATACAATATTTTTTTATTTCGAACTATTAATTTTTTATCACTAAAAATTAACTTTTTCACCCGACCATACTATAACTAACGGAGCATCGCAACTAAAAAAAGAGTACAGTCGTACACATATAAAGTATATTTACAAAGAATGCACCCGGCCAAGCTCCGTTGTTTGTATCCGTGCTCCCGTGTTACCCGGTTAACAAAGCCGGATGTAGGTAGGTACTATGGAAAACCTTCGATATAAGGAAAAATAAAGCTATCTATTAGATGAGTCGTGCGTGGTTTCGTTTGATCAAAAGTAGCCTAGCCGCTGACCACCAAGGTAATATACAACGCGTAACAGAATAATTATTAAGCGCAATACCTCATACACCCCAATTAGTATGTAGGCGGATAGTCAATGGTACGGGAGTTGCATAGCGCGATCTATCGGAGGCAGGGCGCAACATCAACCATATGAACATTGCAACACTACTACTGCGTCGTGATAGGTCAACTGAAATGGAGCATTGTGATTGGTTCGTCGATGATTCGCGCCAATCTATGCACGACACAGTGAACGAGCGCGGGACATGGAACGTGGTCAGGACATTCTACTTGGTTCCTGCGCCGGAGTTGGTCGACACTTAAGACAGATGGTCACTAGCCAGTAAAGTAGTGAAGACGCTGAGAATATGGAGTCATACCATGGATGGAGCCATCTACGGGCAGCCCAAGGGTTGGGCTGGTGCACTGCTGCATTTGGTATTGTCTGTACAATTTGATAATAGCGAGGTATGAGGACAATTATAATTTGTAGGGAATCAAGACATGCGTGATGTAATGAGTAGAGAGATTACTAAGCGCAACCCGAGCTTAGGTCAGAGCCATAGAGCGGCGAGACCATGGGATGGTGGTGGGTCTGTCCTCAGGAGGGTGGGTGGGCCGCCGGTCCCATCCCACAATCTAGCTTGAGAGTACCTACCCGCTTATGTAATTGGAATAGCTTGTACACTGTTATTCTGTTAGTGTAATTACCGTATTGTCTGTTAATCTACTTTGTGACCTTATTTTAATAAAGTGACTATGTACCTTCTTGTATAACCAGTTTAATTATTACCTACTACCCTGCCCAGAGTAGTATACGCCCACATAGATATCGTATCGGCGATCCTGAATACTTCTGATGCACGGGAGACCCCTGAGTATAATTAACAATTACTGATGTAGTATAGCGAGCAGGGGGCCCTCCTCCGTCATCAGAAGTGGGATTCGGGACACTATTCTGGGCTGAGATTGGAAAACTGGTGGTAAATTATGATAAAGACACAGTGTGCTTTAAATTTCTTTATTTGTGTGTTCTCGGTAAACTCTGCTTCATATTTCGAATCACAATTCACTACGGGCTGAGGTGCAACGAGTCTGGCTACGGGTTCATCTGCAGCAGCGACAGCAGCGCCGTGACACAGCAACTTTGGAGAGGGGCCGCGTGCGCCAGCGCAGCGACGAGCTGGGCTTTGTGTCTCCAGCTGTTGCGATGTAACTTTCACATCGGTGTCCAGCACTACCGTCGAAATCCGGTGAGCCGTGTCCTTTTTGTTTCGATAAGAGCTACTAAAGGCGATAGTTATGTTTTGAAATCACTTACTAGCAATAGAACCATACTATGCGAGTAGATTTTGATGACATTTGAAATTAACTATTGGAATCTTTGCAATGAGACATGCTTTCTGATTTCTTGTTTTATGTCAGGTAGTCAGAGTAATAATAAAGAAAATTGAACAAGTGTCTAGAACGAGCGATTTTGTTGGTAGATGCACAAAAGGTTAACCTTACTTGTTTTAAATTTACAAGTAGGTACCTGCAAAATTGATGATTACGCCAAATAGCGTGACACTGTTATTTCTGTTTTCATACCCGGGTATATCCTGAAATTAGTCGTCTTAGCTATTTAAGACACGTGGTTGCAATTATCTTGGACTTTGATAATGAAATGAAGTAGAAAAACTTATGTAGGTCAAGTGCGAAAACATCGGGTGATTAGCGCGAGCGCAGTGCATAGACTTGAAACCGGTTTAGCAGATGGGTCGCAATAGCCTAAACGTGAAATAACAGGGATGTAATTAGTAAGCCAGGGCCGAATTAAAGAAAAGTTTGTTTGAATTAAATTAAAGTATCATTCAGCATTTTTTTACTCAAAGTTAATTGCTTCCTAGACAGAGTTAATGTTAAAGGTGTGATAATTCATAAAGCGGGGTGCTCATTCGTCATGTGAATAGCAGGTCGTAGGGGCAATGTCGTCCGGTCTAGTCTTTAAGAGTAGTCGAAGGGACGCATTTGCCCGGTCCTGCTTGTGTGTCTGGTCGAAGGGACGGTGTCATCCGAGCCAGTCCTTTTGGATGGTTGAAGGGGTGCACTCGTCCGGTCCAGGACAAGTTACGTGGTACGCTGGTCGAAGGGACGGTTTCATCCGAGCCAGTCCTTTTGGATGGTTGAAGGGGTGCACTCGTCCGGTCCAGGTCACGTTACGTGGTACTCTGGTCGAAGGGACAGTGTCGTCCGGGCCAGTCCTCAGGGATGGTCGAAGGGACGCACTTGTCCGGTCCAGGTCACGCTGTGTTGAACGCTGGTCGAAGGGACGGTGTCGTCCGGTCCAATCCTAGTGGATGGTCGAAGGGACGCACTCGTCCGGTCCAGGTTCAATTGTGCTATGCGCTGGTCGAAGGGACGGTGCCGTCCGGGCCAATCTTAGTGGATGGTCGAAGGGACGCACTCGTCCGGTCCAGGCTGGATTTTGCTAGGACGTGATCGATAGGTGACTGACATCGGAGCTTTACTTGTGCGGGTTAATCAAGGGGGTTTGCTTTGGCGATGTTAGATGTGAATAGATGGGTTGACAATTTTGTTACGCGACATAGATATGGTATAGTTAATAAAAAAAATAGATGTTGCGAGGTCTTATCGTTAGCGAGTTACGATTGCACAGACTTATGATGAATTTGATAGGATAGGATTGACAGTGAGAGTTGACCTAACGTTAAGTGTCGTTGATGTAATATTGGAAAGAAATATAGCGGTTCTTTATAGTTGGTTATTCAATTAAGCGAATGTTTGCCGAAAGGATAAAACTTTCATGATGATAATTAAAACTGATAATAAGGATAGCTGTCGATGATATGATAACTGTTGGTAATAATGATAGCTTTTGAAAATAATGATAGCTTTTGATGATAATAGTAACTTTTAATGATGGTAACTTTTAATGATGGCCACTTTTAATGATGGTAACCTTTGATGATGATGATGATACAATAAAGTTGGTAGTCGGAGTTGACCTTAGGGTCAGGATAGCCGAACGAAGTGATACTGTGCTTGGTTTTCTTGTTCACGGGTACACACACGTGGACGTGTGAATGTCAGAATGGCCGTGTAGGCGGATAGTCAATGGTACGGGAGTTGCATAGCGCGATCTATCGGAGGCAGGGCGCAACATCAACCATATGAACATTGCAACACTACTACTGCGTCGTGATAGGTCAACTGAAATGGAGCATTGTGATTGGTTCGTCGATGATTCGCGCCAATCTATGCACGACACAGTGAACGAGCGCGGGACATGGAACGTGGTCAGGACATTCTACTTGGTTCCTGCGCCGGAGTTGGTCGACACTTAAGACAGATGGTCACTAGCCAGTAAAGTAGTGAAGACGCTGAGAATATGGAGTCATGCCATGGATGGAGCCATCTACGGGCAGCCCAAGGGTTGGGCTGGTGCACTGCTGCATTTGGTATTGTCTGTACAATTTGATAATAGCGAGGTATGAGGACAATTATAATTTGTAGGGAATCAAGACATGCGTGATGTAATGAGTAGAGAGATTACTAAGCGCAACCCGAGCTTAGGTCAGAGCCATAGAGCGGCGAGACCATGGGATGGTGGTGGGTCTGTCCTCAGGAGGGTGGGTGGGCCGCCCCAGCCGGTCCCATCCCACAATCTAGCTTGAGAGTACCTACCCGCTTATGTAATTGGAATAGCTTGTACACTGTTATTCTGTTAGTGTAATTACCGTATTGTCTGTTAATCTACTTTGTGACCTTATTTTAATAAAGTGACTATGTACCTTCTTGTATAACCAGTTTAATTATTACCTACTACCCTGCCCAGAGTAGTATACGCCCACATAGATATCGTATCGGCGATCCTGAATACTTCTGATGCACGGGAGACCCCTGAGTATAATTAACAATTACTGATGTAGTATAGCGAGCAGGGGGCCCTCCTCCGTCAAGTATATGAATATAACAAAATTATAATACCTTCATACTTTAGTTGTGTCTAACCAAACTTTTATTTAAGTTTGGTTAGACACAACTAAAGAATGAAGGTATTATAATTTTTCATAGGTTTCCACAGGTAGCACTAAATTTAACACATTAAAAATAGCTGAAATCGATTAAGTAGTCTATACTGAACAAACTCATTTCAGGAATTGCACTTATTCTGTTACTGTATACACCAACATGACAACCTTTAAAAAAAATTGGTATGAGTTGCAATGATTTTTTTGGATGATTTTACTTTTTATATAATTTTACAAGCTTCCAACATACGTAATTTGAAAGGGATTGACGGCGTAAACGCCGTCAATCCCTTTCAGCTCACTGCTAAATCTTTCACCACATATAACGAAGTATAGGCTATAATCATCCACCGCGTATTAGCCTACAAGGGTAATGTCGATCCAACTTTTAAAAATTTCAAGCCACTTGGTTATCACATACCATTCGAACGGAGGAACTTGTGATGAAGTCACTAGACATTCAATCATCCACTGCAGTCAATGATCGTTACAAACACACCGGAATGGTCGACGAGCGCGTAATTCACTTTGGCGTATCTATTGGCTCACATATCGATGGGAAAACGGATTCATCATCCCATGAACAGCGGAGTTTATGTTAAAGATTGCAGTAAATGAAAATGGGAGATGTACTCTGATTAATTACAAACTTTATATGATATCAAGAAACAAACATCATCTGATTTTGTTGAATCTTTTTGAAACATTCATATGGTAATTATTTTAATTCGAATATACCTACTCATGAAAAGTGGGTATTTTCAGAAATGGAATACCTCTGTTTCTCCCCTTGGGGATGAAAAGGGTGAGTTTTTAAATGTTTTTATAATAAATTACATCTTCAGCTTATTCGTAATTTACAAGGCACGTTATTGCCGTTGGTCCCGGTTTTCGATGAGTTTAATGCATTATGGAAGTCGTCAAGCCATGTCGAATACCCTTGGGTGGCTAAAAATTGTGACAGTTAGGTGGCCATCTCTGAATCCGAAGCGTGTTTGCGTGGGAGATTCCCAAACTTCCTCATATTTGAGGAAATACCATAGCTGAGCAGTGGACTGTTAACGATTAATAATGAAAAATAATAATCTTGCAACACATTTTTTATTATTTCAAAGACATACTTACTCAATTATCCTAGCATTAGAAAAGCGACCAAAATCCCAAATATTAGCTACAATTATCCACTACTAGAGCCTGAATGCCCGGGTTTTCCGTAACCCTGGTATAATATCCAGTTAAATCCGGTTTCAAGATGGCTGCCCGGACATCCGGCGCTCTGAGCTGTCGTTGTACAGTCGCATTGACGTTGCTACTTGATATTTACTGTATTCTATTTACCCTACAGTACTTGGCTGTTGATTTTGCTGTATCTTTAAAGGTAAAATTAAAAGGATTTGGCTCATTCCTACTTCAGGAAATATATTGTATTTAGATAAGAGTGTAAAACATAGACGATACACTTCACCATGTTTTTTATGATTAAATAATAATAATAATATAATCTCACGCCTTTTATCCCCGAAGGGGTAGGCAGAGGTTCCATTACTGGATGTACCCACATTTCACGAGATATATTGAACCCCTAAACGTGATAGGTGGTTGAGCCCATCGCCGGACCGGATCTGTTACTCATGCCTCAGGATTAATTCTGGGACCTGCGGGTTTCCTTACGATGTTTTTCTTCACCTTGGAGCTAGTAATAAATATGTAACGTAGGTTTTTGAAAAACTTATCGTTACACATGCCAGGATTGGAACCTGAGCCTCACGGATGAGAAGCGGGCTCTTTAACCGATGAGCTATCACTACTTTGAATAACACTTAATTTGTATTTCCCTAAAAACACAGATTTAATATCCAGAACGCGGATAAAGTCGCCGGCAAAAGCTAGTGTGATCTAAAATCAAAAGCTACACGCCGAAATATCGGCAACTTAGCCGAAAACCGAAAGCGGTTGTAAATTCACGCTCACCCAACCCTAATACGTTTTAAAATCCTGAAAATTGGAAAAAGCGAATCGCATATCGGATTTATGTGAAAATAATCTTCAGGATGCAACCGCTGAAGTCTGGAGCACTTTCAATAGATTCAGATCCGTCTGAAGCAATGAGCTTACCCCAGTATATCTCGGCGCGGTCGCTATGGCAACAGATGTTGATTTTAAACATCGTTATTAGAACTAATAGATCTGTCAAAATTTATTCACTAGCATCCAAAGATATTAAAGTAAAGACGAGTTATATCCATACTGCTCGCATTTGGATTTTATTCCGCTGGTGGCTACAACATGCACCTACTTATCTCTTAGTAAAAAACCGACTTCAACGACTTATACTAAAAAATACAGTAAAATTGGGAACCTCTTTCTTTTTTGAAGTCGGTTAAAAAAAATATCATCGAAATCGGTTAGCGTGATATTGAGTTATTCGTCCATTTGTCGAGCACATACTTAATGAAAACTTAAGACTTTTATGATTTTCTCATAGATGCCATCGTCAGAACTAGACCAAATTAAAATGGGACTACACTGGAAGAACCAGCTTTCAAATAATAAAAGAATTATCCAAATAGGTTTACCCTGTCAAAAGCTCTGAGGTAACAAACTAAAAAAAACAATGTTTTTAATAATCACCTCCTTTTTAAAGTTGGTTGAAAACTGAAACGTAGCCAATGGCAATCTATTGTCTCTGCACACCCCGTCGGGAAAAACACGTGAGCATATACCTATGTGTGTAAGCTGACTGATTTTAATTTGATTATAAGTTTCCACTTTATCTAATAGACAAAAACTATATCGATGGTATAAAGACATTCTACTCCTCAATATTTCAACGCGGTTGCTATGGCAATAGAATGATTTGCTTTGAAATGATCTACGGAAACTTTGATATTTTCGGCCGTTTCTTGGTGGTCATACTGGCATGTCATACTAATATGACCATAACTTCAGTAATTTATGATTCTGTGTACCAATATTTTGAATAAACTTACGTACACACTTATCTCTAGTTCGACGGAGCAGGAAAACATTGAAGAAAATCCACAGGTCCCAGAATTGATTCTGAGGCATGTGTAATAGCAACCCGGTCGGCGATGGGTTTAAAAATTAGGTAAAAGTACTTATATCCAGGAATATAATACCTCCCGACTACCTCGGGGATAAAGGCGTAAGCAAATAATTTTATTTATTTACTAACGGTTCTGCGTGGTTTCACTCACGTAGTTCCCGTTCCCGACGGAATACGGGAATTAAATATAGCTTTTATTACTCAGTGATAATGTAGCTTTCCATTGGTGAAAGAATTTTTGAAATCGGTTTAGTAGTTTTTGAGTTTATTTGTAACAAAGACACAAATGTACAAAAATACAAATCTTTACTCTTTATAATATTAGTATAGATCAGCCATACTCAACCTTTTTTTTATAGGGGCCACAAACACGTTTCAGTCATGGTGTCGAGGGCCGCAAGCAAAAATTATTTAGGTCTTATTTAAAAAAACGTGATTCCAAGTTAACGATGTAGTTAAAAAAGAAGTTTTAACAAAGATGTTTATATGTTTTAATGCGATTTTTGATACTGTGAACACTTTTTTAGTACTTTATCAAGGTATGGCTGGCGATTAGATATTTTTCTTTTATATTTAGAAGACACTCCTGACATTATATTGACACTAAAACCACCATTAACTGCAATTACTGGGCGAGATTAGCTGTAGCTGATAGCGCTCGGCTCACATTCCCGTTCTGATACACCCATTCTCTGATGGGCACGCAATTTAAAATGTTTTACAATAAATTTGTAACTTCAGATGGGCCAATAACAAAGGTCCGGCGGGCCGCATGCGGCCCGCGGGCCGCAGGTTGAGTATAGCTGGTATAGATGCTTCTAATGCCACCTCTCAAAACTAAGAACTATAAAATAAATTAGTAAAGTAACTTTATTTCGGACAAACACATCCATAATATATTGTTAGTGTTGAAAGTACTGGCACCTTTTGTAGGTGTACGAGTATACCTACTGATAATTTCTATTGTCTTAGTTTTTTCTTCTTTTTACTTCAATATACAATTCAGTACAAGATAGGTACTACATAATTTATTTATTCAAGCTTTACCTTAACTAGGTAAGTCCCAACAGTTAGTATTTACAATATATAACAGAATAAGGGCAATTCCTGAAACTAGTTTGTTCAGTATCGACTACTAAATCAATTTCAGTTATTTTTAGAATGTGTAATTTTTTTCCGAAATATGAACTACTCTAACTGAATTTAGGGCTACCATGGGGCTACTTATGAAACCGGTAGTATTATTGCGCTTTATTTAAGAAATTTGGTTACACAAAACTAATGCACCATATTTTTTTTATATTTATACTAGCGACCCGCCCCGGCTTCGCACGGGTGCAATGCTAACAATAAAACCTTCCCCTTGAATCACTCTATCTATTAAAAAAAATGAATCAAAATCTATTGCGTAGTTTTAAAGATTTAAGTATACAAAGGGCAAAGGGATATAGGGACAGAGAAAGCGACTTTGTGTTATACTATGTAGTGATACTGATTAGGGTGTATGAGGATTCTGCATATTCTGTGACTCATTGTATAAACAACTATGCTAGTAATTTAACAAAACAAAAATAAAAATCAAAAAGCAACTGCCCGTGGTGCAGCCAGTTGTAACTAACAATGAACATTCCAAAATTAAAAATGTCGTAACACCATACTCCCGCTCGATCATTAACTCTGCCTCCAACTACACTTCGCGTAACATCCTGTCCAAAAAACTCCCACGTCATCGGCAAAAAATAGAAATTCCCCAATACAATAGGACATTATTGCCGAAAAGCATCATAATGGCTATATGGACTGGGAATGAACGTGAAAAATTGCTGGCGACTCCATTGTCCGAGGCGGGGCGTTTTTTTTTTTTCTGTTTTACGACCAACCTTTTAGAAAGGCTTTTGGGACAGATGAGGGGATGGAACACGTGGTCGTTGGGTTTTTACCCGGCTGCACCGGAAGAAGGGCAATGTTTAGTAGCCTAAGCGATTTGACGGGTTCTGTGGTGGTTTTGTCTGTCTTTTTCTCATGTGTAAGGAAAGACAATTACCTAAGCAGTGGGATGTTACAGGTTTTCAAAACTCAGTGAAATAACCTATTGCGTTATAAGAATTTTCAACAAACTTTGAGGACAAGAGTTTAGACTAATAATAACGTTTATTTTTCCAAAGCCTAATATAGGTCTACATATTAGCCCAGTTAAAAATATATTTATCGAAATTATCGAATCTTTTATCCGCGAGGAGGTAGGCAGAGGTATTCCATTACTGGATATACCCACATTTCACGAGATATATTGGACCCCTAAACGTGATAGGTGGTGAGCCCATCGCCGGGTCGGTCTGTCACACATGCCTCAGCATTAGTTATTGGACTACGGGTTTCCTCTCGATGTTTTCCTTCGCCGTCGAGCTAGTGATAAATATGTACGTAAGTTTTGAAAAACTCATAAAGCTCATTAATAATAATAATAATTGTGGGACAAACTCACACACTGATATTTAGTCCCAAACTAGGCAGAGCCTGTACTATGGGTACTAAACAACTGATAAACATACTTAAATCATTATTATTTTTTTAAACGACCATACACGAAGCCAACAGACATGTTCATGCACACAAATTTTAATGTTGGCCCCGAGCGGGGATCAAACCCGCGACCTCCGACCCAGAAGGCAGGGTCACTACCAACTGAGCCAACAGGCCCGTCATTGGTACATTCATTTGAACCCGTGCCTCACTGATTATCATCATGAGAAGTGCGGTCTTTAACCGTAAGACCTGCTCCTAGTTCAGTTAATTACCTACTGAATGATAGTTTTAATTACTTAGTTTTAATAATCTCATGTGAAACAGTGACTATAATCAAGTTACAGTCCAAAGTAGCCAGAGCTCTTTATGGCCCGACAGTCAGAGACAGTTGACTAAGTGTTGAGTAAAGCTGGGGTCCCACGGTCCGCTATTCTACGGATCAGCTACACTCAGCCGACGAGCACGGACGGCGACGCACCACAGGCAGGGCCGGTCCAACGGTGCGTGTCGGTGTGTGTAGATGTTTTTATGTTGTCATAATGCAAAGCGAAAGAAAGAGAGAGAAGAGCGCACCTTTGAAGTTACCGACTCACGATGGATACGGGCGCACCGCCACAGACGTTCTGTGCTATCACGGACGAGGCCGGTCCCACGGTGCGTCGTGCGAGCTGGTCTGCGTGCATCCGCGATTTTACGGACCGTGGGACCCAAGCTTTAGGTTAACTTGTTCTGTTGTCAGTTTCCAGCTTGTAAGATGCCGAGTTCACGTAAACTGGCGATGCAAATAATTGGTCTGGACTAGCGTTTAACAAGTGGTTGTTTTAGAACATTTTTTATATCATATACGGTTTGTTATATCATATACAACGCGTAACAGAAAAAGTTCCTCAACAGAAAAAAATTCCTCATACACCCCAATTAGTATATTAATATAAAAAATATAATGCAATAGAACTTTGGTTATTTCTAACCAATTTTCTTAAATATCGATTAATAATACCACGATTTCCATAAAAAGCACTAAATTCAGCTACAAAAGATCATGTTTTTGAAAAATTTTACAAAATTATAAGAAATTGCTGAAATCGAATAAGTAGTCGATACTGAACAAACTAATTTCAGGAATTGCGCTTATTCTGTTACATGTTGTATATGTTGTCTGTTTTAGGTGACAGACCTGTGGTTGATGACCCCGCCTTTCATGCTCTTGTTCGAATCCTCCCACAGACATGTACGAATGACTTCGATTTTCAAAAACTTACTTACATATTACTTACTAGCGGTTCTGTTTAAAAAAATTCATTTTCATACAGCTATCTACTACGATGTCAACAACTATTAGAACCATTGTAGAAAAAAAAAACAAAAGAAACTACAATCCACCTCTCGTTGTAGCTCTAAAAGTTAAAAGTCACGGTCCGAACTACACTGAGTACAGCGGTTGCTGGATCAAACGGATCAAGGCAGTATATACAGTTGGATCTAGGGATCAAACTCTGGATCTGAACGCTTGTAGGTCCGAGTATGATGTGGCTTGTAACCGTGAGTAACGTAGATCAATGTTGGGAGTTCTAGAAAGGAGACGTTTCATTTTGGGCCTGCACATTGTACACCAGCCTGAAATATAGAGAAAAATCTAGTGATTATCAGAAAAATATTTAAAAAAATCATTTCCATCTATTTAACTTGCATACAAAAGTAATTAAACTTCTATGGATCCGCATTAAATGATATTGAAATAATATTATTCCTAACATTTTAAGCCCAATTTCCATGTTATTGTGAATTAGTCCGACAAACATCAAAATAATGTCAATTGTCAACTGTCAGGTCGCAATTTTTTTTTTGTCACCGCCATGCTAGTTCAATGAAAATTAGAGTGTATTGTACAAAGTCAAATATGAGCAAAATCATGAATAAAACTATAGTTATTTTATTTATATTCTTATTCTTATATCTAAAAAACTGGTGTACATGGTGTAGGCCCAGTCTCCATACATTCATGAAACGTCTCGTTTCTTACAGCTGAAGTGTTTATGTATAACTGAAGTGAAGATCAAGCGCACGTAGGCTGGAAAAAAACCGGGCAAGTGCGAGTCGGACTCGCGCACCGAGGGTTCCGTACAACCTTGCAAATTTATGGTTTTCGTAATTTTTCCTTTATCTATGCTATAAGACGTTGCTTCGTACCAAATTTCAAGATTCTGAGTTCACGGGAAGCACCCTGTAGGTTTTGATTCCCTTGCAAGTGTCGAAAATTTGCGGCATAAACGGCTGTATCTTTTGATTGCGTTGGCTTAGAAGTTTGATTTTTTCACAGCTTCAAGGGACAGTAGACCTGAGTAATTGATATAAATTTCAGCTTCATACCTCCACGCGTTCCTGAGAAAAAGGGTCTTGACAGACGGACGGACGGACGGACAGACGGACAACAAAGTGATCCTATAAGGGTTCCGTTTTTTCCTTTTGAGGTACGGAACCCTAAAAATCAAATAGCATAATTGCATTTAGGGAAAGTGTACTATTATTGCTCTTTATTTAAAAAAAATTGGTTAGACAAAACTAAAATACGATTGCATCATAATATTTTTATGTCAATATTCTAATGGGGTGTATGAGAAATTGTGCTTATTCTGTGACGCGTTGTATATCTATTGGTAATCTATACTAATATATGTAGGTATTTCAGTGTCTGTCTGATGCAAAAAACTGTTTTTAATAAATACGATAACTAACCTACCTAAATCAGCAAAGACTTTTTCTGATTTCTGTGTGTTAGTCTGAATGTTTGAATAGGCTCCGAAATTTTCAGGACTAAAAAAATCACTTTTTATGGTGTTCCACTGTGTTCCATATATAGCAGGATGAATAAAAAAATATCATATTTTGATAAGTAAGCAACGCGAGCACAGGTTTTTAATTTTAGAAATTTAAGTAGTAAAGTGACATTATGATCCACATAAAAATACTGTGAAGTGTAATCCAAGTCCTTTCAAGGGGCTTTCACCGCAGACTTCACTGTCATACTTTAGAAGTACTTTTAGATAAATTCCAAGCTTTTCTGTGGAGTTTCTCGAAATGTTTCTGCAAACCTGTTATGACTTTTAGAACAGAAGTAAGAAATTGTTTAATTCATTGTTAACACGATATTCTAGTAACATAAAACTGTAGAGGTAATAAAGTCTTTAAATGAATTACATATTTTGATATTTTAGTGCGGTAGTGAGGGTCTTTTCAAAGCATTTTTGCAAAACAATATTTTTTTGGTAAAGAAATAAAAACTAACTTTTTTTTTCTTTACATATTAATTCCGGCCGTGCCGCTTTTTGCTCTACTTGGCCGGCACCCAGATTTCTTTTACATATTTTTACCCCCCTTGGTTTTAACAAACCTTGCTCAAAATCACTCACCGAGTTTTTATCGCAATCAGGTGAATAGTTTAGTAAGACAAACAAAGAATCATTCATTTTTGTATTTATAACCAGCTATAGATTTCAATCCGAAATATTTTACT
Source organism: Ethmia dodecea (assembly GCA_963855545.1). NCBI lineage: Eukaryota > Metazoa > Arthropoda > Insecta > Lepidoptera > Depressariidae > Ethmia > Ethmia dodecea. The sequence goes on from OY979457.1 coordinate 2,414,751, forward strand.
CAAAGAGGTTAGAAGAAAATCTAGGAGAGAGAAACTTTTTCTTTAAACGTCTTTGATTTTACTGTTCAGACTTCGAAAACCAATTGTAGTGTAGATTAGATTAGATAATAATATACAATGATATGAATCATGATATGATATGAAGAGCAGTGATAGCCCGGACGGTTAAAGAGCCGGCCGAAAATCAGTGAGGCTCGGGTTCGAATCCTGGCATGTACCAATGAGTTTTTCAAAAACTTACGTACATATTTATCACTAGCTCTACGGTGAAGGAAAACATCGTGAGGAAACCCGCAGGTCTCAGAATTAATTCTGAGACATGTGTAAATAGACCCGGTCCGGCGATGGGCTCACCACCTATCACGTTTAGGGGTCCAATATATCTCGTTAAATGTGGGTATATCCAGTAATGGAATACCTCTGCCTACCCCCTCGGGGATAAAAAAGGCGTGAGCTTATATTATTATCTATCTATAATATATAAAGCTCGACTACCACTCACTCACTGACTGATTGACATAATTGTTCTCCCAGAAGGAGTCGTTTTGGAGTCAAGTCATGAAGGGAAAAAATGTGCAAGATGGCGGGGTGACCCCAGGAAAATTCTGACTTTTCAAAAAAACAAAATGGCGGCCAAGCTTGCCTATCGTATCTCTTTTGTTTTCCGGCCGATCCGGTTCAAATTTTTGTAATCTGTAGTATTGCTTAGATGATTTACGAATATTATTTAAAAAATTGAAAAAACAAAATGGCGGCCGCGTAGTAGTGTTTCAAAGTTGGAGTGGTTTTAGACCCCACTTGACCCGAATTGATCTCCCAGACGCCAATATGCTAAAGGGATGTGTTTGATGTCATCGCATAGGTCATATCCTGTAGTTTACCAGAAAATCCCGAAAAATCTGAAAAACCAAGATGGCCGACCGGTGATTTGCTCCCAAAGAAAAGTATTAATTTTACCAGATTTTGATTGTCGATTTTCGGCAAGATGGCAACACCTGAGCGAGTTGGTCTGTATAGCGGGGTTGGAGGTATTGCTACGTAGTGTTGCCGTGTTGAAGAATTTTCCCGGAATTTTTCGTATTTTTTTACTTTTAACGCAAAATGTCAAAAGTCTAAATTTTACCATTTTGCGAAAACGAGTGACAGTCAATGGAACATTTTATCTCTCCCTATGATCTTTTGTAGGATTTTTGATTTTCGCCTGGCAACACTGAAAGTTATGGTTGATTAAATTTTTAGGGTAGACCTCAAAAGACCCAAATTGATCTCCCAGGTGCCGATATGCTACAGGGATGTGTTTGGTGTCATCGCATAGGGTATATCCTTTAGTTTACTAGAAAATCCATAAAAATAGAAAAAAAAAAGATGGCCGCCCCGTAATTTTTGTTTTACTGAAAAATTTCAATTTTTTCATTTGAATCGGCATTTTTTAGCCAGTTGGCAACACTTTGGAAAGTTGACTTGTATGGAGCGATTGTGGGTCTCAGTTAACAGTGTTGCCGTGAAAAAAAATATTTCACAAAATTTTATTATTTTTCGACTTAAAACGGCTAAAACAAGATGGCCGCCCCAAAAGTAGACTTTATTTTTCTGTCACAATCAAACCGCACAGAGACACGCGTGGCCGCTTGCGGCCTCGCGCACCGCGCGACATCTAGTCTATAATATATAAAGCTCGACTACCACTCACTCACTCACTGACTGACTCATTGACATAATTGTTCTCCCAGAAGGAGTCGTTTTGGAGACAAGTCATATATGAGAAAAGTGTTCAAGATGGCGGGGTGACCCCGGGAAAATTCCGACTTTTCAAAAAAACAAAATGGCGGCCAGGCTTGCCTATCGTATCTCTTTTGTTTTCCGGCCGATCCGGTTAAAATTTTTGGCATCTGTAGTATTGCTTAGATGATTTACGAATATTATTTAAAAAATTGAAAAAACAAAATGGCGGCCGCGTAGTAGTGTTTCAAAGTTGGAGTGGTTTTAGACCCCACTTGACCCGAATTGATCTCCCAGATGCCAATATGCTAAAGGGATGTGTTTGATGTCATCACATAGGCCATGTCCTGTAGTTTACCAGAAAATCCCAAAAATCTGAAAAACCAAGATGGCCGCCCTATAATTGGCTCTCAAAGAAAAAGATGAATTTTACCAGATTTTGAATGTCGATTTTCGGCAAGATGGCGACACCTAAGCGAGTTGGCTTGTATGGCGGGGTTAGAGGTCTCATTACGTAGTGTTGCTATGTTTAAGAATATTCCCGGAATTTGGCGTATTTTTTTATTTTTAATGCAAAATGTCAAAACTCTAAATTTTACCATTTTGCAAAAACAAGTGACAGTCAGTGAAACATTTTATCTCTCCTTATGACCTTATGTAGGTTTTTTGATTTTCGCCTGGCAACACTGAAAGTTATGGTTGATTTAATTTTTAGGGTAGACCTCAAAAGACCCGAATTGATCTCCCAGATGCCGATATCCTACAGGGATGTGTTTGATGTCATCACATAGGTCATATCCTGTAGTTTACTAGAAAATCCCGAAAAATAGAAAAAACAAGATGGCCGCCCCGTTATTTTTGTTTTACTGAAAAATTTCAATTTTCTTAACAATAATCGGCATTTTTAGGCAAGTTGGCAACACTTTGGAATGTTGGGTTGTATGGAGCGATTGTGGGTCTCAGTAAACAGTGTTGCCATGAAAAGTAATATTTGACAACATATATTTTTTTTTGACTTTAAATGGCTAAAACAAGATGGCCGCCCCAAAAGTAGACTTTATTTTTCTGTCACAATCGAACCGCACAGAGACACGCGTGGCCGCTTGCGGCCTCGCGCACCGCGCGACATCTAGTTATATTATATATGAATCATGTAGATCAGTTAGATATCCGTCTTTACGCACCTCGCCGCTGCCACGCTTGCAATTATATAGAGGTAGCTTCCGCTTTGCTGCCTCCAAATGTTGGAACGACCTGCCACCTCCGCTTCGACTAATTCAGTCATTAAATAAATTTAAAATAGAGTGTCGGCAGTGGATTCTATTCAAACAAAAGTCGGAGTGTAATTGGGTAGCAAATTTGTAATGTCCAGTGTGTGTGTGTACGATCTAATGTACTACCGTGACTGGTCAGGGCAAGCCAATATAGCCATTATACTTGTACACAAACTATTAGCAAACCGTGATATTTTTGCTTTTATTTTTTATAAGAACGTTAATGTAATTTACTGGTGTTATTTGTTATTTCTTTTTATTTTATTTTTTTATTCTTCTTTTAATGTATTTTTGGCGCATGAGCGCATAAAAAAGAAAAAAGGCCAGGTCAAGAGTACCCTAAACCGAAGAGCATGTATGAAAGGAATAATGAAAGTGGACGAAGCGAAAGAAGTATGTAAGGATCGTAGCAAGTGGAAAGAAGTGGTCTCTACCTACCCCTACGGGAAAGAGGCGTGATTATATGTATGTATGAGCGCATAACCGCTTCGAAGGTTTTCCCAACGAAGCGACTCGAAGGAGGATACTGAAAACCAGCATTGATGCTGAGGATCCTTCCTTTTCATCTGCGTTTGTATGAAATGTACCTACTCTTAGATTAAGCTAAAATTACAACATTATGTATCATTTTGTACACGTGGGTGAATAAAGTGCTTTATTATTATTATTATTATTAGTCTCAATATATACCAATTTTTCTTCATAAACAAATTAGTATCGATTCGGACTCCGTAGTATTATTGATTTGCTCCTATCCTCACATGGCGACCCTGCCAGGATATCATTACTTCATCATCATCAACCCGTAACAGCCCACTGCTGAGCTAAGGGTCTTTCCTCACACATAATGAAGTATGGGCTATAATCTCCCGCGCCAGCCAACCGCGGATTGGAAGGTGTTAAGCTAGTGGCTACATAACAGTCAGAATTTTTCAAGCAATCTGACATGGCTTAACGACTTCAATGAATGAAATGAATGAAACACAACGAAAACCGGGACCAACAATTTAACGTGCCTTCCGCAAAACATCATCACGTAAACCATCATTACTCACTCTATGTATATCTAACTACACTACACCATACATTTTACAATTTACGGTCTTCAAAAATCTCCACAGTATGCCAAGGATAAGCTTTATTACAAAATCACGTCGATTGGCCATAACAAAGCCTCAGTCAAACTGGGAAATTGAATCCAGCTCGCAGATTGCATAAACACGATCAATAGATACGAAGCCAACGCTCCACTATTGTGGCTGATACCTCATTTGCTTATGAATATCGTATGCCAAACGATGTAGTCGATGGGAAGTGTATAACGGTGAAGTTGGGATGTGTGTCGGTATATTTCAGATAATAATATTTTAGTTATATTCGGTTAGGTACGAGCGCCTTCGTATATCGAAGTTTTTTCCAGTTTTCGTCGAGTTTACGCACAATAATAATAATAAATAGTGGGTATACTATGGGTAATAAAGAACAATCCCCCTAGCCAAGTGGCATTGCACAATCCAATCGTTTTTTTTTAGATTGTCATGTATGGGATTAACAGAAGCGTTAGCACTCGTTGGCATGTGCTTATGTCAATCCCGTACTTGACAATCTAAAAGAATATTCGATTAGATTGTGTAATGCCACTTGGCTAGGGGGGCTGATACACATAGTTAAATAAATACTAAACACACAGACTCGAAACCAACACACATGCTCATTTATACAAATGTTAGCCCCGATCGGGGATCGAACCCAACCAACTAAGCGAACAGACCCGACAATGGAAGTAGTTACAGCTTGAAAATTTGTGACAGTTAGGTGGTCACTTTTTTTTGTGACCTAGGGTAAATGCATTACTTCATACCGACCGACCCTGGGCGCGACCGGTTATGTGGGGATCTGCAGCATGGTGCTGCCATACCCACTTAAAACGATAAGGTGCCTCCTCACCGCTGCGGACCCAGCCATGGCACCGCGGTTATGTATAGGTGGTCACTAGCGTAACACCATCTCCGCCTATACTTCCTCATGTGTAAAAGGCCCTTAGACCATTCTCTAAAATTTACACTCAAAATCTATCAAAATAAACAGTCAATAAATTTTTTGGTTGGAAAAAAATATAATTTTTCACTTTTGTATTTAACCAGTGTTTTTCTACTATATTAAGCATATATTATATACATATTATTATAAGCCTTCCTCTTCAATCACTCTATCTCTTAAAAAAACCACATCAAAATCCGTTGCGTAGTTTTAAAGATCTAAGCATACATAGGAACTGACAGACGGGAAGCAAATTTGTTTTATACTATGTAGTGATGATAATGATTCTTCAAACACACTTCAAAAATGCGTATGAGGTTGGTCCCACTGTTCAATATAACAAGCAAACACAGTACCCCAACCCTAGTCCATCAAAATCCTTAGTGTACCAAGTCATATGCAAATCGGTCGTCGACGCTGTTACGGATTGCTTCGAGGGTAGATTTTGTATGGCGCACTGGCTTTGTGTCGGGATTGCGCTATTCGGGTCGTATCCACTCACATCCAGTTTAAACCGGTTAATAATAACAATAATAACGGCCGGCCCTGACCACCGGCAGCTTGTCCCTCTGCCCCGTTGCCGGCGGCACCCTAGGTTAGGTTTTTTATAATGTGTAATTTTTATATTGTTTTGTAAATGTTTTTATATATTTTACTTTTATATACATATTGTAAAAAACCTAACTTAGGATATAAAATAAATAATAACAATAATAATAACAAATCTTTATTGCAGTGATAGCCTTGCGGTTAAAGAGCCGGCCGAAAATCAGTGAGGCTCGGGTACGAATCCTGGCATGTACCAATGAGTTTTCTTACGTACATATTTATCACTAGCTCGACGGTGAAGGAAAACATCGCGAGGAAACCCGCAGGTCTCAGAATTAATTCTGAGACATGTGTATACAGACCCGGTCCGGCGATGGGCTCACCTCCTATCACGTTTAGGGGTCCAATATATCTCGTGAAATGTGGGTATATCCAGTAATGGAATACCTCTGCCTACCCCTTCGGGGATGAAAGGCGTGAGATTATTTATTATTTTATTTTTATTATTAGTTTCTTTATTTAAGGCAATATTTACTATACCTCCCACAACAGTGGCCCATATTATATAGACCTTATATCTAACGTACATATAAAATAACCAATTAAACTACGTAGTGCCGGTGACGTGTGCTCATTAGCTACCATATTATAATCGTATAATACATATTTAAATAAAATTGGGTTAATTACTCCATTTACAACCTAAGAAGACCTGGATTAACACATATGATACTTTTTAAACCGGAAAGAGCTAGTTTATTACAGATTCTCTATTATAATCCCACTATCCTACTAATATTATAAACCCGAAAGTTTGTATGGATGGATGTATAGATGTCTGGATGGATGTTTGTTCCTCTTTGAAGCAAAAACTACCAAACGGATTTTGATGAAACTTTACAGTTATATAGCTTATACATCAGAATAACACATAGGCTATATTTTATCACGAAACCGCGGGGCACTGCTAGTAATACATAAAAACTTGACCTTACAGTTCTGCTAGTAAAATCTAGTGTTGTCTAGGAATACGTTGAATTTAAAATCGAGACACTTTATCTAGATATTTTGATTACTGCAAATGTAAATATTAATATATAAATAAACTAGTGACCCGCCCCGGCTTCGCACGGGTGCAATGCTTATAAGATTTTCCCGCTTTTCTGTTAAAAATTTTCCTGAATTTTCTTTGCTATAAACCTCACGGAGCCCGAGACCTATCCAACGAATGCAAAACCATGGAAATCGGTTCGTGCGTTCTGGAGTTATAGCGTCAGGAAGGAAATCCCGACTTATTTTTATATAGTAGATTATTTTTTTAAATTGTAGAAAATACGACAGAGATAACTGCCAGCTACCTGAAACCTCAACCAAACGCACTGACAGCTCGTTTTAGATGGGTCTGAAGTAAAAAGCTACGTCATACCTAACCATATTATGTACCCTAATACCAGCAAATAAACCACATTTTCATTCTAATCCAAGTGCTGATGAAGAACAATTTTAACGAGAAGATTTATATAAAAATAAATAAAAATATTCTAGTCTTTAAAAACCCATTATCTCCAGTGGAACATTCTAGAGCTTAGAATTTAATTACACTGTGTATTGTGATCTTAGCCGGATATGTCTATTGTACAGTATATCCAATCACAATAGTGGCGGGAATCCTGTAGGATCAGAACAATGCCACGTATAAAATCGTAGCTTAATCTCTGGGATACGGATATTCTGAAGTTCGGATTTCTATTATGGAATCAAATAAAACAAAACGAGCAGTCCCGTAGTTAAATCTGGTAAATGATATATTGGAATAATGATACAACCTCTCAGCTTGAGAAACAGAAATAAATTAGAAGAGCCATTTACAAAATTGCTTATTGTCAGTTTAGGAACATATCAAATGTATATAAAAATATTTAAAAAGCTCCCGAAAACCATTAAGTGAAATAGACAACCTACCTGTTTTCCACAAAAAACTGAAAGATTTTCTGCTAATGAACGATTTTTAGTCATTAAAGGATTTTTTTGATAAAAATAATGATAGAGCAACTTAAAAATTATTATAAGTACTTACCCATTTTTTGAAGACCTACTTAACAATGTTTTTAATTTTGGTTTTTGAATTTCATTTTGTATATATTTTTGTATTTTTACATTGCTGCGTCCTTCCAGGGTGAATGTGTGTAAGTTACTGTATTTTTACCTTCCATCTGTATAACCACATTTTGCAATAAACGTTATGACTATGACTACATTGCGTTGCAATTTGGGCCGATGCGCGTCACGGACTTTCATCATCAACCCGATATGACATTAAAAAAAGCTGCCCTTGAGTTTCTAGCTGGTTTTTCTCGGAGTGCTGTATTTGGAAACGGTAACGGTAAAGATAGGCTGCTCTTTACATTCAGCCAATCTCCATGGACCTTTGTTATTATTAGACTACAGAAATTTCTAATTGTATTTTTTTAGCTGCACAAATAAATGATTAGAATTGAATTGAATTATATTGAGCTCGTAATAGCCCACTGCTAATCTAAGAGTATTTCATCCTTGTTCCCCTTTTCTAATGTGTGAGGAAATATGCGCCATAATCTTCCAAGCGAGCCCACCGCCATTAGAAGATAGTGATGATGGCCACCTAACTGACAGAATTTTTTTAAGTCATCCAAGGGCATCATGGTAACATGGTTTAACAACTTCCGTTATGCGAATAAACACATCGAAAATCGGGACCAACCGTGTAGCGTGCCTCCCAGCTAGTGTAATATAAAAAACACCATAGAAACCAAAGTGGCGAGGGCATGTACCAATAAGTTATTTTAAAACTTGAATGAAAATATCGTGAGGAAACCCGCAGGTCTAAAGACATTATTCGACATCCAGCGATGTGCTCTGACTGTGAAACTACGTTCGAATTTATGTTCAGCAGTTAGATGTTACAAGTTGATGATGATGATGATAAAACGAAATTATATCCAGTCGGTACTATCCGCGTACTAAGCCATAATATCAATATTCAATCATTCGATTATAACATGTTAGATCGCCACGTAATATAATTATTAGAAATTAATTTACTAAGTACGCGTATCGAATCAAACGTTGAAATAACGTTCGTTCTAAATCAAAGCTAATTTCAAGTAGCAAACTGAAAAGCATAGGCTATGTACATTGCTACATCTCTGCAGAGTTTGTTTGTATGTTTGTGCAAGCGCATCGATATTGCTCTCAATAAACCTGAGTTACGGCAAATATTATTGAGATCGAAGCAGAAGTAACACCAATGAAATAAACTAAGATGGAACGGTTAAACGCATAAAGAATTCAAAGCGTGGTTGAGTCGTACACTAAGTTTTGATGAAATAATACAGTGTGTTTCAAATGTGGTTTCAAATCAAAGATACCTATTCGAAAAAAATAAACATACTGGAAAAGCGCAAGTTGTGTGTGATTGACCGGCTGTACGAGATACGTGTTTAAAAAAAAAAGACATTAACGTCGACAGCTGACACATGGCGTTAACGTTTTAGAAATTTCACTGTTCGATAGCTTAAAATCCAACCGAAAATATAGATTATACAGGGTGTAAAGGGAATGCTTCCGAATCCACAGGGAGCAAGTTGAATCCGTTTTTCCTACTTTGGGACTAAATAACTGTGTAAATTGTGTCCTACAAAGTTATTAACCTCTCAGACCATGAATCACAGACACAATAGATTTTTAATTGTGTCTCGGTTCCAATTGGAACCGGCGGTTCTTAACTGATTAAGTACCTATTCTATTTTTCATTGGAAATTTAATTTCGGAAAATTAAATTTTCGCTCCATTTCACGAGAATGAATAAAAATTTTAAAAACTATATTTACTAGTGTGTAATAGTGGAATGTCTTGGGCCATACAAGGCACCCACTAATGATGCTACAATGACTAGATTAAACTTGAGAAATGAAGAACCTTGCTTACGATCATTCTTTAGAAGAGGTGATGTTTTTATTCTTGATAGAGGATTTCGAGATGTTATAAATGAACTCCAAGGGCACGGTTTTGTTACCCATATGCCAGAGTCACTCCTTGAAGATGAACACCAATTAACAACCAAGCAGGCCAATTGGTCTCGTTTAGTAACCATGTGTCGTTGGGTTGTAGAAGTAGTCAATGGTAGGGTGAAAAGAGATTACAGACTATTTCGTCACAATTTTAATAACAGATCCGAGCTCCGGATTTCTTGTGCCTTATTAAATAAGTTTCATGTTGTCATAGATGACCTGCCAGAGGCTTTTTAGTATGTGACAATAGCTAAAAATAGACTTTCACTTGTAAACCATTTAGCAATACATGTTGAACGAGAAAATCTTAATAGAAGGAGAGTATCTTTCAAACGATTGATAGTAACCATCCTCATTTAAACAGATTTCCACGACTCTCAATAACCGATCTTAAGCGGTTAGCTCTAGGTACTTATCAACTACATACACAGCATTTATAAACCACTAAGGATTGCTTAATGTTATCAACAGTCTACATCGGCACTAAATAAAGATAACAAAATCAGTAGGTATATGCTAGTATACTGATATAGGATCGATGGATACACTTCTAAGCCATTGACAGTTATGTGTGCTGCTGGAAAGAGGTCATAAGAGTAGATTTCATATTTTTAGGAGTAATTTTAATATGCTAATACTTGCGGCGTTTGATCTGCAGGGGTTTCGCGGGGCTTTAGTAGAGCCACATTTGTCATTTTCCCGGGACAGTAAATACCAAGAATTTAGCGGAGACATCGGTTTACGAAGACCTGAAGCTGGTTCAAATCAAAGCTAGCTTTATGGTTACTAAAAACACTATTCTATTTTGCTAGAGCTCTGTGTCTCAAACTCAATATACCTTGGTTACCTTTATTTGTATTGGACAAATTTATTGGCCAATATAAAGGGATATTAAAATTGATATTGTTTTGATATGAAACTCTTAGGTCATGGGAGGAATATTGATGCCGATACATTCCTTGTTTTATTGCCTTCCCGAGGAAATATGTGGGTCTTCTTTCCCAATTCAGGTGGAATGTTTTGTATACATGTATAAGTCTATTTTTAGTATAGGTCTCGATCTTATACTATGCTAACTGTTCCGCGCGATTTCACCCGCGTAAGTTCCATTTCCATGGGAAAATTATAGCAAATGTTACTTCCAGGAAAGTAAGCTTTTTATTTGTGAAAGATTTTTAAAATCGGTCCAGTAGTTTATTATCATATTCAATACCAACAAACAAAAATTAAATCTTTCCTCTTTCAAATAAGAGTAGACGTCTTTCTATTCGACAGATGTTAACGTTTTTAAAAGCAATTTGGCTAGGCCATCTGAATGCACAAGTTCAATATATACAATTGTAAAATCAGTCCAATATCACCAATAATACAAAAATTAATTTTCGAAATGTAATATTAATTCTGCCCGAGATCGTTACGTAAAAGATTGGTTTTAAAATTTATGAACGACTTTTGTGCACTCCATTGTACCCGGCAATTTCTGATTTCAATTAAAATTTCAATATATGGTAATGAATCATGGTGGATATTGTAAAAGCTGGGACATTTCATTATTAATTCCTAGTTGGCTTGATTAAGGAGAAGGTCATTCGCAAAAGTTGGCTAACCCTTGTAGCGACACTACACAGAACGCGCCAATAGACGGCCAAGTTCTAAACCGCGCTATCGGAGTTTTCTAATGAGTTTGTATAAATACAACTGTCCAACATCAACCGTCGAACCGCGGTCCCCAGGCACGATCACCTCGCCTGGCGGAAGATTTTTCTTTTCACGATGGAGGAGCATTCTACCTCCACTCCTCCATACCGTGTTAGTAGGTCCGACTTATTATATTTCAAGCTATGTAAGGCTATTAATTATAATTATTATTGAAAACCAAATTTATTAGTAAGACATGAGCTTAAAAATAGCTGCCCTTGAGTTTCTTGCTGGCTCTTCTCGGGCAACTCGTCGGTGAAGATGGGCTGCTGTTTACATTTAGCCAATCTTCATGGACGATTTTAGTATGCCTTGTTTGACTATGGACTGTTCCAAGTGTAATTCTTATTACCTACAGAATAAAATACATTTTCATTTTCAGATGTTCGATTCAATCGGTGTCTAAAAGCGACGTGTGCTATAGTGAAAGATACACCGCGTAAGTTATTTCCACCGTGTTAAATACGAAGTGGTTTTCGTTGTGTTTTCGCTCAATAGAAGTCGTTTAGGTGGCCATTAGCTTGACACTAGCTCCCAATCCGCGGTGGGCTTGTGTGGGAGATTATAACCCAGATGTATGGGCTAAATCGCGGTGGGCTCGCGTGGGAGATAGCCCATACTTCTTCACTTCATGTATAAGGAGAGATCCTTAGCTCAGCAGTAGGCTGTTACAGTACGGCTGTTAGGTGATAATAGTTACGAAAACTGAAAATTGGAGTACAATGGTAGCCCCTCCTGATCTTCTACTCAATAAAACTCTAAAACGTCTAAATGATAGACAGACGCATAGCTTAAAGCCTGTGTGTAAGTGTGATATTTCGCATAGGTCCACCTTTTATAACGTTAAACCTAACCTAACTTAGTTAGCTCTAAGGGTTTTGACAATACTTCCTCAAATTACTATCCGAAGAGTGATATTTGTTTTTTTTCCAAATCTCATAGAATACACGATTAGGAAATAGATAAATTACTTTTATCGATACATTAAACATGAACAAAATTTGAAAAATGCTTCGGGGAGCTGTCTAAGTTAAAAGAAGAAGTAGCTAAATCCAAAAATATTTAATACTAGCGGTTTTGTGCGGTTTCACCCACGTAGTTCCCGTCCCCGTAGGAATACGGAAATAAAATATAGCCTATGTTACTCAGGGATATTGTAGCTTTCCATTGGTGATAGAATTTTTAAAATCAATCCAGTAGTTTTTGAGTTTATTAAACATACAAAAAAAACTTTCTTATTAGTGTAATCGTAGATGTAAACTTAGATCTGCAATTCCTTGTATGTATGAAAAAAACATTTTAATACACTTAAAAACTCTTCTAATTCGCATCAAATCAAAACGTGTACTGTGCTTTCCGTTGCCCTAGAATCATCAATCATCATTTCTCTATCATTCATCAATGATCATTTGGATTTGAATTCTCACTTAAATTTACATTTTATTTATTTATCCGGTACACAAACATCCCCTTAACAGTTCTAATATTGAAAGAATCGATGGGAACACGTGGAGTGCTAATGGATGGTCATTAGCTTTGAAACGGGGCTCCAGAGTTGCATTAAAAGATTTGAACATGTCGCATATAGCGCCTCTGGGACTGTTACGCGAGGTTGCGGGTTCGAATACGGAGATTTTACTGACATTTAGTTGCGAAAAATTTTGCTTTTGCAGATTTTGAAACGGTTTATAACAGTCTAATGTTAATACTAACATTTTAAATTAAATGAACAACACAGTATTTAGCAAGTTTCAGTGTCTACCAACCAATAGGCATTTCACCAGATCCTCAATTCAGGTTTTCTACACAGAAGATCCTCGACTGATAAAATAAATCCTTGCCAAAGATGCATTGGTACGAATCGGACGAAAATTGACGAATGATTTATTTACTATCCGACTGTACCAAAAATAGAGTAGATAATACTTGATGAATGACATACATCAACCCGAAAAATATTACTAATTAATGTTAAATGTAAATTATGTGCTGCCCAATAGTGAAAGTGAGTGCGAAGGGTCATATTAGGGTGCATTTTTACCCAAATGCACCAGATGTAGTGTAAGATTTTGATACATGTTTTAATAATTGACGACATATTGAAAGGCAGTGTTTAATTAAAGATAATAACTTAGTTCTGATAAACAAGACACTTTTGTTCAAAGTTTGGAGTCCGAAAGTTCCCTCATTAAATATTATACGTATAGGTACATCAAAAACAAACTTCGTAACTTTTGTTTGTACATACGTCTACTTTGCATTTTGTCTGTGACAATAGAATAATTTACATAATTCGTCGAGCACCGCTCAGTTCTAATAGGCACCGTAGCAATTAAAATCAATTGTGTTTTATTTTATTGGCTTGAGAGGTTGACTGCCTAGTCAAATAAATTACCTACTTCGTATTTTTTTTTCATTTTAAAAAGCCGCCATTTGCGAGTTGGATTCGAACACGAAAGATCCCTTTCGGACCATCAAGTTGAATTCGCGTAAAGTTGCATTCCGTAAAAGTTGAATTCCCAGAATGTTGAATCCCATAAATTTGAATTCCCAACATGTTGAATTATCATTTCTCAAAATATAGAATTTGCAGAATGTTGAATCCATTAAAGTTGAATTAGCACAACCAGTCAACCATACAAAAATAATCTACCCATAACGAAAAAGACACGTCTTTTGTATGGGGATCTAGCATGTCTTTGGTATGGGTATCCTAGCATTTCTTTTATAACGTTTATAGCTATTTTAGTCAGCTATTGCAATTAAAATCGAGCAAAAACACATTTCTTGTATAGGTATATCTCCTTAATTTTTTATTTTATTATTTATTGTTATTCCGGAAATTGTTGGTAGGGAACCCTTCGTGTGAAAATACGACTCTAAATTTAAAATCTATTTATATATAAAATATGGAAAACTACTCACTGATAAAACATGAAATCCTGAAAATTTTAATACTACAAACTTGCAATTTGACGGGTCATACCTAAGGAGTGGGTGAAATAGCTATGTCCGATAGACGGACAGACAACGATTTATTTCCATACGTAAGAGTTTATTTTTCAAAATGTAATACGGAACACAAATAAATGAAAATAATTTTAACCAACATAATATACAGTTTCAATGAACAAAGTAGGGACAGCAGAAACATTTAAGAAAAATATAGCAAATAAAATCAAACTATAAATCGTACACTACAAATCTAGCTTTATATACAGACGGTACTAAAATTAGGTTAATGTTTGTAGGCCATTAACTCAAGAGCTACACAAGTCCACTTGGGACATAAGTTAAGTAGCAAGAAGTACGAAAACGTTGATGCGCTAAGCAAACCGTGTCTTATCACGATTGGACTGGACACCGAGAACATAATCCACCTGCCCAGTTGACAGACATTTTATAAATATAACAATGGCTGATCACGTCAGTCGATTAACTAATGTTACCAAATCATATCTCCTCTTGGATTTTTTAGTAGGTATTTAGTTTTAGGATGACTTACAGCACTTAGCATCAATATAATAAACTAGCTTTTACCCGCGGCTTCGCTCGCGCACGTTTATTTCACCCCCTTAGCTCGTGAATTTTGCAAAATCCTTTCTTAGTGGATGCCTACACTGTATAAGCTAAATTGCAAAATTTCAAGTCTCTACACCCAGCGGCTTAGACTGTGCGTTGATACATCACCAATCAGTCAGTCAGTTTATCATTTTATATATACCTATAGATATACAATAAGAAATATCAATAGCTAATTACAACTCTCCACAAGTAAAAACTAAGTAGGTAGTGCTATAGACTGCCTATATAAAAAATAAAATAAAGTAAAATAACGTAGGTAGCTACCGAATAAGTAGGACCTTTGCCAGCCAGTCCACCGAGCAGGTGGTCAACATCAACAGATGTGTAAGCTATATAACTGTAAAGTCTCATTTATATCCGTTCAGTAGTTTTTGCGTGAAAGAGGAACAAACATCCATCATACAAACTTTCGCGTTTATAATATTAGTAGGAAGGATATAGAAACCATCCTCTTAAATCACTCGATCTATTAAAAAAAACCGCATCAAAATCCGTTGCGTAGTTTTAAAGATCTAAGCATACAGGGACAGACCGACTTGAAGCGACTCTGTTGTATGATATGTAGTGATAATACGTTATGTATGACATACCATTCACTCACGGTTGTTAAATTCCAAACTAGAAAAAAAACTTGATTGTTGGTACTAAGCAGCTGATAAACATGCTTACACCAAGCCACAAAAGTCACGAAATCACCTCCAACCAAATAGATTAAAATATAATAGGGCATAGAGGGGACAAACTTTTAAGGGAAACTTTTAAGCCAAAAGTTATTCCAAGTGGAATAAGTCTAGTACAATTTCAACCGAATGACAGCTCGCGTTCATACTAACTGACATGACGCTTGAGCTTCAAACATGCTTCAAAGTTTTGTATGAAAATGTTCCCAATGCCCCCTCTATGTCCTATTATATTTTAATCTCTTTGCCTCCAACTTAGAAGGAAATACAACCAGCTGAGCCAACAGACCCGTCAAAGTATCGACAATTCTTTTTGCTGAGACATTGAAGACAATGTTTGAAAACGCACTTGGCATTTGCCACCAAGGAGACATTCGTACATCCAGGATCCTGACACAGAAATGCACTAAAAGCGCAGCACCCGAATTCCTGGCATTATTTATTGAGGCGCAACTAACTTGTATGTGCAAGTTTAGTGTTTCAAAGAACTTACATGAGTAGAAGCAGAATTTTGAGCAGTTAAAGTGAGGGTTCCATGTATTGAGTATTATTTTGTTAAACAAAATATATTGTGTATACGAAAACAAGCTAAACAAATAAAGTTTGCGTGACTTAATGATATTCTATTTAATTGATATTATTATAAATGATACTAATGATATTAAGATGTTGTGTGATAAAGATATTGATAGGTAAAATGATACGACCGATTGCACTGAGTGATGCAATAACACTACTAATTTATTGAATTAAATGCTGATACTTAACTTAATTTTATGCTTACGATTACACTGTATGATTGGATGATTGCTCATGCGACACAGTTTAAACAGGGTTATTTAGTCCCAAACTAGGCAGGGCCTGTACTATGGGTACTAAACAACTGATATACATACTTAAATAAATATTAAACGACCAGACACGAAGCCAACATACATGTTCATGCACACTAATGGCAACGAGCGGGGTTCGAACCCGCGACCTCCGACTCAGAAGGCAGTCATTACCTACTGAGCCAACACTCCCATCAAAAGTAAATATACCGCTTATACTTGTATCTACTTTCGGATATTTAGTGATTCATCAAAGAGTGAGTGTTGGCTTTTATAATAATTATTATTTAAAACGAACATCTTCTAATTTATAATTCATCGTTATACAACGCGTAACAGAAAAAGCGCAATTTCTCATACACCCCAATTAGTATATTAATATAAAAAATATATGATTCCATCAAACTCTAGTTGTGTCTAACCAATTTTCTTAAATATCGATTAATAATAGCACGATTTCCATAGAAAGCACTAAATTCAGCTACAATTTTTTTTTTAAAATATAACACATATTAAAAATAGCTGAAATCGAATAAGTAGTCGATACTGAATAAACTAATTTCAGGAATTGCGCTTATTCGGTTACATGTTGTATACCAATGGTTTTTCAATAACTTAAATACATAATATAGGTATTTAATCACTAGCTCGACGGTCGAAAACCCCCTAAAAACTCCTATAATTGGTTCTGAGTTGTATAAAAGTAATCTGGTCCGGCGATGGACTCACCACTTGTCACGTTTAGGGGTCCGAAAATAATAATAATTACACATGTCTCAGAATTAATTCTGAGACACACATGAGACATGTTTTCCTTCACCGTCGAGCTAGTGATAAATATGTACGTAAGTTTTTGAAAAACTCATTGGTACATGCCAGGATTCGAACCCGAGCCTCACTGATTTTTGGCCGGTTTTTTAATCTTTCAACATATAATACTAAAAACATACAGTCAAATTGAGAAACTCTTCCTTTTTTGAAGTCGTTTAAAAAATCTATAGGTATACTATTATTGCTCTTAATTTAAGAAATTTGGTTAGACACAAGTCAAGTACGAAGACATCATATTGGAACGAAATTCCTTATCACGCGTTGCGAAAGACGCTAGACGGAAAAAATTAAGACCAAAAGTTGTAACGACCGACACTTTTTGCTATAGTTGAAGCTCCATATTAAATCTAATAATGATGATGAGATGATGATGGTGATGGTAATGATGATGATGGAACGAACCTCGTATCCCTTGACACCTCTCAAGTTTTTAAATAAATTCACTATTCTTATTATAATGTTTCCCCCGCTGTGGGGCAATAAGGCCGAAGCTCAAGTTGCCCTACGCGGCTCAACCTTACTCGCGCAATTTGTTTACTTCACATAGAACGTTAAAACGTTAGGCTAACGATCTCGGCGGGGTAATGGCTCGAACGGCGAATGGGAATTGACGAATGGAGTGCGGAAATATAATTTCGCATTTGAATTTAAATGAGTTACTAAGCTAATTCATATTTAAGATAATCGTCTGTTTATGTAAAAGTGACTGAAATGTTCGAATACTTGAAAATAAATTGATTATATTCATGCTTTTGTAAGGGAAAGAAGGATTAAAATACGGCAATAAAATATGAATAGTTTTAGCAACACATAAAACCAAAGAGATTAAAATATAAATAGTTTTAGCAAGACATAAAACCAAAGAGATTAAAATATAATAGGGCATAGAGGGGACAAAACAAGGAAAATTTGAAGCCGAAAAGTTATTAAAAGTGGAATAAATCTAATACGATTTCGACCGAATGACAGCTCGCGTTCATACTAACTGACATGACGCTTGAGCTTCAAAGTTTTGTAGGAAAATATTTCCAATGCCTCCTCCAAAAGAGGTTGGAAGAAAATCAGAGAAACTTTTTCTTTTAACATCTTTGGCCTCCTCTATGCCTTATTATATTTTAATCTCTTTGCTCAGAACCAATCTGGCCAGTAGGAAACCAGTAGATTTCCTTACAATGTTCTTCTGAGGGACCGGCGATAGTCTCCGCTAGGAGTAAAAGTGTTCTGTGGGCGATAGGCTCAACACCTGTCACGTCTACGGGTCCAAAAATATACGTACCTATTTCTAGAAACGAAATACCTCTGTCTAACTCCTTAGAGATTATTATTTTATTTATTTTTAATACAGTATTTTGTATTGGACAACTGGAAAGGCTCGGTGTAGCGCAAGTTGGCGCGCCGCCAGCCGCATAAAATGCATGCTAAACTCCAATTTTGTCATATTTTCCAGCAGATTGGTAAGTGACTATTTTGTCTGGCATTAAATTCAATGAAAACTTCTCCTTGTGTAATTTTCTTGGTACGGAAATTTTCCGCACTATTTGTAGTGCACTTCGGTCTATACAAAGAGATTTTAGGGCATAGAAGGGGCATTGGGAATATTTTCATACAAAACTTTGAAGCCTAAGCGTCATGTCTTTGTCATGTCAGTTAGTATGAACGCGAGCTGTCATTCGGTCGAAATTGTACTAGACTTATTCCACTTGGAATAACTTTTGACTTCAAATTTTCCTCGCTTTGTCCCCTCTATGCCCTATTATATTTAAATCTCTTTGGGTCTATACAGCTGTGCCTAGGTTCGATGCAAGATGGTATTGTTGCCTCATTTTCAACTCTTTTGAATTAGTTCTAACATATTTTAGTCCTTAAGCATATTTTACTTGTTTCTTTACTAGTGTTTTCAGTTGTGTTCATAAATACCTACATATTTATGTGCTTCGTTTAAAACAGTGTATGGAGGAGCGAAGGTGGAATGCTCCTCCATCGTGAAAAGGGAAGATCTTCCGCCAGGCTAGGTGAACGGATCGCGGTCCAACGGTTGATGTTGGACAGTTGTATTTACACAAACTCATTAGAAAACTCCGATATCGCGGTTTAGAAACTCTGCTATGTAGTGTCGCTATAAGTGTCTATTTATCTTTAGCTTTTTCCCGTGACTTTATCCGGTGACTTTGTTCACTGCTTGGATCTAACAAGAACATGGTGAAAATATTGTTTTTTGCATTCTCGTGAGTTTCCTGTTTTCATTCCGACAGTCAAATTGGTCTACTGTATCGACCTATAGCTCAACCAAATATTCAACAACAACGATTCAGCAAGTCTTATGCAGCGGGCATTTGGGTCAACAAGGATATTTGCAGGTTCATTCAGCTTCCATCCCGCACTTGCGTGGATTAACAACCTATCTACCTATTCCAAGAAATCCTAGTAAACAACCCAAACTTGGAAACTAAATTAACCAACCAAAACACGACTCAATTCCAAAGACTTTTGGTTCAGACTTGAAGAAAGGAAAGAAGGTACCGAAGTTGTATTGTCCCGATCGATCGTATCGAAAATAATGGAAATTGGAGAGGGGAGGCGATCAAAGCGAACGAATATCGGATGTTAATATTATCCTCAATGGTATAGGTATGAAAATGTTTTTATTTGGAGACAATTTGGAAGCTAAGGTTAAGAAAGGGGTATCGTTAAATTTCAGATGTAAATGAGAATCCTTAGCATCAAGCGCTTGTTGGCTTCATCCCAATATGGCGAGAGAGTTACTTTCCGATTACGCTAAATAGACTTGCTATTTACAATGAATTTAAAAAGAAAATACAAGTATGTAAGAAAATATACGTAGTTGAGAGTTTGTAGATAAAAGTTGCGTTATCTACATCCTGTTGAATTTTACATTTATATTTTAAAATTGTTTGGAGTTTTTAGAAGATACAATGGGAAGTAGGTAAGCGAAAAACTATAAGCTCCTATAAGATTAAACAAATTCTAAATAAAGAAGGAAATAAATAAGAACATAATTATGTGACCGTATGTTCTTATTTCTTTCCTTCTTTATTTAGAATTTGTTATAGTTTTTCGCTTACCTACTTCCCATTGTATCTTCTATAGTCTTTCGCACCAAGAGACGCAGTGACAGTAGGTACAAAATATTGGATAGTATAAAAAAAATTAAGCGTGGTGTACCATGGGAGCACATCTGGGTTCTCTTGCGTAATCTTGTACAATTAGTTCAATTACCAAGATTTTTTCTTTTTGTATATAAATCAATAAATTAATAAACTATGAGTCACAATTCACACTCGACTATTTACCTCCAAACTAGGTAAAGCTTTTACTATGGGTAGGTATTAGAGATCTAAGAAATGCCAAAACACGAAACCAGCAGACACAAAGTACACCATGAACAAATAAAAAGTCAAACAAATGTTTTCATTTCAGAAAAAAAAAATATCGATGTGTGGGTTTCCCCAAAATTAATTTCCAAACATCTATTCTCCATCTGCTATTCGACATCTGTTCCTAATATACAGAATAATCCTTGATTGAACTGATTTCTGTTTGAAATTGGAACCCTATTTCCATAATCGTTGGGCTCACTTCTAAAGCTAATTACAATGCGCCTTGTAAAGGTACTTTTAGACTTTGTAACCTGAAAAGTGCACCACTAAACCAAAGTTCGTAATTCACAGCTTACCCCCCTAATGAAGGGGCAAAAAACAATAAATTGACGTCGCTTTGGTGCAGCGCAATCATGCAACCGCCCCTAGCCGCCGTCGAGTTATTACTGGTGGCTTATTAACTTACCACTCGACTAATATCGCATGAAATTACTAATCCTTACTAATACTTTAAACGCAAATGTTTTTGAGGATCCGTGAATGAATTTTACTCTTACTGAAAGGATTTTATTCTTCTTCCTCCTAACTTCGTTCCTTCATCTGGAAAAGAAGAAATGAAAGTTGCTTTTTTTTATAAACTAATACTAGTTAATAATACTTAATGTTGTAGGTATAGTTCTTAAACTGGCCGTTTGTTTATGAAACCAACATAAGTAGGGTTTTTCAAGAGTGAAACCGCTGTCCTCTTTATCTGACTTTCCTTGAATACATCGCCGATCTGGTCAATGTAATTAAGCCTAGGCTGTCCTCTAAAGACTCACCCATTTATAACACTATTATATTGCATATTTGTCGCGTTAAAAGACTTTCAATCATCCGCTCAATGTGACAAAACTACCTCAGCATTCCTTTTTCAATCCTAGTTACTATATCATCTTTCTTTCACACTTTCTTTTACACGCGTAGCTCCCGTTCCCGGGGGAGTACGGTGATAAAGTTTTATAAAAATTTGTTGTGTGAAAGACGAACAAACATCCATACATCCATCCATACAAACTTTCGCGTTTATAATATTAGTATGGAGTAGGATTTTGTAAAATCACGCCAATACAACTCGAAATTTAATAGGTACCTAGTTTATATTTCCACGTGATTTATTGTGATGTTTCGTCATGTGAATTCGAGTGAAGAATAATCTGGACAACGACCTCAGTATTTTTTCAACAGACTGGTTTTAGTTCGATTTTATTATTATTACAAGGTCTTTAGAGAAGGCTATTTTTGTTTCACGTCTACTTAACGGGACACGTGTAAATCAAAGGGGAAGAAACTGAGGGGAACATTCGAAAATCGTAGTGGTGATTGGAGCTCTTTACTTTTTTAGTTTCCTGTTTCCTTTTTTTTTCAAGTTATATGATAGTTCCCGTTCCCGTGGGAATACGGAAATAAAATATAGCCTATGTGTTATTCTGATGTATAAGCTATATAACTGTAAAGTTTTATTAAAATCCATTTAGTTGTTTTTGCGTGAAAGAGGAACAAACATCCATACATACACACTTTCGCGTTTATAATATTATTAGTGGGATTATAGTGGGATTGGAAATACTCACTTTTCTCCAATATATTTTACGTGACAGTTGAGACCATCGTTGGACCGCACAACATGAGAATACATCCCCAGTTTATTGCAAAACCGACCACTACCGGCAATTAAGTGTTGAAACTCAATTACATCAACAACTTTGAAGAAAATGCTCGGTTTTATTTCCACTATAGCCGTAAAGGGAGGTAATGGGAAAGTAAGTTTACTGCCTAGTTAAACGCAACATTGGTAATTTATCGATTGCTAAAAAATGAGCAATACACAAATTTAAACTATTAAAAAGTGGGGAGATTTCATTGAGTATAATTTTTATTAACCCTCATGAAAACACTTGACGTTTACAACGTGTGCTAAATGCAAAAATATTTACTGTAATCCCTTGTTGTAAAGTAAGAAATCCCAAACCGTTACCTTTTCTATGCCTTTGCGTATAAATAAATAAATAAAATTATTATTATTGTAAATATGTAGATTTTTTCTGAGTTCTATAATTAGGTCTGTGTACAAATTATAATCAACTAGCAGCGCCCTGCGGTTTCACCCGCGTAGTTCCCGTTCCCGTGGGAATACGGGGATAAAATATAGCCTATGTGTTATTCTGATGTATAAGCTACATAACTGTAAAGTTTCATCAAAATCCGTTCAGTAGTATTTGCGTGAAAGAGGAACAAACATCCATCCATATATCCAGACATCCATACATCCAGACATCCGTCCATACAAACTTTCGCATTTATAATATTAGTAGGAAGTAGGATAGAAATAATTAATAATCATTCTGAAATAACAAGAATTTCATAAAATAATGATTTATTTTTCTATTAGATATGAATGTTTGTTCTATTTCATTGCCATGTTGAAGGTATGTTACTATAATGGAGACCATGTTATAAGAAAGTATTTCTTTTTGTCACCAGATAGATATCTATTGTTAGCGCACTTCCACATTTAACAAAACAAAGCGCCAGGTATAGCTCCGACGACTGCGGCTGAAGTAAAAAAGTTTGTTCCTTTTATCCTTCTTTTTCATCTACGGAATCAAAAATTATTCATGCACAATAATGTTGGCCCCGAGCGTTGATCGAACCCGCGACCTCTGACTCAGAAAGCAGGGTCACTACCAACTGAGCTAGCAGGCCCGTCTTCCAAATCAATGTCTATATTATAAAGAGTAAAGATTTGTATGTTTGTATCTTTGTTACGAATAAACTAAAAAACTAATCTCATAATATAATATAATCTCACGCCTTTTATCCCTGAGGGGGTAGGCAATGGTATTCCATTACTGGATATACCCACATTCACGAGATATATTGGACCCCTAAACGTGATAGGTGGTGAGCCCATCGCCAGACCGGGTCTGCTTACACACACATGTCTCAGAATTAATTCTGAGACCTGCGGGTTTCCTCACGATGTTTTCCTTCACCTTTGAGCTAGTGATAAATATGTACGTAAGTAACTCAAAAACTACTGGACCGATTTATTCCCTTATTCTCATGGGAACGGTAACTACGCCGGCTAGTATATTATATCAACGCAACATATCTACCCGATGTGAAGGCGCTCTTAGCTGCTACATGTTTCGTAAATGGTACCAAACGCAAAAGAACACTAACAGTCGCCTTAATCAGTTAACTAGCTACGTTCTGAGGTAAACACTGTTTGCCTTGCCTAAATCAGTTTTTAATGGTTAGGTATATTTTCCAAGTTTCGGAACCATGAAAGGAGTGCTGAGATATATAATAATAACTTATTTATATTCCAATGTTTGTGGAAACAACATTATTCTGCCAACGAACGATGCAAACCAAGATGCAGAATCCTTATCAAAATGTATCGTGGAGATTCGTGATCAAGGCATCATCGAAAATCCAACAATACACGTTCTTAAACAAAATTTCAGAGTCAAAGATAACAGTGAATTATTCTTAAATACAATGATTAAAACATTTGTACATGAAAACGTTCCAATAGTTATTAGTGCCTATGCTATTACTGAAAAATTAAAAATTAGCATTCCAAAGGAAAGTCTTATCATAATGATTACTGTAAATAAATGCGAAGTTAACTTAATACCATTTCCAAGTCCAGATTTAAATATAAATTTTAAATATTTGTTTATATTTGAAAATAAACCAAGTGAAGAGTGCATATTTATAATTGCAAACCAAAAAATATTCGCCCAAGAACATGATGTTACGTTTATCTTCAAAGATGATGTTAGAAATCAATACAACTTTTTGGCATTTATCCCGGAACGAAACACCACGACTTGTAACGGCTCGACACCTGTACAGATTAACACATGTGTCGGTGGGTCGTTGAATAACCCCACTGTGTTCCCACAAAAATCAATAACTAATTTAAGAAGATGTCCTATAAATTTAGGAATGCAAGGAACTCCTCCCTTTTTTAAGCTTGAAAATTCTCGATCAATTCAAGAATATCTCAATAAATATGGTAATGTAGCATTTACAACTAATGTGACAGGATCCGACGTAGAGATAATGAAAATCGCAGTTGAACGTTTAAATGGAACAGCAGTTTTTATAGAAGGTAATTTCAATTCTTCAGCTTTTATCGTATCAAGAAACCTTCGGGTTATTGGTGGTGGACTGACGCTATTTCAAAGAATGAAAGGCCCCTTAACGTATTCAGTACCTTATGGATCTAATGACGTGGTGTGGGTGTATGCTGTTACTCGAGAAACCAGGCGGTGGAGCAACTTTATAGCAAACATAAGTGGACTTTATTATTTTATTGTATTCTACATTTGTTATTCCTTTGTCTGGAAAGGCATTACGTTTTTTGATGGTGATGCAGTTTCGATTAAAAAAACATTTCTATATGGATTGGGGGCCATGGTCGGCACAGCATCGCTGCCGCCGCCGAGATCTAGGAAACAGAAGATTTTGACAATTCTTTACTTGTTCATGTGTATCCACTTTTCGACTTACTTCAGCATTCAACTCTACTCGTTCCTTGTTGTGCAGAAACCACCGGAAATGTTCCAACTCCACGATGATATCCTTGAATCCGACAGAATACCTTACATGCGGCCTTGGTGGCAATTCCTTTTGCAAGATGAAAAATTTCAGAAGTATGTGAGAAGCGGATATCTTTGTCCTTCGATGCCAAACTGCACTATGGAGATGTTGGCCCATAAGGGGGCCACATTGATTTATGATGAAGCATTATATAATTACCAGGTAACAACAGCTGTAAAAGACGAAGCTAGACTGTTGCGGATCCCTGAGAGTGTATTTGTGCGGCATTTATATTTCATTTTGGTGGGGCACAGAAACTTTGGAAAAGATTACATCAACAAAATTGTCACAACGCTACTTGAGGCTGGAATATCTCATAAACTGTACCTTGACGCTATTGGAGCAGACATCGTGGCTAAAGCCAACATCGCCGCCAAGAATGTAGCGAGCAATGATTACAGCTGCGAATCGGGTTGCAGCATAAGCCTGCCTCAAATTGCGCCCGTCTTCTATCTTTGGCTGGTGGGCTGTGCTTTCTCCAGTTTAGTATTTATGCTGGAAGTAATTTGGAATATTCAGTTACTAAGATCTTTTTTTAAGAGGGATGGTAAAATCGGTAAACTTTTTTTAAGAAGACCTTAATAAGAAATAAAAAAAATTAAGATTGTGTAACAATTAGATCGGCTATAGTTTGTCACCCTACAAAAAAACGACGTTAGCCTGCCGCGTAACAATTCGCAGACATAATAAAATTATTTATTTTCTTCGTCCTGCCGCGGGACTAGATTTGCATTATTTATAAAGTATGTTTCTTGTTACCGTGATACTTGTTGCGTGTAGGTAAAGTCCAAATAGGTTTGAATGTCTTACTTGACGTTATGTATAGGGTCGAATCGAAACGACTTGCGTAGCAAACCGAAAAGTCCGTGCAGTTATAATATTAAAGCTTTTAGGTATAACTAGCGGGTGCCCAGCGGCGTTGCACGCGCTGATCCAGTTTATTCCCGTTCCCGTGGGAATTTCTAAAAATATTTCCAGTTTCTAGGTGTTATCGTTTAAGAGTTGTATCTATTTCACAGTTTTTTTCATTTTCCCGTGGGAATGAGACATTATCCCTCTGTAAAAAGTACTCTAGATGTTGACTCCGGTTACTCAGTTAGCTGAACACCAAATTTCATTAAAATCCGTCCAGTAGTTTCATTTATTTAATTTTATTATATGTGTTTTGGTATCGAAATCGATAACTATAATATACAGTATTTCTAAAATTTTCAAAAATTATTTTATGTACAGACACGACTCCTTTAGAGTTTTATTATATGTATGTAAGACAACACTGCTACATATTACTTACACCATAGTGCAGTTTGCACATTAGTTCATCAGTACGAAAATGTTTTAGAATAAGGCCATTCATTCACGTTTTCATCTGGATCATCTGGATGTAATAAAAAAAATATAAAAAATACAATTAGTTCTTTTTTGATATGTATAAAAATATGCTATAGATTTTTGCAACACATCATAATATATCCTTGTCGTTGGCGAAATCACTGATAAAACAGTGAAGCCAAAATAGTAAGTAATTACATTACGGTTGACGCGGGAGGCAGATCCATTTATCTTTAAAGTGAAACGTCAATGTATGTTGTTGACGGAAAGTTCCGCGGCGTAATTTCCGCAAGTGTGTTTTGACCCTTAGGTGTATCACGCGAAACTTTTGGCGATGGTACATGAAAATTTTGAAACTACTACTAGCTTAGATAAACATGGGTTTAACGGGAGAATAATTTGAACTACTCAGGGCCAAAACTAAACCGCGCAGGAGCGAAAGCGAAAACTTAAATAGGTACATGTAAAAACCTAAAAGTTTTTTTCCATCCTCAGAGTTATTATGGCAGTGGACTCGATTCTGCAAACCACCTAGCTCTACTCTTTTCCACCGCTTTGGAAAGGAAAGGGACAGAAATAAGCGCCATATTTATTTACAACGTCACAAATGTCAAAATAACAAAATTGAACCTTATGGACGCATTCAAATACACGTTTTTAGCAATTTTAGCAACGATGTAAGGGGTCATGGATAAAAGTGACAGTTAAGACATCAAATTAGTCGGTTTTTACACGTTTGACATTACTCTATAATCTATGGTTTCTTTCTGTCATTTTTATTCCGTATTCTATAAAGAAGGATAGGCTAACTTAAAATTAGGAATTTTAGGTGGTTTGCAGAATCGAGTCCAGTATAGGTGTTAGTTTTTGTGAAATGTTGCCATTTATATTGCCTATACAGAAATCTGGGGGCACGGCAGTGCTCCCGCCAAGTCGATATTAATTTGCATGCAAGAAGATAATAATGTCCCATTTCGCGCACGAGAGAGTCAAAAGTCGGAACTAGCAGAACGAGTTCTGGAATTGAATTGAATACTCGAGCAGAATTAGCTGGCCAAAGTACTTCACGTATTCCTACGCAAATTGAGTTTTAGATAACTTTTGATTAGGAAATACCTTTTATATTCAAAGAAAAGTCAGAATTAGGTAGGTACCCAAAACGAAAGAACATTGTTCGTCGACTGGTGAACGAACTCTCATCCTATTACATACTGATAATTAAAATCAAATAAGGTATGACGTCACCATAGCAATTACGTAGTAGGTGGCGGTGTATCCCTACCAACCGATTCAGAAAGTCTTGGAACATAATAAATAATAATAATAATCATCTCACGCCTTTTATCCCCGAGGGGGTAGGCAGAGGTATTCTATTTCTGGATATACCCACTTTTCATGAGATGTTCTTTGGATCCCTAAACGTGATACTTGGTGAGCCCATCGCCGGTCAGAATTTATTCTGGGACCTGCGGGTTTCCTTACGATGTTTTACTTCACCGGCTAGCTAGTGATAAATATGTACGTATAAGTTTTGAAAAACTCATTGGTTTTTAAATATGTAATTAAGTTTTGAAAAACTCATTGGGTTTTCAAAACTTACTTACATATTTAACGAGTATCTGCATAAACCAAAGGCGTCAAAGATACGGTGATATTAATGAAAATGGCACGGTGTAACTGCGAAATGAAATTCATGGCGGACTATTTATTATTTGAAATTTTAAGTTTCGCTTCCCACAATTTTAATTAGTGAGCTGAGTCCAAACGGAAAATTAAAAGTTTTCGCTGAAACACAGTAAAATAATGACAGTCTGACGGAAATCACAATGGCGGGCGACTGCAAAAATTTCGAAACTAGCGACAGTTATTTTTGTCTAAAACTTTAAATTGTTTCTGGTTGATGGCTCGACATTCTCATTTTTCAATCATTTATTTATAAAAAGAGCAGTGATAGTCTTACGGTTAAAGACCCTGCTTCACATAATGAAAATCAGTGGGGCTTGGTTTCAAATCCAAGTACCAACGGGAACGGGAACTACGCGGGTGAAACCTAACGCTGCTAGTGGTTTATAAATTAACTAGCAGCACCCCGCGGTTTCACCCGCGTAGTTCTCGTTCCGGGGGGAATACGTGCATAAAATATAGCCTATGTGTTATTCTGATGTATAAGCTATATAACTGTAAAGTTTCATCAAAATCCGTTCGGTAGTTTTTGCGTGAAAGAGGAACAAACATCCATCCAGATATCCATACATCCAGACATCCATCAAAACAAACTTTCGCGTTTATAATATTAGTAGGATTAAGAAGTAAGATTAATTTCGCAACGAATCGCTCTTAAGGCGCAGACAGTATTTTTCTTTCAGTTACTTTTCTATTAAGTTTGAACACATTTCGGCAATTTCAAGGGTCAAGCAGAAGATTAGCCTAAATTGGCTTAATTGAAGGATCACTTAGCTCTACTTAGGATCTCCCACGCATGGAGATTTAGCGAATCCATACTTAATAATCTACAGTAATATTATAAAGAGGAAAGATTTGTATTTTTGTTTAGCGAATAAATTCAAAAACTAAAAAATAAAAAAAATAAAATCTCACGCCTTTCATCCCCGAGGGGGTAGGCAGAGGTATTCTATTACTGGATATACCCACATTTCACGAGATACATTGGACCCCTAAACGTGATAGGTGGTGAGCCCATCGCCGGACCAGCAGGCGTATTCAGGGAGCTTCGATATTCGATATCGGAAAATCTGTCAAACACTTTCGAGAATTTTCCGTGGCTGTCAGAAACGCCTAGAATAAGTTTCCGAAGTCGATAGATTCGACATTGGAAAATTTTTCACTCGATCTGAATCGAACGGAAACGGTATCGAGTCTTCGTGAATAGGTCTGCGGTTCTATTTACACATGTCTCAGAATTAATTCTTAGACCTGCGGGTTTCCTCACGATGTTTTCCTTCACCGTCGAGCTAGTGAGAAATATGTACGTAAGTTTTTGAAAAACTCATTGGTACATGCCAGGATTCGAACCCGAGCCTCACTGATTTTCGACTGGCTCTTTAACCGTCCGGGCTATCACTGCTCCTAGACCACTACAAAAAAACAAAAACTACTAGACCGATTTTTAATTTTTTTTTACCAATGGAAAGCTATATTATCACGGAGTAGCATAGGTTATATTTTATCCCCGTATTCCCACGGGAACGGGAACTGTTATATATATTCTCTTCACCAGTATAATGTTGAACCTCTAAACGTGACAGTAGACGTTAAGTTGAACATGTTTCAGCCCAAAAAAAATGCATCAAAATCCTTTGATTTTCCAAGCCTATTAGAGCCAAACTTTCATCATCAACCCGTAAGTTACGGGTTGATGATGAACTGTTACGGGCCGTAACAGTCCTCTGCTGATCTAACAGTTTTCCGTCACAAATGAGGAAGTATGGCTATAATGAAACTTTAATAGGCAAAACTTCTGATCAACTGAGCCCGTGGGCTGAGTAAGCCCCTAAGCGGTAGGTAGTGGTCGATTGAGCCCGTGGCCTAAGTTGGTCTTTAGCGATAAATTAGTGGGTGAACAGGCCCGCGGGGTCAGTTAACACAGTAGGTCAAGTTACCCATAGAAAAAATAAGAGTGTCAACTTAGCCCGCGGGCTAAGTGGTTTGTGGGCTCATTTGACCACGAAGCCATTTATAATTAGGCATCGCATAAATTCGCAGTTTTCATTTAAATTTAAGCATTTATTTTGAAATCACAGACGAGCTTTCAAATTTTATTACATTGGGTTCGATCCAGATTATAATAGATTCCGGAATCACCATTCCAGTGATAGCTGGAATCAACACCTGTTCAGAATTCCAGTACTGGCTTCGATCGCTGAATACCCCTGGAACTCCGTGAACCCGACCTTAAGCTAGATTATTGTATCAACCAAGTATCAAATAACCCGTGTATTATCAGACTGAGGCGTATTTGTGTTCCCGAAGGAATCCCCGCGTCCCACAATTTCCTATGAGTTATTGAATGTTACGTAATCTTAGTCTTCCGCTACACTAGTTGCCAAGCGATAGGAAAAGGTTATACGGTAACGCCAATGGCCGATAAAAATCGACTGACAACGATAAAAAAATCACGTAGAATGCGTTTTATCAAATATTCCTATGCCGTTATGTTGGTAGTAATGCAAATAAGTGTTGCATGTCAAAGTCAAGTCAAAGTCAAAAGTTTTTATTCAATGTAGGGGCTTATAGAGGCTGATTCATGTTACACCGGGCTTAACGAGGGGTTAATAAATATAATTATAGACACTAACATATTTTCCCTGGGGTTTGAAAGAGATAATCCATTTTACGATATACTATCCCATTTTAACCTGTAAAATAAAGCGTATACTACTAAGTAATATTTATAAACGCGAAAAAATGTATGTAGGGGAAGGGGGGGCATGATGGGGTATCGAGGTAAGATGGGGTACCGCACATATACAAGAAACTAGACGTTTGTGAATTAAAAGCAATAAGCCAATAGGAAGCCTCAGTCGACCAACGGTCAATGCGAGAGAAACTGTGAGTTGGGGTGCACGCGTCTTTTGTTTACAAACGGAAAACTGTTTTAACGTTTCGTCGATCTAATTTTGTGTAAGGTCAAACGTCATTATTTTAAACTAACTATGATCACTCCATTAATGTCTTTTTGATCTTAGTTTACTAGTGTTGTTTATTTTGATATTGTATGTTGTTAAAAACGATAATTTTACAAATAAAATATACATTGATTTACAATAATTACAGATAAAAAATGTCCTCCAAAGAGGAACCATGTGGGACAGTGCCCAGAAGACTGGCAGCATTCCCTCTCTGGATAGCTAGGCTGATCCTTTGACAGAGATAGCTGCCAGCCCTCTGGTCACCTGAAGCCTCGACCAAACGCACTGACAGCTCTTTGAGGAGCTGCCGCGCCCCCGGACCCCACGGTCCCATGGTCTCCACCCCAAACGGCACAAATATGTAGCCCTCATTGAGGTCGGCATATTTGCGCCGCTTCAGGCGTTTAGCGGCCGCAGCCGCCGCGCCAGCGCCCACAGAGGTGGCATCGATGTGGGATGGGGCCAATGTGTCGGCACATGTGGCATCCCACACCAGCGACCTGCCATGTCTCCATGGCCCGACAGTCATCAGTCTGTTGTTTGTATAAATGCGTTTAACATTTTATTAAAAAAAATTTTTTTTTTTTGCTCAAAGTTACCCTATGAGGCAAGATGGGGTTTTGGGTGTGGGGTAACCTTGGGTAGCCTGCCAGCTCTATGGATGTTGGGCTGACAATGCTTGTGCTGGCGTGGACAATGATGATCTGGAGGAAATACACATTTGTTTGTTTGTGAGAATAATTAGCCTTCCTCATCATGCCCCAACTTCATATCCCATCATACCCCATAGTATGGGTCAAGATGGTTTTTCGGAATGGTCCTATTCAATAATTTATTATAAAAAAATGTGATAAGTTGATTTTTCAAAAACTGAACCAAATCATAGTTAGATTAATGCCACAACGTGCCATAAATAAATAAGAGTAATAAATATAGCGATTATGCTGTATTTTTGTTATTTTTCCTTAGCTACCCCCTCCATGCCCCCCCTTCCCCTATGGATATAATCATCACACTCTGATGAGTGAAATAAAGACGAAATTGCGTTTTTCTGTAAAGACAAAATTTTATTAACGAAATAAGTTTTACATACAATGTTTTCACATACAATTGACTCACTCACCTGTAAAAACAACATTTAAAGCCTTTATTTCAGGTCTAGATATTTCTTTTACTTTAAATTAGCTTTTCACTATCTTCTAATTTTCTTAGATTAGTTGTCAACCGGTTGTCAAGATGTCACTTTCAAACGTGACCTATGTGAATCTCTGTGGATTACGCAGCAAATTTAAAACTATTAAAAAAATCGATAACCCTAGTGATTTTCTTTACATGGATATATGGATGTTTGTTCCTCTTTCACGCGAAAACTGCTGAACGGATTTTGATTAAACTTTATAGCTTATATATCAGAATAAAACATAGGTTATATTTTATCCCCGTATTCTCACGGGAACGGGAACTACGCGGTGAAGCCGCGGGGCGCTGCTAGTCATTCCATATTTATTAAGATTATTTATTGCCATAATTTTTCTTTCTTACTTTATATCGCTTATATTCTGCTTGATTTGTACGGACTTCTTTATGAGAATCTGGCGTTTATTTTGTGATCTCCAGGGGATAGAACGAGGCTTCAGGAATAGTTTGATTTATAATATGTATTTTATTCGGCAGTACCTACTCTTTGGCGATTAAAAGAACAAGAAAAATGGAATTTAGAAAATTCTAAAACTGATACTGCTTTTTTCTTTCGTATTCGAACAACGTCTATATTCTTATACATTTATTTATAAAAAGTAAAAATCTGACTAGCTGATTGATCTATGATAGATATAATCAGAAAAATTTACAATCGAAACCGCTGGGTCTAAAAGCAGAAAATTTTCTTAACTGATGTAAGTGACCATAGAACGGATTTTTGGAAATTTCAACGGGAAATTGAATTACCGGGATCTACGCGCGAAAAGCCGTAAAAGTCGCCAAAAATGGAGCCTTACATGATAAAAGTATTGCTATGTGAACCACCAGTTTTCTAAAAGGTTAGGCTTAGAAAAATCTGTGTCTAAGAAGGACACAGACTTATTTTAGGTATACAAACAAACAAACAGCAAAGTATACAAAGACAGTATATTTTGCTGGTTTGGATGCATATGACCAATTGCATTTCAATTTCAATTCATTTATTCCGAAACAATTTACATTGTCTAAGAAATATTACATATTAAAAATAAAAATAAATCTAATAATAATAAGGAAATAAATCAAATCATTATTGTCTTTGCATAAATCTCGATGTCAAATAAAAGTTAACATGAAGCTACGAGTATGTCAGATTATAAGTACAAAATCACAAGATCATTTAAGTTTATCATACAATCATAGTAGCTGTATTGTTTTATTCAGAAAAAGACAATTTTCGCGCCATCCGAACTGTATCCAATAAAACAATCATAATATTCGAAGGATAAAAAGCTTTGTCACTGCCCGGAAGCGAGAAACTCATAGTTTTCGCGGCATGTCGAAACAAAAGCCGAAAAAAGGCAACTTGATTCGAACAAGGATCTTCATTAGTCGACTACAGAAAAAATATACGAACAATTCGTCTAAGTCTTCGTCGAACTAAAATGAGCTCTGTGGTGTCGAAGACAAGATTGTTATTAAATTGCAGAACACTCTGCTCGCAAGACATTGTTTGTTTATCTGGGTTGTTTAAACAAAACATTTGTTTGTTGCTATCACGAAATTGGGTTTTTAACATCAAGCTTTTGTAATAGAAATGTTAAAGATTTATTGGCATGACGCGAAGTATACTAGACAACGCTCGTACATGCTAAATTTGCTTACGTAACAAAATCTTGATCACGCTCTGTCGTGTTTACAAACATCAAAACTAATACGAACTCAAATAGTCCAATTCATAACATTTAAAATAAACATTATTATAACAACAAAGTGGTTTGTGTACTCAACAAGAGATTACCGTCAACGGCGGAATATCTACACGAAGCTTGAAGGTATTATTATTGTTCCACCTTGACATTTATATTATGTTATAGTCAAACCGGAAGCGAAGCTCCGCTCCCAGGTTTGACAGTTCTACCAAATAACAAATTTTCGTAATAATTTTAATTACAGCGCTCGGCACGCTACCGAGGCGCGCTCGATAGGCGCTTCGCATCGTTGTGGTAACAGTTCTTTTTTTTGTACCCAGGGAAAATGCATTCATCATCAACCCGTAACAGCCCACTGCTGAGCTAAGGGTCTTTCCTCACACATGACAAAGTATGGGCTATAATATCCCACGCGAGCCCACCGCGGATTGGGAGATGGTGTTAAGCTAGTGGCCACTTATCAGTCAGAATTTTTCAAGCCACCCAAGGGTATCTGACATGGCTTAACGACTTCCATTGTGCGTAAACACAACAAAAATCGACCCGGGGGGGCGACTGGTATTGTGGGGCTCTGCAGCATAGTGCTGCCATATCCACTAAAAACCATTGGGTGTTCCTCCTCGCCGCTTCGGACCCAGCCATGCGGTTATCCATCCGGAGCTGGGTCATTGCCCGCAACAGATTGAGGGCCCTCCTCGAGAGGGATCGAGGGATCCCCCTATCTGGGAACGTATATATCGAACGTGGGAGAGCCATGCTTCGGCACGCTTGGGCCGACTCGACGCGAGTGATACCACGGCCTCACAGACAACCAGCGTAAAGCAGTGCATTGCGTTTCGTTGAGTGAGTTAGATAACCGGAGGCCCCATTCCCCCATCCCCTCCTCTCCTCTCCCCTCCCCTCCCCCTACTCCCACCTCAAAGGTCGGCAACGCAGTTGTGATGGGCGACGGACGTCACTAACCATCAGGTGACCCGTCTGCTCGGAGATTTTTTTTTATAATAAAAAAGGGGGCAACCCTTAAATAACAAAAAAAATCTCCGATTTAAGCGCCCGGAACACCAAAGCGCCTTCCAGCACGGGAACTCTCAACCCGGGTGGCGGATCCCTTGTGGTTACAGTTCTAACTTAACCCAAGTAAGTTTTGAAGTCAAGATCAAGACACACAATTGGTTTAGACTAAGATTTTGAGTCCTGAGGATTAAATAGTCAAACCTAGGAGCACCGGAGATTCGAAGTTTGATTATGATTTATCAGCAGAAAAATACAATTTTCTTAATTTAATGTCTTTCTCAGTAGACTGGCAAGCAGCCAGTCCTATTTGATAGACTTATTAACTGCCAGTCCTTTGACGACCAATTCAGAATACCAAGAGCTGCCGCATCTCCGGACCCTGCAAAACTATGGTCCCTAGTCTATCATAATATACGAAGCATGATACACCGATGAATATTTTCTGTAAATAAATGCATTTTTCATAGTGTAGCGACTCTACATAGAACACGTCAATAGACGGCCGAGTTCTAAACCACGATATCGAAGTTTTCTAATAAGTTTGTATAATACTGTCCAATATAAACCGTTGGAACGCGGTCCCCAGGCACGATCGCCTCGCCTGGCGGAAGATCTGCCCTTTTCACGATTGAGGAGCATTCCACCTCCACTTTTCCATAATAGCTAGAATCAATTAGTAACTAGATCATTGCCGTAAGCGAAACAAATCTATATATCTATATAATGATAATCTGACTGACTGATTGGTGATGTATCAACGCACAGCCTAAACCACTGGGTGTAGAGACTTGAAATTTTGCACACAGATAGCTTATACAGTGTAGGCATCCACTAAGAAAGGATTTTGCAAAATTCAACCCCCAAGGGGGTAAAAAAAACATGCGCGAGCGAAGCCGCGGGTAAGAGCTAGTGTTTACATATTTTTTACTACACAGTGAAATACGAGTATATTTTTATTAAACTTTGCAAATTGCTCTGCCTGTCCACAATTCGTTGCTTGCGTCATCAAAATAACGGAGAGACAGGAAATTATCTAATAAATCAATTTCATAAAAAAGTTATGCTCATCAGCGCGACAGACCTAACGAACAAACTTTGAGGAAACAAACAAAATCTCCGGCACGTTTCCATTGTGCACGTGACGTAGCAAAAAAGTTTTATCTTTTATCGGATAAAAATACATAAAATACTGCATAAACTATAAACTTAGTACATTATTATTCAGTTTTAAGCAAGTCTGTCTAGTGATATCAAAACTGGGTATATTTTTATTGTTCTAATCGGTAATAAATAAAAATATGGAACACAATTTGCACATGGTTTTTTTAGTCCTGAAATAGGCCTGTAGTATGGCAACTAAACAATTGATAAACATACTTAAAGCAATATAGAAACATTCAGACACGAAACCAATACATGTGTGTACATAAATCTTGCCCAGACACGGGAATCGAACCCGCGACCTCTGACTCATAAGACAGAGTATTGAAGCAACAGGCCCGTTTGAGCAGTATAATTAGGTATAAATTTGTAAATTTATAATTTATTTGAACTGTTTAATAATTATTTAAGAAATTTTGTACACAAGAAAGCAATAAAGATTATTATTATTATTATCAATGCTTTAATGTTGCCCACACATATTTACAACTAGCCACTAAACTGTAGTCCTTCAATATTGTTAGTACTTATGCTTAAAAATATAAATATTCTAGTTACCAAAAAAAAAACTTTTAAAATTCTGTTGCCGCTTTCTAATGGAAACGCGTAATTTACAGGTCTTTGATTAAAAACCGACCCCATAATTCAATTTAGATGTCTTGACTAATGAGTCTAAAGCAAAGCGGAGACTCTTGATACAAGATGTGTTTACTCCCACCATGCACCATCGACCCACTGAGAAATTAATTTCAGTAATAACTCATATTCAATCAGCAAATAGTATATGGTGGGTAGCTTGAAAAAATCTGACTGTTAAGTGGCCACTAGCTTAACACCATCTCCCAATCCGCGGTGGGCTCGCGTGGGAGATTAAAGCCCATGGGAAGTATGGATACTTCCTCATGTGTGAGGAAAGACCCTTAGCTCAGCAGTGGGCTGTTACGGGTTGATGATGATATTATGGTGCACTCCTTTTTGCTGAATTATTTTAGTCGGATTCCCTGATACTTATTTCTTATCGAACTTCTTGTACAGTCAAGAGCACGTGGAGCTTGACACATTGAACTTTGTAACGTTCTTATTACAATCGACTTAAAGGTCAGACTCGCACTACAAGTGTAAAACTTCATGTGCTCTTGATTGTAGAAAATGTACACACTGCGAACTTAATGCATAAAGGCAATATCCAGTCAACCATCAGGCTAAGCAGAAATAATTTTAGAATTTACAGCGACGTTGACTATCCCAATTTCTTTGATTATAGAAAAGACCACAGCTGAAATAATTCTTGACTAAGTTACAAAATATTACACAAACATCCTTAAAATCCACTTGAATATGCGAACAAATAAAGGTATGGTGTAGTAAATAGCGGCGAGTGGTCTAAGCACGGGTAAACTTACAAATTGATTCGACAAGTTCTTCCTTAATGCTCCATTGTTCTACTATAGTTTCTCGAATCAGATTCTCGTCTTGACTTAAGAAGTCGATAGTGAGTTAGAGACACAATCCCTAGACGCGACGATGTCATCCTGTTTGTTAAAGTTAGAAATAGATACAGTCTGATTAATCTTGACTACTTTTCCCTCATTTCAGGTATATGAAGTCCTTTTTGTGTTCTACCTATGGCTAGAATATCAGCGGTTGTGGACTGCCCACAGCTAATGCTGAGCCTTAGACCTTTTTAACTTACATGCTAGTGTTAGTAGGTATTTAAAAATGGGCTATATAACTCACCACCTATCACGTTTAGGGGTCCAATATATCTCGTGAAATGTGGGTATATCCAGTAATGGAATACCTCTGCCTACCCCCTCGAAAATAAAAGGAAATAAATTATATTATTATTATTATTAGATATATAACTATTTACATTAAGTTTTGTACTACAAGAATTAATAGGACAAATATGTATATCTCTCTTTCCGTCTCTCTCTCCCTCTCTCCCCCCCCTATCTCTCTCTTTATTTCTTTGACATACATAAGATATTATTAAAACCGAGAATGGAATATTTTGTTGATCTTTACTTAAATACAAAAAAAAGACGTGTGGCACTCGGGGACTGCCGCGGTAAAGCTATTGCATAGCATTTTGTATCAACAAGACTGCCGAAAAGAAACGACGTTAGACAATGCACGGCCTTCAAGCCACACCTCCGTGCCCGTCGGAGTGGGGAGCGTGAGGTTTTTTTTCGTTACGGAATTTCTGGATTCGGTCCCCGCGCTCAAGGCCCTCGATAGAAGCTATGCAATAGCTTAATAAAACTCTGCAAATGACGCCTTAAATGAAAAATATATTGACGCAAAGTGCGCAGTAATAAGTTCCGTAGGCAACATCAGCCTAAATTACAGAGGTGAGTCGATTAATCGGGCTTAAGTTGCTGAACTATCGAGTTCAGAAAGTAATTACCGTATCTCGCACGGCGTCGAATTTGCGCGGCTTCAAAATGGCAGCGATTTATAAAGGCTGGATTAATTTTAGGATCCAGAAAAACTTAACTATCAAATAAATAACCAAGTTATTATTATGTTATCCTTTTCCCACTTATGAGATCAGACGTATTCACAGAGACTCGATACCGTTTCCGTTCGATTCGAGTCGAATCTATCGACATCGGAAACGCTCGTACATGCTAAATTTGCTTACGTAACAAAATCTTGATCACGCTCTGTCGTGTTTACAAACATCAAAACTAATACGAACTCAAATAGTCCAATTCATAACATTTAAAATAAACATTATTATAACAACAAAGTGGTTTGTGTACTCAACAAGAGATTACCGTCAACGGCGGAATATCTACACGAAGCTTGAAGGTATTATTATTGTTCCACCTTGACATTTATATTATGTTATAGTCAAACCGGAAGCGAAGCTCCGCTCCCAGGTTTGATAGTTCTACCAAATAACAAATTTTCGTAATAATTTTGATTACAGCGCTTGGCACGCTACCGAGGCGCGCTCGATAGGAGCTTCGCATCGTTGTGGTTACAGCTCTTTTTTTTGTACCCAGGGAAAATGCATTCATCATCAACCCGTAACAGCCCACTGCTGAGCTAAGGGTCTTTCCTCACACATGAGGAATAATAGGCTATAATATCCCACGCGAGCCCACAGCGGATTGGTAGATGGTATTAAGCTTAGTGACCACTTAACAGTCAGAATTTTTCAAGCCACCCAAGGTTTAACGACTTCCATTGTTCGTAAACACCACGCAAATGCATTACTGCATACCAACCGACCCGGAGACGGCGACTAGTGGGGCTCTGCAGCATAGTGCTGCCATACCCACTAAAAATCATTGGGTGTTCCTCCTCGCCACTTCGGACCCAGCCATGCGGTTATCCATCTGGAGCTGGGTCACAGCTGCCCGCAACAGATGGAGGGCCCTCCTCGAAGGGGATCGAGGGAAACCCCCCCCCTATCTCCGCTTTAAGCGCCCGGAACACCAAAGCTCCTTCCAGCACGGGAACTCTCAACCCGGGTGGCGGATCCCTTGTGGTTACAGTTCTAACCTAACAAAGTCAAAGTCAAAATGTTTTATTCAAAATAGGAACTTACAAGTCCACTTATTGAACGTCATTTCGACTCCACCGCTTTAGCATGTATGGTTGAGGAGAAGAAGCGGGGCAAGAAACTCCTCAACACAATATTCTTTTAATCAATTGTTACATATTACTAAATTGGGTTACATAATTTCGTTTGTTTTTCGCTATCGTATTGCGCTGGACTGGAGGAAATCTGTTCCAAGCATCATTGTCATTTATATAGTCGTCTAGTTTATAATATGCCATTTTACAAAGTACATGTTTAACATGAGTTTTGAACACAGTTTCAGGCAATTTCAAAATATCTTCTGGTATTTTATTATAAAAGCGTATGCAAAGCCCCACAAAATAATTATTAATTTTACTTAATCGTGACGAGGTTGCTCTAGTTTATTTTTATTCCTTAGATTACAATTATGCCTGTCACAGTTTTTAGTATACAGTAATATGTTTTTCCGTACATACATAATGTTTTCATAAATGTACCTACTGACAAGGCATTGTTAAAATATTAATTTCTTTGAACAGTTCTCTTAGGGAATCAAGACATCTTAACTTGTAACCCAAGTAAGTTTCGAAGTCAAGATCAAGATACACAATTGGTTTAGACTTTCACTA
Organism: Ethmia dodecea; assembly: GCA_963855545.1. Taxonomy (NCBI): domain Eukaryota; kingdom Metazoa; phylum Arthropoda; class Insecta; order Lepidoptera; family Depressariidae; genus Ethmia; species Ethmia dodecea. The sequence goes on from OY979457.1 coordinate 2,455,217, forward strand.
AGACTTTGAGTTCTGAGGATTAACTAGTCAAACCTAGGCGCGCCGGAGCTTCGAGGTTTGACTATGACATAATATTAGCAGAAAAATAAAATTTTCTTAATTTAATGTCTTTCTCAGAAGACTGGGAAGCAGCCAGTACTATTTGGATAGCTGGTCTAATCCATTGATAGACTTAACTGCCAGTCCTTCGATGACTAATTCAGAATACCAAAAGCTGCCGCATCTCCGGACCCTGCAAAACTATGGTCCCTAGTCTATCATAATATACGAAGCATGATACACCGATGAATATTTTCTGTAAATAAATGCATTTTTCATAGTGTAGCGACTCTACATAGAACACGTCAATAGACGGCCGAGTTCTAAACCACGATATCGAAGTTTTCTAATAAGTTTGTATAATACTGTCCAATATAAACCGTTGGAACGCGGTCCCCAGGCACGATCGCCTCGTTTGGCGGAAGATCTGCCCTTTTTGCACGATTGAGGAGCATTCCACCTCCGCTTTTCCATAATAGCTAGAATCAATTAGTAACTAGATAATTGCCGTAAGCCAAAAAAATCTATATATCTATATAATGATAATCTGACTGACTGATTGGTGATGTATCAACGCACAGCCTAAACCACTGGGTGTAGAGACTTGAAATTTTGCACACAGATAGCTTATACAGTGTAGGCATCCACTAAGAAAGGATTTTGCAAAATTCAACCCCCAAGGGGGTGAAAACAACATGCGCGAGCGAAGCCGCGGGTAAGAGCTAGTGTTTACATATTTTTTACTACACAGTGAAATACGAGTATATTTTTATTAAACTTTGTAAATTGCTCTGACTGTCCACAATTCGTTGCTTGCGTCATCAAAATAACGGAGAGACCGGAAATTATCTAATAAATCAATTTCATAAAAAAGTTATGCTCATCAGCGCGACAGACCTAACGAACAAACTTTGAGGAGACAAACAAAATCTCCGGCACGTTTCCATTGTGCACGTGACGTAGCAAAAAAGTTTTATCTTTTATCGGATAAAAATACATAAAATACTGCATAAACTATAAACTTAGTACATTATTATTCAGTTTTAAGCAAGTCTGTCTAGTGATATCAAAACTGGGTATATTTTTATTGTTCTAATCGGTAATAAATAAAAATATGGAACACAATTTGCACATGGTTTTTTTAGTCCTGAAATAGGCCTGTAGTATGGCAACTAAACAATTGATAAACATACTTAAAGCAATATAGAAACATTCAGACACGAAACCAATACATGTGTGTACATAAATCTTGCCCAGACACGGGAATCGAACCCGCGACCTCTGACTCATAAGACAGAGTATTGAAGCAACAGGCCCGTTTGAGCAGTATAATTAGGTATAAATTTGTAAATTTATAATTTAGTTGAACTGTTTAATAATTATTTAAGAAATTTTGTACACAAGAAAGCAATAAAGATTATTATTATTATTATCAATGCTTTAATGTTGCCCACACATATTTACAACTAGCCACTAAACTGTAGTCCTTCAATATTGTTAGTATACTTAAAAATATAAATATTCTAGTTACCAAAAAAAAAAACTCGAATTTTGTTGCCGCTTTCTAATGGAAACGCGTAATTTACAGGTCTTTGATTAAAAACCGACCCCATAATTCAATTTAGATGTCTTGACTAATGTGTCTAAAGCAAAGCGGAGACTCTTGATACAAGATGTGTTTACTCCCACCATGCACCATCCACCCACTGAGAAATTAATTTCAGTAATAACTCATATTCAATCAGCAAATAGTATATGGGTAGCTTGAAAAAATCTGACTGTTAAGTGGCCACTAGCTTAACACCATCTCCCAATCCGCGGTGGGCTCGCGTGGGAGATTAAAGCCCACACTTCCTCATGTGTGAGGGAAGACCCTTAGCTCAGCAGTGGTCTGTTACGGGTTGATGATGATATGGTGCACTCCTTTTTGCTGAATTACTCTATAGTCGGATTCCCTGATACTTATTTCTTATCTAACTTCTTGTACAGTCAAGAGCACGTGGAGCTTGACAAATTGGACTTTGTAATGTTCTTATTACAATCTACTTAGAGGTCAGAATCGCACTACAAGTGTAAAGCTTCATGTGCTCTTGACTGTAGAAAATGTACCTACACATTGCGAATTTAATGCATAAAGGCAATATCCAGTCAACTATCAGGCTAAGCAGAAATAATTTTAGAATTGACAGCGACGTTGACTATCCCAATTTCGTTATATTGCGAAAAGACCAACATAACATAACATAACATAATCTCACGCCTTTCATCCCCGAGAGTGTAGGCAGAGGTATTTCATTAGTGGATATACCCACACTTCACGAGATACATTGGACCCCTAAACGTGATAGGTGGTGAGCCTATCGCCGGATCGGGTCTATTTACACATGTCTCAGAATTAATTCTGAGACCTGCGGGTTTCCTCACGATGTTTTCCTTCACCGTCGAGCTAGTGATAAATATGTACGTAAGTTTTTGAAAAACTCATTGGTAGATACATGCCAGGATTCCAACCCGAGCCTCACTGATTTTCGACCGGCTCTTTAACCGTAAAGGCTATCACTGCAAACAGACTGCGAAAAGACCAACAACTGAGATAAAGCTAGACTAAGTTACAAAATATTACACAAATGTCCTTAAAATCCACTTGAATATGCGAACAAATAAAGGTATGGTGTAGTAAATAGCGGAGAGTGGTCTAAGCACGGGTAAACTTACAAATTGATTCGACAAGTTCTTCCTTAATGCTCCATTGTTCTACTATAGTTTTTCGAAAGAGATTCTCGTCTTGACTTAATATATAAGAAGTCGATAGTGAATTAGAAACACAATCCCTAGAGACGAGAGGATGAACCCTGTTTGTTGAAGTTAGAAATAGATACAGTCTGCTTAATCTTGACTACTTTTCCCCCATTTCAGGTATATGAAGTCCTCTTTGTGTTCTACCTATGGCTAGAATCTCAGCGGTTGTGGACTGCCCACAGCTAATGCTGAGCCTTAGACCTTTTTAACTTACATGCTAGTGTTAGTAGGTATTTAAAAATGGGCTATATAACTCACCACCTATCACGTTTAGGGGTCCAATATATCTCGTGAAATGTGGGTATATCCAGTAATGGAATACCTCTGCCTACCCCCTCGGAGATAAGAAGCGTGAGATTATATTATTATTATTATTAGATATATAACTATTTACATTAAGTTTTGTACTAGAAGAATTAATAGGACAAATATGTATATCTCTCTTTCCGTCTCTCTCTCCCTCTCTCCCCCCCCTATCTCTTTTTATTTCTTTGACATACATAAGATATTATTAAAACCGAGAATGGAATATTTTGTTCAGATCTTTACTTAAATACAAAAAAAAGACGTGTGGCACTCGGGGACTGCCGCGGTAAAGCTATTGCATAGCATTTTGTATCAACAAGACTGCCGAAAAGAAACGACGTTAGACAATGCACGGCCTTCAAGCCACACCTCCGTGCCCGTTGGAGTGGGGAGCGTGAAGTTTTTTTTCGTTACGGAATTTCTGGATTCGGTCCCCGCGCTCAAGGCCCTCGATAGAAGCTATGCAATAGCTTAATAAACCTCTGCAAATGACGCCTTAAATGAAAAATATATTGACGCAAAGTGCGCAGTAATAAGTTCCGTAGGCAACATCAAGCCTCAATTACAGAGGTGAGTCGATTAATCGGGCTTAAGTTGCTGAACTATCGAGTTCAGAAAGTAATTACCGTATCTCGCACGGCGTCGAATTTGCGCGGCTTCAAAATGGCAGCGATTTATAAAGGCTGGATTAATTTTAGGATCCAGAAAAACTTAACTATCAAATAAATAACCAAGTTATTATTATGTTATCCTTTTCCCACTTATGAGATCAGACGTATTCACAGAGACTCGATACCGTTTCCGTTCGATTCGAGTCGAATCTATCGACATCGGAAACGAATCATGTCAATCAATCGGAAAAAAATAATGTCATATGTGACACCAACTGTCATATGTGACATTAGTTTTCGATACCAACATCAGCCCATCTCGATAGATTCGTTTCCGATGTCGATAGATTCGACTCGAATCGAACGGAAACGGTATCGAGTCTCTGTGAAATACGTCTGCAGTAGCCGTACTATATTTTAATCTCTTTGCTTACAGGCCATTTTACAGCTGTCACCTATGATTGTTCCGATCACTAAAAGCGGAGCGCTACACGAAACTATATTATCACTCTGAAAAGCCACATAGTCTTTGAGTATTAAACCAACAGGAGACGTCACGCGCACTAGTTTCTTTGCAAAAAAGTCTGCCAATTTCTGCGGGTGGGACGAGGAAACGCACACAAATAATGTTACAACAAACGCATTTATTGACAAAACGATTAAACACTAGCTTGAACTAGATGCACACAAATACATCAATAATACGAGCACTCCGTGAACTCAAAAATACTAGTTGTATATTATAGGTATGATCGTTGACCGACCCTTTTTTTTTGACAGAGGGTAACGCCTGTTAGTGGCGTCTCCGGTTGGATTAATACTTGAAGCACATAGTACACAACACACACAACTACAAAAATATTAAATGACCAAAGTACCATCAAAAAGAGTTAACAAAATATCCATGAAATCTGCACCTATTTACAGAGGCCATCTATTGCATGCAGGGCCACAGAGCGTAAAGCGCGGTACCTATAACTCTACACATTGACGTAGGATATTGCTGGATACGCGATTTATGTTGCCACAAGCCATAAATCACAGTTTCCTGACGACGTTTACTTAGACGATGTTATCAGGGTGCTCGATATCTTGGGAGATAGGTTAAATGATGGCTTTGAGGTTTGTAGTCGCTTGAATTGAGTTTGCATTCGATGTTGAAATGAAAATGCATACTAATTAGTCAAGACTAGACTTACTTATAATAATAATAATAATACATTGTGGGACACAATTTACACACGGTTATTCAGTCCCAAACTAGACAGAGCCTGTACTATGGGTACTGAACAACTGATAAACATACTTAAATAAATATAAAACACCCAGACACGAAACCAACAGAAATGTTCATGCACATAAAAACGTTGGCGGGATCGAACCCGCGACCTCCAACTCAGGAGCTAGGGTCACTATCAACTGAGCCAACACGCCCGTCAAACTTTACAAAACATATTTTAATAGTACGCTATATTGCATATTCCTACCAAATTATTCGACTTGTGTGGAATGAAATCAATAATTCTGAAGGCAAAGATGCCTTCAAAATTCTTAATTAAAGCCACATAAGAATGTGGCCTGAAAAACGATATAGTAACTACGATTGAAAAAGGAATGCTGAGGTGGTTTGGTCATATTGAGCGGATGAATGATAGGCGCTTAACGAGATAAATATATATAAGGGTGTTGTGAATGGGCGAGTCGGTAGAGGACGACTTAAGCGTACTTACATTGACCATATCGGAGATGTATTGAAGAAAAGCCAGATAAAGAGTACCTACCCGAAACCAACGAGCATGCACGAGTCGTTTGATGGATGTGGATGAAGTACGAGAAATCAGCCAGGTTCGTAGCAAGTGGCAGTCTATTGTCTCTGCCTACCTATAATAGGACGATGAGCATGAGACGATGTATGTCTTGAACTCGAGTTTTGCCTCGGCTTAACCCAAATTATAAGAACTTGGTATTTAATTACCTGGAACTGATAACCAAGATGTCAAAAACAAAAATGACAGATTTTTTTTATACTCTCTCTTCAATAAAACTATCCAACCTACGAGTATATGCCCCAGAAGTAGCAAAAATATAAAAACCAGCTGTTTTGCGCGATTTCATCCGAGTAGTTCCCGTTCCCGTGGGAATACGGGGATAAAATATAGCCTATCTTACTCAGGGATATTATAACTTTTTATCCTTTTTTTATTTGAAAGTTGGTGCTTCCAGATTGGTCCAATTTCGTCCAGTTCTGAAAATGGCATCTATGCGAAAACCCTATAAGTCTTAAATTTGCATTAAGTATGTACGCGTCACATGGACGAATAACTCAATATCACGCCAACCGATTTCAAAAAAGGAAGAGATTCTCAATTCGACTGTATTTTTGTAATATTATTCGTTGAAGTCGGTTTTTTATTCTGTGTTATTTCTAAACACTTCCAGGCAGTTATAATCGTGGCCACAACATGCTGGCAAACTGCCAGCAGCTTAAGCCTCAGTATCTCACGGCAGGTCATTTGTTCCACGATAACATGGGCACAAATTAACCAAATTACTGCAACTTACTGTCTTGCGGCCGGTGATTTCCAAATTGTTGACTGGACTAGAGTTAGTGTTTAAACAAACTTTTAGCACGTTTAGATTTGGTTCTGCACGAAGCTAAAGTGGGATCTTGTTTTGTCACGACCGATGATTCAATGTTTTTATTCAATGTCCTCTTATTGAAAGTCATTGCGACTCCACCGCTTCGGTATGTATAGTTGAGGAGAAGAAGCGGGGCAAGAAACTCCTGAACACATTATTCTTTTAAATAATCAATATCATAATACAAAGTACAAGTTGCAATGTAAATTTTCTCCAGCTCAGCAAAGCACAAAAACTTTTTGTGCACAAAAATTTACACTAACTAACTAACTTTGAAATGTAAGTAAATAGGTAAGTAAGTAGCAACTCTTTATTGTACATCGACATAAGAAAAACAGAGCCTTGATAGTCCTGTGGTCAGTGAACCCGCCACGCCATAATGAGGTTTGACTTCGAATCCTGGTAAGGAAATGTTTCACTCGACGGTGAATAAAAACTTCCACCGTCCCAAAATTGATTCTGAGGCAAACAACATTCAATGGACTCAGAAGTCACAACCTGTCACGTTTAGGGGTCTGTGAAATACATTGGAGGAAAGTAGGTATTTCTTAGAATGGAGTACGTCCGCCAACACTCCGGTAGATATGGCATGAGATTTTTTTCTAGAAAGGAAAAAACGGAACTCTTATACGATCACTTTGTTGTCTGTCAAGACTCAAGACATTGCGTTTATGCCGCAAAATTTTTGACACTCGCAAGGGAATGAAAACCTACAGGGTACTTGACGTGAACTCAGAATCTTGAAGTTTGGTACGAAGCAACGTATTATAGTACAAAAAGAAAGGCACTTAAAGGAAAAATTGCTAAAACCGTAAATTTTTAGTTACAATACAATACAGTAACTCTTTACAAAACAAACACCAAAAACAACACAATATGGATACCAACATTAACTTAAGTACAATGGGCGGTCTTATTGCTTTTAGCGATCTCTTCCAGTCATCTGAAAATTATCCTTAGGATGGATGAAACTGAGAGATTAGAACTAGGTAGTTAAATCATATATAATCAAAATATTTTTAATAATTTACCTTACGTACATATTTATCACTAGCTCGACGGTGAAGGAAAACATCGTGAGGAAACCCGCAGGTCTCAGAATTAATTCTGAGACATGTGTAAATAGACCTGGTCCGGCGATAGGCTCACCACCTATCACGTTTTAGGGGTCCAATGTATCTCGTGAAATGTGGGTATATCCAGTAATGGAATACCTCTGCCTACCCCCTCGGGGATGAAAGGCGTGAGATTATACATATACATTTTTAATAATTTTATGACGTTATTGTCGTGATGGGTAATTTTTTTTTATATATCTATTTACATATATAAAGAGTTGTACGGAACTCTCGGTCCGCGAGTCCGAGTAGCACTTAGACGGTGTTTTATGTTAAGACATCCCTGCAATTCGATATAAATACAATTTCCAATACCGTGTACCTACTCAACATGATCGTGACAAAAGAAAACCTCGCAGCAACCCTCACAAAACATACAATGGCGAGCCTAATTTATTCACCGATGACGATAATACGCCTTTATCTCCGGATAGAGACCTCAATGTATGTCCAGTGGGTGGTGAGTAAAAGTATACATTACAGAGATATATATGTTTTATGTAAATGGTATCTTTGATTTTAAAATGTTATTTTTGGTATGAATGTAAGAAAAAAAATACTTTTTTTATACTTAATTTTCAATTCGACAACTTTAAAATAAAACTGTAAAGCTGTCCTCTCTTCTATTGTTCCCTGTACAGGGTTGTAGACCAATCTATGTAAACTTATGGGATGCAAATGATTGAGTACCTATTAAAATTCAAAATTCATTTATTTCTGTAGGTAAAATAAAATTACATTAGAAATGGCAACTGTATAATAACAAGGCACTCTTAACTCGTCCATGGAGATTGGCTAAATGTAAACAGCAGCTTATCTCCACCGACGACTTTCTGGTTCCAAATTCAGAAGAAATTCGAGAGAAGAGAAGAAACAGCAAGAAACTCAAAGACAGTTCTTTTTAATGTCATGTCTTACTATATATTTACGTTCTAGCTACTAGCGGTTCTGCACAGTTTCACCCGCATAGTTCCCGTTCCCTTGGGAATACGGGGATAAAATATACCCTTTGTTGCTCAGGGATGTTGTAGCTTTCCATAGGTGAAAGAATTTTTAAAACAGGGCCAGTAGTTTTGTAGTTCATTGGTTACAAACATATAAAAATCTTTCCTCTTTATAATGTTATTAGTGCATGTATGATGAGAACACAAAAAAGTTTACCTCACCGTTGTCCGACAGTGTACAAGCTAGATACCAAGCGTGACCCGACTGCCCCTAACAACCTCAAGTCGCTGGCATAATGTCTACTCCGAGAATAATAGAATAACGGATGAGTTCTGATAGTATGCCCTTGTGTCAGTTTAAGGGACAGTCTGCAGCGGTTACCTCAATGTTTATTTTATTTACACAAGTACTAGCTTTTACCCGCGGCTTCGCTCGCGCAGGTTTATTTCACCCCCTGAGGGGTTGATTTTCTAAAATCCTTTCTTAGTGGATGCCTACACTGTATAAGCTATCTATGTGCAAAAATTCAAGTCTCTAGACCCAGCGGTTTAGGCTGTGCGTTGATACATCACCAATCAGTCAGTCCTTTTATCATTTTATATATTACTAGCGTTTGCCCAGCGGCGTTGCCCGCGCGGATCCAGTTTATTCCTGTTCCCGTGGGAATTTCCAAAAATCCCTTTATAGTGGTTGCCTATGACATATATATAAGACACCTACATTACATACCATATTTCAAATAGCGGGTGCCCATAGCGACGTTGCCCGCGCGCATCCCGATTATTCCCGTTCCCGTGGGAATTTACGAATATCCCTTTATATGGGTTGGCTACGATGTATAAGACACCTTCACACAATATTTCAAGATTCTAGGTGTTATCGTTTCAGAGTAGTACGTATTTTTCTTTTTACCCAGTTTTTATATTTTCCCGTGGGAATGAGATATTTTTCTGGAATAAAAAGTACCCTAGATGTTGACCCGGGTACTCAGCTATCACCACACCAAATTTCATCAAAATCCGTCCAGTAGTTTTTGCGTGATGCGTGCACAACCAGACAGACAGACAGACAGACAGACAGACAGACAGACAGACAGACAGACAGACAGACAGACAGACAAAAATTCCAAAAAAATGTGTTTTGGTATCTATATCGATAACTATATACACTACCGTTAAAATTTTTAAAAAATATTTAATGTACAGACACGGCCCCGTTAGAGTTTTATTATATGTATAGATCAGTCGTCCATCTGCTTTAATTATTATTATTTATACATTTATACACTTACACACCCACCCTCACCCACACCCCAAGACCCGCACATCCCACTCTACACTCGCCCTCACCTCAAGACACATTCACATTCATGCACATTCTTATGTACCAGTTTCTCCTTTCTACTTAGTTTTAAGTTTGATTCTGTCAAGTTTTTCATTAAACTTGCCTTTTTCTTTTTATTTTGGTAATCAAATAAAGATGGCTATGAAAGAGTGAGGTCTTCTGACTCTGGTATTCTTAAAAGAAGGCCTCTACGACTAGATTGTATAACAATTTACTGAAATGCATTATTTTTTATTTGTATTATACAAGGCGTAACAGAAAAAGCGCAAATCCTCATACACCCCAATTAATATATAAATATAAAAAAAATATGATGCGATCGAACTTTAGTTGTGTCTAAACAATTTTCTTAAATATCGATTAATAATAGCACGATTTCCATAGAAAGCTCTAAATTCAGCTACGCTAATTCATTTTTCGGAAAAATTTAACACATATTAAAAATAGCTGAAATCGATTAAGTAGACGATACTGAACAAGCTAATTTCAGGAATTGCACTTATTCTGTTACATATTGTATATTAAAATAATTATGCTGAGCTGTAAACTTTTGACTCCTAAATCACCATTGTTAATTTTACTTTATAATATTTTTTGCGTTGTTGTTACTTATATTTTCTATTCCTTTTTGAGTGTTTAAGAAATAAATATTCTATTATTTACAATATTTACAGATAAAAAATTACTTCCAAAGACGAACCATGTGGGACAGTGCCCAAAAGACTGGCCGCAATCCCTCTAGCCTAGCTATGCGTAGGCTGATCCTTTGACAGAGATAGCTGAATATAGATTAATGTATATATATTTTCTTTGTAAATAAATGTTTTCTAACATATTTCTATGATTTTCTTATAGCTATTACTATGCAATGGGTATTTCCATACATAATGAGGAAGTTCTATTATATTCTTCTTCAATGTTGCGCTTTATGGTGTGGATTCTGATACTCATCTGAACAGTAACTTAGTAATCAAGAAAAAAAAATATTGACTAAAAAACTGTTAAGTAGAGCTACATATAGCTACAAATAAATACCCTGAAATACATTTGGTTTGTAAGATTGTGTACACCCGCTATTTCCCATCCCTTTACTACCAAAGTATTAGATGATTAAATCGACTCTGGAGAGTTCAATCCACCCTGTGTGCCTAATTTGACACAGATAGGTCATTGTACTCCAGATTCCATTGACTTTTATCTCCTAACTGAATCTCGTAAATCATTCTGTCGCAGAATATACAAACGTTTCTTGTAGCAACACATAATTTTTAGTACCGGAGTGTGATTTCCGGTTTTGTTCTGATATTTAAAGAAATTGTCATCATCTTCGTCAATAGGGAGGTCCAAATTCGTATCAATATAGTAATAGAATCCAATGGCACTAAATATTTATTGGATTAATGTAATCTGTAGGATATAAGAACTAAAATGTTACATTTATTAAGAAAACATAATATACAAAACGTAACAGAATAAGCGCAATTCCTCATACACCCCAATTAGAATATTAATACAAAAAAAATAAAATGCATATTATAAAGAGGAAAGATTTGTATTTTTGTATTCTTGTATTTTGTATGTTTGTTACGAATAAACTCAAATAGTACTGGACCGATTTTAAAAAATCTTTCACTAATGGAAAGTTAAAAGATCCCTGAGTAATAAAGGCTATATTTTATTCCCGTATTCCCACGGGAACGGAAACTACGCTGGTGAAATAGCGCAGAACAGCTAGTCTTAAATAAAGAGAAATAGTAATAGGTAGCACTAAATTCAGCTATGCTAATTCATTTTTCGGAAAACATTAACACATATTATAGCTGAAATCAAGTAGTCGATGCTGAACAAACTCATTTCAGGAATTGCGCTTATCCCTTAATCTGTTACTTATATTTTAACAGTACTTTTACAAGTATATTAATTTCCTGCAGAGAGGATGAGACCTGCCAGCGTTTTTGGTCAAGGGTTCAGGTGACCAGAGGGCCGGCAATTATCTATGTCAAACGATATCCTTAGCTATCCAGAAAGGAAATGCAGCAGTCCTCTGGGCACTACTCCACATTGTTTTTACTACCCTAATAATATTATAAATAGGGAAAGATTAGATTTTTTAGTTGTTTGTATTCAAAAGTCTGCGAAACCGATGGACTGATTTTAAAAATTATTTCATATACTATAATTTTTCCACAGCAACTTGAAACAGCTAATTGAAAATAAAAGTACCTAAGTAACTGTTTTAAGAAAATTTACAACTCAAAATGTCAGTTCAAAATAATTACCAACCCAAATCTATTAAATCTTCCATATACGCAAAATTCACAGCCATTCATTTGAAGACTCATGTTGAAATAGGTTTATAATATGCATAGAACAATATAAGACTGGCATAGGTATAGAGCGTGTTTAAGTAGGTACCGTATATAGATTTACGTTCTATAGATATTTGTAAATGAAAGAAAAGTATTGATCTAAGTATAGTATAATAACTACGATATAGTAACTTATCTATACGGAAAGTAGTGACTTCTAATTTGATTTTCGTCAACACGTCTCTTGCTAAATACGAATTTGGACTAACGCCTTTCTTATTCACCACACGTTGGAGCACTGTATACTGCCCCAACATCATATAGGTAGTCAATAAACTTACTCATACCTACAAAAATTTCACTGAAAAAAAAGTCGAACTGGCTGCTCAAAGCCGCCAGAATTCATAACATGGCCAAGATAAATTGGTCCAATCCAATAGCGAGTATAACTCCAGCTTTTTGCTCAGTCCAATGCACTTTGGCAAAAATCGGCTACAGCGGCTGCAGGGCGTCGATAACGATGAATTTCCACACAAAAGTGCATGAAATATTCATTCACCTTCTGTTACCACTAAATTAACTGGAATTTTAAAGTTTTCTGAGTCAAATTAGTATTTTTACAGACGCTTTTAAGGAGCAGTCCTCCATGAACGAGGAGGTCAAACAAAAATAGCGTAAAATAGAAATTTTGGGATACAGTTCTAAACAACGCTGTGCTAAATAATAAACATAATCATATAAATATTAAACACCCAGCCAGATATGAAGCCAACAGACAATTGTTGGTCCCGAGCGTTAATCGAACCCGCGACCTTCTTTCAGAAAGTGATCATAACAACAGGGTTCGAGTCCTGGTGATGTACCATACATACTTATCACTAGCTTGACGGTGAAGGACAACAAGAATATTTTTATTATCTGAATCGTCAACAGCGTTGATCGAACTGATGCAGTATCTACCTATCTCCAACGATTTTTTTACCGTTCCAGTGGGAATTATGTGCAGGTCCCGGTTTAGCCCTATTCTGGTGATATTTCATGAATGTCTTTTTTTAACCTTCCCTATTAACTTTAGTACATCACCTACTATCACCACCTAATATCTGTGTATCTAGTTACATCTATCACTTATCACATATTTATTGCTGGAGAATAAAGAGTTTAAGTTACTTACTTACATCCCTGTCGTGCACTCAACTGAACAAAGTTCCATCGTAATCGGATGAATTGTATAAGAGCAATTTTATGTAAAAGATTAAGTACTGTATTCGAAAAATTCTCATACCAACACCCGATACACATAACATAAGCATAAAGCGAGTTCACGGGCAAAATAAGTGGTGTCCTCGAAAAACCTAATTTTTGCGATAACGCACAGGGAAAATTGGCTTCCGACCTTCCCGTGTCATTTTATACCTGGCCATTACCATTGGTTCTCGATAAAGAAAAGGTGAATTGGAATGGAAGGTTGTTTTGTGCTTGACGTTAAACTTTATTACGTGTTTTACCAGAATAGTTACTTTTTTCTTCGCGGCTTTCATCCCTGAATGTATTGTATGCGTGTTTAAGTCTGTTTATCATTTTGTTTAGCGCCACTATGCTTAAGCCTTGAGGTTGAGTAGAGTAACAATTTTTTGATTTTTGTTTACATCTGTATCTTTTCCTAAATATGTTCTCGTGAAAATAGATAATGAATATAGATAAGTGTACCTAATTTATTATATTAAATTAAATCGTGATCAATTTACAGTTGACTTATGTGGATTTTGCTGCCACTGTTATTTTAAGATAACAATATATGTTATCCAATTCATTGCAATTGCCGTGAGGTAGAAGAGATTGTGAATTACTACAAAGCACTAACTAGCTCTACTATTAATATAATATTGAAAGAAGAAAATATTTGACACTGCTTTGTGTTCCGGTCCCCGGGAGATGTATTTTTTTAAACTAAATAGACGCACGATCTCAAAAATAAAAATCCTTTTACAGAAGGGGAAGGAAGAATGTGAAATAATAAATGTTTTCTGTCTATTTTGTCCAATGTAAGTATCAAGCCCAGGATTCAATAGGATTATCTATTGTTCTTATCTGTGTGTAATGAGTTTCTTCAACCCATTACTTAAACTAATTTCTTTCGAAAAAGCTTCGAGAATTACGTTCGAGAACTGATAGTATCCCCAGCACACAACCTTTGGATCGGCGATTCTCTGAAGAGATTATGCCAACCTTTTATAGGGAAAAGTAAATTTAGCGGACTTCACCGGAGTATAGGTAAAATTATCGTGCGGAGCCGAAAATAAGATTCTCTTTACCAATTAGTAAAAATAATTCAGTGCTGATGACTTTACCTTTTAATTGACTTAAGTTGTTAACGGAGACTGGCTTAATAATGCTTTGTTAGTTTTAATTGGATACTTAGAATCGTGTTTGTTTGGAATTGCATTCAAAATATTGCGGGTAATTTGGTTTTAATTTTTGTAGGTGGATCACGGATTTGATAAATCGGTGTGTACCTGTTCTCTGTCGATACGGGCGCACGCGTCGTTACGCTATTTTTCGGTCGTGGGTTTGAGACGCCTTATTAGTGCATAATTTCGGGGCTTATCTATATTAAAATTGGTGACTTGATTGTGACTAATACTGGACTGAATTGGTGGAACTACAAGGCTGCGAGAGGCTCCGTTCCTGAACCACGGTGGAGCCCTGCATCACGTCGAGCAGCACAGCAGGTACGTGGCTTTGTAACCACCAGACGGATTGAGACATACCGACGAACAATCCAGGGAATTGGGGAGAGAATAGATTTTCTCATAGCTCCATGTATCGCGGACAGTGTTTCATTAAACAAATATATCTTTTATATGCGCATAGCCAAGGAGTAAAACTACCTGGTGGCGTCTGTATTTCCGAGTTCATATAACCGTCAGCCTTTAAGGCTCGAGTGAACAGGCATCTTCTTTGCAAGCTCGTCCCATAGTAGGCCCCGTCTTTACCTTCAGGCTAGTCTAGGCTCAAGAGTAAGCTCATACAACTTTTTGAATTACTTTAAATTACGATTTTCTAAACATTTTCTATTATCCTCACAGAAAACCAGCGTAAAGCAATGCATTACGTGTCGTTGAGTGAGTGAGGTAACCGGAGGTCCCAATCCCCCCTTCCCTCCCCTCCCCTACTCCCACCTCAAAGGTCGGCAACGCACTTGTGACTCTTGAGTTGCAGGTGTCCATGGGCGACGGACGTCACTTACCATCAGGTGACCCGTCTGCTCGTTTGCGCCCTTTTTATCATAAAAAAACAAAGTGACAAAGTCAACATAGACAGTAGTTCAAATATAGTACATAGAATATAGATTAGAACTTAAGCAGTATAAAACAGCCAGTATACAACAAATGCTAACGTATCCATTATTAAAAGGATGAGGAACGGACTCAATGCAGATCCCTGGTGGAAACCTACAGTCAAAATCATCAACCCCTAACAGCCCACAGCTGAGCTTAGGGTCTTTCCTCACAAGGGAGGAAGTGGCCCATACTTACCTCATAATATCCCACGTCAGCTCACTGATGACTGGAACCTAGTGTTAGCTTTTACGAATTTTCAGTGGGGGCCTAAGTAATAAATAAATAAAATAAATAAATTGTGGGACACAATCTACACATGGTTATTCCGTCCCAAACTAGGCAGAGCCTGTACTATGGGTACTAAACAACTGATAAACATACTTAAATAAATACTAAACACTCAGACACGAAGCCAACAGACATGTTCATGCACACAAATGTTGGCCCCGAGCGGGGATCGAACCCGCGATCTCCGACTCAGAAGGCAGGTTCACTACCAACTGAGCCAACAGGCCCTAAAAAGTATATCTTAGTTTGCTCACTGTACATAGTTACTTCCGTTACTACGTCGTATATCTTCATGATTAAATCAGCCCAGCCAGCAATAAACACATTGTAAACCCATTACGGGTAGACAGACGACCCGTCGAGTAATTGTCAGTGAAACTGTAATCTTCGGTAACTTAACGCCAATTTGGCGAGCCTTTAGTCGTAGATTCGTTACCCGGAGGCAATATTTTACAAGCTTTTATTTAACTTGCAATGTATGTTTGTTGGGGTGATATTGCAGCTCAATTTTTATCTTCAACCGATTGAGCGGTTTGGTATACACGTTCAGTTTGGATGACATTGGACTCGATTCTGCAGACCACCTTAAATTCCTTTTGACAGGACTATTTAGTCCTGCATATATTGCGATGTTTTCCTTCACCGTCGAACTAGTGATAAATATGTACTTAATTTTTGGAAAACTCATTGGTACATGCCAGGATTCGAACCCGAGCCTCACTGATTTTCGGCCGGCTCTTTAACAGTTCGGGCTATCACTGCTCTCTATTTTTTTAACTTTTAATTTATTTAAAATAAACATCATCGATTTATTATTTAGCATTTATCTAGATCTTTATATATGTTCAAGTACGTTCATCAGTAGCTTAATTCCTTAGTATTGTAATAAAGGCTCTATTATGGGACTATTTAACATTGTAGGAATTGTGTCTGATAATTCATTTAGTATGAATGGGAAATTTGATGCAATTCAATATTTTAATAAAAAGATTCAAGCCTTATTCACGAGAAAGTTGGAAGAAGCATACAATTTTTTTGAAGTAGGTACCCATTTTCTTTAAGTATTACATTATTTGGAACCTTAACGTGACAGGTGGTGAATATGATTCCTATAATCATCAGGCTAGCGTAGTGTAGTGTAGATGTAGATGTAGTGTAGATGTTTATTTTAAATATGCCGTGTGGTAGCGGTTTTGAATACTACCATCCCAAATCTGTTCGCGGGTGTCGTAAAAGGCGACTAACGGCATTTTTGACCGTGGTGCGTACCATCTCTCGCCATATGGTCCCCGAATGGTGGCGGGTTAACCACCAACAAACGCATTCCCAACGAGGGTTGGTGTCAGGCAGGCGGCCGGCCATAAAATTTTTGCCAAAACCTTTTGCAGTATGAATAGAGTGAATACGATGCGCGACAGGGCTAGGGCGTACCCAGCAGGCGACGCGCAGGGGCAGCACCCGGCTCCTGTGGGAAATGGGTTAGGGTTGTCGCACCACCCCGGGCGGGGGCGACGTAAGAAGCAAGCCCGGGAAATGAAGAGCGTGAGATTGAGGTGTGCCAGTTGGAACATAGGGACGATGACTGGAAGAGGAAGAGAGCTAGCGGAAGTGTTAAAAAGAAGACGAATAAATGTGGCGTGCTTACAAGAAACAAAGTGGAAAGGTGGCTAGGGAGATTGGTGAAGGATATAAATTTTATTACTGTGGAAGTGACGGTAAAAGGAATGGTGTAGGTATTGTGTTAGAGAGTAATTTGAAAGGATGCGTGACGGATGTTAAAAGGGTGAGTGATCGAGTGATTGCTATAAAACTGATGTTGGAGAACTTGGTTTTGAACGTGATTAGTGTGTACGCTCCACAGACTGGATGTGATGATAGAATGAAAGAAAAATTCTGGGAGGACTTTGATTTAGTAATGATGAATATTCCGATTAGTGAGGAGATTTATATAGGTGGAGACTTTAACGGGCATGTGGGAAGAATGAATGATGGGTATGAAAGAGTGCATGGAGGTTATGGGTTCGGAAACCGCAACGATGAAGGGGAGACATTGTTGCAAGTTGCCTCTGCATATGACCTGGCAATAACAAACACGTGGTTCAAAAAGCGCGACGAACACCTTATAACATATAAAAGTGGCCACCACATGACACAGATTGATTATTTCCTTGTAAGAAGAAATAGAATCATCTGCGTCAAAGACTGTAAAGTGCTACCAGGCGAAGATCTAGTCTCACAACATCGACTCCTAATTGCAGAGGTCAAAATAAGTGTTCAGCCCAATAGGACTAAAGACCGGCCCCCTCCCAAAATTAGATGGCATATGTTGGAGAAGGATGAGTTTGTAGGAATATTTAGAGAGAAAGTAGTGGATAAAATGATAGAAATGGGAAGTATGGAAGATAAATCAGTTAATGAGTGTTGGAATGAGATGGCGGGTTGTATTAGAAGTGTGGCGAAGAATGTTTTTGGAGAATCGAAAGGGAAGGGTATGATTGAGAAGGAAACATGGTGGTGGAGTGAAGAGGTACAAAAAGTACTAAAAGAAAAGAAATTGGCGTTTAAAGAATGGCAGAACATTGAAGTTGGAAGTCAGAGTGTAAGAGTTGAAATGAAGAATAAGTATAGAGAATGCAAGAAGAAAGCAAAGCAAGCTGTAGCCATCGCAAGAGCTGAGGTACAGGACAAGTTATATAGGTCACTTGATAGTCATGAAGGCCAGAAACAGCTCATGCAAATTGCTAAATCTAGGGAAAAGAATGGAAGAGATTTATCGCACGTTAAATGTATAAAAGATGAAGGTGGAAAGGTTTTGTCGAGTGATAATGAAATAAAAGGTCGCTGGAAGGTATATTTTGAAAAGTTGATGAATGAAGAGAATGTTTGGAGCGGAGTTATAGGAAATGCGCCAGTAAATATGGGTTTAGTAAGGGAAGTAAGTATGGAAGAGGTAAGAATAGCTGTGCAAGGTATGAAAAAGGGAAAAGCTGTGGGACCGGATGAAATACCAGTTGATGTGTGGAAGGTGCTGAGTGTGGATGGCTGTAAATGGCTCACTTTATTCTTCAATAAGTTGTTGCATGAAGAGTCTATCCCTGACGAATGGTACAACAGTACATTGGTACCCATTTTTAAAAATAAAGGTGATGTACAGGACTGCAACAACTATAGGGGAATAAAACTGATGTCACATAGTATGAAAGTATATGAGAAAGTGATAGAGAGACGTCTGAGAGAAGAGAGTGAGATTAGCCCAAACCAATTCGGTTTTATGCCTGGGCGAGGAACAACGGACGCCATTTTTGCACTTCGGCAGTTATGTGAAAGATACCGACAGGCTCATAAAAACTTGCACATGGTGTTCGTAGACCTTGAAAAGGCATACGACCGGGTACCTCGTGAGGTGTTGTGGTGGGCTTTGAAAGAGAAAGGCGTGCCAGGGAAGTATGTGGAGATAATCCGTGCTATGTACAGTAGGTCCTGTACACGCATACGGACAGCTGCCGGCACTACCGACAATTTCAATGTGGCTGTTGGTTTGCACCAGGGGTCTGCTTTGAGTCCGTATCTTTTCCTATTAATAATGGATGCGTTAACATCAGAGATACAGGAAGAAGCGCCCTGGTGCATGCTGTTTGCCGATGACATTGTTCTTGTTGGCGAAGACGGACTCGAGGTACAGAACAGGCTGGAAAAATGGCAACAAAAACTGGAGAATGTTGGCTTGAAAATCAGCAGATCCAAAACGGAACACATGTTTTGCGATTTCGGCGGTCTCGCCAGTTTTGTGGCCCTTTCGCTGGATGGCGTAACATTACCAGTCTGTTCCGATTTCAGATACCTCGGTTCAGTCATACAGCAAGATGGCAACATACACAGGGACGTACAGCACAGGATTAACTCAGGGTGGATGAAATGGCGACAGGTCACGGGAACAACTTGCGACCCCCGAATGCCCCTTAAACTAAAGGGCAAAATATACAAGGCCATGATAAGACCTGTCGTCAGGTATGGATCGGAATGTTGGGCCCTTAAGAAGGAGGATGAAAGGAGACTGCATGCAGCGGAGATGAGAATGTTGAGATGGATGTGTGGAGTGACAAGAATGGATAAAATTAGGAATGAGTACATAAGAGGAAGTCTGAAAGTAGCACCCGTGATGGAGAAGTTGAGAGGTAATCGTCTGTCTTGGTATGGACATATAATGAGGAGGGATGAGAGTAACGTTGTAAGGCGAGTGCTTGATATGAATGTGGAAGGTTATAGAAAGAGGGGTAGACCAAAGAAAAGATGGATGGATTGTGTGAAGGATGATATGTGCAAGCTGGAAGTGAATGTAGATATGACGTATGATAGATCTAAATGGAAGGAAAAAACATACTGCGCCGACCCCAAATAATGGGATAAGGACAAGTACATGATGAATCATCAGGCTAGCGAAGTTTTCTAATGAGTTTGTATAAATACAACTGTCCAACATCAACCATTGGACCGCGGTCCCCAGGCACGATCACCTCGCCTAAAGGAAGATCTTCTCTTTTTACAAAAAGGAACATTCCACCTCCGCTCCTATGCAATTATTTGGTACCCTTGTGCAATCGAATTATTAATAGATCATCGATATATTTTAGTCATGTTATAAAGTAGGTTTATGATGTAGCTGATACATGCATAGACTGTTTAAATCATAACCTTTTTCAGCCTTACCGCGGTCGTGTAAAACCTTTGAGTATTAAACCAACAGGAGACGTCACGCGCACTAGTTTCTTTACATAAAAGTCTGCCAATTTCTGCGGGGGGGACGAGGAAACAATCACAAATAATGTTAAAACAAACGCATTTTTTGATAAAACAATTAAACACTAGCTTGAAATAGGTGCACAAGAATACATTCACCAATACAAGCACTCCGTGAACTCAAACAAACTAGTTGTATTTAACCGGTGTGCTCAAAGACCGACACGTTTTTTTGGCAGAGGGGAACGCCTGTCAGTGGCGTCTCCGGTTGGTTTAATACTCAACGTGTAAAACCAATTGAAACTGAAAATACTAAATGCTGTAGGATATACATAGCATAAATGTTATACAAATTGCCAATTATTTTCCTTCATATGACAAACAAGCTAGAATCTATAAACGTTGGAAAAAGCCAGGTTACCTAATTCAGACTAATTCTTAAGAAAAGTTTTCCAATAAAACATTAAGCTTATCAGTGTAAAATAGTGCTTATGTGCCCGGTAATAAGATAGGGATTCGCGTGCACTGCAGCCCCTTGAATAGTTGAGTGCCGTCCAAGTTTTGAACAGGAAAATTAGATTTCTTGCCTAGATTTTCTCGCTGTTATTTTCGTAGCACTAAATTGGAGTTACTAAATGATTTATAAGTGAAATTGTATTTGTATTTTTGGTTTTCTTTATTCTGATACAAACCAAACGAGCAGTGATAGCCCGGACGGTTAAAGAGCCGCCCGAAAATCAGTGAGGCTCGGGTTCGAATCCTGGCATGTACCAATGAGTTTTTCAAAACTTACGTACATATTTAATCACTAGATCGACGGTGAAGAAAAACATCGTGAGGAAACCCGCAGGTCTCAGAATTAATTCTAAGACATGTGTAAATAGACCCGGTCCGGCGATGGGCTCACCACCTATCACGTTTAGGGGTCCAATGTATCTCGTGAAATGTGGGTATATCCAGTAATGGAATACCTCTGCCTACCCCCTCGGGGATGAAAGGCGTGAGATTATTTATTTTTATTTTATTTTATTTGATACAAACCAAATTATTTGGTATACTCGTATTAGATTTCTATTTATTGTATAAAATTGGGTTTAACGATGAACGCACAGTTGAAACGGTTGGGTGAGGAAGAAGCATAAAATTTATCACAAAGGTTTCTATAAATGACCTAAGTGAGTAATGTATTGATAGTAATTATCTATTTTTTTCTATATCTCAAGTTCCTGTCACGCATGAAACAAAAGAACGAAGATAAATAGACACAAAAGTGACCATCAATATCTTACTTCGAAAAATGTATGTCTGAAATACAAGAATCATTATCAATCTTTTCTACTTTTAGTTCATTAATGATAGCGTAAGAAAAATTACTAGTAACAAACGCTTCCATTTACATCTACACTAATATAAGAAAGATTTGTATTATTGTATGTTTGTAACGAATAAAGTCAAAAGCTACTATAAGTAGGTACCTATTTCAAAAGTTTCTTTCGCCATTAAAATGCTATAATATTCCTGGGTAACATAGGGTATATTTTATTCCCGTATTACCGCGGGAACGCAGTACCCAGAATAGATTATGAGGCATGTGTCAAGTTTTTTTAACAGTCTACAGTCTAAAGAATTAGTCTTACTAAGTACTTTCACATTGAAAAAAATACATACAAAAACATAACCCCTTTTCTGGTGGAGTCGGGTAAAACCATAAACTTATTATTATACTAGAAGCACTATTTAGAACCGCGTTCGGTACGCCATAAGATCGAATTTTGATCGCAACAAAAAGGCCCGTGCACGCAACAAAATGGCGTCTTTGAAAATAAAAAGTGGAACAACTATCAAAGTTCAACAAGTCCCAATAAAACTAATTCCGGAGACATAGTAGTGAAGCGCACGAGCATTTACATGGAACTTTCAATACGTTCGGGCCTCTAAGCAAGTTTAGAGCTTGTGGTGCAAGGGAAAAGCGGTAGGTATGCGTTGTGGCGCGGCGTGGCGTCGCATGGCGTGTCGAGGCGTGGCGTGGCGTGTCGTAATTTGCCGGAAACATATTGGGTTCACACATTTAAATACACATTACTGTGAAGTGTCGGGTCGTAGCGTACTCGTGAAATTACTTCTGAAGACTAACAATATTGAAATGGGTTAAAAAAATATCATTTTATCCAATCAGTAACCTTACTCAATGTGCAAGCTAAATTTCATGAATATCGGTTGATCGGTTTAGCCACGATAATGTAACAGATGAACATACCTACTCGTATATTAGCATAACTAATATCAGACTCTACTGGAATTAGTAATAAAGTTTTGTAAGTAAATTTATTGCGCCCCGCGGCCTCGTCTATTTATCGTTCAAAATGAATAGCACCATAATAAAAAAACAAAAAAAAATGCTACTTCCATGAATGTATACAAACTCATAAGTAAACTTCCATAACGCGGTTTAGAACTTGCCGTCTATGATCCTTTATTTAGTTCTACGTCGTGTTGCTGTCCTACAAAGAAATACGATAGGTATTTTCTATTCAGGAACGCGGATGGAGTTAAAAAAGGTATGTATTTATGTAATTGTAGCAACACATGCGCCGATAGACGGTAGAGTTCTACACCGCGCTATCAAAGTTTTGTAATGAGTTTGTATAAATACAACATCAACCATTGGACCTTCCCTTAAGAAGATCTTCCCTTTTCACGTCGGAGGAGCATTCCACCTCCGCTCCTCCGTATACGGATATGATTACTTATAAGTAATCATCTTTGAAAAAACGCTCTCTCCACGTAATGCGTATTAACAAAATCTCCACTTGCACCAAACACTAATGTAGAAAGAGTTTCCCGGATAATGGCGGCATGAAAGTTTTTTGAGCGCGATAACATCGCCCTCGCACGAACGCGGCAAAAATTATCTCGGCAAAATTTCTTTAGAATTAGACTCGCGTTTCTAGGTCTCGATGTATTTTTTGTGTAGCAAAAAGAAGGAAAAGCAGCTGAGTAAGAAATAAAGTGTCGCGACGCTTTTTCTTTAAACAGTTGCGCTCCTATTTTGTCTTTTCATTAGTTAAGTAGACAAGACTAGAATGAACAAAGGTAGGTACTATGAGTTAACATTGTTAGAGAACTCACTGTAGATATTTAGATGCAGTTGTTACTGTCAAAGATTCAATAGTGCAGAAGGTGACGTCAAAGACTATAAATCTTGTGTTCGTACGAGATATTTCTAGTAATAAATCTATCTACAAACCTATAAAAATCAATGATAGCTTGTTGGAGGGCGACAGTGGGTTCGATTCTGCATTACAGCGACTAAACTTATTTTAGTTTATTCCTGTCTTTATTTTACCTCAAAAAAAGAAAAGGGATAGAAGATAACCTACCGAATTTAGTCCTGTCAGATGCTGTATTTTAGTCGTGACTTATTTACATATTATGCACTAAACACGTTATGAAATGCCTTAGTTGACAGGACTAATTTTAATTTGACAGGACTAAATATCACTCGTCTCTTTTCTTCTCTATGAGAAAGAAAATGACAGGACTAAACTAAAAATAATTTTAGGCACTGTAATGCAGAATTGAACCCAGTAGCGACGGTTTATAAGGCGCGATTTTTCCAGTGCATAAAACTATAAGTTTTTTAAACGCTGACGTAGCTAAGAAGTTATATAGGTACATACTTATCACAAACTCGAAGGTGAAAATAAACTTACTAAGTGAGGTGAAGGCTTGGTGAAGAAGATGAAAAGTGGTAGCTGCCACTGAAGCTGGAAGCGATTCTAACTGCGGACGCGGCGTAACGTATTTCCGCCGCGTATAGTGAACGTGCGCTGCGTCGAGCGTGCGAGAGAGACGACTTTATATGCCGCGTACAGGATTACGCCGGACGCGGCCTTGGGCGTTTGCAACAGACCTTCGCCTTAACTTTTTTTGAAGCTACGTCATCGATACTTTAAGATTAAGAAAATCCAAATCGATTTATGAATGATGAAACTATCATTGAACTAACATAAAAATATTAAAAAGACACTAAGACTTTTTGAAGTCGGTGAAAAAGTAGCCTAATATGTCACATATCGGTTTTCAAACAAAATCTATGCAAAAAATTACATAAGTCCTTGGGCCGTTTCTAGAAACCACACCCACAAACACACATTTTCATATTTATTAGAAGAATTTGTATGATTTACAGACCTATCAATATAACAAACAAAAAATACAGGCTTTCTAACAAGTTATAAAATAGAGTACCTCCAACGCGACGCTGTCATGCAGCAAACCGTATATCATTCCGGAATATCAATCGCCAAGTGCCTGGGCAAACCATTGCCCCAAATTATGACCTCTAAACCTTCCTGCCGTATGCTAAAGCACAATTGCCCCCATATTTCACTGCCCTTATCACGGGCTGCACGAATGCATAATGTGAATGCGCAACCTTTCTCCGATACCATCTTGGAGCGGCTGTAAGTTTGGAATTACGCCAGCGATAGCTATTCTCGTATCGTTCGATTTGCTTAATTAACTCTTAGTGCAAATTGGATTGTGTTTTATTACAATGAGGGTCTGTTTTCGGATTAAAGACGTGACAGAGTTTTTTTTTTCAGTTTTAAACAATAGCAGCTATTTCGGTCCTTGTTGGTACCTTTAGGTAAGTAAGTAGTTATAACTCTGTTGGAAGTGAGCTCGCCTCTCATCCATGAGACCCGTGTTCGATTTCAAATGAAGGCATGTTTATAAAACACTGTTACATTCGGTGAAAAAACATCGTTATAAAATCGTGAGTTCAAAATATTAAGTCGCATAAACTCAAAACAAGCGGTTATAGAGCCTGCTTTACATGATGAAAATCAGTGAGTCTCGGGTTCGAATCCTGGCATTGAGCACCAATGAGTTTTTCAAAACCTACGAAGGTACATATTTATCACTAGCTAACATCGTGAGGAAGCCCGCAGATCCCAGAATGAATTCTGAGACATGTGTAACAGTCCCGGTCCAGCGATGGGCTCACTACCTATCACGTTTGGGGGTCCAAACGTGATAGGTATGAATATCTGGTGAAAAGCACATATCCAGAAATGGAATACCTCTGCCTACCCCCTCGGGGATATAAGGCGTGAGATAATGTATGTATGTATTCAAAACAAACAACTATCGCTTGTTCCGCGCTCTCACTTGCACCCTCAGCTCAGGCGGAACGTGACAATCAGTCATTCTTTTTCGTGCGTGCAGCCGGCGTTCATCGAAAACACGTTATCACTTATCACGTCAAAAATGTTTACAAAAAATCTCCCCAATTTGCCCTACTTCCCGTTGACCAAACAACCCCACAACTTGATACACCCCAAACCTCAAGATTAACTCCCAAACTCCCAAAGGGTTAACCCTAGATACCAGGACAACATAGATTCAATCCGACTCTCCGACAATCAATAACCCGCCGCTGCCCACGGGACGTTTACCATCAATCAAGTATACTCCATCCCGATGGACACACAAACACACTTACGGACACTATAGGTTATCGAATATGTGTGTCACTATAATTTGCTGGTTTACTGAGCGGATTTGAGTGACATCTTGTTTTAAGGCGAAAATGACAGGTAATATGGACTTTTTACTAATTAATCATGAAAATTAGAATACAGTAATTAATCCAAATTCAAAATATATTATTACAGTCAACAAATTATTATAAGTAAGGAAACCGTGACTGACTGACTAATCTATCGACGCAAGGCCCAAACATCTTTGTCCCTAGGGGAGCGTTGGCATCCGCTGAGAAAGGATTTTTTCAAATTCCCGTGGGAACGGGAATAAACCAGATCCGCGCGGGTAATGCCGCTGGTCAGACGCTGGGTTTTTCTATTTTCATATTTAATAATTTCATAAAATCCGTCTTCTGGGAGTTGTCACACATGGTTCCTCTTTGGAGGACATTTTTATCTGTAAATATTGTAAATAAATGTGTATTTTCGCATTAAATCCATCCAGTAGTTTTTGCGTGATGAGCGCAGACAGACAAAAAATTCTTTTTTTTTTAATTTTGGTATCTAAATCGAGAAGTATCTACACTACCGCAAAAAATTCCAAAAAATATTGCATTCACAGACACGGTCTCGTTACAGTTTCATTACATTTGTAGATAATTATCACCGTTCCTGTGGGAATACGGGGATAAAATATAGCTTATGTGTCATTCTGATGTATAAGCTATATAACTGTTGAGTTTCATCAAAATCCGTACAGTAGTTTTTGCGTGAAAGAGGAACAAACATCCATCCATACCAACTTTCGCATTTATAATATTAAGTAGGATACATAATTTAACATGATCATACCTCGAAGATATCAGTCATTCGCAGATTCACTTAAGAACCGAGCGACGTCTCATGTCCTCCACACGTCGCTGCCACAATCAATATCCTCAGTATCAACCCCTGGGGGATGTCAATTACTCGTCTCCACTTTATTGGGATTGACAAGCCCACCCGACACGTTAACGGCAGTGGACAACCGCACTGGGACTCGCTACAAGGTCACCCAGTTTTAGATAACAGTTCTATATTGGTTATAATCAGTAGTGTTACAGGATATGCTTTAATTTTGCGATAAGACACTTAATGTTTTATGGAATAAGCTATTTGATGGTCTTGGATTATGTACCCGTTAAAGGTGGTTTTGTTTGCAAAAAAATTCAAATAACGATGTTGTAAGGTCACTGAATTTCTAATACGGAAAGCTCATAAAATTAGTTTTTTTACATGATTTTATCTAAATCGTTTACTGTTGTTTATTACTAAGTAGCTGTTAAGCGCGGTTTCACCCGCGTTTTTCCCGTTCTCTTGGGATTACTGGGATAAAACACAGCCTATGATACTCAGGGATATTATAGCATTCTAATGGTGAAAGAATTTTTGAAATTTGTCCGATAGTTTTTGAGTTTGTTCGTTACAACGACTGACTAATTGTCTGATCGATCAGTCAGCCAATCATCCCGTCAGTTGCTTCTTTTAAAATAGAATATCAATCATGCCAGCTCACAGCATTAACCAAAGCATTGACAGTCATCATCAGGTAAATGAAATTGTTTGGGGTAGGACTATGTCCAGTTGTGGACGTGTTTCGGCTGCTATAATAATGAAATTAGTTGCAACCGGATATTTGACAATATCAAAAATTTACTATTAATTAATGTCATCCATATTTTATTCCACTATTCCCACGTGAACGGGAACTACGCGCTTTAAAACGCACAGTAAACAGCTAGTCTATACTTCTATATCTATATTTCTATAGGTACTAATATATAAAGAGGAAAGATTTGAATTTCTGTGTGTTTGTGTTTGTATGTTTGTATTTTTGTTACGAATGGACTCAAAAACTACTGGGCCGAATTTAAAAATTCTTTCGCCAATGTAAAGTTACAATATCCCTGAGTAACAAAGGCTATATATTATTCCCGTATTCCCACGGGAACGGAAACTACGCTGCTGAAACCGCGCAGAACAGCTAGTAAATTATAAAATGGGTGTATCGCTTGAAAGGCTACAAAATACGCTTTCCGAACCTTGAGAAATGATGCAACCGTGACAGAGATTAATGGTGTAAGTCAAATGCGCGGATTTGACTTAGAGCAGACGCAGATGGTGTTCTGCGTTTGTCGTTTTGTTAATCTAAATAATATTAACACAAGTAGTTACGTTTGTAAATAACATTGGCAAAAGTCCATGTGTTTTGGGTACCCCACTTACACCTGCCCACGGAAGACAAAACCCTGTAAAATCGATAATTCTTGGCCAGACTAAGATAATATGTAATCATACCACATTTTTATAAGTTGGGGTTTAAAAGTTATTCGTTACCTAGTGTATTTTGTAGGTTATTATGAGATTTTAGGTACCTAAGACTTGTAAAGAAAAAGTTTCTCTAGGAAAGAAAATGATTTTCTTCCAACCTCTTTGTTAGAAAATAGCACTGCCTACCACATGCCATATAAGTTACTCTATGCCAGTGAATGATGGCTTGGGCAAAAAATATCGATACCTATATTAAAATATCGATATTTTTCCAAATACATAATTAGCATATTATATATATCGTCGATATTTTTAATGGCGATATATCGACATTTATTTTACAGTATCGAATTCGTATCAATTTTAATATATTTTTAACGCAATTCTGGTTTCGTGTTTCATTTCATGTTAGGTACTAGATACTTGTTTAGACTCAAGCATTTATAAAAAAATACTATAAAAAAATATATATATTCATCGTCCTTTTTTATGAATTTATGAATATGTATAAATAATAATCTAAAAACTGACGATATATCGATATTTTTCACTCGATTTTTATCTATAGTATTTAGAAATGTCGATACGATAAATATCAATTATTTTTTCACTTGCATCCCTAGTGAATGACATGGTTGACTTGACGTGATGACACGACGTTCAATTTTACCACAACAACAAAAAAGTTTTTGTATTAATCAAAGACATTAAAATATAATAGCATAGAGGGGGCATTGGGAATATTTTCATACAAAACTTTGAAGCTCAAGCGTCATGTCAGTTAGTATGAACGCGAGCTGTCATTCGGTCGAAATTGTACTAGACTTATTCCACTTGGAATAACTTTTGGCTTCAAATAATCCTCACTTTGCCCCCTCTATGCCTTATATTATATTTTAATCTCTTTGGTATTCATAGATTTCCTAATCGATCGATTCGTGTTTCTATGATATTTCTGTTTTATTTGACTCAATATTTCCAACTGCTAGATTAATTAAAAAATATGGAAAATTTCGACTTGTTATGAGTCAATAAAACAAGCATAGTGTGATACCCCGTGGGTGTCTATTTCAGTGGGTACCAAAGCTGCCGATGTTCTTTAAAGACATATAAAATCTCACGCCTTTCATCCCCGAGGGGGTAGGCAGAGGTATTCCATTACTGGAAATGCCCACATTTCACGAGATACATTGGACCCCTAAACGTGACAGGTGCTGAGCCCATCGCCGGACCGGGTCTATTTACACATGTCTCAGAATTAATTCTGAGACCTGCGGGTTTCCTCACGATGTTTTCCTTCACCGTCGAGCTAGTGATAAATATGTACGTAAGTTTTTGAAAAACTCATTGGTACATGCCAGGATTCGCACCCGAGCCTCACTGATTTTCGGCCGGCTCTATAACCGTCGGGGCTATCACTACTCATCCATGCAGCTCCTTCTCCCAAATAATCAGTATAGCTGTACAAAGGGAGAGTGCTGCCAGTCTTCTGGGAACATGGCCTCCATGCGGTGCGTTAGAGGATTTTTTTATTTGTAATTTTATTTTAAAATGTATTTATCAAATTATGTCTTGATCTAAAATATTTATTACCGTTTTGACCCGGCCCGGCGATGGGCTCACCACCTATCACGTCGGTCGAATATTCTCGTGAAAAGTGGGTATTTCCTCAGCCTATCCCTTTTGGGATGCAAGGCGTGAGAGTATTACCGTTTATTTATTACTGACTGTCATTATTGAGTTGAGTTTATTTATAACTTTAAAAACTCAATAATATTTATATCGCCACAAAGTCGAGTGTACCAGAAGCTTTACACTAGTTAGTCGTCCCAAATTTGCTGAGCTTATAATCAAAGCTGAAGTGCAAATTTCGGTAAGTCGGTAGAAGCTCGGTATTCACGTATTCTGGAATGCATTTCGTTAAATATTCCTAGAGAGTATTAGAATATTAGGTGCTGCACGCGATCCGTGTACAAATTTTGGTGGTTAATTAAAATATCTGTCAGTTTTTGAATATTGGTGGTCTTGTGAATAGATATTTGTTATAACACAAATTAATCATAGCCTGATTAATTTCTTTGGTTTATTTTTGCAATAATTAATTATTATACTCAAATATTATTTTGTAATAACACTGAACTGTAAAGAGTAAAAAACCAACTTCACCGAATTATACTAAAAAAATACAGTCTAATTGAGAACCTCTTCCTTTTTTGAAGTCGGTTAAAAAAAATTGAAATCGGTTGGCGTGGCGAAGTTATTCGTCCGTTTATCGCGCACATACTTAATGCAAATTTAAAAGATAAAAAATGACCTCCAGCGCACCTCGTTGAGGTAAGGCACCCAAAATGCTGGCAGCATTTCCCCTCTGGACAGCCAAGCTAAACCTTTGGGCGAAATAGCCACCAGCCCTTGGGTCGCCAGTGGCAACTATTAAGCGCGCTGAAAGGCTTTTTAAAAATTTCCTTGCTTCAGGGCCCCACTGCCAATTTATATAGGACTTATATGGTTTTCTCATGGATGCCATTGTCAGAACTGCTCCAAATTGGACGAAAAATGGGACGACATGGAAAGCCTGGTGCTTGCTAAAAAAAACATACGCTACACATTGATTTTTTTTTTATTTTTTATTTGAAGCTCCTCCTTATTTTGAAGTCCGTTATTAAAAACTCAACTGCATGTGAAACATTTATGCCTTCCCCTCCTATTGGGTAGTTGACAGCATCTAAATTAAATTGCGAGTAGTCATTCATTGAAAAGATTATCCCAAAACACCTCAAAATATGTATTTCGATTTAAAATTTACAATTATAGCAAATTTAAAAATAATAAAACAATCAAAAAAAGTGCTGCAATTGAGTACTAGAAACTATGACGTCACGGTTTGCTATTTCAGTACATTTTCCATAGTAAAATTTCGTTTTGACAGATCTTAAAAAGTAACTGATTTGACTAGGTAGGACACAACCCTATTGGCTTAATGAGGTTAAAATGTAAGCCGTCACAGGCGAATTTATATTACGAACCTAACGACACTGTAACGTTGTACTTTTGTATTGAAACATTTAATATTGTGACTCAAAAATAGGCAGAATGTGATGATGCTTTTGCCTTAGCCAAACTTCAATTTAAAAAGAAGACGGTGTTGTCAATTTCTACGACAGAATTTCCTTTTGTTGACAAAAATAAGTTATTCAATTTAAATGCATTGTAAAGTTATAAATAATAATAATATAGGGAAAATAGTGTTGTGTTATTATATTTGAGATCACTTAAATGTCAAACAGTTTTGAACTATGATTTTGCACAATTGTGTCTTGTGAATTTGAGGTCAAGATAGCCTACAGTTACCGTGTTTTTCGGGAAGTGTGTGAGAGATGGTCTTCCAAATACAGAACGTGGACTTCGTTCTTTCTTAGCCGTGATGTCGTCGAAATAACTTGGCTAGCGACATTTTACAAAAGCAAATGCTTTTGAGCTCAAACTTGAACATCCTGGTGAGTTTGATATATCTTTCAACACTTAAACGATGTTAGATCATGATGATTTCTTGATTTTTTCTAGTTTCAAACATTTTGTGTTTCGTTGCAGAATCTACCCTACTTCAAATTTTTATTAGGAAACTCATTGTTAAAGAAAGAATGTTTCCTGAAGTATTCTTCTATATTCCAATTTGGTAAGCTGTTAGTTTGTAACTTCTCCATTTGCATTGGTTGAATTCCATAAATATTGTGGTTTATAGTGAATTTATTTTATTGCAGTATGGGTTGATATACCCACATTTTTGTAAGAAACCTCCGGGGTTGACATGAGATCCTGATGCTTCAAGCTTGACTCTTCTCCCCCACAAGGTATGTAAATGTGAAATTGCTAATTCCAATTAGGTTCTGTTTTCCAACTTTATAAATAATTTTTAACCGTCTCCGAGTAAAGTCATGTAGATAATATTTTCCTGTTAATTGCAGGAGGTTTCTACGATACGCAAATTTCTACGATACGCAAACTTCTACGATACGCAAATTTCTACAGTCCCTAAATTTCTCCGTTGCAAATTTATTCGATGACTACGGTGTTTCTCACCGTGCTAGTTTCTCCGAGCTCCGAGTTTTTAAGAATGGTGTAGCGCTTCTCGCTATTTTAAGATAAGTCACCATGATCAAGTAGGTGTTTTAAATTTCAACATATTAATGATAAATTTAACCTAATTGGTGGTATAACCTCGTTAGGATTTTACAGTTAAGTTATTTTATTTGCCCCGTGAACCCGGCTCTGCCGATTAACTAGTCTGGTATAACTTTAGTTACAACTTATCTGTAATAGTGTTAACGATTAATGTACAACATCTGATATGAAAGATAAATAAATAATAACAACAGTCATTACTTACATTCAGTTTATTTTATTTCCAATCACAAGCAAACCCAGAATATAGCAAATTTCACATCATTATTTTATTCCGGTATATTTTATTTTGTCATGAAAAATTCTTCGTGACAACACCTACCGGAGATTACAACGAAATATTCTCAAATATACCGTAAAAATAAAGATTACTAAAAATCTATATTTATAAGAGAATAATAACAATCTGATCTCATGACATATTATTTAAAAATAACGACTATTCTAAAACCCTCATTTGGATTGGAACAAAGAAAAGAAAAGTACGACATTTTGAATCCCTCATTAGACACTTGTGTTAGATCAAAGAACAACTTTTGAGACAACTGGAGATTAGATTTCATTTGGATTTCACCGTCGATATAGAGATAAAGGTACATTTAAACGTTACTGGATGTGTCAATAGGGGAAATACAAGAAGTTACTTATATGTAGCAACTTGTCTTACTGGATACAATATTACCTACTTGGTAAGTCGGAATTCAAAAATAACTTACCAATAATACAGACATTTTATAAAGATTTTGAGAATCCAATATTAAAAGTTCCCGGTAAAATAAAGTGTCAAAACCATTTCCATTTCACTTTGTTCTCGTAGTGGCAGTGATAGCCTTACGGTTAAAGAGCCTGCTTCATATGATGAAAATGGTGAGGTTCGAATTCTGGCATGTACAGTCAAGAGCTGAGCAAGTCAAGCTTGACACTACCAGTTTAAGCTGAGCTCTGATTTGTACTGCGCGGAATAGACTACAAAGCCGGGTCAAAGTCCAAAGTGTCAAGCTTAGCGTGCTCTTGACTGTACCAATGAGTTTTTCAAAAACTTACGTACATAATATTTATCACTAGCTAAGGAAGGAAAACATCGTGAGGAAACTCGCAGGTCCCAGAGTTAATTCTGAGACATGTGTAAACAGACCCGGTCCGGCTATGGGCTCTCCACCTATCACGTTTAGGGGTCCATAGAATATTTGGTGAAAAGTGGGTATATCCGGAAATGGATTACCTCTGCCTACCCCCTCGGGGATATAAGGCGTGAGATTATTTATTTATTTTGTTCTCTTTAGTCCATGGCGTCATAAAAACGATGCAAAATTCATATCACAATTTTTGGGTTACATTGTGACATTGGTACCTTTTAAGAAGGTTATTGAAAAATTCATTGGTACATGCCAGGATTCGAACCCGAGCCTCACTGATCATCATCATGAGAAGCGGGCGTCCTAAACTACACTAGATTTTAAATCAATGCAAACAATTGTAATATTTTTTTTTATCAGTACACGTTAATTGTTGCTTATCAATAATCGCTTCCATAACTTCTACATCCGAAATGAGCCTTCGCATAAAATATTCTGTTTGTAAGCTGTATTTTAGAAATAAACTTGTCTTTAAGTTGTCGTAGAGAAGTTGAAGTTTCTGTAGGCGTAATTGGATGGAGGAATTGGGAATGGAACCATTTCGGACAGCACTCTACTCTGAGTATAAGGCGGGCGAAGATGCAAGAATGGGTAATCTTTGTAGCGTGTCGATATTTGAATTATACAGGGTGACTTTTTTACCGTCTGGAAAAAATGTGGTGTAATAGGTAAGTGTAACAGATGTATAAGGCACGTAAAATTTTTTTTTACTTAAACTAATATACATTACTCAATTGTAGTCAATATTAACACTGAAATATTTGAAATAGTATTTAAAAAAGAAACAGGCTCGTAGCTTCCATGCATGCGCAATCTACCTACAACCGCCAGCTGCTATACATAGTAGTGTGCGTAGTTTTCTATAGTTTGTAAATTGCATTAAACATGATTATATTTAACAATTAATCTCGTAAACTTCAGCTCTAGGTACCTTATATATAATATAATATATAAATATAATATGTATGTATATATATATATATAATCTCACGCCTTTTTTATCCCCGAGGGGGTAGGCAGAGGTATTCCATTACTGGAAATACCCACATTTCACGAGATATATTGGACCCCTAAACGTGATAGGTGGTGAGCCTATCGCCGGTACCTAGGTACCTTATAATACGTCATATTTTTTCCAAACGGTAAAAAAAAAACATCATCCAGTATATAAGCGGACTTAAGCTTAGCAGCCCCCCTAGCCAAGATGCAAGCGCTTAACGAAAGCGAAATACACCTGCAGGTCTATCTATAAAATGATTCACTGATTTTATAGATAGACCTTCAGGCGTATTTACGGAGACTCGATACCGTTTCCGTTCGATTCAGATCGAGTGAAAATTTTTTTTCTAGACGTTTCTGAGAGCCACGGAAAATTTTCCGAATCCTTATGTCACATATTATGACATTAGTTTTCGACACCAACATCAGCCCATCTCGAATGTTTTCGATAACAACATCGGACCATCTCGAAAGTGTTCGACAGATTTTCAGATTTTTTTTTTTTTTACTATAAAATGGGCTTGCTCTTGTCCCCAGACTAGCCCGAGAGCAAAGACGGGGCCTACGTTGGGACGAGCGTGCACAGAAGATGCCTGTTCACTCGATCCTTAAAGGCTTGTGGGTTATATGAACTCGGAAATACAGACGCCGGCAGGTAGTTCCACTCCTTGGCGGTGCGCATAATAAAAGAACTTGAAAAGCGCTTTGTGCGTATAGATGGGATATCCACCAAGTAGGGATGAAGCCCAGCCGTGCGTCTGGAAGTCCGATTGTAAAAAGGGGAAGGCGGGATGAGATCGTGCAGCTCTTGGGCACACTCCCCGAAATGCAATCTATAGAATACCGACAGACTGGCAACTTTGCGCCGATGGGCTAAAGATTGCAGCTTAGTCACCATCATCTCGTCACCAATCATTCTCCTGGCTCTGCGCTCTACAGAGTCTAAAGCGGCGAGTTGGTATTTAGCTGAGCCATCCCAAAGGTGGCTGCAATACTCCATACATGAATATCGAACTATCGAATATCGAAGCTCCCTGAATACGCCTGCTGTATGGGATTGACATAAAAAGTACATTGCAGCAAAAAGTACAAGTGCTAAGGTGTTCATTCACTCGACGGTACAACTTGAGTTCTTGAGAAATCAGCTAGCTAACAGGCAGCAACAAACTATCTGCGGAATAGTTCTGAAGCCTTTTAAAAAGCCCCAATAATATTAAGAGCAGAATCCACCAAAACCATAATAATTAACCTAAATTCTGAAACCGACCACATGTCAAAACGGCTTATAGCAACCGCAGGGACCATTACTCTCAAATTGTCCATTCTAACCGTACTGTCAGCGACATTATTTCTCTTTGACGACTGCGGAATTTGGATGTGACGCGGATTACAGTATCCTGGAATATTTAGGATCGAGGAATGAGATGTACTTATAACGAAGGCAGGCTTGTTAAGCCACTGAGCTTAGTTTCATTAAAGAGTGGAAGGAAAAGTAGCGACACAAGCCACAAAGGGCCCAAAACATAATTATATTGTCAACGACATCGCTAAAAACCACTGTGTGAATCATTTTATTTTAAAAAACTTAGGTATGTATGCATCTTGCAGATATTTTTTTTGGAGAGTACGAAAACTTAAAACACATGACTAGTCGGCAGTGGTGTAGTTACCTAAAAAAATTGTACACGGCACCATAGTGACGTGGTTCAGTGGTGACAATACATGGCCCAGACGAGTTGATTATCACTGCAAATTGTTACCACCAAATACTGAGCAATCAAGTTAACATCCGAGGTTTTCGCTATATTATTTCTACGAAGAATCACAAATATTTGTAAAGGATGTCAAAGCCAAATTATCGTGAAGATTAGAACACTGGCGAGTCTTCATTTTCAGACTCTAAAGACTAATTAATCCCAGGCTAGTCTGACGGGCGGACTTTTGCTGTAAAGTCGGGTTTTTCCGCTCGACTACAACACGTCAACACCATCAAAGCATAGATGTATGTAGTGGGGAAACTGCTAATCCGTTAAAAGTGAATCCAAAATACGGAGATAAAATATAGCTTATGTTACTCCTTGATAATGTAGGTTTTGATAAGGTTTTTATTGGTAATATTGCCAATGTTACTACCTTATAATGTAGCTTTCCATTGGTGATTTTTTTTTTAAATTAGGTAAGTGGTTTAGGCGTGAAAGCGAAACAAATATAGTCACTTTGGCATTTATAATATTTAAGGATAGGAGAATATTTACATATAAAAAATGTCCTCCATAGAGGATCCTGTGAGATAATGCCCTGAAGACTGGCCGCATTCCCTCTCTGGATAGCTAGCCTGATCCTTTGGCAGAGATACCTAACTGCCAGCCTTCTGTTCACGCAGCCGTGAATAGTGCCCAAAAAGATATCTAACTATCAACTACTTATAATTTATTCATCATCCTACTGCTAAGGTAAGTGTCTTTCATCACACGTGAGGAAGTACAAGTGATGAGCAACGACTTGACTTTCGCTACTGTTTCTCATGTTTACTGTGATGTGAGTGATCTACTGAAGCGTAAGCGTAAAGCCAGAGCTCGGCCGAAGCCCGGAAACTTGCCCACTTCATTAAGGTTTAATATAATTAGGATGAAGGGCGCTGGGTCTCTCTATACTTAGGATGTACGTACGACGTTTGAACGGTTGGGTAGGTTCTTTACAACACAAGTCTTACACGTTCCTCTCAACTGTCGACAATAACGTTACATACAAATAAATCTCACTTCTTCCTTTGTAGATTGACAACGGTTACAGCTCATATTTTTGAAGATTCAAAATTTTAGTTTACGTCTTACTTGTTACGTGCTAAATATACAGCCACTTAAAAGTAGAACAGACACACAGACGGCTTAGTAAGGCATATCTTGTTATGAACAGAGTTTTTAAAAACCAAACCTATGACATTAGCCATAGGTACCGTATTTCTGCAGCCATGTTTTTATTTAGCAACTGTCTGTTCCGCGGGTTTACCCACGTAGTTCCCGTCCCTGTGGGAATACAGGAATGAAATATAGCCTATTTTACTCAGGGATATTGTAGCTTTCCATTGGTGAAATTTTTTTTTTAGTTTGTTCGTTACAAATATAAAAGAATAGGTAAAAACAAATCTTTCCTCTTTATAATATTAGTGTAGATATAAATGTAAATGATAGACAATCATAAAAAATAAC
The DNA here is from genome assembly GCA_963855545.1 of Ethmia dodecea. NCBI lineage: Eukaryota > Metazoa > Arthropoda > Insecta > Lepidoptera > Depressariidae > Ethmia > Ethmia dodecea. The sequence goes on from OY979457.1 coordinate 2,493,022, forward strand.
GGTTGATATTCATTATCTATACGCGAACTGTGTCATTTTTGGTACCAATTCAAATTAATCGTTAAATGGTAACCAAGGGCCATTTGACGCTATCGGATATCTAAACATTGTCTTAGATAGGCCTGCTGATCACCACCTCTTGGTGACATAAAGTCAAAGTCAAAGTCAAGTCAAAATTAATTGAACGTCATTTCAACTCCACCGCTTCAGCATGTATGGTCGAGGAGGAGAAGCGGGGCTAGAAACTCCTCAACACAATATTCTTTTAATAAATTTTTACTTAAATACTAAATTAGGTTACATAATATCGTTATTTTTCGCTGTCGTACTGCGCTGTGCTGTAGGAAATCTGTTCCAAGCAGATATAGTCGTCTAGTTTGTAATACGCCATTTTACGAATTACTAAAAACTTACGTACATATTTATCACCAGCTCGACGGTGAAGGAAAACATCGTGAGGAAACCCGCAGGTCTCAGAATTAATTCTGAGACATGTGTAAATAGACCCGGTCCGGCGATGGGATCACCATCTATCACGTTTAGGGAACCAATATGTCTCGTGAAATGTGAGTATAATCAGTAATGGAATACCTCTGCCTACCCCCTCGGGGATGAAAGGCGTGAGATTATTTATTATAGTTTTTTTAAGCTATTGCATAGCTTCTATCGAGGGCCTTGAGCGCGGGGACCGAATCCAGAAATTCCGAAACGAAAAAAAACCTCACGCTCCCCACTCCGACGGGCACGGAGGTGTGGGCTTGAAGGCCGTGCATTGTCTAACGTCGTTTCTTTTCGGCAGTCTTGTTGATACAAAATGCTATGCAATAGCTTTACCGCGGCAGTCCCCGAGTGACACACGTCTTTTATTTTTTTTTACAAAATACTAACATAACATTTTGTTGTAACCCCCCATTCATGGGCAAAAGCCAGTACATTTCATATAGACTCTGTCTTAAATTAGTTCCATGTAGACAGTTCCGTGGTCGCCCCACTCAACCCTTTCACGGTGACTTAACACGTAAGGCACCGTCGAGCCCGCCCCGTATATAATTAATCACGACCGGTATTGACAGGGGATCATTTTGGCCCCAATGTTATCAACCCTGTAATCTGTACGGGTTATAAAGAAACTCTAGTTCCTTGAGACGAACAAGGAGTTGTATTTGGGTGAAGTGTTTTTTTTTATTGTTTAACGGAGTTGGGATTTTAGTCCTTCTAGTCTCATTACTTTCCTATTATTAAAAAAAAACTCACGCCTTAAATCCCCGAGGTATTCACCAGATATTCTTTGGATCCCTAAACGTGATAGGTGGTGAGCCCATCGCTGGACCGGGTCTGTTTACACATGTCTCAGAATTCATTCTGGGGCGTGCGGGTTTCCTCACGATGTTTTCCTTCACCGTCGAGCAAGTGATAAATAAGTACGTAAGTTTTGAAAAACTCATTGGTACATGCCAGGATTCGAACCCGATCCTCACTGATTTTCATCATGTGAAGCAGGCTCTTTAACCGTAAGGCTATCACTGCTCATAGTTTCCTATAATTAATCTTAGTTAAATGGCTCTGCTTCAGAGACCATGCACAAAAATACTGTGTCTTCAACTCTTTCTTCATCCCTCTCTCAGTTATCAACAGTAAAATGATAGCACATTTACAGAAGACTTCATTCTGACTTCTTGAGGCAATCCAAAAATTTTCATCACTGTGATTTTTTTCGAATTTCCCATTCACTGCACGCACACTTGCCACATAATATACTATCACTAATCTGAATCTAAACCCGAAATATACAGCAAAATTAAAATTATACAAACATGACGTCCCTCTTCGGATTCCCGCCAAAAGGCCGTATAAGTGGATGAGCAGTGTTGTTGCCCGCTTCTGTTTCCCCAATCCTGTTTATTCGTAAGCCCTTGGGAATTTTCAAAAACATATATAAATACAAGATTTGAGACATTTAAAAAATATTCATATAAGGTTGTAACGAGGTACTCGTTATCGGAACTCGTTTATCCCCCCTTTAACAAACTTTTTGCCCTTTTAACTTCTTTATCTGGCCATACATTCTAATTTTTTTATTTTTTAAATTAGAATGTATGGCCAGATAAAGAAGTTAAAAGGGCAAAAAGTTTATAAAAGGGGGAGGGGGATAATGGAGGTCCAATAACGAGTACCTCGTCACAAGGTATTAGTACAAAATTGTTTTTTATAGTATAGAAGAAGAGTTTATGACTTTAAAATTTGATGAATGAGACATATAGATTGTATTATTAATCTCTTTATATTTGTTTTTTCGTTATATTTTGATATTTATTTCTTATCCAAAATGTTGTATATTTTTGTTTGTTTTTAATGTTAATTATTGTGTGCCTAATATCGGCGCATCATGCATGTGCTAACTTATTTAATATCAACTTGTGTAACCATGTACGTATGATGTATGTTAGCGAGGACCCCTGGGTGACGTGACGGATCAGATAATTGTTAGCGATAGTTGGTTCAGAGGTCTCCCGCGCATCAGAAGTTTTCGGGATGGCCGATAGCGGTTTACTTATAAGATTTTAATGTGTATGTGTGGATTGAGTGAGCACCCCTCAGAAAAAAAAGGAAAAATGCTCTTCATTTAGTAGAAGTTCTAAAACAATTGTAAAAGTAATCCCTGAATTTGTAAAAAGATAAAAAAAAAGATACAGGGTTTAACGTATGCTCACTCAGTTCTCACAAACCACCAATGAAATCAGCGAATGTATTAATGCAACATATAATATTTATATACTAGGATTTAGAAGAACCTAAGCTTACTTACCTTTATAATTTGTAGATCACCTAGTTACGTAATTAAGGTTTTACAAAAAAAATAAAATGCTCACTCAATCCTCACACTTTTGAAAACCCGATTTCTGATGAAGAAACTGAAGATTGAAACTGATATGTATGTGTATAGTTTAGTAAAATTAATATGGGAATTTGTAAAATAAAAAACGAACCACTAACGTGGCAGGTTTTAGAATAATAAATTTTTTTAAATGCTCACTCAGTCCACACATTTTACGTAAGTTAAAAATGTGAATATCTTAAGATTTATAGTATCAAAGAAACTGGAAATTAGTTCAACTTTTTGTAAAAATTTCTACAAAAGATCTACCATCTAATATTTTATATTCGTTGTCTGTTTTTAAAGATATTCAATTTTAATTTTCCTAATGTAAATATATCGTTTAGGGTGACCACACTTCATAATATTATGGTCATATCCATTATTTTGACAACCTTCTTCGAGTTAAATCGAAATTGCTGTACTGGCGAAATACATGAGCAGCGGCTGGTAAAACATGTATACATATCTGTCGCCTTTTAGCGGCCAAATAAATTGCATAGTAAGTATACGTGTAATTTAAATAGTTTATTTCATTACAAGTGCGGAAAGCCTGTCATCGCAACGAGTTCCGACAAATGTCTACCCAAGCCGAGGCGCAGCCGAAGGTGAGGGTTGACAGTCAGAACAAGGTGTGCATCTGGATTGAGGGCCCACTTTTTAAATTATTGCAAAACGAAATGATACTTACAGGGCATTTACTTAAAATTTTGTAAAACCTAAAGCAAAGATTCTTAAATTTCTTAAACGTGAATCAAAAGAGTTATGGTCAAATAGCTTGGGCCCTCAATCCTGACGCCTGCATAAAACGGCATAGTCGAATCTCAGAAAGTACTATCCCTGGGATAATAATTATTATTCGAGTATTTAGTTAGGAATTTGTTAAATACATTAAGAAATTGTCAAGTCTTAAGAATGCGACAATACAGATTTATGGCGGTTTAGCTTGGGCCCTCAATTCAGCAATTTTGATATTGTAGAATCAGCAAAAAATATGAGTTTTTCTAAGGAAAGATATTAATACGACTATAATATATTTGAGTTCCATATCTCGGAAAATTTGTTAAAAAGAAATAACGACACAAAAGTTAATTGTTAAAAAGTTATTGAAATTCGTATTTTTTCAAAACGTCTGAACTGAGGGCCCAAGGTTTTTGTCAGTATTGACTAGGCTAAGCCTTCTACACTACCGCACTTTAGGCTAAGTATTTTAACAAATTTTTAACTAAAAGGCTACAAAGCGTCCATTCTTCTAAATGCCGTACTTTAGGAGAAAATTGATTTTCGATGTTTTATATGAGAAAATTCAGTAGGATGTATATGATTTTGTTACTTTTTTGAGACAAATCAGCATGTATCCTCATATAAGATATTTCATAAGCGAATAGTTGTTGTCGGAAGCGATTACGTTTTGTGTGATCCAATAATTATTATAGGGTGTTATTTAAATGGTTATCATAGTATTCGTATTGTTGACGCCTGACGTACGCGCGTTCCCGTCATGTTTTTTGTTTAATTTTCATTTTGCTGTGTATTTCGGGTTTTGACTCATATTAGTGATAGTATAATATAATTATATACATACAATTTCATATGTTTTAGCAGATTATAATGTAAAATAATAAAGATTTTGGCAGGGTTTCATATTATTTTTATTTTCTTGTTAAAAACAAATTAAGGTTAAAGTATGTAAAAATGTTATCTATACATAAAACAAAACTCTAACGGGGCCGTGGCTGTATATGAAATGTTTTTGAAAATTTTAACGAGTCTATTTTATCTAGTCTATATAATTATCGATATAGATACCAAAACAACATCTTTTTAAATTTGTGTCTGTCTGTCTGTCTATATATGTCTGTCTGTCTGTCTGGTTGTGCACGAATCACGCAAAAACTGCTAGACGGATTTTGATGAAATTTGGTATGGATATAACTGAGTACCCGGGTCAACATCTAGGGTACTCTTTATTCCAGAAAAATATCTCATTCCCACGGGAAAATATAAAAACAGGTGAAAAAAGAAATCGATAACACCTAGAAACTTGAAATATAGGTGTCTTGTATATCTTAGCCAACCGCTATGAAGAGATTTTTGGAAATTTCCACGGGAACGGGAATAAACCGGATCCGCGCAGGAAACGCCGATGGGCACCCGCAATTTCTAATATGTTATGTAGGCGTCTTATATTATGTCGTAGGCAACCGCTATGAAGGGATTTTTTGATATTCCCACGGGAACTGGAATATATTGGATTGAGGAATTTTTTGATTTTTTGTATTGAAAAGGCTCCAATACTACCGGTTTTACCGATTTAAAAAAAATGTTTTGCCAGTGGAAAGCGTACTTTTCTGGGAGTAACATGTGCTATAATTTTCCCACGGGAACAGGCCTAAACCACGTTACCGATTTAAAAAGTTCTTTTACCAATGGAAAGATACATTACCAGGGAGTAACAAAGGCTATATTTTATTCCCGTATTTTCACGGGAACGGGAACTACGCGGATGAAACCGCAAGGCACTGCTAGTTGTTAATATACAGGGTTATAATTTTAATACGTCCAATACATAATTTCATTGATTATTGGCACTTTCTTATTTTATTTCTCCACGCATACGTAGGTGAGGGCACAGCACAGCTAGGCGTATATAATTATATCGAGCTTTATATATTATATACAATATGTAACAGAATAAGCGCAATTCCTGAAATTAGTTTGTTCAGTATCGACTACTTATTCGATTTCATCTATTTTTAATGTGTTAAATTTTTCCGAAAAATTAATTAGCATAGCTGAATTCAGTGCTATCTATGGACATCGTGCTATTATTGATCGATATTTAAGAAAATTGGTTAGACACAACTAAAGTTCGATTGCATCTTTTTTTTAGTATATTAATTTACTAACCGGGGTGTATGAGGAATTGCGCTTTTTCTGTTACGCGTTGTATAATTATATATATTGTATCTGCACTTTACAAAATACTACTTACATGATCACGACGAGTACTTGTTTATACTTACGATAAACATTATGGTCACCCTACTGAATTTTCTCATATAAAACATCGAAAATCAATTTTCTCCTAAAGTACGGCATTTAGAAGAATGGACGCTTTGTAGCCTTTTAGTTAAAAATTTGTTAAAATACTTAGCCTAAAGTGCGGTAGTGTAGAAGGCTTAGCCTAGTCAATACTGACAAAAACCTTGGGCCCTCAGTTCAGACGTTTTGAAAAAATACGAATTTCAATAACTTTTTAACAATTAACTTTTGTGTCGTTATTTCTTTTTAACAAATTTTCCGAGATATGGAACTCAAATATATTATAGTCGTATTAATATCTTTCCTTAGAAAAACTCATATTTTTTGCTGATTCTACAATATCAAAATTGCTGAATTGAGGGCCCAAGCTAAACCGCCATAAATCTGTATTGTCGCATTCTTAAGACTTGACAATTTCTTAATGTATTTAACAAATTCCTAACTAAATACTCGAATAAAAATTATTATCCCAGGGATAGTACTTTCTGAGATTCGACTATGCCGTTTTATGCAGGCGTCAGGATTGAGGGCCCAAGCTATTTGACCATAACTCTTTTGATTCACGTTTAAGAAATTTAAGAATCTTTGCTTTAGGTTTTACAAAATTTTAAGTAAATGCCCTGTAAGTATCATTTCGTTTCGCAATAATTTAAAAAGTGGGCCCTCAATCCAGATGCACACAGAACAAGTTGCAATGACGGTTCCGCACGTGTACTGAACAACTATTTTTAATACAGTTGCGAAAAAATGAAGCAATTTAATAAAATAATAAAAACACAATAAACTCAACTATCATTTTTGGAAAATGGCGCCAACCATAAAAATAAAGAGAGATTTTTTTTTGCTTACTTCACCCATTCTGGGTAGGCAAAGGAAACTAGGGCATTGGGCATGCCCATACAGTCAAGTCATCGGTACAATTTTCTTATTTATATGAAATGAAAATGAAATTTAATGAGATGAAATGAAATAAAACCTAACCTAACTCATTGAATCAAATCATTAAATCTGATATTGAAACAAATTAATAGCTTCTTTTTAGAAATATTTGCATTCAGA